>CM062804.1:1280926598-1283675304 GCA_031772625.1 Pinus tabuliformis | reverse complement strand
TTTTTATATGTTCATCTATGTTTCATTTTTCATTATGTGTAATTCTCTTCATTTCCCTATTTTCTTGGAACATGGGTCTTATTATATTCCTAAGATGAGGCAGAATGCACTTAATTGAAGGTTCTTGTACTTGATCTTTTCAAGTAGTAGTTTCTTTCTGAGATACATATTTTTCATTTTTGTTTTGTTGGGTGCATTAGATTGAAGCTACTTAGAGTGTTGGCATTGCTTTGCCATTTGTTTTTGGTGTTTTAATTTTAATGGTAGTGTTTTAATTTTAAGAAGGCAACATCGATATTAAATTTACTAGAATAAAATTGGGTCTATCATTTTTCATTTTATTTATTTTTCCTTTTTCTTAACTATGTTTTGAAAGAAGCATATATAAATAAATCCATTTATGCCATATAAATAAACATGTATCATAGTTTTAGTAAGAAAAATTTATAACAAGGTAATATTAAATGTTAAATTTACTAGAATAAAATTGGTTTATCATTTATCATTTTCTTTTATTTTTCATTTGTTAACTATAGTTGTTAAAGAAGCATATAAATAGACCCATGTATGGTATATAAATAAACATGTATTATAGCTTTAATAAACAAAATTTATAACAAGGAAAAATAAGTATTAAATTTCCAAGAATGAAAATAAAAGTAAATTAAGAAATACTTTCAAACTTGGGTGATTTGAAACTAAGTTGAATGAATTAGATATTTATAGTTGTGTTGAATTAGAGATCTCTAGTTGTTTTCTTCCTACAATTCTCCAACCATCCAACCAAGTAGAAAAAACCTTTCTTGCTACCTAGCCTTCTCACAAATTTGTCTAAAAGGGAATCCTTCACACAACCTAACAATACCTGTATAAATATATTAAATTAATTTTATTGATTTTTTTTTTTAACAGGGATCTGAAAACCAATTAAACATGGTTGAAAAATGGACATTATGCATAGATGTTTCTTGTTATCTCAATATAGGGTAAGCAGTGATTACTTATGTGCTATGAAATATTGTGATGATCAAAGTCCTCCAAAGGAAAATAAATGTACCTAGAAGAACAACAAACAATGAAGCATATTATATTGCATTGATAGAAGGCTTAGGAACAACTAGGGAGAAGAAAAAATATTTTGAGTTAATTTCAATCATTTAACATAAGAAATTGTGAAAATGTTAATATGATATCTAGTGATCTATTGTATGGGGCAATGACAATTCAAGATTTGTGTGTAAAAGATGAATTAGTGTTAAGAAGTTCTCCATCAATATTTATTGAAGGACATTGTAAGATATCTTTGATATGTGTGTGTCTTTTAGTTATCAATGTGTCATTTTTAATGACCATGTGTTTTTTCAATTCCGTAGCAAGTGTGCCCCCACTATGTAAGCACAACTTGATGAACTTGACATGATCTAGAAAATTTTGTATTTAATTTTCAAAATTTGTGTGCTTCAACATTTTTGTTTTTAGTCTTGAGTATATTTTAAATGAAGAGTTTTGGATTGTTACATTAATTTTCTAAATTCTTTCAATGTTTTTAAATAACAATTTTAAGATCTTAAATGCATGATGTATTTTCAAGGGTTACAACAATTAAATGCATAAGGTAAGTTCAAGGGTTATATGAATTTTCTGAATTCTTAATCTTTTTAAATAGAAATTTCAAGTCTTTTAAATGCATGAGGTAACTTCAAGGGTTACAACAATTTTATGAATTCTTGATCTTTTTAAATAGCATTTTTAAAAAGAATTGTAAATGTACGAGGTAACATTTTAAATATCATGCATCTATATATCTATAGATTTCCATATCATGGATGAGTATTTTCTGCATGATTCTTTGAGGAGAACATCAATAGAGTCTCATGCATCTACTAAAGCAGGAGGTTGAGGTCATGGATCAAAGAGAATATCAAATGAATTGGGGGAGGTCCATCGTTCACATCGTGGTGTATATATATATAATATATATATATATATATATATGGGTGTGTGTGTGTGTATTTACTTAAATGATGAATAAATAGAATCATATGTATGTACACATAAATATTGAATTGATTTTCTATATTTTTTAGATGCTTTGCTCACAATGTTGTTGTGTGATGGTGGTCAATATTCTCTAAGTGGTCATCAATCTTAGGAGGGTCAACATTCTTTGGGTGGTCATCAATCTCACGGTGGTCAAAATTCTTCGAGTGGTCATCAATATCAAGGTGGTCAACATTCTTCGGGTGGTCAACATCAATTTTGGTAAATTATATAAAAAAATTTATGTTAAAACAAATTTGTACATGTAAATGAATTGTATGTACATATGCGTATACATGTCTATCTTGCATACATGTATGAATACATTTGTTTGCATGTTTTATACTTATGTAATTTTATATACTGATCTAGAGGGTAAAAATGTTGGTCCAATTAGACATAAGCAAAGTCGGAGAGATAAAGAAGAAAGTCAGACACCAACTACGACTTATCCATTTGATATTCTGGATGAGCTTCCTTGGGAGACAAACCTCCAACAATGCACATTACAAAGGTGAAAAACTCATTATTCTAATTTGAGGAAAGACCTTGGGAGTTTGGAGCTCTCTAGAGAGAGTATAGAAAGATTAGAAATAGTTACGCACTCTCTAAGCTCATTTCTTGATATTTATGAAAAGCTTGGTTCAACCACAGATTCATTTATAGATATGTTGAGGAATAGAAAGAAAGCAGTGATGGGTCCTGATAAATGGGTCAAGGTTAATAAAATGGTTACAAAATAAAATGCAAAATCTATGTTTAATTTCAAAGAAGGGCTGAAAAGAAATATGCTCAAGGTGCAATATTTCAAGAACCGTGATATAGCTAGCCATTTGTATGATAGGTTCCTTGCAGCATATGGAAAGATGCCATGGAATCATGAGGTTCCAGTTTATTTTCTAAAATTATTTTATGTAAAAGCAATTGGGTATAAAACCCGATTATAATGAGCTTCCATCTGAATATTATGATACTAGGAAAGGTCGATTATATGATCGTAATGGCGCATTACATGATAATGAATTTCCTTGCCCTTAGCCACATTTGGTACACCAACCTCCTTGTCTGGTAATTTTGGGGTCACAAATGGATGTCACTTCTAAAATTAGTCGAGAAGGAAGGGACGACATTAAAAACAACATACATAATGCATTGACCGGAATTAATATCGATCTAAATCAGAAAAGAGCACGAGTTGATGCACGTGCTAATTTTGTATATAAAATAGATGAGGAGATAGATAATATGAATATTGAAGAGCCTAAATCATATGAAAAGACTTTTCATAATGGTTGGCAAGACATAATTGTTCATGAAGAAGAGGGTGGGGGATCGATATGTGTTAATGGTTAGGGTGGATTTTTTAATGTAATTTGGAATGTATGTATCAATGTCGATTCACATACATTTGTTGTTTTTTTCATATATAATCTAACACAAATGCATCATATGTTCACCATTTGCAGTTAAATTGTTTGTTAAATGAAAATTTTGATAATTTCATGGTCCCAAGTTCAAGTACCAATGAAGATATTTTGAGAGATGTTAGTTGTTTTGAAGATTCCGTGTTGATATAGTTATTATTCTACTTTTACTATATTGGTATATTCTGAGGACATATTTTTAAAAGAAATAATTATGTATATATAGTTAAAATTTAATAGATTTTTGTTACGACCGATGTTTTTATCATAGAGCCACCCTCTTCCTCCCTATTAGGAGATGTGCCACAAGTATTGAATATTTCACTTATGTTTTCTTATAAATTGAAGTGCAAGTTTCATTAAAAAGTGATCTATAGATTTATCTTATAGTTTTAAAATTTTGCAATTTTAGGTTTGGGGAGATGATTTCCATTGTCTAGGGACTTTAATGATGGAGTCAACAATGGGGATAGGATCATCTAAACAATTTGAAAATTTTGTGTAACAATTTTTTTAATATTGCGAGTTTATGCATTTTCCTACATGCAATTTAAAATTTCTAATATATACATGTACATGTATTGTATAGGGCATCTAGGAGGGCACAATGTAAGGTAAACACCAAAATAACACAATGGAGAGGGAACACCATAAGGTATTGCATGGAATTTGAAGCTTTTTATAATTTTGTTTTGATGATCTTACATTCTCATTTAATTTTAAAACATTAAAATTTAATTTTAAAGTACATAATCTTATGTATATATGAAATTACACATGTTGTGCAGGGCACCCATGATTCAGATGAGAGCATGAGGAGGTTGATAGATCATATATTTGAGCAAGATTGTCTAAATTGATGCAACTTTTTATTTCACTATCTTTTAATGTTATATTTACTTTTATCATGATATAAATTTTGGACATATTTAAAGTAAAACTCTTTATTATGAATTGATGCATCTTATTATTTGACAACTTTTTATTATATATTTTAAAATTTTTGACATATTTTAAATCTTGAACTCTTTATTATGATTTAATACATGCTAGTTTTGAAGTTTATGTACATTTTGCATGGTACAATTTGGATGATGTATGGTTTGATGCTAAAAGCTTGGTTTTACATATTTAAGGTCATGCATATATAGCAATGAAAGAAAAGCTGCATTTAGTTGGTACATTTTGCATTCAATCATTCCTATAATGTTAGTAAATGATTATTAGGTCTTGTTTAAAGTTGCATTTTCTTGACTTATTTGAAATTAATTTGTTAAAATTGCAAATTACAAAATGTGAGGTCTAAATTTTGCATTTGAATGAATCTTATAATTCTATGTAGATTTCTAAAACAATAATAACTTGAAGTTGTATAGAAAGGCTGCTATGGGAGTTGGTCTATAGTTAGATTTTATTATAAAGTTGTTTGATTGCACATTTATATAAGTTAGATAAAATTGCATTATAAAACATGGCCCACAATTTGCATGATGCATGCATGAATTGATGCTTTTAAATGTTTTACAAATATTTTCATTTTGTTGGTACATTTTGTATTCAATCATTCCTATAATGTTAGTAGATGATTCTTAGGTTTTTTTTTTATGTTTTTTTATCAAGTTACTTAAAATGGATCTACTAAAATTTCAAATTACAAAATGTGAGGTCTACATTTTGAATTTGAATGAATCTTATAATTCGGTGTAAATGTCTAAAATAATGATAACTTAAAATTGGATTATAAAATATGGTATGTACATTTTACATTCATATATAGAAAGGGTACTATGGATGTCAGTTGATAGTTAACTTTTAATATAAAGTTCTTTGAATGCACATTTACATAAGTTAGATAAAATTGCATTATAAAACATGGCTCACAATTTGCATGATTCATGCATGGCTTGATTCTTTTAAAATACATATTTGCATTTAGTTGGTACATTTTTCATTCAATAATTCTGATAATGTTAGTAGATGATTCTTAGTTTTTTTTAAAGTTGTTTTGTCAAGTTATTTAAAATGAATCTATTAAAATTGCAAATTACAAAATGTGAGGTCTACATTTTGCATTTGAATGAATCTTATAATTCAGTTTAAATGTCTAAAAAAATGATAACTTAAAATTGCATTATAAAATATGGTATGTACATTTTGTATTCATGTATAGAAAGGCTACTATAGATGTCAGTTGATAGTTAAATTTTAATATAAAGATGTTTGAATTCACATTTACATAAGTTAGATAAAATTGGATTATAAAACATGGCCCACAATTTGCATGATGCATGCATGGTTTGATGATTTTAAATGTTTTAAATATAATTTAAGTTCATGAATATGTAGAAATGAAAGTAAGTTTGCAATTAGTTGGTACGTTTTGCATTCAATCATTCTTATAATGTGAGTAAATGATTCTTACTAAATGGCTCAACTAACCACAATCACAAATTAACAGAACAGTAACAATGCAATATACATCACAAATTAATAGAGTAGTACATCCTCAATACAAGTCTACATAATAGGAAATATACATATAACTTTGTAACTCAACACAAGAGCCATTGAGTATCCCTTTCACATCATCACATTCTTAAGAATATACAACTTAAGAGTGCACAAAAAGAAATGCTAACAATGTACTTGAACTCTAAGTTCTCAAACATGAATCCAAGTAGAAGAAATTGTTGGGAAATTCAATTAAAAAAGTTCTAATGGAAAGCCATATTCAATGATCCGTTCATGGTCACCTTTGGACATTCTCCATTTTTTAACCTCCAATTGTTTTTTTATTGAACTTCTATCAACGTTATGTGTGGTACACACACCAAGTGACTATATTGACAACTTATGACATCAGGTTGATAGTATTGAAAGTAAAAAATACCCTTATTTTGGTGAATTTCTTGGAAAAAACAACCTTTCAGTATAATAGACCCTCTTTCATATATAAAACCGTTATCATCATAGTCTTCCAATGACTTCATTTTTCATTTAGTGCACCAAATCAAATAATACTTGACATTTTATATGTTGTTAATTGGTGCAATTATAGCAAAAGCATCTCCTGCATAATAAAACAAGTGTAAATTCATATCATAATTAACATGAAATAAACTAAATATCAATATGGATGTGATTTTATTATATATTTCTAGATCTCTATATTTAACTATTATCTAGATACTTATACGCATTGATTTTAAAAGCATAACACACACACACATATTGAAATCAATTGAAATGTTACCTTCTCTAACAAGATCAGAAACTCAATCAACTTCATATCATACTATAGTATCCTCTGATTCCATCTCTTCGAAGCTTACAATTGACATTTTCTCCATTATATTTAGTTATGTATGTTGCTAAGGTTTTACATTCATATTGTTTCCACAAACATCATTAGATTGTGTGTCCTCTAGGCAAACATGAAAAAAACAAGAATATTTTCTTTTATCAGAATAAAAATGCATTTCGATAATCTTTTGTTTTAATTGAATGCAATTTTCGAGTCCCTTTTACTATTTCAGCTTCATATGTAATCGTTCTATCTACTTCTTCGACTCCAATATGCCAAAAAACCTATAGTAAATTCAAACAAGAATTTAAATATGTTATTTAAAATACAATTTATATATCAAAGATAACCATCCTCATACTGTTTAAACTATATAATTTATAAATGTTTAAAACTAGAAAATTAATAAAAATTATCATATAATAAAACTATATACAAGTTAATTTGTATATATCTACATACCTCTGTACCTCCCTTGATGGGTTAGTCTAATGGCTTAGTGAAACATTGCACCATTGAACAACTTGTCCAACTGAGACAAGTCTATTTGTACAATGGTCCATTTGATATCTTCAAAGTGATTATGTTATGCATGCTCCTACACCATCATGTTCTCCTTTTCCATGACGAGTCTTAAAGAAATTCCAAAAATGTTTAATGTGGGTTTTATTATGAAGATGACATAACCAAAAAAAATGATCGTGAAGATTTGAATTGACCTGTGCATCCATCTGACCATATCCAACATCCATTGAATTTTATTCCATGACCTTTCAATGAGTCATAAATCTTATCAAAACAATGTTGTACAAAATGTGTATCATGTGTATGATCATCACTGATATAAAAGTGATATTATTTAATAACATGTTGATTCTCACTAGTGCTTTCTATATCTTCAACATTTTATTCAACATGTCTATATAGAATATGGACAAGCATAAAGACATGGTTAGAATGATAATATTCACTTTGTATTTCATTTTGTGGAACAAATGTGTAATTATTTGCAAAATATACTATTAACGAAATGGTCCCTGGTGGAAACATTTCATGGGATTTTTTGATTTGCAGGTCTTGCCATCAAGCTCTATGCGAATGGTTGGTGTACTTATAAACTTTTGTCTCGATTTTCTTCAAAAAATTTATCACGGGTATTTCTTCTTCTTGTAAATCAATCCTTTTAGCAATTGTACTATTATTTGAACTAACCAATGTATGTATATATTCATATCTCTTCCATTCCACTTTTAAGATAGACAATGATTGATCATTTATATCAATAGAATATTTGTTGTTAAATAAATTCAAATTTCCATAATGATCACATTTTTTACCACCAACACATTTCTTTTGGTAAAATAATTCATGACTTTCTCTTTCACATTGAATTTTGGATATGAAACCATGGATAGTAGAAGGAGGGGGTGAATTTTTCAAAATATTTTCCAAAATTAAGGCATTATAATATAATTGAAATTCTATATGATAATGACAATAATAAGTTTCGCGTAAAGTGATAGGTTTAACATACTGTAACACCCTCCTCCCACATCTACCCAAGTAACCATGCCAACCAAGGTAAACATGAGATGATAGGCTACAATGATCAAATTCAACCTCCTAGGTGACCTTAAGGAAGTGGAATCGATGGAAAATCACACAGAGTCATCCAACATCATCCACAAAACCTTCAGGAGAGAAGTCAACCACTAAGACAGCCTATCCCTGTGTCCTACTACTGTTTTAACTAATTTAGGCCAGAGTAATGCTCTGTGGACATTGCCAATGCGAGTTATAATGCTCCCCAGACACTGCATAGATAAGTTATAATGCTCCCTAGATGATTCAGTCTCTAGGATAATTCTTTGTTTTGCTATCATTCCAAGATTTGAGCCACCGTTCTCGGCCCAAAGACCGAGACATTGCCCATAATGGAATGATCACTTAAAATTGGTAAGAATACAAGGAGAGAAGGATACAAAAGCAATAAGATGAACAAGACCATAACCAAACCCCTACTAGCCATGACAGGAATTTCATCAAACATATCATCAACATGTAACCTATAGGTGTAAACAACAAAATTAAGTGTAAGGATCTCATACTTTTCCGAGAATCACCATGAACCATTTTTTCCTCATGTCATTTGTTGCCTTATCATTCCTTAGATCATAGATACATTATCCATTTAGATACAAGTAAAAACATGTTGAGAGATACATAGTTGTTGTCACAAAATATATATATAACCAACATAATAGGAACATAAATACAATGGACATATCAGCCATCAAAATTCATGTATACATCAGTACTTTTACACATGAAAATCAAGGGAATAAATTTCTCATTAATGGATGCAATGAACCAACTAGAGATGGGACTACCAGGTTCCACTTGACCATAGATTGGCTAAGCCAAGTCTCTCTTCGTCCAATCACCACCATGCCATATTCCAAGCATGAATGTGGGACTCATAGAACATATCAAGAAAATGCGATCAACATCGATGCCACTGAAGTTCTCCACTTACACCGTGAGGAATTTGAGTGCCTCCTAGTCTCTCAAGCTTTATCGTGCATCCACAATATCATCCAGGGATCACTAGGCCCTACACCGAGACATGCTCTCCAAGTTTTATCGTGCATCCCATCCCGGGATCACTAGGCCCAACAAAGATAAAATCCACCTCTTCACTTTAAAATATATCCCTCCAATCACCAGAAATGATTCCTAGGCCCATCGAGGCTTTACCTCAACCCACAGTTTGATTTAGAGGTTACTATACCAGTGGTTTTGTGACCCTCAGTCTAGTTTAGGGACCACTTGGACCATTTGTTTGTCAATTCGAAGATCCACCCCACTCAACTTTGAATCCAGTCTGGCCATCCCACATAAACTACATGAGAGATCTTACTCATCAAATCTATCAGGAAATGGAAATGATAGGCTAAAAATACTGTCACACCTGGCAAAACCCATGCCATGGTAGAAAAAAATCACATGCAATCCCATGCATGCCAAATCTAGCAAGGAAAATGTACATGCAATTTGATACCTACAGCCAAGGTTGTTGTAGTTGCTTGATATTGCCTTTCCCTACTTGATCTTTGCTTCCTATTGCCTTCTTTTCCTTTCTTGCTCCAATGCCAAAGTGATCCAAGAAACTCTAAGTGTCAAGAGTATGAGAGAGAGAGAAAAAAGAATGAGAGAGCTCCAAAACTCTACTGACAAAATGCTACATTGACCAAGCTTGCCCATTGATCCTTAGAAGCCTTTTATCAATGAGGCCTCTATTTTCTTCATTTTCCATCAGTTTCCTTCAATTCCTCCTCACATGAAACCTGTGACCTTTCACCTCCCTTTTCTCCTAATTTTCTTTATTTTCATAAATAAATGTGCCAAAAATTCCATTCTTCCTTTCCAAAGCCCTAGTCATTGCCTTTACCAATTTCCTTAGCCACAAACAACCAAATGGACACCCCCCAGGATGTCTTGCCCAAAATTCAGCTTGGAATAAGTGTCGCATTGACCATAGTTATTGTTTTTAACTTTTATTACATGGAATTTTCACCAGGGTTGTTACAGAACCCTCCCCCTTGGGGGGTCACTATCCTCAGTGTTCAATGACACCTATAACCAATAATACCACTGAAAACAAAACATACTTCCCATGGATCTTTATAAAATATCTCATTGGTGTATTCACAAAAAATGACCTACTCAAAAGAAAAACATCATGACAACATGAATAGATAACAACCATACCGCATATTGGAGCTTTATAACACATTTCATTATGGTATTTACAATAACCACATATACAAATCTGTACATTTTCTCAACTAGCAAATAAAAGGATATGATATCTGCATCTGCAACAAGGGAATATAGAGGCTCGCACCTCCACCCTCAAAGTAATACCAGGATTCACCTCCTTCCGAGGAAGTCCAGAATCCATTGTAAAGTCAAATCTACATCTAATGTCCAGTGCTATAATCCCTTGACACCTATCCTCTCAGCTAACAGTTACCAACTCATTGTTCCAGGGCACACTCCCAATGTGCATTTTATTCCATCTGGAAATTCTATGACCAAAACAAATCCATCCCCGACCTTCTCTTCTCTTCTACACAACCCCTTGGGAAATCCGGTCATTCCCTTCCGTATAGTTGCTCACCTTCCATGTTCCGCTGGCACCCCCATCCTGGGTAGTCCATCCCTTGGCAAGGCTTCCTCACATCGGAAGATACAAAAACCAAGGCATATCTCTACCGTAAAATCATCATATTGGTCATAGCATGCTCATAGAAATCAATGGACACTATTAGGTACCAATGTCCCATAATGGTCCTGCTCCTGAAGTGCTCTACCATTATACCGCTACATGTTCCAATTTTTCCTTTATTATTGCTACTAATGCTTGTTTTCAATTTCGACCACCAAACCGGCATGTTCATGCATTCCTGTTCCAAGCACATAACTTCCATTAGAGTCAAAATAAATTGAAATTACTTCAAATCATACCTCATTGGTAGCTCGTTAATAAGGTACATTTGCAGTCTTGTTCACTTCCTGTCACAACAAGTCAAACTAGCATGTTTGACCAAATCAACATGTATAAAATATCACATCAAGTTAGCTTGAAACATAACCATCAAAATCATAAATCACATGTAACCATCATAAACCAAAATCATAGATCACATGTAATCATCAAAGATTAGATTCATAAATCACATGCATAATAAAACTAAAATAATATACTAATACTTATCCTTTAATTGATCCTTACTTCTACCTTTATTCTTATTTCGTACACACATTAGATCAGTTGCGACACCCGACAAACACCTAGTTCCTTTTCCTCAACCAACTGCACATAGAAATAGTGTAAATCACACTCGTACAATCCAAACGCGACATACAACACCATGCAATACATGCATCTACACCTGACATACAACGCATACACCTACACCCAGTGCATAACATAACAAAATACATACTCATACATCTGGTGTATGACACAACACGACACATATACTTGAACAATGTACATCACAAGACATACATCCACACATTACATGAGACATCACAAAATTCATACACATATATATGATATAAAACACAACTCATACATATGTACCCAATGTACAATGCCAAAAAATACATGTACCCACATAGAGCACCACACAATAAGTATGCATGTCATGCTACCACAACTACACAATACACATATATAGTACCACATGCTAGCAACACAACATGTACGACATGCACTCAATCCCACATGTACAAAAGTACCACATGTATAAAGCACCACCTGCACAATGTGTTCACAACATCACATGTACACAACACCACCTGCACAACTTGTACACAACGCGTCATGTACACTGCACCACTATACCACGTGTACACAATACCAAATGTACACAACAACACACGCACGACATGTACACGACACCATATGTAAACAACTCCACATGCATGACATGTACACAGCACCACCTACACACAATGCCACTTGTGCAACATGTACACAACACCACATGCACATAGCACCACTTGCACAATCATGCACACAACAACATATGTACATAGTGCCACATGTACAACATGCACACAACACCACCTGTACATAGCACTGCATATCCAACTTGTACATAGCATCATCTATACACATCACTATATATCCAACATGTACACAACAACATATACATACAACACCGCATATCCATCATGCGCACAATACAATATATATACACAACATCGTATATCCAACATGTACATACAACCATATATACCCAACACTGAATATGCAACATTCATACAACACTATTTGTACTAACACCCTGTACATAATATTGCATAAACAACATGTACACACACTACATATGCACAATAGTAATACCACACATCCGAAACCACACTACCTCCACCAAGCAACCTTGCTTCCAGCATCTTATACATGCTTGTCCTAGCATGCTGCAGATCACACTACTTTCATTTCGCTCATGCATCCCTTGGTATAACCAGTCAATAACATAGACATAATATAATCATAATATCAACTCATAACCATATGATACTGACCTCGTATATTTGTCGTGACTACTTTTCCGAATTGATTCCTCGTAAGATAAAGAACCTCTTCATGCCATGCACCTGTATGAGAAATCATTCCTCCACAAGAATGATCCCTGACAACCCTTTCATACAGTGGCATTGATACATACCTACATGCATATATAATCATTACCATAAAAAAACACCATCCTATCAGACAATGACATACATACATACATGTATACATATATAAAAATCAGCGTACTCATGATCATAAAATAATTACCAGATAACATAAGGTCTAGGTTAAGAGAACTTCATCTATTCATGCAACAGATGCACAACATTAAGAATATTTTTTCTCAACATAACCAACGCATCTGATTCCTCAGGTCCATTTACTTTACCTTTTCGAGTTAACTTTCACATGTCTATACTACCACCATCCATTTACCACTATGGACCAACCAGTCCAAATGACTGTCATAGTCTTACCTTCCATTGCGCTTACTCATGCACACAGCTTCATATGAGTCTTACATTACCCTTTTGGTACCACACAGGTGTCCCTGGGCTCGATTAAATTTCCCCTTTCTCAAGTAATTCCCAAGACTCAAAACATAAAATGTAAGCAAAAGAAACAAACAAGAAGAAAACCATGAAAACCAATAACAACACGACTCTACAAACAAAGTGGTATGTCCATACACTAGACATAAAAAAACCTAAAAATGAAGCACAAAAAATCATGAAATACCAAAAGCACAAGACTGACAACAAACACCATGACTCAATCCCCATGATTCCAGGGGAAAGCTCAACCCAAGCCTTATTCAATATTTCATGGTAGTCTCTTGCCATGCAATCCCCTACATCATACTCCCATAAACACATAATTGTCAGTGTATAAATAACAATACACCAGTTACTCATCTTGTTGTTCCAAGCATGTTTCTTGCAACTGAACACATCCACGTCATCTCTCAAGGGACTCCAATCCTTTAAAAGATCCACCTATAACTAGAAACTAGCTAATATACATGTAAAGTACATGTTCATGAATATAACATGTATCCATATAATGTTAGACAAGATTAAGTTTAAGAATAGTTCCTATAGGAAAATCACTCATTCTTTTGGAATTAGGGTTTCCAAACATAGCCAAAGGAATTCTTTCCCAATTCCTTTATTTGACCTTTTCCTCGTTCCAATTGAGGATTCCTATGTAATGTGACATGACCTTAATGTTATTGATATAAACACATCAACTATTACGTTGTGAGGATAATACCAACATGCTTCTTGCAACTGCGCACACATGTCAACCACATATTCCAAATATCAAGACAATCATATCTATCAAATTGAAATCAAAATTTATCAAGACTAACAATCATGTCATAATCCATAATCAGTGCATATTCATTAGACATAATGCTACAACTATTGCCTACTATACTCATGTACATATCAACTGTCTCAACACATATGTGTTAATATAATCATCTCAAAACAAGATCATTTGAACACATACTCATATTATGCAACTCATCAAACATTCAACCAACTTGCAACATACCATGTTAAATAAATTAACTTGACAAAATAATCAAACATTCAAGTACCAAATATACAACATAAGAAAACTCATACCTTACTGTACGTCAGAGGAGGCTATCTTGTCTACACAATCAAGCTAGTTAGCATGATATAACTTCTCAACACATAATCTTAACATAAATAATATCATGTGATCCGTAATAATCACTAACTAACATGTTCACATCCTAACTCATAAAAAATCATCATTCATACATATGCAAAGTCAATCTAGATTAGTACAACAACATATCACAAATATGTCGGCTCATACCTGAATATCATAACCATAACCATCTGCATAGGCCAATCCAACTTAGTGTGATTCATATAACATCAAGAACATAATCATCATGCGTATGACCAATCCAAATTACAACATCAAGATCTCAATGAAATAACTCTAATCATCAAGTTAACTAACCTAAGACAACAATAGCAATGCATACTGTCATAGGTTATTATCATTCATGACTATCTGACACATGTGCATGTGACTATACTAATCCATTATTATCTATCATGTATGTAACCATAACAACAAATGACATGTACATAAACCTAATGTATATAACCCTAGTTCATATAATAATCCATAACATGCATACCTACATGCCTAACACCCAAACCTGTATGACAATGTGCTCTTATCCCAAAGTCCAATGTTGCAACCTCATTATGATGACATGCATCTCCTAATCTATCTCAGCCAACACATTAGCATTATAATAGCCAACAACACCATGATGACATAAATTGTATATAATGACTTCACCAAGCATGTATGACCTTCTATTCATGCATAACTATAACAAAGACCATTCATGCATAACAACTATGTATAAACATATAACACGTGAGTACCAAACCATATACACATCATTCTAGCTAGATTCCAGTCATCAATCCATGACCATTTCAACTTCACAAACCATGAACTCGTGCATGACAACAATCATTACTCCGTTGTACACATTTCCACATGCAACCATCATAAGCAATGTCTAGTCAACTACACATATGCATGAACGCATTTAGTTGAACACAAGAGATCAATTCTTTCAACCAATCTACAAGACTAATACATGTAATCAAATATACAAAAACGTAACCTAACATAAAAGGATGTAATCAAGCGACATATAGCAACATATAAGTGACACATAACAATATGTAACTAGTCATATACTCATGACAAACATATTTCATTAAATCAATATCAAATTCCCCATAAAAACCATAATCAATCATCAAGAAAATGCAACAAACACATGAAATGAAAGTGTAAGTGACACACATGCAACTGACATGCATGCATGACCAACACACACTACCCATCTAGTCCGAGAGTTGAATCATGCTCTGATACTACTCTGTAACACCCTCCTCCCACATCCACCCAAGTAACCATGCCAACTAGGGTAAACATGAGACGAGAGGCTACTATGATTAGATTCGACTTCCTAGGTGGCCTTAAGGAAATGGAATCAACCAAAAATCACACACAGACATCCAACATCATCCACAAAAACTTCAGGAGATAGGCCAACCACTCAGATAGCCTGTCCCTAGGTCTTACTATTGTTTTAACCAACTTAAGCTAGATTAATGCTCCCTAGGCACTGGCAAGGCGAGTTATAACGATCCCCGAACACTAGCCATGTTAGTGTGAAAATTCCTGGAAGGTGTACCAAAAATCCTCACTTAAGTCACTAGGTCACAAGTGACCCTAACAACAATTTAATGGTTGTTTTCATTCTAGATTTCCAATACAAATGGAAAATCTGCAGTAAAATAAAACAAGATCCAAAACAAATAGCAACAAAATAATGTATCCAGAATAATAACCGAATTGGAAAGATAATTTTAAATGAATAAATCATTATTGATAACACCTGGTGAAGGAGATATACAGATTGGTCTATAAGTCCCCTTCTGTGGGATGGGTCCTTTGATATCCTTGATGCTTCAGACATAGAACTCCCTCTCTCAATCGTGTGAAAAAACCGAAACAAATATGAAGAACTCAAAGGGGAGCTCAAGAAAATAATGATAATGTAGATGATGATAATGATCATGGTCAAGAATGAATGAAAAACCCTCCTTTATATAGCAAAGTATAGAGTTAATCTCAAAAATGGAGAATAACAAAATATTATTGAAAAAATTCATATCTAACTACTTGGAATACTTTATTATATTTATTGGAGAGGGAAAAGGAATCTAAAATGGTTAAATTCCTTTAATTAAAAATAATTAACAAATAAAATGATTTATTATTTATTTCGCAAGAAACAAGAACAGTGTGAAATCAAAATATTTATTGAATAGTGCTTTAATCATTATTCTGATAAAAGAAATAAGGAAATTCAAATAAATAATGATTTATTTAAATATTCCTAAGGTTAGTCAAATGTGACAAGGAAAAATAATTATTTAATAATAACTCGTAGAGAAAATTAAATAAATAATGATTTATCTAATTATTCTCATGGGGTTTTTTTATTTAAATCAGAAAATAATTTAATAAAAATGGTTTACTAAATCATTTTCCACAATGAAAGTGATTTTACTATCGTAAAATGAAATCCACATGGTGTATTTCGATCCACTAGTTAGAAATGGCGAGGTGATCATCTTTTGTGACAACAACTCGGGCAAGTTATAATGCTCCCCAAACACTCCCGAGGTAAGTTAGTCTCTAGGTTAATGCTCTGTTTTGCTAGCGTTCTAGGATTTGATCCACCTTTGTTGGCCCAAAGCCCGGGACACTTCCCATAATGTAATGATCACTTAAAATTGTTAAGAATTTAAGGAAATAAGGATGAAAAAGCAATAAGTTGAACAAGATCATAACCGGACCCCTACTAACCATGATAGGCATTTCGTCAAACATAGCATCACCATGTAACCTATAGGTGTAAACAACAGAATTAAGTGTTGAGATCCCATACTTATCTGAGAACCGCCGTGAACTATTGTTTTCTCATGTCATTTTCTGCCTTATCATTTATTAGATCATAGATACATTATGCATTCAGATACAAGTAAAAACATATTGAGATCCATACATAGATGTTGTCAAAAGAGATATCTATAACCAACATAATAGGAACAGAACTACAATGGACATATTAGCCATCAAAATCCATGTATACATCGGTACTTTTACAAATGAAAATAAAGTGAATGAATTCTCATTAACAAATGCAATTAACCAACTGGAGATGGGACTACCACATTCCACCCAACCGTAGATTGGCTTAGCTAAGTGTCTCTTCATCCAATCACCCTCGTTCGATATTCCAAGCATGAATGTGGGACTCACAAAACATATGTAAAAACACCAATCAACATGGATTCCACCAGAGTTCTCCACCTACACCGTGAGGAATTTGAGTGCCTCCTAGTCTCTTAGGATTTACTCTGCATCCACACTCTGATCTAGGGATCACTAGGCCCTACACCGAGACATAATCTTCGGGCTTTACCGTGCATCCCATCCCGAGATCACTAGGCCCAATGAAGAGAAAATCCACCTCTTGACTTTACCGTATATCCCACCATTCACTGCCAAGGATTCCTATGCCCAACGAGGCACACAATTTGGATTTACTGTAAACCACAATTTGGTTCAAGGGTTACTAGGCTCATGGCTTTGTGATCATCATTCTGATTCAGGGACCACTCAAACCATGTGTTTGTCATTTCAAAGATCCACCCCACTCAGCTTTGAATCTAATCAGGTCATCCCACATAAACCGCATGAGAGACCCCATCTCATCAAAGCTATAAGTAAATGGTAACGCTAGGCTGAAAATATTGTCACACCTGGCAAAACCCATGCCATGGTAGAAAAGAACCACATGCAATCCCATGCATTCCAAATCTAGCAAGGAAAATACACATGCAAGTTGATACATGCAATGAAGCTTATTGTAGTTTATTGATCCCACCTTTCCCTACTTGATCGTTGCCTCCTTTTGCCTTCTTCTCCTTTCTTTCTCCAATGCCAAAGTGGTCCAAGAAACTCTAAGTGTCAAGATTATGAGAGAGAGAAAACATAATGAGAGAGCTCCAAAAATCCACTGACAAAAGGTAACACTCACCAAGCTTGACCACTGATCCTTAGAAGCCTTTTTATCAATGACGCCTCTATTTTCTTTATTTTCCATCATTTTCCTTCAATTTCCTTCTCACATGCAACTTGTGACCTTTCCCCTCACTTTTCTCCTAATTTTCTTTATTTTCATAAATAAATGTGCTAAAAACGTCATTCTGCCTTTCCAAAGCCTTTGCCATTGCCTTTGCTAATTTCCTTAGCCATAAACAACCAAATTAACACCCCCTAGGATGTCTTGCCCAACATTTAGCTTGGAATAAGTGTCCCATCAACATGGAATTTTCACTAGGGCTATTACACATACCTTGGTTTTTGTTGCACAAAACTACTGATTGAGACATTAATTCCATGATTCTCTGCTATGAACTTATTGAACAACTCTATCTCAGTGGTGTCAAAGATATGTTTTTCATGTTCTTTGTACTGATTTCGTGCTATTCTTCATCACATCACATCACTTGCTTTAGTTGAAACAAGTGAAATTTTCATCCAATATTCATATATTATTTCTTTAACATCTTCTCCAAGTCTATCTTTGTATGGTTTCCTACAAATAACTGCCCAACAAGCAAGCTCATCATTTACATCTATTTGCGATCAAAATTTCCTATGTTTGTGCAATGTTTTTCGTGACATCCCTAATATTTTTTCCATATATTTCACCAAATGATTTTCTTTAGTGCTTCATGAAACCACTACCATTTGTATTGCTCTACGTGCATCTACATCGTTTTTCTTTATAGACCTTCCAAAAAAATTTAGAGTTCTATTTGGATTTTGAATCACATTTTCCTTCACCTTTTTATCTTTCGTTGATTTTCAAATACCCAATAGAGTTGTAGCATTATTAAGGAATTTAGACTTCTGTGATCCATAACATTGTTAAGATAGTCTTCGGCAAAATCACATAACCAATCTTTCGTCGACGCGTTTCGAACCAACCAGTGTGGTTCATCGTCAGGACAAGATGAAGAACCAATCTGGCTTAGCTAGATTAAATAGAGCGTGCAGAGACTCCAACAGCTATAATGCTAACGGCTAATTTTACCTAATGGTCAAACAACTCAAATAGTTTAATTAATATTTCTGGAAATAGTTAAAATCGGTAAATAAGGAAATTAATATTATTTCAAATATTAATAATTTAATCTATAATGGTCAATATATAATCTATATTGAATGATTTATTATTATTCAAATTTAAATAAATTGAATAATAACAACATAGAATAATATTAATATTTTGATTATAATGGTCATTATATAATATAAATAAATTGATTTATTATTATTAATTATCTTAATAAATAATATATCTATTTAATAATAAATATATATATTATTAAATAATTGAATTCATTAGATAGTATAAAAACAGATATATTATTAATATTATTTCTATAGTATAATATTAATATTTTAATCATAATGGTCATTATATAATATATATTAATGATTTATTATTATTTAATTACAAGGGAATGGTAATAAATCCCTGCTATTTTTATAATTTAGTTACAAAATTTAATTATGTAATAATTATTTACTGGTCTAATGGTAATTATATAATATATATTAAAAGATTTATTATTATTCAATTATTATTTAAATACAAGTGAATGGTAATAAATCACTACTATTTTTATAATTTAGTTACAATAGGTAATTAAGTAATAATTACTTAATGGTGCGTTGGTAAGATAGATTTTCATTATTTAGTTCTTTAAAATATATCATATTCCTTAATTTTAATGTACTGGTCCTTAAATTAATAAGTAATATTAGATTATTGAATACTCATTCATTATTATTTATAAGGAAAAAGGGGGGACTCAATTTATCAGGAACTAATTAATAAATTCAGGAAAAACTAATAAACAGCCCAATAGTATCAAAATCATGTTAAGGTTAATATAAAAAGCCCGAGACAGAATCCTAACTTATTAACGACTCAAACCTCCAAAATAAACGGAAAAATCAGCCAAAAGAACAAAAAAGGAAGGGGAAGATAGAAACCCTAGGACCAAACAAGAACAGGGGAATGAGGAGGCTAGGAAGATAAGGCTGGGACCCAGCAACTGCTAATCTTCCAGCCATCATCCCTATTAAGATTGTTTGGCCTTTTCTCAATCTCCAAGGCCTCTCTAAATTTCCGATGGTGAAACTGCGCAACTTTGGCAATGACTTGAGCCTCCTCAATACAAACATGATGCATAGTCTTTCCAGCATGCTCAGCCAGGGCCGATGACTTGGTCCTACCATGTCTTAAATCTGCTGAATGCTCGCTAATCCGCTGATTGATAGAGCGACCCGTCTCACCAATATAAGGGGTCCCACAGGAACATGGAATGACATAGACGCCCTTCATGTCCTTAGGGTCAATCGGGTCTTTCACCGACCTGAGGGAGCCACGGATAGTCTTGAGAGGTCTGAAAGTTGCGGGAACATTATACTTCTTCAGAATTCTCGCAATCTTGTCCGTGGTTCCTTGGATGTAAGGGAGATTCACACCCAAGATCAGATCACCAGGAACCCTACGGGTTGAAGGCTCCTTCTTGGCCCTGAGGAAGGCTTTTTGACCGAGGTGCCTCTTGTAACCATTCTTCTCAAAGACTTCTAGGAGGTGAGCCTTCTCCGACTCCAGGCTCTCCTCATCCGAAATTCTAACAGCACGGGTAGCAAGCGTGCTAAGAACCCCTATCTTCTGAGCGGGGAAATGATGCGAAGAAGCATGCAAGTATTGCTCAGTGTGCGTCTTCTTTCTATAAACCTGATGAGAGAAGGAACCATCCACCTTCTTAGAGATGAGAACATTGTGGATGGTTCCTTCTCTCATCAGGTTTATAGAAAGAAGACGCACACTGAGCAATACTTGCATGCTTCTTCGCATCATTTCCCCGCTCAGAAGATAGGGGTTCTTAGCACGCTTGCTACCCGTGCTGTTAGAATTTCGGATGAGGAGAGCCTGGAGTCGGAGAAGGCTCACCTCCTAGAAGTCTTTGAGAAGAATGGTTACAAGAGGCACCTCGGTCAAAAAGCCTTCCTCAGGGCCAAGAAGGAGCCTTCAACCCGTAGGGTTCCTGGTGATCTGATCTTGGGTGTGAATCTCCCTTACATCCAAGGAACCACGGACAGGATTGCGAGAATTCTGAAGAAGTATAATGTTCCCGCAACTTTCAGACCTCTCAAGACTATCCGTGGCTCCCTCAGGTCGGTGAAAGACCCGATTGACCCTAAGGACATGAAGGGCGTCTATGTCATTCCATGTTCCTGTGGGACCCCTTATATTGGTGAGACGGGTCGCTCTATCAATCAGCAGATTAGTGAGCATTCAGCAGATTTAAGACATGGTAGGACCAAGTCATCGGCCCTGGCTGAGCATGCTGGAAAGACTATGCATCATGTTTGTATTGAGGAGGCTCAAGTCATTGCCAAAGTTGCGCAGTTTCACCATCGGAAATTTAGAGAGGCCTTGGAGATTGAGAAAAGGCCAAACAATCTTAATAGGGATGATGGCTGGAAGATTAGCAGTTGCTGGGTCCCAGCCTTATCTTCCTAGCCTCCTCATTCCCCTGTTCTTGTTTGGTCCTAGGGTTTCTATCTTCCCCTTTCTTTTTTGTTCTTTTGGCTGATTTTTCCGTTTATTTTGGAGGTTTGAGTCGTTAATAAGTTAGGATTCTGTCTCGGGCTTTTTATATTAACCTTAACATGATTTTGATACTATTGGGCTGTTTATTAGTTTTTCCTGAATTTATTAATTAGTTCCTGATAAATTGAGTCCCCCCTTTTTCCTTATAAATAATAATGAATGAGTATTCAATAATCTAATATTACTTATTGATTTAAGGACCAGTACATTAAAATTAAGGAATATGATATATTTTAAAGAACTAAATAATGAAAATCTATCTTACCAACGCACCATTAAGTAATTATTACTTAATTACCTATTGTAACTAAATTATAAAAATAGTAGTGATTTATTACCATTCACTTGTATTTAAATAATAATTGAATAATAATAAATCTTTTAATATATATTATATAATTACCATTAGACCAGTAAATAATTATTACATAATTAAATTTTGTAACTAAATTATAAAAATAGCAGGGATTTATTACCATTCCCTTGTAATTAAATAATAATAAATCATTAATATATATTATATAATGACCATTATGATTAAAATATTAATATTATACTATAGAAATAATATTAATAATATATCTGTTTTTATACTATCTAATGAATTCAATTATTTAATAATATATATATTTATTATTAAATAGATATATTATTTATTAAGATAATTAATAATAATAAATCAATTTATTTATATTATATAATGACCATTATAATCAAAATATTAATATTATTCTATGTTGTTATTATTCAATTTATTTAAATTTGAATAATAATAAATCATTCCATATAAATTATATATTGACCATTATAGATTAAATTATTAATATTTGAAATAATATTAATTTCCTTATTTACCGATTTTAACTATTTCCAGAAATATTAATTAAACTATTTGAGTTGTTTGACCATTAGGTAAAATTAGCCGTTAGCATTATAGCTGTTGGAGTCTCTGCACGCTCTATTTAATCTAGCTAAGCCAGATTGGTTCTTCATCTTGTCCTGACGATGAACCACACTGGTTGGTTCGAAACGCGTCGACAAAAGATTGGTTATGTGATTTTGCCGAAGACTATCTTAACAGAGTTGTAGCATCTTTTAATTTCTTTGATCTTAAGAGACCTCTCAAAATTTGAGCTTGATATGTCACACTTTCATATTTGAAGAACTTCTCAATAAGGACCTTAACACAATATCATATAACATGGTCAGCTTTTTTATCTCCATATATGTCAATGTCAACATTTTCTAACGTCTCATCATCGACATTGACTTCATCTGTACATATGAAAATTAAATGTAAATGGGTATAAATATTCATTAAATAATAAAATTGAAAAATAGAGTTTGAATGAAATTGAAATTAATAACTATATATAATTTCAATAATACTCATGACATATATATAGATATATATATATATATATATATCTATATATATATATATATATATATACACACACACTTGATGGTGATTCAACTTCTTCACTTGGATCTCTTTCAACATATTGAACAACATCATAAATCATTAGTTCATTATCTTTTTCACTTTGTCTTTCAAAATTTTCAATCTCATCATCAATGTTATGAGGAATATCTCTCTCCTTACATTGCAAAATATTTTTCATATTAGTTCATCAAATAAAAATTAAATTTCACAATACACTAGTTACATTTTAAATATCATTTATAATTACACTTAAGGCATTTCCTTTGAGGCTTCGGCTGGGAAAACATTGTTTAGCTGAGCCAATTGCAGAGCTCTTTCTTCGCCTTCCTTCATCCAACCAAAACATGACACATAGAACTGGTACAAGGTCAATAAATTTGCCAAAAGCGCCTTGAAATTGCAACATTCATCCTTCCCCCATTACCCTCATCACAACCATATGAATTCTCATATGTTATAGAGATCATGCCTCGTAGCGTTATCCATATTGAACTCATGAGTCACCTCAACAGTCTTCGCTGACGATGTTGTTATGCATTAGACGAGGGTCACCTCAATAGTTATTGAACTCTATCAATGAAATTCAAACTCAAGGACTGCCAATAGGCCTAGAACTGCATTCAGTGTCCTCATCTTGTTGACTCTCATTGCATGGCTGCCATTTTACGACAGAGTATAGTACCCATTGTTCGTTGCATAACAGAGATAATAAGGGGATCACTGTGTTTCAGAGAATAGGGATCGTCTACACCATTTGAGAATTATCTATTCTCATGGCCGATTTAGCTGAAGTGAAAAGGAGGAGCACTGCCCAAAGCTAGGGCCTGGAAGACTATCCATCAGCCATTGTCCCCATCTTTGCGTTGTGGCTTCTTCCCTAGTATTGCATCACCAATGGACTAGCCATTAGCCATTTTCCTCATCTCTGCATTATGGCTTCTTTCCTAGTATTGCATTGCCGACTTGGGACAAGCACTCCACACGATCGGTAACCAGATTTTCCTACTATATTCTAATGATCCCAGCTGCTGGATCAGTCTATACTGGTCTGAAATGTGGGTCTTATTACAAATGGAGCCACCTACATTAATGATAGATGTGGGCAGTGGATAAGTGGAATGTATTATCGACCTTTTTGTAGCCTCCTTCAGATCATTTCGATCTAGAAATATTAGTAGTTATGGTTGCCTGAATGAACTACCAAGAGTGGTTAGGCGCACCATTAGCGATGATTAGGTGTGTGGAAGGGGAAATTGTTGTGTATCTTGGGAGATTGAGACAGAGTGGTGGATGGTAGGTTCAAGCCAAATTTTGACTTGTAGGATGTGCTATGAAATGGGTTTACTTTTTTATTTCAAATCCTACCACTTAATGCCCAATAAAGACATCTTCAAGGACTTGTGAGAAACCCAATGCGTGAAAATATGTTTGAGATGGCTAACTTTATTACGAGTGCTCCTTTATTTCTTACTGGACTTTGTCTGGTTCTACAACATAAGCTGTAAGGATTCAGTTAATTTGGACCAATTTATGTTTCCCTTGGACCTACTTGGGAAACAAACATTATTCATTCAATGAAACCAGATTAGGAAGGGTCGGTGTCTTCATTTCAATGAAGAATGTGGCCCTTTCAAGCTTTGTGGTTCCAGATCCTCTGTCCCTTGCAACGATGGAGAATATCATCGCCAATTTTTTTATTTTGAATTCCTCTAATCTAGAAGTATTTTATCTATCCAATGATTTTTATCCTTATGTGCACCAATGCATTGATAGCCACTGGCGGTTTACATAGGAAAGCGTATACAAATATGTGTAGTGCATAGCATGGAGAAATGTTCAACAACACACAGTGTATGATTCCCGAGAGAGGGAAATATTTCCTCTTTCTCTTTTCTCCTCCACTCATCTCATTACACACACTCTACAACTACATTTTCTCCCGTCTTCCAACCATTTTTTCTGGATTAAACCATCTCACCACTTGCAACTTCAACTACGTGGAATTGACAAACACTCTTTAGCTTGATTTATTTCACATTCCCCTCTTATTCAAAATATCATTTTTTTTAACTGCATTGACTTGCAACAGCCTACCATCTTGGCTCCCAAAATTACATATGTAAAAGTGCAATATGGTGTGGAGGCTTTAACAGTGAACTGCCCCAAGCTTAATACCCTGCATGCATACCTGATAAAGGATTTGAGGGTGAATGGGATACTATTTCATGATATTTTATGTTCAATTTGGGAACTCAACATGCAGGGTGGAAGTAATTTTATTGGATTGAAAATAGAATTTCCTCATGAGGCATACAATTTCTCAGCAGAGAGATTTATTGACATAATAGGGAGCTTCAAGTTATTGAAGTTGCTAGTCATTTTTGTGGGGCCTTTGCTTGAAAGTGAAAATGAGATGGATATTTCTCTTCTCAATGTGTTCAAGAGGTTTCCTCATCTTGAGGAACTATACATGGGTGATAACTTTCTCTTGGTAATAACAAAATATCTACATAATTTTGGTGGGGTTAGTGTAATAAATGCTTCCATGGTTTTTTGTTTGAATTTGCTTCCCATAGGTGTCACGGTATCTATAATGTGCAAGACATCTTAGACAAGGAATTATGCTGATGTGGTTTAGTAAATAGATTATCCATCCCATCTTACATTTATGTACATCTTACGATAGGTAGGCATGCAGATGTGGATTGTTTATTCCATGCATTTGAGAAGAAAATTATTCACTTTGCTCCATGACTATGAAATACCAAAATTTGCAATCAACATAAATTAAAAATACCTTAGCTTACTAAAAACAAATGCCAACCATATATGTACATATACACGTGCTATAAAATTCTTCATTGGTATTGTTATTTTCCATGATATTCATCATTCATATGTATGCCTTTTACCTTGTAAATGAAGGAAAATATGGTTGACTATAGTTTTGAAATGCAATGTCGGAGCTAGAAAACCATGCTATACCTTTGTCTCTAAACTCCCCACTCTCTAACCTCTGTAAGATACGTATGCACATAGATATAGAAGGAAATAGTAATAGGGAAATATGTGTATTAGGTTGCCTTCTTCAGAGCTGCCCTGCTATTGAGGTGATGGAATTTAAACTAACTGATGATAGAGAATCTAAAACTCCACTGTATACAAGGTTTTTAGAAAACATGTTATATTTGAATAGAGATTCAAAGCAAGCAAGAATATTGGTATCATAATCCTCTTGTAAAACAAGGGCTTCAAAATAATTGAACTGGTGACTAGTAAAAAAGGATTTCCTTTTCCTCTTTTTTTCCATAACAGAAGGTATGGCCAATGAGATTTTGGAGAACATTAGAAATAATACCATTTAATATTCTAGAATGGAAATTCAAGATGGTATTGGTTATGTTCTTTAAGAATCTATTTAATCAGTTAAAAGGAGTTCATTGAGGTCAGAAAGGGCTTAAACTAAGAAAGGAATATACCCATATTTTCCAAGATCAATAATATTGTATTTTACAAGACAAACAAAATGAAATTTATTTTTAAGAGAGAAAACAAAATTCTATAAATTAATGCAAAGACCACAAGTCACATGAGTTATTTAAAAACAACAATGTAATTATAATTTAAGGTTTAAAAAATAAAGATTAAAGATATTGTTGAATAACATTGGTCGAAGTGAATAAATCTTCCATAATCCAATATAGATATTTTACAAAATAAAATCACATATTTTCCCATAAATATTGTAATGAAATAGATTTTTTTTAAAATAATATTCAAATACATATAATTTAAATTAAATTACAACTTTGAAAATAGTAATATTTATAAATAAAATTTTATGTAACTTCTAAAATTTAAAAAAGAAAAAGTAATTACAAAGAATTTATTACACTGAATTTTCTATTCATTTATTCCTTTCGTGTACCTTTGCACCTTTAGGGGTAGTTACTAGTATTTGCATTTACATACTTGCTTCAACTTCTAGTTGAGACTAATTTGACCTTTCAATGTTTGCATGCTCTTCCTTCTTTCTTTTGTAATAGGTTTTCCCGTATTCTCTACAAGCCTCAATGTCTCTTGTTCAGTCATATTTTCCCTTGCAATTTCTTTGATTTCCCATGATAGTTTGATCTATATAGATTTTTAAAATCCATCCCAAAAAAGTTAATTTCAAAATTTGACAAAAAAAACTCACTTTCAAAATTTCGACCAAAAAACTCACTTTAAAAATTCAGCACAAAAAAATTACTTTCAAAAAAACCCACTTTAAAAATTCAGCCAAAAAGTTTACTTTAAAAAAACTCACTTTAAAAATTCATCCCAAAAGACTTACTTTAAAAATGTGGTCCAAAAAACTTCCTCCAAAAAATTCAATATAGAAGATTTAGCATAAAAGTTGACCCCAAATGAGGAAAGAGTACAAAAATAATGTTTCAACTCCATTTATTTGTATCGTTCGGGCAAAAGTTTTTCTCTTAGAGGGTCGCATCATTTGATTTTTGCAGCCGATGGAAAATATCAACACATTTTCGACCGAACTTTCATAAATATTTCAGCCAAATTATTTGTCCGTTTATTTTAACGGGTGTTGACGACAAACTCAAGTTAAGCCAAATGTGGTTTTAGTTCCACCAAATTGTTTTAACCTGCAACCTTGAAACATCTCGGCTTTGGTCACCTCTTTCCAATTTCGGAATGCTTAAATTCCATCGATTTTGGTGAATTTACTGTCATAACCAATACCAGCATTTACAGAATTGAAACTACTTTCAGTAGATATAAATTTTATCGAATTTCATAGAAATTCACTAATTTTAATTAATTTTCTAAAAAATGTGTGCAAAAGATTTCTGAAGGTCATTATGATTCATTGAAATAAAAACTTTGTATCTTGCAAAATACACTATAAAAATATGAAATTTTTTTCGTTCATTACATTGATCTGCCTTTTGTAATGGGTAGTTTTTAGTTTTTTAGTTTATAACTAATATGTTGATAAATTTGATGCTCAGCTAAACATATTCAAAATATGTAGTTTTCTCATATCTGTTCAATTCAAAAAATTCTAGTAATTATGATGTGCGTCAGTTAGTTTCGTAAATATAATGATGTTGAAGTAGAGTCTGTCTAGATTGTTGCAACACAATTGTTTTTTCAAAAATGCCAAGTTAACAAAGAATACACTATTGCTCAAAAACATGACATGTTATGAATCCTTTTGTTATGAAACCAGCTCATAAAAAGATAGAAAAGATAGATCAACACCTTAGAATTCAGTCTCTTCGAGGGGGAAACCTCCTTTACATTACACAAATGAACAATTCTTGGATGATACAAATGACAATACCTCCTTTCTATATATAGGAGTCTAAGAGGTCATAATATAATCAGAGCCAACATAACAATAATAATGTAAGGGCACAATAATAACAATATGGGGACTACATGGGTACAACAATATAATAAGGGGGTTGTACTAATAACAATAAGGGGTTACACTGGTAGTATATGGGCCTAACATGCCCCTCTCCTTCAAAAAGTGTTGTCCTCAACGCTTGAGTAGTTCTTGATGCTTCTGTATAAAATTCTTGTCCTCCAATGTGGAATCTTCAGCGGGTAAGTTCTTCCACTTGATGAAATACTCTGAAATTGATCTATTTTGTAGTTGTCAATTTCTTGGTTCTGTGACTACTTCAGGTTCCAATATGATTTTTCATTCCTTGTCAAGTTCTCGCAATACTGTTTGAACTGGGATCTTCTGCAACTTTTGAATGAGTTCCCACTCCTTTGGGCATATGGATATCTGTAAGGCGTGATGTTTGGAGGAACACTTCCTAGAATCAAATGAATAGCATGATCATGATCACAAATAGGTGGGAGGCCTTTGGGAGTCTCAAATATCTTGGAATGATTGTCCAAAACATTTTGGAGATCTAGAGAAATACATGATTTCGATGTGGGATCCTGTAGTGAACATAATTGTGCAATCACACCCCGTTGTTCTTTATTTAGAAGTTTTTTAATTGTTTAGATAATCTTCGGCAAAATCACATAACCAATCTTTTGTCGACGCGTTTCGAACCAAAGATTATCCTTCCCGATTTCCCTTCAATACCTCTCAATTCAAATTCCTTTCCTTCCCAAACAAATTTCGAGAAACGTTCTTGAAAATTAAAAGCTATCGTACGCAAAGAGTTTAGCCATTGGACTCCTAGTAAAACATCAACACCACCCATTGGAATGGAAAGCATTGGGCTATTCAATACATATTCTCCCATGGATACCTTGATATTATGTCACTTTCCAAAGAAATTTATGGTTCCTCCACTTGCAACCATCACTTGACACTCTCGTGCTGGATATAGGAAACAATTCCATTCCTTGGCTATCTTACAATGAATAAAATTATGGGTATTGCCCAAATCAATCAACACTATTACCTTTTTCTTCCTGATATGTCCTTCTATCTTCGTAGCTTGAGTGTTAATTTCTTCCAATGCGTTACAAGATATGGTCGGATTCATTTCTTGATGCTCGATGTGATCTTTCACCTCTTGAACATTTTTCTTCTTGGCATGTCATTCTATATTTATAGTTTGAGGAGTGGTAATTTTGTCCAATGCATTACAAGATATGGTTGGATTCATTTCTTCTTTCTCAATGTGATCTTTTACTTCTTGAACATTTTTCTTCTTGATATGTCCTTCTATCTTGAGAGTTTGAGGAATGGTAATTCTTTCCAATGCTTTACAAAGATATGGTCAAATTCATTTCTTCTTTCTTTGGGGTTGGTTCTTGGTGTATATCCTCTTCTTTTGATGTTTCTTGATCCTTTTCTTCCTCCTCTTCACAATCTATGTAAAATAATTTCTTATCAGCACACTTATGACCTTTAATGTATTTGTTATCACAATTGTAACAAAGCCCTTTTGCTCTTTTTTCTTCCAATTCTTGTGGTGTCACCCTTGTAGATTGTGGAAGCCTAGGAGAAATAACACTTCCATATTTATAGTTGTGAGGGGTAGACTTCCTTGTTTCCATAATTTTTCTTTCCACTTTTCTATCCAACGTGAATGCCTTCTCCAATGAATTAGGTTCCTAAAGATGAACCTCATGTTGAATGTTATCCTTTAAAGTCCCTATGGAGACATCAATCCTCTGCTTCTCTAGAATATCATTTTCCGTTAATTTAATTTTTGAAAGACCTCAATTTTCTCTTGCATTGAACACTTCTGTTTGAGATTTAGAAATTGGATAAAGAAGGTGCTACTCTTTGTATCCTCATAATGTGCTATCATTTCCTCCATGAAAATTGACCACGTAACAAGTGGTTTAAGAGAACAAAGCCCTTTATACCATAAAAATTGATCCGATTCTAAATATGAAGATGCAATACGTATGTTTTATAACAGTTGCACCCCATGTAGATCAAAATATTGCTCCATCTGTAGTATCCAATTTAACGGATCCTTGCCATCAAACTTCCTCATATCGCCTTTTCTTGATTTTTGGAGTTCAATCTTGAAACGACTATAAATCTGTAATTTCAAATCTCCAAGTTCTGGAATCGCAACTTGCGGTATCTCTCTGTGTCCTATTTCCAATGAAACTAGTCTAATCGAAATTTGATTCTGCAAGGAAGAGTTATGTCAAATCTCCCATGATGACCTGATTATAGATAGGTTCAGTAGAGCGCACTTGTATGAAGTGCCACGTGTCACTGTTTCAACCTTAGGATGTGAAACTGATACACAGAAAACTAAAATGCGTTCTCTTTCTGCAACTTCTTACGAAATTTCAATCTGATGCTCAAAGAGAAAGTTATGATAATTTTCCCAAGGTCACCTGTTTAGGATTTAATTCGAGAGTCTGCATAAACCCTAAATTTCTTAGATCATATATCCGAAAATATAGTAAGCCAATATCTGAAATTTCAGACACGAATTTCAGACAGGTTTCTTCTCAAATGGGTTTTTTTTAGCTTCTGAAACTTTGCATCGAAAACTTTATAGCAAAAAGTCCACGATGACATGTTTTAGATGAAATTCTAGAGCTTTCAAAAAACCTAACTTCCTCATATCATATCTCCACAAATATAATGAGACAAAATCTGACATTTTCTACCCGAACTTCAGAACAATTTTGTCTCAAATGGGTTTTTTTTGTAGCTTCTGAAACATCACAGAAAAAGAGTTATAGCAAAAATGCCACGATGACCTGTTTGGAGCAATGAATCCCTAGAATCCAAAGCTCTGATACCAAATGTTATGAAACCGGCTCACAAAAGGATAGAAAAGATAGATCAACACCTTAGAATTCAACCTTTTTGAGGGGGTAGCCTCTTTTACGTTACACAAATGAACAATTCTTGGATGATACAAATGACAATACCTCCTTTCTATACATATGAGTCTAAGGGGTCATAATATAATCAGAGTCGAAATAAGAATAATAATGTAAGGGCACAATAATAACAATAGTGGTCTTCTATGGGGTACAATAATAACAATATGGGGACTACATGGGTACAACAGTATAATAAGGGGGTTGTACTAATAACAATAAGGGGTTACACTGGTTGTATAGGGGCCTAACACCCTTCATTTTTAAAGAATGCACAGTCAAACAATTATTAAGTTGACATATCAAATGTGAATAGAAAGATTCTCAAAAATAAGTGCTAGAAATCTAATAACATTTTTTATAAGTTTTCATTTTATTGTAAAATGAAATTCTAAACACAAAAATTTCTTTGGTTTGCCAAAAGTTGAAGAACTTCTAAAAATGATATTTTTTCTCAAAAAGGGGAAAAAATTGTAACCCAACTTCACATTTTCACCCATTGGGGAGATGAGCATCAAGGCATCAGAATCATAAACCCTATCGACACCAAATAAAATGAAAAGGAAAAGAGGAAGGAAGTTGAATAGCGTATCCCTTCAGGAATTGGGTGTAATGTTGATCAACCCAGGTAAGATGAGAGCTCTAATCTCACAACCTAATATTTGTAGTTAAAAATGAAAGTTGTAACATGGAATGTAAGAGGACTAAGCAGCCAACAAAAATAAATATTGTTAAATAAAAAGATAAAAGTGGAACATTTAGATAGTGTGTTCCTTTAAGAAATGAAATGCTCAATAGAGAAGATTAAGGAAGTGAGTATGAACTTAGGAAGGGGGTTCACATACTTAGAGGTGGAAGCTCAAAGTATTGCAGGGGAATTGGTGCCTTGGTGGATCCCTCAGGTTTTGAATGTAATAGATGTCGAAGCCACCAGATTCTTCCTATCTATGGAGATGCAGATAAGAAGATTCCCTGGTCAATTGTGTTCATGGATGTTTATGGCCTACAGAGGATAGACGATAAATTAAGCTTTATCAAGGCCCTTAAGGATCTCAGAGACAAAAAAGTCCATCTCCCCCAGATAATAGGGGTTTTATCAGCCTATTTTGTTGAAAATAGTGTAGCTAGGTTTGGTCTTCATTATGTCAAGTTTTTGCATTAATGTATTTTTGCATTAAAAGAATTATTTTTGCTCTAAATAAGAGCTCAAGACAAATCATGTACAAATGAAGGCAATCATCTATTATTTATGTAAATGAAATGAACGTAAGACGTTCTAGATCATCAAAGAAATACTCAAATGTGTACCCACAAATTTACTCAAGAAAACCGCTCAAAGGAAGACTATGGAAGCCTTCTAGATTCACGTCGGCCAAACTAATTAATCAAAGGGACATGTCAGCCTAATCTAGTCTCATGTCAACTCAATGGATGAGAGGGAAATCATATATGTAGGCTACTTTTGGCTCCTCCTAAAATGCAATTCATTCCATCTCTCTCACGAAGAAGAGCAGAATCATTAATGTCGCAGAAAGGAAGGGTAGCCGCATCAAGTGAGGAAGTTTGTCCCCTCGTGAAGTCACCAACGAGCCTGCTCCTCCTCACGACATTCAGATCTAGGTTAGGCTCTTGCATTACTTAACCGTATGGGTTTTTCGAAGGGTTGTTATAGCCTCAAATACAAGAAGGATATTGTTTTTGAAAGGTGTGGGGTATCGTAGGGCTAGGAGAGCCCTAAGTTGATTTTCACATATACATTCGTTCTGAAATCAAAGGTTTCTACTCTTGTTATGTTGTACAGTTAACATTGTTACCCTTTTTAAGTCTTGTATACAAGCCCTAATCACTACTCTAGCAATGTATGAGGCATCTACATGTAATGCGACAAAAGATCGAGGCTGGGAGAGCCTATTCGAATTGTTTGGTGTAGACTGTCATGCTCATTCATTGTAGAATTGTATAGTATGATTGGGTACACATTTTGAGGTGTTTTCATTTAATTTTGAAGGAATTTCTGAGTCAATTTTTGGGTCATGTAACTTCTCAGAAAATATTCTATAAGAAAGAGTTCAAAGGGTTTTTCCTCTCAGATTTTGGAGAGGTTTCTCCCTGGAGTGGTGCTAATATCTTGTGTACTTGTGCATGATTGATTTTCTTGTTTTTGATAGCTAGTTGATGATAACACTACATGTTAATAATATCAATCAAATCTAAATAAAATAATATATCAAGCAGTTATCATAGTAAAGAGAAATAGAACAATTGCATTGCCCTTAATTTCTCAACATGGTACCAAAGGGTGGTTCTAAAAAGGGCGTAAAAAAGGTTATCTCCCTCATGAATAAATTGGTTAGCTTCGGATCAGTTATGACAAAATTCATCAGTGCAAAAAGGCACAAGGAAAACTCGCAATTTCCTCTCTGAAATTTTTGCATGAGAGAAGGAGCAGATTTGCATTGCCTTAGGGCAACTGTTGTAGGGTTTGTCTGCACCTCGAATGGGTATAAGGGCAGACAGACTAGGTCTCGGATGAAGGAAAGAGTGAGGCAAGTCCCTGCAACTTGCACTACAGGAGAATGTTTCTTCGACCTGTCTCCTAAGCAATCTAAACATATGTATCACGGTGATCCTACAACAACATACCAACTTAGAGTTTATTCTAGAACACAGTCACCTATGGATATATCATTCTCAACATTCCTATGAATAAATCTGCCTCGACATATATACATGTTATCTCAATTGTCTCAAACATACATGTATTCTTGGCCTAGATGGAAAGTATATCTTGGTGGATCTACGTCATAAGCAGTCAATGTGATAAAAGGAACTTCAAAATCCTTACTGTCCTCACTGTCTCAGCTCAATAGAGATCACATTGATCCTGAAGGTGCTATCTCAGTCACGACACACACACACACACACACACATATATTACTATTACTATTACTATTACTATTTCGTCATACATTCTCGGTATAATTACGTTGAAGAAAATTTCAGTGATGACTGTGTCTACTATAGTCTAGACAGAACGAAGAGCAGTAACAAGGGTTACAACAAATATCAAGGGTTGTTGTCTCGGCTTGTTAAAAGAGAGAAATAATAACCATGATTGTTACAGTCTAGGTCTAATGGAAGAAATTGTGATAAATATGATCAGTCTCGGCTAGAAGAGACAAGGATCATGATCTCATCTACAGTAAGGTGCAGTCACAAGTCTTGATCTTGTTCATGAAGATCATGATCTCTATGAAAGGTGCAGAGATCACCTCTGTGGAAATATCAAGGAACATACATGGAGCAGAAATTAGAAGCAATAATGAAGATCTCATTGGTGGCTTCAAAGGTACAACACTAATGATCTCGTTGAAGGAGCAACAAGGATGATTGCAGTCATGGTGCAAAAATGACCTAATTGAAATACTAGAACATGTACTCTCTGAAATGTAGTAAAGAAGGTCATCCTCATGAGATCTCAATTGGGATATCTGAGAAAGATTATAAGAAGACAATCATCTATTTTCTTAATAATAAATATGTCAAGTGTCCTTGGGAAAATGAAGCTTCCTCATCTAACTACTTATGGTACTTGTGCAAAATGGAAAGAGGATAAGTTGTGGAAAAAAGTGTTGAAGGTTAAAAGGCTAAAGCATGAGAAGGGAAGTTTGGTCCTCAAACAAGATAGTTTAGTATAGCTAATATTCAGTGCTATGGGAATATTATCAAAAAGAGTTCATATCATTTGAAGGATATAGGAAGCTAAAAGAAAGAGGGAGTAATATATCTCTAGTATTAATGAGATGGTATCCCTCTCAAAAGGATCTTATCAGAATTCCTTGCAGATATGATCATATTAAGAAGATGCATCGTGGCATCACGAAAGCAAGAACTCATATGGGAATCATGAAGGACATAGCTCTTTCGAATCTCATTAAAGGAAAGGAAGAAGTCATCCAGAACAAAGGAAGCATTTACCAGATGGGGATATACAAGAACTTGAAGACTCTCTGATGGAAACCTCAATGGAGGATCCCCTAGCCAGGAAAGGTAGCAAGTGTTTCATCAGGAAATCCATCTTTTGGTATTCATGAGATGATGGTCTGATGACATGAGAAATGACGTAGATCAAGGGATTGAAGATAATTCCAATCAAGGAAGTTGTTGGAAGTAGAAAATGTAGAAAGAGGTGTGTATGTTTGTGTTAATATTTAATATTGTAATATCATGTCATATGGTTGTAGGTAACATAGATCAAGCATGATCAAAAGGAAAAATGATCTCCTCCTCTGAAAGGATGCAGAAGGACATAAGTCACATTAGATGAAATCAACATAATATCCTCATATGAAGTATGAGGTGGTTGACTATGATTGAAGAACTCTGATTGAAAGCTCCTGGGATGGAAGATGTGAGGATGGAAGAGATCATGAAGTATGCAACCATGATGAAGGCAATCAACATCTAGAGGATCAAGAAGACATGACCAGGAAATCTCCCAGAAAGATGTGAAGACTCTGATGGAAGTCTGAAAAAAAAGAAAATGAAGACCCTTTGAAAACATATATCATTGGGAGATGTGTCAACATGTATGTAGGATGTTGATACCTACAAGAAGATGTCACTGGAGAAAGGCCATCACCAAAAGGTATGTGATTTGTTTTTTTCTTGGTGTCTGACCTCTTGGAAAAGTCTGGGTATGTGTGCAGGGCCATGGTAAGAATATTTGTGAAGGATGTCACAACTATGTACCTCATGATTTAGAACATCACCGTTGAAGGAAAGGTGAAGATAGATGGCCCTATGAAGGAAGCCCCAAATGTAAATCCAATAGGATACTTTATGAGATGACATAATGGAGGAAAGTGATGGATGGATGAACCCTGCATATGAATAAATTGATGACATCAAAGACTTGGATCATCATTCAACTAGAAGACCCTACAAAGTAGTAATAATAGAGTCCTTGGGTAAGAAGGAGCTCTAGGAGGTTCTTATGAGTAAAGGAACTCGAGCAATTTTTTGAGTGAAACGAAACTCAGAACTTGTCCCTAGTTAAGAGGGAGAGTTAGACATGACATTCTTATCTTCAGTTTGGAAGAAAGAATGGAGGATTTTGTAATCATATGTCATCCAACACTCTTTGAGGATGTGGTAAGGCATCCAAGACAAGGGTGGGGAAGAGGACTGATATTCTTGAGGGTTGGGAACCCAAGATGAGTATATTCCTAGTAGGGCATACTCGGAGAACACCCGGGTGGTATGACCCTAAGAGAGACAATGACGAGTGTGTCTATAATTCATTGGTCTCGCCAACATTGTGCTCTAATCTATTTTGGAGAGATAGAGTGGTTAGTCAAGGCCTTGCTATATGGAAGCAATGTTGGTTGAAATGATGTTATAACAAATGGATAACTAATCCGCCTCTTTACTTATGAGAACTCTTGTATTGAGAATGTCCCTGTACCATGTATCTATGAATACCTCCCTAGTTAAGAGGGAGTGTTGAAAATAGTGTAACTAGGTTCAGTCTTCATTATGTCAAGTTTTTGCATTAATGTACTTTTGTATTAAAAGAATTATTTTTTCTCTAATTAAGAGCTCAAGAAAAATCATGTGAAAATGAAGACAATCATGTATTATTTATGTAAATGAAATGAATATAAGTCCTCATAGATCATCGAAGAAATACTCAAATGTGTAACCACAAATTTACTCAAGAAAACCGCTCAAAGGAAGACTATGGAATCCTTCTAGATTCACGTCGGCCAAACTAATTAATCAAAGGGACATGTCCGCCTAATCTAGGCTCACCTCGACTCAATGGATGAGAGGGAAATCATATATAGCCTATGTTTGGCTCCTCCTAAAATGCAATTCATTCCATCTCTTTCACGAAGAAGAGCAGCAACATTAAGGTCGAAGAAAGAAAGGGTAGTCATAGTAAGTGAGGAAGTATGTCCCGTCATGTGAAGTCACCAACGAGCCTGCTCCTCCTCGCAACATTCAGATTTGGGTTAGGGTCTTGCATTACTTAACCGTATGGTTGGTTTGAAGGGATGTTATAGCCACAAATACAAGAAGGATATTGTTGTTGAAAGGTGCGAGGGTATCATAGGGCTAGGAGAGCCCTAACTCCATTTTCGCATATACATTCGTTCTGAAATCAAAGGATTCTACCCTTGCTGTGCTGGATAGTTAATTTTTTTACCCTTTTGAAGTCTTGTAGACAAGCTCTAATCACCACTCTAGCAACGTATGAGGCATCTACATGTAATGCAAGGAAAGATCAAGGCTAAGAGATCCTATTTGAATTATTTGGTGCAGATTGTCATGCTCATTCATTGCAGAATTGTACAGTATGATTGGGTACACATTTTGAGGTATTTTCATTTGATGTTGAAGGAATTTCTGAGTCAATGTTTGGGTCATGTAACTTCTCAATAAAGATTCTATAAGAAAGAGTTCAAAGGGTTTTTCGTCTCAGATTTTTGAGAGGTTTTTTCCCTGGCATGGTGCCAATATCTTGTGTACTTGTGCATGATTGATTTTCTTGTTTTTTGTAGCTAGTTGATGATAACACTACATGTTAATAATATCAATCAAATCTGAAGAAAATAATATATCAAGAATAATTTCTCAACATATTTTATCCCTAGGATCAGTGTTCGTTAGTCCTCATGGTTGTTTGACTTTTTACAGGCTTTACACCTTCTTTTTTCTAGTCATACTTCCCAGTCGCACTAATGGAGATTTATGAGGGTGACTGAAGCCTCCTAGATGCTTCCAGCTTTTCCTTGTGCAAGCGACTATGGCCTTTTTTACTCTTTACTATGCCTATGACTGGGGATCTTCTGGAGATTAGTCTAAATTATAACTTATTTCAGCTGGCCATGACTTACATTTAGAACTTTCCATGATTTCTCATTGTACTCATAAACTACATTCATCCTCTTGGGACCTCTGTTCTGCCTATTTATACTAGATCATTTGGGAGGGTCAGGCTAGTTCTGGAGAGATAGAGCTCTAGAGTCCATGCTACTATCTTGTAGCTAGAGAGAGAGCTTGTGAGGTTCTTGTTACTTGAGTATTTCTCTTCATGCTCATTTCCTTTCTATAGTTGGGAGACTTTGTCAGATCGCTAAGAGGAGACTTTGAGGAGAAGGTATACGATTGTAATCTAATTTTTCATGATTAATAAAAATAGATGTTCCTTTCGTGTATCTATTTGTATTCAGCATTATTTATAGTTGTTTCTATGATATTTTGATCTAATGAATTTCCGAGGAAGGTCACTTGTTGTCTCTATTTGTTTGTGGTTGTGTGTAGAGATTGAGATCAAGTGTGGACAAGGTAGATCACTCGAGCAAAGCATGAGAATATGCATTAGACCCAAAATCCTTCCCCAACTTGCGAGGAGGCCAAACACACACATGTTTCCTTGTATTATATAGAAACAACTGCTTGATGCATGCTTTATCATTTGGGTTGGGACATTATTATATATTTATTGGTCTTTTCTTTTTCTATATGGTAATCTGATTTGGAGAAAACATTATGGAGAAATAGCTCCTTGCATGCAAATTTAAATGCAACAAGGGGGAGACTTTAAAATGATCACTTTTCGAGCAAAAAAAAGGGCGGTCAAAGGCACATTGAAAGAGATTATGATACCTTTAAAATGTTCATTGATGAAGCAAATTTAATCAATATGAACATAGGTAATGGAATCTTTACTTGGAGCAACAAGCGGGGAGGAGAGTATCAAGTTTCTTCAAGGTTGATCCAGACTTACGCAGGAACACAAAAAAATATAGATATAAACATAAACATAGATATGCAGCATAAATAAGTCTTCATTTCATTAATATAAAATAATTGAGAGATGCTTACAAACAGAATGGAAATAAACTAGCTTGGGCGATGGTAGTTTATCTCTGAGAAGAGATGTGGTGGCTACATGCCTCTAAACTATATTACAATGAGGCTCAAGGGACTTCTTATTATTTAACAACAAGGGGAAACCCTAAATAACCAAAAACATAACCCTAGGAGACAGAATTCAAAGAGTTTGTGGACCCTGTTGGGGTTAGTTGGCCAGCCAAATTCCTGGGGTCATCACTGGGTCATATGATATTCATTTGGTGCATACAATACCTCGTTAGAAATATTTATCATATTACTATATGATTTATAACAATCCCGTGTTGTGGACCTCTAAAAAATGTATTTTAAGGGGTAAGAACAACTCTGTAAGTTTAGGACATGAAAAACTGCTAAAAATAGTAAATTGCACTATAATCAAGGAAAATGATGAAATTGAATGGAGGTCTAGGTGGAATATGTGGGAAGCCACCAATTTCCACCTGGACCAATTGCCCCCCCCCCCACAGGAAGCAATGGTCCCCATTGTGTGCAGAGCCTCCATGAGGTGAGGAAATGTTTGTTGAACCTATTCCCTAGTGAGCTACTTTCCCTAGTAAATGAGTTGGCCTGCTTTGACAACTTGATATAGCAGGACCATTTGCTGGAAATATATCTTGATCTACATGTCCATGGTCCTATTAGTTTTTTCATGTTCTATGCATCTTGGGTTAAGATTTATTGGTGTCAGCTGCTTACAAATGTTTGATGTGTCCAGCAATGGAGGAAAGTATGGTTGCAGCCGGTCCACATTGAATATTGGGTATAGGCTCAGGAATGGTGGAAAGCTGAGCTCCAAAGAATTGTCTGCTACAGCCTTAGTGATGGTGTAAGTCCCATATCGAAGTGGGTGAATCTTGTAGTGAGGCCCAGTGAGGTGCTCCTTCTGCAAATGTAACCAAACTTTGTCGCCCATCTAGAATTTGTGTGGCCCTCGATGTTGATCATGACGTTGTTTATACTTAGAATTTTCTCTATCCAATATGTCACGGACCCATTGGTAGATGTGTTGAATGTGCTCAATGAAGCTGTCAACCCTGCCAAGTTTGTACTAAACATGAGCCAAATAGGGAAAATTTTAAGAACCACCCTAAATTTATATGTATAATAAATTGGTGAATCCCCATCATACATAGGAAAAGTGGGAGGCGATTTTATCACTAATATAATATATATATATATATATATATATATATATATATATTGGAAAATCTCTCACCAGATTATATTATCTTGTAAATTCATGGCAAATCTTTCACTAAATTATAAAATCTTGTAAGATCTTGGAAAACCCTTCACTAAATAATAAAACATTGTGAAGTCTTGGTGAATGTTTTGTTAAAGTATGAAACCATATATGATAATAATAAAAAATATTCATTAAACTGTAATATACTAACATACATGTTTGGAAAAAAGAAACATAATTTTCACTTCCTACAAACAATGTTGCAAGTTTTAGTGGCCATGTTTGTCATGGTAGGAGAGATTAATGTTTTCTCTATCACTTTTGTCAAGCTACCACTTTTGTCAAGCTATCAAATTTATTTCTTATTCCATAGACTCCAACTGCGAGATAAAAAAAAAACACATCAAGTTTGTTTACCCCAACACGCCAACAAGTAGCTAGCCCTAACTATATAATATAAGGAAGTAGTAGGTATCCCAAAGGCCTGAAGGGGATCCAATGGAAAGAAGTGACCATTGTTAGAAGCCTTCCAATCAATATATAAATGTAGATTTATTATTATTTTAATTGGAAATCTAAATTAAATAATAAAATTTAATTACATCTCTCCCAATCTAACTTTTTTATTAGCATAATTCACTACCTTCATACCATTTTTAACAACATTGTAACATGTGGATTAATTTCCTTTTTCGTGCACAATCTCCACCTTTTAGGACAATATGGTTGTTAGGTCCCTATACTACTAGTGTAACCCCTTATTGTTATTATTACAACCCTCTTATTATATTGTTGTGCCCATGTAGTCCCCATATTGTTACTATTGTGCCCCATAGAAGCCCACTATTGTTATTGTTGTGCCCTTACATTATTATTGTTATGTCGGCTCTGATTATATTATGACCCCTTAGACTCCTATATATAGAAAGTAGGTCCTGTCATTTGTATCATCCAAGAATTGTTCATTTGTGTAATGTAAAGGAGGTTGCCCCCTCGAAGAGGTTGAATTCTAAGGTGTTCATAATATAATCAGAGCCAATATAACAATAATAATGTAAGGGCACAATAATAACAATAGTGGGCTTTTATGGGGCACAATAATAACAATATGGGGACTACATGGGTACAACAATATAATAAGGGGGTTTTACTCATAACAATAAGGGGTTACAGTAGTAGTATAGGGGCCTAACATGCCCCTCTCTTTCAAAAAGTGTTGATTGATTTGGGTAGTACCCATAATTTTATTAATTGTAAGATAGCCAAGGACTTGAATTGCTTCCTAGATCCAGCGGCAGAGTGTCAAGTGACGGTTCTAAGTGGAGGAACCATAAATTGCTCTGGAAAGTGCCATAATATCAAGCTATCCATGGGAGAATATGTATTCAATAGCCCAATGTTTTCCGTTCCAATGGGTGGTGTTGATGTTGTACTAGGAGTGCAATGGCTACATTCCTTGGGTACAATAGCTTTTTATTTTCACAAACTTTTTATGAAATTTTCTTCAGAAGGAAAGGAAGTGGAAATAAGGGGTTACGCTAGTAGTATAGGGTCCTAACAATGGTGCAGTGACCCAACCCCTACAGATCATTATGACAAACTAAGAATAGTAGATAAGATGAAAGGTTGTACAAACTAGCATATTTTTCAAACAACTAATCCAAGATCGGTACCTTAACTTTTTCATGAAGATATCATATTGAGAATGTTTGAAAAATGGTGGGAAATATGGGCAGCGACTATCTCTCTTTTGCAAGGGTGATGCAGAAAGAGTTAAGATTTCATTGTTTTGATTTTTTTTTTTAAATAAAAAAAACCAATCTTAATGGAGATATCTGTATTTTTTACTAAATTTTGTGAAGTGACTAAACATAGCTTTAACCATTCACCTTAATATTTTTTTTTACAATATAATTTCCTAAGTCTATTTAATATCTTCATTATCATAAAAACCAACCTATATCCATCTTAACTCCACATCTACCACTCTTAGAGGGATGAAATCTATTTATCCCTCCCGGCACTTGGTAGACTTATAATTAAGATGGATCTAAGCTGATAAAATTTCCCCTTTAAATAGTCTATGCTCACATGAATACCATGGTATTACCATGGGTTATCATAAACCTAGAGCTTAAAAACTACTATTAGTAATTTATAAAAATTAATGAAATTAATAATTGATTTTTAGTTTATTTTTTTATTTTAACCAAGTTAAAATGTTTAAGTGACATTAAATTACAAGATCCATTTTTATTCTTGATCTACCAAGCCTCGAGGATCAAATATTTTTCACTCTATGTTAGTTTGTATATCACAATATTTGATCTAGAGTAAAGATGGATCTATGCTAGTTTAATTCCCCCCTTTAAATAGGGGGCATTCCATGTGAATACCATGGGTCAATACCATGTGCCATCTTTATTTTTATTAATACTAATATTAGGTTTAATAATGTCTTTTTGCATGGTATTAATAATAATTTGGCCCATGGTATTTGGCCCATAGGCTTCACCTAAATATAACACATTTTTTAAGTGTTCGTAAATATAAGGTGTCTTATGGAGTAATTATAAAAAATGTTTTATTTAATTACCATACCTCTCGTTTATTTATATTTTTATTAATTTACCATACTTTTTTATAAATATGGTATTTGGCCAATAGGATTCAATTAAATAAAAGCTCTTTTTTGAGCCTTCTTAAATAGAAAGAGGGTTATGGACTAAATACAGAAAAAGGTTTTATTCATTTACCATACCTATAGTTTATTTATATTTTTATTTATTTACCATACCTTTGAAGTATAAAAAGAGGTTTCATTTATTTACCATACCTCCACTTTATTTATATTTTTATTTATTTACAGGCTTGCGTGTTCATAAATATAAGGTGACATATGGAGTAAATACAAAAAAATGTTTTATTTATTTACCATACCTCTCATTTATTTATATTTTTATTAATTTACCATACCTCTTTTATAAATATGGTCTTTGGCCTATAGGATTCACTTAAATGAAACCTCGTTTTTGAGCCTTCTTAAATAGAGAGAGGGTTATGGACTAAATATAAAAAGAGGTTTTATTTATTTACCATACCTCTAGTTTATTTGTATTTTTATTTATTTACCATACCTTTGGAGTAAGTATAAAAAGAGCTTTTATTTATTTACCATACCTCCACTGTATTTACATTTTTATTTATAACTATCATAAATACATTTTCTTGAAAATGACGATTGTAACTCCTAATTTCAAGGGCTAAATTTAATTTTTTTACCTTCTCCCTTAAAATAAGGTGGGTTAACCTCCATACCTAATTTCTTTATAAAATAAATTTGAGGCGATTTGTAACAATGTACTATGATAAAAAATATTCGACCAATAAGAATATAAAACCCCTTAATTTAGCCCAAGGGCAAAAATTTGCCCCAAAATTTTCCATGGAGCCAAATTATGATGACCCTGGAAAATGTAAATATTGGAATTTTACTGTAGTAAGAGATAGAGTTGAAAGACTGTTGTTTTTTCTAAAAACTCTGATCATATTATTTTATTGTGAATTAAATATATATTGGAAAAAATATATACTTCTTGAAATGTTGGCAACCTCTAAAAGGAGGATTTGAAGAAGAAAATCAGTTATGAAAACTGGATGAAACTACCCTCCCTAACGGGAAAGTCCTGGAAGGGAAAAAGGGGGTAGAGACAAAAATTCTGTGCTGTAGGGACAGACAGAAAGAGAAGGAAAAGCAAGCTGGTTAAGTCTGGTAAGGACCAGATAACCAGGCACAAGGTGCATGTATCTTGTTGAGGGCTGTAGGCCTGCAAGATAGCTCGGGGGGAGATTCCAGTCTTAGCGATGGGTCTCATGGTTGGGAGGACAAGAGCAAACATGGATTGCAGGTGAACTTCTGAAGCATATATACAACTCTGGCGAACCAGGTACGTAATAGTATTTGAAGGAAAATTAGTTCAACAATGAATGTTGACAATACTGTTAGCTAAATTCCCAGTAGTTGACAGTGAAGACCCATTACATTATAAAATTCCACATCGATATCATGTTGCTGTAATATATTTGATTCAGGCAAATATTACTGATTAAATGTCAGATAACTGTTAAAGGGAAAACCTGATATGCTAATGGTAGTTCAACAAAAAAAAACATATAAACAATGAGTTGGACCAGAAGCACTGCGGTGGTTATCCGAACAGTTAGTGCATTAAAAGAATGATTAGGCTTTTTTTAATTACTTGAGTTTATCCATTATTAAAAGAAGGAATGTAAAAGGCCTCGAGCTATCTTAGACTACCAGCCAGGGTTATCCTAACTGTAACATGAATACCCGCTGGACAAATCATCTGAACATACAATGTGAACTCAGTCTAGAGTTTAGAGACTAAACGAATCTGTGGTAACAAGAAAGTTCACTTAAAACTGTGAAATAGTTACATATAACCAAATGACAACGTAAGAGGTAAATATTACAGAACAGGTTGCTTTAACTGTGACACAAATACATGTAACCGAAAGGTACTGAAGAAGTAATTATTACGAGAATGATTACCTTAAGAAAAGATACCAGAAGAATACGAACCAAATCTAGATTCCCTAGTATCCATTCAAAGGACAACAAATGCAACCACAGAAACTACTCTAACCGTGGCTATGGACATGATAGCGGAAATATTTACATGTATGCACGTACATTCCAAACCAAGTAAACATATATACTCAATAACGATATAACATTTCCATTATAACTTAAGCTCATTAACAGTAAATATCCAAATGCTGGTGATACAACGTTCTGTAACTGTGAAAAGGAGCATTTAAACAAAAATGAGTGGCAAGGAAATATCAACTACCCTTCTTGAGGACAATAGCATAATGCGGTAGCTAGAGAACCGGAATACATACCATTCACAGGACAAGATTTAACAGCTAACCGAATCAGAATGGCAAGCTAATAATATCGGACTGAGCATACTGAAAATACAAGCGGCATGCTATTTAATCTATCCGAGGAAAAACCAGAAGTGACCCAACAATTACAGAGCAAATTGTATTAAAAACGATGAAACTGGAAGAGAAAATTAAATATATTCATTAAATCTAAATAAAACACCCTTTGAACAGAGGGGTCCATATACAGCGGCCCGTTCAACAGCGGCCCTCATCGTTTACATATAAACAGTTGCATCTGAATGACTAAACATAGAAAAACAAGGTTGCCTTCGAATAACTCAATCGCTATACAAGGTTAAGGCTTATCCCGCACAAGGGAACCGATTGTTCCTCATAACCCAACAGGGTAAGCCGGGAACACAAAACCTGGGAATACGAGAACACATGCAAGTCATGAGGATCCTACTCTGGAAATCCTCGCTTGGATTTTAGATAGCGAAAAGCCAGTAAACATAAGAAAAGAGAAGAGGGCAAACATGTATAAATTACAGCTGACTCAGGCACATTAAGGAAAAACCTTAGCTTTCGCACCAGGGTCTTGGGGCCGATTTGCTTACCTCGCACACGGCGGAGAAGGTCAAAACCCTGAAGCTCCTTCAATCCACAAGTAGAAAGGAGGCATCGCTATAATCCTTACCTTCATTCGACAAATAACAAGAGACAACTGTTAATAGATGCATACAATCCAGTAGTGAAACTCATGATAAAACGCATGCAGAGCTTGTGGCGAATCCCGGAAGAAGGAGATAACCTATAGCGAAAAAAACTGTGTTTAATTACAAAACAAAATACATTACCTGCACAGTGACTCTGGGAAAGAAGCATAAATTCTCGGAGCTGACGATGAAGTCCTGGAGGAGACGAGAAGTGGAGATGAATCCGAGAGTAAAGAGACAAGTGAAAATCCGAGAACCATTCCAGTACCAAATGAGCCACGAGCGAAGCCCTAAGGGTTTATGAAGAGCCCTCAAACCCTTAGACGATTTTCCGCCCTCAGATCTGAGTCATTAGATCTCCACCGTAGCAAGGAGCAGGAACCCAAGGCGTGAAGGCCGAGGGTGCGAAGATCGGCGAGTCACATGGCCAAGCGGGTGAGCCAGGCCACATGTTAAACAGCTGCCATGAAAACTTAAATGCCGCCAACAACTCAACGCCGGAAAAGTTACGAGTCGAACAATGCATACATTCCCGATTGCCAATTTAATACACATGTAACCCATGCAAACGAGCCGAACCGTAAACCAATAAACCATATAGTTTGTCAGGAAATAAAATGTGTCCAAGTTATATCACCTCTGATTGGCTATAAGCAATTGATAAACTATGTGCAATAGTAGTTATGTTAAAAGGGTTATGTAAGGGTATTATAATTTACCATTAAAATAAAATAAAATAAAAATTCTTTTATGTATTTATGGGAGGGTTGTGACAAATTGGTATCAGAGCATGGTTACAATACTGTGGCCTCTGGAACAACATGTTTAAAATGTACAGATAACCATCTCGTACATCTGTAAGATAGAGAACTAATTAAACTAACTCCTTTTCTTGTCCCATTTCTAGGGGTGAGACACAGGGAAATAACAGCTAATAGCTAATAGACAGAAAACAGTGAATATGCAGAGAGCCGGCAGCGCTTCGCATAGATCGATGGCAGGTCAGGAACCTGCAGTAAATCCTCGGGACAACCCAGAGCTGTGGGTACAGCTTGGCGAGGAGACACGTAGCACAAACCTTGCAATACTGGAGACTGTTCAGGAATTGAAGAATGAGATGGCACGTTTACGAGAGGATAATGCACGACTGACGGTGGAACAAGAAAGAATTCTGAAGAGTTTGTCGGATAGGCAGAACCCACCACTAGCTAATCCCAGTGCAGAACAGCAGAGGATGACAGAAGAACGAAACTATCAAACTGAACCTGAAAACTCAGAAGAAAAAGAGGACCATTCTGATAATGTACTCGAACAACAGACTTCAAAACGTCAGAGAGTGGAGCTGCAGGGAGAATTTCGAAAAATTAAACCCCCACATTTTGATGGGGAACATGAAGAAGCGGCTGAAGCATGGTTAATTAACATGAACAAATATTTTCAGTTGTATGAATATGACCACAACCTGAAGGCACGATTGGCCATCTTCTAGTTACAAGGTAAAGCAACCCTGTGGTGGGAGGAAGTTAAGATCGTCAAGGGGGTAAGTGAACGGACCATAACATGGGAAAAGTTTCAGAAGTACTTCAAAGAAAGATATCTGACCGAGCGCTTCTACGATGAAAAAGCAAGGGAATTCCACGATTTACGGTTGGGATAGCAGACTATGGACGAGTTTATCAACCGTTTTACCTCCCTGCTTCGCTATGTGCCCTATATTAAGGAGGAGAAAGCCAAGGTGCAAAGATTTGTTAGCAGTTTACCTCTATATATAAGAGAAAGGATCGAGTTTGACAATCCTAGGACGATGGATGAAGCTATCCGCAAGGCTAGAATCTGTTACCAGTAGAATAAACAGAGAGGAGATGCTCCAAATAAAAGATGGAATGAAAGAAGAGGTAACAAAACAGTTGGGAATAGTAAAGGAAGTCGCAGCAATGGTAGCAAGGGAGCTGGCAAAGGGCAGAACAGCAGAACTGTAGCAAGAGGGTCACTCAGGGCTAGGCCAACCAGTGAGTCTAGAGTGAGTGAACAGCCTACTAGGCCGGAGGGCGAAGGAATGGCCAGACCTCCAGTTCAATGCTGGGGCTGTGGAGGACCACACTACGTCAAAAACTGCCCGCAGCGAAAGGGTACTGATCAGATATCCCAGATTCACGAAGCATCGACCGTTGGGGATGTGGGACGTAGCGTACCAAGGATTAACGCAGCCCTGGATGATCGTCAAGCGGAATACCAGCCGACTATGGTGGAATTTGAAGGTAAAATTTCGAATCTTTCTATAGTTGTTCTCATTGATCCAGGAGCTACTTTAAGTTATATTAGCCCAAAGATAGTAGAACAGTGTAAGTTACAATCTGAAAAATTCAAGAATCCATGGCTGGTACAGCTAGCTACGGGGGCCAAGAGACGGGTCTTGGAAAAAATTAATAATTGCTCTTTAACCGTAGCAAGACAGCCAATAGTAGTGGATCTGAATGTACTTCCTTTGGGTTCATATGACGTTCTGATTGGGATGGATTGGCTGGAAAAACACTGGTCACTAGTAAACTGCAAGACGAAAACCATTTACTATAAAGATGACTTTGGAGAGAAACAGGAATTGCAAGGGATCAAGCGCCCCGTGCAGATCCGGCCGATCACGGCATCCCAACTAGCTAAATGTATCAAAAAGAAATGTCAAATTTATGCCATTCAGGTAGGCTATGCAAATCAAAAGGATAAAACAGCCACGCTGGAAAACATTCCCGTAATACAAGAATTTGCAGATGTTTTTCCAGAGGAGATACCTGGGCTGCCACCTAAAAGAGATATAGACTTTACCATCGAATTGACACCGGGGGCAGCACCAGTGTCGCGGGCACCTTATCGAATGAGCGTACCTGAATTAACAGAATTAAAAATGCAACTGCAAGAGCTGCTAGACAAGAATTATATTCGCCCCAGTGTATCACCATGGGGAGCCCCAGTGTTATTTGTCAAGAAAAAAGATGGAACTCTTCGAATGTGCATAGATTATCGTCAGCTGAACAAGCTCACGATCAAAAATAAATATCCTTTACCTCGGATTGATGAACTTTTTGATCAAGTGAAGGGGGCAACAGTGTTCTCTAAGATCGATCTGCGATCCGGGTATCACCAGATTAGGATTAAGGAGGAGGATATTGCAAAAACAGCTTTCAGAACACGGTATGGGCACTACGAGTTTGTAGTGCTACCTTTTGGCTTGACCAATGCACCCGCCACCTTTATGTGTTTGATGAACAGTGTGTTTCATAGGTTCTTGGATAAATTTGTGTTGATATTTATCGATGATATTCTGATATATTCTCGTTCTAGGGAGGAGCACGAGGAGCATCTCAGGTTAGTACTACAAACTCTCCGAGAACATCAGTTATATGCTAAGTTCAGCAAGTGTGATTTCTTCAAGGAGGAAATACAATACTTAGGCCATATAATCACAAGAGAGGGGATTGCAGTGGACCCTGAAAAGATAAGGACTATAATGGAATGGCCCGTACCAAAGGATGTGGCAGGTATCCAGTCCTTTATGGGGCTAGCTGGTTATTATAGAAGATTCGTGGAAGGTTTTTCAAGGGTATCATACCCTATTACCTCCTTACAGAAAAAAGGAAGGGTATTCAAATGGACCTCAGAGTGTCAGCGGAGCTTTGAGCAACTTAAACATTTACTCACCACCGCACCCATCTTGAGTATAGCTGATCCTAATAAGGATTACGTGGTATGTACTGATGCGAGTAAGGAGGGTGTGGGTGGTGTGTTGATGCAGGAAGGAAGAGTGATCGCGTACGAATCAAGAAAGCTAAAGGAACATGAGCAGAAATATTCTGCCTACGACTTAGAATTGGCAGCCGTTATACACGCACTGAAGATGTGGCGGCATTATCTCATGGGGAGAAAATTTCTGTTGTTAACAGATCACCACAGCTTGACAAATTATTTCAGCCAACCTACCTTAAATACGAGGCAAGCCCGCTGGGCGGATTTTCTAAGTGGATTTGATTTTGAAATTAAGCACTTAAAAGGGAAGGAGAACCATGTAGCCGACGCATTGAGTCGGAAGGTGCAGTGCTTGTATGAAATTTCGTTCAGTAAATGGAAGAATTCCTTGTTTGAAATGATAAAAATAGCAGCAGATCAAGATGTTGAATACCAGCAAATAAAACAGCAGGTACAGCAACTTTCTGGTGGAAAAAATCAGCAAGGATATGAATTAGATGATGCTGGAATGCTGTATTATAATAAGAGGCTGTATGTACCTAATAAGGATAGTCTTAGAAATCTGATTTTGGATGAGTTTCACATCAGCCACTATACTGGACACCCAGGGTACTAAAAAATGATCACCGCACTTAGAAAAGAATATTATTGGCCAGGAATGAAAAATAATGTAGCTGAATACTTAGCACGGTGTTTGGAGTGTCAACAGATTAAAGTGGAGCATTTGCATCCAGCAGGGCTATTACAACCTTTACCCATTCCGGAATGGAAATGGGAAACTATTTCTATGGATTTTATAACCGGTTTGCCTCGGACAAAGAAGAACAATGACTCTATTATGGTAGTGGTAGATAAACTGAGTAAGACAGCACACTTTATACCTATGCAGTCCACTTATAAGGCTGTGCAAATTGCTCATATTTTTATGCAGAATGTGTTCAAACTGCATGGACTTCCGAAGATAATAATATCTGATCGTGATGTAAAATTCACGTCAACTTTTTGGAGAGCATTGTTTACTGAACTGGGAACACAGCTGAATTTCAGCACAACCTATCATCCCCAGACCGACGGTCAAACAGAACGAGTGAACCAAGTAGTGGAGGACATGTTGAGAGCATGTGTAATGCAGAAACCAACTCAATGGGAGGAATATTTACATTTGGTTGAATTCGCATATAATAACGGATATCACACGTCAACACAAATGAGCCCCTTTGAGGTCTTGTATGGGCGGAAATGCCGCACACCCTCAAGCTGGGGTGGACCTGAGGATAAATTAAGATTGGGACCAGAAATGCTCAAAGAAATGGAGGACATGGTAAAAAGGGTGCGTACTAATTTAAAGGCTGCTCAGGACAGACAAAAAAGCTTTGCAGATCGGAAAAGAAGGTTCAAAGAATATCAGGTCGGTGACCATGTTTTTGTGAGGATCCAAGCCAGAAGGAGTACCCTGCAATGGAGCGGTTGTGCCAAACTTGCTCCTCGTTATTTTGGACCTTTTCAGGTCTTGGCAAGAGTGGGGCCGGTAGCTTACCAACTCGCCCTGCCAAGCCATATTAGGATCCACAATGTCTTCCACGTTTCTATACTAAAAAAATATGTTTACGACCCTAAACATGTGATCAAATGGCAGGATGTACGGGTAAGAACTAATCTGGTTGATCTAGTTAAGCTTTTATTCCAGACAAGAAGTGACTGGAATTGTTGTTGATTGCAGGTCGAACCGGAAGGCGAGGTTCTGGTCGAGCCACTGAACATCCTCGACCGGAGAGAAGTGCGGCTGCGGAAGCGAGCTATTACCCAAGTTAAAGTGCAGTGGCAGCACTATGGGCCTGATGAGGCCACTTGGGAAGATGAAGAGCTCATTAAAAAGGCTTACCCAGAATTGTTTATGGGAATCAGACATCGGGACGATGTCCAATCTCAGGAGGGGGAGATGTGATGACCCTGGAAAATGTAAATATTGGAATTTTACTGTAGTAAGAGATAGAGTTGAAAGACTGTTGTTTTTTTTAAAAACTCTGATCATATTATTTTAGTGTGAATTAAATATATATTGGAAAAAATATATACTTCTTGAAATGCTGGCAACCTCTGAAAGGAGGATTTGAAGAAGAAAATCAATTATGAAAACTGGATGAAACTACCCTCCCTAACGGGAAAGTCCTGGAAGGGAAAAAGGGGGGAGAGACAAAAATTATGTGCTGTAGGAACACACAGAAAGAGAAGGAAAAGCAAGCTGGTTAAGTCTGGTAAGGACCAGATAACTAGGCACAAGGTGCATGTATCTTGTTGAGGGTTGTAGGCCTGCAAGATAGCTCGGGGAGAGATTCCAGTCTTAGCGATGGGTCTCATGGTTGGGAGGACAAGAGCAAACATGGATTGCAGGTGAACTTCTGAAGCATATATACAACTCTGGCGAACTAGGTGCGTAATAGTATTTGAAGGAAAATTAGTTCAACAATGATTGTAGACAATACTGTTAGCTAAATTCCCAGTAGTTGACAGTGAAGACCCATTACATTATAAAATTCCACATCGATATCATGTTGCTGTAATATATTTGATTCAGGCAAATATTACTGATTAAATGTCAGATAACTGTTAAAGGGAAAAACCTGATATGCTAATGGTAGTTCAACAAAAAAAAAACATATAAACAATGAGTCGGACCAGAAGCACTGCAGTGGTTATCCGAACACTTAGTGCATTAAAAGAATGATTAGGCTTTTTTTAATTACTTGAGTTTATCCATTATTAAAAGAAGGAATGTAAAAGGCCTCGAGCTATCTTAGACTGCCAGCCAGGGTTATCCTAACTGTAATATGAATACCCACTGGACAAATCATCTAAACATACAATGTGAACTCAGTCTAGAGTTTAGAGACTAAACGAATATGTGATAACAAGAAAGTTCACTTAAAACTGTGAAATAGTTACATATAACCAAATGACAACGTAAGAGGTAAATATTACGGAACAGGTTGCTTTAACTGTGACACAAATACATGTAACCGAAAGGTACTGAAGAAGTAATTATTACGAGAATGATTACCTTAAGAAAAGATACCAGAAGAATACGAACCAAATCTAGATTCCCTAGTATCCATTCAAAGGACAACAAATGCAACCACAGAAACTACTCTAACCGTGGCTATGGACACGATAGCGGAAGTATTTACATGTATGCACGTACATTCCAAACCAAGTAAACATATATACTCAATAACGATATAACATTTCCATTATAACTTAAGCTCATTAACAGTAAATATCCAAATGCTGGTGATACAGCATTCCGTAACTGTGAAAAGGAGCATTTAAACAAAAATGAGTGGCAAGGAAATATCAACTACCCTTCTTGAGGACAATAGCATAATGCGGTAGCTGGAGAACCGGAATACATACCATTCACAGGACAAGATTTAACAGCTAACCAAATCAGAATGGAAAGCCAATAATATCGGACTGAGCATACTGAAAATACAAGCGGCATGCTATTTAATCTATCCGAGGAAAAACCAGAAGTGACCCAACAATTACAGAGCAAATTGTATTAAAAACGATGAAACTGGAAGAGCAAATTAAATATATTCATTAAATCTAAATAAAACACCCTTTGAACAGAGGGGTCCATATACAGCGGCCCGTTCAACAGCGGCCCTCATCGTTTACATATAAACAGTTGCATCTGAATGACTAAACATAGAAAAACAAGGTTGCCTTCGAATAACTCAATCACTGTACAAGGTTAAGGCTTATCCCGTGCAAGGGAACCGATTGTTCCTCATAACCCAACAGGGTAAGCCGGGAACACAAAACCTGGGAATACGAGAACACATGCAAGTCATGAGGATCCTACTCTGGAAATCCTCGCTTGGATTTTAGATAGCGAAAAGCCAGTAAACATAAGAAAAGAGAAGAGGGAAAACATGTATAAATTACAGCCGACTCAGGCACATTAAGGAAAAACCTCAGCTTTCGCACCAGGGTCTTGGGGCCGATTTGCTTACCTGGCACATGGCGGAGAAGGTCAAAACCTTGAAGCTCCTTCAATCCGCAAGCAGAAAGGAGGCATCGCTATAATCCTTACCTTCATCCGACAAATAACAAGAGACAACTGTTAATAGATGCATACAATCCAGCAGTGAAACTCATGATAAAACGCATGCAGAGCTTGTGGCGAATCCCGGAAGAAGGAGATAACCTATAGAGAAAAAAACTGTGTTTAATTACAAAAAAAAATACATTACCTACACAGTGACTCTGGGAAAGAAGCATAAATTCTTGGAGCTGACGATGAAGTCCTGGAGGAGACGAGAAGTGGAGACGAATCCGAGAGTAAAGAGACAAGTGAAAATCCGAGAACCATTCCAGTACCAAATGAGCCGCGAGCGAAGCCCTAAGGGTTTATGAAGAGCCCTCAAACCCTTAGACGATTTCCCGCCCTCAGATCTGAGTCATTAGATCTCCACCGTAGCAAGGAGCGGGAACCCAAGGCGTGAAGGCCGAGGGTGCGAAGATCGGCGAGTCACATGGCCAAGCGGGTGAGCCAGGCCACCTGTTAAACAGCTGCCATGAAAACTTAAATGCCGCCAACAACTCAACGCCGGAAAAGTTACGGGTCGAACAATGCATACATTCCGATTGCCGATTTAATACACATGTAACCCATGCAAATGAGCCGAACCGTAAACCAATAAACCATATAGTTTGTCAGGAAATAAAATGTGTCCAAGTTATATCAACTCCGAGTGGCTATAAGCAATTGATAAACTATGTGCAATAGTAGTTATGTTAAAAGGGTTATGTAAGGGTATTATAATTTACCATTAAAATGAAATAGAAAAAAATTTCTTTTATGTATTTATGGGAGGGCTGTGACACAAATCTACCTGAGTAGCTGCAAATTGTATGGAAACATCAATGGGACATAGTGTCTCAAATCCTAATCCCACCTAAAAGGGGTTGTGGCCAGTTGAGTTGTGGACAACTCTATTGTAGCTATGTTTGACATAGGGAAGGCTACATCCCATGTGTGTGGGTGCTTCAAGTTGTACATGCGCAGGATGTGCGTGATCATTCTGTTGATGACCTCTATTTAGCCATTAGTTTGGGGGTAGAAGGTCGTGGACTCAGTGAACTTGGTATCCAAGAACGGCCAGAGTCTTGACCATAATGCACTTAGGAACCAACTATCCCAATCTGAGATAATGGATTGTGGGATCCCAACGTGTACCCATACTCATTCAATGAAGAGTTTCGTAGTGGAATCTATTGTGATACTCTTGTTGCAGGCCGCCAAAATGGACATCTCAGAGAATTTATCGACGACCACAAGAGAACAGTCATTTCCATGCTTGGTAGAAGGAAGGCTCGACATGTAATCCATGGAGATGGATTCCCAGGGTTGGCTAGGAGTAGGAAAGGGAGTACACGGGCCTTGCACTTTTATTGTAGGTTTGGTAATGGCACACGTAATGTAAGATTTGATGTACTTCCCAACATTCTTTCGAAGTTTCAACCAATAAAAATACTTTTGCATCACTACCACTGTCTTCTCTACCCCAAATGTCCAGCGACCAGACTGTAGTGCACCTCCCAAATCTTCTTCGCACGCTTGCTTAAAGGAACACATAAGTGTCCCAGGTGGAATAATATTGTGTCTTGGAGGTAAAATTTTGGAGCATGCTTACCTTTCCGGAGCATCTGGTATGTGGGGTCAAATTGTAGCTTACTCTTATAAAGATGTGGCCATTCTAAACTCTCGTGTTCACAACAGTCAAGCATAGTGGTTAGTGCTATGACTGGTGGACTGAGGTAGTCTGCAACATTATTGGCGCTTCCCTTATTGTACTTGATGTTCAAATGGAACTGTTGCAAGTATGTGAACCATTTATGATGGTGATCATTCTGCAACTTTCCTTGTGTCTATATGAACTACAGGGGTCGATGATATGTCTAGATGACCATTTACTTCCCCATAATGTAATTCTTCCACTATCGACAGGTCTACATAATGGAATACATCTCTTTTTAATAGGTGGGACACTTTCAAACTATGTCTAAAAGTGTCTCACTGTGATATGACACCGAATGCCCCTGCTAAGTAAGAACTGGCCTGATAGCATAGTCAGAGGCATCTTTCTCAATCTCAAATGGTTGTTACAGATCTGGTAATGTGAGAACTAGTGCAAAGCAAAGGTGATGCATCAACTCAAAAAACACCTTCTATTGGGATTCATACCAAAATAACTTTTCTTTTTCTCCACCCTTGGTGACTTGACTCAAAGGCCAAGTGATATGAGAGAAACACAACATGAACCTGCATTAGAAATTAGTAAGACCTAAAAAGTTGTGTAGGTCTATTAGAGTGGTTGGGGCTGGCAAATCTTGAATAACTTGTATCTTGGTTTGGTCCACATGCACACCTCTATCATCAATTATATACCCTAGATATTGAACCTGTGTCATACCAAAAGTTCGTTTCTCCAAATTGGCATAAAACTTTTGTTGTCGCAGGGTTTGGAGGACCTACCGAATATGGTGTAGGTGCTCTTCCCAACTCTAGCTGAAGATCAAGATGTCATCCAAATAAACTACCATGAATGAGTTGGTGAAGGGCCATAAGTTGTTATCTATCAGCCTCATGAAGGTTTTGGGGGCATTCACCAACCCTAAAGTCATGACTAGCCATTTGAAAAGGCTCTCCTTATATTTGAAGGTAGTCTTCCACACATTGGAGGATTCGATTGGCACCTAGTGATAATTAGACTTCAAATCAATCTTGTTGAAATATTTCCCCCCCTTGTGCTAGTCTAGAAGGTCATTAATCTATGGCATTCGATACTTAGTCCAAACTGTGATCTTATTCAGTGCTTGATAGCCAATACAGAGTCTTTGGGTGTTGTCTTTCTTTTATACCAACACAATCGCGCTCCCACAAGGTGATGAACTTGGCCTGATATGCCCTTTCTTCAACAGCTCCTGAGTCTGCCTCTTAATTCCATCATTCTCTAGAACAAAGCATTGGTAGATTGATCCATTAGGTAGCAGCATGCCTGGGTTCAGATCGATAGAGTGCTTGACTTGAAGGTGTAGGGGTACCCTTGTGGGGGAGGAGAAGATGTCCATGTCTGGAGGCTGTGGATGTGACCATAGTCTTCTTCTTGCCCTGAGGGTGAAACATAAAGAAGACAAATTTCCTGCTCTCAGAAATGAGCTTACTACATTAATTCACAGAACTCAAAGAGATGGCAATAGGTGGTGCTACCACTGATATCTTGAATAAATTATCTCCCAAAGAAATAATAACATTGTGAGGCCTAGAATCATACACATTTTTACGCTTCCACAAGCATGGTTGGCCTCATAATACATCAGAAACTACAAGAGGAGCAACATCACACATTACCTCATATATGAAGGTCTTGATGATGTAGGGAAGGAAAAATTGTTGGCTCACACAAAGATCTTATCCTTAGTGAAGCTACCCAATATTGTATGGCTACGGGTGTTGTGTGCTATGGTAGGCCCAACCAGTTCATGACCTCCAATAAAATGAGGTTCTTTTGGCTTCCACTATTGATAATGAACTGCAGTGGAGAACCCTTAACCCAAATTTGTGAGTGGAAGAGATGCTCCCCCTCTTCTAGATCGTGAGGCTCAATATTTTGGATCTTTGTGGTGGAAACGATGGCATTGGTCTTCACATCAATAATATTCTTCCCTTTTTCATTCCCCTTTTTGGCTTCTAACTCAGAGTTGGAACATGCATCTGATTCTGAAGCATTTATCTCATCCACCAATGACTACTTGGCCTGACACTCACTCATGTTGTGACTGGGGATCTTATGGAACTCACAACATTTTCCTATGTCATTCTTTGTCTTCATGGTGTTTTTATTTGCATGTGGATTCAGAGGTAGTCCTAGGTCACCCCGCCTTTGATTTGTCCTTTGTTTTTTTGTTTGGGAGTGCCTTTCCCTTTTTTCGGATTTGCAAATCCAAAGTCTTGATTCTTATATTTAAATTTTTTCTTGATCTTGACAGTGTATCGATAGGCGATTCCAAGTGAGGAGATGTCCAGGAACTCCATCTCGTCTTGGATGTAGTTGTGTAGATAGTCATGGTACTTGGTTAATACATTCTGCTCATAATCCTTGATACTTAACTACGTGTGAAGTGTATGAAAATTATTTGTGAACTCTAGCACGTCTTGGTCCCTTCCCTACCACAGCATGGTCCACTTCATGTATTTATCTTCATGGCTCCTAAAATGGTAATAATGCTCCTTGATGGTATCTCAGAAATAATTCCAAGTGGGTGCAGCTGAAAATAGTGAGGATTTCACCTCTTCCTTCTTCTAACAGTAAGTTTGCCACCAATCCTTAACCCAAGAGGCATCCTTATGGAGTGCAAAAGTAATATTTTCTTAATTGGAAAAATCATGAACCGAAAAATATCCTTCCAACATATTTAACCATTTATCTACGACATACATATCTATCTGGCCTCAAAATATGGATATGTCAAGGTTTACTTGTACCTTAAAGGGAGTGGCACCTCCAGAGTGGATGCTAGATAAAGATGTGTCACTTTTGGGTAGTCGCTGAAGAATCTAGGAAAAGTTATCCATCATCGCATTCCTCTGTCACTTAAAGGCTTCCTCGAGAAATATTTTGAAAGGATCTCCTTCTCTCTCATATTTATTTTCTTCCGCCATGGGATATCATTTGGGTTTCTGTGGCTGGTCTTACAAAGGTTCAACGAGTTCGAGTCCTTACTCCTTATACCCTGACCTCTTTGGGGACATACAAAGAAAAACGAAGAGTAGACCACTGTAATACCACTGATCCAGACTTATGCAGGAATGCAACAGAATACATATATAAACATAAACATAGAGATGCAGTATAGATAACTTTGTATTTCATTAATATCAAAGAACTGAAAGATGCTTACAAGCCAAATGGAAATATACTACCTCAAGTGATGGTAGCTTATATCTAAGAAGATATGTGGTGGCTACATGCCTCTGAACTATATTACAATGAGGTTCAAGGACCTTTCTATTATTGAACACCAATGGGAAATCCTAAACAACCAAAAATCCTAACCCTGGGAGATGGAACTCCAAGAGTTTGTGGGCCCCGTTGGCTTAGTCGGTCAGCCAACTTCTCGAGGTCTTTACTCGGTTATATGATCTCTATTTGGTGTGTATGATACCTCATTAGAAATATATATCCGAGTACTATAGGATTTGTGGTAGGCTCATAGATTAGGGAAAGGCTTGTTGCGAACCTAAAAAAACCACCGTTTAGGGGGTCAAACTAGCATCAAAACTTCAAGACCTAAAAAACTGCTAAAAATAGTAAATTACGTTATAATCAAGGAAACTTATGAAACTGAATGGCGGTTTAGGTGGAATAGGTGGGTGGCCATGAATATCCACCTAGATCAAAGGTTGGATAGATTCTTGGTATCAAAGGATTTATTGATGTAATGGATGGATATGGAAGCCAATCTTCTCCCCTACTGGGGCTTCGATCATTGGTCAGTGGTGTTGACGATTGCAATGCTAGGCACCCCTAAAAATAGACCGCTCTAGATCACCCCTCATTTATGAATAATATCAAAAAATGGTGGAAAGATTCGCTCCCAATCTGGGGTACCAAGAAGTTTAATTACAGGTCAGGTTGAGATATATTAAAACCCAGCTAAGATAGTGGAACAAGACATAGTTTGGTAACATATTTTAGGAAAAAAGAGATTTGGAACTAAAGATGGAGGTGTTACAAAAAGTGTTGATTAAAGAAGGATAGACGGAGAAAAGGGAGAATGAGGAAACAAAGATTATGAAGTAATTGGAGGAAAGATTCCTTCAGGAAGAAGTCTTATGGAAACAAAAATCATGAGTCCTGTGGATTTGGGAAGGTGAAAAGAATACTAAATTATTTCACCATTCGTAAATTGAACACCGAAACTCTAATCAAATCCTCGAGACTAAGGATAAGATGGGGCAGCCTTATGAAGCACACCAAGACATTGAGTAGATACTAGTTCAACACATTCAAAAGATTATGGAGGAACCCGTGCTTGATATATCGAAATCCATTCATAAGGTAGTAAATCATATTCCAAAACCGACAATAGATGAGCATAATAAGAATTTATAAACCCATCTCCATGGAATAAGTGGTTGGGGCGGTAAATGAGATGCATAATGGTAAGGTGCCAAGTCCAGATGGATTCGCCAATGATTTCTTCAGCCTGCTGGGAAATAGTCAAGACATATGTTTTTGAGGTGGTGGTTGACTGCCAAGACTCAACTACAATCCTTAAGGCTCTAAAATCTACTTTTATCACTCTTCCGAAGGAGGAAAAGGAAAGTACCCCTGATAAATTTCGACTGATATCTCCTTGCAATGTGGTATACAAGATTATGTCAAAATTGCTCGCCAAATGGATCAAAACAATAATTCCTATATTCATCTTAGAAGAATAGTCAAGTTTTGTGGAAGGTAGGAAAATTTTGGATAATATGATTCATGCTCATGTTATTTCCCAATCTCTAAAGAGCCTGGGGAAGGCAGGGATGATAATACAACTTAACCTTTCGAAGGTGTATGATAAGATTAGCTGGTAATATATTGAGGCAGTCCTAAGGGCCTTTGGGTTTGATAATAGATGGACAAACTAGATAATGGCCTTGCTCACCTCTCCCATGTTTTCGATTTTGCTAAATGACGCTCTTGAAAAACCATTTTTCCCTTCCCTGGGAATTTTCCAAGGTGACCCTATGTCACCGTTCATGTTTCTTATAATGATGAAGGCCTGGGTAGAGTAATTTTGGCATTTGTTAGGAATGAGGACATTAATTGGCTCTAATGACAGTAAATATGTATGACTACCATGCACGAGAAGTTTGTCGATGATACCATGTTACATGGTATCCCTATAGTGAAGGAAGCTCGTTCATTCAAGGCTATCATGGATAATTTTGCAGCCACCTTATGTATGGAGATAAACCACTCCAAATCTATGCTTTTTTTATTCAACACACATATTTCTATTCAGAGAAATTTGACTGCTATCCTAAGATTTCAAAGGAAATGTATTCCTTCCAAAATTTTGGGAATCCCTCTAATTGTTCAATCCTAGAAGAAATCAAATTGGGAGAAGGTTGTCACGATCTTGGAGGATAGGGTGAAAACATGGATTGTCAGAGCATTGAACCTCACAGGTGTTCTAGTCTTGACTATAGTTGTTTTGCAATCAATTCCGAGGTATATGTTATAAATACTCACAACTCCCAAAGGGGTTTTTCAAAAAGTCAAAGATATTAAAAGGATTGTTTTATGGACAGAAGTTGAGGATAAGAGAAAGTGGATGTTGTTAGCCTGGAACACTGTATGTAAACCAAAATATTCAGGGGGCCTAGGTCTAAAATATCCGAAGATGGCCAATAAAATGAGTGGAGCTAAACTTTCGTGGTGATGGCTCAAAGGAGGGTCAACACCATGGGCCCATCTCCAAAGAGAAAAATATGCCCCCAACCAATCTACCCAAGATCTTATTTGTATGTCACGATCAATTCAAGGTTCAATGATATGGAATATGGCCTGCAAAAATATATAAATAATATAAATACATTTCTTTTGGTATATCAAGGATGGAAGTTCACCTTTGTTTTGGGAATATTCTTGGAAAGAACAACCCAGTTTAAGCAAGGAAGAGTGGTGCCCAATCCAATTATTTATTGAGAGTCAGGGTCGCAGAGAAGTGCACCAATTTTGGGAATAGGGCTTGGATGGAAATAAATGGCAAAAAGTGGAACCTTAGCCTCTTTCAGAAGTACATCCAGCATACCAAGTGGTCCATGGATTAGTAGAGGAATTAAGCCAGAGAAGAATCCTCTATAATGAGGACCATGATCAATTAAGGTGGGGGCAAAAAGGAGGAGTGTAATTTAATCTCAAGGAGGTGAAAGTGTATATAGAATGTGCTCAAAGTGAGGCAATTGATCCATCTTGGAAGAAACTGTGGTCATTGCCACAGTGGCTGAAAATTAAAACCTTCCTATGGTTGGTGTTGCACAAGAAAGTTCTCACATGGGAAAATCTAGTGAAGAGAGACTTTATTGGAGCCTCATGGTGTTTTCTCTATGAAGTGGAGAGGAAAACCTAAATAATCTTTTAAACACCTATAGTTATACATTTATCATATGGGATTGGATGGCTTATATCTTCTGGCTAACTGATAGAATCGGGGACAATACAAGAAACTATTAGGAAATGGTGAGGGAATTACACTAAGAATGAAATGGTAAACCTTACCTGGTGCTTAGTTCCTACTTTCATCAATTGGTTAGTTTGGAAGGAAATGAACAGATGAATTTTCCAGAACAAGAAGCTTTTTGTATACACCTGGTGGAATCAATTCAACGCCAGCTGAAGGAAATGGTAATTAGTAAAGGCCCCAAAATATCAGAGGAACATCCATCACCACAAGAGGAAAGAGTGTTAAAGCTCTTAGAGCTAGATTACCTTAGTATGTAGGTGTCCTAAAAAAGAGATATGAAAAATCCAGTTGGGCTCATCGATTTGGTTGCCCCCCTCCACCCAAGGTTTCTTTAAGTTGAGTTTTGATGGGGCATCTAAAGGAAACCCTGGTAGCAAAGGAGCAAGTGGAGTTATACAAGGCTGGATAGGGAAAATTTGCAAGGTATTTTTCATAATCTTCGAACATGCCTCCAACAACATAGCTAAATTTTAGGCCTTGGAACAAGGGCTTGAAATTTTGGCTCGAGAGAGAATTTTTAATGCTACTGTAGAAGGATACTCGAATATAGCCATCCAAGCAATGCGTAGGCTAGAGTGTGGCTCACAGGTAAGGAAGGTCATGAGGAATCGATGTCTGGCACAATTAATCTAGTGCATACAACAACAACTGGTGACTTTCATAATAGTAGATTTCAGCCTAGTTCTGAGGTCAACAAATGCGGTGGTGGATAGGCTAGCCAATGAATAGGTAGCCAACATGCACACGTTTACTGACGTGGCTTGGAGGGATATCCAAGAGGGACAACTTAAGGAAGAATGTTAAAAAATTTCTAAACGAGATAGCTCCACAACAGCTGGTAATGAGCACAATGCATAGGCGAGCCCAGCCTCAAGAAGAACCCCACCTACTTACATGATTGATTAATTTGTGATCATGAAAGCAAGAGGAATTTCAAAACAAGATGGGAGAATGGGCACATGGGATCGTTGCATGGAAAGAGTGACGACCAAAGGTGGCGAAGTTATGAACACCCCCATCAAGGCAAGTCATGTAGGCTGGTTCATAAATGATAAGAAGATTACGGAGAGGTGGAAGGTACGATACTAGCAGAGGATATGTACAAGAGGAGGAAAATGGTGATTATTTTGTACAAGTTGTTGAGCCTGGCGAATGAAAGGGATAGATGGAACATGCTCACACATAGGGACAATCTTATCATCCACAGATCTAATAATGCGAATATGTTAAGGAAAACTACCAAAAAGTCAACAAGACAAAGTAGTCCAGCATAATAGGCTTTAAATTATGGGCTCGAATCCCTCTTTTGCCATTTTTGTTTGGAAATTAAGCACTGGTGGAATAGCAGAACCTTGATAAGAGCGGTATCGAAGGCAAGGAAGGTTTTTGAGTCAAGTATGGATAAAATTAGGCATTCAGTTTGCAGGTCGAAAGGGAGACCTAAGGCGGAGGCAAAAGGGGCGGGTTGTGGTAAGCGTTCTCACATAGAAATGGCGGAAAGGGAAGCAACTAATGCTTTTCATACTACAATACCATAGGAGGACAAAGAAGTGGTGTAGGTTTGGGAGGAAGAGGTTCACAAGCAAAGGAGGGCTACTCCGGACAGTCGAATAGAGGAGGAGGTCAACTGGATCATAGACACGGATGAAACTACAACCTGTGTGATCCTCTACCATAATACCATAGAAACAACATGGCATGTAAAGACCCTAGTGGGAAACTTACAAGTAAGAGCATCAGCGGAAAGGACGAAAGGTCAAATGGATACCTTAAATAAATTGAGGGCCATCAACCAAAGAGTGGGAGGTATTGAATCGGTCCTGAAGGGGCTGATTAATATTGAGAAGTTGCACGATGGTTGTATAAGTGACCTAAACACTATGTTTACCATTTATCTTAAGTACATTCATAATATAAACATTACTTTGGGGGAAGCTAAAGGATAATTAGCCCATGTGTGAAAGTATAAGGCTCAGACAGTCAACGGCTCTAGTGACACTTCAACAGTGGCTCCAACAAAAGCAATGTCTAACGAGGCTCCTGTGGAATGAGGTTTGAGAATAGGGAAGTTATGTTTTGGTTTACTATGTCACTAGGCTATTTAGATATCAGTTTAATTATGTAGGCTAGTAGTTTTTTTGTAAAAGATAGGTTTGTAAACCAGGGTTATCAAAAATATCAACTAGGTAGACCTTATTGTGACTGTAGTCATAGTAGTAAATATTGTAGTCATAGTAGTAAATATTTATAGTCCTTTAAGTGGCACAAGAAACATAAGACTTTAATGGTATTTTTCGACAAAAGTGGTACAATCTATTTCTATATGTGTGCGTGTGTGTGTGTGTGTATGTGTGTGTGTTATTAACTTGAGTATGAACTATTTTCAAGGATTTTAACTTTGGATGGTTAAACTCATCCAATAATATTGCAACCATACCCATATATATATATATATATATATATATATAAGTTGGAAGACCGTAGAGAAAAGAAAGAAAGCTACAACACCAATCTCGCCAAGAAAGACGAGGAGCCAAACAAGTAAAAATTAAGAAAATTGTAGGTCCGATAGACCAATTTGGTCTCAGTGGACGTTAACCATCATCATCATCATCATCATCATATATATATATATATATATATATATATATATATATATAGAGAGAGAGAGAGAGAGAGAGAGAGAGAATGTTTCTTATAGTTAAAATATTTTATTTATGTGTTGCTAAAAAATAACATTAACATAGATCCACCTAACTCCAAGTCTACCTACAATGAGAGGAATCAAATCTCTCTAGGTGCAAATCATTCCTCAAGTTTTGCACTCAAAAAGAGATTTGCACCTGGAGGGATTTGATCCCTCTTGACCCTTGTAAAGCCAGAGTTAGATGGATCTATGCTAATTACCTAACAAACTAAAATCTTCCCTATTATCCAATTCATTAAATACTTAATTTTTCACAAACAATTTTCCATGCCTCAATTAAAAAAACTAAAATTACATTAAAAAAAACAAGAAGAAGAACAAACAAACAAAAATACATATTTTCTTATTAAAAGAAACAACAAGAACAAACAAAACAAAACAAAACAAAAATACATTTTTTTTCATTAAATATTTAATTATTTATTTAGGTCATTTTTCACTCTCAATTCACCATAAATGTTTCTCTTAGTGAGAAAACTAAAATTTTCCCCATTATCCAACCCATTAAATACTTAATATATTTACCAAATTTTTTTTTACCCTTTATATGTCTCTCTCCAAGAAAACTCAAATTGTATTCAAGAGACAATGCATCTTTAAGAAGATAGAAAATTGAATAGAAATAGAAAAATAGTTGCCAAAAGATTGCTATGGTAGAGATGTTGTAATATCTTATTAAACATTTGTAATGTATTTTTAAATATTTTAACTCGTTCAAAATAAAACAAAATTAAATTAAAAAAAAAAAATCTATCTTAATAAAATGTCTTAAATATCTTATTTAATATTTTTCTCAATAAATTCTTCTTACTAAAATACTTTACCATGAAAAATCAAAGATCAATAATAAATATTATGTAAAAAAATAATAAAACAAAACAAACATTTTAAATTAATCAAAATGAAATATATAATTTTAATTTTTAATTTTTAATTAACTATAATTAATAATTAAACTCTTTAAATCCGAATCCAATAAAATAAAAGGATATTTGATTTTCCAGACTCTAACCATAACTCTGAAAGTAAAATAAATTTAGAATAGTAACAAATAACTTATGATTATGAAAATATAAATATATGGACGGAATCTAAATCAATTCATCGTACGTGCGTAGTAATTAAGAAATGTCACAAAAGTCGCGAATGGCGACAAATGTGGAATTTTCGTACACATTTCTATAAAAGTCGCTACCGGCGACTAATGTGGAATTTATGCAGAAAGCCAACTAACCAAATAATGCAGTTTGTTGTTCATTAAATTTTGAATAGTAAAATGTATATAATAACTCGTACTAAAGACAACTGGAGAGATAATTTGTACAAATTAAATATATTAATAATAATTTATATTTTAAAAAAATAATGCAGTTTGTTTTTTATTGAACTTTGAATAGTAAATTGTATATAGTAAATCGTACTAAAGATAATTTGTACAAACTAAATATATTAATAATAATTTATATTTTAAAAAATTAAAATACTTAAATCTGGCTAATTTAAATAGTTGTGAAAATATTTTAGCAATTTTTCCATAATAATTTATATTTTAAAAAATTAAAATATTTAAATCTGGCTAATTTAATTAGTTGTGCAAATATTTTAGCAAATTTCCCAATTTCTATAAAATGACGTTTTAAACCAAAAAAATTAAACCTCGTTTATTCTTTTCTATTTAAAATGTTTGAAAAAATTAACATGTTTTATTATGTTTAATTTTTTTTTTATTATTTAAAGATGTGTGTAAATAGGTTATTTTTTGGAGTTTTGGTAGTGCAATTTTTTGGGTTAAATTTTAATCTTTATTGTTCAAAAAAGGTTTTAATAAATGTAATATTTTGAAAAAATTTTGAAACATTGAAATTATGAGAAATTTATAAAATCTCTATAATATTGAGATTATAAAGAATTTCTAAAATTTCTAAAACTTAAAACAATTTACGAATCAAATTTGTGATTCCAAAAAATCCATATCAAAATTTAAACTGAAAACAAAATGAAATACTAAACAATGTGAAAATAGAGTTTCATAAACAATGTGAAAATAGAGTTAGATAATTTAAACTAGTAACATTATTGACTTCAAATAGATTACTATTAATCACTTAGGGTTGAGACTCGCATTCGTGTATTTATACGACTTGTCTTCCACCTCTATGTAACATTTCTATGTAGTTGCCCATTAGCAGCCTCTGCAATAAATCTCAATGGATAATGGATGGATGTTATGGTATTCTGTGACAGGGCTCACCTCCGTCTTTATATTCTTTGCCTTTGATGTGTGGAGGAGGAAGACTTATCACAGGCTTCCGTCGGGACCTCTGGGATGGCCGATTGTGGGAAACCTGTTCCAGTTGGGTAACAATCCTCACGAAGCTCTCTTCCACCTCGCTCAGAAGTACGGCCCTCTCATGTGTCTCTCTCTTGGAATGAAAACTACAGTGGTGGTTTCTTCTCCTGCCATGGCAAAGCAAGTTCTCAAAACCCATGACCATGTTTTTGCAGGCCGAACTGTCGTACAATCAGTTCAGTGCCTTTCTTATGACAAGTCCTCACTAATTTGGTCCCAATATGGGTCCCACTGGCGTTTGCTCACAGGCTAAGGAATGGTGGAAAGCTGAGCTCCAAATAATTGTCCGCTGCAGCCTTAGTGATGGTGTAAGTCCCATATCGAAGTGGGCGAATCTTGTAGTGAGGCCCAACGAGGTGCTCCTTCTGCAAATGTAACCAAACTTTGTTGCCCACCTAGAATTTGTGTGGCCCTCGATGTTGATCATGACGTTGTTTATACTTAGCATTTTCTCTATCCAATATGTCACGGACCTATTGGCAGACGTGCTGAATGTGCTCAATGAAGTTGTCAGCCCTGCTAGCTTTGGACTAAACATGAGCCAAACAAGGAAAATTTTAAGAACCACACTAAATTTATATGTATAATAAATAGGTGAATCCCCATGATACATAGGAAAAATGGGAGGTGATTTTATCACTAATATAAATATATATATATATATATATATATATATATATATATATATATATATATATATATATATATAGATATATATATATTTATATATTTGCGAATCTCTCACCAGATTATATTATCTTGTAAAGTCATGGTGAATCTTTCACTGAATTATAAAATCTTGTAAGATCTTGGAAAATCTTTCACTGAATAATAAAACATTGTGAAGTCTTGGCGAGTGTTTTGTTAAAGTATGAAACCATATATGATAATAATAAAACATATTCATTAAACTGTAATATACTAACATACATGTTTGGAAAAAAGAAACATAATTTTCACTTCCTACAAACAATGTTGCAAGTTTTAGTGACCATGTTTGTCATGGTAGGAGAGATTAATGTTTTCTTTACCACTTTTGTCAAGATACCACTTTTGCCAAGCTATCAAATTTCTTTCTTATTCCATAGACTCCAACTGCGATATAAAAAAAAAAAACACATCAAGTTTGTTTACCCCAACACGCCAACAAGTAGCAAGCCCCAACTATATAATATAATGAAGTAGTGGGTATCCCAAAGGCCTGAAGGGGATCCAATGGAAAGAAGTGACCATTGTCAGAAGCCTTCCAATCATGGGCAGCGACTATCTCTCTTCTGCAAGGATGATGCGGAAAGAGTTAAGATTTCATTGTTTTGAATTTTTTTTTGTTAAATCAGAAAAACAAATATTAATGGAGATATCGGTATTTTTTACTAAATTTTGTGAAGTGACTAAATGTAGCTTTAACCATTCACCTTAATATTTTTTTTACAATATAATTTCCTAAGTCTATTTAATATCTTCACTATCATAAAAACCAACCTATATCCATCTTAACTCCACATCTACCACTCTTAGAGGGATGAAATCTATTTATCCCTCCCAGCACTTGGTAGACCTGGAATTAAGATGGATCTAAGCTGATAGAATTTCCCCTTTAAATAGTCTATGCTCACATGAATACCATGGTATTACCATGGGTTATCATAAACTTAGAGCTTAAAAACTACTATTAGTAATTTATAAAAATTAATAATTGATTTTTATTTTATTTTTTTATTTTAACCAAGTTAAAATGTTTAAGTGACATTAAATTACAAGATCCATTTTTGCTCTTGATCTACCAAGCCCCGAGAGGGATCAAATATTTTTTCACTCTATGTTAGTTTTCATATCACGATATTTGATCTAGAGTAAAGATGGATCTATGCTAGTTTAATTCCCCCCTTAAAATAGGGGGCATTCCATGTGAATACCTTGGGTCAATACCATGTGCCATCTTTATTTTTATTAATACTAATATTAAGGTTAATAATGTCTTTTTGCATGGTATTAATAATAATTTAGCCCATACGCTTCACCTAAAATATAACACATTTTTTGAGTGTCCTTAAATATAAGGTGGCTTATGGAGTAAATATAAAAAACGTTTTATTAATTTACCATACCTCTCGTTTATTTATATTTTTATTAATTTGCCATACCTTTTTTATAAATATGGTATTTGGCCCATAGGATTCAATTAAATAAAAGCTCTTTTTTGAGCCTTCTTAAATAGAAAGAGGGTTATGGACTAAATATAGAAAGAGGTTTTATTTATTTACCATAGCTATAGTTTATTTATATTTTTATTTATTCACATGTGTTCATAAATATAAGGTGACATATGGAGTAAATATAAAAAAATGCTTTATTTATTTACCATACCTCTCGTTTATTTATATTTTTATTAATTTACCATACTTCTTTTATAAATATGGTATTTGGCCCATAGGATTCACTTAAATGAAACCTCGTTTTTCAGCCTTCTTAAATAGAAAGAGGGTTATGGACTAAATATTAAAAAAGAGGGTTATGGACTAAATATGAAAAGAGGTTTTATTTATTTACCATACCTCTAGTTTATTTGTATTTTTATTTATTTACCATACCTTTGGAGTAAGTATAAAAAGAGCTTTTAATTATTTTTTCTATACCTCCACTATATTTATATTTATATTTATAACTATCATAAATACATTTTCTTGAAAATGAGGGCGAATGGAAGATTGAAACTCCTAATTTCAAGGGCTAAATTTACTTTTTTTACCCTCTCCCTTAAAATAAGGTGGGTTAACCTCCATACCTAATTCATTTATAAAATAAATTTGAGGCGATTTGTAACAATGTACTATGATACAAAATATTCAACCAATAAAAATATAAAACCCCTTAATTTAGCCCAAGGACGAAAATTCACCCCTAAAATTTTCCATGGAGCCAAATCTACCTGAGTAGCTGCAAATTGTATGGAAACATCAATGGGACATAGTATCTCGAATCCTAATCCCACCTAAAAGGGGTTGTGGCCAGTTGAGTTGTGGACAACTCTATTGTAGCTATGTTTGACATAGGGAAGGCTACATCCCATGTGTGTGGGTTCTTCAAGTTGTACATGCATAGGATGTGTGCGATTATTCTGTTGACGACCTCTATTTAGCCATCAGTTTGGGGGTAGAAGGTCATGGACTCAGTGAACTTGGTATCCAAGAACGACCAAATTCTTGACCATAATGCACTTAGGAACCGACTGTCACGATCTAAGATAATGGATTGTGGGATCCCAAAGTGTACCCATACTCATTCAATGAAGAGTTTCATAGTGGAATCTATTGTGATACTCTTGTTGCAGGCCGCCAAAATGGACATCTTAGAGAATTTATCGACAACCACAAAAGAACAGTCATTTCCATGCTTGGTAGAAGGAAGGATCGACATGTAATCCATGGAGATGGATTCCCAGGGTTGGCTAGGAGTAGGAAAGGGGGTATACAGGCCTTGCATTTTTATTGTAGGTTTGGAAATGGCACACGCAGTGTAAGATCTGATGTACTTCCCAACATCCTTTCGAAGTTTCAACCAATAAAAATGCTTTTGCATCACTACCATTGTCTTCTCTACCCCAAAATGTCCAGCGACCAGACTGTAGTGCGCCTCCCAAATCATCTTCGCACACTCGCTTAAAGGAACACATAAGTGTCCCAGGTGGAATAACATTGTGTCCTGGAGGTGAAATTCTGGAGCATGCTTATCTTTCAGGAGCATCTGGTATGTGGGGTCGAATTCTAGATTACTCTTATAAAGATGTGGCCATTCTAAACTCTCGTGTTCACAAGAGTCAAGCACAGTGGTCAGTGCTATGACTAGTGGATTGAGGCAGTCTGCAACATTATTGGTGCTTCCCTTATTGTGCTTGATGTTCAAATGGAACTGTTGCAAGTATGTGAACCATTTATGATGGTGATCATTCTGCAACTTTCCTTGTGTCTATACGAACTGCAGGGGTCGGTGATCTGTCTGGATGACCATTTACTTCCCCATAATGTAATTCTTCCATTATCGGTAGGTCTACATAATGGAATACATCTATTTTTCATAGGTGGGATACTTTCAAAGTATGTCTAAAAGTGTCTCACTGTGATATGACACCGGATGCCCCTGTTAAGTAAGAACTGGCCTGATAGCATAGTCAGAGGCATCTTTCTCAATCTCAAATGGTTTTTATAGATCTGGTAATGTGAGCACTAGTGCAAAGCAAAGGTGATGCATCAACTCAAAAAACACCTTCTATTGGGATTCATACCAAAATAACTTTTCATTTTCTCCACCCATGGTGACTTGACTCAAAGGCCAAGTGATATGAGAGAAACATAACATGAACTTGCATTAGAAATTGGTAAGACCTAAAAAGCTGCGTAGGTCTATTAGAGTGGTTGGGGCTGGCCAATCTCGAATAACTTGTATCTTGGTTGGGTCTACATGCACACCTCTATCATCAATGATATACCATAGATATTGAACCTGTGTCATACCAAAAGTTCATTTCTCCAAATCGGCATAAAACTTTTGTTGTCACAGGGTTTGGAGGACCTACCGAATATGGTGTAGGTGCTCTTCCCAACTCTAGTTGAAGATCAAGATGTTGTCCAAATAAACTACCATGAATGAGTTGGTCAAGGGCCGCAAGATGTTATCGATTAGCCTCATGAAGGTTTTGGGGCATTCACCAACCCAAAAGGCATGACTAGCCATTTGAAAAGGCCTTCCTTATATTTGAAGGTAGTCTTCCACACATTGGAGGATTTGATTGGCACCTGGTGATAATTAGACTTCAAATCAATCTTGTTGAAATATTCCCCCCCCTTGTGCTAGTCTAGAAGGTCATCAATCTATGGCATTTGATACTTATTCCAAACTGTGATCTTATTCAGTGCTCGATCGCCCATACATAGTCTCTGGGTGTTGTCTTTCTTTTATACCAACACAATTGCGCTCCCACAAGGTGATGAACTTGGCCTGATATGCCCTTTCTTCAACAGCTCCCGAATTTTCCTCTTAATTCCATCATTCTCTAGAACAAAGCGTTGGTAGATTGATCCATTAGGTAGCCGCATGCCTGGGTTCAGATTGATAGAGTGCTTGACTTGAAGGTGTAGGGGTACCCTTGTGGGTGAGGAGAAGATGTCCATGTCTAGAGGCTGTGGATGTGGCCATAGTCTTCTTCTTGCCCTAAGGTTGAATCATAAAGAAGACAAATTTCCTGGTCTCAGAAATGAGCTTACTGCATTAATTCGCAGAACTCAAAGAGATGGCAGTAGGTGGTGCTACCTCTGATATCCTGAATAAATTGTTTCCCAAAGAAATAATAACATTGTGAGGCCTAGAATCATACACATTTTGACGCTTCCACAAGTATGGTTGGCCTCATAATACATCACAAACTACAAGAGGAGCAACATCACAAATTACCTCATCTATGAAGGGCTTGATGATGTAGGGAAGGCAACATTGTGGGCTCACATGAAGATCTTATCCTTAGTGAAGCTACCTGATATTGTATGGCTACGGGTGTTGTGTGGCAGGGTAGGCCCAACCAGTTCATGACCTCTACTGAAATGAGGTTCTTTTGGCTTCCACTATTGATAATGAACTGTAGTGGAGAACCCTTAACCCAAATTTGTGAGTGGAAGAGATGCTCCCCCTCTTCTGGATCGTGAGGCTCAATATTTTGGATCTTTGTGGTGGAAACAATGGCATTGGTCTCCACATCAATAATATTCTTCCCTTTTTCATTCCCCTTGTTGGCTTCTAACTCAGAGTTGGAACATGCATCTGATTCTGAAGCATTTATCTCATCCACCAATGACTGCTTGGCCTGACACTCACTCGTGTTGTGACTGGGGATCTTATGGAACTCACAACATTTTCCTATGTCCTTCTTTGTCTTCATGGTGTTTTTCTTTGCATGTGGATTTAGAGGTAGTCCTAGGTCACCCCGCCTTTGATTTGGCCTTTGTTTTTTTGTTTGGGAGCGCCTTTCCCTTTTTTCGGATTCACAAATCCAAAGTCTTGATTCTTCTATTTAAATTTCTTCTCGATCTTGATAGTGTATCGATAGGTGATGCCAAGCAAGGATATGTCCAGGAACTCCATCTCGTCTTGGATGTAGTTGTGTAGATAGTCATGGTACTTGATACATTCTGCTCAGAATCCTTGATACCTAACTACGTGTGAAGTGTACGAAAATTATTTGTGAACTCTAGCACATCTTGGTCCCTTCCCTGCCACAGCATGGTCCACTTCATGTATTTATCTTCATGGCTCCTAACACGGTAATAATGCTCCTTGATGGTATCTCGGAAATAATTCCAAGTGGGTGCAGCTGAAAATAGTGAGGATTCCGCCTCTTCCTTCTTCTAACAGTAAGTTTGCCACCAGTCCTTAACCCGAGAGGCATCCTTATGGAGTGCAAAAGTAATATTTTCTTAATTGGAAAAATCATGAACCGAAAAATATCCTTCCAACATATTTAACCATTTATCTACGACGTACATATCTATCTGGCCTCAAAATATGGATATCAAGGTTTACTTGTACCTTAAAGGGAGTGGCACCTCCAGAGTGGATGCTAGATAAAGACGTGTCACTTTTGGGTAGTCGCTGAAGGATCTAGGCAAAGTTATCCATCATCGCATTCCTCTGTCACTCAAAGGCTTCCTCGAGAAATATTTTGAAAGGATCTCCTTCTCTCTCATATTTATTTTCTTCTGCCATGGGATATCGTTTGGGTTTGCGAGGTTGGTCTTACAAAGGTTCAACGAATTCAAGCCCTAACTCCTTATACCTTGACCTCATTGGGGACATACAAAGAAAAACAAAGAAAGAGTAGACCACTGTAATACGACTGATCCAAACTTATGCAAGAATGTAACAAAATACATATATAAACATAAACACAAAGATGCAGTATAAATAAATTTGTATTTCATTAATATCAAAGAACTGAAAGATGCTTACAAGCTAAATGGAAATAAAATACCTCAAGCGATGGTAGCTTATATCTAGGAAGAGATGTGGTGGCTACATGCCTCTGAACTGTATTACAATGAGGCTCAAGGACCTTTCTATTATTGAACACCAATGGGAAACCCTAAAAAAACAAAAACCTAACCCTGGGAGATGGAACGCCCAGAGTTTGTGGGCCTCGTTGGCTTAGTTGGTCAGCCAACTTCCTGAGGTCGTAACTTGGTTATATGATCTCTATTCAGTGTGTATGATACCTCATTAGAAATATATATCCGAGTACTATAGGATTTGTGGTAGGCTCATAGATTAGGGAAAGGCTTGTTGCAAACCTCAAAAAACCACCGTTTAGGGGGTCAAACTAGCTTCGAAACTTCAGGACCTAAAAACTGCTAAAAATAGTAAATTACGTTATAATCAAGGAAACTTATGAAATTGAATGGAGGTTTACGTGGAATAGGTGGGTGGCCATGAATATCCACCTAGATCAAAGGTTGGACAGATTCTTGATATCAGAGGATTTATTGATGTAAGGGATGGATATGGAAGCCAATCTTCTCCCCTACTGGGGCTCAGATCATTGGTTAGTAGTGTTGACAATTGCAATGCTAGGTACCCCTAAAAATAGACCATTCTAGATCACCCCTCATTTATGAATACTATCAAAAAATGGTGGGAAGATTTGCTCCCAATCTGGGGTACCAAGATGTTTAATTACAGGTCAGGTTGAGATACATTAAAACCCAGCTAAGATAGTGGAACAAGACATAGTTTGGTAACATATTTCAGGAAAAAAGAGATGTGGAACTGAAGATGGAGGTGTTACAAAAAGTGTTGATTAAAGAAGGATAGACGGAGAAAAGGGAGAATGAGGAAACAAAGCTTATGAAGTAATTGGAGGAAAGATTCCTTCAAGAAGAAGTCTTATGGAAACAAAAATCATGAGTCCTATGGATTCAGGAAGGTGAAAAGAATACTAAATTATTTCATCATTCGTAAATTGAACACCGAAACTCTAATCAAATCCTCAGGATTAAGGGTAAGAGGGGGCAGTCTTATGAAGCACACCAAGATATTGAGTAGATACTGGTTCAACACATTCAAAAGATTATGGAGGAACCCATGCTTGATATATCAGAATCCATTCATAAGGTAGTAAATCATACTCCAAAACCGATAATAGATGAGCATAATAAGAATTTATAAACCCATCTCCATGGAATAAGTGGCTCGGGCGGTAAATGAGATGCCTAATAGTAAGGCGCCAAGTCCAGATGGATTTGCGAATGATTTCTTCAACCTGCTGGGAAATAGTCAAGACATATGTTTTTGAGGTGGTGGTTGACTACCAGGACTCAACTACAATCCTTAATGCTCTAAAATCTACGTTTATCACTCTTATTCCGAAGGAGGAGAAGGCAAGTACCCCTGATAAATTTCGACTGATATCTCCTTGTAATGTGGTATACAAGATTATGTCAAAATTGGTCACCAAACAGATCAAAACAATAATTCCTATATTCATCTTAGAAGAATAGTCAAGTTTTGTGGAAGGTAGGCAAATTCTAGATAATATGATTCATGCTCATGTTATTTCCCAATCTCTAAAGAACCTGGGGAAGGCAGGGATGATAATACAACTTGACCTTTCGAAGGTGTATGATAATATTAGCTGGTAATATATGGAGGCAGTCCTAAGGGCCTTTGGGTTTGATAATAGATGGACAAACTACATAATTGCCTTGGTCACCTCTCCCATGTTTTCGATTTTGCTAAATGATGCTCTTGCAAAACCATTTTTCCCTTCCCCGAGAATTTTCCAAGGTGACCCTATGTCACCGCTCATGTTTGTTATAATGATGAAGGCCTGGGTAGGGTAATTACAGCATCTGCTAGGAATGAGGACATTAATTGGCTCTAATGACATTAAGGATGTCTGACTACCATGCACGAGAAGTTTGTCGATGATACCATGTTACATGGTATCCCTACAGTGAAGGAAGCTCGTTCATTCAAGGCTATCATGGATACTTTTGTAGCCACCTTATGTATGGAGATAAACCACTCCAAATCTATGCTTTTTTTATTCAACACACATATTTCTATTCAGAGAAATTTGATTGCTATCCTAAGATTGCAAAGGAAATGTATTCCTTCCAAATTTTTGGGAATCCCTCTAACTGTTCAATCCCGGAAGAAATTAAATTGGGATAAGGTTGTCACGAGCTTGGAGGATAGGGTGAAAACATGGATTGTTAGAGCATTGAACCTCATAGGTGGTCTAATCTTGACTATAGTCATTTTGAAATCAATTCCGAGGTATATGTTATCAATACTCACAACTCCCAAATGGGTTTTGCAAAAAGTCAAAGATATTAAAAGGATTGTTTTATGGAGAGAAGTTGAGGGTAAGAGAAAGTGGATGTTGTTAGCCTAGAATACTGTATGTAAATCAAAATCTTCAGGGGGCTGGGTCTACAATATCCGAAGATGGCCAATAAAATGAGTGGAGCTAAAATTTCGTGGTGATGGCTCAAAGGAGGGTCAACACCATGGGCTTATCTCTAGAGAGAAAAATATGCCTCCAACCAATCTACGCAAGACCTTCTTTGTATGTCACGATCAATTCAAGGTCCAAAGATATGGAATATGGCCTGCAAAAGTATATAAATAATATAAATACATTTCTTTTAGTATATCAAGGATGGAAGTTCAACTTTTTTTTTGGGAATATTCTTGGAAAAAACAACCCAGTTTAAGCAAGGAAAAGTGGTGCCCAATCCAATTATTTATTGAGAGTCAGGGTCGCAGAGAAGTGCACCAATTTTGGGAATAGGGGTTGGATGGAAATAAATGGCAAAAAGTGGAACCTTAGCCTCTTTTAGAAGTACATCCAATATACCAAGTGGTCCATGGATTAGTAGAGGAATTAAGCCAGAGAAGAATCCTCTATAACGAGGACCATGATCAATTAAGGTGGGGGCAAAAAGAAGGAGTGTAATTTAATCTCAAGGAGGTGAAAGTGTATATAGAATGTGCTCAAAGTGAGGCAATCGATCCATCTTGGAAGAAACTGTGGTCATCACCCCAACGACCGAAAATTAAAACCTTCCTATGGTTGGCGTTGCATAAGAAAGTTCTCACATGGGAAAATCTAGTGAAGAAAGACTTTATTGGAGCCTCATGGTGTTTTCTCTATGAAGTGGAGAGGAAAACCTAAATAATCTTTTAAACACCTATAGTTATACATTTATCATATGGGATTGGATGGATTATATCTTCTAGCTAACTGATAGAATCAAGGACAATATACCAAGTGGTCCATGGATTAGTAGAGGAATTAAGCCAGAGAAGAATCATCTATAACGAGGACCATGATCAATTAAGGTGGGGGCAAAAAGAAGGAGTGTAATTTAATCTCAAGGAGGTGAAAGTGTATATAGAATGTGCTCAAAGTGAGGCAATCGATCCATCTTGGAAGAAACTGTGGTCATCACCCCAACGACCGAAAATTAAAACCTTCCTATGGTTGGTGTTGCACAAGAAAGTTCTCACATGGGAAAATCTAGTGAAGAAAGACTTTATTGGAGCCTCATGGTGTTTTCTCTATGAAGTGGAGAGGAAAACCTAAATAATCTTTTAAACACCTATAGTTATACATTTATCATATGGGATTGGATGGATTATATCTTCTAGCTAACTGATAGAATCAAGGACAATATACAAGAATCTATTAGAAAATGGTGAGGGAATTACACTAAGAATGAAATGGTAAACCTTACCTGGTGCTTAGTTCCTAGTTTCATTAATTGGTTAGTTTGGAAGGAAATGAACAGATGAATTTTCCAGAACAAGAAGCTTTTTACAAAACACCTGGTGGAATCAATTCAATGCTAGCTGAAGGAAATGGTAATTAGTAAAGGCCCCAAAATATCAGAGGAACATCCATCACCACAAGAGGAAAGGGTGTTAAAGCTCTTAGAGCTAGATTACCTTAGTATGCAGGCGTCCTGAAAAAGAGATCTTAAAATCCAGTTGGGTTCATCAATTTGGTTGCCCCCCTCCCCCCAAGGTTTCTTTAAGTTGAGTTTTGATGGGGCATCTAAAGGAAACCCTGGTAGCACAGGAGCAGGTGGAGTTATACAAGGCTGGAAAGGGAAAATTTGCAAGGTATTTTTCATAAACTTGGAACATGCCTCCAACAACACAGCTGAATTTTAGGCCTTGGAACAAGGGCTTGAAATTTTGGCTCGAGAGAGAATTTTAATGCTAATGTAGAAGGATACTCGAATATAGCCATCCAAGCAATACGTACGCTAGAGTGTGGCTCACAGGTAAGGAAGGTCATGAGGAATTGGTGTCTGGCACAATTAATCTAGTGCATACAACAACATCAGGTGACTTTCATAATAATAGATTTCAGCCTAGTTCTAAGGTCAACAAATGCGGTGGTGGACAGGCTGGCCAATGAATCGGTAGCCAACATGCACACGTTTACTGACGTGGCTTGGAGGGATATCCATGAGGGACAACTTAAGGAAGAATTTTAAAATTTTTCTAAACGAGATAGCTCCACGACAGCTGGTAATGAGCACAATGCATAGGCGAGCCCGGCCTCAAGAAAAACCCCACCTACTCACATGATTGATTAATTTGTGATCATGAAAGCAAGTGGAATTTCAAAATGAGATGGGAGAATGGGCACATGGGATCGTTGCATGGAAAGAGTGACGACCAAAGGTGGCGAAGTTATGAACACCCCATCAAGGCAAGTCGTGTAGGCTGGTTCATAAATGATAAGAAGATGACTGAGAGGTGGGAAGGTACGTTACTAGCAGAGGATATGTACAAGAGGAGGAAAATGGTGATTATTTTGTACAAGTTGTTGAGCCTGGCGAATGAAAGGGATAGATGGAACATGCTTACACATAGTGACAATCTTATCATCGACAGATCTAATGATGTGAATATGTCAAGGAAAACTACCAAAAATTCAGCAAGACAAAGCAGTCCAACATAATAGGCTTTAAATTATGGGCTTGAAGCCCTCTTTTGCGATTTTTGTTTGGAAATTGAGCACTGGTGGAATAGTAGAACCTTGATAAGAGTAGTATCGAAGGCAAGGAAGGTTTTTGAGTCAAGTATGGATAAAATTAGGCATTCAGTTTGCAGGTCGAAAGGGAGACCTAAGGCGAAGGCAAAAGGGGCGGGTTGTAGTAAGCGTTCTCACATAGAAATGGCAGAAAGGGAAGCAACTAATGCTTTTCACACTACGGTACCATAAAAGGACAAAGAAGTGGTGTAGGTTTGGGAGGACGAGGTTCACAAGCAAAGGAGGGCTACTCCAGACAGTCGAATAGAGGAGGAGGTCAATTGGATCATAGACACAGATGAAACTACAACCTGTGCAATCCTCTACCATAATACTGTAGAAATAACATGGCATGTAAAGACCCTAGTGGGAAACTTACAAGTAAGAGCATCAGTGAAAAGGACCAAAGGTCAAATGGATACCTTAAATCAATTGAGGGCCATCAAGGAAAGAGTGGGAGGTATTGAATCGGTCCTGAAGGGGCTGATTAATATTGAGAAGTTGCAGGATGGTCGTATAAGTGACCTGAACACTATGTTTACCATTTTTCTTAAGTACATTCATAATATAAACATTACTTTAGGGGAAGCTAAAGGATAATTAGCCCATGTGTGAAAGTATAAGGCTCGGACAGTCGATGGCTCTGGTGACCCTTCAACAGTGGCTCCAACAAAAGCAATGTCTAACAAGGCTCCTGTGGAATGAGGTTCGAGAATAGGGAAGTTATGTTTTGGTTTACTATGTCATTAGGCTATTTAGATATCAGTTTAATTATGTAGGCTAGTAGTATTTTTGTAAAAGATAGGTTTGTAAACCAGGGTTACCAAAAATATCAACTAGGTAGACCTTATTGTGACTGTAGTCATAGTAGTAAGTATTGTAGTCATAGTAGTAAATATTTAGAGTCCTTTAAGTGGCACAAGAAACATAAGACTTTAATGGTATTTTTTGACAAAAGTGGTACAATCTATTTCTATATGTGTGTGTGTGTGTGTTATTAACTTGAGTATGAACTATTTTCAAGGATTTTAATTTTCGATGGTTAAACTCATCCAATAATATTGCAACCACACACACATATATATATAGAGAGAGAGAGAGAGAGAGAGAGAGAGAGAGAGAAGGTTTCTTATAGTTAAAATATTTTATTGGTGTGCTGCTAAAAAATAACATTAACATAGATCCACCTAACTCCAAGTCTACCTACAACGAGAGGAATCAAATCTCTCCAGGTGCAAATCATTCCTCACGTTTTTCACTCAAAAAGAGATTTGCACCTTGAGGGATTTGATCCCTCTTGACCCTTGTAAAGCCAGAGTTAGATGGATCTATGCTAATTACCTAACAAAACTAAAATCTTCCCTATTATCCAATTCATTAAATACTTAATTTTTCACAAACAATTTTTCATGCCTCAATTAAAAAAACTAAAATTACATTAAAAAAAACAACAAGAAGAACAAGCAAACAAAAATACATATTTTTTTATTAAAAAAAAAAAACAACAAGAACAAACAAAACAAAACAAAACAAAAATACATCTTTTTTCATTAAATATTTAATTATTTATTTAGGTCATTTTTCACTCTCAATTCAACATTCTAAAATTTTCCCCATTATCCAACTCATTAAATACTTAATATATTTAGCAATTTTTTTTTTACCCTTTATACATCTGTCTCCAAGAAAAGTCAAATATTCAAGAGACAATGCAACTTTAAGAAGATAGAAAATTGAATAGAAATAGAAAAATGGTTGTCAAAAGCTTACTATGGTAGAGATGTTGTAATATCTTATTAAACATTTGTAATATATTTTTAAATATTTTAACTTGCTCAAAATAAAACAAAATTAATTTAAATTAAATTAAAAAAAAATCTATCTTAATAAAATGTCTTAAATATCTTATTTAATATTTTTGTTCAATAAATTCCTCTTACTAAAATACTTTACTATGAAAAATCAAAGATCAATAATAAATATTGACGTAGTCTTTAACGCGACTTTTTGAAAGCCTTTCCGGCGATTTTTGCCGGTGAAAATCCGGCAGTGATTTATTGGAATCCAAGTTTGATAGCTAATTTCTGCACAATGAAACCGTCCCAGGGGTTTTTCAGGGTGCTGAATCTGAATATGCAGTTAAAAAACCATTTTAACTGCAACAAATCATGATTTCATCTCAATTTCTTCCGCCGGATTCCGTCACCGGAATCTCAAAAAGTCGCATTATAGACAACTCCATAAATATTATGTAAAAAAATAATAAAACAAAACAAACATTTTAAATTAATTAAAATAAAATATATAATTTTAATTTTTAATTAACTATAATTAATAATTAAACTCTTTAAATCGGAATCCAATAAAATAAAAAGATATTTGATTTTCCAGACTCTAATCATAACTCTGAAAAAAAGATATTTGATTTTCCAGACTCTAATCATAACTCTGGAAGTAAAATAAATTTAGAATAGTAATAAATAACTTATGATTATGAAAAAATAAATATATGGACGGAATCTAAATCAATTCATCGTACGTGCGTAGTAATTAAGAAATGTCACAAAAGTCGCGAATGGCGACAAATGTGGAATTTTCGTACACATTTCTATAAAAGTCGCTACCGGCGACTAATGTGGAATTTATGCAGAAAGCCAACCAACCAAATAATGCAGGAGTTGTTTTCCGGCGGATTTTTCCGGTCGAAATCCGGCAAGAATTATTGGAATCGGAAGTTTGATAGCTAGTTTCTGCACAATGAAAGCGTCCTAGGGGTTTTTCAGGGTGCTGAATCCAAATATGCAGTTAAAAAACCATTTTAACTGCAAGAAATCAAGATTTGACCTCAATTTCTTCGCCGGATTCCGTCACCGGAATCTTCAAAAAGTCGCATTATAAACAACTCCAATAATGCAGTTTGTTGTTCATTAAATTTTGAATAATAAATGTATACAGTAACTCGTACTAAAGATAATTTGTACAAACTAAATATATTAATAATAATTTATATTTTAAAAAATTAAAATATTTAAATCTGGCTAATTTAAATAGTTGTGAAAATATTTTAACAATTTTTCCATAATAATTTATATTTTAAAATATTAAAATATTTAAATCTGGCTAATTTAATTAGTTGTGAAAATATTTTAGCAATTTTTCCAATTTCTATAAAATGACGTTTTAAACCAAAAAAATTTAACCTCGCTTATTCTTTTCTATTTAAAATGTTTGAAAAAATTAACATGTTTTATTATGTTTAAATATTTTTTTGGAGTTTTGATAGTGTAATTTTTTGAGTTAAATTTTAATCTTTATTGTTTAAAAAGGGGTTTTGATTAAATGTAATATTTTGAAAAATCTTTGAAACATTGAAATTATGAAAAATTTATAAAATTTCTATAATACTGAGATTATAAAGAGTTTCTAAAATTTCTAAAACTCGAAACAATTTACCAATCAAATTTGTAATTCCAAAAAGTCGATACCAAATTTTAAACTCATAAATATGAAAACAAAATGAAATACTAAAGAACGTGAAAATAGAATTAGATAATTTAAACTAGTAACATTATTGACTTCAAATAGATTACTGTTAATCACTTAGGGTTGAGACTCGCATTCGTGTATTTATACGACTTGTCTTCCACCTCTATGTAACATTTCTATGTAGTTGCCCATTAGCAGCCTCTGCAATAAATCTCAATGGATAATGGATGGATGTTATGGTATTCTGTGACAGGGCTCACCTCTGTCTTTATATTCTTTGTCTTTGATGTGTGGAGGAGGAAGACTTATCGCAGGCTTCCGCCGGGACCTCTGGGATGGCCGATTGTGGGAAACCTGTTCCAGTTGGGTAACAATCCTCACGAAGCTCTCTTCCACCTCGCTCAGAAGTACGGCCCTCTCATGTGTCTCTCTCTTGGAATGAAAACTACAGTGGTGGTCTCTTCTCCTGCCATGGCAAAGCAAGTTCTCAAAACCCATGACCATGTTTTTGCAGGCCGGACGGTCGTACAGTCAGTTCAGTGCCTTTCTTACGACAAGTCCTCACTAATTTGGTCCCAATATGGGTCCCACTGGCGTTTGCTCAGACGCATATCCAATACGAAGCTCTTCAGCGTCAAGAGGTTAGAAGCCCTGCAACATTTGAGAAAAGATGAAGTATTCCGAACAATCAATCAGATTCTGTTGGGAAGTGCAGAGGGGAAGAGTGTAAACATCGGAAATATGATGGCCCACTTGGCTGTTAATATGTTAGGCAAGTTGGCCTTTGGTAAAGACATGTTCCATCCCAATTCTCCAGCTTTCCAAGAGTTCAGTGATGCTATTTGGCAATTGGCGGTGAATGCAGCAGCTCCCAATTTGGTGGACTACTTTCCCTTTCTTCAGTGGTTGGATCCTCAGGGGGTGGGACGTAACACGGCAATCTATATGGCAAGGGAATTTGGTATTCTTGACAAATTCATAGAGAACCGCCTCACCACAAAAGGGAAAACGACGGACGGGAGTGATGCTCCTAAGGATCTGTTGGACGCTCTGCTGGAAATGAGAAGCGATGATTTTACTCTCGCCGACATCAGAGGCTACTTAACTGTAATCATTTCCTTTCTCCGTTGTTGGTATCATACAATAAGGCTATTGACGCATTTAATGATAGATGGTGTCTTATTCTAAAGTATCGGAGTTTACTAGTGAATTCATACTGCCAAAGTAATTTCTCTTATGGCCAATTGCTTGATGTAGGACATATTTGAGGCGGGAAGCGACACTACTGCGAAGACCATGGAGTGGGCGATGGCAGAACTCATACGCAATCCGGAGAGAATGAAACGAGCCCAGGCCGAGTTGTACCAGGTTGTTGGGCGCAACAGAAGGGTCGAAGAAAGTGACACCGACCGTCTGCCTTATCTTTGTGCAGTGGTGAAAGAAGGGTTCCGACTACACCCGGTAGTTCCTCTGTTCGTTCCACACAGAGCAGATAGTGATTGTCAGATTGAGGGATTCTTGATACCCAAACACACGCAGGTAATCGTCAACATGTGGGCAATCGGAAGGGACCCTGCCATCTGGAATGAACCATCGGAATTCGTCCCTGAGAGATTTCTGGATGATAAGATGAATAGCGTGGATTACAGAGGACAACACTTCGAGCTGATACCATTCGGAGCAGGAAGGAGAATATGCGCGGGGCTTCCGTTGGCGAGTCGGTTGATTCATCTGGTATTGGCTTCCCTTCTCCATTCATTCGAGTGGGCACCTGCGAAGGGCATGCGTGCAGAAGAAGTGGACATGACAGAGAAGTTTGGAATTACTATGGCGAAGGCAGTGCCACTGGAAATTATTCCCTTGCCACGCCTGCCACGGCATGTCTATTAGAACTGTTTGTATCGGACTCTATTTGTGTCGCGTAATATCCGAAGTTTACATCTATTTGATAAAGCTAGAAGAAAGTTGAGGAACCAATACCCGAGATGAATTAGTAGCTCTTTGAAATTCCGGTTGAGGATTCTAATAGATTGATTTATTGGATCACTGCAATTAAAATCTTAGTCTTATTATCTTTCCAGCTTCAAATATGAGAGTTGTAGAAATGAATTAGTAGCTTTCTGAAATTCCTTTTATTTTGAGAAAAATAAAGACATTGGTCATTAAAGGTGTTGAGGATTCTAAAGTTATAATAGATTGATTCATTAGATCACTATAGTTAAAATATTAGTTTTATTATCTTGACAGCTACAAATATGAGATTTGTAAGTGTGTGTTTTTATTGAGTATATTTATCATGAGTTTAATTATTAGATTAATATTCTTTTAAAAGAAATTTTAATACTAAATGAAGATTAGAAAATTGAGATGGTCAAGTGTTTTTGAGATTCAATTAATTTTATTTAAAATGATAAATCAAAAATAAACTATTACTCTATTAATTTGTATTTTAAAAAATGTCTTCATAAAATGTAAATGCTTATTTTTCTAAATTTATATAACAATTTATATGATTTACTATTAAATAAAAAAAAAAAACAAATTTAACTAATATTTAGAATTCTTTTGATGATTCTTTATGTAAAAAACCAATTTATATTAAATAAAAAAAAAAAAACAATATTAATAATAATAATTTATAATAATTAAAAGTCAATATATTATTAAATTTCCAATTATATATTGGAAATGTAATTTAAAATTCTATTTAGAAATTTAAATTTAACCATTAAAAACTAAACATCAATATGTTAAAAGAGAATTATTAAATTATATAAACTATTAATTTTTTTTTAATAAAATCTATAAAAAGAATAGTTTTTTAATTATACATAAAATTTATAAAACATAAATTCATTAAACCATTGAAAACTAAACATCAATATATTAAAAGAGAATTATTAAGTATATAAACTATTGAATTTTTTTAATAAAAATTCCCCAAAAAAAAATAAAATAGTTTTTTAATTATATATAAAATTTATAAAACATAAATTCATATAATTGTATTTATTGAGTGTTCAATTAAAAATAAACTATAAAATGATATTTTAATATATAAATTTAATCATTTATAACATTATAATATTGTTTTAGTTTTGAAATGTAAATTAATTATGGAAAAATCAAACAAAACCTAGTGCGCATTGCTCAACCTGTTATTCTTTGTTGCTTTCCTTTATTTTCCGAAAATGGATCAAGGTTCAATAGGACCCCCATCTCACCCTCGCAACCCCCTCCAGACATAGTGGAATTTAATGCCCTTGTTGCTAGAGGGCCACTTTTCTAAAACGTTGAATCCTCAAAATTTGTGAAGAACATCAACAACATTCCAAAGGTGGAGGTTCATAGCTCAATCTAAATCAATGACCCTGAAGCTTGCAGATATGAGGATTATTTGTCATTTTATGGGCTTATGACCCTCTTTGAGATCCCTTCGGGAATGGATTGACGAGAACTGGATACCCAAGATTAAAAATAAGGTTTCAATGTCATTTTGTTGACAATCAATGTACACCTTCCTATCCAAAGGAAAAGCAAATTTGGATCTCATCTTTAGGAATAACCCCTACTTCGTGGGGGGGCCAAGGGTTATATCTAGATCATTGGAGTCCAGATTTTAATCATGAATGTGATGTTCCAAAAGAAGTCTCAGTATGGGTTAAACTTCTCTTCTTCCTACTACATTGTTGGAATTAGGAAACTTTTAGGAGTATAGAAAATATTCTTAGCAAATACATCGACCGAGATAAGCCACAAGAAGGGTTGCAAACTTGCACCAATATCAGTGTGGAGGTGGAGCTAGAAAAGTGTTTACCAACAGTAATAAATATAAACCTAGATAATTGATCTCATATACAAGAAGTTGATTGCAATCAAATTCCATTTAAATGCAAGTTTTTCCATGAGTATAGCCTTTTCACACGTGATTTTAATAATAAGGTAGAAGAGAAGCTAAAGTAGAGTAATGATGGATAATAATGGCAGCAATAGAATAGGAGAAGAGGCCTCGCAAGGATGAACAACCAAGCTCCTCCTCAAGCGACTACAGGGCAGAAAGGGAAAGGGCCCATGTCTCCAAAAAAGTAAGGGTCAATGCCTAGAGAGGGAACCTCTTCTATTAATAATAATAGATTCCTAGATCCAAAAAATAGCTTCAATATCTTGAAACATTTTCTAGAAAAAAGGAAAATCCTAACTACTAAAATGATGATGGAGAAGGCCCCAAGCCCCACTAAGCCCTCTTTTTTTGTAGCGCTAGAAGGGATGTTCCCTTAGAGTAAGCCTCTATGGGGACTCAAGCAGAGGATATAGATCCATAAGAAGAAGAATTCCACTCCCCTAAGGCCCTAAAAACTAGGGGTTCAGGGTTACCAACAAGATCGGTAGATGAAAAATCAGATGCGAACAGGGAAAATGAAATGAATCATTCGCGGAGAAAAGTAGGGAGGAAGACTAATCGATAGTTCCGGAATGAAAATTCTTTATAAAAAAAAAAGGAAATGGGTACCCAAACAATAATCAATCCATCCAAAATGGTTAGTATAAACATCAATAAGAACATCGCTGGCCTCCATTCTGGAGGCAACAAATCGCACAATAAATAATGAAATTCCTCTTTTGGAATTGCAAGGGGTTAGGCTTCGATAAATAGATGTCTAAATTTAAATCTATAATAAAAAGGAAATGTTGGCCATACTCTTGTTCTGTGAGACAAATATAGGGGAAGAGGAGACCCTTCAAATGTTTTCAAAATTTTGGAAGAATTATGAGCTTAGAGTGATTGGATCACATGGGGCTTCTAGGGGGCTCTAAATTTGGTCTACCTTTATTTTCAAGTTTGTTGACTCACATTTGGTGCCTCATTTGTTGATGGTTCACTTGCTTCATCTCCCACCAAACAAGGAATTTATTGTTGTTAATGCATATTCACCCCCACCGTGGGTGCCAATGTAGTCTTCCAATTGACAAGACTGCTCTCGGTGACTTGGCTCTCCACGTGGGGGGTCATGCATCAACCATAGCTTAGTTGTATGATCCATTAAATTCACTCATGCCTAAAGACTTTACCGTTAATGCAATCCAATACCATAGTGTTTGGTTTATGATCGTGTGTGATGATTATAAGGCCATTCGACCTCAGGGTGAATTGTGTGGGCCTAATGCTCCACCGTGCAAAGATAGTATTCATTCATCTGGTTTCATGGAGAATCACAATATTCTTTAGGTTTCCATTCAAGCCATGGTGTGGGATAATTGCAATGTTGATCCTCCTCGCAATTCTATTGCAGCTAGGATCGATGCCTACAGTTGGGATTTTGCTCTCTTCGCCTGCATGGATGTTGGGGTTGGACGTCCATTAGTCCTGGGGCAACCCGTGACCAGTAGAATTTATTTGGTTGCACAGAGGCTCCAATTCGGCACTAAGGCTTACCTTTCAGACTATTGGCAATTGGCTAATCAGTGGAGTTACTACATTGGGGGGCATGCAGGGAATTTGAAGCAATTCCTTCAGGTTCTTAGCCTTGTCATGTTAGTGAAGAGAATAAGCTTTGTGTCACTGCTTCTGGGAGGTCATAGAGTTTTTAAGAAGGTAGCTCGTCCGTCACGCTCAAAGCAGCGTAGAGGCTTGAGGCTCTCAGGTTTCAGGGAAGGAGTTACTGTTGTGTGTGATCATTGGACAAGGAAGGAGTATCTGTTGCGTATAGTCGAGGTTGAGGCATGTCGAGGAAGGATCTCCCACTGTGTGTGTTCAATGGGCCAAGGAGGGGTCCTTGTTATGCATGTATGTGGCTTGTGGCTTGTAGCTCGTGGCTCATGGCTTATAGATTGTGACTCTCTGCAGCTCATTTACAGTCTCAAGTCTTCCAGGCTCATTCAAGTAACTGGTCATCCCTTATGTGGCTTCTAGCTCATTTACATAGGATAGTTTCATGTTAAGCACATTTACTACTAGTTTAGTGGCTCTAGGCCAAAGTTCTGGTTTCTATGTATCATTCTGCAAATCATTTTCACTCTTGCTTATGGTGTTGATAGACATTTTAGTCAAACTCAGTATATGTAATATCAAGACTTTAAAATGGTGGTTTTGGGTTGGTTTCCGTGCAGGGCGTCCCTTAACACCATGTAGAATTGTTTTTACTTATCTTTATCAGTAATTGAATGTCGATCCTTACACATAAAAAATGTATATGTGCCTATTCAATAGACATAAAAGTTCAATTATTGAGTGTCTCTCCTAGACCTCAGAGGCTCCACTTGAAATCAAGATTGTATTATGGCATGGAATTTTAATAAAACCTACCATCCTTGGAGGAAAAAGGGAAGATCCCATGTTCAATATTAGTTTCAAGAAATTTTAGAGGATCTCATTACTTAGATCACTACAATTAAAATATTAGTCTTATTATCTTTCCAGCTTCAAATATGAGAGTTGTATAAATGAATTAGTAGCTCTTTGAAATTCCTTTTATTTTGGGAAAAACAAAAGACATTGGTCTTTAAAGGTTTTGACGATTCTAAAGTTATAATAGATTGATTCATTAGATCACTATAGTTAAAATATTAGTCTTATTATTTGACAACTACAAATATGAGAGTTGTAAGTGTGTGTCTTCATTGAATATATTTATCATGAGTTCAATTATTAGATTGATGTTCTTTTAAAAGAAATTTTAATAATAAATGAAGATTAGAAAATTGAGATGATCAAGTGTTTTTGAGATTTAATTAATTTTATTTAAAATGTTAAATCAAAAATTAATTATTACTCTATTAATTTGTATTTTAAAAAATGTCTTTATAAAATGTAAATGCTTATTTTTCTAAATTTATATAACGATTTGTATAATTTACTATTAAATTAAAAAAAAAAAACAAATTTAACTAATATTTAGAATTCTTTTGATGATTCTTTATGTATAAAAACCAATTTATATTAAATAAAAATAAAAAACAATATTATTAATAATAATTTATAATAATTAAAAGTCAATATATTATTAAATTTCCAATTATATATTGGAAATATAATTTAAAATTCTATTTAGAAATTTAAATTTAACCATTAAAAACTAAACATCAATATATTAAAAAAAAATTATTAAATTATATAAACTATTAATTTTTTTTTAATAAAATCTATAAAAAAAATAATAGTTTTTTAATTATATATAAAACTTATAAAAAATTCATTAAACCATTAAAAACTAAACATCAATATATTTAAAGAGAATTATTAAGTTATATAAACTATTGAAATTTTTTTAATAAAAATTCAAAAAAATAAAATTAATAGTTTTTTATTTATATATAAAATTTATAAAACATAAATTCATATACTTGTATTTATTGAGTGTTCAATTAAAAATAAACTATAAAATGATATTTTAATATATAAATTTAATCATTTATAACATTATAATATTGTTTTAGTTTTGAAATGTAAATTAATTATGGAAAAATCAAACAAAACCAAGTGCGCATTGCTCAACCTATTATTCTTTGTTGCTTTCCTTTATTTGCCGAAAATGGATCAAGGTTCAATAAGACCCCCATCTCACCCTCGCAACCCCCTCCAAACATAGTGGAATTTAATGCCCTTGTTGCTAGAGGGCCAATTTTCTAAAAGGTTGAATCCTCAAAATTTGTGAAGAACATCAACAACATTCCAAAGGTGGAGGTTCACAGCTCAATCTAAATCAATGACCCTGAAGCTTGCAGATATGAGGATTATTTGTCATTTTATGGGCTTATGACCCTCTTTGAGATCCCTGCGGGCATGGATTGACGAGAACTGGATACCCAAGATTAAAAATAATGTTTCAATGTCATTTTGTTGATAATTGATTTACACCTTCTTGTCCGAAGGAAAAGCAAATTTAGATCTCATCTTTAGGAATAACCCCTACTTCATGGGGGGGCCAAGGGTTATATCTAGATCATTGGAGTCCAGATTTTAATCCTAAATGTGATGTTCCAACAGAAGTCTCTGTATGGGTTAAACTTCTCTTCTTCCTACTACATTGTTGGAATGAGGAAACTTTTAGGAGTATAGGAAATATTCTTAGCATATACATCGATAGAGATAAGCCACAGGAAGGGTTGCAAACTTGCACCAATATCAGTGTGGCGGTGGAGCTAGACAAGTGTTTACCAACAGTAATAAATATAAACCTAGATAATTGATCTCATATACAAGAAGTTGATTGCAATCAAATTCCATTTAAATGCAAGTTTTTCCATGAATATAGCCATTTCACACGTGATTGTAATAATAAGGTAGAAGAGAAGCTAAAGTAGAGTAATGATGGATAATAATGGCAGCAATAGAATAGGAGAAGAGGCCTCGCAAGGATGAACAACCAATCTCCTCCTCAAGCGACTACAAGGCAGAAAGGGAAAGGGCCCATGTCTCCAAAAAAGTAAGGGTCAACACCTAGAGAGGGAACCTCTACTACTAATAATAATAGATCCCTAGATCCAAACAATAGCTTCAATAACATGAAACATTTTCTAGAAACATCGGAAATCCTAACTACTAAAATGATGATGGAGAAGACCCCAAGCCCTTGTTACACAAAAATATCGTCACCATGATTATTTGTAGTCAGTATCGGTCTATCATCACTTGTACTGTCCTCCTAAGCAAGTCTCAGACCTCAGCTCTTCAAATCAAGCTTTGGAAATGAGAGAAAGACATTAAAAATCAATGTAACTCTGGTTCCACACTTTCTCTCACTGTCACCTGCGGTCCCGCACCTTCTGTGTACAAAAACTGCGTACCTGCCCAATTTGTCCCTAACGATGTAGGTGCAGACCCCTGTGAAAGTCAAAAGGCGCAAGTTTTATCTTAAAAAACTCACTTTAGGTTAATTCTAGAGGTTTCTAGAAGGAATTTTGACGTGGATTGTTCGCTCTGAGGTGGTTCATGCATCCCAAAAGAGAAGGAGCTAATCCCTTGATGAGAGGAGCTATCCCTTTGAAGGAGGGCTTTATCCCTTTGAAGGAGGACCTAGTAACCTCCCTCCATTGCACTATAAATACAGGCATTGGGTTGGTTGCTGGGGAGGTTAGAAGCTGAACATTTTTGAGGGTAAATGCTGGTGAAATCAAGACTTCCTAGTTGAGCTTAAGAGGAGAGATCACATACCTTTTTGGCTTCATTGGGGAGTGAGTGAAACTTGTCAAAGTAGAGGAGACTTCTTGCTGGACCCTGGGAGTAGCTTGTACAACGTCAAGGTAAAGGTTGTAAAGTTCTTCTCCTTTTGAATTAATACAATCAAACTCATTTTTCTCAACAAGTATCTTATGTTATTTGTTTCATGGACTCCTTGACTTTCATGTTAAATATGTTTTATGCAATTGGCTTTTCTGGTGCTATTTAATTTGTTTGCCTTGTTTGTGTTTGCAGATTCACGAAAAGGAGCTCATTTGGATCAAAGGAGAGAGGGCATCCACAAGCTTGCATTGGACCTAAGGTAGGCCCTAAAAACACTTGTTTACCATTGTTTATCAAAGCATATTTAGAGAAAGATAGTGTCTGGTTGGTTTGCTTGTCATTAGGTCTTCTTTAGATTCTAGGAAGGTCTATCTTGTCCGCAAGATCGACTCATTCCATGTGACAAAATGGCGACTCCGCTGGGGACTTGATTGTTTTCCTTGTTTTTACTTTGACCTGAGGATGATCGTTTTGAAAATGATTTCTCATCAATTTTTACAACTGAATATGTCAAGGAACCTCAGAATCCAATGAAACATCCCGATTCAGAGTTAAATTTGGGAAACATCTCTCGAACTATTCCTATTGACATTTCGGTTAAGCCCAGAATTGTTGAGAACATTCATATAGGTGCCTCGTGTACAGATGACGAAATTCAGATATATAAGGCCCTATTTCAAGAATTCCGTGACGTGTTTGCCTGGTCCTATGAGGAAATGCCAGGAATTGATCCCGCGATTGTTGTTCATGAGATCAAGACTTACCCGGATGCTAAACCCGTCCGGCAACGTTTGCGTCAGATTCACCCATGAAAAGCTGCTGCAATTAAAGCAGAAGTTGAAAAACTATTGAAAGCAGGTTTCATTTATCCGATCCCGCTAACGGATTGGGTATCGAATATTGTTCCGGTTAACAAAAAACAGGGAACAATAAGAATATGCATCGATTATAGGGACATTAATCGAGCCTGTCCAAAGGACAATTACCCAACTCCCTATATCGATCAAATCATTGATGATTGTGCCGGCAGCGAAATATTCTCCTTCATGGACGGTTTTTCCGGATACAATCAAATCAATATTCTACCTGCCCATCAACCAAAAACGGCTTTCATTTGTCCATGGGGGACATTTGCTTATTGCAAGTTACCTTTTGGGCTTAAGAATGCCGGAGCAACTTTTCAAAGGCGATGTCTTATGCGTTTCATGAAATCAAGCACATTGTGCAACCCTATCTCGATGACTTGCCTGCTCATTCATTACATCGAGCTGATCACCTCGTCCATCTACGAGCAATCTTTATGAGGTGTAGGCATTATCGGATTCGGTTGAACCCACACAAATGTGTCTTCTGTATAGAAACGGGTCGATTGCTGGGGTTTGTAGTTTCGAAAGCCGGCATTCGCGTTGATCCCTCGAAGGTCGAAGCTATCATCAAATTGCCTCCTCCTTCGAGTCTTCGCCAACTCCAAAGTTTGCAGGGGAAAGCAAACTTTTTACGACGTTTCATTCCTAACTACGCCGAGGTTACAAAGGGTTTTTCCCGGTTATTGAAGCAAAATACTCCATTCTATTGGGACGAGATAGCTCAGAAATCTTTTGATGCACTCAAACACGTGTTGACCCATGCACCGTTGTTGCATCCTCCCAACTGCAACCAGGATTACTTCTTGTATCTCGCCGCCTCTCATTCCACCATTAGAATGGTCTTAGTTCAGGAAGATGAATTCGGAACTGAACATGTGATATATTACCTTAGTCAAACTTTAAATCCAACTGAGCTAAAATACTCACATGTGGAGAAATTGGCATTGGTAGCTGTTCAAGCTGTCCAACTTTTTCGTCACTACATTTTACTACGTAAAACTACAGTAATTTCGGATTGCAACCCTATGATCTACATTTTTACCAAGCAATTGCTAGGGGGCAAGTACTCTAAATGGATCGTTATCCTGCAAGAGTTCGACTTGGAATTTGAGAAATCTAAGTCTAAGAAATCTTTAGTTTTTGCGGAGTTAATGTGTGACTTCCCGCGTGCTGACACGGAAACTGTGGCGGAGGATCCCATTGCGGACGAATCCTTGTTTCTAATCAGCACTTTAGATTCGTGGTATGGGGATATCATCGTTTATCTCCAGACCCAATCCTTTCGGCCAGAAATTTCAAGGTCAGAATGTCGAAAAATTCGATTCCAGTCCCAACAATTCAGGATTACTGGAGATACTCTTTATCGCCGTGGGGCGGACTCTGTTTTTCGACGTTGCTTAACTCACGAAGAAGCTGAAAGGGTTCTAAATGACTGTCACTCTGGAGCATGTGGCGGTCATATGTCTGGGTATGCCACAGCCCAAAAGATATTGCGCACTGGCTACTTCTGGACGTCTTTATTTAAAGATTGTATTACGGCGGTCTGAAAATGCCACAACTGCCAAATTTTTGATCGTAAGATGCGCGCTCCACCTGCTCCTCTCCACCCTATAATTGCCGTTGGTCCTTTTGCCAAATGGGGTATCGATTTTATTACATGTAACCCTCACTCGGCCAGGGGGCATGCGTATATCATCCTTGTGGTAGATTATTTTACTAAGTGGGCCGAGGCGATGCCTACATTTGAGGCAGATGGCAAGACAACTGCAATTTTCATGTTCAATCATATAATTGCTAGGTTTGGTGTCCCGCAAGCGATAATCACTGATCATGGGCGTCATTTTCGAAATGTTATGATGACCGAACTTACAGGCCAGCTTGGTTTACGTCATGATAGCTCAACCCCTTATTATCCACAAGCGAATGGTTTGGTTGAATCCATCAACAAAGTTTTAGTTATCATGATCTGACGAATCATTGGGATTCATCGGTTGAATTGGCACAACATGCTATTTTCAGCGCTTTGGGCGTACCGAACTTCAGTAAAAACATCAACAGGGTTCACTCCTTTCCAACTAGTCTATGGTTTGGAAGCTGTGTTACCCATTGAATGCGAAATCCCGTCACTACAAATGGCCATCGAGTTACTTCCAGCCACTTTCGAAGAGGAAAAGCGTTTATTATACTTGGCTCAATTAGATGAGAATCGACGTGATGCTGCATTGGCGATCGAGACTCACGCAAAATGCATGAAATCTCAGTATGATCAAAATGTGACCCCTCGAAATTTTTCGGAAGGAGATCTAGTCTTAGTTTACGATCAAGCTAATGATTAATTAGGTGCTGGAAAATTCGTTCCTATGTGGCATCGTCCCTATGTTGTCAAGCGAAAGCTAGCCAAAGGGGCCTATGAATTGGTAGACTTTGACGGGGACTCTTTGGGTAAACCCAGAAATGGCCTTTACTTGAAGAGGTATTATGCTTAAAAGAATGGGTATGGAGATTTTTAGTTAGGATAGTTTTTTCTTTCTAGTTGGTGTGTTTTAGTTTAAACAGTGTGCTTAGCTTAGAGAGTGTTTTTCGTCATTATTCCTGCTTATCTTGGTTTTACTCTTGATATTGCAGATGTCGATGCCTCTCCAAACATACATTGGTTTCGCTGATGGTGCTTGTCGTAATACACAGAACATCTCTTCCGCAGCTTGGGTTATCTATTCACCCTCTGACGAGTTAGTATCTATGCATGGGGTAAGCCTCGGTCAAACAACGAACAACATTGCCGAGTATAGTGCAGTGATTGAATTATTATCTGAATCTATTTCATTTGGGATTCGGAGTTTGATAGTGAGGTTAGATTCTGAACTCGTTGTATTACAGCTTAATAGAGTGTATGCCATTAGAAATCTAGTGTTATTAAGATTATTTTTGAGAGTGCATCTCTTGGAACGTGAATTTGATTATATTGAATATCAGCGTATTCCAAGATCTTTAAATACATTAGCAGATGCAATTGCTTCTCAAATGTTAAATAGACATTTGCAATAATCATACATGTAAATTTAAAACCATTCCATAACATGATTTACAAGATAAGCCAGTAATAGTGATATATATATATATATAGGAGTGTGTCAAAAAATACATCGTCCTCGATCATATGTTGAAAAACACCTTATGATCGGCAAAAATGATAAGTACAAAAAACAAAAATGTCACATGTGCCCACAATAGGCAATCATCCTATCACTGGTGATGATCTCTATAAGAAACCACTGCACGGGCCACCTTGCAAAGGAACCTCCTAAAAGGTTCCGGGACCCCAATCACATAGTACTGAAGTCGACGAGGAATGTCATCTATAGTGGTCTCCAGAATATCTCCTGTCAAGCGCTCGAGATGACCCTCTAACTCGGCCAAAACCTCTGCTGATTCGTCCTGTGGGGCTGGTGCGGGTGCAACTGGTTGCTTCCTCTCATAAGGCCGGAGAGCGGCTGGTCGCTGTGGACCCACATTTGCATTTAAAATTTTTACTATCAGTTTTGAGACGATGGAAAAATAAAAAAATTAAAATAGGAAAAATGTTGAAAAGAATTTTACCTGAGTCATCCCACTGCTCTCCTGGTGGAAGAGTCATGTCTGGGTCACAATGAAAATCTATCCCAGCATAAGGGAAGTCCTGAATAGAAAAGACCTGGTTTTCCAGCCATTGGAAATACTCAGGTTTGAATCGAGCAACCTCTGTCCTCTCGTCCGGGTGACGGGCCATAATTGCGACCCATCGCATTAGTTTGGGCTCTCGAGGAAGCCCAGCTCCAACAGTAAGGTGCTGTGGGATCAACATAGGAACCCTCTCCAGGCCAAAACTCACAACCAAAGCCCCATAACCAAAGGTCTTTAGTTGTCCGTTTTTGGCCCTGGTCAGTTGGCCTTTCAGATTGGCAAACATAGCATCGCACCAGTTGAAGATGGTGCCTCGAAAGCAATCAACTACCATACGCATCTGGAATCCGGTGGCAATATGTAATGCGGTAGCCCTGCAAAGTCTGGTGACAGTAAACGCAATCACCATGAGTTCAGGACGGGATATGGTCTTTATGTCTATCCCTTTGTCTCTAGCCTGGCTGTTGCAGAACTCTAGCCGAAGGCTATCGACAGACTGGCCACCTGGCCTAGCCCCGAACAGAGTCAAGTCTTCGCCTCTCTTAGGCAAACTAGTCAAGAAATATATGTCCGCCAGCTCGATTTCGAGCTGGTGGCCGCCAATGAAGAAGCACTGGTCCTGTACACTCCATCTGTCAACCATCCACTGTAAGAAATCCACCTGAGCCCTCATGCCAGGAATGGCCCAGAATTTGTACAAGCTGCACGCCCTCAAAGCATCAAGTGAAGGCTGATGATTCCATGCGGCAGCATCCACGTCCTCATGCTCTCGTTCGTGCCAATCTAGCATGATGTACTCTCTGCATCAAGTATAAGGATAAATTAAATTGCTAGAAATTATTTTGATTGGTCAATTTTTGAGAAATTTTGGGTTAAAAACCCTTGCGGCGGGGACCGCACCCTCCAGGTTAGACGCAGTGCATGGGACCACACTTTGTCTACACGGAAGGTGCGGACCCCGAGCTTTTTCCCAATGGAGAAAATGTCGGGATCCACAGGCCAGCACTGGAAAACCTGCGGGCCCGCGCGCGCGGGTTTTATACCTAAAAACCCTCCCAAAAATGAAATAAATGACTAAAAAAAAAAATGAAACGGTTAAAAATGAAGAGTAGGATGATGTGGATTACCTGGAGAAGACGACGTTCGATTCCGACGGTTGGATTTCCCACAATCTTCACGGGAAGTTTTCTGAGCAAAAGCACTATTTTCTCACCCAAAATCAAACGGTAAAAATGAATTGACAAAGACCCTTTTTATAAGTTTTTTGGGTAAATAAATTGCAAATTTGTTTATGTTTCACTTTGAAAAGGTATTTTTGCAACATTTTTATCTATTTCAAACAGGTATGAGTAATGTTTGTGTTTTTGTGCAGAATAACGGATTATTCAGGTGAAATCTATCATTTTCGATGAAAAAACATTTAGAGTCACCTTTAAGCCCTTTTCTGACTCCTGAAACATGAAAAGATTGCCGAGTTTTTCTTTTAAACTCGTTAAAATGGAATTAAAAGATGGTCCACTTACAGCTCTTTTCCGACCGTAAAAACATGAAAAGATTGTCGGATTTTTGTCGTTTCAAATTCGATATTGATTATAAAACGACGTGTCATTGATTGCTTTTTTACTTTTTCGGGTCAAGGGCACTAATAACGAAAAGTACTCCTTGGTCGTAAAAGATCAAGCGGTTCTCTCAAGTATTATTTTATACTTTTTCGGGCTTGGGAGACACAAATTTACGAAAAAGGTCAACCCTGGAGTCTTCTTAAGTGAAAACCCTGGGAGGAGCTTGTACAGTGTCAAGGCAAAGGTTGTAAAGTTCTTCTCCTTTTGAATTAATACAATCAAACTCATTTTTCTCAACAAGTATCTTATGTTATTTGTTTCATGGACTCCTTGACTTTCATGTTAAATATGTTTTATGCAATTGGCTTTTCCGGTGCTATTTAATTTGTTTGCCTTGTTTGCGTTTGCAGGTTCGCGAAAAGGAGCTCATTTGGATCAAAGGAGCGAGGGCATCCACAAGCTTGCGTTGGACCTAAGGTAGGACCTAAAAACACTTGTTTACCATTGTTTATCAAAGCATATTTAGAGAAAGATAGTGTCTGGTTGTTTTGCTTGTCATTAGGTCTTCTTTAGATTCTAGGAAGGTCTATCTTGTCCCCAAGATCGATTCATTCCGTGTGATAGCCCCACTAAGCCCTCTTCTCTTGTAGCACTAGAAGGATGTTCCCTTAGAGTAAGCCATGATCATGTGTGATGATTATAAGGCCATTTGACCTCAGGGTGAATTGTGTTGGCCTAATGCTCCATTGTGCAAAGATAGTATTCATTCATCTGGTTTCATGGAGAATCACAATATTCTTTAGGTTTCCATTCGAGCCATGGTGTGGGATAATTGCAATGTTGATCCTCCTTGCAATTCTCTGGTAGCTAGGATCGATGCCTACAATTGGGATTTTTCTCTCTTCGTCTGCATGGATGTTGGGGTTGGATGTCCATTAGTCGCGGGGCAACCTGTGACCAGTAGAACTTATTTGCTTGCATAGAGGCTCCAATTCGGCACTAAGGCTTACCTTTCAGACTATTGGCAATTGGCTAATCAGTGAAGTTACTACATTGGGAGGCATGTAGGGAATTTGAAGCAATTCCTTCAGGTTCTTAGCCTTGTCATGTTAGTGAAGAGAATAAGCTTTGTGTCAATGCTTCTAGGAGGTCATAGAGTTTGTAAGAAGGTAGCTCGTCCATCACGCTCTGAGGCTCTGGGGATTCGGGGAAGGAGTTCCTGTTGTGTGTGATCATTGGACAAGGAAGGAGTACATGTTGCACATAGTCGAGGTTGAGGCATGTCGAGGAAGGATCTCCCACTGTGTGTGTTCAATGGGGCGAGGAGGGGTCCTTGTCATGCGTGTATGTGGCTTGTGGCTTGTAGCTCGTGGCTCATGGCTTATAGATTGTGACTCTCTATAGCTCATTTACAGTTTCAAGTCTTCCAGGCTCATTCAAGTAATTGGTCATCTCGTATGTGGCTTCTAGTTCATTTACATAGGATAGTTTCATGTTAAGCACATTTACTACTAGTTTTGTGGCTCTAGGCCAAAGTTCTGGTTTCTATGTATCTTTCTGCAAATCATTTTCACTCTTGCTTATGGTGTTGATAGACATTTTAGTCAAACTCAGTATATGTAATATGTGCCTATTCAATAGACATAAAATTTCAATTATTGAGTGTCTCTCCTAGACCTCAGAGGCTCCACTTGAAATCAAGATTGTATTATGGCATGGAATTTTAAATAAACCTACCATCCTTGGGGCAAAAAGGGAGGATCCCATGTTCGATATTAGTTTCAAGAATTTTTATAGGATCTCATTACTTAGATCACTTCAATTAAAATATTAGTCTTATTATCTTTCCAGCTTCAAATATGAGAGTTGTAGAAATGAATTAGTAGCTCTTTGAAATTCCTTTTATTTTGAGAGAAACAAAAGACATTGCTCTTTAAAGGTGTTGAGGATTCTAAAGTTATAATAGATTGATTCATTAGATTACTATAGTTAAAATATTAGTCTTATTATCTTGACAGCTACAAATGTGTGAGTTGTAAGTGTCTATCTTCATTGAGTATATTTATCATGAGTTTAATTATTAAATTGATGTTCTTTTAAAAGAAATTTTAATACTAAATGAAGATTAGAAAATTAATATGATAAAGTGTTTTTGAGATTCAATTAATTTTGTTTAAAATATTAAATAAAAAATTAATTATTACTCTATTAATTTGTATTTTAAAAAATGTCTTTATAAAATGTAAATGCTTATTTTTCTAAATTTATATAACAATTTGTATGATTTACTATTAAATTAAAAAAAAAACAAATTTAACTAATATTTAGAATTCTTGTGATGATTCTTTATGTAAAAAACCAATTTATATTAAATAAAAATAAAATACAATATTAATAATAATAATTTATATTAATTAAAAGTAAATATATTATTAAATTTCCAATTATATATTGGAAATATAATTTAAAATTCTATGTAGAAATGTAAATTTAACCATTAAAAACTAAACATCAATATATTAAAAGAGAATTATTAAATTATATAAACTGTTAATTTTTTTTTAAGAAAATCTATAAAAAAAAATAGCTTTTTTATTATATATAAAATTTACAAAACATAAATTCATTAAACCATTAGAAACTAAACATCAATATATTAAAAGAGAATTATTAAGTTATATAATCTATTGAATTTTTTTTAATAAAAATTCCCAAAAAAAATAAAAAATAATAGTTTTTTAATTATATATAAAATTTATAAAACATAAATTCATATAATTGTATTTATTGAGTGTTCAATTAAAAATAAACTATAAAATGATATTTTAATATATAAATTTAATCATTTATAACATTATAATATTGTTTTATTTTGAAATGTAAATTAATTATAGAAAAATCAAACAAAACCTAGTGCGCATTGCTCAACCTGTTATTCTTTGTTGCTTTCCTTTATTTGCCGAAAAATGGCTCAAGGTTCAATAGGACCCCCATCTCACCCTCGCAACCCCCTCCAGACATAGTGGAATTTAATGCCCTTGTTGCTAGAGGGCCACTTTTCTAAAAGGTTGAATCCTCAAAATTTGAGAAGAACATCAACAACATTCCAAAGGTGGAGGTTCACGGCTCAATCTAAATCAATGACCCTGAAGCTTACAGATATGAGGATTATTTGTCATTTTATGGGCTTATGACCCTCTTTGAGATCCCTGCGAGCATGGATTGACGAGAACTGGATACCCAAGATTAAAAATAAGGTTTCAATGTCATTTTGTTGACAATCGATTTACACCTTCCTGTCTGAAGGAAAAGCAAATTTGGATCTCATCTTTAGGAATAACCACTACTTCATGGGGGAGCCAAGGGTTATATCTAGATCATTGGAGTCCAGATTTTAATCCTGAATGTGATGTTCCAATAGAAGTCTCGGATGGGTTAAACTTCTCTTCTTCCTACTACATTGTTGTAATGAGGAAACTTTTAGGAGTATAGGAAATATTCTTAGCAAATACATCGACCGAGATAAGCCACAAGAAGGGTTACAAACTTGCACCAATATCAGTGTGGCGGTGGAGCTAGACAAGTGTTTACCAATAGTAATAAATATAAACCTAGATAATTGATCTCATATACAAGAAGTTGATTGTAATCAAATTCCATTTAAATGCAAGTTTTTCTGTGAATATAGCCATTTCACACATGATTTTAATAATAAGGCAGAAGAGAAGCTAAAGTAGAGTAATGATGGATAATAATGGCAGCAATAGAATAGGAGAAGAGGCCTCGCAAGGATGAACAACCAAGTTCCTCCTCAAGCGACTACAAGGCAGAAAGGGAAAGGGCCCATGTCTCCAAAAAAGTAAGGGTCAATGCTTAGAGAGGGAACCTCTACTATTAATAATAATAGATCCCTAGATCCAAACAATAGCTTCAATATCTTGAAACATTTTCTAGAAAAATGGGAAATCCTAACTACTAAAATGATGATGGAGAAGACCCCAAGCCTCACTAAGCCCTCTTCTCTTGTAACACCAGAAGGCATGTTCCCTTAGAGTAAACCTCTATGGGGACTCAAGCGAAGGATATAGATTCATAGGAAGAAGAATTCCACTCCCCCAAGGCCCTAAAAACTAGGGGTTCAAGGTTACCAACAAGATTTGTAGATGAAAAATCGGATGCGAACAGGGAAAACGAAATGAATCATTCGTAGAGAAAAGTAGGGAGGAAGACTAATCGATAGCTCTGGAATGAAAAATGTTTATAAAAAAACAAAGGAAATGGGTACCCAAATAATAATCGATCCATCCAAAATGGTTAGTATAAACATCAATAAGAACATCCCTAGCCTCCATTTCGGAGGCAACAAATTGCACAATAAATAATGAAATTCCTCTTTTGGAATTGCAGGGGGTTAGGCTTTGATAAATAGATGTCTAAATTTAAATCTATAATAAAAAAGGAAATGTTGGCCATCCTCTTGCTCCATGAGACAAATATAGGGGTAGAAGAGACCCTTCAAAAGTTTTCAAAATTTTGGAAGAATTATGACCTTAGAGTGATTGGATCACATGGGGCTTCTAGGGGGCTCTAAATTTGGTCTATCTCTATTTTCAAGTTTATTGACTCACATTTGGTGCTTCATTTGTTGATGGTTCACTTGCTTCATCTCCCATCAAACAAGGAATTTATTGTTGTTAACGCATATTCACCCCCACCGTGGGTGCCAATGTAGTCTTCCAATTGACAAGATTGCTCTCGGCAACTTGGCTCTCCACGTGGGGGGTCATGCATCAACCATAGCTTAGTTATATGCTCCATTAGATTCACTCATGCCTAGATCCTTTACCATTAACACAATCCAATACCATAGTATTTGGTTTATGATCGTGTGTGATGATTATAAGGCCATTCGACCTCAGGGTGAATTGTGTTGGCCTAATGCTCCATCGTGCAAAGATAGTATTCATTCATCTGGTTTCATGGAGAATCACAATATTCTTTAGGTTTCTGTTCGAGCCATGGTGTGGGATAATTGCAATGTTGATCCTCCTAGCAATTCTCTGGCAGCTAGGATCGATGCCTACAATTGGGATTTTTCTCTCTTCGTCTGCATGGATGTTGGGGTTGGATGTCCATTAGTCGTGGGGCAACCTGTGACCAGTAGAATTTATTTGGTTGCACAGAGGCTCCAATTCAGCACTAAGGCTTACCTTTTAGACTATTTGCAATTGGCTAAGTAGTGGAGTTACTACATTGGGAGGCATGCAGGGAATTTGAAGCAATTCCTTTCGGTTCTTAGTCTTGTCATGTTAGTGAAGAGAATAAGCTTTGTGTCAGTACTTCTGGGAGGTCATAGAGTTTGTAAGAAGGTAGCTCGTCTGTCACTCTCACAGCAGCATAGAGGCTTGAGGCTCTGGGGTTTCGGGGAAGGAGTTCTTGTTGTGTGTGATCATTGGACAGGGAAGGAGTACCTGTTGCGCATAGTCAAGGTTGAGGCATGTCGAAGAAGTATCTCCCACTGTGTGTGTTCAATGGCCCAAGGAGGGGTCCTTGTTATGCGTGTATGTGGCTTGTGGCTTGTAGCTCGTGGCTCATGGCTTATATATTGTGACTCTATGCAGCTCATTTACAGTCTCAAGTCTTCCTGGCTCATTCAAGTAATTGGTCATCCCTTATGTGGCTTCTAGTTCATTTACATAGGATAGTTTCATGTTAAGCACATTTACTACTAGTTTTGTGGCTCCAGGCCAAAGTTCTGGTTTCTATGTATCATTCTGCAAATCATTTTCACTCTTGCTTATGGTGTTGATAGACATTTTAGTCAAACTCAGTATATGTAATATCAAGACTTTAAAATGGTGGTTTTGGGTTGGTTTCCCTACAGGGTGTCCTTTAACACGATGTAGAATTGGTTTTACTTATTTTTATCAGTAATTGAATGTCGATCCTTACACATAAAAAATGTATATGTGCCTATTCAATAGACATAAAAGTTAAATTATTGAGTGTCTCTCCTAGACCTTAGAGGCTCCACTTGAAATCAAGATTGTATTATGGCATGGGATTTTAATAAAACCTACCATCCTTGGGGAAAAGATGGGAGGATCCCATGTTCGATATTAGTTTCAAGAAATCTTAGAGGATCTCATTAGTTAGATAGATCTAATAGTTATCAAGGTTAACAAATTTACATGGAATAATGGTAGACTTGGCCTAGGGAATATTGTAGCCCACCTAGGAATACTTTTAGTTTCATGTTCCTTTTTATCTCAAGACTTTCAGATCTCCTCTAATATTCTTCCCTGGGTGAGTTCAAATCATCGACCAATTTCTCTTCAAGTATTGCAAATAGTAGACTATGGGTTGTTTCCCGTCTGCTTCTCTCCTCTCTGTATCTAAAGGGAATATTTCTCAAATTTGGTAATGGAAACATGGAGTAGGTAGGAAATTGGTTCTCTCATTACCTTTTGGGGAAAAAAATATCTAAATTTAGTCATTAAGAACACAATAAAAAAAATAATGAACAAAGGAGGCCAAAATAAACATGCATCAATCAAATCTTGCAGAATCTAAAAGGAAAATAGAGCAGGGATCCATTGCAAAGGAGCTTCTGCAATACAAGCACGCAAAATTTGAGTCCTTCCATAATGTGCTAAGATTAGAAGATGGAGATGGCGCCTTAAGTCTTGCAGCTTATGGCTGCTAACTAGTGATCACAACACTAAGTTCTTCCATAACTAAGCTAAGGAATTGGTTTGGAGGAATAATATTAAATTTGTTAGCATGGATGGAGTGTAGATCAAGGACTTTAAGGGGATCCAAAGGGCAGTTGTCAATTTCTTCAATTTTCTATACTTTTCCCAACCTATAACAAATTCAGAGATCGTTTAGTACATGCTAGATAAAATCTGAAATTGGTGCCTGAAGATGGCAATTTAGACCTATTGTGAAGCATTACAAAAGAAGAAATCTGAAAAATGGCATTTTCTCAAAGCCTGAACAAAGCTCTAGTTCCATATGGATTTTTATCCCACTTTTATTAGGCATATTGGGATGTTATTAATTTTGATCTTATTTTTCTAGTGCATTACATCTTCAAGCATGATCGTATGGGAGGAGGGATTAATTCGTCCTTTTTTGTCTTGATTCCTAAAAAAGTCAATATGGCCTCATTCCCAAGATATCAGCTAATCTCTTTATGCAATATTTCATATAAGATTATTTCTAAAATTTTATCATAGCACATAAAACCTTTCCTTCCCAATATCATCTTTAAGAATTAGGGGGGATTCATGGGCCAAAGGCACATAATAGCTAATATCATCTTAGTCCAAGAGGCAATACATTTGAGCAATGTAGGAAGGATATATTATGTTCATCAAACTTGATATGGAAAATTCATTTAGCCGTGTCACTCGGGACCTTTTATTAAAATTTCTATCTCAATTTGGCTTTAATGGGAAATTTATAAAATGGATGTAGGTTTGTGTCTCCTCTCCTTCGATCTCCCCCTTGGTGAATGGCCACTCCTCAATCTTTTTCGAAGCCTCAATAGGGCTCCATCAAGAGTGCCCCTTCTCACCTTTCCTCTAAATCTTGATGGCATATTCATTAAGCAGGTGTCATGAATATGAACAAAGGAATGTCAAGCTTCCATGTATAAGATATGTTTCAGGAATCAAGAGTATAAATCACTCTGAATATGCATATGATACCTTCTTTTCGAGATAAGCCTAATTAATTATTACAAAGTGCTTCAAGTGGATTCCAAATCAATATCTATTCGTTTCTAGAGGTCTTATTAATCATAGAAAATCAAAAATCTATTCTTGGAATATTATCCCCCTTCTTCATAACCGTTTGGTTCTTATTCATTGGTTCTATCCTACAACCTCTTAGAAATATTTTATATGTTTAGGGTTTATGATCCATTTAAAATCCCACTCTTCACAATTATGGTTAGGAATTGTTGTGAAATTCAATTCCAAGCTACGACAATGGGGACTGATTTGGTTGAACTTTGTTGTGAACCAAGTTCTTATTAAAGTGGTATTATCAATATTTCCTTTTTACCTGTTCATAGTTCTCCTACTACCAACTAGGATTATTTGTGAACTAGTTAAAATTATGAGGAAATTTTTATGGGAGGGTGGTAAGTAGATCCACAAAAAGTTTCATCTCATCAAAGTGGCTTGGGTATCTGTGACATGTCAATTTGTCTCCATGACACTTGATCAGTTTATGGGTCTTTTTACCATCACGAACATTTTTGATTGAACTCTCTTAGAAGTAAAACAACTAAAAAATCTTAAAGAAGATGAGAAATTTGGGAATAATAGTTGTCGCACCTTGTCAAGTTTCACCTATGCTAATTTTCCTAGCTTTTCCCATGCATTCACTGGAATTAACTATGAGAACTGTGTAGAGATACACTCTTTCTGCCACTATAAACTGTGTAGGTGAATTCAAGAAAGTAAACATAAAAAGTACATTCTAGAAACGTAGTTGGTCAAATATTTCCGAACTGAAAGCTTCTAGGTGATGACTATTCAAACTATAACCCTCAAATGATGCATATTTATCCCTTTCCTCATGGAAAACCGATCTCTCAAATAGGGGATCTCACCCTCCTCTTTTGGATCTAAAAATTCTTCCTCTTGGCCTATAAAATTACTAGAGGGTTAGAGGAGGTCAGAAATCAGAGAATGTAAACTTATGCTACCAGTTTTAGATTGGAACGCTTGTCATCTAAGGAGGAGATTGAATGCATTTGGGAGGAACCTCACGACATCAAGGCGAAGGTTATCCTTCTACTTGTGATATCCTTATTTTGTTCTGTCAAATACACCAATTGACCTTAATTTTTTTGCTTATTTGTGATCAAACTCATATTGAATTGCAAATTAAACACAAGTAAAGTCCATAAAATTAAACATAAGTGCATACCTAGTTCTCCCGTCTGATGTTGATCCATGGCTGATGTTACTCCCAATCCTTTGCTTTCTTTACCAAGCTGATTGATTCCTCCCTGCCCATTTTGGATAAACCTCTCTGGTTCCCAGACCTAGAGGAATTCGAGATTGAGACCTTCTTGGCCACATGCCCAAAACTCCAAGAATAGTGCTCAAGTTTCCAAATTTTTAGTTGAATATCGAGCCTGAGGCTCATCCCTCAATTTGTACCATTCCTCCTTCTTCGTAACCTCTATTTCCTTTCGTCTCCTTTCATCCACTAGAAAAGGAACAATGAAAAAACCCCCCACTTCTTCGCCCTATCACCTCCCTTTTATAAGAGAGGTTATCTCCTCTGCAAGTAATCTCCTCACTTCCTCATCAAATCCATTCATTCAGTCGGTCACTTGAAATCATGATGTACGATCTTTATGACTCTAATAGTCACCCACCCTTCTATTTTAATATACTTATAAGCATTAATTGATCACCCTTTGGTGTTTTTAAATTATATATAACCATTAAATGATCACCCTTTGGGATGTTTAAATTATTTATAAACATTAAATATATATGATTGATTTTAATCGGTCCCCCAATTTCATTTTGAAATTATTTTATTAGTTAATGCTTTTAAATGGGTTTAATTTACCAAAATTTTGATTGAAATGATTTTATTATTTAGGTTTATTAATCAATGGATTATTAAACAGGTTTACTAATTGATGAGTTTATTAATTGTAATTTTAGCTTTAGTATATCCCTTAAATTTCATTATTGAATTTTATACTTAATATATTTGTTTCCTTCTTGATAGTTAGGTATTTAATTAGTACTTTTAATAATTAATTAATTTATCCTATACTTAGACATTTGTTATAGCCAATTAGTATACATATTAGTGCAATGCATGTGAAATATGCATATGTAGCTATTATATGCACGCTAATAATCATATTCCTCCCAAAATTCGAGGTGGGTCATTACACAAACTGTTATTTGAATGTATCAATTTATGCCTAACTTATATATAGGTGTGATAACATATACAATGTCAAACATGTTGGCTCCTAGCTGATAACTGAAGTGTATTTCTAAGTCAAATATAGTATATGAAAAAGCACAACTTATTGTGATTTTCTTAGGGCATATAAGGCCATGGGACTAATGAAGTGGTTTCTTTGGCATCCTTGTTTGATCTGTTGTACTTCATATGACTCTTCACCAGTTGGAGTTTAGCATAATTTCTTGGTGCATTTATGTTTTTTTTTCTCTAGATAATTGTATGTGTTTTATAGATAAACAATGATGAAGTATTATGTTGATAGATTAGAATAGTAACCACTTGCAGTTTCAATGCATGCATCTTGAGTGAGAATTAGGCGTCATATTGCAATTGGATTGCAGAAATGGTTTTTGATATTAACTTTTCTTGAGATATCAGTAAACCTACTAACGTTTGAAACCCTTTCCCACCATCGTAGCATCATGCACAAAGGGGGAGTGTGGAGGACGCATAATGAGAAATTCCTCTACATTCTACAGTTCCTTGATGCCCTACGGATCCATTGTGATTTTAAGGTAAGGAAATATGGCTCAATACCACTTTGGGTGTCACCTTGTATAAATTCGATACACTTTGTACATAGGTGTACCACTGGCAATGGTATTTGAACCTTATTTGTGTGAGGGTGTGGAGAAAGGTGCATTCATTGTGTGGAGGAAGCTTCCTCTACACTCCACACAATGTAGTCATTATTCACTTTATATGGCCCTTGTATCCACGATTAACTTTCCTATTGGTCTATCACCCTCCTCATTATATTCTTCTTGGAATCAATAACATTTTGTTGGAATACATCTAGTAGTATTCTAATTTGTGCTTTTCTAGAAAATATGAAATGTGCTCCTTCTAAATCCTCATTACAGTCCTCTTGGAATCAATAACATTTTTTCATAATACATATAGTATTATTCTAATTTGTGATTTTCCAGAAAATGTGAAATGTTCTCCTTCGCTCATTTAGCCAAGTTTTTTTGTATCTCATGGATTCTCGTAGGAAGTCTAATTTAGTAAAGTTTATAATGTCGTTAACTTCAAATAGATATATATCTTTTGAACAATTAAACCATGACATCAACCCTTAGTTTAAAAAAACACATACAAGAGCCCAAGTTGTAATAATGGTAATGCAAATTAATTGAAATAGTGGTGCCAACATAAAGCATGTACAATCAATCTCTCTCAATTACAACATCGAAAAATCATATAAATTATTTGTTTATTATGTGAATTTGTAACCAAAAAAGTTAGCTATCAAAATCAAACATTGGAGCCATAGTCCAATCTCATTTCATGATCTCAAATACATTATGAATGAATTGACATGGATGGGCCAAATTGTTCAGCCACAGTGCGTCATAAAAGTTGCCTACATCATCTCATTGTCAGCCAGTTCATCACTGATATGCTTGTGGATGCAACCATTCTAAAACCCTCCCCGATAAAAGTTATTTTGGTCTTATTTGTATAATTTAAGGGCATAATTGAGAGACCTAACAATAAAGACCAAAAATAAGAATATATTATTTTATCATTCTCTCCAACAAAGTCGTTAAGTGTGGTGTGCGAAAGTAAAGAAAAATGGTCCTCAAAGCTCATTCACACCTATCATGCTTGCATCATAACTCATCGTTATAACTCATTAGACCTTTTAGCACAATTTAACAAATATATATATAAACATCTAATCTAAGTCAACATGTCTGATATTCCCTCTCGTTTAAAGATCATGGTACAGAGTGATCACATTTTCATACAATTCAAATTACAGTGACGGCGAGTGCGAAGAAGTGTAGAGAAGCACCTCTACAACTCCACACGAGAAATGGTATCTTCTCCCCATCATGAACGGCAATACATTTCCATTCATATTTGAGATCGCTTATCGAATTCAAACAATAAGTAGGAAGAATATCACAATATTTTTTCCTTTAATAATTCAATGAGAGAGCATCGTAAGGGTGCCAAATGCATTGTTCCTTTTTCAACAAAATTGTGATTTACCAAATTTGTCAAAGGTTGATGAATTCATGTGGCAGTGCGGACATGTAGAGGAAGCACAATGAAAGCTTCCTATGCACCTCCGTATTTCTCATGATGGCTCTAGATTTTTTTTTATTTTAATTTTAATTATGCTTTTCCACCATTATTTACCATCACTTGCACTTTCATACTCCACACAATGAAAAATTCCTTTGTATATTTGTTCACCCCCCACACACACACCCACTCACTTACGTAAGTGACCTACAACACCATCAATTCTGGCATCATTAGGTAGAGCACTAGCAATGTGAGGCATAATAGTGTTAGTATCAAAGCACTCACTAATGGATTGGTAACTCACGAAATTAGCCTTTTTTATTTTAAAAATATTTGTTAGGAACTAACAAATAACAAAAATAAAACACCCTCCACGAGGGGAATTATGTGACATGAAGGCTCACTCATCCAATGGAAAATAACAAATAATATTTTTATAAATTACAAAATTACTTTTGAATTTATGCAAAAATAGGAATATTCAACATTTTCCAGAAACTTTGGTTAAAGTTACAAAAGCTAAAAAAAATAATTGAAATTCAACAGACACATCAAAGCTCACGCATCCAATGGAAAATTAAAAATAATATTTTTATAAATCAAAAAATTATTTTTGAATTTATGAAAAGATAGGAATATTCAACATTTTCTAGAAAACTTTGGTTAAAGTTACAAAAGCTCAAAAAAATAACTGAAATTCAACAGAATTTGACAACGAGGTAAGTGTTATAGTCTTTGGTGAGGCAGAGACTAATCATCAAATACATTTTATTAAGAAATGAATAATATCCATCCTATTGTGATATTAATATAAATTAATTTAATATAATGTTTGAAAATATGTATAAAAAATAAGTAATTTCATCATATATTTATATATTATTCTTTTTTTGTAATTTTTTTTTTTATGCAATTTGACCGAGTTAAAATGATTACATGACATTACGTTACAACATCTCTTCCATAGGATGGTGTGCCTCTCAACACAATTAAAGTTAAATTATACATTAAATCCAGGCATACTCATATTTTAACTATTTAATTATGTTGAGAAAATGTGCATATTCTATACTTTCTAAAGTTGAATTCATAATTTCTCACGAGGCATAGATGTTGCAAGGAATTATGTTAAGGCACTCCATGGTGAAAAGGTCACTCGTTTGAAACCGCGTGGGAAAAAATCCACCCATGCTAAGGGTTGGTGCGGCCAACGCCGATTGCAATCCTTGAGTGATTCTAACAGCTCAGATGCCCTTAGTCATGGTTACTCAAGCCACATGGTAGGCATGTCAATCATCTCACGACTCACATTACGTAATAAAAAAATTTACAAAAAAAAATGAATTTAGAAGTAATAAAAAACACATATTCTTACCCATTAAACCTAAATATACATATAAATTAGCCTAGATCCATCTGAACTTGAGATCAAGCATTGAAAGGGATCAAATATCTGGAGGTTTAAAACATTCCTCAATTTTTTCACTCAAAAAAATATTTGCATCTCAAGAGATTTGATCTCTCTCGGTGTTTGATAGATTTGGAGTTAAGATGGATCTAGGTTGGTTATATATATTTGGGTTTAATTCATAAATATATTAAGATGGATCTAGGTTGGTTATATATATTTAGGTTTAATGGGTAAGAATATTTAATTTTTATTAATTATATATTCCAATTTAGGTTTAAAAGGTAAGAATATTTGTTTTTTATTCATTTATATATTCAAATTTAGGTTTAATAGGTAAGAATATTTGTTTTTTTATTATTAATTATAGATTCAAATTTAGAAAGTATAGAATATGCAATTTTTTTAACACTAGCTTATATTCAACTTAACTCTTAACCTATCAAGATCTAAGAGGGATCAAATCTTCGGAGGTGCAAAAATTTCCTCAAGTTTTGTACTCAAAATGAGGTTTTCACCTCTAGAGATTTGATCCCTCTAGCTACTTATAAATTTGGAGTTAAGATGATGTACACTAATTTCGTTGAGAGGTGTTTTACAACCCAGTATGAGAGATGTTGTCATGTAATGTTACATTTAAAAATAATAAAATAATACTTACAATAACAAATTAGAAAAAAAAAAGTAATAACTCAATGTCACTCACAAATACTTCAATTCCCACCTTCATTTTCATCCACTTTATATATATAAAGTAATTGAAAGTAAAAGGAAAAAAATATTGTTTACTTTGTAATATTAAAGAGATATGTAATTCTTTCAATATTTAATATGAAGTTTACAAAGGCCATGTAAAAACAATATAATTGATATTACATGATATGTAATCCATTTTATGTTTAGTTTGCATGTAATAGTTAAAATAAAAATATACTAATAACAAAAAAATATAAATAAAATATTTTAATGTTCATATTAAATAACATAGTTTTATATTAAGTTTATATAAATAAAAACAAAGTAATTTAAATTAAAAAATGTATGTTTTCACACTTCATTATAAGGAATATGTATAATTTATTGCAAACTAATATATAACATTTATAAAATATGTGTGGTTATTAATTGGTTTAATGAAAATTATGTATGTCACATGCACACACTCAAGCCCATCCTTGAGGAAGTTTTAATGATAAAAAGGAATTTTGATCACATCACATGTCAACATAATTATAGGGAGAGAAACACAATATCTCATGAGCTTTCTAAGGCGGGCAGGAAACAAGCTTGGGGTAGATGACAGATCACAGAGTAGGTTGAACATCATGAGTATTACCACAAACCATTTATAGATGGTATTGAGAATGATGGAGCTCATTGAACACTATGAGTATTTTGTCTCTATATATTTGGTTGTTTAAAAAGCCCTAAAAATCAGCAGTTTTGATGTTTTTGATATTGTGCTATGACTAGATCATATACTTTTAGGCTCATACTTCTGGTGTGATTATTTATGTGGTATTCCTTTTGATATGTTTTTTTAGCATCTTGAGCATGTACTTTTAATATTCTTAATGGAAATTATGATTTTTACTTGGGAAAAAAACATTTAAAAAAGATTAATAATTATTGAATTAAGTCTTTTGTGATCCATATCAGTTTTGAAGATAATTTTTTCGGCAATAATCACATCAAAATTCATTTGTCGACGCGTTTCGAACCAGCAAGTGTGGTTCATCGTCAGGACAACATGAAGAAACATATCATGGAATTGAGTTAAACAAAGAGACTAACCATTCAAACGTCTAGAAAGAAACAGCTAGAAAATAACAACTATATTTGACTAACTGAAATGTTTCCATTTGACTGGACTAGAAATGACTACATTTAAATGGACCAAGAAATAGGAATAAATAATTATTAATTAATCAATTAATTAGTTAAATCATTAATAAAATATATAAAATTATTAATATATTAAGGTAACTAACTAATTATATATGTATTAAATATTGCATTATGTTTATTATAAGTACCAAGTTTTATTAAATAAGAACTAATAGACCAAACATAAATATTATAATTCATTTTATTATATATTTATGAATTAGTTTATTTATAAAACTTAAATAAACGTGTTTATAATTAAAATAAATAAATTATGAATAAATAAAAACGAGGATACTATAAATACTATAATTTTTATATAAGTACATATATTATTTAACCTTTTGTTTATATAATGAACTAAACAAATATGCTAATAAATACCTAAAGACCTTCTTTATTGTGTCTTCATGAAAATTTATTATAATTACTATGTCTTCGCCTTTTATCTATTAAGTTTTTAAACTTAAATTAATGCTATGATAGGAATTAATAATAATATTATTATTATATTATTATCATTATTTATATATATATAGAATTAAGAATAACAAAAAAAAATCACTAAAATAGAAAAGAAAACAATAAGGAAATCAAAATAATTGAAAGGACGAGAGGATGAAATCAAAATAAAAAGGAAAGAAAAACAGAGGGGTCTTAAGAAGAAAGGGTGGGAATCCAACAACTGTTGATTTTCCATCCGTCATCTCTGTTGAGATTACTTGGCCTCCTTTCAATTTCAGTGGCCTCCCTAAACTTCCGGTGATGAAATGGACCAATCCTAGCAATGACTCGAGCCTCCTCAATGCAAATATGATGCTTGGTCTTTTCTGCGTGTTCTACCATGGCTGAAGACTGGGTTCTCATATGCTTGGTATTTGTTGCGTGCTCATGAATCATCTAATTGATAGAGCACCTAGTTTCACCAACGTAGGGGGTCCCACAAGAACAAGGAATAACATAAACACCTTTCATATCCTTGGGGTCAATAGGGTCTTTCACAGATCTTAAGGAGATCTGAATGGTGCTAAGGGGTCTAAAGGTCGAGGGAACATTGTGCTTCCTTAGGATTCTTGCAATCTTGTCAGTGATGCCCTGGATGAAAGGGAGATGCACCCCTGAGACACGATCTATAGGGTCCTTCTTAACCTTGGGACCTCTGCTTGCTTTTAGGAAAGCTTTAAGTTCTTGGTGCCTAATATATCCAGTATTAACAAAAGAATTAAGGAGATGGGATTTCTCATTATAAAGGTGGTTTTCATCAGAGATTCTCAATGCATGAGTAGCTAGGGTGTTGAGGACACCCAACTTATGAGCTGGTAAATGATGAGACTTGGCATGAAGGTACTATAAATAAATTCTATCCAGAGAGAATTTTTATTCCATTAATAAGTTCTTTAACAATATTTGTAATTCATTCACTTTTTAATATGGAATTCAGATATAACATTATAAATATTAATAACAATAATTATATATATAACCTTTTAAAAAATATTTATAATAAAATTAAGAATTTTGAAGATATATGTTTTCTATTTCTAAATATGAGTAAGACATGTATTGACATTTTAATGTATGATGTAAATCATAAATAAAATATTTCAATCTCAACTATGTGTATACTATGTAAAACAAAAGAAATATATATAATATGAATTATATATATATATATATATATATATATATATATATATATATAATTCATTAGGAAGATTTGTAATTTATTATATATATATATACATAAATATATATATAAATCTTCCTAATGAATTATATATATATATATATATATAAATATATATATAAATCTATATATATAAATCTATATATAAATCTTCCTAATGAATTATATATATATATATATATATAATTCATTAGGAAGATTTGTAATTTATTATTTTTTAATATAGAGTTGAAATATAACATTTTAAATATATATATGTATGATGTGAATTATAAATAAAATATTTCAATGTATACTATCTAGATACTATACAATACAAAACAAAATAAACATATATATTTTACTAGGTTAATATATATATATATATGGGAATTTGGTATTCTTGACAAATTCATAGAGAACCGCCTCACCACAAAAGGCAAAACGACGAATGGGAGTGATGCTTCTAAGGATCTATTGGAAGCTCTGCTAGAAATGAGAAGCGATGATTTTACTCTCGTTGACATTAGAGTCTACTTAACTGTAATCATTTCCATTCTCCGTTGTTGGTATCATACAATAAGGCTATTGACATATTTAATGATAGATGGTGTCTTATTCTAAAGCATCAGAGTTTACCACTGAATTCATACTCCCAAAGTAATTTCTCTTATGGCCAATTGCTTGATGTAGGACATATTTAGGGCGGGAAGCGACACTACTGCGAAGACCATGGAGTGGGCGATGGCAAAACTCATATTGAATCCTCAAAATTTGTGAAGAAGATCAACAACATTCCCAAGGTGGAGTTTCACACCTCAATCTAAATCAATGACCCTTAAGCTTGCAGATAGGAGGATTATTTGTCATTTTATGGGCTTATGACCCTCTTTGAGATCCCTGCGGGCATGGATCGATGAGAACTGGATACCTAAGATTAAAAATAAGGTTTCAATGTCATTTTGTTGACAATCGATTTACACCTTCCTGTCCGAAGGAAAAGAAAATTTGGATCTCACCTTTAGGAATAACCCCTACTTCATGGGGGGGCCAAGGGTTATCTCTAGATCATTGGAGTCTAGATTTTAATCCTGAATGTGATGTTCCAACAGAAGTCTCAATATGGGTTAAACTTCTCTTCTTCCTACTACATTGTTGGAATGAGGAAACTTTTAGGAGTCTAGGAAATATTCTTAGCAAATACATAGACCACAAGAAGGGTTGCAAGCTTGCACCAATATCAGTGTGGCAGTGGAGCTAGACAAGTGTTTACCAACAGTAATAAATATAAACCTAGATAATTGATCTCATATACAAGAAGTTGATTGCAATCAAATTCTATTTAAATGCAAGTTTTTCCATGAATATAGCCATTTCACACTTGATTGTAATAATAAGGCAGAAGAGAAGCTAAAGTAGAGTAATGATGGATAATAATGGTAGCAATAGAATAGGAGAAGAGGCCTCGCAAGGATGAATAACCAAGCTCCTCCTCAAGCGACTACAAGGCAGAAAGGGAAAGGGCCCATGTCTCCAAAAAAGTAAGGGTCAATGCCTAGAGAGGGAACCTCTACTACTACTAATAATAGATCGCTAGATCCAAACAATAGCTTCAATATCTTGACACATTTTCTAGAAGAATGGGAAATCCTAACTACTAAAATGATGATGGGGAAGGCCCCAAGCCCCACTAAGGTGTCTTCACTTGTAGTGCCAGAAGGGATGCTCCCTTAAAGTAAGCCTCTGTGGGGACTCAAGCGGAGGATATAGATTCATAAGAAGAATAATTCCACTCGCCCAAGGCCCTCAAAACTCAGGTTTCAGGGTTACCAACAAGATTTGTAGATGAAAAATCGGATGCAAACAGGGAAAAGGTAATAAATCATTTGTGAGGAAAATTAGGGAGGAAGACAAATCGATAGCTCTAGAATGAAAAAACTTTATAAGAAAAAAAAAGGAAATGGGTACCCAAACAATAATCGATCCATCCAAAATGGTCAGTATAAACATCAATAAAAACATCCATGGCCTCCATTCTGGAGGCACCAAATGGCACAATAAATAATGAAATTCCTCTTTTGGAATTGCAGGGGGCTAGGCTCCGATAAATAGATGTATAAATTTAAATCTATAATAAAAAAGGAAATGTTGGCCATCCTCTTGCTCCATGAGACAAATATGGGGGAACAAGAGATCCTCCAAAATTTTTCAAAGTTTTGGAAGAATTTTGAGCTTAGAGTGATTGGATCACATGGGGCTTCTAGGGGGCTCTAAATTTGGTCTACCTCTATTTTCAAGTTAATCGACTCACATTTGGTGCCTCAGTTGTTGATGGTTCACTTGCTTCATCTCCCATCAAATAAGGAATTTATTGTTGTTAATGCATATGTGCATATTCACCCCCACCATGGGTGCCAATGTAGTCTTCCAATTGACAAGATTGCTCTCGGCGACTTGGCTCTCCACGTGGGGGGTCATGCATCAACCATAGCTTAGTTTTATTCTAAATTAAACTCACTCATGCCTAGAGCCTTTACTTTTAATGCAATCCAATACCATAGTGTTTGGTTTATGATCGTGCGTGATGATTATAAGGCCATTCGACCTCAGGGTGAATTGTGTTGGCCTATTGCTCCACCATGCAAAGATAGTATTCATTCATCTGGTTTCATGGAGAATCACAATATTCTTTAGGTTTCCATTCGAGCCATGGTGTGGGATAATTGCAATGTTGATCCTCCTCGTAATTCTCTGGTAGCTAGGATCGATGCCTACAATTGGGATTTTTCTCTCTTCGTATGCATGGATGTTGGGGTTGGACATCCATTAGTTTTGGGGCAATTTGTGACCTGTAGAATTTATTTGGTTGCAAATAGGCTCCAATTCGGCACTAAGGCTTGCCTTTCAGACTATTGGAAATTGACTAATCAGTAGAGTTATTACATTGGGAGGCATGCAGGGAATTTGAATCAATTCCTTCAAGTTCTTAGTCTTGTCATGTTAGTGAAGAGCATAAGCTTTGTGTTACTACTTCTTGGCGGTCATACAGTTTGTAAGAAGGTAGCTCGTCTGTCACACTCAAAGTAGTGTAGCTGGGGTGTCGGGGAAGGATTTCCTGTTGTGTGTGATCATTGTATAGGGAAGGATTACTTATTGTGCATAGTTAAGGCTGAGGCATGTCGAGGAAGGAGCTCCCACTGTGTGTGCTCAATGGGCCAAGGAGGGGTCCTTGTTATGCGTGTTTGTGGCTTGTGGCTTGTAGCTTGTGGCTCATAACTTATAGATTGTGACTCTCCGCAGCTCATTTACGGTCTCAAATATTCCAGGCTCATTCAAGTAATCGGCCATCCCTTATGTGGCTTCTAGTTCATTTACATAGGATAGTTTCATGTTAAGCACATTTACTACTAGTTTTGTGGTTCCAAGCCAAAATTCTAGTTTCTATGTATCATTCTGCAAATCATTTTCACTCTTGCTTATGGTGTTGACAAAAATTTTAGTCAAACTTAGTATATGTAATATCAAAACTTTAAAATGGTGGTTTTGAGTTGGTTTCCCTGCAGGGCGTCCCTTAACACCATGTAGAATTGTTTTTAGTTATTTTTATCAGTAATTGAATGTCGATCCTTACACAGAAAAAATGTATATGTGCCTATTCAATGGACATAAAAGTTCAATTATTGACTGTCTCTCCTAGACCTTAGAGGCTCCACTTGAAATCAATATTGTATTATGGCATGGGATTTTAATAAAACCTACCATCCTTGGGGAAAAATGGAGGATCCCATGTTCGAGATTAGTTTCAAGAAATTTTAGAGGATCTCATTACTTAGATAGATGTAATAGTTATCAAGGTTAACAAATTTACATGGAATAATGGTAGACTTGGCTTAGGAAATATTGTAGCCCACCTAGGAAGATTTTTAGTTTCATGTTCTTTTTTATCTCAAGACTTTCAGATCTCCTCTAATATTCTTCCTTGGGCGAGTTCAAATCATCGACCAATTTCTCTTCAAGTATTACAAACAGTAAACTATGGGTTGTTTCCCTTCCGCTTCTCTCCTCTTTGGATCTAAAGGGAATATTTCTCAGATTTGGTAATGGAAACATGGAGTAGGTGGGAAATTGGTTCTCTAATTACTTTTTGGGGAAAAAAAGATCTAAAGTTAGTCATTAAGCACACAATAAAAAAAAATAATGAAGAAAGGAGGCCAAAATAAACATGCATAAATCAAATCTGGCAGAATCTAAAAGGAAAATAGAGAAAGGATCCATCAAAAAGGAGCTTCTGAAATACAAGCACGCAAAATTCAAGGCCTTCCATCATGTGCTAAGATTAGAAGAGGAAGAATGGTGCCTTAAGTCTTGTAGCTTAAGGCTACTAACTAGCGATCACAACACTAAGTTCTTCCATAACCAAGCTAAGGAATTGGTTTGGAGGAATAATATTAAATTTGTTAGCATGGATGGAGTGTAGATCAAGCACTTTAAGGGGATCCAAAGGGCAGTTGTCGATTACTTCAATTTTCTATACTTTTCCCGACCTATACCCAATTTAGAGATCATTTAGTACATGCTAGATAAAATCTGAAATTGGTGCCTGAAGATGACAATTTAGACCTATTGTGAAGCATTACAACAGAGGAAATATGAAAAATGGCATTTTCTCAAATCCTGAACAAAGCTGCAGTTCCATATGGGTTTTTATCCCACTTTTATTAGGCATATTGTGATGCCATTAATTTTGATCTTATTCTTCTAGTGGATTACATCTTCAAGCATGATTGTATGAGAGGAGGGATTAATTCGTCCTTTATTGTCTCCATTCCAAAAGAAGTCAATATGGTCTCATTCCTAAGATATAGACTGATCTATTTATGCAATGTTTCATATAAGATTATTTCTAAAATTTTATCATAGCGCATAAAACCTTTCCTTCCCAATATCATCTTTAAGAATCAGGGGGGATTCATGGGCCAAAGGCACATAATAGATAATATCATCTTAGTCCAAGAAGCAATACATTTGAGCAGTGTAGGAAGGATAAATTATGTTCATCAAACTTGATATGGAAAATTCATTTGATCGTTGCGCTTGGGACCTTTTATTAAAATTTCTATCTCAATTTGGCTTTAATGGGAAATTTATAAAATGGATGTAGGTTTGTGTCTCCTGTCCTTTGATCTCCCCCTTGGTGAATGGCCACTTCTCAAGATTTTTTAAAGCGTCAGTAGGGCTCCATCGAGGGTGCCCCTTGTCACCCTTCCTCTAAATCTTGATGGCATATTCATTAAGCAGGTGTCTTGAATATGAACAAAGGAATGTCAAGCTTCCATGTATAAGATATGTCTCAGGAATCAAGAGTATAAATCACTCTGAATTTGCATATGATACCTTCTTGTTGGGTGAAGCCTAATTAATTATTACAAAGTGCTTCAAGCAGGTTCCAAATCAATATCTATTCACTTCTAGAATTCTTATTAATCATATAAAATCATAGATCTATTCTTGGAATATTATCCCCCTTCTTCATAAACATTTGGTTCTTATTCATTGGTTCCATCCTACAACCTCTTAGAAATATTTTATATGTTTAGGGTTTAGATTTGGTAATGGAAACATGGAGTAGGTGGGAAATTGGTTCTCTAATTACCTTTTGGGGAAAAAAGATCTAAAGTTAGTCATTAAGCACACAATAAAAAAAAATAATGAAGAAAGGAGGCCAAAATAAACATGCATAAATCAAATCTGGCAGAATCTAAAAGGAAAATAGAGAAAGGATCCATCACAAAGGAGCTTCTGCAATACAAGCACGCAAAATTCGAGTCCTTCCATCATGTGCTAAGATTAGAAGAGGAAGAATGGTGCCTTAAGTCTTGTAGCTTATGGCTACTAACTAGCGATCACAACACTAAGTTCTTCCATAACCGAGTTAAGGAATTGGTTTGGAGGAATAATATTAAATTTGTTAGCATGGATGGAGTGTAGATCAAGCACTTTAAGGGGATCCAAAGGGCAGTTGTCGATTACTTCAATTTTCTATACTTTTCTTGACCTATACCCAATTCAGAGATCATTTAGTACATGCTAGATAAAATCTGAAATTGGTGCCTGAAGATGAAAATTTAGACCTGTTGTGAAGCATTACAACAGAGGAAATCTGAAAAATGGCATTTTCTCAAATCCTGAACAAAGCTGCAGTTCCATATGGGTTTTTATCCCACTTTTATTAGGCATATTGTGATGCCATTAATTTTGATCTTATTCTTCTAGTGGATTACATCTTCAAGCATGATTGTATGAGAGGAGGGATTAATTCATCCTTTATTGTCTCCATTCCAAAAGATGTCAATATGGTCTCATTCCTAAGATATAGAATGATCTATTTATGCAATGTTTCATATAAGATTATTTCTAAAATTTTATCATAGCGCATAAAACCTTTCCTTCCCAATATCATCTTTAAGAATCAGGTGGGATTCATGGGCCAAAGGCACATAATAGATAATATCATCTTAGTCCAAGAAGCAATACATTTGAGCAGTGTAGGAAGGATAAATTATGTTCATCAAACTTGATATGGAAAATTCATTTGACCGTTGCACTTGGGACCTTTTATTAAAATTTCTATCTCAATTTGGCTTTAATGGGAAATTTATAAAATGGATGTAGGTTTGTGTCTCCTGTCCTTTGATCTCCCCCTTGGTGAATGGCCACTTCTCAAGCTTTTTAAAGCATTAGTAGGGCTCCATCGAGGGTGCCCCTTGTCACCCTTCCTCTAAATCTTGATGGCATATTCATTAAGCAGGTGTCTTGAATATGAACAATGGAATGTCAAGCTTCCATGTATAAGATATGTCTTAGGAATCAAGAGTATAAATCACTCTGAATTTGCATATGATACCTTCTTGTTGGGTGAAGCCTAATTAATTATTACAAAGTGCTTCAAGCAGGTTCCAAATCAATATCTATTCACTTCTAGAATTCTTATTAATCATATAAAATCATAGATCTATTCTTGGAATATTATTCCCCTTCTTCATAAACATTTGGTTCTTATTCATTGGTTCCATCCTACAACCTCTTAGAAATATTTTATATGTTTAGGGTTTAGATTTGGTAATGGAAACATGGAGTAGGTGGGAAATTGGTTCTCTAATTACCTTTTGGGGAAAAAAATATCTAAAGTTAGTCATTAAGCACACAATAAAAAAAAATAATGAAGAAAGGAGGCCAAAATAAACATGCATAAATCAAATTTGGCAGAATCTAAAAGGAAAATAGAGAAAGGATCCATCACAAAGGAGCTTCTGCAATACAAGCATGCAAAATTTTAGGCCTTCCATCATGTGCTAAGATTAGAAGAGGAAGAATGGTGCCTTATGTCTTGTAGCTTATGGCTACTAACTAGCGATCACAACACTAAGTTCTTCCATAACCAAGCTAAGGAATTGGTTTGGAGGAATAATATTAAATTTGTTATCATGGATGGAGTGTAGATTAAGCACTTTAAGGGGATCCAAAGGGAAGTTGTCGATTACTTCAATTTTATATACTTTTCCCGACCTATACCCAATTCAGAGATCATTTAGTACATGCTAGATAAAATTTGAAATTGGTGCCTGAAGATGACAATTTAGACCTGTTGTGAAGCATTACAACAGAGGAAATCTGAAAAATGGCATTTTCTCAAATCCTGAACAAATCTGCAGTTCCATATGGGTTTTTATCCCACTTTTCTTAGGCATATTGTAATGCCATTAATTTTGATCTTATTCTTCTAGTGGATTACATCTTCAAGCATGATTGTATGAGAGGAGGGATTAATTCGTCCTTTATTGTCTCCATTCCAAAAGAAGTCAATATGGTCTCATTCCTAAGATATAGACTGATCTATTTATGCAATGTTTCATATAATATTATTTCTAAAATTTTATCATAGCGCATAAAACCTTTCCTTCCCAATATCATCTTTAAGAATCAGGGGGGATTCATGGGCCAAAGGCACATAATAGATAATATCATCTTAGTCCAAGAAGCAATACATTTGAGCAGTGTAGGAAGGATAAATTATGTTCATCAAACTTGATATGGAAAATTCATTTGACCGTTGCACTTGGGACCTTTTATTAAAATTTCTATCTCAATTTGGCTTTAATGGGAAATTTATAAAATGAATGTAGGTTTGTGTCTCCTGTCCTTTGAATTCCCCCATGGTGAATGGCAACTTCTCAAGCTTTTTTAAAGCGTATGTAGGGCTCCATCGAGGGTGCCCCTTGTCACCCTTCCTCTAAATCTTGATGGCATATTCATTAAGCAGGTGCCTTGAATATGAACAAAGGAATGTGAAGCTTCCATGTATAAGATATGTCTTAGGAATCAAGAGTATAAATCGCTCTGAATTTGCATATGATACCTTCTTGTTGGGTGAAGCCTAATTAATTATTACAAAGTGCTTCAAGCATGTTCCAAATCAATATCTATTCGCTTCTAGAATTATTATTAATCATATAAAATCATAGATCTATTCTTGGAATATTATCCCCCTTCTTCATAAACATTTTGTTCTCATTCATTGGTTCCATCCTACAACCTCTTAGAAATATTTTATATGTTTAGGGTTTAGATTTGGTAATGGAAACATGGAGTAGGTGGGAAATTGGTTCTCTAATTACCTTTTGGGGAAAAAAGATCTAAAGTTAGTCATTAAACACACAATAAAAAAAATAATGAAGAAAGGAGGCCAAAATAAACATGCATAAATCAAATCTGGCAGAATCTAAAAGGAAAATAGAGAAAGGATCCATCAAAAAGGAGCTTCTGCAATACAAGCACGCAAAATTCGAGGCCTTCCATCATGTGCTAAGATTAGAAAAGGAAGAATGGTGCCTTAAGTCTTGTAGCTTATGGCTACTAACTAGCGATCACAACACTAAGTTCTTCCATAACCCAGCTAAGGAATTGGTTTGGAGGAATAATATTAAATTTGTTAGCATGGATGGAGTGTAGATCAAGCATTTTAAGGGGATTCAAAGGGCAGTTGTCGATTACTTCAATTTTCTATAATTTTCCCGACCTATACCCAATTCAAAGATCATTTAGTACATGCTAGATAAAATCTGAAATTGGTGCCTGAAGATGACAATTTAGACCTGTTGTGAAGCATTACAACAGAGGAAATCTGAAAAATGGCATTTTCTCATATCCTGAACAAAGCTGCAGTTCCATATGGGTTTTTATCCCACTTGTATTAGGCATATTGTGATGCCATTAATTTTGATCTTATTCTTCTAGTGGATTACATCTTCAAGCATGATTGTATGAGAGGAGGGATTAATTCATCCTTTATTGTCTCCATTCCAAAAGAAGTCAATATGGTCTCATTCCTAAGATATAGACTGATCTATTTATGCAATTTTTCATATAAGATTATTTCTAAAATTTTATCATAGCACATAAAACCTTTCCTTCCCAATATCATCTTTAAGAATCAGGGGGGATTCATGGGCCAAAGGCACATAATAGATAATATCATCTTAGTCCAAGAAGCAATACATTTGAGCAGTGTAGGAAGGATAAATTATGTTCATCAAACTTGATATGGAAAATCCATTTGACCGTTGCACTTGGGACATTTTATTAAAATTTCTATCTCAATTTGGCTTTAATGGGAAATTTATAAAATGGATGTAGGTTTGTGTCTCTTGTCCTTTGATCTCCCCCTTGGTGAATGGCCACTTCTCAAGCTTTTTTAAAGCGTCAGTAGGGCTCCATCGAGGGTGCCCCTTGTCACCCTTCCTCTAAATCTTGATGGCATATTCATTAAGCAGGTGTCTTGAATATGAACAAAGGAATGTCAAGCTTCCATGTATAAGATATGTCTTAGGAATCAAGAGTATAAATCACTCTGAATTTGCATATGATACCTTCTTGTTGGGTGAAGCCTAATTAATTATTACAAAGTGCTTCAAGCAAGTTCCAAATCAATATCTATTCACTTCTAGAATTCTTATTAATCATATAAAATCATAGATCTATTCTTTGAATATTATCCCCCTTCTTCATAAACATTTGGTTCTTATTCATTGGTTTCATCCTACAACCTCTTAGAAATATTTTATATGTTTAGGGTTTATGATCCATTTAAAATCCCACTCTTTGCAATCATGATTAGGAATTGTTGTGAAATTCAAGTCCAAGCTGCAACAGTGGGGATTGATTTGGTTGAACTTAGTTATGAATCAAGTTCTTATTAAAGTGGTATTATCAATATTTCCTTTTTACCAATTCATAGTTCTCCTACTACCAACTAGGATTATTTGTGAACTAGTTAAAATTATGAGGAAATTTTTATGGGAGGGTAGTAAGTAGAGCCACAAAAAGTTTCATCTCATCAAAGTGGCTTGGGTATCTGTGACATGTCAATTTATCTCCATGACACTTGATCAGTTTATGGGTCTTTTTACCATCATGAACATGTTTGATTGAACTTGCTTAGAAGTCAAACAACTAAAAATATCTTGAAGAAGATGATAAATTTGGGAATAATAGTTGTCACACCTTGTCAAGTTTTGCCTATGCTGATTTTCCTAGCTTTTCCCATGCATTCACTGGAATTAACTATGAGAATAGCATATATATACACTCTTTCTACCACTATAAACCGTGCAGGTGAATTCAAGAAAGTAAACATAAAAAGTACATTCTAGAAAAATAGTTGGTCGAATATTTCCCAACTGAAAGCTTCTAGATGATGACTATTCGAACTATAACCCTCAGATGATGCATATTTATCCCTTTCCTCATGGAAAACTAATCCCTCAATTAGGGGATCTCACCCTCCTCTTTTGGCTCTGAAACTTCTTCCTCTTGGCTTATAAAATTACTAGAGGGTAGAGGGCTAGAGGAGGTTAGAAATCAGAGAATATAAACTTATGCTATTAGTTTTAGATTGGAAAGCTTGTCATCTAAGGAGGAGATTGAATGCATTTTTGAGGAACCTCACAACATGAAGGCGAAGGTTGTAAGGCTCCTCTTTATCTTTGATTAATACAAATGAACACTTTCTCCCATTGATTTGTCTTATTAGAATGATGAATTGTTTATAATTGTTTACAATGTTGATTAAGGAAAATTCAATTCCTAATCTCCTTGATCATTAGGTTAAGTTTTGTTTGGATTATTATATCGCATATGATTTTGATCCTTTTATGGTTTATGGTTGTAGGTCTTGTCAAGAATTGAGGAGTTGCATCAAGTCACAACAAGGGATCTTCATCGAGAATTTCGTGAAATAGGTAAGAGGCTCATCCATTAGCTTTAATATTTATAATTCAAACAAGTCCAACTTAGGGAAAGAGTTAGTTCAATTGTCTTGTTTGTTTCTAGTTTCTGCCAAGGATCTAGGGAGATCATTCTTGTCCGCAAGAGGGATTTATCTAGTGTAAGAAATTGGCAACCATATTAGGGAATGTCGCTATTCTCTTCCTTTTCCTTAGTTTTTCTCTCCGATCCTTCTGATTTATCTTGACCCGAGTCTTTATGAACTAATGACCTTTCAAATCTGTGTGGTTGATTTCTTGAAATTTTATTTTTTCTTGGGTTTATGATATTTGCGTTGTTTTCGTGCGCTAACAGAGCACAATTTGGCATCAGTTTTTCCTTATAAACCGGGTGCATGCGCTTTGGTTTGTATTGCTAACCTACGTAGGCCTTAGGACTTTTTGAAAATTTGGCTTTTGCTTCAACCCAGACCTGAGTTTGATTTTATGGAAGTGTATTATCTTTGTGTGGACTGTCTTATGTCTCTTTTAAACTTGTTTGGGTGCTTTGTTAATATTTTTTTAGAATTAGGTCTCTTTGAAGAAACTAATTAGGGTTTTGCCTGGTTGGTTTGTCGATTGATCAAAAGAAGATAGGTTGTCCTTCTACTTGTGATATTCTTATTTTGTTCTTTCAAATGCAACAATTGACCTTAATTTTTTGCTTCTTTGTGATCAAACTCATATTGAATTGAAAATTAAACACAAGTGCATACCTAGTTCTCCCATCTGATGTCGATCCATGGATGATATTGCTCCCAATCCTTTTCTTTCATTACCAAACTGACTGATTCCTCCATGCTTATTTTGGATAAACCTCTCTCGTACCTTCTTTCCCCCATGCCCAAAACTCCAATAACAGTGCTCAAGTTTACAAATTTTAAGTTGAAAATTGAGCCCGAGGCTCATCCCTCAATTTGTACCATTCCTCCTTCTTCGTAACCTCTATTTCCTTTTGTCTTCTTTCATCCAATAGAAAAATAACAATGAAAATCCCCCCCTTCTTCACCCTGTTACCTCCCTTTTATAAGAGAGGTTATCTCCTCTGCAAGTAATCTCCTCACTGCCTCATCAAATCCATTCATTTAGTTGGTCACTTGACATCATGATGTATGGTCTTTATGACTCTAGTAGTCATCCACCCTTCAATTTTAATATACTTATAAGCATTAATTGATCACCCTTTGGTGTTTTTAAATTATATATAACCATTAAATGATCGCCCTTTGGGATGTTTAAATTATTTATAACCATTAAATATATATGAATGATTTTATTTGATCCCCCAATTTCATTTTGAAATTATTTTATTAGTTAATGCTTTTAAATGTGTTTAATTAAACAAAATTTTGATTGAAATGATTTTATTATTTAGGTTTATTAATCAATGGATTATTAAACATGTTTACTAATTGACGAGTTTATTAATTGTAATTTTAGCTTTAGTATATCCCTTAAATTTCATTATTGAATTTTATACTTAATATATTTGTTGACTTCTTGATAGTTAGGTGTTTACTTAGTACTTTTAATAATTAATTAATTTATCCTATACTTAGACATTTGTTATAGCCAACTAGTATATATATTAGTGCAATGCATGTGATATATGCATATGTAGCTATTATATGCATGCTAATAATCATATTCCTCCCACAATTCGAGGGGGTTATTGCACAAACTATGATTTGAATGTATCAATTTATGCCTAACTTATATAAAGGTGCGGAAACATATACAATGTCAAACATGTTGGCTCCTAGCTAATAACTAAAGTGTATTTTCAAATATAGTATATGAGAAATAACAACTTATTGTGATTTTCTTAGGCTATAGAAGGTCATGGGACTAATCAGGTAGCTTCTTTTCCTTGTTTGATCTATTGTACTTCATATGACTCTTCACCAGTTGGAGATTAACATAATCTCTTGGTGCATGTATGTTTTTTTTTTCTCTAGATAATTGTATTTGTTTTATAGATAGATGGTGATGAAGTATTGTGTTGATAGATTAGAATAGTAACCACTTGTAGTTTCAATGCATGCACCTTGAGTGTGAATTAGGCATCATATTGCAATTGGATTGCAGAAATGGTTTTTTATATTATTTTTTCTTGAGACATCAGTAAACCTGCCAACGTTTGAAACCCTTTCCCACCATCGTAGCATCATGCATATAGGGGGAGTGTGGAGGACGCATAATGAAAAATTCTTCTGCACTCTACAGTTCCTTGATGCCCTGCGGATCCATTGTGATTTTAAGGTAAGCAAATATGACTCAATACCACTTTGGGTGTCACCTTGTATAAATTCGATCCACTTTGTACATAGGTGTAACACTGACAATGGTATTTTAGCCTTATTTATGCGAAGGTGTGGAGAAAGGTGCTTTCATTGTGTGGAGGAAGCTTCCTCTGCACTCCACACAATGTAGTCATTATTCAGTTTATATGGCCCTTGTCTACACGATTAACTTGCCTATTGGTCTATCACCCTCCTCATTATATTCCTCTTGGAATCAATAGGATTTTGTTGGAATACATCTAGTATTATTCTAATTTGTGTTTTTCTATAAAATATGAAATGTGCTCCTTTAGAATCCTCATTATAGTCCTCCTGCAATCAATAACATGTTTTCATAATACATCTAGTATTATTCTAATTTGTGATATTCCAAAAAATGTGAAATGTGCTCCTTTGCTCGTTTAGCCAAGTTTTTTGTATCTCATGGATTCTCGTAGCAAGTCTAATTATTAAAGTTTATGATGTCGTTAACCTCGAATAGCTATATAGATTTTGAACAAGTAAACCATGACATTAACCCTTAGTTTAAAAAAACACACACATGAGCCCAAGTTGTAATAATGGTAATGCAAATTAATTGAAAGAGTGGTGCCAACATAAAGCATGTACAATCAATGTCTCTTAGTTACAACATTGAAAAATCATATAAATTATTTGTTTATTATGTGAAGTTGTAACCAAAAAAGTTGGCTATCGAAATCGAAGATTGGAGCCATAGTCCAATCTCGTTTCATTCTCTCAAAATACATTATGAATGAACTAACATGGATGGGCCAAATTGTTCAGCCATAGTGCATCGAAAAGTTGCCTACATCATCTCATTGTCAGTAAGTTCATCACTGATATGCTTGTGGATGCAACCATTCTAAAACCCTCCCCGATAAAAGTTATTTTGGTCTTATTTGTATAATTTAAGAGCATAACTAAGAGACCTAACAATAAAGACCAAAAATAAGAATATATTATTTTATCTTTCTCCCCAACAAAGTCGTCAAGTGTGGTGTACGAAAGTAAAGAAAAATGGTCCTCAAAGCTCATTCACACCTATCATGCTTGCATCATAACTCATCGTTATAACTCATTAGACCTTTTAGCACAATTTTTAAAAAAATTATATAAACATCTAATCCAAGTCAACATGTCTGATATTCCCTCTCGTTTAAACATCATCGTGTGAAGTGATCAAAAAATTTCATACATTTTAAGTTATAGTGATGGTGAGTGCGAAGAAGTACAGAGAAGCACCTCTGCAACTCCACATGAGAAATAGGATCTACTCCCCATCATGAACAACAATATATTTCCATGCATATTTGAGATGGCTTATTGAATTCAAACAATAAGTAGGAAGAATATCACAATATTTTTTCCTTTAATATTTCAATGAGAGAGCATCGTAAGGGTGCCAAATGCAATGTTCCTTGTTCAACAAAATTGTGATTTACCAAATTTGTCAATGGTTGATGAATTCATGTGGCGGTGTGGACGTGCAGGGGAAACACAATGAAAGCTTCCTCTGCACCTCCGCATTTCTCATGATGGCTCTAGATTTTTTATTTTAATTTTAATTACACTTTTCCCCCATTATTTACCATTACTTGCATTTTCATACTCCACAAAATGAAAAAATCCTTTGTAGATTTGTTCACCCACTACCCCCCCCCCCCCCCCGCCCCCCCGCCACGACCATAGACACACACCCACTCACTTACGTAGGTGACCTACAACACCATCAATTCTGGCATCATTAGGTAGAGCACTAGCACTATGAGGCATAATAGTGTTAGTATTAGAGCACTCACTAATGGATTGGTAACTCACAAAATTAGCCTTTTTTATTTTAAAAATATTTGTTAGGAGCTAACAAATACCAAAAATAAAACACCCTCCATGAGGGGAATTATGTCACATCAAGGCTCTCTCATCCAATGGAAAATTAGAAATAATATTTTTATAAATTAGAAAATTATTTTTGAATTTATGCAAAAATAGGAATATTCAACATTTTCTAGAAACTTTGGTTAAAGTTACAAAAGCTCAAAAAAATAATTGAAATTCAAAGGGCACATCAAAGCTAGCTCATCCAATGGAAAATTATAAATAATATTTTTATAAATTAGAAAATTATTTTTGAATTTAGGAAAAAATAGGAATATTCAACATTTTCTAGAAAACTTTGGTTAAAGTTACAAAAGCTCAAAAAAATAATTGAAATTCAATGGCATTTGGCAACGAGGTGAGTGTTATAGTCCCTGCTAAGGCAACGACTAATAATCAAATACATTTTATTAAGAAATGAATAATATCCATCCTATTGTGATATTAGTATAAATTAATTTAATATAATATTTGAATATATGTATAAAAAATAAGTAATTTCATCAAATATTTATATATTAATTTTTTCTTGTAATTTTTATTTTTATTTTTATGCAATTCGACCAAGTTAAAATGTTTACATAACATTACGTTACAACATCTCTTCCATAGGATGGCTCGCCTCTCAACGCAATCAAAGTTAAATTATACATTAAATTCAGGCATGATCATGTTTTAACTATTTAATTATGTTAAGAAAATGTACATATTCTATACTTTCTAAAGTTGAATTCATAATTTCTCATGAGGAGTAGATGTTGCAAGGAATTCTGTTAAGGCACTCCATGGTGAAAAGGTCATTGGTTCAAAACCGCGTGGGAAAAAATCCACCCATGCTAAGGGTTGGCGCGGCCAAGGCCAATTGCAATCCTTGAGTGATTCTAACAGCTTAGATGCCCTTAGTCATGGTTACTCAAGCCACATGATAGGCATGTTAATCATCTCAAGACTCACATTACGTAATAAAAAGATTTACAAAAAAAATTGAATTTAGAAGTAATAAAAAACACATATTCTTACCCATTAAGCCTAAATATACATATAAATTAGCCTAGATCCATCTGAACTTGAGATCATGCATTGAGAGGGATCAAATATCTAGAGTTCTAAAACATTCTTCATTTTTTTTCACTCAAAAAAATATTTGCATCTTGAGAGATTTGATCTCTCTCTGTGTTTGATAGATTTGGAGTTAAGATGGATCTAGGCTGGTTATATATATTTATGTTTAATCCGTAAATATATTAAGACGGATCTAGGTTGGTTATATATATTTAGGTTTAATGGGTAAGAATATTTATTTTTTATTAATTATAGATCCCAATTTAGGTTTAAAAGGTAAGAATATTTGTTTTTTATTCATTTATATATTCAAATTTAGGTTTAATAGGTAAGAATATTTGTTTTTCTATTAATTATAGATTCAAATTTAGAAAGTATAGAATATTCACATTTTTAACACTAGCCTAGATTCCACTTAACTCTTAACCTATCAAGATCTAAGAGGGGTCAAATCTTTGAAGGGGCAAAAATTTCCTCAAGTTTTGTACTTGAAATGAGGTTTGCACCTCTAGAGATTTGATCCCTCTAGCTACTTATAAATTTGGAGTTAAGATGATCTAGAATAATTTCGTTGAGAGGTGTTTTACAACCCAATATGAGGGAGATGTTGTCATGTAATGTTACATTTAAAAATAATAAAATAATACTTACAATAACAAATTAGAGAAAAAAAGGTAATAATTCAATGTCATTCACAAATACTTCAATTCCCACCTTCATTTACATCCACTTTATATAGATATAAAGTAATTGAAAGTAAAAGGAAAAAAATATTATTCACTTTGTAATATTAAAGAGATATGTAATTCTTTCACTATTTAATATGGAGTTCACAAATGCCATGTAAAAACAATATAATTGGTATTACATGATATGTAATCCATTTTATGTTTAGTTTGCATGTAATAGTTAAAATAAAAATATACTAATAACAAAAAAATATATAAATAAAATATTTTAATGTTCATATTAAATAACATAGTTTTATATCAAGTTTATATAATTAAAAACAAAGTAATTTAAATTAAAAAATGTATGTTTTCACACTTCATTATAAGGAATATGTATAATTTATTGCAAACTAATATATAACATTTACAAAATATTTGCGGTTATTAATTGGTTTAATGAAAATATTGTATGTCACATGTACACGCTTAGGCCCATCCTTGAGGAAGTTTTAATGATAAAAAGGAATTTTGATTACATCACATGTCAACATAATTATAGGGAGAGGCAAAAATCTTGGGGTAGATGATAGGTCACAAAGCAGGTTGAACATTATGAGTATTACCACTGACCATTTTATAGATGGTATCCAGAATGATGTAGCTCATTGAACATTATGAGTATTAACACAGACCATTTATAGATGGTATCGAGAGTGATGGAGCTCGAGACTAACTTTCTAGCATAGTTTCTTTTATGATGTTATATTTTATCCATTTTTGCTATTTTTATGTACCAATTATGGCATCTACAAGAATCAGTTTTGTCTCTATATATTTGGTTGTTTAAAAAGCCCTAAAAATCAACAGCTTTGATGTTTTTGGTATTGTGCTATGACTTGATCATATACTTTTAGGCTCGGACTTCTGGTTTGATTATTTATGTGGTAGTCTTTTTGATATGTTTTTTTTGCATCTTCAGCATGCAAGTTTAATATTCTTAATGGAAATTATGATTTTTACTTGGGAAAAAAAACATTTAAAAGAGATTAATAATTATTGAATTATTGAATTAAGTCTTTTGTGATCCATATCGGTTTTCAAGATAATTTTTTCAGCAATAATCACATCAAAATTCATTTGTCGACCCATTTTGAACTAGCAAGTGTGGTTCATCGTGAGGACAACATGAAGAAACAAATCATGGAATTGAGTTAAATAGAGAGACTAACCATTCATCTGTCGACCCGTTTCGAACTAGCAAGTGTGGTTCATCGTGAGGACAACATGAAGAAATAAATCATGGAATTGAGTTAAATAGAGAGACTAACCATTCAAACGGCTAGAAAGAAACATCGAGAAAAAAACTATGTTTGACCAACATAATGGTTCCATTTGATTGGACTAGAAATGGCTACATTTAAATGGACCAAGAATTAGGGATAAATAATTATTAATTAATAAATCAATTAATTAATTAGTTAAATCATTAATAAGATATATAAAATTATTAATATATTAAGGTAACTAACTAATTATATATGTATTACATTATGTTTATTATAAGTACCGAGTTTTATTAAATAAGAACTAATAGACCAAACATAAATTTTATAATTCATTTTATTATATATTTATGAATTAGTTTATTTATAAAACTTAAACTAATAAAAAAACATAATGAAATTAATTACTATGTCTTCCCTTTTTATCTATTAATTTTTTAAACTTAAATTAATGCTATGATATTATATATATATATATATATATATATATATATATATATATATATATATATATATATATAATATATATATATATATATATATATATATATATATAATTAAGAATAACAAAAAAAAAAAACCCAAAAAACCACTAAAATAAAAAAGAAAACAACGAAGAAACCAAAATAATTCAAGAGACAAGAGGATGAAATCAAAACCAAAAAGAAAGAAAAATAGGGGGGTGTTAAGAAGAAAGGGCAGGAATCCAACAACTGCTAATTTTCTATCCGTCATCTCTATTGAGATTATTTTGGCCTCCTTTCAATTTCAATGGCCTCCCTAAACTTCCGTTGATGAAAAGGAACAATCCTAGCAATGACCCAAGCCTCCTCAATGCAAATATGGTGCTTGGTCCTTTCCATGTGTTCTACCACGACTGAAGATCGGGTTTTCATATGCTTGATATCTATTGCATGCTCATGAATCCTCTGGTTGATAGAGTGCCCAGTTTCACCAACGTAGGGGGTCCCACAAGAAAAAGGAATAACATAAACACCTTTCATATCCTTGGGGTCAATAGGGTCTTTCACAGATCTTAAGGAGATCTGAATGGTTCTAAGGGGTCTAAACATTGAGGGAACATTGTTCTTCCTTAGGATTCTTGCAATCTTGTCAATGGTCCCCTGGATGAAAGGGAGATGTACCCCTAGGACACGATCTATAGGGTCCTTCTTAACCTTGGGACCTCTGCTTTCTTTTAGGAAAGCTTTAAGGCCTTGGTGCTTACTATATCCATTATTAACAAAAGAATTAAGGAGATGGGATTTCTCATTATAAAGGTGGTTTTAATCAGAGATTCTCAATGCACGAGTAGCTAGTGTGCTGATGACACCCAACTTCTGAGCTGGGAAATGATAAGACTTGGCATGAAGATACTATAAATAAATTCTATCCAGAGATAATTTTTATTCCATTAATAAGTTCTTTAACAATATTTGTAATACATTCATTTTCTTAATATGGAATTCAGATATAACATTTTAAATATTAATAACAATAATTATATATATAATATTTTAAAAAATATTTATAATAAAATTAAGAATTTTTAACATATATGTTTTCTATTTTCAAATATGATTAAGACATGTATTAACATTTTAATGTATGATGTGAATCATAAATAAAATATTTCATTCTCAATTATGTATATACTATATAAAAAAAAAGCAATATATATATAATATAAATTATCTATCTATATATATATATATATATATATATATATATATATATATATATATATATATATAGATAGATAATTTATTAGGAAAATTTGTAATTCATTATTTTTTAATATAGAGTATTTATAACAAAAATAGTATTATATATAGAGAGTGTTTTATGGATATATATTTTGTACTTTCAAATATAATGGGGACGATTATTAACATTTTAATGTGTAGTGTGTGAATAATCCATAAATATTTCAATGTATACTATGTATATACTATACAATAGAAAACAAAATAAACATATATAATTTACTAGGTAAATTTTTTTATATAAAGATATATATATATATATATATATATATATAGATAGATGATGATGATGATGATGGTTAACGTCCACTGAGACCAAATTCTGGTCTATCGGACTTAAAGAAACGAATTATTTAGTTGATTTAAGATTTTATTCTTATGCTCAAAATAATGGAGAGAAACCTCCTAAGCTCACTATAATTTTGACATCGTAAAAGGCTAGGAAGGTCAGTATTGCAACAAAGATTATGAAACTGAGATCTAATGTGGTTGTACGCAGGGCACTCTAAGAGGAAGTGATTTTCGTCATCAATGTTCATATTCTCATAGAGATGGCAGATCCTTTCCATCCATGGTGTTTTAGGAACTACCCAACGACCAATTTCACTATGGAGCTCATGAGAGTTCATTCTAATCTTTGCTATATTAATTTTCTTCTTTGAGCTAGTTAAAACAGAGAGATACTTTTGATATTCTAGGGTGGGGTTGATGACCTCCTTATAATATCTTAATTTTCTTTTAGCTGATAAATCTTTCTCACACCACATTTTTTTCTTTGAACTTAGAAGTAACAATAATTTTAATGTTATTAATGTTTTGCAATGAAACATTCTCGTTGATCTCCCAATGGTTTAACGAGGCCCTGGTGCCTTTATACCAACCTCGTTTGAGCCTTAGGTGGTTTTTGTTGGAATTTAAAGCTAGGTTAGGAAGTCTATGGTCTCCCATGTTATTGAGTTTGTGCTTGTACAATGGAAGCCTAGTTATAGCTAGGCTCTCGATAGGGGGAAGAGCCACTTCTATAAGGAGAATAGGATAGGGTGTATTTCTTTTAATTGTGAGGTTATACGTTATAAAACGCTTCTGGAGCTGCTCAATCTTTCTCCAGGATTCTCTAGAGATGTTGCAACCCCAAACCTCACATCCATAAGATAACAGGAGTGACTAAAGTTTCAAAGAGGAACTTCTTTCTATCCCACATTACGAGGTTTGTTGTTTTACAATTATTTTCAAGACCAAAATAAGCTTTCCAACCCCCATTAATCCTTTTCTCAATGTTATAGTTCTAGTTGAGCTTGTGATGAATATCAATTCCTAGGTACCTGTAAGAAGACACTTGCTCCAAGTTACTTTTGACATACATAAAATTACTGTAAGTGTCCTTCTTGGATTTGATAATCATAACTTTTTTTTTGTTAGTGTTTACAGGCATACCCATGGTAGATCAGAAATCCTTAAGAAGTCTCAGTTGTTTATCAAGATCAGATGGGGACCTTGCGAGAAGAAGGATGATGACTATCACAGCTAAGATCATGCCAGCACAACCTTCTTCCTCTAAACAACCTTCTAGCTTGTCGTTGTAAATGCCAAATAGGGTAGTGGGGAGGGCACAACCTTGTTTAACTCCGATATTACTTTTACTATCTTTCGACCACCCCTCATTGCTCTCTAACTTGGCAATTACATTCTCGTATAACCTTATAGCGACAACTCTCAACTCGAAAGGAACCTTTAGCTCTTCTAATCTATTCCATAGGTTGTTTCCAGGAACCGTATCAAAATCCTTTATAAAGTCCACAAAGCAACAAAAGAGATTAGATTTATCATTGCGGCATTCCTCCAAAATGATCCTAAGCATAGCGAGGTGGTCCGTTGTTGAGTGCTTCCTTTTAAAACCCGCTTGGCCTTTAGCCCACTTACCTTCAATTTCAAGCCATATGCTCGACTTGTTTTCCAAAATAATACCATATAACTTGGCTAAGAGAGGGTTGATCATATTTATCTGATAGTTAGAGGGGTTATTTGTATCCCCACTTTTAAAAATAAGGATAATGAGGCTCTGAGTCCATGGTTTAGGGAACCCTTGCTTGACCGCTTGATTGAAAATCTTGTGGATGTGGGGGATGAGGATAGGACCTCCAATTTTTAAGATTTCCACCTGGTAACCTTCAATGTCCTTAGCTTTCCCATTTTCCAGGCGTTTAACCCCAAAATCAATGTATTCTAATTAGAAAAATTCTTTTGTTGTGAGCAGGGTTTCAAAGTTATCCATGACATTTGGAGATTCATAAAGTTTTTTAAGATAGGAATTCTAGTCGTGTAAAGCAATTTTATTATTATCTTTAGTTTTCCTAGTTAGAATCTGCCTCCAAAATTTCGTAGGAGCTACCTTAGGGAGGTGTAAGAGATTCTATTGTATTTTACGAATATACTACCTTTTTTTCCTTTTAGTTAGGGCTTTGTATATTTTTATCTTTCCAATTTTAAGAGATTCATCAATAGCTTACTTAACTGCTCTCCTCGCACTTTTACAATCTTTGTAAGGAAGAATTCTTATTTCATTAATAGTTTTTTTTAGATTTATAATCCATTGACTTTTTATTCATTTGACATGTAATATCTCTCTCTCTCTCTCTCTCTCTCTCTCTCTATATATATATATATCTATATCTATATCTATCTATCTCTCTCTCTCTCTCTCTCTCTCTCTCTCTCTCTCTCTCTCTCTCTCTCTCTCTCTCTCTCTCTCTCTCTCTCTATATATATATATATATATATATATATATATATATATATATATATATATATAGCTTGAGTGGGCCTAATGGTTAAGAGCATGTGTTTCCTCCTAAGAGGCCACAAGTTCAAAACTAGAGGGGGGTAGAGAATGTATGCCTTCGTAGACTTAGCAGTTAAATCGCTGCACAGAGGTAGGTCCCTTGTCCCACAAACAAGGGGGTCTCATACACCAATTTGGTGTCTGGCTTGGCTGCGACCTTAAAAGTGGATATTATTATTATTATTATTATTATATATATCAAGAGAGAGAGAGAGAGAGAGAGAGAGAGAGAGAGAGAGAGAGAGCTCCTTTTATATTAAACAGTTTTTTTTGGGGGTCTATAATTCATTAATTTTCCATTCATATGACATGTATATGCTTTCTTCTTTTAAATGTGATTGGACATGTATTAACATTTTCATATGTAGAATGTGAATCATAAATAAAATATTTCAATGTTAACTATGTATATATTATGTAAAACAAAAGAAATATGTGTGTGTGTGTGTGTGAGAAATTATTTTAATATAGATTTTATATATAAAGAGATAGAATTATTATTCTATTAATACATTTTTTAGGGAGATTTGTAATTCTTTTATTTTTAATATGAAGTTGACATATAACATTTTAGATATTAATAACAAAAATAATATAGATAGAGAGAGATATGTAACATTTTTAAAAATATCTATAAAAAAAAATTATATAGGGAGAGAGTCCTATGGATATATGTTTTCTACTTATCTGGTCACAGAATTATTATTTTAATTTATATGGTGATACAAATCTTAATTTATAACTACTATTTATATCTTATATATTTTCATGTGATAAAGATGTACATATAGAAAGAAAGAAAGAAAGAAATTATTTTAACGTCTACGAGGCTAAAGATAGTCTATGGGACATATTGCTTCTTCATTTGCTTGATGTATTCGGCCCTTTTTATGTGAAGCTTCGCAATAAATGCTCCCAGCTTCTCGAAAAACCCCTCGTTAAATAGATTATCCTAAGAGCTAGCTGCAAGCATATCTACATAACTTTCCCTGTTGTCTTTGAAGGCCTCACATTCTAAAATGAAATGTTTTTCTGTTTCCACTTTTCCGAAAGAACAAAAAATACATACCCTTTCCTCCCACACTTCCTTTGGCCTTTTCCAGTGCCCTGTTTCACAACAGAGTTGATGAGAATTAGTCCTTAACTGAGCAATAAGAATTTTGGCTCTCCAAGAGATATTGGCCTCTATGTATGCTTTTGGTTGATGATTATGAGTGGGATTAAACACTTCAATATAGTAATTTTTATTTCTTCTTAGCTCCTTATCCCAAGTACGTTTGTGGAACTTTTCCATAACAAAAGCTTTTATCTCTTTGTTGTTTATGGGACACGCGTTCAAGAAAATACCCCATTTACTAAACCATTTGTTATTTTGTTGCATCCAAGTTTTCTTTCTCTTGCACAATCTATCATTAAAGACAACCTTAGGCCATCTACCCTCTTCCATTCACCCAATTTTCTTTTAATACCTTATGAATCACACCATAACAATTGCTTCAATAGGAGCAGTCCCTGTTTCACTTAATAAGATATCATAAGGAACTGCACGTTTAATCTTAAATTTGTTTGTAATCAAATGCTTCTGAATTTTCTCAATTTGTCTCCACTGCATGTCGGAGGTATTGCTAACCCACAGTTCACAACCATAGAGAATCACTGGAATCACTAGAAGCCCAAAAAGAGTTTGAGTGGTCTTCCAGTCCCATAACTCTACGTCTCTACACCTATTTTGAAAAGCATAAAATGCTTTCCAATGCCCCAAAGTTCTTTTCTTTCTATAACCATTCCAGTTTAGATTTTTGTTGAAGTCAATTCCAAGGTATTTGTAATCCGTAACTTCTTCCAGAATGTTTCCTTCAAAGTAGAACTTATGTTGGTTATGTTTTCTTTTCTTAGAGAAGACCACTACTTTCATTTTGCTAATATTGACTTGCATCCCCACACTTCTACAAAAATGCTCAAGGGATAGTAAGTGCTCTTGCAAACCAAGAGACGATTTAGCAATCAGAATAAGGTCATCTACATACAAAAGAAGCCTTATAACAAACTTGCACAAATAGATACCATCACCCGCTTGCGAATTTAACCGCTCCTCAGGCTTATTGATATATAAACCGAAAAGGGTAGGAGACAGTGGGCAACCTTGCTTAACCCCGATATCACTTCTAAAACTTTCAGAAATGCGTGCTGAAGTTCTAATTTTGACTTTCACCTCTTCATATAGCCTATGCACAGCTGCTGTCAAATGTTTAGGAACCCCAAGTTCCTCCATTCGCTGCTAAAGTTTATCCCTAGGAACTGAGTCAAATGCTTTTCTGAAATCAACAAAGCAAAAAAAGACTTCTTCCTTTTTCTCCCAAACTTTTTCAATGATGTGCCTTATAGTTATACAATGATCAACTGTGGAATGCTTAGGTCTAAAACCTTCTTGCCCTTTAGCACACTTATCTCTTTCTTCTGCGCATTTGCTAATTTTGTTTTCTAGCATGCTTCCAGATAGCTTTGCAAACAAAGGGTTTATCATGATGGTCCTATAATTGGAGGGATTATTGACATCACCGCTCTTGAAAAGAGGTATTGCCAGAATAGTTGTCCAATTTATGGGGAGCCCTTGTTGTATGATGTTGTTGAAGAATTTTGTAATGTGAGGCGCAAGAATCTTTGAGCCCCACTTTAGATATTCTGCTTGGAGTTCAGCTAAGTCTTTTGCTTTTCCAACACCCAACTTCTTGATACCCATATCTACCTCTTGTACCGTGAAGAGTTCAGTATCAGTGTTGACCAAGGGGGGAGGGTCAACCTTGGAAACCTGCTCATAGAGTTGTCTTGCATAGTCAAACCATTTAGAAGCTGTAATATTATTTCCAATTTGTATCTTTTTCGGTTGGAGCTTCTTCCAAAATAATTTGGGATTATTTTTCCCAAGGAAGATTAGTTCTTCCCTCCTTGAAACCATGAAATCGGTCTCTCTCTTTCTTAATAACTGCTTGTAAGATTTGACCTTTATGTTATCCTTGTTTGACTCTTTCCACATTCTCCTTGCCTTTTTGCATTCCTCGTCAAACCAAGCACTAACTGGAAAGCAATTTGTTAGAGACTTCTTAATTTTTGTTCTTTTGCACTTTGCAAGTGCGCATTGAATTAAATGTGTTAATTCATGACTATGAAGGTTGTGAATTGTAATTTTCTCCTTCTCAAAGAGCCTCTCTAGCGTCATTTTGAAGGTATTACAATTTTCTGGGGTCAAAAGAATTCTTCCCTGTGGGAGATTTTGTTGGACATGCTGAATTTTTGACTCTAATTGTTTCTTTTCAATCCAAGAGAAACATAAATAAATTGGCCTGTGATCTGATTTCAAATCCCATAGCTGATCTCCAACCAAAACTTCTTCCATTTTCTCACACAAACCAGCAAATTACATAATCTACCACACTTACTCCATTGCAAGTATTGTAAGTGAAATTACCAGATTTTTCCATATAGTCAAGCCATTAAAAATGACTAAATCAAAGGCCCCACATAGTGTAAGCAATTGTTCACCAAAAAGATTGCAACCCTTGTCCTCTGAAATTCTTTCCCACTGATGATTGCTTTCTTCTATAAGCGAAATAGGGTCACAATCATCTTTACAACGAAGAATGCTAGCTTGCTCACTTGCAGTCCTAGCATTGAAATCACCCACTATAAGGACTTCACCTTGCAATATGTTGCAATATCCGCTTTCAAAGCTGCAAATGGATCTTTGTGGTCAAGCCCTCTACTTTGTAGATTTTTGAAACTTGTGGCGCAAAATAGCATGCTGTAATTCTGATGTGGTTTCCATTTTCTGATATTTTAAACCAATTGAATTGCTTATTTGAGTCTTCTTTTTCTAACTAAATGAGACGGCCTTCTTTCTCCCTTACTATAACCATGATACCCCCGTGCCCTTTGCCATTCCCTGCTACCTTGTTCCACACTGCCATCTTCCAGTATCCTTCAAACAAAGGTGTCTTGCACCCTTCATGTTCATGTGTTTCTATGAGGCAAATTATGTCTCCATTCTCCACAATAAGCCCTAACCTAGGTCCTCATCTCCATGGGTAACCTATGCAGTTCCAACAAACTAATCTTAAGGAAACCTGGGTATGACTTGATTGTTACTTATTTTGACATGTAAGACTCACATTTGAGTCTTTGTCCTTGTTTTCCCATACCAACCTTGCTTTCTGATTTCCTGTTGAAGAGTTTGTTGCCTCTTCTTTATTACCATCTTGCTGCTTTGTTCTGGAAGGAGGTCCAAATTGCGCTATCACAACTTTTCCTTTATAAATCCATGCTCTCTTTCCTTCATCTCTTGCTGCCCTAACCTTTAAAATTTCTTGCCTTCTTTCCTCCTATTGTTTTACAGTTAAATCTTCTTCTAGGAAAAAACGAGAACCCCTAATGAGATGTTTCTTGCTTAGAATAATATATTTATCATGCAAGCTAGTCATAATGACTTTTATGGGTCTGGCTCTCTCCCTGTTAAAATTACCCACCCTCCATGCTTGGCATATTTGTCCTTGCCATAGCAACTTGTCTTTCAATAAGTCTCTTGCAAGGTCAAGAGTACATTCATTTTTCCCATAGTCTTTCACCACTTTAATAATTATGTTTACTGCCCTATTTTGTCTTTCCTTGCCTTCGCTATCTTGCATGTTGTCGACCTGAATATTTGTTTCTCCTTCCTTATTAGCAGAATTGCTAATAACTTGAGCCCAAGTTTTGGAAACTCTGGTGGAATCTTCTTTCATTTCTTCTCTTGTGTTCTCTTCATGGTTGTTTATTTGCACAATCATTTTCCCTTTATCCTGAGATGATCTCACATTCACCACCTCTGTACTTTCCACTACATATTTCTTTATGTTTTTCACATCCACCTTCATGCGTTGCCATTCTGTCTTCCCTATCAGAAGAGCTTCCTCTAGCAATGCCACTTGTTCTTTTAAAATTTTATTGCTTTCTGCTAATGCCTTGTTCTCAGCCGTTATTATATGAATTTTATGATCTCTTTCCTACCCTTTAGCTTCTAAAACCTCCAACCTTTGTTTTGCATTTAACAATTCTTTCACATAAAGATCATATGACGAGGTGAGAGGTGTGGATGTGGGACTATATAAGGCAAAATCATCAATGACTTTTCCTTTGGACTTCTTGTTGCCACGTGCTTGTGGAGGAGACTTGTTTGAGTGCTTTTTGTGGAGGACTCAATTACTTTTATTTTTAGATTGTTTCTTCCTTGTTTTCTCCCATTTTAGACGGGCTATTCTTCATTTTAAAATGCCCTGATATTGTTTAGCATTGAATCAAACTCACTTGCCAGCATTGGCAGATGAGGCAATTTTCACTTGTCCTAAATCATTTGTCTCCACATGTTCAGAAATTTATGGTTCCTTTTTCATGTTTGAATGCATTCATTGTTGCTTGCTCACTGCTCAATACTTCTGCTGCATAAAAACTCCCTGCTTTCACACTGCTCACTATTCGTTGCTTGCTGCTCTCGTTGCTGCCCACACTACTCTGCTTATATTGCTGATCACACTGCTCACCACACTGCTCTGCTCATAAATGCCCTGAATATATGTTTTCCAGAGGTGACACCAGTGTGAGTGCAGCGATTTTTTAGAAGTGAATGCCTTACTTTCTGGTGGTCAATAGTTATTCCCTGGTCTTGTTTTTATACCATACCGACTCTAGTTTGGTGGCTCTTTGCATGAGGATATATGCGTGCATATATTTGATAAAACTATATGCTAGATTCCCTCGGAATAATCCTTTGAATAGATGGACCGATAAAACAACACGTCATGTATCTTCGCAACTTCCATTCCATGTCAAATTTAACAAAATTAGGACATGACCAGAGGCGAGTGGCCCCAAATCGTCATCTTCCTTCAACTGTCTCGTCTCTCTACAATCCTAACTCAATTTCAAACCCACAAGTGCACTCGGGTCTCTCTGAGATCTGGGTGGCTTGGATTTCGTTCTCAAATTATTTGACACTAGGTTTATTTGGCATATGTCAGAAGGAATTATACTATTTTTTCTTTTAAATTTAATAAAAATATGTTATAAAATTAAATTCAAATAAAATATTTATAAAATATTTTGAGTGTGAAATGAGAGGGTTTTTGGGAATGTTATATTGATGAGCCATGGTATTGGCCCATGGTATTGTAACAAAGCATATTTACAAGTTAATAATATCTATGGCAAAGCGAACATGAATTTCCATGGTTAAACATATTGTTATATTGTAAATTTATGTGCTTATTAATTAAATTTAAATATGGTTACATAATCTTCATTCTATTTTATAAGGTAAAATGGATCTTAACTTATTGTTGCTACTTATACATTTTAATATAATATGTATATTATGATTTTTTTAATCTAAAAAGTTATAACAAAAAATAAATTACAATGTAACAAATTTGAATTTTACTATTTTTATTACTTTTAACTTTTTGTGGACACTACAACATCTCCCTTGGGCTCTATATTAATTTTACATATTATAAATTGGACATACTAATATAAATTCAACATATTAAGTGGACATGTAAAAATGTTTAAAAACTTTTTTACATTACATCTACACATTACCCCTATAATGGGTTGTAGAGAGACTCTGGCACAAAAAACACAAGAAATATATGTGTTAAAAAAATATAATATATAAAAAGAGAGAATAATTATTCTATTAATAGGTTTTCTAGGGTAATTCATTCATTTTTAATATGGAGTTGACATATAACATTTTAAATGTTAATAACAAAAATAATATATAGAGAGATATGTAACATTTTTAAAAATATTTATAAAAGAAAAAATTGTATAGAGAAAGAATCTTTTGGATATATTTTTTGTACTTCTAAATATGATTAGGACATGTATTAAGGTTATTTTAATTTGTAGAATGTGAATCATAAATAAAATATTTCAATGTCAATTACATATATATGTGTGTGTGTGTGTGTGTCACAACACCAATGCACATTTTTTTTTTATTTACACGTATATACATGAGTAATTACAAAAGGAAATATAATAATACTTTAGATATTGAGTCACTATACATATAGATAATTTGATCATTATCTTAATAATACTACATGGGTTGATTCGCTGTAATTTAAAGTTTATCCGATCATTAATTCAAACATTGATACATTCTCCAAGGTACAGATCAGTCCTCTATTTCACATGCTTAACTCCAATGCTGGTCCTTTCCGCGTGTTCCGGATGTACTCCGTTGTTGACTGGGCTGATGGTCTCATTTATTACTTAGATTTTTATTTAGTTTTTTTTTACAGTCATCTGCCGACGGATCTGTCTACCTCTTCTAACATTTAATAACCCTGCCTCGCCATGGTAACATGGCGTGGCAGGATGGTACCTCATCTGTTGGATCCTCGGGATGATACTCACATTGACGGTGTGGCCCTTGAGTTCTGGATCCTACGGCTGGGAAAACTCTGGAGGGTTACTCGAGCCCGATGGCAGGAAGTTCATTTCATTTTTTCATTTCATTTTGGTTTCCTCGCTTTTAGGAGTCTGGTTCGATTTTCCACTTGGTTGCTTAGCTTGGTGCATCATGCCACTGTGTAATAGCAAAGGTGGTTCCATGGAAATTTCTTCCATTTACTGTTTGACACCAACTCCAAGAACCAGGTAAGGTTGCATGATCCTTGTTTTTTTTTTGAATTTGTCTATTTCGGCATTGTAAAATGTCCTCAGGTCTTCGCTGACACATCTTCTTCCATGAATCTACAAGAACAAGGGTGAGGAGGCCGGGGGTTTCGTTCCACTTCTCCAAAGGTGCAATTTCCCTTACTAGCCTTCCACAACCAAGAATTTCCGAGTAAGACCATAACAGTTTCCAGCTTTCGACAGTCAGGGGCATTATGCAAATGATTTAGGGTTCTGGTCAATTTCACCAGATTCACGCTAGCTTTGTGTTTGTATATGTAAAGGGGTTATAGACAACTGTCGGACGGACTAAATCACTAAGGAGATTTCCTATTGTTGTAACAAAAGCATAATAGGTCTATTTTGATGGGTTTGAATGAAGGGTTTTGGTCGTTTACAACCTGGAAACCTAGTTGTTTAGATAAGTCTATTTCTTCGTTCTGATAATCGGGTTACCCTGGTAGTACCCGTGTCTTTAAACTCTCTCGGCTATAAATTATAAAGGACTGTTTATTACTTTATTTAAGTCTCCTTCGATCGATGCAACACACCTTGCTCTCCTTCTGGAAAGTATAGAGTTTATTGTGGCCTGTCTGGTGTTATTTCTTTGTGTGAAAGGTTCTCACACAGTTTGATTCTTTTGCGCATATCGCGCTGTGTCTTCTTATGTTGATTTCATGAGGGTCATCGAACCTTTCTATGGGTTCGGCTCTAATTTAATTGCAGTATAAAGGTTTTTACAACAGAGTCTCACCATTTTAATATGTATCTGATATTTTACTGCAACTCTGCCTGTGTTAACTGCTGCAGGCTCACAACTCTGTCCTTAATAATATACAGTAGTGTTTTCAATGTTTTTCAAAGTTCATAGAATAAAGTGGCTCTCGTCCTAGTTCCTCTAGTCCAAATACATTTACTATAACTAGCTCCCATAGTTCTTCCAGTTCTTGATTATGGACTGGGTATTTAGTGATTTGTATTCTCTGACTTTGTTATTTCAGATAGTTAGTTGTGCTTTTAGGGTTTCACTAAAACCCAGCTCTGTATGTGTTAATTTCTCTCTACCAAAATTTGTCTCGAAAGAAAGAAGTCAGTTCTATAATTATTAATTCCTCCTGAGAATGAAATAAACAGATCTACTTTTCTTTATAAAAAGTTCAATTTCCAGATAATGAAATAAGCAGATCTACCAGTTCATATTATTTACAATTCCCAAAAAATGAACTACCAAAACTATTTCTTTTAATTTTTTTCAGGCGAGGCAGTAACTCCATAAGGCAAAAATGATTCGTGTATTATTCCATCAGGTAGGTCTTCATTATATTCATGAGGGAGAGACTGTTCAGTTCATCTCCCAATGACTGTTCGTATTTCTTATTTATCTATTTACATATATTCACCTAATCACAAGGATTAGGTGTCAACATTCCCCCCTTAATCTGAAGGGATGTTGTTGAGTCCAAGCATCATTCTGAATCGTTCAAGCTTTTCTCTTCCAAGCGCTTTGGTGAAGATGTCTACAATTTGCTCATTTGTGGAACAATGACAGAGATGGATTGTTTTGGCCTCAACATGATGTCGAATCAGATGATATTTAGTATTGATGTGCTTCGTTCGATCATGGAACTTTGGGTTCTTGGCCAACTTTATTGCAGAGGTATTGTCAATCATGAGTGGAGTTGATTGTACTTGTTTTACCTGCAAATCTTCAAGAATTTTCCCGAGCCACACAATTTCTTTTGTTGCTTCAGCTGCTGCCATGTATTCTGCTTCTGTTGTGGAATCTGCTGGAACTGATTATTTGCATGATCTCCAGGAGACAACTCCTAATCCAAGACTCATAGCATATCCTGATGTAGATACCCCAGTTTCTTTGTCTCAATCGAAGTTTGAATCAGAGTATCCAATCAAGCTGAAGTCGTCCACCTGCATATACTTGATTCCAAAGTCTTGAGTTCCCTTCAAGTACCTTAGAACTCTTTTTGTAGTAGACCAATGTCCCTCACAAGGCTTTTGCTTAAACCTGGAGAGGATTCCAACAAGAAACGAAATGTCTGGTTTGGTAGTAGTTAGGTAGTTGAGACTTCCTACAAGCTGTCTATACTTTGTTACATCCTCAAATTCTTTTCCTTCAATAGATGTGAGCTTTAAGTTTTGTTCCATTGGAGTAGTAAGAGGATTGCACTCTGTCATGCCAAACCTATTCAACAGATCTCCAATGTATTTCTTTTGAGAAAGAAATATGGAATTCGGATGTTGGGTTACTTCAATGCCAAGATAGTAATGAACATAGCCCAAATCAGTCATTTCAAAAATTTTCCCCAATTCCTTCTTTATGGATGCAATGTAGCTTTCATTGTTCCCTGTCATCAAAAGATCATCTACATATACCACAAGATATAAAATTGTTTTGCCAACTTTCATGACAAATAAAGTTGCATCATCAAGATCATAATGTTTGAAATTGAGTTTCAGAAGATGCTTAGTTAGTTTTTCATACCAGGCTCGCGGTTCTTGTTTGAGGCCATACAAGGACTTCACCAATTTGCATACTTTATGTTCATGTCCTTTCACAACAAATCCTTCAGGCAGGGACATAAAAACATTCTATTTTAGATCTCCATTTAAGAAAGCAGTTTTTACATCCATTTGGTGGACTTTCCAACCGTTCTGAGTTGCTAGTGCAAAGAGTGTCCGGATGGTAGCCCATTTTGCTGTGGGGGAAAAAGTCTCCTCATAATCGACCCCTTCCTTCTGTGCAAAACCTTTTGCCACAAGCCTAGCTTTGTGCTTTTCAAGTGAGCCATCAACTTTATACTTGTTCTTGTAGACCCACTTGCAGCCAATTGGTTTGGTTCCTAATGGAGGATCAACTAGCTTCCAAGTGTCGTTCTTTATCAGGCATCATACTCCTTTTGCATTTCTTCTTTCCATTCATCATGAGAAGCAACTTCTTTGAAGGAAGTTGGTTCAAAATCTGTAGACAAGTTCAATTCACAATCATAAGAAACATCCATATCAACAGGTGAATTAGAGTCATCCACATCACCTCCATTTTGCCGGTTTGAATTTCTAGTTCCTGTCTTTCCAACCTCATTAGGATGAACACTTTCAAGTGTCTTTGTCAGCCACTTTGGGGGACCTTTTTCAGATGGTCCAGGCTGCTCCATTGATTGAGTTGGGACTGAATCAAGATTGAGTCTCCCAATTCTATCAATCACATTACTTAAAGCATCATCCGTTGTTGGAGTTTCATGCGGGGGAGAGTGTTCTTCAGAAGAAGATTCCACATGTTGATATACTATAGGAATATCCCCTTCAAGATGGGGAATCTGATTATCAAATTCTTGAAATGATTTTGCTTTTGCGAATCTATCCAAGTGATCAAGTTGCCGCTCAACAACATTGTCAGTTTTGGATGATTCAAGAAACATTACATCTCTAGATACAACAAACTTCTTATTTTCTTCATCATAGAGGCGATATGCTTTGGAGGTGTTTGAATATCCCAGAAAGATACACTTACGACTTCTAGCACCAAGTTTGTTTCTATGTACCTTTGGTATCAAGGAATAACAGGTGGAACCAAAGACCTTGAGATGCTTTATCGAAGGAACATGTCCATACCACATTTCATATGGAGTCTTGTTTCTTATAGCATTAGATGGACATCTATTCTTTATATATGCAGCACATAGAACAGCATCAGCCCAAAACATTATCTTTACATTTTTGAAGAAGAGCATGGATCGTACCATATTTAAGATTCTCCTATTCATTCTTTTAGCTACACCATTCTGTTGGGGATTATAAGGCACAATTGTTTGATGTTTGATCCCATGTTGGTGAAGATAGTTTTCAAGTTCATTTGATGTGTATTCTTTTCCATTATCAGTGCGAATAGACCCAATATGAGATTGTGCATCATTTTCAATCCATTTATGAAAATTCTTGAATGTTTGAAAAGCATCAGATTTGTTCTTCAATAAATAAACCCAACACATTCTGGTGTAGTCATCAATAAATGTCATGATATATTTATTTCCATTTGCAGAAGGAACAGGCATTGGACCACATAAATCTGAATGAATGAGTTCAAGTTTTCTATGTTCTCTTGAATGTGAATCATGAAAAGACTGTTTGCTATGCTTTCCTAGAATGCAAGCATCACATTGCTTAAGTTTCCTAGGAATTGTAGGAAAACCAGCAACACCATTTTTCTTCAATAAACGGAGACTATCATAGTTCAAATGTCCAAATCTAGCATGCCATAATAAACTTGATGGAAATGTACCTTCTTCATGGTGAGAATTGTATGAGAAATGTTGTGTATGAGCAGAGGTTCCTTGCAGCTTGAGAAGCCTTTCTTCTTCTATTCCCCTCATGACAAGTGAGTGGTCATATGCTTTTCTTACCTCAAGCTTGCCATCAAACATATGAATGGAGTGACCTTGCTGGCAGATGTGGACCAAGGACAACAAGTTTCTCTTGAGCTGTGGGAGATATAGAACATGATGCAGAAGAAAGTCTGGAAGACCAGGCAATTTAAGCCTGATTGTGCCAAGCCCTGATGGCTTGATTTTTTATTAGTCTGCAAAGTATACTGCTCCATCAACATTATCAGTGAAATATTCAAAAAAATATTTTCTATGAGTCATGTGGTAGGTTGCTCCTGAATCAAGCAACCAATCATTTTTCCAAGAAGCAAGTGAAGCATTAAATAAATCTTCATTTACTCCAATGTTACATTGTGCCACAACATAGTGAGTGGATTCAGGTGTTTTACCATTGTCTGTATCATCATTTTTACCTTTCTGTTGGTTTCTTTTCTACTCAATTTTGTCCCACAGTAGCTTGCATGTAGAGGCATCATGTGATCCATTTCTTTTGTAGCGTATGCAGTGCAAATCTACCTTTTCTCCTTGAGAATGTTTGCCCTCCCTGCCTCTGAAATATCTTCCTCTTCCTCTTCGACCACCTCTTCCTCTTGTAGAATCTTGAGTAGAATGCTTTTCTTTATGAGCAAGGCACACGGCCTCTTTAGAAGATTTAGGGGTTGTCTTCTTTCCAAAAGATTTCTCTCTTTTAGCAAACTTTTTCACAAGAGAGTCAAAGGTTATATCTTTGAGATTTCTATTTTCTTGCAATAACTTAAGATAATTGGAGTAAGTAGGATAAAGTGCCTTGAGAAAAGCAATAAGAGGAATATCTAATTCAACCTTAGTGGATTTGATATCATGCATTATAGACTTTACTTCAGATGCAAGAGCAAGAGGATCATTATTTTGCAGTTCAAGAGTGAAGAGTTTAATCATGAGTTGAACAACTTCAAGTGCAGAATGTGAGTCATAGAGTTCTTTCAGCTTTTGTAAGGCTTCAAAGGCAGTTGAATATGACAAAATATGGTGACTCACCTCTTCATTTACAGATGCTACAATTAATGCATAAGCTTTGCTGTTCTTGTTTTCCCAAATGACGAGTTCTTTGTCTGAGGTAGGCTGTACTGGTTCATTGTCTCCATCTCCGACACACACTTCTTTCCACAACTCAAATGAGGGTGTGTTTTATCATCCGAGACCATTCAAGATAGTTCTCCTTGCCAGTGAGAACTATTCCCACCATGGATATGATTGAATGCATTCTGTAAAAAAAAAAACTTCTTCTGATAGAAAAAATACTTCTGCCAATATACAGTAAAATTGTACTTCTGGTGGTAATTTTTTTTTTTTTTTTTACATTTCAAAAGGGCATTTTCTCCATGTACAGTCTTTGTCTTTAATGAAAATATAAAACATAGATCAGCTATGCATTCTTAGAAAATTTTCAAATTTCATCCTCATCATTTTCTGCAACGTTTTTGAATTGTTTTACATGAAAAGGCAACAGAAAAGGGTGGAAGATTGCAGCTACCATATGGACCCCTTAAAAATATTCAACTCACAATATATATCGAATATGTTTGGCTGCAATATATATCGAATACCATACAACATATCCACTTCACTCACAGAACGACCTTCAAGAAAGAAAGGAACACCAACACACGACGACCATGTATAAAAGGATTGCAACTATCATATGGCTTTCAAGGATTCATGCAGCATATCATTTAAAATTTCCCAACACAACATTAATGCAGGATTCACACAACGATTTAAATGAACTGTACTATTTCAAAGAAGAAGAATTCCATCATACACTGCTCTCTTCAGCACATACGAACCAAAGCAGGAGTTTCGACCAGCATTCATTCAATAAAATAAAATGATCTTCACCCCCACGACTTTGCACGATTGTTATGGTAGCTTCAACTCATTACTCAGGGCAACAATCGACTTCATACATTTCAACAATTTTCTTTCAAAGAATTAACACAGAGTTTCTAGAGTTTACAGGAGAAGGTTCATCGGACATCAATGGAAAAAGGTGGAAGATGCCGTGATAGAGAAAAATGACAGAGAAATCGAAACCGTCTCAGCATTGGAACTAAAATTGGTTTTGGAATATTCAGCAGAGGAACCTGATAACCTGCGTGGAGCAGCGTTCTGGTGACTGTGGCAGCAACGTTCAGGTGACTGTGGCAGCAGCGTTCAGGTGACTGCGTGGAGCATGCTACCAACATTTATGAACAGGCAACATTTTTGAATGGAGAGACAACACTTTGTATGGAAGGCTATTTTGAATGGAGAGCAGAGGAGCAGAATAGGGAGTTACAAAGGGCATAAAAGCTAAAAAAAGGAGTTGGCTCTGATACCATGTCAGGCCAGGCAGTAACTCCATAAGGCAAAAATGATTCGTGTATTATTCCATCAGGTAGGTCTTCATTATATACATGAGGGAGAGACTGTTCAGTTCATCTCTTGATGACTGTTCATATTTCTTATTTATCTATTTACATATATTCACCCAATCACAAGGATTAGGTGTCAACAATTTCTACATACAGTGTGTCTGTAGAAGATTTTCCAGATGATGACATTTAACTAAGCAGTACTGTTTTCCCTACCTAAAGCTGTCCAGAGACCTAGGGTCAGTTCAGTAACTAGTTTAATCCAATTAGTTCTGTCTCTAAATCTCTTCTGTTACCGAGGGTTAAACAATATTGAACCAACACAATATCTTTTCATTCCTGTATTTTTCTCTAATTACTGAACATGTATATATTTAGATACCTATCATTCTAGTTAATGCTCATATAAAGTCTTATAAATTCGATCGAGCAACAAATAGCTTAAGATGGTGTTACATGCCTGATTCTTTAAAGAAAAAAAAGACCTTCAGGGTAGAAGACACCTTATCATCTACTGCTCTTTATCCACCCATCCATGAGATTTGTCCTCCAGACCAAATCTCCCCCCTAGCTTACTTGCAAGACCACTGTCCTCTGCAAGTCTATTTGCACACAGTGCTGTGCTATCTGGTCCTCACTAGACTTAGCGTCATATCCCCTTTTCCCGTCTGACCTTTCAGCATGTGTTTTTTTCCTCCCCTCCACTCTTTTCTTTGGAGCATGGGGAGGTAGTTAGGGTTTTTCTTTCAAGCAACTGCTCTTTTCCAACTTCCCCATTGAGAAGTTACAAAGCCTGCTTTATTCACAACATTTTCCTAATTCAAAGTTAACACATTGTTTAACTTAACATTAACAACCATAATTACCAGTTTGCTCCTTACTGTGATAAAACAAAATATTACAATATATTTGCTTACTATGGTAAAATAAATATTTACAGTATATCTGTCTTTACTGCAGTAAAACAAATATTTACAGTATATCTAGGGATATCACATCTTCCCCCACTGAAATCAAACATCATCCCGATGTTTTCTGGACACAAACAGAACCAGATATGCTTCTTTCCGGAGTTGTTCATCCTCCTAGGTAGCCTCGTCCAGTCTAAAGTGCTGCCATTGCACTTTAACTTGGGTGATGGCTCATTTCCACAACGTTACTTCTCTCTGTTCGAGTATATCCAGCAGCTCAACCAAGAATTCTCCTACCGGCTCATCCTGAATCAAACAAAACCTACATCAGTTTGTTTTCCTTAATATCAAAATTATTTAAGTCTACCTAAGTTACCATTTTACCTAGATATCTTGCCAACTGACTATATGCTTAGGATCATAAATGTATCTTTTTAATACAGACACATGAAAGACGTTGTGAACCCGCATATGGCTTGGTAGAGCAAGTTGGTATGCCACTGGCCCAACTCTTGCTAATATTTGAAATGGCCCACAAAACGGGGTGCCAGTTTGTTGCACCCGTTCCACTATAACATACTCTTTTTAGGTCTTATTCTCACATACACATGATCACCTACTTGATATTCCTTGAAACTTCACTTCCTGTCGGTAAAATTCTTCTACCTATCTTGGGCTGCCTTTAAGTTGCTTCACACCTTCTTGACCATCTCTTCCATCTCCCTTAGCATTTTAGGCCCCAGCAATAGCTTGTCTTCAGGTCCCCCCCAAATGGAGGGTGTGCGACATTTTCTTCCGTACAACACTTCAAATGGGTTCATTTGCAAAGAAGTATTATAGCTGTTGTTGTATGCAAATTTGACCAAATGCAGGTAATCTTCCCATTTTGATGGTCATTGCATTATGTACGATCTCAGCATGTCTTCCACTACTTGGTTCACCCGTTTTGTTTGTCCGTCTGTTTGAGGGTGATAGGCAGTACTGAAATTTAGTTGAGTTCCCAACCCCTCAAACAGAGTCCTCCAGAAGGCTGATGTAAATTTCACATCACGATCAGAAATTATGGTTTTTGGTAGTCCATGTAACCTGAAAACATTCTGCATGAAGATGTTGGCAATCTGCACCACTTTGAAAGTGGATTGTACCGGTATAAAATGGGCTACTTTGCTTAATTTGTCCACCACCACCATGATAGAGTCATTGCTTCTTTTAGATTTGGGTAATCCTGTTATAAAATCCATAGAGATGGTTTCCCACTTCCATTCTGGAATTGGTAGTGGCTGCAATAGTCCCGCAGGGTGCTGATGTTCCGCCTTGACTTGTTGACATTCCAAACATCGTGCTAGATATTCTGCTACATATTTCTTCATGCCTGGCTAGTAGTACTCCTTCCGAAGTGTGGTAATCAATTTTTGGTAACCTGGATGTCCCGCGTAGGGACTCTTATGAAATTCATCTAAAATCATACTTTTAATGTTACTCTGGTTGGGCACATATAGTCTTTTTTTATATCTCAATAGGACGGCAGCATCCATCACATAACCTTGCTGATATTCGCTGCTGGTTGGATTTTGAGCTTGCTATCCTATTTGCTAATATTTCAGATCCTGATTTGCTGCCTCCTTAACCATTTCATCGAAGGTAGTCCACCCTTCACTGCAAGAAATTTCATAGAGGCAGTGTACCTTTTGACTTAAAGTGTCCACTACACAGTTCTCTTTCCCTTTCAAATGTTTAATCTCGAAATCAAACCCACTCAGAAAATCTACCCACCATTCCTGTCTAGCATTTAAGGTAGGCTGATTAAAATAACTAGTCAGGCTGTGGTGATCTGTCATTAGCAGAAATTTTCTGCCCAACAGATAGTGATGCCACATCTTTAGGGCATGAATGATAGCTGCCAACTCCAAATCATAGGCAGAATATTTCTGCTCATGTTCCTTTAACTTCCTTGACTCATAGGCGATTACCTTAGCTTCCTGCATCAGGACTCCTCCTACCCCTTCCTTACTTGCATCCGTGCATACCACATACTCTTTACCTGGATCTGTTATGCTTAATACAGGTGCAGTGGTGAGTAGATGCTTGAGCTATTCAAAAAAAAAAATTCATTTAGCCGTCCATTTAAAAATTTTCCCCTTTTTCTGCAGGGAAGTGATAGGATAGGCCACTCTGGAAAATCCTTCCACAAACCGCCTATAATAACCTGCTAAACCCATAAAGGATCTTATATCCGTTACATCCTTCAGTATTGGCCATTCCATTATGGTCTTGATCTTTTCAAGATCCACTGCAATTCGATCTTTAGTAATAATATGTCCTAAGTACTGAATTTGTTCCTTAAAGAAATCACACTTGTTGTATTTGGCATATAATTGATGCTCCCGGAGAGTTTGCAATACCCGTCTAAGATGCTCCTTGTGCTCTTTGATGTTTTGAGAGTATATCAGTATGTCATCAATAAAGATTAACACAAATTTGTCTAAATACCGATGAAATATGTTGTTCATTAAGCACATAAAGGTTGTGGGGGCATTGGTTAACCCAAAGGTAGTACTACGAACTCGTAGTGCCCATAGTGAGTCCTAAAGGCAGTTTTGGCTATATCTTCCTCTTTGATTCTGATCTGATGGTATCCCGAATGCAAGTTAATTTTAGAGAATACCGTAGCCTCTTTTACCTGATCAAATAATTCATCAATACGAGGTAGCGGGTATTTGTTCTTAATTGTCAACTTATTCAGTTGATGGTAATCCATACACATGCGAAGGGTTCCATCCTTATTTTTGATGAACAACACTGGAGCTCCCCAGGGTGATACACTGGGGCAGATGTAGTTTTTATCTAATAACTCCTGTAACTGCATTTTCAGCTTTGTCAATTCTGGTGTGCTCATACAATAAGGAGCTCAGGACACCGGGGCTACCCCTGGCACCAATTCAAAGGTGAAATCTATGTCTCTCTTTGGTGGTAGTCCTAGTATCTCTTCAGGGAACAAATCTACAAACTCTTGAACTATTGGAATACTCCCTAAGGTGGCAGTCTTGTCCTTTGAATTGGCATAACCGACCTGAATAGCATATACCTGACAGCCTTTCCAGATACACTTTGCCAGTTGTGAAGCGGTTATGGGCCGTATCTATACTGGCCTCAGAATGCCTTGCATTACCTATTGCTCTCCTGATTCATTCTTGTAGCAGATTGTTTTTGTTTTTCAATTTATAATGGACCAGCATTTTTCCAACAAATCCATGCCTATCAACACATCATACAACCCAAGGGGAAGTATGTTTAGATCTACCTTCAAAGGCTAACCTACTATCTCAAGTGGACAATCATTAACTTTGGCTAGTGCCCGTCTCTTTGCTCTTGTTTCCAATTGTACTAGCCAAGAACTTTTAAACTTAATCGACTGTAATTTACATCTTTCCACAGCCTTTGGACTTACATAACTTAACGTATCACCTGGACCAATTAAAACAGATACAGGGTGATCAAAAATTTTACCTTCAAACTCCACCATTGTCGGTTGGTACTCGACCTGATGATCTTCGAGTGTGGCATTAATTTTCGGGATGCTCCGGGCCATGTCGCCTACTGTAGATGCCTTGTGGATCTATGAAATCTTATCAGTTCCTTTCTGGTGAGGATAATTTTTAACGTAATGTGGCCCTCCACATCCCCAGCATTGCACTGGGGGTCTTGCTGTCCCTTCGTTATCAACTTTACCAGTCTGTTCACTGAATCTGTTTTCAGCAGGTGGTCTGATTTTGAACTGATTTTTTTGCAGATTTCTGGTGTTCTACCCTTTTGAGAACCCCTTGCTAACGCTGCCTCAATTTCCCTTATTGGCCACAAAGATCCTATTACCTTTCTTATCAGTCCACTTCTTTCCCATAAGTTCTCCCTTCTGCTTACTTTGCTGACAGCATATCCTGGCCTTTCGTATAACCTCGTCCATCATTTTTGGGTTATCAAATTCAATTCTTTCTCTCATTGTCATGGGAAAACTACTAACGAATCGTTGTACCTTAGCCTTTTCCTCCCGTATATAAGGCACATATTGGAGTAAAGAGGTAAATTGGGTGATAAACTCATCCATTGTTTGTTGCCCAAGCTGTAGATCATGAAATTCTTTGGCTTTCTCTGTAGGTTTTAACCCCGTGCAGAAATTACCTGCATACGAATTCTAAAACATAGAAAATAAACAATGCGAGAGCATAACACATAAAACACATATACACAAAGATTTTCCCTTGGATCCCAAAACGGGGACTACTAGCTTGATTTTTCATTATGTTCCTTTCAATATTACAATACATATTTATACATGCCGAAGCATCCAATACCATGGACCAAAAACCATCGCGTCCAAAACCATGGACCGAAAACCATCGCGTCCAAAAAACATGTGCAAAAATCATGCACAAAACCATGGGTGGGTCTGCCCAACCTAACATAGGGTCCAAAACCAAAATTTTCTGGGCCACTGCCCCAGACCTTATAAAGTGGGGTTATGGGTACCCCTCAAACCCCCTGTGACGTCCCCCCCTCTAACCCTTGGTTAACTACGTGGGCTAGCCGTGGAAAGAATATAACACAACCCAACATTCTCCCACTTGTTGTTTTCTTTCCACAGGGGGCCACAAGAGAGCTTAGTCATTTATCCAGCCTTGCAACGCCCATTGTTTCTCTACACCAAGAGAACTTCTTAGAGCTCATAGATTTTGTTAATGCATCTGTAGTATTCTTCAAAGTGTCCACCTTTACCAGCAACACCCTTTTGTCTTCTATCATATCCCTCACAAAATGATACTGAACATCAATGTGCTTTATCTTTGAATGATATGCGGGGTTCTTTGCCAAGAAAATTGCACTTTGGCTATCACATTCTGTCCTTATAGCTTCTTGTAGTAACCCCATACTTGAACAGAATATTTGCAACCAAACTGCTTCCTTGCTTGCATGAGTGGCTACCATGTATTCTGCCTCTATAGTTGATAGTGCCACTACAGATTGTTTCTTACTCATCCAACTGACTGCACCTCAAAATAGGTTAAACACATACCCACTTGTAGATCTTCTCTGATCTAGATCTCCAGCCGAGTCTGCATACACAAAGCCACAAATATCCAACAATCTGTCCAATCTTGGTCTTCCTTGGTAGCGCAAACCATAATCACTAGTGCCACGCAAATACCTAAAAACTTGCTTCACTTCTATCCAATGCTCCTTTCCTGGTTTTGACATAAACCTGCTCAATACTCCCACTGCATGTGCAATGTCTGGTCTAGTACAAACCATTGCATACATCAGGCTACCGACTGCACTTGCATATGGAACACAGGACATGTCCTCTTCCTCTTCTTGTGTCTTGGGACACTGTTCAACAAATAACCTCACACCTACAGGAATAGGAACCTTCATCAGTTTACTATCCTACATATTAAACCTCTGTAGTATTGTCTCGACATACTTCCTCTAGTTTAACTAGAGCTTCCTCTTTGCCCGATCTCACTTAATTTCCATGCCCAAAATATAATTTGCAGCACCAAGATATTTCATGTCGAATTTGGAGGACAACTGGGTCTTCAAATCCTGGATAATTTCTTTGTCATTTCCAACTAGCAACATATCATCCACATACAAGACCAGATAAATAACACAGTCACCAATTAATTTAAAATACACACAGTGATCTGCTTTGCTTCTGGTGAAGCCAAGTCCCTGTATAAATGTATCAAATTTCTGATACCACATCCTTGGTGACTGTTTTAACCCATATAGAGACTTCTTTAACTTGCATACCAGTTCTTTCTTAACCTTCACCGTAAAGCCTTCAGGTTGCTTCATGTATATTTCCTCTTCTAGATCCCCATGAAGAAATGTTGTCTTCACATCCATCTGTTCTACCTCAAAATCAAAAGCAACAGCAACAGATAAAAGTAATCTAATAGAAATTACCTTGGCAACAGGAGAAAAAAAATCACCAAAATCAATTCCCGGCACTTGGGAATAACCTTTTGCTACCAACCGAGCTTTGTATTTCTCCACTTTTCCTTCTGCATTTGTCTTCTTTTTGAATACCCATTTGCTGCCAATGGGTTTCCTTCCAGCCAGCAACTCCACCAGATCCCAAGCCTCATTTTTGTGCAAAGATGCCATTTCATCAACCATGGCCTCTTTCCAGAGTTCTCCATCCTCTGAATCCACTGCTTCCTTCATAGTTCTGGGATCATCATTAGTAACATACAAAGCAAACTTTGAATAGAAAGCATATGGACTATACCTTTCTGGCTACCTTCTTTCTTGAACTGATCTTCTCACACCTGGAGTTTGTGGCTCTTCATCTTCTGATTCCTTCTCTACTGTAGAGTTTGATTCTTCCTCCTTTAGCTCAAACTCTATCTTCTCAGGTTCCTTTGGTTGGACTTCATGTTTAATTACATCTTTCACCTCTCTGAACACCACATCTCAGCTGTACACAACCTTCCTTGTTACTGGGTTCCAAAGCTTATAACCCTTTAAACCATCCTTATACCCAATAAAGATGCACTTTTCAGATTTACTATCCAACTTGGTTCCTTTCTCCTTTGGAAAATGTACATATGCATCACATCCAAATACCCTCAGATGTGAAAGAGAGGGTTTCTTACCAATCCATACCTCTTGTGGAGTTTTATCCTCCAACACCGATGAAGGTGACCTGTTGACCAAGTAACATGCAGTATCCACCGCCTCTACCCAGAATTCATGTCCTAACCTGGCACCACTAAGCATGCTTCTTGCGCTTTCCATCAACATCTTGTTCATTCTTTCTGCAACTCCACTTTGCTGAAGTGTATATGGAGTAGTCTTCTGCCGTGACATACCACACTTCTTATAGAATTCTTCAAATTCCTTGCTGCAAAACTCTCCACCATTATCTATCCTCAACACCTTTATCTTCTTCTCTGTCTGATTTTCCACTAGAGCCTTAAATTCTTTAAACCTGTTAAGGACTTCAGATTTCTTCTTAAGGAAATATATCCATGTATTCCTTGAGAATTCATCTATAAATGATACATAGTACACAGACTTACCCAGTGATGGAACCTTCACAGGTCCAAACACATCAATGTGCACAAGCTCTAATATCTGTTTCGCACTCTTACTACCAGAGGGGAAACTCACCCGATTCTACTTCCCATATACACAATTTTCACACAAATCAAAATACAGATAGCTATCACTCATACCTTCTACCATACCTTTACCATGAAGTATTCGAAGGCCTTTCTCTCCAATATGTCCAAGCCTTTGATGCCACAACATGGTCTTCTCTCCAGAGACCACTAGATTTTCTGCTCGACTTTCAAGAACCACAGAACTGTTGCACCCGTCAACAACAGTGCTGCCTTGCAGCTTGTACAGAGTTCCAATTCAAACTCCCTGCATCAATACCAGTGCTCCCCGAACCATTTTGCAGGTATCCTTCTCGAACACTGTTTTTACACCCGCATCATCCAACTTGCTTACAAAAATCAAATTTCTGGCCAATGCAGGAATATGCAGAACACTCAGAAGTGTTCTAACCCTTCCACATTGCAACTTCAATTTTACTTTTCCACGACCAATGATTCTAGCCTTCCTGTCATCCCCCAAGAAGACATCACCACCATCGTATTTCTCATACTCGCAGAACCACTCTCTATGGGGAGTGAAGTGAAAGGATGCACCTGAGTCAATCAACCATGCCTCATGATCTACATGTGTACTTGAAGAAGCCAAGTACACATTCCCACCTTCATCTGAGGTGGTTTTCGCCTCTACAGAAGGAGCATCATCAGATCCCTTTCCTTTTCCAAGAGCTTTAGATTTACAGTCCCTTTTGTAGTGCTCTTCCTTTTCGCATTTCCAGCACACCACCTTTACAAGTTTTTCTGGAGATTTAGATCTCCCTCTAGATTTAGATTTCCCACTCGATGACTTATTTTTGCTTCTGTTCTGGGACTCTCCTCGTGCAAACAAGGCATCACCATTCTGGCTCTCCATATTTTTCTGTCTCATTTCCTCCGTTAGCAAGGATGAGACTATTTCATCAAATTGCAAGGCAGTTGCATTGCTACCTATTGCAATAACCAGACTATCCCACGAATCTGGTAGAGAACACAATAAACTGATGCACTTATCTTCATCTAAAATTTTAATATCAACAGATGCTAATGACTTACCACAGTATTAAATGCATTCAGATGCTCTATCACTAAGTCTCCATCTTTCATCCTCAGGTTATATAACTTTTTCCACAGGAACAGTTTATTCAGCAGAGACTTAGATTGGTACAAAGTCCCTAACTTTTCAAACAAAGCCTTCACCTTAACTTCCCCTGATACATTCAACAATACTGAACTGCAGACACACAATCGTATTGTGCTCTTTGCCTTCCGATCCAACTTCTTACTTTCTTCATTGGACACTCCCGTTGGTTTAGTACCTGGATCTACAACGATCCACTGATCTTTATCCACCAATAGATCATCCATCTTGAGTTTCCACAACTCAAAACTCTGACCATTAAATTTCTCGATCTCTATATTACCACTGCTTACCATCTTCTTTCACCAACAGAATCGATCTCGTAGATCTCACACTGAACAAGGTCTACCACAGGCTCGAGTGAAACCTCTCAGCAACAAAGGCGTTCCCTTGAAGCCAAAAAAGCTCTGATTCCAAATGTAGGTTTTAACCCCATACAAAAATTACCTGCATACGAATTCTAAAACATAGAAAATAAACAATGTGAGAGCATAACACATAAAACACATATACACAGAGATTTTCCCTTGGATCCCAAAACCGGGACTACCAACTTGATTTTTCATTATGTTTCTTTCAATGTTACAATACATATTTGTTACAGGGAAAAGTGTCTATGCAGAACTGCTAATCCCACTAAGGCTAGTGGCTACCTTAGAAACAAACAAAGTAAAGACTACTTTTGTTTTCCTTTATGAGAGATAGATGAGAGAAGAATAAAGGAGACCAACATCTGTCTTGCGCTTGTCTCCTTACTCGATTCCTCTCTCTTCTGATAGTCCTTTGCTACTTGATTCCTTGTATACCCAGCTTCACAGAGTACCTGTAGAATCAAAGCAGCATAATACTATACGAGAACATGGATCTATTATCATAAACAATCTAGGATCAGATGTAAATTGACCATACAAATGCATAAAACATAAATCACACAAGAGTATGGAGGAAAACTTGAATAGCTTTATTGATAATCAAGAAAGAGCCAAGAGAGTTACAACCAGTTGTTATGACCCAACATCATCCTCTCAGCAAGAAGAAGCCCTTCTTCACCTCATGACAAGCTTAGATCACCCAACACTATGATCTTACACCAATAAACCAACAGCAATTCCTTACAAGATGCAAAATTCTAGCCTCTGGATCTTTGAGATGAGGGATCCATATATAGATATCTGTAAGGGAGATGAGTTAGCTTGTAATTTGATTAGTTTCTTCCCTCTGATAGTTCTTGCTTCCACTTGGAGATTGATGATCTCTTACTCGTCCCTGGTTGAATTCAGAGAGGCAAGTGTCACAGGGGAAGTTTCTGGAAGATTCCATGCTTTTCCACCTCACGGATTGACATTGCCATTTGTCTCTTCTCGCCCATCGCACCCCATAGAAGGGCTTTTTGAAATGCAACGCACCCACTGAGTGTACTTAGGTGAGATGCAATGCACTTTTCCTATGGAGCAGGTGAAATGATCCTGTTTTGACCAATTCTGAGTAGTTTTTCATGGAGAACTTCTGGGAGAAGCTGTAATCAGTTGACCTTGTTCCTTTAGGGGTTGGAACAACAATTTTAGGGACTTAGGAGCCCTTGGTTTATGGACATTTTATGCTTGGGGTTGCAGTGCCCAAAAATGTCTATAACAGTTGCCCCCTAATGCATGAGGTCATTAATCTTTTTTGATGTTGGGTGAAATGCTTTATCATGAGGATTCGAAGTTCTTTCAAGCTAGGAGGAGACCTGTAATAAGATACAATACAATACATTATCTTCATAATATTTTCATGATCTAGATGAGGCGGGCATTCCCATGCTCAGCTTTATAAATTCATTTTCATGTACATAGGATAGACAATCGTCTGAGTGTAGACTGATGATTCTGGTAGAGCCATCATCCCTTTGATTGGATGATTATCTGTGCAGCAATGATGTACATTTGATGTCTTTATTTTCCTGAATATATATCGCAGCCCAGATGGATGAAACTAGATCCGGGGTCTTCAATCTCGTTCGATATTCACTCAAAGTACAAGTCGATCCATGTGAGAGTTGTTCTGGATTCGAACATGGAAAGACACCGCTTGATTACCAGCCAATGATGTAAGTTTTTAACAGGCGCAAGAGGAATCACCGATAATGATGATGACCCTCAAGGTACTACAGTACAATTCACGTGGTGTGAATACGGGACTTGGCGTCGAACACCACGCAAAATCTTTCGATCAAAGGCCAATGATGTAAACCTATCGCCAGAAGTGAGAAACTTGCCATTGAGGCATGCAAGCTTCAAAGTACTGAAAGGTGTGTTCCTAGATCGACTTCTTGGATAATGAGTTGATGTCGACAAGAAGCGATCTGTCATAGGAGGGCCTTACTGAATCCCACATCAATGACACGGAACGGAGCAAATGATTTTAATGGAGGTGAAAACGGTTTGGTGATATAAGGTTCAGGGTGGCGGTCATGAAAGAATGGAGTGTAAATGTATTGCAGCGGATGAGACACAGGTGAATTCTTTGAGTGACTTCTCTTGAACATACCGGCGACACTGACATGATGGATTGGTAGCATTAACCCCAAATGTAGATGGCGTGATGTGACCATGGTGATGTGACCGGTGAATGAAACAACCCAACCCGACTTGGATGCGGAGTGAAAGTGTCATGTTCAAGAGCGACTTGCTACCAACAAAGTTTCTTCAAGTTTTCTTCCAGTCATTGCTGACCAGTACCTCTTTATTTTTGTCAAGCTTGAGGAGGATAACATATGCTTGTTCTATAATTTTCCCTTCGGGCAAACCCATTGCTATGTTTTAACGAACCTAGCGATAGTAAACTCGTTCTTGTCTGCTATGGACAAGATTGTCGCTATTAGGTTTTAACGAGTTTAACGACAAAGATAACTCGGTCCTTTTCAATTTTAGAGAGTCTGAAAAGGGATGTAAAGGAAACTCCAAAAATCCTTTTTCGTCATCTAATCCCTTAAGTTCGAAAAAGTATAAAACAATACAGAAGGGATGAATTTTCGATACTTTTAACGAGCTAAACAAAACAAGCACTCGATCTTTTTGTGTAATAATCCCTCGGGTCCAAAAAGATTAAAATCTAGAGGAGGGATAGCACTTCCGGTCACTTTAACGAGCTGGAGAGGCCAATGGCTCGGCAATCTTTTCATATTTTATGAGTCAGCTGAAAAGAGCTTAAAGGAGACTCGTCTTTGAGGAACGAGTGATAAATTCGGGTAGTAGCTGATTCCAGGTAAGGTTTGGAATTTCCCAATCATGGCAATGTTACGAGGATGGCTAATAGAATCACTCTTCGCAGCTGTTCCTCAAAAGGGGTAAACAATCAAGTGGAGATGAATGATCGACCAATACAAAGTGGAGGTGATGATGAGAACACGACCAAGGCTTTAAAGGCTGAAGTACTACATTCACGATGGTTATTTACCAGGGATTAGTTCATTTTTTAATGAGCTTAAACGCGGGGAGAAACATTTGCTCATGACTTATGTTTATTTTTTAATGAGCTTGAACTATGTGCTAAAACTGCTTGATTAATCCAGTCGTATAACAAGAATGTCTCATATATAAAAACGACATTATTTAAAAGCTTTGCCCCACATCCTTTCTTTATGCAAATTAGGAAACGACCAATCCTATGAGTTTAGAGGGTTAGAGGACCTACAAATTTAAAAAAATAAATGGTCGCTCTTCGCTTGCATGCCAAAAGGTTTGCATGCCCCCAGGTATAAAATAGAGTTTCAAGGTCACCCTTAAATCTACCGACAAAACATTTGTTTTATCGGGAAAGGTTTACCTCTTTCAGGTTACCAAAGATTGTTTTATCTGCAGTGCAAACAAAACACTTCTTTGGCGATGTCTACCGAAATAGACAAAGGTGTCCACTCACATAACTTTGACGAGGGAATCTTATTCCAATCTAACCCCCTTTTCCAATCACGGACGAGAGTGTCAGATTAGTCATATATCTCTCGTGGAAACCTATCCTATACTTGAAGTTTTCCTGCCGAAGCAGACCAGGGTGCATGCCCCCTGAGTTTCAGTCATGTCCCCCGAATCACTCGCGCTCATCAGGTGGACGGACTGGGGATTGATGAGACATTCCTTGTGTGAAAAGACCATTTAGGGATGGTGTACGACTATTTGCTATGTGTGAACCAGGAAATGAAAGCTGGTCTACGAGCTTGACCACTCTTCCTTCGTGCGGAAAACACATTACTCTAATGAGAGAGGAGACAATCGCTCCCATGCAATAAATATAGTCTCATCCAAGGAGTAGATTATAATCCAGGGGTCCTTGGACTACCATTACGTTCATTTGAATGGTTTTCCCTCTCAATGTTATGGGCACATTGGGAAGGATCCCTAACGGTCGACTGGTTCCTTTGTCAAAGCTTGTTAGATTTCTCATCTCAGGCAAAAGCGATGGCGAACCAAGCGCTTTCCAAGCAGTCGAGGAAAGGATACTCACAGAAGCCCCTTCATCTATGATGGTACCGGCCATGACCATTTTGTATATTTGAGTAATGATTAGAAATGGTACACTAGCTGGTAAACGAGGTCTGCCTAGTTGATTCCAATCGAAGGAAACAACTAGGTTGCTTAGAGGTGGGACCAAATAGACGGCCGGGTACGACTCTGACGAACTTCCTTCCTGCGGTAAAGGAATGGGTAGATTGCCCCCATGTTCATCGGAGTCTGTGCTTACGAAAATAATTTGGACGGTGTCATCCTTGTTCTCTTCGGTGACTGTATCATCTGAAGATGGAACCTCTGAAGGCAACACCGGGTCAACTGCCGCCTCGAACTTTTGACTTTTGTCTGGTATTGTTTCAGATGGTTTATCTTCAACGATAGATGCTTCGGCTGACCACCTGGGCGGGTCAGCCGGATTTTCAACTAGTGACGGACTCGACAAGAGTTTCTTATATCCAGGAGGAAGTCGTAACGGTGAAATCGGACGATCGTCCAAAACTCTTTTAGCCTCGTCTAAGAAGGGACAACGGTGGATGGCATGATCGCCTTCACATAGTTTACAAGGAAATTTGCACTTTTCTTTTTGTCCAGGAGCTTCACTTTCACTAGTTGACGGTGTGTTTTCAACATGATCATCGGAGGTTGATGACACCGAGTTGTGCAAACGAGGAGATCAGTCCCTTAAGATCCGAGGGATGCAGGGACAATCTCTATGATATTGGTCTCCTTTGCAAATGACACATGGCGATTTAGGCCTGGTCGGTGCAGTGTGTGGATTTTCGCTAGACGACGCTTGGTTGCCCCTTTTCGCCTTCGGTTCATTCTTCTTCTTCTCTTTCTTCTTCTTTTCCTTCTTCTTCTCAGGTACTTGATTTTTGGCTTTATCAGCCTCATCAAGTGAAGAGGAAGGAGGAGAGGGAGAATTGGAAGAAGTAGAGGGTTGGGGGGTAACTCTGGAATTGTCTAGTTGCTGACTCGATTGTTCAGGAATTGCGGTGTTCTGAACGACGGAGGTTGAGAAAATCCATACGGGCAAGCCGATTGTCAATCCTGGAAGCGACAATGTGGCCATATGGGGTGCACCAACATCTCCCAAGAGGAGAAGGGACTAGGATTTCCTCCAAGGGGAACTCCTTGGTTGGTGGACTCCATTTTCTCAACCTAAGACCAACGTAGGAAAATGGATGGTTATTTCGTTTAAAATAAATTTTAGACGCTTTGACACAACTTGTTTTTTCAATTTTAAAGAGTCGAGAAAAAACAAAAGATGACTCTAGTCACCTTCAATTTTTAATGAGCCTGAAGTGATAAGTGCTCAGATGGACCTTTTCCGTTAAGGAGTCTGAAAAGGAACGAAAGGGACTGCTCTGGAAATCTAGGCAGAGGGATTACCAAACCAATCGCAAAACTACAGAATACTTTTTACGGTACGACAGTCAATCTTCCCGAATGCTGTGTTCAGTGCATTGCGATCGATAGGGCGGCAGACACGACTTCCTATGGATAAAGGATTAAGCCTATTGTGGTCTCCCAAAATATACTCGACGGTACGTGGGAGCACAAGTCCGTACTGGCACTTATCGTCTCAAAGTGGAGGAATCACCCAACCAACAGTGAGAACAACAGTTACCAGGCTTTACGATGCCGAAATACGTCTGTAGCCTAGACTTCTAGATGTTGTGCGTTAGGTTCCAAAGCGTTGTTAGATTCATTAAATTTATTTTAAGTTGATCTTGCTTAAGAAATTTTCCTTTCAGGTTCACCGCGTGATGTATATACACAATTCCTAAAATGCAATCTAAGATGATAAACAATCTTTTTATCTTCTTTGTGCAATGAAAATCCTAGCTACTAAGGAAAGAGAGACAGTATTCTTTCAACAAAGAGCAAAGAGCACACACTATATGCACTCTCCTAAATCAAACCAATCAAACAGTCTAAATGCAAATGCACATGCATGTATTTGTTTTCAGCCTTCTTAATATGTGAATGATAAAAAGAAAGCTAATGCACAAATCTGAATTATTTTTCAAAGTGACAATTACTAACAAGTTTCTTTTCAAAATCAAAATGGAGACAATGACAACACTTTGCGATTTGGAAATGAAAACTTGCTTTCGACACTAGGAAAACTACTAATTCAGACCAAATACAATAGTAACAGTGTAATCGATTATCAAGAACAATCGGGTTCTCTTCTATGACTGAAAACGACACTTGCGACACTTTCAAATCAAGAAACAACAGTACAATTACGTTACTTCTTTGCACAATGGAGGTGGAATAATAGCAAGGAAAGGGGTTTCAAACAGAGGTGTAATGACTACAGGCAGCAAAATTCTTGAATAGATCTGAAAAGAGTGAACAGAAACCAAAATTTAGGAACAATGCCTAGTCTGATCAGTGCACCTGTGACACAGTGAATTTGAAATGCAGCGCACCTACTACACTCAGGAAGTGCGCTGAATTTGAGATTCACAGAACAGACAGTGCGCTGGACTAGAAACGAGACTTTGCTTGGGTTTCAGGTCATAGTTTGCAGTTCAGTTCTGGGATTTTGGCCGAGAAAGTGGTAATCAGTAAATCAACAACAGGGGTAGATCTAAGGAGGTTACTAGAGCCACCACAAGGGAAATTAGAGAGTTTGTAAATCAATTGTTTAATTCATAAACAAAACCGAGAGATTGACTAAAGCGGCATTTATCTACTTTGCATTTGCATAGCAAATGCAGTTCGAAAACTACTTGGCCCAACTTCAGGCTCCGTCTGTAAGTTTATAAAGTAAACAAATGTAGATAAACAAACAACCTAGTCGCTCCCCAGCGGAGTCGCCATTTTTTTACAGGGAAAAGTGTCTATGCAGAACTGCTAATCCCACTAAGGCTAGTGGCTACCTTAGAAACAAACAAAGTAAAGACTACTTTCGTTTTCCTTTATGAGATATAGATGAGAGAAGAATAAAGGAGACCAACCTCTGTCTTGCGCTTGTCTCCTTACTCGATTCCTCTCTCTTCTGATAGTCCTTTGCTACTTGCTTCCTTGTATACCCAGCTTCACAGAGTAGCTGTAGAATCAAAGTAGCACAATACTATACGAGAACATGGATCTATTATCATAAACAATCTAGGATCAAATATAAATTGACCATACAAATGCTTAAAACATAAATCACACAAGAGTATGGAGGAAAACTTGAATAGCTTTATTGATAATCAAGAAAGAGCCAAGAGAGTTACAACCAGATGTTCTGACCTAGCATCATCCTCTCAACAAGAAGAAGCCCTTCTTCACCTCATGACAAGCTTATATCACCCAACACTATGATCTTACACCAATAAACCAACAACAATTCCTTACAAGATGCAAAATTCCAGCCTCTGGATCTCTGAGATGAGGGATCCATATATAGATATCTGTAAGGGAGATGAGTCAGCTTGTAATTTGATTAGTGTCTTCCCTCTGATATTTCTTGCTTCCACTTGGAGATTGATGATCTCTTACTCATCCCTGGTTGAATTCAGAGAGGCAAGTGTCACAGGGGAAGTTTCTGGAAGATTCCATGCTTTTCCACCTCGCGGATTGACACTGCCATTTGTCTCTTCTCACCCATCGCACCCCATAGAAGGGCTTTTTGAAATGCAATGCACCCACTGAGTGTACTTAGGTGAGATGCAATGCACTTTGCCTATGGAGCAGGTGAAATGATCCTGTTTTGACTAGTTCCGAGTAGTTTTTCATGGAGAACTTCTGGGAGAAGCTGTAATCAGTTGACCTTGTTCCTTTAGGGGTTGGAACAAAACTTTTAGGGACTTAGGAGCCCTTGGTTTATGGACATTTTATGCTTGGGGTTGCAGTGCCCAAAAATGTCTATAACAATATTTATACATGCCGAAGCATCCAATACCATGGACCGAAAACTATCGCGTCCAAAACCATGGACTGAAAACCATCGCGTCCAAAAAACATGTGCGAAAATCATGCACAAAGCCATAGGTGGGTCCACCCAACCTAACATAGGGTCCAAAACCAAAATTTTCTGGGGCACTGCCCTAGACCCCATAAAGTGGGGTTACGGGTACCCCTCAAACCCCCTATGACCTCCCCCCCTCTAACCCTCGGTTAACTACGTGGGCTAGCCATGGAAAGAATATAACACAACCCAACGTTCTCCCACTTGTTGTTTTCTTTCCACAGGGGGCCACAAGAGAGATTAGTCATTTATCTAGCCCTACAACACCCATTGTTTCTCTACACCAAGAGAACTTCTCAGAGCTCACAGATTTTGTCAATGCATCTGCAGTATTCTTCAAAGTGTCCACCTTTACCAACAACACCTTTTTGTCTTCTATCATATCCCTCACAAAGTGATACTGAACATCAATGTGCTTTGTCTTTGAATGATATGCGGGGTTCTTTGCCAAGAAAATTGCACTTTGGCTATCACAGTCTATCCTTATAGCTTGCTGTACTAACCCCATACTTGAACACAATCTCTGCAACCAAACTTCTTCCTTGCTTGCATGAGTGGCTGCCATGTATTCTGCCTCTATAGTTGATAGTGCCACTACAGATTGTTTCTTACTCATCCAACTGACTGCATCTCCAAATAGGTTAAACACATACCCACTTGTAGATCTTCTCTGATCTAGATCTCCAGCCCACTCTGCATCAACAAAGCCACAAATATCCAACACTCTGTCCAATCTTGGTCTTCCATGGTAGCACAAACCATAATCACTAGTGCCATGCAAATACCTGAAAACCCGCTCAAATTATGTTTTTTCTAAAGATTTGAGGTTATGTTTTTTTCTCTAAAGATTTGAGAAATCATTTAAATGATTATGGACCTATCAAGTTTGTACATGTAAGGAAATCCGATTATCAAGTAGAACGATTTTCACCCTTATTCTTAGAAGACAATATTGGTCTATACGAGGGCCTCATGTAAGAATGAATTATTTATACTCAAACTCTTTCATGTTATGCAATCATTTTGAATAAGTATTCTAATTGCAAAACTAGGGTACGGAATAAGGCTATAAGTATTCTAATTGCAAAACTAGGGTATGGAGTTGCTTTTGCTTTTGCTTTTGATGGGAAGGTGAGGGTAAATGATTGTGGTTGATTTTTTTGGAAATGGAAAAGTAAAAAGTGTGGATAGTAATGAGAAACAATGTTTTGACATGAGGATAATAGAAAGAAAGGAAGGAAAAAAAAGGTTTAGATAAACAGGATTAAATAAATGTTTCACAAAGAATTAATGAATTGTTTTTTTGATTTTCTCATTTTGCAAGTGTATCAAGAGGTTCTTTAAACTTTGAAATGGGCACCATCAAAATATGGTTATATCTTTTATTGGGCTAACCTCTTATGTTTTTCATAATTATGGCTTTATAAAAATAGGTGCTATTTAAAAGTAAAAAAGGCAACCTAAGTTTGGTCACACCTGATTTCCTTGACTTTTACTAAAAGAAAGAAGCATAATGTGGTCCCTAAAACTAAGTCTCTACATGGTCCTATTTTTAAACATAATTTACTTTGGATTTTTTTATAGAGTATTTTAAGCTAAAAGAAAGAAGGGCAATGTGGTCCCTATAGTGAAGTCTCTACATGGTCTCAATTTTAAACACAACTTATCTTGGATTTTTTTTATAGAGCATTTTGAGTTAAAATAAAGAAGGATAATGTGGTCCCTATAGGTAAGTCTCACCATGGTCTCAATTTTAAGCATAATTTACCTTCGAGTTTTTCAATAGAGCATGTCAATGGTTCCAAGTCTTTGTGGAGTTCGTATTATGTTTCATTTAAATACACATGATTATTATTTGATAAAGATAACAGAAAGGTGAGGAACCTACACATTATTATTATTTGATAAAGCTAACAGAAAGGTGAGGAACCTGCACATCATTATTATTTGATAAAGCTAGCAGAAAGCTGAGGAAACAATACCCGAGATGAATTAGTAGCTCTTTGAAATTCCTTTTATTTTGAGAAAAATAAAAGACATTGGTCTTTAGAGGTGTTGAGGATTCTAAAGTTATAATAGATTGATTCATTGGATCACTACAATTAAAATATTAGTCTTATTATCTTTCCAGCTTCAAATATGAGAGTTGTAGAAATGAATTAGTAGCTCTTTGAAATTCCTTTTATTTTGAGAAAAATAAAAGACATTGGTCTTTAAAGGTGTTGAGGATTCTAAATTTATAATATATTGATTCATTGGATCACTATAGTTAAATTATTAGTCTTATTATCTTGACAGCTACAAATATGAGGGTTGTAAGTGTCTGTCTTCATTGAGCATATTTATCATGAATTTAATTATTAGATTGATGTTCTTTCAAAAGAAATTTTTATACTCAATGAAGGTTAGAAGATTGAGATGATCAAGTGTTTTTGAGATTCAATTAATTTTATTTAAAATGTTAAATCAAAAATTAATTATTACTCTATTAATTTGTATTTTAAAAAGTATCTTTATAAAATGTAAGTACTTATTTTTCTAAATTTATATAGCAATTTGTATGGTTTACTATTAAATTAAAAAAAAAAAAAATTAAATAATATTTAGAATTATTTTGATGATTCTTTATGTAAAAAACCCATTTATGTTTAAATAAAAATAAAAGACAATTATAATAATAATTTATAATAATTAAAAGTCCATATATTATTAAATTCAAAAATTAATTATTACTCTATTAATTTGTATTTTAAAAAGTATTTTTATAAAATGTAGGCACTTATTTTTCTAAATTCATATAACAATTTGTATGGTTTACTATTAAATTAAAAAAAATAAAAAATAAAAAAATAAAAAATTAAGCCCCCGAGGGTTAGCTCAAATGGTCGAGTTCCCGCTGATAGTACTCTCCGGTTTGAGAGGTCACGGGGTCAAATCTCCTCGACGCCCTCGGGGGTAGGCCTGATGGCCGTGCAGCTCTACGTGGACGTAGCGGCCCACCTCCGGTGCCCCCGTGAACCACATCGAAAAAAAAATAAAAATAAAAAATTAAATAATATTTAGAATTCTTTTGATGATTTTTTTATGTAAAAAACCAATTTATGTTTAAATAAATGTAAAAAACAATTATAATAATAATTTATAATAATTAAAAGTCAATATATTATTAAATTTCCAATTATATATTGGAAATACAATTTAAAATTCTATTTAGAAATTTAAATTTAACCATTAAAAACTAAACATCAATATATTAAAAGAGAATTATTAAGTTATATAAACTATTGATTTTCTTTTAATAAAATTTATAAAAAAAAAATAATAATAATTTTTTAATTATATATAAAATTTATAGTTTTTAATTATATAAAATTTATGAAACATAAATTCGTTAAACCATTAAAAACTAAACATCAATATAAGAGAATTATTGAGTTATATAAACTATTGAATTTTTTTTAATAAAAAAAAAAAAGAAGTTTTTTAATTATATATAAAATTTATAAAACATAAATTCTTATAATTGTATTTATTAAGTGTTCAATTAAAAATAAATTATAAAATGATATTTTAATATATAAATTTAATCATTTATCACATTACAATATTGTTTTAGTTTTGAAATGTAAATTAATTATGGAAAAATCAAACAAAACCTAGTGCACATTGCTCAACCTGTTATCCTTTGGTGCTTTCTTTTATTTGTCAAAAATGAATCCACGTTCAAGAGGACCCCATCTCACCCCCGCAACCCCTCCAAACATAGTGGAATTTAATGCCCTTCTTGCTAGACGGTGACTTTTCTAGAAGGTTGAATCCTCAAAATTTGTGAAGAAGATCAACAACATTCCAAAGGTGGAGGTTCACACCTCAATCTAAATCAATGACCCTGAAGCTTGCAGATAGGAGGATTATTTGTCATTTTATGGGCTTATGACACTCTTTGAGATCCCGGGGGGCATGGACTGATGAGAATTGGATACCCAAGATTAAAAATAAGGTTTCAATGTCATTTTATTGACAATCGATTTACACCTTCCTGTCCGAAGGAAAAGCAAATTGGGATCTCATCTTTAGGAATAACCCCTACTTCATGGGGTGGGCCAAGGGTAATATCTAGATCATTGGAGTCCAGATTTTAATCCTGAATTTAATGTTCCAACATACGTGTTAGTATGGGTTAAACTTCTCTTCTTCCTGTTACATTGATGGAATGAGGAAACTTTTAGAAGTATAGGTAATATTCTTAGAAAATACATTGACTGAGATAAGCCACAAGAAGGGTTGCAAACTTACACCAAGATCTGTGTGGAGGTGAAGCTAGACAAGTGTTTACCAACAGTAATAAATATAAACCTAGATAATTGATCTCATATACAAGAAGTTGATTACAATCAAATTCCATTTAAATGCAAGTTTTTCCATGAATATAGCCATTTCACATGTGATTGTAATAAGAAGGCAGAAGAGGAGCTAAAGTAGAGTAATGATGGATAATAATGGCAGCAATATAATAGAAGAAGAGGCCTTGCAAGGATGAACAACCAAGCTCCTCCTCAAGCAACTACAAGGCCGAAAGGGAAAGGGCCCATGTCTCCAGAAAAGTAAGGGTCAATGCCTAGAGAAGGAACCTCTACTATTAATAACAATATATCCCTATATCCAAACAATAGCTTCGATATCTTAAAAAAGTTTCTAGAAGAATGGGAAATACTAACTACTAAAATGATGATGGGGAAGGCCCCAAGCCCCACTAAGCTCTCTTCTCTTGTAGCGCTAGAATGGATGCTCCCTTAGAGGAAGCCTCTATGGGGAATCAAGGGGAGGATATAAATTCATAAGAAGAATAATTCCACTCCCCCAAGGCCCTCAAAACTCGGGGTTCAGGATTACCAACAAGATTTGTAGATGAAAAATCCAATGCGAACAAGGAAAAGGAAACAAATGATTCGCAGAGAAAAGTAGGGAGGAAGACAAATCGATAGCTCCAAAATGAAAAAAATTTATTAAAAAAAAAGGAAATGGGTACCCAAAAAATAATCCATCCATCCAAAATGGTCAGTATAAATGTCAATAAAAACATCCCTAGCCTCCATTCTAGAGGCAACAAATCGCACAATAAATAATGAAATTCCTCTTTTGGAATTGCAGGGGGTTAGGCTCCAATAAATAGATGTCTAAATTTAATTCTCTAATAAAAAAGGAAATGTTGGCCATCCTCTTACTCCATGAGACAAATATGGGGGAACAAGAGACCCTCCAAAAGTTTTCAAAATTTTGGAAGAATTATGAGCTTAGAGTGATTGGATCACATGGGGCTTCTAGGGGGCTCTAAATTTGAACTACCTCTATTTTCAAGTTGATTGACTCACATTTAGTGCCTCATTGGTTGATGGTTCACTTCCTTCATCTCCCATCAAACAAGGAATTTATTGTTGTTAATGTATATGTGCATATTCACCCCCACCGTGGGTGCGAATGTAGTCTTCCATTTGACAAGATTGCTCTGGGTGACTTGTCTCTCCAGCTCGTGAGTCATGAATCAACCATAACTTAGTTGTATGCTCCATTAAATTCACTCATGCCTAGAGCCTTGACCGTTAATGTAATCTAGTACCACAGTGTTTGGTTTATGATGGTGCGTGATGATTATAAGGACATTCGACCTCAGGGTGAATTGTGTTGGCCTAATGCTCCATCGTGCAAAGATAGTATTCATTCATATGGTTTCATGGAGAATCACAATATTCATTAGGTTTCCATTCAAGCCATGGTCTAGGATAATTGCAATGTTGATCCGCCTCACGATTCTTTGGCAGCTAGGATCGATGCATACAATTGGGATTTTGCTCTCTGTGCCTGCATGGGTGTTGGGGTTGGGCGTCCATTAGTCGTGGGGAAATTCATGACCTGTAGAATTTACTTGGTTGCATAGAGGCTCCAATTCAGCACTAAGGCTTACCTTTCAGACTATTGGCAATTGGCTAATTAGTGGAGTTATTACATTGGGAGGCATGCAGGGAATTTGAAGAAATTCCTTTAGGTTCTTAGTTTTGTCGTGTTAGTGAATGGCATAAGCTTTGTGTCACTACTTCTCGGAGGTCATAGAGTTTGTAAGAAGGTAGCTCATTCGTTACACTCGAAGTAGCATAGAGGCTCGAGGTTCCGGGGTGTCGGGGAAGGAGTTCCTATTGTGTGTGATCATTGGACACGAAAGGAGTACCTATTGTGAATAGTAGAGGCTCAGGCATGTCGAGGAAGGAGCTCCCACTGTGTGTGCTCAATAAGCTGAGAAGGGGTCCTTGTTATGCGTGTTTGTGGCTTGTGGCTTGTAGCTTGTGGCTCATGGCTTATAGCTTGTGACTCTTCGCAGCTCATTTATAGTCTCAAGTCTTCCAGGCTGACTCAAGTAACTGGCCATCCCTTATGTGGCTTATAGTTCATTTACATATGATAGTTTCATGTTAAGCACATTTACTACTAGTTTTTTGGCTCCAGGACAGAGTTCTTATTTCTATGTATCATTCTGCAAAACATTTTCACTCTTTCCTATCGTGTTGATGGACATTTAAGTCAAACTCAGTATATGTACTATTAGGACTTTAAAATGGTGGTTTTGGTTTGGTTTCCCTGTAGGGCATCCCGTAACACCATGTATAATTAGTTTTACTTATTTTTATCAGTAATTGAATGTTGACCCTTACACAGAAAAAATGTATATGTGCCTATTCAATAGACAAAAAATTTCAATTATTGAGTGTCTTTCCTAGACCTCAGAGGCTCCATTTGAAATCAAGATTGTATTATGGCATGGGATTTTAACAAAATCTACCATCCTTGGGGAAGAAAAGGAGGATCCCATGTTCAATATTAGTTTCAAGAAATTTTAGAGGATCTCATTACTTAGATAGATCTAATAGTTATCAAGGTTAACAAATTTACATGGAATAATGGTAGACTTGGCCTAGGGAATATTGTAGCCCACCTAGGAAGACTTTTAGTTTCATGTTCCTTTTTATCTCAAGACTTTCAGATCTCCTCTAATATTCTTCCTTGGGTGAGTTCAAATCATCAACCAATTTCTCTTCAAGTATTGCAAACAATAGACTATGGGTCGTTTCCCTTTCACTTCTCTCCTCTTTCGATCTAAAGGGAATATTTCTCGGATTTGGTAATGGAAACATGGAGTAGGTGGGAAATTGGTTCTTTAATTACCTTTTGGGGAAAAAATATCTAAAGTTAGTCATTAAGCACACGATAAAAACAAATAATGAAGAAAGGTGGCCAAAATAAACATGCATAAATCAAATCTGGCATAATATAAAAGGAAAATAGAGCAAGGATCCATCGCAAAGGAGCTTCTGAAATACAAGCACGTAAAATTCGAGGCCTTCCATCATGTGCTAAGATTAGAAGAGGAAGAATGGAGCCTTAAGTCTTGCAGCTTATGGTTGCTAACTAGTGATCACACCACTATGTTCTTCCACAACCAAGCTAAGGAATTGGTTTGGAGGAATAACATTAAATTTGTTAGCATGGATGGAGTGTAGATCAAGGACTCTAAGGGGATCCAAAGGGTGGTTTTCGATTACTTCAATTTTCTATACTTTTTCCAACCTATACCTAAATCAGAGATCGTTTAGTACATGCTAGATAAAATCTGAAATTGGTGCCTAAGGATGACAATTTAGACCTGCTGTGAAGCATTACAAAAGAGGATATCTGAAAAATGGCATATTCTCATAGCCCGAACAAAGCTCCAGTTCCATATGGGTTTTTATCCCACTTTTATTAGGCATATTGGGATGTCATTAATTTTGATCTTATTATTCTAGTGGATTACATCTTCAAGCATGACTGTATGGGAGGAGGGATTAACTCATCCTTCATTGTCTTGATTCCAAAAGAAGTCAATATGGCCTCATTCCAAGATATAGACCGATCTCTTTATGCAATGTTTCATATAAGATTATTTCCAAAATTTTATCATAGAGCATAAAACCTTTCCTTCCCAATATCATCTATAAGAATCAAGGGGGATTTGTGGGCCAAAGGCACATAATAGATAATATCGTCTTAGTCCAAGAAGCAATACATTTGAGCAGTGTAGGAAGGATAAATTATGTTCATCAAACTTGATATGGAAAATTCATTTGACCATGTCACTTGGGACCTTTTATTAAAATTTCTATCTCAATTCGGCTTTAGTGGGAAATTTATAAAATGGGTGTGGGTTTGTATCTCCTCTCCTTTGATCTCCCCCTTGGTGAATGGCCACTCCTCAAGATTTTTTAAAGCCTCAATAGGGTTCCATCAAGGGTTCCCATTGTCACCCTTCCTCTAAATCTTGATGGCATATTTATTAAGCAGGTGTCTTGAATATGAACAAAGGAATGTCAAGCTTCCATGTATAAGATATGTCTCAGGAATCAAGAGTATAAATCACTTTGAATTTGCATATGATACCTTCTTGTTGGGAGTAGCCTAATTAATTATTACAAAGTGCTTCAAGCGAGTTCCAAATCAATATCTATTTGTTTCTAGAGGTCTTATTAATCATAGAAAATCACAGATCTATTCTTGGAATATTATCCCCCTTCTTCATAAACATTTGGTTCTTATTCTTTGGTTTCGTCCTACAACCTCTTAGAAATATTTTATATGTTTAGGGTTTATGATCCATTTAAAATATCACCCTTCACAATCATGGTTAGGAATTATTGTGAAATTCAAGTCCAAGCTACAACAATAGGGACTCATTTGGTTGAACTTAGTTGTGAATCAAGTTCTTATTAAAGTGGTATTATCAGTATTTCGTTTTTACCAATTCATAGTTCTCTTACTACCAACTAGGATTCTTTGCAAACTAGTTAAAATTATGAGGAAATTTTTATGGGAGGGTGGTAAGCAGAGCTACAAAAAGTTTCATCTCATCAAAGTGGCTTGGGTACTTGTTACATGTCAATTTTTCTCTGTTATAGACATTTTTGGGCACTGCAACCCCAATCATACATGTCCATAGACCAAGGACTCCTAAGTCCCTAAAAGTGTTGCTTCACACCCTAAAGGAACAAGGTCAGCTGATTACATCATCTCCCAGAAGTTCTCCACAGAAAACTGCTCAGAACTGGTCAAAGCTGGACCATACAGACTGCCCAGTGTAGAGGGTGTGATGCATCTCACCTGCTCAGTGTAAAGGGTGCGATGCATACTGGAAAGCCCTTCTGTAGGGTGTGATGGGCGAGAGTAGACAAATGGCAGAGACAGTTTGCAAGGTGGATCATCATGGAATCTTCCAGAAACTTCTCCTGTGACACTTGCCTCTCTAAATTCGCCCAGGGATGAGTAAGAGATCATCAATCTCCAAGTGGAATCAAGAATTATCAGAGAGAGGACACTAATCAAAATCCCAGAAGTTGAATCACGTCGCTGTAATCATCTATATATGGATCCCTCATCCCATAGATCTAGAGGCTGGAATTTTGTATCTTGTAAGGAAGTGCTGTTGGTTTCCTGGTGGAATATCATAGTGTTGGGTGATCTAAGCTTTTCATGAGGTGAAGAAGGGCTTTCATGCTGGGAGGATGACGCTGGGTCAGATCAATGGGTTGTAATCCTCTCTTCTAATCTTTATATCAATAAAGCTATTCAAGTTTTCCTCCACATTATTGTATGTCTGATAGTATATGAATTTGTGTGGTCAATATATATCTGGTCCTATATTGTTTATGATTGTAGATCTCTGCACTTTGAAGGTATTATGCTGCTTTGACTTTACAGGTACTCTTTGAAGCGGAGTGGTCAAGGGAGAAGCGGCAAAGACCTGTCGGTGAGGAGAAGGGACAAGCGAAGAACCGAGCGAAAGATCGAGGTTGGTATTCTTTGATCCTCTCCTATCTACTTCTCATAAAGGAAAACGAAAGTAACTTTAATCTGTTTGTTTCTAAGATAGCTACCCGTCTTAGTGGGACTAGTAGCTCTGCATAGACACTAGATTTCCCGATAACAAAATGGCGACTCCACTGGGGAGCGAATAGATTGTTTGCTTCATAAACTTACAGACAGAGCCTGAAGTTAAGCCAGCTAGCCTTCGAATTGCATTTGCTATGCAAGTGCAAAGTAGATCAATGCTGCTTCAGTCTATCTCCGGGTTTTGTTTATAAACTGAACAATCAATTTGCAAAGATCCTAATTGCCCTAGTGGTGGCTCTACTAACCTCATTAGATCAACCCCTGTGATTTCTATTTATTGACTATCATTAGCTCGGCTTAAATCCCTGAACTAAGCTGCAAACTGTGACAAAGAACCAAGTTGAAGTCTCGTCCCTGGACCATCGCACTTTCTCCTCTTGGGAATCTGGATGCATCGCACCTCCCGTGTGCAGTAGGTGCACTGCATCGGACTTTCCCTGTGTTGCAGGTGCGCTGATCAGATAAGGTCTCTTCTGCTCTCAGATTTTGGTTTTGTGTTCACTCTCTTCAGCTTTATTCAGGAGTTTTGATGTCTATGATCAGCATACCACTGTGGAAACTCACTTCCTTTGCATGATTCTACCTCCATAGTACAAATATTTGTGAATGTTTTTATGTATTGTGCGCCATTTACAGTTCTCTTTTACAAAAAGTAACGTAATCAAACTGTTGTCTTTTGATTTGGAAGTGTCGCAAGTGTCGTTTTCAGTCAAAGAAAAGAATTCTATTGTTCTTGATGGTCGATTATACAGTTACTCTTGTATTTGATTTGAATCAGTAGTTTTTCAAGTGTCGAAAGCAGTTTTGCTTTGAAAAGATAATTCAGATTTGTACTTAGCATTCTTCTTGTCATTCACACATTAAGAAAGCTGAAAACAAATACATGCATGTGCATTTGCATTTAGACTGCTTGTTGGTTTGATTTAGGACAGTGCATCTATTCTGTGCTCTCTACTCTATGTTGAAAGAATATCATCTCTCTTTCTTTAGTAGCTAGGATTTTCATTGCAAAAAGAAGATTAAACGATTGTTTATCATCTTAGATTGAATTTTAGGAATTGTATATCTACATCACGCGGTGAACCTGAAAGGAAAATTTCTTAAGAAAGATCAACTGTAAAATAAATTTAATGAACATAAAAATGCTTTGGAACCTAATGCACAACATCTAGAAGTCTAGGCTAGAGACATATTCTGGCATCGTAAAGCCTGGTAACTGTCACTTTCATTGTTGGTTGGGTGATTCCTCCTCTTTGAGACGACAAGTGCCAGTACGGACTTGTGCTCCCACGTACCGTCAAGTATATATTGGGAGACTACAATAGGCTATATCCTTTATCATAGGAAGTCGTGTCTGCCACCCTATCGATTGCAATGCACTGAACACAACATTCGGGAAGATTGACTGCCGTACCATAAAAAGTATTCTGCAATTTTGCGATTGGTTTGGTAATCCTTCTGTCTAGATTCCCAGAGTAGTCTCTTTCGTTCCTTTTTAGACTCCTTAAAGGAAAAGGTCCATCTGAGCACTTGTCACTTCAGGCTCATTAAAAATCGAAGGCGACTAGAGTCATCTTTTGTTTTTTCTCGACTCTTAAAAATTGAAAAAACAAGTTGTGTCAAAGCGTCTAAAATTTATTTTAATCAGAATAATATCACCATTCCCGTGTTGGTCTTAGGTTGAGGAAAATGGAGCCCACCAACCAAGGATTTGCCCTTGGAGGAAATCCTAGTCCTTTCTCCTCTTGGGGAGATGTTGGTGCACCTCATATGGCCACATTGTCGCTTCCAGGATTGACGATTGGCTTGCCAGTATGGCTCTTCTCGACCTCTGTCATTCAAAACACCGTGATTCCTGAACAATCAAGTTAGCAACTAGATGATACTAAAGCTACCCCTGAACCTTCTACTTTGTCCGATTCTCCCTCTCCTCCTTCCTCTTCGCTTGATGAAGCTGGTAAAGCCAAAAATAAAGTAACTAAGAAGGAGAAGAAGGGGAAGGAGAAGAAAGAGAAGAAGAAGAAGGAGCCAAAGGCGAAAAGGGGTAACCGGGCATCGTCTAGTGAAAATCCACACACCGCACCGTCCAAGCCTAAATCTCCATGTGTCATTTGCAAAGGAGACCACTATCATCGAGATTGTCCTTGCATCTCTTAGATCTTAAGGGACTGGTCTCCTCGATTGCACAAACTGGTGTTATCAACCTCTAAAGATCATGTTGAAAGTACACCATCAACTAGTGAAAGCGAAGCATTTGGACAAAAAAGGAAATGTAAATTTCCTTGTAAACTGTGTGAAGGCGATCACGTCGTCCACTGTTGTCCCTTCCTAGACGAAGCTAAAAGAGTCTTGGATAACCGTCCTGCTTCACCGCTATGGCTTCCTCCTGGATATAAGAAACTCTTGCCGAGTCCATCACTAGTTGAAAATCCGACCGACACGCCATTATGGTTGGTCGAAGCATCTGTCATTGAAGATAAACCTGCTGAATCCATACCAGATGAAAGTCAAAAGGTTGAGGCGGCAGTCGACCCAGTCGTGTCTTCAGAAGGTCCATCTTCAGATGATACAATCACTGAAGAGAATGAGAATGACACCATTCAAATTATTTTCGTAAACACAGACTCTGATGAACATGGGGGAAATCTACCCGTTCCTTTACCGCAGGAAGGAAGTTCGTCAGAGTCATATCTAGCCGTCTATTCGGTCCCACCTCCAAGCAACCTAGTCATTTCCTTCGATTGGAATCTACTAGGCAGACCCCGTTTACCGGCTAGTGTACCATTCCGAATCATTGTACAAGCTTACAAAATGGTCATGGTCGGTACCATCATAGATGAAGGGGCTTCTGTGAGTATCCTTTCCTCAACTGCTTGGAAAGTGCTTGGTTCGCCATCGCTTCTGCCTGAGATGAGAAATCTGACAGGCTTCGACAAAGGAACCAGTCAACCGTTAGGGATCCTTCCCAATGTACCTATAACGTTGAGAAGGAAAACCGTTTATATGAACGTAATGGTAGTCCAAGGACCTCTAGATTATAATCTACTCCTTGGGTGCGACTATATTTATAGCATGGGAGCCATTGTCTCCTCACTCTTTAGAGTAATGTGTTTTCCGCATGAAGGCCGAGTGGTCCAGCTCGTAGACTAGTTTTCATTCCCCAGCTCACACATAGCTAATAGTCAAATGCCATCCCTAAATGGTCTTTTCACACAAGGAATGTCTCATCAATCTCCAGTCCGTCCACCTGAAGAACGCGAGTAATTCGGGGGGACATGACTGAAACCCAGGGGGCATGCACCCTGGTCTGCTTCGGTAGGGAAACTCTGGGTATAGGGTAAGTTTCTGCGAAGGATATATGATTGGTCTGACACCCGTCCGTATGGGACAATGGGATTAGACTGGGATAAGATTCCTTCGTCAAGGTTAGGTGATTGGAGCCTTTGTCCAAATGGACTAAGCCGAGGAAGTGTTTCTGTCTGCTGTGTGGATGGAAACTATCTTGCGAATGTGAGAACTTCTAAATGGTAACCTGGAAACTTTATTTCACTGTACCTAGGGGCATGTAAACCTTTTGTGAGCAAGTGAAAAGTGACTAACATAACGCTAACTCTATGGTTCTGTTGACTTCAATTGCCTAAGTCGGGTGAGTGGTTGAGTCGACTATTCATCTTCGCAGGGGCCAGATGGCACCAACAAAGTAAAGGAAAAATTTTCCTACCTAACCTTGGTAGTGATCTTGGTAGTTAAGTAGAGGAGCGTAGTTGGTCATTCCTAGCTTGCATACGAGAGGCAATGGAGCATAGCTTCGAAAGGTGCAAGCTCCATAAAAATGGAATCTATCGATGAGACATCCTTATTATACGACTGGCACGAGCAATTTTTATGTGAAGTTCAAGCTCGTTAAAAATTAAACCTAAGCAATGAGCAAATGTTTCCCCCAGAGTTTAAGCTCATTAAAAAATGAACTAATTTCCGGTAAATAACCATTGTGAATGCATTATCATCAGCTTTTGAGCCTCGGTCGTGTTCTCATCATCACCTCCACTCTGTTTTAGCTGATCATTCACCTCCATTTGATTGTTTACCCCTTTTGAGGAACAACTACAAAGAGTGATCCTGTTAGCCATCCTTGTGACACTGCTGTGATTGGAAAATTCCAAACATTACCTGGAATCAGCTGCTACCTGAAATTATCACTCATTCCTCAAAAAACGAGTCTCCTTTAAGCTCTTTTCATCTGACTCGTAAAATATGAAAAGATTGCCGAGAAGTTGGCCTCTCCAGCTCATTAAAGCTACTGGGAGTGCTATCCCTCCTCTAGATTTTAATCTTTTTGTACCTGAGGGATTATTACACAAAACGATCGAGCGCTTGTTTTGTTCGGCTCGTTAAAATTATCGAAAATTCATCCCTTTCGTATTATTTTATACTTTTTCGGACTTGAGGGATTATATGACAAAAAAGGATTATTGGAGTTTCCTTTACATCCCTTTCAGACTCTCTAAAATTGAAATGGACCGAGTTATCTTTGTCTTTAAACTCGTTAAAACCAATAGCGAAAAACTTGTCCATATAGACAAGAACGAGTTTCACTGTCGCTAGGCTCGTTAAAACATTGTGACGAGTTTGCCCGAAGGGAAAATTATATAACAAGCATATGTTATCCTCCTCAAGCTTGATAAAAATAAAGAGGTACTGCTCAGCAATGACTAGAGAAAAATTGGGAAGAAAACTTGAAGAAACTTTATTGGTAGCAAGTCGCTCTTGAACATGACACATTCACTCCATGTCCGAGTCGGGTTGGGTTATTCCGTTCACTGGTCATATCACCATTGGTCCATTGCACCATCCATATTTGGGGTTAACAATACCAATCCATGTCAGTGTCGCTGGTATGTTCAAGAGAAGTCGCTCAAAGAATTCACCTGTGTCTCATCCGCTGCAATACATTCACGCTCCATTCTTTCATGACTGCCACCCTGAACCCTGTATCATCAGATCGTTTTCACCTCCAAAATAATCTACTCCGTTCCGTGTCGTAGATGTGGGATTCATTAAGGCCCCCCTACGATGGGTCGCTTCTTGTCGACATTAGCTCATTATCCAAGAAGTCGACTTAGATACAACCCTTTCAGTACTTTGAAGCTTGCATGCCTCAATGGCAAGTTTCTCACTTCCGACGACAGGTTTACATCAATGGCCTTCGACCGAAAGATTTTACGTAGTGTTTGATGCCAAGTCCCTTTTTCACACCACGCGAATTGTACTGTAGTACGTTGAGGGTCATCATCATTATCGGTGATTCCTCTCGCGCCTGTTAACAACTTACATCATTGGCTGGTAATCAGGCGATGTCTTTCCATGTTCGAATCCAGAACATCTTTCACATGGATCGACTTGTACTCCGAGTGAAGAATGGACGAGTTTGAGGACCCCAGATTTAGTTTCATCCATCCGGGCTGTGATATATTTAGGAAAATAAAGACAACAAATATACATCATTCCTACATAGATGATCATTCGAATCAAAGGATGATGGCTCTATCAGAATCATCAGTCTGCCACACAGACAGTTGCCTGTCTTATGTACATGAAAATGAATTTATAAAGCTGAGCATGGGAATGCCTGCCTCAGCTAGATTATGAAAAATATTATGAAGACAATGTATTGTATTGTATCTTATTACAGGTTGCCTTCCAACTTGAAAAAACTTTGGATCCTCATGATAAAGCATTTCACCCGACATCAAAAGATTAACGACCTCATGCTTTAGGGGGAAACTGTTATAGACATTTTTGGGCACTGAAACCCCAATCATACATGTCCATAAACCAAGGGCTCCTAAGTCCCTAAAAGTGTTTCTTCACACCCTAAAGGAACAAGGTCAGCTGATTACATCATCTCCCAGAAGTTCTCCACAGAAAACTGCTCAGAACTGGTCAAAGCTGGACCATACAGACTGCTCAGTGTAGAGGGTGCGATGCATCTCACCTACTCAGTGTAAAGGGTGCGATGCATACTGGAAAGCCCTTCTGTAGGGTGTGATGGGTGAGAGTAGACAAATGGCAGAGACAGTTTGCAAGGTGGATCGTCATGGAATCTTCCAGAAACTTCTCCTGTGACACTTGCCTCTCTGAATTCGCCCAGGGATGAGTAAGAGATCATCAATCTCCAAGTGGAATCAAGAACTATCAGAGAGAGGAAATTAATCAAAATCCCAGAAGCTGACTCACCCCCTACAATCATCTATAAATGGATCCCTCATCCCAGAGATCCAGAGGCTGGAATTTTGTATCTTGTAAGGAAGTGCTATTGGTTTCCTGGTGGAATATCATAGTGTTGGGTGATCTAAGCTTTTCATGAGGTGAAGAAGGGCTTTCATGCTGGGAGGATGATGCTGGGTCAGATCAATGGGTTGTAATCCTCTCTTCTAGTCTTTATATCAATAAAGCTATTCAAGTTTTCCTCCACATTCTTGTATGTCTGATAGTATATGCATTTTTGTGGTCAATATATATCTGGTCCTATATTGTTTATGATTGTAGATCTCTGCACTTTGAAGGTATTATGCTTCTTTGACTTTACAGGTACTCTTTGTAGTGGAGTGGTCAAGGGAGAAGCGGAAAAGACCTGTCGGGGAGGAGAAGGGACAAGTGAAGAATCGAGCGAAAGATCGAGGTTGGTATTCTTTGATCCTCTCCTATCTACTTCTCATAAAGGAAAACGAAAGTAACTTTAATCTGTTTGTTTCTAAGATAGCTACCCGTCTTAGTGGGACTAGCAACTCTGCATAGACACTAGATTTCCCGATAACAGTCTCCACGACACTTGATTAGTTTATGGGTATTTTTACCATCCGTGAACATGTTTGATTGAACTCTCTTAGAAGTCAAACAACTAAAAATATCTTGAAGAAGATGAGAAATCTGGGAATAATAGTTGTCCCACCTTATCAAGTTTCACCCATGGGGGCTTCACTGGCAGAGCAATACCAAACCACATGGGTTCATATTAGGGAATACATATTGAGGAAAAAATGGCATATTATATTGGGGGATATATATAGGGTAAAGGGTTTTTATATTGGTAGGTATAAAAATTGGAGCTCAAAGTTAATGAAAAAATATAAAGAGGTATAAAAAATGTTAATGAAAAAATTGATACCTACAATATCCGGTGAAAGTAGGGGTTTTTAAATTTGGAAGTTGTATTGGATTAATAATGGTAGGGGGTTAAATAATGTGGTTTTAGAGGTATTTTCCAATATGTAGTCAAATTAAGGGTATTGTTTAATATGCCATGAAAGCACGTGATATGTAAAACTTTCATTGGGTGAAGGCCCCGTGGTTTCACCTATGCTGCTTTTCCTATATTTTCACATGCATTCACTAGAATTAACTATGAGAACAACATAGAGATACACTTTGTTTGCCACTATAAACCTGTGTAGGTGAATTCAAGAAAGTAAAAATAAAAATTACATTATAGAAATGTATTTGGTTGAATATTTGCCAACTGAAAGCTTCTAGGTGATGACTATTCGAACTATAACCTTCAGATGATGCATCTTGATCCCTTTCCCCATGGAAACCTAATCCCTCAATTAGGGGATCTCACCCTCCTCTTTTGGATCTGAGACTTCTTCCTCTTGGCCTATAAAATTACTAGAGGGTAGAGTGTTAGAGGAGGTCAGAAATCAGAGAATATAAACTTATGCTGCTAGTTTGAGATTCGAGAGATTGTCATCTAAGGAGGAGATTGAATGCCTTTGGGAGGAACCTCACGACATCAAGGCGAAGGTTGTAAGGCTCCTCTTTATCTTTGATTAGTACAAATGAAAACTTTCTCCCATTGGTTTGTCTTATTAGAATGTTGAATGTTTTATAATTGTTTACAATGTTGATTAAGGAAAAATCAATTCTTAATCTCCTTGATCATCAAGTTAAGTTTTGTTTGGATTATTATATCGCATATGCTTTTGATCCTTTTATGGTTTATGGTTGTAGGTCTTGTCAAGCATTGAGGAGCTACATCAAGTCACAACAAGGGATCTTCATTGAGCATTTCGTGAAATAGGTAAAAGGCTCATCCATTAGCTTTAATATTTATAATTCAAACCAGTCCAACTTAGGGAAAGAGTTAGTTCAATTGTCTTGCTTGTTTCTAATTTCTATTAAGGATCTAGGGAGATCTCTCTTGTCTGCAAGAGGGATTTGTCTGGTGTAACAAATTGGTAACCATACTAGGGAATGTCTCTATTCTCTTCCTTTTCCTTAGTTTTGCTTTATGATCCTTCATCTTTATCTTAACCTGAGTCTTTACGAACTAATGACCTTTCAGATCTGTGTGGTTGATTTCTTGAATTTTTATTTTTTCTTGGGTTTATGATATTTGCGTTGTTTTCATTCGCCAACAGAGTGCAATTCTGCACCGGTTTTTCCTTAGAAACTGGGTGCATGCACTCTGGTTTGTATTTCTGACTTGTGGAGGCCTTATGGATTTTTGAAAATTTGGCTTTTGATTCAACCTAGACCTAAGCTTTATTTTACGGTGTTTATGAATCTAGCAATAGATCACTTGACATCATGATGTATGGTCTTTATGACTCTAGCAGTCGTCCATCCTTCAATTTTAATATACTTATAAGCATTAATTGATCACCCTTTGGTGTTTTTAAATTATATATAACCATTAAATGATCGTCCTTTGGGATGTTTAAATTATTTATAACCATTAAATATATATGATTGATTTTATTCGATCTGCTAGTTTCATTTTGAAATTATTTTATTAGTTAATTCTTTTAAATTGGTTTAATTAACCCAAATTTTGATTGAAATGATATTATTATCTAGGTTTATTAATCAATGGATTATTAAATAGGTTTACTAATTGATGAGTTTATTAATTAAAATTTTAGCTTTAGTATATCCCTTAAATTTCATTATTGAATTTTATACTTAATATAATTATTTCCTTCGTGATAGTTAGGTATTTAATTAGTACTTTTAATAATTAATTAATTTATCCTATACTTGGACATTTGTTATAGCCAATTAGTATATATATTAGTTCCATGCATGTGATATATGCATATGTAGCTATTATATGCATGCTAATAATCATATTCCTCCTACAATTCGAGGTGGATCGTTACACAAACTGTGATTTGAATGTATCAATTTATGCCTAACTTATATAAAGGTGTGACAACATATACAATGTCAAAAATGTTAGCTCGTAGCTGATAACTGAAGTGTATTTCTAAGTGAAATATAGTATATGAACAAGCATAACTTATTGTGATTTTATTAGGCTATAGAAGGTCATGGGACTAAGTAGGTGGCTTCTTTGGCATCTTTGTTTGATCTATTGTACTTCATATGACTCTTCACCTGTTGGAGTTTAGTAGAATCTCTCGGTGCATCTATGTTTTTTTTTCTCTAGATAATTGTATGTGTTTTATAGATAGACAGTGATGAAGTATTATATTGATATATTAGAATAGTAACCACTTGCAGTTTCAATGCATGCATATTGAGTGAGAATTAGGCGTTGTATTGCAATTGGATTGCATAAATGGTTTTTGATATATTTTTTCTTGAGCCATCAGTAAACCTGCCAACGTTTGAAACCCTTTCCCACCATCGTAGCATCATGTACAAAGGGGTAGTGTGGAGGACACATAATGAAAACTTCCTCTACACTCTACACTTCCTTGATGACCTGCGGATCCATTGTGATTTTAAGGTAAGGAAATATGACTCAATACCACTTTGGGTGTCACCTTGTATAAACTCGATCCACTTTGTATATAGGTGTACCACTGACAATGGTATTTGAGCCTTATTTGTGTGAAGGTGTGGAGAAAGGTGCTTTCATTGTGTGGAGGAAGATTCCTATGCACTCCACGCAATGTGGTCATTATTCACTTTATATGGACCTTGTCTCCACAATTAACTTGCCTATTGGTCTATCACCCTCCTCATTATATTCCTCTTGGAATCAATAACATTTTGTTGGAATACATCTAGTATTATTATAAATTTTTCTTTTCTAGAAAATATCAAATGTGCTCCTTCAGAATCCTCATTATAGTCCTCTTGGAATCAATAACATTTTTTCATAATACATCTAGTATTATTATAATTTGTGACTTTCCAGAAAATGTGAAATGTTCTCCTTCGCTCGTTTGGCCAAGTTTTTTTGTATCCCATGGATTCTCGTAGAAAGTATAATTTAGTAAAGTTTATGATGTCGTTAACTTCGCATAGCTATATAGATTTTGAACAAGTAAACCATGACATCAACCTTTAATTTAAAAAAACACACACATGAGCCCAAGTTGTAATAATGGTAATGCAAATTAATTGAAATAGTGGTGCCAACATAAATCATGTACAATTAATCTCTCTCAATTACAACATCGAAAAATCATATAAATTATTTGTTTATTATGTGAAGTTGTAACCAAAAAATTTGGCTATCGGAATCGAACATTGGATTCATAGTCCAATCTCATTCCATGTTATAAAAATACATTATGAACGAACTGACATGGATGGGCCAAATTGTTAAGCCATAGTGCATCGTAAAAGTTGCCCACATCATCTCATTGTCAGCGAGTTCATCACTGATATGATTGTGGAAGCAACCATTCTAAAACCCTCCCCGATAAAAGCTATTTTGGTCTTATTTGTATAATTTAAGAGCATAACTGAGAGACCCAACAATAAAGACCAAAAATAAGAATATATTATTTTATCTTTCTCCCCAACAAAGACGTCAAGTGTGGTGTGCGAAAGTAAAGAAAAATCGCCCTCAAAGCTCATTCATTATAATTCATTACACCTTTTAGCACAATTTAAAAAACAATTATATAAACATCTAATCCAAGTCAATATGTCTGATATTCCCTCTCGTTTAAAGATCATGGTGCACAGTGATCACACATTTTCATACAATTCAAGTTACAGGGACGATGAGTGTGAAGAAGTGTAGATAAGCACCTCTGCAACTCCACATGAGAAATGGGATCTTCTCCCCATCATGAACAACAATATATTTCCATTCATATTTGAAATGGCTTATCGAATTCAAACAATAAGTAGGAAGAATATCATAATATTTATTCCTTTAACAATTCAATGAGAGAGCATCGTAAGGGTGCCAAATGCAATGTTCCTTGTTCAAAAAAATTGTGATTTACCAAATTTGTCAAAGGTTTATGAATTCATGTGGCAGTGTGCAGGTGCAGAGGAAACACAATGAAAGCTTCCTCTGCACCTCCGCATTTCTCACAATGGCTCTAGATTTTTTATTTTAATTTTAATTACACTTTGCCACCATTATTTACCATCACTTGCACTTTCATACTCCACACAATGAAAAATTCCTTTGTATATGTGTTCACCAGCCCCACCTCACGCCCCCCCCACACACATACCCTCAATTACGTAAGTGACCTACAACACAAATAGTTTTGGCATCATTGGGTAGAGCACTAGCAGTCTGAGCCATAATAATGCTAGTATCAAAGCACTCACTAATGGATTGGTAACTCACAAAAATGACCTTTTTTTATTTTAAAAATATTTGTTAGGAACTAACCAATACCAAAAATAAAACAATCTCCACCAGGGGAATTATGTCACATCAAGGCTCTCTCATCCAATGAAAAATTAAAAATAATATTTTTATAAATTAGAAAATTATTTTTGAATTTCTGCAAAAATGGGAATATTCAACATTTTCTAGAAAACTTTGGTTAAAGTTACAAAAGCTCAAAAAAATAATTGAAATTCAATGGACACATCAAGGCTCGCTCATCCAATGGAAAACTAGAAATAATATTTTTATAAATTAGAAAATTATTTTTGAATTGATGCAAAAATAGGAATATTCAACATTTTCTAGAAAAGTTTGGTTAAAGTTACAAAAGCTCAAAAAAATAATTGAAATTCAACGGAATTTGACAATGAGGTGAGTGTTATAGTCGTTGGTGAGGCACGCAGTAATAATCAAATACATTTTATTAAGAAATGAATAACATTCATCCTATTGTGATATTAATTTTAATATAAGTTAATTTAATATAATATTTGAAAATATGTATATAAAATAAGTAATTTCATCATATATTTATATATTAATTTTTTTTAAAATTTTAATTTTAATTTTTATGCAATTTGACTGAGTTAAAATGTTTACATAACATTACATTACAACATTTCTTCCATAGGATGGCGCGCCTCTCAACACAATTAAAGTTAAATTATACATTAAATTAAGGCATGAACATATTTTAACTATTTAATTATGTTAAGAAAATGTGCATAAGATATCATTTTTTGGGATTCAACTGCGTTAAGTAAGTCATTCAAACGTATGACCATTTCCATGAGAGGTAGTCGTAACTGACTAATTTCTCATGATTTTTGAATAGTTCACTTAGCACTCATTGCATCGGGTGATGCTCACAGGGGTGAAGAAGTGGGATTGAAACTAGTGAAATGTGGAGAACGAATCACATAGCATCAATCATCACTTCCGGGGCTTGCACCCGGTAACCAGGACTTCCCAGGAGGTCACCCATCCCAGAACTCCTCTGGCTCAAGCGCGCTTAACTGTGGAGTTTTCCCCACAATCAAGCCCACTTAGCTTGCTACCCCATTTGCAAAACCTTAGCAAGTATTGTGCCTCATGAACCATTCAAGTAGAGATCCCTTGACTCTTTTTGAATTTAAGTATGGGGGATTTACGCAGTGCATTGTATTAGATATCATTTTTTGGGATTCAACTGCGTTAAGTAAGTCATTCAAACGTATGACCATTTCCATGAGAGGTAGTCGTAACTGACTGATTTCTCATGATTTTTGAATAGTTCACTTAGCACTCATTGCATCGGGTGATGCTCACAGGGGTGAAGAAGTGGGATTGAAACTAGTGAAATGTGGAGAACGAATCACATAGCATCAATCATCACTTCCGGGGCTTGCACCCGGTAACCAGGACTTCCCAGGAGGTCACCCATCCCAGAACTCCTCTGGCTCAAGCGCGCTTAACTGTGGAGTTTTCCCCACAATCAAGCCCACTTAGCTTGCTACCCCATTTGCAAAACCTTAGCAAGTATTGTGCCTCATGAACCATTCAAGTAGAGATCCCTTGACTCTTTTTGAATTTAAGTATGGGGGATTTACGCAGTGCATTGTATTAGATATCATTTTTTGGGATTCAACTGCGTTAAGTAAGTCATTCAAACGTATGACCATTTCCATGAGAGGTAGTCGTAACTGACTAATTTCTCATGATTTTTGAATAGTTCACTTAGCACTCATTGCATCGGGTGATGCTCACAGGGGTGAAGAAGTGGGATTGAAACTAGTGAAATGTGGAGAACGAATCACATAGCATCAATCATCACTTCCGGGGCTTGCACCTGGTAACCAGGACTTCCCAGGAGGTCACCCATCCCAGAACTCCTCTGGCTCAAGCGCGCTTAACTGTGGAGTTTTCCCCACAATCAAGCCCACTTAGCTTGCTACCCCATTTGCAAAACCTTAGCAAGTATTGTGCCTCATGAACCATTCAAGTAGAGATCCCTTGACTCTTTTTGAATTTAAGTATGGGGGATTTACGCAGTGCATTGTATTAGATATCATTTTTTTGGGATTCAACTGCGTTAAGTAAGTCATTCAAACGTATGACCATTTCCATGAGAGGTAGTCGTAACTGACTAATTTCTCATGATTTTTGAATAGTTCACTTAGCACTCATTGCATCGGGTGATGCTCACAGGGGTGAAGAAGTGGGATTGAAACTAGTGAAATGTGGAGAACGAATCACATAGCATCAATCATCACTTCCGGGGCTTGCACCCGGTAACCAGGACTTCCCAGGAGGTCACCCATCCCAGAACTCCTCTGGCTCAAGCGCGCTTAACTGTGGAGTTTTCCCCACAATCAAGCCCACTTAGCTTGCTACCCCATTTGCAAAACCTTAGCAAGTATTGTGCCTCATGAACCATTCAAGTAGAGATCCCTTGACTCTTTTTGAATTTAAGTATGGGGGATTTACGCAGTGCATTGTATTAGATATCATTTTTTGGGATTCAACTGCGTTAAGTAAGTCATTCAAATGTATGACCATTTCCATGAGAGGTAGTCGTAACTGACTAATTTCTCATGATTTTTGAATAGTTCACTTAGCACTCATTGCATCGGGTGATGCTCACAGGGGTGAAGAAGTGGGATTGAAACTAGTGAAATGTGGAGAACGAATCACATAGCATCAATCATCACTTCCGGGGCTTGCACCCGGTAACCAGGACTTCCCAGGAGGTCACCCATCCCAGAACTCCTCTGGCTCAAGCGCGCTTAACTGTGGAGTTTTCCCCACAATCAAGCCCACTTAGCTTGCATATTCTATACTTTCTAAAGTTGAATTCATAATGGCTCACAAGGCATAGATGTTGCAAGGAATTCTGTTAAAGGCACTCCATGGTCAAAAGGTCACTCGTTCGAAACCGCTTGGGAAAAAATCCACCCATGCTAAGGGTTGGTGCGGCCAAGGCCGATTGCAATCCTTGAGTGATTCTAATAGCTTAGATTCCCTTAATCATGGTTACTCAAGCCACAGGATAGGCATGTCAATCATCTCAAGACTCACATTACGTAATAAAAATTTTTACCAAAAAAAAAAAGAATTTAGAAGTAATAAAAAACACATATTCTTACCCATTAAACCTAAATATACATATAAATTAGCCTAGACCCATCTTAACTTGAGATGAAGCATTGAGAGGTGTCAGATATCTGGAGGTCTAAAACATTCCTCAATTTTTTCACTCAAAAAAATATTTGCATCTCCAGAGATTTGATCTCTTGAGTTAAGATGGATCTAGGCTGGTTATATATATTTAGGTTTAATCCGTAAAAATATTAAGATGGATCTAGGTTGGTTGTATATATTTAGGTTTAATTGGTAACAATATTTAATTTTTATTAATTATAAATTCCAATTTAGGTTTAAAAGGTAAGAATATTTGTTTTTTATCCATTTATATATTCAAATTTAGGTTTAATAGGTAAGAATATTTGTTTTTTTATTAATTATATATTCAAATTTAGAAAGTATAGAATATGCACATTTTCTAACACTAGCCTAGATTCAACTTAACTCTTAATCAAGATTCAAGTTTTCTACTCAAAATGAGGTTTGCACCTCTACAGATTTGATCCCTCTAGCTACTTATAAATTTAGAGTTAAGATGGATCTAGACTAATTCGGTTGAGAGGTGTTTTACAACCTAGTATGAGGGAGATATGGTCATGTAATGTTACATTTAAAAATAGTAAAATAATGGTTACAACAACAAATTAGAAAAAAAATAGAAGAAGTAATAACTCAATGTCACTCACAAATACTTCAATTCCCACCTTAATTTACATCCACTTTATATAGATATAAAGTAATTGAAATTAAAAAGAAAAAAATATAATTTACTTTGCAATATTAAAGAGATATGTAATTCTTTCACTATTTAATATGGAGTTTACAAACGCCATGTAAAAACAATATAATTGATATTACATGAAATACAATCCATTTTATGTTTAGTTTGCATGTAATAGTTAAAATAAAAATATACTAATAACAAAAAAATATAAATAAAATATCTTAACATTCATGTTAAATAACATAGTTTTATATCAAGTTTATATAAATAGATAAAAAAAAAATTAAATTAAAAAATGTATGTTTTCACACTTCATTATAAGTCATATGTATAATTTATTCCAAACTAATATATAACATTTATAAAATATTTGTGGTTATTAATTGGTTTAATGAAAATTATGTATGTCACATGCACACACTGAAGCCCATCCTTGAGGAAGTTTTAATTATAAAAAAGAATTTTTATCACATCACATGTCAACATAATTATAGGGAGAGAAACACAATATCTGATGAGCTTTCCAAGGCAGGAAGGCAACAAGCTTGGGGCAGATGACAGATTACAGAGTAGGTTGAACATTATGAGTATTACCGTAGACCATTTATAGATGGCATCCAGAATGATGGAGCTCATTGAACATTATGAGTATTAACACATACCATTTATAGATGGTATCCAGAATGATGGAGCTCGAGAGTAAATTTGCAGCTTATTTCCTTTATGATGTTATATTTGATCCATTTTTAATATTTTTATGTACCAATTATGGCAGCTACAAGAATCAGTTTTGTCTCTATATATTTGGTTATTTAAAAAGCCCTAAAAATCAGCAGTTTTGATGTTTTTGGTATTATGCTATGACTAGATCATATACTTTTAGGCTCGGACTTCTAGTGTGATTATTTATGCGCTAGTTCTTTTGATATGTGTTTTTAGCATCTTCAACATGTAATTTTAATTTTCTTAATGGAAATTATGATTTTTACTTGGGAAAAAAACCATTTAAAAAGATTAATAATTATTGAATTATTGAATTAAGTCTTTTGTGATCCATAAGCAAGTGTGGTTCATTGTCAAGACAAGATGAAGAAACAGATCATGGAATTGAGTTAAATAGAGAGACTAACCGTTCAAACGGCTAGAAAGAAACAACTATATTTAACCAACAGAAATGGTTCCATTTGACTAGACCAGAAAGGGCTACATTTAAATGAACCAAGAATTAGAAATAAATAACTATTAATTGATAAATTAATTGGTTTATTAGTGAAATCATTAATAAAATATATAAAATTATTAATATATTAGGGTAACTAACTAATTATATATGTATTACACTATGTTTATTATAAGTACCGAGTTTTATTAAATAAGAACTAATAGACCAAACATAAATATTATAGTTCATTTTATTATATATTTATGAATTAGTTTATTTATAAAACTTAAATAAACGTGTTTATAATTAAAATAAATAAACTATGAATAAATAGAAATTAGGATACTAAAAATACTATAATTTTTATATATGTATATTATTTAACCCTTTGTTTATATAATGAATTAAACAAATATGCTAATAAATACCCAAATACCTTCTTTACTATGTCTTCATCAAAATTTATTATAATTACTATGTCTTCTCTTTTTATCTATTAAATTTTAAACTTAAATTAATGCTATGACAGGATTTAATAATAATATTATTATTATTATAATATTATTATCATTATATATATAGAATTAAGAATAACAAAAAAGGAAAAAAGACCACTAAAATAGAAAAGAAAACAATGAGGAAACCAAAATAATTCAAGAGACGAGGAGATGAAATCAAAACAAAAAAAAAGAAAAACAGGGGGTCTTAAAAAGAAAGGGTAGGAATCCAACAACTACTGACTTTCCATCCGTCATCTCTGTTGAGATTACTCTGCCTCCTTTCAATTTCAATGGCCTCCCTAAACTTCTAGTGATGAAAAGGAGCAATCCTAGCAATGACTCGAGCCTCCTCAATAAAAATATGATGCTTGGCCTTTTCCACGTGTTTTGCCACGATTGAAGACCGGTTCTCATATGTTTGATATCTGCTGCATGCTCATGAATCCTTTGATTGATAGAGCATCCAATTTCACCAACGTAGGGGGTCCCACAAGAACAAGGAATAACATAAACACCTTTCATATCCTTGGGGTCAATAGGGTCTTTTACAGATCTTAAGGAGCTTTGAATGGTGTTAAGGGGTCTAAAGGTCGATGGAACATTGTGCTTCCTTAGGATCCTTGCAATCTTGTCAGTGGTCCCCTGGATGAAAGGGAGATGCACCCCTGAGACACGATCTATAGGGTCCTTCTTAACCTTGGGAACTCTGCTTGCTTTTAGGAAATCTTTAAGGCCTTGGTGCCTACTATATTCATTATTAACAAAACCATTAAGGAGATGGGCTTTCTCATTATAAAGGTGGTTTTCATCAGAGATTCTCAATGCACAAGTAGCTAGCATGTTGAGGACACCCAAATTCTGAACTGGGAAATGATGAGACTTGGCATGAAGATACTATAAATAAATTCTATCAAGAGAGAATTTTTATTCCATTAATATGTTCTTTAACACAATTTGCAATCATTCATTTTTTAATATGGAATTCAGATATAACATTTTAAATATTAATAACAATAATTATATATATAACCTTTTAAAAAATATTTATAATAAAATTAAGAATTTTGAGGATATATGTTTTCTATTTCCAAATATGATTAAGACATGTATTGACATTTTAATGAATGATGTGAATCATAAATAAAATATTTCAATCTCAATTATGTATATACTATATAAAACAAAAGAAATATATATATATATATATATATATATATATATATATATATATATATATATATATATATATATATATATATGATAGAAAGATTTGTAATTCATTATTTTTTAATATAGAGTTGACTGACATATCTATATATATATATGGGGAAAATCAATAAGCATGTAACATTTAAAAAGTATTTATAACAAAAATAATATTATATATAGAAAGTGTTTTATGGATGTATATTTTGTACTTTCAAATATAATTGGGACCATTATTAACATTTTAATGTGTAGTGTGTGAATCATTCATAAATATTTCAATGTCTACTATGTATATACTATACAATACAAAACAAAATAAACATATATATTTTACTAGGTAAAATATATATATATATATATATATATATATATATATATAAGAGGAAGAGTTCTTTTTAATCCATTGACTTTTTACTCATTTGACATGTAACATACATACATATACATATACATACATACATATACATATATATATATATATATATATAGAGAGAGAGAGAGAGAGAGAGAGAGAGAGAGAGAGAGATCCTTTTCTATTAAATAGAATTTTTTTGGTCTATAATTCATTAATTTTTCATTCATATGACATGTATATGCTTTCTTTTTTTAAATATGATTGGACATGTATTAACATTTTAATATGTAGAATGTGAATCATAAATAAAATATTTCAATGTTAACTATGCATATATTATATAAAACAAAAGAAATATATATATATATATATATATATATATATATATATATATATGTTTGAGAGAGAGAAAAAAATTTAATATAGATTTTACATATGTTTGAGAGAGAGAAAAATATTTAATATAGATTTTATATATAGAGGGATAGAATTATTATTCTATTAATAGGTTTCTAGGGAGATTTGTAATTATTTCATTTTTAATATGAAGTTGCCATATAACATTTTAAATATTAATAACAAAAATAATATATATAGAGAGATATGTAACATTTTTTAAAATATTTTTCTTAATAAGAGGAATGTTTTTCTAAATAAGTGTGCCAAGAATAACACTAGTTTTTCTCTCGCATTGCTACAGTTTATAAATAGTTTTCTTTCCTCACATCATTCTTAACTATACTTCTTCTATAGTGTTTTTCTTTGAACAGTGATGGTATGAGCAGATCGAAAGTGGTGGGGAGGAGAAACCTTTACCTACATGCTCCTTTTCCTTTATCATGCTCTACATCAGATGTCGGGGTTGCATGTTCTCATCTTTTAGCAAGTTGGGATGTTCTCTTCTTTCTAAGGACAGTGGAATTGTGTTTTTTATAATCTTAAGTCTTGGACTTTCGAAGGGGGTCAATGTTCTTCGTCTTATTTCTACACAACATTGCAATAAGTTCAGTGTTTGAACTAGTTGTGGTCCTTCCTACTTCGGCACTTCAAGGGACTGACTCTCTAGGTATCTCCTTTAATTGTCTTGTTCTCGTTTGTGTAGTATGGTATCCGGGAAGTTTCTCCATATGGTTTTTAGGGAATTTTCATCTCTCGTTGGGTAATAGAGCAATTGGTGATTTTAATATGTAATGTTTTAGACTTTGGTCCCTTCTGGTCTTGTAATGTGTTTTATGGTCCACATTGGTTTCTAATTTTTTGTTCTGGTCCACAAAAGCATTGGTAAGAAGTGTGTCTTTCCACTCGCTCCATATTTACTATCTATGGACTTTAGTTGTGATGTGTTGATGATAATACGTCATTGATTTTCTCTCGGTCTAAAAACCTTAGTTTCTACTCTCATCGTCATTGTTGGTTTAAAATTGGTTGTTGTTCTCTCATCGAAGTAGTTGGTGATGTTCAAATACCTCATTTGAAAGCACCTTTCCAACTTCTGAAAATAGACCGCGTGGTATGTTGGTTTAGGCTGACAACCCAACTTTTAGGGTATTGTCATGTTCGTCATTATAGTGGTCAAATTCATGTGGTTTCTTTGCTCCCTTTTGTGACAATGCCTCCTCGACAGAGAATGGAAAGTCGATGAGGGGGGGCAAGTAGTTCAATTTCTCATTGACAATTATTTGAATGGAATTCAGTAGCATCTTATTTCGACTCGGTCCCTCGGAGGTATGAAAGGAAATTTGACATCTTGAGTCGAGAGAGTTTGGTGATAAGCTTTACTTATTAGATTCCAAAGTGGGGGTCGCATATCTCAAAAGGATTCCTAATCTAGGGAAATTTAGGGAGAGGAGATTGCATTTCTTACACTCTCTTGTAGTCCACCAACAAATGGACACACTCTTTAACTTGGTCCTACATGATAAGCACGTGGATAGCTGCAAGAATTTTGTAGGTCAAGAAGATATGAAGAGAATGCTCATGAATGTTTGTTTTTTCCTTGATGATATGGTTTAATGTCTGCAAAGGGTGGAGAAATATGTTATTGTAGACTCGGAATCTGAGGAACTCACTAGGCCTCATGTTTTAATCAATACACAAATGACTACTACTTCTCATCCATTTGCTATATCTCCTCTTTCACCAACGATCATATAAGACACAAGTGGATTTCTAGTGCCTGGTTTTGTCAACTTAATTAATATGTCTTTCTAGAAAATGTTACAGCTTTGTTGAAGGTCTACACTGGTATATCTCTCTTCTTACTGAATGCAATAGATGGTCGCAATGTGGTTGATATTGTACTGTGTTGTACTTTATTTTGTCACAAATGAGGGGTAGTCGATCTTTTGATATCTCCAATGGCATACATATAGCTTTCTTTACAGGAACCAATCAACTTTCTTTATAGGAACCAATCTTCTATTGGAACGATCTTGTAATTTTGTTATATAGTGTCCTTGCTCTGATCTCGTGTCATGGTCTCTTCATTGCAATGGAGTTTCCCTAGTCCTTCATTATCATGTATTAGTTATAGGGTTTTTAACTCTACTTTAAAAGTATGGATGTAACTGATGTTAATATTAAGACTCTAGTTTTGATAACCGATATCTCTGCTTCTCTTACTATCCATATAAAAATATTTATATATTAATAAAATCCTTTTAAACAGGCTTACCAAAAAAACTTATTAAATACTTAATATTTCGCACAACAATATTTATTTAAACCATTTTTCACTCTCAATTCACACATAAATGCTTCAATTCACCCACAAATGCTTCACTTCTTGAGAAAACCAAAATCTTCCCCATTATCCAAATCATTAAATAATTCATGGTTGGGAAAATATAAATGTATACACAGAATCTAAATCAAGGACTACAAATTTTATTTAAAATGTAGCTGATGGCGAAGTTTATTTCCTAATACAGTCCGGTGCACTTCCGATTCCCAATAGTGATTTTTATAAATAAGCGAATACAGTCCAACTAACTCTGATGCAGAGAATGACCGTTGTATTCAAATACCTAAATGCCTTCATAGAACTAATATTCAAACCCAACGTGCACATGCATATCCTGAACAATATAATTTGAGTCATAGGTGGGCATATCCCATTCAACGTCGATTCACGCAACTCCGTAGATGACCTCATCACTGTGAAAAGGTTAAGACTAGACCGTGTGATATTCTGTACAAGTTTTGTTCATGGTTGGGGTGTTTTTGTTCAGGGTTAGGGTCACAGCTGTAAAGCTTCAGAATTTTGGATGCGTTTGAGTTTTTGATGGTATTGAATTTATATAAAAAAATTATTTAAACATTGTAACAGTCAAATAAGCTACAAAAATTTTGCCAAAAAATCACCATCCTCTAAATTATAGTCTCTAGTTGAACACTGCAACAATCAGATTTCTTAAAAAAAAATCACCCGCCAAAAAGTCACAATCTACGTGAAAGTCTGGCCTGAATAGACAACGCCTTTATATGCATTTCTATATGTATTTATTTTTATTTTTTCCGTGAATCGATGGTTTCAATTAGGGCAAAGGCTCGCATTCGTGTATTTATACTTGTCTATTACCTCTATCTATAGTCATATTTAGCTCAACTCTCCATGGTTGCCAATTAGCCGCCTCTGCAATAAATCTCAATGGATAATGGATGGATGTTATGGTATTCTATTACAGGGCTCACCTCTGTCTTTATATTCTTTGCCTTTGATGTGTGGAGGAGGAAGACTTATCGCAGGCTTCCTCCGGGACCTCCAGGGTGGCCGATTGTAGGAAACCTGTTCCAGTTGGTCAACAAACCCCACGAAGCTCTCTTCCACCTCGCTCAGAAGTACAGCCCTCTCATGTGTGTCTCTCTCGGAATGAAAACTACTGTGGTAGTCTCCTCTCCGGCCATGGCAAAGCAAGTTCTCAAGACCCATGACCATGTTTTTGCGGGCCGGACGGTCATACAGTCAATTCAATGCCTTTCTTACGACAAGTCCTCAGTAATTTGGGCCCAATATGGATCCCACTGGCGTTTGCTCAGACGCATATCCAATAAAGAGCTCTTCAGCGTCAAGAGGTTGGAAGCCCTGCAACATTTGAGAAGAGATGAAGTATTCCGAACAATCAAGCAGATTCTGTTGGGAAGTACAGAGGGGAAGAGCGTAAACATCGGAGATATGATGGCCCACTTCGCTCTTAATATGTTAGGCAAGATGGCCTTTGGTAAAGACATGTTCCATCCCAATTCTCCAGCTTTCCAAGAGTTCAAAGACAGTCTTTGGCAATGGGGGGTGAATGCAGGAGCTCCAAATTTGGTGGACTACTTTCCCTTTCTTCAGTGGTTGGATCCTTAGGGTGTGAGACATAACACAACATTCTATTTGGGAAGGGAATTTGGCATTGTTGACAAATTCATAGAGAACCGCCTCGCCACAAAAGGCAAAACGACGGACGCGAGTGATGGTCCTGAGGATCTGTTGGACGCTCTACTGGATATCAGAGGCGATGATTTTACTCTCACCGACATCAGAGTCTACTTAACTATTGAAATTATAATTTCAACTGCAGTGTTGCCGGATGCCGACAGTTGAACAACGACGTAAAAGTACTCCAGAAAACCGCTGGTGCTCATCGCACCGCTTTTTATCAAAAGATGTTTTTCCTTCGAGGGCTCTGATCACACCGACTTGCTGCCACGCATCTAGAGTACGGTCTCAAAACCACCAATGCCCCTGAAGGTAAAGGTCGGTAAGAAGGGGCTTGCGATATTCACCACAGCCGTCCGATTTTTTAGGGCAGATCAACGGTTAAGATAGCGGGAACATGTTTCTGTTTTAATGCTACATGACATTGCGTGAAGTAAACTTTTGGTTGACCTTCCATGTGACATTGCAGCCAGCCATAATCTACGGACAAAACAAAAATTAACTCGCCATGCTGAAGTACCATCGCTCCAGAAATAAATTAACGAGAAGTGAAATCTTTGTTGACCATCGGCCTGTCAGTAAAGCAAGTTAATGAAATTTATTGTGATGGGTAAATTGTTGGTAAAGATTTTAATTTTATTAGTTTTTTTTTAATGCGCCGGAGTATGGAAAGTAAGATAGCAGTGTCTTGTTATATTTTTTGTTGACCATGTATTTGTAACAGCAACAGAGCGTGAATGTTTTTGTGGTTGAATGAAAAAGGGGACAACACGCAGGAGCGTATGTAATGTCCAGTTTTTGGTATTGTATTGGTAATGAAAGGCACAGCAGTGCGAAATAAAAGAAGGGTTTTACACAGCAATGTAATATGCAAAGGTTGTTTAATGTAATATAATGGAATAGAGAGGCGCAGCAGCGCAATAGTAGAAATTGTATTGTGAGAGAAACGAAACGCACAGTAGTGCAAAGAAGAAGAAAATAGGGCAGCGCAGATCTACAATTTTGTGTGGAAGAATGAAAACCCAATATGCGCAGCAACGTGAGGGTTGAATGTAAAGAGCGTATGTGAGAAAATTTTTACACACAGCAGTGTAAAAATTTGCAAGCAGAAGATAGAGTAATTTTGTAATGTATAGCAGTGCAAAAGCAAGAAGTAAAAAGAAAATATTTACATAGCAGTGTAAATTTGTAAGCGGAGACAAAGTATTTGTTCCTAAAGAAACAGAATAATTTTTTTTATGGAACTGGAAGTTCTTGGTGAATCCCTCTTGTTAAGAAGAAGACGCTTTTTAGCATAGACAATAGTGAAATCCCTCTATTAAGAGGAAGATGCTTATCAACATAGACACTTGGAGAATCACTCTGTGTGAGGAAGATGTTTTTGTAAAAGCAGTGCTGGTGAAATCCCTTTGTTAAGAGGAAGACGTTTTGTAACAGTTGGTTTATTGTAAATGAATAGAAATTTTTTTTGTTTGTTGCTGAAACTTTATCTTCAGCAAGTTGAAATTTTGTCTGCAGCAAGATCCTGTGTTAAAGATCCTGTGTTGTAAAACAGAGTATTATCCTTTGTTCAAGTGATTTTTTTTGTTGTTATGGAATTATCAGAAATTCCTAGCAGAGTATCATTCTCTGTGTTGTGTTTGTTTTGTTTTTGGAATTTTAGCAGAAAAATTCCCAACATTATATCAGAGCATTGTTCTCTGGTCTTTTGTGTTTGAAATCACCTGAAATTTCCAACATTAACTGTAATCATTTCCATTCTCCGTTGTTGGTATCATACAATAAGGCTATTGACGTATTTAATGATAGATAGTATCTTATTCTAAAGTATCGGAGTTTACTAGTGAATTCATACTGCCAAAGTAATTTATCTTATGGCCAATTTCTTGATGCAGGACATATTTGGGGCGAGAAGCGACATTACTGCGAAGACCATGGAGTGGGCGATGGCAGAACTCATATGTAATCCGGAGAAAATGAAACGAGCCCGGGGCGAGTTGGACCAGGTAGTTGGTCGCAATAAAAGGGTGGAAGAAAGTGATAGTGACCGTCTCCCTTATCTTTGTGCAGTGGTAAAAGAAGTTTTGAGGTTGCACCCGGTAGTTCCTCTGCTCCTTCCACACAGAGCAGATAGTGATTGTGAGATTGAGGGATTCTTGATACCCAAACACACCCAGGTAATCGTCAACATGTGGGCAATCGGAAGGGACCCTGCCATCTGGAATGAACCATCTAAATTCGTCCCTGAGAGATTTCTTGATGATAAGAAGAATAGCGTGGATTACAGGGGACAACACTTCGAGCTGATACCATTCGGAGCAGGAAGGAGAATATGCGCGGGGCTTCCGTTGGCGAGTCGGATGATTCATCTGGTATTGGCTTCTCTCATCCATTCATTCGAGTGGGCACCAGCGAAGGGCATGAGTGCATAAGAAGTGGACATGACAGAGAAGTTTGGAATTACTATGGCAAAGGCAGTGGCGCTAGAAATTATTCTCGTGCCGCACAGGCCACTGGATTGTTAAAATAAGATAATTACTCCTACATGTGGAGTTGGTTAAACATAGAGAGTCAGTTGAGTGATTGAGTGGTTGTATGTGGAGTTGGCTAAACATGTTTAGAGAGTCAGTTCACTGAGTGGTTGAGTGTTTGAGTTTTGAATCAAGGTTGTTGATTGTTTGAGTATTGAGTCAATTAGAGTTAAGTGATAGTGTTTGAGTGTTGACTCAAGGTGGTTGATTGTTTGAGTATTGAGTCAAGTGATAGACGACTTTAGTGTATGGTTGCATGTCAAGGCGAGTAACTAGTTGGAAAAGGATAAATACCCTTCACGGGGTTCATTGTAAGCATCATGTTGTGTGTGATCAATAAAATAGTAGCATCTCGTGAATTCATGCTTTTTGTCCTCTGTCTTTCCAACAAATTGGTATCAGAGGGATGTTGCATAGTTTTACGTGTGAATTCATTCTTTGTCTCCTCTGCGTTTCCAATAATTGGTATCAGAGCGAAGTTACACAGATCCAGAGAGAACAGATTTGCAGTGATTCGTGTGAAAAGAAAAATATATTTTTTCGTGCTTTGAGCATTAACCCATCCTAGAGTTCTATACGCGTTCAGGGTCAAGTGAAAACCGCAAATTACGTGAATTTTTGAAACGTTACAGGATTAACGCGCTTTTGCCTATTGTAAACTCACAGAAACGTGTTACAGATAACATAGTTTCAAAATTCAAAGTCAAACGTTTCGAAGATTTATATGCTTGGGAAGTCTTTGAAGTCTTTTATTAAAAGAGTGCATATTAAAAAAACAAAGGTTTTTTCATTAAAAGATTTTATTAAGGATTTGGACCCACGTAAATTTGTTTTTAATTCGTTGGTGATTTTATAAAGGTGTTTTGTTTTTACATATAAAGATATTTTAATGATTATTTTTATATATAAAACATAATTAAGAGATTTTTTTGAAAAAGTTTGTTTGTTTGTTTGTTTGTTTATTTGTTTGTTTTCTTTTTTTTATAAAATAAAAAATTTAGGGTTTTTACTGAAAGGGTATTTTTTTTGAAAAAGAGTTTTACAAAGGAGAAATTTACAGTTTTTTCAAAAAAGTATTTTTGGAGGAAGATGGCTTTCTCAAATTTCTAGCCCCAGTTCTCACCATTTACAGGGAAAGAGTATAATGTGTGGGCCATTAAGATGGCGACCATGTTGCAGGTGCATGATGTCTAGGATTATGTCCAGTTTGGGTTTTCGGAACCTAAAGATGAAGCAGAAGAACAAGCTCTCAGTAATATAGAGAAAGAACAGTGGAAGAAAGACAAGAAGAAGAATGCACAAGCGATTCAGCTTATTCAGCAGGGAGTGAACCGAGCAATGTTCCAGAAGATTATGATCACATTTTCAGCAAAAGTAGCACGAGATACTTTGGCGACAAACTATACAGGTATGACCAAAGTCAATATTGTTAAGTTGCAGAATACTAGGAGAGGTTTTGAAAGTTTACAGATGAAGGAGATAGAGGACATCGATTCTTTCATGAATCGGGTCATAACTATCGTAAATCAGTTAAAGATTTATGGTGAAGAGATTAAAGATCAAACAGTGGTTGAGAAGATCCTCAGATCTTTTTCTACCAAATTTGATGTTGTGGTAACAACCATAGAAGAAGCCAAAGATTTGGCATCATTGACAGTTGATGAGTTGATGGGATCACTTCTATCGCATGAGGCAAGGATAGACAGAAATAAGGATTCCACTTTAGAGACTGCTTTCAAAAGTCAGGTTTCTATTTCAAGAGACAAAGGTCGAGGCAGAATTAGAATGAGAGGCAAAGGATGGAGTGGAAGATATGGTGGTCAGAGAGATGGTCGAGAAGAGCATGAATATGAAAGTGGAAGAAACTACAGAAGCTTCAACAATAATCAAAGAGTTGACAAATCAAAGGTGAGATGTTATTATTGCAATAAATTTGGTCACTATGCTCGTGATTGCAGGAAGAAAATAGCTGATCAAGGGAACCAAAGAGCTAATGTCACTACAGAGAGTACTAACTCCATGTTCCTAGCTTGCCATACCATGCATGAACCTTCTGCTAGTCTGTGGTTGTTAGAAAGTGGTTGTAGTAACCACATGACAGGCAATGAGGATTTGGTTGCAAATTTCGATCAATCTGTGAAAACAACGGTAAAGTTGGGGACTGAAAAAACTATGGAAGTAGATGGCAAAGGATTGGTCAACATTTTGACCAAGCAGGGGGAGCCAAAGACAATCTAAGAGGTATATTATGTTCCTAGTCTCAAACATAATTTGTTAAGTGTTGGTCAATTAACACACAAAGGATACAAGGTTATCTTTAAAGGTTAAGAATGTGTTATATATGACAAGCCCCTAAGAAAGCAGCTTATAGCAAAGGTGCAGATGACGAGGAATAGTCTCTTTCCTCTAATTATGAATTACAGTGGTCAGGTGAGTTCTTCTACAATTGCATGTTCTAATGATTATTGGTTATGACACTTTCGATTTGGACACTTGCACTTTTCTGGTTTAAGATTGTTGCAGCAGAAACAGATGGTCAGAGGATTACCTCCCATTAATGAACTTGCTAGTACTTGTGGGTGTTGCATCTTGGGAAAGCAACACCGTGAAAGTTTTCCAAAGGGAGTTGCATACAAATCAAAGCAACCTCTTGAGCTAGTGCATATAGACTTGTGTGGTCCTATGAGGAAACAGTTGATCAATGGAAGTTGTTACTTCCTTACTTTCATTGATGACTATAGCAAAAAACCTTGGGTTTACTTCTTGAAGAAGAAGTCCAAAACTTTTGCAAAGTTCAAAGAATTCAAAGCCTTAGCAGAGAACCAAAGTGATTGACGGATCAAGGTATTGAGGTCAGATCGTGGTGGATAATATGACTCAAAGGCATTCCATGATTATAGTAAACAACATGGAATCAAAAGATAGTTTACAACCAGGTACACACTGTAGGAGAATGGTGCAGCAGAGAGAAAGAACAGGACAATTATGAACATGGTAAGAAGCATGTTGAAAGGCAGAAATTTGACTAATGAGTATTGGGCAGAAGCAGTTGCATGTGCTATTTATGTGATCAACAGATCTCCTACAAGGATTCTCATGAATAGAGTACCAGAACAAGCATGGTCATGTATGTATTGCAACGTATCTCATCTCAGAGTATTTGGATGTGTAGCTTATGCACATGTGCCTAATGAGCGAAGAGGCAAATTGGATGATAAAAGTGAAAAATTCATATTCACTGCTTATAGTGAGCAATGAAAGCTTACAAATTGTATAACCCTATCACAAAGAAGACCATAATTAGCAGAGATGTTGTGTTCAAAGAACAAGAGTCATGGAATGGAACTGTAGACAAAACAGTTTATGCACAAGTGCCATTGATGGAAGAAGATGATGTAGTAGAAAAAGAGCAGCAAGAATCACATGTGAAGACACCAAACAGAGACACCCCAACGAGGACTCCAAGATTTTCAGAGCAACATTGATCTTCAAGCATATCAACAGATCGAGATTCTCCCAACAGTCAATTAGGTGATGAATCAAGCAATGGTAAGAGAAGGATGAGAAGCTTGAAAGATATTTATGATGATTTGGATGTTAGTTCAAATTTTGCATTGTTGTCATTCCAACCTTCTTCATTTGAAGAAGCAATCAGAGATGAAAATTGGGTGCAAGCCATGGATGAAGAAATTGAAACTATTGAAAAGAATGATACATGGGATTTGGTTGATTTGCCAAAGGAAAAAAATCTCATTGGTGTGAAGTGGGTGTATAAGACAAAGTTGAATGAGAAAGGTGAAATTGACATATTTAAAGCTATACTTGTAGCAAAAGGATTCTTGCAGCAACCGGGAATAGGTTTTGGAGAAACGTTTGCTTCGGTAGCCAGATTTGATACTGTAAGAGCAGTTCTAGCCACAACAGCTCAGAACAAGTGGAAAGTATACCAGATGGATGTGAAATCAGCCTTCTTGAATGGAATTCTAGAAGAAGAAATTTATGTGCAGCAACCTCAAGGATATGAAGTTGAGATTAATGAAGAGAAATTTTACAGGTTGAAGAAATCGCTCTATGGATTGAAGCAAGCACCTAGAGTTTGGTATAGCAGAATCGATAGCTACATGTTTAAGAATGGATTTTGCAGAAGAAATATTGAACCTACCTTACACACAAAGCTAAATGAGCATGGACATATTTTAATTGTTTTCTTATATGTTGATGACATGATTTTTACAGGTGATTTTGAGATAAATGAATTTAAAGTAGCCATGATGAAAGAATTTGAGATGACAGATCTTGGTCTCGTGAAATATGTTCTTGGAGTAGAAGTTGAGCAATTTGAAAAAGGAATTTTTATTTGTCAAAATAAATATGCCACATATTATTGAAAATATTCAAGATGGAAAATTGCAAACTTGTCCCTACACCAGTTGCAACAGGTACAAAGTTAAGCAAGGATGATGTAGGATCATATGACAATCCAACTCTATTCAAAAGATTGGTTGGTAGCCTCATGTATCTCACAATTACAAGACTGGATATCATGCAAAAAGTGAGTTTGATTTCCAGATTTATGGAGACTCCAAAATACACACATTGGAGTGCAAGAAAAAGAATTCTGAGATAGATAGTAGGAACTAGAGATTGTGGCATAATGTATGCAAGCACAGAAAAAAGGATTTGATTGGATACATAGATAGTGATTTTGTAGGCAGTTTGGATGATAGGAAGACCACTTCTGGTTTTGTGTTCCATCTTGGTTCAGGTGTGATTTCATGGGCATCTAAGAAGTAGCCCATTGTGACACTTTCGTTAGTAGAAGAAGAATATGTAGCATCAACATCAGCAACATGCCAAGTAGTGTGGTTAAGAAGAGTATTTTATGGACTCAAGCAAAAACAACAAAGATTAACAGTGATATATTGTGACAACACCTCAACGATTGCACTATCAAAGAATAATGTGTTTCATCAGAAGAGCAAGCATATTGATACTAGATATCACTTTATTAGAGAACTTGTGAGAAATGGAGAAGTTCACTTGAAGCCTTGTAAATCTGGTGATCAATTTGCTGATATATTTACTAAGTCATTAGCATAATATGGGTTTGAGTTTTATAGAAGAAACTTGGGTGTTGTAAGCCTAGCCGAGACATAGACCAGTAGACATGCTTGAGTTGTCATGAGTCATGTTTTAGTTTAGTAGTCGTAATTAATGGGGAGTGTTAAAATAAGATAATTACACCTGAATGTGGAGTTGGCTAAACATAGAGAGTCAGTTAATTGATTGATTGAGCGGTTGAGTGTTTGAGTGTTAAGTCAAGTCGAGTTAAGTGATAGATGACTTTTAGTGTATGGTTGCATGTCAAGGCGAGTAGATAGTTGGAAAAGGATAAATACCCTTCATCGGGTTCATTGTAAGCATCATGTTTTATGTGATCAATAGAAGAGCAGTAGCTCGATGTTAGCCTCTCTCATAAAACAATAATAAATCCAAAAATAAATAAATAAATTAAATATTCCAAGTTAGGAATTTGTGCCTAACTCTTGGGTTGTTCCTCTAAGATAGGAGTTAGTTTAGGTAACTCCTATATTGGTGTATGTCTGGTGAGAAATTATCTCGACCAAAGGAGAAATTATCTCAACCAAAAGTGTCTAAGATAGCACGCACTATCTTGAGAACACTATCTCTCATCTATTTATTTGTAACACTATATTCAATTATTTTAATATATGAATGAGAGATAATACATGAGGAAGCATGAAGCTTCAGCCTTTTTCCGCCAATATTTTGTGTCTGATTTTTATGTGTGTTTTTCTGTAATCTGTTGGAGTTTATTTCATTTTTCAATATGTGGTATCAGAGCTATATGAGCCTGTGAGGGAAATATGAGAATAATATGACCGTGCCAGCGATTGAGTGTGGTTGCTGATTAACTGTGGCAGAATTTTTGAAGATTTTATCCTTTGCTCATTCCACTAGACATACCTTGTGTGGAAAGGATAGACTGAACTTAAGAACCGTTGCCTCCCATCGGCGAAGTGCCTAAAGAGGTCGATCTGCAGAGAACCTGATCATTTTGATACAATGGAATCTTATTGACTGTCGAAGAGGAACATATGTTTTGGGCGACTCTTCGCCACATCCTTACCGAATTGGAGCTCAGGACCATAAAACCCTCGGTGGTTTAAGAAAATCAGTGTTCAGCGTTATGGAAGACCGTGGATGAGATTCATTTCAGAATATACGATCGGATACATTGATTTGAAGATCCACTCGCTTTATCCCAATCGTGAGAATCCATTGGGATCTCTGAGTCGTTCACACTATTTTTAATTTTGGAACTTGCAGTCTAGCACTACGGATCTGCCAAGTTCATCATGGTCTCTTAATGAAATATGATTGCAAAGCGATGTGCAGAGATGATAAGCGAGGCTCCGGCGAGGAATATCTGATGCCTTTCCCTGCTGGATTCTCGGCATTCTCATCCACCACGGTGTAGAAACTAAATACACAACGGATCTTGAAGATCTTAAAGTCAAATTTCAGAAATGCGAATCTCCTTCCCCGGGACCAGTCAAGCATGATCTGCTCCCTCCAGCCCAGCTTAATGTTGGAAAATGCTTATATTTCGGTATCGTACAAGCACAAAGAAGCCAGCAAAGCCAACGTGAAGCCAGCAGAAGCCAGCAACTAAGCCAACCGCGCGGAAGAGCCGTTGTATAGCCACTGTAGAGGAGCCTGCCCGAGCCTATGATGACACTGCTGTTTCTCAAATTAGTGTGACCGAAAATAAAGAAATACATCCACAAACTCATAGATCATCTCGTGTTACTCCCGTAGGTTTAAATGAGTTTAAGAAGAAAGCTAGCAATGAAAAGGATCGGCCTACCAGTAATCAATTTGGAATCATCACGCACAGGCGTGAACCTGGAGGAAGTGAATACAATTATGCTGCTGCTTCCAAGGGAGCCAAAATTCTAGCCCACAATAAAGAAGTAAAAGGTGTTCAAAATATCCTTGACAAAGACCAGGATAAGTATCTTCGGAATCCCTGCAGTGCAGAAGAAAAATTCGTTGTTATAGAGCTTTCTGAGGAAACATTGGTTGATACAGTAGCAATTGCAAATTTCGAACATTATTCATCTAAACTGAAGGATTTTGAGCTTTTTAGTAGTTTAGTTTACCCTACTGATGATTGGGTTCTTCTTGGGAATTTTACTGCTGGAAATGTTAAGCATGTCCAGAGGTTCGCTCTTCAAGAACCTAAATGGGCACGGTATTTGAAATTGCAATTCCTTAGCCACTATGGTTCTGAATTTTTTTGCACTCTAAGTACTGTGGAAGTTTATGGAGTTGATGCTATTGAGCGTATGCTTGAAGACTTGATTGCAGTTGGAGAGCATGGTTTGAGAAATACTGATTTCTCTGGTGAGCCATCACCAATCCATGCAATAGGAGCAGTTCCTTTGCCAGATGAAAAGGGCTCAAATAGCATTGATGAGATTCATATGCTTTTTGATGGTTTAGAAGAAAAAGAAACAGACCTCAAGTTAAGAGAAGATGCTTCTAAAGCGAGTTCCAGCTCCGAGGATCAACGTTTGCCAGAAAATTGTCTAAGAACCAACGTTTTCCAGGCAAGTTGAATTAATTTACTTCTCCAAAAAACCATTTTCATAAAGCTATGGCTTTATAATATAAATATTGAGACGTGCCAATCATTTTTTTTTGAAAATGATTTCAAGGAAAAATTACATGGATAAATGTAAAGTTTAAACGAATACAACCGTAATTCACTTTTGATAAAGTGACTCTAAAAAAAAAAAAAAAAAAAATTCATTAAATTGTTTTTTTTTAAGGAGTATATTTTGTAATATTTTGGAGAGATAAGTTAGTTTTCTGGAGCGATAAGGATTATTGGTTTAAGTGAGATTCTTTTATAAAGTAAGGGATTATTTCCTTGTAATGGAGTGATAAGGATTGAGTTTTCTTTCTCTGTAAGTTTGAAGTGATCGGTTTTTCAAAAGAAAGCTCATTGTTGTAGGAGGTTGAGTCAGTTTTTTGAACGCATTTGCTTCCAAAATTTGTGAGCATCAGATTCTCACTATTTGAGAAAGCTTCAGTGGCAATGTTGTAAAAGATGAAAGATTGATGACCTTATTACTTAATAAAGACATATTATTTGTGGTGATTGTGTCCTAGATCCGCCCGAAATTGAATAAGGGGATCTTAGGTACACGAAGAGTGTGTTGATGATGGTGCATGCTTCATGTTTTTTGCTTATGATTTGTGTCTAGTTTTGACACATAAATGATCTCATTTATCACACATAAAGTTCAATGCAAGCAAGCACAACACTTGTAACAAAATAGCTGCAAGGAAGGATAATTAAGCTCCACACATACAACAACTCATCAAAGTTTTCAACATCGGCATTCTACCTCAACAAACAAATTCATTCAATACAATCAAGTTCATGAATCTGCAAACTTCAGCATTTCAAAGCAAAGTCTACATCACTACAATTAAGTTAATGAACCTGTAAATTTCAACGTTTCAAAGCACAATCTACATCAACATTATTGAACTTGTAATCAAACTCAAATTGCATTGAATTGTAAGGGTGCATTCTCTGTTGAAGCCGACACCCAAGTCTTGAATTGAGTCAAATTGAATTCATTGTAGTGAGTCACTGGGTGCATTTTCGACAGTATTCGACACCCTTCCTTTAAGTAGAATAAAGTGAATGCATGAATTTTAACTCTAAAGCAAACAAGCAACAAGTTCACATCTCCTGCAAGCAAGTGTGAGCATTCATTCAAGCAATTTGCATCACAACATTACAAAGTTCAAACCTTCAAGCGACCCAACGTGAAGTTCATTGCAACAACCATCAAAGCAACCAAACAAGTTCAACTCTAACACCAATCAAGCAAGTTGAGATCGACATCAAGCGAGCGTGGCTATTCATTCAATTGAGCATGAAGTCATCAAGTAAGGCAAGTGAGCGTTCAAACACGATCGTCATCAAGCGAGTGTGAATTCCAGAGTCTAAGTAAGAAAGTTCGACAACTCTAGCAAGTTTTCCCAGCAAGTGTAATAAGCAACATATCAAGTGAGCCTGTCATTCAAGTAACAAAATCAAGTGAAACAATTCAAAGCACGACATCTACGACAAGAGAGCCTGATTTCAAGTGAGAAAGTTCAGATGGCACAACATAGTCAGTTGTTACACATTCTTCACAGTTTGATCATCTCCAGTGATGAAGACATGGTGCACATCAGCAAAGAAACTCTTGCTGATCTTTCACGGCATCTACAACAAACACATGAAACCATTGAGTTTCTTCAACTAGAGTCGCAACTACAAAGAGATGAGTTGCAACAAAAGAGTGCTTCTTCCAAGTCATTCAACCATAGAGATGAAGATAATGATGTTTATTCCAAATCACTCATCCAAACAACTTCAAGTGTCGAAGTTGTTCATGATCAAATTCAAATTTCTTCCAAACCCATCATCAAGCCCTGGGAAGAGATTCAAAATAACAAGAATCAACGAGGCTTAGGATATGTCTCTGATGACACTAACTTACATATCCCAGATTATTCCAAGCCAATTAAGTTTGTGAGTGCAGGATTTCTTGAACAACTCACCTCAGTAGGTTCTGAGAAAATTGCAGACAAATAGAATTGCATGCAACCTGAAGTTCATGTCCAACTGAAATGCTCTCATTGTCAAAGAGTCGGTCATATGGAAGATCAATGTTTTGATCTCCATCCGTGTTGCCATTGTGGCAAGCCCAATCATTCCTCAGAAAAATGTCGCAACCAACAAAAATCAGCCAGATTGAAGATACATTATGAATGGATTGATCCTTGGGAATGGTCATCCACAGTCAAACAATTGTCTCAGTTCTACAACCGACTACAATCACACATAGTGCAGCCAGCAGTGAATAGATGATGGTACTCTCATGCAGTTGAATGAGGGAGTACAACAGTGAAACTCTCCTACACCTGAAGGGGGGGAGTTCAAATATATTTTGGAGAAGATTGTCTCTCCTTTCAGCTGACAAAGGGGGGAAAATGTCAATGAAATTGACAAGTGGTTGTCAGACTGAAAGTCTCGACAACATCAGCGAAGCAGCCAGTGGGCATCTTCATCAGCCAATGGGCATTTTTCATCAACAGCGAACATCAGTAAATTCGCCAGTGGGCGACCAACAATAAATCAACAGTGAGCAGCTTTCATCATAGCAAAAGAAACATTGAGTTGTTTTTCAACATCATCAGCCAGTGGGCAATCATCATTAGCAAATACGCCAGTGGGCGTTCATCAAAATTGTGTCTGTGGACACCGGATGCTGTTTTCAAACAAAGGACAGTTGGATCCTTTTGCGGCTTGGCATGTGATGGAGTTGTCAAGCAACATTTAGAGATGAATCAAGCATGCAACTGATTCATGTTCTCTTCAGATTTGACTTTTTTCCAGCATCCAGTTTTGGCGGTTTTTTCAGGCAATGTTTTTGAGGATCAACATGAGAACTTGGAAGATGGTTCCTCGTTCTTATTTTGGATTTATCATTGAAGGGGGGAATGTTAGCCTCTCTCATAAAACAATAATAAATCCAAAAATAAATAAATTAATTAAATATTCCAAGTTAGGACTTTGTGCCTAACTCTTGGGTTGTTCCTCTAAGATAGGAGTTAGTTTAGGTAACTCCTATATTGGTGTGTGTCTGGTGAGAAATTATCTCGACCAAAGGAGAAATTATCTCAACCAAAAGTGTCTAAGATAGCACGCACTATCTTGAGAACACTATCTCTCATCTATTTATTTGTAACACTATATTCAATTATTTCATATATATATGAATGGGAGATAATACATGAGGAAGCATGAAGCTTCAGCCTTTTTCCGCCCATATTTTGTGTCTGATGTTTATGTGTGTTTTTCTGTAATCTGTTGGAGTTTATTTCATTTTTCAATATGTTTTATGTGTGAATTCATGCTTTGTCTCCTCTGCCTTTCCAATAGGGACGTCTATTAGAATTGTTTATACGGATTGTATTTGTGTCGGGTAATATCCAAAGTATATTCGTTGGTTATATGAAGTCTATTCGTAGTTTATTTTGGCGCAGGCTAGATATATTAGAGAAAAGAAAATCTAAAAGAACACCTACCTGAGACATTGTCTGAATGTTAATATTTTAAAAAACAAATGGAACTGTCAATATCAATGCCTTTAAATTCATCTTCTTGTGGAATGGTTGTTGTTGACTATGTCCTAACGTTTAACTTGTTTTAAATATTGTTGCCTTTTTACATGATTGCTAATGGTCTTAAAGTTATATTAAATTTCTAAATAAAATATTGTTATTTAGAAGAGTGTGATTTTTGTCATGCCAGTCTTGGAATGGTGGATGGCTTGGAAAATTGGTATTTGGTAAATATTTTGTTTTAAGAATTTAGAAATCATTCAAGTCGGTGTGCACTGTGGACTTATCAAGTTTGTACATTTAAGAAAATATGATAATCTAAGTCTTTGTTTTTTTTCTCTCACAATTTACATGACAAATCATTTGAGTGATTATGGACCTATCAAGTTTGTACATGTAAGAAAATATGATTATCAAGTAGAATGGTTTCCGCCCTAATTCTTGGAAGACAATATTGGTCTATACGAAGGCCTCATGTAAGAATGAATTATTTATACTCAAATTGTTTTCTGTTATGCAATCATTTTGAATGAAGAGGAAGATCAACTAGTTTAGTAATCGAATAAGGTTATAAGTATTCTAATTGGAAAACTGGGGTATGGAGTTGCTTTTTCTTTCGATGAGGAAGGTGAGGCTAAATGATTGTGGTTGATTTTTTTGGAAATGGAAATGTAAAAAAAGCATAATTTTTTTGTGTGGATAGTAATGAGAAACAATGTTTTGACATAGAATGAAAGAAAGAAAAAAAGGAAAAAAAATTGGATAAAGGGGATTAAACAAATGTTTCACAAAGAATTAATGAATTATTTTTTTGTTTAATCTTTTTCATTTTGCAAGTGTGTCAAGAGGTTCTTTAAACTTTGAAATGGTTTCTAGAATTATGGGGCACCCTCAAAATATGAGGCAGTGGATACATTATAGGATGGTTATATCTTTTATTGGGCTAACCTCTAATGTTCTTCATAATTATGGCTTTATAAAAATTGGGTGCTATTTAAAAGTAAAAAAGACAATCCAAGTTTGGTCACACATATGATTTCCTTGACTTTTACTAAAAGAAAGAAGGATAATGTGGTCCCTATAGCTAAGTCTCTACATGGTCCCAATTTTAAGCATAATTTACTTTTGAATTTTTTTATAGAGTATTTTGAGCTAAAAGAAAGCAGGATAATGTGGTCCCTATAGCTAAGTCTCGACATGGTACCAATTTTAAACAAAACTTATCTTGGATTTTTTTTATAGAGCATTTTGAGCTAAAATAAAGAAGGGTAATGTGATCCTTATAGGTAAGTCTCAGCATGGTCCCAATTTTAAACGTAATTTACCTTGTAGTTTTCCAATAGAGAATGTCAATGGTTCTAGGTCTTTGTGGAGTTCGTATTATGTTTCATTTAAATACACATCATTATTATTTGATAAAGCTAGCAGAAAGTTGAGAAACCTACACATCATTATTATTTGGTAAAGCTAGCATAAAGTTGAGGAACCAATACCCCAGATGAATTAGTAGCTCTTTGAAATTCCTTTTATTTTGAGAAAAATAAAAGACATTGGTCTTTAAAGGTGTTGAGGGTTCTAAAGTTATAATATATTGATTCATTGGATCACTACAGTTAAAATATTAGTCTTATTATCTTGATAGTTTCAAATATGAGAGTTGTAGAAATGAATTAGTAACTCTTTGAAATTCCTTTTATTTTGAGAAAAATAAAAGGCATTGGTCTTTAAAAGTGTTGAGCATTCTAAAGTTATAATAGATTGATTCATTGGATGACTATAGTTAAAGTATTAGTCTTATTATCTTGTTAGTTACAAATATGAGAATTGTAAGTGTCTATCTTCATTGAGCATATTTATCATGAATTTAATTATTAGATTGAAGATTGAGATGATCAAGTGTTTTTGAGATTCAATTAATTTTATTTAAAATGTTAAATCAAAAATTAATTATTACTCTATAAATTTGTATTTTAAAAAGTCTTTATAAAATGTAAGTACTTATTTTTCTAAATTTATATAACAATTTGTATGGTTTACTATTAAAATTAAAAAATATTTAGAATTCTTTTGATAATTCTTTAAACAAACCAATTTATATTTAAATAAAAAATAAAAAACAATAATAATAATAATTTATAATAATTAAAAGTCAATATATTATTAAATTTCCAATTATATATTGGAATATAATGTAAAATTTTATTTAGAAATTTAAATTAAACCATTAAAAACTAAACATCAATATATTAAAAGAGAATTATTAAGTTATATAAACCATTGAAAAGTTTTTAATAAATTTTATAAAAAAAAAATTAATAGTTTTTTAATTATATATAAAATTTGTAAAACATAAATTCATTAAACCATTAAAACTAAACATCAATATATTAAAAGAGAATTATTAAGTTATATAAACTATTGAAATTTTTTTAATAAAATTTATAAAAATAAAAAAAATATTAATAGTTTTTTAATTATATATAAAATTTATAAAACATAAATTCATATAATTGTATTTATTAAGTTCTCAATTAAAAATAAATTTTAAAATGATTATTTAATATTTAAATTTAGTCATTTATAACATTGTAATATAGTTTTAGTTTTGAAATGTAAATTAATTATGGAAAAATCAAACAAAACCTAGTGCACATTGCTCATCCTGTTACCCTTTGTTGCTTTCCTTTATTTATTGAAAATGGATGAAGGTTCAAGAGGACCCCATCTCACCCCCGCCACCCCCTCCAAATAGAGTGGAATTTAATGCCCTTGTTGTTAGAGGGCGACATTTCTAGAAGGTTAAATCCTCAAAATTTGTGAAGAAGATCAACAACATTCCAAAGGTGGCAGTTCACACCTCAATCTATATCAATGACCTTGAACCTTGCAGATAGGAGAATTATTTGTCATTTTATGGGTTTATGACCCTCTTTGAGATCCTTGCGGGCATGGATCGATGAGAACTGGATACCCAAGATTAAAAATAAGGTTTCAATGTCATTTTGTTGACAATGGAATTACATCGTCCTGTCCGAAGTAAAAGAAAATTGGGATCGCATCTTTAGGAATAACCCCTACTTCATGGGGGAGACCCTGGGTTATATCTAGATCACTGGAGTCCAGATTTTAATCCTGAATGTGATGTTCCAACATAAGTCTTAGTATGGGTTAAAATTCTCTTCTTCCTACTACATTGTTGGAATGACGAAACTTTTAGTAGTATAGGAAATGCTCTTAGAAATTACATCGACAAAGATGAGCCACAAGAAGGGTTGCAAACTTGCACCAAGATCTATGTGGAGGTGGAGCTAGACAAGTGTTTACCAACAATAATAAATCTAAATGTAGACAATTGATCTCATATATAGGAATTTGATTACAATCAAATTCCATTTAAATACAAGTTTTTCCATGAATATATCCATTTCACACGTGATTGTAGTAAGAAGGCAGAAGAGAAGCTAAAGTGGAGTAATGATAGATAATAATGGCAGTAATAGAATAGGAGAAGAGGCCTCACAAGGATAAACAACCAAGCTCCTCCTCAAGCCACTACAAGGCAGAAAGGGAAAGGGCCCATGTCTCCAAAAAAGTAAGGGACAACACCTACAGAGGGAACCTATGCTATTAATAAGAATAGATCCCTAGATCCAAACAATAGCTTCAATAACTTAAAACATTTTCTAGAAGAATGGGAAATCCTAACTACTAAAATGATGATGGGGAAGGCCCCAAGTCCCACTAAGCCATCTTCTCTTCTAGCACCAGAAGGGATGCTCCCTTAGAGGAAGCCTCTGTGGGACTCAAGGGGAGGATTTAGATTCATAAAAATAATAATTCCACTCTCCAAAGGCCCTCAAAACTCGGGGTTGAGGGTTACTAGCAAGATGTGTAGATGAAAAATTGTATGCGAACAAGGAAAAGGAAATAAATCATTCGTAGAGAAAAGTAGGGAGGAAGACGAATCAATAGCTCTGGAATGAAAAAAATTTATAAAAAAAAAAAGGAAATGGGTACCCAAACAATAATCGATCCATCGAAAATGGTTAGTATAAATGTCAATAAAAACAGCCATGGCCTTCATTATGGAGGCAACAAATTGCACAATAAATAATGAAATTCCTCTTTTGGAATTGCAGGGGGTCAGGCTCCGATCAATAGATGTCTACAGTTAAATCTATAATAAAAAAGGAAATGTTGGCCATCCTCTTGCTCCATGAGACAAATATGGGGGAACAAGATACCCTCCAAGTGTTTTCAAAATTTTGGAAGAATTCTGAGCTTAGAGTGATTGGATTAGATGGGGCTTCTAGGGGGCTCTACATTTGGTCTACCTCTATTTCCAAGTTTATTCACTCAAATTTGCTTCCTCATTGGTTGATGATTCACTTTCTTCAGCTCCCATCAAACAAGGAATTTATTGTTGTTAATGTATATGTGCATATTCACCCCCATCCTGGGTGTGAATGTAGTCTTCCAATTGACAAGACTACTCTAGGTGGACTGGATCTCCACCTAGAGGGTCATGCATCAACCATAGCTCAGTAGTATGCCCCATTAAATTCACTCATTCCTAGAGCCTTCATTGTTAATGCATTCTAGTACCATAGTGTTTGGTTTATGATGGCATGTGATGATTGTAAGGTCATTCAACCTTAGGGTGAATTGTGTTGGCCTAATGCTCCAGCATGCAAAGCTAGTATTCATTCATCTCATTTCATGGAGAATTGAAATATTCTTTAGGTTTCCATTCAAGCCATGGTGTGGGATAATTTCAATGTTGATCCTCCTCGCAATTCTCTAGTAGCTAGGTTCGATGCCTAACATTGGGATTTTTCTCTCTTCATCTGCATGGAGGTTGGTATTGGACGTCTATTAGTCGTGGGGCAATTTGTGACCTGTAGAATTTATTTGGTTGCAGAGAGGCTCCAATTCGGCATTCAGGCTCACCTTTCGAACTATTGACAATTGGCTAATCATTGGAGTTATTACATTGGGAGGCATGCAGGGAATTTGAAGCAATTCCTTCGGGTTCTTGGTCCTGTCCTATCACTGAAAAGCATAAGCTTTATGTCACTAGTTCTGGGAGGTCATAGAGTTTGTAAGAAGGTAGCTCGTCAGTCACACTCAGAGAAAAATAGAGGCTCAAGGCTTCGGGGTGTCAAGGAAGGAGTTTCTATTGTCTATGATTATTGGACAAGGAAGGAGTACATGTTGTGCGTAGCATAGGCTTAGGGGTGTCAAGGAAGGTGCTCCCACTATGTATGCTCAATGGGACGAGGAGGGTTCCTTGTTATGAATGTTCATGGCTTGTGGCTTGTAGCTCATGGCTCATGGCATATAGCTTGTGACTCTCCACAGCTCATTTAGAGTCTCAAGTCTTCCACGCTCATTCAAGTAATTGGCCATCCCTTATGTGGCATCTAGTTCTTTTACATAGGATAGTTTAGTCATGTTAAGCACATTTATTACTAGTTTTGTGGCTCTAGGCCAAAGTTTTGGTTTCTATGTATCATTATGCAAATCATTTTCACTCTTCCCTATGCTGTTGACAAACATTTTAGTCAAACTCGGTATATGTAATATCAAGACTTTAAAATGGTGGTTTTGGATTGGTTTCAATGCAGGGCGTCCCTTAACACCCTGGAGAATCGTTTGTACTTATTTTTATCAGTAATTGAATGTCGATCCTTACACAAAAAAAATGTATGTGTGCCTATTCAATAGATAGAAAAGATCAATTATTGAGCGTCTCTCCTAGACCTCAGAGGCTCCACCTGAAGTCAAGATTGTATTATGGCATGGGATTTTAATAAAGCTACCATCCTTGCGGAAAAAAAAGAGGATCCCATGTTCGAGATTAGTTTCAAGAAATTTTAGAGGATCTCATTACTTGGATAGATCTAATAGATATCAAGCCAATTGTTAACAAATTTACATGGAATAATGGTAGACTTGGCCTAGGGAATATTGTAGCCCACCTAGGAAGACTTTTAGTTTCATGTTCCTTTTTATCTCAAGACTTTCAGATTTCCTCTCATATTCTTCCCTGGGTGAGTTCAAATTATCGACTAACTTCTCTTCAAGTATTTCAAATAGTAGACTATGGGTCATTTCCCTTCCGCTTCTCTTGTCCTTGGATCTAAAGGGAATACTTCTCGAATTTGCTAATGGAAACATGGAGTAGGTGGGAAATTGGTTCTCTAATTACCTTTTGGGAAAAAAATATCTAAAGATAGTCATTAAGCACACGATAGAAACAAATAATGAACACAGGAAGCCAAAATAAACATTCATAAATCAAATATGGAAGAATCTAAAAGGAAAATAGAGAAAGGATCTATCGCAATGGAGCTTCTGAAATAAAAGCACGCAAAATTCGAGGCCTTCCATCATGTGCTAATATTAGAATAGGAAGAATGGCACCTTAAGTCTTGCAGCTTTTGACTACTAACTAGCAATCACAAAACTAAGTTCTTCCATAACCAAGCTAAGGAATTGGGTTGAAGGAATAATTTTAAATTTGTTAGCATTGATGGAGTGTAGATCAAGGAATTTAAGGGGATCCAAAGGGCGGTTGTCGATTACTTCATTTTTCTATACTTTTCCCAACCTATACCCAATTCAGAGGTTGTTTAGTACATGTTAGATAAAATTTGAAATTGGTGCCTGAAGATGACAATTTAGACGTGCTATGAAGCATTACAAAAGTGGAAATCTGAAAAATGGAATTTTATCAAAGCCTGAACAAACCTCGAGGTCCATATGGGTTTTTATCCCACTTTTATTAGGCATATTAGGATGTCATTAATTTTGATCTTATTTTTCTAGTGGATTACATCTTCAAGCATGGTTGTATGGGAGGAGGGATTAATTAGTCCTTTATTGTCTCGAGTCCCAAAGAAGTCAATATGGCCTCCTTCCCAAGTTATAGACTGATCTCTTTATACAATGTTTCATATAAGATAATTTCTAAAATTTTAGAATAGTGCATAAAACCTTTCCTTCCCAATCTCATCTTTGAGAATCAGGGGGGATTCGTGGGCCAAAGGCACATAATAGATAATATCATCTTAGTCTAAGAACCAGTACATTTGAGCAGTGTAAGGAAGGATAGATTATGTTCATCAAACTTGATATGGAAAATTCATTTGACCGTGTCACTTCTGACCTTTTATTAAAATTTCTATCTCAATTTGGCTTTAATGGGAAATTTATAAAATGGTTGTAGGTTTGTATCTCCTCTCATTTGATCTCCCCCTTGGTGAATGGCCACTCCTCAAGATTTTTTAAAGCCTCAATAGGGCTCCATTAGGGGTGCCCCTTTCCACCTTTCCTCTAAATCTTGATGGCATGTTCATTAATAAGGTGTCTTGGATATGAACAAAGGAATGTCAACCTTCCATGTATAAGATATGTCTCAGGAATCAAGAGTATAAATCACTCCCAATTTGCATATGATACCTTCTTGTTGGGAGGAGCCTAACTAATGATTACAAAGCGCTTCAAGCGGGTTCCAAATCAATATCTATTCACTTCTATAGGTCTTATTAATCATAGAAAATCACAGATCTATTCTTGGAATATTATCCCCCTTCTTCATAAACATTTGGTTGCTATTCTTGGTTTCTATCATACAACATCTTAGAAAGATTTTATATGTTTAGGGATTATGATCCATTGAAAATCCCACTCTTCACAATCATGGTTAGGAATTATTGTGAAATTCAAGTCCAAGTTACAATAGCGGTGAGTGATTTGGTTGAAATTAGTTGTGCATCAAGTTCTTATTAAAGTGGTATTATCAGTATTTCCTTTTTGCTAGTTCATAGCTCTCCTACTGCCAACTAGGACTCTTTGCGAACTAGTTAAAATTATGAGGAAATTTTTAAGGGAGGGAGGTAAGCAGAGCCACAAAAAGCTTCATCTCATCAAAGTGGCTTGGGTATCTGTTACATGTCAATTTTTTCATCATGATACTTGATCAGTTTATGTGTGTTTTTACCATTCATGCACATGTTTGATTGAACTCCCTTAGAAGTCAAACAACCAAAAATATCTTGAAGAAGATGAGAAATTTGGGAATAATAGGTGTCACACCTTGTCAAGTTTCACCTGTGCTGATTATCCTAGATTTTCTCGTGCATTCGCTAGAATTAACTCTGAGAACAGTGTAGAGATGTGCTCTATCTGTCACTATAAACTCGTGCAGGTGAATTCAAGAAAGTAAAAATAAAAAGTACATTATATAAACGTAGTTGGTCGAATATTTCCCAACTGAAAGCTTCTAGGTGATGACTATTCAAACTATAACCCTCATATGATTCATCTTAATCCCTTTCCTCATGAAAACCTAATCCCTCAATTAGGGGATCTCACCCTCCTCTTTTGGATCTGAAACTTCTTCCTCTTGACCTATAAAATGACTAGAGGGTAGAGGGTTAGAGGAGGTCAAAACTCAGAGAAGATAAACTTATGTTTCTAGTTAGAGATTGGAAAGCTTATAATCTGAGGAGGAGATTGAAGGCATTTGGGAGGAACCTCACGGCATCAAGGCGAAGGTTCTAAGGCTCCTCTTTATCCTTGGTTAATACAAATGAACATTTTCTCCCATTGAGTTGTCTTGTTAGAATGATGAATGGTTTATAATTTTCTACAATATTAATTAAGGCAAATTCAATTCCTAATATCCTTGATCATTAAGTTAAGTTTATTTTGCATTATTATATTGCATATGATTTCGATTCTTTTATGGTTTATGGTTGCAAGTATTGTCAAGCATTCAGGAGCTGCATCAAGTCACAACAAGGGATCTTCATCGAGCATTTCATGAAATAGGTAAGAGGCTCATCCATTAACTTTAATTCTTATAATTCAAACAAGTCCAACTTAGGGAAAGAGTCAGCTCAATTGTTTTTCTTGTTTCTAGATTCCATCAAGGATCTAGGGAGATAGCTCTTATTTGCAAGAGGGATTTTTCCGATGTAACAAATTGGCCACCATACTGGGGAATGTCTCTACTCTCTTCCTTTTCCTTAGTATTTATTTCTGATCCTTCTGATTTATCTTGACCTGAATCTTTATGAACTAATGAACTTTCAGATCTATGTGGTTGATTTCTTGAATTTTTATTTTTTCTTGGGTTTATGATATCTGTGTTGTTTTTTTTCGCCAACAAAACGCAGTTCTATGCCAGTTTTTACTTAGCAACTAGGTGCATGCGCTCTGTTTTGTATTGTTGACCTGCGTAGGCCTTAGGAATTTTTTAAAATTTGGCTTTTGCCTCAACCCCGACCTGAGTTTGATTTTTTGGATGTGTCATTATCTTTTTTGAGAATTAGGTCTCTTTGAAGAAACTGGTTAGGTTTTTTCTTGGTTGGTTTGTCAATTGATCAGAACAAGATAGGTTGTCCTTTTGGTTGTGATATCCTTATTTTGTTTTGTCAAATACACCAATTGACCTTAATTTTTTATTTATTTGTGATCAAACTCATATTGAATTGCAAATTAGGGTTTCTTGACACCTACTGCTTTTGTGAAGAAATTGTTTCTTTCAATTTTGGGAATTTCTCACAATTGCACTTTTGTTATGATTAAATCAAAGCATTCATAGGGAAAACGTATTTTTCCTCCAACTCCCTTGATTGATTTCTGTGTGCTTGAAATTTTTGAGTGATAAATGATAAAGAGTATTTTTGGTTTTTTTGATATTTAGGGAAATCTGGAACTTGGTTTATTTTCTACATTTTGATTTCATTAAGATGGAATTGGTTGTTTTAAGAAAGTCGGAAAAATTGTGAGTTTTGCACTTCATTTCTGAAAAATTAAAGAAACTCTTTCTTTCCTCTAAATAGGATTTCATCAAATTTGGAAGTTGCAAATTGCATTTTTGAGTGCATTAAGATTTTGAGTAGTGTCATAACATCATGAGTTTCACCTTTATTACCTATTGAGTAAAGAACAACTTAATAATTGTATGTTAATTAAAATTCATCTAGAATTTTACATGTGTTAGGGCTCTCTCCACCTACAATTGCTTAAGTATAGGGTTTTGGAAATGGGAAGGAAGTAAACTTTCCAAAGATGCAAACAAACAATAGAATCTTGATTTAGGGAGAGAAAATATAATTATTTCAGTTTTTCTCTGGGAAGCTCTTCTTGTACATGAGTTAAGAATGAGATCGTGTTGAATCTGGTGAAATGATTATACCCACTTCATCATCCAAGATATAGTGATTTTCAGGTATTACAATGGTACCAAAAGGTATTTGGGGTCACTTGAAAGTAAACCTCCAATTGATCATGTGGAGGAGCCTTTAAGGGGATTGAGCTTGTTACTCTTCCCTTGTGTGTATTCTGATCTATGACTGTCCCCCAGGTAAAATTGTTGTAATTGGTAAACTTAGTGACTATAATCCTAGGGCTCTATCTAAGGTCACAATAGAGGGAATGTCCTTCTGTACCCAAAGTAGACGTTGACTAGACTCACATGGACTTTTTGGAGGGTAATCTTTGCTCGAGATGGGTTATAGAAAAGTAACTTGCACTAGACTATTTCATTAAGCAGGTTGTCAAGGTAACTGGTTCCAAATGCTCATTTCTATAAATATTTTCACCTTGATCACTATGACATTGGATTTCATCACCAACTAGTAATTATTGATCTTCGTGAAGAGTCAGTTTGTATGGTTTGAACTCCTAAATTTTTAGCATGTGTTACTTACTATGTTGTTTTTACTTTTTAGAGACTTTAAGTGTAATTTATATATTGTGTGATTTAATAAGTGAAAATTTTTCATTGTGGCAAAATTACCAAGACAATCATGTAGTATACTCGGGGACCCCCCTAAGTATACACCAAGTCAGTTAGAAAAGATAAAAGCCGAAAAGTCTAAATCATCGGGATCCGGAACTGCAGCAGAAACTGAAACTTCTAGTATTATAGACTCTGATGTAAAAGGAAATGAAGTTAATCAACTAGAAACATCTACTATCTTAGGCCTTGAAGTGACATAAACTGAACTTGATCAAACTCAAAAATTAGTATCACACTCGAAAGGAACTGATTTACAAATTACTGAACTCATTCAAACTAAATCATATACTGGAGACTTTTTAGATACAAATCCCATTTTAGAAATAGATATTGATGAACCTCAGTCTGATATTTCTGAACTTGAATATTATACACTTGCTACAACTCATATTCTAGATCCTCCACATTCACCACGTGTGAAACTCACTATTATCGATAGTCTCCCTCCTAGTATCATTAGCATTGAAGGAATTATTTCAGACGAAGAGGAAGAACCAATAGTTTCTACTAGTGAACCAACAGATATTTCAGATATTTTGTTTAGATCTCTTCACCCAGACCCTTGGTATTTTACACCCTTGAACTTTTTAGGACAAGGAATTCCGCGATAGATGACTCCTTACTCTACTGTACTAGGTTTTGACTGGTCTATGATGGCTTCTAGAAGTACCTCATTAGACACATCTATGTTTTCTACTTCTTTGGAGTCAACATTATATGGTGGTTTTCTACCGCCTGGATATCACTCTCTTGCTAGAGCTTATTCAAGAGCTTCTTCCTCAAATCAAACTTCAAACATGTCAACTGGTGTAATTAATCCTACTAATGAAGGTTTGACATTTGAACAATTTATTAATATGATTTTTGGTAATGTTGGTAATCCTCAAATCAACCCAACAGGGGGTTATTACATGCCTGGGGGGAAACCATCGTATCCTTCACCTGGTGGACAACCTTTAGGTGGATCCTATCCTATAGCTCAGGGGCAACCCTTGGTTAGAAATTATCTTAATTATGCTCAAATGCCTCAAACTATTTTTGGTCTACCTATTATGCCTCAACCCACCATTGGAATGTGTTACCCTGGAATGAATACAATATGGAACCCTTCGTTAAATCAACAGTCGATTCCATTTGCTTCTCAGGTGCCCATGTATCAACCTGTTCAATCTATTGGAAAACCTACACAACAATTGCCTTTTCAAGTCCAACCATCTGCCCAGGTTAATCCATCGATGCCTACCCAGCAACCACTCCATCATCCTATCCCGAGTACTCCTCAAACATCTATTTAGTCTGTTGTACCAACAACTGTTCAGAATCAAGGTCCAAGTTCACCTCAAAGTCCCATTCCAGGATTATCACAAGTAACTATCCCACTTACATCACAAGTAACGATGCAACCACTTGTTCATTCTATCCTTCGGGTATCTGGTGTTCAATCTATTCCTACAATTATGTCCATACCCGAAATTCCTGTCGTACAACCTAATTTTCCATATATTAAAGTGGCATTTCAAGGAAAACCTTTACAAGGTCAACCCTAGAGTTAATTTGTGCAAGGTCCACCTTTTCAAACTCAGTTTCTCCAAGGTCAACCTTTGCAAAATCAACCCTTTCAAGGACATTTCATTCAATATCAAATGGGTCGGAGTCCTTCATTTCAGAATCAACCATACCAAGTTCCTATATTTCAAGCATGGCTCATCCTGAATATCCAGGAGGTATGCAGATTCCAACTGCTCAGGCTATTCTAGGATATCCTGGGTATCCTCCACCTAGTACAAGACTCATCCCTCAGGGTTATCAGTTGACACCTTAGGATCCTAACCACCATTTTCCTTTCATTGCAACTTTGGATTTGCTTGACCTCTCTTGGTTAACTAATAATCCTCTTCTTTATTTACCATTTTGGCCATCCATTCCTACTAAGTTTCCCAGTGACATCCCTAAGTTTGAAGGTATGTCGGGTGAAGACCCATCAAACCATGTTATGACCTATTATCTTTGGTGTGTGTCTAACTCACTAATCAATGATTCTATTAGATTACAACTTTTTCAATGAACCTTAACTGGTTCGGAAGCCAAATGGTATGTAGAATTACCGCAATCTTCCTTCAGTACATTTAACGCCCTTGCTACAACTTTTTTGACCCATTTTTCAGTTTCCCATTTGATATGTTAATGGAACTGAACTTATAACCTCTTTAAAATAGTCAGCGTCAACCCATATCTTAGATCACATTCATGAATGGATACGAAGACGTCATTTGGTTAATGTTTACATTCTAGACCCGATTTTGGACGAATGGTTCGTAAAATCTCTTTTACCAATAATAACTAAAGATGTTTCCAAAGGATGTGTTGTAACTGAGGAGCAAGTAATTTATGCTCAATACCTTGATATTTTTTATACTCAGTCTGGTACTTTGTATGAAAATATCCCAAATTCACCCCACACTAGTCAAACTAATCTAGCCCTTAGAATATCAGATGCCATTGATTGTATGATTGGTTATGTGAGCCAAAAATATAAGAATAAAAAGAAGAATTTTAAGAAAACTCATGTTTTAGCTCTATTTGAATCACTTGAAGAAGATCCTTCCCCCGAAATTACTTTAGATATTAACGTCATAGAATCATCTACCAGCAAAGGTAAGCAATCTAGAAATAAGAAAAAGGGAAAAGAGAAAGCTAAACAAGACACTCATTCTAAGGATAAATCAAATAAGAACGATCCCTCTGATGAAAAGAGGAAACCTCGTTATCCTTGCCTAATTTGTGATGAAGATCATTACACCAAGGAGTGCCCACATTGTGCCAAATTTTCTAAATTTATCAAAGGTTCACCCACTTCGACTGTTTTGAAGCACCCCTTTCCTCCTCAAGGTAGAAAAATGGTTTCTCATGACCAATCTTCCTCATCCACATCGGCATATATCATGATGATGTCTTCCAAAGTTATGGTAGCAATGAGATCCAAACATTATGCATCAAAGAGTCCCATTGAAGATGAAGATGACTCTAGTCCATCTAGTCAAACTTCCACATCTACTCCTCCTTCTTCTAAACCATTACATATTGAAAAACCAAACCCTGATATGATAATTCATCTGCCTCCTATGGGTATGCTTCGAAATCCAGCCTTTAAACCTCACGCTAGGGCTGCTCATAACTATAACATCGTTGAAGATTTGGTTATGTCACCTTTGGCAATGTTAGATCTTGAAGTTTTGTAGACTTGTCCAGCACAAAGGAAGTTGTTATTATCAACCATTGGAGCAGTAGATCCTCATGACTCCAATTTGATTTTTTTTTTTTTTTTTTTTTTATCTCAAGAATCATGTCCCACGTCCCCCAAACCAACTGGATTTTCAGATACCATTCCATGTCAAAAATTGATGAGTTTTCGAACAATGATTGGTGAATGAGAGTCGACATGTATTATGTCCGTTTCCTGTTGGAGAGCTTTAGGTTCTCCAAAAACCAATCAATCTCCCACAACTTTGAAAGCCTTTGATGGAATAGGTTTTCATCCTTACAGTATTTTAAATGATTTACCAATCGAATTAGAGGGTAAAACGATTCCAATAGAAGTTGAGGTTGTTGATGCTCAACTTGAATATAACCTTTCACTTGGTTGGATCTGGACTTATGCCATGGTGGCAATAGTCTCATCATATTTTAGGATGATCACGTTTCTTCGCAAAGAAAGAATTGTGAAGGTAAACCAATTTTTCTACTATACCTCAGATCCTAATTCCACTAGTAGTGTGCCTTTTGTTGGAAAATCAACGACTCTGTATGAAGAAGTTGGTGTTGGTCTTCTCAAAGACTTATCTTTTATGGGAACTTTCGCTTTCCCTCCACCCAATTTCCCTCATAATGATGCCCAGATTAACATGATTACATCAAGTACTTTCGAATTAGGAGATCTATTGTTATTGAGAAATCTAGTGTCTATGTAGAGCTGCTAGTCCCACTAAGACTGGTAGCTATCTTAGAAACAAACAAACTAAAACTACTTTAGTTTTCCTTTATGAGATGTAGATAAGAGGGGAACAAAGGATTCCAACCTCTCTCTTGCGCTTGGTTCCTTGCTTGATTCCTCTCCCTTCTGATAGATCTTTGCCACTCGCTTCCTCGTCTACCTAGATTCAAAGAGCACCTGTAGAATCAAAGCAGCATAACACTATCCAAGAACAGAGATCTACTATCATAAACAATATAGGACCGGATATATATTGACCACACAAAAGCATATATCATCAATCATACAAGAATGTGAAGGAAAACTTGAATAGCTTCATTAATATCAAGAAAAGCAAAGAGGATTACCACCAATTGTTCTGACCCAGCGTCATCCTCTCAGCAAGAAGCCCTTATTCACCTCATGAAAAGCTTAGATCACCCAACACTATGATGTTACACCAAGAAACCAGCAACACTTCATTACAAGATACAAAATTCCAGCCTCTGGATCTCTGGGATGAGGGATCCATATATAGATGTTTGCAAGGGGGTGAGTTAGCTTCTGAGATTTGATTAGTGTCCTCTCTCTGATAGTTCTTGATTCCACTTGGAGATTGATGATCTCTTACTCATCCCTGGGCGAATGCAGAGAGGCAAGTGTCACAGGAGAAGTTTCTGGAAGATTCCATGATCCTCCACCTCGCAGATTGACCCTGCCATTTGTCCACTCTCGCCCATCGCACCCCATAGAAGGGCTTTTCAGTATGCATCGCACCTCCCGTGTGCATTTAGGTGGGATGCAGTGCACTTTGACCATGGAGCAAGTGAGATGGTCCAATTTTGACCAGTTCTGAGTAGTTTTTCATGGAGAACTTCTGGGAGATGATGTAATCAGTTGAACTTGTTCTTTTAGGGGTTGGAACAACACTTTTAGGGACTTAGGAGCCCTTGTTTTATGGATATTTATGATTGGCATTGCAGTGCCCAAAAATGTCTATAACAGTTGCCCCCTAAAGCATGAGGTCGTTAATCTTTTAATGTTGGGTGAAATGCTTTATCATGAGGATCCGAAGTTTTTTCGAGATAGGAGGCGACCTGTAATAAGATACAATACAATACATTATCTTCATAATATTTTTCATGATCTAGCTGACGCGGGCATTTCCCATGCTCAGCTTTATAAATTCATTTTCATGTACATAAGACAGAAAATCGTCTGTGTGCAGACTGATGATTCTGGTAGAGCCATCATCCCTTGGATTGGATGATTATCTGTGCAGCAATGATGTACATTTGATGTTTTTATTTTCCTGAATATATATCGCAGCCCGGATGGATGAAACTAGATTCGGGGTCTTCAATCTCGTTCAATCTTCACTCAAAGTACAAGTCGATCCATGTGAGAGATGTTTTGGAGTCGAACATGGAAAGACATCACCTGATTACCAGCCAATGTTGTAAGCTGTTAACATGCGCGAGAGGAATCACCGATAATGATGATGACCCTCAAGGTACTACAATACAATTCACGTGGTGTGAATAAGGGACTTGGCGTTGAACACCACGCAAAATCTTTCGGTCGAAGGCCATTGATGTAAACATGTCGCCGGAAGTGAGAAACATGCCATTGAGGCATGCAAGCTTCAAAGTACTGAAAGGGTTGTTCCTAGATCGACTTCCTGGATAATGAGTTGATGTCGACAAGAAGCGATCCGTCATAGGAGGGCCTTAGTGAATCCCACATCTATGACACGAAACAGAGCAAATGATTTTAATGGAGGTGAAAACGATCTGATGTTCAGGGTGGCGATCATGAAAGAATGGAGCGTAAATGTATTGCAGTGGATGAGACACAGGCGAATTCTCTGAGCGACTTCTCTTGAACATATCGGCGACAATGACATGATGGATTGGTAGCGTTAACCCCAAATGTGGATGGTGTGATGGACCAATGGTGATATGACCAGTGAACGAAACAACCCAACCTGACTTGAATGTAGAGTGAAAGTGTCATGTTCAAGAGCGACTTACTACCAATAAAGTTTCTTCAAGTTTTCTTCCCAATTTTTCCCCAGTCATTGCTGACCAGTACCTCTTTATTTTTGTCAAGATTGAGGAGGATAACATATGCTTGTTCTATAATTTTCCCTTCGGGAAAACCCATTGCTATGTTTTAACGAGCCTAGCGACAGTGAAACTCGTTCTTGTCCGTATGGACAAGTTTGTCGATATTCGGTTTTAACGAGTTTAACGACAAAGATAACTTGGTCCTTTTCAATTTTAGAGAGTTTGAAAGGGACGTAAAGGAAACTCCAATAATCCTTTTTCGTCATATAATCCCTTAAGTCAGAAAAAGTATAAAATAATACAAAAGGGATAAATTTTCGGTAATTTTAACGAGCCAAACAAAACAAGCGCTCGATCTTTTTGTGTAATAATCCCTCAGGTCCAAAAAGATTAAAATATAGAGGAGGGATATCACTTCCGGTCACTTTAACGAGCTGGAGAGGCCAATTACTCAACAATCTTTTCATGTTTTATGAGTCAGTTGAAAAGAGCTTAAAGGAGACTCGTTTTTTGGGGAACGAGTGATAAATTCGGGTAGCAGCTAATTCCAGGTAAGGCTTGGAATTTTCCAATCACGGAAGTGTCACAAGGATGGCTAACAGGATCACTCTTCGTAGCTGTTCCTCAAAAAGGGTAAACAATCAAATGGAGGTGAATGATCGGCCAATACAGAGTGGAGGTGATGATGACAACATGACCAAGGCTTCAAAGGCTGATGATAATGCATTCACGATGGTTATTTACCGGAAATTGGTTCATTTTTTAATGATCTTAAACTCTGGGGTAACGTTTGCTCATTGCTTATGTTTATTTTTTAACGAGCTTGAATTTCGCGTTAAAACTACTCGATCCAGTTGTATAATAAGGATGTCTCATCTAAGATGCCATTTTTTATGGAGCTTTCACCTTACAAAGCTTTGCCCTAGATCCTTTCTTTATGCAAGTTAAGAAACGACCAATCCTATGAGTTTAAAGGGTTAGAGGACCTACAAATTTAAAGAATAAATGGTCGCTCTTTGCTTGCATGCCAAAAGTCTTGCATGCCCCCAGGTATAGTGAAAAATTTCTAGATTACCAAAGATTGTTCTATCTGCACTGCGGACAAAACACTTCCTCGGCGATGTTTACCGAAATGAACAAAGGTGAGTGGCGCAACTAGCTCCACTCTCATAACTTTGATGAAGGAATCTTATTCCACTCTAATCTCATAAACCAGTCATATATCCTTCGCGGAAACCTACTCTATACCAAGGTTTTCCTGTCGAAACAGGCTAGGGTGCATGCCCCCTGGGTTTCAGTCATGTCCTCCCGAATCACTCGCGCTCATCAGGTGGATGGACTAGGGATTGATGAGACATTCCTTTCATGAAAAGACCATTCAGGGATGGTATTTGACTATTTGCTATGTGTGAACCGGGGAATGAAAGCTGGTCTTCGAGCTTGACCACTCTTCCTTCATGCAGAAAACACATTACTTTAAAGAGTGAGGAGACAATGGCTCCCATGCAATAAATATAGTCGCATCCAAGGAGTAGATTATAATCCAGGGGTCCTTGGACTACCATTACATTCATGTGAACGGTTTTCCTTCTCAATGTTATCGGCACATTGGGAAGGATCCCTAACGGTCGACTGGTTCCTTTGTCAAAGCCTGTTAGATTTCTCATCTTAGGCAAAAGTGATGGCGAACGAAGTGCTTTCCAAGCAGTTGAGGAAAGGATACTCACAGAAGCACCTTCATCTATGATGGTACCGGCCATGACCATTCTATATATTTGAGCAACGATTCGAAATGGTACACTAGCCGGTAAACGGGGTCTGCCTAGCAGATTCCAATCAAAGGAAACAACTAGGTTGCTTGGAGGTGGGACCGAATAGACGGCCGGATATGACTCTGACGAACTTCCTTCTTGTGGTAAAGGAATGGGTAGACTGCCCCCATGTTCATCGGAGTCAAGACTGGATCAACTGCCGCCTCGACCTTTTGACTTTCATCTCGTGTGAATTCAGATGGTTTATCTTCAATGATAGACGCTTCGACCGACCACAATGGCATGTTAGTTGGATTTTCAACTAGCGATGGACTTCGCAAGAGTTTCTTATATCTAGGAGGGAGCCGTAACAGTGAAACTGGACGGTCATCCGAAACTCTCTTAGCCTCATCTAGGAAGGGACAACAGTGGACGGCGTGATCGCCTTCACACAGTTTACAAGGGAATTTACTTTTCCTTTTCTGTCCCGACGTTTCGCTTTCACTAGTTGACGATGCACTTTCAACATGATCATCAGAGGTTTTTGACACCGGATTGTGCAAACGAGGAGACCAGTCCCTTAAGATCCGACGGATGCAGGGACAATCTTGATGATAGTGATCTCCTTTGCAAATGACACATGGAGATTTAGGCTTTGACAGTGCAGTGTGTGGATTTTCACTAGATGATGCCTGGTTGCCCCCTGTCGTCTTTGGCTCCTTCTTGTTCTTCTCTTTTTCTTCTTCTCCTTCTTCTTCTTAGTTACTTGATTTTTGGCTTTACCAGCCTCATCAAGCGAAGAGGAAGGAGGAGAGGGAGAATCGGATGAAGTAGACAGTTGGGGGGTAGCTTTGGTATCGTCTAGTTGCTTACTTTATTGTTCAGGAATCACGGTATTCTAAACGACAGAGGTCGAGAAGAGCCATACGGGCAAGCCAATTGTCAATCCTGGAAGCGACAATGTGGCCATTTGAGGTGCACCAACATCTCCCCAAGAGGAGAAAGGACTAGGATTTTCCCCAAGGGGAACTCCTTGGTTGGTGGACTTCATTTTTCTCAACCTAAGACCAATGTAGGAAAGATGATATTTATTCCGATTAAAATAAATTTTAGACGCTTTGACACAACTTATTTTTTCAATTTTTAAGAGTCGAGAAAAAACAAAATATGACTCTAGTCACCTTCGATTTTTAATGAGCTTGAAGTGACAAGTGCTTAGATGGACCTTTTCCTTTAAGGAGTCTGAAAAGGAATGAAAGAGACTACTCTGGAAATCTAGACAGAGGGATTTCCGAACCAATCGCAAAACTGCAGAATACGTTTTACGGTACGGCAGTCAATCTTCCTGAATGCTGTGTTTAGTGCATTGTGATCGATAGGGTAGCAGACACGGCTTCCTATGGATAAAGGATATAGCCTATTGTGGTCTCCCAATATATACTCGATGGTACGTGGGAGCACAAGTCCGTACTGGCACTTATCGTCTCAAAGTGGAGGAATCACCCAACCAGCAATGAAGACAACAATTACTAGGCTTTACGACGCCGGAATACGTCTCTAGCCTAGACTTCTAAATGTTGTGCGTTAGGTTCCAAAGCGTTTTTAGATTCATTAAATTTATTTTACAGTTGATCTTGCTTAAGAAATTTGCCTTTCAGGTTCACCGCGTGATGTAGATATACAATTCCTAAAATGCAATCTAAGATGATAAACAATCATTTAATCTTCTTTTTGCAATGAAAATCCTAGCTACTAAAGAAAGAGAGATGATATTCTTTCAACATAGAGCAGAGAGCACACACTATATGCACTGTCCTAAATCAAACCAACAAACAGTCTAAATGCAAATGCACATGCATGTATTTGTTTTCAGCCTTCTTAATGTGTGAATGATAAAAAGAAAGCTAAGCGCAAATTTGAATTATTTTTCAAAGCGACATTACTAACAAGCTTCTTTTCAAGACAAAATGAAGACAATGATGACACTTTGCGATTTGGAATTGAAAACTTTCTTTCGACACTTGAAAAAATAATAATTCAAATCAAATACAAGAGTAACAATGTAATCGACTATCAAGAACAATCGGATTCTCTTCTATGACTGAAAACGACACTTGCGACACTTCCAAATCAAGAAACGACAGTTCAATTATGCTGCTTCTTTGTAAAAGAGAACTGAAAATGGCTCACAATACATAAAAAAATTTATAGACCTTTGCACAATGGAGGCGGAATAATGGCAAGGAAGGGTGTTTCCAACAGAGGTATACTGACTACAGATAGCAAAACTCCTGAATAGAGCTGAAAAAAGTGAAGAAAAACCAAAGTCTGGAGGCAAAATTAGCCTTTTCTGATCAGTGCACCTATTACACAGGGATTCCAGTATGCATCCCACCTATAGCACACGGGAAGTACGATGCATGCTAATATCCTTGAAGAGAGGGTGCGATGGTACAGTGCGAGACTTTTGATCCAATTCTTGATCACAATTTGCAGCACAGTTCAGGGATTTAAGCCGAGCAAGTGATAATCAGTAAATAAATCACAGGGGTAGATCTAAGGAGGTTACTAGAGCCACCACAAGGGCAATTAGAGAGCTTGTAAATTGATTGTCCAGTTCATAAACAAAACCCGGAGATAGACTGAAGCAACGTTGATCTACTTTGCACTTGCATAGCAAATGCAGTTCGAAGGCTAGCTGGCTTGACTTCAGGCTCCGTCTGTAAGTTTATAAAGCAAACAAATATATACAAACAAACAGTCTATTCGCTCTCCAGCAGAGTCGCCATTTTGTTATCGGGAAATCTAGTGTCTATGCAGAGTTGCTAGTCCCACTAAGACTGGTAGCTATCTTAGAAACAAACAAACTAAAACTACTTTCTTTTTCCTTTATGAGAAGTAGATAAGAGGGGAACAAAGGAGACCAACCTCTGTCTTGCACTTGGTTCCTTGCTTGATTCCTCTCCCTTCTGATAGATCTTTGCCACTCGCTTCCTCATCTATCCAGCTTCAAAGAGCACCTGTAGAATCAAAGCAGCATAACACTATCCAAGAACAGACATCTACTATCATAAACAATATAGGACCAGATATATATTGACCACACAAAAGCATATATCATCAATCATACAAGAATGTGGAGGAAAACTTGAATAGATTTATTAATATCAAGAAAAGCAAAGAGGATTACAACCAATTGTTCTGACCCAACGTCATCCTCTCAGCAAGAAGCCCTTCTTCACCTCATGAAAATCTTAGATCACCCAACACTATGATGTTACACCAAGAAACCAGCAGCACTTCCTTACAAGATACAAAATTCCAGCCTCTGGATCTCAAGGATGAGGGATCCATATATAGATGTTTGCAAGGGGGGTGAGTCAGCTTCTGAGATTTGATTAGTTTCCTCTCTCTGATAGTTCTTGATTCCACTTGGAGATTGATGATCTCTTACTCATCCCTGGGCGAATGCAGAGAGGCAAGTGTCACAGGAGAAGTTTCTGGAAGATTCCATGATCCTCCACCTCGCAGATTGACCCTGCCATTTGTCCACTCTTGCCCATCGCACCCCATAGAAGGGATTTTCAGTATGCATCACACCTCCCCTATGCATTTAGGTGGGATGCAGCACACTTTGACCATGGAGCAGGTGAGATGGTCCAATTTTGACTAGTTCTGAGTAGTTTTTCATGGAGAACTTCTGGGAGATGATGTAATCAGTTGACCTTGTTCTTTTAGGGGTTGGAACAACACTTTTAGGGACTTAGGAGCCCTTGGTTTATGGACATTTATGATTGGGGTTGTAGTGCCCAAAAATGTCTATAACATCTATGGAAAGTACCTTTAGAGTCAAAATTAATCTTATCTAGTAGTGAGTTGCCTTGTAGCCCTTTTGAGTTGGCTTATGAGACAATTTAGTCCTTTTCCAACTTATCAACATCTGAAAATAATCAAATTAATACGATTATTGATGAACATTCTCATTTGTCATGCTTGGAACCAATCTCTATGCCTGATTCTTTTAACACAGAGTTTTTAACTAATGAAGGTATTATGAAAGTTATTACCTTGAATGAAATGCCATGGGACGATACTCAAATTTCTTGCCATATTTTGACAAAATTGAGAATTATTTCTCATCTATGTTTTCAATTGAGACTCTCAGTGATCCTCAATGCCTAATATCTACCCTTTCTTCTGATTCTGAATAGAATTTAGGGAACATATCGGCAACAATACCCATATACATCTCAGTGAAACCATGGATAATTAAAAATATTCATATAGTAGCTTCTTGTTCTTTAGAAGAGATTCATAGTTATAAAGCCCTATTTCAGGAATTTCCTTTGCCTGGTCATACGAAGAAATGCCAGGAATCGACCCTAGCATAGTTGTACATGAGATAAAAACTTATCCAGATGCTAAGACCCTTAGACAACAATTACGTCCTATACATCCATGAAAAGTTGCCACTATCAAACCTGCTGTGGAAAAACTATTGAAAGCATGATTCATTTACCCCGTTCCTTTAACTGATTGGGTATCAAACATTGTACCTGTTAATAAAAAACAAGGAACTATTCAAGTATGTGTTGATTACATAGATATCAATAAAGCTTTTCCCAAGGACAATTATCCAACTTTGAATATCGACCAGGTTGTTAATGACTGTGACGAGAATGAAATTTTCTCATTCATGGATGGATTTTCTGGCTACAATCAAATAAACATACTCCCTATCAATCAGTACAAAACCGTGTTTATATGCCCATGGGGGACTTTTTCTTTTCGCAAACTCCCATTTGACCTAAAAAATGTTGGTGCAACTTTTCAGTGAGCAATGTCTTATGCATTCCATGATATTAAGCATATTTTTTAGCCTTATTTGGATGACTTACTCGCTCATTAAATGAAAAGGCAAGATCACCCATTGCACTTAAAAGAAATTTTCATTAGGTGCAGGCATTACAATATTCGCTTAAATCCGCACATATGTTTCTTTTTGTGTACAATCGGGTTGGCTTCTAGGTTTCATCGTTTAGAAAGTAGGAATTCATGTTGACCCCTTAAGGTAGAGGCAATTCTAAATTTTCCTGCTCCTTCTAGCCTTCCAAAACTCCAAATTTTGCAAGGGAAAGAAATTTTTTTGCATAGATTCATCCACAATTATGCCAAACTAACCCAGGGTTTTACTCAACTGTTGAAAAGGGGAATTCCATTTTTCTGGGATGAGCTTGTTGATAAAGCTTTTGATGCATTAAAACATGCACTAACTAATGCACCATTACTGCATCCACCTGATTATCATCGAGATTACTTTTTGTACCTAGCTGCATCCGATGCTGCTATTGGCATGGTGTTAGTCCAAGAGGATGATTCTAGCAGTGAACATGTGATTTATTATTTGAGTAGAGATATCACTAAAACTGAGATTAAATATACACACGTGGAGAAGCTAGCCTTCGCAACTGTTCAACGATTCTACCACTATATACTTCTCCAAAAACAACTGTCATTTCAGATTGCAACCCTATGATGTATATTCTTACTAAACAATTGCTAGGGGGAAAATACTCCAAATGGATAGTTATATTACAAGAGTTTGATTTAGAATTTGAAAGACCTAAACCAAATAAAAATTTGGTTTTCGCCGAACTATTGTGTGACTTTCCTCATACTAATATAGAAACTGTAGTGAAAGATTCCTTTACTGATGAATCTCTCTTTCTTATTAGTACATCAAATCCATGGTATGTAGATATCATTAGATATCTCCAATGCAAAACTTTTAGACCTGAGTTATCTAAAACTTGTCGTCGTCAAATCTGAGACCAATCCCAACAATGCAATTGGTGACACTCTTTAACGTCGCAGTACCGATTCTATCTTTCGGCATTGTTTGACTCTCCAAGAGGTCGGAGAAAACATTAAATTCCTGTCATTTTGGAGCATGTGGCGGTCATATGTCTACGTATGCTACTACCCAAAAAATATTTTGTGTCGATTATTTTTTTCCTTCAATGTTTAAAGATTGCATTATTTCAGTCTACAAATGCCATAATTTCCAAATCTATGATCATAAAGTGCGAGCAACTCCAGCCCCTTTTCACCCTATCATATTTGGTGGTATTTTTTACAAATGGGTCATTGATTTCATCACCTGTTACCCTCACTCGGTCAAAGGGGCATGGGTATATTATTCTTGCATTCGATTACTTTACGAAATGGACCAAGGTGATGCCTACATATAAAGATGAGGACGAAACTGCATCAGTTTTCATTTTCAATCATGTGATTTCTCGGTTTGGTGTCCAACAAGCAATTATTACGGACCATGGTAGTCATTTTCGTAACTTTATGATGGTTGAACTATCAGCATAGCTCAGTCTACACCATGATATCTCTATTCCTTACTATCCACAAGCTAGTGGTCAAGTTGAAGTCCTCAATAAAGTTTTAATCAATGTGATTAAACGGATAGTTGGTATTCATAAAGGAAACTAGCATTCCATTCTCTTTTTAGCACTCTGGGATTACCATACTACTGCAAAAACATCACTAGGTCTTACTCCTTTGTAACTTTTTTATGATTTGGAAGCAATATTACCCATTGAATGTGAAATCCCATCTCTGAAACTAGCTATCGAATTATTGCCTGCTACCACTACAGACGAAGAATGTTTTGTACATTTAGCACGTTTAGGTGAAAATCATCATGATGCCACACTAGCTTGTGAAGCTCACAAAAAATGAGTCAACGCTCATTTCGATCAAAATGTCAATCCTCTTTCATATTCATAAGGTGACCTAGTCTTGGTTTATGATCAAGCTCATGACAAGTTAGGCGCGAGAAAGTTCGAACCCATGTGGCATGGCCCTTACATCATAAAACACATATTAGATAAAGAAGCCTATGATCTGGTTGATTATGATGGTATTCCTTTAGAAAAGCCCAGAAATGGTATTTACCTAAAGAAATATTATGCATAAAATTTTAGTGGAGATTTGTACATTATTTACCATTTTTTAGGTATATGTGTAGTTAATCTTTTTTACATTTTCTACTACTTCTCCTGCTTATCTTATTTTTCACTTGATTTGTAGACGTTGACATTCCCTTAGACTTACATTGGATTTGTTGATGGCACTAGTCATAGTACTCGAAATTTATCTTCTGCAACTTGGGCTATCTATTCACCCAGTGATGAGCTAGTCTCTATTCATGGAATATGCCTCGGTCAAACAAAAAATAACATAGAAGAATATAGTGCAATCATTGTTCTTTTATCTAATGCCATCATATTTGGTATTCAATGTTTAATCATTAGCTTAGATTCGCAGCTCGTAGTATTACATATAAACAATATGTATGCAGTAAGAAGTCCAACAATGTTAAGAATGTTTTTACTGGTCCGTCTTTTGGAAAGGAAATTTGATTATATCAAATATAAAAAAATTCTAAGATATTTAAACACATTGATAGATGCATTGGCTAATCATGTGTTGAATAGACCTTTGCGACATTTGTAAACTAAAACAATATTCATTCATATTGATCAAGATAATTTGTAGGAAAAAGTAGTATTTTTTCATTAAAATAGGGTTTGCATAGTCGTGTGTCTACAAAATATGTCATCCAAGGACATAAGGCCTCGTGGCCTTTAATTTCTAAATATGCCAACATCAAAAACAAAAAATATGGTCCTAGAAACTAGAACAGCTAAGCATGATGATGCTCATGATAACAAACAATAGCATGAGGAACTTGACACAGTAAATGTCTAAGTGGCCCTGGAACCCCAACTACATGTCTCTGATATCAGAGAGGAATGTCATCCATCCCAGTCTCTAGGATATCCAAAGTCAACCTCTCTAGCTTGTGTTCCAACTCTATCAAAATCTATACAGCCTCTGGATTAGCTGTCACAACCGCTATATGTTTCTCGTCTCGTCTACGAAATCATCTCAGCCCTGCTGGTTGGTTTGGGCGCACTTCTACACATGCATTTCAAATAACTAGCCTATAGCAAAAAACACATAAAAATTTAAAAACATGTAAAAATGAGAAATTCTCACCTATGTCACCCCACTGAGCTCTGAATGGAAGTAGAATATCCAGATCACATCTGTAATACATCCTGGCATATGAAAATTCCTCAATTGAAATGGTCTATTGGCATAACCAGTCCAAAAACTCAGGAGTATACCTCCCTACCAGTCCATCACCTCCATGATATGCCATTGGTGAAACCCACCTCATCATGCATGAATCCCTAGGTTCCCCCTCATCTGCTATAATTTGTTGTGGCCGGAGAAGAGGAATCCTCTCTAGGGCGAAATCAATAAGAATGGCGCCATAACCAAAGTTCTTTAGTTTCCCATTCTTGCATCTAGTCAGTTGTCCTTTCATGTTTATAACCTCTGCCTTGAACCAATTGAACACTGTGGATTCCTAGCATTCCAAATCAGTCTTCATCTATGCCCGTGCGGTTAAATGAAGGGAAACACTTCCACACTTCTTGCTAAAAATGAAAGTAATGTTCCTTAGGGGTAAGAGATCGATGGTTTACATATCAATTCTACCATCCTTGGGTGGTGAACCTCTACAAAAGTGTCGTAGATACCCATCTGTAGTATCTCCTCATGTCCTCGATCCAAACAATGAAATACCGTCTCCCCAAGGAGAAAACCCAGTCAAGAAATAAATGTCATCAGCATCAATGGTAACGCGGTGATCTATGATCACGAAACATTGTTCCTTAACATTCCAGGTTCTTACCAGCCATGTCATCAAATCTACCTAAGCTTTCATCCCAAGAATTAGCCAGTATTTTAGGAGGCCACAAGTTCTTAGAGCCTGCACAATAGTTGGATCTGTCAAGTTTCCAAATTATTGGCTTCATGCTCTCTTTCCCTCCACTACATTTTGAGCAACCAATTAACCTTAAATGACCATTTTAAAAAGTTAAGAATAATTTATACGATCGATCTCATATTTTTTGGGGACCAAGTCTTTCAAAAAATAAACCCTCGCTGCCTATGCTGCCATTTTTTTACAGATAGGGCGTAGTTGCACAAAGTTTTCCAGAAAATATCTGTGCAGGCCAAGATTTTCCATATGGGAAATTTTACCTGACTACGCTGACCCGATTGAAGGAAATCAACACAGGGTTGAGGGCACATTTTTTGACAAATCCTTGCCCCAAAAAATTAACTGAAAGCTTAAAATGGAAATTTGAACAGATGAAAAGCTAAGTTAGGGAGAGATATTCTACCTAGAAGAAGCGGTTTAGGATTTCATCCACCGGTTAGCTCGGAATCAGTCCCGGAAGTCTCGTGGTAAAAAACTCCTTTCTCTGCTCTCAAATGGTAAAAATACAAATGGTGAGAAATAATTTACTTTTTCCACTTTTATAGGGTTTTTGAGCTAAAAATAAATATTATTTTATATTTAAAACCTTTTAGGAGGGAAAATTGTATATTTTTGAGAAATTATAACGATTTATTGAGTTTAAATTTGCAGGATAGGTTACAAAGTGAGAATAAATCATTTTGACTATTTAGCTGACTTTTATCACTTTTCATGCTCTTAAAAAATTATGGAAAGCAAAAATCATAGAGTCCTCTTTTAACCCCTTTTAAGACTCTTTAAAAATGAAAAGATTGCCAAGTACTTGTTTGTTTGAACTCGTAAAAGTAAATGAACAATTGTCCACTCAATATAAGTTTACCCCTTTTACGGATAGAGTTAGGACTATTTATGAAAAAGGTATACGTTGATAGAACATGGTCAATAGAGTTCTCTCTTGCATTATTTTATCCTTTTTCGCACTTGAGGGACTAAAACTTATGAAAAATAACTTGATGGAGTCTACTTATGCTTTCTTCTGACTCTCTAAAACTGAAAAACATCGAGCTTTATTTTCTTTGGGCTCGTTAAAATTTTACAGCAAAAGAACTGAATGAATTTCCTTTTTGTGTATTTTTAAAACTCTTTAAAATAAAATGACATCGAGTTACTCCTTTACTAAACTCATAAAAACTAAATAGTAGAAGACTCATATTTATAGTGATTTTGTTTATAACTGAAGGGACACATCTATTTGAAGTGAGGCTGACTTGTGGATGAGGTGAAACATTGGAAATATATTAAATAGTTATTGGAAGGGGTATTTGTTAGTAATCAACCAAATACAACATATTTTCATTATGTCGGAAACCATATTATAATAACAAGATAAGAGGGGGTATAGCTTTTAAAAAATACCTTTAAATAATGTGAGACCATATTATAATGGATGTCGGGAGGTCCCACATGCCACATCATCTTTACTCACATACATTGGGACCAATGTGATATAGGAAAGTTCCGATGAGGTGGATGTGATATTATATTAGACACGTTATGATAAATCCAATCGAGTTTGCGACGATATCTGAAATCAATAATCAGAGGGTCTTATCAGATGTGCCATTCAAAAGTTCTGATAAAGTGGTGGATGCGATTTAATAATTAAATTGTTAACTTAAATCAAGTCAGATCCACATATCAGAAGTCAGAGATCGGAGGTCCATATCGCACATTGGAGATCGGAGGTCCATATCGCACATCAGAGATTGGAGGTCCATATTGCATATCAGAGATCGGAGGTCCATATCACATATTGGATCTTAGGTCTTATCAGAGATCGAATTTTTGAGTAGTGACACACAATAAAAAAACATTGATATAAAAACACCGATATGATATTTCTTTGATATCATTGTTCTTCACTTTTGGCTCTTTCTTTTGGGTATATGTGGACTTCTCTTGGATTTGCTCCTCCTTGGCTTGTCTTGGCTCCTGCTGTTGGCTTATGATGGATTTCCTTTGTCTCCCAATGGCTTCTCTTTCAATTACTTCTCACTCTTCTCTTTGGTAATTCTCCTCTTGCTCCTTGGAACTACTCCTTCGGTCCAACGCTTCCTGGGATTCTATATATATATATATATATATATATATATATATATATATATATCTATATATATATAGATATATATATATATATATATATATATATATATATATATATATATATATCTATATATATATATATATATCTATATATATATATATATCTATATATATATATATATATATATATATATATATATATATATATATATATATATATATATATATATATATAGATATATATATGTATGGCCATAAATGACAACAATGACATCTCAAGAAATGTCGATCAAGTTTACAAGGCAGAGGGACTAGGGAAGGTCCACCAACTCATGGTTGTAATAATGAACCAGTTATATGGCAAGCTAGATATTGATACCTTTCTTGGATATTGATACCAGGGGAACTATCTTTAACTCGGCAAGAATTCTTGCTTCATCACTTAAGACCAACATACATGTATCAAATAATCCAAAGAAATACCACTCATTGGAATTCTATATGGCATCATACCTATTAGATGCAGTGTGTACAAGATGCCATTTTGATGGTTGGAGCTACAACTAGACATCAAATGTGTCAGACCTCGTGCATCTACATTATAATATATTTTGGGACCTAGGCTATAAATGTAGGCATGATTCCACCTTTGAATCATTCATTGCTCCTTTGTATCAGTTACTCTTTGGAGAAGAGGCCCCTTTTATGTCCAAGAGGGTCAGAGAGACAATCATCAAAGTGGTAGATTGGTTCCTTATCTAGGAGGGCACCTTCATAGGAGTCTTAAGCTCATACAAACCTCCTCACATGCTCCCGAGGTTTGTGACAGATAATTTTCATCTGCAAGAATCATGTTACCATATGACTACAGGGTTCTATAAAACACTAAAAAAAGGCAAGAAGAAGCCTTGGTCTGCCTTCCCTTTGACTATTGGGGCCTATACCATTAACATTTTCAAGGAATTGGAAGAAAAAACTTAGGATATGAAGGGATTCTATTTTTTGAACCTGAGTCACCATATGTATGACCCCAGGGGGAGGGTAGCAGTGCACTGCAAGAAAGCAAGATTCAATTGGTCATACGCGTACAACAAAAATTTCCATGAAGACAAGGTCAGGAATTTGTACAATGTTTCCAGGGAGATAGGGCCAAGTGAGCAACATGAAAAGGAAGATGAGAAGGTTGAGTTGTTGCAAGAAAACATAAGCCTGCAAGCTAGGTTAATCTCTCTCAAAAGGAAGAAGGAGCAACAAAAGACATGAGGATAACAAAAAAATCACAAAGGTGATGAACCAGAAGACCCTTCATATGAGCAAGGGGAGGATGAAGACAATGAAACCTTGGAAGAAATAAATGTGACCCTGGCTAGGCAGAAGCAAGAATTGAGGACGAAAAGGGAAGAAGAGATGAAGCAATCGCATAAATCAAGAGACCAGTATCATGATGATATCCAACAACATCAACAGGAAAAGGAAAGGAATAGAAAGTAGGGAGAAGAAAAAAAATTAAATAAATAAGAAGAGGAACAAAGGAGATCTTATTTAGAATATTAGATTGTCATGCTAAGATGCTCCTCAGATTAGAAACAAAATGCTTTCATTGTGCTTAAGGATTCATGATTTTTTTTGCAAGTGAAAAATGCGTTTTTATGTTAATTTTACGAGCAATATTAACATAAATAAGAAACTAAACAGCAACATAAACATGTAAAGAACATCATTAAAAACACATCACAATAGGAACATGCTAAATGAGTTCACTCCTCCCAGGAGACATATCCTTGGTCCAACTTCCAATGGCTTGGGCCTCTCTATTATTCTCAAAAGTGTAGCAAGGTGTGTTTACAATACTCAAATGCTTATGAAACTTGCGCCAATGAGTCCAGAATTTCCAAAAATATCCACCTAGTCTCTTTCTGCATCCAATTTGGTTGAAAATTGGAGACTTTATGACCTCTCCTAGTTAGGCCACTACTCGCTCCAAAAATTGCTCAAAACTCGGCACTGATCCTACATTTTCTCCCCAAAAAGCGTTAACTGGGCAAAAAATTCGTGCACCGCTAAGAGAAATTGTAGGATGGTTAATTACTCCCATAACCCCGATGTGGTCATAAAAAATGTGATGTAACCTTATCACATGCGGCGGTTAGGAGGTGACGATCTTCTGGGGGATCACAACAGATACTGTGGTCAGGAGGTAAGTGGTCACATGTGCTTGGACTGACGGTTAGGTGGTGGTGAGATTTGCTGCTGCAGTTAACCATTTTTTGCATTCACATGGGAGAGCCTCCGATGGTTACGCTGGCGGTCTCCCCCAACCTTGGTTGTGTTACATGTTAACACAAACCTGTGCCCTATTATAGTTAAGAACTATTGTGTAGGTGGAGTGGTAAGCCTTGGAATTTTTTGTTGAGAGGTTCCAATTTCAAATCCTATGTCCTCTGGTTCGGTTGTTGGACCAATTTTTGGTGGCCTCCTGGGTTGCCACGTGGCAGCCTCTTGTTGGGCCACGTGGAAACATATGGTTGGCCATCAACCCACCAATGAAACACTGCCTTTGTACACCAATCATGGAGTGACACTTGTCACCTTCCAATTCACCACCTGCAATGAATATTCTGGGGATATTCCACAAAATATTCCAAGGAATATTCTTTTCTCTGGATGGGCTATATGAATGCCCAGTCAGCATCCCTATAAGCTCCTGCACCAAATTTGCATGTTTGGGAAAATTAACAGTTCATGTTTTTGGGAGCATACAGTGTCTTTTTCATGTGAAATGAGTTGCACAAGATTTAGGATGACGAGCACTATGTGGTTGTTTAGGTTCCACACCATTCTGACAACTTTGAGCTTTGAGCATAATTTTGAGCACCTGATCACTCCTCGCCACTAGGAGCTTTTTGGACCCAAAAACATCACTTTCAGTTGTCTAGAAGGTGAGGAAATAGTTCCCTCACCTTTCTAATCTCAATCCATTTATCAATGACATGGAACTTGTGATCTACAAAATGCTTGTGATCTACAAAATGCTTGTCGTGCCTTGCTTTGTACTTGCCTTTTCTCTTTTCAAGCTAATCTTGCACTATTTGATGTACCATTCGGAGTCATTCAATGAACTATTTGGCTTTGTCCATGTTACTATCAGTAGAAACATCCTTCTTGCCAAGATGATACAACACATTATGATGCAAATGGTAAAAAAATTCCTCCACTTGATTCCTTTGACTCAAGCTTGAATGTACATCTTGAAAGTATGTATTTTTCTGAACATGACTTTCATGTAAAACAACATGATGCTTGAGGAAAGTAGTTATACAAACTATAGGCCTAGAAAGTACATCATAATTTTTTTTTCTTATACCTTTCTTATACATTTTAACTGAGTAGAATAGTAGAAGAAAACCCATCCAATGAAAGTGCCTTTGTCGGTGCAACTTAAACACTACACCATTGAAAATTTCTGAATGAAAAGAAATGGGCTTACTACATTGCATAGAGACTGTGCCCATGGAATAGTCACATACATCAACCTAAAACTAAAATGATTTTTTCAATTTTAGAAGATAAAGTATAAAAGTTGAAATGATCTATTGTCTTAAAGCATCAAATGCCTCTTTTTGTTTGCCTCCCCAAAGGAAGACCTTTTGCACAACTGCCAAAGAATGAAAATGAGCTACAATAGAAGAAACATTAACAAAATATTTCCTCCAACATTGGGTTGCTCCCAAAAAACCTCTTATCCAAATGACCATCTTGAAAATTTAGCAATCCATAATGGCATCAATCTTAGAGAGGTCTAACTTTAGCTCACCTTCTCCAATATGATGGCCCAAGTACATCAAAGAATTTATATCAAACATATACTTTGACATCTTCAATTAAAAATGTTCTTGACATAAGACATCAATTATTTCTTTCTCATACATGTCATGTTCATAATGAAATTTTGTGAAAATGAAAATGTCATCCAAGTAGACCATCATGTGTAGAAATGGCTTCAATACATCTTGCTTCATATGCATGAAAGTATTAGGAGCATGGGAAAGACAAAAGATCATAACAATCCATTCAAACAAACCTTTCTTGGCTTTTAATGTCGTCTTCCATATGTCTTCTTCAACAAATCTACTTTGATGAAACCCACTTCTTGAATTACATTCAATGAAATGCTTACCATTCTTCTTGGGAACCAAAAAAAGAGGTGCACCACATGGTAAAGGAGAAGGTCGGATGATCCTTTTGTTCAACAATCCTTGGATTTGTTTTGTTATTTCTACACTTTCCCTTCTTAACATCCTGTGCATGTCAATGTTCGGAAGAAGACACTTTTGTTGCAATGGTATTTCATGTTGGATTCTCCTCTTGGAATGAAATCCTTTTGCTTTATAAAACATCTCATCATCATGGATAACTACATCAACCAAATCAATTTCCAATTTTGAATGACAACCATCAAACTCCTCATAATCAATATTAACATTGGGTTTTATCATAAGAAGCACTAAATTCTTGCTTGAATTCACTAGCCTTTTTATTTTTCCTGCATTAACTAATGAAATATTTAGTTTCTTACAATGAGCTCTCACAATATACTCCACACCATCCTTGAACAAGTGGTACTTGTTTTTATGACGATAGAATATTTCTTTTCTATCATAAAAGTAAGGACTACCCAAAACAATTCCTGATATATCAAGCAGTAGAACATCTAATTCAACTTTTTTAATGAAGTTTGATGTGATTCCAAACTGAAGAATACATTTTATTGTAACCCGTAAATTTGTGTCCTCACATATCCAACCTAATGGATATGGCTTGGGATGTAAAATGGTTTCAAGATTAAGTTTCTTGACTAAGTCATCATATATCAAATTAGCATGAGACCCATTATCAAAAAGTGTGTCAATTTTTGTATGTTTTGAGATTACCCTTATGTGAAAGAGTTCTATCCTTGTTTCTTCATTTGGAGTACTAGTGTAACAATTTGGTATACTAGTTCTAGCAATGGATTATTCTCCTTTTATACCCATGGTTGTAATTTTAGTTTCATCACCTGAATCGGATCCCAAATCCTCTTGAATGACAATAGTTGTCTTTTGTTTTCCTTTGTTATTCAATTTCTTTGGTTTCATTTCGGGATGAAGCTTCCAACAATGAGCTTCATCATGACCCTCTCTGGAACAATGCTTACATATTGTTTTTTATCCTTTCTTTTTAATGTATGCTTTTTTCTTTCCCTTAAAACCCTTTTCTTTCTCTTTACCCTTAAATGTCTTTTTACTACCTTATTCTGCAGTGTTTTTCCCTCTTGCCTCAAGATGATGTGCTTGTGCACACACATCATATAGATTATTGGGATTAAACATTAAGATAGTATGCCTAAGGTAACTGTGTAAACACCCTATGTACTTCAGTAATGTATCCCATTATTGAAAATCTACACCTAACATTAAAGACCTTTTTCTGAATTCTTGGGTGTAATATTGCACATTTTGACCTTTAAGTTGTCTAAAGTTCTGCCAATTCATGATGGCTTTCTGCATATAAGCTAGAGGGTAGAATTGTCTTTTGATTGCAACAATGAAATTATTCCAAGAAATTGAGATCTTACCATGTTTTTTTATCTCCTCTTGGGTCTTTGATTCCCACCATACTAGTGTTGCACCCTCCATTCTCAAGGAAGCTAACTAAATATTTATGTCATCCACTTGAAGGTTTTGAATCCTACAATAGACCTCCAACTGACGAATCCAATTATCAAGCTTATTTGCATTAACTTCACCATTATACATGGGAAACTCAAATTTAACATCAAGTTTTAGAAAAGGTGATTTACTAGTTCCTTTTGAAGTATGATGACGAGTATGAGTCAGGGTTGTGTTAGTGGAAGAGGATGAAGATGCTTGTGAAGAAGAAGATGAAGAAGATGGTGGAGAGGGTGGAGGTTTGTCTCCATTTCCATTACCTCCTCCTAAAGAACCTTATCCTTTGGGAGGTTTAGAAATTTCCCCTTGCAACCTAGTATTCCTCTCTTCATAGAGGACCTTCACCATCTCTGTCATATCAAAGAAAGTATTTTTGAATGTCTTTTCTCCTTCATGATACATGATCTCTGGAGTCTCAACTATACTTTGAGGCTGAACTGGTGTTGGATATTGTGACAACCTTTCTCTCCTCCCCCTTGACCCAACTTCAGGGCTTCCAACCAACTTCCCTTCTCCTCTTTTGAGTTTTAACCTTGTAAGCATGACATAAACTTGAAAACAGTTAAATCCTTCTTTCACAAAGAAAACCTAGTGCTCCCAATACCAAAATGAGCTGATTTAGAATATTAGATTGTTGTGCTAAGATCCTCCTCATACTAGAAACAAAATGCTTTCATTGTGCTTAAAGATTCATGAATTCTTTTGCAAGTGAAAAATGAGTATTTATGTTAACTTTATGAGAAATTTTAACATAAATAAGAGACTGAATAGTAGCATAAACATGTATAGAACATCATCAAGGAACATGATAAAGGATTTCACCCCTCCTAGGCTATGTCTCCGTGGTCCAACTACCAATGGCTTCGACCTCTCTATTATGCTCAGAAGTGTAAAAATATGTGTTTACAATGCTCAAATGCTTTCGAAACTTGCTCCAATGATTCCAAAATGTCCAAAAATGGCTACCTAGCCTCTTTCTACATCCAATTTGGTCGAAAACTGGAGATGTTATGACCTCTCCTAGTTAGGCCACTATTCTCTCCACAAATTTCTCAAAACCCGGCACTGATCCTATATTTTCGCCCCAAAAAGCGCTAATTGGGAGAAAATTTTGCGCACCGTTGGGTGAAATTATAAGACAGTTAATTACACCCATAACCCTCAAGCAGTCATAAAAAATTCCAAGTAACCTGGTCACATGCGGCAGTTAGGAGGTGGCGGTCTTCTGGGTGGTCACAACAAATGCTGTGGTCAGGAGGTAAGTGGTCACATGCGCTTGGACCAGTGGTCACGTGGTGGTGACATTTTTTGTTATAGTTGGTAGTTTTATGCATTCACATGGGAGGGCCACCGACAGTTACACTGGTGTTGGCTTATTGGGGCCTGACCCAGGTTCATAAATGTTTTAGCAAAACAAATCCTGAAACTACCAACCCTTTCATTAATAGTCCGCGGAGCGCGGATTGAGGTATCACCCAAGGTAGTATGGGAGGGTGTTGGAACCAGGTTTCTGCACCCTAGGGATGTCTTGATGAGGTCTGGAATGATCGCGAATCGATCGCATGCGCTGCGCTACTTCCACGCAGCCATCTGTTCAGAGAAACTACCTTAGTGCAGCTTAGAGGATGAACGCAAATGTTCTTTACCCTTTCTGTGATTATTATTATTATAGATCTTGAATTAACTTAAGAAGTCACAATACTTTCAGTTACCTTTTAACATAAATAGACATGTGCTCAATCATAAACCATAACAGATGCATAAACCAGACTATAGAAACATATACGCAATATTCCTAAACCAACTTATCTTATTAGTGCCTTTTTCCAGTTACAATCCAGTTCCTACCCTACGCACACAGCTGCAGGGGTCCTTGCACACAGCTACAGACTCTACCAGGTCTACACAAACACAGCTGCGGAGCCTCTATCTCCTACTACAACCCAAAACTTGGACTTACAGCCTCATATCGAACATTGCATTCAGAAAACTATAGTACTTCTTCACATCACAAAAAGCTACCTTTTACACTTAGAGCCTTGCTCTTATCTATACATTCCCATGGTTTGCCGACCATGGGTAGGCCGACACATTCTAGATTAATTTACAATATTTTAGGGCAGAGTATCCTTAGACTTGAACCATTACAATTCACACTTTGCGCACTTCGCGGAGCTTTTACAATACCAATACCCAAAATTGTGGGCTTTAAGCCCCAAAACCTTTATGCGGGGGATCTGCTGCCCAACAAGCCCCCAACACAATCATCGTGACTTGTCCTGAGTCACCTGGCTAGTGCAGTAATCTTCACGTGAAGTTCATCCAGCAATCTCTGCGCTTCTCCTTTGTCTGTAGCACATTCCTCCACTGTTTGTTGTATCCATTGTACGCATATCTCTGATGTTTCATTGTTAGGCGCAAGTCCTTGCCTGAGTGCATATACAGCCTGCATGTGTGCCAGCTTTCCTTTGATCTTGGTGGTGACCGTGAATGCTTCCTCGAGCCAAGGTTGGATGCGTTCTTTAAGCACTACTTCTTTCTGATGCGCGGCGTCCACCTGGGCCTTTAGAGCCTGGGCCTCCTTCATCTTAGCTAGCCACTGAGTAAGGGCGACTGTCTGCACGGTCCCCCTGACATTGTCGTAAGCTTGCTGCAACTCCCACGCTTTTGTCTCTAGTCGTTGGAGCGTCGGGTCGAAGGAAAATTTTAGGGGCTAATATTCGCCCATGGGCTAATTTTCTATATCTTTTCCAAAAAAAGATCCTCTAATTTCCATTTTTTTGTAAAAATGATTCGCCCAAATTTTATAGAATGAAATTATTTTACCCTAAAAATCGCCAAAAAATTATATATAGATTATATAAATCTATTATAAATTTGAATATTTTTACAAAAATATCTCCAAAAATTTTATAGATTTCATATTATGGACTAGTGGGATTCGCCAAGGCTTCTAAACTTTAAGAAATTTTTCCATCCTTAAAATTTTCCTTGGTCGGGTCTTCCTGCAGTGAACTAAGGGTGACAAGTGACTGATCTAGCAAGCCAGTGCATTCCTGTATGGCGCACTCTATTGCTTCCAACCCTGCTTGAATGGCATGGTGTCGCTTCTCTTTGACCTCCAGCGGTGTAGAGGGCTACGCCTTCAGCCTCAGCTTTGCAATCTGTAAGTTGAGGTCCAACTGGATCCTCGTGGCTTCCTCCTTTGCCTCGCGGAATCCACTGGCCAATTTGTGGATCCGTATTCCTACTGGTAAGCTGCAATCTCGAGCTCGGGGGTGCAGCAACATGCTTCCTCAACGATTTTTTCCAACTGTTGAGTCTGTGCTACTGCTTCATCGCGTTGGAGGCTCAGTTGCTCGATGTTGATTCGTTGTTCACTGAGCAGTTGTACTGTGCGTCCTTCCCTAGCGCAGAGCTCTGTTGTCGCTCCATCCTATAGCTGGTATAATATTTCTCATGGGACGGAAGCCAAGTTTAGTCCAAGTCCCTTGAGCCGACCTATTGCAGCTCTGTCCTCTGCATTGTCTGTTGTGAGTGCTTTGTCCGATAGCGCGACAGTGTTAGCCATTTTGGCTCGCAACAACTGCTCGGTTGCTGATGTACCCATAGCCCCATAGGCGGCTATCATTCCCTACTGTGGGGGTCGCACCTGAAGTTCCTGAAGTTGCATCCTGAGTGCCCCCAACATAGTCTGCTGCTCCGTCATTGCCTCCTAGAGTGCCTCCTAGGTGACTTCACGAACTGTATCACCGATGTCACATAAGTCACCCTCGGTCAGTGTGATAGGCTCCCCATCCAACTTGGATGCCTTGGTCTTCTTCCGAGGCTCTGTTCGTTCTGTCACACACGGCCGTTTGAAGGGTGTAGAGGTGGTTCTTGAGTCCGCGCCTTCTATCATATCATCTGCCCCATTCCTTGTGGTCATGTTTGGGCCTCTTTCTTCCTGTGTCGGAGCAGCCCCTACTGCTGCTATCTTTTCCATGGCGGCCTTTGCTGCCTCCTGGGACGTTCGTACTTCTTCAGCGAGTTGTTTGTTCTGCTTCTGTTGTGCTAGAAACTTGATGGAAATCTTCTGTCTTTGAATCTCCATCTTATCACGCACCACCAATTCTGGTGCACGCCATTCTGGCGGCCATTTGTCGAGCATTGCGAAAACAGTGTCATCTATTGTGATGAAGGGGAGTGTGGTCCACTTCTGTTCTGGATCCTTCCATGCCCTGATATACACATGGTGCATATCCGCTTTAAAGTCTACAAAACTCTTCACACTGTCATATACCGAAGCGGATAGGCATAGCCATTTGTTGATCCATAGTCATATGCTCGCCTCCATCAGTACCCAGAAGATCTTGGTTTCCCGGATTCGCGTGGCATCCCTCGTTGCCCATAGCAATGCATATTTTGCTGCCTCTGGCTAGTCCAGGGGAGGAAACTGACTATCCTCAGGCAATTCACCTATAACCAACAGTATGGATAAGGGCAACCACGCATAGTGGAAGATCTTACCCTATTGTTAGGCCTCCCTGCAATTTGTCGGGAACTCATCGCAGAGGAACTGTGCCCAGTTGAATTGTACCTCTTCTACACATTGCTCGACCAGTACAATAACCATTGCCGGTACCTCATTGCCTCGGCATTTTCTCATCACTTTTCCTGCCAACAACTGGGTGGCGACACAGACCCCTTTGTCTTGAATACTAGTAATAACGTACCCCCTCTGCTTTTTCTCCAACTTATATTTATTTTTCATGGCCTCTGTAAGCGTCAAGTCTCCACTTGTGCTAGCTATTTTGTAGGGTCCCTTCCCGTACAGGAAAGCAGAGAAATCTTATGAATGAGTTCCGCCGTGATGGGAATGGGTTCTTCCAACCACAAGTACCCATTGTGCACCAGGCAAAGTAGTTGCTTGATGACAAATATTATGATCGGGGCCCGATGGAAGTGTGGAATCGATAGTGGGTGGAGTAGCCCAGCCTGCTCCACCTCGCGCAGTCATGTCCATGGCTGTAGTGTTGTAACGGCCCCTTCCGTGCTTTGTTCCATTAGCTCGCTAGTTTCCAAATGGGGAAACTTCTCATTATCTGCGAGGTCCCAGTCTTCAAACTTCATATTGGGAATGCGACCCACAACCATTCCTTCGAATAGAACCCCTTCGGGGAGGGATGGGGTGTTAAGTGTGCTTTTAATGACATCCAAATCTTTAGGTACCTTTACCCTCCCTTTCCGGGGAGGGACATACTTGGGTAGTTTTGTTGTGGCGCGTACTAGCTGGATGTCTTTGTCCATCTCTTCTTCTGGTTCCATCTCTTCAACAAAGGTTGGAGGATCCTCTTCCTCATCGTCGCTCTCAATATTAACTGTTTTGCCCTTTTCTTCCATCAACAGTTTGCTGAATCACAGATTTCACGGAGACATACAGACCGGTCCTACTACCTGTGGATCCTTCTTGGGCCTCCATGTCTGTGGTGATTTAGGGATTTCTATTGCATCCCCTACCGGTGGCATAGAATTCTGTGGGGCTCCCTTTGTTGTTGACATGATTTTGATCAGGGACTCCTATGTATCTTTTGGCAAGGCTTCAAACCATGGACTTGCTCTTACAACCTCCTCATTCATCAGGTTCATGCCTGCTTGATAACGCGATAACTGTATTCGCAAAATGCCAAAGGTTTTTTGATAGGGGGCCATCCATGATTTATAGGCCCATTGTAATTCCAACTCGACCATCCCCCCATTTTCTGGCTCATTAATGCTACATTGGTGGCAGATCATTTTGAATCGAGTTCTGACTTCGTGTCTTAAATACCCACTTCCCACTTCTTGTGGCCTTAATTCGGATGTCTTGTCATGAATAGTGACACCAACGATCACTTCCTTATTTATCTGCACAGTAGTGTAGCCCATTCTGCGCGATCGCGACCCTTGGGACGTACCGACCCTGCACGCACCATTGTTGTCGCGCAGGTCCGTAACAGATGTTTTTATAGTCCTGCACTCTCTTTCAACTATGTGGAGTGCTGAGACTGCCTCTTTTCGACTAGTCAGGTGGTCGCACCGCCTTGATGCACTGCTAGTGTGTCTTGGGGAACATCTCGCAACACGGTTTTTGTTGTCACCACTATGCGCGCTGTTGGGTGTGGCGCACTCTCCTGATTTCCCTTGAGAGGGAGGCGAGGCCTTAACCATGGTATTCAACCAATTAACTTGTGGTCATACTCTTCCAATTCATCCTTAGATTTGCGCTTATCTGGCTGCAACATTCCAGGCTTTTCGTTTAGAAAGTCCTCCTTTAGTTCTTTTTCCAGCTATTTAATCTCCACGTCCAACATCATATTCTGCATTTTGAGTAGTACCTTGTTTTTTCCAATTGGAAAAGTTGCACATTCCCTTCCCGAATGGCTTCTGGAATCCCTCCATACTGCTCTTCCCATGGTCTAATGAGTCCTTCAGTCCGGACTTCACACGCTATTCTCTTTTCCGATATTACTACATCCATAACCTTCTACGGAGGTGCTTCAGGGACCTCAGTCCTTATACCATTTGGCAGCCTTGACTTCGTAGTCATGTTTTTGCATAGCGCCGTATATGCCCATTTGACCTGTGGGATGCACAGATCCCCTTTTCTACATTGTATTCACTGACCCTTATTCTTGACTTCACGTACCTTGGCAAACACTCCCCCCTTTGCACTTGGTAGTGCGATCCATCATTGTATCCTGTTAGCTCTGCTATATGTTGCTGATGTTCAGAGAATAGAAGTGGGCTTGGTTCTTGGTTTTACTCAAAGGAAGCTCATACCAATCGCTTTCATCTTCCCCTCCACCTCATCCATCCTCCTTTCACCTCCATTTCCCGGTGTTTGCTATCAGAAATCATATGAAAACCTTTATCCTTAAGCCCCAAGTGCTAAAAGTTAAAACCACATATAAACTGTGCTCATATACTCACGCGCCTTCATAAACTCTCCTCTGCAATATGATCCATTGATTGCTGCACCCCAATCTAACGGTCCCCGGCCACATCCGACAAAAAAACATGTGCACTAATCTTTCACCGTTCGATCATTTCTGAGATGATCGGATGTCATCCGCTTCCCCCGCTGCCAAAACATAGCCGCACGTTAACTCGTGATCAAAGCGGTTTTGGTCCCATAACATCTGCCATGCGTCACATGATGACTCGCATCGCTAGCCCTTGCACAATTACCACCCGACCTCCGATAGCGGTGCGAGCAATTTTGCTTACCGCTTAAGCCTGCTCTCCCTGCCTGATAAACTTTGTGCATCTTTCATGCCCGACGACCATTGGATCTATCCGCCCGAGATCCAACGGCCTGTGATCACCCTGCTCTCATATCTCCCGATATCTTTTGCAAACCACTCTGTCGTCCATCTGTGCGATCCAATGGCTGATATCTATCCTCCACCCACTCGTACATCTGCCATGAAGTCCACACAACTTGGTCGTGCCATGCACCCGAAGGATGAAAGCGATCATCTACCAAGTACCTGGCACATTTTATCTCTAGCAACTACATTCAAGAAATAGAATGGCCGAGAAGAGAAGGACAAGCCTCGAGCAGTTAAATGCATTTATCAGTTATGGAATTTCATCCATATGACACTCCACTTGCCCGAGAAGGACAACAGAGCAATAGAGAACATCAAATTCATTCATTAGAGCAAGCAGATTGCACCAGCGACTCTATCAGACAGTTAAAGCAGTTGGTGGTCAATTATGACCCCCTCTACGCATAGAACAACAGAACATCTTTGTAATCAAACTCTATATATACCCAAAAAACAGATGTAATCAGGGTTGATGGTTGTTGTTTTGATGTAAGGTTCAACTTCTGGAGACTATAACTACTTTGATACTTGCAGTGTCTCATCTTCATTTTTAGCTAATACAAGCTTCTTTTGCTGTTAATTTCTCACTTTTCACTTCTATTCTATTCTAGGCTATGCTTGTTATTCATTTTTCATGAACTCTTGATATTTAGCATTAGAGGAGCTGTCATCCTACCTCTGTGTTAAAGTCTTATTTGTATCAGTGAATGTGTTATTCAGGTTTCTGTTTACTTAGTGACAGAGAGCTTTCATCCTGTTTGTGCATTAGGAAACAGATTTGCAGACCTCTTTACTAGTTTCACCCAGCCATCACAGGGTCCTGTGCATCTGCTAGTGTGGTTAGTATTCTCCATGTTCACCAAATCCCTAAACTGTGAGTAATTGGTGGTCTAAAGCCTTGTAGTCTGGGGGTGTTCATGCATGTCTAGAGTTAAGCATAGTAGGAGTGGTTATCTGGCTTGAATAGGCATCATTCCTTCCATTCATCCATTCCAACATCATGTTGAGTTTGTAATGTTCCCGAGCATCTCTGAGATACAACCTAGGAGAGTTTCTTGGGGTGATAACATTAATTGGCGCTGTTGCCGGGGAGAGGAGATTGAAGCTCAGCTTCCCTGGAAGAATGACATAGTTCCAGATTTTCATGATAGACAAAGTTTGGGCACATTTCTGGTTGTAATCATCTATCTGGTGACTCTAATGGAGAACCAACCTGGTGGCGACTCCACGTTCCAGTTCTGGCTCAGTTTGTGATGCATACCTAGAGAAATCCTCAGAAATCACCAGCTGGCCCAATGCCTGACCCTGAGAAGATTGTGAAATCGAAGAAAATATCATAGAAAGGAGCATCAGGATCAAGTAAGCCCAGGAAATCTTATGTGTCTCTACAAGAGAAGGTTATATTTGAGAATATATCATTTGAAGATATAGAGCCTAGTATTGCTAGTGAGAAAATTCCTTCAGAGATTCATACAGCTCCTTGTTCATTCAGTTCCCCTTTGGATCTCAGTCCAAAGAAGGCATCCCATATAGTCCATAACATTCCTCTGTGTCTGTCATCCATTGCATTGCTTCATACCACTCAGTTTACCAATATCCTTCCACCTACCCCAGTCATGGCAGGCCAGCAAGCTCCCACAAAGATGGAAAGAATCATAGCTACTAGGTATGGACCCTTGGTCTTGCCTATCCCTTTGAATGCCATGCCTGCAGGAGAATACCAGAAGTATATGCCAAAGTTCACTGGTACAGATGGGGTAACAGCTGAAGAACACCTTGAATATTTTTATAGTTATGCTGATAACCTGGATAATAGTGAAGACGATGTGTGGATGAGAGTTTTTGTCCAGAGCCTTGATGGAGAGGCCAGAAAGTGGTTCAGAGAATTAATCCCTAGGTCTATTGCTGATATTGAAGCCCAGGATGATGCATTTTTGAAGCACTGAGGAGATAAAAAATACTTGCTGTATTACCATATTGAGTTTGGTAACCTGAAGAGGGAAAATGGGGAATCTTTGCCTAATTTTAATTAAAGATTCAATCGTATGTATAGTAATATACCAGCCGAAGTAAAGCCAACCCCTACCTCTGCCAAACTCACCTATGCCAATGCTTTTGACTCTGATTTCTACCTGTTGTTGAGAGAAAGAAGATGTGCCACTCTAGCTGATATGCAAGATGTAGCTATAGAAGTAGAATCTAATATTATGGCTGCAAAGAAACTCAAAAGCCATACTGACAGAAGGAGGTAGAGAGGTGAGGCTTCTTCTTCCTCTGTTTCATCATCAGAGCCTAAATTAGACAAAATGACTAGAATGATAGAGTCATTGGTTGCTGAGATATCTAAGCTAAAAGTTGAGCAGAACTTTGGGAAGACAAGGCAGCAGAACACATGTGCTCCAAGAAATCCAAATTCATTTAGAAGAGAAAATGAACAGTTGCAAATCATTCAGAGGGGTAAAGAACCAAATGTAGAACAGAAGGTTAAAGCTCCTTTTCAAAATGTAGTCATGGACGAAGAACAATTCAAAGAAGAGGATGAAATTCATTGCATGGAAGATAAAGGCAGTGCTGCCTTTTTGACATTGGCTGCATATGAAGAATCATTGCTGCAGGACCAAACCAGTCAATGGTGGGACATAGAGGCTGTTCTACAAACTGGTGAACAACAAAGATATAATCTGAGGTCACAAGAAAACAATGCCAAGGAGAATCCTGCCCAATAAGCTGCTGTCCAAACAGAGTTATAGAATGCCAGACAGAAGGGACCAGCAGCTGATCCAGTCATCCTCAAAGCACCAGCTCAGGAGGTAAGAGGTCCCGACAAGTCCCCTTCCCCTTTTAGCTTTGAATTAGAAGTCCAAAAGTTAAAAATATATGTGCCTCTGTTAGAACTTTTAAAGAGTGAAGTGTTTAGGAAGCCTATCCTTGAGGCTCTTGAGCTGAAAGCCACACAAACCTCCACTGACTTTGTCATTTTGCAAGATGATAAACCTGTAGTTGTGCTTACCCCAATGGATGAACCTGCTGATGATAATTCTCCATCTTTTTATGTCTCCTTGACCATTCATGACAAAACCCTCCACAATTGCCTGCTAGACACTAGGGCTAGCCACAATCTGATGCCAAAAGCTGTCATGGAAGAGTTGGGCCTTGATATCACCAGACCATACCATGACCTATTCTCCTTTGATTCAAGAAAGGTGAAATGTCTGGGATTGATCAAAGATTTAGCTATTACCCTAACCTAGCTACCCATGAAGAGTATGGTGATGGACATCGTGGTAGCATATGTTCCTCCTAAGTTTGGTATGCTATTGGCCAGAGGGTGGATTAGGAGACTAGGTGGGACATTACAAAATGATCTATCTTATGCCACTGTCCCAGTCTTTGGAGGAGAAAGTAGGATATTGTACAGAGAAGCACAGTTGGCATATATCATCAGTGATGAGAAGAACCCATCCAATCATCCTATTTATGCTGTGGACACTGATTTTGGAGCATGCATTCTCCAAATAGAAGAATCCCAGAAGGCCTCAATGTAGTTCAAGAAACAAATAGTTCAAGCTGAAGAAGAGTAAGGAAGTCAAGTGTGGGAGATGTTTTTTGATGGAGCATGTTCCAGGGAGACTGCAGGAGCAGGGGTGGTGTTGATATCTCCAGAACAAAAAAGCACACAATTGTCTTTTAAGCTGGCCTTCCAAGTCACCAACAATATAGTAGAGTATGAGGCTCTGATACAGGGCCTGAACACAGCTAAAGATAGAGAAATCAGAAGCATAAGGGTGTTTGGAGATGTTGATCTTATCATTCAGCAAGTAAACAGAACATTTCAAGCAAAGCACCCAAGGCTGAAAGCATACAGAGATGAGGTATGGAGACTCAAAGATTCTTTTGATATTTTTTGTATCTCATACATCCCTAGAGCCAAAAATCAGCTTGCTGATTCCCTTGCTATTTCTACTAGCATGTTCATCCCTCCCATGCCTCCCAGACTTGTTTATGAAGTCCAAATGAAATACAGACCATCCTTGCCAGGAAATGTCTAGAATTGGAAAGTTTTTGAAGATGATGATGAAGTGAATAGGTTCCTACAAGTCATTGATGAATTTTCTGAAATGCAAATTGACCAAGAAAATGAAGCCTTCGAAGAAAATCCCCAATCCCAGCTTAGAAATAAAATTGGAAAAGATAGCATTATCCAATTGCCCAGTAATTATATACCTAAGGGTCTAGTTCCTTTAGAAAAGCTTTTTGACGAGAATGATGTGCCTTATAAGACTGCCCAAAAGGAAGACCAAACTGCAGTCTGTAAGCATAATATAGGGAGTTCAAGTCAGCCAAGATATATAAATCTGTCCACTCATCTATTTGCTGACCAAAGTGCTGAATACTGCAATTTAATGAAGCAATTTGCTGATGTTTTTGCCTGGGAATATAGTGACCTGAAAACTTATGACAACAAGATCATCCAGCATAAAATTCCTCTAGAGAAAGACACCATACCTTTCAAGTAGAAGTTGAGACCAATAAACCCCTTGCTCCTTCCTCTAATCGAGAAAGAAATCAAGAAGCTATTGGCTGCCAAAATCATAGTCCCTTTTAGATATTCAAAATGGGCAGCCAATTTTGTAGTGGTGAGGAAGAAGAGTGGAGAAACCAGGCTCTATGTTGATTTCAGAAACTTAAACAAATGCTCTAAGAAAGACAATTACCCTCTACCCAAGATGGAGAATTTGCTGTAAAAGGTCTCAGGAGCCAAAGTGATGTCTTTCCTGGATGGATTTTCAGGATATAATCAGGTTGCAGTACATCCAGATGACTAAGAAAAGACTGCATTCACCACTCCTTGGGGCACTTTTATGTATTCCAAGATGCCTTTTGGGCTGATGAATGCTGGAGCCACCTTTCAGAGAGCTATGGATATAGCATTTGTGGGAGAGGAGGACAAATTTGTCCTTATCTACCTTGATGATATAATAGTATACTCCAGCAGTCATCAAGATCATTTACAGCATTTGAAGAAAGTGTTCCTGAAGTGTAGAAGGTTTGGGATTTCAGTGAATCCTAAAAAGTCATAGTTTGCTTTAGAAGAAGGTAAGATGTTAGGACATATTGTTTCTGTTACAGGTGTCTGAATTGACCCAGAAAGAGTAAAAGCAATACAGACCTTATCTGTCCCGAGATCAAAGAAAGACATCCAATCCTTTCTGGGAAAAATTAATTTTGTGAGGAGGTTTATCCCAAATTTTGCAGAACTGATGAAGCATATTACCTCCATGTTGAGAAAGGGGTTAGAGATCAAATGGACTAAAGCAGCAAGAAGATCCTTTGAGTCCGTTAAGAAATCCATTATGGAAGCTCCCACTCTAAGCAGTCCAGATTACAACAAGGAGTTCCATATATTTTCATTTGCCTATGAAGTCACCCTTGCAGCAGTTTTATTGCAAGCAGATGAAGAAGGTGCAGAGCATCCAGTGGAATTTTTCAGCAAAATGTTAAGGGATGCTGAACTAAGGTATGATATCATTGAGAAACAAGCATATGCTCTTATCAAGTCTTTGAAAGCCTTCAGAGTTTACATTCTGCATTCCAATATAATTGCATATGTGCCCTCTGCTTCAATAAAAGATGTCTTAACACAACCCAATGCTGATGGAAGAAGGGCTAAATGGATTGCAAAACTAATTGAGTTTAATATAGAACTAAAGCCTACCAAGCTTGTCAAAGGTCAAGGCCTTGCCAGACTATTGGCTGAAGAAAATTGCAGAACATTGGATATAAATTGCATGGGCTCAGTTGTAGAAGATGGTCGGACAGAAGCAGAAGAAACAGCTGAACGAGAAAAGAGTCAGACATTGGCTGAAAATCTAGCTTCCTATGATTGGTACTCTGCTATAGCTAAATTCTTACTAAAGCTAGAAGTTCCTCTAGGCTTAAGTACAAGTCAAGCCAGAACTATTAAGCTCAGGGCAGCTAAATTTTGCATTTATGAAAATCTGCTCTACTGGAGGGACCCATCTGGAATTATTTTGAGGTGCTTGGACAAAGAACAATCAATAGAGGTTATGAAACCGTTTCATTCTGGCATGTGTGGAGGGCACCATTATTGGAAAACCACATCCCACAAAATCCTCAGAGCTGGGTACTATTGGCCCACCTTATTTTTTGATGTGTTTTCATTTGTTAAATCTTGTGACAGGTGCCAAAGATTTGAAGGGAAACAACAGTTGAAATCCTTGCCCTTAAAGCCTATACATGCTAGTGGCCCTTTTCAGCAGTGGGGTTTGGATTTCATCGGAGAAATCAATCCACATTCCAGTGGCCAACACAGATGGATCCTAGTAGCCTCTGATTACTTTACTAAGTGGATTGAAGCAATCCCTACCAGAAAGGCTGATCATAATGTGGTCATGAAGTTTTTGACAGAGAATATCTTCACCAAATTTGGTTGTCCACATAAATTAGTCACATATAATGCAGCAGCCTTCAGGGAAAAATAATTGGTGGACATGTGCAATTCAATGGGTATTAAACTCGTTCATTCCACCTCGTATTACCCTCAAGGCAATGGTCTGGCAGAATCCTCCAACAAGAGTCTGATAAGGATAATTAAAAAGTTGTTGGAGGACAACAAAAAGAATTGGGATTCTAAGCTTAAATATGCTTTGTGGGCTGACAGAGTGACCATTAAGAGATCCACAAGGAATTCTCCATTCAAACTGGTATATGGCACTGAAGCTGTGTTCCCAATTCAGTTAACTCTCTGTGTGGAAAAGTTCCTGCAACAATAGCAGAATGAGGAAGAAGATATGGCAGAAAGGATCACTGATTTAGTAGAGGTACATCAAATCAGAGAATAGCTGGTTGAAAAGTCTGCAACACATCAGAAGAAGATCAAGGATGCTTTTGACAGAAGGACAAAAATAGATAATTTTTAGGTTGGAGATTTGGTTTTGAAGTGGGATGCACTGAAAGAAAAGAAGGGCAATCATGGGAAGTTTGATGCTTTCTGGACAGGGCCTTTTATTATTTCTCAGATCCAAGGGAACAATACCTTCACACTGCAAAGTATGGGAGAAGAAGCAGTTTTTGATGGCCCAGTTAATGGGCGTTCTCTTAAAATTTAAGTTGTTTAAGGTCTTTGGCCTTGGAATTGTAAATATGTTGTTTTATTAGTTTTTAGTGTAGGTTCAAATAGACTCCATGCCCAATGGAACACTAGGAAATTTTGCTAATTTGTTTTCATAGGAAAGGCATTTTGCTGCAAGTTCTTAAGACTTCACAGGGAGGATCTCATCCCCAGAAGGAGCCAGTGTTAGCTCTGCTATATGTTGCTAATGTTTAGAGAACAGAAGTAGGCTTGGTTCTTGGTTTTACTCAAAGGAAGCTCATACCGATCGCTTTCACCTTCCCCTCCACGTCATCCATCCTCCTTTCACCTCCATTTCCTGGGACTTGCTATCAGAAATCATATGAAAACCTTTATCCTTAAGCCCCAAGCACTAAAATTTAAAACCACATATAACCTGTGTTGATATACTCGCGCACCTTCATAAACCCTCCGTCGCAATCTCAGCTGTTGATTGCCGCACCCCAATCTAATGGTCCCCGGCCGCATTCGACAAAAAAACATGTGCACTGATCTTTCACCATCCGATCATTTCTGAGATGATCGAACGTCATCCACTTCCCCTGCTGCCAAAACATAGCTGCACGCTAACTCGCGATCATAGCGGTTTTGGTCCCATCACATCCGCCACGCATCACACGATGACTCACATCGCTAGCCCTTGTATGATTACTGCCCGACCTCCGATAGCGGTGCAAGAAATTCCGCTTACCGCTTAAGCCCACTCTCCCCGCCCGATAAACTCCGTGCATCTTCCATGCCCGGTGACCATTGGATCTGTCCGCCCGAGATCCAACGGCCTGTGATCACCCCACTCTCATATCTCTCGATATCTTCTGCAAACCAATCTCCGCCATCCATTTGTGCGATCCAACGGCTGATATCTATCCTCTTCCCACTCGTACATCTGCCATGAAGTCCACACACCTTGGTCGTGCTGTGCACCCGAAGGATGACAGCGATCATCTAGCAAGTACCTGGCGCATTTTATCTCCAACAACTGCATTCAAGAAATAGAATGGCCGAGAAGAGAAGGACAAGCCTCGAGTAGTTAAATGCATTTATCAGTTATGGAATTTCATCCATACGACACTCCACCTGCCTGAAAGGACAGCAAAGCAATAGAGAACATCAAATTCATTCATTAGAGCAAGCAGAATGCACCAGAGACTCTATCAGAGAGTTAAAGCGGTTGGTGGTCAATTATGACCCCCTCCATGCATAGAACAACAGAACATCTTTGTAATCAAACTCTATATATACCCAAAAAATAGATGTAATCAGGGTTGATAGTTGTTGTTTTGATGTAAGGTTCAACTTCTAGAGATTGTAACTACTTTGATATTTGCAGCGTCTCATCTTCATTTTCAGCTAATACAAGCTTCTTTTGCTATTAATTGCTCACTTTTCACTTCTATTCTGTTCTAGGCTGTGCCTGTTATGAATTTTTCATGAAATCTTGATATTTAGCATTAGAGGAGCTGTCATCCTACCTCTGTGTTAAAGTCTTGCTTGTATTAGTGAATGTGTTATTCAGGTTTCTGTTTACTTAGTGACAGAGAGCTGTCATCCTATCTGTGCATTAGGAAACATATTTGTAGACCTCTTTACTGGTTGCAGCCGGCCATCATAGGGTCTTGTGCATCTGCTGGTGTGGTTAATATTCTCCATGTTCACCAAATCCCTAAATTGTGAGTAATTGGTGGTCTAAAGCCTTGTAGTCTGAGGGTGTTCACGCATGTCTGGAGTTAAGAATAATAGGAGTGGTTATTTGGCTTGAACAAGCATCATTCCTTCCATTCATCCATTTCCAACATCATGTTGATTTTGTAATGTTCCTGAGCATCTTTGAGATGCAACCTAGGAGAGTTTCTTGGGGTGATAACACATCCTGTTAGGGCCTGCGCTTCTAATACTACCACGTGCCAAAACAGTATGTTCTGTATATGACCATATCCATTGGAAAAGGTGTGTTCGCCAGCTATTTTGCCTTTCTCCACCAATTCGCCCTAGATGGGGTCTTTCAAATTACAATCACATCCGTCATCTACCTTCGCGCGAATTTCCAATATTCTTCTGGCGTATATGCCTCCATCATGTAAGAGTCGTGCGTAACACCCATTCAAGTGAACCACATCCCTGCCATTCTGGTACGGTACTTTCAACTTTGTCTAAGGCTTCATCCAATCTTGTTACCCCCTCATCTGTTAGTATTTCCCTTGCTTTAGTCATCACACGCCGTAGTGATCGAATCATCAGGTTACAATTCAGCATGGTGACTTCATGCAACTGATTCTGCCAGTATCTATTTCTTCATCTAAATCTGAAGTACAGGAACTGTCACACTCCCATGATATTCTCCCATCTTCAGTCGAGTTCACTCGTTCCTAGTCTTGTGCCGTTATTTGGTAAATGTAATCTAGCTCATCATCATTGTCATCCTTGCGTATAGGTTCAGTGTATCGTTCTCCTTCGGCCGGATCCAGTGGAACTACTATGCGTAGGGACTTTTTCTCAAAAATCATTTTCCGCTTCTTTAGGTTGATGACTCCATTCATATCCGTGGCCTAGTATATTCCTAGCAACATGGGGTAAGGGTTACTGTCATCTACAATCTCTATTACCTCGAAGTCTGTCTACGTACTCGTACCTTTGATATCCACTGTTACCCCTTGCAAGCTTCCCATGGGCATGATCTTTTGTTGGTTTGCCATTTGTAATTGAATAGGAGACCACTATAATGTAGTCCTGCCCATTCGTTCCCAAGTTTGTTTTGGTAACACGCTCGCATCTGAACCCAGGTCGAGGACTACCTGATCCATCTCATATTCGCCAATTTGCATTGTCAACTGCATTTCCCTCCTAGTGCGCAAAGCGTGCTTCCCCATCTTTCGAACTATGCGTAGTTCCCATGACCCTGCGCACTTAGTGATCAGATCTTGTAGTCCTTTGACTTCCTTATTGTCATGTGGCAGCTTCATGCATGTCTCTGAAAAGGTAGTTAGCATAGAAGGATCTAGTCCTATCTCTGGGTGATCCTTACTACATGAAGTATAGACCTCCGCAAAGCTCTTCTTAGCTTCCATAAACGTTTCCTTGGTGCGTTCCAAGTCAAACTCACGTTCCTTTGTAGGAGCCTTGTGTACCTAGGTATCTTCCTCAGGCTGCTTCCCCTTATCTTCCCCAGTGGTTGCGCCGCTTCTGAGCATCATGTTTACATTGGGGTCCTCTTTGTACAGTTCAGACCTCATCATTTGGATATTTTGAGTTGGAGTAGGCTGTAGTACCCCCTTCTCGCGCATTTGTGCGATCAGTGTCAGACAATCTACCATTTCATGATCAAACTGCTCACAGTATGGATAAGATATTCTCATTGGGTTGGTACAATCATGAGTGTAGTGCCTAGGTCCTCTGCAATTGTAGCAGATTAACTATTCACGCCCTCATCCAGGTCCCATTCCTCCTCGTCCTCGAACTCGCCCTTGAAATCCACCCCACGCTATTGCTGTGGCTTGATCGAGGCCGCGTGTTTTTGTCTACATTCGATAAGATGAGGTCCTATCCATCATTAGCTCATAGCTCCGACAAGTCTTCTCATCGTGGCCCACTGATCTACAGAAATTACAATATAGTTGCTGCGGAGTCTGGGTATACCTCTGCAATAGGTGACAGTTGTCCGTCACGTGCTTTCCTCCCACCTGACAAATCGCGCACTAGAGCACGGGTGTCACACTCAGCCCTGTTTGTGCCTCTGGTCTCAATGGCATTGGTCCCCCTCCTACCAAATAGTTCGTGAATACTAGATAGTGATCCTTATCGTGACCTTGGCATTTACATTTTATACACCACACTTCTTCACGTGCCTCTGGCCGGGGCGCCCTATCCTGCTTCAAACTCTGCATCTCCAAGTATAGGTTTTGTAGTTGCACGTGGATTTGTTGGAATCCCAACCTCGGATCCTGTATTGGTGTTTCACGAAACTTGATCTCCATTTCCAAGGCTTCTACCTGGGTTGAGAGCTTTTATTGTGACAGTGCCGTCCTCAGGTGTGGTGTCAAAGACGCCACAAACCATGCGCGGTGTTGCACATCTGTTAGTGTCATATTAGCCTCACAGATCATACTTTTCAGCCTCTGATCCAGATCCCATGGGGTTTCACCTGGAAGCATTGTGATCTCCTTGAATCTGATGATCGACTGCATCTCTGATTTTGTCCAGCTAAATTCTCTATTCAAAGCATTCTATATTTCCGCTATTCTGGCATTCGGGTGATCATTCGAGTGCTTGATATACCATGTCAGCGCACGGTCTTGCAATGCACAAACCAATGTGTCCTTATTAATGTTATCATCCGTAACCCCATGTGGTTCCCACACTGCTCTTACTACAAACCAAAACTGATATGGATCTTCATTCCCTACTCCTCTGAATACATGCAACTTGATTGCGCTCTCCATGCTAAATTGTTGGTTTGGTGGAGGTAGTGTGGGCGAAGATGGAGGTGAAGAAGGTGACAGGAGTGGTGGCGTTAGCGGAGATGATAACTGCAGAATGCATTGCCTGATCCCGCACTCCTCAGAGAAACCCAAGCGCGCTCTTCCTCGCTTGCTTGCAGAGGTGAAATTAAAGGAATCTTTCCTAACCCTTTGATACCTTTGTAGACCTTTCCGCTCTGCGTCGTTCCACTCATTAATGTATTCGCATCACTTGTTTTTCACATAACAACATTTTAATCCAGGTATTCAAAGATTTGATGTACTTACCTCACGGTCCCTTGAGAAAACGTCTTTCTGTTTCACTGTAGCTAACAGTCATGTCTATCGCAAATTCAGTGATAAACCCTCCTATTATCTGGTCCAGCCAATGGTCTACGACTAGCGCGATATTATCTTCAGATGCCTCTAGCCTACGCACCAACTCTAGAGTCCACACTATCGGTTGATCGAGCTTGCACCTTCCCTCACTGTTTGCTAGCCTCGCGATCCAATCATACAGTTCTTAAGAGAAGGTCGCAAAGAAGATCTCATGGATTTCCGTATATATGAAGCGATCCAACCACCTCTTCTTGGATATCTGTGGTGTTTTGCTTTCCTGTATTACGAACTCGTGAAGCTTCTGATCCAACCAATCTTCAATTTCTTTCTTCATAGGATTCCAGTGTTCTGACATTAGACATCCCTTAGGCAGATCCTGGTCCCGGCAACAAACCCATTTGTTGGCTTATTGGGGCTTGACCCAGGTTCAGAAATTTTTTAGCCAAAAAAATCCTGAAACTACCGGCCCTTTCGGCAACAGTCCATGGAGAGTGGACTGAGGTCTCACCCGAGGTAGTATGGGAGGGTGCTGGAACCAGGTTTTCACACCCTAGGGATGTCTTGATCAAGTTTGGAATGATCGCGAATCGATCCAACGCGCTGTGCTAGTTCCGCGTAGCCGTCTGTTCAGAGCAATTACCTTTGTGTGGCTTGGGGGACGAGCATGAATGTTCTTTACCCTTTCTGTGATTATTATTATTATTATAGATCTTGAATTAACTTAAGAAGTCACAATACTTTCAGTTACCTTTTAACAAAGATAGACACGTGCACAATCATAAACTGTAATAGATGCATAAACCGGAATATAGAAACAGATACACAATATTCCTAAACCAACTTATCTTTATTAATGCCTTTTTCCAGTTATAATCCACTTCCTACCCTACATACACAGCTACAGGGGTCCATGCACACAGCCGCAGACTCTACCAGGCCTCCGTGCACATGGTTGCGGGGCCTCTATCTCCTACTACAACCCAAAACTCAGAATTACAGCCTGAGATCGAACACTACATTTAGAAAACCATAGTACTTCTTCACATCACAAAAAGCTACATTTTACACTTAGAGCCTTGCTCTTATTTATACATTCCCATGGTCTGTGGACCATGGGTAGGCTGACACATTCTAGATTAATTTACAATATTTTAGGGCAGACTACCCTTAGATTTGACCCATTACAATTCGCGCTCTGAGCATTCGTGGAGATTTTACAATACCAATACCAAAAATTATGGGCTTTAAGCCCCAAAACATTTACGCGGGGGATCCACTGCCCAACAGCTGGCGGTCTCCCCCCAACCTTGACGTTGTTACATGTTAACACAAATCCACGCCCCATTGTAGTTAAGAACTATTGTGTAGGTGGAATGGTAAGGCTTGGCACTGTTTGTTGAGAGATGCTAGTTTCAAATCCTGTGGCCTCTGGTTTAGTTGTTGAACCAATCTTTGGTGGCCTCCCGGGTTGCCATGTGGCGGCCTCCGGTTGGGCCACGTGGCAGCATGTGGTTGGTCATCAACACACCAATGAAACATTTCCTTCGTACACCAATCATCAAGTGACACTTGTCACCTTCCTATTCACCACCTACAAGGAATATTCTTTTTTCTGGATAGACTATATGGATGCCCAGTCATCATCCCTATCAGCTCTTGCACCAAATTTGCTTGTTTGGGAAAACCAACAGATCACGTTTTTGGGAGCATACAATGTCCGTTTTGTGCGAAATGAGTTGTGCCAGATTCAGGATGATGAGAAATACGTAGTCATTTAGGCTCCACACCATTCTAACATCTTTGATTTTTGAGCACTTGATCACGTGGGAAGCAGAGTAGAAAAAGAGGAAAGAGGAAGAATAAATCAAGAAAAGGAAAGAGAAGGAAGAGCGTGAGAGGAAACAAAGGCAGGAGGAAGAACTCAAAAGAAAATGGGAGAATGAAGAGTGAGAAAAGAAAAGGATTGAAGAAGACTGAAGGAGGAAGTTGAAGAGGATAAGGGAAAGAAGGAGGAAGAGGAGATGAAGAGACAACAATAAGAGATAAACAAGAAAGATGAGCAAGATCTCCAACAATAGTAGTAACACTAAGAGTTTGATATGTAGGTCGATCTTCCTCCATTAAATGTTCCTCCTTCCACCCCCATTACTGGTGGACACCTACCACTTAGAGAATTGGGCATCCCAGATGAGGCGAAGGAAGAGGTGTTGGACCTCAATAGACTTACTTTTGATGAATTCAATTGTCAAATTATGGAGGAAAGGAGGAAATATTATGCCAGGAACCCTGCAGAACCATTATCCATGACCATAGAGGAGGAGATTTTCTTGGATACCACTGTGAATCCTGAGATGATCGTGTTAGCTGGGACTGCCTTCATAACTGCAACCAAGCTAAAGATGATAAAGGTGACTAAACGGATCACAGAGCTCCCGAGAAATCTCTATGCTTCTAAGCAAAGAACTTCCATAACAAAATAAGATAGGAAGAGACAAGAGGATGAGAATAAAGCTCTACGCGTAGCACACTCAAGCATGAAGGAGTTGCAAGCATCCATCAAAGAAGAGGTGGAGACTCTAGAGGAGGTTATGGCTATGGTTTATAAGGAAATGCTAAAATTTCATCAGACTGTATCTCCTTTCCTAACCATACAAGCCGATACTAAGTAGAATACATTCATGCTAAAACAAGCTACCATGGTTATTGACAACATGCACGAGATGACAAACAAATATCCAAAGGAACTGGAAACTCTTCCCACGAAATATGGGATACCTAGCCAAAACGAAAAGGTTCAAATTCACATCAAGATCCAATCACGAGATAAGCTTACGAGGGATGTGGACAGAGTTCTGGCTTCATACAGGCATTTACTAAGTGGGTTGGAATCTGTGATTGAAGTACATAGAGTCTCTTCAATCTAGGTAGTCAGAGAAACAAGGAGGCGGGAATAAGTCCTACATCAAATTCAAGAATTCCTAGATCCTTTCAGACATGCTTCTACTAAGGAGGACTTACAGGTGAGGAAGGAGACATTTACTCAGTATGTGATAGAACAAGTGAGGAAATACACCAAACTGGTAACTTTATCCAATCAAATCAAAGTCAAGAAGAGCATGCTAATGTCGATTTCCCTCGAGAGCCTTCACAAACATGATGAAGAGCAACAAAATATGGTTTCGGTGGATGTTGATTACAAGCTCTGGCGCACATGCCTTGTGAAGCAATTACATGTGGATGTTCCTGAATTTTCTATTACCAAATTATTAGAATAGGAGCAATTTTGTTATGCATAGCAAGATAGAATAGAGTAGAGTCTAGTAGGAATATGAAAGGTTATGAGGTAGTTCAAGAGTCATGGGTAGACCAATAGTCACACTCTTTTCTGTAAATATACCCTCATGATACATTGTAAAGGAATTTTAGCTTTGGACTCAAGTTCGGGGTTTTTTTCTTTTTTCTATTTTATTTTTTATTTTTTATTTTTCTTGAGAACTTAGGATCTTCTAGTGAATGCAAGAAATAATTGGCTATTTCCACTTTCATATTTGATGGAGATATTATATAATGGTTCCATGGATATTATTAGCTTAATGAATTGGAAGTTTTTATGAGATTTGGCATAGTGTCTCTTCATGTGTCTCCCTGCGCTGTGGGATTTCTCTTGCAATAAATGGATGGTATATGTTATGTGTATCGTATGCTTATGTTGGCAAACTACTTTATTGATGTCACAATTATATTATTGTAGATTGTGTGCTTACTTACACTTTATATGGTTACTAATTGCGAACTTATTCATGATTGGTAATTTATCTCTTATGCGTGTGTGAATCTCATTTAAGGTCTTGCTAGCAATACTTTTCTTGAGGTTTATGCTTTGTAGTTACGTTATTTCTATTCATGGTATCTGTTTTATTTGATATCCATAAGTTATTTACTTGTATTTGTTGAAGTTCCATTCGTTCTCCTTTAACTTATACTCTCTCTTCATCCAAGGCAAACCTCAAACAGCTAGATGGCAGCTGAACCTACATACTGGTTGGGACTCCTAGACAAAACGGTGTAGAAGCTTACTGTAAACACAGTTACACAATATATAAGCGTTGCATTATTTCCGTCAACACAGTGACACAATATATAAGCGTTGCATTATTATAACAACATAAGTATAATCATATCCAACGAAGGCTTGGTATCAATACTAAAAAATATATTGAGATCCACTAACTTCCTCCACTGGTTGTTGAATATACATTCAAAAAGAAACTCTTAGAAAATGGTTGTTGAATATACATCCAAAAAGGGACCTTTGGATAAACGACCAACTTTTGGTCCAATACATGCTAGAGTTGACAACGGTCATCTCAGCATTGTAGTAGTGACTTAACATGCTTTAATGAGTTTGAAGAAAAAATGGGATGCAACTGGTTCTTGCACCTCCTCTTGTGATGTGCCTTATGAACTCATGAAATATTTTCATTTTATTAGCACTAAGTTAGTAAATAAATATTAATTTGTGGTTATGCATAATTATTTTGAAAACCATTCAAATAACGAATAAAAAGAAGTAGCATGAATTAGCATGATGCCGTCAAAATAGTGTAAGATACACTTTAGTTTAATTGTATACTTCGACAACGAAAAATAAAAATAAATGAGACAAACTATGTTGTATAACCAAAAATAAATATCATCCAAACAAAATATGTTGTATAACCAAAAATAAAAATCAACGAGACAAAATAGGTCGTATGCTTCAACAAATACAAAACAGAATCCAAAAATAAAGAGGAAATACCCAGCGGTAGAATTTTTAATCCTAATAATTACCATAGTGTGTTTTCTGAAATGGGTCCATTAATCATGGTATATGGTTACGGCAGGTCCTCCGAAACAATTCACATTCTGAAGGAAATCACAGTTAACAAAATATGCGCGAGAAAAAAGTGTCAAAATGTGTTCTGGTATAAGTTGAATATCGTGGGATAACCAGGATTCAAACCGTCTGTATTTTCCATTGTTTAATTTTTCTTTGAAATGGTGTAGCTGCAATTTTAACTTATATCTGTAATACCACCCATTGTAATTTTTTATTTTAAAGGCGTTGTCTTTGAATTATCACAAAAGATATTGAAATTGCGATGTGGATGGCTTAAAAAGAAAACTCGGAAGTTGCCTCGGATCAAGCCCTTAAGGGCCTTATCGCCGACCTATTATACGAAATGTTTGGCCTCGTTCGACAATGATTGAGAAATCATTGACGTAGGTGTTTTGTAACGCGCAGGTCCATAAAGACCCTAAACCAGCAAAATAACAATAAAAAATTAAACTCAAGGGAATTAAAAAACAATGAAAACAGTAGCGTGAGGCTTCTATTGCTAAAAAAACAACAACTAAATCATAAATCACACAAGTTAGCAGTAGTAGGGTCTGAAACTCTGGTTCCATGCTAAAAATATTGAGGGTGAAATTAATAATACACGGTGAAGAAATGAAGTGATCTACTCTTCTATTTAAGAAGGTACTTTTCTTTTATACCATAATAATAGCCAAATTATGCTTTCAAATTCTTTTATAATGCAGTATTGGAAAGGTTACGAAATTCTCCACTTCCCCTGAATAATTTGGATATTGAGTAGCATTTTCTTGATTCAACTCTTAGAGTGCAAAGGAAATAAATTTAATATGGAGTCAGCGGATTCACTTTTTTATTCTACCTCATATTTGAATTGATTTATATTGACATTTCATATAGCATAGAACACTTATATTAATCTCTTTTATGGTTTCACGAGTCACAACCATAGTGATGTTAGATGCAAATGTGATGGTCAACTAATGGGTTTGTTGGAAGTAATGCTTCCATGTCATGTGTTCCATGTGTATTACAAGTTGTGAGTGAGTATTTTGAGGTGTTATTCTAAATGTGGTTATTTTCCATGTGTATGAATTGTAATTGTAAATCCCAATGAGTCAATCTAGAAGTTGTTATTTCCGTATGTGTGTGAGTTGTCTATGAGTCATAGATCTACATTCTTCGAATCTTATCATCTAGAAGTTGGTGATCTAGTTCTTATATATGTAACTGCTTTATTCAATCAATAAAGTAGAGAATGTGATTTGTTGTGCATATAATCTCTATTAGCTCTCTTCTATTTTTCTAACATGGTATTAGAGCTAGTACTCGCTTGGCTCCCTCAAGTGAGGGCCAGAAATATGTGAGGGATCCTGAGTGTTATTATTTCTTTACATATTAGTATAGATGTGTGAGAGTTTATTTTTAGTGTGTGAATTATTTTTTGTGATCTTGAGTGTGTAGAACTATTTGTTTCTTTGTGACTTCTTCAAGCATCGTCAGATCCTTCTGTTTCCTTTCTATCTTTAAATTTATGTTTGTGGTTATTTGCCAAGAACCTGCAAAGAAGTTAAATTCATGCCTTGGTGGTTTTGTCAAATTTGTGTGCACTATCATATTATAAATCTGCAAAATCATGCCCACGAACTGTACATGTTGTTGTATGGATCTAGATTTGAGATCTGGATCTAAGATCTGTGGCAGAGGATTTTCAAGTGGTCAATGATATATGTCAAAAGTATTAAAATTGGAGGCAGATCTCAATTTTTTGCTTCTGCATAGAAGAAATCTTTGCTTCATATGTTTATGTTGCAATCTTGTTCCAATCTCAAATTTGGGAGTTTGCATTTTTAAACATATTTAGTTTGGTCAGCTCAATATGCGAGTGTGAGTTTGTTGGAATTGACCATTCTAGAAAATGTTGCGTTGTGAAGATGAGAAAGCTCCAAGAAAAAGATTGAACCAGATGAACAACTTTTGACATGTGCTAAGGAGGGACGTGGTGACTTGTCTATGCCTAAATGAGAGTTGATAGTTTGATGATTATTTAGTTTGTAGTTGTGAAATGTTTCAATTTTGGTTATAAAAAGGGTTGGTAGTTCTTAAACTGGAAGCACCGGTGTCCAAAACATCAATTCTTGTGTGTTAGTAAGGTCAAGTTGTTTGATCAACTTTTGAACACATTCAATATCCATACCCCCATCCTAGCAACTGATGGATAGTTGAAAGCGAAATATCCAACAAATGGTGGTTGGTCTATAGGATGGTTCATTACTTGACGACTATTATCATAGAAGCCCCAACGAGCTGAGGAGTCGATATTGTTGATCTTGCAAATTTTATCAATGATGGTCAGACACGGTTACGTTTTAAATGGAGGTCAAGTGACATCTCAAAGATGTGGTGGTGAAAGAGTGGTGTTTGTGAGATTCCAAAGTGGATGTGAGTGTTGATGAAGACCAATCAGACAAATTGTCTTTGTTGTTGTAATATGTGCTTTTCATGTAAGCATTAAGGGAGGGTGTTAGAAGTAATTCTTCCATGTCATGTGTTCCATGTGTATTACAAGTTTTCAATGAGTATTCTGAGGTGTTATTTTAGATGTGGTTGTTTCCCATGTGTATGAGTTGTAATTGTGAATCCAAAGGAGTCAATCTAGAATTTGTTATTTCCCTATGTGTGCGAGTTGTCTATGAGTCATAGATCTACCTTCTTCGGATCTTCTCATCTAGAAGTCGGTGATCTAGAATAAGGTGAAACTTGAAGCCGGCAAGTTGGGTTAGTTCACTAGGTTTCTCATTAAAACATTGATGGCCAATGTCCATTTCCATCTTCATATGCACAAATTATTTCTGGAGCGGATGGGCAGAGCAGCAAGTGTTAGGATAATTATAAAGAGATGAGTTTGATGATATCATTGATGATGTTGAATTGAAATTTGGTATGTATTGATATGAATTCAAAGAAGACCACCTATTGCATCTCATTTTATTGATGAATCTCATTTTATCCCACTTGCTGCAAATCATATAGAGAATCAAAGTCTATGGTTGAAAGCATGTCAACTAGCGATTCTACAGTCTAGAGGTTGAATATATGGATAATGATAATGTTGCAAATGTTTCTCCTCTTGAGAAGTAAATCTTGTAGAATTTGTACATTTCAAAGCCTTAAAACTCAAACTCAAGACAAGACGTAGATGTGATATATGGTTGCAGGGAAAAGTTGGTGTGGTATAGGGCCTATAAGGTCCAAAAAAGTTTGAATCCAACTCTGATACCATGTATAACGCCTAGTTTTACATTTTATTTAGAGAAAAAACATTTCAAGTAAACTCCATCAAATTAAACAAAAGTGCATACCTAGTTCTCCCATTTGATGTCGAACCATGGCTTATGTTGCTCCCAATCCTCTGCTTTCATTACCAAACCGACTGATTCCTCCCTACTTATTTGGGATAAACCTCTGTAGTTCCTAGACCTAGAGGAATTCGAGATCGAGATCTTCTTGCCCCCATGCCCAAAACTCCAAGAACAATGCTCAAGTTTCCAAATTTTTAGTTGAAAATCGAGCCTGAGGCTCGTCCCTCAATTTTTACCATTCATCCTTCTTGGTAACCTTTGTTTCCTTTTGTCTCCTTTTGTCCTCTAGGAAAAGAACAACGAAAAAACCCCCCTTATTCACCCTATCGCCTCCATTTTATTAGAGAGGTTACCTCCTCCGCAAGTAATCTCCTCACTGCCTCATCAAATCCATTCATACAATCGGTCACTTGACATCATGATGTATGGTCTTTATGACTCTAAGAGTCATCCACCCTTGATTTTAATATACTTATAAGCATTAATTGATCACCCTTTGGTGTTTTTAAATTATATATAACCATTAAATGATCACCATTTGGGATGTCTAAATTATTTATAACCATTAAATATATATGATTGTTTTTATTCGATTCCCCAGTTTGATTTTGAAATTATTTTATTAGTTAATGCTTTTAAATGGGTTTAATTAACCCAAATTTTGATTGAAATGATTTTATTATTTAGGTTTATTAATCAATGGATCATTAAACATGTTTAGTAATTGACGAGTTTATTAATTGTAATTTTAGCTTTAGTATATCCCTTAAATTTCATTATTGAATTTTATACTTAATATATTTGTTTCCTTCTTGATAGTTAGGCATTTAATTAGTACTTTTAATAATTAATTGATTTATCCCATACTTAGACATTTTTCATAGCCAATTAGTATATATACTAGTGAAATGCATGTGATATATGCATATGTAGCTATTATATGCATGTTAATAATCATATTCCTCCCACAATTCGAGGTGGGTCATTACAAAAACTGTGATTTGAATGTATCAATTTATGCCTAACTTGTATAAAGGTGCGACAACATATACAATGTCAAACATGTTGTCTCCTAGCTGATAACTCAAGTGTATTTCTAAGTCAAATATATTATATGAACAAGCATAACTTATTGTGATTTTCTTAGGCTATAGAAGGTCATGGGACTAATCAAGTGGCTTCTTTGGCATCCTTGTTTGATCTATTGTACTCCATATTACTCTTCACCAGTTGGAGTTTAGCAGAATCTCTCGGTGCATCTATGTTTTTTTTTCTCTAGATAATTGTATGTGTTTTATAAATAGATGGTTATGAAGTATTATGTTGATAAATTAGAATAGTAACCACTTGCATTTTCAATGCATGCATCTTGAGTGAGAATTAGGCATCATATTGCAATTGGATTGAAAAAATGGTTTTTGATATTATTTTTTCTTGAGCCGTGAGTAAACCTGCCAATGTTTGAAACTCGTTCCCACCATCGTAGCATCATGCATAGAGGGGGAGTGTGGAGGACACACAATGAAAACTTCCTCCTCACTCTACACTTCCTTGATGCCCTAAGGATCCATTGTGATTTTAAGGTAAGGAAATATGACTCAATACCACTTTGGGTGTCACCTTTTATAAATTCGATACACTTTGTACATAGGTTTACCACTGACAATGGTATTTTAGCCTTATTTGTGCGAAGCTAGGGAGAAAGGTGCTTTCATTGTGTGGAGGAAGCTTCCTCTTCACTCCACACAATGTAGTCATTATTCATTTTATATGTCCCTTGTCTCCGTGATTAACTTGCCTATTGGTCTATCACCCTCGTCATTATATTCCTCTTGGAATCAATAGCATTTTTTTGGAGTACATCTAGTATTATTATAATTTGTGCTTTTCTAGAAAACATGAAATGTGCTCCTTCAGAATCCTCATTATAGTCCTCTTGGAATCAATAATTTTTTTTCATAATACATCTAGTATTATTCTAATTTGTGATTTTCCAGAAAATTTGAAATGTCCTCCTTCGCTCGTCTGGCCAAGTTTTTTGTATCTTGTTGGGTGTGGAGCCTGATTATCTTCTGTATTCAAAGGTATCACTGCATTGGACCCCAGCTCACATTGTCGCCCATAAACTATTTGCTGCAAAGGGTTCCAAGGGGGGCGTCTGCGACCTTTAGGAGCCCCCACTTGGTGGGTGGATCGGGGGCAGTGCCCCCGAAGCTAAGAATAGATGTAAAATTGCCTTGTAAAATGTTGTAATTTCGTAGTCAATCTGGGTTGTTCATTAGGCGGATATCTGACGGTAGAAGTTATGTTTGATTTAAGGTTTTTTTCCCTAGAAGGCAACCCCTCACTATATATGAGGGAATTGTATTGTGTTTATGTAGATCTGTATTTTGAGTGAGGAAGAGAGAGGAGATTGAGAGTGAAGAGGGAATTACGACGGATCTGTAGGTTGTATCTCTTCAGTTTGTTGGATAATATAAAAAGAAGGATTGGGTGTTTCTCCGTGGACGTAGCCCAAACTGGGTGAACCACGTATATTTGTGTCTCTATTATTTTATGTGTTTTCTGTGTTTATATTATTTCTTCAATATCTCATGTGTTCCATTTCTTTGTAATATATAATTTTATAACAACTGATATCAGAGCCGAAGGTCTTTTTGGCTGATAAACTCGTAGGAGGGAACGATTCCTGGTTCGAGTGGGAGCAATGGCGGAAGATGGTAGGTTTATGATCGAAAAATTAATGGCCAAAACTACCAGTTGTGGAAGCCGCAGATGGAAGATTATTTGTACAGAGAGATCTGTACCAGCCATTGAGCGGAAAGACAAAGAAGCCAACGAGTATGACAAACACCGAATGGGATATTCTTGATAGAAAAGCACTTGGAACAATACGGCTGTGCTTAACAGCTTCGATAGCATTTAATATTTCAAAGGAAATGATAACAGAGGGTTTAATGTCGACATTGGCCAAACTATATGAAAAACCCTCAGCCTCAAATAAGGTATTTCTTATGAAGCGTTTATTTAATATGAAGATGTCAGAAGGTGGATCTGTTGCTGATCATTTAAATCAGTTTAATATAGTTACAAGTCAGTTAAGTTCTGTAGGGGTAACTTTTGATGATGAAGTCAGGGCTCTGTTATTTCTATGCTCATTGCCAGAAAGTTGGAATGGTTTAGTTATGGCCATTAGTAACTCTATCTCTGGATCTAGTACTTTAAAGTTTGATGATGTTGTCGATGTAATCCTTAGTGAGGAAATGTGACGGAAAAGCTCCAATGAGACATCAGGTAATGCTTTGACTACAGAGACTAGGGGAAGAAAAATGGAAAGAGGAAAGAGCCCTGGATATCGCAGTAAGTCATGAAAAGACAGATCCAAGTCCAGATCGGGGATAGTGTGCTAGAAATGCAGGAAGAAAGGACACCTGAAGGAATATTGCAAGTCTCGAAAGGGAAAAGAAGGAGACGTGCAACAAGAAAATATTCATGAAGCGAATGTAACAGGTGATTTGTTGCAAGCTGCTTTGGTTCTTTCATTAGAAAATATTATTGATTCCTGGGTGGTAGACTCAGGGGCCTCATTCCATGCCATGCCTAATAGGAAACATTTTTATGATTATGTTCAAGGAGATTTCGGACAGGTTCGATTGGGTGATGATAAACCCTGTAAAATCATTGGAATCGATATAGTTTTCATAAAACAACAAAATGGAAATTAGTGGCTATTGAAGGAGGTAAGGTATGTTCCAGATCTGAAGAAAAATCTGATTTCAACAGGGCAGTTGGGAGGCGAAGGTTGTGTAACTACTTTCACAGATAAGACCTGGAATGTCACTAAAGTATCCCTGGTAATAGTGAAAGGAGGAAAGGTTGGTACATTGTATTTATGCAATGGTATTTCTAATTATGTTAATGCTTTAACCTCTAGAGGAGAAGATACAACATTGTGGCATCATAGGCTCGGGCACAAGAGTGAGAAGGGGATGCAGATTCTTCACTCAAGAAATTTGTTGCCAGGTTTGAAGCATGTTGATTTAAAATTCTGTGAGAATTGTGTTTATGAAAAACATAAGAGAGTCAGATTCCCTAGAATTGGGAAAGAAAAGAAGAATGAAAAATTAGAGCTTGTGCATACAGATGTATGGGGACCTCCTCAGGTATCATCTCTTGGTGGCTCTCATTATTATGTTACTTTTATTGATGATGCAACCATAAAAACTTGGATTTATTATATTTGAAATAAATCTGATGTATTTGATACTTTCAAGAAATGGAAAGCTTTGGTTGAAAATGAGATAGGAAAAATGTTGAATTGTCTCATATCAAACAATGGAGGTGAATATTACAGCAAAGATTTTGATAGGTACTGTTCAGAGAATGGAATTCATAGAGAGAAAACAGTTCTAGGAACAGCACAAGAAAATGGTGTGTCAGAAAGGATGAACAAGACAATCATGGAGTGTGCGAGGTGCATGAGATTGCATGCAGGATTACCTATACAATTTTGGGTAGATGTTATAGATACTATTGTTTATCTAATAAACAAAGGGCCTTCAAGTTCCTTGGATGGTGGTATTCTAGAGGAGGCATGGAAAGGTAAAAAGGTAAACTACTCTTTTTTAAAGACTTTTGGTTGTGAAGCCTTTGTCCACATTAAGAAAGAAAATAGAACAAAGATTGAGGCAAAATCAAGGAAATGTACCTTTATTAGATATGGTGTTAATGATTTTGGTTATTTCTTTTATGATTATGAAAAAGAAAAAATAATTAGGAGCATAGACGTCATATTCAATGAAAAGGTTTTGTATAAGGATCAACAGCAAGAAAAGAAATAGGAAAAAGAAAACAGAGAATACACAGTGCTTGACGAGATCACAGGAAAAGTGATGGTGCCTAAAAATCATAATGATCAACAGCCAGAACAAAAACCGTAACAACAACAAGCACCTCAAACACCTGAAAGTGGTGTTAGAAGATCTACTAGGATAAGTAGACCCCCTGAACGATACTCTCCTTCATTATATTATGTATTGTTGACTAATTCTGCTGAAACAAAATGTTATGAAGAAGCAGTGAAGGTAGAAATCAGGAAGAAGTGGGAGCAAATCATGAAAGAAGAGATGGACTCCTTAGCACATAACCATACTTGGGACATAGTTAGGTTGCCTTTAGGTAAAACAACATTGTAGAATAAATGGGTTTACAAGTTGAAGGAAGAAGATGGAGGTAGAAAAAGGTATAAAGCTAGACTTGTGGTGAAAGGGTTTGCACAGAAAAAGCGTATAGACTTTGATGAGATATTTTCTCTTGTTGTTAAAATTACTTCAATCAAAACTATTTTAAGTTTAGTAGTAGCTGAAGATTTTCATCTTGAGCAGTTAGATGTAACAACAGGCTTCCTCCATGGGGATTTGGAGGAAGAGATATATATGCAACAACCACAAGGATATGAGGTAAAACGGGAGGAGAAACTAGTGTGTAGGTTGAAGAAGAGCTTGTATGGCTTAAAACAGGCTCCAAGGCAGTGGTATCTAAAATTTGACAGGTTTATGTCTGAACAAGGTTATATTAGATGTCACTCTGATAATTGTGTTTATCTCAAAAGGAAAAATGATGACAGCTATATTATATTGTTATTGTATGTAGATGACATGCTTGTTACAGGTTCTAACATGCAGGAAATAAATGTGCTCAAAAGAAAATTGGCAAACTCGTTTGCAATGAAGGATTTGGGTGCTGCAAAACAAATCCTTGGTATGAGAATAACTAGAGGCAAGAAGAATCACAAATTAACATTGTCTCAAAGTGAGTACATAGAAAAGGTGTTGAAAAGGTTTAATATGCATAATGCAAAACCAGTTAGTATACCTTTGGAGGAGTGTCCCAAGACTGATGAAAAAATGGCTCATATGTAAAGTTCCATATGCATCTGCAGTTGGAAGCTTAATGTATGTAATGGTCTACACAAGGCCTGATATTGCACATGCAGTGGGAGTTGTAAGAAGGTACATGAACAATCCAGGAAAAGAACACTGGATGGAAGTGAAGTGGATTCTCAGGTATTTGAGAGGTACCACAAATCAAGCATTATGCTTTGGTGGTTCAAACATTCCTCTACAGGGATATGTTGATGTAGATATGGTGGGTGATAGAGATAACAGGAGAAGCACAACAGGGTATGTGTTTACTGTAGGTGGAACAACTATCAGTTGGGTCTCAAAATTGCAAAGTGTTGTTGCACTCTCAACAACACAAGCATAGTATGTTGTTGCTACAGAGGCTAGTAAAGAAATGATTTGGTTACAAAGGTTTCTGGATGAATTGGGTAAGAAGCAGGAGTTGGGCAAGTTATACAGTGATAGCCAGAGTGCCATACATCTTGCAAAGAAATTTGCATTTCATTCCAAGACTAAACATATACAGCTCAAGTACCATTTCATACGGTCAGCGTTGGAAGATGGACAGTTGAAGCTGGAAAAGATACACGCTAGCCAGAATCCTGCAAATATGTTAACAAAAGTTATAACTAGGGAGAAATTGAGAATTTTCTCAGTTTCAATTGGTCTTCAAGTATGATGAACAAGATGAGAAACAACTAGGTCCAAAGTGGAGTCATTTTCCAGCAAATGAAGCAGCGATGGAGTTGCTATAATCAGTCTCCAAGTGGGAGATTGTTGGGTGTGGAGCCTGATTATCTTCTGTATTCAAAGGTATTGCCGCATTGGACACCAGCTCATAATGGGGCAGTAATGCTGCCCGTAAAATATTCACTGTGGGGGGGATCCAGGGGGGCAGCTACGACCTTTGGGAGCCCCCCCTGGCGGGGGGATCGGGGGCAGCTCCCCCGAAGCTAATAATAGATGTAAAATTTCCTTGTAAAATGTTGTAATTTCATAGTCAATCTGGGCCGTTAATTAGGTGGAGATCTGATGGTAGAGGTTATGTTTAATTTAAGGTTTTTTTCCCTAGAAGGCAACGCCTTGCTATATATGAGGGAATTGTATTGCATCTATGTAGATCTATATTCTGAGTTAGTAAGAGAGAGGAGATTGAGAGTAAAGAGGGAATTACAGTGGATCTGTTGTAGGTTGTGTCTCTTTAGCTTGCTGGATAATATAAAAAAAAGGATTGGCTGCTTCTTCATGGACGTAGCCCAAACTGGGTGAACCACGTATATCTGTGTCTCTCTTGTTTTATGTGTTTTCTGTGTTTATATTATTTTTGCAATATTTTATGTGTTCCATTACTCTGTAATATACAATTTTCTAACATATCTCATGGATTCCTGTGGCAAGTCTAATATAGTAAATTTTCTGATGTCATTAACTTCGAATAGCTATATAGTTTTTGAACAAGTAAACCATGACATCAACCCTTAGTTTAAAAATAACACACACATGAACCCAAGTTGTAATAATGGTAATGAAAATTAATTAACATAGTGGTGCCAACATAAAGCATGTACAATCAATCTCTCTCAATTACAACATCAAAAAATCATATAAATTATTTGTTTCTTATGTGAAGTTGTAACCAGAAAAGTTGGCTATCCAAATTGAACATTGGAGTCTTAGTCTAATCTCATTTCATGCTCTCAAAATACACTATGAACCAACTGACATGGATGGGCCAAATTGTTCATCCATAGTGTGTCATAAAGGTTTCCTACATCATCCCATTATCATTTAGTTCATCACTAATATGCTTTTGGATGCAACCATTCTAAAACCCTCCCCGATAAAAGCTATTTTGGTCTTATTTTTATAATTTAAGAGCATAACTGAGAGACCCAACAATAAAGACCAAAAATAAGAATATATTATTTTATCTTTTCTCCTCAACAAAGCCGTCAAGTGTGGTGTGCGAAAGTAAATAAAAATGGTCCTGAAAGCTCATTCACACCTAGCATGATTGCATCATAACTCATCGTTATAACTCATTAGTCCTTTCAACACAATTTAAAAAAAAATTTTTTTTATATAAACATCTAATCCAAGTTAATATGGTTGATATTACCTCTCGTTTAAAGATCATTGTGTAGAGTGATCACACATTTTCATACAATTCAAGTTATAGTGACGATGAGTGCAAAGAAGTGCAGAGAAGCACCTATGCACCTCAACATGAGAAATGGGATCTTCTCCCCATAAAGAACACCAATATATTTCCATTCATATTTGAGATGGCTTATCGAATTCAAGCAATAAGTAGGAAGAATATCACAATATTATTTTCTTTAATAAGTCAATGAGAGAGCATCGCAAGAGTGCCAAACACAATGTTCATTGTTCAACAAAATTGTGATTTACCAAATTTGTCAAAGTTTGATGAATTCATGTGGCATTGTGGAGGTGAGGAGGAAGCAGAATGAAAGCTTCCCCTGCACCTCCGAATTCTCAGAATGGCTTTGGATTTTTTATTTTAATTTTAATTACACTTTGCCACCATTATTTACCATCACTTGCACTTTCATACTCCAAACAATGAAAAATTCCTTTGTATATTTGTTCACCCCCCCAACACACCCTCACTTACGTAAGTGACCTACAACACCATCAATTTTGGCATCATTGGGTAGAGCACTAGCAGTGTCAGGCATGATAGTGTTAGTATCAAAGCACTCAATAACGGATTGGTAACTCACAAAATTAGCCTTTTTTTATTTTAAAAATATTTGTTAAGAACTAACAAATACCAGAAATAAAACACCCTCCACTAGGGTAATTATGTCACATCAAGGTTCGCTCATCCAATGGAAAATTAGGAATGATAATTTTATAAATTAGAAAATTATTTTTGAATTTATGCAAAAATAGGAATATTCAACATCTTCCAAAAAATTTTGGTTAAAGTTACAAAAGCTCAAAAAAATAATTGAAAATCAATGGAATTTGACAACGAGGTGAGTTTTATAGTTCCTATTAAGGCAGGGACTAATAATCAAATACATTTTATTAAGAAATGAATAATATCCATCCTATTGTGATATTAATATACATTAATTTAATATAATATTTTAAAATACGTATAAAAATAAGTAATTTCATCATATAGTTATATATCAATTTTTTTTAATAACCAACCTAGATCCATCTTAATTCTGGATCTATCAAGCATCAAGAGGGATCAAATATCTCAAGGTGCAATCCTCTTTATTGAGTGCAAAACTTCAGGAAAGGTTCGTACCTTGAGAGAGATGGATCAAATATCTCAAGGTGCAAACCTCTTTATTGAGTGAAAAACTTCAGGAAAGGTTTGAACCTTGAGAGATCTCGACACTTGATAGATCTAGAGTTAAGATAAATCTAGGTTGATTTAATTATTAAATTTTATTTTATTTTTTAATGTAATTTGACTTAACCAATTTTATTATTATTAATAATTATAGTTATTAATTTTTTTTTGTTTAATTTTTATTTTTATTTTTATGCAATTTGACCGAGTTAAAATGTTTACATAACATGACGTTACAACATCTCTTCCATAGGATGGTGTGCCTCTCAATGCAATTAAAGTTAAATTATACATTAAATTATGAACATATTTTAACTATTTAATTATGTTAAGAAAATGTGCATATTCTATACATTCTAAAGTTGAATTCATTATCTCTCACGGGGCCTAGATGTTGCAACACATTCTGTTAAGGAACTCCATGGTGGAAAGGTCACTCATTTGAAATCACGTGGGAAAAAATCCACCCATGCTACCATTGCAATTCTTGAGTGATTCTAAAAAATTAGATGCCCTTAGTCATGGTTACTTAAGCCACAAGATAGGCATGTCAATCATCTCAGGACTCACATTACGTAATTAAAAAATTAAAAATTTAAATAAATTTATAAGTAATAAAAAACACATATTCTCACCCATTAAACCTAAATATAGATATAAATTAGCCTGGATCCATCTTAACTTGAGATCAAGCATTTATAGGGATAAAATATCTGGAGGTGTAAAACTTTCCTCAATTTTTTCACTCAAAAAAGATTTGCATGTGGTTATATATATTTAGGTTTAATTATTAAAAATATTAAGACGAATCTAGGTTGGTTATAAATATTTAGGTTTAATGGGTAAGAAAATTTATTTTTTATTAATTATAGATTCCAATTTAAGTTTAAAAGGTAAGAATATTTGTTTTTTATTCATTTATATATTCAAATTTAGGTTTAATAGGTAAGAGTATTTGGTGTTTTATTAATTGTAGATTCAAATTTAGAAAGTATAGAATATGCACATTTTTTAAAAGCCTAGATTCAACTTACCTCTTAACCTATCAAGATCTAAGAGGGATCAAATCTTTGGAGGTGAAAACATTTCCTCAAGTTTTGTACTCAAAATGAGGTTTGCACCTCTAGAGATTTGATCCCTCTAGCTACTTATAAATTTGGAGTTAAGATGGAACTAGACTAATTCCATTGAGAGGTGTTTTACAACCGAGTATGAGGGAGATGTTGTCATGTAATGTTACATTTAAAAATAATAAAATAATACTTACAATACCAAATTAGAAAGAAAAAAAATGTAATAATTCAATGTCACTCACAAATACTTCAATTCCAATATTCATTTACATCTACTTTATATAGAGGTAAAGTAATTGAAAGTAAAGGGAAAAAAATATAATTTACTTTGTAATATTAAAGAGATATGCAATTCTTTCACTATTTAATATGGAGTTTACAAACGCCATGTAGAAATAATATGATTGATATTACATGATATGTAATCCATTTATGTTTAGTTTTCATGTAATGGTTAAAATAAAAATATACTAATAACAAAAAATATAAATAAAATATTTTAATCTTCATATTAAATAACATAGTTTTATATCAAGTTTATATAAATAAAAACAAAGTAATTTAAATTAAAAAATGTATGTTTTCACACTTCATTATAAGGAATATGTATAATTTATTGCAAACGAATATATAACATTTTTAAAATATTTGTGGTTATTAATTGGTTTAATGAAAATTATGTATGTCACATGCACACACTTAGGCCCATCCTTGAGGAAGATTTAATGATAAAAAGAAATTTTAATCACATCACATGTCAACATAATTATAGGGAGAGAAACACAATATCTGATGAGCTTTCCAAGGCAGGTAGGAAACAAGCTTGGGGCAGATGACAGTGCAGGTTGAACATTATGAGTATTACCACAGATCATTTATAGATAGTATCCACAATGATGCAAGTCATTGAACATTACGAATATTACCACAGACCATTTATAGATGATAGAGTAGGTTGAACATTATGAGTATTACCGCAGACCATTTATAGATGTAATCTAGAATGATAAAGCTCATTGAACATTATGAATATTACCACAGACCATTTATAGAGGGTATCGAGAATGATGGAGCTCGATACTAACTTTCCAGCATAGTTGCTTTTATGATGTTATATTTGATCCATTTTTGTTATTTTTATGTACCAATTATGGCATCTACAAGAATCATTTTTGTCTCTATATATTTGATTGTTTAGAAAGCCCTAAAAATCAGTAGTTTTGATGTTTTTGGTATTGTGCTATGACTAGATCATATACTTTGAGGCTCGGATTTCTGGTGTGATTATTTATGCGGTAGTCCTTTTGATATGTTTTTATGGCATCTTCAACATGTAATTTTCATCTTCTTAATGGAAATTATAATTTTTATTTGGGAAAAAAAACATTTGAAAATATTAATAATAATAATAAAAAGATTAATATAAATTCTATCGAGAGAGAATTTTTAGTCCATTAATAAGTTTTTAAACAATATTTGTAATTCATTCATTTTTTAATATGGATATAACATTTTAAATGTGTTATGAAAACGGTCATAAGAATGGGTGTCACCAACAAACATCCTCTTACCATAAATACGAGTTGGTGGACTGTAGTGGAGGCTCCACTTTTCTTCTACTTGTGTTTTCATCAGTTTTTAGTAGCAATGGGCTAGTTTTATTGTGTGTGTTGGGATTACTCCTCTGAACATCTAGGAGAATTTTGATATGAGGGCATTAATGGAGTTCTTTATCATAACAGGAATGTTTTCTTAATAAGTGTGCCAACCATAACACTTGTTTTACTCTTGCATTGCTACAGTTTGTTAATAGTTTTCTTACCTCACATCATTCTTAACTATACTTCTTCTATTGATGCATGGGGTTTTTCTTTGAACGACGAAGGTGTGACGAGATCGAAAGTGGTGGGGAGGAGAAATCCTTACTTGGACACTCCTTTTCCTTTTTCATGCTCTACATCAGATGTCAGGGTTGCATGTTTTCATCTTCTAGCAAGTTGGGATGCTCTCTTCTTTCTGAGGACAGTTGAATTGTGTTTTTTATAATATTAAGCAATGGAATTTTGAAGGGGGTTAATGTTCTTCATCTTATTTCTACACAACATTGCAACAGGTTCAGTGTTTGAACCAGTTGTGGTCCTTCCTACTTCCACACTTCAAGGGACTGCCTCTCTAGGTATCTCCTTTAATTGTCTTGTTCTGGTTTGTGTAGTATGGTATCTAGGAAGTTTCTCCGTATGTTTTTTAGGGAATTTCTATCTCTCATTGGTTAATAGAGAAATTGGGGGTTTTAATGTGTAATGTTTTAGATTTTCGTCCCTTCTAGTCTCATAATGTGTTTTATGGTCCACATTGGTTTCTAATTTTTGGTTCTGGTCCACAAAAGCACTAGTTAGTAGTTTGTCTTTCCACTTGCTCCATATTTACTATCTATGGACTTCAGTTATGGTGCATTGATGATAATGCGTCACGGTTTTTCTCTCGGTCTAAAATCCTCAGTTTCTACTCTCGCCATCATTGTTGGTTTAAAATTGGTTGTTTTTCTCTAATCGAAGCAGTTGGTCATGTTCAAATACCTCATTTGAAACCACCTTTCCAACTTGTGAAAAAGGATTGCATGGTATGTTGGTTTAGGCTGATAGCCCAACATCTAGGATATTGTCATGTTCGTCATTATAGTGGTCAAGTTAATGTGGTTTCTTTTCTCCCTTTTGTGACAATTCCTCCTCGATAGAGAATGGAAAGTCGACGAGGGGGCGCAAGTAGTTCAGCTTCTAATGACAATTATTTGAATGGAATTTAGTAGCATCTTATTTTGACTCGGTTCCTCTGGAGGTACGAAAGGAAATCTAACATCTTGAGTCAAGAGAGTTTTCTGATAAGCTTTACTTATCAGATTCCGAAGTGGGGGTCATAGATCTCAAAAGAATTCCTAATCTAAGGAAATTTAGGGAGAGGAGATTTCATTTCTTACACTCTCTTGTAGTCCACCAACAGATGGATACACTTTTTAAATTAGTCCTACAAGATAAGCAAGTGGATAGTTGCAAAAAAGTTGCAGGTCAAGAAGATATGAAGAGAATGCTGAGGAATGTTCATTTTTGCCTTGATGATATAGTTTCATGTTTGCGCAGGGTGGAGAAATATGTCATTTTAGACTCGGAATCTGAGGAACTCACAGAGCCTCATATTTTCATCAATACACAAATGACTACTACTTCTCATCCATTTGCTACATCTCCTCTTTCGCCAATGATGATATCAGATAGAAGTGGATTTCTAGTGCCTGTATTTGTCAACTTAATTAATATCTCTTTCTAGAAAATGTTGTTACAATTTTGTTGAAGGTCTACACTCGTATGTCTCTCTTCTTACTGAATGTGGTAGATGGTCGCAATGTGGTTGATATGGTACTATGTTGTGCTTTCTTCTATCACAAATGGTAGGTAGTCGAGCTTTTGATATCTCCAATGGCATACATATAGTTTTCTTTACAGGAACTACTCTTCTGTTGGAACGATCTTGTAATTTTGTTTTATAGTGTCTTTGCTCTACTGGCATAGTCTCTTCATGGCACTGGAGTTTCCCTAGTCCTTCACTATCATCTATTGGTTATAGGGTTTTTAACTCTACTCGTAGAGTATGAATGTAATTGATGTTAATATTAAAACTCTAATTTTGATAACCAATCTCTCTGCTTCTCTTACTATCTGTGTAAAACTATTGTATATTAATAAAAACCTTTTTATACTAGCTTACCAAAAGAAACTTATTAAATACTTAATATTTCACCAACAGTATTTATTTAAACCATTTTTCACTCTCAATTCATGCAAATGCTTCAATTCACCCACAAATGCTTCACTTCTTGAGAAAACCAAAATCTTCCCCATTATCCAAATCATTAAATAATTCATGGTTGAGAAAATATAAATGTATACACAGAATCTAAATCAAGGCATCGTGGATGTGTGTTGGTTTTTTTCGGTTTTGTTGATTTTAAAAATTGTTTCAAAAATATTCAAAGCGTAGTAATTAAGAAATTCCGTGGGCTGACGTTTCTGTAATGTCGCAATTCTGTGCACGTTTCTCTAAAAAGTCGCAAATAGAGACCGATGGAAGTGGAATTTCTGTAGAAAACCTACGAAATAATGCATATGGTTGTTCATTGAACTTTGAGCAAAGTAAAAAGCATAAATTTATTGGTTGTATCTTTTAAAATATTGTGAACATATAATTCGTTACAGTCATTTAGATAAAGTTAGGATCAAACTTAACTTAATATATTTTTAGTGTTATAATTTTGTTAGGAAAATAATAGAAATTTGGGTATTATTTTGAGAAAATTTAGTAGAAATTTTTGTAAATTTGGGTTCCCGTTGTAAAGCAAATGTCATAGTTGTAAAGCTTCAGGATTTTGGATGTTCCTGAGTTCTTGATGGTACTGAATCTATAAAAAAAACTATTTAAACACTGCAACAGGCAAATACATTGAAAAATATTTGCCAAAAAATCACCATCCTGGCTAAATTATAACCTCCATTTAAACACTACAACAAATAGATTTATTAAAAAAAAAAATCACCAGCCAGAAAGTCACAATATACGTGAGTTCAGGCCTGAATAGACAACGCCTTTATATGCATTTCTATGTGCATTTATTTTTATTTTTTATGTGAATCGATGGTTTCAATTAGGGCAAAGGCTCGCATTCGTGTATTTATACTTGTCTATTACCTCTATGTACAGTTCTATTTAGCTTAACTCTCCAAAGTTTCCAATTAGCCACCTCTGCAATAAATCTCAATGGATAATGGATGGCTGTTATGGTATTGTGTGACAGGGCTCACCTTTGTCTTTGATCTGTGGAGGAGGAACACTTATTGCAAGCTTCCTCCAGGACCTCCACGATGGCCGATTGTGGGAAACCTATTCTAGTTGGGTAGCTGTTGGAACTACTACACACCTACATGCGGAATCTTAGATAGAGCATGGGACTACATGCAAGATTCCTTATGCATGATTTACTCCTTCTTTAACTCCGCAACTGGTTAGTTATTCTGCATGACTTACTGCCTATTTTGCTCCTTCTTTCACTCCACAACTGACTAGTTCTCTCCGAAACTTGTTGTAGGTGTTGATTCTTCTCAATGATCACCACTATGGTGCATTACCTTGGGATCTTCACCCAGTAATGCTATATCATGAGCATTGTAACCTATTTTCTAATGAATCATTCTTTTGATCTTTCAATTTTCTTTTAGTGTTTTTGCTCTGCAAAGCTGTGTGTTCAACCTTTACTAGCTAGATTCATCTATGTAGGTTTTCTAACACATTTACATGGTATCAGAGCCCGTAGGTTTCTAGATAAAAGGTGCACCAGTACTTTATTTTTCAGGTATTACGGCTTGGAGATCGAAGTTCGACAGAAAAATGGAGTTTCCTAAAGCATCGATCCTAACACCGTACAACTATCACGAATGGAAGGACCAAATGGCTCGATACCTTCATCATAAATGGTTGTACATGATTACCATGGCTACAGAAGTGGAACCCACTTCAGCCATAGGGAAATACAAGTATCTCAACTGTATGGATGAGGCCCATAGATCCATATGCATGTGCATCTCTCCAGAGTTGCAGTTTCATCTATCTGCCTGCAATACTCCTAATGAGATTTGGAAAAAGGTTGAAGAACTCTACGAGAAATAGGATGAGATGAAAGGACATCTGCTCGAAGTGTAGCTACTGTCATTGGATCCATGGAACTATGACAAAATTCAAGACTTCTTCACCAAATATAATGATTTATTGTTGTAACTCAACGGTTGTGGAATTGACAAATCCAAGGAGGAGAGTTGCCAAGTTCTCTCTATTATGTCAAAGCTCGGACTGGAATACTTCGTCTTTGTGTCTACGTTTCATTCAGTAAGGCTCGCAACAGGTAAATCCTACACTATGCCTTCTCTCAAATAATTTATGGAGTCCCTTATTTTTTAGCAAGATAAACTCATTGGCATGGGGAAAATCAAACCTCCAAAAGTGCATGCACTTGCTGTGCATGATGGAAGCCACAATAAAAATCATAGATCTGATTTAAATCTGAAAAATCAGCGGCAAAAAGACAAGGGAAAAGCGCATTCCCATCCAAAGAAGGAAGGGTACACCAAGCCCTTCAATGACTCCTCCGCCTTGAGAAATGAGAAAGGGAAGAAAGGAAACAGATGCACCTAATGTCAAAGAGGATTCCATCCAAAATCCTCTTGCATGAAGAAAAAAATTGACCAAATGGAAAAAATCCTTCAGAAGCACAACCTTGGGGACCACATCCCTCGAGGCGCCAAGATGAAAACTGAGGATCTGCCACACGGGAAAGGTAACAATTTTCGTGCTTTAGTTGCAATTAATTCTTCTCCTGATGCATGGATTATAGATTCTAGTGCATCACATCATATGGTTGCTGTAAAGGAAGTCTATTCCTCTTTGGATGCATGCAAAGGACCTCCCATCCTCATGGGAGATGACTCACCTATTGAGGTCACCTGAAAAGGTAGAGTGGAACTTTTACATGGAAGCTTTGAAGATGTGCTTCATGTTCCAAAACTTTTGGTAAACCTGCTTTCAGCTTATCAGATCACTCATTCTGGCAATGGAAAGAGAGTGGAATTCAATCCAGATGCAGTGAACATTTATGACCTACATAGCAACTCCAAAATTGCAACCGGTGAGGTAAACAATGGAGCTAGACTGTATACATTTTCTGAATTTATTGAATCTGAATCCTCCTTATTGCTTACACATGCTGATGATAGTAGTAGGCTTTGGCATGAGAGGTTTTGTCACTTATATTATAGGTATATGCAACAGCTAAGAAAGAATGAGATGGTGGAAGGCTTGCCAAATATCAGTTTCTCCAAAGGAGTTTGTGAAGGGTGTGTCCTTGCAAACATCCTAGAGAAAACTTTGACACCGGCAAGACTCACAGAGCATCCTCTCCTCTAGATCTAATCCATAGTGATCTCATGGGGCCTTTTCCTCATCCTTCCATCAACAAAGCAAGGTATGTGCTTACATTTATTGATGATTTCTCATAGTATACTTGGGTGTATCTTCTCAGGGCCAAATCTGAAGTTTTTGCGCACTTTGAAGATTTCAAAGCACTAGTTGAGACACAGTCAAAGGGAAAGATAAAAGCCCTCCATACAAATAATGGGGGGGAATATGTTAACACAGAACTTCGAAACCTTTGCCTTCAGTCTGGCATATATTTGCAATACACAGTTCCACACACTCCGCAGCAGAACGGAGTTGTTGAGAGAAAGAACCGATCTCTCAAAGAGATGGCTTCCTGCATGTTGCATGCTAAGTCACTGCCTCATAAGCTATGGGATGAAGCACTTAATTGTGCTAACTACATCCAAAACAGATATCCTCATAGGTCTGTCAAGGATCAGACCCCCTTTGAGGCTTGGAGCAGCACTAAACCAGAGGTCACCCACTTCCATGTTTTCGACTCCCGAGCGTGGGCCAGGATCCCCTCTGAAAAGAGGAAAGCTCTTGATCCACAGAGCATTGAGTGCATATTTGTTGGATACCTTGATGGTGTGAAGGGATACTAGCTCTTGATTTCCTCTACGGACAAGCTCATCATTGAGCAAAGTGTCAAATTTGAGGAAAGTCTCTCGCATGCACCTTAATTTCTGCATGCAGACATCTTTTATCTACCTCATGTCTGAGATGATGACTTAGTACACTCAGATGCAGATACAGAGCATGCAGATGCCAAGGTAGAGCATGCAGATGCAGAGATAGAGTCTTCAGATACAAATCTAGTGCATGCATATGATGATCCACATCCAAGTCCAGATCGGGCTTTCAGCAGTGAATCATATTCCCCTGTCATAAATTAGAGAACATGTAGCTTACGTGAGATATATGCACAAGACCACCCAACTGACAGAAATGGTCTTGTAGGGGATAATTCTGATCTACAGAAGACTAGCTCAAAGTTTATTGAGTCTCCTCTTGCCGTCACTGCCATTGAACCATCGCCATCCTGGCATTGTCATTTGGTTCATTCTTCTGATCCACAGTCTTATGTTGAGGCTACTGGGCATCCTTCTTGGGAGTCTGCCATGGAGGAGGAGTATAACTCCCTCCTTGAGAACCAGACCTGGGATCTGGTCCCCCTTCCTTCAGGAAGGAAACTTGTCCGATGCAAATGGGTCTACAAGACCAAGAGTGCTGCAGATGGGAAAATCACCAAACGGAAAGCAAGGCTAGTAGCTAAAGGCTTCCAACAAGTGCATGGCATTGATTATGACGAGAGCTTTGCTCCAGTAGCAAAGATGGATTCCATACGCCTTACACTTGCCATTGCGGCTGTGCGGGGATGGGAAGTACATCAGATGGACGTGAAGAATACCTTTCTTCATGGAGACCTATCAGAGGAGATTTACATGGAGCAGCCACATGGTTTCATTCAAGATTCAACTTTGGTCTGCAGACTAAAGAAATCTCTCTACGGCCTTAAGCAGGCCCCAAGAGCTTGGTATGCAAAGATGGATTCTTTTCTCTTATCACAAAACTTTGAAAGATGTAAGTCTGATCTGAATGTTTACATGCTCAGGACACATGATTCTCTTCTTATCTTAGTTTTGTATGTGGATGATCTCCTAATCATTGGCAGCTCGGCTTCAGCCATTGCTACAGTTAAGAGGGCCTTGCAGGATAGGTTCTTGATGACGGACATGGGTCCATTACACTTCTTTCTTGGTCTTGAGATCAGCCAAGATGCCACAGGCATCAAATTATCTCAGGCTAAGTATGCATGGGATCTCCTCGAGAGATTTTGCATGACTCACTACAAGCCAGCATCGACTCCTTTTCTGTTTGGGGCCCGCCTTGTAGATGGAGGTGACACTCCATTAGTTGACAACACTCTCTACCGATAGCTAGTGGGGAGCTTATTGTACTGTTATAGATATTTTTGGGACCTACAACCCCAAGCATGAAATGTCCATAAATCAAGGGCTCCTAAGTCCCTAAAAGTGTTGTTCTAACCCCTAAAGGAACAAGGTCAACAGATTACAGCTTCTCCCAGAAGTTCTCCATGAAAAACTGCTCAGAATTGGTCAAAACAGGATCATTTCAGCTGCTCCACTGGCTAAGTGTGTTGCATCTCACCTAAATACACTGTGTGGGTGCGTTGCATTTGAAAAATCCCTTCTGTGGGGTGCAATGGGCGAGAAATGACAAATGGCAGTGTCATTCCACGAGGTGGAGAGGCAATGGAAGCTTCCAGAATCTTCTCCTGTGACACTTGCCTCACTGAATTCGACCAAGGATGAGTAAGAGACCATCAATATCCAAGTGGAAGCAAGAACTATTAGAGGGAGGACACTAATCAAATCACAAGCTGACTCATCCCCCTTACAGATATCTATATATGGATCCCTCATCCCAGAGATCCAGAGGCTGGAATTTTGCGTATTGTAAGGAATTGTTGTTGGTTTCTTGAGACAAACATCAGATTGTTGGGTGATCTAAGCTTTGTTTGAGGTGAAGAGGGGCTTCTTTGCTGGGAGGTTGATGCTGGGTCAGAACAACTGGTTGTAACTCCTCTTGGCTCTTTTCTTGTTTATCAATAAAAGCTATTCAAGTTTTCCTCCATGCTTTTGTGTCATTGATGCTTGCTACATTTGTATGGTCAATTTACATTTGATCCTAGATTATTTATGATTATAGATCCATGTCTTTGTATAGTGCTATGATTCTGTGATCTTACAGGTACTTTGTAAAGCTGGGCGCGCAAGGGAGCAGGTAGCTGAAGACTATCAAAGAAGAGAGGAATCAAATCAGGAGACTAGCGCAAGACGGAGGTTGGTCTTTCTGTTCCTCTCTATCTATAATTCATAAAGGAAAAATGAAAGTAGATTTTCTCTATTTGTTTCTAAGGCAGCTGTCACACCTTAGTGGGATAGAGCAGTTCTATATAGACACTTTTCCCTGTAACAAAATGGCGACTCCGCTGGGGAGATAATTAGTTTGTTTGTTTATCATTCTTTGTTGTCTATTTCATAAACTTACAGGTAGCATTCGAACTGCATTTTCCATAGCAAATGCAAAGTAGATAACTGCTACTTCAATCCATCTACTGGATCTGTTTATGATTTAAACAACTGATTCACAAACTATCTGATTGCCCTTGTGATAGCTCTTAGATCCTCCTTAGATCTACCCCTGATTGTTGCATTACTGATTGCTTTTTGCTCGGCCAAAACCCAAGAACTGAACTGCAAACTGTGACCCGGAACCCAAACAGAGTCTCATTTCTGGCCCAGCGCAGGTACTGTTCAGAGAATCTGAACTTCAGCGCACTTCCTGAGTGGACAAGCTGCGCTGCATTTCAAATTCTCTGTGTTACAGGTGCGCTGATCAGAGTAGATCTGTGCAGTTTTGGCTTCTGTGATTCATTCTTTCCAGTTCTATTCCTGAATTTTGCTGTCTGTGATCAGTATATGTCTGTTTGACACCCCTTTTCCTTGCTGTTATTCCGCCTCCTTTGTACAAAAGAACTGTAGATGTTTTTGTGTGTGTGTTGAGTCATTTATAGTTCTCCTTTGCAAAAGTAGCATAATTGTACTGTCGTCCTTTGATTTGAAACTGTCGCAAGTGTCGATTTCAATCGTAGGAAAGAGTTTGATTGCTGTTGATGGTCGATTATCCTGTTACTATTTCTTTTGGTCTGAATTTGTAATTTTCTAGTGTCGAGAACAAGTATTCAGTTCAAAATCATAAAGTGTTGTGATCGTCTCCATTTTTTGATTTCGAAAAGAAACTGGTTTATATTTGTCACTTGAAAAGAAATTCAGATTTGTGAATCAACTTTCTTTTTAGCATTCATATACTAAGAAAGTTGAAAACAAATACATGCATGTGCGTTTGCATATAGACAGTCTGATTGGCTTGATTTAGGAAAGTGCATTTAGAGTGTGCTCTTTGCTCTGTGAAAAGATTTTGTCTTTCTTTTCCTTAGTAGCTAGGATTTTCATTGCACAAAGAAGATAAAAAGTTTGTTTATCATCTTAGATTACATTTTAGGAATTACATCTACATCTCAAGGTGAACCTGAAAGGAAAACTTCATAAACAAGATCAACTTAAAATAAATTCAATGAATCTAACAACGCTTTGGAACTTAACGCACAACATTTAGAAGTCTAGGCTAGAGACGTATTCCGGCGTCGTAAAGCCTGGTAACTGTTGTTCTCACTGATGGTTGGGTGATTCCTCCACTTTGAGATGATAAGTGCTAGTACGGACTTGTGCTCCCACGTACCGTCGAGTATATTCTGGGAGACCCCAATAGGCTTAATCCTTTATCCATAGGAAGCCGTGTCTGCCGCCCTATCGATCGCAATGCACTGAACACAACATTTGGGAAGATTGACTACCGTACCGTAAAAAGTATTCTGTAGTTTTGCGATTGGTTTGGTAATCCCTCTACCTAGATTTCCAGAGCAGTCCCTTTCGTTCCTTTTCAGACTCCTTAACAGAAAAGGTCCGTCTGCGCACTTGTCACTTCAGGCTCATTAAAAATAGAAGGAGACTAGAGTCATCTTTTCTTTTTTCTCGACTCTTAAAAATTGAAAAAACAAGCTGTGTCAAAGCGTCTAAAATTTATTTTAAATGGAATATTCATTACCCTTTCCTACGTTGATCTTGGGTTGAGAAAATGGAATCCACCAACCAGGGAATTCCCCTTGGAGGAAATCCTAGTCCCTTCTCCTCTTGGGGATATGTTGGTGCACCCCATATGGCCACATTGTCGCTTCCAGGACTGACAATTGGTTTGCCTGTATGGCTCTTCTCAACCTCTGTCGTTCAGAACACCACAATTCCTGAACAATCGAATCAGCAACTAGACGAGTCTAGAGTTACCCACCAACCTTCTACTTCCTCTAATTCTTCCTCTCCTCCTTCCTCTTCACTTGATGGGGCTGGTAAAGCCAAAAGTCAAGTACCTAAGGAGAAGAAGGAAAAGAAGAAGAAAGAGAAGAAGAAGAAGGAGCCAAAAGCGAATGGGGGCAAACGAGCGTCGTCTAGCGAAAATCCACACACTGCACCGACCAGGCCTAAATCACCATGTGTCATTTGCAAAGGAGACCACTATCACAAAGATTGTCCTTGCATCCCTCGGATCTTAAGGGACTGGTCTCCTCGTTTGCACAACCCGGTGTCGTCAACCTCTGATGGTCATGTTGAAAACATACCGTCAACTAGTGAAAGTGAAGCCCCAGGACAAAAAGGAAAATATAGATTTCCTTGTAAACTGTGCGAAGGCGATCATGCTGTCCACCGTTGTCCCTTCTTAGACGAAGCTAAAAGAGTTTTGGACGATCGTCCGGTTTCACCGTTACGACTTCCTCGTGGATATAAAAAACTCTTGCGGAGTCCGTCACTAGTTGAAAATCCGGTTGGCCTGCTCAGGTGGTCGGCCGAAGCATCTATCATTGAAGATAAACCATCTGAACCCATACCAGACGAAAGTCAAAAGGTCGAGGCGGCAGTTGACCCGGTCTTGCCTTCAGAGGTTCCATCTTCAGATGATACAGTCACTGAAGAGAACAAGGATGACATCGTCCAAATTCTTTTCATAAGCACAGACTCCAACGAACATGGGGGCAATTTACCCATTCCTTTACCGCAGGAAGGAAGTTCGTCAGAGTCATACCCGGCCGTCTATTCGGTCCCACCTCCAAGCAACCTAGTTGTCTCCTTCGACTGGAATCAACTAGGCAGACCCCGTTTACCAGCTAGTGTACCATTCCGAATTATTGTTCAAATATATAGAATGGTTATGGCTGGTACCATCATAGATGAGGGGGCTTCTGTGAGTATCCTTTCCTCAACTGCTTGGAAAGCGCTTGGTTCGCCATCGCTTTTGCTTGAGATGAGAAATCTAACAGGCTTTGATAAAGGAACCAGTCGACTGTTAGGGATCCTTCCCAATGTGCCCATAACATTGAGAGGGAAAACTGTTCACATGAACGTGATGGTAGTTCAAGGACCCCTGGATTATAATCTACTCCTTGGACGAGACTATATTTATTGCATGAGAGCCATTGTCTCATCACTCTTTAGAGTAATGTGTTTTTCGCACGAAGGAAGAGTGGTCAAGCTCGTAGACCAGCTTTCATTTCCCAGATCATACAGAGCAAATAGTCATATACCATCCCTGCATGGTCTTTTCATGCAAGAAATGTCTCAATCTCCAGTCTGTCCACCCGATGAGCGCGAGTGATTCGGGGGGACATGACTGAAACCCAGGGGGCATGCACCCTAGTCTGCTTTGGCAGGAAAACTTCGGGTATAGGGTAGGTTTCTGCAAGAAAATATGACTAGTCTGTACTCCCGTCCGTGATTGGAAGAGGGGGTTATTCTAGAACAAGATTCTCTTGTCAAAGTTATGTGAGTGGGGTAACCTCCTTCACTCACCTTTGTCTATTTCGGTAGACATCGCCGAAGAAGTGCTTTGTTTGCGCTGTGAATAGAACAATCTTTGGGTAACTTGTAAGAGGTAGGCCTCTCTCAGTAAAACAAATGTTTTAACGGACTAAAGAAGGGGTAACCTTGAAACTCTGTTTTATGCCTGGGGGCATGCAAACCTTTTGGCTTGCAAGCGAAGAGCGACTGTTTATCTTTTAAATTTGTAGGTCCTCTAACCCTTTAAACTCGTAGGATTGGTCGTTTCCTAACTTGCATAAAGAAAGGATGTGGGGCAAAACTCTAAAAATTGCTGTTTTATATCAGACATTCTTATCACACGACTGGATTAATTGAGCAGTTTTAGCACATAGTTCAAACTCGTTAAAAAATAAACATAAGCCATGAGTAAATGTTTCCCCCCGTGTTTACGCTCGTTAAAGAATGAACTATTCACCGGTAAATAACCATTGTGAATGTAGTACTTTAGCCATTAAAGCCTTGGTCGTGTTTGCACCATCACCTCCACTTTTGCATTGGCCGATCATTCACCCCCATTTGATTGTTTACCCATTTTGAGGAACAGCTGCGAAGAGTGATTTCACTAGCCATCCTTGTAACATTGCCGTGATTGGAAAATTCCAAACCTTACCTGGAATCAGCTGCTACCCATTTTATCACTCATTCCTCAAAAGACGAGTCTCCTTTAAGATCTTTTCAACTGACTCATAAAATATGAGAAGATTGCCGAGCCATTGGCCTCTCCAGCTCGTTAAAGGGACCGAAAGTGCTATCTCTCCTCTAGATTTTAATCTTTTTGGACCTGAGAGATTATTACACAAAAAGATCGAGCGCTTGTTTTGTTCGGCTCGTTAAAAGTATCGAAAATTCATCCCTTCTATATTGTTTTATACTTTTTTGGACTTAAGGGATTAGATGAAGAAAAAGGAATTTTGGAGTTACCTTTACGTTCCTTTTCAGACTCTCTAAAAATGAAAAGGACTGAGTTATCCTTTTCGTTAAACTAGTTAAAATTTTAATAGCAACAAACTTGTCTATAGACGAGAACGAGTTTCACTATCGCTAGGCTCGTTAAAACATAGCGATGGGTTTGCCCGAAGGGAAAATTATAGAACAAGCATATGTTATCCTCCTCAAGCTTGACAAAAATAAAGAGGTACTGGTCAGCAATGACTGGGGAAAATTGGGAAGAAAACTTGAAGAAACTTTGTTGGTAGCAAGTCGCTCTTGAACATGACACTTCCACTCCACGTCCGAATCAGGTTGGGTTGTTTCATTCACCAGCCACATCACCATGGTCCCATCATACCATCCACATTTGGGGTTAATGCTACCAATCCATCACATCAGTGTCGCCGATATGTTCAAGAGAAGTCATTCAGAGAATTCACCTGTGTCTCACCCAGTACCATACATTTATGCTCCATTCTTTCATGACCGCCACCCTGAACCTTATATCACCAGATCATTTTCACCTCCATTAAAATCATTTGCTCTGTTCCGTGTCATTGATGTGGGATTCATTAAGGCCCTCCTATGACAGATCACTTCTTGTTGACATCAGCTCATTATCCAAGAAGTTGATCTAGGAACACCCCATTCAGTACTTTGAAGCTTGCATGCCTCAATGGCAAGTTTCTCACTTCCGGCGACAGGTTTACATCAATAGCCTTCGACCGAAAGATTTTGCGTGGTGTTCGACGCCAAGTCCTTTATTCACACCACGTGAATTGTACTGCAGTACCTTGAGGGTCATTATCATTATTGGTGATTCCTCTCGCGCTTGTTAACAGTTTACATCATTGACTGGTAATCAAGCGATGTCTTTCCATGTTCGACTTCAGAACATTTCTCACATGGATCAACTTGTACTTCGAGTGAAGATCGAACGAGATTGAAGACCCCGGATCTAGTTTCATCCATCCGGGCTGTGATATATATTCAGGGAAATAAAGACATTAAATGTACATCATCGCTGCACAGATAATCATCCAATCAAAAGGATGATGGCTCTATCAGAATCATCAGTCTACACTCAGACGATTGTCTGTCCTATGTACATGAACATGAATTTATAAAGCTGAGAATGGGAATGCCCGCCTTATCTAGATCATGAAAATATTATGAAGATAATGTATTGTATTGTATCTTATTACAGGTCTCCTCCCAGCATTGAAAGAACTTCAGATCCTCATAATAAAGCATTTCACTCAACATCAAAAGATTAACGACCTCATGCTTTAGGGGGCAACTGTTATAAACATTTTTGGGCCCTACAACCCCAAGCATGAAATGTCCATAAATCAAGGGCTCCTAAGTCCCTAAAAGTGTTGTTCTAACCCCTAAAGGAACAAGGTCAACAGATTACAGCTTCTCCCAGAAGTTCTCCATGAAAAACTGCTCAGAATTGGTCAAAACAGGATCATTTCAACTGCTCCACTGGCTAAGTGCATTGCATCTCACCTAAATACACTGTGTGGGTGCGTTGCATTTCAAAAATCCCTTCTGTGGGGTGCGATGGGCGAGAAATGACAAATGGCAGTGTCATTCCGCGAGGTGGAGAGGCAATGGAAGCTTCTAGAATCTTCTCCTGTGACACTTGCCTCACTAAATTCGACCAAGGATGAGTAAGAGACCATCAATCTCCAAGTGGAAGCAAGAAATATTAGAGGGAGGACACTAATCAAATCACAAGCTGACTCATCCCCCTTACAGATATCTATATATGGATCCCTCATCCCAGAGATCCAGAGGCTGGAATTTTGCATATTGTAAGGAATTGTTGTTGGTTTCTTGAGACAAACATCAGATTGTTGGGTGATCTAAGCTTTGTTTGAGGTGAAGAGGGTCTTCTTTGTTGGGAGGTTGATGCTGGGTCAGAGCAACTGGTTGTAACTCCTCTTGGCTCTTTTCTTGTTTATTAATAAAAGCTATTCAAGTTTTCCTCCATGCTTTTGTGTCATTGATGCTTGCTACATTTGTATGGTCAATTTACATCTGATCCTAGATTGTTTATGATTATAGATCCATGTCTTTGTATAGTGCTATGCTTCTGTGATCTTACAGGTACTTTGTAAAGTTGGGTGTGCAAGGGAGCAGGTAGCTGAAGACTGTCAAAGAAGAGAGGAATCAAATCAGGAGATTAGCGCAAGACAGAGGTTGGTATTTCTGTTCCTCTCTATCTATAATTCATAAAGGAAAAACGAAAGTAGCTTTTCTCTGTTTGTTTCTAAGGTAGCTGTCACACCTTAGTGGGATAGAGCAGTTCTATATAGACACTTTTCCCTGTAACATGTACCTCACCCACTCCAGACTAGATCTCTCATATGCAGTAGGGGCAGTTTCCAGATACATGCAGGAGCCACATGAGCTACACTGGAATGCCGCCAAGCACATCCTTCGATATGTGTAGGGCACCATCACCTTCGGGATGCACTATGCAGTAGGCACTGCATTGAATCTCCTTGGCTTCACAGATTCTGATTGGGCGGGAGACAACCTTGATAGCAAGTCTACCTCTCAATATTCACTTAGTCTAGGATTTGGCCCTATCTGTTGGTCGAGCAAGAAGCAGGCTGCTATTGCTCTCTCTTCAGCTGAGGTCGAGTACAAAGGAGTAGTCAACATCACCATTTAGGCTTTGTGGCTACAACATTTTCTCACTGAGTTGGGCATCCAGTTCCACCAGCCAATTGTCATCTGGTGTGACAACCAGAGCACTCTCAAATTTTGCAGGGATCTAGTACAGCGGCAGCGGATGAAGCACATGGAGATCCATATGCACTAAATCAAAGACTTAGTACATAATCAGGTCATTGATTTGCAGTTCTGTCCTTCAGTAGAACAGACTGCAGACATCTTCACTAAGACATTCACTGAGCAGAAGTTTCACTCTCTACACAATCGTCTTGGAGTGAAGGACACAGTTGCTTAGCAACTGTCTTTTCTTTCTCTTTTCTTTTGATTACATTGTATTTTGAGGGGGTTTTATTTCCCATGAGGTTTTCCCTCTTTCCTCAATTTTAGTACAAGTTGCACTGTATTTTGGGTGACCTTTGGCCTTAGTTGCTAGGGCCCATTTTCTATTTTTCCCCATAGTGGTGTTCAGGGGGGGTGTTGGAACTACTACACACCTACATGCGGACTCTTAGTTAGAGCATGGGTCTACATGCAATATTCCTTCTTCATGATTTACTCCTTGATTTTCTCCTTCTTTAACTCCGCAACTGGTTAGTTATTCTGCATGATTTACTCCCTGATTTGCTCCTTCTTTCACTCCACAACTGGCTAGTTCTCTCCGGAACTTGTTGTAGGTGTTGAGTCTTCTCATTGATCACCACTATGGTGCATTACCTTGGGATCTTCACCTAGTAATGCTATATCATGAGCATTGTAACCTATTTTCTAATGAATCATTCTTTTTTTCTTTCGATTTTCTTTTAGTGTTTTTTCTCTGCAAAGCTGTGTGTTCAACCTTTACTAGCTAGATTCATCTGTGCAGGTTTTCTAACACATTTACAGTAACAAACACCACAAAGCTCTCTTCCACTTTGCTCAGAAGTATGACCCTCTCATGTGTGTCTCTCGGAATGAAAACTACAGTGTTATTCTCCTCTCTGGCCATGGCAAAGCAAGTTCTCAAGACCCATGACCATGTTTGTGCAGGCCGGACGGTCATACAATCAATTCAGTGCCCTTATTAGGACAAGTCCTTAGTAATTTGGGCCCAATATGGGTCCCACTGGCGTTTTCTCAGACACATATCCAATACACAACTCTTTAGCATCGAGAGGTTAGAAGCCCTGCAACATTTGAGAAGAGATGAAGTATTGCGAACAATCAAGCAGATTATGTTGGGAAGTACAGAGGGGAAGAGTGTAAACATCGGAGATATGATGGCCCACTTCGCTGTTAATATGTTAGGCAAGATGGCCTTTGGTAAAGACATGTTCCATCCCAATTCTCCAGCTTTCCAGAGTTCAAAGATGGTATTTGGCAATTGGCGGTGATTGCAGGAGCTCCCAATTTGGTGGACTACTTTCCCTTTCTTGATCCTTCAGTGGTTGGATCCTCAGGGTGTGGGACATAACACATCAATCTATATGGGAAGGGAATTTGGTATTCTTGACAAATTCGTAGATAACCACCTTGCCACAAAAGGAAAAACGACGGACGCAAGTGATGTTCCCGAGGATCTCTTGGACACTCTGTTGGAAATGAGAAGCGATGATTTTTCTCTCACCAACATTAGAGTCTACTTAACTGTAATCATTTCCATACTCCGTTGTTGGTATCATACAATAAGGCTATTGTATTTAATGATAGATGGGATTTTATGTTAGAAATTGTAAGTACTATGACATGTCGAGTTAGCTAAAATTAGAGAGTCAGTTAAGTGAGTGTTGAGTTAGGTGGAGTGATGGATAAAAGGTGAGTTAACTGAGTTAAGTGTGTGTGCATGTCAAGATGTTTTAGGCGAGTCGCTAGTCTAAAGAGTTAAATACCCTTCACCGGGTTCATTGTAACAAAAAATTTTGTGTGATCAATAGAAGAGCTGCAACTCGTGTATTTTATGTGTGAATTTGTGTTTTGTCTCCTTTGTTTTTTCAACAAATTAATATCAAAGCAAGTTTACAAAGAGCCAAGGAGAATGGATCAGCAATAATCCATGAGAGAGAAGAGAAGAGAGAAATATTTTGTCTTCTTGTTTGAGCTATAACACACCTTGTAGGTTATACACAGGGTGTTATAACAACCACCGCGTTACAATAGGAAAACTTACACGCTTTAGCATACACGCTGGTCAAGCTTAGCATTAGAGACCTGACGCAGGATTTCTATGTCGTGGAAGGCATTAGCACATAGCACTAGTTCACAAGAGGCATGTTAATACTTTTTTAAAAGTTTATAAACCGCGAGCTTTAGTTGTAGACAGCCTTAGGATGTTGGTGTTGCATCTCCCTGATCGGGTTAACAAACATTATTGATGCAAGTCAAACTTTTGAAGGGCACACATATGCTTTTTGGCGGAGATATTGAAAGGTGATTTCTAAGAGTGATTGTGTGTTTTGGTATATTAAAAAGTTCCCTCAAACTTATAAAAGACTTTATTAAAAGGACAAGGGTATAAGGTTTATGCAGTTTTGAAATTTTATTCGAAGAGGTTTTTCGTTAATGGATAAGATATATTAAAGTGGGAAGGCAAGTTTTATTAAAAACTTGAAAATAATATTTTTTTTAAGTTTTTTTATTAAAAAAAAAAAAACAAAGGTGCCAAGGGTTTTATTTGAGTGGATATTTTTCAAAGGATTTTATAAAAGGGTTTATAAAGATTTTTATTGGTAAGAGAATTTAGGGCTTTGTAAAGTCCGTCCATCTACAAAATTATTTGGTTTTTTGTCAAGAATGACAATTTTTTGGGTGAAAATTGTATTTTTTTTTGGGGACAATATGGAAGACAACCTCATGCAATTAGCAAAGCAGTTATAAAACAGAAGAATGACCACAGTCATGGGTTGTAAAGTGCAACTGATGCATATTAAGAAAATAAATTGCAAAGAAGAGGCAAAGATAATTTCCATGGTTAGAGAGGTTCAGGATGTAGCCGAGGAACTGAGAATTCTAGCAGAAGACAAAGAAGAAATCAAGGGTGATTGGTGTAGCTTTGATCTGCTACCACTTCCTTTGTTTACAAGTAAATATTTTGGTCATTGGGTATCAAGATGTTAAATTTTCTTCGAGCTAAAGAGTTAATTAAGTACGAGTCTAATAACACATATGATGAAGTACGCGATGCTTTAGCATTGAATTTTATAAAATAGGCATTGGATGAGAAGTGTTTGTGCAAGATAGCAAAAGCTACAACTTCCAAGGAAGCATGGAAGTTCCTAGAAGAAGAGTTTGGTGCAAGGAAGAGTGACACGCAATATCAGTTTATGTCACAAGTAAAGAAGTCAGCCGCAGATCTGCAAGCATATGAACAAGACTCTGAGAAGAAAACAGAGCTAGGAGAACGCCACTCAAAAGTTGATGATGGCTGTCAAGACCATAAAATTGAAGCCCATTATGCAAGCATGCATATGGATGAATAATATGCAACAAAGGTTGCAGAGAGAGGAGAAGAAGCCTCTGTGTGTGACGCAGAGCAAGAGCATATAAATGCTCAAGGAATCCACTGTAACTTGGATGATGCAGATGATTGTGAATCCCACTATGATGAGACACATGTGGATGATAACTGCAAAGTGATATGTGAATTGGTGAATCCAGCCATAGCTAATGGATTTGGTGAAGTTGAAATTATCAATGAAATTGACAATGACCACATGCATGCTTGGATATCCCACCATAGTGTGGATGAAAATTATGTTGATGATATGTGTGCTTTATTTTTTGAAATAGAGATTGATTGTGGCAATATGGTGAGCGCAATGTTTGATGAAACATTGAAGGTTGAAGTTGCCATTGTAGAAGCAAGATATGAAGCAGTTGGAACTGCTCATGAAGCAGTATGTCATCTAGCAGCAGTTGATGATCAAGAACATGATAAAATGATTAAAGATTTTTTGATGAGAATATCCACTAACAACATAACAGTGGAAGACAACCTCCATGCAGTTGAAAAGAAGGCAGATGTAGAGCAGGAAGCTCTCATTGAAGAGAGTCATATTAAATATGTTTTTAACATTGTTTTTGAATATGCAGGTGTTCAAAATAGCATGGGATCAAAAGTTGAAAACAAGGTTGTTAATAAATTTGATGCAGATTTGAAGCTCATTGAAGAATGGATTCAGAAACCAATAGAACAAATTGATGTGAGTCTTAAAGCACAAGCTAGAATAAAAAAATTAAATGAAATGATGAATAATGATCTTGAGTGTGTAGATTATTGGAAAAAGCAGCAGTACCTTATGATGAAAGTGAAAGAATGATATGGATGTTTCTAAAGACAAAGATGAATGCATTGAAACCATTTTTCAGTAATGGAGTCAAGAAGAGATAAGATTCTGCTATCAAGAAATATGGCAAAAAGAAAGTCAGGAATATGAAGCGCAAGAAGCAGAGAAAATAAGACAATTTGAAGATGCAATGTTGTGGTAGTATTCCATGGTTGAACAAATATTTAAAGAGGAAGATGTAGTAGACAAGATCAAATTGTGTTTCAACACAAATTCAGGAAAAGTCAAAGAAAAATTGTGGCAACAACAAGTAAAGGAATATGGAGCCTACAACAAGAAAGCGCAACAGATAATGAAGCAATTTTGAGGATTTAAAATTTTTAAGAAAAGAAAAAGAAAATGCAAAATTGTGAAAGTCTTAAGTCATTGTAAGCCCAGCTGCGACATAGACCAACAAGCATGTTTGAGTGATAATTGAGTCATTTTATATTTTAAGCCTAGCAGGCATAGTTGAGTCATGTTGATTCATGTTGTGTCATACGGTCATAATTAAAGGGGAGTGTTCAAAATTGCAATTACTCCCACATGTGGAGTTGTTAAAATTAGACAACCAATTAAGTGGGCGTTGAGTCAATTCGAGTGATGGATGAAGTGTGAGTTAACTGGGTTAAGTGTGTGTGCATGTCAAGATATTTTAGGCAAGTCGCTAGTCGAAAGGTTAAATACCCTTCACCGGGTTCATTGTAACAAAAAGTTTTGTGTGATCAATAGAAGAGCCGCAGCTCGTGTGTTTTATGTGTGAATTTTTGTTTTGTCTCCTCTTCCTTTCCAACATCTTATTCTAAAGTATCAGAGTTTACTAGTGAATTTATAATGCCAAAGTAATTTCTCTTATGGCCAATTGCTTGATGCAGGACATATTTGGGGCGGGAAGCAACACTACTGCAAAGACCATGGAGTGGGCGATGGAAGAACTCATACACAATCCAGAGAAAATGAAACAATCTAGGGCCGAGTTGGACTAGGTAGTTTGGCGCAACAGAAGGGTCGAAGAAAGTGACACCAACCGTCTCCCTTATAGTTGTGCAGTGGTGAAAGAAGTTTTCAGGTTGCACCCGGTAGTTCCTCTACTCGTCCCACACAGAGCAGATAGTGATTGTGAGATTGAGGGATTGTTGATACCCAAACACACCCAGGTAATCGTCAACATGTGGGCAATCGGAAGGGACCCTGCCATTTGGAATGAACCATCGAAATTCATCCTTGAGAGATTTCTCGATGATAAGATGAATAGTGTGGATTACAGGGGACAACTCTTTGAGGTGATACCATTCAGAGTAGGAAGGAGAATATGTGTGGGGCTTCCGTTGGTGAGTCAGATGATTCGCCTGGTATTGGCTTCTCTCATCCATTCATTCGACTAGGCACTTGCGCAGGGCATGATTGCAGAAGAAGTGGACATGACAGAGAAGTTTGGAATTACTATGGCGAAGGTGGTGACACTAGAAATTATTCTCGTGCCATGCCTTCCATGGGATGTCTATTAGAACTGTTTGTACTGGAGTGTATTTGTATCAAGTAATATCTTAATTATATTCATAAGTTATCTAAAGTCTATTCATAGGTTATTTTGGCGTAGGCTAGATCTATTAGAGAAAAGAAAATCCAAAAGAATACCTACCTGAGACATTGTCTTAATGGTAATATTTTAAAAAACAAATACAACAGCCAGTATCAATGCCTTTAAAGTCATCTTCTTGTGGAATGGTTGTTGTTGACTATGGGCAGTTTAATTAATGTTTAATTAGAAAATGCCTCAAAATGCGTAAAGAGATGCTAATAGGTTTTTTAAATTGGAAAAGGTGTAAGAGGAATATTTTTGTAGACATTTATGCCATATGTTTTTACATTTTAAATTTTGGGATTATAGTGTATCTTGTTAATGACAAAGTTGACGTTGATTAATTTCAAATCAAACTATGATTTACATATAAATATAAACAACTTAAGAGCTTAAATACAAGTTTAACAACATAAAATTAGATATACATATTTTGTATTAATAAGTTGTTGATGTAATTACAAACATTCAAAACATGAGTCATTAACTTGATGATAATAACTTGTGTCTAAAGAGATTTAGTTAAAAGTAACAATATTAACAAGTATTTATACATAGCAGTGAACTAATGGTTATTGTCAATAGTAAGTATGTGTCTTGTCAATGGAAGATGAGACATATATAGGGTTGATCATCATTAAGATAAAAGTAGAAACAATTGTATACATGCTATGAAATGGCTTTGTTTGAAATTATACAAAATGGCCTAGTAGTTCAATAGAATAGGACTTATATACATAGAGATGTATTAGATGGTGAATAACTAAACATGTGTACAATAAAAGTATGTGTTTTCATATAAATCTATTTGACATTGAGTAACTAATCATATATACATGATGAGGCATCGCATCAACAACACCAATTGATGTTTATTGTGGTTCCAAGATGTGAAAGTCGTTCTTGTCATTCAGCCAGTATTTTCCCTTGTGCACCTCTTTCATAGATGTGGATTATTTTTTTCATTATTTTCTTTATCTTTCGTAGCAAGATAATAGTTGGACGCAAATGATAAAGAGGCAGTGATTGTGGGGGAAAGAACCTCATTTGTATATCTTTCAAGGTAAGTTCTTGTTGTTCAGTAATATTCATAGAGCATGTTTAAGTAGTCTGTATCCATATTTGCTGGTCATGAAAAAAGAGAAACATTAATTGTTAGTGGAAGTGTATTGTGAAAGCATTATATATATAATCAAAGAGATATAGAACAGTCGGTGAAGGAGCGCGCTGTTAAGGCGCTCCGCAAGCAAAGGTCACTGGTTCTAGTCTTGCCGATACCAAAAATCCAGCATGGTTTCCGCTGGTGCGGCTCAGGTCAGGTGCGATCCCCAGGTGACTTTGATGGCTTAGATGACCCTGAGTCATGGCCTCTTAGCCACAGGGTAAGAGTGATTTTTAGGATTCACCCACTTATCAACCAAAAAAAAAAGAAAGCATTATATATATATAAATAAAAATTAAAAACCAAAGTAAACATGAACATTTTTTTCTAAATAAGAGTAAATCAACATGAGGTTAAATGTAATATCAAGCAATCGTATGTAAAATTTGGATAAATAGCGAGTGATGTTTATCATTGGTAGATTTGGAAGAAACAATGTATGGTTGGCTATGGTGTATTATTCTGCATAGATTTTGATGTGATTAATGATTCCTCTTGTTGTCTATGTTTTAGATATGGATTATCCTCCATGCATGAGGTGTGTGACAATGGAAATGTTGGATTGATTCGAAGGTCTGACAATGACCTTACTCTTGAAATGGTGGTGAACGTTAAACCTTGGCATTCTTTGGGGCCAATGTCTACTGTTGCTTTGTCTAATGCCATTCCTTGTGACATGTGTGTTGTTAGAGCCCATGCCATTACAAGTGGTATCTATTAGCATGCATCCCTTGTGGTAGGGGAAATGGGTACATACGTTGGGTGTGAAATGTCCCATGGTGTTCCTTTGTATTGGTTGAAGTCAACTACCATGAAGGATGGAAATTCTGGGGGCTTCTAGTCATGTGCATAAAATATTGAAATGAATTTTCCAAGTGCGCCATTAGCAAGGCCTGCATGTACCCACAAGTTGTGGGTGAGTATAACTTTTTTTTCATTACATAAGTACCTTTGCATCTAGATGTTCATCTTCTTTTGTAGCATAAGTTTGTTTCCTTTGTTGTTCTGCAGAGAAAACCGCTACTGACATGTTCAATTTTTTTAGCATTGTTTTATTATGCAAAGCAACTAAGTTGTTTGTCACATATAGGTGCATGGAGTCTTGAAATGTTTGTTTCTCTTCATGTGTAAGAGAGGAATTTTTCCTTGACATTAGGAGTTCCCAATATTTAAGTGTAGGTACTCCATTTCTAAGGTTTGTGAGGATTTGGCAGAAAGCAACTTGGGAAAGGTTAGCACCTTGCTGGTGAAAAATAGTTGAAAGTGTTATCAATGTGTCGAAGTTGTGCCAAAGTGCAGTTCCACGTGATGTGCTAGTGTATAGAGGAATGTCTTTCACAGGTGGTAGTTGGCCTAAACCTCTGACAAGGATAATGGAGCGATTTCCAAATCGTGCATTTCGATGAAGGGGGAATGCCTCTCTTAGGCGATCGTCAATGCAAGAAAGCATTTTTGGATGGATGAAGCTCATCTCATCAATGAAGATGTACTCTACATGGTAGAGATGCTCTTGCAAGTGTAAGAGTGATTTTCCTTCAAGAGGATGCATTGATTAGATAGGGGTGCGAAGGGATGAGTGGATTGTAAGGGCATTTATGTTGAAAGTTGCAACGACGGTGGGTGCAAGTAACATCAAAGGGTTTGTGCTTGTTGGGGAGTCTCCCATAAATGCACGTTAGAAATATTTAATTAAGTAAGATTTTTTTGTCCCAGCTATCCCTTGTATGATGATTCTGAGTGGGGGTTTTGGTGAAGGGTTTTTGAAGTGAGAAAGAACAATGGTAAAAGTTGTTTGTTGGGTGGGAGAGAAGGTGTGATATTGGGGGAGGGTTGAAAAAGGATGATGTTGGTTGAGTATTTGAGTGGTTGAATTAAATTAAATTTATGGAAGTTTCTTACAACTGGAGAGGGATAGAAGCATGCGACCAATTGTGGTTAGAATCAAAGTCGCGATGGCCAATCATTTCAAGGTCATCAATTTCAATGTTGTAGCTTAGGTGGAGGTGAGAGAGGATTTTCCATTCATTCATTTGCATGGGGTCAAGAGGGGGGTTAGGAGGTGTAGCCATAGGAGTATATTGATCTTCGGGTTGTGGAATTTGTGGGTTTTGAATTTCTCGATGAACATGCCATGGTGTATATGTCCCTTTCTTTTCTTCCCAGTGCGTAATTATTTCCTCATTGGTAGATCCAATGTCATTGGGGAGTGTGTGGAGAGGGAAGTAAAATAGTAGTTCACTCCCACAAAAAGTGGCATAACAAGGATCATTAGGGGAAGGGATGGTAGTGTATCATGGCAAGACATGTACAATCATTGGAGGGAATATGTGTTTCCCTTGGTTTTTTTCAGTGAGAAGAAAATGACCAAGAGCGGGCAACTTCAAGGAGGAGAAATGATTCCAATGACATAGGTCTATTCATGTATGAAAGAAGGAAGGTCAGTGGTGAAAGGGGATTTTCATAATCATGAGAAACATGTCCAAAAATAGTTCTATTAACATTCAAAGAAATAAATGTGCGACTGCAGAGTGAGAGGGGTAGTTTTTGTAACATATGGCATATTTCTTTTACGTCACTGTCTATATTTGCAATGGTTTTTGTAAGGAGTTTCCAAATGACAGTAACAGGGGGTGCTTCTAGAGAGACATTGTGTGAGAGATGTGATAAAAATTGGTGGTATCTCTCTGATCTTGTTTTTGATTTTGTTGCATACCTTGAAATATAGCTTAAAACAACATGGCGGGATAGAACTGGTTGAAAATCAGCATTTTCTCTCCAAATTGAAAGTAGATCGACATTGTGGAAATTCAATATATCTTCATTGCGAGTAGGGACATAGGTTTTTCAACCTTTATCATCAATGAACAGTGAAGGTGTGGAGTTTAACTCCCACGGTACTCCATATCGACAACTAAGAACATTGTCTTTTTTGTGAAGACAAGAAGATTCATGACACTTTGTGTGACGTTGAACACAGTTGACAAGATCTTCATAGTCTTCAGACTGGGTTGACCCAAAGATTGATGTTGTGTCAGGAAGACATGGGTTATGAATTCCTGATTGGTGAAGCACAAGATTGCGATGTTGGGGGGGTCATGGATTCTAGGCAGTTACATAGTGATCAATGTATTTTTGAGCATTGACAACTTCTGTTTCATTGTTCCAATCGAGAGTGTCCATATTTGATGCATTTTGAAACCAAAGGAAGCCATGTATGTGTGTGGATCCTCTATGTTTCCATTTGTATCTAAATATAATATGAAAGTCAAAGTTGGTTCAGACATATTTGCAATGTATAAATTAATGCAGAGAGAAATGGTTATTAAAAAATACCTGCACCAATAATCAACTGTGTGGAGGCCTTTTTGTATGAATTCTTCAAGGAAAATTGTAAATCTGCAATGCATATATTGGGATGTTAGATGTGGGGTTTTAATTATGTTTTGAATTCTCCATTGGAAGTGGTTGTTTAAACTAGAGGGAACATTGGTAGGCATGATCATATGCAAATCATGACATTTGGTATCTGTTGCATTAAGATTGAAGAGGAATGCCAGGCTTCAAATTTGGGTGATCATGTCAGTTAGTTCACACCGTTGCTTCTTCCAGAAAGATCGTGTTCCTCGTAGGCCTGAGTCGAAGCCCATGACTTTCTCAGAGAAATTTTGAATCTGGGAAGTCATGAAGACATTGTTATAGATCTAAAACAATTGTTGGAAAGTTGTTCTCAATGTATTTCTTCACAAAAATAGTAACAGTTTCTTGGATACGGTGACACATTAGAATGTTATAGAGTTAGTATCGGAATCTTGGATGTTGGCCAAATCAGTTATCATGGTAGTGCGACAAGTTCAAAGCATATTCATGCATCTCAACTTTTGTAATTATTGGTTGCATGATCATGGAAATGCATGTAGGAAAGAGTGTAGGGAATTCCATAACAAATAGGCCCTCAGTGTTGTATTCATTCATAGCCGATAGAGATATTGCATGCCAGTCAATCGAGCTTGATGAATTTGGATGGGTTGAGTGCAAATAAGCACAAATGTGCTCTAGTTTAGTACATGAATTTGGGAGTATTGGAACGAAAGAAGAAGGTTGGATATCTAATGGTGTTAGCATGACATCAGGATTGTAAGTAGAATAAAAAATGGTTAGATGGGGTTCAAAAGAGGAGGTGGTTACATTATGAAGAAGACAAGAAATATTTTTAGGTTGATCTAGCAGAGCATAAATTGCAGATGGCTTGAGTTGGACATCCTTATAGTAGGGATCATTAGTTAGTTTGTATGCAAGTGTCATAAGTACACGTGACTTGCAAACAAAGAATTGATAAGCCTTTTCAGAATGATTGTGCCTTTTCACAATGAGGATGTCTAATTCAGAAACCATTCGAGGTAAGTATTTGGCAATAGTAGTGATGTCTTGAGGGAAGCTAATTGTATGGCCACTATATTTGTATTGACCACCACAGGCATGAGTGACTTGTAGAATGGGATTCACACATGCAATGAGCATTTCCTCAACTTGTGTTAAATTTTGAAGGACATATGGTTGTTCTCCAGGGCCAATGTTGTTTAGATGAGAAAAACGAGTGATAGATTTAGATGATGCACGATGAAAGAAGGAAAGGCTACCATGTAAAAGCCTTTTTTTCATACCTGGGTATGATTCTTTCCATATTGTGCAAAAATGCATGGTAGAAAGTATCTATCCTTTGTCGAAAGCGATGGTTTTCATTATTAAGGGGGGGGGGTTATATTGGTTTTGATGAAGGTGAGGTGAGTTGGTTTGCATAGTTGGGAGAGAACTTGAGGTGGGAAGGGATGTAGTGAAAGTAGAAGGTTTTTTGCAGTTTTTATAAAGAATTCCTCGGCATGAATTTATTGTATATTTGTGTTGTGCATAAAGAAGACACCTTTGTTCGTTTTTATCTGCATTTTGACTATTGCCTGGCATATCTAAGCAAGTATAAATAATTTATCGTTAGTTTGGAGACATAAGCAACTTAGAGTGAATCATAAATGAGTTTTGTATGCATAGAAAATGTGTTGCAAGTTTTAGAATTCCATCATTTTATTTTAACATCATTGAACGATAGCAAGAATAGGTAAATGGACAAACATGCAATTTATAGACACATAAATGGTGGAGTAAGAATTAATTGGCATCGCTATAGATGCTAATATATAGGTTATGTAATTTTGAAGGGGTAACCATACATATGATGGAATTATTAAAAAAGAGTATTGCCAAAATATATGTTATTGTAGCATCAAGCATTGATAGGAGAAGAGAAAGATAAGCAATTTTTCATATTTTTTTTTTTATTTGAGCATCATTGAATGATAGCATGAATAGATAAACAAGGAAAAAGCCAATGTATAGACATATAAACAATGGAGGAAAAATAATGAATTGAATTTTCTACATATGATGATATGTATATTATGTAAATTGTGAAGGTGTAAACATACATATTTTGGAATTATTGAAAAAGAGTATTGTCAAAGAAAGTGTGCAGCACAACAACATGGATGTAATTTACAATAGTATGGAACAATGAGCTATGCAGAAATGATACTTCATGTACAAAACAATATCGTTCCTTGAAACCATGAAGAAAATTTAAAGGCGGTGAATAACAGGTCGTTGTGCAGTGGAAATTTCTTGAATTCTTGAGGACCTCCTTGCATGTAGAGTCATGTTAAATTTATTATGAATTAACCAGTATTGGTTGCAAGCGCTTGACACCATTGAAGGATTTTTTTTTGGTTGAAAGTGTCAGTAGGACGCGATAGCCTGAAATCCGGCCAAAAATTTCTTGGAGATCAGTTGGTTCGATAGAAAGAAGGAACAAGTCTTTTGATGTGATGCCCATGAGCTCATTTCCTACGTCATTGAAAGTTGTGACATTTTCTAGGTGCCCGGTGTGGTCATGTAACTCAATTTTATGTTTGTAACGGTAGCCACATTCTCAAAAGTTTTTGTTACACTTTGTACAACTCCAGAGATTGTTATAATGGTACATCACTTTTTTCATGCATTGCTTTCCATTAAAATCTAATGGACATGCAAGAAAATAGAAGTCATCCATGTGAAGAGTAGTCACAATTGCACGAACCAAAACCTATATTTCTTTCTGAGAGGCTTGCATGCAAGTAATTTCATGAATCATCTTTTGTGCCACGTCTCGTTTCAAAGCAATATTAGTTTCTACTCAAAGATAGAGAGGAAGAGTTATAGCATATTTCACAGAACCATTTATGGAGTTGTTGAGTTTCTTCAATTTTTGGATTTATGATGAGAGTGTTAGTTGAGACTATCCCTATGTTGATTCCATTAAATTCAAATACACGGCCTCCTTTGATTGCAAGGATTGGTGGGTTGTCAGAAGAGAACAATTCAGCAAGTTTTTGTCCTATAGAGTGTTGTAGTACTCAAAAACCCCCATTCTACTTAGACTTAGAAGAATAAATAACGGGGACCCTTTCAATTTTTAGGAAAATAATCCTTTCCTGTTCTAATAAAATAGGACAAGTTTCATATTTTTTACCTTTTAATAAATAAAACAAAAAATTCTTTCAAATGCATACATAGCGAAATGTAATTTTTCTTTAGGCTTAAGAGCCTTTCCATAGTTTCTTAGGAAATAATATGCAAGTCTAAAAAACCCCAATTACTATCTTTCCATTATGTAACCTTTGAAAAGCACTATCAAACTTTTAAAAGTCCTTTTACACGACTAAACGGAAATATTATAAAAATTGGCCCCACAAAAAAGATGCACGTGAAGTGTTAATCGGATTATCGGCATTGGTGATTTCAAAGTAAGCACCATAAGTGATTTTCCGATAGTGATATCACATTATGTCAAGTAACATCGCTGATATCGCATTCTGTTAAGTGTCAATTGTTGACATCACATTCTGTCAAGTCCCGATACTCTGATATCAGAGTTCACATGTCGCATGGTTCTATTCATAGCACCTGATACCAAAATGTCGATAAATTTTTGCCGAAAATCGATTTTCTGATACAATGATAGGTGTCAAAGCCACATGAAAAAACATTCAAAAATTAAATGGCCACCCTGTGTGATTTATAGTTTCGAGGTTTTAAATGATTTGTCATAATTTTGATGTAATGCAGAAGGATTTCTTCATTAAAACTTGCATTCAATTGAAAATACTATTTTCATTCACGAGTTCTTATCACTCATCCTTGTTTTCTTTTTAATAGGTGAATTCTGATAAAAACAGTTAAAGGAAATGTCCAAGATTATCATGGAAAAGAAGAAGTTTGTAATTCAGTCACAGACAATTTCGCCTCCTAGAAAAGTTGTTGAGATGTCACCTTTATTTATGGATACTACATGCATGCCAGATGCAGGGTCCTCTTCTTGGGAGTTCATATACAAACTGTTTGAGGATGAAAACCCAAGGGTGATTGAGAAGAAAAGTTCCACTGCAGATGCCCTCGCTTCGGATGCTGGCACTATATGGAATGACGTGGCCAATTCATTTTTGCATAGAATCGTTGCTCGTCCCAAAATATTTCCCTACAAATATATGGTGAGATGGATCATCGACCATCAGGATATTATGGATAGAGTTTTTATAACTTCAAAGAAGACAATCATAAGATCATTCAAGTTCAAGGATTTCATGAAAATGTACCATTTTCCACTACCACAGAAAAAGTATGATACCTAATTTGTTCAGAAGTTTATGCATGAGAATCAGAACCTAACAGATCATATCAAATAATGGAGAAGCAACCCAAGAAAGAAAAAGCGTGAGGATAGGGGTATGTATTAATTAGCTTCTATTATTGGCCATTTCTCTCATGTCGCTACTACGATGTGTTGTTTATATGGTTACCTTAATACACATAAGTTCTCAAAAGAATAGGTACCATTACTAGAAGTTTCTTCTAATGGTTATATTATGGATTGGGAAAACATATTTTCTAATAATTTAACTACTCAAAGTCGTAGTTACAGATAGAGGTACAATGTTAACAATAGAACTCCTCCTCCTTTCTTTATTTGCGCCTATGTCATGGATGCTATTTGGTTTTCTTATGATTTTCCATCTATAGGATGGAAGTGGACAATTCAATACCCGACCCCCATCCATGTTTACCTTGATATCTTGTGGGAATCCAAGTATCATTCTCATTTTTATAAAATTTGTCATGAAATTATCCTCCCCATTCACCAAGAGGTCTTTGGCAAGAAAGCACCCAGACTCTCTACAGAAGCTAACAATGACTTAATGTCATTAGGAAGGTGGTTCAGGGAAGAGTCATTTACTTATATTCGAGTGTTTGGCAGTCTTTCCCATCCTCATGTTTTACCTCTTTTTGTCCCTGATAAATTATTGGGCAAAGAAATTGCATACCAAATAGTTGGGAATGGTTTGACTAAAGTGATCAAAGATGCTAAAAAAACTACCTGCCCTTCTTTTCCTATTTCTTGTGGTATATATGCATTGGAAAATTTCATATATGCTCCTATTGAAATCGACCAAATTAAAGCTTTATGTTTTCCAACCATCCCAAATAGATAATACGATCGACATGGGGTCACAAAAGATGTCATGACACAAGAAAGAATCAATAAATTCACAAGGAAGCCTGATAAATTTGATGATTTATTTTAGATGGTTCTAGAGTATTCCATGGTTGAAAAGTTAGCAGCAGATCGACTAACACCTCAAGAATTGATTAAGATCAATCAATATCATAGTCGGAGAATAGCCCATTTACCAAAAGTTTTGTTAATACATTCTCGGCAGAATCCTGAAGTTTCAAATACATTAGCCTCCTCATCAAAGGATCCAATTATTTCTCAAGTCTTCAAGATAGCTACTGCAACTATTGAGCAAACAAAGAAATTTCAAGAAGAAAATAAATTGAATGAAGTTTGGGAGGAATTTAATCACATCCTATCAACTAGGGAGACTCAGGATGTAAACACTACAGTCAACAAAGAAAAAACTCAAATTCCACAAATTGAAGGGACAACCTCATTCACTATTGAGGCTCTAGATAAAACTACTGTTGCTAAAGATTTGGAAATCATCCCAACATTTCCTATGTCAGAGATAGCTCTAAAAATTGAATAAATCCCTCCTTTGGATGTGTTTTACAGTCCAAAACACAAAGCAGTTATGATCAGGTCAAGAAAGAAGAGAAAGATGGAATAGACACATGCATTAGTTTCGAATGAGACTCCTTTTCAAGTTCTCTAGAAAGGAGCCCAAACAACCCCTTACAAGGAATTAAACAAACTCTCACAGTTTGTAGGAGCCTATACTAGTGCTACTATTGATAAAGCAATGGAAATTAAACTGCTTATGAAGGAAAAGGACCAGAGGATTATTAAATTAGAACAAAGTCTCAAGAATGAAAGGAAAGTGATTGAGCAACAATGGCAAGCAAACCTTGCCGAATTACAGAAAAGTTTCAATGGCTTGAAACTACAATTTTAATTTGAAATCAAAGACAAAGATGCATAGGTACAACATTTACAATAAAACATTAACTAGTTGAAAGAAAATCTAGAAATAAATGAAGTTCGAAAAGAAGCAGCAGAACTGGATACACTCTTGGCTAAGCAACATGTTATATTTTTTCACAAATTAACTTTAATTCATGATTTGTGTAAGACCAATGATTCTTTGGTTAACAAGTTGTTCGATCTCAGGACATTCTATGAAGAAATTTATGAGAAAATATTTGAGCATATAGATTGGCAAGACAGTGTTGAAGGAAGATAAGCTAATCTTCCTTGAATTGAAGAATCTAAAAAATATATCGTTTTTGGAGACTGGGACATCAAGATGAAGCAAGCAGAAATGGCTATCATCAAGGCCAGAAATCTTGCTTCTAATTTCACTGAATATATCAATGATACCTTATTGCAGGCCAATCTAATACAAGAATGCCCAAAGGACACCTTGCCAGATGTCAAAGCTCTGAAGCAGTCATGGCAGGAAACATCAAAGAATAAGGTTGAATACATCCAAAAGTTTATCAAAAGTAAACCTCGAAAGTTATTGGAATTTCTTGGTAAAGCCACATAGTCAATGGCTTGTGTTGAGGTGTCTTTCTAATGCAACAGCTCAACTCCTCCCAACACTCAGTGATGCAGTATTTACAGGGCAGATGTGCATGCAAGTGATTCATCCCCCCCAACTAAATGCAATGAAACACATATGTGGACTTAGAGAACGAATGAAGAATCAGGCTGCAACACAGTCATGAATTTCTTGTTACAACAAAATGCTATCTTATCTTTGCTTTATACTAGCTTAGTTTGTTGTAGATTTTCTGAAGATTTTTGTTTTTATCTTTTCTATCTTTGTAATATTAATAGACTATTTGAACCCCTCTCATGTATTTAGAAAAGGGTTCTGAATTTTTGATAGACAGCTTTGAAATTGCACTATTGTTTATTCCAAAGTTATCTAATTGAAGAAGTTGAAGCAAAATCTATCTTTTTCATGAGCATAGTCTTGATGTATAGAGTACTATTATCTTTATATTGTTGTTATGTTTCATTGAGATAGATAGTGAATTTTTATAAGTTGTTTCATTATATGAATTCTTTGTAGACAGTTAGACATTGTCACTATTGATGTGTAGGATTGTATTATTTGTGATTGTATATGAAATAACGATACCTTATATGTGATTAGTTTTAACCAACTAAATTAATTAACTATTTAATTAATTTAGTTTATCTTATATGTTTTCTTTTCATAAAGCATTTAACAATCTATATTGTTGCATGCTTTGTGAAATATTTTTATGAATCACATGTAAAGAAATATTATCCTGGGAGATACATAGAATAAGTTTATTTATTAATATCATATTTAGTTTTAAATCACTCCATTATTCATTTATATTTCTTTAACGGTAAATTGGTCCCTTTATCCCTAGTTGGAGCGACCAATTCCAATGGAAACAGAGTTGTCTTAAGTTCCCGACCGGGTGGTATTCCCCGATGTTGAGGCAAATACTTTCCAGACTTCAACATTTTGGCGCTAGAAGGAGGGCCCTCGCTATGAATGGAAAAATGATTAATCCCGAATCAAAAGGTCGTCAAAAGAGTCATTCTCCCTCAAAATATCCCCCAACTTCCAGATCTCATTCGAAATATCCTACTCCCAAACCGAAAGTTTTCAAAACAACTATAAGATCTCCTAGCACACACCCTAAGTCATATGATCAACCTCCTTCTCAGGAGTTACCTGAAGTTCAGACCTTAATTCAGAAATTAGAAGGAATTTATATTTCAGAAGAAAGGCCACAACAATCTAAGTTATCTAAAGGTAGTGTATCTTCATCTTTCCAAACTTCTCGTATTTTGACTCAATCCCAAAGTGAGAAACTTGGAGTTACTCCATTTGAGTTTCCCTTGCCTTCTCACTGAAGAAAGAATAAAAAATCTAATTCACAATCATCTACTAGTGAGATTTTATCTTCTTCTCCACCACAAACACCTCTATTTCGTCCCTCATCCTCAACTTCCTCTCATCTAATCAATCCTTCCACTCATATCCCTCATCTTCAATCAACTAGTGCTAGCACTAGCACATGGGCTACTTCTTCTTCCACATAGTCAACCTCTTCTATTATTACAACTTCTTCTACCCAAATTCCCAGAATGGCTAATAGACCATGGACCAATCTAGGTGCAGTCAACATGCCTACACCCCTTCATCCTTTACCTAAACATCTAGAAATATGGTTACCCAAGTTCAATCTTGATGAAGGGATTCTAGCTGAAGAACATTTACATAATTATATGTTGGCCATTAACCTAAATGGAGTCTCAGAAGAAGATTGTGTATGTAGACTTTTTCCCTATACTTTCACAGGATCAGTAGGATCCTGGTACTTTTCTTTAGCAAAAGACTCAATTAATAATTGGAATACATTTCAAGAGAAATTTTTGACAAATTTTGGTGATGATCGTACAACAACAACATTAATTAACAATCTTTCTAATCTCAAAACAAATCAAAATGAAAAAAATCAAAGATTTTAATTCTAGGTTCAATAAATTGCTTAATAAGATTCCTAACACTTCACAACCTGGTGAAGACGTCCAAATAGAATGGTATATATTTGCGCTTCCCTCTAATATTTCAATATTTGTAGATAGAGCTAATAAGACCACTTTAGCTAAAAAAATGAAAGAAACTTTGTCTGTTGAAAAGAGAATTCTAGTCTTAGAGAAGAAAACTATTCTTGAAGAAAGGAAGTCAAAGAAAGTAAATTTTAAAGAGGAAGCCAAGAATAAACCTTCTAAATACCCTTTCAATTTATAAGGATTATAGAAAGTCCTTAGAACAATGTCAAATGAGATCAAGAAAGCTCAACCTTCATGATCTCAGCCACCCAATATTATATCCAATGTTGAATTAGATCAAGATGAAGATGAAGAATCAACCCTATCTGTGGAAGAATAAGAAGAAGAAGAGTTGGTTGAAGCACACAGATTATGGGATTTTATTCTTACTACATTAGAAAATGAATAAGAAGGAGAATCCCTACCAGTAGAAACTAGGAGTAAAAGATCTATTGATCCATCATCTTCGAATCAAAAACAAAGATCAACTACTCCTATTAATAAAGATAAAGGAAATAAAAAAAATCTCCTCCTAAATCTTATGAATCCATTCTATCGTCTTCAAATTCCCCTTCTTCATCTAAAACTCTTGTTGTTTCTGATAAGGATATAGAGTATAACATTGTGGAAGATATGAAGAAAGTCAATGCTAGCATTTCCATGTATGAGGTGAGCAAGCTTAAGCAACAGAAAAAATTATTGCTTAAAGAATTAAATGTTGTTCCTACATCTCCTTTGTCAACTGCAAAAGCCTCACTTGGAAAAGGAAAGCCTCCAAATGATTCCCTAGATAAAATTGATGCTTCTGATGCAATTCTAATTGGAGACAGGTCCAATTCCCACACTGCTCCTTTTCTTTTAACCTTTGATATTTTTAATAAAAATGTTCACAATTGTTTGGTAGACTTAGGTGCATCATCAAATATTATGCCATATTCATTTTGTCTCAAACTTAACATAACACCTTAGAATTTTGTTGTCCAAATTATTCAATTAGATAGAACAAAGGCTAAGGTGTTAGGAGAATTAAACTTTGTGTTAATAATATTATCATCAAATTCAAAGGTATGCCATATTATTGATATTTTTATTATTGATATTCCTAAATTTTATGGTATTATTTTAAGCAAAGATTGGTCTGAGAATTTGCATGGTTATTTCGCCATAGATTGGTCACATATATGGCTTCCTTACAATGGGAAACCAAATCAGATTCAGGTGAATAGAGAAAAGCATATGAAATACTCGGTTACTGATCTGGATGAAGAAAATGAGCCTATGTTTTTCACAAACAACATCCTTGGGAATTATTCTTCTGAATATTTCTTTGGAAGTTTTGCACCTCAGAGATATCCTTTATTAGAAAATTTTATTTCATCTCAAGTTGAAAATTATTCATAAATAGATTTTACTAAATGTATAAATGTTGTAGATACACCTGTAATTAGGCATGATTCTTTATTTTGGACACTTTGTTTTGATGGTTCTAAATGTAACAATGGTGTAGGGGCTGGATGTATATTGGTAAGCCCTAATGGTGAAAAAACTATGCTGGCATGTAGATTAGAGTTTGAATGTACTAATAACATAGAAGAATATGGAGCATTAGTACAAGGATTGCATAAATCTATCAGTCTTGATGTTGAGTACTTTCACGTCTTTGGTGATTTATAAATTGTTATAAAACAAGTTAGAAATAGTATTCATTGTGTTTCTAATCATCTTAGACATTATCAGTCCTTAATTCAAAATCTTACTTCACATTTCATTGCATTTAATATTTCTCAAATACCTAGGATACAAAATGCCAGTGTTGATCTTTTAGCCAATGTTGCATCTAAACTGATCCCACTTGAAGATTTTAGTCTAGATAGATTTTCTGTAGAGTTGATTTTTCACCCTTCCATTCCTGATAATATCACCAATTGGCGAGTTTCAATGATGATGAAGATATCTTGGATTTTTGAACATCCAAAGATTCTTATTTTGACCAAGTAATTGATGAAGATGAGCAAGATAGACAGTGCAATAAATAAAATAAACAAAATGCTTTGCCAAAGCGTATAGTTAAGCTTGAGGATCTTAATGATTTAGAAGACATATTTAAAAAGGCCAGCAATTGCAAACTTCAAAGTTCAATTGTGAGATTTGAATTGGTTAAGCTAGGATCTAATATCAAGCCTCAAAATATTAACTTAGGTCTTGGGCTCTCATTGGAAGAAAGAAATGAATTTATTCACCTATTAAAAAAATATAAAAACATATTTTCTTGGAATTATCAAGGTCTTAAAACTTATGATATTTCTATCATCCAACACATTATCCCAATGATACCTAATGTCAAACCCATTCTACAAAAACTTATAAAGATTCATCCAAATTTAGAAACTCAGATCAAGAGAGAGTTGAATAAGCTTTTAAAGGCCAAAATTATCTTTCCAGTAAGACATTCCAAATGGGTTTCTAATATTGTACTAGATAGAAAAAAGGATGGTGATATTCACATTTTTATTGATTTTAGGAATTTAAATAAGGCATGTGAAAAAGATAATTTTCCCCTCCTACCAATGGAGCAAGTCCTACAATCAATTGTTGGTTCTAAACTAATGTCTTTTCTAGATGGATTCTCAGGTTACAATCAAATCCTTGTTCATATAGAGGATAGATTAAAGATCATGTTCAGAACAAAATGGGGAACATGTGCATATCAAAAAATGTCTTTCGGATTGATGAACACAGAAGCTACATTCCAGAGATCAGTGGACAATGCTTTTAGGGGTTTAATCTATAAAACTATTGTGGTATATCTATATGATATTACCATCTTTTCCAAGAAGAGAAGTAATCATTTGCATGAATTAAAACATATCTTTGAAAGATGAAAAAGGTATGGAATTTATCTAAAACCCAAGAAAACATTTTTTTCTCTTAATGAAGGTGAACTCCTTGGTTTTATTGTATCCAAATATGGAACTTGTATTGATCCAAAAATAATTACAACAGTCTCATAAATTCCTTTACCACATACCAAAAAATAAATGCAAAATTTTCTTGGCCAAATTAATTTTGTCAAGGGATTCGTTCTTGAGTTTGCTCAAATCATCCTACCATTACAAACTATGATCAAGAAAAATTCACTTTTCAAATGGGGAGAAAAAGAAAGAGGATCATTTAAAGAAATCAAATAAGTTGTTATTCATTTTCCCTCTCCATCAACTCCTATTTTTTCTAATCAATTCATTTTATATAATTTTGCCTCTGAACTATCATATGCAACAGTCTTAACACAACCAAATGAACAAAAAATAGAATCCCTCATTTCTTTCTTCAACTCAAATTTTCAAGGAGTTGAATTAAATTATTCTAAAGTAGAAAAACAAGCCTTCGTAGTCTACAAATCAATCAAATACTTCAAACCTTTTCTCTTAAAAACTCATACTAAATTCATTGTGCCTTTCTCAACAGTTAGAAAATTACTTATTCAAAAGGAATTAGGAGAAAAACGGGCTAATTGGGTTACTGCCCTGCAAGAATATGACCTAGAAATCAAACCTGTTAAAATTGTGAGAGGTCAAGGTTTTTGCAGATTGATCATAGGAATGAATGATCCATCAATTGATGAAGGTACAGGTAATATTGATCAAGTCATAGAGGTACTTCTTGTTGATACTGAATCTCAATATGTTGACTTAATATTTTATTTAAAGAATGGTTATGCTCCATCCGAGCTTGATTATAAAATAAAAAGGGAATTAATATTGAAAGCTAATCAATATCAACTCATCAATGATGTTTTGTTTAGAAAGAATTATGATTATGTTTTATTAAGATGTTTGGAAAAAACTAAAGCAGAAAAGGTTTTATAGGAACTACATGATAGGCCAGCTGGTGGACACTATAGGGGAGATACAACTACTCACAAAATCCTACATGCTAGATATTACTAGCCAACCTTGTTCAAAGACACTCACATGTATGTGAGAATATGAAAAATTTGTCAAACTTCTTCAGGAAGACAGAAGAAACCACCTATGCCTTTGTAACCTGTCAACATCAAACAACCTTTCGAACAATGGGGACTAGACATAATAGGTGAGATCGTTCCTCATTCTTCCAAATAGCACAGATACATTTTTACTGTAACATATTACTTTACTTTTTCAACCTATTCATGACTGATTTACACAATAAATATTTTCATCTATAATGAGCTCTGAGAAGATTTACAATAAAATAAGTTGTTTCAGTTCAAAGTTATCTTTATCAATCTAAATTTCAATCATTTTTAAACTTGCTAAAATTTCTTGATAAGATCAATATCTTATTTATTATTACAGAGATTAATTGTTTCATCCAACGTGTCGCCAATTGTTGTAGTACTCAACAACCCCCATTATCCTTAGACTTCGAAGAATAAATAATTGGGACCCTTTACATTTTTAGGAAAGAATATTTTCTTGTTTTAATAAAATAGGACAAGTTTCATATTTTTTACCTTTTAATAAGTAAATTTTTTTTTCAAAAGAATATATAGTGAAATGTTATTTTTCTTTAGGTTTAAGAGCCTTTCCATAGTTTCTTAGGAAATAATATGCAAGTCTAAAAAACCCCGATGGCTATGTTTCCATTATGAAACCTTTGAAAGGCATTATTAAAGTTTTAAAATTCCTTTTACATGAATAAACAGAAATATTACAAAAACTAACCGCACTAAAAAGCCACACGTGAAGCTCTAATCGGATTATCAGCATCGGTAATTTCAAAGTAAGTACCATAAGAGATTTTCCAATAGCTATATCACATTTTGTCAAGTAACATTGCCGATATCACATTATGTTAAGTTCTGATTGCCAATATCACATTCGATTGGGTCCTGACACTCTAATATCATAGTTCGCATGTCGCATGGTTCTATTCATAGCACTCAATACCAAAATGTCGATAAAGTTTTTCCGAAAAGTGATTTGTTGACACAGTGACAGATGTCAAAGCCACATGAACAAACATTTGAAAATTAAATGGCCACCCTGTGTGATTTATAATTTCTAGGTTTTAAACGATTTGTCATAATTTTGATGTAATGTAGAAGGATTTCTTCATTAAAACTCGCATTCAATTGAAAAGACTATTTGCATTCATGAGTTCTTGCCACTCATCCTTGTTTTCTTTTTAATAGGTGAATTCTGATAAACAACAATTAATGGAAATGTATAGGATTATAAAGGCAAAGAAGAAGTCTGTAATTCAATCATAGACAGTTTCGCCTCCTGAAGAAGTTGTTGAGATGTCAGCTTTATTTATGGATACTACATGCACACTAGACACAGGGTCCTTGTCTTGGGAGGTCATATAAAAACTGTTTGAGGATGAAAACCCAAGGGTGATTGACAAGCAAAGTGCCACTGCAAATGCTCTGACTCTGGATGCTGGTGCTATATGGAATGATGTGGCCAATTCATTTTTTCATAAAATTGTTGCCCGTCCCAAAATATTTCCCTACACAGATATGGTGAGATGGGACATCGATCATCTAGATATTACAGACAAATTTTTTATAACTCCGAAGAAGACAATCATAATATCATTCAATTTGTTCAGAATTTTATGCATGAGAATCAGAACCAAACAGAGCTTATCAAAGAATGCAGAAGTGATCCAAGCAAGCACAAGTGTGAGTACAGCAATATGTATTCATTAGCTTCTATTGTTGGCCCTTTCTCTCATGTCATTGCTATGATGTGTCGCTTATAAGGTTATCCTAATACATAGAATTTCTCAGAAGAATGGGTACCATTAATGGAAGCTGCTTCTAATGGTTATATTATGGATTGGGAAGAAATCTTTTCTAATAATTTAACTGCTCAAATTCGTAGTTACAGAGAGAAGCACAATTTTAACAATATAACTCCACCTCCTTTCTTTATGAGTTCTTATGTCATGGATGCTATTTGGTTTTCTTATGATTTTCCATTTATATGATGGAAGTGTACAATTCAATACCCGACCCACATCCATGTTTACCTTGATATCTTGTGGGAATCCAAGTATCATTCTCATTTTTGTAATTTTTGTCTTGAAATTATCCTCCTCATTCACGAAGAGGTCTTTGGCAGGAAAGCGGCCAGACTCTCTATAGAAGCTAACAATGACTTAATGTCATTAGGAAGGTGGTTTGGGGAAGAGTCATTTACTTATATTCGAGTGTTTGGTAGTCTTTCCCATCCTCATGTTTTACCTCTTTTTGCTCCTCATAAATTATTGGGTAGAGAAATTGCATACCAAACAGTTGGAAATGGTTTGACTAAAGTGCTCGAAGATGCTAAGAAAGCTACCTGACCTTATTTTCCTATTTTTTGTGGAATATGTACATTGGACAATCTCATACATGCACTTGATGAAATTGACCAAATTAAAGCTTTAAGTTTTCCAACCATCCCAAACAGACAATACGATCCACATGGGGTCGCAAAATATGTCACGACACAAGAAAGAATTAGGAAATTCGCAAGCGAGCCTGATAAATTTGATGATTTATTTGAGATGGTTCCAGAGTATTCCATGCTTGAAAAGTTAGCAGTAAATCAAATAACACCTCAATAATTGATTGAGTTCAATCAATATCGTATTCAGAGAATAACCCATTTACCAGAAGTTTTGCTAAGACATTCTTGACAAAATCCTGAAGTTTCAAATACACCATCCTCCTCATCAAAGGATCCAATTATTTCTCAAGTCTATGAGATAGATACTACAGTTGTTGAGAAAATGAACAAAGTCCAAGAAGAAAATAAATTGGATAAATTTTGGGATGAATTTAATTGAATCCTATCAACTAAGGAGACTCACTATGTACACACTACAGTCAACAAAGAAACAGTGCAGATTCCAGAAACTGAAGGGACAACCTTGTTCACTGTTGAGGCTCTCGATAAAACTACCGTTGCTGAAGATTTGAAAATCATCCCATCATTTCCTATGTTAGAGATAGTTCTAAAAATTAAAGAAATCCCTCCTTTGGATGTGTTTTACACTCCAAAACTCAAAGTAGTTATGAGCAGGTCAAGAAAGAAGAGAAAGCTAGAACATACACAAGAATTAGTTTCACACGAGACTCCTTTTCAAGTTCTCTGGAAAGGAGCCGAAGAAGCTCGTGACGAAGAATTAAACAAAATCTCATAGTTTGTAGGAGCCTATGCTAGTGCTACTATAGATAAATCAATGGAAATTCAACTGCTTATGAAGGAAAAGGACCAGAGGATTATTCAATTAGAACAAAGTCTTGAAAATCAAAGGCAAGTGATTGAGAAACAATGGCAAGAAAACCTTACCAAATTACATAAAAGTTTCAATGACTTGAAACTAAAATTTGAATTTGAAATCAAAGACAAAGATGCACAAGTACAACAACTACAACAAAAGATTAAGCAATTGAAAGAAAATCCATAAATAAATGAAGTTCGAAAAGAAGCATGAGAACTGGATACACTCCTAGCTAAGAAACAGGTTATCTTTTGTCATAAATTAACTTTAATTCATGATTTGTGTAATACCAGTGATTCTTTAGTTAACCAGTTTTCCGATTTGAGGACATTATATGAAGAAATTGATGAGAAAATATTTGAGCATATAGATTGGCAATACAGTGCTAAAGGAATATCAGTTGATCTTCCTCGAATTGAAGAATTTCAAAAAGATGTCATTTTCAGAGACTAGGACATCAAGATGAAGAGAGCATAAATGGATATCACCAGGGTCAGAAATATTGCTTATAATTTCATTGAATATATCAGTGATCCCTTATCTCATGCCAATCTAATACAGGAATTCCCAAAGGACACCTTGCCAGATATCAAATCTCTGAAGCGGACATGGCAAGAAACATCAAAGAAGAAGGTTGAAGACATCCAAAGTTTATCAAAAGTAAACCTCAAAAGTTATTGGCATTTCTTAGTAAAGCCAAATAGTCAATGGCTTGTGCTGAGGTGTCTTTCTAATGCAATAGCTCAACTCCTCCCAACACTCAGTGATGCAATATTTACCAGGGAATATGCGCATACAACTGATTCATCCCCACAAACTGAAGCCATTGATAGACATATGTGGACTCAGAGAACAAATGAAGAATCAGCCTGCAGCATAGTCATGAATTTCTTGTTACAACAGAATGCTATCTTATCTTTGCTTTATCCTAGCTTAGTTTTTTGGAGCTTTTCTGAAGATTTTTATTTTTATTTTTTCTATTTTTGTAATATTAATAGACTATTTAAAACCCTCTCATGTATTTAGAAAGGGATTCTAAATTTTTGATAGACAACTTTGAACTTGCACTATTGTTTCTTCCAAAGTTATCTAATTGAAGAAGTTGAACCGAAAGCTATATTTTTCATGAGCACAGTATTCATGTATCGGGTACTATTATCTTTATATTGCTGCTATGTTTCATTGAGATAGATAGTGAATTTCTTGCAAGTTGTTTCATTATATGAATGCTTTGTAGACAGTTAGACATTGTCACTATTGATGTGTAGGATTGTATTATTTGTGATTGTATGTGAAATAACAAGATCTTATATGTGATTAGTTTTAATGAAATAAATTAATTAACTATTTAATTAATTTAAATTATCTTATTTGTTTTCTTTTCATAAAGCGTTTAATGATCTATATTGTTGCATACTTTGTGAAATCTTTTTATGAATCACATGTAAAGAAATATTATCTCGGGAGATACATAGAATAAGTTTATTTATTAATATCATATTTAGTTTCAAATCACTCCATTATCCTTATGTTATTTACATTATTCATTTATATTTGTTTAACAGGAAATTGGTCCCTTTATCCCCAATTGGAGCCACTAATTCTAACAGAAACGAAGTTGTCTTAAGTTCCTGACCGGGTGGTATTCCCCAATTTTGAGGCAAATATTTTCCAACCTTCAACATAGAGGCACAATGATCTCCCCATAGTGTTACATCAATGCTAAAATCTAAATTGTCCTTTAATGTGAGTGTTTTCCTTAGCGTTTTAGTTCCATCTCTTTGTCGAAGTGTTGAGGCAAGTGAGGTGGAGCTAACAACACCAATGAAATCTACATTGGTATTTGGGCTTGCATATTTGATTTCAGCGATATTTTTGAAATGAAAGCTCTGATAAGGAAAGGTTGGATCATCTACCAAAAATGGATTGATAGTGGATGCAACAAACAGGTAAATATCCCATTTGTTCTTTAAGTGGTTGTAGTTTGGGTTTGCTTCTTTAACTATGCCATTCGAAACAATGTATAGTTGCCAAACTTGGATTAGATTGTAAAGAGATTCAGTGGATTTAGAAAATGAAAAAAGGTGGATCTCCTCTCTATCACGATGAATAAGGTCAAATCCAAAGACTTTTCTTGAGCCACGCACATTGTTGTAAGTCTTCAATGTTGTCTTTGTAGATGCTTTACCTTGGATTGATCAATGCTTTCGATAGGGATTGAATGCCTTGAATGAGATAGTTGTAGGTGTGGATGTAATCGTTGGAGTCACTCTAGAGGGAAAGTGATCTTGTGTTGATGAAGAGGTAAATTGGGATGTGCCTACTTTGAACGTAGAATTTTTTATGAGTCCTTAGTCAATGATGCTTTATCCCTCACAACATCAAGTTCAACACTCGGATGGACCTTATGTAGATGAACGAAAAAGGAATTAATGTAGAATCCACTTTTTATTTTTATTTTTTTAATGCAGGAAGAGTGTAAAAGAAAAAAATTGGAAGAGGTTAAATTCAAATTTTGGGCCTTATGAAGAGTTCTAAAGCACTGTGCAAGCTACTTTTTAAAGCAGAATGATTGAGCTGACTTGGATGTCTTCAGATGCAACTTGTGTACTATATGCAGATGGTAGAAGAGTCGTGTGTTGATGCGTTCCATCAAAGAGAGTAATGTGGAAGTGTGAGGATTTAGTTTTTGATGAGGTAACAGAGTTGATTTCGATTATTTGGAGTCGTGGTTGAATCTCAGTGGAACCTATTAGCTCTGCTACATAATTTAGTATTTGTTGGGTCAAAGACAGCTTGGCTGTGTTGTTGGTGCTAAAAGGGACCTCACAACAGTCGGTTTCCTTCTTCCCCTTCATTCTCCTTATACTCTCTTGACTCCTGCTATCTCGTGTTTCCTCTGAGCCATGAGTGCTAAACTTTACCAATCGTATGATCCAACCATGTGACTGTGCGCTTTCATAATCCTCTACCTTAATCCTCGCCATTGATCATCCTGATCCAATGGTCCCCATCGCTGCAGCCCTTTTTCCCGCATGTTAAACCCTGCTCGTTTCCCCACCGTCGATCGCATTCACCGTGAGATCTAATGGTGATCGCGCCTCCCGCTCTCATAAACTGCTCGTGATTTAACCTGCAGGGAAAACGGTTTCCCCACCGTCACATCCGACATGTGTCGCAGTTCTATTGCATCGTGCCCCCGCATACGGATACCAGCTACCCTCTCGAAGTGGTGCGGCGAAACCGCTTACCGCCCACTCATACATCCTCCGCTCGTTAACATTTATGCGTCTCTGCTGCCCGATAGCCATCGGATTTGTCCGATTGGCATTCGATGACCCACATTTGTCCATCCACATTTCCTCCCGATAGCTCCCTCTGATTTGATCTCCGTCGTCCACCTGCCAGATCTGACGGCTCACAATCATTTCGCTTCCACCTCGCCTCCTGGTACTCCTCGCCAAGCATTTTCCGCCGTTGATCTGCGTGATCCTACGGCCTTTTTCCCCCTCATTTTTCCCACACGGTCCTCTTCCACAACCTTTCCAGACTCCCGAAGAACAAAGGCGACCACCTACCTGTACCTGGCACAGTTATTCCTCAGCCATTGCATTTAATAGAAAGGATGGCCGAAGAAGGAGAGGACATGCCTCAAGCAGATCAAGCATTTATCAGTTATGGAGCATGCTCCATATTACACTCCACTTGCTTAGAGAAGGACTACAGAACACCAGAGAAAGGTCGATTTGTCCATTAAAACAATCAGATTGTAGTAGAGACCCATAACTGAGAGTTAGGGTGGTTGGTGGTCCATTATGACCCCTCCACGCATAGCACAGCAACATATCTTTGTAAACAAACTCTATAAAGATCCGGAACACAGATGTAATTAGGTTGATGGATATTGTTTTGATGTAAAGTTCAAATTCTAGAGACTGTAACTACTGTGATACCTATAGTGTCTGGTCTTCATTTTCAACTAATGCAAGCTTCTTTTGCTGTTGATTGCTCACTTTCCACTTCTTCTTTGTTCCAGGTTGTGCCTATTATTCTTTTTCAAGTGCTCTTGATGTTTAGAATTAGAGAGGCTATCATCCCACCTTTGTGTTAGAATCTAGTATGTATTATTGAAGATGTATGCATGTTTCTATTTTCTTGGTGCTAGAGAGCTGTCATCCTATCTGTGCATTAGGAGAATAGATTTACAAACCTTTTTACTAGTTGCAGCTGGCCATCACATGGTCTTATGCATCTACTAGTGTGGTCAGTATTCTCCATCATCACCTTATCCTCAAACTGTGAGTAATTGGTGGTCTAAAGCCTTGTAGTCTGGGGGTGTTCACCCATGTCTGGGGTTAAGCATAGCAGAAGTGGTTATCGGGCTTGAATATGCATCATTCCTTCCATTCATCCACCTATTTTCAACATTTTTGTTGAGTTTGTAATGTTACCGAGCATCTCTGATATACAACCTAGGAGAGTTTCTTGGGTTGAGATCATTAATTGGTGCCATTGCCAGGGAGAAGAAATTGAAGTTCAGCTTCCCTCGGAGAACAACACAGTTCCAGATTTTGATGATAGAGAAGGTCTGGGCACATTTCTAGTTGTAATCATCTATCTGGCGACTCCACTGGAGGAAGACCAACTTTTGGAGACTCCACATTGCAGTTCTGGCTCAGTTTGTGAGGCATGCTCGGAGAAATCTTCAGAAATCACCAGCTGAACTAGTGCTTGACCCTGAGAAGATCGTTAAGCAGGACAAAATCTCGTAGAAAGGAGCATTAGGACCAGGTAAGCCTTAAAAGTCCCATGTATCTCTGTTAGTGAAAATCACCTTCAGAGATTCATAAAGCTCCTTAGTCATTCATTTCCCTTTCGGTTCTCAGTCCAAAAAAGCACCATGTTGTCCATCTTAGTCCTCTGTCTCTATCATCCTTTTCATTGATCCATATCACTCAGTCTACCAGTATCCTTCCACTTACCTCAGTCATGGCAGGCCAACAAGCTCTCACAAAGATAGAAAGAATAGTTGCTGCTAGGTATGGACCCTTGGTCTTGCCTATCCCTTTGAATGCCATGCCTGCAGGAGATTATCAAGAATATATGCCTAAGTTTACTGGTACAGAAGGAGTATCAGCTGAAGAGCACCTTGAATCTTTTTATAGCTATGCTGATAACCTGGATATTAATGAAGAGGATGTGTGGATGAGGGTTTTTGTCCAAAGCCTAGATGGGGAGGCTAGAAAATGGTTTAGAGAATTACCCCCTAGGTCTATTGCAAACATTGAGGCCTTAGATGATGTGTTCCTAAAGCACTGGGGGGATAATAAAGATCTGCTCTATTATCATACTGAGTTTGGGAACTTGCAGAGGGAAGAGGGTGAGCTACTGTCTGATTTCAACAAGAGATTCAACCATATGTACAGTAGAATGCTAGCTGAAGTAAGACCCACCCCTGCTTCTGCCATGCTCACTTATGCTAATGCCTTCGATTCCCAGTTCTGCCTGCTGTTAAGAGAAAGAAGATCTACTTCTTTGGCTGATATGCAAGATGCAGCCTTTGAAATAGAAGCAAACATCATTGCTGCAGAAAGACTCGAAGGTGATGCTGAAAGGAGAAGACAGGGAGGTGAGTCCTCATCATCCTCAGATCCTGAGATCGATGAATTAGCTAGGATGATAGAGTTATTAGCCTCTGAAGTTTCCAAACTAAAGGCTAAGCAGTATTCTAAGGAAGCAGGAGCTCCTTGTTCCTTTACTCTTTCAAAGCCAAATCCATATAGAGGAACACAGGAGCAGTTGCAGATTTTGCAGAGAAGCAGAGATGCAAATGAAGACCAAAGGGTGAAGACCCTTTGTCAAAATATAGTCATCAAAGAAGAGAAATATGAAGAGGAGGAGGTCCATGGTTTGGAAGACAAGGGCAGTGCCCCTTTCTTAACCAGAGTTTCCTTTGAAGAAGCATTATCCAAAGGCACTTCTCATGAGTTTGTTATACCTACAGAACAACAAGCTTGTCAGCAGAAGCAGCGAGCAGCAGGTCCTACCATCCTCAAAGAATCCGAGCCTAAAGCCAGCACATCTTCTAATGGCTATGCAGATCTGCAAATTATCCGACCTGCTTTTGTCCCCAGTCTAGTGATCAAAAAGGGAGAAGAAAGCTCCCCATCATCTTTTGTCCCTCTGTCTACTCAAGTGACAATCCCTCACAGTTGCCCACTAGGCACTGAGGCAGGCCATAACTCAAAGCCCAAGGCTGCGACTGATCATCCCAGTCTTGATATTCTAAAACCTGCTTAGGTAGCCTCCACACAGATTGAAAAGGTAGCTTGTCAGGTGACAGAGGAAGAGGGTGCATAGTTTTGGGACTCCTCCTTGGATGTAGACTGTTCTAAAGAAGATGAAGGAGCAGATGAGGTCTCTGTGTCCTCCACACATGAACACATTGGTACAACATTCATATTAATTGTGCCGGCCACAAGTGACAAAGATAAGTACATAGCAACCATGATTATTCAGCAGGTGTACAAAGGCTCCCATGAAGAACATCCAAGGATGAGAGCACACAGAGAGGGGATGAAATTTGATCCATATCTGCCTATTAAGGTCAAATGCCCCAAACTTTTTGAGGTAGAGGATCAAATCAATCTAGTTTTGCAGCTCTATGATGAACCGGACGAGAGGAGTAGAAACAATTTTGATTGCCCATCATTTGGCCAATTTTTGAATATTTACGTTGTTTAAGGTCCTCAGGCCTTAATGATTGTAAGCAGTTTCTTTTTTAGGTTCTAGTGTAGACTTGGTTTGACTCCATGCCCAATGGATACTAGGCAATGTTTTTAAGCTGGGTTTTGTATGAAGGCATTGGTCTACAGTTCTTGAGACCTCACAGGGAGGATCTCATCCCCAGAAGGAGCCAGTGTTAGCTCTGCTACATAATTCAGTATTTGTTGGGTCAAAGACAGCTTGGCCGTGTTGTTGATGCTAAAAGGGAGCTCACAATAGTCTGTTTCCTTCTTCCCCTTCATTCTCCTTATATTCTCTTGACTCCCGATATCCCGTGTTTCCTCTAAGCCCCGAGCGCTAAACTTTACCCACCATATGATCCAACCATGTGACTCGACGCTTTCATAATCCTTTGCCTTAATCCCCGCCATTGATCATCCTGATCCAATGGTCCCCATCGCTGCAACCCTTTTTCCCGTGTGTTAAACCCTACTAATTTCCCCACTGTCGATCGCATTCACCGTGAGATCTAACGGTGATCGCGCCTCCTTCTCCTGTAAACTACTTGTGATTTAACCCACGGGGAAAATAGTTTCCCCGTCGTCACATCCGACACGCATCGCAGTTCTATTGCATCGTGCCCCCGCATACAGATACCACCTACCCTCTCGAAGCGATGCGGGAAAACCGCTTACCACCCACTCATACGTCCTTCGCTCATTAACATTCGCATGTCTCTACCGCCTGATAGCCATTGGATCTGTCTGATTGCCATCCGATGGCCCACGTGTGTCCATCCACATTTCCTCCTGATAGCTCGCTCCAATTTGATCTCTGCCATCGACCTACCAAATCTGACGACTCACAATCATTTCTCTTCCACCTCGCCTCTTGGTACTCCTCGCCAAGCGTTTTCTGTCATTGATCTGCATGATCTTATGGCCTATTCCCCCTCAGTTCGCCCACACGGTCCTCTCCCACAGCCTTTCCAAACTCCCGAAGAATGAAGGCGGCCACCTACCTATACCTGGCGTAGTTATTCCTCAGCGATTGCATTTAATAGAAAGGATGGCCAAAGAAGGAGAGGACGTGCCTCGAGTAGATCAAGCATTTATCAGTTATGGAGCGTGCTCCATATTACACTCCACCTGCTCAGAGAAGGACTGTAGAACACCAGAGAAAGGTTGATTTGTTCATTAAGACAATCAGATTGTAGCAGAGACCCATATCTGAGAGTTAGGGTGGTTGGTGGTCCATTATGGCCCCTCCACACATAGCACAGTAGCATATCTTTGTAAACAAACTCTATAAAGACCCGAAACACAGATGTAATCAGGTTGATGGATATTGTTTTGATGTAAATTTCAACTTCTAGAGACTGTAACTACTGTGATACCTGCAGCATCTAGTCTTCATTTTTAGCTAACACAAGCTTCTTTTGTTGTTGATTGCTCACTTTCCACTTCTTCTTTGTCCCAGGCTGTGCCTGTTATGCATTTTTCATGTGCTCTTGATGGTTAGCATTAGAGGGGCTGTCATCCCACCTCTGTGTTAGAATCTAGTATGTATTATTGAAGGTGTATGCATGTTTCTATTTTCTTGGTGCCAGAGAACTGTCATCCTATTTGTGCATTAGGATAATAGATTTATAGACCTTTTTACTAGTTGCAGCCGGCCATCACATGGTCTTGTGCATCTGCTGGTGTGGTCAGTATTCTCCATCATCACCGTATACTCAAACTGTGAGTAATTGGTGGTCTAAAGCCTTGTATTCTGGTAGTGATCACCCATGTCTGGGGTTAAGCATAGTAGAAGTGGTTATCTGGCTTGAATATGCATCATTCCTTCCATTCATCCACCTATTTCCAACATTTTTGTTGAGTTTGTAATGTTCTCGAGCATCTCTGATATACAACCTAGGAGAGTTTCTTGGGGTGATAACAAAACCATTCAGCAACAAAAGAATGGCATTCTTAGTCAAGGTTGGCTCCATGATATTAGCACAAGACAATATTTTTTCGTGATGGTAATCACTGTAATTCATTTTAATTCATTTGAAGAGATATTACAACATACAATGATAATGTATGTAAGGGAAGCATGAATTAGAATTGAAAATTTAATTTTCTAGAATTACTTGATCAAAATTCTATGCAAGCAATACCCCAACTTTGTAAACAGCTGGAAAAACAATGTAGTTTCTATCACCTTTAATCACGCATATGGATATTCAAACATGGACACATCAACATTGGCTTTTGTATACACTTGAAGTTGGGTTAAAAACAGTAGGTCATGTTTTTCACTTAAAAATAGTTTTGCATCTTAACATATTTGATCCCTCTCACTTGCTATAGTTAGAGTTAGATTGATCTATGTTGGTTTATCAAGATTATGCTACACTCACTTGAGTGTGAATACCACTTGAGATAATGTAAGATCCAATAGATATATATAGATATATATATATATATATATATATATAAGTTGTGTTGGGTTATGGTCAATTTTAATATTATAGGAAGAATGTTTTATTTAATAATGGGAAGTTTCTATTAGGATTATGTTAGACTCACTTGAGTGTCAATACCCTTTGAGATATGTAACCTCCATAGTTTATTGTCACCCTCAATCCCTTTCCCTAAAATTTATATTTTACTTAATAAAAGCTAAACCCCACACAAATCCATTAATCTACACCTCATAAGACATAAAATTACTTAATTATGCATACAAATTTCTTTTTTCCCCATACAAGTAAAATCGCTTATGTGGGTGGGTAGAAATAAATAAAAATATTAAAGAGATATGCAGAAAAGGAAAATCAATTTTATATAAGGACAATATTGTGATTTTTTTCCATACAATTGAGAGTTAGGGTTTGAAGCTATAGTACGAAAATAAATAAAAATATTATAGGCAAAAACAACTATGTAGAAATGGAAAATCATTTTAATCTAAGGACAATTATTGACGAAGGTTTGATTCCAAGTTAGGCTCGACTCAAGAAGGATTTTAAAAATAGTACATGTTATTACAAAGGTGCATTGCTAAGAAAGTGGAAATGTTGGATGTTATAAATTAAAGTATTTTCCATTTGTATTCTCTTTACAATCTACATATTAGGTTTCATTCACTGATCATAAATGCATGGTACTTGTAGTTTGAAAGAGTCAATCCCAAAATAGGTTTTGGTTAATATTTTTTTTATACTTGATATAATATGTTTACAAAGAATACCTTTGTGAATACTCTGAATGTAGTCTTAAACAACCATCAATTATAGTGGCTCTTTTATTTGAGAAAACACAATTATCTATCAATGCTCCAACTTGACTGTAATATCCATTTTTCACTTGCATCGTAGCTAGGGTTTAATGTGCTGCCATTTGATAGAAATGCCAAATACACCACTAGAAATTTCTACATTTGATTGTGTTGTGTAACTAATTTGTGTCTTCTGCTATGGACTTTTGAGGTGGGGAGTACTAAACATCCAATGGCATCAACAATTTTGGTGATAATTTAGCATTAAATATTTTGTTCTCCTGCGGTCGAAATTTAGATTTTAGTAGATGGAAGAGGAGAACATGCTCATTAATCAACTTCAACAGTAGAGTTGTTGACTACTTTAGACCCTTAGTAATTTGAATTTCATTAGAAAAATGGCTCACTTGATTTTCATCTTAGGGTAGTTAGAATTCAATAGGCAAATGGATAGAATGGCTTTGACACCATCAGTACTACAAAGTTTTAAGGGTCTATTTGGCATTTCAAAAACTTAAGTATATCTTAGAAATTTGAATCATATCAAAAAGGGAAATGATCTCGTCGAGGATCTCTATATGCATTAACTTGTGTAAGGAGAATGGATTTCCAAAATCTTGGCATCATACACTTTCTGGTGCACAAATTTAAAAATTTCTCTTCAACAGCCTCGTACTTCTGCAATGTTACAGAAACAAAGATGGTTTTATAGAGTCATGTTCTATTATAACTTAAACTATCGATGTCATTACTTAGGTTCTAATATATTGTGAACATTCATAATGGTTAGCATCATGACCCAACTATGAAACACAAAAATACCTCATGCTATAGGTGAGATATTGTTGGATGGGCTCCATAATTAGGACTCCTTTCCTTTTAGGACTTGAAATTTTTCCATGCATAAAACTAAAAAACCAAGGATGGAGTAAAATTTAAAATGTTGTGCATGTACAATGACTTATATTTATGGATTGGCGTGATTTTAAAAAATATGAGATCATGACATTGACATCCAGATTCTCACAACTTGTTCATGTGAATACCTATATTAAAACACCAACACCATTGGTTCCATGTGGTTTGTTGGCATACCCTATTTTATTTGGCAATTACAGAATCTACTTTGAGCCTGGAATTGTCAAGTTTTCATATTTTCTTTCAAAATGTCTGCATACAGAGTTACCAAAATATACATCTTCCTTTGTGCCTGTTTAGAGAGCTTCGTTGATTTGTTGGAGACTGATTATAGAAACTCCACCGTTGCTTCATTTGCTGGAAAATGACTTTACTTTGGACCTGGTTATTTCTCATCTTCATCATCATACTTGAAGACCAATTGAAACTGAGCAGAATCTCAATTTCTCCCTGATTACAACTTTTGTTAACATATTTGCAGGATTCTGGCTAGCGTGTATCTTTTCCAGCTTCAACTGTCGATCTTCCAACACTGATCGTATGAAATGGTACTTGAGATGTATGTTTTTAGTCTTGGAATGAAATGTAGAGTTCTTTGCAAGATGTATGGCACTCTGGCTATCACTATATAACCTGCCCAACTCCTGCTTCTTACCCAATTCATCTAGAAACCTTTGTAACCAAATCATTTCTTTACTAGCATCCATAGCAACAACATTCTCTGCTTCCATTATGGAGAGTGAAACAACACTTTGCAGTTTTCAAACCCAACTGACAGTTGTTCCACCTACAGTAAACACATACCCTATTGTGCTCCTCTTGTTATCTCTATCACCCACCATATTTGCGTCAACATATCCCTGTAGAGAAATGTTTGAACCACCAAAGCATAATGCTTTATTTGTGGTACCTCTCAAATACATGAGAATCCACTTCACCACCATCCAATTTTATTTTCCTGGATTGTTCATGTACCTTCTTACAACTCCCACTGCATGTGCAATATCAGGCCTTGTGCAGACCATTGCATACATTAAGCTTCCAACTACTAATGCATATGGAACTTTAGACATATAAGCCATTTCTTCCTGAGTCTTAGGACACACTTCCTTACTTAGTTTGAAATGGCTAGCCAAAGGTATACTAATTGGTTTTGCATTTTGTATATTAAATCTTTTCAACAACTTTTCTATGTACTTATGCTAAGACAATGTTAATTTTTGATTCTTCCTGTCTCTAATTATTCTCATACCAAGGATTTGTTTTGCAGCACCAAAATCCTTCATTGCAAATGAGTTCGCCAATTTTCTTTTGAGCACATTTATTTCCTGCATGTTAGAACCCGCAACAAGAATTCCATGTACATACAATAAAAATATAATATAACTGCCATCATTTTTCCTTTTGAGATAAACACAATGATTAGAGTGACATCTAGTATAACCTTGTTCAGACATAAACCTGTAAAATTTTAGATACCACTACATTGGAGCCTATTTTAAGCCATACAATCTCTTGTTCAACCTCCACACTAGTTTCTCCTTCCCTTTTACCTCATATCCTTGTGGCTGCTGCATATATATCTCTTCCTCCAAATCACCATGGAGAAAGGTTGTCTTTACATGTAATTGCTCAAGATGCAAATCTTCAGTTGTTACTAAACTTAAAATAGTTCTAATTGAAGTCATTTTAACAATAGGAGAAAATATCTCATCAAAGTATATACCATATTCCTGTGCAAACCCCTTCACCGCAAGTCTAGCTTTATACATTTTTCTACCTCCATCTTCTTCCTTCAACCCGTAAACCCATTTATTCTACAATGTTGTTTTACCTGCAGGCAACATGACTAAGTCCCAAGTCTGGTTATGTGCTAAGGATTCCATCTCTTCTTTCATGGCTTTCTCCCACTTCTTCCTGGTTTCTACCTACACTTCTTCTTCATAATATTCTGGTTCACCAGAATCAGTCAATAATACATAATATAATGAAGGAGAGTATCATTTAGGGGGGTCTACTTATCCTGGTTGATCTTCTAACACCACTTTCAGGTGTTTGAGGTGCTTATTGTTGTTGTGGTTGTTGATCATTATGATTTTCAGGAACCATCACTTTTTCTGTGATCTCATTAAGCACTATTTATACTCTGTTTTCTTTTTCTTGTTTCTTTTCCTGCAACTGATCCTTATACAAAACCTTTTCATTGAATATGACATCTCTACTCCTAATGATTTTGGGTTTTTCATAATCATAAAAGAGATAACCAAAATCATTAACATCATATCCAATAAAGGTACATTTGTTTGATTTTTCCTCAAGCTTTGTTCTATTTTCTTTATTAATGTGGATAAAGGCTTCACAACCAAAAGTCTTTAAAAATGAGTAGTTTACCTTTTTACTTGTCCATGCCTCCTCTGGAACACCACCATCCAAGGAACTTCAAGGCCCTCTGTTTATTAGATAAACAATAGTATCTAAAGCATCTGCCTAAAATTGTAAAGGCAATCGTGCATGCAATCTCAAGCACCTTGCATGCTTCACGATTGTCTTTTTCATCCTTTTTGACAGACCATTTTCTTGTGGTCTTCCTGGAACTATCTTCTCTCTGCGAATTCCATTCTCTGAACAGTACCTATCAAACTCTTTCTTGCAATATTAACCTCCATTGTCTGATCTGAGACACTTCAACCTTTTTCCTGTCTCATTTTCAACCAAAGCTTTCCATTTATTGAAAGTATCAAATACATCAGATTTATTTCGAATATAATAAATCAAGGTTTTTCTGGTTGCATCATCAACAAAAGTAACATAATAATGAGATCCACCGAGATATGATACCTGAGCAGGTCCCCATACATCTGTATGCACAAGATCTAATTTTTCACTCTTCTTTTCTTTCCCAACTTTGAGGAATCTGACTATCTTCTATTTTCCATAAACACAATTCTCACAGAATTTTAAATCAACATGCTTCAAACCTGGCAACAAATTTCTTGAGTGAAGAATCTACATCCCCTTCTCACTCATGCACCCAAGCCTATGATGCCACAATGTTGTATCTTCTCCTGTAGAGGTTAAAGCATTAAAATAATTATAAATACCATTGCATAAATACAATGTACCAACCTTTTCTCCTTTTGCTATTACTAGTGCTCCTTTGGCGACCTTCCAGGTTTTATCAGTAAAAGTTGTTACACAACCTTCACCTCCTAACCACCTTGATGAAATTAGATTTTTTTTCAGATCTGCAACATGCCTTACCTCCTTCAATAGCCATTGATTTCCATTCTTATGGTTTATGAAAACTGTACCCATTCGAATGATTTTACAGAGCTTATCATCACCCAATCGAACCTATCGAAAATCTCCTTGAACATAATCATGAAAATGTTTCCTATTAGGTGTGGCATGGAATGAGGCCCTTGAATCTACCACCCAAGCATCAATAATATTTATTAATGGAAGAATCAAAACATCTTGTAATACATCATCTATCACATTCGCTTCATGATTATTTTCTTGTTGCGCATCTCATTCTTTTCCCTTCCGAGACTTGTAGTCTTTCTTTAGGTGTCCTTTCTTCCCACATTTCCAGCACACTATAGCCTGATCTAGACTTGGATTTGGCTTTCCTTGACTTACTGCAATATCTTGGGCTCTTTCCTCTTTCCATTTTTCTTCCCCTAGTCTCTACAGTCAAAGCATTACCTGATGTCTCACCGGAGCTTTTCTGTCGCATTTCCTATCTAAGGATTGCATTGACAACATCATCAAACTTTAAAGTACTAGATCGAGAGATAGAGTTACTAATGGCCATAACTAAACCATTCCAACTTTCTGGAAATGAGCACAGAAATAATAGAGCTATAACTTCATCATCAAAAGTTACCCCTACAAAACTTAACTAACTAGTAACTGTATTAAATTCATTTAAATGATCACCAATAGATCCACCTTCTGACATCTTCATATTAAATAAATGCTTCATAAGAAATACCTTATTTGAGGCCGAGGGTTTTTCATATAGTTTTTCCAATGCCAACATTAAACCCTTTGTTGGCTTTTCCTTTGAAATATTAAAAACTACCGATGCCACTAGGCACAGCCGTATTGTTCCAAGTGTCTTTCTGTCGAGAATATCCCATTTTGCGTCTGTCATACTCACCGGCTTCTTTGTCTTTCTACTCAATGGCAGGTATAAATCTTTTTGATACAGATAATCTTCCATCTTCATATTCCATAGCTAGTAGTTTTGGCCGTTAAATTTTTCGACCCTAAACCTACCATATTCCAGCAATGCTCCCACTCGAATTAGGAACCCTTCTCTCCTACGAGTTTTTCAACCAAATAGACCTTTGGCTCTGATACTAGTTGTTAGAAAATTATATATTATAGAGAAATGGAACACATAAAATATATTGCAGAAATATAAACACAGAAAACACATAAAACAAGAGAGACACAGATATACGTGGTTCACCCAATTTGGGCTACATCCATGGAGAAACAACCAGTCCTTCCTTTTATATTATCCAGCAAACTGAAGAGATACAACCTACAGCAGATTTGTTGTAATTCCCTCTTCTCTCTCACATAATCTCCTCTCTCTTTCTCACTCAGAATACAAATCTACGTAGCCGCAATACAATTCCCTCATATATAGTGAGGGGTTGCCTTCTAGGGCAAAAAACCCTAAATTAAACATAACTTCTGCCATCAGATCTCCACCTAATGAACGGCCTAGATTGACTATGAAATTACAACATTTTACAAGGCAATTTTACATCTATTTTTAGCTTCAAGGCACTACCCCCAATCCCCTACCAGGGTGGGGCTCCAAATAATCTCCGTCGCCCCCCCCTAGACCCCCCTAACAACGTACATTTTATGGGTGGTGTTGCCGCCACATTACGAATTGGGGTCCAATGCGACGTTACCTATGAATAAAGAAGATAACCAGGCTCCACACCCAACAGTTGCGTCACCAATCCGAGACTCTGGATTTGTGAAGTTTTGTCAAAAGCCTTTACTTCTTTGAGAAGGTATGGACACTGTGTAGTGTTTTTGGGTAATTTTGACTATTCACAACTTCATTTTTTTTGGGTGATCTATTCCTGCAAATGCTTTGAAGGGACAACACCTCTTCCAAGAAACATCTATATTATATTGTGTTCAATTTTAACTTTGATAGAAAGGATGACCTATCCATTTCTACATCTTCATGTCCAACCTTAGGAAAAATTCTTGCACTTGGAGTGGCAAGCTTTTTATGACATTCCAAGTGAAGATTACCTACCTATTGATTGTTGTTGGGTGATTTATTCCTGCAAATTCCTTTGAATGTGCAACACCCCTTCTAGGAAATCTCTGACATTATGTTCAATTTTGACTTTAACAGAAAGCATGAACTCTCAGTTTATACATCTTTCAATCGACCTAGAGGCAAGATTGTTGCATATTGTTTTTATTTTATTTCTTGTTATTACCAATTTCAAGCATAGCGAATCTTGGACTTTAAACAAAATATCTAAATATACTTTCAATGTTGGACTTTGAACACAATATTTAACCTTAAGCTAGGCTGATGAGATTGGTTTTTGTAATAACCTCAATAATCTTCTCCTCTTGGGAAGCATGTGTTTCATAATAAATTACCAGAATTCAAAATGACATTTTACAGAAATAATTCAAGAATTTCAAGACAAGTAAAGGAATAAAAGCCAAGTAAAAGGAAGAAAGTTCAGTGCAAGGAGTCATGGCCACATTCTATTTATTTCATGTATATCATTTCAAGGAAAAGTTGATTTTCAAGGTTAAGCTAGATTTATGCAAATTGTATGTGTGCTTCTTGAAATTTGATATATTTTGATATTTGTACTTGTGTTGCAGCTATTGTTGCATGGGTAGTAGGGGAGCCTCTGAAGATTAAAAAAGTAGAGGTGGCTCCCCAATAGGAAATGGAAGTCATAATCAAAATTCATTATACTTGTGTCATACACTAACAGAGGGGTTATGATAAATGATGGAAAACAAGGTTTTCAAAAGATGGGATTACATGATACCTCATATTGATTTGGAATAAATTTCTAATGACAAGACAAAAGTGGATTTTCCTTGAATCTATAATCCCTTATGCATGATTTGAATCCACACTTAGTAGGTTATCTATCTGTCAAGCGGCATAAATGCAAGATTTACACCAGCATTTAAGTTTTCAATATGAGTAAGTAAAATTAGAGGCGTAGCAGAATATATGCCAGAATACGACCTCAGGGATCTGTCAAATAAAAATAAAGCTTTTGCAAGAAATTCAAAAGAAGCATCATTCGGGAAAAATGAACAAGACTTTTTGAAAATAAAGTAAACACACTCTGGGAATCTACTTCTGGCTCCTCTTCTAGGTTGAGTTGACTCCTGTAGTAAGTCTTCCTCAGTTGTCCAGGGGACAAGGGAATGTAGGCCCCATTCAAAACAAAGCGATTTAAGAAATAAAGAATGAAAAAACCTCTTAAAATATTAATGATATGTTGCAAAGATGAAAAGCATGAAATAAAACACAAGGCAACTTATTTCCAATTAATCTAATGAAACCATTGAAATCTTTTAAAAGAGATCTACATTATACTGCTTCTTTGGAAATGATTCAATATTCAAGTTTAAGGAAAGTGTGCATTTGTCTTTGTTACAAGTTTTCATTCCTGGCCTGAATCATCGTTCCTACACCACAATAGCGTTCCTGCACTGGAAGGATGTTCCTATACTAAAACGATGTTCCTACACCAGAAGTTTGTTATGTTCTTGCACTGAGTATATCGGCATGAAGAAACAATCAATTATGATGAAGGGATATAACTTTTAACCTTAAAACATTCCAAGAATTCTTGTGAGAAATTCACTTGCCAATAAAACAATATGATAATCTTTCCTTATGCTCATCCTGGAATTTAATTATTAAAATTTCAAGAATGAATGTTTCTCTTCATAGTGCAGGAATCAGTCTCACATCTCAAATAGTTTTAAGGCAGTCATGAGTTTAATCAACTAGAATTATTAGTAAACCATAATATCCTTCAATCATAAAAATGCTTAATGATATCATTAAATTCAAATGTCCAGAGCAATGGAATGAGATTACAAATCAAGCAATCAAAGCATAAAACATAATTATGGAATGATATTGCAAAACTGTATCAAATCACACTTGAACACCATGCATCTATAAAAACAAAATGTAAGAGGAATGGGGCAACAGACTGGCTAGTGGGCCCAACCACCTAGCTCATTTCCCTTGCAGCAATTAAATCACAGTGCTAGTAGATTCAAAAGAAACATAAATGTAAATAGAATGCTAGAATACATATTAATCGCGAAGTCCTATTACTTAATTGCTGGACAATGTAGTGTTGTGCTCTAGTGGTCTACTCCAGGGATCATCCCATTGGGCACGTAGGCTCCTCCTTCCTTGCAAAATTAGAATCGATCCCTCTTATATAATGAAATGTGATTTACAAAATACCATTCCCTCACACCTACATAACTACTTCCTTTATAATATTTTTACATGATAATTTCCTTAGAAAACAACATGGATATTCAATCCCAACTAATTCTCATGAAATAGAATATTAGCACAATTGTTTCCCTATTGAAAGAATGAAGATTGATACGAATTTCCCAAATCTGGGTGTTCTCTGGAATTCTGGAAAAATTGGTATTTTTAACAAACTACCTCCAATGAACTCTTCGTATCTCCCAAACCATGATGAATTTTAGAAATATATTTGAGGCTTAGTCAATTTTCTATACTAGGACCAAAACCCATGCTCCATAATTTCTCTATTTGACTTCACCTGCAAAGAAATCGAGGAGGAAGTTTGAAGTCTGGAAAATGCTACGAATTCAGGGCCGAAGCATTAATTATTCCCTAAATATAAGTTCGTATGACCTGGGTGTATCTTGACTCATGTGGAAGTGTTCAAAAAAAATTTAGAACAAAAACATCTTTCATATTTTCCCAGAAATGTGACAATGTATGAAAGCCCCAAATTGGTGCAGGAATGTTGTAAAATCTAAATTGGTGTAGGAATTCGATACATGGTGCAAGAACGTTGTATGATACAGGAAGGTGAATGCAGGACCAAGGCTTGTTGGCATATGCATAAAAACATGATCAACTCAGTTTTAAACAGTAGTTTGAGAAGAATCTTGTACTCCAATGGATGTGGAAATTTCTTGTTACATCTACGAGCAAGTATATGGTAAGCACGACTTCTCCCTGGGAATGTTAAGGTCCATGCCAAGCTAGAAAATCTAGTAGCACTAGTATCTCTTGTATTGTTGGTACAAGAATAACTAGTACAAGAACTGCTAGTACAGGAACTATTAGCACTTGCCACAAAAGCGCGTAACATTAATGACATTTTCACACTAAATACTCTTCAAATTAACAAAACAAGAAGAGTTCATAGATCAACAACTGTCAGGTCTAAATGCCTGTAAATAGTAACTTAATAATGCATAAAAGAATAATAATGATTATAGACATTTAGTATAGGCTTAAAATTATTTAGTAAAATCATGAAAATCTGGACAAAATGGAGGCTCAACACTCCCCCACGCTGACCTTCTTGCATGTTCTCATGCAAGATGAATTATAAGATTATAAAACCATGGAAGAAGGCAGGGGGGATGTTTAAACATGCTTCTCGATAAAAATGTTAGCAAAAATCTTAGCAAGGAAATATTAAGATATCATGATATGTTATCATTTTTAAAGCATTCATCAAGTCGGCAACATCACTATTACAGTGCCAACTAAAACCATGTTACAACCCTTATGAAAGTATCGAGTGCAAGAATGATAAAATTGCAACAATATCAGGTATAGGAAAGCAATGCTTTGTACCATACATTATGGAAAAAGAGTACTACACCTTTATGATAGACAACACATACCTATTGTCCTATTTCAAATGAGCTCCCTACTTGTCATAGATTTCAGAGCTCTTATTTCTGCCTAGAGTCTTATTAACATTCATGATAAAAAAAATCAAATGTTCGCTAAAAAGGTTCAATTTCAAAAAGAATACCACAAGATTCCTCCACCTACTATAGCAATCCTTTACCTAGGTCATGTAGTGCTTATTTAGAGGTAGCTACAATCAACACACATTATTTTCCATCAACACATAGTGAGTAATCATCGCTAAGAAATTCATCACTCTAAATACCATAAAGAATTGAGGTGAGCTATGATACGAGAAAAAGGAAATAAAAATAGAATAGTATGACACCTTCCTGGACCAGTCAACAACCTCTTCGTTGAAAACTCTAAATTTTGTTGTCATCTAGATGCAAATCTAAATTTCTTCTAAATTTAGTACAAAGAATTACCTCGACCAAGGGTGCCACATCATTAATGGTTCCTAATTTTTGAAAGTTAGAACTCAAAGAATCATGCTCAAATCATATTAAAACAATTGTCTAAGAAATAAAATGATGAGTTTTATGGAAAGAGAAAGATAATCGAGTAAATATTAGTATGCAATTAAATTTAATACCACATACATGGCCCTGTTGCCTGCATGCGTCTATAGACTCGATAGGGATATCTTTTAAGCCAGTGAAATTCCTGTGTCCCACTTACTAGATATAGATTCAAAGATATATTATTTAATTTTAAAAATTAGATGAAGGCCACTATCCTCGCTTGGTAACCAACTAATGGTAGTTCCACTCACAAGAAATAACATGGATGAATAGGCCGGCTTGTGATGAGACCTCCTGTCTTCTAGCTTTTCAGCTGAAAGCCATTACTCTGGCTTGGTGACCAGCACAATAATGTCATGCATGTTAGGTCCCATGATCATGGTAGGTAGGGTCATCACGAGACCTCCTATCCTCCCCTAAATCTTTTATAAATTCTGATTATAGTTAACTTCAAATGTTACTTAATCAGTGGGGAGGCAGATCTACTCCTTAAGAGTACGGGATGGCGTGAAAAGTTCTTAATGACTAATCATTACTGGCTAGTTCCTCTACCCTAAAGACTTGTTAAGAATATCCCAGATAATGACTGAAAGATTCTTTAAGTTAATAATGCTAGTGTTCTCATGAATAGCTTATTATGATCTTTACAAGAGTGGTCCATCATAGGGGGCTCTCCAATAGTACCTTCTAAGTGAAACTGAAAATATATATCTCAGATGACAACTTCATTAGAGTGGTTAATCATGGTTACTTTCGTAAAATCATGAGGTATTAGAGTGAATCATACTCAGCAAGGTTTGTAACAAATGTGCGTGTTAACAACCGATGTAGATCAAAAGAAGTTTCAGTGGCTATGCTTTGGAAGTCAAAACCCTAATAACATTGTTATAACAGCTTTATTCATGGAATTTCTTTATTCTTCTACCCTACTCTACCCTAAGAATCGAAAGACTCCCTTTTAAGTATAGGAGGACTTCCAGTGAAACCAAGTGCACAACAAGAGGATAATCATATTCATGTTCAAATTTAGAAAGTATATGTGAGAAAATAACAGAACATGAGGTACCAGCTGCATTAACTGATGTGATGCTACAAATTGTTGAATGATAAGGGAGGGATGAATACTGACAGTCATATGAAACCAATATTCTATGGGATCCATATACTCTTGGTCATTTGTTTCGTGGGCAACATCTGGTGCATCATCCAAATCCTCCAATTTTCTTTTTTCATCCTCTAAAGTGTACGCTAGATCAGCTTGGTGTTCTTCAATCTCTACTTTTGATGTCTTCTCCTCATCAAGCATGATCCATATATTCTCAGTCTCCCTAGGAAGATCTTTTGGTTCTTCATGATTCTCTTCTTCCAAAGGAGTAGACTGATTTCTAATTGATGTCTAGATGTGTTCCTTTTGTGAAGCAGAGACCCCAACTTCTGCTAGAATTTGAGATAGTTATTTGAATAACATCACACTTCCTGGAATTTTCCTGCTAGCTGGAAAGTCTTGTCAACACCTGGATTGAGAGCGGGGGAATTTTTAGCACCTGAAAAACTCAAAATATCAATTGCAGTAAAAAGAACAAACCAAGATTGTAAAGTAAGGAAATCACACTTGCGGAAATTAAATAACATCTATTTTAGAAGAAAAAAAAGTAAAACACTTTGCAGTAAAAAAATTGTTCATAAAAAACTCAATTGCAGTAAATCAAGCACCACACTTTGCAAAAAGAAAATTACTCATAAAAACTAAATTGCAGTAAAAGAAACAAATCAGGCATCACACTTTGCAGTAAATGAAATCACTCATTTACAGAAAGGAAAACCTGGCTTGTGAGCTCTCTGGGAATGTCGTCTAGTATGCTTGATTAAGCAAGGGGAATCTTATTAATGTAAAAATTCATTTGTGAAGGAAATGGAAAAGCATGAAAAATCATGAGGCCCTATCCTACAACGCCTTCCCAACAATGGTGCCAAAATGTCGGGCAGCCTAAATGCAATATTTACACCAACATTTAATTTGTCAATATAGGTAAGTAAACTTAGAGGTTTAGAAAAATATATGCCAGAATACAAACTCAGGGATCTGTCAAATAAAAATCAAGCTTTTGCAAGAAATTCAAAAGAAGCATCATTTAGGAAAAAGGAACAAGACTTTTTGAAAGTAAAGTAAACACACTCTGGGAATCTACTTCTAGCTCCTCTTCTGGGTTGAGTTGACTCTTGCAGTAAGTCTTCCTCAGTTGTCCAAGAGATAAGGGAATGTAGGCCCCATTCAAAAGAAAGCAATTCAAGAAATAAAGAATTCAAAAAACTCTTAAAATATTACTACTATGTTGCAAAGATGAAAAGCATGAAATAAAACATAAGCCAACTTCTTTCCAATTAATCTAATGAAATCATTGAAATCTTTTAAAAGAGATCTACATTATATTGCTTCTCTAGGAATGATTCAATATTAAAGTAAGGAAAGTGTGCATTTTTATTTGTTACAAGTTTTCCTTCCTGGCGTGAATCATCGTTCCTGCAATGGAACGATGTTCCTATACTAAAATGATGTTCATGCACTAGAAGTCTGTTCTGTTCCTGCACTGAGTATACCAGCCTGAAGCAGCAGTCAATTATGATGAAGGGATATAAATTTTTAACCTTAAAACATTCTAAGAATTCTTTTGAGAAATTCACTTGCCAATAAAACAATATGATAATCTTTCCTTATGCTGATCCTAGAATTCAATTATTAAAATTTCAAGAATGAATCTTTCTCTTCATAGTGTAGGAATTAGTCTCGTATCTCAAATAGTTTTAAGGAAATCATGAGTTTAATCAACTAGAATTCTTAGTAAACCATAATATCCTTCAGTCATAAAAATTATTAACGATATCATTAACTTCAAATGTCTAGAGCAATGGAATGAAATTACAAATCAAGCAATCAAAGGATAAAACAAAATTATGGAATGAGATTGAAAAATTGTATCAAATCACACTTGAACACCATGCAGCTAACAAAAAAAAATGTAAGAGGAATGGGCAACAGACTGGATGGTGTGCCTAACCACCTAGCTGATTTCCCTTGCATCAATTAAATCACAGCGCCAATAAATTCAGAAGAAACATAAATGTAAATAGTGCTAGAATATATATTAATGGTGAAGTCTTGTTACATAATTACTAGACAATGCAGCATTGGGCTCCAGTGGTCCCCTCTAGAGATCATCCCACTATGCACGCAGGCTTCTCCTTCCCTTCACAATTAGAATCGATCCCTCTTCTACAATGAAATGTGATTTACAAAATACCAACCCCTCACACCTACATAAATCCTTCCTTTTATAATATTTTTACATGATAATTTCCTTAGAAAACAACATGGAGATTGAATCCCAACTAATTCTCATCAAATATAATATCAACACAACTGTTTCCCTATTGAAAAATGAATATTTGATACGAATTTCCCAAATCTAGGCATTTTCTGGAATTCTGGAAAAATTTGGTATTTTTAACAAACTACCTCCAAATAACTCTTCGTATCTCCCAAACCGTTATGAATTTTAGAAATTTGTTTGAGTGTTAGTCAATTTTCTATACTGGGACAAAAACCCATGTTCTTGAATTTATCTATTCACCTTCACCTACATGGAAATCGAGGAGGACGTTGGCAGTCTAGAAACTGATGTGAATTCAAGGTTGAAGCATTAATTATTCCCTAAATATAATTCCGTATGACCTGGGTGTATCTTGACTCATGTGGAAGTGTTCAAACAAAATTTTGAACAAAAACCTCTTTCATATTTTCCTAGAAATGTGTCAATGTATGAAAGCCCCAAATTGGTGTAGGAATGTTGCTGTAGAATTGAATTGGTGCCAGAATGCTGTAAAATCTGAATTGGTGCAGTGATTTGATACGTGGTGAAAGAACATTGTATGATACAGGAAGGTGAATGCAGGACCAAGGCTTGTTGGCATATACATAAAAACATGATCAACTCAGTTTTAAAGAGTAGGTTGAGAAGAATCTTGTACTGCAATGGATGTGGCAATTTCTTGTTACATCTACGAGCAAGTAATGTTAAGCACGACTTCTCCTGGGGAATTTCAAGGTCCATGCCAAGCTAGCAAATACAACAGCATTAGTATCTCTTGTACTGCTGGTATAGGAACAACTGGTACAAGAACTGCTAGTACAGGAACTGTTAGCACCTGCCACAAAAGAACCTAACATTAATGACATTTTCACATTAAATACTCTTCAAATTAAAAAAACAAGAAGAGTTCATACATAAACAACTGTAAGCTCTAAATGCCTCTAAATAATAACTTAATAATGCGTAAAAAGAATAACAATGATTATAGAGACTTAGTACAGGCTTAAAATTATTTAGTAAAATCATGAAAATCTGGACAAAACGGAGGCTCAACACTCCCCCACGCTGACGTTCTTGCATGTCCTCATGCAATCCTAATTATAAGATTATAAAACCATGGAAGAAGGTAGAGGGGATGTTTAAATATGCTTCCCGATAAAAAAATCAGCAAAAATCTTAGCAAGGAAATATTAAGATATCATGATATGTCATCATTTTTAAGGAATTCATCAAGTCTACAACATCACTATTACAGTGCCAACTAAAACCATGTTACAACCCTTATGAAATTATCGAGTGCACGAATGATAAAATTGCAACAATATCAGGTACAGGAAAGCAATGCTTTGTACCATACATTATGGAAAAAGAGTACTGAACCTTTATGATAGACAACACATACCTACTGTCATGTTTCAAATGAACTCTGTGCTTGTCATAGATTTCAGAGCTCTTATTTCTACCTAGAGTCTTATTAACAATTCATGATAAAAAAAAAGTCAAATGTTTGCTAAAAAGGTGCAATTTCAAAAAGAATACCACAAGATTCCTGCACCTACTATAACAGTCTTGTACCTAGGTCATGCAGTGCTTATTTAGTGGCAGCCACAATCAACACATATTGTTGTCCATCAACATAGTGCTGAGTAATTCATCACTCTAAATACCATAAAGAATTGAGGTGAACTATGATAACAGAAAAGGGAAATAAAAATAGAACAATATGACACCTTCGTAGACCCATCAGCGACCTCTTCATTGAAAACTCTAAATTTTGTTGTCATCTAGATGCAAAACTGAATTTCTTCTAAATCATGTACGAAGAATTACCTCCTCTAAGGGTACCACATCATTGAAGATTCCTAATTTTTGAAAGATAAAACTCAAAGCATCATGCTTAAATCATCTCAAAACCATTGTCTAAGAAATAAAATGATGATTTTTATGGAAAGAGAAAGATAACTGAGTAAATATTAGTATGCAATTAACTTTAATACCACAGACAGGGCCCTGCTACTCGTAAGCGTCTATAGCCTCGACAGGGATATCTTTTAACCCAATGAAATGCCTATGTCCCACTTACTAGATATAGATTCAAAGATATCTTATTTAATTTTAAAAATTAGATGAAGGCCACTGTCCTAGCTTGGTAACTAGCTGATTTCAGTGCCACTCACAAGAAGTAACATAGATGAATAGGCCGGCTCGTGATGAGACCTCATGTCTTCCATCTTTCCAGCTGAAAGCCATTACTCTAGCTTGGTGACCAACACAGTAATGTCATGCATGTTAGGTCCCATGATCGCGGTAGGTCGGCTCATCATGAGACCTCCTATCCTCCCCTAAATCTTTTGTAAATTTTGATTGTAGTTAACTTCAAATGTTACTTAATAAGTGCGGAGGTAGATCTACTCCTTAAGAGTACAGGATGCCGTGAAAAGGTTTTAATGACTAATCATTATTGGCTAGTTCCTCTACCCTAAAGTCTTATTAAAAATATCCCAGATAACGACTCAAAGATTCTTTAAGTTAATAATGCTAGTGTTCTCATGAATAGATTATTATGATATTTACAAGAGTGGTCCACCATAGGGGGATCTCCAATAGTACCTTGTAAGGGAAACTGAAAATATATATCTCAGATGACAACTTCATTAGAGTGGTTATTTGCAAAATCATGAGGTATAAGAGTGAATCATACTCAACACGATTTGTCACAGATGTGTGTGTGAACAACCAATGTGGATCAAAAGCAGTTTCAGTGTCTATGCTTTGGAAGTCAAAACCCTAATAGCATTGTTGTAACAACTTTATTCATGGAATTTCTTTATTCTTCTACCCTAAGAAGCGGAAGACTTCATTTTAAACATAGGAGGACTTCCAGTGCAACCAAGTGCGCAACAAGAGGATAATCATATTCATGTTCAAATTTAGAAAGTATATATGAGAAAATACCAGAACATGAGGTACCAATTGCATTAACTGATGTGATGCTACAAATTGTTGAATGATAAGGGAGGGATGAATACTAATAGTCATCTGAAACCAAGATTCTATGGGATCCATATACTCTTGGTCATTTGATTCATGGGCAACATCTGCTGCATCATGAAAATCCTCCAATTTGCTTTTTTCATCCTCTAAAGTGCAGGTTGGATTAGGTTGGTGTTCTTCAATCTCTGATTCTGATGGCTTCTCCTCATCAAGCATGATCCATAGCTTCTCAGTCTCCCTAGGAAGATCTTCTGGTTCTTCATGATTCTCTTATTCCAAAGGAGTACACCAATTTATAATTGATGCCAAGAGATGTTCTTTCTATGAAGCAGAGACCCCAGCTTCTGCCATAATTTGAGATATTTCTTTGAATAACATCACACTTCCTAGTGTTTTCCTGTTAGCTAAAATTTCTTGTCAGCAACTAGATTGAGAGCAGGGGGTTCTTTTAGCACCTGAAAAGCTCAAAAGATCAATTGAAGTAAAAATAACAAACCAAGATTGTAAACTAAGGAAATCACACTTGCGGAAATTAAATAATGTCTATTGCAGAAGAAAATAAGTAACACACTTTGCAGTAAAAGAAATTGCTCATAAAAAACTCAATTGCAGTAAATCAAGCATCACATTTTGCAGAAACAAAAATTACTCATAAGAACTAAATTGCAGTAAAAGAAACAAATTAGGCATCACACTTTGAAGTAAAGGAAATCACTCATTTGCAGAAAGGAAAACATAGCTTGTGAGCTCTCTAGGAATGTTGTCCAGTATGCTTTAGCAAGCAAGGGGAATCTCGTTAATCTAAAAATTCAATTACGAAGGAAAGGGAAAAGCATGAAAAATCATGAGGCCTTATCCTACAACGCCTCCCCGACAACGACGCCAAAATGTCGGGCGGCATAAATGCAATATTTACACCAAAATTTAATTTTTCAATCCAGGTAAGTAAACTTAGAGGCGTAGCATAATATATGCCAGAATACAACCTTAGGGATCTATCAAATAAAAATCAAGATTTTGTAAGAAATTCAAAATAAACATCATTCGGGAAAAAGGAACAAGACTTTTCGAAAGTAAAGTAAACACACTCCGAGAATCTACTACTGGTTCCTCTTCTGGGTTGAGTTGACTACTGCAGTAAGTCCTCCTTAGTTGTCCAGGGGACAAGGGAATGCAGGCCACATTCAAAAGAAAGGGATTCAAGAAATAAAGAATGAAAAAACCTCTTAAAATATTACTGCTATATTGCAAAGATGAAAAGCATGAAATAAAACATAAGGCAACTTCTTTCCAATTAATCTAATGAAACCATTGAAAGGTTTTAAAAGAGATCTACATTATACTGCTTCTCTGGAAATGATTCAATATTAAAGTTTAAGGAAAGTGTGCATTTGTCTTTGTTACAAGTTTTCATTCCTGGCCTGAATCATTGTTCCTACACCGCAACAACATTCTTACAATGGAACGTTGTTCCTGTACTAAAATGATGTTCTTGTACCGAAAGTATGTTATGTTATCGCATTGAGTATATCGTCCTAAAGCAGCAGTAAATTATGATGAAGGGATATAAACTTTTAACCTTAAAACATTCCAAGAATTCTTGTGAGCAGTTCACTTGCCAATAAAACAATATGATAATCTTTCCTTATGTTGATCCTGGAATTTAATTATTAAAATTTCAAGAATGAATGTTTCTCTTCATAGTGTAGGAATCAGTCTCGTATCTCAAATAGTTTTAAGGTAGTCATGAGTTTAATCAACCAGAATTCTTAGTAAATCATAATATCCTTCAGTCATAAAAATGCTTAACAATATCATTAACTTCAAATTTCCAGAGCAATGGAATGAAATTACAAATCAAGTAATTAAAGCATAAAATAGAATTACGAAATGAGATTGCGAAATTGTATCAAATCACACTTGAATACCATGCATCTATCAAAACAACGTGTAAGAGGAATGGGGCAATGGATTGGCTGGTGGGCCCAACCACCTAGCTCATTCCCTTGCAGCAATTAAATCACAGTGCTAGCAGATTCAGAAGAAACATTAATGTAAATAGAATGCCAGAATATATATTAATCACAAAGTCCTGTTACATAATTGCTGGACAATGCAGTGCCGGGCTCCAGTGGTCCCCTCTAGGGATCATCCCATTGGGCATATAGGCTCCTCCTTGCCTACACAATCAGAATCGATCCCTCTTCTACAATGAAATGCGATTTACAAAATACCATCCCCTCACACCTGCATAACTCCTTCCTTTTATAATATTTTTACATGATAGTTTCCTTAGAAAATAACATGGAGATTGAATCCCAACTAATTCGCATCAAATAGAATATCAGCAAAACCATTTCCCTATTGAAAGAATGAAGATTTGATACGAATTTCCCAAATCTGGGCATTTTCTCGAATTTTGGAAAAATTGGTATTTTTAATAAACTTCCTCCAAAGAACTCTTCGTATCTCCCAAACCGTGATGAATTTTATAAATCTATTTTAGGCTTAGTCCACTTGCTATACTGGGAAGAAAACCCATGTTCCAGAATTTCTCTATTTGCCTTCACCTGCACTGAAATCGAGGAGGAAGTTGGCAGTCTGAAAACTATTGCGAATTCGGGGTTGAAGCATTAATTATTTCCTAAATATAAGTCCGTACGATCTGGATGTATCTTGACTCACGTGGAAGTGTTCAAACAACATTTTGAACTAAAATCTCTTTCATATTTTCCCAGAAATGTGTCAATGTATGAAAGCCCCAAATTGGTGCAGCAATGTTGCTGTATAATTGAATTCGTGTAGGAATGCTGTAAAATCTGAATTGGTGCAAGAATTTGTTGCATGGTGTACGAACTTGCATGATACATGAAGGTGAATGTAGGACCAAGGCTTTTTGGCATATGCATAAAAACATGATCAACTCTGTTTTAAACAGTAGTTTGAAAAGAATCTTGTACTCCAATGGATGTGGCAATTTCTTGTTACATCTACGAGCAAGTAAATGGTAAGCACGACTTCTCCCGGGGAATTTCAAGGTCCATGCCAAGCTATCAAAGACAGCAACATTAGTAGCTCTTATCCTGCTAGTATAGGAACAACTGGTACAAGAACTGCTAGTACAGGAACTGTTAGCACCTGCCACAAAAGAGCCTAACATTAATGACAGTTTCACATTAAATACTCTTCAAATTAACAAAACAAGAAGAGTTCATAGATAAACAACTGTCAGCTCTAAATGCCTCTAAATAATAACTTAATAATGCGTAAAAATAATAATAATGATTACAGACACTTAGTACAAGCATAAAATTATTTAGTAAAATCATGAAAATCTGGGCAAAACGGAGGCTCAACACTATCTAGTGCATCATGCATGTCTCTTATGAGTCCACACGCCCCTTTTCCAAAGGAGAATTTGTGATTATGTGAGGGAATTTTGCAATAGCTATAACTAAACTTTGGAGAAATGGTACAAAACTTAAAAAGTCAAAAACACATTATTGCCAACTTTCTCCCAATCTCTATTGGGATCAGAGACAACCTTGTCAAATCCTTTTGTTCTTGTTTTTCAAATGGTGTATATTGATCATTTTGGGAGATGTGAGCCAACCATCTAAATTGATGCTCTCTGATAAACTTTTTATGTAGCTCCACAAAATTCCATACAAGAGGAAGTCAAGAACAAGACACTCCATAAAATTCCATACGAGAGGAAGTAAAGAACAAGACGTGACTTCAGGAGTGTGCTTGATTTTAGGAATCATATATTAAGGAGAAGAAGCATATGCATTCATAGGCATAGAGGAAGTTTTGCCAACATTTGTGTCAAAAGTATAATTAAGGCCATGAAAATACTTTGGATCTTTCAATAACCACTACCTAAATGGAAATCAATACCCTACAAGATTTGTGTACACAATTGATTCAAAATCTCATATCTTCATTGCACAGATCCATGGTAAAAATCTAAGAAAAGAATTCGAGACAAGCATTACAAGCTACCATTGCCTGCATACTCTTATTATAAGCAAGAAGATAAATTTGGAATGCTAAGAAATATATATTATTCTCTTTCTAAATAAGAATGAGATTAGAATTTGAGAGAACCCTACAAAGACTACTTCCAAAAAATCTTGACTGATTATTGAGGTTTTATAAGGATTTTACAAGTATGGGGGTAAATTTTACAAGCTTTCTTGTGTTAGTCTCTTCTTGAAATCTGATATATTTTGATATTTGTACTTTTGTTGCAGTTGTTGTTGCATGGGCAGTAGGGGAGACATATAATCACACTCCAAATTCTTCAATAATTTTGTCAACCACAGGAAAAGACAAAATACAATTTGGGAGATAATAAACCAGGAGGGTGCGAAGGTCAATAAATTTTCAGAAATAGCTGGGGTTGGGAAGTCATACTTTCAATCTCTTTTCAAGGAACCTGGAAGTTTTGAAATTTTCTTTTTTCTTACCAAGTTTTGACTCAGAAGAGGATAATGAGATGTTAATGGAAGAAGTATTGAAGGAGGAACTTCAGTCAGTTCTAGCAGCTTTTCAAAAAGATAAAATCCTTGGGCCTGATGGATGGATGGTAGAGTTATTTATGGGCTTCTATGAGTTGGTTGAAGAAGATATTTTAACAGTAACAAAGGAGATTAAAAATGTAGGCTAAGTGTTGAGCTCCCTTAACTCAAACTCCATTGTGTGTTGATTTAAAAGAAATATAGGCCAGATGGATGGTAGAGTTATTTATGGGCTTCTATGAGTTAGTTGAAGAAGATATTTTAAGAGTAATAGAGGAGGTTAAAATCTTAGATCAGGTATCAAGCTCCCTAAATTCAACCTTCATTATGCCCTAGTTCCAAAGAAATATAGGCCATAATCCTTTGCATAATTCAGACTCATCTCTTTGTGCAACTGCTTGTACAAAATTGTTTCAAATATTCTAGCCTCCATAATTCAAAATAATTATCACAAATGCCATTTCTCTAGATAAGTTTGGATTTCTTGGAGATAGGAAAATTTATGAAGCAATTGATGCTGCCCAAGAAGGGCTTCACACAAGAAAATCTAAAAATTGCAAGGAAGTAGTGTTAAAACTTGATATTATCACCAAACAATTGATCATCTAGCCTAATTTACTAGATGGATCGAAGTACACCATGTAAAGCCAATTTTACCATAGTAAAATTGCTTTCAGTGTGAGAAATTACTTAATAAATCACCTTTGTTAAGTAATTTATAGTTAAACCCATGAAGAATAATTAAATAAATCACTATTTATTTTATTTTCTTCTAGGAATAATTAATTAAACCATTGTTTTATTATTATTCCTTGTCAAATTTGACCTAATCATGAAAAATAAACAAATAAATCATTATTTTTCTTATTTTTCTCTAAGAATAATTAATTAATCACTAATTAATTATTATTCTTTGTTAAATTTGACTAAATCCCTTAGGAATAATTAAATAAATCCCTATTTGTTTATTATTCCATAACTAATTCATTGAGATGATAAATAATTCATTTATTTATTTATTATTTCTGAATAAAAGTTTAGATACTTTTTCCCTCCTAAACAAATATAATAAAATATTCCAAGTGGTTATTCCAAGAATGGGATCAATAATATTTTATTATTGCTCATTATTCAAGGATAACTCAATATTTTTTTATAAATAGAAGGGTTTTCCATTCATTATTCACTTTTGATCATTTTCATTGTTGCACTCACTGTTGTAACTGTTGTTCCTTAAGAAACCAATTTCCTCACTGTAGGGAAATTGTGCTTAAGACATTAATAAATATTATTTACTTTCACTTATCTGTCACTTAGATATATGTTGTGTCTTTAAATGAAGGACTTGGAAACTTGGTCTTTAACCCTTTAGTACATGTATGACCAGAACATCTCAGAATGCAATTTGTTGCTAGATATAAATGATGAATGAAGAAAGCTTGAAGGAAAAGTTAAAGATAGTATGTTTATCTTTCACAGAAACTACTATCCATCACTTAGAAGAATTATGGAAATGAGAACTGAGTCACAGACAATATGCTGGTCTTTCACATAAACTATTATCTATAACTTAGAAAGGAGGTGAGGGCTTCAAGTATAGGAGCGTTCTTTTAAGGAATTTTAACTTTATCTACATAAGAAAATAAAGAACTAGAACTTCATTACTATACTTGAAAAGAAGAAAACATAGCCTGACACATCACAAAGAAGATTACAAAATTATATGCAACAAATCATGGAAACTTCTAATTCTTTCATTAATCAACAATGATGTCAGGAATATAGTGGCCTAGTCTTTGGGTTCTCCAAAATTCGAACCACCAACCCTTTCTCTGTAAAATTTTCTGTTTTTATACATTTGTGAAACAGTTGTGAAACTATCAAACTACTAAACTGTTTCCCTAACTATCTAAATTAAAAAATTATTACAGAATTTTACAGAGGTTTAAAGACACCTCAAAGAACATAAAATAACAAAAAACAACTGAATTTAGAAGAGGTCAATAATTACTTACTTGCTCTGATAATCTGTTGTCGAGTTCCTCTGCATATGTCTTAATCTACTTTAATCATAATGCATTGTGTTAGATTTGTATAAACCTGAGCCTATGCATGTATCAGATACATTTTAATTGGCCAAAACACCAAAAAACCCAAACAATTGCCTTTTCTTCAGATTCAGCCTTAACATTGATTTTCCCTTTATATAACGATATTAACGCAAAGCACCGGAACTGAAAAGGAATTAACTTGGTTTAATAACTCCATCGGATCCGGAATCTCATCGCATATCGCAGTCGACGCTTTCCATATATATATACAATATGTTACTGATACGACGGACCCACCGCAATTATAAAACGTAATATATATGCTTTTGGGTTCGGCCATCGCAATTGCAATCAGCGGAACCAACCTCTATATGCATAAAGGTTTTGTGGACCCGACAGAATTATAAAACGCAATATATATTATATCGGGTCCGGCTTACCCATATCGCAATCAGTGCTTATTTATATTATAATCCCTTTATAATAGAAATATATAAAAATGTGTAATCATAATGTATATGAAGGACTTTTTGATATGGCGGACTCGACGGGACTTAAAACCACAATGTATATACCTTTCGGGTCCGACTATCGTGAATCGCAATCGGCAATCGGTGAATGAACCAACATATGTATTCAGCACTTTACGGACCTGCCAGGCTTTTAAATATAACATAGATATGTTTCAGGTCTGCCATCATAAATCACAATCGGCGGATCTATATACATATACATAACTGTGGACCCATCGAACTTTATAAAACATAACTTATGGTATTTCGGATTCGGTGTTAACACTTTAACACATGTTTCCTTTGTAAATCTGATGTATTCCTTTATTTCTTTCTCGTTTCGATATGCAATTATATATATATATATATATATATATATATATATATATATATATATATATATATATATATATATATATATATATATATATATATATATATATATATCGGGTCTAGCTCCATATAACCATTTATATAATGACTTGATTTGTTTGTATAGTAACTTTGGCTACTTCGGGGCCGATTCTTTTACAATTCTTTCTTTAGCGATGCCGGTATATAATAAACAAAATATTTCATTTCTTTTAGACTTTTCGGGAAGGGTAAAGAAAATAAAGGAGTTTTATTGAGTTTGAACTCCCGATAGTGATATAACTGATAAATAAACCTCAAGCACAATATAAGCTACAACATCTGGCTCCAACTGGGGATAGTGCTTTTGCCACAAAAGCACTAAGAACCATAGATCAGTGCCTTATCCATTGGGCATGGAGTCATATATTGCTTCTCCAAACTTAACTGTGTGAAAATTTTGTACTGTGATCCCACACCGATATCTGCAGCGATAAGATGCTTGCACTTTGATAGCAAAATATTGAGAATCATAGATCAATAGCCTTAGTTGGGCATGGAGTCCAAAACTGTGAAAACCTTGAAATTTAACAAACTGGAACCTGACAATCTTGAATTCTGAAACCTCTGCAAACCAGTTTCCAATTGGGAAAGTCACCCTTATTCATCAACTAATGATTAAACTAAAAAACTACAACTGGAAACCAAATGCTCAACACCTGAGCTTATTTATGTACAAGTCCCTACATATGTACATGACTAACCTCAATCAGGTGAAGTCAATCTTCCAATGATACCAGATTAGCATTTGAGTGCATAATCTTAAACCATTCTGCCAGTGAATTTTTAAAATACAATTCATCTTGAATAAAAAATAAACTATGTATAAAAGCAGCTCACAACAAAAATTAGAAGTATATCAACAAAATGATATGTGTAGACTGTTGATAAACTCTTCCATGTAATCTGCCACAAGATCTTCAAAAGTATAAGAAAAAATTTGTTCTTGATCAGCTCCAAAAAAGAAATTCCCCATGTTTGAAGGTTTGTGTTCGACTAAACCTTTTATTGGGATAATATGTTCAACAGAACAATCAGCAACATCTTTAAGAAAATGATCTATGTCACTTTCATGTCTCCACTTTTCATCTTTAAGCTTTGATTGAAAATAATTTGTAATTCTAACTTCGGGAGACAATTTTTTTTTTTATCATTACTATACGACATATGATCAACTTCAAATAGATTATTTACCTCTGATCCATGGGCATCATTGTGTTCTTCAATACAATGGTATACAACCTCTTTATCAACTTCCTTTTTACATGAGATAGCCTCTTTTGCTATGATAGATGGCTCAATATATTGCTGTCCAACATATCCCTCTTGTTGGTTTCTCCCTGTATGTTCAACACCCAACTGATGCACTTGAAGAACTTCATCATGTTCCTCATTTAAAACATTTTTGTTATATATAGGAGGATCATCAAATTTAACAAAATAGGAACTCTGGGGATTTATTTGTAACTCAATCATTTCTTCCTCTTCTTAACTGCTGAGCAGAGACTCTTGATGCATGCTTGAACTTTCCTCTATCTGAATACTCTCTTGATCTACTTGGAACAGAGTCAACCCATTCTCTGCTTGGGAGATTATTGAAGAAAATTGTTTTATAACCCTCTCTGCATCATTTTGAGAACATGATAGTTCCTCGCTTTCAAAGACTTGCTCATAACTCTGAATGCTTGATATATTATCAACAAAATCATTAGTTTCATCAACAAGATTATCTTGAGCCTTTTAAGCATCATAATATTCACAACAACCTTCAAAAATAAACTTGTGTGGATAATAAGTTCTGCAAGAAGAATTGAATACTGAATGGAAATCTTTCAAAGATGAAATGCTTGAAAGAGGCAGAGACCTGAACCAAGCCCTAGCTTCTAGGTCTAAAGAAAACAAAAACAACTTCATCTTCACATCTTCATGAATGATGCCCTGCTGCTCCATGCATTCATGAAACTCTTGGAGATGCTGAGCTGGATCTTCATATTCCTTTCTACTGAATTTTGGAAGATATTCATTCCACACAGAAAATGTAGGCATATCATGAGGATAGCCAGTGATCCCAGTAAAATCAAATGGATCAAATCTATGGACTAAGAATGCAGGGAGAGCCATTAAAGCACATAAAACAAAACTTCAAAGTCTAGTGGAGTCACCAACCAATATTGTAAGTGAAAATCATAGGTGTGAATGTACAACTAACTGCTGAAACTTGTCACTCTCAAGAATCAGCTTCAAACTTAATGAATTCAAGAAAAAGTGTTCTTATTCTATTACTTTGCAGTCTGTGGTCTTTGTTGCAATGGAGTCACCTTTTATTGCTTTCATTCAAAACAGCCAAGTATTTCCTCCTCACTGAACAACCAGAGGAAAATCTTAAAAACCTAGGGAAAATTGTTCTTGCCTTCTCTCCCCGACAACGGCGCCAATTAATGTTGTTCCTTAAGAAACCAATTTCCTGGTTGTAGGGAAATTGTGCTTAAGACATTAATAAATATTATTTACTGTCACTTATTTGTCACTTAGATATATGTTGTGTCTTTAAATGAAGGACCTAGAAACTTGGTCTTTAACCCTTTAGTACATATATGACCAGAACATCTCAGAATGCCATTTGTTGCTAGATATAAATGATGAATGAAGAAAGTTTGAAGGAAAAGTTAAAGATAGTATGTTGATCTTTCACAGAAGCTACTATCCATCACTTAGAAGAATTATGGAAATGAGAACTAAGTCATAGACAATATGCTAGTCTTTCACAGAAACTATTATCTATAACTTAGAAAGGAAGTGAGGGCTTCAAGTATAGGAGCACTCTTTAAGAAATTTTAACTTTATCTACATAAGAAAATAAAGACCTGTAGCTTCATTACTATACATGAAAAGAAGAAAACATAGCATGACACATGACAGAGAAGCTTACAAAATTATATGCAACAACTAATGGAAACTTTTGATTCTTTCATTAATCAATGATGATATCAGGAATACAGTGGCCTAATCTCCGGGTTCTCCAAAATTCCAACCACCAACCCTTTCTCTGAAAAATTTTCTCCTTTTGTACATTTTTGAAACAATTGTGAAACTGTCAAACTATTAAACTGTTTCCCTAACTCTCTGAATTAAAAAGTTATTATAGAATTTTATAGAGGTTTAAAGACACCTCAAAGAACATAAAACAACAGAAAACAACTGAATTTAGAAGAGGACAATAATTGCGAACTTTCTCTGTTAATCTGTTGTCGAGTTCCTCTGTATATGTCTTAATCCACTTTAATCATAATGCACTGTGTTAGATTTGTATAAACCTGAGCTTATGCATGTATCAGATACATTTTAATTGACCAAAACACCAAAAAACCCAACCAATTGCCTTTTCTTCAGATTCAGCCTTAACACTGATTTTCCCTTTATATAACGGAATTAACGCAAAGCACTGGAACTGAAAAGGAATTAACCTGATTTAATAACTCCATCGGATCTAGAATCTCATTGCATATCGCAATCGATGCTTTCCACACACACACACACACACACATATATAATATGTTACTGATACGACGGAACCGCTGTAATTATAAAACGTAATATATATGCTTTCAGGTCCAGCCATCGCAATCGCAATCGGCGGAACCAACCTCTATATGCATAAAGGCTTTGCGGACTGACGGAATTATAAAATGCAATATATATTATATTGGGTCCGGCTTACCCATATCGCAATCGGCACTTATTTATATTATAATCCCTTTATAATAGAAATATATAAAAATGCGTACTCATAATGTATATGAAAGACTTTTTGATATGGCGGACCCAACTAGACTTAAAACCACGATGTATATACCTTTCGGGTCTAGCTATGATGAATCGCAATCGGAAATCGGTGAATGAACGAACATATGTATTCAGTGCTTTACGGACCCACCAGGCTTTTAAATATAACATAGATATGTTTCGGGTCCACCATCATAAATCGTAATCGGCAGATCTATATACATATATATAACTGCGGACCCGCCAAACTTCATAAAACATAACTTATAGTATTTCGGGTCTGGTGTTAACACTTTAACACATGTTTCCTTTGTAAATCCGATGTATTCATTTACTTCTTTCTCATTTCGATATGCACTTATATATATATCTATATATATATATATATATATATATATATATATATATATATATATATATATATATATATATATCTATCTATATATATATATATAGATTGGGTCTAGCTCCATATAACCATTTACATAATGACTTGATTTGTTTGTATAGTAACTTTGGCTACTCCGGGGTCGATTCTTTTACAATTCTTTCTTTAGCGATGCCGGTATATAATAAACAAAATATTTCATTTCTTTTAAAATTTTTGGGAAGGGTAAAGAAAATAAAGGAGTTTTATTGAGTTTGAACTCCCGATAGTGATATAACTGATAAATAAACCTCAAGCACAATATAAGCTACAACAGTAACTCTAATTATTTTCATTATTGGACACCATATTTTTGTTGGGTTTTCACATTACAGAGGAGAGGGACTTTACACAAGATGAAAATGTTTGACGATAGCCAAGAACCCATCCCATGAACGGGAACCGGTAACATTTATCTGTTCTCTTCACAGGTGTTATTATAAAATTATTCTTTACATATCTGGTTTCCATTGGATAATTGGGGTTATTACTCTTTCTTTCATTTTTTAACTATGATCATAGCATAGATCATAATTTTGGCAGGTTTTGTTTCTATCAATAGCTACAAAACTACAATGTTTAGTAGCCATTTATATTGTTGAGATTGTTTGTCATCCACAATCTTAAGTGGGTTCTTTTTGTACATCATTGAGAAGCAAACACTACAACAAATTGGCGACTCTGCTGGGTTTTTATACTTCAGACCCAGAAACCTGGGTGACCTTTGGTTTTCAGCTGAGGGTTTCTTCTTTTTTCAGTTCTCTTAATGTTTCCTATTTTTTTAACCCTAGATCTACTAAATTTCGACTTTTGCAAGCTTTTTGGTTGTTTCCATAGGTCACAGGAACTAGTTGTGACAAAGGTGACACTTTTTCCTGAGATTTGCCGACTGAGAACCTTGGAACAAAAATCACAATTTTCAGCCCAAAAAATGTGATCTAGGATTCAAAACACACCTTTCAGCCCAAAAATTGTGATCCCTACAGAGAAACAGGTCAGTACCTACGATTTCTCGGTTTTAGGGTTTTGCAAAGAGATATTTGTTGGGTGTTTGACCTCTGTCTCATCCCGCTTAGGCCTTGATCCACTCTGTTTTACTCATCAAAGTCGAATTTAGCCTCCCCTAGGGCTTCTAGTACACTTCCACCTTTCTAAGAGGATTTTAGCTGAAGGAGTAGTCTGAGTTTCTGTAGTTCTTTTAGCCACATTTTCTAGATATGTACCTTGTTGTTTCAGATCTGTTACAATAGGTCTTTACCATCCATAGTGTCGCATTTCCACTTGTTTGGTCATTTTCCTTACGGTCCCATCGGTTTCCCTAGGTGTTTCGTCCATCTCCCTATCTTTTTGCAGCGATATTCCCTCTGGTTTTTTGTTGTTGCTGCACCACTTTCTGGCAAATTAACGTCACTTGATCCTAGTCACACCTATATTCATATCTATTAACCATTTCAGTGTATTTCCCATCGATTTAGCCACCAAGAAGTACAGTGTTTGCAAGCCTAGTTTGGGTGGGGTTTAGTTAATTGTTTTTCTCTTCATTTGTTGTTATTTATTTCAGTTTATTTTCAGCAAGATTTTTTCTTTTTTTACAAACACGATCTGGTCTTAATCAATTAATACAATTGCACACACAAGCACACCTTAAGCGAAGGACACTTGGTTTACACCGCCAAGCCAAGACTTAACATAATAAATTTATCTCCCTGAATCGATACAAAGATATATTGTTGATCTCCCTTCACCATTTCCATGTTCTGTGTGTCCTTGCATAATTGCACCACCAAGGTCTGTGTCACAGAGACTATTAGGCCTTCACCCCTAGCTTCCGCTTGGATGTATTACCCCTCCCCGTCGGGTTCAAGTTCATAGCCCTCTGAGTCCCCATACTGACTCTTCTCCTGGTCCTTCTAATTCTTCATCTGATTCCGAACCTCCTTCACCATATATCATCACCATGTCTAGACCCACATTTGGTGCAGGAACCCGAACTGGTGTTGGCTCTGGTTCTATACTGGTGGTCACATCAGGCATAATAGTCTTAGGACCGTTCTGGTAGCCCCCATGCTCCCCTTTATGGCTGGGTTAAGTCTACTGAATCTTAACTAATTGATAAACGACCCCATACACCATGATGCTGGTTGGCCCTCTATGTTGACTAAGATTCCCTCAGACATCCCAAAGTTCGAGGGTATTGCTGGAGAGGATCCTACCAACCATGTTCAATCCTTCCACATGTGTTGTTCGTCCAACTCCATAACTGATGGCTCCATTCATCTTCGGCTCTTCCAACACATGATCACTGGAGACGTTACAAAATGGTATGTAGACAACCCCTCTACCTCTCATTCCATTTTCGTGACACTTGCTAAAGTGTTCCTTTCATATTTCTAGTTACCTCTCCGGTACGACATGGGTACAGAGCTATTGACCACATTCCGTCAATCCTCTGCCACTCGCCTTTCTGGCCATGTTCAAGAGTGGCGTCGAAGGAGGAGTACATGTCATCCCCTGACTTTCGAAGACCGTGTCTATCAAGATTGGTTTCTTAAGAGACTTTTATGCCCCATCGGGAGAGATGTCACGTCCCATTTTCCTCAGACCAAGGAAGAAGCTCTCCAGACCGCTTTGAGATATGACGTGATTTATGCACAATCCAGTTATGTCTATACCATCATTCTAGACCTCCTGTGTCTTGGAAGTGCCAATGCACCGGGGACATCCCATGCCGCTGACAGTATCGTTGGATCCCTTTCACACTCTTTTTCATACACTCAGCAGAGTTATGGCTACCCAGAGGGGGGCACTAGTTCCTCCAACATTTATGCCCCTCTTGTTAGCAACATGTTTCCCGGGCCCCAAACCATCTATCAAACTATTTCTCCTTCTTATGCACAGCCTAGCGCTCCAGCCCCTCAAGCATTAGCGTCACAACATCCCATGCATCCTCAGCCCCAACAGCCGCCGCCCCCTCAAGGCCAGGTGTTTGTATAGAAGAGTGATACCAATCCCCAAAATTTAAAGAAAAATAATAAGGAGAAGGGTAACAAGGGTAACGAGGGTAACCAAGGTAACCAACCTAACACCAACAACTAGCAACAAGGTGGCCAGCCCAAGCAAAACAAGACTATTCATACGAATAAGCCTTGTGCATGTTGTGGTGTACATAGCCACTATACACATGAGTGTCCTCTTTTACCCCAGATGCACCAAATGTGGGAAGCTCAAGTAGCTTCTCGAGGTCAACAATCGCCTTAGAATCCTACGCCATCTCAACCGGCTGTGCTCACAAATCCTTTCCCTCAGTAAGGATTTGTTGTTGCTCAACCTCAGCCAGGTCAAGTAGCCCATCTCCGCCAACCTTCTAGTCTCGGTGACTACCAGATTCTTATGATGAACTTTTATGAGGTTAATCCCTCCCATATCAACCTACAAACTCGGTCGCGTCAATATGACAAGCCCTCCACTTCGTCAGCTACCGAGTCCAAAACCAAAGTATCTGTTGAGCCTCTTATGACACCAAATGATCCTTTACAGATCCCTCAACCTAAAGTTGAGGCCATTCCCAAGATCCCAAAGGTACCATTACATCGTAATGCGGCTTCTAACAGAGCTACCCATACATACAGTATAGTAGACGACTTGGCACAATCACCTACCGCCATGTCGACACTGGAAGTCCTCTAGTCGTGCCCTTCTAAAAAGAAATCTCTACTAACTGCCTTAGGTGTAGTGGATCTTTCCGACGATTGTTTTATTTTCTTCCCAGTTGATACATCAGATCAGCCCCATTGCCTTCATTTGTTGTTTTCCAGATACCAGTTAGAGTCTGTAATGCCATCATCTCCAGATGCATTATTGATGAAGGCACATCCACCTGTTTGATGTCCGCTGATGTTTGGAAATAGCTTAAGTCACTTGAGTTGTCCCCCTCCACCATCACTTTGCATGCTTGGGATGGACACCCCTCCCAGCCCCTTGGCATGTATTGCAACTGTTCAGTGACCCTTGTGGGCAAGAATGTCCATGTCAATATCGAAGTCATTGATGCCCCTTTGGATTACAACATTCTCTTAGGTCGTAGTTACACATATGCTATGTTAGACATCGTGTCTGTGGTGTTCCGTAAGATTTGCTTCCCCCATGAAGGGAAGATTGTTAGCATCGATCAGTTGACTTACTACCTCAAGCTGAAGGGAGGCAATCCTAGGATAACCACAAACCACGCTTAACCTAGTAGCTAGCCCTACCAGGTCGGGAGAGGGCTCTCTCCTTGTCAATCTCATTGGAGATGACTGAAATAAGAATAGATTTTAGGCTAGGTATAGTAGCTTTAGGATTTTTTGTTTTATTTTGAAGGTTTGGTTGCTGGATCAAATGGAGCGGGCAGCTTAGGTCCGGGAAATCAAATCAGGGATGCAGACATGTTCTGTGGGGCAAGATAGATAAGTGTTTATGCACTAGTAATCGAGTGAGATGGTTGGTTTAAGACTGCTAGGGGACTGAGGAGGTCATGTGGAGACCATGAATCCTCTCCAAACTGTTGAAAACATTAATAACTAAATGCATTCCCAAGGAAAAGCACTGTTATCAATGTATTTTGCCTATTTATCTTGATTCATTTAGTTTAGAAGAATGAAAAAGGTTTTGAAACATATAACACATAATAATAACTCATTATAGAAGAAGAAACAATAAAGAAACACAGTACCATGAGGATCCCACAAAAATAGCTACAAAACCTGGTTTTATTCCTTGCCAATCTACTGATACAAGTATACAATATGTGCACCACTTCGAAAAGAGTCCAACCTTTACAAATGACTAAGAAATTACATAAAATAGGCAATAAAACCACTTGAGCTAGCCATCAAGGGTCAAATCCAAGGGATCAGGAACTATTTCAACCACATCTAAACTAGGAACAAGAAAATAGGCAGTGGAACAACTTGCCTCTAAAACCAAGGAAACTGATGCATTCACTTCCAAACCACTTGTAACTGATGTATCTACCCCCTCAAGTCATTTTACATTCATATTTACATTGAATTACATCATTAACAATCATAGATTTACCAAGGATGAGAGAAAAAGTCAACTGGCAGTCAAACTAGCAAAAATTTCGGAGTTCTCGGGAAAATTGGCAAAATCAGCTATATGCGCAGCACCATCTCTTGTATGCACAACGCCGCTTCTAGCCAGTTTTTGAAGGTATTATGCTCCACCAAATAAGACCGAAGATTGCTTGTTGGAAAGCTCTATCTATCTAGTTTCTGAAACATCTTAAATTTCCTGATTTGGAGGTCATTTGACCCTTCAAAAATGAATTCTCCAAAGACTGCTTCTTGTGGGTGCAAAAAGTGGCAGAGAGGGTAATTTGTGAGTGTTTTTTGCCCTTTAGATGACCTAGTTTTGCTCCAAATGAGATGAAACTTTCAGGGATTAATGTCCTCTTGATGCTGAATCTAGATATATAAGCCATTTCTCCTAAGGATGCACCAATCAAATGCGCAGCGCTAGTGGCGCTGTGCATATACCATAATTGCCTGTGTTGCATACTTCAAAAATTTGAAATTGACAAAATTGTTTCAAAATTTGCCTAGTTTTGGCTCAAAGCTACTTCATGGGTTTCTTTGTTGGGCCAATGTAACATCAGCCAAGATATTAAGCTTATCCTCCTTCTTTTTTCGTTTTAATGCCCTCCTTAATCTTGCCTTAAGTTGCTTAATCCTCATGTTGCATATCCTATTCCTGGTCAAATAATGATAAGCCATATGGCGAAGCATTTTCTTTTCTTTATTGGCCTTCTCTAGCAACTTCTCAAGGTGAATGTTCACCCTTTCTAACCAAGTTTCTCGGTCATCTTTAATTCCTTGTTCAATGGAAGTCATCTTGACCTTTGCCTTCTTTGCCTCTTGCCTCTCTTCCCTAAGCATTTGCAACTCCATGATAATCTACTTCTCAGTTAATTGCTTGTTTTCCTGCTCAAGGTAATTAATGATACATTTTTCTCTTTCCAAATTGATTGATAGGGCTTGAATGTCAGCCTTTTGCTCCTTGATGATCAAATATTTTACACTCCTTGGATTTTGAGCACCTAAGTCCATGACATTCACTCCTTGTGTCTCCTCATGGTCAACAAGGAAAAAATCTCTCTCTTGTCCATCACTAGGATCATCCTCATGCATCTTTTTCTTTCCTTTATCTCTACCCTTCCGCTGCTGCCCAACTTGTACCTGTTTAGCCGAAGAAGAAGGCAAAGCCCCTTCCACTCTAAGTGGAGATAGCATTTTCCTGTGGTCTGTAGATGAAGGCAAGACCCCTTCCACTCTTTGTGGAGATAGTACTCGCTTGGCTTCAGCTGATGTAAAACAACAATTTTAATTAAAGAGAAATGATAAATGTTGTTGAGCTGCTGTGGGTAGGATTTCTTTTTCGCAAAAAGTGCCATCTTCTCTATGTTTTTGCATATGAAGTAGGGGATGTTCATCATTCTCACCCTGGTAAAGTGCATCAACAATCTAATATGATAAGCATACAATCTGGAGAACCTACCCTCACAAGTAAAATACTTGATGATGACCTTCATTAGTGAAGCAAACCTGTACTCCAAGAATTTGAAAGGAAACACTCTGCTAATTTTTCTATGGTATTTAGCCTTAATATAAGGCTCATAGTACTCTCGGTCATTGTTCTATATTTTGTTCCATTTCTCACATACATCTGGAATGGCTGTGGCCTCTGAGATAATAGTAGGTGACAAAGTAAATGTGACTCCAACAAGATTTACTACATTGTTGCCCAGATTTGTTACAAACAACCTTGTTAATTCATGATGAAACTTAACCTTCTCTACCATTTCACAAAACCCAAAACATGACTGATGTTTAAAGAATGAGATGGCTAGTGGATAAGCAAGTAATTCCTTCATACTAATGGGCTCCTCCCTAATTATCTTACCCCCTTTGTGAGGCTTCCTCTGCTGCAAATTCCTTTCCCTAGAACTGTCACTAAGGGTATCTTCCTCCATGTCATAATCACTATCCCTCTCCATTGGTTTTTATGACTATGAATATTGATGGTGAATAAGGAACGGGGTGAATGAAAATGAGTATGAAGAGATTTAAAAAAAAAGGAAATATGTGAGATGAATGGGATTAGGGTTTGAAGGGTTTTGTATGTAGGGTCTAGGGTTTGTGAAAATAGTGTGTAGAGGAGTTCATATATGGAGGAATAGGGTTTAGATAAAATGGATTAGGGAATCAAAATAGCAGAAAGCTAAAACATTTTTGAAATCACAATGGAAAATAAATACCCTTTGCAATTGTATGAGAGAGTGTAGAGGATAGCTAGGGTTTAGTTTCTTAAGAGATAACAATCACCATAATTAATGAGAAACCCTTGTTTAGCTAGGAAGGGAGCTTAACTTACTTGATCAAAGGGCCATTGGGAGATTTGAAGTGAATTAGGTTGATTTGAATCATTTTGAAGCTTTGTAGACAAGTGCACAATTCCACCTAACACGTGCATAGTGCTAGTTATATGCGCAACGGCAGTGTAAAATTACACTGGCAAAACTCCTCTGATGCACAACGCTAGCCTGATGCGTAGCGTCAGCCTCCCAATGCGCATCGCCTGCCAATTTTCTTCAAATTTCAATTTTTCTCCCTCTTTTGCTCAAAATCACGATTTTTTGCTCTCTACTTGACTTTTTCACAATGAAACGGATTTCTACCATGGATTTTCTTTATATACCTTTTCATTTAAATTTTTCTCCTTTGAAACCTCACTTTTAAAAAGTTTTGACGATCCTTTCAAATGCTCTGTTTTTCTATTTTGATGTTTGACCTTTTTCCTTGGAAATTTGATGAACTGATGCTTTGATGTTTTGCTTTTACAGTGGCAGGAATTGGCAAGATGACCAGGAGTAGCTGAATAATACTTATTACATATAGGAACCATAAAATTACATCAAATTACATGGAAATAAAACAATAAAATACAAATGCTCTATTTTACCTCAAAACAAGTTTTGAGGTTAAAGAGCTTTATTTAGCTTACAAAAAGGAAATTTATGATTTGTTGAACTTTATTTACCCCCTCATGTGTCTGCTGACATTTATTACTCTTTTGAATGACCATGGTGAAAAACCCTAAGACCTAGTGAAACTAAAGTCTAATACTGATTTTTATAAATGATGTGAATGGGAATGACTATGAATGACTGAAAAAATATGTGAAATAGGCTAGCAAGCATATAGCATGAGGGAAAAATGAAATGAAACCCTACCATCAGCTTATCCATGACCTAATGGAGTGCAGCTCATCAGAATGGGACACCTAATATGAAATGCAAAAGATAAATTTGATCATTGATGGCAGTGTGAAAGCACTGACACTACAACACTGTTGTTTGGAAACAGCTTAAGTCACCTATGTTGTCCCCCTCCACCATCACTTTGCATGCTTGGGATGGACACCCCTCCAAGCCCCTTGGCATGTATCACAACTGTTCGATGACCCTTGCGAGCAAGAATGTCCATGTCGATATCGAATTCATTGATGCCCCTTTGAATTACAACATTCTCTTAGGTCGTAGTTACACATATGCTATGTCAGCCGTCATATCTGTGGTGTTCCGTAATATTTGCTTCCCCCGTGAAGGGAGGATTGTTACCATCGATCAGTTGACTTACTATGAGCCGACATCCCTGACCTCCCCCGAGTCCATTATCTCGTCGATGTTCGACAACCAGTATTCAACTCCTTGTAGCAGTGTTTCACCTGGAGTCTATAAATATTCCTCATTGTTGGGTGCTTTCCCTAGTCCTCCCCCTCCCATTTCTGAACCTACTTCCATGAGTGTTTTCATGTTACAAGCGTCATGGGATGCTCTTAAATAGTCTGGTATATCTAATCAACAGCTAGCTCCTCAACACCCCGATGTTGCTTTTCAAATTGAATCCTCTGGACCCACTCCCCCAGGACCAACTCCATTTATGGGTGCCTCTCTCATGTTCCCACGAGGAACTGTTCCTCCAGGTCTCAACCATCCACGAGCTATTATGCTGGGACATTATCCTGTTGGCTAGATACCTTTCTTATTCCCTCCTCTGGGAGTTTTTTCTGTACCTGTCATGGCTTTGTTAGTCCTTCCTAACAAGAGTCTAGGGATCCCAATATGGTACATCGATCCCCCTACAAATATTTTGCTTGGTCAACCAAGAACATATCACACTTTAACCCCAGTTCAACTGGTCCCCATGACCCCTGCTACTGCTTTAGTGCCATTACAACCTCAACAGGAACCAACTCCTATTGCAAAAGCATCTCGCTAGGGGGGAAATCCAAAAGGAAAGATTCGAAGGACAGGGCTCCCCAAGCTCCTCCAACCCCTAAGGCCCCAAAGCTGTCACCCCCGTGTGCTTTGTGTCAAGTTGTTGGGCACATCACAAACAATTGTCTTGAACTTCCTCAACTTAAACCTTTGGTTCATGAGGCGTTCCCTGAGTCAAACATCCTGAAAGTCCATGTTAACTTATCGGTCCCACCTAAGAAACTAAAAGTGCTTCGCACAAACCACCCTTGTGCCCTGTGTGATCTTCATGGTCACTATTCCCATTTTTTCCCTCGTCTCGATGAATTTCACAATTGCATTGGGGCGAGTCGTGAATACAAGTCCACTCATAGTGGAGCCTCTACTCCTCTAACTGTGGATTTTTGTACCACCATTCAACCAGAATAGGGAAACTCTAGCCCTACTATTGTGATCCTTCCCCCTGATGTCGAGATGATGGACACCACAAGCCCCATTCTTTACCTGTCGTCATCCTTGAGTTCCTCACCGACAAACCTTTCTGTGGTTGCTGCACATGTTTCTATCAAACCTCCTTTCGATAGAATCCCAATTCTCAATATCCGTAGATCCTGCGTCTACTAGTCCATCATCTACCATTCTAGATGATGTGTATGTCAACCTTATTTCTCAAGTTGATGCACCAGGTAATGTCGCTGTATCATGTAGTCAGTCTTCCTCCCATCTGCCCATCTCCCATCTTGATGAGGAAACCATGGAAGCTATGTCTACCCCTGATTACCCCTACACTTAAGTAAGGGGGCATTTCTTCAGAGGATTTCGAACGCCATTTCCTTCCTAATTCTCCCAATGCACTCTACCTCCAGAATTGTTTCTCATAGCACATCCCTTTGATTTGTATGTCTTTATTTCTTCCATGTAGTTAGGTAGATTGCATCATCTCATCCTTTGTCTTTTGCACCTTTCAAATGGATCCATGATCCACACCATATATCTGTCATGCCGATGGTGCAATTCGCTTCTCCCAGAATCTAGCCTCAACAGCCTGGGCCATTTTTACCCCCTTGAATATGTTAGTCCTTTCAAATAGTGTGTGCATTATATCTGCCACCAATAATCAGTTCGAATATGATGTAGTGATAGGTTGTTAGTCGATGCCCTTGCTCATCACATCATACATATTCATGTTTGTTTAGATTCCTTACTACTTGTCATGCAATTGAATGGTGTGTATCATGTGCATAACCAAGTATTATTTAGAAAATATCTATGAGTGAAGCTATTGGTACATGAATTTGAAACCATTACTTTCAGTCATGTGCCTAAAGCCCAAAATCACTATGTAGATACCATTGCAAACAACATTCTAGATTGGCATTTATCACATGTATAACACAGAAGACAACCATAAACAAAACAAATGATGAACCATCATCGTCATATAAAATGCATAATCATATTATGTATCATAAAAGTGTTTGGATCCATAACTCTAAATACATCTGACATGCCCATAGCATGTTACAAAAATCACAATCAAAGGGACCCACATGTCCCTGCATCTAGTCACTGTCCGACGGATCTCATGCCAAAGGCTCTGCTCCACCTACATGTAGATCACGTACTACCTGACCTGCCATCGCCACGCGCTGCACAATACCTCACCACTCTGAGGGAAGACTAGTGCACTCATCTATGTATCGGTCCTCTAAGTCATGCCATCTACGCTCTCAAACCCCGGTCAAAAGTACATCAAACCTACGATGCAAATCAACAAGCAGTGTAGTATCCTCTGGACCCTACTGTGATGATGATTTCCCCCAATCTGTAGCCCCAGGCACTGTGGTCTGCATACAATATATTTCACACTTAGTACCATATACATGTGACAGAAATATAAAATGCACCATAAAACATAGCAAGTTAACACTTATCGTCTGGTCCCCATGCTCGCACGGGCGGAAGTGGCAAGTCAGGATCTTCCTGATAGTTCATCTTGCTATAAGGGTAATCATCAATATAAAGGGGCATTTGATCCTAGTGTGTGAAAAACTTGGGCCGGAACACCCATCTGACTTGCCCTCCTCCTCCTCTCCATAGTAGTTGCCCCAAGCAGTGCATCCTAGGCTCCTGTGGGCCCTCATCTCAGATTTGTACATGACGATAGATAGTGGGTATCTTCTCAAAGAAGAACACATAGAGTACTGTACCAGAAGCACAGTCATGATTCACCTACCTCTTAGAAAGACTGAGATCTCATTTCACTGATGACAGCATCATCTAGGCCCACCCATATTTGGTCCTAGCCAAAACACTTTCAACTAACATCATTTTCCCATTAGTGATGTGGTGGAATCCCTTGCTGCCCAAGACCTGTAGCATAGTTGCGGCAACAGCCTGTGTCTCTAGACTCTCTAGATCAACAAGCAGAATAGTCGTTCCCTTGACATGAAAACCCCATCGATAATGGTGCTCCATGAACTCAGTAATGTTCCTCCCATGAGGTAACACCAGATGAATAACCCCCACCACTTTGAGGGGAGGCAGTCCAGTCAAGAAGTAAATATCTTGTAATGTGAGCTTGATCTTGTGCCCCTGCACTATAAAGAACTCTTTGTCTTGATCCCAATATCTCATAATTCTCAATAGCAAGGGCTCACCTACCCTCATCAATGGGTTCTCTACTAACTTGAGAACCCCATAACGAGCCAATTCCCCTTGAACCACCTGATCCCCCTAGATCTTGGATTGAAGAGTATCCAAGTCTTGTTCACGCTAGTTGATTTTTAGCTCTATCATACCTGCAAAACACCACATGTCTTGTTAGTACAAAGAAGAAAAAAATGGTCTGCATTGATCAGCCTACAGCCCCCACCAAGCCAGTAGACCAATCCTTCCTCCAGCCACAAATCACAGCTTTTGGCCCAGAAAGTGCAAGCTAGCAGGTTTCTAGTTGTTTCCTATGATCCAGATCACACTTTTGGACCCATAAAGTGTGATGCGACTGTGAGCAAGGACAAGGGTCTCTTAGGGAGCTGTTAGGTGCCAAAAATCAGGAAATAAACCATTTAAATTAGAGAGATGAGTAAGGCCACCTACCTGAAAGTCGCAGATCCTAATTTCGACAATCGGATTGTCAGCTACGATCTCGACAAGATTTAAGGTCTTTTCCTCCTCTCCAAATTCCCCACAGCTCACTTAGCATATGAATCCAAATTGGACGAAAAACGTTCTTTTATAGAAAAATCCCAAATTTTTCTATCGACCATTATGACTAGACTGTAGCTCAGTTTGAAAAACTATCATCACCATTGGAAAGTTGTCACTAAGCTCTAAAATGGGTCTTCCTTAGTTTTTGATGATTTCACACTTCACCCGGAAACCATTTTTCCAAGAAAGGTCACTTCGTTGCCTCTCAAAATCAAATTTCTTCATAAAGCGACACTTATACTCTGAGGTCCACCTCCTCTTGATACTTTTCACACCATATGTCAACTTTCATCATGAGTAACCATCATTTACTCATGTTTTCATGGTCCCCACTGGGCCTACTCTGTGTGGCAACGTCATCGAGTCACCCTTGTTCAGAGCATCCATGATGAGTCACCCTTGCATTCTTGGAGTCTATTTCATGTCCCATCATATCATGTCAGTGTATTCCATCCATATTTGCATACCATTCATCCTGCGTTGCCCATTTTGGCCTCCAGTCATACTATCCCCATCCCATCCAAAGTTGAGTCAATTGCTGCCAGGTCAACCATGCACTTTATGCTCTGACAAGGGTAGTCATATGTTTGTCCCTCAGTCCCACTTTTTCCCATTATCCCTGGTGTTAGTCCATTAGTCACATACTATTTTCCCTTGTGCTTTAGTTGAGGATCCTCATTGCCTCATCTATTGCGGGACCTATTATGTTGACATCAACTCCTTTATTCCAGAAGGACGGCCTAGTGCAAGATGTATCTTGGTTCCATCTTCCATTCTTATTCATCGCCTTGGATCGAGAAGAGGGTCTCATTATTTCCCTTTGACTTGGTGACTTCATGTTCCTATTCCGTACACTTGATGGTCTAGTGATGCAGCAGATTGTACCAGTGATTCATGGGTGTGTATGAGATGTTTCAGACCTCATGAGGGGGTGGCCCTTCAGGTATCCCCTCACATGCCCAGATGAATACCTATTATGCTACAACCTCATATGAAATTCCACAGAGTTGATGGGTTCGATTCCCACTGGTCGCAGCGTCCATAGCAAGCACGTCTCCTTTAGATGATCCGCTCAATTTTGCAGAGCCCTTCCCTATTCAGCAAGGCTTCTCCTGTTGTTCTACCCTCCCTCCCACCCATTTCTTGAGGGAAGGGGCTTTGTATCTCATGTACTCATATATTATTGTATTCAGTCCTGGCTCATGTTTTTACTAGGTACATTATGTATATGGGACACATTGTATTATTTTTTGGCTCTGTTATGCCAGCATGTCATGTACCATTCAGCATGTACTTGATTCGTAAGTTTTATATTTCTGGGTGAACCATTATTTTTGTACTAAGTTATTTCTGCAGGTATGTGTATGCCTCCCCTGCCTCATTGAGGTCTGGTACCACAACATCAAAGGAGACTTGCATTAGTCTCACCCCCTCTTCCCCTATCCTCTTTCAATTCAGCTTCATTGGTCTCTCTCTCTCTCTCCTTGACTCCCCTGTGTTGTCTAAGTGATTGTGTCTTTACAATGTACTTCAGTCATACGTTTTGCTCCTAACACTCATACGTTGGGGGGCAATCTTTTATCATCAAAAAATTGATCATCTAGCCTAATTTACTAGATGGATTGAAGTACACCATGTAAAGCAAATTTTACCATAGTAAAATTGTTTTCACTATGAGAAATTACTTAATAAACCACCTTTGTTAAGTAATTTATAGTTAAGCCCATGAAGAATAATTAAATAAATCATGATTTATTTTATTTTCTTCTAGGAATAATTAATTAAACGATTGTTTTATTATTATTCCTTGTCAAATTTGACCCAATCATGAAAAATAAACAGAAAAATAATTATTTATCTTATTTTTCTCTAAGAATAATTAATTAATCACTAATTAATTATTATTCTTTGTTAAATTTGACTAAATCACTTAGGAATAATCAAATAAATGCCTATTTGTTTATTATTCCATAACTAATTCATTGAGATGACAAATAAGTCATTTATTTATTTATTATTTCTAAATAAAATTTTAAATACTTTTTCCCTCCTAAACAAATATAATAAAATATTCCAAGTGGTTATTCGAAGAATGGGATCAATAATATTTTATTATTGCTCATTATTCGAGGATAACTCAATATTTTGTTATAAATAGAAGGGGTTTCCATTCATTATTCACTTTTGATCATTTTCATTGTTGCACTCACTCTTGTAACTCTGATTATTTTCATTGTCGCACACCATATTTTTGCTGGGTTTTCACATTATAGAGGAGAGAGACTCTACACAAGCTGAAGACGTTTGAGGATAGCCAAAAACCCATCCCATAGAGGGGGACTGGTAACATTTATCTGTTCTCTTCACAGGTGTTATTATAAAATTATTCTTTACATATTTAGTTTCCATTGCATAATTGGGGTTATTACTCTTTTTGTTGGGAAGGGGTTTCCCCAAGGACAGTTTGGGGCTAAAAGCCCATGTTTTGAGACAAATCTTGTAATAGAGTTGTACAGTCTCCGCATTTTGTGGCTGTGGAGCGCGAAGGTGTCAAGAGTCATAAAGGTTTGTCCGCCTTTATTTTGTAAAGTGTAAATTCAGCTGTAAAGATTCACCCATGGTTTGCGAACCATGGGATTGTATAAAAAGGAGCTAAGTAAGTAATCTCTAGTTAGTGAAGAAGTCAGGAGACAAGTTTTGGAGTCTTGGTAGCGATGTCTAAGTGTGTCGGGTCTTAGCGTAGGTAGAGGCTCTGCAACTGAGTGCACAGAGGCCTAGGGTGGAAGTTTGCAGCTGAGTGTGTGGACCCCTACAGTTGTGTGCACAGGGCAGATAGAGTCTGTATTACACTGAAGATATTAATAAAGTGAAGTATTATGTGATTTATGTGTATTTATTTCATGTTACTGCATCTGGTTATATTGTGTTTTGGGTATAATTTACAATGTTTATGTGATGCGTGAATATATGTGATTATATTGGTTAATTGAACCCAAGTAAGAATATTAGTTTACGCGGCGCTAACTATGATTGTTTAGTGAGATAAGTAAAACACTTAACATAACTTGGGAACCTATACAATACGTTGTCACAACAACGCGAAAGTACCTGGATCGCAGGTTAAGGGTGCGTGAAGTTCAATCATATGCCTTCGCGGAGGTACAGAAGGACAGAATAAAGGGGTAGACTAACAGAGCCCTAAAACTTAGCAACCTGTGTGAAAGTAGGAACAGAGGGTATAAACCGACATCACGACCATCTCAAGGTGCGGAAACTTGGTTCCAGCACCCCCCCTTACTGCTTCGGGTGAGACTTTAGTCCGCGCTCTGTGGGTTGATGCCGAAAGGGCCAATAGTGTAGGGATTTGTTTGGCTAACTAATGTTGAACCTGGGTCAAGCCCCACAAATCCAACACTTTCTTTCAATGTTTAACTATGATCATAGCATAGATTAGAATTTTGGCAGGTTTTGTTTCTATCAATAGCTCCAAATCTACAATGTTTAGCAGCCATTTATATTGTTGAGATTTTTTGTCATCCACAATCTTAAGTGGGTTCTTTTCGCACATCATTGAGAACAAAACACTATAACACTTGACCTCTTCAAGGATTATGATTAAGTCAGTTGACTTTATTTGATACCCATTTGGGTTCATATTGGTTTTATTTATCTAGTAGTTCATTGAACTATGGGATGCGTCACGTTGGTATCTTTTTCTCTTTCGATCAATCATTCAACATCTTCCTTTTATAGTCATTTTTTATCTCTACTCTTTCTCTTGGTAGATCAAGGCTTAAGTAGATCTATAAGAGAAGCCAAGAGATCAAATGGTTTAAAGAGAATTAAACCAAGGACCTCTTTTATCACGAATCATCTTTTATTTGTGAATAATGTCATGTTGTTTATAAATGAATCTTTTTGGAAAGAAAGTAAATTGAGAGATATTTTGGACAGTTGTTGCTTGGGTTTAGAGATGGAAATAAAATTCCAAATCAACCATTTGTTTTAATGGTTTGAATTAAGAAGAAGAACAGAGGGGCCTTCTCTATTTCCATATATGTTATTTATTTTCAATGTGGGGTCAAATACATGGGTTTAAAACTTGAAGTCTAATGACTACAAGAAAAAATATTGGGGATGGTTGTTGGTAAAGCTGGAAGTTCAAATTTCACATTGGAGTAACAAATATTTGTCACTTGGAGAACAGTTGACATTGGTCAAATCAATATTAAAGTCATCCCAGTATTTTGGCATTCACTAGCATTTATTCCAAAGGAAGTGTCAAAACGCTCTTAGAGGCTGTCAAGAGATTATGCTTTAACTTTTTATGAGTTGGGAAAAGTAAAAATGACCAAAATCCCTTCGTTAAATGGAAAAATAGCATTTTCAAAAGGAAAAGGAGGTTGGGTCTTGAAGGGCATTCATCACTTTGGGATATTCCCTATCTGCTAGAAATCGGTGGAAGCTTTGTACAAAAGGAGTCCTTTAGAGGGATTTATTAGACATGAAATATATGTCTCTTGGAAACATTATACCCTGGAATAATTTATAAGATATAGTGAGTACTTCAGGGTTTTATAAGGAGAGGGTGACCTACGGAATGAGCGAGTTGTTGATAAAAGTTATGATAAAATTGGATTGAAAAAATGCAGTGAAAAAACCAAGAACTTCATTGCCACCAAAAGGCTCTAATTAATAAGTGTGGCTTAAAGGAAATTCTAGAATATACATAGGAAAGAAAACAAATGTTTGAGTATGAAATTAACTTTATAATCACTCTAAAAGATGCCTAATATGAGAATAATGAAATAGTGTATACAAAATACCTGAAAGAGATTGAGGCACGCTAAGTTTGATTGCCATATTGCATATTCCTTGAGGCGGGAGTGTTCAAGTTTGGAATGAGACAATCAATTGAATCAATTGGTACCATTTCTAAATGGCATGAGGAAGAGTTGCTCTACATATCTGCGAGTAGTTTATTCCTAGTGTCCTCTTGCTAAATACATAGGGCTCCACATTCATCTTAGAGTTGTTGAATTTCCTGGTGGTGTTGTAGTAAAATCTCTAGGGAAGTATCTACTTTATATTAACTTTACCTTATTCAATATATTTATACCATAAATTATATAACATGCACATTAATTCATGATTTTTTAGGTGAAGTTAAGCGCCCCACCCAACGTTGCACCGCAATGTCCGCTAAAGGCATTCAAATTCTTGGAAGGCAAAGCAGTGCCTACTGGTAGCTATGACATCAAAATAGAATACCTAAATAGGAGGACTGCTTGGTTGTAAGAAAATATGCCTGGACTAAACACTAAGGAGGCCTAGAGGAAAAATCCAAATGATGCTTCCTAAGGAGGAAAGTATGATTAAAAATTCTTGGGCAGGCGAATGTGCAACGAAGATGACTACAATGAAGGACGAGCCTTGAAGCACTTGGAAGCCACACGTAGTGCTATGGGAAATTCTTTTAGAGATGTAGAGAAAGAGACTATCACATTGAGCCAGACATGTAATAAAAAATATTTTTATACACCCAAATACTATTCAAAGGGAAACAAGGAAGTAACCCAAAACCAACAAGTTGTAACGCTAAAATCAATAGCTCAAAACTAAACCCAGTACATAGAGTTTGAGAAGTTGAAATCAATGTTGTGAAATTGAAACCAAAATCAACACAGACTCACAGAGCCGCAAAGCTCAGTTGAATGACTGACCTGCAATTTGAGATTGGACTCATCTGCCTCACAAAACCGCCAAATGTGGAGGATTTCCAACTCTTCAAAGCGGGAGTAGGAGGAAACATATTAAAACTAACTGAAATTTGCTCCATGACGAGGGATGCTCGCAATGTAGGTCGAATAGAGGCAACGATGATTGAAACTAGAACCGAGGGATAATACAGAACACACATAAATAAGATTGTTAATGTAATTTGACCTGACATGGCAACAAGTTTGTTTAACGACGTCATGGAAGCAAATAGTTGTTGGTCTGTGCACCGGAAAAATCTGGAGGTGTATCACCCATTTTGCAGAGACCCTGAGCCAGCGCACAAAGGAACCAGATGTGAAGTGGAGAGAAGGGTAAGCCTAAAAAATTGTGTTTCAAACGGAAAATAAAAGTGTAGATGCCAAAGGGAAGTGAATTGATTCAAAGAAAGGCTTATCGGCCTAACAAGGACACACATCACATTTAACTTTTTTTAAATATGTTTTCCTTTTTACATGATTACTATTCGTTTTAAAGTTATATTTAAGTTTTATATTAAATTTATAAATAAAATATTGTTATTTAGAAGAGTGTGATTTCTGTCATTCCGGTTTTGGGATGATGGATGGCTTGGAAAATAGCTATGTGATAAATATTTTTTTTCAAGAATTTAGAGATCATTCAAGTCAGTCTAGACTTATCAAGTTTGTACATTTGAGAAAATATGATAATCTAAGTTTTTTATTTTTTCCTGTTAAAATTGAGAAATCATTTAAGTGATTATGTACCTATTAAATTTGTACATGTAGGAAAATATGATTATCAAGTAGAATGGTTTCCACCCCTATTCTTAGAAGACAATATTGGTCTATAAAAGGGCCTCATGTAAGAATGAATTATTTATACTCAAACTATTTCCCATTATGCAATCATTTTGAATGAAGTCCTCATGCCTCATTTAAGAATGAATTATTTATACTCGAACTATTTCCCATTATGCAATCATTTTGAATGAAGAGGAAGACTAGCTAGTTTAGTAATCGAATAAGGCTATTAGTATTCTAATTGCAAAACCGGGGTATGAAGCTCCTTTTGCTTTTGATGAGGAAGGTGGGGGTAAATGATGGTGGTTGATTTTTTTGGAAATGGAAAATAAAATTAAAAGCACAATATTTTTTTTGGTGGATAGTAATGAGAAAAGATGTATTGATATGAGGACAATAGAAAGAAAGAAATAAAAATATAAAAAAAAACTTTGGATAAAGAGGATTAAATGAATGTTTAATGTGTGAGGTTAACAAAGAATCATTCAATTATTTTTTTTGCTTAATCTTTTTAATTTGGCAATTGGGCCAAGAGGTTCTTTAAATTTTGAAATGGTTTTTAGAATTATGGGGCCTCATAAAAATATGAGGTATTGGATACGGGACATGATCATTGTATCATTTATTGGGCTAACCTCTTATGTTCTTCATAATTATGGCTTTATAAAAATTGTGTGCTATTTAAAGGTAAAAAAGGAAAACCAAGTTTGGTCACATATGATTTCCTTGATTTTTACTAAAAGAAAGAAGGATAATGTGGTCTCTATAGCTAAGCCGCTACATGGTCCCAATTTTAAACATAATTTACCTTGGAATTTTTTTTATAGAGTATTTTAAGCTAAAACAAAGAAGGATAATGTGATCTCTATAGCTAAGTCTCAACATGGTCCCAATTTTAAACACAATTTACCTTGGATTTTTCTTTATAGATAATTTTGAGCTAAAAGAAAGAAGATGATGTGGTCCCTATAGGTAAATCTCAATATGGTCCCAACTTTAAACATAATTTACCTTGGATTTTTTCAATAGAGCATGTTAATGGTTCCAAGTCTTTATGGAGTTTGTATTATGTTTCATTTAAATACACATCATTATTATTTGATAAAGCTAGAAAAAAATTGAGAAACTTATACTCGAGATGAATTAGTAACTCTTTAAAATTCATTTTATTTTCAGAAAAATAAAAGGTATTGGTCTTTAAAGGTGTTGAGGATTCTAAAGTTATAATAGATTGATTCATTGGATCACTGAAGTTAAAATATTAGTCTTATTATTTTGCACCTTCAAATATGAGAGTTGGAGGTGTCTCTCTTAATTGAACATATACATCATGAATGTAATTATTAGATTGATGTGCTTTTAGAAGAAACTTTAATACTGAATGAAGGTTAGAAGATTGAGATGATGAAATGTTTTTGAGATTCACTTAATTTTATTTAAAATGTTACATCAAAGGTTAATTATTAGTCTATTAATTTGTATTTTAAAATGTGTCTGTACAAAATGTAAGTGTCTATTTTTCTAAATTTATATAACAACTTGTATGGTTTATTATTAAATGTTAAAAAACAAATCTAAATACTCTTTAGAATTCTCTTGATGGTTCTTTACAAAACAAACCAATTAAGTTTAAATAATAATAATAATAATTAAAAGTCAATATATTGTTTAATTTTTATTATATATTTGAAATACAATTTAAAATTTTATTTAGAAATTTAAATTAAACCATTAAAAAATAAACATCAATATATTAAAAGAGAGTTATTAAGTTATATAAACTATTTAAATTTTTTTAATAAAATTTATAAAATATAAATTCATATAATTGTATTTATTAAGTGTTCAATTAAAAATAAATTTATGTATAAATTTTAAAATAACATTTTAATATATAAATTTAATCATTTAGAACTTTATAATATAGTTTTAGTTTTGAAATGTAAATTAATTATGGAAAAATCAAACAAAACCTAGTGTGCATTGCTCATCCTGTCACCCTTTTTTGCTTTTCTTTATTTGTCGAAGATGGATCAAGGTTCAAGAGGGCCCCAGTTTCACCCTTGCCACCCACTCCAAACATAGTGGAATTCAACACCCTTGCTGCTAGAGGGCAACATTTCTAGAAGGTTAAATCCTCAAAATTTGTGAAGAAGATCAACAACATTCCAAAGGTGGAGGTTCACACCTCTCAATATAAATCAATGACCATGGAGCTTATAGATATGAGGCTTGTTTGTCATTTTATGGGCTTATGACCCTCTCTGAGATCCCTATAGGCATGGGTCGATGAGAACTAGATACACAAGAATAAAATAATGTTTCAGTTTCATTTTATTGACAATGTATTTACACCTTCATGTCTGAAGGAAAAACAAATTGGGATCTCATCTTTAGAAATTGCCCCTACTTCATGGGGGGCCAAGGGTTATATCTAGATCATTGGAGTCCATATTTTAATCCTGGATGTGATGTTCCAACAACAGTCTCAGTATGGGTTAAACTTTCCTGCCTCCTACTACATTGTTGGAATGAGGAAAATTTTAAGAGTATAGGAAATGCCCTTAGAAAATAAATCGACTGATATGAACCACAAGAAGGGTTGCAAAGTTGCACTAATGTCTATGCGGAGGTGGAGCTAAAAAAGTGTTTACCAACAGTAATAAACCTAAACCTAGACAATTGATCTCATATACAGGAAGTTGATTACAATCAAATTCCATTTTGTTAGGCCAGGAGGTAACTCCTCAAATCAAATTTCTTATTCATTAAGATTACTCATGGTTATATGCATGAGGGAGAGACTATTGAGCTTCACCTCCCAATGTCTCTTCATTTTTCATTATTTACTATTTACATTATTTACAAATGTTCACCGAATAACAATGACTAGGTCTCAACATTCCCCCCTTAATATGAAGGGATGTTGGCGAGTCAAAGCATCGTTCTAAATCTTTTGAATTTTTATCCTCCAAATGCTTTAGTGAAGATGTTTGCAATCTTCGCATTAGTAAAAAAATGGCGTAGATGGATTGTCTTGGCCTCAATATGATGTCGAATCAAATGGTATTTTTTATTGATTTGCTTCATTTGATCATGGAACTTTGGGTTTTTGGACAACTTTATTGCAGAGGTGTTGTCAATCATCATTGGAGTTGAATGTACTTGTTTCACCTACAAATCTTCCAGAATTTTCCTAAGCCACACAATTTACTTTGCTTCCTCATTTGTTTCCACATATTTTGCCTCTGTTGTGGAATCTGTTGGAACTACTTGTTTGTGTGATCTCCATGTTGAAAATAGCAACAAGAAATGTTAAAAATAGAATCCAGAAATTCCAATTTAATTTGTCCTTGAATTAAAATTGTAATTCCTTTCTCATATCAACTTGTAATAGTTAACTAAGTTAAGTTGACTTAGTTAACATAGGAATTTCTAGTTGGAAGTCTTTTAGAAATCATGTATATGTTATCCCTAAGTTTTAGGGGTCCAAGATGAGTTTATTTATGAGTTGTAAATAGATAACTTAGTTTATTGAGTTATGTTTAGTTAAATTAGTTCTAACTGTTTGTGTAACTAATAGAGAGTTAACAGCCAGTTGGTGCACCAGTGCATCCACAAGTGTCACTCAAGTTAACTAATGATGCCCTCATCATAAACTCATGCATGTCAATTTTGAGAAATACCTAGTTGTGACTAGAGTATAGGGACAATGTATTATTTGTTGTATAATTTTCTGAGTTGTACAGATGGTGCATGTAATCAAGAACTAAACCTAGAAGGGATTACATAGTTTTGGATGCACTTATTTCCCTTTGAGATGGGCTAATCAACCATAGGAATTGTCCAAGGAAACAGGGACTTGGAGAGCTAGATAATTGGCCAATTGTTGGCCAAGAGTTTGCTTGTGAGTTAGAGATTGATTTTACTAAGTGTTGGGATTGTTCTTGTGAGAACAAGCATTGTAGTATCATCTTGGATTTCTGATTAATGCAATTATACAGATAGTGGGGTTTTGAGTTGTGGCTTTCCCCAGATATTTATTGTGTAATGTTCCATTGATGGTCTTCCTCTAGTTGATTATTGTTTTTCTCAATCTTTATGTTCTTCCATTGTAAAGAGTAGAAGTAGATTCTTGTCTCTCTTTTAAGTAGATTACATGAGCTTGTGAATCTACAAGATTTTATACATGGTATAAGAGTTAGATTTGTAGGAATTATACATTGTATCATAGCTATATTTGTAGAAATTTTCTACATGGTATTAGAGGTGAGAAAAGTATACTAGAGGAGATTTCGATGTTTTGATTTTCAGGTTACAGGTGAAATTTGAATTTGCAATACATAATTCAGGATCGACAAATGGCATTTTATAGTTTTCGGCTCGAGTATGCCTTCGATGGCAGCTCAAATTATATAACATGGAAGGATAGGATGGAGGCCATGTTGGAGGATAATGGCTTGATGGAATTCATTGATCAGGACATTATTAAGCCACCAGCATCAGATGCTCAAAATCTGGGTAAATGGAAGAAGTGTGTTGCAGGGGTGAGGTGGATAATCCTTGAGGGAGTTTGAGACCACATTTTCTCGAGTCTCCATGGGAAGGAAACTCTACATGCTCTGTGGAAAGAATTGAAGGAAATTTTCCATAATAACAGTGACGAAAGGAAGTTGGCACTAAAAGATAAACTTCGAGAAATCAAGATGGAGGTGGGAAACTCAATTCCAAATTACTTGACCAAGTTCACTCAATGTTGTGATGAACTTGGAAGTGTTGGAATCACTATTTGTTGGGTGTGGATCATGATTATCACCCTAATTTAGAGGTCTTTATTTCAGTCGGATGTATACCCTAGGGAGATTGTACACCCCTCCATGCGGGGGGGTGCGGGGGGGACTTGTCCCCCCGTGGGGGTTTGGGGGGGCCATCCCCCTCGATTGGGGGGGTCCGGGGACTAGCGGTCCCCCGACAGGGGTTTTGGGGGTAGCGCCCCCAAAGCTAAAAACAGATGTAAAATTGCCCTCTAAAAGTATAGTAATTTTTACTCAATCTGGGTCATTCATTGGGTGGATGATCTGATGGTAGAATTTATGTTTAGTTTAGGGCTTTTCTCCCTAGAAGGCAACCCCTCTCCTTGTATGAGGGTATTGTATTGAGGTTGTGGAATATATGTGTATTCTCAGAGAGAGAAACAGACTGGTGAGACTGTGAGAGAAAACAGAGGATATTACAGCGAATTTGCTGTAGGTTGTGTCTCTTCATTTTGTTGGATAATAGAAAGGAAGGACTGGCTGTTCGGGGTGGACATAGCCCAAACTGGGTGAACCACGTATATCTATGTCTCTCTGTCTCTTCATTTTGCTGGATAATAGAAAGGAAGGACTGGCTGTTTGGGGTGGACGTAGCCCAAACTGGGTGAACCACGTATATTTGTGTCTCTCTGGTTTTATGTGTGTTTTTTTCCGCATATTATATTTCTTACATTTCTCTGTGATATATAATATTTTTCTAACACTATTGCCAAGGATGATATGGTTAGTCTTTCTCTTCTACGACTCCCAAAGAGTTTTCATAGTTATTAGGACTCTGTCAATGGTCAGGAGAAGGTGCCAGATTAGGAACGATTGTCGTCGAATTTGAGGCAGGAGGAGATCAGGAGGAACACGAGAGATGGGATCTCTTCCAAGGAAGTTGAAGAGGATTTTTCCTTAGCGAGTAAGGGAAAGAAGTACCAAGGCGAGGATGGTGGAAACAAGATGGAATTAATGAAAGTTAAGTGTTCTCACTGTCATGAGCATAGGAACTATGCCAAGAACTTCCCAAAGAAGAAAACAAGCAAGAAGTGTTGGAATTATGATGCATGTGTTGTACTTGATGGCAAAATGACAGATTATAGTGCAGCAGGTCAGTAGCAAAGAATTGATGATCAGACTACAAAGAATGAAGAAAGAAGAGTATATACGCAGGTTCACTATATACCAAGTAGGGTATACATGCAGGTTCACTATATACCAAGTCGCGTATACGAAGGTTCACTATATACCAAGTAGGGCATACACGCAGGTTCACTATATACCAAGTCGCGTATACGCAGGTTCGCTATATACCAAGTAGGGTATACACGCAGTTTCATGCACAGAAAAGCACGTACATGTCGGAAAGCTTACTTTTGGTCCGTGGTAGTTAGTCCTCGGTATTTGAACCTATGGTTTTGGACCATGGTATCTCGAAAAGTGTGTTGATGCCAAGTATTGGGCTCTTGGTATTGATTTATTATGGTTTTGGACCGTGGTATTGAGCGAGGCCTAAGACTATAAAAGGAGAAGAAGATCATTAGGCAAGTGCATCCAAAAAGTCTTGAATATCTGATGAAGGATGAGATCCAGTATGTAGGTTATGGGTTGATGATGCATTGCTTGATCTGAGCTAAGGAGGGATCTCACCGGTTGATGGAGAACAAGATCTAAGGAGAGATCGGGATCAAATGGTTTGAAATGAACTATCTTTATGATGCTTATTCTAGATCTGCATACTGATGCATGTAATATACTATAAATGTTATGAGTATGACTGATGTCTGGTACAGCTACAAAGTTATAAGAAAATACTTTTAGATCTGTACGCGGGTTGTCTTTCGAAAAAGCGCGTATGTACGCGGGTCTGATTCATCGTAGTAGCATATACATTATGAAGTATAATATTTGAAGCTGCAGACGGGTCTGATTGTTATGGCAGAGTTCTGTAGTCTGTTCTGGTGACTATGTTATTGACAGGGTTTCAGTGTTTTAGTGATTCAGAGATTGATGATGTTAGTAGTGATTGTTTTGAGCTTCAATGATAGTTATGGGTCCAATATGAAAATTGGATGAAACGTGGCCTTTCAGATTATGTGTTGTGCTTCAGGAGTATCCAGTCTGAAAATGTATGAAACGTGGTACCCGGAGGAGAGAAGATTGTAGGTCGGCGCCTACGTACTTGTATCTTAGCTAGTACAAGAGGAAAGGGGGTTGTAGCTCCCTTCCAGGAGTGTCTGGAGAACGAGAGAAGGTTGTAGCCTGCGTGCTGGTAAAGGACTGCACCAGTACATTGTAAAAGAAGTTTCTTAATAAAGGAAGATAGAAACGAATTACAGCAGGTGGTTTTCACCCACATTGGGTTTCCACCTTATATTATGGTGTTCATGTGTGTTGCTTATGTGTGTTGATCTATCTGTTTTACTACTACTGTTGATTGTTAATATGTCTAATAATGTTCTGATGCACCCATTGAATATCACATAACTGAATCATGAGTTTAATGGTTATACGCTAGTTGCAATAGATATAGTTGTGTATATACGCGGGTATACTTAACTGAAGTAGCGTATATGAATCTGAGTATGAAAATGAAAAAGTTTTATTGATTAGATAACACTGATTCACCCCCCCCCGAGTATTATTTCCAACAATTGGTATCAGAGCAGGTCCTTTGGTAGAAGCTTGATCGCTTGAAGGAGATCCATGGAACAATGGGGAAGAAGCTTAAGGAGAAAGCACCTAAGAAGAAGAAGACATCTCAGAAAGTCTATGATAGTGGGAGAATCGATTGGGGATGAGGTATAAGAAGCTATTCAGATTTAGAATCAAATTAAGAATCATTTCAGAATGAAGATAAACTATCAGGTATGAATTTGCTATCCTCTGATGTTCCAGCTATCTATCCATTTGGAAAAGATGAAAGTGATAGCGAAACAACTAAATTTGCTCTTATGGGTGAACAAGAAAGATATCAAATATAGGCAGAAGTTAAAAGTCTGACAAACAAAATTAGAACTCAAGAAGAACTTTTGAACATAAAGGATGGTTCCTTCAAAGAAGCTGTTACTAGACTAAAGACTCAACTAGAGTTATTCAAGGACAAATATCAAAAGTTGCAGGATGAAGTAACATCTCTAAGAAATGAAGTCATTGAAAAGAACACAACAATCAAGGAGCTCAGAGATCGATCCAGTTATTATGAAAGTCTTGAAGCTACGACCCTCTCGCTAAAGGAAGAACTTGAAGAAACAAAGAAGCGGAATAAAGATCTACTCCAAGCTATTGAAATATAGGAAAACAAAGTTATCAGCTTAAAATCTCAGCTGGAATGTGCCTTCAGAATTCGTCAAATGCAGTGCGATGTGAATGAAGAACAAGAAAAGGAGATTCTCAAACTAAGGCAACAAATGGAAGAGGAAAGAAATGCTGAAGAAAACATGAAGAAACAATGTCTGGAAAAGGAAGAACAACTTCAAGTTGAGGTAAATATCTTGAGAGGTAAATTAGAAGAAAAGGATAAACTATTACGATTTCAAGATAGTACTAAAGCCTTGGATGATATTCTTAGTAGTCAAAAGTCTCCTGCTATGAAGACTGGTCTTGGTTTTCATGAATTTGTTGAAGGTGAATCTAGTTCACAAGGTGAGGCAAGAAACTCTAAAATGATCAACAAGGAGATAAGAGAGATGAAAGGTCAATCTCATCACCAACCAAGGAAAGAAATTCTTCAAAGAAAATTTTTTACTCCCCCTATGAATAATGTTGAATGTTATGTATGTCATAATCTTGGACATGTTGTAGCCAGATGTAGAAGAAGAAGAGTTCAAGACCATCATGCAGAAAGATCATCACATTCAAGGTACTTTAATGGATATTGCTTTGCTTGCAATATGTTTGGTCACAAAGCTGCTGATTGCTACAGGAGGAATATGAAACATGTAAGATGTTATGCATGTAACAAGCTTGTACATATAGCAAAGGAATGCAGGAACAAAGGACGGACATCACACCAAAAGGAGAAAACATCATCACACTTGAAGATATGGAAGAAGAAGGAAGTACAGTTAGACAAATGTGGCACAGCACAATGTACTCAAATACAGCACAACATAGACATAATAGACTCAGAGGGAGCTGAAAATATAAAACTTCAATATCCTAAATCTCATACGCAAGTTCCATAAAGGGAAGTCGCGTATATACGGGAGTTAGACACTGCAAAATCGCGTATATGTCAGTCTGAGGAAAAGCAGTGGGGACATGCTCAGAAAAAGGATCTGATATGATTTAGTCCATTATTTGCTCCATTGGTTAATAGTTACAGTCTGCTGAGGATGTGTGGAAATGTTTTGATACTTGTAAGATGTCTAGAAGTGTTTTGATCCTAACTAGATGATGATGATGTCTTGATGCTTATTGCTGATATATGCATGATTAGATCTAACAGATCGCACAGGTTGGGGGGGAGCATATGCCCTTAATAATTCATTGTTGGCATTATGGTTAATAGTCCTTGGTGATGATGCTTATATGGCTAAATGATATATCTTGCTATAATATGGTTATGAGTTGTTCAGATGATTCTTGGATTTTTAGATCAGATCTGTGGTTGATTCTCTAATGGTGCTTACATGGTGATATTCATAAAGATAAGGAGAAGTACATAGCTTGAATTCACATCTTCTTTACTTGATGATGAGTCACTCATATGTTGTTGTCATCATATGCATAAGGATCATATTATTCTTGGCACATATATGGATGAGGATTGTTGGCTGGATACATGGATGATTATTCAAAATTGCATTATTGGAGACATGATGATGATGAGTTCTTACCTATATGATGATAGGTTGTACATATGTTGATTGATGCAGATATTCCCAATTGATGATACTTGGTTCATGCAGATCTGGATGGCTATGGTGTTTCTCACATATGATAAAATGTGAATGAGTCTGTATATGCAGAATTCTGTTCAAAGGGATGAATTGATTATACCCTGTCATAGGACATTTACAGGTTGCTGATATGAAATTGGATGTACGTGAGTTTAATAAGGAGTATCCACGTATATACGTAAGTTTCTGCGGATACAGTCGCGTATATGTTGGTATGAATAAAATCAGTGGGCCAAACTCAGAATGAGAAGATTCTGATGTGGGTCTGATAGAGACCATCTAGCACAGGTTTAGGGGGAGCAGATAATCTTCCAATGATGCATGGTTGGCATTATCTTAGAAGCTTTTGGTTCTACTTCACAGTTGTTGTTGGTTTTAGGTGAAACAAAGGCTGAGGGAGAATAGAAGGATCTCTTGGTTGCTGATCTGAATGGTGATTGACAGATGCTAGTGATATCAGTTATTGGTGACTTTCATAAAGTCTTGCTCTAGATATTTCGGTCATATATCTCTTTTGTGATATCTCTTTCATGGTGTCAAGGTCATGTAACGGCCTATATTGGTTTCCCCACTATGCCTGGGATGAAGATGTAATGTTATTGCTTTATCATGTGTAAACTTTTGATGTATCCCCACTTGGTTGGGTGGATGAGTCAATTCTAGTATATCCCCACGTGGTTGGGAAATGGATGTATGCATTGAGTATTTTGGTGATAGGAATGTCTCTTATGATGTATAAGTCATGGTTCTTCTTGAAGAACATCTTTTTGCAGATCTTGCCTTCAGTCAGGAAGAGCATGAACATCACACTTCAGTAGTACAGAGACTTGGCATGTACTCAGGGGGAGCATGGACAGATTGGTACACTTTGGCATATACAAAGGGGGAGCAGATTTGGAGATTTCAGTAGGTACTCAGAGGGAGTATGGACAGCAGAATGTTTATCAAGGAAAGAGAATATCTTGGTCCACCCTTTGCCCTTGATGTCAAAGGGGGACAGTGATTTGGTGTTGTTGCCATCAAGTCCAAATGGGGAGATTGTTGGCATTATGATGCATGTGTTGTACTTGATGGCAACCCTCTCATAGAAGAACATCTCACTTACATATAACTGGATCAATCTATAGATGTGACTAAATGCATGGGATGCAGGACAGCTCAAAGGAATAAGAAGATCAAGTTCTAAGTATGACAAGTTAGCTTTGCCATCAAGTCCAAAGGGGGAGATTGTTGGCATTATGAGACAAGTGTTGTCCTTGATGGCAAAATGACAGATTATAGTGCAACAGGTCAGTAGCAAATAATTGATGATCAGACTACAAAGAATGAAGAAAGAAGAGTATATACGTAGGTTCACTATATACCAAGTAGGGTATACACGCAGGTTCACTATATACCAAGTCGCGTATATGCAGGTTCGCTATATTCCAAGTAGGGTATACACGCAGGTTCACTATATACCAAGTCACGTATATGCAGGTTCGCTATATACCAAGTAGGGTATACACGCAGTTTCATGCACGGAAAAGCATGTACATGTCGGAAAGCTTACTTTTGGTCCGTGGTAGTTAGTCCTCGGTATTTGAACCTATGGTTTTGGACCATGGTATCTCGACAAGTGTGTTGATCCCAAGTATTGGGCTCTTGGTATTGATTTATTATGGTTTTGGACCGTGGTATTGAGCAAGGCCTAAGACTATAAAAGGAGAAGAAGATCATTAGGCAAGTGCATCTGAAAAGTCTCGAATATCTGATGAAGGATGAGATCCAATATGCAGGTTATGGGTTAATGATGCATTGCTTGATCTGAGCTAAGGAGTGATCTCACCAGTTGATGGAGAACAAGATCTAAGGAGAGATCGGGATCAAATGGTTTGAAATGAACTATCTTTATGATGCTTATTCTAGATCTGCATACTGACGCATGTAATATACTATAAATGTTATGAGTATGACTGATGTCTGGTACAGCTACAAAGTTATAAGAAAATATTTTTAGATCTATACGCGGGTTGTCTTTGGCAAAAGTGCGTATGTACGCGGGTTTGATTCATCGTAGTAGCGTATACATTATGAAGTATAATATTTGAAGCTGCAAATGGGTCTGATTATTATGGCAGAGTTCTGTAGTCTGTTCTGGTGACTGTGTTATTGACAGGGTTTCATTGTTTCAGTGATTCAGAGATTGATGATGTTAGTAGTGATTGTTTTGAGTTTCAATGATAGTTATGGGTCCAGTATGAAAATTGGATGAAATGTGGCCTTTTAGATTATGTGTTGTGCTTCAGGAGTATCCAGTCTGAAAATGTATGAAACGTGGTACCAGGAGGAGAGAATATTGTAGGTCGGCGCCTACGTAATAGTATCTTAGCTAGTACAAGAGTAAAGGGGGTTGTAGCTCCCTTCCAGGAGAGTCTGGAGAACGAGAGAAGGTTGTAGCCTTCTGCAGGTTGTAGCCTGCGTGTTGGTAATGGACTGCACCAGTACATTGTAAAAGAAGTTTCTTAATAAAGGAAGATAGAAACGAATTGCAGTAGGTGGTTTTCACCCACATTGGGTTTCCACCTTATATCATGGTGTTCATGTGTGTTGCTTATGTGTGTTGATCTATTTGTTTTATTGCTACTGTTGACTAATAATATGTCTAATAATGTTTTGATGCACCCATTGAAGATCACATAACTGAATCATGAGCTTAATGGTTATACACTAGTTGCAATAGACATAGTCGCGTATATATGCAGGTATACTTAAATGAAGTAGTGTATATGAATCTGAGTATGAAAATGAAAAAGTTTTATTGATTAGATAATATTGATTCAACCCCTCCTCTCAGTATTATTTCCAACAAGAAGGAGCCGACAGTAGTGGAAATAGGTGAATGTCTATATTCACAATTCAAACTTGATTTCACTCTCATTGCATGCATGGCCAACACTATCATGGGAGGCGGGTGGTATCTTGACAGCAGTGCCTCATTCCATATGACGGGGAATAGAGATCCCTTTAGTGATTTTGAGGAGAAAGACCTCAAGCAGAGCATATAGTTTGGAGATAAAAAGAGGTATAGAGATACTGGAATTGGTACGGTCACATTTTAGAGGGAGTCTGGATCCCCTCTCAGGATCACAGATGTAATGTATGTTCTAAGACTAAAGAAGAATCCTGTTTCAGTTTCGGTATTGGAAGACTGTGGCTATGATGTAGTTTTTAGTAAGGGAAAGGTGTTCCTTAGACTCATCACCATAGGACAGGTGAAACAGATCAATTCACGGGTCAAGAACCTATATGCTCTTAAGGTTCAAGATGCATGCAAAGCCTTGAGGAACAAGGAAAAGGTTAGATACTTGGTGGTTGAGAGGGAGAGTAAATTACCTCTCAACATGTAGCCCAGAAGAAGCCTCAAAAGTAGCTTTAGGAAATTTTGGAGTAGCCACAATTAGAGAACATGGGAGGAGATCGAGTGGAGACATCCACTCGAGCGGAGAAGAAGTAGTCTCAAACAATTGTGGAGTAGCCATAATTGGAGAAGTTGAGAGGAGACTCAGTGGAGGCATCCACTCATGAAAAGACCTCTAGTAGGGGGAAATTTCGAGCCAAGTGGGCAAAGGGATCACATGCAACCATACATCCAAGTGTGAGGTTGGGCAATGTGAAGTGATAATCCCAAGAGGGCTGAAATTGGGTAGGGTTCATTGAGAGGTTTTATCTCATGGATCGTACCTTGCTACAAAATCCAAAAGTACATAGTAGTAGGAGGACTCAGTGGGATTGATTTAGTTAGATATCAGAGTGACAAAGGCTAGAGAATTTAGATACTGAAGAGTGCAGAGAAGGGTTGACAATAGTGTAGCAAGCCAGAGTCAACATAAGCGCAAAGTTTTTAGTAGACAAAGGCAATAGCAATCAGAGACTTTGACGACAGATGCATCATACTGATTCAGGTTGGATGTTTTTTTTTGTTTCTGGAGCTGCTATAGCAACAACACTAGAGAGAAGTGTTGCATGAAGAACATTCCAAAGGTTCAAGATCGGGATCAAGTTTAATTCCTTTCTTGTTGAGAGGGAGTGTTGAAAATAGCAACAAGAAATGTAAAAAATAGAATCTAGAAATTCCAAATTGATTTGTCCTTGAATTAACTTGTGAATTAAAATTGTAATTATTTTCTCATAGAAACTTATAATAGTTAACTAAGTTAAGTTGACTTAGTTAACTTAAGAATTTTGAGTTGGAAGTCTTTTAGAAGTCATGTATATGTTATCCCTAAGTTTTAGGGGTCCATGATCTGTTTGTTTATGAGTTGTAATTAGATAAATAAGTTTACTTAGTTATGTTCAGTTAAATTAGTTCTAAATATTTGTGGACTTAATAGAGAGTTAACAGTTAGTTGGTGCACTAGTGCACAGTCAGAAAATCATGCATGTCGATTATGAGAAAGACCCAGTTGAGACTAGAGTGTAGGGACAGTGTACTATTTGTTGTATAATTTTTTGAGTTGTATAGATGGTGCATGCAATCAGGAACTGAACCTAGAAGGGATTTCATAGTTTTGGATGCACTGATTTCCCTTTAAGATGGGCTAATCAGCCATAGGAATTACGCAAAGAAATAGGGACTTGGAGAGCTGGAGAATTGGATAAGTGTTGGGCAAGAGTTTTCTTGTGAGTTGGAGATTGATTTTACTGAGTGTTGGGATTGTTCTTGTGAGAACAAGAATTGTATTATCATCTTGGATTTCTAATTAATGCAATACAAATAGTGGGGTTTTGAGTTGTGGCTTTCCCTGGATATTTATTGTGTTATGTGCCATTTATGTTCTTCCTCTTGTCAATTATCGTTTTGCTCATTATTTATGTGCTTTCGCTGTAAATAGTAGAAGTAGATTCTTGTCTCTTATTTAAGTAGACTACATGAGCTTGTGAATCTACAAGATTTTCTACACTCCGGGAGACAGCTCTTGATCCAATACTCATAGCATAACCTGAAGTAAATACCCCAGTTTCTTTGTCTCTATCGAAGTCTGAATCAGAGTATCCAATCAAGCTAAAGTTGCCCACCTGTGTATACTTGATTCCAAAGTCTTGGGTCCCCTTCAAGTACTTTAGAACTCTTTTTGCAATAGACCAATGTCCCTCACAAGGCTTTTGCATAAATCTGGAGAGGATTCCAACAACAAATGAAATGTTTGGTCTTGTAGTAGTCAGGTAGTTGAGACTTCCTACAAGATGTTTATACTTTTTTGCATCCTTAAATTCTTTTCCTTCAATGGATGTGAGCTTTAAGTTTTCTTCCATTGGAGTACATAGAAGATTGCACTCAGCAATCGCAAACTTGTTCAACATATCTCCATTGTACTTCTTTTGAGAGAGGAATATACACTTCGGAGGTTGAGCTACTTCAATACCAAAATAGTAGTGAACATTACCCAAGTCAGTCATTTCAAAACCTTTCCTCAATTCCTTATTTATGGATGCAATGTAGCTCTCATTGTTCCTTGTCATCAAAACATCATCTACATATGCCACAAGATATAAAATTATTTTTCCAACTTTCTTGACAAACAAATTTGCTTCATCAAGATCATAATGTTTGAAGTTGAGTTTCAGAAGATGCTCAATTTGTAGGTTTTAACCCTGTACAGAAATTACCTGCATATGAATTCTAAAACACAAAAAATAAACAATGCGAGAGCATAACACATAAAACACATATACATAGAGATTTTCCCTTGGATCCCAAAATTGGGACTACTAGCTTGATTTTTCATTATATTCCTTTTTGAATGTTACAATACATATTTATACATGTCGAAGCATCCAATACCATGGACTGAAAACCATCACGTCCAAAACCATGGATGGAAATCCATCGCGTCCAAAACCATGTGCGAAAAATCATGCACAAAACCATAGGTAGGTCTGCCCAACCTAATATAGGGTCCAAAAACAAAATTTTCGAGGGCGCTACCCCGAACCCCATAGAGTGGGGTTACCTGCACCCCTCAAACCCCCTATGATCCCCCCCCCCCCAACTACGCAATCAGCACAACGAAGGGGCGGCTCCATCCCCCTTCTAATCCCCCCCATTAACTACGTGGAGTAGTCGTGGAAAGAATATAACGCAACCCAACATTCTCCCACTTGTTGTTTTCTTTCCACAGGAGGCCACAAGAGAGCTTAGTCATATATCCAACCCTGCAACACCCATTGTTTCTCTACACCAAGAGAACTTCTCATAACTCACAGATTTTGTCAATGCATCTGCAATATTCTTCAAGATGTCCACCTTTACCTGTAGCACATTTTTGTCTTCTATCATATCCCTCACAAAGTGATACTGAACATCAATGTGCTTTGAATTTGAATTATATCCAGGGTTCTTTGCCAAGAAAATTACACTTTGGCTGTCACAATATATCCTTATAGCTCCCTGTACTAACCCCATACTTGAACACAATCTCTGCAACCAAACTGCTTCCTTGCTTGCATGAGTGGCTACCATGTATTTTGCCTCTATAGTTGATAGTGCCACTACAGATTGTTTCTTACTCATCCAACTGACTGCACCTCCAAATAGGTTAAACACATACCCACTCGTAGATATTCTTTGATCCAAATCTCTAGCCCAGTCTACATCAACAAAGCCACGAATATCCAACACTCTATCCAATCCTGGTCTTCCTTGGTAGCACAAACCATAATCATTAGTGCCACGCAAATACCTGAAAGCCTGCTTCACTGTTGTCCAGTGCTCCTTCCTTGGTTTTGACATAAACCTCCTCAATACTCCCACTGCATGTGCAATTTCTGGTCTAGCACAGACCATCACATACATCAGGGTAATGTTGGGTATGGGACCCCCCATAGCAATTTTTGGGGCTCAAAGCCCAAGTTTTGGTCAAAGATGTTGTAAAACTCCGTAAATTGCAAGCGCAGAGCGCGAAGTCTAGGATGAGTCATAGGGCTGTCCGCCCTAAAATATTGTAATTTAAGGTAAAGTTGTGTCAGCTTACCCATGGTCCATGGACCATGGGATTGTATATATAGAGCGAGGATCTAAGTGTAAAGATAGCTAAAGATAGAGAGAATAGTGAAGGGCATGGTTTAGGGTTAGAGTTGAATCTGAAGTGTACAGGGTCATAGTAGTAGGAAGAGGCTCTGTAGCTGAGTGCGCAGAGGCCTAGTAGAGTGCGTAGCTGAGTGCACGAACCCCTGCAGCTAAGTGCGCAGGGTGGAGTCGGGTCTGTACTTGGGATTGAAAGTTAATAAAGAGAAGTTAACTCTGTGCATCTGTTCTTGAATTTGTATTTTGATGTTATGCATTACTTTTACTTTGTTTATTTACTGTGCACAATTGATGAATACTTGTATTAATGCGTATATATGAAAGTAATCTAAGTAATCAGCTATCAAAGCCTAATTAAGGTGGACTTGGGTAAATAACATGAGTTGTGTTGTGGCTAGAACTGTGTGAAAATAGTGTCGTAGGGCGCGAGATGTGCGTTGGTGCACGTAGCACAATAAGTGCGAAGGCTGGACTGCATACCAATCACCTCATATCAAACATCCCCAGTGTGCAGAAACCTGGCTCTAGCACCCTCCCATACTACTTAGGGTGAGACCTTAGTCCACGCTCCATGGACTATTACCAAAAGGGCCAGTATACCGAGATTTGCTTGGCTAAATCACTTTTAAAATTGGTTCAGGCCCCACTAAGCCAACAAATGGTTTCGTTGCTACGACCGAGATTTGCATAAGGGATGTCTAATGTCGTGCCACTGGAACCCAACAAAGAAGGAAATTGAAGAGTGGTTGGACAAGAAGATTCATGAGTTCATGACACAGGAAAATATAACTCCACAAATATTTGAGGAAAAGTGATTGGAGCGCTACGTGTATATAGAAATCCATGATATTTTCTTTTCATCCTTTCCTTTTGAGCTATATGAGTGGATCACAAAGTTAGCCGACAGCCAGGGAAGGTGTAGGTTCAACCAACCGATAATGTGGACTCTGGAATTAGTGCATAGACTAGAAGCATCATAAAATATGATCGCGTGAGCTGTGGACCATTGGCTCGACTAGATAATAGGGGGATTTATCATTGAGTTTGCGGTAGATGCAACTGTGAGCTACAGTGAGGCAGAGTGATGCTTTCTCAAAGGACCACGAAGTAAGTATATTAAATCTTTGAATACTTGGGTTAAGATTCTATTGTGTGAAAAAAGGGTCATGCAAATACATTAATGTTTGGGACTACACGAAGTGGAAAAATCTACAAAAGTAGCAATGAATTAGAAAATAGTCCCTTAATTTCATCCTCACGAGAGAGTGAGAAGGAGTTCGCTAAGGTCTCTCCGAGAAGCCCAGTTAGTTTGATAAGGCAACACATTCCATGGTTACCACCTCCACCCACACCACCACCCACTTCACCTACCTCACCTCCATCTCCACCCACTCCACCTCCACCACCTCCATAGTTCAGTATGGTGAGTGCGGTCAAACTACCAGTATTCAGAGGAGTAGGGAATGAAGATTTAGACCAACTCTAGTTCATGGTAAGAGCAGTATGGGAAGCACAAGGTATCATGGATGACAATATTAAGAAGGCCACATTGGTGAGCGCACTGCAGGATCGCGCATTGACATGGTATATTAAGCACTCTAACGACCACCCAAACACAGGGATAGAAGAGATCTAGAACGCATTGAACTAGGAATTTAGTAGGCCAAAGTTAGAAACACAATCAATCATCAGGTTTAAAGAAATCGCGATGCTCCTAGGCGATAATCCATAGGATTTGGATCAACAGCTAAAGAGTACAATCCACGAAGCCAATATGACGTTGACAGATGGACAACATCACACATGGTTTGTGGCATCTCTGACACCGCACTTGAGGATGGCACTGTCACAATAGAAACTTTCCACCCAAGCTGAAGCACTGGAAATGGAAATGAGATTACATGAGACCCTGATACAAGACCCTAGGTTGGGAGTTCAACAAATCCACGTGGAACTACAGAATCTGTGTTTGGAAATGCAAAGTTTGAAGCAGGATTGGGCACTGTGGTGGGGGGCGTGCGAGTAAGTATGGTGCATAAAATGCAAAGGCTAGGGCCATGAGAAGGATCACTGTCTAGTGTTTGTGAACTACTTGACAGGAGGAGGTCCAATGCCATTGAGACCGGAGGCACAGGCAGGGATGAGTGCGGCACCCACTTTATGGTGCGTGATCTGTCAGATAGGAGGGAAACACATGACGGATAATTGTCATTTTTTTCAAAAGTATACACAGACACCTGAGCAACTATTTTGTAATTTCTGTCGATCGATAGGCCACGATGAATGCACTTGCCGCAGTTACAAGATAATGATGGATCCGATCCCTGCCTATAGGATGCAAACAGAAATGCAAGCCCTCAACCCAAATGCAGGGATGGAGAGTGTTGGATTTCAGGGGTAAGGTCGAGGACGAGGTGGAATGGGACCAGGAAGGGGCCGCGGACAATTAATTTGTTACAATTTCAGAGGGACAGGGCACTATGCCCGCGATTGTACCAACCCGACGAGGATATCCTGTACGTATTATGCTCAGTTTGATCATGAAACCATAGACTGTCCTACATTGATCATGAGGATGTGCAAAAAACAGGTATTCTAGCCTCCTCCTACTCATAATATACAAATGATGAGATCTGAGCCACACGAAGAGGACCCGAATGTAAACATGATGCTCACAAGCGGTACGACCACGGGAGAGGATATGAGGAAGTAGCCAGAGGAAAGTACATGGGTTAGTAAGGCTCCTGTAAAGGAACCCAAGTTTAACTTAGAACATGCAAAGGAGACATTCATGGATGCTAAGAAGAGCTTCACAGAGGCCTCCACTTCAGGTAGTAAGGATCAACCAGAGCCAGGAATGGATCCTTTAGTGCTCACTACCTTTCTAGAGACATGCATGAAACTGCTGCATGACAACAAGGTATTTAAAGGACTACAAGAGCTAATCACTAGGTGCATGGGATCAGGAGAACCATGCATAGTCTAGAAATTGGGGAAGCATGCATTGCGCACTGGAAGGGAAATGAGGTTGACTGCACAGATTGGTGAGTATGAAATGGATCAAGTAATCGTAGATCTAGGTTCAAACGTGAATGTATTACCAAAGAAAACATGGGAATGCATGGGCAGGCTCACGTTACAATGGTCCCCTATTCAATTACAAATGGTGAACGAACAGAATATTTTGCCCATGGGGAGGTTGCAAGGGGTAACAGTTGATATTGAAGGCATGAGCGCACAGGCAAATTTTGAAGTAATAGAGATTGCCGATCATAGTAATCCCTATCCCATGCTATTAGGAATAGACTGGGCCACCGATATGAATGGAGTCATCAACCTGAAGAAGCACAAAATGATCTTCGAGAATAAGTCACTATGCGTAGTAGTCCCACTGGACCTAGCTGAAGGAGCGCGCTACACTGAACCAGTGCGTGATGATGATAGTGATGATGATCTCAATTATATTTACAAGATAACTACATGAGACTAGGATTGGATGAATCCAACTGCAGATGGGAGGATCTCATGGGAGAACGAAAGCTCCTGCACTTCAGATTCATATGAAAAATTATAGCAATGGCAGAATCGGTTGCATGAAGTGATGACATTGAATTGTAACATGATGGTTAGATCACTGTGTTGCGTGACAATAAAGGCAAGAGAGATGCCAACATATGATGGGTTGACAGTGGTGGATGAATTCCTGGGAAAATTTGAAAGCACGGTACCAGAACAATAGTAGTTCGATGCATTAAAGTTGGCACTATGCGCGACACCCGCACGATGGTGGGGTACACATCAAGGAAATTTTGAGGACTAGCATGGATGTAGAAGGATGATGCACCTATGATTTGGGAAACTGCAACTATGGTTGGAAGATAAATACAATGGACAGGATGACCCATGCATGCACCTCGCGAAATGGACCAAGGTCTACAGGGAAGAACCACAGCCTGAATGGGTACGCTTATTCTACCATACCCTGGATGTCATACCCATGAACTGGTATACTGAGACAGAACTCCAACATGGTATGGGTGAATGAGATGTCTTCCCCGAAGGATTTTTGTTAACATTCACATTTGAAGATCGATGGTCGGATACTATTGATGATGCGCTACAAGCAATAAAAGTCACCATCTTCAAGATACCACAGGAGCCACTGGAAATGCTTCAACTAGTATGGGAAACACAGTTAAGCAGTGCCTTAGAATGTTATAACATGCATGTGGAGGAGGATGATGATGACCCTCGAAATATTAATATTCTAGAAACCGAAGGCTGTCGCGAGGTTCAAGGACCATCAATTGAGGATCTTGACATCACCGCGTTGTTAAAAACAAAGTAGGTAAACATTGGCATAGAAGCGGAGCTGAAGTATGCAACACTTGGGGATTGTTGGGATGATGCTATGGTAGATAAGGTCCTCAAGTTACTCCATGAATACTAAGACTTGTGCCCGACCAAAATCATGGACTTAAAAGGGATCATTGGCAACTTAGGGATGATGAAGATCGCTCTGAAACTAGAAACGAAGCCATTTAAGCAGTGGCCTTACCACTTGAACCCAAAGTATAAAGAAAAGGTCCATGACGAATTAGACAAAATGCTCACAGCCAGAATTATTGAACCAGTGGAAGAATCCGATTGGGTGAGTCGCATGGTAGTATAAGAGAAAAAATAGAAAGGCGAAATAAGAATATGTGTGGACCTCAGGAAGCTCAACGATGCTTTTGTTCATGATCCATTCCCAACACCATTCATAGATGAAGTATTGGAGAATGTTGGTGGCCAGGAATCTTACTCATTTATTGATAGCTTCTTAGGGTGCCATCAGATCAAGATCATGTCAGAGGATAGGAGAAAAACAACCTTCACAATAGAATGGGGCTACTTTTAGTACATTGTTATGCCCTTTAGATTGAAGAAAGTGCTTACGTTTGATGTTGGATACTTTCTGCCAACACTATATTGTATTGAACCTTAAAAAGTGTACTTTCCTCATTTTCTTTGGAAACCTACTAGGCCATGTGGTCTGCAAATAAGGCCTGATGGTGGACCCTGTGAAGATCACTGTTATTTTGAATTTGGAAGCATCGTGCACTGTCAAATAATTACATGCTACTTTGAGGCACACTGGCTACTATAGGAAGTTTATCAAGAGTTATGCCCAAATAACTGCACCCATGGAAAAGCTATTGAAAAAATATGTGACATACTACTGGAATGATGATTGCATGAAGAGTTTGGATGTCCTAAAGGGGAAACTAGCCTCCACACCCATTTTGGTCTTCCCGAAATGGGACATGGAATTTCATGTACATGTTGATGCGTCATGTATCGCATTGGGAGCCGTACTCACATAGGAGGGCGCAGAGGGTGTGGATCACTAGATCGTGTTTGCGAGTCGAAGATTGTCCAAAGTAGAAAAGAACTACTCTACCACTAAATGCAAGGGGTTGGTAATGGTGTATGCGCTCCAGAAATACCGACACTATTTACTTGTTGGACATTTCAAAATGTATACCGACCATTCCACGTTGAAATACTTGGTGAACAAGCCTGTGTTGGGGGGCACATATGCAGATGGCTTTTACTATTTCAAGAATATGATTTTGAGGTCATAGTCAACCCAAGACGCTTAAACGCAGGACCAGACCACTCGTCACGAATTGAGACAGGCGAGGAACCAACAAATTTGGAGGACGGACTACTTGATGCACAAATATTTGTAGTATGTGTCGCGGATGGACACTTCGAAGATATAATCCATTTTCTAACAATAGGGACTGCACTGAAGGAGTACTCAATCCAACAGAAGAAGGAATTGGTGGTGTGCACGGTGGACTTTTCTGGCATCACGGGGCACCTCTACAAGATGGGGAACGATGAGATTTTGCAAAGATATGTACTTGAATTTGAACATGGTCAGATCCTTGCGGAAGCACATGGGGGTGTTGGGGGAGGACACTATGCAGGACGCGTGACCGTACAAAAGATTCTTTCCACAAGGCTATGGTGGCTGACCCTGCACCAAGATTTGAAAGTGCATTATAAGGCCTGCGATATATGTCAAAGGACGGGAAAACCATCTCGAAGGGATGAGATCCCACTAAATCCCCAAATGACTCTACAGCGATTTGAGAAATTGGCAATCAACTCTGTGGGCCTAATAAAACCTCAGGGAAAGCCGGGTGCATGCTACATCATCACCGCGACGGAGTACCTGACACGATGGGCGGAAGCACAACCGGTCAAGGACTGCACGGCTGCCATGACTGCAAAATTTTTGTTCGAAAATGTGTTGACACGATTTTTCTGCCCAAAAATCTTAATGAGCGATCACAGAACACATTTCTTGAGTGAAACCATCAGTGCACTCACAGAAGAGTTCTAGGTTTATCACCAGAAAAGTACACCATACCATCGATAGGCTAATGGTATAGTAGAATCATTCAATAAAATACTGGAGAATGCGCTGACCAAAGTATGTAACGCACAGTGGGAGGACTGGGACCTACGTGTACCCACTGTGTTATGGGCGTACAGGACAATGTGTAAGAAATTGATGGGATAGACACCATTCTGATTCATCTATGGTACGGAAGTAGTCATTCCAATGGAATACATCGTACCTATTCTGCGAATAGCAATGCTCACACACATGACAGACCGTGAAGCTCTCGAAAAAAGGCTTGCGCAATTAGAAGAACTCGAGGAAGAACGATTTCTAGCTGGATTTCACCAACAAGTACAAAAGCAGTGTGAAAAAGCCTAGCACGACCGCCATATCAAGTTGTGCACCTTCAAGGTAAATGACTCAATGTTATTGTATGATAGCAAGATTGAAAAATTTCAGGGAAAGTGCAGGATGCATTGGTTGGGACCATCTATGGTAAAAGAGGTCACGGATGGAGGCGTAGTATAGTTAGTCAAACTTAATGGGGAACCCTTCCCAGGAAAAGTAAACGGCAGTCGCCTGAAGCCCTACATGGGTGGGCCTGCTATCTGATTAACTGACCAAATCATAGTCTTCGCGACCTGAGGAGATAGACAAGGGTGCGGGACTATTAACACAAGCACCAGAAGCCAGTACCAAAGAAGAGACACGAGTGAAATGCAGATGAGTCAGAAGCAAGAATGGAGCAGATCCAGTAGATGGCAAAATAGTGCGTTGCAGACCTTCACACAGCAGAAGCACAGTTAGAGGGGCTTTGTGCCACGATCGCCGCACCAACAGACTGACTCAGGATGAGTCACGATGATTGTGTTGGGAGCCTGTTGTGCATGGGATCCCTCGTAGCAGGTTTTGAGGCTCAAAGCCAAAGTTTCAGTCAAAGATGTTGTAAAATTCCGTGAATTGTGGGCGCGAAGCCTGAAGTCTAGCATGAGTCATACAATTGTCCACCCTAAAATGTTGTAATTTAATGTAACGTTGTGTCAGCCAACCCATGGTCCATGGACCATGTGATTGTATAAATAAAGCGAGGCTCTAAGTGTAAATATAGCTAAGGATAGAGAGAATAGTGAAGGGCATGGTTGAGGGTTAGAGTTGAATCTGAAGTGTACTCGGTCATAGTAGTAGGAAGAGGCTCTGCAGCTGAGTGCATAGAGGCCTAGTAGATTCTACAGCTGAGTGTGCAGACCCCTGCAGTTGAGTGCATAGGGCGGAGTCAGGTCTGTACTTGGGATTGAAAGTTAATAAACAAAAGTTTACTTTGTGCATCTGTTCTTAAATTTGTATTTTGATGTTATGTATTACTTTTACTCTGTTTATTTACTGCACGCAATTGATGAATACTTGTATGAATGCTTATATATGAAAGTAATTTAAGTAATCAGCTAACAAAGCCTAATTAAGGAGGACTTGGTTAAATAACATGGGTTGCACTGCGGCTAAAACTACGCGAAAACAGTATCGCAGGGCGCGGGATGCCCGTTGGTGTGCGTAGCGCAATAAGTGTGAAGGTTGGACTGTGTACAAATCACCCCATATCAGACATCCCCAGGGTGTGGAAACCTGGTTCTAGCACCCTCCCATACTACTTCGGGTGAGACCTTACTCTGCGCTCTGCAGACTGTTGCTGAAAGGGCCAGTAGTACTATGATTTGCTTGGCTAAATCACTTCTTAACATAGGTCAGGCCCCAGTAAGCCAAAAACTATCATCTACACTTTCATATGCAACATGGTACATGTCCTCTTCCTCTTCTTGTGTCTTGGGACACTGTTCAGCAGATAACTTTACACCTACAGGAATAAGAACCTTCACCAGTTTACTATCCTAGATATTAAACCTCTGCAATATTGTCTCAACATACTTCCTCTGGTTTAACTAGAGCTTCCTCTTTGTTTGATGTCTTTTAATTTCCATGCCCAAAATATAGTTTGTAGCACCAAGATCTTTCATGTCAAATTTAGAGGACAAATGGGTCTTCAAATCCTAGATAATTTCTTTGTCATTCCCAACTAGCAACATATCATCCACATACAAGACCAGATAAATAACACGACCACAAACTAATTTAAAATACACCCAGTGATCTGATTTGCTTCGGGTGAAGCCAAGTCCCCATATAAATGTATCAAATTTCTAATACCACATCCTTGGTGACTGTTTTAACCCATACAGAGACTTCGTTAACATGCATAATAGTTCTTTCTTACCCTTCACTACAAAACATTCAGTTTTCTTCATGTAGATCTCCTCTTCTAGATCATTGTGAAAAAATTTTGTCTTCACATCCATCTACTCTACCTAAAAATCCAAAGCAGCAGCAACAAATAAAAGTAATATAATAGAAGTTACCTTGGCAACAGGAGAAAAAATATCACCTAAGTCAATTCTCAGCGCCTTGGAATAACCTTTTGCTACCAACTGAGCTTTGTATTTCTCCACCTTTCCTTCTACATTTGTCTTCTTCTTGAACACCCATTTGCTACTAATGGGTTTCCTTCTAGCCGGCAACTCCACTGGATCCCAAGCCTCATTTTTGTGAAAAGATTCCATTTCATCAACCATGGCCTCTTTCCAAAGTTTTCCATCCTCCGAATCGACTTCTTCCTTCAAAGTTCTGGGATCATCGTCTATAATAGATAAAGAAAAATTTGAACATAAAGTAGATGGACTATACCTTTCTGGCTGCCTTCTTTCTCGAACTAATCTTCTCACACCCGGAGTTTGTAGCTCTTCATCTTCTAATTCCTCCTTTGTTGTAGAGTTTGATTCTTCCTCCTTAAGCCCAAACTATATCTTCTCAGGTTCCTTTGGTTAGACTTCATGTTTAATAATATCTTTCACCTCTCTAAACACCACATCTCGGTTGTACACAACCTTCCTTGTTACTAGTTTCCAAAGCTTATAACCCTTTAAACCATCCTTATACCCAATAAAGATGCACTTTTTAGATTTACTATCCAACTTGGTTCTTTTCTCCTTTGGAACATGTACATATGCATCACATCCAAATACCCTTAGATGTGAAAGAGAAGGTTTCTTACCAGTTCATACCTCTTGTGGAGTCTTATCTTCCAATGCTGATGAAGGTGATCTGTTGACTAGGTCACATGCAGTCTCCACCGCCTCTGCCCAAAATTCTTGTCCTAACCCAACACCACTAAGCATGCTTCTTGCCCTTTCCATCAACATCTTATTCATTCTTTCTACAATTCCATTTTGTTGAGGTGTATATGGAGTAGTCTTTTGCCATGCTATACCATACTTCTTATAGAATTCTTCAAATTCCTTATTGTAAAAATCTCCACCGTTATCTGTCCTCAGCACCTTTATCTTCTTCTTTGTCTAGTTTTCCACCAGAACCTTAAATTCTTTAAACCTATCGAAGACTTTAGATTTCTTCTTAAGGAAATATATCCATGTATTCCTTGAGAAGTCATCTATAAATGATACATAGTACATAGACTTACCCATTGATGGAACCTTCAATAGTATATTAGGCACAAGCTCTAATATATGTTTCTCCCTCTTACCACCAGAGGGAAAACTCACCCGATTCTACTTCCCATATACACAATTTTCACAGAAATCAAAATCCAAAGAGCTATTACTCATACCTTCTACCACACCTTTACCATGAAGCATTCGATGGCCCTTCTCTCTATTATGTCCAAGCCTTTGGTGGCACAACATGGTCTTCTCTTTAGAGACCACTAGATTTTCTGCTCCACTTTCGGGAACCACAGAACTATTGCACCCATCAATAACAGTGCTACCTTGCAGCTTGTATAGAGTTCCAATTCGAACTCCTAGCATCAATACCAGTGTTCCCTGAACCATTTTGTAAGTATCCTTCTCAAACACTGTTTTTACACCTGCATCATCCAGCTTGCTTACGAAAATTAGATTTTTGGCCAATGCAAGAATATGCATAACACCCGGAAGTGTTCTAACCCTTCCACCTTGCAACCTCAACTTTACCTTTCTACAACCAATGATTCTAGCCTTCCTGTCATACCCCAAGAAGACATCACCACCATAATATTTCTGATACTCGTAGAACCACTCTCTATGTGGAGTGAAGTGAAAGGATGCACCTGATTCAATCAACCATGCCTCATGATATAAATGTGTACTTTAAGAAGCCAAGTACACATCCCCACCTTCATATGAGGTGGGTTTTGCCTCTACAGAAGGAGAATCATCATATCCATTTCCTTTGTCAGGAGCTTTAGATTTACAATCTCTTTTGTAGTGCTCTTCCTTTCTGCATTTCTAGCACACCACTTTTACAGGTTTTCCTAGAGATTTAGATCTCCCTCTAGATTTACATCTCCCACTCGATGAATTCTTTTGTTTCTGTTCTGGGACCGTCCTCGTACAGGCAAGGCATCACCATTCTATCTCTCCATATTTTTCCATCTCATCTCCTCTGTCAACAAGGATGAGACTATTTCATCAAACTATAAGGCAGTTGCATTGCTACCTATTGCAATAACCAGACTATCCCACAAATCTAGTAGAGAACACAACAAAACGATGCACTTATCTTCATTTGAAATTTTAATATCAATATATAATAACTGACTTACCACAATATTAAATAAGTTCAAATGTTTTGTCACCGAGTCTACATCTTTCATCCTCAGGTTATACAACTTTTTTTGTAGGAACAATTTATTCACCAGAGACTTAGATTGGTACAAAGTCCCTAACTTGTCCCACAATGCCTTCATCATAGCTTCCCTTGATACATTCAACAATATTGAATCTGAGACACACAATCGTATTGTGCTCTCATCCTTCTAATCCAACTTCTTCCATTCTTCATCAGACACTCCCATTGGTTTAGTACCTGGATCTACCGCGACTCACTAATCTTTATCCACCAACAGATCCTCCATCTTGAATTTCCATAACTCAAAACCTTGACCATTAAATTTCTCGATCTTTATCTTTCCACTGCTTGCCATCCTCTTTCACCACCAGAATCGATCCTATAGATAGCCCACTGAACAGGGTCTACCACAGGCCTGATCGAAACCCCTTTGCAATAAAGGCATCACCTTCAAGCCAAAATAGCTCTGATACCAAATGTAGGTTTTAACCCCGTACATAAATTACCTGCATATGAATTCTAAAACACTGAAAATAACAATGTGAGAGAATTACACATAAAACACATATACACAGAGATTTTCCCCTGGATCCCAAAATCAGGACTACCAGCTTGATTTTTCATTATATTCCTTTCAACGTTACAATAAATATTTATACATGCCGAAGAATCCAATACCATGGATTGAAAACCATCGCGTCCAAAACCATGTGCGAAAAATCATGCATAAAACCAGAGGTAGGTTTGCCCAACCTAATATAGGGTCCAAAAACAAAATTTTTGGGGGTGCTACCCCGGACCCCATAGAGTGGATTACCTACACCCCTCAAACCCCATGTGACCCCCCCGATGACCTGATAATCACCCTATGAGTGACCTCAGTTAAGATTTATTAAACAAAAAGTATTACAAACTCATGTGCTAGTGTGTGTTCTATGTTATTGAAACAATGGATCGATCAGATTGCCAATACACAGACATTTTAAATGGAAAGACAGCAGAGAAATGCAGTAAGAAGACACAAAGACACAAGCAATTTTTAATAAGGAGTTCACCCTATTCTCCAAGGCTACGTCTCCAGTCCAGCTTCAGTGGTGGCCTTGTTTTATTATGTCTTTGAGTAGAGAAATTACAATACAGGGACTCAATATGAGTTCTCCTGAAGTAGATTTTGCTTGCTAGGGTGCTTCTTGGATTCCCCAAGCCACTTGGAGTACACAAAATCTTGTTCTCCTACCAGCTCTGTGACCCTCGATCTACAGTGGAAAGAGCCAACTGTGATGCTCAATCCAGACAGATTCCTCTATGGGAAGGCTTGATTCTTCAATCTCTCTGGTGCTCGATGCTGCCTGTGGTCAGCTCGGCCCTTTGTCTCCTCTGCTTGGCTTTACTGCTCTTTGTGCTCAGTCCTCCTCTCAAGGTTCACTGTTCACTGCCTCTCTTGGTCACTTGGAGTCTTCGATTTGAATCTCCTTTATGATCTCTAATCTCCCATTTCACTGCCTCCATTCATGGCTTTAGTCATTCAATCCTCGGCCTATTCGTTTCCTCTTCTTCCTGCATCGATTCGCCTGTCACCTGCGTGGTTGGAATTCCCTGTTCAGTGTCAACATAATGCTCAAGAATTAGCCACACGTCTCCATCGAAACTGTGCCAACCCGCTTGCCGATTTGTTGCTTCCTCCACCATGGCGGTCAAAGGATTCCAAACCCTCTTAAATCGTGGCTTTATCCCTTGTCAATTCCACTCTGTCTATCGGGTGCAATCTCAGCCATCCGATCTGGGCTCCTCCAGATCCAACGTTATTAATGCGTCGAGCACGATTGACTTGCTCGACCGATAACGCGTGATCGTGGAAGTTTTCCTCTCTCCTCCGTTGCCACACGTCGATTGCTGATTGTGATCGCTCCGCTTTCTCCAAAACCTCTTACCGTTCAAGGGCGTCCCAATCAAATCGCCGGTTTCCAGGCTGTGGGTCCCACCATCATACATTGGTTCTTTTTCCTTTTTCCGCCCACAGTCCTCTGGCTCCCCGATGTGACCAAGTGCTTAAACCCTACCATTTTGGCCCCATTTGCCCAGCAATGCACATTAGGGCTAAGCGCTAACGTGCATCGAAAACCAACTCCTTTTCTCATTCTGGGACTCCCAGGGTCTATTTTAACCTCCTGCGTAGTCTCCATGGGCCTTGGTTAGCGCGCTTTAACCGGGGTCCTTGTCGTTCCACGTCGGCTGCCATGGCCACTGGTTCAGGGTGTTTTCGATTACTGTTTTGGATTCTTCAAGGATTTGTTCGACCTGTTTTAGTCACGGTTCTATGATAGTCGTTTATGGATCCGATTTGGATCACGGCCTCCCAACTAAAAAGCTTTTGGACCACCAAAAGTTGGTTTTCTTTTAAGCATCGACTAAGTGAGGAAATTTTTGTCTCACTTGTCCAATCTCAATCCACTTCGCATTGCTCGGCTTCGAACCTTTAAGCCCAATTCTAAGGTATTCCACCTGTCCGCTATGTGTCGTCCTTACCTTTCTATCTAGCACTGTATCTTCCTGCAGCTCATTAAGATATTCCTCTAGTAGATCATCAACAGAAGGAAATTGAATCTGCTCTTCAGGGTCCTCAACCATTGAGGGTTCAAATAGTCTCAAGCAATTTGCGTTCACGACTGAGTAGATGTGCATGTAAGCTAGCAGATCAAGGCAAAAAGCGTTGTCACCAATCTTCTCAAGTATCCTGAAGGGTCCATACTTGATAGGTTTTAGCTTCTTACCTTCACCTTGCATCCTGTCCTTGCTGATATACAGCCAGACTTGGTCTCCAACTTGAAAACTATGCTCCATCTGATGCTTATCATGCCTAGCCTTGTACTTGGCCTAGTTTTTTTCCAGCTGTTCCTGTACTACCTGGTGGATCTCACGGATCTATTCAATGAACCTAGTTGCTTTGTCCACATCACTGAGTTCATCAAGCATGGTATCTTTACCAAAGACAAAATCCAAGGGAGACCTTGGTATGAAACCAAAGCAGGTCTCAAAAGGAGAGATTTGTGTAGAAGAGTGTTTGGCTCTATTGTAAGCATGTTGCACATAGCACAAGTGCTCATCCCAAAGCTTATGATGTTTGCTGCAATATCCTCTCAGTAACTGGATCACTGTCCTGTTTACTACTTCTGTCTGGCCATCTGTTTGTGGATGAAAAGCTTTGATTTTCTTTATTTTGGTGTCCATTAGTTCCCACAGACTAGACCAAAACTTCCCTATAAATCGGGTGTCTCGATCAGATATAATAGAAGTGGGTAATCCAAAACGAACCCATACATGTTCAAAGAATAATTTTGCAGTTTGTTCAGTTGTAATCAGTTTGCTACAGGGTATCAAAATACACATTTTGCTGAACCTATCCACAATAACATATAGATGATCATGACCTTTCCTATACTTAGGTAGTCCTCCAAAAAAATCCATGGAAATGCTCTCCCAAGGGTGAGAGGGAACAGGCAATGGAGTGTACAAGCCTAGTTTTTTGTTGCTGAGCTTGCTTTTAGCACACATAGCACACCCCTTTGCATATCTAGAAACTGTCTCATTCATTTTTGGCCAATAACAAAACCTTTGCAGCTGTGCAACTGTTTTACTTATCGCAAAGTGACCTGATATCAGAGAAGTGTGTGCTTCCCTAATTATCTTTGCTCTCTCAGTTTGTGGAATGCAGAGTTTCCCATAATGATATAAGAGTCGGTCCTTCACATGATAGTCCAATTCTTCTACTCTCTTTCCTTGACTCAAAGTTGCATATACATCTTTAAAGTCCACGTCCTGAGCATACTGCTCTATGTAGCTTTCATGTAGCACAGAATTATGCTTAAGGATGGTAGATGCATTTAGAATAGGTCTAGATAACATGTCTGCAACCTTGTTATGTATGCCATTTTTATATTTGATGACTAAATGAAACTGTTGTAGAAAACCCATCCATCTATAATGTCTTGATTGTTGCAACTTAGTTTGGGAGTGTAGATATTGAAGTGGTTGATGATCAGTATGTATTACTGTTTCTTTGCCCATTAAATAATGTTTCCACTTTTTCACACTCTGAACTAATGCATACAATTCTCTATCATAGGTAGGATAGTTAAGTACTGCAGGATTAAAAGTCTCAGAATGATAACATATGGATTTACCATGCTGTGTCAACACTTCTCCCATGGCATAGTCACTGGCATCAATTTGTATCTCAAACGATCTTTGTAGATCTGGCAGTGATAGTACAGGTGTTGTACTAATTTTATCTTTCAAGGTGTCAAAGGCTTTTTGCTGTTTGCCTCCCCACTGAAACACCTTGTTCAATCCTGTCAAAGCATGTAAGGGAGCTACAATTGAGGAAAAGTTTGAAATGAACTTCCTCCAATATTGTGTTGCTCCTAAGAAGCTCCTCACTTCTATAGCAGACTTGGGTTTGGGCCAGGTTATAATGACTGCCACTTTAGAGGGATCTATTTTCAATTCACCTCCCCCTATTATATGACCCAAATAATTTAGAGAGGTTTTGCCAAATTCACATTTTGAGAGTTTAACATAAAGTATTTCTCTTTTCAAAACATCTAATGTCTTCTTAACATGCTTTAAATGTTCTTCCCACATTTTACTAAAAATTAGAATGTCATCCAAATACACAATAACAAAATCATCAAGAAAAGGTTTGAGTACATCATTCATTAATCTCATGAAAGTAGCAGGGGCATTGGTCAAGCCAAAAGGCATAACCAGCCATTCATACAATCTTTGCTTTGTTTTGAAAGCATTCTTCTATGCATATTGCTCTGCAACTCTAGCCTGATGGTATCCACTGTGCAAATCTAGCTTGGTGAAATAAACAGCTTCCTTCAATTGATCTAAAAAATCATCTATGTGAGGGAGGGGATAACAATTTTTGATCATTATTTTATTCAGTGCTCAGTAATCAATGCACATTCTCCACGAGCCATCTTTCTTTCTCACCAAAATGATTGGTGATCCACATGGTGATGTGCTAGGCCTGATGAACTCTTTCTCGAGCAACTCCTGCACCTGCTTCTTGATTTCAACATTCTCTAAAGTAGATAACCTTTTATACCTGTGGCTGCTATGATTGTTTCATCTCTCGAGTCTGACCCCAAATCTTTCTGAATAACTGCAGCAATTGTCTTCTTCTTGCCCTCGGACTTCTTATGTCTCAGCTCTGGATGCAGAATCCAACAATGCTCATCATCATGCCCCACCTTTTTACAGTGAGTGCATGAAGCTTTGCCTTTTTGTGCAGTGTTGGCCTTCCTTGCTTTCCATTTCTACTTTCTTTTCTCCTTTCTTTTTCTTACAGTGGGGTGGGATAGTCCCCCAACTTCTAGATTTCCATTCTCTCCTCTTGCTTCTAGATGAGTAGCTTGTACAGATACCTCATCTATACTAGTGGGATTAAACATGAGGATAGTGTGCCTCATGTAGCTGTGTAGACCCCCAATGTACTTCAAAAGAGTTTTTGGTGAGTCTAATGAAATACCTAATATCAATGCTCTCTTTCAGAGCTCTTGAGTATACCCTTGTACACTTTGCCCTTTCAACTGCCGAAGAGTTTTCCAACTCATCATGGCTTGTTGCATGTAGGCCAATGGATAGAATGGCTTTCTAATGGCAGAAACAAAGTCACTCCAGACAGAGACGGTTTTACCATGCTTCTTCAGATCAACTTGGGTTCTACCTTCCCACCAAACCAAGGCAGTGCCTCCTAGGTGTAGGCTTGCTAGCTGAATCTTACCCTTGTCCGAGTCTATGTTCTGCATCCTGCAATACACATCAATTTGTCTTATCCAGTTGTCCAACTTTTCAGCATTCAACTCTCCATCATATACAGGCAAATCAAATTTAACATCTAACTTAATCAAATATGCTTTCTTATTATGCACAAGGCTACTAGGAGGTGTAGGGAAGCTTTCTTCTTTTCCCTTCCCTTTGGAGTGGTCATGGGAATGAGGTTCATCTTCTTCTTTATCTTTCTTAGAGCCTGATGAATCCTCACCCCTATGCTTTCTAAAGTCCCTATACATTTCTTCCACCATGGACTTTATAGCTAGGAAACCTTCTAGGAATTGAGGGTCTAGCCCTACAGAACCTTCTTCTGACATTGTCTTTCGAGAATAGACTCTCCCAATTTCAGGATTAGTTTCCACCAATTCTCCTTCTCCTAATTTGAGCTTTGATCTAGTGATCATTCACAACTAAACCAACACAAGATTTTCTAACATTACAACCTAGAGGTCTGATACCACTTGATCTGATAATCACCCTATGAGTGACCTCAGTTAAGATTTATTAAAAAAAAGGTATTACAGACTCATGTGCTAGTGTGTGTTCTGTGTTATTGAAACAACGGATCGATCAGATTGCCAATACACAGACATTTTAAATGGAAAGACAACAGAGAAATGGAGTAAGCAGACACAAAGACACAAGCAATTTTTAATAAGGAGTTCACCTTATTCTCCAGGGCTACGTCTCTGGTCCAGCTTCAGTGGTGGCCTTGTTTTATTATGTCTTTGAGTAGAGAAATTACAATACAGGGACTCAATATGAGTTCTCCTAAAGCATATTTTGCTTGACAGGGTGGTTCTTGGATTCCCGAAGCCACTTGGAGTACACAGACTCTTGTTCTCCTACCAGCTCTATGACCCTTGGTCTATAGTGGAGAGAGCCAACTGTGATGCTCAATCCGGAAATATTCCTCTATGGGAAGGCTTGATTCTTCAAGCTCTCTGGTGCTCGATGCTGCCTGTGGTCAGCTCGACCCTCTATCTCCTCTGCTTGGCTTCACTGCTTTCTATGCTTAGTCCTCCTCTTAGGGTTCACTGTTCATTGTCTCTCTTGGTCACTTGGACTCTTTGATCTGAATCTCCCTTCTAATCTCTAATCTCCCATTCGACTACCTCCATTCATGGCTTTAGTCATTCGATCCTCGGCCTGTTCGTTTCCTCTTCTTCCTACGTCGATTCACCTGTCGTCTGTGTGCTTGGAATTCCCTGTTCAGCATCAGCATAACGCTCAGGAAGTAGCCACGCGTCTCCATCGAAACTGCGCCAACCCACTTTCCGATTCGTTGCTTCCTCCACCGTGGCAGTCAACAGATTCCAAACCCTCTTAAATCGCAGCTTTATCCCCTGTCAATTCCGCTCTATCTATCGGGCACAATCTCAGCCGTCCAATTTGGGCTCCTTTAGATCCAACGTCATTCGTGCGTCGAGCACGGTTGACTTGCTCGACCGATAATGCGTGATCGTGGCAGATTTTCTCTCTCCTCCGCTGCCACACGTAGATCGCTAATTGTGATCGCTCCACTTTCTCCAAAACCTCTTACCATTCAAGGGCATCCTGATCAAACTGTCGGTTTCGAAGCTGTGGGTCCCACCATCGTACATTGGTGCTTTTTCCTTTCTCTGCCCGTGGTCCTCTGGCTCCCCAATGTGGCCGAGTGCTTAAGCCCTACAATTTCGGCCTTGTTTTCCTAAGCGTTAATGCGCATTGAAAACCAGCTCCTTTTCCCATTCTGGGGCTCCTAGGGGCTATTTTGACCTCCTGCGCAGTCTCCATGGGCCTCGATTAGCGTGCTTTGACCAGGGTCCTCATCGTTCCATGCCAGCTGCCATGGCCACTGGTTCAGGGTGTTTTCGATTACTATTTTGGATCCTTCAAGGATTTGTTCGACCTGTTTTAGTCACGGTTCTATGACAGTCGTTTATGGATCCGATTCGGATCACCCAGCTACGCAATCGGCACAACGAAGGGGAGGCTTCACCCCCCTTCTAACCCCCCCATTAACTACGTGGGCTAGTCATGGAAAGAATATAACACAACCCAACACGGTTAACTTTTCATACCAGGCTCGCAGTGCTTGATTGAGGCCATACAAGGATTTCACAAGTTTGCATACTTTATGTTCATGTCCCTTCAAAAAAATCCTTCTGGTTGGGACATAAAAACATTTTCTTTTAGATATCCATTCAAGAAAGAACTTTTTATGCCCATTTGATGGACTTTCCAACCATTTTGAGCTGCCAAGGTAAAGAGTGTCTAGATGGTATCCCATTTTGCTGTGGGAGAAAAAGTCTCCTCATAATCAACCCCTTCCTTCTATGCAAATTTTTTTTCCACAAGCCTACCTTTGTGCTTGTCAAGTGAGCCATCAGCTTTATACGTGTTCTTGTAGACCCACTTGTAGCCAATTGGTTTGGTTCCCAATGGAGGATCAACCAACTTCCAAGTGCCATTATTTATCAAGGCATCATACTCCTTTTGCATCGCTTCTTTCCATTCATCATGAGAAGTGGCTTGTTTGATGGAATTTCGTTCAAAATTTGTAGAGAAATTCAGTTCACAATCATAAGAAACATCCATATCAATAGGTGAATCACAATCATCTACATCACCTCCATTTTGCCTAGTTTAATTTCTTGTTCATGTCTTTCCAACCTCATCACGATGAATGCTTTCAAGTGTCTTTGTCAGCCATTTTGGGGGACATTTCTGAAATGGTTCGGCTACTCAGTTGACTGAGTTGGGATTGAATCGAGATTAAGTCTCCCAATTCTATCAAACACATCACTCAAAGTATCATCAGTGGCTAGAGCTTCAAGTGGGGGAGAGAGTGCTTCAAAAGAAGATTCCACAGATTGATGCAAGATTTTCCATGAATATGGCCATTTCACATGTGATTGTAAGAATAAGGTAGAAGAGAATCTCAAGTAGAGTAATTATGGAGAATAATGGAAGCAATAGAAAAGGAGAAGTGGCCCTGCAAGGATGAACAACCAAGCTCCTCCTCAAGCATCTGCAAGGCAGAAAGGGAAAGGACCAATGTCTCCAAAAAACTAAGGGTCAACTCCTAGAGAGGGAACCTTTGCTATTAATAACAATAGATCCCTAGATCCAAACAATAGCTTCAGTATCTTGAAACATTTTCCAGAAGAATGGGAATCCTAACTACTAAAATGATGATGGGGAAGGCCCCAAGCCCTGCTAAGCCCTCTTCTCATGTAGCGCTAGAATGAATGACCTCCTAGAGGAAGCCTTTATGGGGACTCAAAGGGAGGATTTAGATTAAAAAGAAGAAGAATTCCCCTCCCCCAAGGCCCTCAAAACTCGGGGTTGAGGGTTACCAACAAGCCACATAGTTGAAAAATCAAATGTGAATAGGGAAAAGGAAATAAATCATTCGTGAAGAAAAGTAGGGAGGAAGACAATTTGGTAGCTCTGGAATGAAAAAACTTTATAAAAATAAAATAAGGAAATGGTTACCTAAATTGTAATCAATCCATCAAGAATGGTTGGTGGAAACGTCAATAAAAGCATCCCTGGCCCCCATTCCGAAGGCAACAAATCGTACAATATATAATAAAATTCCTCTTTTGGAATTGTAGGGGGTTAGGCTCTAATGAAAAAATGTTTGAAGTTAAATCTATAATAAGAAGGGAAATGGTGGCCATCCTCCTACTCCATGAGACAAATATGGGGGAACAATAGACCCTCCAAAAGTTTTCAAAATTATGGAAGAATTTTGAGCTTAGAGTGATTGGATCACATGGGACTTAGAGGGGGCTCTAAATTTGGTCTACATATATTTTCAAGTTTATTGACTTACATTCGGTGCCTCATTGGTTGGTGGTTCACTTGCTTCATATCCCATCAAACAGGGAATTTATTGTTGCTAATATATATGTTCCTATTCACCCCCACCGTGGGTGTGAATGTAGAGTCTTCCAATTAACAAGACCACTTTGGGCAGCTTGGCTCTCCACTTAGGGGGTCATGCATCAACCATAGCTCATTTGTACACTCCATTAAATTCACTCATGCCTGGAGCCTTCACCATTAATGAAATCCAGTACCATAGTGTTTGGTTTATGATGGTGTATGATGATTATAAGGTCATTCGACCTCAAGGATAATTGTGTTGATCTAATACTCTAGTGTGCAAAGATACTATTAACTCACTTGATTTCATGGAGAATCATAAGATTCTTTTGGTTTCCAATCGAGCCATGGTGTGGGATAATTACAATGTTGATCCTCCTCACAATTCTCTGGTAGCCAGGATTGATGCCTACAATTTGGATTTTTCTCTCTTCGTCTGCATGGAGGTTGGGGTTGGTCATCCACTAGTCATGGGGAAATTCATGAGCTGTAGAATTTATTTGGATGAACATAGGCTCCAATTCGGCACTCAGGCATGCCTTTTAGACTACTGGAAATTGGCTAATTAATGGAGTTCTTAAATTGGGAGGCACGCTGAGAATTTGAAGCAATTCCTTTGGGTTCTTAGGCCTAGCATGTTAGTGAAGAGAAGAAGCTTTGTGTCACTACTTTTGGGAGGTCATAGAGTTCATAAGAAGGTAGCTCGTCAGTCACACTTGAAGCAACGTAGAGGCTCAAGCCTCCGGGGTGTCGAGGAAGGTGTGCATGTTGTGTGTAATTGTTGGATAGGGAAGGAGTACCTATTATGCGTAGCCAAGGCTCACGAGTGTCGGGGAAGGAGCTCCCACTGTGTGTGGTCAATGGGCCGAGGAGGGGCCCCTATTGTGCATTTTCATGGCTTGTGGCTTGTATCTCGTGGCTTGTGGCTTATAGCTCGTGAATCTCGGCAACTTCTTTATGATCTCAAGTCTTCCAGGCTTAGTCAAGTAGTTTTCCATCCCTTATGTGTCTTCCAGTTATTTTACATAGGGTAGTTTAGTCATGCTAAGCACCTTTAATGCTATTTTTGTGGCTCCAGGCCAATGTTTTGGTTTCTATGTATCATTCTGCAAATCATTTTCACTCATGCTTATGGTATTGACATAAATTTTACTCAAACTCAATATATGTAATATCAAGACTTTAAACTGGTGGTTTTGGGCTTGTTTCCCTATTGGGCATCCCTTAACACCATGTAGAACTGTTTATACTTATTTTTATCAGTAATTGAATGTCGAGACTTACACAAAAAAATGTATATGTGCTTATTCAATTGATATAAAAGATCAATTATTGAGTGTCTATCATAGACTTCTGAGGCTCCCCTTGAATTCAACATTGTATTATGGCATGGGATTTTAATAAAACCTTTCATCCTTGGGGAAAAAAGGAGGATCCCACCTTTGAGATTAGTTTCAAGAAATTTTAGAGGATCTTATTACTTATATGGATCTAATAGATATCAAGCCAATTGTTAACAAATTTACATGGAATAATGGTAGACCTGGCCCGGGGCATATTGTATCCCACCTAGGAATACTTTTAGTTTCATGTTCCTTTTTATCTAAAGACTTTCAGGTCTCCTCTCATATTCCTCCCCGGGTGAGTTCAAATCATTGACCAATTTCTCTTCAAGTATTGAAAACAATAGATGATCAGTCATTTCCCTTCCACTTCTCTCTTCTTTGGATCTAAAGGGAAGACTTCTTGGATTTGGTAATGGAAACATGGAGTAGGTGGGAAATTGGTTATCTAATTACCTTTTGGGGAAAAAAATATCTAAAGTTAGTCATTAAGCAAACAATAAAAACAAATAATGAAGACAGAAGGAAAAAATAAACATACATAAATCAAATATGGCAGAATCTAAAAGGAAAATAGAGCAAGGATCCATTGCAAAGGAGCCTTTTCAATACAAGCATGTAGAATTAGAGGCCCTCCATCATGTGCTAATATTAGAAGAGGAGCAATGGCGCCTTATATCTCGCAACTTATGGATGCTAACTAGAGATCGCAACACCAATTTCTTCCATAACCAAGATAAGGCATTGGTTTGGAGGAATAATATTAAATTTGTTAGCATGGATGGAGTGTAGATCAAGGACTTCAAGGGGAACCAAAGGGCATTTTTTGATTACTTCAATTCACTATAATTTTCCCAGCCTATACTTAATTCAGAGGTCGCCTAGTACATGTTAGACAAAAATTGAAATTGGTGTCTAAAGATGACAATTTAGACCTGTTGTGAAGCATTACAAAAGAGGAAAACCAAAAAATGGAATTTTCTCTAATCCCGACCAAAGCTCTAGTTCCATATGGGTTTTTATCCCACTTTTATCAGGCATATTGGGATGTCATTAATTTTGCTTTGATCTTTCTAGTGGATTACATCTTCAAGGATGATTGTATGGGAGGAGGGATTAATTTGTCCTTTATTGTCTTGATTCCCAAAGAATTCAATCTAGCCTCCTTGCCAAGTATAGACTGATCCCTTTATGTAATGTTTCATATAAGATAATTTCTAAAATTTTAGCATAGCACATAAAACCTTTCCTTCCCAATCCCATCTCTCGGAATCAGGGGGGATTCAAGGGCCAAAGGAACATAATAGATAATATCATCTTAGTCCAAGAACTAGTACATTCAAGCAATGTAAGGATCAATAAAGTATGTCCATCAAACTTGATATGGAAAATGAATTTGACCATGTCAATTGGGACCTTTTATTAAAATTTATACCTCAATTTGGATTTAATGGGAAATTTATAAAATGGGAAGAGGTTTGTATCTCCTCTCATTTTATCTCCCCCTTGGTGAATGAACACTCCTCAAGATTTTTTAAAGCCTCAATAGGGCTCCGTCAAGGGTTCCCCTTTTCACCTTTCCTCTACATCTTGATGACATATTCATTAAGAGGGTGTCTTAAATATTAACACAGGAATGTAAACCTTCCATATATAAGATATGCCTCAGGAATCAAAAGTATAAATCACTCCCAATTTGCAAATGATACCTTCTTGTTTGGAGGAGCCTAATTAATTATTGCAAAGTGCTTCAAGTGGGTTCTAGATCAATATCTATTCTATTCTAGAGGTATTATTAATCATAAAAAATCACAGATATATTCTTGGAATATTATCCCCCTTCTTCATAAACATTTGTGTTATGAAACCAGCTCACAAAAAGATAGAAAGGAAAGATCAATGCCTTAGAATGCAGCCTCTTCGAGGCGGCAACCTCCTTTACATTACACAAATGAACAATTCTTTGATGGTACAAATGAAAACACCTCCTTTATATATAAGAGTCTAAGGGGACATAATACAATCAGAGCCGACATAACAATAATAATGTAAGGGCACAATAATAACAATATGGGGACTACATGGGCACAATAATATAATAAGGGAGTTGTACTAATAAAAATAAGGGGTTAAACTAGTGGTATAGGCACCTAACATGCCCCTCTCCTTCAAAAAGTGGTGTCCTCAACGCTCAAGTAGTTCTGGATGCTTCTATATACAATTATTGTCCTCCCATGTGGAATCTTCAGTGGGTATGTTCTTCCACTTGATGAGATACTATGAAATTGATCTATTTCATATCTATCAATTTCTCAGTTCTCTGACTGCTTTAGCTTCCAATATGATTTTTCCTTCCTTGTGAAATTCTCGCAATACTGTTTGAACCAGGATCTTCTACAACTTTTGAAAGAGTTCCCACTCCTTTGTGCATATGGATATCTGTAATGCCTGATGTTTGGAGGAACACTTCCTGGAATCAAATTAATAGCATGATCATGATCATGAATAGGTGGGAGGCATTTTGGAGTCTCAAATACCTGTGAATGATTGTCCAAAACGTTTTGTAGATCTGGAGAAATAGATGATTTCGATGTGGGATCCTCTAGTGAACATAACTGTGCAATTATGTCGCGTTGTTATTTATTTGGAAGCTTTTTCATGCTATTAGAGTTGATTATATTTCCCGGTTTCCCTTCTATACCCCTCAATTAAACTTCCTTTTCTTCCAAAAAAAATTCAAGAGAAGTTACTGAAAATTAAAAGCTATCGTACCCAAAGATTGTAGCCATTGGACTCCTAGTAAAACATCTGTACCACCCATTGAAATGGAAAGAATTGGGCTATTCAATACATACTCTCCCATGGATAGTTTGATATCATGGCACTTTCGAGAGAAATTTATGGTTCCTCCACTTGTAACCATCACTTGACACTCTGGTGCTGGATATAGGAAGCAATTCAATTCCTTGGCTATCTTACAATGAAAAAAGTTATGGGTACTGCCCGAATCAATCAACACTGTTACCTTTCTTATTCTTGATATGTCCTTCTATCTTGATAGTTTGACTAGAGGTAATTTCTTCCAATGCATTACAAGATATGGTCAGATTCATTTCTTGATGCTCAATGTGATATTTCACTTCTTGAACATTTTTCTTCTTGATATGTTCTTCTATCTTGAGAGTTTGAGGAGCGGTAATTCTTTCCAATGCTTTACAAGATATGGTCAGATTCATTCTTCTTTCTCTGGGGTTGGTTCCTGGTGTATATCCTCTCCTTTTAATGTTTCTTGATCCTTTTCTTCCTCGTCTTCATAATCTATGTAAAATAATTTCTTCTCAACACACTTATGACCTTTAGTGTATTTGCTATCACAATTGTAACAAAGCCATTTTTCTCTTTTTTTCTTCCAATTGTTGTGGTGTAAACCTTGTAGGTTGTGGAAGGCTAGGAGAAAAAACTCTTCCATAATTATAGTCGTGAGTGGTGGGATTCCTTGTTTCCATAATTTCGCTTTCAATTTTTCTTGCCAACCTAAATGCCTTCTCTAATGAGTCACGTTCCCAAAGACGAACATCATGTTGAATGTTACCCTTTAAAGTCCCCATGACGACATAAATCCTTTTCTTCTCTGGAATATCATTTACCCTTATATTCAATTTTTGAAAGTGCTCAATGTGCTTTTCCATTGAACCCTTTTGTTTGATATTTATTGATTCGCTAAAGAATCTGTTTCTCCTTGTATCCTCATAATGTGCTATCATTTCCTCCGTGAAAATTGACCATGTAATAAGTGGTTTACAAGAATAGAGCCCTTTATACCATAAAAATCGATTCAGTTCTAAATATGAAGACACAATACGTACCTCTTGTAACAGTTTCACCTCATGTACATCAAAATATTGCTCCATTTGTAGTATCCAATTTACTGGATCCTTGCCATCAAACTTCCTCATATTTCCTTTTCTTTATTTTAGGAGCTCAATCCTGAAATGATTGTAACTCTATAATTTCAGATCTACCAATTCTGAAATTATGACCTGCAGTAGTCCTCTGAGTCCTCTTTCTAACCCACAAGTTTGATCAATATTGCATTCTATAAGGAAGAGTTATGTGAAAGATCCCCCAATGACCTGATTATAGACTGATTCAGTAGAGCGAACTTGTACGAAGTTCCATGTGTCACTATTTCAACCTTAGGAACTTCAACCGATACACAGAAAACTACTGTCCATCCTCTTTATGTAACTTCTTACAAAATTTCAATCTGATTCTCAAGGAGAAAGTTATGACAATTTTCCCCAGAATACCTATTTAGGATGTAATTTGGGAGCCTGCAAAAACCCTAAATGGCTTGGACTGTATCTCCTGAAATATATCGAAAAATGATCTAAAATATGGGCCCAAGAGTCACTGAGTTTTTGATTCAAATGGGTGATTTTTTTAGCTTCTGAAATGTCACATAAACATAGTTATATTGAAAATTCCATGATGACCTGTTTGAGTTGAAATTTTGGAGCTTGAAAAAACCTTAACTTCCTCATATCATATCTCTGAAAATATTGTGAGACAAGATCTGAAATTTAGACCCGAGGTTCAGAATGATCTTGGCTCAAATGGGTTTTTATTTTTAGCTTCTAAAGCTTTGTAGTTAAATAATTATAGCGAAAATTCCACGATGACCTATTTGGAGCAGCGAAGCCCCAGAATCCAAAGATCTGATACCAAATGTTATGAAACTAGCTCACAAAAAGATAGAAAAGAAAGATCAACGCCATATAATTCAACCTATTCGAGGGGGCAACCTCCTTTGCATTAAACAAATGAACAATTCTTGGATGATACAAATGACAAGACCTCCTTTCTATATAGGAGTCTAAGGGGACATAATATAATTAGAGCCGACATAACAATAATAATGTAAGGGAACAATAATAACAATAGTGGACTTCTATGCGGCACAATAATAACAATATGGGGACTAGATGGGCACAATAATATAATAAGGGGGTTGTACTAATAAAAATAATGGTTTAATTTAGTAGTATAGGGACCTAACAATTTGTTTCTCCTTCTTAGTTTCCATTCTACAACCTCTTGGAAATATTTTATATGCTTAGGGATTATCATCCACTTAAAATCCCACTCTTCCCAATCATGGTTAGGAATTATTGTGAAATTCAAGTCCAAGCTACAACAATGGGGAGTGATTTGGTTGAACTTACTTATGCATCAAGTTCTTATTTACGTGGTATAATCAGTATTTCCCTTTTACCAGTTCATAGCTCTCCTATTGCCAACTAGTTCTCTTTGCAAACTAGCTAAAATTATGAGGAAATTTTTATGGGAGGGTGGTAAGAAGAGCCACAAAAAGTTTCATCTCATCAAAGTGGCTTGGGGATCTGGGATCCTTCCCTTATGAATATTGCATTAGGTGACAATTTGGTGTGGAGATATATTTTAAATCATTCTTCCTGATGGAAAGAAGTTTTGTATACATATATATATGGCCTCAAATTATTTTCATTTTACTCACCTGTTGTATAATCCACGATCTACGCGTGCATTTTGATTTAATACAATATTCTCATTACAATTTAAAAATATGTAGATTTATTAGGGATAAGGTGTATTCTTAAGGAACTTATAATGTTATTAATTCAAACCCCCAATTAACCCTATGTTCCATGTGAACAACATTCACATTTACACCCATCCTAGCCTGTCCCAAAAGTGTAAAAGAAAATTGGCCTTAAAAAAAGCCATAATTTTAAAATTACCCATCAATTAACAAGGCTAAATTAAATTTTGGTTTTTCAAAAGAAGGGTATTGTTTTTTTAAACCCGCTAATATTATTTTTTATCTTAATCCTAATATCCATGTTTTCCAACTAAATCCCTCATGATTCCTGGTCCAAAAGAAAGATTCAGTTGTATTCATTTATGGACGAGAAGAGATCAATTAATCATTTTTATTAATATTATATGTATTATATGTTTAATTTAATTGGTTTTTTTAGTATTATCATGTGATGGATTTACATTACATCAAGGTTATTTAACATAAAAATTTGAAACCCTCTGCAATTTGATAGAAACCCTCATTTCAGTCAGTTGACAAAAAATCCATCTTGAACACTTATAGTGTCTAAGTGCTCACACATCTAAATACAATTTAGATTCAACTTCAGATCTGATCTCTGTAATATCAAGTTTTCAAATTTTGAATATGCCATTGATTAAGAGAATCACTCTCCATGGTTTAATCCATTTATTTCAAGGGTTTCATATGTCAATCTCCATAGGCTTTCAGATCTACGATTTTTATTTATTTTTTTATTTTTTTTTTTTTTTTACAGCCATGTCACTTTGACCTAATTCCTAGATTGAGGTCTGGAAGAAGAATTATAAGTCGGCAGTCAATGCAGAAGAATATAACCTTAAAAGAGAGGACAATCTAATAGAAATACAAAAAAAAATAAAAGGGAAGATAATTTGTTGAAGAAGAGAAGAGAAGGGATGCAGGTGACACAACAATTCTTTCAACAGGGGAACTCTGCTACTCCCAATAAGAGGGTGTGTTGAATTCATCCATTTTTCAAATAACTAATCTAAAAATTAGGCTATTCAGGTTACAGGTTTGTACATATGCGTTTTGTTCTTCCACATTTCCTTCACTTAAAATTTTAAAATATCGATTTAGGTGGCACCAAGAATAGTGAAATTTTCTATCAGGAGGTTTTCAATTAACTTAAAATTCGAGAGGTGGGACCGTCAAAATATGTTTTCTAATAGAAAATCATGCTCATATGAAACTTTGGGTTTGACATATCTTCTATAATTGTTTATGTTTTACAATTTCAAAAAATTCAAAAAAAAAAAAGATTAAGGGACCCAAAAGAGAGAAATTTCATTCATAAAGCTTTCAAGAATTTTAAAATTCAATAGGGGTAACCGTGAAAGCTTGTTTTTTAAAATGGTTTAGGCCCCAGATAGATTTTTTGTTACATGTTATCACTTTAAAATTATGTTCATGTTTATGTTTTTCATTCACAAAATGTTGAAAATAAAAACAATTTCGGCGGTCCCAAAATAACAAATTTTCATTCACAAGGTTTCAAATAACTTAAATTCTATGTAGCTCACGACTTGTTCTTGTCTTTAAAACCAACATTTTGTTGTTTTGGGAACTATGTTCTTCTGCAAAAACCTACCAAACAAGCAAGAACTCCATCGGGGATTCAAAAAACTTTCTAACTGTACCTACGTGATTCCCTACCAAATTTGGGGAATTTTTGGGATTTTGGAGGGAACTCCTAGATTATTCCATGCAAAAACCTTATTTGTAATGTTAAAAAATGGGAAAAATACAATAATGATTACTTCTCCATTTTAATAATGATTTGGCACATATTGGCATATTTAGGTATGGTTTTTTTATTCAGAGATGTACTTGTTGCAACTAATTTTGTGTAGTATGGTCAAAGGCTTGGAAACACTACAAAAAATATTGAAATCTCTATGACAAGATCAAGGCTAGGTGGATGGAATGGGGTGATTTTCCTCCCATCAATGGTGAATGTGATGTTAATGAAGAAACTGTTTTCAAAGGTAATTTTTGACTTAAGAAAATATTAAGATCTGGCAAGTTGCAAAATCATAATAAAAAATGATGTTATCTTACCTCAAGTCATGATTCATGACTCATGAGTCTTGTAAATGGGGGGAATGGACTTTTTTGCTACTATAAAGGAACTGTAACATTCTTATTCTAGAAAGACTATAAGTGAAAATGATCATATAAATAATGCAAGAACAATGATGATCATGCCAAGCCTAATGGGTGAAAAGTGATACATCGAAATTAGTCCAGGTGATAAGAAAATACGTGAGAATAGAATATGTTCCAGACACCACAAATGACCTTGGTGAGATTTATGATGCTTATGATGAAATATTTTTTGCACTATTCATGGTTGTAATGATTGAAACGTGTGAAAATGACAGCAGTAATAGAACTCAACTCATATTGAATCCTCAACCATTTATGAGAAGGAATATTTATCATAAGATAACAAGCTCGTGCTTGGGATAGTGGTTGGGATATTGAATTTTGGAAAGTGAGGTGTAATAAAATAAAACAACTTAAGAACTAGTAAATAATTGATATGTAGGTATATGCAGTATGTATGTATATGTATATGTATATGTATGTATACATGTAATGTACCTATGTATGTAACCCACTTCCCTTGGAAAGGAAAGTGAAATCAAATAAAGAAACTAAAGAACTAGTAAAAATTGATATTTATGCAGTAAATTAGTTCTATTTCATGAGCCACCAACTAGCCAACCAATGAAATGATTGGGGGTATTCTCTAGTGGTTCTAAATTAAACATGATTAAAAGCAATGATAGATCAAGACTTTCAATGGAGATTCTAGATATGTTGATGTTCCTCTCTCTTAGTTAACCTCATGCTCTAAATGAGGTAGATTGGAATGTTATTTATGATGTATGGAAACAAATGAAAACTAGAAAGACTTTGCCATTTGGAAAATAGATTGAAATTTTCAATAATGTAAGTCCAAATATTTTTGAAGATCATCTAATGAATGACACAAACATTTTCTTAAATTTTTTTATTGAACACTCTTGCAACGATATAAAGGAATATCGTAAGGATCCTTGGATTCCATATATACTCTCTACCCTCGAAATACCTTGGGGTTCCCCTAATTGACAAATCATTAAGGAAATCAACCTGGGAGGGCCTCGTCAACAAGTTGCACAAGAAACTATCTAGATGGACATTTAGATCTGTCAACCTTGTAGGTTGTCTCATACTGGTCAATTTTTTTCTTCAAGCCATGCCTCTCTACCTTTTCTCATCTCGTGTTGCTTAAAAATTTGTCACAACCCCATACGTAGCCTCCAAAGGAGCTTCCTTTGGATGGTCATATAAACAAAGAAAAAATGGGCCTTAGTGGGGTGGGACCAGATTTGCAAACCAAAGAAATAAGTGGGCTTGGCCTCAGAGATCTTGATCTCTTAGGGAAATCCCTTAGGGAATAAACCTAGTGGAGATGGTTGGATAGCCCCAACATGCCTTGGGGAAAGCTCTTACTAGAAAAATATGCTCCTAATTACACGCACAAAGATCTCATTAGGCTCTCAAGGCAAGTCCATGGCTCGGCCATGTGGAACCAGGCATAGAGAAACAAAGATGTAATTCGAGGGTACGGTTTCTTGGAGATTTTTAATGGGGAAAATGCCGATTTTTGGGAGGACACCTAGCAACAGCTTCTAATCCTCACCAAATATCATCATTCCTATCTCCAAAGAGCCGTGCAAGAAAAAGGTAAATTTTAGGTAGCCCATTCTTGGAGGCCTATCACTCCTAGAAGTCGATGGAGAGAATGGTTGAATAAGCAGGATTATCTTCCCTTACCCGAAAATTTGGAATGGAATTATTTTGAAGATCTCCTCAAAGAGCATCAAATCTAAGTGGACCACAGGGATGATAGGTTAATATGGGGAAAAATTATGCAGGACTCTTTAACCTCAAGGAGGGTTATGTCTATATCACCAATCATGATCAGATGTAACAACATCAAAGATGGAGCACTCTTTGGGGAAGACAGAAATGGCCCAAAATCAACCTCTTCCTTTGGCTTGGTATGCATGGAAAAATCTTCACATGGACAATCTCTAGCGAAGAGACTTCACAGGTCCCTCCAAATGCTCTTTTTGTGAAATGTAGGAAGAGACTATTAATCATCTTTTGAGAACCTATGACTACACCAATAAGCTATGGGGTTGGGGGGATGAAATTTTCAGGACAATAAATAGGGATAGAGACTCAATTGATATCACCCTGGACAATTGGTGTTCGAGCATATCCCCTCACCTTGTAGTTAACTAAGAATAGAACCTCCTACCAGGGGAAATTTTCTAGGTAATTTGGAAGGAGCACAATGAAATAATACTAAATAACATGAAAAAACTAGTACACAACCTCCTTACAATGATCAGGTAGATTATTCATGAAATTGTATCCATATCCAATCTCCCCTTCATGCAAGCCCCCCCCCCCCCATGTTTTCAACCTTCACATATTGCATCTTTTGGATCTTCAGAACCTTTCCTCAGTTATTCCTACCCCCCACCCTCCTCTCCTAGAGATCTAGGATTTTGGTCTCCCCTGGAAGGAAATGTGATTAAACTAAATTATGATGGAGTCACTAGAGGAAACCCAAGAACTGCAGGTTTTGACGGTGTGTTTAGAAACCACAAGGGAGGGACTCTATGGGTCTATTATAGGAAATTAGGAATATCCACCAACAATGTGATGGAGCTTCAATCCATGGATCATGGTCTAGCCATTGCAAAAGAGAATCACTTCACACCCCTAACTGTGGGAGGACACTCAACGTTGGAAACTCAATATTATTGTAAGCTTCAGCATGGATCCATAGCTAGTAAGGTAATTGACAATTGGAGGCCAACCAAAACACTTCACCACATTCAGCAACACATCAGTGTCTTTAGTGGGCTACACTTTCATGTGGTGAGAATGAAAGTGAATGGCATGGAAAACATGCTCACCAACAAAGTATAATTGGGCAGGGAAACATAGCAATCCCTTACATCGAGGGACTGCAAGGAAGGCCCCCTCTATCGCGAGTGTGATGTAATCAATTTCAAGGACAAAGAGGGAAACAACATTAATGATTCCTCCACGAGCTTGCAAATCTCCCCAGATCAACTCATGCATTCCCCCTAAGTATGTATAATGAACTCTACTCCAATAATCAAATCTCATAATTTTTCCATCGTTCCTTGGATCTCAATCATGTGTTAGGTTTGCAAGCATCACCTTCTCGACCAAAGTACTAACAAAATCCTTCAATCTACTACAGGAATTGATTACATGGCCCTAGAAAAATTTCATAGTTTAATTTCTGCTACCTTTCTCCTTGCCATGCTCATCCCCCGATCATCCTATGAATACCCCATGCCTAATGTTATCCACCATCATTCCTATGCCCCTCACTCTCAGGGTCTCTCTATTGTTCCTTCATGCGCCCCTAGTTTCTTACCTCTACATAACTCCTCCTGGAAATTCCCCTCTCTCTATTTATCAGCATTAGGAGTGCCCCTTGCTCTAGAAAATCCCCTTCCACCAGTCAGCACTAAGGGTGGAATATGGAGTGTTGGAATCACGCCAACATGTGCCTGAGGACCAAGGTTGTGGTGGCTACCAAGCAGGCTACCCTGAACTACAAACACATTGTCCCTCAAGTTACCCATGAGAATATTTCCAAGATGGAGAATCAAGTCAGGGTGATTCGACATAGAAAAAGGACTCATGATATTGATGCTCAGTTTGAATGGATTCCAAACTCGAGGTTCACCAAGGCCAATGAAAAATTATATAGCCGCACTATCGGGCTTTCTTGGAAAATGAAGGAAAATATGGTTTGGATCTGGAGGAAAACATTCGAGCCAACAAAACCATAGATCATATTTTGGATAAGTGCAACGAAAAGTTCATAGTGTATGTGCAAACTTTCCACCATATGTGATTCATCACCAGAGACTCCACGCATTATCTCTTGCTCAAGCGGTGGATGATGTCTTCATAGCTAGGAGATGAGAACTCACCAATGATCAAGTGGGAGATGGGAGGTGCCTTGACTAACCATCCAACCACTAAGGGCACTCTTGCTAGAGGCACCCCAATGATGCCCATAACATTGGAAGAGGACCTCGTGAACTTACTAGTCTTATGTGGTCTAAGTCCATGCAATCTTGGCTAGCCCTATGGGCTAGTTATTTTTGTTTTGTGTCCAAAATTGGAGAAATCAAGTTATGTGTAAGTGTCATAGAGACCTCATCGAGTGTCTAACAGTCACCAATTTTTCCACTGTCTCTAGTTTTAATAAAGAACATGCCTCTCATTTTGTAATCGAATTGGTCAATTTGAGTCAGTCTAGAGCCATGATGAATTACATGGTAGATCAATGCAGAAAGCCTGGGAAGACACTCTACCGCCATTGGTCAAATCTGGAATTTGATAAACTGAACATGCTAGAAGGCAATTGTAATCTTCAGATTTATATAATATAATGCAAATCTTTCCTTATTTACTAGTTTTATTGAAATTTTAGAATATTTTGACATAAACACGATCTAAGTTTTTCAAGATGTAGAGATTTAGAAAGGTGCTACTTTATTTATGATTTTTTTAATGAAGGGTTTATTCCTTTCATCCTTGAAGGGTTAGATGAATATACACCCTTCCAAATGAAATTAATATCATCCCTTCAAATTTGATCACTGCATGTGAAGAGTCGCCTTTATATGTCTAAAGATTATACAAATTTAGTTTAATTATCAATCTTTCTGGTTAAAAAAAACAAATATTTAAGAAAATATAACAAATATAAAATATATGTGAAATATTTAAGAAGATATAACAAATATAAAATCTATGTAAAGGAATTTTCCAAAACATTATTAATTTATAATTTTGAAATAAAGGTAAAGGAGATTACATTATATATAACTAAATTAATCAAATTTAATCTAATAATTTTAAAATTTTGCAATAAAATAATAATAACCACTAATATTTTAGATTAATTTAAAATTTATGTATAATAATTTTAATAAATTTTAATTTAAAAACAAAAAATAAGAATCCATACTTTGAACTTTATTTCAATTTCTTTTCATATCATTTGATAAGATTGCTTTTACCTTTTCTTAATTTTTATATATTTATTTTTATGTCATTTGATAAGGTTTCTTTTACCTTTTGATATTTAAATTTTATTCTTTTTATGTTATATGATTGGGTAGTGTTTATTTTTATTGATCCAAAAATATAGTGAGTATTATTATTTTTATTAAAAATATATTATATTAAATATTATTATATTATTATATTAATAAAATGATGTTTAATTTAATGTTATATATATTATTTAAAATGATTATATAATGCTAAATTAAAAATATACAATAAGTAATTAAATATATACTTATCTATAATAAAATTTCAAAAATCATATATATATCACTCATCTTAACAATCATGGAATTTTAATTTTGGGATGAAAAATCTGAGCATTGTCATGAAATCGAGTCTCAAGAGTGTGATTGGCTGTCTAATTAGAGCTTCAGGGGATGTTTCTATTGATTGTAGTAGTGATATTTATTTTATTGCATCCTCTCTTATTCACCTAGATCTGGAAAGTGATGAGATTCTAGCATGGCCAAAGAATGTTGTGTCTGGTGAATACACAACTAAGTTTGGCTATTCTTGAAATATGGAATTAGATTTCGTAGGTGGATGGTAGTGGTGGTGGTAGTTTTTGTGGAAACACATCGGACCACTAAAATCCAAAAACAATCTCTAGCTCGCCCTTAAAGACAAGCTTTTAACTTCGAAAAATTGCCAAAAGCGGGGATGGTCTGGCCCAAAAAGATGTATCCTATTTAAAGTTCGAGCTTAAACAACCTCACAAAACTTTATTTCATGCAGTTATATAGTTCATGTTTGGGCACTAAAAAAAATATTTTTAAACATATTTCTTCAAACTAGAATAAGGACACTTTATTGGATTGTGTCAAAGATTGGGTGGATGATGTCTCAGATAGAGAGAAACTTGTTCTTCCTACTACTTTTGTGAAATCTATCTCGTGGGCTCGTAATCAATCTATCTTCCAAGATTCTTATATTCCTATTGAGGTTGTGATCGGAATCATTTGAGGGCATCTGCACAAATTTCAAAGAACACTCTTAAAAGAAAGAAAGAAAAAAAGAGTCTCAGTCATGCCTCCTCTTCTCCCAGACATTCCTTGGGCCTTCTTCGATGGTGCTAGTCAGGGATTTCTTCCCAGATGTTGTGTGGGTGTTCTCATATAGTTTCATCAGAACCACCATATGTTGATTGGCTACTCCCCTACACTAGGAAAGAACACAAAAGTAGAGTTTACAACCCTATGGATCTTGTTATATGTGGCAATTTTTTTAAAAAAATTAAGAAGTTACAAATTATGGGAGATTTGAAATTGGTGATAAATCTAGTTGAAATAAAGCAAAGCATTTTTGTATGGAACACATTTCTTTTGCATATTAGCAAGGAATTAGGGAAGCTAGATTGGTATTCAATCAAGCATATTTTCCAAGAGGTAAGCATGAAAACAAACACCTTATATAAAAAAACCTTACAACTTCCATCAAGTTCCTTTGACAGTTATGAGGTATTACATGGATAGGAGACCATATCTAAGGAAATTCATCTATAGGAATTGTATGAATTACTGAATTGATATATGTTTCTTTATATAACTTCTCATTTAAATGATGAATGCAATGATTTGATTAGTAATTCTGAATTGATTTGACAATGAATATTTCTTATTTTTGGAAATATAAGTTGTTTCTGGAAATATATATATATATATATATATATATATATATATATATATATATATATATACATACATATATATATATATATATACATATATACATATATATATATATATACATATACATATCTATATATATCTATATATATATACATATATATACATATATATATATATATATATAGATATATATATATATACATATATCTATATATATATATATATATATATATATATATATATATATATATATATATATAGATATATATATATATATATATATATATATATATATATATATATATATATATATATATATATATATATATATATATATATATATATATAAATATATATATATGTATGTATATATATATATATGCAAGATAAAGAAAGTTGGATGACTGTAGAGAAGAAAAAGAAAGCTACAATACCAATCTCGCCAAGAAAGATGAGGAGCCAAACAGTTAGAAACTAAGAAAATTATAGGTCCGATATACCAATTTGGTCTTAGTGGATGTTAACCATCATCATCGTCATCATATATATATATATATATATATATACACACACATACATACACACACACACACACATATATATATACATATATACATAGGAATCACAGATAATATCTCATAAACTAATCCTTCACATCGTTACCTTGGAACGATGCAAGGAGGGGACTTATGGGAGGATGAGAGGGAGTTAATAAATTAGTCATCACATCCACTTAACATATTAGTATAGAAGAAAAATTGATCTGGTCCCCTCCTTCCTTCAAACAAAAACTAGTGGCATGAGGTCGAGAAAAAACAATCCAAGGTGGCACAAATTTTAACTAATAAGTTGTCTCCCTTTGTAAACTTATGCTTCTCTTCCAACATTTGAGAACTAGGGTGCTTACCTTCCCTCATCTTCAATGATTCCAATATTTCTCAAGCAGGATATTGGCTTCAACCTTTATTGTTTTGTTGTTTCCTTCATTCATTATTATTCAAAATAGATATTTCTCCTCCAACTTTAAGGAGAGGTGTCCACTATACTCCCCAGAGTAAACTTAATCCATTTCATTTTATTGAATAAATAGTACAATAGATCAATTATATAGCTATCTCATTTTATTTAAATAACTAGTATAACCATATCAAATTAAATTACTAAATATTGATAGGTATCAAACCATTTATCTCACAATACATCTCATATTGTTAAGATTAAAAAAATCATAAAAATTAACTAAATTATAACTTTATTGTGTCGGGAGGTACATTCTACAACTCAATATGAGGGAGATATGTAATTCGTTGTTAATATTACAACTTAGTATGAACAAGAGATTTGGTAAAAATATTTCACTCACTTTTTTTCATAAATAAAATACTTGTATATACATGTTGAGTAACATAATTTTATATAAACATTAGAGAGATCAACAACAATAACAAAAAAAAAAAACTTATATTTTAATTTTGAGTGTGAAGAATATTTATAATCCTTATAGTTTTAAAATATTTCAATATAAAGCTTAAATAAATTGTTTGAATATATATATATATAGAGAGAGAGAGAGAGAGAGTAAAAAATATTAATTATTTCATGAAATAAAATTGATGTGGCATTTAAAAAATATTATTAAAAAAATCAATATGGGTTATAAATAAAGTATTTCAACATGCAATATTAAGCAATATTGATATATTTTTTTAAAATTATATTAATCACCATAAATATTTTAATATAAACAATATGGCTCATAAATAAAATATTTCAATGCTCACATTAAGTACAATATATTAAAATCAACTATGTATATATTATGTGTGATTAAAAAAAATTATAATTATTGTTGGGATGTCGAATTGGCACCTTTTTGCACTGATTTTGGCACCTTTCTTTCCTAATCCCATCTCTCGGAATCAGGGGGGATTCAAGGGCCAAAGGAACATAATAGATAATATCATCTTAGTCCAAGAACTAGTACATTCAAGCAATGTAAGGATCAATAAAGTATGTCCATCAAACTTGATATGGAAAATGAATTTGACCATGTCAATTGGGAACTTTTATTAAAATTTATACCTCAATTTGGATTTAATGGGAAATTTATAAAATAGGAAGAGGTTTGTATCTCCTCTCATTTTATCTCCCCCTTGGTGAATGAACACTCCTCAAGATTTTTTAAAGCCTCAATAGGGCTCCGTCAAGGGTTCCCCTTTTCACCTTTCCTCTACATCTTGATGACATATTCATTAAGAGGGTGTCTTAAATATTAACACAGGAATGTAAACCTTCCATATATAAGATATGCCTCAGGAATCAAAAGTATAAATCACTCCCAATTTGCAAGTGATACCTTCTTGTTTGGAGGAGCCTAATTAATTATTGCAAAGTGCTTCAAGTGGGTTCCAGATCAATATCTATTCTCTTCTAGAGGTATTATTAATCATAAAAAATCACAGATATATTCTTGGAATATTATCCCCCTTCTTCATAAACATTTGTGTTATGAAACCAACTCACAAAAAGATAGAAAAGAAAGATCAATGCCTTAGAATTCAGCCTCTTCGAGGGGGCAACCTCCTTTACATTACACAAATGAACAATTCTTCGATGATACAAATGAAAATACCTCCTTTATATATATAAGAGTCTAAGGGGACATAATAAAATCAGAGCCGACATAACAATAATAATGTAAGGGCACAATAATAACAATAGTGGGCTTCTATGGGGCACAATAATAACAATATGGGGACTACATGGGCACAAAAATATAATAAGGGAGTTGTAGTAATAACAATAAGGGGTTAAACTAGTGGTATAGGCACCTAACATGCCCCTCTCCTTCAAAAGGTGGTGTCCTCAACGCTCAAGTAGTTCTGGATGCTTCTATATACAATTCTTGTCCTCCCATGTGGAATCTTCAACGGGTATGTTCTTCCACTTGATGAGATACTCTGAAATTGATCTATTTCATAGCTATCAATTTCTCAGTTCTGTGACTTCTTTAGGTTCCAATATGATTTTTCCTTCCTTGTGAAATTCTTGCAATACTATTTGAACCGGGATCTTCTACAACTTTTGAAAGAGTTCCCACTCCTTTGGGCATATGGATATCTGTAAGGCCTGATGTTTGGAGGAACACTTCCTGGAATCAAATTAATAGCATGATCATGATCACGAATAGGTGGGAGGCATTTTGGAGTCTCAAATACCTTGGAATGATTGTCCAAAACGTTTTGTAGATCTGGAGAAATAGATGATTTCGATGTGGGATCCTCTAGTGAACATAATTGTGCAATTATGTCACGTTGTTCTTTATTTAGAAGCTTTGTCATGCTATTAGAGTTGATTATCTTTCCTGGTTTCCCTTCTATACCCCTCAATTCAACTTCCTTTTCTTCCCAAAAAAAATTCAAGAGAAGTTACTGAAAATTAAAAGCTATCGTACCCAAAGATTGTAGCCATTGGACTCCTAGTAAAACATCCGTACCACCCATTGAAATGGAAAGAATTGGGATATTCAATACATATTCTCCCATGGATAGTTTGATATCATGGCACTTTCGAGAGAAATTTATGGTTCCTCCACTTGTAACCATCACTTGACACTCTGGTGCTGGATATAGGAAGCAATTCAATTCCTTGGCTATCTTACAATGAATAAAGTTATGGGTACTGCCCGAATCAATCAACACTATTACCTTTCTTATTCTTGATATGTCCTTCTATCTTGATAGTTTGACTAGAGGTAATTTCTTCCAATGCATTACAAGATATGGTCAGATTCATTTCTTGATGCTCAATGTGATATTTCACTTCTTGAACATTTTTCTTCTTGATATGTTCTTCTATCTTGAGAGTTTGAGGAGCAGTAATTCTTTCCAATGCTTTACAAGATATGGTCAGATTCATTTCTTCTTTCTCCGGGGTTGGTTCCTGGTGTATATCCTCTCCTTTTAATGTTTCTTGATCCTTTTCTTCCTCGTCTTCATAATCTATGCAAAATAATTTCTTCTCAACACACTTATGACCTTTAGTGTATTTGCTATCACAATTGTAACAAAGCCATTTTTCTCTTTTTTTCTTCCAATTGTTGTGGTGTAAACCTTGTAGGTTGTGGAAGGCTAGGAGAAAAAACTCTTCCATAATTATAGTCGTGAGTGGTGGGATTCCTTGTTTCCATAATTTCGCTTTCAATTTTTCTTGCCAACCTAAATGCCTTCTCTATTGAGTCACGTTCCCAAAGACGAACCTCATGTTGAATGTTACCCTTTAAAGTCCCCATGACGACATAAATCCTTTTCTTCTCTAGAATATCATTTACCCTTATATTCAATTTTTGAAAGTGCTCAATGTGCTTTTCCATTGAACCCTTTTGTTTGAGATTTATTGATTGGCTAAAGAATGTGTTTCTCCTTGTATCCTCATAATGTGCTATCATTTCCTCCGTGAAAATTGACCGTGTAATAAGTGGTTTACAAGAACAGAGCCCTTTATACCATAAAAATTGATTCAGTTCTAAATATGAAGACACAATACGTACCTCTTGTAACAGTTTCACCTCATGTACATCAAAATATTGCTCCATTTGTAGTATCCAATTTACTGGATCCTTGCCATCAAACTTCCTCATATTTCCTTTTCTTTATTTTAGGAGCTCAATCCTGAAATGATTGTAACTCTATAATTTTAGATCTACCAATTCTGAAATTATGACCTGCAGTAGTCCTCTGAGTCCTCTTTCTAACCCCACAAGTTTGATCAATATTGGATTCTATAAGGAAGAGTTATGTGAAAGCTCCCACAATGACCTGATTATAGACTGATTCAGTAGAGCGAACTTGTACGAAGTTCCATGTGTCACTATTTCAACCTTAGGAACTTCAACCGATACACAGAAAACTACTGTCCATCCTCTTTATGTAACTTCTTACAAAATTTCAATCTGATTCTCAAGGAGAACGTTATGACAATTTTTCGTAGAATACCTATTTAGGATGTAATTTGGGAGCCTGCAAAAACCCTAAATGGCTTGGACTGTATCTCCTGAAATATATCGAAAAAAGATCTAAAATTTGGGCCCAAGTGTCACCGAGTTTTTGATTCAAATGGGTGATTTTTTTAGCTTCTGAAATGTCACATAAACATAGTTATATTGAAAGTTCCATGATGACTTGTTTGAGTTGAAATTTTGGAGCTTGAAAAAACCTTAACTTCCTCATATCATATCTCTGAAAATATAGCGAGACAAGATCTAAAATTTAGACCCGAGGTTCAGAATGATCTTGGCTCAAATGGGTTTTTATTTTTAGCTTCTAAAACTTTGTAGTGAAATAATTATATCGAAAATTCCACGATGACCTATTTGGAGCAGCGAAGCCCTAGAATCCAAAGATCTGATACCAAATGTTATGAAACTAGCTCACAAAAAGATAGAAAAGAAAGATCAATGCCATATAATTCAACCTATTCAAGGGGGCAACCTCCTTTGCATTAAACAAATGAACAATTCTTGGATGATACAAATGACAAGACCTCCTTTCTATATAGGAGTCTAAGGGGACATAATATAATTAGAGCCGACATAACAATAATAATGTAAGGGCACAATAATAACAATAGTGGACTTCTATGCGGCACAATAATAACAATATGGGGACTAGATGGGCACAATAATATAATAAGGGGGTTGTACTAATAACAATAATGGTTTAATTTAGTAGTATAGGGACCTAACAATTTGTTTCTCCCTCTTAGTTTCCATTCTACAACCTCTTGGAAATATTTTATATGCTTAGGGATTATCATGCACTTAAAATCCCACTCTTCCCAATCATGGTTAGGAATTATTGTGAAATTCAAGTCCAAGCTACAACAATGGGGAGTGATTTGGTTGAACTTACTTATGCATCAAGTTCTTATTTATGTGGTATAATCAGTATTTCCCTTTTACCAGTTCAAAGCTCTCCTATTGCCAACTTGTTCTCTTTGCAAACTAGCTAAAATTATGACGAAATTTTTATGGGAGGGTGGTAAGAAGAGCCACAAAAAGTTTCATCTCATCAAAGTGGCTTGGGGATCTGGGATCTTTCCCTTATGAATATTCCATTAGGTGACAATTTGGTGTGGAGATATATTTTAAATCATTCTTCCTGATCGAAAGAAGTTTTGTATATATATATATATATATATATATATATATATATATATATATATATATATATATATATATATATATATATATGGCCGCAAATTATTTTCATTGTACTCACCTGTTGTATAATCCACGATCTACGCATGAATTTTGATTTAATACAATATTCTCATTACGATTTAAAAATATGTAAATTAATTAGGGATAAGGTGTATTCTTAAGGAACTTATAATGTTATTAATTCAAACCCCCAATTAACCCTATGTTCCATGTGAACAACATTCACATTTACACCCATCCTAGCCTGTCCCAAAAGTGTAAAAGAAAATTGGCCTTAAAAAAAGCCATAATTTTAAAATTACCCATCAATTAACAAGGCTAAATTAAATTTTGGTTTTTCAAAAGAAGGGTAATGTTTTTTTTAACCCGCTAATATTATTTTTTATCTTAATCCTAATATCCATGTTTTCCAACTAAATCCCTCATGATTCCTAGTCCAAAAGAAAGATTCAGTTGTATTCATTTATGGACGAGAAGAGATCAATTAATCATTTTTATTAATATTATAGGTATTATATGTTTAATTTAATTGGTTTTTTTAGTATTATCATGTGATGGATTTACATTATATCAAGGTTATTTAACATAAAAATTTTAAACCCTCTACAATTTGATAGAAACCCTCATTTCAGTCAGTTGACAAAAAATCCATCTTCAACACTTATAGTGTCTAAGTGCTCACACATCTAAATACAATTTAGATTCAACTTCAGATCTCATCTCTGTAATATCAAGTTTTCAAATTTTGATTATGCCATTGATTAAGAGAATCCCTCTCCATGGTTTAATCCATTTATTTCAAGGGTTTCATATGTCAATCTCCATAGGCTTTCAGATCTACGATTTTTTTTTTTTTTTTTTTTATAATTATTATTTTTTTTTACAGCCATGTCACTTTGACCTAATTCCTAGATTGAGGTCTGGAAGAAGAATTATAAGTCAGCAGTCAATGCAGAAGAATATAACCTTAAAAGAGAGGACAATCTAATAGAAATCAAAAAAAATAAAAGGGAAGATAATTTGCAGAAGAAGAGAAGAGAAGGGATGCAGGTGACACAACAATTCTTTCAACAGGGGAACTCTGCTACTCTCAATAAGAGGGTGTGTTGAATTCATCCATTTTTCAAATAACTAATCTAAAAATTAGGCTATTCAGGTTATAGGTTTGTACATATGCTTTTTGTTCTTCCATATTTCCTTCACTTAAAATTTTAAAATATCGATTTAGGTGGCACCAAAAATAGTGAAATTTTCTATCAGGAGGTTTTCAAATAACTTAAAATTCAAGAGGGGGGACCGTCAAAATATGTTTTTTAATAGAAAATCAGGATCATATGAAACTTTGGGTTTGACATATCTTCTATAATTGTTTATGTTTTACAATTTCAAAAAATTCAAAAAAAAAAGATTAAGGGACCCAAAAGAGAGAAATTTCATTCATAAAGCTTTCAAGAATTTTAAAATTCAATAGGGGTAACCCTGAAAGCTTGTTTTTTAAAATGGTTTAGGCCCCAAATAGATTTTTTGTTACATGTTATCACTTAAAACTTATGTTCATGTTTATGTTTTTCATTCACAAAATGTTGAAAATAAAAACAATTTCGGCGGTCCCAAAATAACAAATTTTCTTTCACAAGGTTTCAAAAACTTAAATTCTATGTAGCTCACAACTTTTTCTTGTCTTTAAAACCAAGATTTTGTTGTTTGTGGAACTATGTTTTTCTGCAAAAACCTACCAAACAAGCAAGGACTCCATCGGGGATTCAAAAAACTTTCTAACTGTACCTACGTGATTCCCTACAAAATTTGGGGAATTTTTGGGATTTTGGAGGGAACTCCTAGATTATTCCATGCAAAAACTTTATTTGTAATGTTAAAAAATGGGAAAAATACAATAATGATTACTTCTCCATTTTAATAATGATTTGGCACACATTGGCATATTTAGGTATGATTTTTTTATTCAGAGATGTACGTGTTGCAACTAATTTTGTGTAGTATGGTCAAAGGCTTGGAAACACTACAAAAAAATATTGAAATCTCTATGACAAGATCAAGGCTAGGTGGATGGAATGGGGTGATTTTCCTCCCATAAATCGTGAATGTGATGTTAATGAAGAAATTGTTTTCAAAGGTAATTTTTGACTTAAGAAAATATTAAGATATGGCATGTTGCAAAATCATAATAAAAATGATGTTATCTTACCTCAAGTCATGATTCATGACTCCTGAGTCTTGTAAATGGGGGGAATGGACTTTTTTGCTACTATAAAGGAACTGTAACATTCTTCTTCTAGAAAGACTATAAGTGAAAATGATCATATAAATAATGCAAGAACAATGATGATCATGCGAAGCCTAATGGGTGAAAAGTGATACATCGAAATTAGTCCAGGTGATAAGAAAATACGTGAGAATAGAATATGTTCCAGACACCACAAATGACCTTGGTGAGATTTATGATGCTTATGATGAAAGATTTTTTGCACTATTCATGGTTGTAATGATTGAAACGTCTGAAAATGACAACAGTAATAGAACTCAACTCATATTGAATCCTCAACCATTTATGAGAAGGAATATTTATCATAAGATAACAAGCTCGTGCTTGGGATAGTGGTTGGGATATTGAATTTTGGAAAGGGAGGTGTAATAAAATAAAAGATCTTAAGAACTAGTAAATAATTGATATGTAGGTATATGCAATATGTATGTATATGTATATGTATATGTATGTATACATGTAATGTACCTATGTATGTAACACACTTCCCTTGGAAAGGAAAGTGAAATCAAATAAAGAAACTAAAGAACTATTAAAAATTGATATTTATGCAGTAAATTAGTTCTATTTCATGAGCTGCCAACTAGCCAACCAATGAAATGATGGGGGGTATTCTCTAGTGGTTCTAAATTTAACATGATTAAAAGCAATGATAGATCAAGAATTTCAATGGAGATTCTAGATATGTTGATGTTCCTCTCTCTTAGTTAACCTCATGCTCTAAATGAGGTAGATTGGAATGTTATTTATGATGTATGGAAACAAATGAAAACTAGAAAGGCTTTGCCATTTGGAAAATAGATTGAAATTTTCAATAATGTATGTCCAAATATTTTTGAAGATCGTCTAATGAATGACACAAACATTTTCTTAAATTCTTTTATTGAACACTCTTTCAACGATATAAAGGAATATCGTAAGGATCATTGGATTAAATATATACTCTCTACCCTCGAAATACCTTGGGGTTCCCCTAATTGACAAATCATTAAGGAAATCAACCTGGGAGGGCCTCGTCAACAAGTTGCACAAGAAACTATCTAGATGGACATTTAGATCTATCAACCTTGTTGGTTGTCTCATATTGGTCAATTTTTTTCTTCAAGCCATGCCTCTCTACCTTTTCTCAGCTCGTGTTGCTCCAAAATTTGTCACAACCCCATACGTAGCCTCCAAAGGAGCTTCCTTTGGATGGGCTCAGAAACAAAGAAAAAATGGGCCTTAGTGGGGTGGGACCAGATTTGCAAACCAAAGAAATAAGTGGGCTTGGCCTCAGAGATCTTGATCTCTTAGGGAAATCCATTAGGGAATAAAGCTAGTGGAGATGGTTGGATAGCCCCAACATGCCTTGGGGAAAGCTCTTACTAGAAAAATATGCTCCTAATTACACGTACAAAGATCTCATTAGGCTCTCAAGGCAAGTCCATGGCTCGGCCATGTGGAACCAGGCATAGAGAAACAAAGATGTAATTCGAGGGTACAGTTTCTTGGAGATTTTTAATGGGGAAAATTTCGACTTTTGGGAGGACACCTAGCAACAACTTCTAATCCTCACCAAATATCATCATTCCTATCTCTAAAGAGCCATGCAAGAAAAAGGTAAATTTTAGGTAGCCCATTCTTGGAGGCCTATCACTAATAGAATTCGATGGAGAGAATGGTTGAATAAGCAGGATTATCTTCCCTTACCCGAAAATTTGGAATGGAATTATTTTGAAGATATCCTCAAAGAGCATCAAATCTAAGTGGACCACAGGGATGATAGGTTAATATGGGGAAAAAATTATGCAGGACTCTTTAACCTCAAGGAGGGTTATGTCTATATCACCAATCATGATAAGATGTAACAACATCAAAGATGGAGCACTCTTTGGGGAAGACAGAAATGGCCCAAAATCAACCTCTTCCTTTGGCTTGGTATGCATGGAAAAATCTTCACATGGACAATCTCTAGCGAAGAGACTTCACAGGTCCCTCCAAATGCTCTTTTTGTGAAATGTAGGAAGAGACTATTAATCATCTTTTGAGAACCTATGACTACACCAATAAGCTATGGGGTTGGGGGGATGAAATTTTCAGGACAATAAATAGGGATAGAGACTCAATTGATATCACCCTGGACAATTGGTGTTCGATCATATCCCCTCACCTTGTAGTTAACTAAGCGTAGAACCTCCTACCAGGGGCAATTTTCTAGGTAATTTGGAAGGAGCACAATGAAATAATACTAAATAACATGAAAAAACTAGTACACAACCTCCTTACAATGATCAGGTAGACTATTCACGAAACTGTATCCATATCCAATCTCCCCTTCGTGCAAGCCCCCCCCCCCCCCCCCCCCCCCCCCCCCATGTTTTCAACCTTCACATCTTGCCTCTTTTGGATCTTCAGAACCTTTCCTCAGTTATTCCTACCCCCCACCCTCCTCTCCTGGAGATCTAGGATTTTGGTCTCCCCTGGAAGGAAATGTGATTAAACTAAATTATGATGGAGTCACTAGAGGAAACCCAAGAACTGCAGGTTTTGATGGTGTGTTTAGAAACCACAAGGGAGGGACTCTATGGGTCTATTATAGGAAATTAGGAATATCCACCAACAATGCGATGGAGCTTCAATCCATAGATCATGGTCTAGCCATTGCAAAAGAGAATCACTTCACACCCCTAACTGTGGGAGGAGACTCAACGTTGGAAACTCAACATTATTATAAGCTTCAACATGGATCCACAGCCAGTAACGTAATTGACAATTGGAGGCCGACCAAAACACTTCACCACATTTAGCAACACATCAGTGTCTTTAGTGGGCTACACTTTCATGTGGTGAGAAGGAAAGTGAATGGCATGGAAAACATGCTCACCAACAAAGTATAATTGGGCAGGGAAACATAGCAATCCCTTACATCGAGGGACTGCAAGGAAGGCCCCCTCTATCGCGAGTATGATGTAATCAATTTCAAGGACAAAGAGGGAAACAACATTAATGATCCCTCAACGAGCTTGCAAATCTCCCCAGCTCAACTCATACATTCCCCCTAAGTATGTATGATGAACTCTACTCCAATAATCAAATCTCATAATTTTTCCATCGTTCCTTGGATCTCAATCATGTGTTAGGTTTGCAAGCATCACCTTCTCGACCAAAGTACTAACAAAATCCTTCGATCTACTACAAGAATTGATTACATGGCCCTATAAAAATTTCATAGTTTAATTTCTGCTACCTTTCTCCTTGCCATGCTCCCCTGATCATCCTATGAATACCCCATGCCTAATGTTATCCACCGTCATTCCTATGCCTCTCACTCTCATGGTCTCTCTATTGTTCCTTCATGCGCCCCTGGTTTCTTACCTCTACATAACTCCTCCTGCAAATTCCCCTCTCTCTATTTATCAGCATTAGGAGTGCCCCTTGCTCTAGAAAATCCCCTTCCACCAGTCAACACTAAGGGTGGAATATGGAGTGTTGGAATCACGCCAACATGTTCCTGAGGACCAAGGTTGTGGTGGCTACCAAGCAGGCTGCCCTGAACTACAAACACATTGTCCCTCAAGTTACCCATGAGAATATTTCCAAGATGGAGAATCAAGTCAGGGTCATTCGACGTAGAAAAAGGACTCATGATATTGATGCTCAGTTTGAATGGATTCCCAACTCGAGGTTCACCAAGGCCAATGAAAAATTATATAGCCGCACTATCGGGCTTTCTTGGAAAATGAAGGCAACTATGGCTTGGATCTGGAGGAAAACATCCAAGCCAACAAAACCATAGATCATAATTTGGATAAGTGCAACGAAAAGTTCATAGTGTATGTGCAAACTTTCCACCATAAGTGATTCATCACCAGAGACTCCACGCATTATCTCTTGCTCAAGCGGTGGATGGTGTCTTCATAGCTAGGAGATGAGAACTCACCAATGATCAAGTGGGAGACGGAAGGTGCCTTGACTAACCATCCAACCACTAAGGGCACTCTTGCTAGAGGCACTCCAAAGATGCCCATAACATTGGAAGAGGACGTCGTGAACTTACTAGTCTTATGTGGTCTAAGTCCATGCAATCTTGGCTAGCCCTATGGGCTAGTTATTTTTGTTTTGTGTCCAAAATTGGAGAAATCAAGTTATGTGTAAGAGTCATAGAGACCTCATCGAGTGTCTAACAGTCACCAATCTTTCCACTGTCTCTAGTTTTAATAAAGAACATGCCTCTCATTTTGTAATTGAATTGGCCAATTTGAGTCAGTCTAGATCCATGATTAATTACATGGTAGATCAATGCAGAAATCCTGGGAAGACAGTCTACCGCCATTGGTCAAATCTGGAATTTGATAAACTGAACATGCTAGAAGGCAATTGTAATCTTTAGAATTATATAATATAATTCAAATCTTTCCTTATTCACTAGTTTTATTGAAATTTTAGAATATTTTGACATAAAGACGATCTAAGTTTTTCAAGATGTAGAGATTTAGAAAGGTGATACTTTATTTATGATTTTTTTAATGAAGGGTTTATTTACTTTGCACTTGTCAATTGAGGTACAATTTTCTCTTAACCTTTCATCCTTGAAGGGTTAGATGAATATACACCCTTCCAAATGAAATTAATATCATCCCTTCAAATTTGATCACTGCATGTGAAGATTCACCTTTATATGTCTAAAGATTATACAAATTTAGTTTAATTATCAATCTTTCTGGTTAAAAAAAACAAATATTTAAGAAAATATAACAAATATAAAATATATGTGAAATATTTAAGAAGATATAACAAATATAAAATCTATGTAAAGGAAATTTCCAAAACATTATTAATTTATAATTTTGAAATAAAGGTAAAGGAGATTACATTATATATAACTAAATTAATCAAATTTAATCTAATAATTTTAAAATTTTGCAATAAAATAGTAATAACCACTAATATTTTAGATTAATTTAAAATTTATGTATAATAATTTTAATAAATTTTAATTTAAAAACAAAACATAAGAATCCATACTTTGAACTTAATTTCAATTTCTTTTCATATCATTTGATAAGATTGCTTTTACCTTTTCTTAATTTTTATATATTTATTTTTATGTCATTTGATAAGGTTTCTTTTACCTTTTGATATTTAAATTTTATTCTTTTTATGTTATATGATTGGGTAGTGTTTATTTTTATTGATCCAAAAATATAGTGAGTATTATTATTTTTATTAAAAATATATTATATATTATATTATTATATTATTATATTATTATATTAATAATAATAAAATTATGTTTAATTTAATGTTATATATATTATTTAAAATGATTATATAATGCTAAATTAAAAATATACAATAAGTAATTAAATATATACTTATCTATAATAAAATTTCAAAAATCATATATATATCACTCATGTTAACAATCATGGAATTTTAATTTTGGGATGAAAAATCTTAGCATTGTCATGAAATCGAGTCTTAAGAGTGTGATTGGCTGTCTAATTAGAGCTTCAGTGGATGTTTCTATTGATTGTAGTAGTGATATTTATTTTATTGCATCCTCTCTTATTCACCTAGATCTGGAAAGTGATGAGATTCTAGCACGGCCAAAGAATGTTGTGTGTGGTGAATACACAACTAAGTTTGGCTATTCTTGAAATATGGAATTAGATTTCATAGGTGGATTGTAGTGGTGGTGGTAGTTTTTGTGGAAACACATCGGACCACTAAAATCCAAAAACAATCTCTAGCTCGCCCTTAAAGACAAGCTTTTAACTTCGAAAAATTGCCAAAAGCGGGGATGGTCTGGCCCAAAAAGATGCGTCCTATTTAAAGTTCGAGCTTGAACAACCTCACAAAACTTTATTCCATGCAGTTATGTAGTTCATGTTTGGGCGCTAAAAAAAATATTTTTAAACATATTTCTTTAAACTAGAATAAGGACACTTTATTGGATTGTATCAAAGTTTGGGTGGATGATCTCTCGGATAGAGAGAAACTTGTTCTTCCTACTACTTTTGTGAAATCTATCTCATGGGCTCGTAATCAATCTATCTTCCAAGATTCTTATATTCCGATTGAGGTTGTGATCGGAATCATTTGAGGGCATCTGGACAAATTTCAAAGAACACTCTTAAAAGAAAGAAAGAAAAAAAGAGTCTTAGTCATGCCTCCTCTTCTCCCAGGCATTCCTTGGGCCTTCTTCAATGGTGCTAGTCAGGGATTTCTTCCCAGATATTGTGTGGGTGTTCTCATATAGTGTCATCAGAACCACCATATGTTGATTGGCTACGCCCCTACACTAGGAAAGAACACAAAAGTAGAGTTTACAACCCTATGGATCTTGTTATATGTGGCAATTTTTTTTAAAAAATTAAGAAGTTACAAATTATGGGAGATTTGAAATTGGCGATAAATCTAGTTGAAATAAAGGAAAGCATTTTTGTATGGAACACATTTTTTTTTCATATTAGCAAGGAATTAGGGAAGCTAGATTGGTATTCAATCAAGCATATTTTCCAAGAGCTAAGCATGAAAACAAACACCTTATATAAAGAAACTTTACAACTTCCATCAAGTTCCTTTGGCATTTATGAGGTATTACATGGATAGGAGACCATATCTAAGGAATTTCATCTATAGCAATTGTATGAATGACTGAATTGATATATGTTTCTTTATATAACTTCTCATTTAAATGATGAATGTAATGATTTGATTAGTAATTTTGAATTGATTTGACAATGAATATTTCCTATTTTTGGAAATATAAGTTGTTTCTGGAAATATATATATATATATATATATATATATATATATATATATATATATATATATATATATATATATATATATATATATATATATACATATATATACATATATACACACACACGCACACACACACACACACACGTATATATATACATATATACATAGGAATAGCAGATAATATCTCATAAACTAATCCTTCACATCGTTACCTTGGAACGATGCAAGGAGGGAATTTATGGGAGGATGAGAGGGAGTTAATAAATTAGTCATCACATCCACTTAACATATTACTATAGAAGAAAAATTGATCTGCTACCCTCCTTCCTTCAAACAAAAACTAGTGGCATGAGGTTGAGAAAAAACAATCCAAGGTGGCACAAATTTTAACTAATAAGTTGTCTCCCTTTGTAAACTTATGCTTCTCTTCCAACATTTGAGAACTAGGGTGCTTACATTCCCTCATCTTCAGTGATTCCAATATTTCTCAAGCAGGATATTGGCTTCAACCTTTATTGTTTTGTTGTTTTCTTCATTCATTATTATTCAAAATAGATATTTCTCCTCCAACTTTAAGGAGAGGTGTCCACTATACTCCCCAGAGTAAACTTAATCCATTTCATTTTATTGAATAAATAGTACAATAGATCAATTATATAGCTATCTCATTTTATTTAAATAACTAGTATAACCATATCAAATTAAATTCCTAAATATTGATAGGTATCAAACCATTTATCTCACAATACATCTCATATTGTTAAGATTAAAAAAATCATAAAAATTAACTAAATTATAACTTTATTGTGTCGGGAGGTACATTCTACAACTCAAGATGAGGGAGATATGTAATTTGTTGTTAATATTACAACTTAGTATGAACAAGAGATTTGGTAAAAATATTTCACTCACTTTTTTTCATAAATAAAATACTTGTATATACATGTTGAGTAACATAATTTTATATAAACATTAGAGAGATCAACTACAATAACAAAAAAAAAAAACTTATATTTTAATTTTGAGTGTGAAGAATATTTATAATCCTTATAGTTTTAAAATATTTCAATATAAAGCTTAAATAAATTGTTTGAATATATATATATATAGAGAGAGAGAGAGAGAGAGAGAGTAAAAAATATTAATTATTTCATGAAATAAAATTGATGTGGCATTTAAGAAATATTATTAAAAAAATCAATATGGGTTATAAATAAAGTATTTCAACATGCAGTATTAAGCAATATTGATATATTTTTTTAAAATTATATTAATCACCATAAATATTTTAATATAAACAATATGGCTCATAAATAAAATATTTCAATGCTCACATTAAGTATAATATATTAAAATCAACTATGTATATATTATGTGTGATTAAAAAAAATTATAATTATTGTTGGGACGTGGAATTGGCACCTTTTTGCACTGATTTTCCCTACCTTTCGTAATTATTTTGACTCTCAAAGTCATGCCTTGCCACTCTGAGAGCTATCATTGGCTAAGGAATGATTCCTTTTTGTATGGCATCCTTATTATCTAGTTTTTCTTATAATTTGACACAAAAACTAACTTGTTTAAACTATTTTATTAATGAATTGACAAAGGATTGTTTTAAGTTTTGTGGCTTGTTGAGATGTTATTACAGGACAACATTTTCCCTAGATTTTCCTCACCAAGGATGGAAAAGAAGCTCAATTGTCATTGTTGATACACATCGAGCTTATTTTGGATACTCTCCTATGTTTAGTAATGGAATTTGATTTGGACAAACACCCGATCAAAGCCAACTTGACTATTGAAAGGAGAAAATTGTGGAAAACACAATTGACTCAGTTTAAATAGTTAATATTCCCAAATGATAAATCATTGTAATTTTGAAAATTTGTTACAATTTTGTTTCAATTAGGATTTCTTTTATCATACAATTATTATATACTTTTGATTTAAATCACATGAGAATTGAAATATTTTCATGATGATCTTACTTATTGAAAACAGGTTTGTACTCTGAAATTATAAAAGAATGTACTCCCATCCCAGGAATGCATAGATAGGTTCGGAAGGGGAGTAATAGCATTGTAATCATGTATTGCAAATTTTCATTGATGTAAATCTCTACCATCTGTGGCTCCATATATTTCTCATGATTGGCCTACATGTTGTGTAAATCACCAGCCCCTGTTAAGGAGGAAGGCCCCTCCTTCTTAGAAAGGATCACTGGTTATAGATGTATTATAGTTCGATATCATTTTGGGATTCAACTGCGTTAAGTAAGTCATTCATGTATGACCATTTCCATGAGAGGTAGTCGTAACTGACTAATTTCTCATTATTTTTGAATAGTTCACTTAGCACTCATTGCATCGGGTGATGCTCACAAGGGTGAAGAAGTGGGATTAAAACTAGTGAAATAAATCACATAGCATCAATCATCACTTCTGGGGCTTGCACCTAGTAACTAGGACTTCCCGGGAGGTCACCCATCCCAGATTGCCTCTAGCTCAAGTGCGCTTAACTGTGGAGATTTCCCCAAAATCAAGCCCACTTAACTTGCTACCCCATTTGCAAAGCCTTAGCAAGTATTGTGCCTCATGAATCATTCAAGTAGAGATCCCTTCACTGTTTTTGAATTTAAGTATTAGGGGGTTTACGCAGTGCATTATATTAGATATCAATTCAACTACATTAAGTAAGTCATTCACGTATGACCATTTCCATGAGAGGTAGTCGTAACTGACTAATTTCTCATGATTTTTGAATATTTCACTTAGCACTCATTACATCAGGTGATGCTCACAGGGGTGAAGAAGTGGGATTGAAACTAGTGAAATGAATCAGATAGCATCAATCATCACTTCTGGGGCTTGCACCTGGTAACCAGGACTTCCCTAGAGGTCACCCATCCCAGATCGCCTCTGGCTCAAGTGCGCTTAACTGTGGATTTTTCTCCACAATGAAGCCCACTTAGCTTGCTACTCCATTTGCAAAACCTTAGCAAGTATTGTGCCTCATGAACCATTCAAGTAGAGATCCCTTCACTCTTTTTGAATTTAAGTATCAGGGGGTTTATGCAGTACATTATATTATATATCAATTCAACTGCATTAAATCATTCAAATATGAACATTTCCATGAGAGGTAGTTGTAACTGACTAATTTCTCATGATTTTTGAATAGTTAGCACTCATTGCATCAGCTGATGCTCATAGGGGTGAAGAAGTGGGATTGAAACTAGTGATTCATGTGTGATTGATTGTTAGTGTTACAGATCCTGTCCATGCATTGAGTAGTTGCAAAATTATAACTTCTATTATTATGTAAAAACATAGGTCATGTACCAGTCCCTTCATTAGTCTGATAGTTATTTGATTTTTCTTATAGTTCTTTGGCTTGTTCATTTTATTGAATGAGAGTTTCATCAATTGTCTAAGTGTTGAGTGGCTTTCAGGAGTGATGTTTCTTTTTAATAAGAGTGATTGTGTGATTGAGAGTGATTTATTCCACAATTGAGTGTCTTTTCTTTCTGCAAGTGAGAGAAAGGTTTGAGGTGTGACAGAAACAATGCTTTAAATGCTGAGAGTGATGTTACAACGATTGGTTTTGATTTCATTAATGTTAGTTTCCATTTATTCCTACATATAATTTGCACGATAGCCTTGAAACAAAAAACCTACCCGGATTGACAATTTATGTGAGTGGATCGGATGTTCTAATTAAAAAGAAAAATTGATCCACCCAACAATCATATTGCATTTTTTCATGGTTCTTTTTCATTGAAAATAGTGTGGAGGAATCATTGCTCATCACATTAGAGAAATCACAGCAATCTATCTCCTAACCAACAAATGAATAGATAAAGAAAACACTAAAAAAAACCATTCTTTACTTCTCGTGACCCTGAACTTGATTTTTTACATGGGAATGAGAACAAGCATGCCTAGAATCAACATAATCCTCTAAATCTAACAATCTAGATCATGTTAAGTGCTACTTGCCACTCTTTGTCATTCAATTGTCAATGAAGGGAATCTTAAAATTTTGCATGGCAGACGCAGGTAGGGAAATAAGAATATGTGGCGGAACAAAGGGATGGGCACACTAATGGATTCAATGTTAGCAAGACCAATATTATTAGAGGTTTTATTTTTTATTGAGGGATTTTTTTTTTATTAATGATTTTATTTTATTAAATTATTTAAGAATATATATAATATATAAATTTATATTAAATTATAGCAATTAAATTTACTTCAGTTGGTTGGGAAAAATGATTGTTATCATTTATATTTAGGTTAAATTTTTATAAGTGATATATCAAGTTTATATTGAATATGTTGTTATACAAACTTGAGCCTATTACCATAACTAACTGGAGAATAAAATGTTTCATTACATTGGGAAAAAAAATATATGAAAATGTTTTAGATCTATACTAATTTTGAGTTCTTACACAAAATAAATTTATATCAAAAATTAAAATGAAAATAAATCTCTTTATTTAAAGGAATGGATAAAAAAATTTACTCTAATGTGATTTTTTTATCTATAGTTATATGATAGTGATATAAATAAATCCAATGTGATATTTTAAAAAATATTATATAAACTATTTCATTTTTATAATACATATGTTGAACAATAGATTAGGTGAAAAAATTGTGAATAGATATATGAAGGAAAATGAACTATTAGAATAGGAAGTGATCTTAGAATATGAATCCTAAAGGTTATCCCTCTTCATGTTATATAATTATGTTTACATTAATACAAAAATTATTTTTGGGAGTTATTCCTTGGCGTGACATGGTATTAGAGCCACAGGTCCTAAATTTAGGCACTTCTTCCCTGCTGAGTAAGTCCTTTTCCATTATTTCCATATGATCAATCTTTCCATATCTCAAGTCCACCTTTCAATCTTTCCATGTCCTAAAATTTTTTCTCATTCTTGCCATATCTCGAGTCTACCTATCAATTATGCCATATCTTGTCAATTATGAGGTTAGCATGTCTCTCAACATGTTCATTCTCCATGCACTTAATTTGTCTAAGGTTCTTCCATTTGAGTGGTATTCTACGAGTTTTGAAATAGTATTATAGGAGGGTGAGCCCAAGGCTTCACATATCCCCCATGTACCTATTACAGTGTCCATCGCTCTTAATGAGCCTAATTCTCTTGGGGCTCATGTATGCATCGTTTTGATGTCGGAATTGCAAGAACCTAACATCCTTGATAGATTCTTTCTCACACTGGAATCAATGATCTTAGCCAGTCCCACATAATGTAGCAAAATATTTGAAGGCACCTTGATGTCTCTATGGTGTAGTGGTTAGCACTTTGGACTTTGAATCCAATGACCTAGGTTTGTGCACCACAGTGGGCTCCATTAGTGTTTTGTGTCTTTTAAGATTCAGATAGTCATTGATATTTTTTTAAAGAAAGTAGAGTCAGCACCAAGGAATATGAGGTGCATGTTATAGTTTCAAATGAACTCTCAACATGGAAATAGAAGGTTATATTTTTGACAAATCAAAGTCAAAGAATTATTGAGAAAGAGGGGACGTTCACAATATGTTGAAGTTGTGAAGAGTGCCATTCAAGAGCATAAATCTATAATAAACAAAGAAGTATCAAATCTTTATGTTGGTAATTACCTTTGGCTTGGTGTTTTAATGTTCTATAAGCTCATGTTTGGATTTTGAATTAGATCTTTTTGGCTATTGATGATTTGTACAGAACAAGAAAATTAGTTCTAATATTTTGTAAAGACATTTGATTTGGATAGATATACTCATGTATGGGTATTTTTTAAGGTTTCCGAGAAACGTTTCCTATTAAACATTTGAAGAAACAAAGATTACTATTGCAACATTTTTTTGTGTGCTCTAAGTTCATCTCGAAGGTGCATTCTATCATCTATATAGTTGGATTAGTATTGAGTGGCAAAGAGAACTGCCAAGAATGATCCAGAAATGTTAGGCACACTAATATTTAATGACTTATAAAAAGGAATATGTGAAGGAGAAGGTGACAATGTACTTGTCAAGCCCACATCAAATGAGGAGCTAGCCATTTACGAGAAAAAATACAACAAGGTCTATACCTTAATTATTGCTTCTATAAATTCCCGGATGTGGGTGGAAATGGCAGAAGCTGAGGTGGCTACCAATTGGGTTGGTGTGTGGAGAGAGCACACGGTCTCCCATAGGGTGGCACAGAGATCCAAATATGGCATTACCCATAGCCATAAATGTACCTTGAATGAACACTGCCGCCACTCTGATAACTGACCTCAACATCGACTCAAAGCAACGATTGGCTCTTTGGAAAATACAACTGCTACTCCTGCCTTTCCTCCTTTGCAACCTTAGCCCCTGCAATGCCTCTGCTCTCATGCAGTGGCGGTGCCCAGTTCCCGCACAACCACTAGAAGACACTGCAATCTTTATTGCTGCATCAATTTTGGTTTGGGCATCCATTTCACCCACAGCTTGAATTTTCAAATTCGCATCCCCTTGGCCCTGGTAGCTCATCCCTCTGCTGAATTTCCTGTTAGCTACGCTGCAACGCTGCAGCCCATTGCACCTAATTCGGACCAAAACTTGCCTCCAACTGTAGAAAGCATGGTGCGCCATAGGATGTGCAGCCGCAGAGGTGGGAACCGAGGAAGCTTGAGTTGCTCCAGGCACTCACCTGCTTCGGAGACCACCTCCTCTCTGGTTGAGCAGAACACTAGCCGCTACCCCAATACTTGTAGTGGCAGAGGTCGTTTCCACTCGGGGGCCTCTTCTATGCCTCCCTCCACCTCTAGCCCTTCTCCCAAAAGCACTCTGCCAGCTCCTCAGACACACTCCCAGAATGCTCAATTTACCTTTCGCTCTACCCTGAACTAGCCCCTCATCACTGCAACCATTACCATTAGTTTTCATGAGGAGAAGCAAAATTCGGAGGCATAAGACTCTGAGGTTGGTGATCGAATCACAACAACTGAGGAACACAGAGCAATGGGTGAGGGCCACACTGAAGCAATGAGGCTCTTAAGCATTGCAGTGGGAGGACACACCACTATGGGGAGTAGCCAACCCAAGGCCAAAACAGAATTGGCATAGTCGAGTCTTCAGGGTGAAGGGGAACAAAGCACAGAGCTGCCAACTAGACGCGTAGGGAAGGAAGTGGAAATGGCTCCGCAGATGAATTGGGTCATCGATGAATACTACTGCATCATCGAGGAAGAGCAACCAAAGCTGCAGACGGGCAACACAGAGACTACACCACTGGCAAGTGGCGCCATGGACGAATACATATGCTTCATTGTGGAGGAGTAGACTCCGTCGCCTCCACGTCCCTAGCCACCACCTTGATACCATGTGCTCACTGGCTAGACTGCCACCTTGCAGACATTCAACATGCCATGCACCTACCTAGTAGACTGCCACTCAGCCGCCACGTGTCTCAGGTTCATTGGGACTTGTTCTTCAGTTTCTATTTTTTAATGGTTTTTTTGGGGAACACTACAATTTTAGGCTCTTCAGTTGGGTTTTCCTTTTTAGTCTCTTCAGATACAATGATGCAAAACTTGTTAATTCGCTGGTTTCCCCTACGTGGGCAGCAAGATCATATTTTTGAGAAACTTCGGTTAAGAACTGGTTTCCCTTCTGGGCAGTTCAATTCTAGCTTTTGCTGGTTGATGCCTTTCTTCTGGCATAGCTAAGTACAGGCTTCAACCTCTGTGTATGATAGTTTTCTTACCTTAATAGAATTAGCATAACTTAGGAAAAAAAAATTATTGCTTCTATAAATGAAGAGGTGAGTCATCATATTATTCTAATTATAAATGCTTATGATGCATTGAAAATTTTATATTTATATGATTCATACTCATAAATAGAAGTGGTTCAGTTGATGATTAAACTATTAACCTTGAGTTGAAAGATAATGACCCCTTGTCCCTAGCCTCAAATACTAGAGTCATCATGGATGATGTACAAGCCACTACAATTAAAATGGGAATTCATCTCATAGCTTTCTTCAAGGCCCTCTATCCTACATGCTCTCACTATCTTGAATCATTACAAGCTAGTTCCTAACTCAAGGACATTACTTTTTACACTCTTATGAGGAAGTTTGCATGACAAGAGAAAGATTTTGTTGGAAATACTAAGAGGGAGGTGAATCAATATTTACTATCAATTATTATTTTTAATATTTTAGAGAATTAATTATCTTTAACATTTCATCAACATAAACAGTAAACAACACCATTCAATAATGCATAATAATCAAGACAGTAGACACAGATATTATTAGCTGGAAAACCCCCTCCAGGTCAAAATCCACCAAAATCTTCTTAATATTTGTCTTCAAAAATATTTACATCAAGTTTCCAGCTCCAACTCAAAGAGACTCAAACACCCTATTTATCAACTGCAACTTCGAGGGTGCTCTAATGAGCTAGATCTCAAGCTCCAAACTAATGGATGTTCCAACACCCTATGTACAAGTTGCAGCTGAACAGATGCTCCAATGCCCTATACAAGCTCCAACCTACCCTAGCACCACCTTGTTTCCCTGAAGTGTTCTCAGGCACCAACATAAAGGTGACTCTAGTCAACTGCCTTGCACCACCCTGCCACCCCAATTAGTCAGTGGACCATGTTTCACAATTTTCAGACCAGATCCCCCTAGGCTTAAAATCAATCTAAATAAGTTGTAATGAAATTTATGTTGTTTGATCGGTATATATATCATTGTCATGTCCTGGAAGCCTCACTACTCAATTCTTCTCAATCTAACCACTATACAATCTTACCTCAAACACAATCATGCCTCTACTCAATCACAATGACAAATCAAGCCACTGCATAAACTGCATATCAAACCCTAGCTACCACATCAACTGACTACCGTACAATATTTCCAAGACAAACTCTGCCAGGTATCACTGTGTTATGTCAATAAAGTAATATCATAACATCAAACCACACAATTTCCTTAAAGTACAGTTATCATGAAGAAGTTGTCATGCATAAGGAACATTGTCAAGTACCAAAAGACACCTGAATGTCACAATTCTACCAAGGTCAAATCATAAAGTGTATTTTCATGCCATAAGGTCACGCTGCCATGAAGTGTATTGAGTGGGCCTAATGGTTAAGAGAATGTGTTTCCTCCTAAGAGGTCATAAGTTCAAAACCAGAGGGGGGTAGAGTATGTATGCCTTCATAGACTTAGCAGACAAATCATTGAATGGAGGTGGGTCCCTTGTCCCACAAATAAGGGGGTCTCATACACCAATTTGGTGTTTGGCTTGGCTGTGACCTTAAAATTGCATAATAATAATAATAATCAATAGAGTCACTTTTCACAAATCATCAAGAGTACCATCATGTCTCACCGAGACTTATTATATATATTTTCAATCGCAATCGCGTCTTCAAATTATTCACACAATACTTTTTAAAATTATCACAAAGGTTATCAAGGTAAGATCATTGATACTGTCACAAATTCACTAAATAGGAGATCATTATCACATCACTATGTTCATTGACATATGAGAGGAATATTTCCTTACTAAATCTCTGCTATATTGTTACAAATATCATATGTATAGATCATTGCTATGTATACGATGTAGTTAATAAAATATCAATCTCATACATCAGTCAAATGTTACTTGCAAGAATTGTTACTATTATGCACAACAAAATAGGAAATCAATCATTAGCTTTGTGCATTTAATGTATAGAGTCCTGTTGTAGTGGCTATAACCACCCTCCAAAATTATGGCTTAGCTTCCATCCCTTCTAACATTCACAGCAGCTTGCCTTGCTTCGTCAAGTTCATAAGCTTCAGTGTCTTTCTTGCACAAAGGCAGCCTATTGATCATAGCTTGATCTATTCCCCTCACAGGCTATTCACCAGACTTGGTCTAGCTGCAGGCTGAGAAGCTTCCCCAAGAAAATTGTGCATTTCTGGAGGAAAACCATCCTTCCCTCCAGGAATTGTCCAAACTTGTATGGTAGCCTGCTGGGCTCTAATATTGTGCAATTCTTCCAGTCAACACTCCGAGCGAGAATTATGCAATTTTTCCCAGCAGGGCTACTCAATCTAGAATTTGCGTAAATCTGGGTAGCAGTCAGCTGCTCTGCCCAGAAATTATGCAAATATCCTGGGAAGTCAGCCCAGCTCCCAACCAAAAATGCGCATTTCCTTCAAGCAGTCAAGCAGTCTCTTGCATGTGCAGTTGAGTTGACCAGTTCCCTCCGGGACCGAGAAAAACTGACTTGCATGCGTAGGCTGTGTCTCCCAAGGCAACGTGCAAAGACATCCCTTGTTTCAGGGATCTATGTTTCACAGTTGGAGTTTACATTCAAGGATCATTTTAGAAACCTCCTGCCAAGTGTCGCTTTCCCTAGATTTGTGGCATGTGCGTCACAACCTCGATGTTATCGAAACTCATCAGTTGGAAGTTGCAGAGCTCATTCCTCACATCAACCTTATAGATCTAACATCCTACATCACATCTAGGAGTAGTTGGCACATTCAACTCAACTGTTTTGGGGTAAGCCCGCTTCCCATGCCTTGTGTTGCATTTCTGTTGCTTTGTGTTTACGCTTGTATGAGTATTTTTTTCTTGATTTCTTTGAACGCCTATTGTCATTTACATGTATATTAGCTTTTCCTAGCACCGTTTTAGTTTCCGTCAACATCTCACTGCTATCCCATGCATGAAACTATTTTTCGTGAATGGTCACCGATTCAGTGACTCGCCCCACGCACATGCATGTTGTTCCATTTTTTGAATCTATCATTCACCATTTTCATGCATGATCATTCAATTATGCTTACACTTAGTATTAGCATGCATTCATGCTCACATTTACTTTCAGTTGCCTGTCGGCGAGTCTGGGCAACCTTAGCCTAGACTCTGCCTCACCAAGAACCTAACCAAGACATCATTGCGTAATCCTGAGAGGGAAGGCTCTACCTTCCTCTCCAGAAATGCACATTTCTGCCCAGCAGTTGTTCCCCAAGCCTACTTTGCGCAATGCAATCACTGTGCCTGTAGCCATTTCCAGCTGAGATTGTGCACTACACAATCCCAGCAGTCAATAGCCAGACTAGACTGTGAATTGCGTAGTTTCAGTAGTTAGTCAGTCTCCTAGCAGCCTAGACTATGTCTTGTGCAGTCTTGGTAGTCGGTCTCCCCACCTCCCAGCCGAAATTGCGCAACCTTCATGATCATTCACATAGGTATGTTTCTAGTTAGTTCTCAAGTTCCTTTTGGTTTTCGACTGACAGATTTCTTGCCATGAGTTTTTCCATATCTCTAGGTATTGTAGGTGTTCATTCGCCTCTCAACAGTGCAGGTACAATGGTTTCCAAGAGAGAAGATTCAAAGACACCATCCAAAGCACACCAGGAGATGAAATCGACTAGATGTCTATGAGCTTGCCTTCTCACAAAGATATCAGGTTGTTCATAGACAAGGACATCAAGATATGACATCAACAACATCACAGTAAGCAACATCATGAACAACAGTTAAAGGAAGCATACCGAACACAACGAATGCATCAAATTCAGTGAACACAATGAACACATCAAATGCACCAGATGCAATGAATGCAAGGGGAAGGATGTTGACAACATAGAGGCGGAACAAAGTTGCAAGCTCAAGGAGATCCACTGATGATGAAAGAAACTTTGGATTCTCAAGCTATTAGGTGATGGCGTGACATGAAGATTACATGAAGACAGGGAATGGAACAAAGAAGGAGTTGCATGTGTTGAAGTAGAAACTCAAGGAAGAACATGAAGTTGCACAGATAGATGAATGAGTTGCAGCAAGATTGGGAACAACAGTGGGCGCAACATGCACTCATGGATGAAACTACGCCCATACAAGTTAAAGATCCATCCCATCAGCTAACACGGAGCATACATGGTGAGCAGTGTTGGTTATCGCATGAAAGGGATTTAGCAGCATGCATGTCATTTTGCGCACTCATGCACCCCAACTCATTCAGCACACTCACCAGGGCAAAGACAAGAAGCAATTCCAACTGAAGTTGAACATGTACTTCAGCAAGTTGATGCGCATGACCACCACCACACACTTGAAGGTCAACACAGACATTATGCATCAATTTTTTTTCGGTTTAGCCGCACCTAAGAATACCATGTGCATATTAGTAGATGATTTGGATGAAGGGGCCGAACCAATGCACCAGTTGCAATGGAGGCAAGAGTTTGATTCAACAAGATGTCACCATGAGGTGCATGCACACCATCATGAACAACCAAGCTTGGCATCAGCTCATCACCTTCACCATCACGAGCATGGCAAAGAGTTGGTCTCATCACAGTAGACCGAGCGTCAGTGATATCTTGCATGGCTTGATCAAGCCATGTTATCTCACATGAGTACATGTGCATTGTAATGTTGAGTCATGTCAAGTGTAAGTCAAATGTCAATAGTTGGATGTAACAGTCATAGAGTAGGTGAAGAGTCATGGGGGTAGTTGAACTGTCACAAAGGGGAATGTCAAGAGTCAACCCACCCGTTGCTATAAATAGTCTCTCATAACTCATTGTAAGGGCTTTTGGTCAGCCAAGCTTCTGATAAGACTATCTTGGAAAGAGCTTGGACAGTATTGTAATGCGCCTTAGCTTCTCCACTACACAGAGATAGTTCATCTCTTTGAAGGAGCAAGTGGATGTGACTATAATGTTCCACTGCTAGGGCTAGTAGGTTTACATGGATGTATTGTATAATTGGAACGTACACTTATTTATATAATAAGATCCAACAACTTTTCACACATGTATTATATCTGTTGTAAGACTTATCCTTAACACTTGTAATTCATGTTTCTTTAACATGTGTTCTACATATGAACTGATTCATTTGTTGTAATGCATAATCTATTAATGTAAATGTTTTGTATATGTTGTTAATGTTGTCTCATCCATGTCAAATTCTCTGCCGGACATCAGACAGACCTTTCACATGAAACTTGTTGTAACAACTGTTGCACTCGTTCATACTGATTCGTGAGTGGTGTACATGTTATCTTACCTTATAAGTTGTGACGATCTCATTTGAGTGGATTGATCCCTAGAAGCTATGTATGTCCTATGTGTTGTGTGTTCCTATCCATGTTGGGACTGATACGTTTCAATCTGGAACTCACTTTCATCCTCATCTCAACCCACCTATGTCAGAACCTCTCATGCACCTTCCTTGACTCACTGCAACGGTCACACCCTTGCTACTGATAGAGTTATCTTACTTGCCTCTATGAGACATCACGGTCAAGGCATTACTATATGACCCACTACTAGGACTCCTACACCAAATGGTCTAAGGTCTAATTGGGACTTCTTACCGGGGAGATCCCCTTACATGTTGGTGGGTCCAGCACCATCAACAAGTCCCAAAACTGCATTATCTTGACATCCTTTTTGTCCATATTTACCTCCTTTTTCCTACCACTATCATCCAAATAAATGCAACAAACATAAGGTTTTGACAAGGTAAACATTCATATGTCCTCTTATTCATATTTTGTCAACATTCCTTATTGTTCTATTAAAGTGTACATGAAGCTATAGAATTAATCTGAATTTGCAGCTAATCCATAGATCTACATCCCCTTCCATTTTTAACAAGGTTCGAGTGCATCACCTCAGCAAAGGAGTATATGGGTAGATAGAGAATCATAATCTCATGGATTTCTTCCTATTTACTCAGGATATAGCTTAATCTTCCAAATACAAAACACCCTCGGGCCGAAGAAGTAACCAATCTAGAAATGGAAAAAAGAAAAGATGTTCAAAATAATAGTTGAACAAAATGTTAAAATCCAAAATATGGAATGGGACATGGAAGCAACATTGAAGGAAAAGGAAAAATTGGTAGCAATAGGTACATCAACAATAGTTACATCAACAACAGCTACATTAACACAATAGGGAGTGCAACAAACAACACAATCATCAACTTCATATTCTTCTGAGAATCTAGTTCAAGCTTTAGGAGAATTAGCATTAACAAATAAGGAAAATGGGAAGTTAACAATAACACTCGTAAAGATGGAGGAAATAAAGATAAAAGAAGATAATGCATATCTAGAAGAGGTGCAAAAGAACTACAAATTGATACAATGAATTCAAAATTATGAGAATCAGTCTCTAACAACTCAGATGTTAGCAGAGGCCAAAGAGAGTATATGGAATAACACAAATGAAAACATCATAGAATTATGGTCATCCACTCAAATCATATTTGAGGAGGAAGAGTTAGTGTAGAATGTCAAGGCAACAATTGAACAAAAAAAGGTTGAAATAGATCATAGGCCAACAGAAGCAAATAGAATTACTAAAATGTTGAATTCTAAAACTAAGGAAGAACTTGAAGAACTCCAGATTCAAGAAAGAACAGGCACATTGATGGAAGTAAAAAGGGTATTAACAAATAGGAATATCATGTACATTTGGAGAATAAGATCAAATAATTGGAGTTACAAGTAAAAACATTTAACAAAATAATTTGTGTATTGTACGAGAAAGGGCTCCCAACCTTAAGAGCGTCTAGTGGAAAATTGATTCCATTAGAAAATTATCAAGATCAATTATATAATATTGTTGCAGATGCATCTAAGTTTGCTACAATCAGAGGAAATATAAGTGGATAAGCTTTCATGGAAGGCCTACAACATGATCTCTTCATTCAACATCAAATCCAACATCTATTTTTAAACAAACCAACTTTCCATACATACACAGAATTAGATGAGAGATTTTGGAGCATGGTAAATTTTTTAATTCCTAGTGAAGAGCGATGGGATAAGTTGTTGGAGCTAGTTGAAAAAAGACAAATAGAAATCATATAGTTTGTGTGAGCATGCAAAGAGAAGAAGCACAAACTTAGCTATAGTCACCAATAGTTCACCTCAAAGTCTGAACAGAAAATCAGAAATAGTCTAGATTTCCTATTACTTAGTTCTATTTTGGAAATATCTACATGTTTTTAGTAGATATTATTTTGTAATAAATTTTATTTCAATTCTGAATTAATTCAAGACAAACTCTATAAATATTTTGTAAAAATACTTAGTAAGGGTTGGATTATGTAAGAACAAAAGAATTTTCTATGACTGTAAGGAGTGAAATATATTTTTGAAGTAATCAATTCAGTAATATAGAGACATTTTGTTTTCAGGATTCCTGTGTCAAGGAAATGGTGATGTTATACTCTTTTTAAATTTGTTTTCCTTTCAAGTTTCACATGAATTTTTTCCTTCTTAAATTGTTTACAAGAAGATTAAGGGCCATATTTACTTTCAGTACTCTGCTCTGGCTTGTTAAGGAATCTAAATGTTTTCTTTATGCTATTAAGTATAGAATTCATCTATTTATTCTCTATATTTAATTGATATGAATTCGTATTCATCTCATCCACACCACAACAACTCTATGAGATCTAAGAATTTCCCTACCTCGCCCTACTTTCTGCTACTCTCTTTATTTTAATTGCTTATTGAAGACCTTATGACTCCATGCCCAATGGACTTTTCATCCATTTTACAACCAAAACTTTAAAAAATATATCTTTTCCATTAATACCTAACCTAAAATATAAACACTAGGATTAAAAATCATCTAGAGAGAGAGCCCTCTCTGAGGCTAGAAGGGGCTAGATCCCAGCTTTAAAAGTGGTTTGTGGTTACCTCTGCAATTTCCTTTTTAGCCTAGGAAAGCTATGGAGTGCTAATAGACTCAAGGTTTGGAAGTCTGGGATTCAGTAATTTATGGAAGTATAATAGAAGATGAATAATCTAAGAAAAGAAGTACAACAAAAAAGAAGGCAATCTTGAGTGAGCTATCATATCCTATAAAGGCTAAAGTGGAAAAATGTTCATCAGTAAAAGACATGTGGGAAACACTTCAAGATCTTCACTCAAAAGAAGCATTGACCATGATATCTAATCAAGAATATGATGAAAATAAAGAAGTAAATATAGAACCCATAAAGGAAGCTAAAAACAAGAATGAAGACATCAATACCAAGGAAGACCTAGAAGATGAATAAAATGAAGAAGACCTCAAGGAAGATCTCAAGGAGAAACTTGAATTTGTGCTAGAGGAAATAACAAGATTGAATAAGGAAAATGAGGGGCTCAAGAAGCAATTACAAGATGGTGACCATGGCCTTAAAAGGACAAGAAAGGAAGTTGAACTTTTCAAGATTCAAGTATAATAAAGAGATAAGGAGTTTACCAAGCTTAAGGAGGAATTGCATCAAAACAAGAAAAGGCATCATGAAGAACTCATATCCATGACAAATCAGTTGGATAAAGCAAAGGAAAGGGAAGACATTTTTTCAAACCATATTTAACAAAGACATGAGGAATTGAACAAATTTGAAGCCAAAATTGGTCAATACAAGGAATAGGTCTCCTCCCTTAAATCTCAGTTGGAAGAAGCAAAGAAACAATTACAAGGATCTGTAAAGGTGATGGAATTTTTGGCCTTCCTATAAGGACAAGTAGATGAAGCAAAAAGGGACATAAATTCTATAGCATGTCAACTAGAAGAAAAAGATGAAGAAATCTGAAGATTGAAATCAGATGTCTCCTCTCTCAAGGCCTAGTGCTGTGAAGCAACAAGGAAGAAGGAATAATTGGAGAACCATCTAGCAAAGAAGTATGAAGAATTCATGATGATGAAAGAAGAAATTGATCTCCTAAGGAAATAAGTTGACTTGTTGAATAAGAGTCTAAAGAGCTCTTAAACCCTAAATGACATCCTAAGTCATCAAAGATCCCCACTTGATAAATAAGGTATTGGTTATGCAAGAGAACCCCCCAAGAAAAAATTATGCAAACCCTAATGCATCAAACAACAAGGATGTGAAGAATATTGGAAGAAATGTTGATGCCCCCAGTTCCAGCAAAAGAAAGAAGATTAATCAAGATAACCTTTGGAAGAAACCCTATGCCTAGAAGGTCTGCAGAAGGTATCAAGGATGCAATAGGCAATTGTTATCATCAAAGGATCCCAAGGCATAATGGCTTTAGAAGTTCATCAAGACAAGCTCCATCCTCCAAGTACCAAAGTATATTTTTTGGTTATTCATATTCTTGTACAGATTTTTGGCATATGGAAAAGGATTGTAGGGAATACCACAAGGAAAAATATAATGGTCACCATCAGTCTCCTAGAAGCAACTTTTCAAGAAGAATTCATGTTTTATCATTGATAAACAAGATGGAATGCTTCAAATTTCATAACATTGGACATGTTTCTCATGATTGTAACTTGACTTGTGTTCCTAAACAAGCTAAAACCATGCCTACCAAGCATGAAAATAAAGTTACACAAGTTTGGAGAAGGAAGAAAATTGAAGTAGAAAGTGTCTTGAATATTCAAGACATCAATTCAAGTTGTTGATTTGATAATTACATCTTTGGAAGATATGATATTTCATGTTTTGATGATGAGATTCTACCAAAAAGGAGACCATGCATATTGTTGGGGGGAGAAATTCCATTGAATAACATGATCCTTTGTCCCCACTACACATCCAATGGACCATTGTTGAAGATGCCTTTCACTTGATCATAAGGAAACAATTTTTCTTTTCCTGGGTTCCATAAGAAAAAAGGAGAGCAAGAGGAGGGTTTTCAAGTTGGGGGAGCTATTTGATGTCAAGTATGTCCAACGCTCTTGTTCCACATTAAGGAAAGCATGATGAGAGGGGGAGTTTCATGAAAATGAAAAAAAGGGAGTAGCATGACAAGAAGAAACATGATAGAGGGATCTCTTATTGGGAAGACATTGTCAAGAAAATCATCCCATTTTCCATTGATGTCAAAGGGGGAGCAAATGTTGAATGGAAAATAATATTTCCATCAATGAAAAAGGGGGATATTGTTGGTCAAACTTGTGTTTTATGTCAATATGAGCATTGTTGAAGATGAAAACCCTAGTGCATTCCTTAATGATCTAAGTGCATTTATGACAAACCCTAGTTGTTGGAATGTGAATATGCCCTAGCCTCATGCAAGAAGTCCTCACTATGTGATTCCCTAAAAGATCTTGACAATAATTCCCTAATCCTATCCTAACAAGACCTAAAGTCATAAATGTAAGGACTGTCATAAAAAACCTAAGACTATCACAAAAGAAAATATTTTTTTGGCATTTAGAAACATATTTTGAAAATGTATTTACATCAACTGATAGAGGGCTTCAATACCTTTCCAAAAAGTATTCATATGCCTTCTAACTCTTTGCCAATTGAGAGATATTAATTTTTTAATTATGACTGTCAAAAAATGGAAAAGTTTGCCCAACTAACTTGTGTAGGCTCACTAAGTCATAGACATGTCCCTCCAATGGACATGTCCCTTCATGTTTAAGTAAAATCACTATAAATACCCCTAATGTCTCCTTCATTTGATTTCACCAATTCGGTCAAAGTTAAGAACATTCGATGAAGACAAGAATAAGCAAAGAAAAGAGCTAAGAAAGGACGAAATCTAAACACACTTTACGATTGGTTTTCTAAATTTATCTCTACTATAGACCTGTAACACCTACGGACCTATAAGAGACACCTTAAAACCTTCAACCTATGCATCAGAATTATGAATATCTACACCTTAAATCTGTGATATTCAGTCTTCACTTCAGATCTGTAACAAGCAAATTTTGCAAATTGAGGAGGCACCTTTTTCAGTCCTGCGGTGGCATATTTTTTGTGGTCTTAGGTGGTTCATTTTGTGACTGTGGAGAAGTATTTTTTGGAGACATGTGGAGGAAAAACACATATATGTGACCATTTAGACCTAAGTCTTTTTTGTGGACTTGTGGTGACTTTGCAAACCTACAACAAGGAAGAACTCACAATCTGAAGTAGTACTTGACAAATTTGGACTTGTAGTGAGACTTTGTTGGAGACCCTTATTGAAGACATAGTATTGGATTAGTAAAGCATTTTTGCAGACTAGGGATTGTATTGAGATCATTTCACAGTGAATTTTTTTTTGTAGATCTTGTTGAAGGACAATATTAAGATTATTTATCTTGCAGACCTTGGAATTTGTTTTATAGTGAAGTGTTTCTTGTGGACCTTGGTAGGAGGGAATATTTTACAGTGAAGCATACCTTGGATTTAATTAAGACATACTTCAACAAGTTTCAAAGATATCCTTATAAAATTATTTGAATAACCTTTTTGGAGAAAATCAAAAACATCTTGTGAGTAGTCTAGAAGCATTTGTCTAAGACTTCTTGTAGCAGCAATATTGAAGGCATCATATGAGTGATGTGTAGAAGACCTGTTGTGAAGATTTGAGAGTAGTCTTTGAAGCATATTGAATCAAGATCTTGAAAGTACCCTAGAGCATCCTATTAAAGACACATCTTGGAGCATACTTCTTGAAAATTTGATATACATCTTGAATTGGATTTGGATCTCTCTTGAGGATACTCTTGAGCATATCTTGAAGAGACATCTAGAAGCCAATATTACCTTGAAAAGTATCTTGAGGCAAGCATTGTTAAAGGCCTTTTGAATATTCTTGCAGAAGTTGATCTTGTAGGCATTCTTGGAGACCTTGATGCATGATTGAAGGCCATCATGGAGTGTCATTGAAGGAACTTGTAGAGATTTGAATACTCCTTCAGTGATTAATAAAGGGTTCATTGATGAGATAATCGAGGTCATAGTTTAAGGAGAACTTGAAGACATTGTCTGGGCTTGTTGCAAAAGGCATTGAGGAAGTCTTGAAGAACCGTTGAACTTATGTTTAAGAATTGAAGTTTAGGATTGGAGACCTAGAGGGTAGGAGTCCTCAAGAAGATTAGGTTGGAGCTTGTGCCAATGGAGAAGGGTTGGAGCCTCATGAAATCCAAGTTGGTGCTTGGTAAATTACATGTTAGAGCCTGGTTGATTGGATATTAGTGTCTTCATATTGGGTTGGAGCCCTAAGCATTATTGTATTTGTAAAACCAGGATAGGAGTCTTCGATATTTCTCATTAATAAAATTATTATTTTATATTTTTCATTTTTTTCTCTATTTATAACCGATATAAAACTAGTAAAGTAACAATTGTAAAAGAAACACTAATTCACCATCCTTCTTAGTATTTCCAACATTGTTGACCCTCTTTTCCTATCCATCTGCCTACATATGATATGTTTTACTGGAGGCCAAATATATACCCAAACCTGCAAATAACTCTTTCTAAAACCTAGAAGTGAACTTAGAATCCCTATGTGATACAATATTCTTTGGTACACCATGCAACCTCACTATATCTCTGATGAATACGTGTGCTACCTCACTCGCTGAGTATGTAGATTTCCTGATAATTATGTGTGCTACCTTTGTCAACTTGTCCACCACAACCATAATGGAATCATACTATCAAGATTTCCTCGGCAATGCTATAATGAAATACATGGAAATGACCTCCCATTTCCACTATGGAATCATAATCGGCTGTAGCAAACCACTTGTATGCCTACACTCTACTTTTACTTTTTGACAATAAAAACATCTAGCCGTAGACTCTGCCACTTCCTTCTTCATATTCGCTCAATAGTAGAACTTCTTCACCACTTTCAGTTTCTTCTAATATCTTGGTTGATCTGAATATGGCTTAGCATGAAATTCCCTCAAGATAATCTTCTTGAGCTCATTATTTTCTAGCTTATAGATCATGTCCCTAAATCTAACCAATTCATTTGTTGTGAGATGACAGTCCACATCCTGTTCACTTGTACTGTATTGTAACATATGCCTATGCTCCCTATACCTAACATCCTTTTGTCCCACTTGTAAGATCTAGTCTTGTAAATCTATCCCATAAGAACTCATAGTTTCTATATGATTCACTTGTACTCTTTTGCTAAGAGGATATGCATCTCTGTTTTCCTTTCTCTTAACATACCTGATCTCAAAGTCAAACTCACTGATTGTCGCCAATCATCTAGCTTGCCTCACATTCACATTCAATTGATCAAATAAGTATCTCGATCCACAATTATCATTCATCAATATGAATAGCCTTCCAAGTAGATAGTACCACCACATATTCAAGGCATGGATGATCGCTTGCAAATCAAGATCATGTGCACATAGTTCTTCTCGTGTTCATTCAATTTCCTTGATTCATAACATACCACCTGTCCCACCTACATCAAGACTCCACCAAGTCATATTTTACAATCATATGTACACACCACAAACTCTTTATCTAGAGATTTGATCTTTAGAACTGGATCATTTGTAAGCAATTGTTTCAACTACTCAAAATTGTCTTCACATTCCTCCTTCCATTCAAATTAATTTCCTTTTCTTTTCAATGATGTAATAGGATAGGCAGTCCATGAGAAATTTTTTGTGAATCACCTGTAATAGCCTTCCAACCCCATGAATGATCTAACCTCATCCACATTTCTAGGAGTTTCCCATTCCATGATAGCTCTTATCTTTTCCATATCCACTATTATGCCTTCCTTGGAGACAACATTCCCCAAGTAATGTACCTTTTCCTAAAGGAAAATGCATTTGCCAAGTTTGGAATACAACTGATGCTCTCTTAGTAATCTTAAAACCATTTCTAAGTATTTGACATTCTCTTCCTCATTCTAAGAATATATCAACTTATCTTTAATGAACACAATAAAACACGTGTCCAGATAAGGAGGCAACACACTATTCAATAAGCACATAAATGTAGCTAGAGAATTAGTTAAGCTAAAAGGAACTATAAGAAACTCATAGTGCCCATACCTGGTCCGGAAATAAGTCTTGTAAATATCCTCTTATTTGATGCATACCCAATGGTATCCTAATCTCATATCAGTATTTGTACACTTCTTCTCCCTTCAATTGGTAAAACAAATCATCAATCCTCGAAATTGAATAGTTGTTCTTGATGGTTACCTTGTTCAACTACATGTAATCAATGCATAACCTTAGAGTACCATCCTTCTTTGCAAACAACACTGGTGCACCCCAAGGAGACACACTTGGCCTGATGTATCCCTTTTCAAGCATTTCCTTCAATTGCAACTTTAGTTATACTAGATTTGGAGTGCTCATCATGTATGGTTCCTTCGATGTTGGTGTTTCCCCTAATACCAACTCAATATAAACTCTCACTTCACTATGAGGGAGAGACATCTGAAATATCTAGTAGGAATACATCCTGAAAATACTGTAAAATTGGGTACATGTTCAAGACCTCTACATCCTCAACATACATACCTTTATCAATAGAAATATGCACTGCAAATAACACACACCCTTTCCTATGACTACATGTTTAGTTGTAACCATTCTAACTAATGTAGCTTTCTTCTTACCCTGCAAGATTCTATGTTCTCCATTATCATCCAAGCACTTAATAGCCTTATCATAAAAATCCACCTTAATCTTGTCAAGATACGACCAATCCATACCCAGAAGCACACTGTATGATCCCAATGGAAGTACATTCAGATGCATTGATGTAAGCATACCATTCAACTCAAATGCACAAGCTCTTACCCAATGGTGAACTCTTTTCTTTGTACGTGTAGCCAATTGCACTAGACAAGATTTTGTATGTACTTATTTCTTCAAACCACACTTATCCACCAAGTTAGGATTAACATAACTATAATTAGATCTAGGGTCAATAAATATAGAAATGACTTGATAAAAAATCTTACCTTCCATCTCGATAATAGATGCATGGTGGTTCACTGCATATTATCCAATGATGCATAAATCTGGGGAATGCTCTACCCAATATCCCCAACGCTATTTTCCTCTTGTGAACTATAGATTTGAGGCCTACCACCCTGATACGATGGAAAATCCTTCTTAAGATGCTCCTTGTCACATATCGAACACTGCAACTATCCTTTATGCTCACCTTTGTTCTGCTACCCTCTAGGCTATCACCCATGTCCCTATCCAACTACATTAAACTTCTTGTAAGGAACTGCATTCTCTTTACCAGATGCATCCTAAGGTATTGTTCATTTTGGATGCCATTTAACTTTAGTCTTGTCTTTCCCTTTCCAACCTTGCTCAGATTTTGTCTTACGCTTTGATTGCTCATAATAGTGCTTCAACTTTTCGATGGCTTCCTCTAATGATTTAAGCTCATCAAATGCGATACTATCATTGAACGCTACCAGAAAACCCAATGATGAATCTTTGAATATTTTCTTTCTCATCCTTAGGATAAGGCACATACCTCAATAGTTCCAAGAATATACTAGTATACTCCTCATTTGTTTTAGATCCAATCTTCAACTCATAAAGTTATTTTCCCCTGTCATCATAGTATCTCTTAGATAGATACTTCTTCGTGAAAAGTATTATAAACCCCCTCTAAGTCAACTCTTCTTCCTGAATGCCTCTGACATTCTTCATGTCTTCCCACCAAATGTCTAATTTACCTGTAAGAATGAAGGTATTTATTTTTTCCTTCATGTTCTCTGAATAATGATGCAATATGAAGAACTTATTCATCCCAGGTAACCAAACTTTTTCATCATGTGACTTCTTCATTTACCCATCAAATGTTGGTGGCTTAGCACTTTGGAACTCATCCGGAAAATACCCCTTGTCATTCCTCTTGTAAGGATGATAATGATGATGACCATGGTATCTATCTGAACAAGGACTAGAATAATTCCCATGTCCACTAACTCTCCTATCAGGTGTGTCCAAAAATCTTCCATCCCTGATAGTATCATCCCTGTCCAACCTGTTTCCATCATGAGATATGCTACCATCGGCTCCATTATTTCTATCCTCTTGTTCATGAATAATACTAAGAGATACCTATCTCTGGAAGTCTAACAAACTCTAAAGAATAACTTCATTCACCTATGCCTATTTCTCTTTTTCTATAGTAAGTAACTGTCTCTTGTGATTGAATCTGTATGTATCTTCTTTACAACTTCTTATATTTTCCTTCAAAATTATTAATGTGTCTGCTATGTGAGGGGAGCACTCATCACCATTTTTCTCATATGATCTATAGGGAGAATCTTGTGAACTATAATCCACCATTTTTCTAGTCATATTTGATATTCTTCTTCCTTCAAGTATATCATGTCATCTTAACCAAAATATAAACATAACCAACATACCTCAGTATTGTTCAGGGGAGGATATGTCTCCTACAAGATCAATCCAATTTATCACATTGCATGTATAATCATAATCATAACAATATGTCGGTATCATATGTGACAATACTAGCTACATAGCATGACCTTATGCATGAAAACCATAACCATGACAATGCATGCACAACAACATATAGACACGAGATATACATAAAAAATGCATATTCAACAAACACACATTCACCACAAACACATCCCAACAACAACACCTTCAACTTCTACATGACAACACAACTGCAACAATGACCATCATCATGCATACACATCAAGCACATATACAATCTACATGCATGCATGACAAGCACATTTCGCCCATCCAGTGCAAGGGGTGAACCATTGTCTAATATCACTCTCTAACACCCTCCTCTCACATTTACCCAAGTTACTAGCCTGCAAGGATAAACATGTGATGAAGAGTTACTCTGATATGATTCAACCTCTTGTATCACCTTAAGGAAGTTGAATCGGTAAGACAAAAACCATAATGACTTCCCTCAAGTGCTACAGGACCCCCAAGGGATAAACCACCCTTCCAGGTGCCCAATCCCTAAGAGAAAACTTTGTTTTAGTGCCTTGTTTTCCTAGGCATTGGAAAAACCATTGCAAAATTTTGAGTGTAACCTTCCAGTCACATGCATGATACCTACAAGGGAGTGACTGTAATCTTTTTCACTCAGTTTTGTGCCTGTGATTGCAAGATTTAAGTCACTTTTTAAGGCTAGGATCCAAACCTATGCTCAGAACTTAATGAAACTTTCTATAACCATGAATGACATAGGGACAGAGCCTTTCATGCAAATCTTAGACAGGAACTCGACCTAACAAGGAAAATCCATGATAGACATTTTTTCAAACGCATAATGAGCATGTAATCTGTAGGTTTTAAAATAGATATGAACATAGGGATCACATAGTTATCTGAGAATCGTCAAGAAGGTATGATTCTCTCTCACAATTGTTGCAATATCAGCTATTAGATCATGCATTCATTTACCATTCATTTACTAATCATAACATGATGAGATCCATAACTCAAGTCTGTCATAAAACCATGCTTATAACTAGCATATAACCAACAAATAAAAAATGATATAACAACCATTAAAACCATATAATAATAAGCACATTTACTCATAAAATACATGATGAAAAGAGCTCTTATTAACATATGAAAAAGCCAACCAAGTCAGGGACTTCCACATACCACCTAAGCATAGATTGGGTTGAACAAAATATTTCTTTTAATTAATCATCCATGTGCCATATTCCAAGCATGAATGTGGGACTCACAAGAAAACCACTAGGGATTCTTAGGCTTTACCATGTATCCCGCCATTACCGGCCAAGGGATTCCTAGGCCTGAAACCATTCTCTATACAACTAGGCTTTACTGCAATCCTGCCAATAATGGTCAAGGATTTCTAGACAAAACAATAAGAATACACTATCAGGATTTACTGCAATCCTTCCATATATCGGTCAAGGGATAACTAGGCCCTAAAAAAGCATGGATGCCTCCATATTTATCCACCTAAATAGTGAGAAATTTTCCTTTCTCTACCCTCAGGATTTACCATGTATCCTATCATTACTGGTCAAGGGATTCCTAGGCCTTTGGGAATATTCCTGAGACCACCCTACTCAGTTTTAAACCATCCGGAAAGCTAACTCAGTCAAGTAAAAGAACCCCATCACACCATGGCTATATGGAAATGGAAAGGTAAGTCTAATAAGAATCGTCACACTTGGAAAAACCCATGCCAATGACAGTAAGAGATCCATATACACACATGCATGTAGCATCCATGCCAAAACTAGGAAGGAAATCATACATGCAACTCGATACCTACAATTAATCTTGTTGTAGCTGCTTGATCCAACTCTTCCTTACTTGATCTTTGCTTCTTTAGGCTTTCTTATCCTTCCTTTTCCTTCATTTCTCCAATGCTAGAGTTCTCCAAGAATGCTCTAAGTGCAAGAGAGTAGTGAGAATAGAGAGAACTCCACCAAAACTGAACTGACAAAAAGTTGTGAATTGAACCTCAGAAGCATTTTTATCAATGAGGCCTTTATTTTCTTCAATTTCCATTATTTTTCCTTCATTTTCCTCTTCACTTGAAAACTATGACCCTTTTTTGCCTTGAGGGGGCTTGGACCCAGGTTTAGAGTTAGTTGCGCTAACCAAAAAAACACTACACTATTGGCCCTTTCAACAACAACTCGCGTAGTGCATGCTATAGTCTCACTTGAGGCAGTATTGGGGGATTCTAGAACGAGGCTTCTGCATCTAGAAGGCTATGTGATGTGGGGTTAGGGCATTTCTTCAATTCTAGACCTAATCTGACCTTCGCAAACCTTTATTCATGCAATCCCAAAACTTAAATTGATTTTTAGTTAGATAGAGTTATGAAGTTCATGTGAACGTCTAATCATGCATAAAATAACATATAACAGTAGATCCAGATCTTCACAGATCACTTAAGAAAAAATATAGATAAATGTCATTCAATTGTGCATAAATACACAAAAGACATAAGTATATAAAAATAGACATGGAATTTCTTCAAATATTCTTTATTACTTCAGATCTTCCTTATACAAACTTTCAAGACTCTGCACACATAGTTGTAGGGGCCCACCCACTCAACTGCGGACATACCAAGATTTTTGCACACTCAGCTGTAGGAGCCTTCCCCTTCGCCAAACATAGAAAGATTGTATAGACTCATAGCATATCAAAATCCCATTCTCTTCATTAAGTTATCAATTTCCTTATACTCTCTAAGACACCCTTTATATACTCCTTTCTCATTACAATACCATGGTTTGCAAACCATATTCAGATCTCAAACAATACAAAAACTAAGGGGATTTGACCGTCCTAAGCTCCTTAACTCCTAGTTACCTACGCCACTCACACTCCACTCCTCAAAATGTGGAGACTTTACAATATTTTACCAAAACTTGACCCACGGGACCCCATCCCAATAGGCCCCCAATACAAGTATGTGACTCATCTTTGATTCAGTCCATTGGTACGCTCTGGATTTTTACTTTCAATATGGTGAATGAAGACTTCACTGGGTGAAGTTCCTCCATGCATTGTGCTGCTGCCTGTTGAACTTCTTCATCCAACTTTTCTATAGTCAATCCTTCTATTGCTAGGTCGATGGTTCACTATGTTTTCTGCATACGCTTGAGCGTGTCTTCCATAGTCTGTGAGAGATGCCCTACTTCTTCTTCCCATGACTACATATGTGCAATGAGAATCTACATATTCTTCCATAGCTCCTTGATCTATCCTTGCAGGGATGTCCCCTCTTTCAACCAGGTGAACTGTTGCATAGGGGCTAAGGTGTGCATCATTGCCTTTATTTCATCATACTACAACTGCTTATCCTAGATGGATACTTCAATATTTTTCAGTTGTGGCTCCTTCTGCAGTGATCCCCATAGTTCTAGAGTCTTTTCGAACAAATTCTCCTTGACTTTGGCATCGATTTTTTCCCTATCTGTTCTAATGGGAGCCTTGTCCTGCTCTCAGATCTCTTGTGGTGTTGTGGGCTACAACTTCAACTGAAGCTCAGTGATTTTCATCAGTAGATCGAAGAAAAATTTATCTACCTGCGCCTTTGATTCTCTAAATTTGTTTGCCAACTGCTGCATTTTTTCTTCAAAAACAGCCTAAGACTAAATATGGAGCTTGGGAAGCTCACTGCATACTCTGGAATCTAGTTGCGCCCTTCCTGCACCTCCCACATTGCAATCCTAGAGATCTTTATGCTTTTCATCACACATCTGCTAACTGGTGATCTACTTATCCTTGGTCACCATGAGAGCCAATTGCTCTCTTGCCTTAATCTCATCTACTACACCCTAGTGTAGCCATGCAATGTGGCTAGGCGAAGCACTATAAGGTTAATACTCATGTTCTTAGGTGGCTAGATGCTCTCCCATTCTATGGCATCATTCATGTGTAAGGATCCATCTTGAAAAGGTACAATGCATAGCTCTAAAGTGAGTATCGAGTGCACATTGCCTGATGTCATTGTTTTCTCATTTTCTTGAACCACGCTCGCTTGAACCTGATTTGCTGGACCTTACAACTCTTTGAGGACCTCCTAGAGCTTCGTCAAAACAGACTGGTAATTTTCTTCAATGTGGCCCTAGATATCTTCCGTCGTAGACCTGACAGTATCTCTAATTTCATCAAGGTCCCCCTCAGTGAGGACCATGGCCTCTATGCCAATAGGCTTATCGAATTTGTGTTTCTTACGTGTAACTCCCACACTTGAATTTTTTCATCGTTTGATAATAAAGGGAGAATCAACATCCTCTGGGTCTACATAGGGGTCTTCAGTACCCTGATTAGGTTCTTCTGTATGCTTCTCTTCTTCTTCCTCGCGCTCTAGTTCCTACACGATATTCTTTTCTAGGTCGATGGTCACTGTTTTCTTTCCTTTTATGCCACTTAACTAGTCCTTATCGTGCCTTCTTTATTATTCCATATTATACCTTCTATAATATCTGTCGGAAGGATCCAGTTATATGTCCAATGAAGGACTAGCTACATGATATTGTCTTCGGTGACCAGAAAAGGCAACGCCGTCCATTTATTCATCAAATCGTGCCTCGCATGGATGTATACATGTTGGAAATCGACCTTAAAATCAGAAATGCATCAATACTCCATCAACAGACTTAGTGACAATATTGGCTTCTTGTTAATCATCATTCGCAACTCCATTTCAAACATTACTTGAAACATATTATTTTCAATGACATGGGTAGGGTCCTTTGTGGCCCACAACGAGGCAAATTTGGCAGCCTTGCACAACTCCAGATTCATCATGGGGAACTGTGAATCCTCTGGCATTCTCCAAGATATCAATGCGATCAATAATAACATGCACATGTAGTGGAATGCTTTTCCTTCTTCCTGCACTTCACAACAATCATCCAAGAATTCTTGGCATAGGTACTTCATCTAATTGAATTGAACACCTTTATTACATTGCATAATGAAGGACACTATTGGTGCTGGGACTTCATCACTACAACACTTTCTCATGATTTTTCCTGCCAAATTATATGCAGCAAACTGCACAACTTCATCTGAGATGGAACTAATGGCATATTTCCAGGACTTCTTGATCAACCTGAAGTCACTTTTCATTTGATCTGTAAGCTTTTTCTCCTATGACTTCCCCACAAAATCATTTGTGGGTTTTGTTCCTTAATATGGCAGTGCTGTGATTCTTCGTATTAGCATGTCATCAATTAGGATAGGCCCTTCCAACTAGCGACACCCATCGTGGACCAACACCAACAACTAGTGTACACAAATAGTGTTGAGAATTCTTCTACTAAAATGTGAGACATAAAACATATTCAGCAACCCCATGTGCTCAATACCGACTGCCCATTTCATTGGTTAAAGTCTTGTAAGGCCCACCTCCTCATAGTATACTATCTTCATATGCTTGTTGGGTGCCAACTGTGGAAATTTCACATGGTTGCCCAAATACCAATCTTCCATCTTCTAATATGGTACCTAGGCCAACAAGTCACCCTTAATAGGTACTTTCCCACACAACAATAGGTGAACACCTTGAATTTTATGGAGTTAGGGTCCTTAGTTACTATGACGGTAGGCTTCTGTGGTGGTATATACGGCGGTAGCTGAGAAATTGGCTCCATGCCTTTTGTTATGATATCGTCAACCCCCACATTCATCTCTTATTCATCTAAGTCCTTAGGATCCATAGGTTTCTTGTTTTTATCCATTTTTCCCTTCTTCCTTCACTCAATTGGGATCTTCCACAGTGATTGCCAAATCAAGGGTTGCTACGTCTTTTTATTATTTTTCTCTTGTGTCGTGGAGGTGGTAGGCTTTCGCCTTTATGACCTGGGTGTTGTAGTAGGGAATGGTGATGTTGTAGTCATGATGTTCCCTAATCCTCTCCTCAAGAACTCTTGCTCAGCTTCTTCCCAACTCAGGTAACCAGACATGCAGCAACACACTCGTCTCTTTAAGCGCAAAAACACATAAAAATTTCTCAAGAAGAAATGTGTCCAACTGAGGAGTGGGGTGTGATATTTATAACCCAATTCAAATTCAAACTGCATGTTCTCTCTCTGATCTTCCTCATAAATGCGAATTTGGAAGCAAATTTTCACCTTAAATCCATTTCTCCCACTACTTTTAATGGAAAAAAATTTGTCAAATCAATTGTAGTTGTTCCAACCATCACTTTCTAGGCAGGATGCGTGGAAAAGCCTCCTTGTGGCATAGCTACCTCATCATAAATTCCCCCTCTGTGATCTTCCAAAACATCGCATAGCCTTCCTTCTTCAATAAATTTTTTCCTTGGCATAGTTGTTTATAGTCCTGCACTTTCTTTCAATTACCAGAAGCACTAACACTTTCCTACAACCATGTAGTCATTACGCAGGGGTGGGTTCATCCCTATAAACCTTCAACCTACTCCCATTAATTTTACCAGGAAATAATTTCCCATATAGCTTCGCAAGTTGAAGTACGTCACCATCCCAAACGTCTTTAATTACTTACGGTCCAAGCCAGTGCATCTGAAACATCCCAAGAAATTTGATAACTTGTTGTCATACATCAAGACCAAATCGCCATTCTTGAAATTTCACTTCTTAATGTGACAATCATGCCATGCCTTTTCCCTAGATTTTTGTACCTGCTGATGAAATACAGCCAAAAAGTGGTCTTTCTCTAATGCAAAGAGTTGCGGTACGTACTCCTCCATTACATCACAATCTTCCATCTCAATTCTTGTTGTGATCCTTAAGCTGGGCACAATGTATTCCATTGGAATTACTACCTCTTGTCTATAAACTAGACAAAAGGGTGTTTTCCCAGTTAATTTCTTACAGGTAGTCCTATATTCCCATAGAATAATTGGTATGCGCACATCCCAATCATTGCTATTAATATTGCAAACCTTTCTGAGGCCATTCTCCAAGATCTTATTGAAAGCTTTGATAGTACCATTCACCTGTGGGTGACATGTGTTGGAAATAATACTGAGAGGGGGGTGAATCAGTATTATCAGATCAATAATTTTATTTCCAAAATAGATTTATATATGCTACTTCAATGAAGTGAACTAGCATGTACATGCGACTGTGCTTAAAGAAACCATCATATATGCAGAGAACTCGAGATTTAGATAATTTATCATGTGTTGAGCATAAACCAATATATCAGAGATTTATTATACAATGCAATAAAAGTAGAATAAAGCATCACACATAAGAAACACACATGAACACCAAGATTGAAGGTGGAAACCTAATGTGGGTAAAAACCACCTGCTGCTGTCATCTCTGTTTTCTTTTAATAATAAGAAAATATGTTTACAATCTTGTACTGTTTTAGACTCATACCAGTACGCGGGATTCTACCTGTAGAAGGTTACAACCTTCTCTCGTTTTCCATCTTCTACTGGAAGGGAGCTACAACACCCTATCTCTTACATTAGCCAATATGTTTACTAGTACATAGGTTCCAGCCTATAGAAAAACTCCACTCTTCCACTAGGGACCACGTTTCATGAATTTTCAGACTGGGTACTCCTGGATCACAACACCACAAGCTAAAGGCCACGTTTCCTCAAATTTTCACACTTGGACCATCAAAGTCTTTTAAACTTACATTGCATCAATGAATATTTAGTTAATCTGAACAATTAGATCACTAACACTAGAACACTGTGCTGCTCCCAGAACCCTGTGTGTACACAAGCTTTGGATGAGACGAACCTGTGTACAGATCTGAAAATTTTGACTCAGAACTTTGCTGCAATTTCAAACTTCAGACAAACCCAGATCATGATAGATAACAAGTAGAACAGGTGAAAAACATCAGATCTGGTCTCAATCAATATCAGATCATTCAAGAATAAGTCATTTCAAGTCTCATGATTCTTGATCCAATGTTGAACTCAAGGTGCACCTGAAAATTTCAGATCTAGTCCCAGACATATCCCTGCAACATAATATATCCTTCAGATAGAAATATTCTTTAGAATCTCAGTGCTTGCACACACTAGCCTAAATACCTTATCCCCCTTATATACTCTTAGGAATTTCTCAATACCTTGGACCAAAACCACTTAGGACCAATACCTTGGACCCAATACCTAGGGTCAATACCTTGGGCCAAATGCCTCGAACCAATTACCTTGGACCAAAATACCTTGGATCAAATACCTTGGACCAAAAGCTTGGTTTTCCAACATCTACGCACTTTTCCTCCTGTGAAAGTGCGTGTATACGTTATACGCTACTTTTGTTCTATTAAACTGCGTGTATATGCCCCTCGGACAAAGGTTACCAACGTATACCTCTCTTTCTTCATTCTTTGGAGTCTAATCTGTAATCCTTTGTTGTTGACCTGCTGCACTATGAACTTTCTTCTGAGTGAGTTGCCATCAAGGAAAACACCTGTATCATAATGCCAACAATTTCCCCCTTTGGACTTGATGGAAACAACAACACCAAGACACTCTCCCCCTTTGACATCAAGGGCAAAGGGCGAACCAAGACATTCTCTCCCGTATGTTGTTCATGCTCCCCCTGAGTACATGTTGAAGTGTCCGATTGAGCTCTCCTTTGTACATGCTGAGATGCACTGAAACCGTCCATGCTCCGCCTGAGCACAAGCAGAGTCTGCAAAAATATTCTCCAAAAGAGTAATATGACTGTATAACTCAACTATGTGAGTATGACCTTCCTATCACCAATGACTCATACATACATTCATCTCCCAACCAAGTGGGGATATACCAATTGTTTATACATGACAAAAATATAATTACATCATCCATCTTATGCAAAGTGGGGATACAAATTACATCATTTGTCTAACAGGACTCACTCAAATGTGTGATAAGACATATCACACCCTAGACTTTTACATGACTTAAGAAATGAAAGGTATAAATATCTGAAGCCATAGCTGGACTCAACAACCATAATGCCAACAATGTAGAATTCGAGTGAAGGTTAATGCTCCCCCTGAACCTATGCTACCTGTGCATTGTTAACAAGTCCATGATCAAGGCATCTTTGTCAATTAGATAAAAATTAATGAAAAAAGCATATCAATAGACTGTGATCATCAACATTAGACATAGAACCCATATTAGAGCTTGCCCCACTATTTTTCTTGTATAAAAAAACATATACGTTCCTTGTCCCACAGAAACCCGTGTGTGTACATGATTCAACTTTATGAAACACGCGTATAATAACCTTTCTTTGGAAAAATTAGATTTCACAGAAGGATGATGCAGCAACTACTCCCAACTTTTGTCTGAGATATTTCAATGTTTCTTTGGGCAGTGGTTTAGTGAATATATCGACAACCTATTCTTTGGAGCGAACATACTCCAGTTTGACTTTTTGTTCAAGCACTTTTTCACGTAGAAAATGGTATTTGATCGGTATGTGCTTGGTCTTGGAGTGCATGACTGGATTCTTTGAAATACTGATGGCACTTTGTTATGAAACCAACTCAAGAAAAGATAGAAAAGATAGATCAACGCCTTAGAATTCAGCCTCTTCGAGGGGGCAACCTCCTTTACATTACATAAATGAACAATTCTTGAATGATACAAATGACAAAACCTCCTTTCTATATATAGGAGTCTAAGGAGTCACAATATAATCCAGCCGACCTAACAATAATAATATAAAGCCACAAAAATAACAATAGAGGGATTCTATGGGCACATTAATAACAATATGGGGGCAATGGGGGAACAACAATATAAATAAGGGGTATAACTACAATAGTAATGGGGTAATCACTAGTATTATAGGGACCCAACATGCCCCTCTCCTTCAAAAAAGTGTTGTCCTCAACGCTTGAGTAGTTCTGGATACTTCTGCATAAAATTCTCATCCTCCCATGTGGAATCTTCAGCGGATAAGTTCTTCCACTTGATAAGATACTCTGAAATTGATCGATTTCGTAGCTGTCGAGTTCTTGTTTCTATGACTGCTTCCGGTTCCAATATAATTTTTCCTTCCTCGTCAAGTTCTGGCAATATTGTTTGAACTGGGAGCTTGTCGCCTATAACCTTCTTTAAACATGAAACATGGAAAACTGGGTGCAATCGAGAAGCTGCAGGAAGCTCCAATTTGTATGCCATAGTACCAATCTTTTGCAACACCTTGTACGGACCATAATACTTTGGTGATAATTTATTATCCTTCTTAGCTTGCTTGAGGGACATTTGCTTATATGGTTGTAGCCGTAGGAATACCCAATCACCTACATCAAAACTTCTTTCACTGCGATGTTGATCTGCCTGTTGTTTCATTCTATTCTGTGCCAACACGAGGTTATCCTTTAAGAGTTGGAGGACTTGTTGTTGATGTTCGATGTGATGTTCCACTGCCTGAACCTTAGAATTTTCTCTTAAATATGATGTGATGGATGGTGGTTGATACCCATAAAGTGCCATAAATGGGGTCATTTTTGTTGCTGTATGGAAGGAAGTGTTATACCACCATTCAGCCAGAGGCAACCATTTGACCCATTGTGTCTGTTTATCAGATACAAAGCAACGAAGATATCCTTCCAAACATTTGTTTACTATCTCAGTTTGCCCATCAGATTGAGGATGATAAGATGAGCTATGAGCTAACTGAGTACCAAGACAAGAAAATAATTTTGTCCAAAAATTTCCAGTGAAAATGGGATCTCTGTCACTTACAATAATCTTTGGGTTTCCATGTAGCTTTTGAATTGTTTCCATAAATGCAGTAGAAACTGTACTGGCTTTAAATGGATGTGATAATGCACAAAAGTGTGCATACTTGGTAAGTCTGTCAACTACCACCATGATGACACTCTTTCCCTCAGACTTGGGTAAACCTGTGATAAAATCCATTGAAACCTCCTCCCAACGTTGGCTTGGAATGGATAAAGGTTGTAATAGACCCGGTGTCTTAATTGTTTCAACTTTATTTTGTTGGCAAACCAAACATTCTGCCACAAACTTTTGAATATCTGATTTAAGGCCATCCCAAAAAAATTCCTTCTTAACCCTGTGGTAAGTTTTTAAAAATCCTGAGTGCCCTCCTAAGGGAGAAGTGTGCAATTCCATAAGAATCTTTTGTTTTAGCTGGGAATTCTTACAGAGGTATAAGCGATCTTTGTACCATAACGAATCATTTTTCCAGCTAAATGTATCAGACGTACTGGAATCTTGTTGTAGCTTTCGAATAAGTGCCCACACTTCTTCGTCATTCTTCCATTCCTCCCTTGCTTCATTTATCCAATCTGGTTGGATAATAGAAATGGCACACAACAATGCTTCCACATCCTCATCCTTTCTTGAGAGTGCATCTGCCACCACATTTTGCTTCCCTTTTTTGTAGATGATTTCAAAGTCATAACCCAACATCTTTGTGACCCACTTTTGTTGCTCTTCAGAGGATAATCTTTGTTCTAAAAAGTATTTAAGGCTATCATGATCCGTTTTTACCTTGAAGTGTCTTCCCATTAGGTAGGGTCGCCATTTCTTAAGTGCATGGAGTATTGCCAACATTTCCTTCTCATAAATAGCTTTGCTTAAAAACTTTCCCTTGATTGGACGACTTTCAAAAGCAATGGGTCTTTCATCTTGCATTAGAACAGCACCAATTCCATTTCCTGAAGCATCACATTCCACAATAAAGGTTTTTGTGAAGTCCGGTGTAGCTAAGACCGGTGCTTGGCACATTGCCTCTTTAAGATGTTCAAAGGCCTTTGTTGCTTCCGGAGTCCATGAAAATGCATCTTTCTTCAATAATGTTGTTAGAGGTGCTGCTATTCTCCCATAATTCTTAACAAACTTGCGATAATACCCTGTCAACCCAAGAAATCCTCGCAGATGCTTTATGGATGTGGGGATTTTCCATTCCTTAATGGCTTTAATTTTGCTAGGGTCTACCTTAACTCCTTCATGAGATACAATATGACCCAAATATTCCACCTCCTGGACTCCAAAGAAACATTTGGATCTTTTTGCATATAATTGTTTCTCCTCCAATAGTTGTAGCACCCTGTCAACATGTTCAACATGATCCTTCCAAGACTTGCTGTAGATTAGTATATCATCAAAAAATACTAACACAAATTTTCTAAGGAATGGTTTGAAAATTGAATTCATCAAACCTTGAAATGTTGAAGGTGCATTGGTAAGGCCAAAAGGCATGACCAAAAATTCATAATGACCCTCATGAGTTCTAAATGCCGTTTTCGGAATGTCTTCAATCTTCATTCTGATTTGATGATATCCTGAACGAAGATCCAACTTGGTGAAGTAAATTGATCCATGCAATTCATCCAGTAATTCATCAATGACAGGAATGGGGAACTTATCTTTAATAGTGAGCTTGTTGAGCTCCCTATAATCCGGACACATGCGCCATGATCCATCCTTCTTGTGCACCAATACTACTGGAGCAGAGAAAGAACTTTGACTCGGTTGAATTATACCAGCCTCTAGCATTTCTGCAACCATACGTTCAATTTCACTTTTTTGGACATAGGGATATCTGTACGGCCTGATGTTTGGAGGAACACTTCCTGGAATCAGATGAATAGCATGATCATGATCACGCATAGGTGGGAGACCTTTGGGAGTCTCAAATACCTTGGAATGATTGTCCAGGACTTTTTGGAGATCTGGAGAAATAGATGATTCCAATGTGGAAACATCTAGCGAACATAATTGTGCAATTACACCCCTTTGCTCCTTTTTTAGAAGCTTTGTCATACCATTAGAGCTGATTATCTTTCCTGGTTTCCCTGCAATACCCCTTAATTCAACTTCCTTTCCTTCCATAGAAAATTTGATGAAAAGTTCTTGAAAATTAAAAGCTATTGTACCCAAGGATTGTAGCCATTGGACTCCTAGTACAACATCAGCACCTCCCATTGGAATGGAAAGCATTGGGCTAGTCAATACATATTCTCCCATGGATAGCTTGATATTATGGCACTTTCCAGAGCAATTTATTGTTCCTCCATTTGCAATCATCACTTGACACTCTGGTGCTGGATATAGGAAGCAATTCAATTCTTTTGCTACCCTACAATGAATAAAATTGTGGGTGCTTCCTGAATCAATCAACACTATTACCTTTTTCTTCTTGATTTGTCCTTCTATCTTGATGGTTTGAGGAGTGGTAATTCCCGCCAATGCATTACAAGATATGGTCGGATTTATTTGTTCTTCATCTAGGCTTTGTTCCTGGAGTATATCCTCTTCTTTTGACCTTTCTTGCTCCTTTTCTTCTTCCTCTTCACAATCTATGTAGAATAATTTCTTCTCAGCACACTTATGACCTTTAGTGTATTTGCTATCACAACTGTAACAAAGCCCTTTTGCTCTTTTTTCTTCCAATTGTTGTGGTGTCAACCTTATAGGTTGTGGAAGACTAGGGAAACAACACTTCCGTCTTTATAGTTGTGAGTGGTATGCTTCCTGGTTGCCATAATTTTGCTTTCCATTTTTCTTGCTAACCTGAATGCCTTCTCTAATGAATCAGGTTCCCAAAGGCGAACATCATGTTGGATATTATCTTTTAAAGACCCTATGAACACATCAATCCTATGCTCCTCTGGAATATCTTTTACCCTTATGTTCAATTTTTGGAACTCCTCAATGTGCTCCATTATTAAACCCTTTTGTTTGAGACTTATCAATTGGCTAAAAAAAGTGTTGCTTTTTGTATCCTCATAATGTGCTATCAATTCTTCTGTAAAAATTGCCCAAGTGATAAATTGTTTACGAGAGCAAAGCCATTGATACCATACAAACTGATTTGGTTCCAAATATAAAGTTGCCATACGTACCTTTTGTGTGTTTTGCACATTATTGAGATCGAAGAATTGCTCCATCTGTAATATCCATGTGGCGGGATCCTTGCCATCAAACTTCCTCATATCGATTTTTGGAATATGGTGGGTCTTCGATCCAACATTAGAGTCTATGGAATCATGATTAACATTTCTTTTGTTCACATCATGAGTTTCCTTTACAACCTTTTCACCATTAGTAAGTATTTCTTGTAGAAAATTTGTCAAATCCGTCTTCAAATCTGCCATGTCTGTCTTCAAATCTGTCCTCAAATCTGTCTTTAGATCATCCATCTTAGCTTCCATGCCCTTTATCTTAGATTCCACGCCATTTATCTTAGCATCTGTTAGCTTTTGTGAGCGTGACATTTGTTGCACTTGTTCTTGTAATTTTGATATATCATGTAGCATTTCTTCCTCTTCTTCATGAGTCATGCTAGAGCTTTCAGGTTCCTTACTAGGTGTTTGCATTTTCTTTCCTCGGGGCATCAGTTACCGATAATAATTCTTTACTATGCCCTTTGAATTCCTTCAAACCAAGCTTATGCAAAAATAAAAAATAAAAACTACGCATGTTTTTTTTACTTTGTAGAAGCCTGATATTGAATCTGATGTATCTCTGTAATTTTGAATCATCCAGTTCTAAATTGTGACCTGTAGTAGCCTTCTATGTCCTCTTTCCAATGCCACTAGTCTGAACCAAATTGGATTCTCCAAGAAAGAGTTATGCACAATCTCCCGCAGTGACCTGATTATAGACTAGTTCAGTAGAGCGAACTTGTATGAAGTTCCACGTGTCACTGTTTCAACCTTTGACTCTGAAAAATATATAAAAGAAAACTACAGTCCATCCTATTTCTGTACCTTCTTACGAAATTTCAATCCGATGCTCAGAAAGAAAGTTATGACGATTTTCCCCAGGTCACCTGTTTTGAGTGTAATTCAGGAGTCTGCAAAAAGACCAACTTCCTCAGATCATATCTCCGAAAATATCGCGCGAAAAGCTCTGAAATTCGGACCCAAGGTTCAGCGCGATTTCTTCTCAAATGGGTTTTTTTGCGACTTCTAAAACGTCACAGAAAAAAGTTATAGCGAAAATGCCACGATGACCTATTTGGAGCAGCGAAACCCTAGAATCCAAAGCTTTGATACCAAATGTTATGAAACCAGCTCAAGAAAAGATAGAAAAGATAGATCAACGCCTTAGAATTCAGCCTCTTCGAGGGGGCAACCTCCTTTACATTACATAAATGAACAATTCTTGGATGATACAAATGACAAAACCTCCTTTCTATATATAGGAGTCTAAGGAGTCACAATATAATCCAGCCGACCTAACAATAATAATATAAAGCCACAAAAATAACAATAGAGGGATTCTATGGGCACATTAATAACAATATGGGGGCAATGGGGGCACAACAATATAAATAAGGGGTATAACTACAATAGTAATGGGGTAATCACTAGTATTATAGGGACCCAACACACTTGTATTATCACATAGAATGGAGATGGGTGGAGTATATGTGATCCGAATGTCCTGCAAGGTTTGCATCACCCAAAGTAGTTGTGTGCAGTAAGATGTAGCAGCCACATATTCTGCTTTAACTGTAGATAAAGTAATTTAACTTATTTTCTTGCTGAAAGACACTAACCTGGAACCCATATAGAATGCACCACCACTAGTGCTTTTTCTATCATCAACACTTCTTGCCCAATTTGCATTTGTATATGCATGAAGAGTAAGATCTGTATCTCTAAGATACCATAAACCAAAGTCTTGAGTTCCTTGAAGATATTTGAAAATTCTTTTGACTGCCTGAAGGTGTGATTCCTTTGGATTTGCTTGGAATCTTCCAACTATTCCTATTGCATGCATGATGTCGGTCAGGTACTTGTTAGATAAAGCAGACTACCAATCGTAGATCTGTAAGTTGGTTGATGTACTACTGTTGATTCATCATTTGAGCTGATACTACATCCTGTTATCATTAGGGTACATACAGGTTTAGAATCTTCCATTTCGTACCTTTTCAAGATATATTTGAGATATTTGGTTTGTGAAAGAAAAATACCATATTTATTTTGTTGAACTTGTAGACCAAGAAAATAGGTAAGTTCACCAAGCAAGGACATTTCAAATTCTTACTGCATTACTAAAGCAAAATTTTGACTCATGGATTCTTCATTACTACCAAAAATGATATCATCAACATAAACTATAATAATTAGCAATTTATCAGTTTCAATCATTGTATATAGATTTCTATCTGTTGAACCTTTTGTAAAACCTTGTTGATGTAGATATTTGTCAAGACAGTAATCCCAGGCCCTTGGAGCTTTTTCCAGACCATAGAGGGCCTTTTTGAGTCTACATACAAGTTTTGCATAATTTCCAAGAATGAATCCTTTTGGTTGTTCAATATATACTTCTTCTTCTAAATCTCCATTCAGGAAGGTTGATTTTACATATATTTGGTATACTTTGAATTTCTGAAAGCTAGAAAGAGCAAGAGACATCCTTATGGCTTCAAGTTTGGCAACAGGTGAAAAAGTTTCTTCAAAATCTATACCTTCTTATTGAGCATACCCTTTACAAACAAGTCTAGCCTTGTTTCTAATGACTTCTCCATTTTTATTTAGCTTGTTTTTGAATATCCATTTAGTTCCTATAATATTTTTATCATGAGGTCTAGGAACTAACTCCAAAGAATCATTTTTTTCAATTTGCTCAAGTTCTTCATCCATGGCCTTGACCCAACATTCATCTTTGCATTCTTCCTTTACATTTTGAGGTTTGGTGGAGGATAGTAATGCTAGATAACATGAGTTCCCTGTAATAGTTCTTCTTGTTTGTACACTTGCCTCTTTTTCCCCTAAAATTTGAGTTTCTAGATGATTTTTCTGAACATACTTGGACGAAGTCTTTTCTTCTACCATTATCTATTCTTCTGGTGCTTCATTGGTTTCTTCTTCAATATGATTTTGATTTGAAGTGGGAAAATAATCCCCATCTTCTTCATTGTCACAATCTTCTGTTGATTTTATCTATTTTGGATTTTTGCTTGCTTCATCAAGTACAACAACAATGCTTTCAACAATTTTTCCAACTCTTTTATTATAACATTTATATCGTGTACTTCTGGAAGAATAACCCAGAAGAATAATTTCATCTGCTCTAGGTTCAAACTTACCAATTTTTTCATCAGTCCTTTTGATATAACATTTGCTTCCAAAAACTTTAAAGTATTTTACAGTAGGACTCTTACCATACAAAAGTTCATGTGGAGTTTGAGTGTTGTTTACCCTAACATTTTCTTGGTTGATAATAGTTATGGCAGTGAATGCAACTTCAACCCAGAAGGTTGCAGGAGTTCCAGATTCATCTAGCATAGCTCGAGCCATTTGTTGAACTGTTATGTCCATTCTTTCAACAACACCATTTTGTTGAGGAGTCTTTGCGGTGGAGAATTTCCTTTTTGTTCCATGTTGTTCACAAAAGTTAATGAATTCATCTGAGGTAAATTCCCCTCCTCGATCAGATCTTAGGCATTTGATTTTTTTATCTGATTCATTTTCAACCAAAGTTTTGAAGGCTTGGAACTTTTCAAAAGCTTCATCTTTATGCTTTAGAAGACATATCCAACACATTCTGGAAAAATCATCAATGAACAAAATAAAGTATTCTTCTCCATGAGGTGACTTTTTCCTTGATGGTCCACATAAATTAGTATGGACAAGTTCAAGAGGCTTACTAGCTGACCCTTCCTTTTCCATGAAGTGAACTTTGGTTTGCTTTATGATTTGACATGGTTTGCATATTGTATTTTCTAGGTTGTTGATATCTGGAAGATCACGAACAGCCTTGAATCTGCATGCTTTTGTTATTTGAGAAAATCTTAGATGTCCCAATGTTCTATGCCACAGCCAGTTTTCATCATTTTTACTTAGATAGCATTATTGTTGTCCTCCCTTGTGTATGTATAAGTTGTTTGGAGTTCTGGTACCTTTGATCAAGGTCTCTCCTATATCAAGCTCGTGAACAACACATCCATTTGATCGAAACACCACCTCACTTCTTTGATCACACATTTGACTGACACCCAACAGGTTATGCTTTAAACTGTCTACATACATAACATTTCCAGCTTTAAACTTTTCTTTCAAGAAAACAGAGGCTTTAGCTTTTATGATAGTAGGAGTTTCATTTCCAAATGAGACATTCTTTTCCTTTTCTAAGACATTCTATGAGTGAAGTTTTTGTTTGTCACCTGTTATGTGTTTTGAGCATCCACTGTTGATGTACCACTGGTTTTCTTGTCCTTCTACATACAAGGCTATACCACATCTTTCTGTTTGAGATTCTTTCCTTCTCCATATCTTGGATTTTAATGGAGTTTGCTCCTTTTGAGATGTTTGCTAAAATTTGCTCCTGCATTCAGATTCTTCATGACCAAATTTGTTACAGATTGAGCATTCTATTTCATTTTCAAGAAGAGAAAAGTTATTATAGGAACTTTTCTTGATCCTGTTTACATTCCTTTGATTTTGTGCTTCTCCAGTCATGATGGTTTTGTAAGCAACACATTGAGAAGCTTTGTGTCCGAAATTATGACATGAAAAACATTTCCCATTAAAGAAGTTCTTGCGACTATCGAATCTATTGACCTGGTGATTGTGGTTTATATTGATATTCATCTTTGGAGAAAATTGAGTATGATTTATTTGAGGTTGGTTGTGGCTACTATTCATCCTTGGAGTAAATTGAGTCTGATTTACCTGGTGATCTGCTTTATTCCTTTGCTGACGATTGTCATACTGTTCACTGGTCTTTTCTGCTTCAGGATAGCTTTTGGTGGAGGTTGATGGCTTCTGTGATTGAGATGCTTCTTCAGTATATCCAAGACCTGTTTTTATTAGAGGAGATCATTGAACTTTGATAATTTCATTTAAAGTTTCTGATCCTTTAGCAAATCTAAGATTGATAGATTTCGTTTTCTCAAGATCCTTTCTTAGACCCATAATTTCACATTCTAGTTTTTCATTGTGTTTTTCTTTTTCAGCAAGTTGGTATGTTAAGGTATCTATAATCATATTCTTTTCTTCTAAACAGATTTTGAGTTTAGATATTTCTTTATGAAGGTCTTCCTCTCCTAAAGCATCCCAAAAATTATCATCCTCATAAGCCATGAGAAGTTTGTAATCTTGTCTAGTTTCATCTTCATCACTATTAGATAAACCATCACTATCTTCATGAGTATAGTAACTCCTTTTATTCCCAACATGTTTTCTATTCCCTTTTTCATATTCCTTTCCTTTTTAAAATTTACCTTTATGAGGACATCTGGCAGCATAATGATTGACTCTGCCATAAGAAATGCGTTTGAAGGGTAACTTACCTCTAAACCTTCTAGAACCCTATTGAAGCTTTTTGACAAAGTTTACCTCATCTTCTTCTTCTGAAATATGTTCTGATTCATTATGTTCTTCCTTTCCTTTTGTTGAAGCTTTGAATATGGCTTCTCTCATATATGATGGTCCTCCTTTTCTCATCTCAAAGGCAGTTAAGATTCTGTGAAGCTATGTCATAGTGATATTTTGTAGATCCTTTTTTCTTCTATGGTAGACACTTTGGATTCAAACTTAACAGACAAGAATCTCAAAACTTTCTCAGCTAAGGTAACTTCCTTAATTTCTTCACCCAGATTCTTCATACAATAGACAGACTCATACGTTTTACCTGAGAGTCTCCTTCGTAGCTCAGAACAATTTTGTCCCATATTTCTTTGGCTGATTTGAGCTGCATGACTTTGAAAAACTCTGATTGTGACAAACTTCCCAATAAAGTATTGACAACTTTCGCATTGGTTTCATATTGCTTTTTACCTATTGTATCTGTAGGAATTGTTGTTGGAAATTTGTATCCTTCTTCCACAATTTCCCAGACATCTGTTCTAAGCGATTGTAGATAGGTTATGGTTCTTATTTTCCAATAAACAAATTTTCTCCCAGCGATCAAGTTTGTTCTGAAGGACCTGCTCTGATAGCAATTGTTGGAAATAATACTGAGAGGTGGGTGAATCAGTATTATGAGATCAATAATTTTATTTCCCAAGCAGATTTATATATGCTACTTCAGTGAAGTGAACTAGCGTGTACACGTGACTATGCTTAAAGAAACCAGCATATATGCAGAGAACTTGATATTTAGACAGTTTATCACATGTTGAGCTTAAACCAGTAGATCAGAGATTTATTAGATAGTGCAGTAAAAGAAGAATAAAGCATCACGCATAAGCAACATACATGAACACCAAGATTTAAAGTCGAAACACAATGTGGGTAAAAACAACCTACTGCTTTCATCACTATCTTCTTTTAATAATAAGAAAATCTGTTTACAATCTTGTACTGGCACAGACTCATACCAGTACGCAGGCTTCTACCTATAGAACATTACAACCTTCTCTCATTTTCCATCTTCTACAGGAAGGGAGATACAACCCCCTAGCTCTTGTACTAGCCAATATGTTTACTAGTACGTAGGTGCCAGCCTATAGAAAAGCTCCACTCTTCCACCAGGGACCACATTTCACGAATTTTTAGATTGGATACTCCTGGCTCACAACACCACAAGCTAAAGGCCATGTTTCATCAAATTTTCACACTGGACCCATCAAAGTCTTTTAAACTTAAAATCCATCAATCAATATTCAGTTAATCTAAACAATCAGATCACTGACACCAGAACACTGTGCTAAACCCAAAACCCTACATGTACACGTGCTTTGGTAGAAACAAACAAACGTACAGATCTGCAAATTTTGACTCGGAACTTTGTTGCAATTTCAGACTTCAGAGAAACCTAGATCATGATAGATAATAAGTAGAACAGGCGTAAAACATCAAATCTGGTCTCAATCAATATCAAATCATTCAAGAATAAGTCATTTCAAGTCTCATGATTCTTGATCCAATGTTGGACTGAAGGTGCACCTGAAAATTTCAGATCCAGTCCTAGACATAACCCTGCAACATAATATATACTTCAGACAGAAGTATTCCTTACAATCTCATTGCTTGCACACTCTGACCTAAAGATATTCTCCTCCTTATACACTCTTAGGCCTTTCTCAATACCTTGGACCAAAACCACTTAGGACCAATACCTTGGACCCAATACCTAGGGTCAATACCTTGGACCAAATGGCTCGGACCAATTACCTTGGACCAAAATACCTTGGATCAAATACTTTGGACCGAAAACTTGGTTTTCCAACATGTATGCACTTTTCCTCCTGTGAAAGTCCGTGTATATGTTATACGCTGCTTTTGTTCTGTTAAACCGCATGTATACGTGCCTTGGACGAAGTGAACCAGCATATACCTCTCTTTCTTCATCCTTTGGAGTCTGATCTGTAACCCTTTGCTGTTGACCTATTGCACTGTGAACTATCATCTGAGTAAGTTGCCATCAAGGACAACACCTGTATCATAATGCTAACAATATGGTGTACTCTTCTGGTAGTACATATGAAACTCTTCTGTTAAAGTTGAAATTGTATCATTCAGGAAATGTGACCCTCTGTCACTCATCAGAATCTTTGAGCATCCAAACCTTGATAGAATAACCTCTATTATGAACTTCGCAATAGTGTTTGTGCTACAATCCTTCACAGGTTGTGCCTCGACCCACCTGGTTAAGTACTCCATCATAGGGATGATATAACCTGCTCCTGTGTTCTTTCCTGATGGCTGAATATGTCCAACAAAGTCAATTGCCCATTTATCAAATGCTTGTAGTGTGACCTATGGATTTAATGGACATTCATCCCTTCACGATGGTCTCCCAGTCCTTTGACACACATCGCATGCACTCCACTATTCCTTGGAATCTTGATGTACCATTGGCCACCATAATCCTACTCGTAAGATCTTCTGCATAGTTTCCTTGCCTGCATAGTGTCCTCCAGCGACACCACCATGTGCTTCAGCTAGAATGTTGTGTCTTTCATATTGAGGAACATATCAACGTAGAACTTCATCCGCCCCCATCTTATATAATTTCCCTGCAATTACAGAAAAATTGGCAGCCCTGAGAATTAATTCCTTATTCTGATATGTCATATAACCGTCAGGGGCTATGCGAGTAGATAAAAAATGAATAATGTTTGCACAATGCTCATTTTCAACCCTAACAGCAAAGATTTGCACATCAGGTAATCCTTCATCAATATTTGTAGGCTCTTTGCCATTATTGATCCTAGAAAGGTGGTCTGATCCAGCATTCAATATCCCAGACTTCTCTATTACTTCAAACTCATATTCTTGGAATAGGAGCAACCATCTACATATCCCGCCCCTGACATAGACTTATTGACCATGTCAGACCAGGAGGTAACTCCTCAAATGTAATCATATTATTCATTCAGTTTGTTTATTATTATATACAAAAGGGAGGGATTGTTCACTTCATCTCCTGATGACTCTCCATTTCTTCTATTATTTATTTTCACTAATTACAGTTGTTCACCCAATCCCTATGCTTAGGTGTCAACATTCCCCCTCTTAATCTGAAGGGATGTTGGTGAGTCCAAGCATCATTCTGAATCTTTCAAGCTTTTCTCTTCCAAGTGCTTTGATGAATATGTCTGAAATCTGCTCATTAATGGAACAATGGTAAAGATGGATTGTTTTGGCCTCAACATGATGTCGAATCAGATGATATTTTTTATTTATGTGCTTCGTTCGATCATGGAACTTTGGGTTGTTGGCCAACTTTATTGCCGACGTATTGTCAATCATGAGTGGAGTCAATTGTACTTGTTTTACCTGCAAATATTCAAGAATTTCCCTGAGCCACACAATTTCTTTTGTTGCCTCAGCTGCTGCCACATATTCTGCCGTTGTTGTGAAATTTGCTGGAATTGATTGTTTGTGTGATCTCTAGGAGACAACTCCTGATCCAAGACTTATAACATAACCCGAAGTAGATACCCCAGTTTCTTTGTCTCCATCGAAGTTTGAATTAGAGTATCCAATCAAGATGAATTCGCCCACCTGTGTATACTTGATTCCAAAGTCTTGAGTTCCCTTCAAGTACTTTAGAACTCTTTTTGCAACAGGCCAATGTCCCTCACAAGGCTTTTGTATAAACTTGGAGAAGATTCCAATAGCAAACAAAATGGCTGGTCTGGTAGTAGTTAGGTAGTTGAGACTTCCTACAAGCTGTCTATACTTTGATGCATCCTCAAATTCTTTTCCTTCAATGGATGTGAGCTGTAAATTTTGTTCCATTGGAGTAGTCAGATAATTGGATTCAGTCATGCCAAATCTGTTCAACAGATCTCCAATGTACTTCTTTTGAGAAAGGAATATGGACTTCGGATGTTGAGTTACTTTAATACCAAGATAGTAATGAACATAGCCCAAATCATTCATTTCAAAACCTTTCTTCAATTCCTTCTTTATGGATGCAATGTAGCTCTCATTGTGCCCGTCATCAAAATACCATCTACATATACCACAAGATATACAACTGTTTTTCAGACCTTCTTGATAAACAAATTTGCATCATCAAGATCATAATGTTTGAAATTGAGCTTCAGAAGATGCTCAGTTAGTTTTTCATACAAGGCTTGCAGTGCTTGTTTGAGGCCATACAAGGATTTCACAAGTTTGCATACTTTATGTTCATGTCCTTTTACAGAAAATCCTTTAGGCTGGGACATAAAAACATTCTCTTTTAGATCTCAATTCAAGAAAGTAGTTTTTACATCCATTTGATGGACTTTCCAACCATTTCGAGCTACTAGGGAAAAGAGTGTCCGGATGGTAGCCCATTTTCTTGTGGGGGAAAAAGTCTCCTCATAATTGAACCCTTCCTTCTATACAAAACCTTTTTCCACAAGCCTGGCTTTGTACTTGTCAAGTGAGCCATCAACTTTAGACTTGTTCTTGTAGACCCACTTGTAGCCAATTGGTTTGGTTCCCATTGGAGGATCAACTACCTTCCAACTTCCATTCTTTATCAAGGCATCATACTCCTTTTGCATTGCTTCTTTCCATTCATCATGAAAAACAACTTCTTTGAAGGAAGTTGGTTCAAAATTTGTAGACAAATTCAATTCACAATCATAAGAGACATCCATATCAATAGGTGAATCAGCGTCATCTACATCACCTCCATTTTGCCAGGTTGAATTTCTAGTTCCTATCTTTCCAACCTCATCGGGATGAACACTTTCAAGTGTATTTGTCAGCCACTTTGGGGGACCTTTCTAAGATGGTCTAGGCTGCTACGTTGATTGAGTTGGGACTGAATCAAGATAGAGTCTCCCAATTCTGTCAATCACATCACTCAAAGTATCATCTGTTGTTGGAGTCTCATGTAGGGGAGAGAGTGCTTTATAAGAAGATTCCACATGTTGATCTAGTATAGGAGTCCCCCCTTCAAGATGTGGAATATGATTATCAAATTCTTGAAATGATTTTGCATTTGTGAATCTATCCAAGTGATCAAGTTGCCGCTCAACAACAATGTCAGTTTTGGATGATTCAAGAAAGATTACATCTCTAGATACAACAAACCTTTTATTGACTTCATCATAGAGATGGTATGCTTTGGAGGTGTTTGAATAGCCCAGGAAGATACACTTATGACTTCTTGCACCAATTTTGTTTCTATGTACCTTTGGTATCAAGGCATCACATGTGGAACCAAAGACCTGAGATGCTTTACCAAAGGAATGTGCCCATACCACATTTCATAAGGAGTCTTGTTTCTAATAGCATTAGATGGACATATATTCTTTACATATACATCACATAGAACTGCATCTGCCCAAAACATCAATTTTACATTTTTGAAAAAACATCATGGAGCACACCATATTTAAGATTGTCCTATTCATTCTTTCATCTTCTCCGTTCTGTTGGGGATTATAAGGCACGGTTGTTTGATGTTTGATCCCATGTTGGCGAAGATAGTTTTCAAATTCATTTGAAGTGTATTTTTTTCCATTATCAGTGCGAATAGAGCCAATATGAGATTCTGCATCATTTTAAATCCATGTATGAAAGTTCTTGAATTTTTGAAAAGCATCAGATTTGTTCTTCAATAAATAAACCCAACACATTCTGGTGTAGTCATCAATAAATGTCATCATATATTTATTTCCATTTGCAGAAGGAACAAGCATTGGACCACATAAATCTGAATGAATGAGTTCAAGCTTTCTATGTGCTCTGGAATGTGAATCATGAAAAGATTGTTTTTTATGCTTTCTTAGAATGCAAGCATCACATTGCTTAAGTTCCCTATGAATTGTAGGCAAACTAGTAACACAATTTTTCTTTAAGAATCAGAGATTGTCATAGTTCAAGTGTCCAAATCTAGCATGCCATAATAAACTTGATGGAAATGTACCTTCTTCATAATGAGAATTGTATGAGAAATTTTGTGCACGAGTAGAGGTACCCTCCAGCTTGAGAAGCCTTTCTTCTTCTATCCCCGTCATGACAAGTGAGTGGTCTGATGCTTTGCTCACCTCAAGCTTTCCATCAAACATATGAATGGAGCATCCTTGCTAGTGGATGTGGACCAAGGACAACAAGTCTCTCCCCATCTAGGGAGATATAAAACATGATGTAGAAGAAAGTTTGGAAGACCAGGAAATTTAAGCCTGATTGTACCAAGCCCTGATGGCTTGAGCCTTGATTTTTCTACCAAGTATATTGCTCCATCAACATTGTCAGTAAATTCTTCAAAAAAATATCTTCTAAAATTCATGTGGCAAGTTTCTCCTGAATCAAGCAACCAATCATTTTTCCATGAAGCAAGTGAAGCATTAAATAAGTCTTCATTTACTCTAATATTACAGTGTGCCACAACATAGTTAGCGGATTAAGGTGCTTTACCTTTATATTTTTCATTAGTTTTACCTTTGGGTTGGTTTCTTTCTTGCTCAATTTTGTCCCAAGTCAATTTTCATGTGGATGCATCATGTGATCCATCTCTTTTGCAACATATGCAGTGAAAATCTGACTTTTCTCCTTGAGAGTGGTTGCCCCCCCTACCTCTAAAATTTCTTCCTCTTCCTCTTCAACCACCTCTTCCTATGGAAGAATATTGAGAAAGACTATTCTCTCTATGTGCAAGGCACACAACCTCTTCAGAAGACAGAGGAGTTGTCTTCTTCCCAAAATCTTTCTCTCTTTCAGCAAATTTTTTCACAAGGGAGTCAAAGGTAATATCTTTGAGGTTTCCATTTTCTTGCAATGACTCAAGATAATTTTAATAAGTGGGATAAAGTGCCTCAAGAAAAGCTATTAGAGGAATGTCAAGTTCAACATTAGTGACTTTGATATCATGCATAACAGATTTTACTTCTGATGCAAGAGCAAGAGGATCATCATTTTGTAATTCAAGGGTGAACAATTTAATCATGAGTTGAACAGCTTCAAGTGTAGAGAGTGAGTCATAGAGTTCCTTCAATTTTTGTAAGGCTTCGAAAGCATATGAGAATGGAGAAATACGGTGACTTACCTCTTCATTTACTGATGCTGCAATCAACGCATAAGCCTTGTTGTTCTTATTTTCCCAAATGGCAAATTCCTTGTTTGAGGTAGGTTGTTTTGGCTCTTTATCTTTGTTTCCAACACATGCTCCATTCCACATCTCATTAAAAATGAGAGTGTGATTTATTTTCCGAGACCAATCAGGATAATTTTCCTTCCCATTGAGGACCACTCCCACAATAGATATTAATGAGTGCATTTTTTTTAAATATACGTCTTCTTGTAAGAAAAAACTACAATTTTAATGTATATAATAGAGGTATGGACATGCTCACAAAAGCCAACAGGTGAGTACAAATGTAAGGCTTCCACTTCATAAGGTCCAATTTAGAGATGGTCCACACAAAAATTGAACCTCAATGTCTAACTATCAACAAAGCACACATTCCGGACCTATATCTCTGATGAAAACAAACACTTTTTTGACAAAATAAAATGTCTCTTTCAAAATTTACCAGTACAACCCACTTAAAAACATCCTATACAAGACTCAAATAAAATGCCTCTTTCAAAATTCAGCAGTACAACCCTCTTAAAACATCCTATACAAGACTCAAATAAAATTCATGTTTCAAAATTCACCAGTACAACCCACTTAAAAACATATTAGAATAGATAATAAGGCATGTAATCTACAAGTTTTCTTCACCATCAATCTAAGAGTCACAGTCTAAAACTCCGTGTCAAAGCAACTACCCATGAATTTTTTTAAGGAAGGCAGAGGGCCAATATCATGGAGCAGTTGCCTCACATAACCAGTCGAACATCTGCAGCAATTGCCAGAGAGGGGAAAACCTACAGAATGGTTATCAAAATCTTAACAAAGGCACATATGTGGAGTGGTTGCAAGAGGTTAGTTCTAAAAAGTAGGCAGAACATAGGCAGAATAGGCAGAAGGGAGTTACAAAGTAGAGAGGGAAGCAAAAAATGGTGCTGGCTTTGATACCATGTTAGACCTGAAGGTAACTCCTCAAATGTAATCATATTATTCATTCAGTTGTTTATTATTATATACAAGAGGGAGTGACTATTCACTTCACCTCTCAATGACTCTCCATTTCCTCTATTATTTATTTACACTAATTACAGTTGTTCACCCAATCCCTATGATTAGGTGTCAATAGACCATGTACTTCAAAGTAGAATGGTCTGTGTACATCTTAAAGTGTGCACCTAGCAGATAATGGCTAAACTTCTATATTTCATAAACCATGGCCAATCCTTCATTCTCTGTGGTTGAGTAGTTATTCTCAGCCTTATATAGTTTATGACGGGTGAAGGAAATCGGCTATTTGACATATCCTTCCCCTAGTTGAGTTAAGATGACTCCGAACGTTATACAAGATGCATCCACATGCACATGAAATTCCTTCTTCGAATATGGGAATACAAGGATTGATGCCATAACCACCTTCTCCTTTAGAGTATCCAATCTCTTTTGACAATCATCATCCCAACAAAATGTAGCATCCTTTTTTAACAACTGCTCCTTGGGCACAGTGATCTGCATGTATGCCTTAATAAACTTCCTATAGTAACCAGTATGGCCCGATGTTGTGTGTAGCTACTTTACATTCCTAGGGGGCTCCAAATTGATAATTACAACGATCTTAATATGGTCTACCATCAATCCCTACATACGAACCACATGACCTAACAATATTTCATAAGGTACACAAAAAATGCATTTCTTCAAGTTCAAGGAGATCAGATACTTCTTACTTGTATCCAACATCAGGCACAAACTAGAGACATGTTTCTTAACCAGCCCAAGCACTGCATAATCATCGAATTAGACTTCTGAAAACTTATGAATGAATTCATTGAATGCTATGACAACCACCCTTGAGAAAATCATAGGAGAATTTTTTAGTCTGCAAGGCATGACTGTATATTGGAATGAACCCAATTCGGTAGTGAAGGTAGTCTTACTGCTATGCTCTAGTGCAATCTTAATTTGGTGATATCCCGAGAATCCATCTATAAAATAATAAGCTTCCTATCTGCCAACATTCTTGAGAACTTCATTTGTAAATGGCATAGGGAATAGATCATGTACACAGGCATAATTTAAATTCTGCAATCTACGCAGATCCTCATATCACTGTTCTTTTTCTTCTCTTTGACCACCATAGGACTAAACTAACCAGATTCATCTATAGGCTCAATTATTCTGGATGGGAACATCTTATCGAGTTCCTCTCGTACCTTTTCCTTCTATTTGGTATTCAACCGATATGGGCGCTGCTTAATTGGCTTCACATTAGGTTTTAAATTGATCTTAATCATCCCCAAATCTCCTACTATCCCTTTCAAGTCAGAGAAATTAGTTGGAAATAAATCATGATATTCATGTAATAATTCAGCTACCTTATCCACTGTATCTTCATCCCAATAGTCTCTAATGTTTGTAAGATTTGGTTCTACTTATGAACCAATGTTTACCTGCTTTGTGTGCATAGGTTGCGAAATATCAAGGATCTCCACATTAAGTCCACCAACTTCGCATTGTTGCTATGATTTAGGGATATTAATATTTTATGGATCCTCATCACCTTCGTCTGTCATGACATTTCAACATTCTAAAGCATGTTGTAGCTGCGGACTCCAGTTAGGCTCTACCCACGTCATAGGTTCGATGGGTGTTCGGAAGATTTATGCTTTAATTTCCTCAAGCACTTCATCAATTCATTTGAACCCATCTTCGAAACTAAACGTCAGTAAGAAACTTTCCTTCATCTCATCCCACTCGTTAGTTCTATGTGGCAACTCCGTCTCTAAATACCAATTCTTTGGGATAATAGCCAGGGTATGAATAAAGATATGCACCCACTCAGGGTGAGGTATCTCACCACACACCTTAGTCCATCGTGATAGATGTTCATGTGGATCATCCTTCCCAGTGTATTTCTCAATGATTCAGGTGTTCGCGTAGCTAAATATTAATCGCATCATTCAACAATATTCCTTTTAGTCAACAAAATTATCCTTGTGTGTACTCCACCATCTTGTAGGCATAGCTCTCAATGCTAGATCTAAGGCTTGGAACCAATGTTTTTCTGGCACATCCCTTTCAAAATGGTCAAGAAATATATTGACATCATTCAAGCCATCATAATATGTTAACTTATGTACCTCAATAGATAAACAATGTAGCAACTTTGTAAGGAAATTACATCACAACTATTGGGTCCCTATAATACTAGTGATTACCCCATTACTATTGTAGTTGTACCCCTTATTAATATTTTTGTGCCCCTATAATCCCCATATTGTTATTACTGTGCCCCATAGAATCCCTCTATTGTTATTTTTGTGGCTTTATATTATTATTGTTAGGTCGGTTGGGTTATATTGTGACTCCTTAAACTCCTATATATAGAAAGGAGGTTTTGTCATTTGAATCATCCAAGAATTGTTCATTTATGTAATGTAAAGGAGGTTTCCCCCTCGAAGAGGCTAAATTCTAAGGCGTTGATCTATCTTTTCTATCTTTTTCTTGAGCTGGTTTCATAACATTTGGTATCAGAGCTTTGGATTCTAGGGTTTCGCTACTCCAAACAGGTCATCGTGGAATTTTCGCAATAAATTTTTTTCTGCGATGTTTCAGAAGTTGCAAAAAAAAACCCATTTGAGAAGAAATCGTGCTGAACCTCGGGTCCAAATTTCAGAGTTGTTCGCACTATATTTGCGGAGATATGATCTGAGGAAGTTGGTCTTTTTGCAGACTCCAGAATTACATTCCAAACAGGTGACCTGGGGAAAAGCGTCATAACTTTCTCTCTGTGGATCAAATTGAAATTTCATAAGTTATAGAAAGAGGATGGACTGTAGTTTCTTGTATGTATTTTTTAGATCGAAAGGTCGAAATAGTGACTCGTGGTACGTTGTACAAGTTCGCTCTACTGAACTAGTCTATAATCAAGTCACTGTGGGAGATTTCGTATAAATCTTCCTTGGAGAATCCAATTTGGGTCAGACTTGTGGCATTGGAAAGAGGACACATAGGGCTATTGCAGGTCATAAATCCAGATCTAGATGATTGGAATGTACAGAGATACATAAGAGGCAATATCGAGCTCCTATAAAGTGAAAAAAGGTGTGTAGATTTTCTTAAATTTTTGCTTAAGCTTGGTTTGAAAATTTATTTTGAAGGAATTCAAAGGGCATAGTAGAGCATTATTATCGGTAACTGATGCCCTGAGGAAAGAAAATGCAAACACCTAGTAAGGAACCTGAAAGCTCTAGCATGACTCATGAAGAAGAGGAAGAAATGCAACATGATATATCAAAATTACAAGACCAAGTGCAACAACTGTCCCTTGCACAAAAAGGAACAGAATCTAAGATGGATGGTTTAAAGAAAGGCGTAGAAGCTAAGATGGACTATTTAAAGAAAGGTGTAGAAGCTAATATGAATGATGTGGAAGCTAAGATGGATGATTTGAAGACAGACATGGAAGAATTGAAGATAAATATGAATAAGTTGCTACAAGAAAGGGTCACTAATGGTGAAAGGGTAGTAAAGGAAACTCATGATGAGAACAAAAGAAATGTTAATCATGATTCCATAGACTCTAATGTTGGATCAAAGACCCGCCACATTCAAAAAATCGATATGAGGAAGTTTGATGGCAAGGATCCCGCAACATGGATATTACAAATGGAGCAATTTTTCGATCTCAATAATGTGAAAAACACACAAAAGGTACGTATTGCAACTTTATATTTGGAACCAAATCAGTTTGTATGGTATCAATGGCTTTGCTCTCGTAAACAATTTATCACTTGGGCAATTTTTACGGAAGAATTGATAGCACATTATGAGGATACAAAAAGCAACACTTTTTTTAGCCAATTGATAAGTCTCAAAAGGGTTCAATAATGGAGCACATTGAGGAGTTCCAAAAATTGAACATAAGGGTAAAAGATATTCCAGAGGAGCATAGGATTGATGTGTTCATAGGGTCTTTAAAGGATAATATCCAACATGATGTTCGCCTTTGGGAACCTGATTCATTAGAGAAGGCATTCAGGTTAGCAAGAAAAATGGAAAGAAAAATTATGGCAACCAGGAAGCATACCACTCACAACTATAAAGATGGAAGTGTTGTTGCCGCTAGTCTTCCACAACCTATAAGGTTGACACCACAACAATTGGAAGAAAAAAGAGCAAAAGGGCTTTGTTACAGTGGTGATAGCAAATACACTAAAGGTCATAAGTGTGCTGAGAATAAATTATTCTACATAGATTGTGAAGAGGAAGAAGAAAAGGAGCAAGAAAGGTCAAAAGAAGAGGATATACTCCAGGAACAAAGCCTAGATAAAGAAGAAATGAATCTAACCATATCTTGTAATGCATTGGTGAGAATTACCACTCCTCAAACCACCAAGATAGAAGGACAAATCAAGAAGAAAAAGGTAATAGTGTTGATTGATTCAGGAAGTACCCACAATTTTATTCATTGTAAGGTAGCAAGAGAATTGAATTTCTTCTTATATCCAGTACCAGAGTGTCAAGTGATGGTTGCAAATGGAGGAACAATAAATTTCTCGGGAAAGTACCATAATATCAAGCTATCCATGGGAGAATATGTATTGAATAGCCCAATGCTTTCCATTCCAATGGGAGGGGCTGATGTTGTACTAGGAGTCCAATGGCTACAATCCTTGGGTACCATAGCTTTTAATATTCAAGAAATTTTCATGAAACTTTCTATGGAAGGAAAGGAAGTTGAATTAAGGGGTATTGTGGGGAAACCGGGAAAGATAATAAGCTCTAACGGTATGACAAAGCTTCTAAAAAGGGAACAAAGAGGTGTAATTGCACATCTATGTTCGCTAGATGTGTCCACAGTGGAATCATCTATTTCTCCAGATCTCCAAAAAGTCTTGGACAATCATTCCAAGGTATTTGTGACTCCCAAAGGTCTCCCACCTATTTGTGATCATGATCATGCTATTCATCTGATTCCAAGAAGTGTTCCTCCAAACATTAGGCCGTACAGATATCCCTATGCCCAAAAGAGTGAAATTGAACGTATGGTTGCAGAAATGCTAGAGGCTGGTATAATTCAACCAAGTCAAAGTTCTTTCTCTGCTCCAGTAGTATTGGTGTACAAGAAGGATGGATCATGGAGCATGTGTCCGGATTATAGGGAGCTCAACAAGCTCACTATTAAAGATAAGTTTCCCATTCCTGTCATTGATGAATTACTGGATGAATTGCATGGATCAATTTACTTCACCAAGTTGGATCTTCGTTCAGGATATCATCAAATCAGAATGAAGATTGAAGACATTCCGAAAATAGCATTTAGAACTCTTGAGGGTCATTATGAATTTTTGGTGATGCCTTTTGGCCTTACCAATGCACCTTCAACATTTCAAGGTTTGATGAATTCAATTTTCAAACCATTCCTTAGAAAATTTGTGTTAGTATTTTTTGATGATATACTAATCTACAACAAGTCTTGGAAGGATCATGTTGAACATGTTGATAGGGTGCTACAACTATTGGAGGAGAAACAATTATATGCAAAAAGATCCAAATGTTTCTTTGGAGTACAAGAGGTGGAATATCTAGGTCATATTGTATCTCATGAAGGAGTTAAGGTAGACCCTAGCAAAATTAAAGCAATTAAGGAATGGAAAATTCCCACATCCATAAAGCATCTACGAGGATTTCTCGGGTTGACAGGGTATTATCGCAAGTTTGTTAAGAATTATGGGAGAATAGTAGCACCTCTAACAACATTATTGAAGAAAGATGCATTTTCATGGACTCCAGAAGCAACAAAGGCATTCGAACATCTTAAAGAGGCAATGTGCCAAGCACCGGTCTTAGCTACACCAGACTTCACAAAAACCTTTATTGTGGAATGTGATGCTTCAGGAAATGGAATTGGTGTTGTTTTAATGCAAGATGAAAGACCCATTGCTTTTGAAAGTTGTCCAAACAAGGGAAAGTTTTTACACAAAGCGATTTATGAGAAGGAAATGTTGGCAATACTCCATGTGCTTAAGAAATGGTGACCCTACCTAATGGGAAGACACTTCACGGTAAAAATGGATCATGATAGCCTTAAATACTTTTTAGAACAAAGATTATCCTTTGAAGAGCAACAAAAGTGGGTCACAAAGATGTTGGGTTATGACTTTGAAATCATCTACAAAAAAGGGAAGCAAAATGTGGTGGCAGATGCACTCTCAAGAAAGGATGAGGATGTGGAAGCATTGTTGTGCGCTATTTCTATTATCCAACCACATTGGATAAACGAAGCAAGGGAGGAATGGAAGAATGACGAAGAAGTGTGGGCACTTATTCGAAAGTTACAACAAGATTCCAATATGTCTGATACATTTAGATGGCAAAATGATTCATTATGGTACAAAGATCGCTTATACCTCTGTAAGAATTCCCAGCTAAAACAAAAGATTCTTATGGAATTGCACACTTCTCCCTTAGGAGGGCACTCAGGATTTTTAAAAACTTACCACAATTTTAAGAAGGAATTTTTTTGGGATGGCCTTAAATCAGATATTCGAATGTTTGTGGCAGAATGTTTGGTTTGCCAATAAAATAAAGTTGAAACAATTAAGAAACTGGGTCTATTACAACCTTTATCCATTCCAAGCCAACGTTGGGAGGAGGTTTCAATGGATTTTATCACAGGTTTACCCAAGTCTGAGGGAAAGAGTGTCATCATGGTGGTAGTTGATAGACTTACCAAGTATGCACACTTTTGTGCATTATCACATCCATTTAAAGCCAGTACAGTTTCTACTGCATTTATGGAAACAATTCAAAAGCTACATGGAAACCCAAAGATTATTGTAAGTGACAGAGATCCCATTTTCACTGGAAATTTTTGGGCAGAATTATTTTCTTGTCTTGGTACTCAGTTAGCTCATAGCTCATCTTATCATCCTCAATCTGATGGGCAAACTGAGATAGTAAAAAAATGTTTGGAAAGATATCTTTGTCACTTTGTATCTGATAAACAGACACAATGGGTCAAATGGTTTCCTTTGGCTGAATGGTGGTATAACACTTCCTTCCATACAGCAACAAAAATGACCCCATTTATGGAACTTTATGGGTATCAGCTACCATCCATCACATCATATTTAAGAGAAAATTCTAAGGTTCATGCATTGGAACATCACATTGAACATCAACAACAAGTCCTCCAACTCTTAAAGGATAACCTCATGTTGGCACAAAATAGAATGAAACAAAAGGCAGATCAACATCGTAGCGAAAGAAGTTTTGATGTAGGTGATTGGGTATTCCTACGGCTACAACCATATAAGCAAATGTCCCTCAAGTAAGCTAAGAAGGATAATAAATTATCACCAAAGTATTATGGTCCATACAAGGTGTTGCAAAAGATTGGTACTATGGCATACAAATTGGAGCTTCCTGCAGCTTCTCGATTGCACCCAGTTTTCCATGTTTCATGTTTAAAGAAGGTTACAGGCGACAAGCTCCCAGTTCAAACAATATTGCCAGAACTTGACGAGGAAGGAAAAATTATATTGGAACCAGAAGCAGTCACAGAAACAAGAACTCGACAGCTACGAAATCGATCAATTTTGGAGTATCTTATCAAGTGGAAGAACTTATCCGCTGAAGATTCCACATGGGAGGATGAGAATTTTATACAGAAGCAACCAAAACTGCTCAAGCGTTGAGGACAACACTTTTTTGAAGGAGAGGGGCATGTTGGGTCCCTATAATACTAGTGATTACCCCATTACTATTGTAGTTGTACCCCTTATTAATATTGTTGTGCCCCTATTATCCCCATATTGTTATTACTGTGCCCCATAGAATCCCTCTATTGTTATTTTTGTGGCTTTATATTATTATTGTTAGGTCAGCTGGGTTATATTGTGACTCCTTAGACTCCTATATATCGAAAGGAGGTTTTGTCATTTGAATCATCCAAGAATTGTTCATTTATGTAATGTAAAGGAGGTTTCCCCCTCGAAGAGGCTGAATTCTAAGGCGTTGATCTATCTTTTCTACCTTTTTCTTGAGCTGGTTTCATAACAACAGCATAGAGACCTCATGTAACCAATTCTACCAATTTTCTAACTCTTCTTCTTAATCTGATTGGCGTGAACTATACTTCTCCAATCTTGATTTCGTGTGGTTAAATTATATATGTTCTCAATGTCTTCATCTTCATAATAGTCATGGTTCGGTTCTGTGTACTGCACACCCTCAGCTGGATCAAATGGGACAATTACTCGAAGTTCATTCCTTTCATATACATTCGTTACTTCTTTAAGTTAATTATTGCATTCATGTCAAAGGCCCAATCAATCCCGAGCAATGCTGGGTATGGACTACTATCATCGAAAATCTCAATAACTTGGAAATCAACCACTACTCTTGTGCCTTCAATATCTACAGTTACTCCATGCAGGCACCCCATTGGAATTATCTTTTCCTGATTCACCATACAGAGCTGAATTGGAACCATTTGTTGGCTTGAGGGGCCTTGGACCCAGGTTCAGAGTTAGCTGCGATAACCAACAAGACCTTACACTACCATCCCTTTCAGTAAAAACTCACCTAGCAAAGCTTGTAGTATCACCCGAGGTAATATTGGGGGATGCTAGAACCAAGCTTCTACATCCAAAAGGCTAGGTGATGTGGGATTACGGCGTTTCTTCAGATTCAAGCCTGATTTGACCTTTGCGAACCCTTATTCAGGCAGTCCCCAAACTTAAAGTGGTTTTCAGTTAGATAGAGTTATGAACTTTGCATAAACGTCTAATCATGCATAAAATAACATATAATCATAGATCTAGATCTTCATGGAGAACTTAAGAAAAAATAAAGATAAATGTCATTCTATTGCCTGAAAATACAGAAAATACACAAGTATATAAAAATAGACACAAAATTGCTTCAAATATTCATTATTACTTCATATCTTCCTTATACAAACCTTCTAGACCCTGCGCACACAACTGGAGGGACCCACACACTCAATTGCGGACTTACCAAGGTCTTCGCGCACTCAACTGCAGGAGCCTTCCCCTTTTCCAAACACAAAAAGATAATGCAGGCTCAAAACATATCAAAAGACCATTCTCTTGATTAAGTGATTGATTGCCTTAAACTCGCTAAGGTACCCTTTAAATACTATTTTCTCATTACAATACCATGGTCTGCAAACCATGGGAAAATATCGAACAATACAAAAACTAAGGGGCTTTGACCTTCCTCAGTCCCTTGACTCCTAGTGACCTGCGCTATGCATGCTCCACTCCCCAAAATGTGGAGACTTTACTATGTTTTATCAAAACATGACCTAGGGGACCCTGTCCCAATACCTTTCACATTCCTTTCCCCTAATTTCCATTATTTCATAAATAAAATGACAATTAATGCCTCTTTTCCTCTTCAAATTCCTTTTCCATTTCCTTTTCCAATATCTTTAGCCATAATAAACCAAATGAATGCCCACACTAGGATTTTTTACCCAAAATTCATCTTAGAATGCCTGTCCCATGACCTTGGTATTATCTTTCCATTATTAACTTTATTACATGGATTTCAACCCGAGTTTGTTACAGTTTCATTTCATAAGAGATATGTGAAGGATGTTTATCATGTGATTGATTTGTTTGTATTGTAGGTGGAGCTAGAACATGAAATTTAGCTAGAACCTCAATGCATATTGTTGTGAAGACAACTCATACTTTGGAACCGAGAAATTGAGAAAGTTAAAGTGCAGTGGAAGCACTTTGGGCCCGATGAAGCTACATGGGATATGGATGGTAAGATGTGGGCTTTGTATCCTTCATTATTTGTTGGTTCAAGCAAAAGCATTTTTGGTATGTGTGTGTGTGTGTTTGTATATATATAGATGGTTGTAAATACCACAATGAGTTGTGTTATAAAGCTCGAATAAGCAGTATGTTTATGTTTTTTCAGCAGGATGTGATTGTAAATTCTGCATTAAGCTATGTTATAAAGCTCCATAGGCAGTATGTTTTTATTTTCAGTGATTTTTTGGTCATAGGTGTCATAGAACACCAAGGACAATGTTCCCCTAAGTGGGAGTGGTTTCTAACAACCTCGGGTTAAAGTTTCATGTAATAAAGGATAATAAAGTAAAAATAATACCAATGCCACAGGACACATATTCCAAGATGAATGTTGGGCAAGAACTATAGTGGGCATCACCTCTAATTTATTATGGATATGGAAATTGGAAAAGGCATTGGAAAAGGAAAAGAGGAAGGCATTTATTTATGTAAATAAAGGAAAAATAGGAGAAAAGGGTGGTGAAGAGATACAAATTTCATGTGAAGGAAATTATAGGAAAATGAAGGATAATGAAGAAAAATGAGACCTCAGTGATAAAAATGCATAATAGGATCACTTCATAGGTTTTGTTAGTTCAGTTTAGCTCTCTTCTTTCATTTCTCTCTCTCATACACTCTTGCAAACTTAGAGTATTCTTCGAGTGTTTTTCCATTCACTTGTATTTTGAGAAACGGAAGTAAAGGAAAGTAAGGAAGGGTGGATCAACAACTTTAGCAAGAGGATTTTATAGGGAATAGGTTGCATGTGTGATTTCCTAGCTGATGTGTGAATGCATAGTACTGTTGAAATATGGCAACAAGAATATTCCAATTTAATTTGTCCTTGAACTAAATTGTGAATTAAAAATTGAATTTCGTCTTAACAGCTACTTGGAAATAATTAATTAATTCATTTTGAATTAATTAGTTGGAGAAATTCAAGTTAGAAATCTTTCTGAAGTTGTGCAAGAGTTATCCCTTAAACTAAGGAGATAAGATTGAGTTATATTTCAGTTGTAATTAGTTAACTTAGTTTTACTGAGTTAAGTCCAGTTAAATTAGTTCCAAACTCTTTGAGGAACTAATAGAGAGTTAACAGTCAGTTGATGCATGCATGCACTCGACTAATGCTACTCTAGTTAACTGAATATTCCCTCATCAGAAACTCATGCATGTCTATTTTGAGAAATACCCAGTTGAGATTAAAGTCAAGGACAGTGTATTATCAATTGCATGTGTTTTCTCCAAGAGAAAACTCATGCATGCAGTCAAGGATAAATCCTTGAGCATTGCGCAGTTTTGAAGTGTGTGAGATCTGAGTTTTCCACTTGGTTAAAGGAGAACATCCACAAGGAACAATGCAAGGAAATAGGAGCTTGGAGGGTAGAGAGGAAGGCTGGAGAGAATCCAAGAATTCCTGTGAGCATCTGTGAGGATTGTATTGAGAGCTGGCTAGCTATGAGAGCTAAGGCTTTCTATAATTCCTATGTATTTCCACCTTGTATGATAATACAAATAGTGGGGTTTTTAGCTGAGGCTTTTCTGAAAGTATTTTCATGTGTATTGTGCATAGATTCTTCTTCTTCTGGTTATATTGTTCAACTCGATCTTTAAGCTTCTGCAAATTGATAGTAGAAGTAGGTTATACTATTCTGCTTTGATTTATATTGCATTATCGAGTTAACCTACAACAGATTTTCTACAGGTACATGAATTTGTATATCTGGTTCATTGGTTATCATTGGCATGGGTTTTTCCTAGTTTGATAGTGGTTTTAGCCCTGCCTGGCCATTTCCTATATATCCATGGTGTGATGGGATGCATTATTGGTTGATCTTTGGATTTCTGGAAGGTTTTGGAACTCGGTGAGGTGGTCTTGGGAAAATTCCCAAGGGTTGGGGGTGGAGATAGTTTTCTCCAGGAATCCCTCGATAGGTGGGTGGACACAGGAAACTTTCTCAAGTTATGGTGAATAAATCCTGAGGAATCCAAGCCTGGTTTGGTTTGTTATTTTAGCAAAGATTTAGGTAAGATCATGGTAGCTTGAGGGTGGAGGTGGTTCAACCTTTGGATTCCCTATTTTATTTTTTCTTGGTTTATCCCACGATATCCCACATTCATGCTTGGAATATGGCATGTAGGTGATTGGTTGAAAGAAAGATTTACTTGAGCCCAACTTTATGGTCAAGTGGTATGTGGAAGTCCTCGACTTGGTCGGATTTTTCATAAGTTGATAAGAGGTATTTTCCTATTGTTATCTATGAACACTTGTACTTGTTATTATGTTGATTTGATGGTTAATTTTTCATGGTTAATATTCTAGTTATATGTTGTTTATAAGCATGGTTATATGATGTGATATAGTTATGGCTTTTGTTCATGATTTGATAAGTATTTGAAAGGTTGATGAATGCATTGACTAAAAAGTGTTGTTGTAGTTGTTATACAAGAAACTGACCCCCTCATTAGCTCACAGGAGAAAGACATGATAGCTGAAGCAAAGACCAAGATCACAAGCCTTGTTTCCACACTAATGCTGGCTATACACTGACAACATGCTTTATAAAGCTTCCCTGTAAGCCTAAGGGAGCTTTAGTGACCCTACTAACTCTACTTGTTGGTTTGGGGACAATGTTAGTGGATCCTAATGAGAATCTAGAGGTCAATGGAGCGAATTGATTCATAAATATCTCTACATTCCCTCCTAAACATACTTAGAAAAGCAAGGAAACATCTGAAGTTTGACCTATTTTTGGGATTTCTAATCCTAATGAATGAGGAAAATGGGAAAGAGCTCAAAATCATGACAACATCATTGATTTTACCTTAAGAGACTCATGGAGGAACTTGGCAACCCTAACTCGATTGCTGCATAAGCAAAACTAGGGCTATGGTGATAGATGTTAGATCATTTGAAAGGATAGCTTAGTTGATTGTCAAGTATAGTATCAAATCTAAGCATAAGAAGTTGGTAAGAAGGGAGAGAGAGAGAGGAGCTGGAGGGGTAAGGGAAGGCTGATGCAACAAATGGTTGTAATCACTCTTCTGACATTAATATAGAACTGTAGTTTTATTGTCTACTCCATGGTGTTGGTACTATCATTCATTTATTTGTTTGTCCAATACCTTTTAGCGTGAGTAGCTTAGTTATGTGTAACTACATGTCTTTTATATATTCAAGTATTAATTATCAAGGTTATATGTTGTAATTATGCTTGTCTCTTCTATGTGCAGGACTTAATCTAGAGCCGGCTCAGGGGACTTCCACCTAGCTGCATTGTACTCTCCAGCAAATCTACACAGAGGCTTGAGGTAATGAATCTATCTTACTTTGATATTTAGTTATTGTTTATGGACATGCATGTAGCTTTGTGACAGCTACAGATAATCTTAGAGTCTACCAAGGGTCCCAGGAAGACCCTTGAGGGTATTTCCATTCTCCATACACCTTTCATTTTATCCAATAGCAGAATTGGTGACTCTGCTGGGGACTATACATTACTTCCCGGTTCACTCAGACAGTTCCTAGTTTCCTCCACCTTCTAGAACTCCCTATATTTCTGCATTCCATTTCTGGACCATCAAGACCTTGTTGCATTCTTCCCTCATATGTTCAACCCTAGATCTGATCCCCAAAGCCCTATTTTAATCCCTTTTCCCACATTAATGCAGGTTAACATAGCAAATAGAGCTTTATAAAGCCCTGTGTCTGCACAAACAGTGTGTTAGTATACCAGTAACTCTCTGTGGCCTCTGGTACAAAGCATGAATCACCCAAATTTTGACATGCAGTGGTGTATGTAAACTCAAAGGGATGCAAAACTTTCTCATTGGCTGAAAAATGATCTGCAACTATACTTTGTTAGCAAGATCTGTGTCCTAAAAGATTTTTTTTAGGAAATATATTTTTTCTTTCTTAAAAATTTTTTATAAAAGAAAAATCAACATTTTTTTTATTCATTCTTCTGCTTAGCTGGTTAAAATATTCTTTATTTTGGTTTCAAATATTGGAAAGATTTTTTTTGGTTATGCATGTGTTATAATGACTAGGATGCATGGAACAAATATGAATGTATGAAAGACTCTCACTTGTAGAATACAACTTATTTCATCGAATTGAATATTGTCAATCATTGTCTTTTGCATGATTTTCAGTCACAATCCCACCACATATCATATGTCAACACCCCCACCGAAGACACTAAAAAAGTACACATAAAATCTACCTAAAATCAATCAGTAACTCTTTATAGAGCAAAAAAACATTAGTTCAGGCTAGGATATTGGGATAGGTAGTGTGAGTAAACAACCCAAGATCAAAAACCAAAACTAGTGTCATTAAAAGAGAGAAAATTCCTTCTGCACTCATACTATTGGGACCACTCTAGTTAAAGTGGAGCTAAATACGAGACAACATCAGACTGTAAGTAAAGGTAGCCTGCCTTTGCTTACAACTCCTTTGGGTATTCTGTGTATTGGGGATCCCTTCGGGGATTTCAGAGCTGAGTCAGGGACTCAGGTATCCTACCCACATAGTGTACTATCTGTGACTATGCCCCCCCTAGTAGTGTCTATGATCTGAGGTATCCTTAGTGGCCATACTTTTAGGGACTTACACAAGGTGACTAGGGTGGGCTTCCCTGGTACCCAATACAGACGAACCTACTCTGTCTTCATTTTTTGGGAGGGTGCTCATCTTCACGAGAGTACCTCGCCCCTCAATCTGAGGTTCAGGTAAAGCTCTAGAGTAACCGTAACTATACATTTGGCTAGCCCTCTCTGTTATTCATTGTGATACTGGGTTTCATCTCCAGTGATCGATGCTTATCAGATAGGATCATTTCCCTCTGTTTGCTAATTGTTTCACTTAGTGTATTTTTTATTTTTTAGGCACCCGAGTGTTATCATTGAGACTTTAATTTAATAAAAATTAACGGTTACCATGGCTACATCTGGCCCTCGTCGTCAATCTAGATGATAGTTATGACTTCCTCCACTCATTGTGGAAGATCCACCGAGCTCCAGTGAACTGGATTCCCCATCTTCGGGAAATCAATCTCCAAGATCTCACACAGAATCTGCTTGGACAATCAAAGATTCAAGCTTACTGGGAGATTTATTTACCGTAGGATTTTTTCCTCCCTATAACCCTCTAATCATGAATCCGTTAGACCCACTCTTGGTTCGTGTGGTACCTGTACCCCCTTTGTCTTTAGTTGAAACATTTTCATCCATCCCATCGACGACTAATGGGTCATGGAATTTTTTGAACACTTTTGGTCCCCCACCGCTTCCCCAATCGACAGTCACTACCACACTGTTGATGGAGAACCCTACTATCCCATTTGTCCCAGGTGCAATTCCTCACATGACACCCTCCACGAGTGGAACCCAACCTATGTCGGGTTTGACCCCCTTAGTGTCAAACTCTATACCTTCGACAAATGCTACATACAACACTCTTTATAATGCTCAATATAGCACAGGTAGCATGGGTCCCTTCAACCAAAAATATGTTTGGCATCCATTGTATAGTTCTAACCCCCAGATTCAAGTATATGGTGGCATTCCCAATATGCATATATTGGTCGGGAACGTAACAGTTCCCCCTCCATTTTCAGGTATGCATGGTCAGTCACTGATTCAAATGAGCACTCCTTATGCCAGTCAAGGACATATGGTTAGTTCTATGGTGGGCGGAAATCCTCAAGGAGGTCCCAACCAATCCGTGGGAGCACCATACTCACAACATCAAATGAGTCATGTGGGAATTGCTTATCTTAGGGGCAATGCTATACCCCAACATCACAATCCCAATGGAAATCCACAATATAATGCCATACCCCAAGGCAACTACTATACCACGCAACCTATGTATAATATTAGGACTCAAATGATGGGAGGACCGCAAGGATCCTTAAGTCATATGTCATCGCCTTGGTCCATGTTGGGGGCATCACACACTCTACCTTTCTTGGCAACGTTGGATATCCCTGACTTGTACAAACTTACAAATGACCCCAACTATCATAACTTACTCTGGCCACCAATTCCGCATAAAATACCTACCAACATCCCCAACTTCGAAGGGAAACAAGGGGAGGATCCAGGTACCCATATCACCACCTATCATCTTTGGTGTGTTTCTAACTCCATTGTGTATGATAGTATCTGGTTATGTCTTTTGCCCCACACCCTTACTAGCAACGCAACCAAGTGGTACATTGAGTTACCATGCACGTCAGTAAACACCTTTAATGCTCTAGCGATGGAATTCTTAAAGAACTTCCAGCTACCCATCCGCTATGAGACTGGGATGGAACTCCTCACTTCATTACGTCAGGATACTGCCACCCACATCTCTGATCATATACATGCATGGAGCTGTAGGCGGAGGTTAGTCAAAGCTCCCCTCCCAGACTATCTCTTAGCGGACTAGTTCTGCAAGTTCGTACTCCCAAAAATCACTAAGGATGTTTCCTTAGGTGGTGTGGTCACTGAAGACCAATCCACACGTCGTGCCCAACACTTAGATTTGATATATTCATAGTTTGGCACTCTTTACAACGTAATCCCCAATGCCCCTCGTAACTTGAATTGTTCCACTACTCAGCACCCCATAGTGCACACTGATGGGACTATCAGTGCAACTTATGGCGATGCTGTTAAAAAACTTAGCAGTCACATTTCCTAGATGTTAGTGGACCCCTCTACCAAATCGATTGCTCTTCCTACCACCACAATAAACTTTGTGTAATCTACGCAAAAACCTGGTGGAAAGAACAAGAAGAATAAGAAAAAGACCACTCCTTCTGAGGAGCAATCAACAAAGCAGCAAAACCCAAAGAAAAAGGTTGTTGCACCTATTGATGATGAAAAGGATAAACCCGCCAGATTCCCCTGCAAAATCTGTGTTGAAGACCGCATGACCTATCGCTTCCTGCGTCTTTAGGAATGCACATATTTCGTTGCTAAAAAGGATATTGGTAGGACCCCTTATATCCTTAATAATCCTTTCCATGCTTAGCAGCAACAACACCTCATTGCAAACCAACCCTAACCCCCGCAAGGGGGAAACGGTGGTTCACAACATCCTTCAACTGGTGAAGGACCCTCTATCGTTTACACCCTTCAAACGGTAGATCTACAAACAAGAGCCAAATCCTATGGAGCTCCTATCGCTCATGCAGAGGAACCTTCCTCAAGTCAAAACCCATCATCGCCCAACAATTTGCATACTGAAAGGCCAGTTACTGACATTGTGATTTGCCCCCCTAAAGGGGAACTTCAACACACAATGCAAAATACATATGCACATGCTGCCCAAACCTACATCATTGTAGATGACTTGGTGCAAGCATCATTGGCTATGTCAGTGCTCGAAGTATTACAAACATGTCCAGCACAAAGGAAAGCTCTGCTTTTGGCTATTGGTGGTATCGACTCACAGGATTCCATGCTTGCAATTTTTGACATGGAAAAGTGTAAACCTCCCCTTTCCCACCAGCTTGCATTTCAGGTGCAAATCTTTTCGAAAGGTAAAGGTATACATAGAACTGTCATCGATGAAGGTGCTTCTACCTGCGTCATGTCAGCTTCATGTTGGCTCGCTTTGGGTTCTCCAACCCTATCCCCGCCATCAAATTCCCTTAAAGCTTTCGACGGCCACACTTTCATCCCAAAAGGTTGCCTAGCCAACTACCCCATCACCTTGAGTGGGAAGATGGTAATGGTGGATATCGAAGTCATGGATCATAAACTCGACTATAATCTTCTTTTGGGTTGGAATTGGACTTATGCCCTAAATGCCATTATGTCTTCGGTCTTCCGTATCATCCTTTTTCACTTAGATGGAAAGATAGTCACAGTGGACCAGCTGTCGTTTTGCACCCTAGATTACTCCCCGTTACCTAGCGGCTTTGTACCCTTAGTGGGTGGTGTACCTGACTCTTACGTCGGTATCGGTACTGGTCTATTGAAGGGCTCTTCCATGATGGGTTGTTTCCCTCTTCCGCCGCCTGCTGTTCCACATATGGTCTCTATGGTTTCATCCATTCCTCATGAACCGACCGATCCTTGTATCCTCATGGCCCCTTCAGACATTGACAGTTACAGAGAAAAAATGTCACTGTCACTAGCTAAATTGTCCTACCAGGCCATTCAATCTACATCCAAGTCTCTAGTCACTTTGGTCACAACCAACAGTACCACTGCCCCTCCCATAACAGCTCCTTCTTTCAATCGCCTCAATCAAGTCCTACCTATGGACGAAGCTATTAGAGAGATCATGAGTTTAGAATAGCAACCTTGGGAGGAATCCCACCATCGTGTTTCGATATATGATTCGAACATGATGCCTCTTCAAATCCTGTCATCTAACACACCTGAAATCGTTTCCTCACCATATACGACTATCCAAACTTTGGACTCGGAGGGAAACATGGGCAATCTTTCAAAGACATTTCTCATCGATATTTCAGTCAAGACAGGCATCATGGAAAACATACAGATTGGAGCCAATCGCAATCCTGAGGAAATTGCGAGCTTCACCTACCCTTTTAAGGACTTTCACGATGTTTTTCCTTGGTCTTATGAGGAAATGCATGGCATAGACCCTTCTATTTTCAAGCATGAGATCAAGAAATATCGAGCATTCTTTTTATGGTATTTTTCTTGCTCGTTAATCTGAAAAATCCTTGAGTCTCCTTCTTCGGGCTTGTTAAACTACCATGAATAAAAGCGAGTGTTCTTTTTATGGTATTTTTCTTGCTTGTTAATCTAAAAAACCTCGAGTCTCCTTCTTTGGGCTCGTTAAACTAATACAAAGAAGACATGAGCATGTTATTTTATGGGATATTTTTCTCACTCTAAAACTGAAAAATCCCTGAGTTTTTTTATCGTTCAGCTCATTAAACACATACAACAATGGTCCCAACAACTGATTTTCTCTCTCTTTCTATCTCATTAAACTAAAAAAGATCATTAGATCATTCTTTTTAGGCGCTTTTTTCTCACTCATAAAACTAAAAAAATCCCAAGTTTTTTCTTTAGGCTCATTAAACATTTATAAATATGACCCAAGCATTCTTTTAGGTACTTTTCTCTCTCATTAAACTGAAAAATCCTGAGTTTTTGTCACCAGGCTCGTTAAAAATTTATGGCAGCAACTAGAGTACTTGCTTTTTTGGGACCATTTCTTGCTCTTAAATCAAAAAATTCCTGAGGTTTTCCACTTCTTCGGGCTCGTTAAGTCTACGAAGAAGGAATGAGTAGTTCTTTTACCTCTTTTTCCTTTCTCAATAAACTGAAAAATATACCTTGAGTTTTCTTCATTTGACTTGTTAAAATTTGGTGAAGGTATTGAGTTTATCGTCGCATGACTCATTAAAAATTCACATTGAAAAATGAGTTTAGTCCATCTCCTTGTACTCGTAACAAAATGAGGTCAACATCTATTGAACATAGGTTTCTCTTTATCTAGATTCAATGGATTAACTCATGGAAAAGTAACCAATCCGGGTATACTATTAAGCTTTTGTCGCACTCGGTTAACAACCATGACAAAGGGACCACCCTGGAGTTGTTATTTACGATCTTTTCAGACTCTCTAAATATGAAAATACCATGGAGTTGTCTCATCTGGAATCATTAAATTAAACAGACAAGGTATAGAGTCACTCTTTTTATGATCCTTTTCATACTCCCAAAACATGAAAAGATCGATGAGTTTCCCTGTATAGACTCATTAAACTAATCAGATAGGGCATAAAGTTTCTCTTTTCATGGTCCTTTTCAGACTCTTAAAATATGAAAAGATCGACTAGTTTACTTGTTTGGATTCACTAAACTAATCAGACGGGGAAAGTAGACAATACAACTACATTCATTATTAAAAAGCATGGTTTGGCAGTAGTCGTTCCCTTGAACATGACACTCCCACAGATAAACCTTCCTTGTGATGGCCTCTCAATATGAATCCTACCATCGTATGAGTTTAGCCTAAATACCCCAATATTCTTGCATCTCTGTATCCTAACACTCTTTGGTGTTCATGAGTCTAGTTCTACATGGTTAAAACTATTGTCATGCCTTCTATTGTTCAAGGGTTAACCTTTTATTTCCTCCATCAACCCATCAAGCATATCCTTTCATCATGCCCTCTGTCGTTTAGACCCAATGCTCAAAGATTCCTCAAAAAACAAATCATTCTTGTCCCGTTTCGTTTTGATTGTTGTAGGACACATTATTTCCTACCTTTCAGCATGTATCCTCCTATCGACTTCAACACTCTATTTAGGAAGACAACCCAGAAACACATTTAGTGCCTTGGTACTTGTAGACATTAGTGGCAGGTCACTTGGTGTTTGATCAGGATTTTTCATTATTGGCTCTTGGTGAAGAAATTCTACGGGTGTTCAATGACAAAAACATCTTTCACACTCGCTACATTTTATTATGCATCTCAGAGACCCTCACCATTATTGGTGGCCTTCCTCGTGTCTATTAATAGTCTCCATTATTGATTGGTAATCAGACGATTTTGTGCATGTTCGACATCAATGCATGTATTCACATGTATCAATCTATGTTTTTCGGTGAAGCATAAATCAAGACCTTGGGTAAAGGCCTGCATCACTCATCCTTGTTTCCTCTCCCAAGTTGCATATATTATTTTTTGGAGATAGCTCATCAGAATGATCCTATTATGAGACCAGATCGGCATTGTGCTTATCGGCGGCCAGCATCGTTATATCTCTTTTATGAGAAAATCACTCTTAAATAGCTACTGAGCATGGGAATGCCTAACTCAAGACATGATTTTAGTTCTTTTATATATATATATGTGTTGTATCAAGTTTCGCGTACCACTCGAAGCTCTGATCCTTTCTCTCTTTTTGTCAAAGAAGGAAAATTACAGTTAAGTAAAGTATTTCAGCCATCATCATAGCCTTTGATCTCACACTTTGTGGGGCATCTGTTATACAAAAAAATGACATCCTCGTCATCTTAGAGGGGAAATACATGATAGTTGAAGCAAAGATCAAGATCACAAGCCTTCTTTCCACACTAATGCTAGCTATACACTGACAACATGCTTTATAAAGCTTCTCTGTAAGCCTAAGGGAGCATTAGTGACCCTACTAACTCTACTTTTTGGTTCAGGGACAATGTTAGTGGATCCTAATGAGAATTTAGAGGTCAAAGGAGCAAATTGACTCATAAATATCTCTATATTCCCTCCTAAATCTACTCAGAAAAGCAAGGAAACATCTAAAGTTTGACCTATTTGTGGGATTTCTAATCCTAATGAAGGAGGAAAATGGGAAAGAGCTCAAAAGCATGGAAAAATCATTTCTTTTACCTTAAGAGACTCATGGAGGAAATTGGCAACCCTAACTCGATTGCTACATAAGAAAAGCTAGGGCTATGGTGATAGAGGTTAGATCATTTGAAAGGATAACTTACTTGATTGTTGAGCATAGTCTCAAATCTAAGCATAAGAAGTTGGTAAGAAGGGAGAGAGAGAGAGGATTTGGAGGGGTAAGGGAAGGCTGATGCAATAGATGGTTGTAATCACTCTTTCGACATTAATATAGAACTGCAGTTGTATTGTCTACTCCGTGGTGTTGGTACTATCATTCATTTATTTGTTTGTCCAATACCTTTTAGCATGAGTAGCTTAGTTATGTGTAACTAGATGTCTTTTATATATTCATGTATTAATTATCAAGGTTGTATGTTGTGATTATGCTTGTCTCTTCTATGTGCAGGACTTGATCTTTAGCCAGCTCAGGGGACATTCACCTAACTACATTGTGCTCTCTAGCAAATCTACACAGAGGCTTGAGGTAATGAATTTGTCTTGCTTTGATAGTTAGTTATTGTTTATGGACATGCATGTAGCTTTGTGACATCTGAAAATATTCTTAGAATCTGCCAAGGGTCCCGAGAAGACCCTTGAGGGTATCTCCATTCTCCATACACAGTGCATTTTATCCTATAGCAGCAGCTACCTAAGAGAGCATTAGACCTTCTTGGTGATTCTCATATGATTTGTAATTAGATATGCATTCATGACCTGTAGCTCATATGTTTAGCATATGTTTGATGAAATGTCTAATGCGTACTAGGAACTTTAAGGAAAGTTCTTGCTTCAAGTTTGAATTTTTTGCATTGTCTTCATGTTAATTATGATTCTAGAAAGTTATAGATAGTTCTAGGCAACGGTCTAGCGAATACCCTAGAAAATTGGCTCAGATATGAGAACTGTTGGCATTGAACTAGAGGATTACGTCATAACCACATGGAAGCAGGCTTTTGCATGCATTTGGGGCCTCATAACCAAACTCTTCCCTTGTTTTGCATGTGGTTGGGGTGTCAGGTTAGTGAAAAAGGGTTCTAGCTTAGGGATTGACCACCTGGGGTGGTTTGCAACCTCCTAAGTGGTTTTTGGTCTCTGAGTGATGTCAGTTGTTGTTAGATGTATGCCCCACTTCCATAACAAGAAATTGGAGGTCAATTCAAGCCGTAGTAGCACTCAACCTCACATTTACCCTAAGATCTTGTAAAAATGAGTAAATGTTTGGAGGGGTTGTTAAAGTGTCAATTTTCTATCAGTAGGAAAAGATGTCTCTATTTCCAAGAGTAAAATTTTCTAGAAGATATAACTCTCTTTGTGATCAATTATTCTATTGAAGTATAGTTCAATGCATGTGTGATTGAAAAGCATGCTCATCTTAAATGGTTAAATCCTTCAAACCCAAAAATTAGAATTTATACGTCAGTGCAAGTACCAGTTGTTGAACACCGATGAGATCAAGCAAGGACTCAATTATGAGAGAGGGGAAACACTCGAAGGAAAGAGGGAAGCATAATTTTGGTTCATAGAACAAGACTAAGTATCGATACGGGAAGTATTCTAGTGTGAACCTAGTGGAATGGTGGTGGTATTTATGTGAAGAAATGAGCAATTTAGGGTTGAATCTGAAAAATTATCAAGGTCCCTAAGACTTTGGGAAACAAATAAGTAATAATACGATCAAATTAAATTCTCAAGGCCGAGATCCTGAGGAGAATTTGTTTAATGGTTCAAGGTAGCAAATGAACAATTTTACCATTTGTAAATTTGAGCTCTCAATGCCTAAAAACGACTAAGGGATTGGTTCTTGGATTTTTGTTAACGAAGGAAAACATTTGTAGGTGTGGTTGATCCCGAACAACTATATAAAATTAAAGGGATCAAGTAGCAAACTATAGTCCCAATTCCGACCAAGTGTGGGACCAATCCAACAATTTAAGAATTTGGACAATGAAGGCGAACTTAGTCAGTGCAATCGAGCCTATTGACATATTTCGATGAGAGTATTGGAGGTCCCAACCCTAACCTTGATGGGGTCCATGTAGTCATGCCTGCAGGCCAAGTCCTTATTTGCAGAATAGTGAAAGAGGGGAAACCCTTGGCTAACAATTCAACCTCTGACCTCGACCTAATTTGGTGGGATCCAGAGCATTGGGTCTTATATATATATATATATATATATATATATATATATATATAGATATATTGATTGGTTTAGGGTTATAACAAAGAAATGGGTTTTAATTGTCAAAAGAAGTGGTCACAACCAGTCCAAAAACAAAGATGAGGTTACCAAGAAATGGAAGAGGGATGTCATGCATGGGATAATGAATCATTATTTTGTTACATCAATACTCCTGGAAACATCTCCTCTTTAAGAGATTTTCATTTTATGTTTCACAATTATTATAGAAAAATGTACCCTACCAAACTAATCCTTAAAGATTTAGTTTATCCCTATTTTATTTTTTTCATCATAGTAGTAATGAAGTTTTGAAGAATTGAAGAAGAAAATCCATTTATGACAATTTATCTGGAAGAAACAACATTATACATTCACAACTATGCATATCGAAAATCAACTGATGAATACCCTTTTCAAACAAGTGGTTTTGTCTTGTATTCGTCTTCCAAAGAAAAGCTATGTGATGGCATCTTTGATAATTATGATTTTTTTCATTTGATTTTGACATTGATTATTCTAAACCACCAATATAGGTTGAATATGATGAAGAAACATTGATTCCTTGTTGTAATCTTGAGATAGGTGATAATTTGTTCACAAGTTCTAAATTACAATCATTGTGCAAGTATGATACTTTTGACACTGGTAATTGTAATGGAAATGAGCATGTAACTAATATAGCACTCTTCCATTTTCCTAATCATGAGACTATCTATGATATTTATGGAGAGGATCGTGAATTTTACAATATTGGTTTTTACCATGACAATCATAATGTGCAAATAAATCAATAGGGAGAACATTCTTTAGAGGATTGTTATCATAAATTTTCTAAATACTAAAAAACATTTATGATTGAATCATTATGATACTTCTTCAAAATACATACTAATCGTTTTCTCAAACCAATTGAAAATTTGCATAATTTCTCAAATGTTTTGGATACGAATTCTAAAGATGTTGATAAAAACATTATCACTCATAATAAATATTTTTGAAAGATTTTAGTAAATAAGTTTGCAAATGATTTATGTCATAAATCTATATCAAACAGTGTTCTCATTGTTACTTCACCACTTACAAATCAACTATTATATTAGATCGTACAAGTTGTGCATGTTTGCAAAAACACAATTATTAAAACTAATGTTGAAGAAAGACAAATGCCAATTTATATCATAAGTCAACCCATAGAAGTTTTGAAAGGAATAGTTGAAGTTGACACTCTTGGAAGTGGTCCTAGAGTGTCTTTTGAAAATGCATCTATGTCTCATATTTTGCACATCAATCTTCAACCCAAGTTATTTTCATTATCTCTTAAGCATGATTCTATCATAAATTTATCAAAACATTGTAATATTAAAGAATTCCACAAGGATTTGAGTTTTCATATGACTTACCTTCGTATGTTTTCACATAGATATGAGAGGGAAATAAATTTTGAATATTTTGCAAATATGTTTATGTTATAAAGATCTTGTCAATTGAATGCTCACACAAAGTACTATAACTTTGTGGAGGATTGGATGGAGGAAGTTTTTATAAGATCATTATTCATTTATCATGTACACATCAACTTGTCAATAAGAAGGATGTTAAATGATATATCTTACTTTTTTTTACATTTTCTGAACATATCACTATTATGGATAAGCATGGATCATAGAGGTAAGAGGTATGGAGTTGGTAAGTTCCTGCCTTGGTTTAATTAGAATTTTTATTTCTTTGAATATTTATTCTATTTAAATCACTAATGTATATAGATAGTACATAAATAAACATTTTGTTTTTCTCACCTATGCTTTAGGGATTTAAATGTTATAATTAATAAAGATGAATCTATTGTATCTTGAAAACCTTAATTGGTCCTAGCAAGAATGATCTATTTATTCATGACCCCACTTAGTATACATCATATTGATGAGTTTAGGGAAATTCCATGAAAGAGATTTGGTTCTGATTAGTAGGTTGAATAGGGATTTGCTTTACGATAACCATTTTTTAAAAGGGGCTTAGATACTCAATTCTAACTAATCACTTTTAATTGGCTCAGAGTTTTATATCCACATATAATATGAAATATAACTTGTTTATGTATGGGTAGAGTTGAAACTGTGAGAGATTAACATGATTAATGAGAAATATTAATGATGTGAGTATACCATCTTACCTTCACTATTAGACATAGTCCCTCTATCTTATAATAAGGAAGATACCACACATATATTCAGATCCTATAGAAACCGCCATTGTGGCTACAAATCCTCACTCGGAATGGAGTAAGGTTTTTCATATTAGGTTAAACATCATGAATTAATATAAATTTTACTATTGTATTTTCACATATAATCATGCGATGCAAACATTTCTGCTATGGCTATAGAGACTCACTAGAAGTGGAGCAAGGTCTTTTTTATTAAGGTAATTACTAGTGTGTAAACATCCTTATTTAATGCAATTTATGAAAATCATCCTAGAGGGGAATGTAGGTATCTCTGTCAAGGCTATGGACACCCACTTGCAGTGAAGGAAGGTTCACGATGTCAAGGTGACTACACCATGGGCTATGGATGCTCTTTTGTAGTGTTGCAACATTGCGAAGGCAAAGAGGGTACTCATGTAAATCTTCACCTTACTGTCTCAATCACTAACCATTTCTATTAGGAGTAATCCTACCTTACATAATAAACTTGTTGATGCTAAATTAATTTCCGCAATAAAACACTTTGAGACAAGATTGTAAAGAGTTGGAATTGAACTCTGAGAATCAATCACTAATGTTGATTATCTTCAATAATAACCCTATAGAATGAAATTAGATTAGAGCATCTGATATTATATTAACATTTGGGGCTCATCAAGCGTTTCATACTTAAATATTATGTAATTAACCACTAATTCATTCTTGTTATTGATCATAGAAGACATTAACACATGAAGCATTTTTGCTCATTTTTTGATAAATTAGAGTTTGTTTCTATCTACATTATAAGTTCCCTTTCTTATTCCCTGCTAACAATCAATGGATTTGAATCATAAGACTTCTTTGTTTCTTTTATAACATTCAAATGAAAACAAATGGTATTAACATCCTTTTTTTGCCTCACATTTTAAATTATGAGTGAAAATATATGAAAAATGAAATATTATCAAGTTTCGTAATTATCCATCCATGCAAAAATTTCAATATCAAATCGACAACTCATATCAATACATTTTAGAAATATTTATAGTTCTTTATTTTTTAAAACTAATAGACTTGATGCAAAATGTTTAAAAGCACATCGTATACAGTTCTTCCTACCTAATTATGTTGCACCACCCCTGATATGAGATGAATGTTGTAGCCTAATATGACCCTCTTTGAACTAGGCTATCTATGAAAATTCTATTTTACATGGACCCTCATCCTGTAACTTCTACTCTTATTCTAACTTTTAAAACTAAATCCCGACATGATAATATACACCTTGTAGTGGACCTCTATGCCTTCTTTATATTCTCTAATCAGAATCACACCCCAAATGAATCATTTGAATATAAAAATGATATAAAAACTAACCACATTTGAATCGTTTAATGGTTATGTTGTACTGTGAAAAAAGACCCCCCCCCTCCCAATTTACATATAGAAATAGTTAAGTTAGACATATAAATGGGGACCCTTTTTAGAATTTTGGTCTTAGATAATCGAATTTCATAGAAATCACAAGTAATTAAGCCTTGCCACTATGAACTTCATTAAAGATTTGCGAAATGTGATATTGTGATGATCGCAATCGCATTTTGCCTTATAAGGAGGCAACACTACATTATATCATTTTAAAGATTTTGATGTGTGAATAGAGCAGTAAGCGTGTGAAATAATTGTGTTTGAAGGTAATAATGAACGATTTGACAGGGTAATAAATGTTTAGTGGCCCAAGGAGAAAAAATGATTTTCCAAGTTATGGGTAGTTAACATTGGATATCTCATCTAAACTTTTCCCATGATCCAAAATCATTTCAGAAGAGCTTTCAGTCTTAATTGCCCGATACTGTCTAGGCTGATATATCTCATCCATTTTTCAAGTTAGCTAAAAAAGACATGTCATTGAGGAAGGTGATGCAGAAACAGAAAAAACAAAGCATTGCAGAGTTTGAGTTTATAGAAATGGATCCTATATTCTCTGATGGATCCTATTTTACGATGGTAAAATTGGATTTACATGGTGTACTTCGATCCATCTAGTAAATTAGGCTATATGATCAATTTTTTGGTGATAACAGATTGCCCCCCAATGTACAAGTGTTAGGAGAAAAATGTATTACCGAAGTTTGTTGAAAAGACACAATCACTTAGACAACACACGAGAGTCAAGGAGAGAGACAGAGAGACCAATGAAGCTAAATTGAAAGAGGCTAAGGACAGAGGGGGCGAGACTAATGTAAGTCTCCTTTTATGTTTTGGTACCGGACATCAATGATGTGGGGGAGGCACACCCATACCCTCCGAGATAACTTAGTACAAAATAATGGTTCTCCCAGACATATTAAACTGAGAAATGAAGTACATGTTGAATGGTACATGACATGCTGGCATAACAGAGATAGAAAATAAGACAATGTGTCCCATATACATAATGCACCTGGTAAAAACATGAGTTAGGACTGAATACAATAATATACGAGTACATGAGATACAAAGCCCCTTCCTTGAAGAAATAGGTCGGAGGGAGGGTAGAACAATCAGAGAAGCCCTATTGAACAGGGAAAGGCTCTGCAAAACTGAGCAGATCATCAGAAGGAGGCATGCATGCTAACGACACTACGATCGGTAGCAGCGAAACCCATCAACTCTGTGGAACTTCATCTAAGGTTGTAGCATAATAGGTATGCATTCAGGCATGTGGGGTGCTACCTGAAGGGCTGCTATGGGGTAAAATGCACGGGATGAAAACTACCCTCGAAAGTCTTCCTGGGACCTTCGACAGACCGTAAGGTTATCTACAAAAGCTACCTATTACACACATGTCCATCTATCAGACATATATTGACAGGGTATGGAAAGAGGATCACCTTTGGTTCTTTCTAGATTCACTTGGGGATCTCCATGCGGTAAGAAGAACTCCTCCTAACCGACTCCAAGATGATTCCTTCATAGAAGAACAAAGCAAACCAATCATAGCATACACTTTTGACAATTAATGTAAGAATCCGTAACAAACATGTATAAATGTATAACTTATCTACTCAACACAACAAGCATCAGAATGAACAAATAAATGCACAATATCACCAACACTTTGGAGTAGGGAACACAACCGTAGTCCTATATTCAGAATGAAAGGGTGATTACAACAACCCTATTGTATCAGCCTTCCTTATCCCTTCTTCCTCTCTCTCTCTCCTTCTTTCAGCTAGCTCCTTCAAGAATATGATAGTTTCACAATAACACTATGGGCTATCCTTCTAAATGCTTTGACCCTTTTGCAATGGCCTTCTCGTTGCTTATGTAGCAATCGAATTAGGGCTACCAAACTCCACCTATAGTTCATTTGGGAAAAAACCATGAACCTACCCTGTTTACAAGTTTTTTCCCATTTGCCTTAATTCTTAGAATAGAATTTCTCCAAATATCTTGATTTTTGGAGTTTCCTTGCTTTTCTTGCATAAATATATGGATTTAATATCTAGATATTTATTGGCAGATTCGTTGGCAGAACCTCTTGAACATCACTTAAGTTCACTAATGCTCCCCCTAGTCTAACAACAAGAGTTAGCAGGTTGACTAACGCTCCTTTATGCTTGGTAACAAGCTTTATAAAGTAGGTTGTCAGTGTACAGAGAGTGTTAGTGTGGATTCTGGGCCTGCAACTGTGGTCATTGATTTAGTCATCTTGTCTTTCTCCTCTGAGTTGATTAGGAGGTCAATTTGTCCTATAACAGATGCCCCCTAAAGTATGAGATCAGAGGCAGAGATGATGGCCGAAATACTATATGAAAAAACACTGTAATTCGCTGTCAAATTATTTGTAGAAAGAAAGAAAAGTTTCGGGCGGTAAGGAAAACTTGATACAACAAAAATACATATATATAAACTGCTAAAAGCATGTCCTGAGTCAGGCATTCCCATGCTCAGTAGCTATGTCAGAATAACTTTCTCCTTGGAGATATAACAATGCTGGTCACCAATATGGCACAGGGTAGATCCAGTCTCATAATAGATCATTCTGAAATAGCTATCTCCAAAGAACAATATCGTAGCTTGGGAGAGGAAACAAGACTAAATGATGCAAGCCTCTACTCAAGGTCTTGATTCCTGCTTCACTGAACAACATAGATCGATGCATGTGATAAAATGAGTTGACGTCGAACATGCACGAAATCATCTGATTACCAGCCAATAGTGGAGACTATTAACATATGCGAGGAAGGCCACTGATAATGGTGATGGTCTCCAAGATGCACAGTGCAAACTAACGAGTGTGAAAGATTTTTTGTTGTCGAACACTCGTAGAATCGCTTAACCAAGAGCCAATAATGAAAACCCGTGATAAAGCACAAGGTAACCTGCCACTAATGTCTGCAAGCACTAAGGCACTGAATGTGTTTCTCGGTTATCTCCCTAGATAGAGTGTTGAAGTCGATAGGAAGAAACTTGTCAAAAGGTAGGAAATGACGTGTCCTACATCAGTTGACATGAAACCAAACAAGGATGATTTTGTTTTTTGAAGAATCTTTTGAGCTTTTGGGTCTAAACAACAGAGGGCATGATGAAAGGATATGTAGGACTAGTTGATATAGGAAACAAATAGGGACCCTTGAACAATAGAAGGCATGACAACGGTTTTAACCAGACAGCACTAGACTCATGAACACTACACAGTGTTTAAGATACGGAGATGCAATTACATCAGGGTATATAGGCTAAAAACTCATAGGTTGATAGGGTTCATACTGAGAGGCTATCAAAATGAAGGTTTTTCTGAGGGAGTGCCATGTTCAAGGGAACAGCTGCTGCCAAACCATTCTTTCAAATACAGGATACAGTTGTATTGTCCACTTTCCCCATCTGATTTTTTAATGAGTCCAGACGAGTAAACTCATCGATCTTTTTCATGTTTAAAGAGTCTGAAAAATGATTGCAAAAAATAACGACTCTTTGCTCTATTTGATTAGTATAATGAGTCTAGACAGGCAAACTCGTCGATTTTTTCATCTTTTAAGAGTCTGAAAAGTATCGTGAAAAAAGAATGACTCTATATCTTGTCTGTGTATTTAAAGAGTCCAGACTGGACAACTCAGTGGTCTTTTCATATTTAGAGAGTCTAAAAAGATCGTAAAGCGAGACTCCATGGTGATCCCTTTGTCATAGTTGTTAATCGGGTGTGACAAAAGGTTAATAGTATACCTGGATCCGTTACTTTTCTATATTTTAATCTATTGAGCTTGGATAAAGAGAAACCTTTTCACAATAGATGTCGATCTCATTTTGTTACGAGTACGAGGCGACAGACTAAACTCGTGTTTTGTCGTGACACTTTAACGAGCTCAGTAACAAAAACTCGGGATTTTTCATTTTTTAACGAGTAAGAAAAAATACCTGAAAGAATGCTTGGGTCATCTTTAGCATGTTTAACGAGCAGCGAGACATAGCTCGGGATTTTTTCAATCTAAAGAGAAAGAAAAAAGTGCCTAAAAAGGATGCTCTGTTGGTCTTTTTTAGTTTATGAGCTAGAACTAGATCAAAAAAGAGGTGCTCAGAGCATCGTTTGCATATATTTAACGAGTGCAAATGATTAAAAACTCGGTGATGTTATATTGCTTAAAGGGCGATAAAATATCCCTAAAAGTGATTTCCCGATTTGTGGTATATATGTTTAACGAACCCTACTACAAAAAACTTGGAGATGTTTGTATTTTTTAAAGAGTAATAAAATGTCTCCAAAAGTGCTCTACCATAGTTAGATAGATTTTAATGAGCTTAACGATGAAAACACGGGGATGTTTATATTTTTTAAAGAGAAATAAAATATTCCTAACAGTGCTCTATCTATCGTTGCATAGATTTAATGAGCACAACGACAAAAACTCGGGGATGTTTATATTTTTGAAAGAGCAATGAATTATCCCTAAAAGTGCTCTATTTATCTTTGTAGTAGTTTAATGAGCCCAAAGAAGGAGACTCGAGGTTTTTCAGATTAACGAGCAAGAAAAATACCATAAAAGGAACGCTTGTTCTTTCTCGATCTCATGCTTGACATTAGAAGGATGTATGACGTGCATTTCCTCATAAGACTAAGGAAAAACATCACGAAAGTCCCTAAAGGGGTAGGTGAAGCTCAAAATTTCCTCAGGATTGTGATTGGCTCCACTCTGTATGTTTTCCACGATGCCTATCATGATAGAAATATCGAGGAGCAATGTTTGTGAAATATTGCCCCTATTTCCTTCCGAGTCCAAAAGTTGGATAGTCATATACGGTGAGGAAATGATTTCATGTGTGTTAGGTGATAGGATTTGAGGAGGCATCATGTCCGAATTAGATATTGAAACATGATGGTGTGAATCCTCCCGAGGTCGCTCTTCTAACCACATGATCTCTCTCATAGCTTCATCCATCGGTAGGACTTGATTGAGTGGATCGAAAGAAAGAGCGGTTATGGGAGGGGCAGTGGTATCATTGGCTGAAACCAAAATGACCGGAGATTTAGATGCAAATTGAATGGCTTGGTAGGTTGGTTCAGCCACTGACAACGGCATTTTCTCTCCGTATGTGTCAATGTCTGAAGGAGTCAGTAGGATCCATGGATCGGTCTTCTCATGAGGAATAGATGAAATCATGTTGACCATTTGTGAAACCTATGGTGGCTGAAGAGGGAAACAACCCATGATGGAAGAAGCCTTCAGTAGACTGGTACCTACACTGACGTAACTATCAGTTCCACCTCCTACTAGGGGTACGAAGCCACTTGGTAATGGTGAATAATCAGGGGTTCAGAAAGACAACTAATCTACTGTGATAACATTTCCATACAATGGAAATTGGATGATGCTAAAGATAGTAGATACGACGGCCATCATGGCATATGTCCAACTGCGAACTAGCAAGATATTATAGTCGAGTTTTCAGTCTACGACTTCTACGTCCACCATTATGGTTTTCCTAGCCAAAGTGATGGGAAAACTAGCTAGGTATCCTTTTGGGATAAATGTGTGGCCGTCGAAAGCTTTAAGGGAGTTCGATAGCGAGGATAGGGTTGGGGAACCCAGGGAGAGCCAACATGAAGCTGACATGATGCAGGTTGAAACACCTTCGTCAATGACAGTTCTGTATATACCTTTACCTTTCGTAGTGATATGCACCTGGAATGCAAGCTGGTGAGAAAGGGGAGGTTTATACTTGTCCATGTCGAAAATAACAAGCATGGAATCCGTAGGGTCAATACCTCTGATAGTTGAAAGCAAAGCTTTCCGTTGGCTGGGGCATGTTTGTAATACTTCGAGTGCCGACATAGCTAAAGGCACTTGCACCAAATCCTCTACGATATTGTAGTGTTGGGCGGCACGTGCAGATGTATTGTGCATTATGCATCGAAGTGCCCCTTTGGGGGGTCGAATTACAAAGTCCTCAACCAGCCTTTCGATATGCAGATTGTTGGGTGGCGATGGGTTTTGACCTGAGGATGGTTCTACTACCGAAGCGACAGGAGCTCCATAAGATTTGGCTCTTGTGGTGAGATCTACCATTCCAAATGTGTAAACGGTAGAAGATCCTTCTCCAGCAGAAGGATGTTGTGAATCATCACTGCCCCTTGACGTGGGTTTTGGTTGGTTGGAAATGAGATTTTGCTGCTGTTGATTAGGAAAAGGATTTCTAAGGACAGTAGGTGACTTACCAGAATCTTTCTTAGTAAGGTAATCCGTTCATTCTTGAAGACGCAGACAACACCAGGTTACATGATCTTCAAGACAGAGTTTGCACGAATAGGTGGTGCCTTTATCCTTTTCTGTATCAGTAGGAGCAGTGGCCTTCAGTTTCAGGTTGGGTTGCTTAGATGACTGCTCCTCAGAAGTAGCGGTCTTGTTCTTATTCTTCTTGTTCTTGCTATCGTATTTCTGTGTAGACTGCACAGAGTTAATCACAGTGGCAGGAAGAGCAGTTGCTTTGGTAGAGGGGTCCACTACCAACTTGGCAACGAAACCACTGAGTTGTTTTACAGCAGCCCCAGAGGTTACACCGACGATCTCGTCGGCGTGTGCTCCAGGGTGCTGGGTGGTGGGAGGATTGGAGTTATCAGGAGCATAGGGGATAATGTTGTAGAGAGTTCCAGACTATGAATAAATCAAATCTAAGTGTTGGGCATGATGTATGGATTGGACCTCTGGGATCGTACCACCTAGAGTGACATCTCTAGCAATTTGTGGGAGCAACAACTTACAGAACCAGTCTGTTAAGAGAAAATCAAGGATGGGAGGTTTGACTAAACTCCGCCTATGTCTCCATTCATGTATATGATCGGAGATGTGGGTGGCAGTATCCTGATGAAACGAGGTAAGGAGCTCCGTCCCTGTCTCATAACAGATAGGTAACTAAAAGTGATTTAGGAACTCCATCGCTAAAGCATAAAAGGTATTCACTGACACGTGTGGTAATTCAATATACCACTTTGCAACATTTCCAGTGAGGGTGTGGGGAAAAAGACGTAACCGGACACTGTCATCCACCATAAAGTTAGAAACACACCATGGATGGTAGGTGGTGACGTGAGTGCCCAGATACTCCCCTTGTTTTCCATCAAACATAGGAATGTCTGTCGGTATTTTATGCGGGATCAGCGGCCATTGTAAGTTGTGGTAGATGGGGTCGTTTTTCAACTTGTATAAGTTGAGAATATCCAATGTTGCCAAAAAAGGCAAATTGTTGGGTGTCCCCGACTCGGACCATTGTGATGATGGGTGACCTGAGGAGCTCTGTGCTCCTCCCATTGTTTGGTTCCCCATGGTGTACATAGGCTACGTTGTGTAGTAGTTTCTTTGCGGTACGGTGTTGTAGAGTGGATTTCCATGAGGATTTTGATACTTGGGTATGAAGTTGCCCCTAGTATAAGCGGTGCCCCCTTGACTCATACGAGATTATGAGTAGGGTGCCCCCATGGAGTGGGTGGGAATCCCTTGTGGATTCCCAACTGACACAGATCTAACCATATGGCTTTGATTGATAGAGGGAACACTCATGTTAATCAGCGACTGTCCATGCATGCCTGAGAACATCGGGGGCACTGTCACATTCCCCGCCGCCACGTGCATATTGGGAACCGCCCCAGATATCTGAATCTGGGGGTTGGAACTATACATTGGCTACCGACCTTGTTGTTGGTAAACTGGAATTGAGCCCATAATGCCGCATTGAGTGTTGTATGGAGCACTATATGTGGCACTAGTCGAAGGTATGCTTTGTGGCACCATAGGAGTGGAACCTGGCATCTGCTGGGTGCCACTTATAGAGGTTGTTATGTGAGTTGTAGTACCTGGGATGAACAGGATTGCAGGATTTCACATTACCAGTGTTGTGATGACCATCGACTGGGGAAGTGGTAGAGGACTCACAGTGTCTCTATAGTTCCACAACCCTTGAGGTGTCGACTGAATAGATGGGAGAGTTCCTCCTACTGAAGAAGGAAGTACAGGTACCATGGGAGTAACGATAGGTTCTGACAAATCTATAAGTGAAGTGTTAAAATGAGGAAGAAATCCTTCCGTGAAGAAATCCTTCGGCAAACTAGAATCGTCGGTCGTCCAGACAGATCCCATGTGTGATTTAGGAGACTGATTCCTCGAATATGAGGAATCTGAGTCAGTGGAACTTGAAGGATCCTCCATAATGAGTGGAGGAAGTCCGAACAATTGTTTGGATTGACGATGAGGGCCAGATGTAGCCACAGTGACTGTTAAGTTTTATCAAATAAATTTTAAGGTGATATTCTTTAAGTCTCAAAAATGATAGCACTCAGGTACCTAAAAAGAAAAAATACACTAAATATGTCAATCAGCAAATAGAGGGAAATTACCTCATCTGATAAACACCGATTACTGGAGATGAAACCCAGTCTCTTAATGAGTAACAAAGAAGGATGGCCAAATGTACGGTTACGGTTACTTTTGAGCTTCGCCCGAACCTCAGATTGAGGGGCCAAGTACTCTCGTGAAGATGAGCACCCTCCCAAAAACTGAAGACAAAGTAGATACGTCCGTTTGAGGTACCAGGACAGCCTGTCCCAGTCACCTTAGGTAAGTACCTAGAAGTTTTGGCCACTAGAGATACCTCAAATCACAAACATTACCAGGGGGGACATAGTCGTGGATAGCCTGTTGTGTGGGCAAGATACCTGAGTCCCCGACTCAGTTTTGAAATCCCCGAAGGGACCCCCAATACACAGAATGCCCCAACGAGTTGTAAAAGAAGTTGGGCTACCTTCGATTACAGTCCGATGTTGTCTCGTATTTCGCTCCGTTGTTAGTGGAGTGGTCCTCGTAATATGAGTGTAGAAGGATTTTTCACTCGTTAACAACACTAGTTTTATTTTCAACCTTGGGTAGTTGACTCACTCTCTTACCCCAAGGTCATAATCTAGCAAATGTTGGTTTCCTCAAAAAAGAGTAACTGATTGATTTTAGTGTAAATTTTAGTGTACTTTCATATTTTTCTTCAGTAGGGGTGTTGACGTATGAATATGATGAGACTCTCGACTCAATAAACCATGCAGAACAATTCTTTGAATTTTTTTTTCAATTTCTTATGCAAACAAGTCTTATTCTACACATGCATCATTTCACATATTCATGGATTCGTCATTGCATCTAAAGCCATTCAACACATTGCATAACCGAAAGTTTCTTTTCTCAATATTCCCTAACAACTATTAAACCAAAAAAAAGCAGCCTACAACTATTTCAACAGAAGGAGATATACAATTTATCAGCTTTTCTTTAAACAAAAATGACTTTTATGAGAGAAAAACTAAAACATTTTCTTAAAAAATAGATTTTAAGACTTGAAATTTGTTAGCATGATACTGTTGCAGACCTTACTTTAGCCCCTGAGACAAGTTCCCCCCCCTTTTGGTCCACAAAATCTCTTGAAAAACATGGAAACGGGAGACTAACGCTCTGTCTGTGTGTAAACAGAGCTTTAGTTTGGCCACTAACGCTCCTTGTGCACAGTCAAAGAGCTTTATAAAGCTTTGTGTAGACTAGCAACCTGCGTTAGTGAGGGAAATATCTTAAAAAGAGGGCTTTTGGGATCAGTTTCTGAGAAGAATGCAACTTTGCAGGATGTAACAAGGTAGATGGTGGATCATAAAAGGATTTGAAGAAACGGGAAGCTCATAGAAGAAAGAGAAGGTCTGAGAGGAGTCCAGGTAACCAGGAACTAGATGTATAGTCTTGAGTGGAGTTGCCAATTCTGCTATGGGGTAAAATGCATGGGATGAAAACTACACTCGAAAGTCTTCCTGGGACCTTCGACAGACCGTAAGGTTATCTGGAAAATCTACCTATTACACAAATTTTCATCTATCAGACGTATATTGACAGGGTATGGAAAGAGGATCACCTTTGGTTCTTTCAAGATTCTCTTGGGGATCTCCGTGCAGTAAGAAGAACTCCTCCTAACTGGCTCCAAGACGATTCCTACATAAAATAACAAAGCAAACCAATCATAGCATACACTTCTGACAATTAATGTAAGAATCGATAAAAAACATGTATAAATGTATAACTTATCTACTCAACACAACAAGAATCAGAATGAACAAATGAATGCACAATATCACCAAAACTTTGGAGTAGGGAACACAACCGTAGTCCTATATTCAGAATGAAAGGGTGATTACAACAACCTTGTTGTATCAGGCTTCCTTATCCCTTCTTCCTCTCTCTCTCTCCTTCTTTCAACTAGCTCCTTCAAGAATATGACAATTTCATAATAGCACTATGGGCTATCCTTCTAAATGCTCTGACCCTTTTGCAATGGCCCTCTCGTTGCTTATGTAGCAATCGAATTAGGGCTGCCAAACTCCACCTATAGTTCATTTGGGAAAAAATCATGAACCTACCCTACTTACAAGATTTTTCCCATTTGTCTTCATTCTTAGAATAGAATTTCTCCAAATATCTTGATTTTTGGAGTTTCCTTGCTTTTCTTGCAAAAATATAGGGATTTAATATCTAGATATTTATTGGTAGATTTTTTGGCAGAACCTCTTGAACAACACTTAAGTTCACTAATGCTCCCCCTAGTCTAACAACAAGAGTTAGCAGGTTGACTAACGCTCCTTTATGCTTGGTAACAAGCTTTATAAAGTGGGCTGTCTTTGTACAAAGAGCGTTAGTGTGGATTTTGGGCCTGCAACTGTGGTCATTGATTCAGTCATCTTGTCTTTCTCCTCTGAGTTGATTAGGAGGTCAATTTGTCCTATAACAAGGGCCACCCCCTCATGAGGTCAGAAACATCTCACACACACCCATGAATCACTGATACAATCTAGTGCATCACTAGACCATCAAGTGTATGGATCACAAATAGGAAACGACCAAGTCAAAGGGAAATAATGATACCCTTTGCTCAATCCATGGCGCCGAACAAGAATGGAAGTTGGAACTGAGATACACCGCCCTCTAGGCCGTTCTTCTGGAATAATGAGCTACTGTCGACAGAATAGGGCCCGAGAAAGATGAGGAAATTAGTATCCTCAACTAAAGCATGAGGGAAAATAGTAATGTGACTGTGTTGGGTCCCTATAATACTAGTGATTACCACATTACTATTGTAGTTACACCCATTATTTATATTGTTGTGCCCATATTACCCCCATGTTGTTATTTCTGTGCCCCATAGAATCCCTCTATTGTTATTTTTGTGGCTTTATATTATTATTGTTAGGTCGGCTGGATTATATTGTGACTCCTTAGACTCCTATATATAGAAAGGAGGTTTTGTCATTTGCATCATCCAAGAATTGTTCATTTATGTAATGTAAATGAGGTTTCCCCCTCGAAGAGGCTGAATTATAAGGCATTGATCTATCTTTTCTATCTTTTCTTGAGCTGGTTTCATAACATTTGGTATCAGAGCTTTGGATTCTAGGGTTTCGCTGCTCCAAACAGGTCATCGTGGCATTTTTCCTATAACTTGTTTTTTGTAATGTTTCAGAAGTCGCAAAAAAATCCCATTTGAGAAGAAATCACGCTGAACCTTGGGTCCAAATTTCAGAGCTTTTCGCGCAATATTTGTGGAGATATGATCTGAGGAAGTTGGTCTTTTTGCAGACTCCTGAATTACATTCAAAACAGGTGACCTGCGGAAAATCGTCATAACTTTCTCTCTGGGGATCGGATTGAAATTTCGTAAGAAGCTATAGAAATAGGATGGACTGTAGTTTTGTGTATGTGAGTTTTAGATCCAAAGGTTGAAACAGTGACTCGTGGCACGTCGTACAAGTTCGCTCTACTGAACTAGTCTAAAAGCAAGTCACTGTGGGAGATTTCACATAACTCTTCCTTGGAGAATCCAATTTGGGTCAGACTTGTGGCATTGGAAAGAGGACACAAAAGGCTACTACAAGTTGCAACTTTATAATTGGATGATCTGAAGTTACAGAAATACATCAGATTCAATATCAGGCTTCTATAAAGTGAAAAAAGGTGTGTAGTTTTTTTTTAAATTTTTGTGTAAGCTTGGTTTAACGGAATTCAAAGGGCATAGTAAAGCATTATTATCGGTAACTGATGCCCCAAGGAAAGAAAATGCAAACACCTAGTAAGGAACCTGAAAGCTCTAGCATGACTCATGAAGAAGAGGAAGAAATGCTACATGATATATCAAAATTACAAGAACAAGTGCAACAAATGTCACGCTCACAAAAGCTAACAGAAGCTAAGATAAATGGCGTGGAATCTAAGATAAATGGCGTGGAATCTAAGATAAAGGGCATGGAAGCTAAGATGGATGATTTGAAGATGGATTTGAAGACAAACATGGCGGATTTGAAGACAGATTTGAAGACAGATTTAAAGACAGACATGGCAGATTTGAAGACAGATTTGACAAATTTTCTACAAGAAATACTTACTAATGGTGAAAAGGGTGTAAAGGAAACTCATGATGTGAACAAAAGTAATGTTAATCATGATTCCATAGAATCTAATGTTGGATCGAAGACCCACCATATTCCAAAAATCGATATGAGGAAGTTTGATGGCAAGGATCCCGCCACATGGATATTACAGATGGAGCAGTTCTTCGATCTCAATAATGTGCAAAACACACAAAAGGTACGTATGGAAACTGTATATTTGGAACCAAATCAGTTTGTATGGTATCAATGGCTTTGCTCTCGTAAAAAATTTATCACTTGGGCAATTTTTATAGAAGAATTGATAGCACATTATGAAGATACAAAAAGCAACACTTTTTTTAGCCAATTGATAAGTCTCAAACAAAAGGGTTCAGTAATGGAGCACATTGAGGAGTTCCAAAAATTGAACATAAGGGTAAAAGATATTCCAGAGGAGCATAGGATTGATGTGTTCATAGGGTCTTTAAAGGATAATATCCAACATGATGTTCGCCTTTGGGAACCTGATTCATTAGAGAAGGCATTCAGGTTAGCAAGAAAAATGGAAAGCAAAATTATGGCAACTAGGAAGCATACCACTCACAACTATAAAGACGGAAGTGTTGTTGCCCCTAGTCTTCCACAACCTATAAGGTTGACACCACAACAATTGGAAGAAAAAAGAGCAAAAGGGCTTTGTTACAGTTGTGATAGCAAATACACTAAAGGTCATAAGTGTGCTGAGAAGAAATTATTCTACATAGATTGTGAAGAGGAAGAAGAAAAGGAGCAAGAAAGGTCAAAAGAAGAAGATATACTCCAGGAACAAAGCCTAGATGAAGAACAAATAAATCCGACCATATCTTGTAATGCATTGGCGGGAATTACCACTCCTCAAACCATCAAGATAGAAGGACAAATCAAGAAGAAAAAGGTAATAGTGTTGATTGATTCAGGAAGCACCCACAATTTTATTCATTGTAGGGTAGCAAAAGAATTGAATTGCTTCCTATATCCAGCACCAGAGTGTCAAGTGATGATTGCAAATGGAGGAACAATAAATTGCTCTGGAAAGTGCCATAATATCAAGCTATCCATGGGAGAATATGTATTGACTAGCCCAATGCTTTCCATTCCAATGGGAGGTGCTGATGTTGTACTAGGAGTCCAATGGCTACAATCCTTGGGTACAATAGCTTTTAATTTTCAAGAACTTTTCATCAAATTTTCTATGGAAGGAAAGGAAGTTGAATTAAGGGGTATTGCAGGGAAACCAGGAAAGATAATCAGCTCTAATGGTATGACAAAGCTTCTAAAAAAGGAGCAAAGAGGTGTAATTGCACAATTATGTTCGCTAGATGTTTCCACATTGGAATCATCTATTTCTCCAGATCTCCAAAAAGTCCTGGACAATCATTCCAAGGTATTTGAGACTCCCAAAGGTCTCCCACCTATGCGTGATCATGATCATGCTATTCATCTGATTCCAGGAAGTGTTCCTCCAAACATCAGGCCGTACAGATATCCCTATGTCCAAAAAAGTGAAATTGAACGTATGGTTGCAGAAATGCTAGAGGCTGGTATAATTCAACCAAGTCAAAGTTCTTTCTCTGCTCCAGTAGTATTGGTGCACAAGAAGGATGGATCATGGCGCATGTGTCCAGATTATAGGGAGCTCAACAAGCTCACTATTAAAGATAAGTTCCCCATTCCTGTCATTGATGAATTACTGGATGAATTGCATGGATCAATTTACTTCACCAAGTTGGATCTTCGTTCGGGATATCATCAAATCAGAATGAAGATTGAAGACATTCCGAAAACGGCATTTAGAACTCATGAGGGTCATTATGAATTTTTGGTCATGCCTTTTGGCCTTACCAATGCACCTTCAACATTTCAAGGTTTGATGAATTCAATTTTCAAACCATTCCTTAGAAAATTTGTGTTAGTATTTTTTGATGATATACTAATCTACAGCAAGTCTTGGAAGGATCATGTTGAACATGTTGACAGGGTGCTACAACTATTGGAGGAGAAACAATTATATGCAAAAAGATCCAAATGTTTCTTTGGAGTCCAGGAGGTGGAATATTTGGGTCATATTGTATCTCATGAAGGAGTTAAGGTAGACCCTAGCAAAATTAAAGCCATTAAGGAATGGAAAATCCCCACATCCATAAAGCATCTGCGAGGATTTCTTGGGTTGACAGGGTATTATCGCAAGTTTGTTAAGAATTATGGGAGAATAGCAGCACCTCTAACAACATTATTGAAGAAAGATGCATTTTCATGGACTCCGGAAGCAACAAAGGCCTTTGAACATCTTAAAGAGGCAATGTGCCAAGCACCGGTCTTAGCTACACCGGACTTCACAAAAACCTTTATTGTGGAATGTGATGCTTCAGGAAATGGAATTGGTGTTGTTCTAATGCAAGATGAAAGACCCATTGCTTTTGAAAGTCGTCCAATCAAGGGAAAGTTTTTAAGCAAAGCTATTTATGAGAAGGAAATGTTGGCAATACTCCATGCACTTAAGAAATGGCGACCCTACCTAATGGGAAGACACTTCAAGGTAAAAACGGATCATGATAGCCTTAAATACTTTTTAGAACAAAGATTATCCTCTGAAGAGCAACAAAAGTGGGTCACAAAGATGTTGGGTTATGACTTTGAAATCATCTACAAAAAAGGGAAGCAAAATGTGGTGGCAGATGCACTCTCAAGAAAGGATGAGGATGTGGAAGCATTGTTGTGCGCCATTTCTATTATCCAACCAGATTGGATAAATGAAGCAAGGGAGGAATGGAAGAATGACGAAGAAGTGTGGGCACTTATTCGAAAGCTACAACAAGATTCCAGTACGTCTGATACATTTAGCTGGCAAAATGATTCGTTATGGTACAAAGATCGCTTATACCTCTGTAAGAATTCCCAGCTAAAACAAAAGATTCTTATGGAATTGCACACTTCTCCCTTAGGAGGGCACTCAGGATTTTTAAAAACTTACCACAGGGTTAAGAAGGAATTTTTTTGGGATGGCCTTAAATCAGATATTCAAAAGTTTGTGGCGGAATGTTTGGTTTGCCAACAAAATAAAGTTGAAACAATTAAGACACCGGGTCTATTACAACCTTTATCCATTCCAAGCCAACGTTGGGAGGAGGTTTCAATGGATTTTATCACAGGTTTACCCAAGTCTGAGGGAAAGAGTGTCATCATGGTGGTAGTTGACAGACTTACCAAGTATGCACACTTTTGTGCATTATCACATCCATTTAAAGCCAGTACAGTTTCTACTGCATTTATGGAAACAATTCAAAAGCTACATGGAAACCCAAAGATTATTGTAAGTGACAGAGATCCCATTTTCACTGGAAATTTTTGGACAAAATTATTTTCTTGTCTTGGTACTCAGTTAGCTCATAGCTCATCTTATCATCCTCAATCTGATGGGCAAACTGAGATAGTAAACAAATGTTTGGAAGGATATCTTCGTTGCTTTGTATCTGATAAACAGACACAATGGGTCAAATGGTTGCCTCTGGCTGAATGGTGGTATAACACTTCCTTCCATACAGCAACAAAAATGACCCCATTTATGGCACTTTATGGGTATCAACCACCATCCATCACATCATATTTAAGAGAAAATTCTAAGGTTCAGGCAGTGGAACATCACATCGAACATCAACAACAAGTCCTCCAACTCTTAAAGGATAACCTCGTGTTGGCACAAAATAGAATGAAACAACAGGCAGATCAACATCGCAGTGAAAGAAGTTTTGATGTAGGTGATTGGGTATTCCTACGGCTACAACCATATAAGCAAATGTCCCTAAAGCAAGCTAAGAAGGATAATAAATTATCACCAAAGTATTATGGTCCGTACAAGGTGTTGCAAAAGATTGGTACTATGGCATACAAATTGGAGCTTCCTGCAGCTTCTCGATTGCACCCAGTTTTCCATGTTTCATGTTTAAAGAAGGTTATAGGCGACAAGCTCCCAGTTCAAACAATATTGCCAGAACTTGACGAGGAAGGAAAAATTATATTGGAACCGGAAGCAGTCACAGAAACAAGAACTCGACAGCTACGAAATCGATCAATTTCAGAGTATCTTATCAAGTGGAAGAACTTATCCGCTGAAGATTCCACATGGGAGGATGAGAATTTTATGCAGAAGTATCCAGAACTACTCAAGCGTTGAGGACAACACTTTTTTGAAGGAGAGGGGCATGTTGGGTCCCTATAATACTAGTGATTACCCCATTACTATTGTAGTTATACCCCTTATTTATATTGTTGTGCCCCTATTACCCCCATATTGTTATTTTTGTGCCCCATAGAATCCCTCTATTGTTATTTTTGTGGCTTTATATTATTATTGTTAGGTCGGCTGGATTATATTGTGACTCCTTAGACTCCTATATATAGAAAGGAGGTTTTGTCATTTGTATCATCCAAGAATTGTTCATTTATGTAATGTAAAGGAGGTTGCCCCCTCGAAGAGGCTGAATTCTAAGGCGTTGATCTATCTTTTCTATATTTTCTTGAGCTGGTTTCATAACAAACTGATGGAATAACACCAGGGATAATGGGGAAATGGGTCTAAGGGGAATAGACGACAATCCTTGTCAGAGCATAAAGTGCATGGTTGACCTTGTAGCAACTGGCTCAACTTCATAGGGGATGGGGACAATATGATTGGAGGCCAAAATGGGCAACACATGATGAACGTATGCAAATATGGATGTAATATTGTGAAAAGAGATGATGGGACATGAAATAGACTCCAAGAATGCAAGGGTGAGTCATCGCGGATGCTCTGAACAAGGGTGACTCGATGATGCTACCACACAGACTAGGCCTAATGGGGACCTTTGAAACATGAGTAAATGATGGTTATTCATGATGAAAATTGACATATGGTATGACGAGTATTAAGAGGAGGTGGACCTCAAAGTACAAGTGTCTCTTTATGATGAATTCGATTTTGAGGGATGATGAAATGACCTTCTTGGAAAAATGGTTTCCACGTGAATTATCAAATCATCAAACACTAAGGAAGACCATTTTAGAGCTGAGTGAGAGCTTTCCAATGGTGCTAACGGTTCATCAAAATTAGCTATGGTCTAGTCACAATGGGCAATAGAAAAATTGGGGATTTTTCTATGAAAGGACGTTTTCCCTCTAATTTGGATTCATTTGCTAAGTGAGATGTGGTGAATTTGAAGAGGAGTAAAAGGCCCTAAATCTTGGTGAGATCTGAGCAGGAAAAACTACATCAAAATTAGGATCTGCAACTTTCAGGTAGGTGGCCTTACTCATCTCTTCAATTTCATTGGTTTATTTCTTGATTTTTGGCACCTGGAAGCTCCCTGAGAGACCCTTGCCATTGCTCACGGTCACATCACACTTTCTGGGTCCAGAAGTGCAATCTGGATTGTATGAAACAACTGGAAACATGTGAGCTCACACTTTCTGGGCTGAAAACCACGATTTTTGGCTGGAGGAAGGGTTGGTATTCTGGCCTGGTGGGGGCTATAGGCTCATCAGTGTAGACCATTGTTTTCTTATCTATACTGACAAGACATATGGTGTTTTTCAGGCATTTTAGAGCTAAAAATAAACTGGCATGAATGAGACTTGGATACTCTTCAATCTTGGATCCATGGTGATCAGGTGGTTCGAGGGGCATTGGCTCATTATGGGGTTCTCAAGTTGGTAGAGAACCCACTGATGAGGGCAGGTGAGCCCTTGCTATCAATAATTGTGAGCTATTGGGATCCAGACCAAGAGGTATTTTTCATGCATGGTGCACAAGATTGAGCTCACATTGCAGGATATTTACTTTTTGACCGGACTGCCTCCCCTCAAAGTGGTGGGGGATATTCATTCAGTGTTGCCTCATGGGAGGAACATTATTGAGTTCGTGGAATGCCATTGTTGACGGGGTGTTCGAGTCAAGGGAACGACTATCCCGCTGGTCCATCTAGAGAGGCTAGAGACATAGGCTATTGCCATAGTTGTGCTACGGGTCTTGGGCAGTAAGCTGTTCCACAACATCACTGGTGGGAAGGTGATGTTAGTTGAGAGTGTTTTGGCTAGGACCTGCTATCGATGGGACCAAATGATATTCTCATCGGTGAAACAATAGTTGATTCTTCTCAAGAGGTAAGTCAATCATGACTGCGCATTTGGTACAATACTGTGTGTGTTCTTCTTTGAGAAGATACCCATTATTTGTCCTCATGTATAAATTTGAGATGGGGGCCCACAGGAGCCCAGGATGCATCACAGGGGGAAGCTACTATGAAGAGGATGAGGAGGGGGAGTTGAATAGATGTTCCGACCTGACTTTTTTTCACACTGGGATTAGATTACCCTTTACATTGATGATCACCCTTATAGCGGGATGAACTATTAGGGTGATCCTGACTTGACACTTCCGTGTGGGCGAGCATGGGGACCAGACGGTAAATGTTAAGTTGTTGTGTTTTATGGTTCATTTTATATTTCTATCACATGTATATGGTACAGAGTGTGAAATATGTTGTATTCAGACATAGCACCGGTGAAGTCGGCAGGATATGCAGGCAGAGCCGCGGTGCCTAGGGCTGCAGATCGAGGGACATCATCATCACAACAGGGTCCAGAGGATACTTCACTACTTTTTTATTTGCATCATAGGTTTGATGTACTTTTGACTGGGATTTCAGAGCATGGATGGCATGACTTAGAGGACCAATACACAAATGAGTGCATCAGTCTTCCCTCAGAGTGGCGAGGTATCATGTGGTGCATGGCGATGGCAGGTCAGGAAGTACGTGATCTACATACAGGTGGAGCAGGGCCTTTGGTGTGAGATCCACCGGATAGTGACTAGATGCATGGACATGTGGGTCCCTTTGATTGTGATTTTTGTACCATGTTATGGGCATGTCAGATGTATTTAGAGCTACGGCTCCAAACACTTTTATGATACATAATATGATTATGCATTTTATATCACGATGATGGTTCACCATTTGTTTATGATTTTCTTCTATGGTATACATGTAATAAATGCCAATCTAGAATGTTGTTTGCAATGGTATCTACATAGTGATTGTGGGCCCTAGGCATATGACTGAAAGTAATGGTTTCAAACTCACGTACCAATATCTTCACTCATAGATATTTTCTAAATAGGACTTGGTTATGCACATGATGCACACCATTCAATTGCATGACAAGTGATAAGGAATCTAAATGAACATGAAGATGAAGGATACGATGAGCAAGGGCATTGACTAACAAACCTATCACTGCATCATATTCAGCCTAATTATTGGTGGCAGATCCAATGCACACGCCATTTGAAAGGACTAACGTATGCAAGGGGATAAAATGACCCAGGCTAAGGAGGCTAGATTCTTGGAAAAGAAACTTGCATGTTAGGCAGGGCCGATATATGGTGTGGATGATGGATCCATATGAAAGGTGCAAAAGATAATGGATGAGATGATGCAATCTACATAACTTCATGGCAAAAAAAAGACAAATCAAAGGATGTGGTATGAGTGGAATTTCTTGAGGTAGAGTGCTTTGGGAGAATTAGGAAGGAAATGGCCTTCAAAATCCTCTAAAGAAATTCCCCCTTACTTAAGTGTAGGGGTAATTAGGGGTAGACATAGCTTCCATGGTGTCCTCATTAGGCTGGGAGATGGGTGGATGGGAAGAATACTGACTACATGATGTGGCAGCATTACCTAATGCATCAACCTGAGAAATAAGGTTCACATACACATCGTCTTGAATGGTAGACGATGGACTGGTAGATGGAGGATCTACTGGTGTTGAGACCTGGGATTCTATCGAAAGAGGTTCGATAGAAGCATGCGTATAAACATTAGAAAAGTTTTCCTACGAGGAACTCAAGCATGATGACAGGTAAAGAATGGGGCATGTGTTGTCCATCATCTCGACATTGGGGGGAGGGATCAAAATAGTAGGGCCAGATTTTCCCTGTTTTGGTTAACTGGTGGTACCAAAATCCACAGGTAGAGGAGTAGAGGCTCCACTACGAGTGGCCTCATATTCATGAATCACCTCAAGAAAATCATGAAATTCATCGAGAGGAGGGCAACAATGGGAATAGTGGCCATGAAGATCACACAGGGCACAAGGATGGTTTGTGCAAAGAAATTTGAGTTTCTTTGGTGGGACTGGTAAGTTAACATGGACTTCCGGGATATTCAACTCAAGGAATGCTTCATGAACCAAATGTTTAAGTTGAGGAAGTTCATGACAAATTCTGGTGGCGTGCCCAACAATTTGACACAAAGTGCATGGGGGTGTCAGATTTGGGGCCTTAGGGACTGGAGGAGCTTAGGGAGCCTTGTCTTTCAAAAATTTCCTTTTGGCTTTGCCCCCGTGGCCAGATGCTTTCACAATAGGATCTGGTTCCTGTTGAGGTTGTGATGTAAGTGAAGCAATGGTAGGGGTCATGGGGACCAATTGAATCAGGGTCAAAGCATGATATGGTCTTGGCTGACCAGGCAGAATGTTTGCAGGGGGATCGATGTACCATATTGGGATCCCTAGAGTCATGTCAGGAAGGACCAACAAAGGCATGACAGGTACGGAAAAAATTCTTGGGGGGGAATAAGAAATGTACCTGGTCCACAAGATAATGTCCCAGTGGAATAGCTCCTGGATGGTTGAGACCTGGAGGAACAGTTCCTAGTGGGAACATAGGAGAGGCACCCACAAATGGAGGAGATCCTGGGGGGTGGGTCTAGAGGGTTCATCTAGAAGAGCAATAGTAGGATGCTAAGGAGCTAGTTATTGATCAGGTGTACGAGACTGTTTAAGAGAAACTCGTGACACTTGTAACATGAAAACACTCATGGAAGTAGGTTTAGAAATGGGAGGGGGAGGACCCAGGAAGGCACCTAACAATGAGGAATCTTTATAGACTCTGGGTGAAACACTGGTGGAATGAGTTGATGACTATTTATCAGACATTGACGAGATAATGGACTTGGGGGAGGTCACGGATGCTGGCTCATAGTAAGTCAAATGATCAATGGTAATGATCTTCCCTTCATGGGGGAAGCACATCTTCTGGAACACAGTGGATGCGATGACTAACATGGCATATGTGTAACTACAACTTAAGAGAATGTTGTGATCTAACGGGACATTAATGACTTCAATGTCAATGTGGACAATCTTTCCTACAAGGGTGACTGGATAGTTGTGGTACATGTCGAGGGGCCGGGAGGAGCATCCATACCAAGCATGTAAAGTGATGGTGGAGGGGGACAACTAAGGTGACTTTGTCTGTTTCCAAATAGCAACATACATCACACATGTGGATGTGACTTCATCGATAATACATCTGTAGATGATGGAATTACAGATTCTAACTAGTATTTGGAAAGAAACAGATGAAGGTAATGGGGGGTGCTATGATGTATCAATCGGGAAGAAAATCAAACGATCATCAGAAGGATCGACTGCAACCAAGGCGGTTAGTAGAGATTTTTTTTGGGAAGGGCACAACTAGAGGACTTCCAGTGTCGACATGGAAGTAGGTGATTGTGACAACTCATCTTCTATACTGTATGTATGGATAACTCTGTTAGAAGCAAAATTACGGCGTAATGGTCCATTTGGGATCTTAGGAATGGCCTCAACTTTAGGTTGAGGGATCTTTAAAGGACCATTTTGTGTCGTAAGAGGCTCAGTGGATATTTTGGTTTTGGACTCGGTAGCTGACGAAGTGGAGGGCTTGTAATATTGACATGACTGAGTTTGTAGGTTGATATTGGAGGGCTTAATCTCATCAGAGTTCATCAGAAGGATTTGGTTGTCACCGGGACTATAAGGTTGGGGGATGTGGGCTACTTGACTTGGCTTAGGTTGAGTAGAAACAAATCCTTGCTAAGGGAAGGGATTTGTGAGTACTATCATTTCAGATGGCGCAGGATTCTGAGGCGATTGTTGACCTCTAGAAGCTGCTTGAGCTTTCCACATCTAGCGCATCTGGGGTAATAGGGAACACTCATGTGTGTAGTGGCCATGTACACCACAACATGCACAAGGCTTGTTTGTATGAATAACATTGTTCTACTTGGGCTAGCCTCCCTGTTGTTGTTTGTTGGTGTTAGGTTGGTTCCCCTAGTGTTATAGACATTTTTGGGCACTGCAACCCCAATCATATATGTCCATAAACCAAGGGCTCCTAAGTCCCTAAAAGTATTGTTCCAACCCCTAAAAGAACAAGGTCAGCTGATTACATCATCTCCTAGAAGTTCTCCATGAAAAACTACTCAGAACTGGTCAAAACTGGACCATCTCACCTGCTCCATGGTCAAAGTGTGTTGCATGCCACCCAAATGCACACGGGAGGTGCGATGCATACTAAAAATCCATTCTATGGGGTGCGATGGCCGAGAGTGGACAAATGGCAGAGTCAATTTCCGAGGTGGAGGATCATGGAATCTTCCAAAAACTTCTCCTGTGACACTTGCCTCTCTGCATTCGCCCAGGGATGAGTAAGAGATCATCAATCTCCAAGTGGAATCAAGAACTACCAGAGAGAGGACACTAATCAAATCTCAGAAGCTGACTCACCCCCCCTTGCAAACATCTATATATGGATCCTTCATCCCAGAGATCCAGAGGCTGGAATTTTGTATCTTGTAAGGAAGTGTTGCTGGTTTCTTGGTGTAACATCATAGTGTTGGGTGATCTAAGCTTTTCATCAAGTGAAGAAGGGTTTTCTTGCTGAGAGGATGAAACTGGGTCAAAACAATTGGTTGTAATCCTCTTTTCTATTCCTGATATTAATAAAGCTATTCAAGTTTTCCTCCACATTCTTGTATGATTGATGATATATGCATATGTGTGGTCAATATATATCTGGTCCTATATTGTTTATGATAGTAGATCTCTGTTCTTGGATAGTCTTATGCTGCTTTGATTCTACAGGTGCTCTTTGAAGCTGGGTAGACGAGGAAGCGAGTGGCAAAGATCTATCAGAAGGGAGAGGAATCAAGCAAGGAACCAAGCGCAAGACAGAGGTTGGTCTCCTTTGTTCCCCTCTTATCTACTTCTCATAAAGGAAAACGAAAGTTGTTTTAGTTTGTTTGTTTCTAAGATAGCTACGAGTCTTAGTGGGACTAGCAGCTCTGCATAGACACTAGATTTCCCCATAACAAAATGGCGACTCCATTGGGGAACGAATAGATTGTTTGTTTGTCTATATTTGTTTGCTTTATAAACTTACTGACGGAGCCTAAAGTCAAGCCAGCTAGCCTTCAAACTGCATTTGCTATGCAAGTGCAAAGTAGATCAATGTTGCTTTAGTCTATCTTCGGGTTTTGTTTATGAAATGAAAAATCGATTTACAAACTCTCTAATTGCCCTTGTGGTGGCTCTAGTAACCTCCTTAGATCTACCCCTATGATTTATTTACTGATTATCACTTGCACGGCCTAAATCCCTGAACTGTCCTGCAAACTGTGATCAAGAACTGGATCAAAAGTCTCGCACTGTACCATCGCACCCTCTCTTCAAGGATATCAGTATGCATCTCACTTCCCATGTGTTGTAGGTGGGATGCATACTAGAATCCCTGTGTAACAGGTGCGCTGATCAGAAAAGGCTAATTTTGCCTCCAGACTTTGGTTTTTCTTCACTCTTTTTAGCTCTACTCAGGAGTTTTGCTGTCTGTAATCAGTATACCTCTATGGGAACCCCCTTCCTTTCCATTATTCCACCTCCATTGTGCAAAGAACTGTAAATGTTTTTATGTATTGTGAGCCATTTTCAGTTCTCTTTTACAAAGAAGTAGCGTAATTTAACTGTCGTTTCTTGATTTGGAAGTGTCGCAAGTGTCGTTTTTAGTCATAGAAGAGAATCCGATTGTTCTTGATAGTCGATTACACTGTTACTCTTGTATTTGATTTGAATTAGTAGTTTTTCAAGTGTCAAAAGCAATTTTTCAATTCCAAATCGCAAAGTGTCGTCATTGTCTTCATTTTGTCTTGAAAAGAAGATTGTTAGTAATGTTGCTTTGAAAAATAATTCAGATTTGCGCTTAGCTTTCTTTTTATCATTCACACATTAAGAAGGTTGAAAACAAATACATGCATGTGCATTTTCATTTAGACTATTTGTTGGTTTGATTTAGGACAATGCATATAGTGTGTGCTCTCTGCTCTATGTGGAAAGAATATCATCTACGATTTTCATTGCGAAAAGAAGATTAAACGATTGTTTATCATCTTAGATTTCATTTTAAGAATTGTATATCTACATCACGTGGTGAACCTGAAAGACAAATTTCTTAAACAAGATCAACTGTAAAATAAATTTAATGAATCTAAAAACTCTTTGGAACCTAATGCAAAACATTTAGAAGTTTGGGCTAGAGACATATTCCAGCGTCGTAAAGCCTGGTAACTATTGTTTTCATTGTTGGTTGGGTGATTCCTCCACTTTGAAACGACAAGTGCCAGTACGGACTTGTGCTCCCACGTACCGTCGAGTATATATTGGGAGACCACAATAGGCTATATCCTTTATCCATAGGAAGCCGTGTCTACCACCCTATCGATCGCAATGCACTGAACACAGCATTCGGGAAGAATGACTGTCGTACCGTAAAAAGTATTCTACAGTTTTGCGATTGGTTTGGTAATCCCTCTGTCTAGATTTCCAGAGTAGTCTCTTTCATTCCTTTTCAGACTCCTTAAAGGAAAAGGTCCATTTGAGCGCTTGTCACTTCAAGCTCATTAAAAATTGAAGGCGACTAAAGTCATCTTTTGTTTTTTCTTGACTCTTAAAAATTGAAAAAACGAGTTGTGTCAAAGCGTCTAAAATTTATTTTAATCAGAATAAACATCACCTTTCCTATGTTGGTCTTAGGTCGAGAAAATGGAGTCCACCAACCAAGGAGTTCCCCTTGGGGGAAATCCTAGTCCTTTATCCTCTTGGGAAGATGTTGGTGCACCTCATATGGCCACATTGTCGCTTCCAGGATTGACAATCGACCTGCCCATGTGGCTCTTCCCGACCTCTGTCATTCAGAACACTGTGAATCCTGAACAATCAAGTAAGAAACTAGACGATACCAAAGCTACCCCCCAACCTTATACTTCGTTCGATTCTCCCCCTCCTTCCTCTTCGCTTGATGCAGCTGGTAAAGCCCAAAGTCAAGTAACTAAGAAGAAGAAGGAGAAGAAGAAGAAAGAGAAGAAGAAGATGGAGCCAAAGACGGCAGGGGGCAACCAGGCATCATCTAGTGAAAATCCACACACTGCACTATCAAAGCCTAAATCTCCATGTGTCATTTGCAAAGGAGATCACTATCATCGAGAGTATCCCTGCCTCCCTTGGATGTTAAGGGACTGGTCTCCTCGTTTGCGCAATCCAGTGTCGACAACCTCTGATGATCATGTTGAAAGTACACCGTCAACTAGTGAAAGTGAAACGTTCGGACAGAAAATGAAAAGTAAATTCCCTTGTAAACTATCTGAAGGCAATCACACCATCCACTGTTGTCCCTCCCTAGATGAGGCTAAAAGAGTTTTGGACGACCGTCCGGTTTCACCGTTATGACTTCCTCCTGGATATATGAAACTCTTGCCAAGTCCATCACTAGTTGAAAATCCGACTGACACGCCATTGTGGTCGGTTGAAGCGTCTACCATTGAAGATAAACCATCTGAATCCACACCAGATGAAAGTCAAAAGGTCGAGGTGGCAGTTGACCCGGTCTTGCCTTCAGATGATACAGTCACCGGAGAGAATAAGAACAACACCATTCAAATTCTCTTCATAAACATAGACTCCGATGAACATGGGGGCAGTCTACCCGTTCCTTTACTGTAGGAAGGAAGTTCGTCAGAGTCATATCCAGCCATCTATTCGGTCCCACCTCCAAGCAATCTAGTTGTTTCCTTCGATTGGAATCTACTAGGTAGACCCCGTTTACCAACTAGTGTACCCTTTCGAATCATTGCTCAAATATACAGAATGGTCATGGCCGGTACCATCATAGATGATGGGGCTTCTGTGAGTATCCTTTCGTCAACTGCTTGGAAAGCGCTTGGTTTGCCATCACTTTTTCCTGAAATGAGAAATCTAACAGGCTTTGACAAAGGAACCAGTCGACCGTTAGGGATCCTTCCCAATGTGCTGATAACATTGAGAAAGAAAACCGTTCACATGAATGTAATGGTAGTCCAAGGACCCCTGGATTATAATCTACTCCTTGGACGTGACTATATTTATTGCATGGGAGCCATTGTCTCCTCAATCTTTAGAGTAATGTGTTTTCCGCATGAAGGAAGAGTAGTCAAGCTCGTAGACCAGCTTTCATTCCCTGGTTCACACATAGAAAATAGTCAAATACCATCCCTGAATGGTCTTTTCACACAAGGAATGTCTCATCAATCCCCAGTCCGTCCACCTGATGAGCGCGAGTGATTCGGGAGGACATGACTGAAACCCAAGGGGCATGCACCCTGGTCTATTTCGGCAGGAAAACCTTGGCTATAGGGTAGGTTTCCGCAAAGGATATATGACTGGTTTATGAGATTAGACTGGAATAAGATTCCTCCATCAAAGTTATGTGAGTGGAGGCAAGTTGCGCCACTCACCTTTGTCTATTTCGATAGACATCACCGAAGAAGTGTTTTGTCTGTAGTGCGGATATAACAATCTTTGGTAACCTGGAAATTTTTTCGCTATACCTGGGGGCATGCAAACCTTTTGGCATGCAAGCGAAGAGCGACCATTCATTTTGTAAATTTTTAGGTCCTCTAACCCTTTAAACTCATAGGATTGGTCATTTCCTAATTTACATAAAGAAAGGATGCGGGGCAAAGCTTGAAAAAATGCCATCGTAGACGAGACATCCTTATTATACGATTGGATTGAGTAGTTTTTATGTGGACTTCAAGCTCGTTAAAAATTAAACATAAGAAGTGAGCAAATGTTTCCCCCAGAGTTTAAGCTCATTCATTAGAAAATGAACTAATTTCCGGTAAATAACCATCGTGAATGAATTATCATCAGCCTTTGAAGCCTTGGTCGTGTTCTCATCATCACCTCCACTCTGTATTGGCCGATCATTCACCTCCATTTGATTGTTTACCCCTTTTGAGGAACAGCTGCGAAGAGTGATCCTGTTAGCCATCCTTGTGACACTGCTATGATTGGAAAATTCCAAACCTTACCTGGAATTAGATGCTACCCGAATTTATCACTCGTTCCTCGAAAAATGAGTCTCCTTTAAGCTCTTTTCATCTGACTTGTAGAATATGAAAATATTTCCGTGTAATTGGCCTTTCCAACTCGTTAAATTGACCGAAAGTTCTATCCCTCCTTTAGATTTTAATCTTTTTGGACCTGAGGGACTATTACACAAAAAGATCGAGTGTTTGTTTTCTGAGGCTCGTTAAAATTACCAAAAATTTATCCCTTTTGTATTATTTTATACTTTTTCGGACTTAAGGGATTATATGAAGAAAAAGGATTGTTGGAGTTTCCTTTATGTCCCTTTCAGAATCTCTAAAATTGAAAATTACTGAGTTATCTTTGTCGTTACACTCGTTAAAACCGAATAGTGACAAACTTGTCCATACCGACAAGAACGAGTTTCACTATCGCTAGGCTCGTTAAAACATAGCGATGGGTTTGCCCAAAGGGAAAATTATAGAACAAGCATATGTTATCCTCCTCAAGCTTGAAAAAAATAAAGAGGTACTGGTCAGCAACGATCGGGGAAAAATTGGGAAGAAAACTTGAAGAAACTTTATTGGTAGCAAGTTGCTCTTGAACATGACACTTTCACTCCACATCCGAGTCAGGTTGGGTTGTTTCATTCACTGGTCATATCACCATTGGTCCATCACACCATCCACATTTGGGGTTAACGCTACCAATCCATCATGTTAGTGTCGCCGATATGTTTAAGAGAAGTTGCTCAGAGAATTCACCTGTGTCTCATCCATTGCAATACATTTACGCTCCATTCTTTCATGACCGCCACCCTGAACCTTATATCATTAGATCGTTTTCACCTCCATTAAAATCATTTGCTCCATTCCATGTAATAGATGTGGGATTCACTAAGGCCCTCCTATGATGGATCGCTTTTTGTTGACATCAACTCATTATCCAGGAAGTCGATCTAGGAACAACCCTTTCAGTACTTTGAAGCTTGCATGCCTTAATGGCAAGTTTCTCACTTTCGGCGACAGGTTTACATCAATGGCCTTCGACCGAAAGATTTTGCGTGGTGTTCAACACCAAGTCCCTTATTCACACCACTTGAATTGTACTGTAGTACCTTGAGGGTCATCATCATTATCGGTGATTCCTCTCACGCCTATTAACAACTTACATCATTGGCTGGTAATCAGGCGATGTCTTTCCATGTTCAACTCCAGAACATCTCTCACATGGATCGACTTGTACTTTGAGTGAAGATCGAATGAGATTGAAGACCCCGGATCTAGTTTCATCCATCCGGGCTGCGATATATATTCAGGAAAATAAAGACATCAAATGTACATCATTGCTACATAGATAATGATCCAATCTAAGGGATGATGGCTCTACCAGAATCATCAGTCTACACACAGACGATTGTCTGTCTTATGTACATGAAAATGAATTTATAAAGCTAAGCATGGGAAATGGCCACCTCAACTAGATCATGAAAATATTATGAAGATAATGTATTGTATTATATCTTATTTCAGGTTGCCTTCCAGCTCGAAAAAACTTCGGATCCTCATGATAAAGCATTTCACCCGACATCAAAAGATTAATGACCTCATGCTTTAGGGGGCAACTGTTATAGGCATTTTTGGGCACTGCAACCCCAATCATATATGTCCATAAACCAAGGGCTCCTAAGTCCCTAAAATTGTTGTTCCAACCCCTAAAAGAACAAGGTCAGCTGATTACATCATCTCCCGGAAGTTCTCCATGAAAAACTACTCAGAACTGGTCAAAACTGGACCACCTCACCTGCTCCATGGTCAAAGTGCACTGCATCCCACCTAAATGCACATGGGAGGCATGATGCATACTGAAAAACCCTTCTATGGGGTGCGATGGGCGAGAGTGGACAAATGACAGAGTCAATTTGCGAGGTGGAGGATCATGGAATCTTCTAGAAACTTCTCCTGTGACACTTGCCTCTCTGCATTCGCCCAGGGATGAGTAAGAGATCCAGAGGCTGGAATTTTGTATCTTGTAAGGAAGTGTTGCTGGTTTCTTGGTGTAACATCATAGTGTTGGGTGATCTAAGCTTTTCATGAGGTGAAGAAGGGCTTTCTTGCTGAGAGGATGATGCTCGGTTAGAACAATTGGTTGTAATCCTCTTTGCTATTCTTGATATTAATAAAGCTATTCAAGTTTTCCTCCACATTCTTGTATGATTGATGATATATGCATTTGTGTGGTAAATATATATCTGGTCCTATATTGTTTATGATAGTAGATCTCTGTTCTTGGATAGTGTTATGCTGCTTTGATTCTATAGGTGCTCTTTGAAGCTGGGTAGACGAGGAAGCGAGTGGCAAAGATCTATCAGAAGGGAGAGGAATCAAGCAAGGAACCAAGTGCAAGACAGAGGTTGGTCTCCTTTGTTCCCCTCTTATCTACTTCTCATAAAGGAAAACGAAAGTAGTTTTAGTTTGTTTGTTTCTAAGATAGCTACCAGTCTTAGTGGGATTAGCAGCTCTGCATAGACACTAGATTTCCCGATAACACCTGGGGCTCACTAAACTAGTTACCTTGGTTACCCTCATTACCCTTGTTACCCTTCCCCTTATTCTTTTCCTTTGAATTTTGGCAATTGTTATCGCTCTGCTATGAAAACACCTAGCCTTCAGGGGGTGGTGGTTACTAGGGCTGAGGATGCATGGGATGCTACAACACTAATTTTTGAGGGGCTGGAGCACCAGGCTGTGCATAAGAAGGAGAAAGAGTTTGGCAGATGAGTTTGGGTCCAGGAAATATCTTGCAAGCAGCACAGACATAAATGTTGGAGGAACTGGTACCCCCCTACGGGTAGCCATAACTCCACTGAGGTTATGGCAAAGAGTTTGAAATGGATCCAATGATGCCATTGGTAGCATGAGATGCCTCTGGTGCATTGGCACTTCCATGATGAGGGAGGTCTGGAATGACGGTATAGACATAACGAGATTGGGCATAAATCATATCATATCTCAAAGCAGTATGGAGAGCTTCTTCCTCGGTTTGAAGAAAATGGGATGCGACATCTTTCCTAATGGGGGATAAAAGACTCTTAAGAAACCAATCTAGATAGACATGGTCTTCAAAAGGCAGGGCACGACATGTGCTCCTCCTTTGACGCCACTCCTGAACATGGTTAGAAAGGTGAGTGGCAGAGGACTGACGAAATGTGGTCAATAGCTCCGTACCAGTGTCGTACCAGAGAGGTAACTAGAAATATGAAAGGAACGCTTTAGCAAGCATTGCGAAAATGGAATGAGAGGCAGAGGGCTGGTCTACATGCCATTTTGTAGCATCTCCAATGAGAGTGCGTTGGAAGAGCCGAAGATGAATGGAGTCATTGGTTATGGAGTTTGACGAACACCACATGTGTAAGAATCAGACATGGTTGGTGGGATCCTCTCCAGCATTACCCTCAAACTTCAGGATGTTTGAAGGAAGCTTAGTCGGCATAGAGGGCCAATGAGCATCATGGTGTATGGGGTTGTTTATCAACTGGTTAAGATTAGGTAGACTTAACCCAACCATAAAGGGGAGCATGGGGGCTGCCAGAATAGTTCTTGAGACTATTCCACTTGATGTGACCACCAGGATAGAACCAAAGCCAACACTAGTTTGGGTTCCTGCAATAGCTACAGGTCTAGAGATGTTGAGCATATGTGGTGAAGGAGGTTCAGAATCAAATGAGGAATTAGAAGGACCAAGAGAAGAGTCGGTATGGGGACTCAGAGGGCTATGAACTTGAACCTGATGGGGAGGGGTAATATGCCCAAGCAGAAACTGGGGCTGAAGGCCTAATAGTCCCTGCGACATGCACATTGGTGGTATAATGATGGAAGGACACACAGAACATGGAAATGGTGAAGGGAGATCAACAATATATCTTTTCTCCCTAATGCAGTGAGATAAATTTACTATGTTAAGTCTTGGCTTAGCGGTGTAAACCAAGTGCCCTTCGCTTAAGGTGTTCTTGTGTGTGTAAGTGTATTAATTGATTAAGCCCAAATCGTGTTTGTAAAAAAGAAAAAATCTTGCTGAAAATAAATTGAAATAAATAACAAAAAATGAACAGAAAAATAATTAAGTAAACCCCACCCAAACTGGGTTTGCAAATGACTGTACTACTTGGTGGCTAAACCGATGGGAAATACAATAAAATGGTCAAGATATCAGAATTTCGGTGTTACTCAGATCAAGTGACACTAAGTTTCTGGAAAGTGGTGCAGCAACAACAAAAAACCAGAGAGGAAGATCACTACAAAAAGATAGGGAGATGGGTGACAACACTTAGGGCAATCAATGGGACCCTAAGGGAATGACCGAAAATTTTTAAATGTGAAACTATTGATGGTAGCAACCTATCTTAGCAGATCTTAAACAAAATATTGTAGATTTGGAAAATGTTGTTGAACGTGCTGCAGAAACTCAGACTTCTCACTCAGCTAAACTCCTCCTAGAAAGGTGGAAGTGTACTAAAAGCCCTAGGGGAGGATAAATTCGACTTCGAAGAGTAAAAAAGATTGGATCAATTCCTCAGTAGGATGAGGTAGAGGTCAAACACCCTATAGACAACCCTCAGCAAAACCCAGAAATAGATGTGAGAAAAACCCTCAAACCCAAAAATCGTAGGAACTGACTTGTTTTCTGCTGAAATCGCACTTTTTGGGTTAAAAGGTGTGTTCTGAAGTCCAAGTCACACTTTTTGGGTTGAAAACTGTGATTTATGTTATGAGGATCCCGGTCAGAAAATCTCAGAAAAAAGTGTCGCCTTTTTCACAGCTAGTTCCTGTGACCTACGGAAACGACTAGAAAGCTTGCGGAATTTAGAATTTTTTCAGATCTAGGGTTAAAAAACTAGAAAACATTAAGAAAATTGAAAAAATAAGAAACCCTAAGTTGAAAACCAAAGGTCAACTAGATTTCTAGATCTGAAGTATAAAACCCAGTGGAGTCGCCAATTTTGTTGTAGTGTTTTCTTCTCAATTATGTACGAAAAGAACCCATCTAATATTGTGGATGACAGATAGTATCAACAATATAAATGGCTGCTAAACATTGTAGATCTGTAGTTATTGATAGAAACACAACCTGCCAAAATTCTGATCTATTCTGCGATCATAGTTAAACAACGAAAGAAAGAGTAATAATCCAAATTATCCAATGGAAACCAGATATGTAAAGAATAATTTTAGAATAACACCTGTGAAGAGAATAGATAAATGTTACCAGTTCCCCTCTATGGGATGGGTTCTTGGTTATCCTCAAACGTCTTCAGCTTCTGTAGAGTCTCTCTCCTCTATAATGCATAAACCCAACAAAAATATGGTGTGCGACAATGAAAATAATCAGAGTTACAGCAGTGAGTGCAATAATGAAAATAATAAAAAGTGAATAATGAATCGAAAATCCTTCTATTTATAACAAAATATTGAGTTATCCTTGAATAATGAGCAATAATAAAATATTATTGATCCCATTCTTGGAATAACCACTTGGAATAATTTATTATATTTGTTTAGGAGAGAAAAAGTATTTAAACTTTTATTTAGAAATAATTAATAAATAAATGATTTATTTATCATCTCAAGGAATTAGTTAATGAATAATAAACAAATAAGGATTTATTTAACTATTCCTAAGGGATTTCTCAAATTTAACAAAGAATAATAATTATTTAGGGATTAATTAATTATTATTAGAGAGAAATAAGATAAATAATGATTTATCTGTTTATTTTTCATTATTGGAGAAAATTTGACAAGGAAGAATAATGTTGGCTTATATGGGCTTGACCAAGGTTCGGAAGAGTTATTTAGCCAAACAAATCTTGCAGCTCCTAGCCCTTTCGGCAACAACGCGCGGGGCGCGGACTAAGATCTCACCTCAGGTAGCAGGGGAGGGTGCTGGAACCCGGTTTCTGCACCCTTGGGATGTCTAGATGTGGTCTGGAGGTTTCACACACCGTTCTGTAGCCACATGCTGCTCTGCTTCCATGCAGATTGGTGGCTAGGCTATTCCTCACTACTATTTACTTTATAGATAAGATCTACTTGTGATGGTCTTTAAGCAAACATTTAATCAAGATAACCGGAGCGTGCATTTAACAGAGATACAGATTTGCATTAACCCAGAACATAAGCATGCACATAAAGAATCAATAGAAATACCAATCATAAATTAACCAGATCTACAATAGCTCAGATTAACACAATGTTTCAAAATCAACTTATCATTATTTCCACTTTATCACCGATACATCCAGATCTACCCTATGCACTCAGCTGCAGGGGTCCACGCACATAACTGCGGACTCTACTAGGCCTCTACACACACAGCTGTAGAGCCTCTATCTATCCCCCAATACCCTTGACTTGGACTTACAAACGTGCATATAACTTTCACAGACCCATAGCACTACAATTCATTCTCCTCAAAAAGTTTCCTTCTACCTTTACAGCCCCGCTCTATTTATACATTCCCATGGTCCGCAGACCATGGGTAGGCCAACCATGGGTGGACAACGCTTTGACTTGACCTTTTACATTTCGTGCTCCACATATTTTGGAGTTTTACAATATTTTTATCCTAACTTCTAGGCTTTTAGACCCAAAACTGTTACACGGGACCTCCGCTACCCAACAGTCCCCCAACACAATCATCGTGACTCATCCCGAGTCACTCATCGGTGCGGCGAGACATGCTGCCTTGGCTTTGCGGTTCACCTCCCTTTGAGTGACGCTCGTCATCCTGTTGCTTCTTCGTTGTCTCCTACAATGCTTCGTATGGCTCCTGCTTCGTTGTTTCTACAAATTCTCACGACCGATAATGCTCATTCTGCTCTGCTCGGTTAACACAAAACACCCCCTCATAGGATTTTAGCTCAAGTGGGGGAGCCGCATACGGGACCTCCTTGTACCACCATAGCCACTTCCTACCTTTGTATCTGCTCTTTGCACTATCTGCTACAACTTGTGTTGCAATTTTGCGAGACCCTTGCTACTGCTCACAAGATCCCAAACCTCAAGGTACATCAGATACTACTTATTAACTACATTTCTACCCATGGTCTCCATCTTTCTATCCTTTCTCTTTTCTGTTGTAGTTTGTCGGCCTGCACCTCGATGAGGCGGCGACATCCGAACAAATTCTACTTCGTGGCTCCAATTTTCTGGTACATCCCCTACTGTTGATTTTGAACTCTGCGTGGCGCCCGCAACTATCAGTACCATGTTCCCCGGAGAGCCTGGCCTTTCCATCAGCCATATCACCACCCTCGGGCTTACTCCTTGTGTAGAGATAATGAAAAGTTCCATATCGATAACCATCTTGTGTTTTCCAAAAGTGTAGGTCGCCTGATGGATGCCCCTTTGTGATTTATAAGCATGTCAAATTTCAAATTTACTGGCTCCCACCTATTCTGGCATCCTCGTGTTAAACCTGTGGTAGCTCGTTCCATATCTGGCTCGTACCCCTTCTCTTAATTTCCCACCACCTGCTGCCTTGTGCCATAATGCAGACATCTTGTCATGAATAGTGACAACAATGGTCACCTCTACTCTTAGCAACACAGTAGCACACTCCTTTCTGCGCAACCACGACCTTTGTGATTGGCCACATCTGCGGGTATCCTAGTAATCACGCCACTTTCCCCCAGACTACTTTATCGTCCCACACTCTCTTTCAACTGGCTAGACTGGTGAGACTGTCCCTCGGACGATTAGTTAGGTTGCCGGCCCACCCGTGTAGAACTTCAAGCAACTGCCATTCACTCTTCCCGAGAAGGGGTCTCCATTGAGTTTGGCAAGCTGAATCGTGCCCCCATCGGTAACCTCTCTGATGACATAGGGTCCCAACCAATGCATTCAAAGTTTGCCAGGGAATTTCTCGAACTTACTGTCATATAGTAATACTAGATCGTCCTCCTTGAAGGTGCTGTTATAGACATTTTTGTGCCTTACAGCATTGAGCATGAAATGTCCATAATCTAAGGGATCCAAAGTCCCTAAACATGTTGTTCCTACCCCTAGAGGAACAAGGCTAACAAACCATAGCAATTCACAGAAGTTCTCCACCAGAAACTGCTCAAGAACAAGTCAATTCAGGATCATTTCAGTGGCTACACTAGCTGTTTGCGCTGAATGTCAAAGCCAACACTGGCTACCTACGCTGAATGTCAAAGGGAACACTGGCTACCTGCGCTGAGTGAGAATGGACATGTGGTAAGTTCATTTCTCAAGGTGTCAAAACCCAGGAAGCTTCCAAAATGACACTTGCCTCAGGGAATTCAACTGGTGATGAGTAAGAGGTTCCAAATCTCCAAGTGGAAGCAAGAACCTCCAAGTGGAATCAAGAACTGACAGAGGGAGAGGACACTAGTCAGATCTCAAGCTGACTCATCCTCTCTCCAAACATCTATATATAGATCTCTCCTCCATGAGGTTAGGGAGGCTGGAATTTTGTTATTGCAAAGAATTGTTGTTGGTTTGAGATTGGAATCATTGGGTGCTTAATGCTTTGAAGGGGGTGAAGATAGGAATTCCATTTGCTGGGAAGGAGATGCTGGATTGGAGCCCTCTGGGTTGTATCTCTTCCTGAACCTTGTTATTCATCAATAAAGCTATCTTGGTTTCTCCTATATACTAATGTATTTTTGATGTATGATTGCATTAGTATGTTTAGTTTACTTCTAATCCTGAACTAGTTATGAATATGAATCCATGTCTTGTGTAGTGTTCTCTTCTTGTGATCTTGCAGAAACCTCTTGAAGCTAGGGCGAGCGAGAAGGCAAGTAGCTGGGAACTCTCCAAGAGAAGAGAAACCGGGTCGAGGGACAAACGGAAGACACCGGTTAGTCCATCCATCTCTCTTCATTCTTAATTCATAAAGGAAGAATACTAGAATAGCTGTCTCTGTTTGTTGCTAAGGCACTGTCACACCTTAGGTGGATAGGATCGTCCTGCATAGGCATTTTTCCCCCAACAAATTGGCGACTCCACCGGGGAGATTTGTTTAGTCATTTTATTTGAGTTTCCATCATTGTTTGTTTCATAGACTCAACAGCGACAATCGAACTGCATCTGCTATTCTCAGATGCAAAGTAGACAGTTGCTGCCTTGATCCAATCACTGGATTTGTCTATGATCTGAACAATGGACTCACAAATGATTTGATGATCCTTTGTGATAGATCTTAGTACTCCCTCAAAGCATCCCTTTGATTGTACCTTGCTTGTTGCTTTTATTTGGCCTAAAACAGTAGATTAAATAGCAATCTGTGACCCAGAACCCAGTGAGAAACTCTCGTTTCTCCTTCAGCGCGACAGCTGTGAAGAGGTTCTGCATTTCAACGCAGGTCCTGTGAAGGCTACCTGCGCTGAATGTCAAAACCCCTGTGTTGAGGTTGCGCTGAACCAGTTTGGCCTTGTGCAGCTGGGGTTCTCTGCTCTGTTTTGCCTTGTTTTGATCTCTGATTTTTGCAGCCTGTAACCAGCATAGGTACCAGTCTGATAACTCCTTTTCTCTGCTTAAATTCCGCCTCCTTTTGTACAAAAAGACTGTGAGTGTTTTTATGTGTTTTTGGCATCATTTACAGTTTTCCTTTGCATGAGTGAAATAATCATCCTGTAGCCCTTGATTCAGATCTGTCGATTGTGATCTTAGAAGAGAGTTCATTGGCTATTTGCAGTTGATTATACATTTTCTTTTGCTTACTGGTTTGAGTTTGTCTCTTTTAAGTGTCGAAACAAGTGTTCATTTCGGAAATCGTTAAGTGTTGTAATCTCTTCTACCCTCTCTGATTTCGAAAAAGTCAACTTGTTTGTATTTGTCATTTAAAAGCAAATTCAAAGTTGTACAAAAAGCTTTCTTTGTAGGCATCAATACTAAGAAAGTGGAAAACAAACACCTGCATTGTGCATTTGCATTTTTGATAGTTTGCATGTTTGATTTAGGAAAAGTGCATTAGAGTGTGCTGATTGCTCTTTGAGAAAAGATGGTGTCTTTCTTTTCCCTTAGTAGCTAGGATTTTCAAAGTTGAAAAGATATAAAGCTTGCTTATCATCTTTAGACTGCATTTAGGAATTGTACCATACATCTCGTGGTGAACCTCAAAAGGCAAACTTCTAAAAAGATCAACCTAAAATAAACTGAATGAACTTAATAACGCTTTGCAACATAACGCACAACATAGAGGTCTAGGCTAGAGACGTGTTCCGGCGTCGTAAAGCCTGGTGACTGTCGATCTCGTTGAAGGTGGGTGATTCCTCCTGAGGGACGATAGCGCCAGTACGGATTGTGCTCCCACGTACCGTCGTGTATATATTGGGAGACCCCTATAGGCATAAAACCTTTATCCTTAGGAAGCCGTGTCGACCGCCCTACTGATCGCAATGCACTGAACACAGCATTCAGGAAGATCGACTGCTCGTACCTTAAAAAGTATTCTGCGGTTTTGCAAAAAGTTTGGCACACCCTCTGCCTAGAACTCTAGAGCAATTTCTTTTGGCCTTTTTCAGACTCTATAACAGAAAAATTCCATCCGAGCATTTGTCACTTCGGGCTCATTAAAACATCGAAGGAGACTAGAGTCATCTTTAGCTTTTTCTCGACTCTTTAAAAGTGAAAAAGAAAGTTGTGTCTAAAGCATCGTTAAAATTTATTTTAAACGGAACAATCACCCCTATTCCTGCATTGATCTTTAGGTTGAAAAAATGGAGCACACCAACCAAGGAATTCCCCTTGGTGGAAATCCTAGTCCCTTCTCCTCTTGGGGAGATGTTGGTGTGCCCCATATGGCCACATTGTCGCTTCCAGGACTGACAATTGGCCTGCCGGTCTGGCTCTTTTCAACCAATGTCGTTCAAAACACCACTATTCCTGAACAGTCAAATCAACAGTTAGACCAGACCAGAGTTACCCACCAGCCTTCTACTTCATCTAATTCTCCTCTCCTCCTTCCTCTTCGCTTGACGGAACTGGTAAAACAAAAAACCAAGTTCCTAAGGAGAAGAAGGAAAAGAAGAAGAAAGAGAAGAAGAAGAAGGAGCCAAAAGAGACTGGGGGCAAACAAGTGGTGTCTGACAAAAATCCACACACAGCACTGATTAGGCCTAAATCGCCATGTGTCATATGCAAGGGAGACCACTTCCACAGAGATTGTCCCTACATCCCTCAGATACTAAGGGACTGGTCTCCCCGTTTGCACAATTCGGTGGCGTCAACCTCTGATAGCCATGTTGACAGCACACCGTCAACTAGTGAAAGTGAAGCCACAGGATAGAGAGGGAAAGCTAGATTTCCTTGCAAACTGTGTGAAGGCAACCATGCCATCCACCGTTGTCCCTTCTTAGACGAGGCTAAAAGAGTTTTGGAAGATCGCCCGATTTTACGAGCGCAACTTCCTCCTGGATATCAAAAACTCCTGCCAAGTCCTTCACTAGTTGAGAACCCGGCTGGCCCGCCCAGGTGGTCAGCCGAAACACCTATCATTGAGGATGAACCGTCTGAATCCATACCTGACGAAAGTCAAAAGGTTGAGGCGGCAGTTGACCCAGTTTTTCCTTCAGAGGCTCTATCTTCGAATGATAACATCACAGAGGAGAATAAAGATGACACCGTCCAAATTCTCTTCATCAACACAGACTCCGACGAACAAGGGGGCAATTTGCCCATTCCTTTATCGCAGGAAGGAACTTCGTCAGAGTCATACCCAGCCGTCTATTCGGTCCCACCACCAAGCAACCTGGTTGTGTCCTTCGACTGGAACCAGCTAGGCAGACCCCGGTTGCCAGCAAGCATACAATTCAAAATGGTAATGGCTGGCACTATCATTGATGAGGGGGCATCTGTGAGTATCCTTTCCTCTATTGCTTGGAAAGTGCTTGGTTCGCCAGCGCTTTTGCCTGAAATGAGAAATCTATCAGGCTTTGATAAAGGAACCAGTCGACCTTTAGGGATCCTCCCCAATGTGCCCATAACATTGAAAGGGAAGACCATTCAAATGAACGTGATGGTCGTTCAAGGACCCTTGGATTATAACCTACTCCTTGGATGAGACTATATATATTGCATAGGAGCCATCATCTCCTCACTCTTTAGAGTAATGTGTTTTCTGCATGAAGGAAGAGTGGTCAAGCTCGTGGACCAACTTTCATTTCCCGGATCACGCATCGCAAATAGTCATATACCATCCCTAAATGGTCTCTTCACGCAAGAAATGTCTCAACCCACGGTCCGTCCTCCTGATGAGCGCGAGTAATCTGGGAGGGTATGACTGGAACCCAGGGGGCATGCGTCCTGGTCTGCTTCAGCAGGAAAACTTTGGGTATAGGGTAGGTTTCCGTGGGAGAATATGACTAGTCTGTACCCCGTCCGTGGTTGGAAGAGGGGTTGTTCTGGAATAAGATTCTCTTGTCAAAGTTATGTGTTTGGCGCTCATTGTCACTCACCTTTGTCTATTTCGGTAGATATCGCCGAAGAAGTGTTTTGTTGAAAGAATAACAGAACAATCTTTGGGTAGCCTGAAAGAGGTAGGGCTCTCCCGGTAAAACAAATGTTTTATTTGCAAATTGAGGGGTAACCTTGAAATCGTACTTCATGCCTGGGGGCATGCAAACCTTTTTAAGTGCAAGCAAGGGGCGGCTATTTATTTTTTAAATTTTTAGGTCCTCCCTTTAAACCTGTAGGTCTAACCCTTTAAACTCGTAGGATTAGTCGTTTCCGAACTTGCATAATGAAAGGATGCGGGGCATAGCTTTGTAAGATGAAGCTCCATAAAAAATAGAATCTTAATGAGACATTCTTATCATATGACTGGGTAATCAAGCAGTTTTAGCACACAGTTCATGCTCGTTAAAAAATAAACGCAAGATCCGAGCAGTTTTAGTGCATAGTTCATGCTTGTTAAAAAATAAACATAAGATCGAGCAAATGTTTCCACCCGCGTTTAAGCTCGTTAAAAAATGAACTATCCCGGTAAATAACCACAGTGAATGTAATATTATCAGCCATTAAAGCCTTGGTCGTGTTTGCACTGTCACCTCCACTTTTCCATTGGCCGATCATTCACCTCCATATGTTTGTTTACCCATTTTGAAGAATAGCTGCGAAGAGTGATTTCACTAGCCATCCTTGTGACACTACCGTGATTGGAAAATTCCAACCTGTACCTGGAATCAGCTGCTAACCCGTTTTATCACTCGTTCCTCAAAAGACGAGTCTTCTTTAAGCTCTTTTCATCTGACTCGTAAAATATGAAAAGATTGCCGAGTTTTGGCCTTCCAACTCGTTAAAGCGACTGGAAGAGCTATCCCTCCTCTAGATTTTAATCTTTTTGGACCTGAGGGATTATTGCACAAAAAGATCGAGCGCTTGTTTTGTTCGGCTCGTTAAAACTATCGAAAATTCATCCCTTCTGTATTGTTTTATACTTTTTCGGACTTAAGGGATTAGAAGATGAAAAACGACTTTTGGAGTTAACTTTATGTACCTTTTCAGACTCTCTAAAAATGAAAAGGACCGAGTTATCCTTGTCGTTAGACTCGTTAAAATCATTAAATAGCGACAAACTTGTCTTTAGACGAGAACGAGTTTCACTATCGCTAGGCTCGTTAAAACATAGCGATGGGCTTGCCCGAAGGGCAGGTTATAGAACAATCATATGTTATCCTCCTCAAGCTTGACAAAAATAAAGAGGTACTGGTCAGCAATGACTGGGGAAAAATTGGGAGAAACTCAAGAAAACTTTGATGGTAGCAAGTCGCTCTTGAACATGACACTTTTCCTCCGTACCACAATCGGGTTGGGTTGCTTCATTCACCGGTCACATCCATGGTCTCGCCACACCATCCATATTTGGGGTAATGTTCAAGAGAAGTCGTTCAGAAAAGTCAACCGTGTCCCATCCACTGTCGTACATTATCCTTCATCCTTTCATGACCGCCACCCTAAATCATATGTCACAGATCGTTTTCACCTCCATCAAAATCAATAGCTTCGTTCCGTGTCACTGATGTACTTTGAAGTTGATCTAGGAACAACCCCTTCAGTACTTTGAAGCTTGCATGCCTCAATGGAAAGTTTCTCACTTCCGGCGACAGGTATACATCAATGGCCTTCGACCGAAATATTTTGCGTGGTGTTCGATGCCAAGTCCTTTATTCACACCACGTGAATTGTACTGCAGTACCTTGAGGGTCATTATCATTATCGGTGATTCCTCTCGCGCTTGTTAACGGTTTACATCATTGACCGGTAATCAAGCGATGTCTTTCCATGTTCGACTTCAGAACATTTCTCACATGGATCGACTTGTACTTTGAGTGAAGATCGAACGAGTTTGAAGACCCCAGATCTAGTTTCATCCATCCAGGCTGCGATATATATTCAGGAAAGATAAAGACATTGACATGTACATCATTGCAGCAGATAATCATCCTACTCAAAGGATGATAATTTCTTCAAAATTATCAGTCTATCATCAGACGATTGTCTGTTCTATGTATAGAAAAATGAATTTATAAAGCTAAGCATGGGAATGCCCGCCTCAGCTAGATCATGAAAGCAGTATGAAAAATAATGTATTGTATTGTATCTTATTACAAGTCTCCTCCCAGCATTGGATGAACTTCGGATCCCCCTGATAAAGCATTTCAGCCGATAAACGGCCTCATACTTTAGGGGGCAACTGTTATAGACATTTTTGTGCCTTACAGCATTGAGCATGAAATGTCCATAATCTAAGGGATCCAAAGTCCCTAAACATGTTGTTCCTACCCCTAGAGGAACAAGGCTAACAAACCACAGCAATTCACAGAAGTTCTCCACCAGAAACTGCTCAAAAACAAGTCAATTCAGGATCATTTCAGTGGCTACACTAGCTGTTTGCGCTGAATGTCAAAGCCAACACTGGCTACCTATGCTGAATGTCAAAGGGAACACTGGCTACCTGCGCTGAGCGAGAGTGGGCATGTGGCAAGTTCATTTCTCAAGGTGTCAAAACCCAGGAAGCTTCCAAAATGACACTTGCCTCAGGGAATTCGACTGGTGATGAGTAAGAGGTTCCAAATCTCCAAGTGGAAGCAAGAACCTCCAAGTGGAATCAAGAACTGACAGAGGGAGAGGACACTAGTCAGATCTCAAGCTGACTCATCCTCTCTCCAAACATCTATATATGGATCTCTCCTCCATGAGGTTAGGGAGGCTGGAATTTTGTTATTGCAAAGAATTGTTGTTGGTTTGAGATTGGAATCATTGGGTGCTTAATGCTTTGAAGGGGGTGAAGATAGGAATTCCATTTGCTGGGAAGGAGATGCTGGATTGGAGCCCTCTGGGTTGTATCTCTTCCCGAACCTTGTTATTCATCAATAAAGCTATCTTGGTTTCTCCTATATACTGATGTATTTTTGATGTATGATTGCATTAGTATGTTTAGTTTACTTCTAATCCTGAACTAGTTATGAATATGAATCCATGTCTTGTGTAGTGTTCTCTTCTTGTGATCTTGCAGAAACCTCTTGAAGCTAGGGCGAGCGAGAAGGCAAGTAGCTGGGAACTCTCCAAGAGAAGAGAAACCGGATCAAGGGAAAAACGGAAGACACTGGTTAGTCCATCCATCTCTCTTCATTCTTAATTCATAAAGGAAGAATACTAGAATAGCTGTCTCTGTTTGTTGCTAAGGCACTGTCACACCTTAGGTGGATAGGATCGTCCTGCATAGGCATTTTTCCCCACAACAGGTGCGCACCTTAATATGGCAATCATGCCATGCTTTCTCTCGATATTTCTATACTTGCTGATGGTAACTAGCCAAAAACCATTCCTCCTCCTGTTCCTCTAGCTGTGCGAGCCATTCTTCCAAAGCCCCGCAGTTTACCATACCTGTTGTTGCCACTATCCGTAGACTAGGAACAATTTATTCCATAGGCATAACAACATCCTTGCCATAGACTAACCAAAGAGGTGGCTAGCCCATCAACTTCTTGCATGTGGTTTGGTATGCCCATAGCACAGCAAGGATATTCAAGTCCCAGTCATTTCACTGCACATTACAGACCTTGGTCAACGCAGTCTCCAAGATTTTGTTGAATGCTTCAACAGTCCCAATCACTTGCGGGTGGTATGGGGTACTATGTTGGTGATATATCTAGAATTCCTCAATGAGGGCACTGATAGTTTCATTCAGAAAATGCATTCCTCGATCACTGATAAGAATTTTGGGACATCCAAACCCGGTCAGTATGTTCTCGAGCAAAAACTTCGCAACTATCATAGCCGTGCAGTCCTTAACCGGTTGTGCCTCTGCCCATCAAGTCAAATATTATGTTGCGGTGATGATATAGCGCGCACCTGTCTTCCCTCACAGTGCGATAGGTCCTATGAAGTCAACTACCCACTTCTTGAATGGCTATAGCATCATCTATGGCTTGAGCGGCATTTCGTCTCTCTACGATGGTTTCTCGATTCGTTGACAGAGGTCGTGTTATAGACATTTTTGTGCCTTACAGCATTGAGCATGAAATGTCCATAATCTAAGGGATCCATAGTCCCTAAACATGTTGTTCCTACCCCTAGAGGAACAAGGCTAACAAACCACGGCAATTCACAGAAGTTCTCCACCAGAAACTGCTCAAAAACAAGTCAATTCAGGATCATGTCAATGGCTCCACTGGCTGTCTGCGCTGAATGTCAAAGCCAACACTGGCTACCTGCGCTGAATGTCAAAGCCAACACTGGCTACCTGCGCTGAGTGAGAGTGGACATGTGGCAAGCTCATTTCTCAAGGTGTCAAAACCCAGGAAGCTTCCAAAATGACACTTGCCTCAGGGAATTCGACTTTGATGAGTAAGAGGTTCCAAATCTCCAAGTGGAAGCAAGAACCTCCAAGTGGAATCAAGAACTTACATAGGGAGAGGACACTAGTCAGATCTCAAGCTGACTCATCCTCTCTCCAAACATCTATATATGGATCTCTCCTCCATGAGATCTGGAGGCTGGAATTTTGTTATTGCAAAGAATTGATGTTGGTTTGAGATTGGAATCATTGGGTGCTTAATGCTTTGAATAGGAATTCCATTTGCTGGGAAGGAGATGCTGGATTGGAGCCCTTTGGGTTGTATCTCTTCCTGAACCTTGTTATTCATCAATAAAGCTATCTTGGTTTCTCCTATATACTGGTGTATTCTTGATGTATGATTGCATTAGTATGTTTAGTTTATTTCTAATCCTGAACTAGTTATGAATATGAATCCATGTCTTGTGTAGTGTTCTCTTCTTGTGATCTTGCAGAGACCTATTGAAGCTGGGCGAGCGAGAAGGCAAGTAGTTGAGAACTCTCAAAGAGAAGGGAAACTGGATCGAGGGACAAACGGAAGACACCGGTTAGTCCATCCATCTCTATTCATTCTAATTCATAAAGGAAGAATACTAGGATAGCTGTCTCTGTTTGTTGCTAAGGCACTGTCACACTTTAGGTGGATAGGATCGTCCTGCATAGGCATTTTTCCCCACAACAAATTGGCGACTCCACTGGGGAGATATGTTTAGTCATTTTATTTGTGTCTCTATCATTGTTTGTTTCATAGACTCAACAGCAACAATCGAACTGCATCTGCTATTCTCAAATGCAAAGTAGACAGTTGCTGCTTTGATCCAATCACTGGGTTTGTCTATGATCTAAACAATGGACTCACAAATGATTTGATGATCCTTTGTGATAGATCTTAGTACTCCCTCAAAGCATCCCTTTGATTGTACCTTGCTTGTTTCTTTTATTTGCCCTGAAACCGTAGATTAATCAGCAAACTGTGACCCGGAACCTAGTGAGAAACTCTCGTTTCTCCTTCAGCGCGAACCCTGTGAAGAGGTTCTGCATTTCAACGCAGGTCCCGTGAAGGCCACCTGCACTGAATGTCAAAACCCCTGTGTTGAGGTTGCGCTGATCTAGTTAGGGCTTGTGCAGCTGGGGTTCTCTGCTCTGTTTTGCCTTGTTTTGATCTCTGATTTTTGCAGCCTGTAACCAGCATAGGTACCAATCTGATAACTCCTTTTCTCAGCTTAAATTCCGCCTCCTTTTGTACAAAAAGACTATGAGTGTTTTTATGTGTTTGTGGCATCATTTACAGTTTTCCTCTGCATGAGTGAAATAGTCATCATGTAGCCCTTGATTCAGATCTGTTGATTGTGATCTTAGAAGAGAGTTCATTGGCTGTTTGCAGTTGATTATACATTTACTCTTGCTTATTGGTTTGAGTTTGTCTCTTTTAAGTGTCGAAACAAGTATTCATTTCGAAAATCGTTAAGTGTTGTAATCTCTTCTACCCTCTCTGATTTCGAAAAAGTAAACTTGTTTGTATTTGTCATTTAAAAGCAAATTCAAAGTTGTACAAAAAGCTTTCTGTGTAGGCATCAATACTAAGAAAGCAGAAAACAAACACCTGCATTGTGCATTTGCATCTTGATAGTTTGCATGCTTGATTTAGGAAAAGTGCATTAGAGTGTGCTGATTGCTCTTTGAGAAAAGATGGTGTCTTTCTTTTCCCTTTGTAGCTAGGATTTTCAAAGTGGAAAAGATATAAAGCTTGGTTATCATCTTTAGACTGCATTTAGGAATTGTACCATACATCTTGTGGTGATCCAGAAAGGAAAACTTCTAAAAAAGATCAACCTAAAATAAACTGAATGAACTTAACAACGCTTTGTAACTTAACGCACAACATAGAGGTCTAGGCTAGAGACGTGTTCCGGCATCGTAAAGCCTGGTGACTGTCGATCTCGCTGATGGTGGGTGATTCCCCCTGAGGGACGATAGCGCCAGTATGGATTGTGCTCCCACGTACCGTCGAGTATATATTGGGAGACCCCTATAGGCATAAAACCTTTATCCTTAGGAAGCCGTGTCGGCCACCCTACTGATCGCAATGCACTGAACACAGCATTCAGGAAGATTGACCGCCCGTACCTTAAAAAGTATTCTGCGGTTTTGCGAAAAGTTTGGCACACCCTCTACCTAGAACTCCAGAGCAGTTCCTTTTGGCATTTTTCAGACTCTATAATGGAAAAAGTCCATCCGAGCATTTGTCACTTCGGGCTCGTTAAAACATCGAAGGAGACTAGAGTCATCTTTTGCTTTTTCTCGACTCTTTAGAATTGAAAAAGTAGGTTGTGTCTAAGCGTCATTAAAATTTATTTTAAACGGAATAATCATCACCATTCCCTCGTTGATCTTCGAAGTTAGTCTCTTTTCATCGTAAGTTCTTGTAGAATCGCTAGAAAATATTTTGGATAGACTAGATATGTCTGAACAACCGTCGACATCCAAGACTGTGTCATCCGACACAGCAGCGGCAGAGCCTCCTGCTGCTACCCCAACGATGTTCGATGGTATACCATCTGTCCCGGCAAGTTATCAACAACAAGCCGGAGTCCCATCAGGGACTGCTTTGACGACATGGTTAGTTCCTATTTCTTCATTCGGATTATCATCTGGTATTTCTTATGTTGAAACTCAACAAATTGATCCAATGTGTCTTCAAAGGCCAATCTGCCCTTTAAGTACTGGATTGCCACCATATGGAGGGCAGTATGCCTTTTCATTGTTCCCTCCCGGAGAACAACCATATGGGAGTTTACAACAAAGTTCAGGTCAAACTGGAATTACATCCAGCGGTTGGATACCAATACTACCTCAGCAACCAAGGGTTGTATATTCAATGCAACCAGTCCAACCTGTGTCGAATATTCCCACTATACCTGCTATGGTTACTGCATCACAAGTACAAGCGCTACCTATTGTATGTCAACCCCAACAGCCTCAGGTTGCAATACAATAGCCTCTTGTCTCAACGACTCAATCCCAACCTCAGGTTAGTGCCTCCTTATCTGGAGCGACTCAGGATCAAACAAGTACTGTGACTCCTCATCTTGGTCAATCATCCAGTATTGGTCAACAGCAAATGGTTCAACAACCAGAGCTGGTTCAAACTCAACAACCCCCATTCCAGCAATCATATCAAGGACCTGAGCAACAAGTCTTTGTAAGTAATGGGCAATCGCATTTCCAAAGGGGTAATCAACAACCATATTATAATGGTTATGCCCATCAACCTTGTCAAAGTTGCCAGCATCAAATACATTATGCTGGTATGCAAAGACCCACTGCTCAGGCGATTCCATCTTATCCTGGGTATGCTTCGCCTAACCTGAATCAACAGTTGCCCTTTGTAGCAACTCTAGAATTACCAGATCTAAACTGACTGACGAATGATCCAATTGCTTATGCCCCTTGGTGGCCAGCGATTCCGCATAAACTTCCGTCAGATATTCCTAAATTTAATGGAAATCCAGGTGAAGATCCGTCGAATCATGTGATGACATTTCATCTGTGGTGTTCATCAAACACCCTAAACGATGATTCGATTAGGCTTCGCCTTTTTCAGAGGACGTTAACTGGTCCAGCGGAAAAATGGTATATTGAATTGCCTAGAGCTTCGTTCAACAACTTCAGTACCTTAGCCACGACTTTCTTAACCCATTTTCAATTACCGATAAGGTATGAAACGGGAACGGAACTCCTAACCAACTTCAAACAGACAACGGCCACTCACATATCTGATCATATACATGAGTGGCGACGTCGTCGTAGGATGGTAAAAACGTACGTTCCCGATCAGCTATTAGCTGAATGGTTTATCAAATCCTTACTTCCTACAATCACGGAAGATGTGGCAAACGGGGGAGTCGTAACGGAAGAGCAAGTCATCGCTTGTGGGCAATATCTGGACTTGGTCTATACTCAGTCTGGCACGCTCTACGACAAAATACCTGATGCCCCTAGACCGGAATTCTCAATTCCTCCTCCTCCTAAATCAAACAATGACTCTCATGCCATCGATGGCGTGATTGGCATGACAGACACGAAATCGACAAAGGCTACATCTAAAAGGGCCCGTAAGATTTCCAGTCAAAATGCAAATGAGGAACTTCTTTCCTCGGAAGTAAATGTCGTGTCGACCGACAAGGGCAAACAACTAAAGCAACCAGGGGGCAAGAAGAAAAAGAAAGGGAGAAAAAGGAAATCCCCTACGGGGTGTCATATATGCGATGAGGATCATTGGACGAGAGATTGTCCACATATAGCTGAAGTTAAGAAACTCTTTAAGAGTTCAAAAACGTCAGCAGTATTGACTGATCCGTTTCCAAGCCCAGGTACCAAACTGGTTGCTAATCAAAATGCTTCCCGGTCCCAAGTGCTTATGTTGTCTACCTCAAAGCAGCAAAATGATGCTTTGGCAAGGAATAAAGATTACGGGAATCCACAGGTATCGAATAACAAGGCTAATGAACAACCTAGTAGTTCGAAAACAACTTTGACCAAAGTTGTGCCACCCAGCATTCCTGAACAAATGATAAAGTCGCCAAAGGGAGTAGTGTACAAGTCGACATTTAATCCTCGTGCAAAAATAACATAGAATTATAATATAATAGAGGACCTGGCCCAATCGTCGTCCGCTATGTCGACGCTTGAGGTACCGCAAAATTGCCTCTCCCAAGAGCAAGCTTTATTATCAGCAATAGGTGAAATTGACCCAATGGACTCCAATCTTGTGGCCTTTTATCATAAAGGATATGACCCTCAGTTACTAGCTCAACTAGCTTTCCTTATTCAAGTGAAAGCCCTCAACAAAACTGTTCATCAAACAATTATTGATGAGGGGGCATCTACGTGTATTATGTCGATACGTTGCTGGAAAAATTTAGGCTCACCACCCTTGTCGCGATCTTCAACAACGATAAAAGCATTTGATGGACGATCATACACTCCATACGGGATTTTAAGTAACTTGAAAGTTGAACTAGGGGGAAAAACAGTAGAAGTTGATGTTGAAGTAATCGACGGAAACCTCGATTACAACATCTTACTGGGAAGGCCCTGGATATATGCCATGGCCACAGTTGTGTCGACCTACTTCAAGAGGATTGCATTTCCCTTTCAAGGAAGAATTACAATCATCGACCAACAAACATTTCTCCCCAATAGTTCACAAGTTACGGGAAGCATTCCAATGATTCATGGAAGCAATCATTCGCTTCAAAATATTGGAGTAGGTCTCCTAAAAGACCCTGCCTTAATGGGTACTTTTGCCCTACCGCCTGCAAGTAATCTGGCGGAAGTGGCCACAGTGGAAACCTACAATATGAAATCTTCTATATCTAATGGATTCAGAAGATTCCTAAACATTTTGTCAGCGTGGATCATCGCCCTAATAGAAATACTGTAAATACAGTGGGCTCCGAGGACGGTTCTAATCTCGTGTCAACCTCGTTAAAAAATGAAACAAGGAGTCATGAGGATAGTTCTTTTACTGTGTCAACCTCATTAAAAAATGAAACAATCTCCTTTCCAAATCTCAAAGGTAAACCTTCATTCCAACCACCGAGTTGAATGCAATGAAGCTTGGGGGGCATACACCTCGATTTGTGTTATTATGCTGGGGGCATGCAAACTTATCATGAGTAGTGTTACCACAGGGTTCAAGCTCGTTAAAAAATAAACCCGTATCGAGCAGTTTTAGCACACAATTCATGCTCGTTAAAAAGTAAACGCAAGATCTGAGCAGTGTTAGCGCATAGTTCATGCTTGTTAAAAAATAAACATAAGATTGAGCAGTGTTTTTCCACGTTCAAGCTCATTAAAAAATGAACTATCTACCCGGTAAATAACCACTGTGAATGTAACCTTATCAGCCATTAAAGCCTTGGTCGTGTTTGCACCGTCACCTCCACTTTTCATTTGGCCGATCGTTCACCTCCATATGATTGTTTACCCATTTTGAGGAACAGCTGCGAAGAGTGATTTCACCTAGCCATCCTTGTGACACTGCCGTGATTGGAAAATTCCAACCTGTACCTGGAATCAGCTGCTAACCCGTTTCATCACTCATTCCTCAAAAGACGAGTCTTCTTTAAGCTCTTTTCATCTAACTCGTAAAATATGAAAAGATTGCCGAGTTTTGGCCTTCCAGCTCGTTAAAGCGACCGGAAGTGCTATCCCTCCTCTAGATTTTAATCTTTTTGGACATGAGGGATTATTGCACAAAAAGATCGAGCGCTTGTTTTGTTCGGCTCATTAAAACTATCGAAAACTCATCCCTTCTATATTGTTTTATACTTTTTCGGACTTAAGGGATTAGATGACGAAAAAGGAACTTTGGAGTTATCTTTACGTACCATTTCAGACTCTCTAAAAATGAAAAGGGACCGAGTTGTCTTTGTCGTTAGACTCATTAAAATCATTAAATAGCGACAAACTTGTCTTTAGACGAGAATGAGTTTCACTATCGCTAGGCTCGTAAAAACATAGCGATGGGCTTTCCCGAAGGACAGGTTATAGAACAAGCATATGTTATCCTCCTCAAGCTTGACAAAAATAAAGAGGTACTGGTCAGCAATGACTGGGGAAAAATTGGGAGAAACTCAAGAAAACTTTGATGGTAGCAAGTCGCTCTTGAACATGACACTTTTCTTCTATACCACAATCGGGTTGGGTTGTTCATTCACCGGTCACATCACCATGGTCTCGCCATACCATCCATATTTGGGGTAATGCTACCGATCCATCGCATCAGTGTCGCCACATGTTCAAGAGAAGTCGTTCAGAAAAGTCAACCATGTCCCATCCGCTGCCATACATTATCCTTCATCCTTTCATGACCGCCACCCTGAATCATATGTCACAGATCGTTTTCACCTCCATCAAAATCATTAGCTCTGTTCCGTGTCACTGATGTGGGATACACTAAGGCCCTCCTTTGACAGATCGCTTCTTGTCGACATCAGCTCATTATCCAAGAAGTTGATCTAGGAACAACCCCTTCAGTACTTTGAAGCTTGCATGCCTCAATGGCAAGTTTCTCACTTCCAGCGACAGGTATACATCAATGACCTTCGACCGAAAGTTTTTGTGTGGTGTTCGACGCCAAGTCCTTTATTCACATCACGTGAATTGTACTGCAGTACCTTGAGGGTCATTATCATTATCGGTGATTCCTCTCGCGCTTGTTAACGGTTTACCTCATTGGCCGGTAATCAAGCGATGTCTTTCCATGTTCGACTTTAGAACATTTCTCACATGGATCGACTTGTACTTAGAGTGAAGATCGAACGAGTTTGAAGACCCCAGATCTAGTTTCATCCATCCGGGCTGCGATATATATTCAGGAAAGATAAAGACATTGACATGTACATCATTGCAGCAGATAATCATCCTACTCAAAAGATGATAATTTCATCAAAATTATCAGTCTACCATCAGACGATTGTCTGTTCTATGTACAGAAAAATGAATTGATAAAGCTGAGCATGGGAATGCCCGCCTCAGCTAGATCATGAAAGCAGTATGAAAAATAATGTATTGTATTATATCTTATTACAGATCTCCTCCCAGCATTGGATGAACTTCGGATCCTCCTGGCTAAAGCATTTCACCCGATAAACGGCCTCATACTTTAGGGGGCAACTGTTATAGACATTTTTGTGCCTTACAGCATTGAGCATGAAATGTCCATAATCTAAGGGATCCAAAGTCCCTAAACATGTTGTTCCTACCCCTAGAGGAACAAGGCTAACAAACCACGGCAATTCACAGAAGTTCTCCACCAGACACTGCTCAAAAACAAGTCAATTCAGGATCATGTCAATGGCTCCACTGGCTGTCTGCGCTGAATGTCAAAGCCAACACTGGCTACATGCGCTGAATGTCAAAGCCAACACTGGCTACCTACGCTGAGCGAGAGTGGACATGTGGCAAGCTCATTTCTCAAGGTGTCAAAACCCAGGAAGCTTCCAAAATGACACTTGCCTCAGGGAATTCGACTTTGATGAGTAAGAGGTTCCAAATCTCCAAGTGGAAGCAAGAACCTCCAAGTGGAATCAAGAACTTACATAGGGAGAGGACACTAGTCAGATCTCAAGCTGACTCATCCTCTCTCCAAACATCTATATATGGATCTCTCCTCCATGAGATCTGGAGGTTGGAATTTTGTTATTGCAAAGAATTGCTGTTGGTTTGAGATTGGAATCATTGGGTGCTTAATTATTTGAAGGGGGTGAAGATAGGAATTCCATTTGCTGGGAAGGAGATGCTGGATTGGAGCCCTTTGGGTTGTATCTCTTCCTGAACCTTGTTATTCATCAATAAAGCTATCTTGGTTTCTCCTATATACTGGTGTATTCTTGATGTATGATTGCATTAGTATGTTTAGTTTACTTCTAATCCTGAACTAGTTATGAATATGAATCCATGTCTTGTGTAGTGTTCTCTTCTTGTGATCTTGCAGAGACCTGTTGAAGCTGGGCGAGCAAGAAGGCAAGTAGCTGAGAACTCTCAAAGAGAAGGCAAACTAGATCGAGGGACAAATGGAAGACACTGGTTAGTCCATCCATCTCTCTTCATTCTAATTCATAAAGGAAGAATACTAGGATAGCTGTCTCTGTTTGTTGCTAAGGTACTGTCACACTTTAGGTGGATAGGATCGTCCTGCATAGGCATTTTTCCCCACAACAGGTCGCAGGCCCAACAGTACGCTTTCGGGTCCCTATGTAGAGTTGGCCACCATAGTCCTGCGTGAAGAATCTTCTGTGCGGTAGCGTGACTTGCAAAATTTCCTCCCGCCACCCCACCATGTGCTTCGGCCAAGATTTGTCTACGCTCGAATTTAGGCACATACCTGTGTAAGATTTCATCATTGCCCATTTTGAAGAGATGCCTTACAATCACAGTAAAGTCTACTACTCGTATCACCAATTCCTTCTTTTCCTAATTAGAGTATCCCTACGGAACGGTTCCCATAGTTAAGAAATGGATTATATCCTCAAAGTGGCCATTCGTAACGCACACTACAAATAGTTGTACATCCGGGTGTCCTTCCTCTAAATTTGTGGGTTCTTCGCAGGTCTTAATTTGGGACAGGTGATCCGGACTTGCATTTAGATGTCCTAGATTTACAAAAACCTCGAAGTCATATTCATGGAATAACAGTTCCCACCTACAAATTTCCCCCCCAACACAGGCTTATTCACTAGGTATTTTAGCGCAGAGTGATCAGTATACATCTTAAAGTGCCCGCCGAGCAGATAGTGGTGGTATTTTTGAAGTGCGTATACCATCGCCAATCCCTCTCACTGAGTAGTGGAGTAATTCTTCTTAGCTTTTGACAACCGGTGACTTGCAAACACAATCGGGTGATCTATTCCCTCCGCTCCTTCTTGAGTGAGTACCGTGCCCAACACGATACACGATGCATCAACATGCACATGAAATTCGATGTACCATTTCAGAAAGACAAATAGAGGGCGGATGCCATATTTTCCTTAAGCATTTCCAGACTTTTGTTGCATTCCTCATTCCAGCAATAAGTAGCATCCTTCTTCAGCAACTTTTCCATTGGAGCCATGATCTAGGCATAGCTTTTGATGAACTTATGATAGTAGCCTGTGTGTCCCAATGTGGTACGTAGTTGTTTGACACTTCGCGGTGCTTTCAAATTGAGTATGACAGCGATCTGTGCTGGATCCACCATCAGGTCTTGCTTACAAACCACATGGCCAAGCAGGTTCTCGAAGGGGACAAGGAAAGTAGACTTTTTAGGTTTAGCGTAATCTGGTGTCATCAGCAAGTATCCAGCATTAACCGTAAGCTCGATATGTGTTTTTTAACCAGTCTGAATATGATCTAGTCATCAAGGTATACCTCTAAGAACTTGTGTATAAATTCCTTGAATGCCACTACCACAATGCATGAGAATATCACCAACACGTTCTTTAGTCCAAAGGGCATCATCGTATACTAAAAACAACCCCATTCAGTGGTGAAAATTTTTTTACTCCTATCTTCTGGTGCGATCTTGATCTGGTGGTACCCTAAGAACCCGTCCATGAAGGAGTAGGTTTCCTGCCCACCCACATTTTCCAGTACCTCGTCTGTAAAGGGTGTTGGAAACGAATCGTTAACACAGGCATCATTGAGCTTCCTGAGATCCATGCAGATGTGAATCTCACCCTTATGTTTCTTCTCTTGCACAACCATAGGACTTACCCAGTCAGACTCCTTGACTGGTTCAATAATTCCTGCTGCCAGCATCTTGTCCAGTTCTTCATGGACCTTTGCTTTGTATTTTGGATTCAATCGGTAGAGTCATTACTTAACTAGCTTCGTGTCTGGCTTCAATGTTATCTTCATCATTCCCAAGTCTCCTAGGATCCCTTTTAACTCTGTGATTTTTGTTGGGAATAAATCTTGATATTCCCGAAGCAACTCGATAACCTTTTCCACCATGGCATCGTCCGAATAGTCCCCAAGCATTGCATACTTTGGCTCTTCTTCTGTTTCAATATTTACCTGCTTTGTTTTCAATGGTGTCATGATATTTGGTTCTGCATTCTTAGGTTTGTGCACCTCACGGCTCCCCTCTGATTCTGGAATATTGATGTTGCATGGGTCGTCCTCATCATCTTCTACCTGGACATTATAACATTCGAGGGCCTAGCTCAGCTGTCGCAACTAGTCAGGCTGCACGATTTCTTCTAGTTCCAGTGGCATTTTGAAAATGGTGGCCTTCACCAGCTATAATGCATCATCCGCAGTATCCATTCATTGATCTTCAGAAAGGAATGTCAACAAAAACCATTCGCACAAGATATCCCACTCGCCTGTGTTGTGTCAAAGCTCTGCTTCAGTATACCAGTTTTTGGGAATGACATCCAGGGTGTGATAAAATAAGTGCACCCATTCTGGTTGAGGTTCCTCTCCATAGGCTTTGATCCATTTGGTAAGGTGCATGCATGGGTCATTACGTCCATCGTATTTCTCCGTTATCTGTAGTTCCGGTGTCCCAAATCTTATCTGCATCATGCGCCTACAGCTGTGCCAATCTTCGAAAGTCCCTTCATGTGTGCCCCACCATCGCGCAAGTCTCACACGCAACGCCCATCTCAACGGATCAAACCGTTGGTGCTCTGGTACTGCAATTTCAAATTTGGTCAGGAATTCATCTATTATTGTCAGCCCATCATACTGCGGTAGTTCGCAATCTTGGAACCTCACATAGTATAGAGATTTAGTCACCATACTACAATGTAGCGTGGTTACTCTGTTCAACCTGTTATGCCACCGCTCATCTTCTTCATCTGAATCGGTGGTGCAAGACTCTACATAGCCCCGTGATATTCTTCTATCCTCCATTGACTTGACCCATTCTTGCCTTTGTGCAGAAATTTTGTAGATACAATCTAATTCGTCATCACTTTCTTTGTTTTGCATGGGTTCAATGTAGCATGGTCCTTTAGCCGAATCTAGCAGAACAACTACGCGGAGTGACTTCATTTCAAATATCATTGTCCGCTTCTTTAAATTAATAACCCCATTCATGTTGGTGGCCTGGTCTATTCCTAACAATGCAAGAGAAGGCATACTTTCATCCACGATTTCAATTACTTCATAGTCTATTTTGGTGCTCGCGCCTTCTATATCTACCGTAATTTCTTGCAACCTTCCCATGGGAAGGATCTTCTGTTGGTTCGCCATCTACAATTGAATAGGAGACCATTGTAGTGTAGGCCTACCCATGTGCTCCAAAGTTTGTTTAGGCAGTACGTTTACATCCGAGCCCAAATCCAGAATGATCTGATCCATCTCATAGTCACCAATTTGTTTCATTAATTACATCTCTCGCTCCGTCCGTGTTGCGTGTTTTCCTAGTTTGCGGACCACGCTAGCTTCTCGCATCGTCGTGCACCTATTTATTAATTCTTGCAAGCCTCTAACCGCCCTATTGTCGCGCAACAATTTTATGCATTTCTCAAAAAAGGTAGCTAGCATCGAGGGTCCTTGTCATGCTCAGGTTGATCCCTGCTACCTGGGGTAGAGACCTCCACGAAGCTCTTCCTAGCTTCCAAATATGTCTCCTTTCCAACCCCTGCATCTTCCTTACTTAAGTTTCTTTTATCCTCTCCTGTGGCCATGCCACTTCTTAGTACCATGTTTACCTGGGGGTCTTCGTCGCAGGGTTCAGACCTCGCCATCTGCACGTTCTGGATCATCGTAGGTTGCGCTGCCCTTTTTTCACGAATCTATGCTATCAGTGTGGGGCAATCTATCAGCTCATGATCGAATTGCTCACAATAAGTGCATGATATTCTAGTTGGGTTGGTACAATCTTGCCCGTAATGTTCTGGTCCTCCGCAATTGTAACAAATTAGCTACCCACGACCCCTTCCTGGCCCCATTCCGCCCCGTCCTCGTCCACATCCCTGGAACCCACCACACGCGATCACCACGGCTGGATCCTAACCTCGTGCCTCAGTCTGCATTCTGTAGGCATGTGACTGGTCCATTAATAATTGATAGCTATGAAATTCTCTTTCCTCGTGGCCCACCGATCTGAAAAAGTTGCAAAATAGCTGTTGGGGGGTGTGGTTGAATTTTGGCAGTAGATGGCAGTTATCTATGTGATGCTTTCCTCCCACCTGACATATTGCACACTAGAGCGGGGTTGTTGTTCTTGGCCCTGCCTATGCCTCCGGTCGCAATGGTGTTGGTCCCCCCCGTTGCCACATAATTCTCCAAGACTGGGCAGTGATCTTTATCATGCCCCTGGCTCCTGCACTTTATACACCATACTTCCTCCTAGACTTCTGGGTGAGGTTCCTGTTCCTATTTTAACTTCTTCATTTCCAAACACAAGTTTTGTATCTGTGCTTGGATTTGTTGAACTCCCAACCTCGGGTCTTGTAACAAAGTTTCATGCAACCTCATTGCTGTCTCCAATTCTTTAGCCTGGGTTGAGATCTTCTGTTGTGACAAAGCCATCCTGAGATGTGGTGTTAATGATGCCATAAACCAAGCGCAGTGTTGCGCATCTGTTAGTGTCATGTTTGATTCGCGGATAGTATTTTTAGTCTTTGATCCAAATCCCATGGGGTTTCACTAGGCATCATTGCAATCTCCTTGAACCCTATGATCGACTGTGTTTCTGACTTCAGCTAGCTAAACTCTTCCTTTAGTTCGGTTTGGATTTCTGCTGTCCCCACAGTTGGGTGATTGCTTGAGCACTTTATGTACCATGTCAGCAATCAGTCTTGTAACGCGCTAACTAAGGTAACCTTTCTGATATTATCATCCGTAATTCTATTTTTGTTCCATACTGATATTAACATGAACCAAAATTGTTCTGGATCTTTGCTTCCTACTCCTTTGAATACTGGTAGCTCGATCGCGCTCGTCATTGTCAACCTTATCAATGTACTCTGAACTACTACTACTCCTGGTCCCTTCGATCCTTCAATTCCTTCTCTATAGAGCCCCTGCGTTCCACATCAGACACCCCTTAGGTAGATCCCAGTCCTGGCAACAAAACCATTTGTTGGCTTATATGGGCCTGACCCAGGTTCGGAAGAGTTATTTAACCAAACAAATCCTGCAGCTACCAACCCTTTCGGCAACAACCCGCGGGGTGTGGATTGAGGTCTCACCCGAGGTAGCAGGGGAGGGTGCTGGAACTAGGTTTTTGCACCCTTGGGATGTCTAGATGTGGTCTGGAGGTTTCACACACCGTTCCACAGCCTCGCACTGCTTTGCTTCCACATAGATCCATGGCTAGGTTATTCCTCAATACTATTTACTTTATAGATCAGATCTACTTGTGATGGTATTTAAGAAAACATTTAATCAAGATAACCAAAGCATGCATTTAACAGAGATACAGATTTGCATTAACCCAAAACATAAGCATGCACATAAAGAATCAATAGAAATACCAATCATAAATTAACTAGATCTGCAATAGCTCATATTAACACAGTGTTTCAAAATCAAATTATCTTTATTTCAACTTTATCACTGATACATCCAGATCTACCCTGTGCACTCAGCTACAGGGGTTTGTGCACACAGCTGCAAACTCTACCAGGCCTCTGCACACATAGTTGCAAAGCCTCTATCTATCCCCTAATACCCTCGACCTGGACTTATAGACGCGCATATAACTTTCACAAACCCATAGCGCTACAATTCATTCTCCTCAAAAAACTACCTTCTACCTTCAGAGGCCCACTCTATTTATACATTCCCATGGGTAGGCCGACTTACTCCCTACTACTCTATATTATTTCTTGGGTGGAAAACCCTTTGATTCAACCTTTTACATTTCGCGCTCTACATATTTCAAAGTTTTACAATATTTTTATCCTAACTTCTAGGCTTTGAGACCCAAAACTGTTACGCGGGACCTCCGCTACCCAAAAAATAATAAAACAGTGGTTTAATTAATTATTCCTAGAATAAAATCAAATAAATAGTGATTTATTAATTATTCTTCATGGGTTTAACTATAAATTACTTAACAAAAGTGGTTTATTAAGTAATTTCTCACAGTGAGAGCAATTTTACTATGGTAAAATTGGCTTTACATGGTGTACTTTGATCCATCTAGTTAATCAGGCTAGATGATCAATTTTTTGGTGATAATAGTACAGATGGTGCATGCAATCAGGAACTGAACCTTGAAGGGATTGCACAGTTTTGGATGCAACGAATTCCCATTAATATGGGTTATACATCCATAGGAATTGCGTAATGAAATATGGGCTTGGAGAGCAGTAGAAGAGGCTTAGGTTTGGCTTGAGCTTGCTTGTGAGTAAGGATATTGATCATACTGAGTGTTGGGATTGCTCTTGTGAGAACAAGCATTGTATTATCATCTTCGATTTATGATTAATGCAATATAGATAGTGGGGGTTTTGAGTTGTGCCTTTCCCCAAGAAAACTTATTATGTTATGTGCCACTTATTTATCTTCCTCTTGTCGATTATTGTTTTCATCAATCTATTGGATTCAGCTGGTTGAAAGTAGAAGTAGGTTCTTGTTTTCTTATTTAGTACATTGCATGAGCTTGTGAATCTACAACATTTTCTACATTGTATTAGAGTTAGATTTGTAGAAATATTCTACATGGTATCAGAGCTTAGAACAATATACTTGAGCATATTTCAAAGTTTTTTGTGTTCAGGGTTACAGGTGAAATTCGAATTTGCAATACATACTTCAGGATCGAAAGATGACGTTCAAGAGTTTGTGGCTCGAGTATGCCTTGGATGGGAGCTCGAATTATATATCCTGTAAGGACATGATGGTGGTCGTGTTGGAAGACAAGGGCTTGAAGGAATTTATTGATCAAGACATTCCTAACCCACAATAATCAGATGCTCAGAATCTGGCCGAATGGAAGAACTGTCTGGTAAGGGCAAGGGAGATAAACCTTAAGTGAGTTCGAGACCACATTGTCTCAAGTCTCCATGGGAAGGAAACTCCGCATGCTATTTGGAAAGCATTTAAGGACCTTTTCCAGAATAGCAGTGACCAAAGGAAGTTGGCACTAAAAGATAAACTTTGAAAAATCAAGATGGAGGCGGGTGACTCAATTCCAAAACACTTGACCACGTTCACTCAATGTCATGATGAACTTGTAAGTGTTGGAATCACAGTTGTTGAGGATGATATGGTGAGTCTTTCTCTTTTAAGACTCCCAAGGAGTTGGCATATTTCTTAGGACTCTATCAATGGTCAAGAGAAGCTGCCAGATTGGGAAAGAATGTGGTCAGATTTGATGTAGGAGGAGATCAGGAAGGACACAAGAGATGAGACCTCCTCTAAGGAATTGGAAGGGGATTTTTCCTTAGTGAGTAAGGAAAATAATTCCAAGGGAAAGAAATCCCAAGGCAAGGAGGGTAGAAAGAATATGGAATTGACGAAAGTCAAGTTTTTTCAGGGTCACAAGCACGGGCACTATCCCAAGAACTACCCAAAGAAGAAAGCAAGAAAGAAGGAACCAATAGTAGCAGCAGTAGGTGAAGCTATAAGTTAAAAATTCGAACTTAATTTCACTCTCAATGAATGCATGGCCACCACTGTCATGGGAGGTGTCTAGTATCTTGACAGCGGTGCCTCATTCCATATGACGGGGAATAGATATCTTTTTAGTTATTTTGATGATAAAAACCTCAAGCAGAGCATAGAGTTTGGGGATGACGAGAGGTATGGAGCTACCAGGATCGGTACCGTTACCTTTCAGAGGGAGTCTACCTCCCCTCTCAAGATCACAGATGTGATTTATGTTCCAGGACTAAACAAGAATCTTATTTCGGTCATGGTATTGGAAGACCATGGCTATGATGTTGTTTTTATTAAGGGAAAGGTTTTCCTTAGACACATCACCACAAGAAAGGTGAAACAGATCAGTTCATGACTCAGGAACCTGTATTCTCCTAAGGTTTAAGGTGCATGAAAAGCCTTGAGGAGAAAGGATAAGTTTAGAGACTTGGTGGTTGAGAGGGAAAGCAAATTACCTCTCAACATGTAGTCCAAAGAGAAGCCTCAGATGGAGCTTTAGGAAGTTGTGGATCATCCACAACTATACAAGCTGAGAGGAGACTAAGTGGAGAGATCCACTCAAGCAGAGAAAAAGTAGTCTCAGAAGTTGTCTTAGGAAATTGTGGAGCAGCCACAATTGGATAAGCTGAGAGGAGTCTGAATGGAGGCATCCACTCATGTAGAGACCTCCAGTTGGGGGGAGTTTCAAGCCATGTGGGAAGAAGGATCACATGCAACCATACATCCAAGTGTGAGGTGGGGTGATGTGAAGTGATAGCCCCAAGAGGGCTGATATTGGGAAGGTTCCATTGAGAGGTTTTATCTCATGGATCGTACCTTGCTACGGGAGCCCAAAGTACATAGTAGTGGGAGGAATCAGTGGGATTGATGCAATCAGAGATCAAAGTGATAGAGGCTAGAGTAGTCAGATACTGAAGAGGAAAGAGAAGGGTTGAAAATAGTGCAGAAAGGAAGAGTCAGCAGAATCACAATTTTTTCAGTTGACAGAGGCAATAGCAATCAGAGACTTTGATGACAGATGCGTCATACTGATTCAGGTTGGATGATTTTTTGTTTCTAGAGTTGTTGTAGCAACAGCACTAGAGAGAAGTGCTGCATGCAGAATGTTCCAAAGGTTCAAGATCGGGATCGAGTTGAATTCCTTTCTTGTTGAGAGGGATTGTTGAAAGTAGCAACAAGAAATGATGAAAATAGAATCTAGAAATTCTAGTTTAATTTGCCCTTGAATTAAACTGAGAATTAAAATCGAATTCTATTCTCATAGAAACTTGTAAATAGCTAATTAAGTTCAATTAACTTAATTATCTTAGGAATTTCAAGTTGGAAGTCTTTCTGAAGTCATGTATATGTTCTCCCTATATTATAGGGGTCCAAGATGAGTTAATTGTGAGTTGTAATTAGATAACTCAGTTTACTAAGTTAAGTTAAGTTAAATTAGTTCCAAATTGTTTGAGGAACTAATAGTGAGTTAACAATGAGTTGGTGCACTAATGCATTAACTAGCACTACTCCAGTTAACTGAATATTCCCTCATCAGAAAATCATCCATGTCGATTCTGAGAAAGACCCAGTTGAGAATACAATGTAGGGACAGTGAACTATCAATTGTATAATTTTCTGAGTTGTACAGATGGTGCATGTAATCAGGAACTGAACCATGAATGGATTGCGCAGATTTGGATGCACTGTATTCCCATTAATATGGGCTATTCATCCATAGGAATTGCACAAGGAAATAGGGGCTTGGAGAGCAGTAGAAGAGGCTAAGGTTTGGCTTGAGCTTGCTTGTGAGTAGGGAGATTGATCATACTGAGTGTTGGGATTATTCTTTTGAGAACAAGCATTGTATTATCATCTTGCATTTCTAATTAATGCAATTTAGATAGTGGGAGTTTTCAGTTGTGCCTTTCCCTAAGAAAACTTATTGTGTTATGTGCCACTTATTTGTGTTCCTCCTGTTGATTATTGTTTTCATCGATCTATTGGATTCCGCTGGTTCAAAGTAGAAGTAGGTTCTTGTCTTTTTATTTAGTACATTGCATGAGCTTGTGAATCTACAGGATTTACTACATGGTATCAGAGGTAGATTTGTAGAAATGTTCTACATTCCTGAGCCAAGCTTGAGATGCGCTCTGGGTAGTCTCAATGACTGGTCTTCCTCCCCATCAGCTGGAACTATGTAATGCATAGTTTTTGGGCCCTCTTTCCCATCCAGTGACTTGTCCTGGGCTCATTCCATCGATAAGACTGCACCATCTTATATTAGGGAGTTTTTGGATTTCATGTAATCCATCATGAGTGAATTTCAGGAATAGGTACACTATTAGATCATGGAGATATGATGAAGAAGGACAAGAAGGATCAGACATGCTAGAAGACTCACCTATAGCTAGAAAAACAAAGAATCTTATTAAGTACAATAAAAGGGAACACATGCATGCAACTACCTCCCAAGACCAAAGATCATTGAACACCCTGCATCATCAAGCTATGTGGAGGAGAAGAGAGAGTGCTTCCAATAAAACATCTATCGCTCAACAGGAACAACATCTTGCAATTTCTGCCTCAACAAACTACTCCATGCCAACAGTGTCATGTCAATTCGTGTCATGAGTTGTCAAAGGCCACATCACTACTCTGAGCCATCTCCATTATAAATCGAATGTAATGTAAAGTGGAAGTCCAATGGACACACATGAATATGAAGAGTCATGTTAGTTGAATAGTCATGAGGGTAGTCAAAGAGTCATAAGGGTCAAGCATCAACCTTGGTTATATATACCCCCTCATTGTATGAGAAAAGGAAATTTAATCATGGCTCCTCCCACAAAGCATATAAAGTTTTAGTAAGTTCTTTGAGGAGCGAGGAGTGGCTCCAATGTCCCACTATTGGGGCTAGTGGTATATGATGTAAATATGTGTCTTGAAATATTTTCTTAATACAGAAGCATGTTTAGGTCATCATGATTCCATGCATGACTTGTGGATGTTCCTAAGACTATTCTTTGAGCATCTTACTAAGATAGTTGAACTATTTTGGTTGTTTTAGTGCTTACCTTTTTGGGATTGTGTTGTATTGGTTATCACTATTGTCACATCCTTGCGGACTACTCTAGAGGATACTAGACAGACCTTCCTCACTAATTGGTTATAATGATAGTCTCATCCGTTGTTTACTATTCCGCTAGATGTTAAACAAATCTCCCCCTGTACTTTACGTCTGTTGTCGACTATTCCACTGGATGCTATAAAAACCTTCATGGCTTGCGTGTGTCGCTTCCTGGGTGGTACTATTACCTCTCACTTAGAGGCTCACTTTTCTTCCTCATTTTCTATGACAACCTTGACATAGTTACATTACGCACTCACCAGGCACACTTACCTTGATGTTCAAAGATACCATTGCATCACTCTCTCGCGCTGACATCTAGAGCCAACCAATCCTTTATACCAGATGGACTCTTACACCGAATGGTGTGAGGTCTAGTTGGGACTTCATATCAGGGTGGTCCCCTTGGTTGGCAGATTTCCAGCACCATCAACAAAATGGCACTAGAAGGAGGGCTAGATAAAAAGGTGATCCTGTTGCATCTGGTTTGAATTTCTTATCTAAAATGCTTCATACACAAATCATACTCCCGGGGTGTTTCTCCAATTTTTCCCTTTATGAAATTTCACCCCTCGATCATCTTCTCCATCCCTTGTTTCTGTTAAATTTTGATGGTGAGGATGGAACATCCATAACCACACACATTTCCAATTTTATTCAATTTTTCAAACCTTAATAAATCCATAATGAAGAGTTTGCTTGCATGCTTTTCTTACTCACCCTTGAAGGTCGTGCCAATCGGTGGTGCCATATCTTGCCACTTGCTTTTGTCGACTCCCTTCATCATTTTATCAGGGAAATCCATCAAGCCTTTGGTAAGTATATCTACCAATATTTTCATGGAAGAATCAATCTCTTAAGAATGGAGCCTAATGAATCAGTTGAGAGCTTTTCTGATCGATTCCTCCACCTTTGCTATGAAATTTTGGAAGAAGATTTGAACCAGGATTTCTTGAAAAAAGAGTTTGAGTGTTTGGTTCTTTCCTCTTCATACGATGAACCTAGACCTCCTGAATTTTATGCTTTCCCCAGTCTTGCAAATTACCTCAAATTGTAGAGGAGGAGCCTACTACCCCTTTCGTTCATGTTCATCCTCCTTTTCCAATCCCAATATGGGTGCCTCCTTATGGTGATCATGAAACTGGGAAACCTGTTAATCAAATCTCCATTCCATCTTCTCATTCATCTCTCACTTCAATGGAGGAAATTTTAGAATGGCTCACGAAGACTATGATGAATACTCACAACTCCATTATGCAAGAGGATGTGACCATTCATAACTCAAGTCTTGAATCTAATCTGGATCTTTGCCATCCCCTATCATCTACAGGCCATGAATCACTTTATCATTTTTCTTCACCAGCCCGTTTTTCACATTCTCTTGATTCTCAAGCTATTGGCTCAAATTGTGATTAGGCATAAGGTAGTCACGTTTCGCACGTAAAGTATCATAAAGGGAATGAGACTACAATTTTTCTGCTCTGTTTCAAAATTGTCTACATCAAAACAATGAGTTTCCATTCTTGAAAGATTCTCAATCTTCTAATCTCGGTAGAAAATACAGTACAATCAATTATTTCAATCAACCCTAGACTTGGGTAGTAATAATTCCAATGCTTCTATATGTCATGATGGATTCCCAAGCACATCAAGTGATCTTTTGATTCCTCATGTAGATTTTAATTTGAATTTAGAATTTACTTTGGTCAAAGAAGATGTTCATATCGAAACTTCCCCTTCACCTCACTTTCCCTTGTGTCCTACCATTCGCAACACATCCACTTGTGACGAAGATACTCCACGTTATCTTACTTCTTCATTCGATTATTTATCTCCTCAATTGACACAAGACGATGGGGTTGTCCATGATGAAATTGAAAACAATCAAATCATAGAGAAATATTCCTAGCCCTCATCATCTCTGCTTCTATAAGAATACAACTCTTCAAATCAGATTTCTCATGCGATTTCACCAATACATTTATCTTCGAATGTGATATCAGAAGAGCCTCTTCAATTGAGTAATCTAATTGTTGTTGAAACTGAAAAATCTAGTGAAACATGTGACAGAGATGACTACCATCCGAAGAGTCATTTTAAAATTAGCAACAACAGCCACCCTCAAACCATGCACAATCTGGTTCAAGCTTAAAAATGTGATTCTATAGTTTTGGAAAGTTTCGGGACCTGCTAGGGAGTAGAGGCACTTCAACTTTCGTTGATAGTTATCTCAGGATCTTGTGACTCTAGTAATCTCACCGAACTAAATCAAATCTAGTTTCTCTCACACAATTTGTCTATCTGCATTGTTTCACTCGATGTGAATTCCTATGTAAACAAAATTTGGTATTCTGAGTGCGACCTCTCAAATTTTCAAGATTTTACTTATGACTGAATTCACGAATCTGGTATAGTTCATTCATCTTCATGCAAATCCCTCACATCAAACTCGGGTTGGGAATGTCCATCTCTCATGAAGTCATGGATTTGTGAAGTTCATCATCTCAAGGACTATATTTGCCCGCAAAAATCATAAATTATCAAATTTCTCCCTTAATGGTCATCTCCCCAATCTTCTTATGAATCTTGTATTGCAAACATGTCCTGTCATCACACCATAAATCCTCTTGAGTGATATTGAATGCATAAGTTGTCACATGAATCATGTTCTTCCCCATTCACTGTGCCTCAACTGGTCTCATGCATTTGTCATGCTAGCATCCTTTTTAAAATATTTTTATGACCATGATGCTTGTACAATTTGTCACCATTTGTAGGAAGGTGGTCTATCATATCTGGCTTGCGAGGAACTTGGTTTGATTATTCAGAGCATTCTCAAGATTGTTCAAATTATTTTTTCTTCATTTTCTACAAGTTGGGAATATGATGCTTCAACTGGCTTATATGATCATTTCTCTATCTTTGGTGATTGTCATTTGAATTATCATTTTCCCATCAACACATCAAATGGCGGTTGTTTCACACTCTTTGATCTTCATCGTTCAACATCTTTCTATTCAGATTTATGTGAAGAAGGTGAGGCACTTCAGCCTTCGTTGATGGTTATGGTAGGTCCTCACTGTCTTAGCATGACTATTGAGAATGATCAGACCTATTTTTCCTTACAATATTCCCATCGTTATCCTACTTCTCGAATAAAAAATTCATCTTTTCAAAGGTCATGATATTTTCAAGAAGGCCATCATGAATTTTACGATCCAATCATTGAATGGTTGGAACAATCTTACTTGGCAAGCTCTTTTGTAAAAAACAACTTTCAATCCTTCCTCACGCTTGCTAAGAAGCTTAGTGGACATGAATACATATCTACAAGAGGCTTCAAAGGTTTGTTAAAAAAATGGTATTCATCGAAAAGGTAAGCATGTGGATTGGGTGAAAGTAGTGGTTTTGACACATATTTCTACCCGCAGGCAAGACCTTCCGTTTCCTATGCAATTTTTTCAAGTTTTTATATCAATTTTTCACATCACATTATATCCATTTTAATTGTTCCTATCTTTGTGGATACAGGTCGGGAATAATCACGGTGGCTTCACTAGAAATTTCATTTTAGGTGACAGTGACCTTCTAGTTGTTAGGTTAGGAGTAGTATTAGCTACATTATTATCTTTCCCTTTCGTGCACTCATTCTGCACTTGTTTTTCATAGTTTGTCCTCGTTTTCTTATTCTACATCATGTTTTCTTAGTAATTTTGTTCTCTTGTCTTTTAATTTTGTTTCCTAGTTCTATGCTTTATTTATTTTTTCTTTGTTTTCTTCCTTGTTTAGTTTTCCTTTTATTTTTTATCATGCAAATAAGTGTTGTGCCTTGTTGCATTATGGATTCCTAGTGTCTCTGTGGCTAGAGTTCAAAGAATCTTCTGACACTTCAATATTTGGCCAGTCCTGTGTCTGACTGCGTCGTAATTAGTTGTATATTTTGGTTGATGAAGTTCTTATGGAAAATATGATCCATCCGTAAGGAGAACATTGGTCCAACTACAAACCTTTGTCGAGTCTAGGAACCTCATTCCTATACTCATTTTTCTGCTTTGTTGTTTTCAAGCTTATCCAACTAGTAGAAATGTAGAAGGGGGAAATATAAACGAGAAAACCTAAATGAGAGGTCTTTATATGCTTCTTTGAAGGAACAACCTCTCCTACTGTTAATAAGTTAAGATCCATCTTCCACCCAAAACTAAATAAGTGTTGATGCACAGTTCTCCTTAAATAAATAAATAAAGGTGAAAGAAGAGAAAGGCTTCATGTGCAGAGAGGTGAACCAGATAACTCCATCGGGGTACTGTCCAGGCTCACCGGAAGTGGAGCCATGCTTGTTTTCTTGCATGACTCCATTGGGGTACTGTCCAAGCGTACTTGTAGTAGAGAAACACGAGAGATGGAAAAACTATACTCTAGAAATCTTAACCTCATAACTTAAAGTACCCTTCCCAATTCAAAACATTGTGATCTGGTTGAATCTTATGCTATGTTAGACAGAGAAGGTACAAAGGGGACCATGTCTACCCATGGGGTAAGTGGATAAGCTAAAATAATCTGCATGATGAATCCTTACTCCATGAAGGACTAGGGCTCTACACTAAATTGAAGCAAGACATAGAAGCTAGTATTAAACAAGTGTGTCAACAAGTGTTGTAGTAGCTAGAACACCCTCCAAAATTTTGGTCTACACTCAAATTTCAAAGCCTAATGTGGATCCTATGATCGGTCATTTCTTAGTCACTTATTGGCAAGCTCATGATTTCAAGCTCCCTTCCTAAATCTTACGAGTCATTCACACTTTTATATTTATATAGTATGTGTCATCTTTGGGCATGGGGATTATCTCTTGTCATACAAAGGGAAGTTCTTTTTCTTTAAGGGGGAATCTTTGTGATAATGTGTTGTTCTCATCACGTAGATGTGTGTCACACTTATTTCATGAAATCTTGCACAAGTTTCGCCTTTATCCTCCTAAAAACTATCATCGTAGTTGCACTTTTCGTAAGCTACCACAAAGGTTGTTGCATAAAGTGAAGTATGTTTTATATGTTCTGGATGGTCTATGTTGTATCACTAAGTGTTAAAGTGTGTGATTGTAGTCAAGTTCTATAACTGTTCACAACCAGTTACACTATTCCCACACTTAACCAATTTCCAGAGTTTCCCTAGCAACCTAGCCTCATCTAGCTTTCCTGAACTGTGCACTTTGCATCTGCATCCCTCAATATTTTTCCCTTTCTTATTGGAATTACACAATGCATAGAAAGCCAAACCTCCCTTGGCATCCAAAATTGGATAGTGGCTTTCTCTAGTGTCCTTCCCTCAGTTGGAAGCCATTGTCTCCAGAAACTGTGCAGTTTTTTTCGTTAGGCATCTCAGCTACTTAGTCTGCCTTGCATCCTGAAACTGCATAGATGTGTCCTCCCAGGGCCTAATCCTGCAGCAGTCACTGCCTGCTTAAACTACACAATTTTGTCTCTCAATTGCCACCAAGAAGGATGAAATTATAAATGACTCTCAAGGAGTTTAGGAGAAAAGATAAGGATACCAAGGAACGCAGGGTATGATAGAACATTAGGAATGAAGACTCCATCTGATGCATAACCCTTCGGAGGGTAGGTATGGAAAACAAGGCACATATTTTTGAAATACACCTCTTAGTGTATTTCAAGTGTGTGACCATAATTTCAAGTTCCTCACAAGTTAACCTGCCTCCCACACTTAGCCATTATTTCTGAAAATCCTCCCGACTGGGCAACACCCTTTCACCAAAACCTAACTAAACTGCGCAATGCGCAGTATTAGCCCTATGTGATTTAACACTTCTTCCTTGAATTGCATAGTACACAATCATTGCCCCCAGGACAGTTGCACTGCACAATTCCAAAGATGAACAAACGACCTCCATCCCAGAATTGCGTAGTAGCTTCCCGTAGTCTGACCTGAACATCACATTTCGCAAGGTCATTCATCAAAGCTTCCTCCCTTTCCAACTAGAACCCTGTAATGCATAGAGAAACCACCCTGCCATACTTTCCAAAACTACGTAGAAGTGTCCCCTAGCATCCTCCCTAAGTTGGGACTCACGGATCTCAATAACTGCGCAGATCTATTGTTCATGACCCTCTGCTTCCAAGTCCTGCCTTGCCTCTGAAAATTTCATAGACTTGCCTCCCAGGATCCCATCTTGTAGTAACCATTGATGGTCTTAACTGTGCAATCCTATCTCCCAAAGGCCTATGTGCAATTTTTCCTGGCAGTGAATACTGTGCTCAGAAGTTCCTAAACCAAGCCTTATTTGCACTCTACGCAGTCTTAGTGACCAGTCTCCCTCCCTTTCAACTATAATTGTGCAATTCATAGTTACTAGGACCTCTTTCCTAACCTGTCACCTTTCCTGAGTTCATTCCATGGATAACAGTGCATCATCTCATACTAGGGAGTTTTTGGATTTTATGTCTTCCCGTCATAAGTGAATTGGAGGAACAGGTACACTTTTAGATCATGGCAAGATGATGAAGAAGGATAAGAAGGAGCGTACATTATAGAATACTCACTTACAACTGGACGTACAAAGAAGCTTATTAAGTAAAGGCAAAGGGAACACATGCATGCAACTACCTCCCAAGACCAAAGATCGTTGAAAAAGTTGCATCAACAAGCTATGCAGAGGAGAAGAGAGTGCATCCAAGAACACATCTATCACTTAGCAACAACAACAGCTTGACATTGCCAGCTCAGCAAGCTAGTCCATGTCAGTAGTGTCAAGTCAATTTGTGTCATGATTTTTCAAAGGCCACATGACTACTATGAGCCATGTCCATTGTAAATCGAATGTAATGTAAAGTGGAAGTCCAGTGGAAACACATGAATATGAAGTGTCATGTCAGTTGAAAATTCATAAGAAGTTGAATAGTGATGAGGGTAGTCAAGGATTCACAAGGGTCAAGCATAACCCTTGGTTATATGCACCCCTTCATTGTATGAGCAAAGGAATTTTCACCTTGGCTCCTCCCACAAAGCATAGAGAGCTTCACTTAGTTTCATTGAGGAGCAAAGAGCAGCTCCTATGTCCCACTACTAGGTCTAGTGATGTATGATGTGAATATGTGTCTTGGTACTTTTTCTTAAGCTTGTTTAGGCCAACACTTTTCCCTGCATGACTTCTGGATGTTTGTAGGACTATTCTTTCATCATTTGTAATTCATGTTTGTTTCACATGTACTAAGATAGTTTAACTATTTCAATTGTTTTAATGCTTACCTCATTAGGAATGTGTTGTATCAGTTATCACTATTGTCTCATCCTTGTGGAATAATTTGTAGGATACTAGAAAAACCTTCCTTTCTTATTGGTTATAATGATCGTCGCATCCGTTGTGGACTATTTTGCTGGATGCTGGACAAACCATCCTCGTTCGCATGTGTCTCTTCCTGGGTGGTACTATTACTTCCCACTTAGATACTCACTTCTCTGCCCTGCCCCCCCCACACATTTTGTAGTAAGAGAACCTTAACACAATTTCATTACACACTCACTAGGCACACTTAACTTGCTATTCGAAGATACCATTTCATCCTTCCCCCATGCTGACAACTAGAGCTAATTAATACCTTTGATTATTTTGAAATTGGGCCTTTATAATGGATGGAACTCCTATACCAAATGATGTGAGGCCTATTTGGGAATTAATATTGGGGATATCCCCCTGGTTGATGGATTTCCAGCATCAACAAGGAGGGTCTATCCAACATCTAGCGGAATAGTCCACAATGGATGTGGCAATTGTTAAAATCTAAGTACAGGGAAATATTTATCCACCATCCAGCGGAATAGTCCACAAAGGATGTGACTATCACTATAACCAATACGCGAGGAAGGTATGTCTAGTATCCTACAAAGTAGTCCACAAGGATGAGACAATACTGATAACTAGTACAACACATTCCCAACGAGGTAAGCACTAAAACAACCTTAATAGTTCAAATATCTTAGTACATGTGAAACAAACATGAATTATAAATGTTGAAAGAATAAGATTACAAACTTCCACAAGTCATGCATGGAAACTTATTGGCATAAATAGGTTTATGTATTAAGAAAAAGTCCCAAGACACATATTCACATCATACATCACTAGCCCCAATAGTGGAACATTGGAGCTAGTCCTTGCTCCTCAAAGAAACTGACTAAAGTTCTATAAGCTTTGTGGGAGGAGCCAATGTGGAAATTCCTTTGCTCACACAATGAGGGGGTATATGTAAACAAGGGTGATGCTTGACCCATGTGACTCTTCGACTACCCTCATGACTATTCAACTTCTTATTACTTTTCAACTGACATGAATCTTGATATTAACGTGTGTCCTTTGGACTTCCATTTTGCATTACATTGGATTTACAATGGATATGGCTCATAATAGTGATGTGGCCTTTGACAACTCATGACACAACTTGACATGACACTGCTAACATGGACTAGCTTGTTGAGGTGGCAATGTCAAGCCGATGTTGTTGTAGAGTGATAGATGTGTTCTTGGATGCGCGTTCTCTTCCCCTCCACATAGCTTGATGATGCAGGGTGTTCAATGATATTTAGTCTTAGGAGGTAGTTACATGCATGTGTTCCATTTTCTTCTACTTGATAATATTCTTTTTCCATCCAGCTATAAGTGATTCTTCTATCATGTCCATTCCTTCTTCTCCTTCTTCATCATCTCTCCATGATCTAACAATGTACCTATTCCTACAATTCACTCATGATGGGACGACATTAGATCTAAAAATTCCCCAGTTTAAGATTATGCACTGTTATCCATGGACTGAGCCCAGGACAGGTGATAGGTTGGGAAACAGGGCCTAATAACTATGCATTGCATAGTTCCAGTTGACAGGGAGGGAGACTAGTCACTAAGACTACAAAGATTGTAGCTCAGGCTTGGTTGAGAAACTCCTGAGCACAGTCTTCACTGCCAGAGGTAGTTGCGTAGAGTCCATTGGAAGACTAGATTGTTTATTTGATACCATCAATAGATGCTTCAAGATGGGGCCCTAGGAGGCAAGTCTGCATAGTTTTCAAATGCAAGTCAAGAGAGGGAAATAGAGGGGCCTAGAGGACATATCTGCACACCTTTTGAGACCAGTGAGTCTCGACTGAGGGAGGACACTAGTGGACACTTCTTCTTAGTTTTGGGATGTAAGGTAGCTCAGTTTCTCTGCACATTATGGGGTTCCTAAAGTAAAGGGAGGAAGCTTGATGACTAATCTCATGAAATGTGTAGTTCAGGTCAGGCTAGGAGAAGCTACGACACAATTCTAGGATGAAGGCAGTTTGCCTAGCTCTGGAATTGTGTAATGCAACTGTTCTAGGGTACAGTGACTATGCATTATGTAGTTCCAAGCAGTAGGGCTAAGACTGCACAGTGCACAGTTTAGATGGGGTTCGATGAAAGTGAGTTTCCCAGTTGGGAGGATTTTCGAAAAAATGGCTAAGTTTTGGAGGCAGGTGAAGTTGTGAGGAACATGAAATTTTGATCACACATTTAGCATACTTTGGTGACACAACAATAGAGACCACCAAAACAATAATACAAATGATTACCCTCAGTGAGATTGACCTAAAACAAAGAGTGACAAGTGCGACTACTGGGACAGGGTCCCCTGCGGTCAATTTTGGGGCAGAAAGCCCAAGTTTTTGTTATGTAAAATGTAAATTCTCTGCAATATGTGGTCGCGGAGCACGTATATAGTAAGTTTCATAAATAGATTTTCCATTCTTTTATGGAAGTCGTGTCGACTTTAGTAGATCTACCCATGGTACGCGGACCATGGGATTGTATAAAAAGGAGAGTCTAAGGCATGAACTTTCAATGAGAAAAGAATGAATGTAATGGGTCATTAATAAGTGAAGAGTGAAGAGTATTAGAGTAGAAGAGAGGCTCCGCATCTATGTGCGTAGTGGCCTAGAGTAGAGTCTGTAGCTGAGTGCACAGACCCCTACAGCTGAGTGCACAGGGTAATCTTGAGTATGTAAGTAGAACTGAAGTATCAATAAAGAGATTATTCTGGAAATTTTTGTGTTTTGTCCATTTACTTCTATTATGAATGAATGCGTCTATGTTATGATGAATGATGGGTTTATGATGTAATACTGTATTGATGCACGATTATGCATGGTTTACATTGTTATATGAATGCAAGTACTAATATCTGTGTACACAAAGAGTATCTTAATTCATGTTAAAGATATCAGATAATTAGGTCAATCTGGGTAAATATAGAACTAAGGGTGATTACAGAGGCACGTATGTTACCGCTTCACCTATTTACGGTTTGTCTAAGATAGTGATAGACCTTTTCGATGGTCTAGAAGATGGTAAGAGGGAGTTATATCGATAAGACTTAAGGGCTTATCGATCTACGTGAAGGCAGATAAAGGGTATAAAAACAACATCTCTGTTGGAGGGAATTGCTCCCCTAGGGCTTTTTGGGTTCAAACCCTAGCAGACTGAAAGTTGTCTATTCAAAGAAACATCCATTCACACAGCCATTATGCTATTATAAGCAAATTCTATGATAAGGGTATGTACCTTTGGTCCTACGTTTGAGAAGGCCCTTAGGGTCCAAACCCTTCTTGGAGTTCCCTTCTTCTCTTTTGTCCTACAAAACAACCAATTCAAAGAACACAGCAGTATATGGACAAAAACTTATAAAGAAACCATATTCATGTTATAAATAAAGGTGGTTAGTTATGAAATCCAAACAACCATTTACATATGAATTCTAAACATGAGTATCATTAACATAAAGAAGATTCATTTCGGGAACTGAGACATGTGTTTCTTTTATTATAGACAAATAAAGTACATAAAAAAGGAATATTTTCACCTGAGTCACCTTCAGTAGGCTCCAAGCAAAGCTTCCTTCCGGATCCATTCCAGCCTCAAGCCTCTAACAAAATCCTTCCATGACTCTCTCCATGATGTCATAAATGGTGGATGAACATCAACACACAAGGAAACAAAGGTTTCATGTACAAAATGGGGGAAGTGAAGAAGGCACAAGGGACTTCAGACCTGGTCAAGGGAAAAATCTCAGCATAATAACCTTTCTCTCTCTTCTCTCTTCCCTTAGGCCTTCCCTTTGAGGTCTTTTTATACCTCTCCCAAAGTGGTTTTTTAGTTGGGAGTTGGTTGGGAAGAGTTGGGCCACGGGAACTAACAGGTGATCAGCAGGTAAAACCCGCGATCTCCGCTCGAAAATGAGGAGTTTTATAGTTTTTTAAGTGTTTTAATACATATACGCGGGTTGGATATACACATACCCGTGTATACACGCATTTAACTCAGGGAAATGTCACGTATAAGGGCTAAAACATTGTTTTTTAAATTTTAGGACCAGGTCTAGAAGGAGGGGTTGCCCTAGGCCATGAGTACAACATCACAAACCATAAGAGTGAGATTTGGAGCTATAACAGATGCCCCCTAATATATGAGGTCAGAATGGGTACATGATGGCCGAAATATATTATGCGAGCACGTGGAAAGGAAGTCTGTCAAAAACTGAGGAGGACTTCACCAGAATTAAGCCTGCCAAGCCACCAAAGGAGATCAGAAAGAAACACTATCTGAGGCGGGCATACCCATGCTCAGAAAAAGTAAAGCATGTCCGCATATCAAGTACAAGCGGATCCACTAAGTATATAAGTATAAATGACTGAAAGATACATAATGGATCATCTAATCATAATAAACAAGTACATGTCTGAATATCACATATAAGACTGTCAATGATGTTGAAAGATTCAACGCATCACTGATATCAAAGACTGATCCCAAAAGGTACCAAATGAACATGATGGAATAGGATGGTACTACACTGCAAAACTCAGGTGCCAGCATATAAAATGTCGCCATGACTGGCTGCAACATATAAAGTGGAGTGGTATCAACTAGCAACAACAGGAGCAACTGTCAAGTGAACCAATGAATGCTGATACAACCTAAGATCTTCACTGACCGCCGTGGTACATTTCTACACCATGGGAATGAATGATCTGAAGTAGACCATGTGAGAAATTGTTTGATTACCGGTCATTGATGTATACCGTTAACAAACGCGAGACTACTCACTGATAATGATAATGAGTGTCAAGGTACCCGGTACAGTCTAACAAGTGTGAATAGATGAGCTGGAGTCGAACACCTGTAAGAATCTATCGATCAGGAGACAATGATGATTTCCCACTGTCGATAGTGAAGGATCTGCCACTAATGACTGCAAACCCCAAGGTACTGCCAAATGGACTCTAGATCTTTGCCCCAGAGTAATGAGTCGGAGTCGATAGGGAAAGATCCGCTAGAAGGAAGGAATTAAGGCATCCTTCATCAATCTAGCGCGAGTGTAACCTGTAGGCCAATAATGTGGAAGGAATCAGACAAAAAAGATGTAGTAACCCAACCGAAGTACGTTTCCGGCATACACAATATGTGGCTAGCGCATGATAGAAACCCTCTTAACCAACCAATAACGAAAACTGACACAGATGCGAGGTATCCACCAATAGGGTCAAATGGAAACCAAGGTACTGCATGAATCCCAATGTGTGATAATGTAAGCTGATGTCGAACACAAGGGAAACCACTCAGTCAAAGACCCATGATACTGATCGATGCTGAGCACAAGGTGACCTATCAATAATGAAAATAGGGCCAGGGTGCAGCTCTAGGCCTGTCCTCAGAGCAAGATGTCGTCGTCGATAAGGACAAGACCCGCCAACAAGAAGTCAATGGGGACCTTCTCAAACCGGCACGAGTAAAGGACCAATATAGCTGATGTGATGATAGACATGACACTGACAACCAGGGATGGCCGACTGAAAAATGAGTCAAGAGACACCCCAGAAAGGCCGACTCAGGCTAACTTCCCTTGAGAAAAAGCACGACTCAATGTGACTATGTGGCAGCATATGATGACTTTGTATCAGTTCGCCATGCAGGAGGCACGAACGAACCCTCCATATGATTGGAAGAGATAACCAATCGGGGGAGAACTGACTCAATAACAAGGTTATGGCATAACTAAGTCAAACTAAATCCCACCCATGTGGAGGAGACTTTGTTTTGAGTGCTTTGTTCAAGGACAACACGACTGACTCTAGCTGCCAACAATAAATGGAAATATTGTCCTGTTCCCGCTCTTTTTTGGAATATTTAATTTTTTTTGTCTTTTTCTGTTAAGTCGAAAAAAGAATAAAAGAATGCTATGGTACAGTGGAAAGAACGAGTGTCGGTGAAACAGATGACCTAGTTCCTGGGAATGGAACGTTCCTATGCTCAATGCAGGGAGGTGAAAACTGGTCAGTGACACTCAAAGGTGTGTTCCTTCCACGGGTCAAGCTGTGTCAAGCTGCAGAAGTCAAAGGTATGCAAGGGTGATTTTGTATTCATCATGGTCAAAGGTTGGCTTAAACACGAGTCCAAGTGAAGCCGGCTCTAGGCCAAAAGGTGCAAGTGGTCAACATGCAATGCAGTAGTACAGCTCAACACAAAGGAGCCTCTAGGGTATAAGGCCAGAACGAAGCAAAGAAGAAAAGAGGAATGAGTCTTCATCGCATAAGTCATGGCGGGGCTACAGAGGACTCCCAAGCCTAGGGATGAAAAATCAGCATGAGTGCCAAGCAACAATAAGGTACTAACTAGGGCACTCATGATAAGGTAGGCTCTACCACACAAGTCATGATACTTCTAAGCAATGAGAAGGTTCCACACCATAACTTGGTGGGGTCGATCGTAAGGCAAAATGGGAAAGGAAACTGATAAGTGCACAATGCAGGCGGAAAAAACCTAACCTATATGCCTAGTTTCAAGAACCAATACCTGTCAGAACGGACCAACTATAAACTTCGAAAGGTGAAACCTTCCAAGTTCTGTAAACATAAATAGGAACACTAGACGAGAAGTTAATACATCCCACATATAAACTTCATATAAAATCTTTGTGTTATAGAATACAAAACTTGAAAATGCATACCTCATATATACAATATGGTACAGGGGACCACGCAGCCTTGCGGCTTACGCATAATAGTTCTTCTAGACAAACCCCTTGCAGGGATCGGAGCAAGGACTCCTTTGGTAGTAAAGACTTATGGCTTCAAAGAGTTCCTCCTGTGAAGGCAAAGCGAGATCTGAGAAACTACAAGGATTAAAAGAGGGAATTAAAGGGTCCCATGTCCTTATAGGATGAATCTCTTGGTCAACTGCCGGGACCAAGTCCCAAGAAGGAGAATAATAAGTCAAAGTATCCTTCTCAGAAGTGATTGAACATTGAGGATTCAATGCCAGATATTTCACCCGTGGTGGGGTAGAGTCTACTTGAACACTTGGAACAAACCAAGGGGCATTCTATAGTAAATTCGAATTAGGGTGGTGATTATCAGATGAAAGCTGATCAATAGTGACAATATTCCTGTTATGAGGAAAGCACATTACTCGAAAGAGTGAAGACACCACAGCATTCATAGCATAGACATAATCACGCCCAAGTAGCATATTAAAGTCTAAAGGGCTATCAACCACCATCATATCGATTAAGACAGTCTTCCCACCTAAAGTGATAGGCACTTGAGGAAGAACACCCATAGATTCACTAGGTCTTCTATCATAGGGTAATAACTGATTCCGAGCTGTCAACAACTTTGGGGAACCCAAATATTTCCAAGTCAAAGAGGATATAATACTTGCAGAGGATCCTTCATCCACCATACATCGATAGACATTTGTGAAATTAACTCTGACCTTTATTTGGAAAGGTGCAGCGGAAGGAAGATGAGGCTCAACAAGACTATCCCAATCAAGGGAAACACTCCTAGAACTTGGAGGGGGAGCATTCGAAGAAACCGGAATGCCCCCTTTACCAGAAGACTCTGTCCTATAGATCAAATAGACTCTTTTGTTAGGCACTTCACCCCCCAAAAGAGGAGTGTAATCGGCTAGCGATTGCACTGGCTCTACCACATTATCAACCAATGGTTGATGGGATTGATGAGAAACCAGATCAGATCTAGGAGTAGAAGTACTTTCAGACTCGGACCATATCCTTTGAACCTCTGGAATACCAGGGCATAAATGAGTAAGATGGTCTCCCTTGCATATCTTACAAGGGAACTTAGGTTTAAAACTTCTACGTCCAGGTTTCTTATCAACCTCCATTCCGCCAACATGACTAGCAGTGGTTTGCGGAGAGTCCTGAACATGACTTGCAGAGGTCGGTGACTCTTTGCTAGTATGACTCGCAGTGACTAGACTCGTGCCCCCAACATGACTTGCAGTGGCTGAAGACTGATCTCCAACATGACTGGCAGAGGTTGAAGTTGAAGTGCTAGTGTGACTTGCAGTGACTAGACTTGTGCCCCAGCATGACTTGCAGAGGCTGAAGGCTCATCTCCAACATGACTGGCAGAGGTTGAAGATGAAGGGATAGAATTATTCTTCTTCTTTGACTTCCTTTTTCTCCTTTTTTTAGATTTCTTGTTACAAGAAGGAGGAGAAGAAGGAATTGCAGATTTCTCTTTGAAAGAAGATGAACAATTAGCACCCATGTGATTCCCTTGAAATAAAGCATTCAATTGAGAAGCTTCAAGAGCATTTGGAATATTTGGAGTGGACCATAGCCAAATGGGTAGTCCAACATTCAACCCAGGAATATTCAAAGTGGCCATCAAGGGAGTACCAACATTTCCAAAGAAAGGAAAAGCACAAGGATCCCCTTTTGGAAGGGTACCTTGGTTGGTTTCCACAGGAATATTAGCCATATCAAACTGATCCAAAGACCCTTCCCCTACGAGAATATAGAAATAACTTTTCAAGGAATATGGATAAGCAATCAAAACCTTTGCCCTTGAGGAGGCAACTCCACAACTTCTGAAAGAACGACCAAAAGCCTTTCAAGATCAGTAGAGTGGTAAGCTGGTCACTCAGAACACAAAGTCCAGACGTGACTAGACAAAAATACCTAAAGCCAACTATATACAAGGAACAAAGAGCACACACTATAAAGTCCCTAAAGAAGTTAGCCAATCAAACAACTTCCAAGTATTTCCGCTTCGGGTGATGAGGACCGGACACCAAAATACAAGAAAGTGGAGTCAGGGGCCTTCCAAAGATAGTCTGGGATAATGACGGCCCAATCCTATCAGTGAAGGTAACAGAGGAAGTTCTTTGACCTCCTAACAACAGCCTGCACCGGTGTAAGCCCCCAGGCTTCGCAAGGGTGCCCTCCAGTAGCACTGTCGAGAGTGATGCAACGTTGACCTCAGGTGCCATGGGATTCCCCTCCGCAGCCACCTGTGTAGATCCCTAGGAGTAGCAACTATGGATACCAACTCGTCGCAGAAGCCAGGCGGAATAGTCGTGAGGTAAGTTCAGACAAGTAGGAGAGGGGGTATCTCTCTTCCCTGTCTTCACAGACCCTCGTGCTTAACTCCCAGATCTGGAGCTTTCCTGGTCTTCCTAATGCTCTTGGATTTTCTCTCATTATTCAGACTCCTATGTTTGACGTTTATATGGCCTTGGAGAGTTAACTCTCCACTCACCTAATCCAAGGCCCTAAAATCCTAAACTTGTTGGTGTAATTGACTAAAACAAAAAAGTTCTAGTGAATTTTAGTTAGCGCTTGATTTTAAATTAGGTTGTTCTTTAAGTCACAAGGTAATGGAAGTGAAACTAGTGGTGTTTTTTGACACAAAAGAAATTAATAAAAACTTAACTACATGCACATGCACTTTTCCGTTTTTCAATGAAGAGCAATTTCTATAGGGTTCAGAGGAACTTCTAATAAAACAAAATTTTCTTTTCTTTTCGTTAATTCACGCTTCACACTCACAAACGCTAAAAAAGCTATGTATGCCTAAAAATATATGCAAATCTATCCTAATGCAACAAATATATGCGGATGCAAGATTTTAAAACTACTCTAAAAACAAAAAATGAAAGTTGCTTGCTTATCAATCTTTATCTTGCCACTTAAAATGTCTAGATGGAATATGAGATGCTACAATTCATTTCGTCTAAACACTAAAAACAAGTTCTAAGAGAAAAATAAAGCAATTTCACTCACTAAAAGGAAACTAAATGAAAACCAAGTTCAAAAAAGCAAAACTAAGATTTTCACAAAGATTTTCTTCAAAATCAACAACAAAAAGAGTCGTTTCAAAAAATGCTCTCAACAACACTGAAACTTGTGATTGAAGAATAGGCAATCAAACACTTTTGCGAATCGACACCACTCAATGGATGAAAACTCAACAAAAATAAATGTGTTTAAAATCACTCTTAACAATCAAAAGCAGCAATGAAAGCTTTGGCAATGAAAACCAAAAAGATCAAAAAGACAAATTCCAAGAAAGTGTCAAACAACAACTTTCATGAAACAAAGAAGTGGATGGTCACAAAAAGCGATTTTTGTCAAGCAAACAAAAAGTCACCAAAAGCAAGGTTAACACAAAGATTGAGATCAATCTTCCTACCCTGATGAATCAGAGCAGCCAAGATTCCTAGCAAGAAATCTTGCGTGCTTTAGCAAAAAACGATGACGCTTGCAATAAAAAAAAACAAGACCAATACTCCTTATAATCAGAGAGAATTCGGAACAAGATGCTCGCTGTAAAAACAAAGACTGATACTAGAAAGTGACTGTTTCAGACTGACTCAAACTACCAGACAAACCTTCAGAGACACAAAGATTTACAAATCTTGAAAATTGAAAGATATACGCGACTGTACTTATGTACAGAATGCGTGTATACGCTACTGTAACTAAGGAAACCTGTGTATACATGGGTTCACTTAAAGAAACATGCGTACATACGCCTCTGTAACTAAGAAAAACAACGTATATGAAAAGCTTCAAGAAAAATAAAAAACAAACTGAAGAAACTGGCAAAGCTTAAAGTTCAAGAACAGACCAGACAGTAACAACAAGCAGACAAGGCAGCTGAGCCCTGATTGGCTTGAAAAATACCCAAACTAGGAACAACAAGAGTGTTGTCCCCAGTGGAGTCGCCAATTCTGTTGGAGGGAATTGCTCCCCTAGGGCTTTTTGGGTTGAAACCCTAGCAGACTGAAAGTTGTCTATTCAAAGAAACATGCATTCACACAGCCATTATGCTATTATAAGCAAATTCTATGATAAGGGTACGTACCTTTGGTCCTACGTTTGAGAAGGCCCTTAGGGTCCAAACCCTTCTTGGAGTTCCCTTCTTCTCTTTTGTCCTGCAAAACAACCAATTCAAAGAACACAGCAGTATATGGACAAAAACTTATAAAGAAACCATCTTCATGTTATAAAGAAAGGTAGTTAGTTATGAAATCCAAACAACCATTTACATATGAATTCTAAACATGAGTATCATTAACATAAAGAAGATTCATTTCGGGAACCAAGACATGTGTTTCTTTTATTATAGACAAATAAAGTACATAAAAAAGGAATATTTTCACCTGAGTCACCTTCAGCAGGCTCCAAGCAAAGCTTCCTTCCGGATCCGTTCCAGCCTCAAGCCTCTAACAAACTCCTTCCATGACTCTCTCCATGATGTCATAAATGGTGGATGAACATCAACACACAAGGAAACAAAGGTTTCCAGTACAAAATGGGGGAAGTGCAGAAGGCACAAGGGACTTCAGACCTGGTCAAGGGAAAAATCTCAGCATAATAACCTTTCTCTCTCTTCTCTCTTCCCTTAGGCCTTCCCTTTGAGGTCTTTTTATACCTCTCCCAAAGTAGTTTTTTAGTTGGGAGTTGGTTGGGAACAGTTGGGCCATGGGCACTAATAGGTGATCAGCAGGTAAAACCCGCGATGTCCGCCCAAAAATGAGGAATTTTATATTTTTTTAAGTGTTTTAATACATATACGTGGGTTGGATATACACATACCCGCATATACACGCGTTTAACTCAGGGAAATGTCGTGTATAAGGGATAAAACACTGTTTTTTAAGTTTTAGGACTAGGTTTGGAAGGAGGGGTTGCCCTAGGCCATGAGTATAGCATCACAAACCATAAGGGTGAGATTTGGAGCTATAACAATCACAACCATCTCTAGGTGCAAAAACTTGGTTCCAGTATCCCCCCACACTCCTTCTAGGTGAGACTTTAGTCTGTGCTTCACAGTTTGATTCCAAATGGGCTAGTAGTGTAGGGATTTGTTTGGAAAACTTAACTCTAAACTTGGGTCAGGACCCACTAAGCCAACAACAATAGTTAAGAGAGACTTTAAGACAACCGTGACGACACTTCTGCGACAGTGCTTAAAACTTTGTGTATAAGTGCACTAGGTGTTTACATGGCTAAGACAAATTGTATACAAAAATACCAACCTTCAAGGTCACCAGAAAGGTTTGCAAACATGAAATGACAACCAAACATGCCAAAAGTCGAAAATTGATCCAACAAACCATAGGGAGCAAGACACTTAGAGGAAACACATGATATGACTTTTAGTGCTTGCAACCATGAATGTCATTGAAGACATAATGATATGAAAATGATAAGTGGTTCTTCATGCTACACTAAGAGGTATATTTCAAAAATATGTGTTTTTTTTTTCCACACCTACCCTCCAAATGGTTATGCATCAGATGGAGTCTTCATTCAGTCCCGATCTTCGATCATACCATGGGTTCCTGGTTCTCCTTATCTTTCCTCCTCGGCTTCTTGTGATTCATTTAGCATATAATCATTATTAGTAGCCTCTGAGAGGAAAAATTGTGCATTTTAAGCAGGAAGTGACTGCTATGAGAGAAGGCCCTAGGAGGACACATCTGTACAGTTTTAGAATGCAAGGCAGACTAGGCAGTTGAGATGCATAAGGGACAAAACTGCGTAGTTTCTGGACACAATTTTTTTCGACTGAGGGAAGGACATCGACAAAAACCACTTCATAGTTTTTGATGCCAAGGGAGGTTGGGCCTTATGTGCATTATGCAGTTCCAGCAAGAAATGGAAATGTTTGAGGGTTGCATATACAACGTGCATAGTTCAAGAAAACTATATGATGCTAGGCTGTTAGGGAAACTCTTGAATTTAGCTAAGCGTGGGACGAGTGTCACCGATGTGAACATTGATAGAACTTGGCTATGATCACCAACTTGAACATTTAGTGATACAATGCAGACCATCCAGAACATATAAAAACATGTTTTCTTAATGCAACAACCTTTGTCGTAGCTTACGACAAGTGTGACTCTGATGATAGACTTTGGGAGGATAAATGCGACACTTGTGCAAGAGTGCATGAAATAAGTGTGAGACACATTTATGTGATGAGAACAACTCATTCTCACAAAGATTTTCCCTTGAAGCAAAATAACTTCCCTTTGCATGACAATTGATAATCCCCATGCCCAAAGATGACACATACCATATAAAGATAAAAGTGTGAAGGAATAATAAGATTTTGGAAGGGAGCTTGAAATCATGAGCCTACCAATAAGTGACTAAGGAATGACCGATCATAGGATCCACATTAGGCTTCAAAATATGAGTTCACACGAAAATTTTTTAGGGTGTTGCAGTTGCTACAACAATTGGCAACACACTGGTTGAATACCATCTTCTATGTCTTGGTTCATTTTAGTGCAAGGGCTTGGTCCTTCAGGTAGTATCGATTCATCATGGAGATTAATTTAGCTTCTCCCCTTACCCTATGGGAAAACATAGTCCCCTTTGTACCTTCTCATTGGATCACAGCATAAGATTCAGCCAGATCACAACGTTTCGAATTGGGAAGGGTAGTTTAGCTCGTGAGCTTAAGATTTTCAAAGTATAGTTTTTCATCTCTGGTGTTTCTCTGCTTCTGGCAGGCCTAGATAGTACCCTGACAAAGTCATATTGGAACACAAGCATTTCTCCACTACCAGCGAGCCTGGATAGTACCCCAGTGGAGTTGCCTGCTTCACCTTTCTACGCAGGAAGATTTTCTCTTCTTTCACCTCTATTTATTTATTTAAAGAGCACTGTGTATCAACACTTATTTATTTTGGGGGGGAAGAGGGATCCCAACTTATTTAGAGCAGGAGAGGTTGTTCCTTCAGAGAAGCATATAAATACCTCTGATTTACTTTTTCTTGTTTAGGTTTCCCCTTCTCCATTTCTATTACTTGGCTAAGCTTGAAAACACCAAAGAAGAAAACTAAGTATAGGCATGAGGTTCCTAGACTGGACATAGGTTCATGCTTGGACCAAATTCTCCTTACGGGTGATTCATATTTTCCATAAGAACTTCATCATCCAAAAGATACAACCAATTAAGAGGAATCTAGACACCGGACTAGACAAATGTTGAAGTGTCACAATAAGCATTGAACTCCAAACACGCACACTCAGAAGCCACAACATAGCAAGGCACAACACTTGTTTGCATCATGAAAACCAAAAGGAAGACTCAACAAGGAATAAAACAAAGCAAAAAGAAATAAAACATAGAACCAGGAAACAAAATCAAAAGATAAGAGAACAAAATGACTAAGAAAACATGATGTAGAATAAGAAAATCGGGATAGACTACAAAAAAGGAGTGAAAGCGAAAGCTAATGATGCACCTAATCCTATTCCTAACCTAACATCTAGAAGGTTAGGGTCATGTAAAACTAAATTTCTAGTGAAGTCGTTGTGATTGTTCCTGACCTGCATTCACAAGTATAGGAACAATTAAAACGGATAAAAAGTGATGTGCAACATCAAATATAAAAACTTGAAAAACTTTCACATGAAAAGGAAGGTCTTTCCTATGGGCAGAAAGATGTGTCACAACCACTACTTTCACCCAATCCACATGCTTACCTTTTTGATGAATACCCTTTTTTAAAAAACCTTAGAAGCCTCTTGAAGATATTTCTTCATCTACACTGAGCTTCTTAGCAAGTGCGAGGAAGGATTGAAACATGTTGTTTACAACAGATCTTGCCAAGTAAAATTGTTCAAGCCATTCAGTGATTGGATTGTCAAATTTATGACGGCCTTATTGAAAACCTCGTGATCTTTGAAAAGATAAATTTTGGATCCAATAAGTAGGATCACGATGGGAATCTTGTTAGGAAAAATATATTTGATCATTATTGACAGTCATGCCAAGACAGTGAGAACCTGCCATAACCACCAACGAAGGCTGAAGTGACACACCTACTTGATAGAAATCTAAATAGAGAGATGTTAAATGATGAATATCAAAGACTGTGAAACAAATTTCATTGGATGTGTTTATGGGAAAATGATAATTTGAATTACAGTCACCAAAGATATAGAAATCATTAGATGAGCTAGTTGAATCATTAGATTCCAAGCTTACAACAAACGAAGAAAAATTAATTTGAACAATCTTATGAATTCTCTGAACAATCGAATCAAGTTCCTTGAAAGTTAGATATGACAGACCACCTTCTTGCAAATGGTGATAAATTTTACAAGCATCATAGTCATCAAAATATTTTAAAAAGGATGTTACCACCATGAATGCATGAGACCAGTTGAGGCACGGTGAATGGGGAAGAACCTTATTCATGTGACAACTTGTGCCTTCATTATCACTCAAGAGGATTTTTGGTGCAATGAGAGGACATGTTTGCAATAAAATATTCGTAAGAAGACTGGGGAGCTGACCATTAAGGGAGAAATTCAATAAGTATGATTCTTGCGGGAAAAGATAGTACTTGAGATCATCAACTTCACAACTCCATGACTTAATGAGAGATGGGTATTCCCAACCCGATTTTGATGTGAGGGATTTGCATGAAGACGAATGAATTGTAATAGATTCATGAATTCGGTCATAAGTAAAATCTTGAAAATTCAAGAGGTCACACCCGAAATACCAAACATATTTTAAACAGGAATTCACATTAAGTGAAACCATGCAAATAGACAGATTGGGTGAGAGAAACTAGACCTAATTTAGTTCGAGGGGCTTTCCAAAGTCACGAGATCCTGACATAACCATCAATGTAAGTTGAAGTGCCTCGACTCCTTGGTAGGTCCCAAAACTTTCCAAAATTGTAGAATCGAATTTTGAAGCTTGAACCAGATCATGTATGGTTTGAGGGTGGCTAATTTTGCTAATTTCAAAATTTCACTTCGAATGTTAGCCATCTCTATCACAAGTTTCACCAGAATTTTCAGTTTCAACAACAATCAGATTACTCAATTAAAGAGGCTCTTCTGATATCACATTCTAAGATAAATGAATTGATGAAATATCATGACCAAGCTAATGATGAAATTTGAAGAGTTGCCTTCATGTAGAAGTAGAGATGATGAGGGGTGGGAAGAGTTCTATATGATTTCACTGTTTTCAATTTCATCATGGACAACCTCACCTCATTGTGTCTATCGAGGAGATAAATCATCATATGTAGAAGTAAGAGAACATGGAGTATATCCATTGCAAGTGGATGTGTTTTGAATAGTAGGACACAAGGGAACGTGAGGTGAAGAGGAAGTTTCAATGAACATATTCTTTAACCACTAGATTCTAGATTCAAATTAAAATCTACAAGAGGAACTTAAAGATCACTTGATGTGCTTGGGCATCTGCCACAACATACAGAAGATTCGACATGATTACTACCCAAGCTTGGGGGTTGATTGAAAGAATTGATTGTACAAGATTTTCACCTGAGATTAGAAGATTGAGAATATTTCAAGAATGGATACTCATTCTTTTGATGCAGACAATTTCAAAAAAGAGTGGAAAAATTCATGTGTCCTTACCTTTTTTCCCCTTTACCTGCGAAATGTGACTACCTTGTGCCTGATCATAATTTGAAGGAACAATTTGAGAATCAAGAGAATGTGAAAAATTGGCGCATGAAGCAAATTGATCAAGTGAGTCATGGTAGAGGGAGTCGTGGCCTATAGATGATAGAGGATGGTAGAGATCCAGATCAAATTCGAGACTTGAGTTATGAATGGTGACATCCTCTTGTGGAATGAAGGAGTGAGTCTTAATCATAAGCTTTTTGAGCCATTTTGGAATTTCATCCATTGAAGTGGGAGACGAATGAAAACATGGAATAGAGATTTGATTCACAGATGTCCGAGGTTCATGATCACCACAGGGAGGCACCCATATTGGGATTGGAAAAGGAGGAGGATAAGGAACAAAATGGGTAGTAGGCTCCTCCTCTACAATTTGAGGTGCCTTATGATTCGTAAGAGTTGCGGAAGTAGAAAAATCGAGAGGTTCAGGTTCACTATATGAAGAGGCAAGAACCAAGCACTCAAACTCTTGTTTCATGAAATCCCAATTCAAATCTTCTTTCGGAATTTCACAACAAAGGTGAAGGAATTGATCAGAAAAATTATCAACTGATTCGTTAGGCTTCATTCCTAGGAGATTGATTCTTCCACAAACATCTCTATAGTTATACTCGCTGAAGGCTTGATGGAGCCCCTTGAGGAAATGACAAAGGAAATGGAAGAAAGAAGGTGGCAAGGTATGGAACCACCAATTCGCACGACTTCGAAGGGTGAGGAAGAAAAGCATGCAAGAAATCTCTTCATTATCGATTTTGTAAGGTTCACAAAATTGAATAAAATCATAAATGTGTTTGGTTATGGAATTTCTGTCCTCACTATCAAACTTTAATGGGGAAAAGTGATCGGGAAGCTCATTGGGGGGTGAAAATTGGTAAAGTGAAAAATTGGAGAAACACCCTGGGAGTACGATTTGTGTATGAGCCATTTTAGATAAGAGTTTCAAACCAGATGCCACTGGCTTAGCTTGTGATATGGCCCTCCTCCTAGCACCATTATGTTGATGGCGCTAGAAATTCAACAACCAAGGGGATATTCCCAATATGAAGTACCAATTAGACCTCACACTGTTTGGTATAGGAGTCCCATTCGGTATAAAGGCCTGGTTTACAAATACTCAAAGATCTGCCTTGCTTTAGCTATCAACACCAAAAAGTAATGCAATGATATCTTCGAATGACAAGGTAAGTGTGCTTGGTGAGTGTGAAACACAACTATGTCAAGGTTCTCTTACTACAAAAGGAGGAGGAGAAAAGTGAGTCTGTAAGTGAGAGGTAATAGTACCACCCTGGAAGAGACACGTGAAAACTAGGAGGGTCTTTTGAGCAACCAGGGAAATAGTCCACAATGGATGCAGAAGTTGTTAAAACCAAATTACAGGTAAAGATCCATCCGCCATCCAATGGAATATTCCACAATGGACGTGACGGTCATTATAACAAATAAGTGAGGAATGTTTGTCTAGTATCCCTCGGAGTAGTCCACAAGGATGATATAACAGTGATAACCAATACATCACATTCCCATCAAGGTAAGCATTAAAACAACCAAAATAGTTAAACTATCTTAATACATGTGAAACAAACGTGAATTACAAATGCTGAAAGAATATTCTTACAAAAATCCACAACTCATGCATGGAAACGTGATGGCCTAAACAAGCTTCTGTATAATGCAAAAGTCCAAAGACACATATTCACATCATACATCACTAGCCTCAGTAGTGGGACATTGGAGCCACTCCTTGCTCCTCAAAGAAACTGGCTGAAGCTCTATATGCTTTGTGGGAGGAGCCAAGGTGAAAAGTCCTTTGCTCATATAGTGAGGGGGTATATATAGCCAAGGGTGATGCTTGAACCTTGTGACTCTTCGACTACCCTCATGTCTATTCAACTTACTATAAATTTTCAACTAACATGATTCTTCATATTCATGTGTGTCCATTGGACTTCTAATATACATTGCATTTGATTTACAATGGACATGGGTCATAGTAGTGATGTGGCGCTTGACAACTCACGACACTACTTGACATGACATTGTTGACATGGAATAACTTGCTGAGGTGGCAATGTCAGGCTATTGTTGTTGTTGAATGATATATGTGTTGTTGGAGGTGCTTTGTTTTCTCCTCTGCATAGCTTGATGATGTGGGGTCTTCAATGATCCTTTGTCTAGGGAGGTAGTTGTATTCATGTGTTCCCTTTACTTGTACTTTATAAGCTTCTTTGTCCATCACGCTATAAGTGAGACTTCTATCATGTCCTCTCCTTCTTCTTCTTCTTCTTCATCTTGCCATGATCTAACAGTGTACCTGTTCCTACAATTCACTCATGACAGGACAACACCAAATCCAAAAATTCCCTAGTCTAAGGTGATGCACTGTTATCCATGGAGTGATCTTGGGACAGGTGATAGGCTGGTAAATAGGGACCATTAATTACACATTGTGTAGTTCCACTTGACAAGGAGCAAGACTGGTCACTGCTAATGCTCAGAGCATAACTCAGGCTTAGCTAAGGAACTCCTTAGCAGATTCCTCATTGTCGAGAAACATTGGACAGAGGCCATAGGGAGATAGGATTGCGTAGTTGATACCATCAATGGCTACTACAATATGGGACCCTGAGAGGCAGGTATGCACAATTTTCAGAGGCAAGGTAGGACTGGGTAGCAGAGGGGCCTGGGGGACAAATATGAACTGTTTTTGAGATCAACGTGTCCCGGTTGAGAGAGGAAACTAGGGGATACATTTGCATAGTTTTGGGATGCAAGGTAGGTCAAGTTCTCTACGCATTGTGGGGTTCCATCTGGAAAAGGAGAAAGGTTGATGATTGATCTGGAAAAATGGGTAGTTCGAGTCAAGCTAAGGGAAGCTACCACACAATTCTAGGATGAAGAGAGACTACTCATCTTAGGAATTATGCAGTGAAACTATCCTAGGGGACAATGACTGTGCACTTTGTAGTTCCAGGTAGCAAGGTTGCATCACTGACGAATGAGACTACATAGTGTGTAGTTCAATAGGGGTTCGGTGAAAGTGAGTTGCTCGATTGATAGGATTTTTGGAAAAATAATTGAGTGTGGGAGGTAGCTAAACTTGTGAGTAACTTGAAATTGTGATCACACACTTATCATACTTTGACGACAGAACAACACAGACCATCGGAACAAAAAGACAAAGCATTACCCTCTATGAGACTTTCCTAAAACAAAGAGTGACAAGTATGACACTTGAGATAGACTTTAGGATGATCGTGATGATACTTGTGTGATAGTGCTTAAAACTTTGTGTATAACTGCGACAAGTGTTTACATGCCTAAGACAACTTGTATAAACAAAGGCCAAAATTCAAGGTCACCAAAAATGTTTGCAAACATGACATGACAACCAAAAATTCTAAAAGATGACAATTGATCCAACAAGTGAAAGGGAGCAAGACACTTAGAGGAAAGACATGGAATGAATTTTAGTTCTTGCAACCATAAATGCCATTGAATACATAATGATATGAAAATGATAAGCAGTTCTTCATGCTACACTAAGAGGTGTATTTAAAAATTATGTGCTTTGTTTTCCATAGCTACCCTCCAAAGGGTTATGCATCATATGGAGTCTTCATGCGGTCTCGATCTTCTATCATACCTTGGGTTCCTTGGTAGCCTTATCTTCCCTCCATAGCTCCTTGAGAGTCATTTGGCATGTCATCCTTCTTAGTAGCCACTGAGAGGAAAAATTGTGTAGTTTAAGCAGCTAGTGACTATTTCCATATAATGCCCTGGGAGGACACATCTATGGAGTTTCAGAATGCAAGGCAGACTGGGAAGGTGAGATGCATAAGGGACAAAACTACATAGTTTTTGGAGACAGTGGATTCTGGATGAGGGAAGGACATTGGAGGAAACCACATCGTAGTTTGGGATGCCATGGGAGGCTGGACCTTTTGCGGATTCTGCAGTTCCAGTAGGCAAGGAAAATGTTTGATGGTTGGAGATGCAAAGTGTGCAGTTCAGAAATATGGACAAGCCTAGGTTTTTAAAGAAACTCTTGAATTTGGCTAAGTGTGGGATTAGTGGAATTGATGTGAACAGTTATATAACTTGGCTATGACCACACACTTGAAAAATTAGTGATACAACATAGACCATCCAGAACATATAAAATCATACTTCGGTTTATACAACAATCTTTGTGGCGGCTTACGACAAGTGTGTCTCTGATAATAAATGTTGGGAGGATAAAGGAACACTTGTGCAAGAGTGCATAAAATAAGTGTGGGACATGTCTTTGTGATGAGAATAACCCATTCTCATAAAGATTTCCCGTTGAAGCAAAACAACTTCCCGATGCCCAAAGATGACACATACTGTACAAAGATAAAAGCATGAAGGACTCTTAAGATCTAGGAAAGGAGCTTGAAATCATGAGCTTACCAATAAGTGACTAAGGAACGACCGATCATAGGATCCACAGTAGGCTATAAAATTTGAGTGCAAGCCCAAATTTTCGAGGGTGTTGCAACTGCTACAACAGAAGGAGTGAAGCATACATAATATTATAGGTAGGCTTCATCTCATTATCTATTTACTTTGATGAATACATTAGTGTCCTTATATTTCTTTTATTCTAGGTTATTCCACTAGACCTGAGGAAGATACTTTTGTCCACAATTGTAGATTCTAGATAACAAATTGGCAACCATATTGGGGAATGGCGTATTCCCTTGGTGGTTTCTTTGTACATTGTGCTTGTCTCACCTCTTCTTTAGACCTGTACTATCTTATTCGTTCATGAATAGACCCAAGAAGAACTTTCATTGAGTCTTAATTGCAATCTGTGTGTTAGAAATTTGCATCCCTAGACCAATGCACTCTCTGGTCTTGTGATAGATCATTGCACCCTAGCTGAGCCTTCTTTGTGCCTGTGTTGCATAACACTAGTGCCTCCTTTGTACCTGCGTTGAACCTTCTTCATGAACATTTTTTCTTTTGTCTTAATTTTCCCTCTGATCATCCTTGTTGCAGTTGCTCTTCCTTGAGTCTTTGAATTTCTTGTGGTCTCTCAGAAGCCTCCATTTGGTTTTCTTTCATTTTTTAGTGGCTTTGGTAAGGATTTGTTTATGTTTCCTTTGTTCTCATCATTAGGTAATTTTCGAATTGATTTTTTTTATCATCGAGTTCTTAAATGAATTGGTGTTCTAGTCATCATTCAGAAACACTTGTTTGAATCAATGATTAAACATTGCATCTTAGTTTTCTTCATTTTCGAAAACTAAGTGACTTGAAAATAAAATTCTTTTCATTTGCATCTAGGGTTTTCTATGGGAAAATTGGAATTCGCTAGTGTGAAATTGTGTATGTGTTAATAATCTTTGAGTGACATCACATTTTTTATAATATTTTGTTTCATTCTTTCTTTCTTCTTGTCAAATTTGTGGTGTATGCATAGATTGATTGCAAAATTTGAAAAGACACTTTTACATTATAGTTAAAGTCTATATGGCTTCTTTCCATCAACAATCAAATTGCATTCATATATTCCTTTGCATTTGAAACATTAAAGGAAAAGAAAATAATAATATGTTTGCATCGCATATAGGTCTTTGATTTTGATTTGAATAGTGAAGTTGAGGAGATCAATTATTGCATCGCTTGTTTGTCGCATTGATGATTGATTTTTTCTTCCCATAGTTAGGCCTTTCATTGTTAAAAGGAAAATGAAAAGAATTATTTTTATCATATTAGTTGCATCATAAGTGTGTTCAGTTGACATCGATTTTTGAGCTTTGAAACTAAAACATAATTCAAGATAAAATCTAAAATTCACCTCAATTAACCTAAGGAGCATTTGAAACATAACAACACACATAGATTTCTAGGCTAGAGACATGTTCTAGCATCATTAAATGTAGGAGCTGTTGTTTTTTGTCAGTGTTACAATCTGAGGGTGATATCACATTCTACGTACATGAGTGTATAGGATCGTTCTCCACGTACCTTCAGGTATATTGACTGGCGCTCCACGCACACAAGTATATGGGAATGCTCTCATCGAATGGTTACACATTAGACAACACAACTACAAACTGCACTTCCACGTACCATCAAGTATATTTTGGAAGTACACCATAGGTTGTTATCCATCCATAGGTAATCGAGTAGGTTTCCTCGTATACTGTGACACACCGAACATAACATTCGGTAAGATTGTTGCATGTACGTTAAGTCCTTGGTTCTACAAGGTGCATATTGTAGTTCACAATTGCTTGGTAAAATTTTATGACTATTTTACCCTCTTTGATTTATTTTTGTTGTTAATTTATAAAATCAATTAATTGATCGGTGAATAACATCCTCCCCATGGAGCAAATACTTAGTAGATATTAGGTTGAGACCAATGGCAATAGTTCCTAATTATAGAAATCAAGGAAATCCTTCTGATGGGAATCCTATTCCTCTTACTCCTTTTGGAAATATTGGTGCTCCTTATATGGAAATGTTTTACCTTCCCGTATTTACCATTAGTTTTCCAGTTTAGCTGTTTTCGACCACTATGTTTCGAATGTCCAAACATCTCCCCAACAAAGCTCTCCTCCACCTGAGCAACATCAACATCAAGTTGATCCTACGGTTTACCCTTTGCCTTCTTCATCTGTTTAGTCTTATTCCTCTTCTTCCTCTTCATCTGGTGAAAGCCTCAAAGTTAGTAACCAGGTGGATAAGAAGAAGAAAAATAAGCAGGGGGACAACCAAGAAACCATTGCTATGAATGAAACTAGTATGGAGGAACCTTCCAATCGTCCCCACAAAGTTAAATTACCTTACAATTTATGTAAGGGTGATCAACTTCTTAGAGATTTAGCTAGTATTCCCAAGGTATTAGAAGTGTGGTCCACAATCGCACTTCAGCCTTTGTGATCAAGCTCTGGAGATCATGCTGGTGATAAACTATCCACCATTGATAGTAAGGTCCATGGGAAAAAGGGTAAAGTCAAATTCCCCTATAATTTATGTGAATGGAATCATACCATTCACCTTTTTCCTTATATGGATGAAGCCTCAAAAGTGTTGGAAAACGTTATACCTTGTGAGCCTCATCTTTCGGCTAGTTATCGGAATATTTCTCCTAATCCTCGACTAGTTGATGGAGTGATTGATAAAAATATAAACACAACCAATCCCACTCTCCCTGAATGTGAATCCCATGAGCCTATTCATGACCAACCATTGGTTCATAAAATGGTTGACTCGATTCCACCTTAATTTCATTGTACCTTTCCTGTAGAGAGTGAAGCTCATACTGCTCAGGTTCTTCGTATTTCTTTAGGTTCTAATGAACTAGGGGATATGTCTTCCATTCACATGGCACAAGTGGGAAACCATCCCATTCCCACAGCACTAGAGAATAGTTCTCCCATTCCCATAGAAAAAGGGGGTAGTTCTTCCTTTCCCACAACACCCCCTCCAAGTAGCATGGTCACTTCCTTTGATTGGAGTACACTAGTAGGATATTATCCTCCTCCTTACGTGCCTTTCCAGATCATAGTACAGGATCACAATGTGGTTGTGCCTATCACAATCATCTATGAAGGAGAATCAATTATTATTATTTCCTTGACTACATGGCAAGATTTACATTCTTCACATATTTTCCTGTTACCCTGAATTTGTTGGCTTCTAATGGAGGAACCAGTTAGCCATTAGGGATCCTTCCTCAGTTACATATTACTTAAATATTGTCTATATCGATGTGATGGCATTCCAAGGCCCTTTGGATTTTAATTTACTCCTTGGGTGTGACTATGTTTGTTACACAGTAATTTGTCACTGTCTCCCTGTCAGTCTCCCTACTGTGTCATGAACTTCATTTGCTCATGCTCCTGCTCCCTAATCTGGCCAAATGACCCACTTTTCCAAAGTTTATTTGATCAGTGCGACTGTTATTAAAATAACCGTGCTGATTGGTGGCTGATAGTACAACTGATGCGCTGCCAGCGCGGAAGTACACGGGTTTTCCGCGCTGGTCGAATTTCATGAGCCAACGCACAACATTTTTGTATTAAGCCGCACTGACACAGCCTGCCTCGTTATCCAGATGTGCTATCAGTGCTCCAGTCCAGTTATACACCCGCGCTGATCCAGTTTGGGCGAATTTGTTCCAACAGCCAGTCTTCCAGATGACTCTAGACTTGGTTGTTGGTCTTGTGAGTATCGCCCTCCCTTCTATGGCATGTCTGTTCGTCATTTGAAACCAGCTTCCTTGAAGATAAGCTCATCCTCCCCCCATTCATGGAGACTCCTTCCCCTATTTAAACATCTACCATTACCATGAGCAGCTAGTTTTGGATTGTGTGGAATTGATAGTGCTCAGATTGCTGCTGCTAGCAGGTAGTTGGTGTGATAAGTGTGGAATTGCTAGATAGCTTAAGGAAGGTTGTGGAGTGTTGCTTGTGTGAGAGAGAATTTTTGTCTTGGGAGATCTACCTATAAGGGTGAATGCTTAAGAGACTTGCTGGCTGGACCCTCTTGAGAAGGATTCGACGTCAGAACATTTGGTTGTACTCTTCTCTGTTATTGATTAATAATAGATGACTACTATTATGGTTCCATTCTCATTTGTCTCTGTAATGGTTAATGTGAATTACGTCCTTTCTGACTGATGTATAATTGCTTTTATTAGATTTCACGCTTTTGTTTGTCTTTCTCTTCGTGTGTGCAGGTATCTATTCACGGAGATCGCGGAGGATCGTGACCGGCCAAGAGTGAAGGAGCGAGAGCAGCATCTCTTTACTGAACAACAACGTTGGAATCCAAGTAGCTGTTCATTGCCTACCTTTTATTTGCAATTAGGAACTTGCATAGTAGCATTGAATGATTGTTGCTAGACCCGTTCTCGGCTAGTAGGGATCGCCTCTATCCGTAGAGGGGATTTACCTCTCCAACAATTTGGCGACTCCGCTGGGGAGCTGGCCTTTGTCTCTTTTTGTTCATTCTTGTTTGAGTTTGATTTGTTCCTCTCTTTTCAAAGATCAGGGGTTAGTCCTCTGCTTTTAACCTTCCTGGTTCGATCTGGGAGGTGACTTAATTGTTTAAAGAGTTATTGCCTTGGTTTGGGAGCTTTTTGCTTGTTTGTGCTTGTTTTTTAGCCTCAGCGCGGTTTATATCAAAACAGTCACGCTGACAGCGCATAGCTGTCTCTTTGACTCCGTGGTCATCGCGCTTGTACACGAAACAGTCGCGACGATTCTGAAAAATGAACCAGCGCGACTAAGCCGTGTGCTTCCGCGCTGACAGTGCTTTGTTGCTACGCGTGACCTCTGGTCAGCGCATTGTTGCTGAGTTCTACCCGCGCTGATCCTGTAGAATTCAATTTGTTTCAAATTTGCCTCCTGAGCCTGTTGGTTTGACTGCCCCTTACTCTTTCCACCTGGTTTATGACTTGTTTTTCATTGTTTGAACTGTGAAACACTTGCTTGCGAAGTCTTGTCGGGCGGATCTTGTTTTGTGTCCGGTGACCTAGTGCTATCATCCCGTTTTCGCTGGATTGATTTTGTTTTATCACTCGTTCACAAAGATACGTTGCTACTTGCCTTTGCTTTTGCGAAAACCTTCCTCTTTTGCTTTCTTTGCTTGGTTGTTTAGGTGATTGTCCTCGAACCAGTCCTTGGATTGTTGCGATTACTTCTCACCACCCAGACATAGATTACAATTGCTTGGGTTCAACCGGCTCTTTTCACGCTTGTTGTGTTTTTCATTGAGTGATTTTGTTTCTCATTACTCGGTGTTGCTGTCTCTCAAAATTCATTTTAAGTGCATCGTGCCATTGAAAAAGAAATCGAATTAATATCTTTTGCATTCAATAGTTAATGAAAGGAAGAGCATTTCATTGATTTGTGTTCTCAAAAGAAAAGTCTCATTTCTTTCCCATTAGCTGCATTAAATTGTTTGACTGTTTGAGTTCATTTTGTTTGATTGAAAAATCTTAACACTTCCTTAGTTAGAATTCATCGAACGAAATGGTATTCTTTGGCATATAGCTTGCATCTAGGTAATTGTGAGAGATCACACGATAAGGCCTGAAACCGAAACTTAAATTCAAGATCAACCATAAAATAAACTGAATAAACCTAAAAACGCATTGGAACTTAATGCAAGTATCTAGAGGTCTAGGTTAGAGACGTGTTCCGGCGTCTTTAAACATAGTCACTATTGTTTCACATTATGGTTGGGTGATTCCTCCTTCTGTGACTCGATAGTGGTCTAACACGGATTGTGCTCCCACGTACCGTCGCGTATATAGGGAGACCCCACTAGGCTTTTATCCTTGATCCATAAGAAGCCAAGTCTGCCGCCTTGTGAACCGTAACGCACCGAACACAGCATTCGGGAAAATTGACTGCAGTATGGAAAGTCCTTGGTTCTCATACGATTGCCAAGGTGTATAAGCAGTTTTACGGATTGCTTGGTAAACCCTTTACCTAGAGTCTCCAGAGCAGTCACTTTTGATCCTTTTTGGACTCCCTAAAAGAAAAGGTGCCAGTGAGCATCTTGTCACTTCGTGCTCATTAAACATTCGAAGGAGACTAGAGTCATCTTTTCATCCTTTTCTCGACTCTTGAAACATGAAAAGGTCAAGTTTAGTTCCTGTGTCTTAAAAATTTATTCAACCACGATAATATTACCTGGTTAGATCTTGTGTGCGTTAGCTTGAGTAGGGTCTTTATCGTTAGTTTCCCTTAGGTTTTGTGTAGGGTTTTGTCATCTTGGCTGACCCGTCAACTCCTGGTCCAAGTGATCATGGTTCTCCATCTTCGGTTGCTCCTGAGGTACCAGTTGTAAGCGATACTCTTCCTGTTATCCCGAGTATCCAGCCTATCAACGTACGTGCCCCGGGCAACGAGGATTACGAAGAAGATTGGAACCCTATCTGGGAGCCCGACGAGGACGATATTCCTGTTACCCCTCCCGGTATGTCGTCTCCGATGTCCACTTCCCACATGGATGAGACATCTCCCAGTGCAGGTGAGACACCCGTAGTGTCGAATATTGACACTCCCATTCCAGCTACTTCTCCACTCCCTCCATGATATCAGTCGATGAGGGATAGAATAGCTGCCAGGAGTCCTTCTACGACTATATGGGATCCTAGTGTCATTGCCACCACGGAACCCTTTGTTTCACAACCCCATAATACGCTTGTTACCTCGGTTCCCATGAATCCAACCATTTGTGTAGCGTACTCGACTCCGGTCGTTAGTGCCGTGACAGCATCTTCATCTACGAACAATGGTGCTGGTCCTTCTCACAGTCAAGTGAGTAATGGCCAGCCGAAACTTTCATCTGGAGTCGTCGATCCTGCACAGAGTGCTCAACCCTCTTCTGGTCCTGTTCCAGGGGGGCCGTATGATGCCCAAGGGCAACCCATTGTGGACCCGAATTACCAAGGTCCACTCTTTTATTATGATTCTACTGGTCAGTACCTCCAGTTCGCTCAATCCGCGCCTCTTCAACATTTCGTTGAAGTCTCGGTACCGTTATCCATCACTTGGGATGCCAGTACTCATTCTTTTCATGGGGGCTAGGCAATCCCTGGGCAGCCTCAAGGACCACCAAATCAAGGCCAGCCACCTTATGCGCAAGCCCCCCAAGGGCAACCACTTAATGGCCAGTCTTACCCAGGACAATCTGGGGGCCTACAAGGACAACCCTATCCGGGACAACCTTCGGCCGTTGGTGGTCCGTCGTTTTCCTATCAGAGTCAACCTTCTGGTTACCCAGGGCAACCTGGTACCCAGCAAGGTTACCCGGCTGGACAACCAGGACAGCCTTACATTCAACAAGGCCAACCTGGTCTCCAGCAGGGTTACCCCTCTGGACAAGCTGGGCAAGCTTATAATCCTCAAAGTCAACCAGTAATCCAACAGGGGTGTCCTCTTGGGCAGGGGGTGCAACCCTACGTACAACAGGGCCAACCTACTGCTCAGTCTGGTCATCTTTTCGGGCAAGGGGGGCAACCCTACGTACAGCAGGGCCAACCCACTGCTCAATCCATGCATCCTCCTGGGCAAGGGGGGCAACCCTACGTACAGCAGGGCCAACCCACTGCTCAACCTGTGCACCCTTCTGGGCAAATGGGCCAGCCTTCTATACAGCAAGGCCAACCCACTGCTCAGCCTGTGCACCCTTCCGGGCAGATGGGCCAACCTTCTATGCAGCAAGGCCAACCCACTGTCCGCCCTAATCATCCATCTGGACAGGCTGGCCAACCTCAAGGTCAACCAGCTGTCCAGCTTGCTCGGCCATCTGTTCCACAAGGACAACCCTTGGTGGTTCACGGACAACCTGGCACCCAGCAAGTACGTCCTTCTGGGCAAGAAGGTCTATCCCAAACCCAATCAGGTCAATCTTCCGGCCAGATGATCCAAGCCCAACCAGTTTAAGGACATTATTCTGGGCCCCAAACTCAAATGGGTTATCAAATGCAAGGCGGGCCACGACCCCAACCTTCTTACCAAATGCAGCCTCCTTATCAGGCTCAGTATGGGGCTCAGCAAATGTATGGCTACCAGCAACCCCAGGGGCAAACTCAACTTACCCCTTATCAAAATTATCAACAAATGCAGGTTACTCCTTACCAAAATTATCAGTATGCTGAACCTGTAGGTCAAGTTGCTAATACATGGGGTGCTGGGGGGCAGACTCAGGGACAACTGTCCGCATATGGACAAAATCCGTATGGACAGAACTCCTACGGGCAAGGTCCCTATGGGCTAGGTCCTTTCGGGCCGGGTCCATCTAGACAGGGTCCGTGGGGACAACCACCACCTGGTTGGAACCCTAGTACTGCCTCGAATCTGCAGCCACAAATGTCCTTTAACCCTCAGTTGCCTTTTTTAACGAAGTTGGAACTTCCGGATGTGTCCAAGTTAACGAATGATCCCATTTTGCATAATCCATATTGGCCACCAGTTCCAACTAAAATACCCGGTGATTGTCCAAAATTTGACGGCAAAGCTGGTGAAGATCCTCAAGCCCATGTCATGACCTATCACCTCTGGTGTTCATCAAACTCATGGCTTGATGACTCTATCCGGCTCCGCCTCATTCAGAGAACTCTCACCGGTTTAGCCGCTAAGTGGTATATTGAGCTGACTCACGGCACGTTTCAAGATTTCAACTCGCTGGCTATGGCGTTCTTAACTCATTTTCAGTTACCCATTCGGTACGAGACAGCGACACATCTCCTCACGTCTCTCAAACAGGACACGGCTACGCACATATCTGATCATATACATGAATGGAGAAGGCTTCGTCGCTTGATCAAATTCTGGATTCCTGATCAACTCCTGACCGATTGGTTCACGACATCCTTTGTCCCTGCAATTGCACGAGACATCGCCATGGGAGCTTGTGTAACTGAAGAGCAAGTGATCGCGCGTGCTGAGTACCTCGACTTAGTGTACTCTCAGTCGGTTACTTTATATGATTATTTCCCAGATGCCCCGAGGCCTAGACAGTCCAAGGCTCCGCCAAAACCATCTGTTGATGGAGTCATTGGCTCTGTAAACTCGTCATCGAAGAAATCGGCCGCGAACCCTGGAAAGCAAAAACAAAATGCTTCTAATGGAAATGCTTCTCAGGGCCAATCTAATTCTGGGAGTACCTCCGAGGTAAACGCCGTTCAATCCACCGCGGCGGATAAATCCTCAAAAGGGAAAAATAAAGGGAAAGCTAAAGATAAATCTGGACAGCCCAAGCAGGATCCCCCTAAGCCTCCCTCCGAGGAAGGAGCTAAACGAAAACCTAAGTATCCTTGTCTTATCTGTGATGAGGATCACTACACTAAGGACTGCCCGAGGTGGTCCAAAGTTAGTCGAGTTTTGAAAGGTGCTCCTGGGCCTCCTGCTGTGCTTAAAGAGCCTTTCCCTTCCCAGTAGACTCAAATGGTGGCAGACCCATCTCAACCCTCTTCCTCGTTCGGTTCTCAAGTGTTCATGGCTGGAACGATTCCCATCCATGTTTCAACTTGAGCAAAGGACTATCCATCTCATGCCGGGAAAGAGCCAGAGGTCCCCTCCAGCGCTCCTCCGTCCAGTTCTGGTCCTCTCCACATTGAACAGCCCAGCACTGAGACGATCCCCCGACCCCCTCCAAAAGGTGTACTCAGGAAGTCGTCTTACAACCCTAATGCTCGTGCTGCCTAGCATTATAGCATTGTTGAGGACTTAGCTCAGGCTCCGTCTGTTATGTCTGCGTTAGAAGTCCTCCAGAGCTGCCCCTCCCAGAGGAAGTCCTTGCTATTAGCTATTGGTGGCATCGACCCGGCAGATTCAGATTTGATTTCTTTTGATCTCGAGGGTTTTACACAGAGACTGCCTCACCAAGTCGCTTTCCTTATACAGGTCATCATCAATAGCAAGACGATTCATCGTACAGTTATTGATGAAGGTGCCTCAACCTGCATCATGTCTATTGCTTGCTGGAAGGCTATTGGTTCTCCTGCTTTGAGTCAGTCTCCTACGATGTTAGAAGCCTTCGATGGAAGAGAATCTCGTCCTTACGGTATCCTCCAGCGCTTGCCCATCTCTTTAGAAGGGAAGACGGTAGAAGTGGAGGTCAAAGTTGTTGACGCCAATCTCACCTACAACCTCCTCCTCGGATGTAGCTGGACATATGCCATGCAAGCCGTGGCTTCCTCCCTGTTCCGTGTCATTCGTTTCCCTCACCAGGGAAAGATTGTCACGGTGGACCAGCTCTTCTTTTTTGCTTATTCTTCTGAGGGTAATGTGCCATTTGTGGAGCATACCTCCAAGTCATTAGAGAGTGTGGGTGCTGGACTTTTCAAAGATCCTGCTTTAATGGGAGTCTTTCCCCTCCCACCTCCGAATCTCGCCCCTATCAACATGATCTCTGTACGTTCTGATCCGTGGGTTCTTCCTCCCGCTAATCAGGAAGACTCTTGGGGTGATATGATGCCGTTGAGTCCTGCCGAGCTCAACTACGTCGAGATTGTCGCTGCATCGGCTCCCCCTGCTGAACCTGCTCTTCCGAGCAGTGTTCCCGATTCATATGATCATTTCCCTTGGCTAGGAGATGAGGCTACTTCGGATCCATTGAAGGAAATATTTCCTTCCGATGAAGCCATCATAGAGACTATGTCTCTCGAAGAGCTCCCTTGGTCAGATCACCACCATCGCTCTTCGTTTCTCCCTCCACATCCGGAAATGGTCGCATGTCTCGAGCGGTTTGCTTCGTGTGTCCCATCCCCGCCCCTTCAAACACCTATTCAGTTGTATCAAGTGTCTTCTGAGGGCAATATGGGTAACATCACGCAAACCCAACCCATCAACATCTCTGTCAAACCAGGGATTGTTGAATACATTTACATTGGAGTCACGTGTACTCCCGAGGAGGTTCAACTTTACACTGCTCTATTTCGCGAATTCCGTGATGTCTTCGCATGGTCCTACGAGGAAATGCCCGGCATCGACCCCAGTATCGTGGTGCACGAAATACCGACGTATCCAGGGGCTAAGCCTGTCCGTCAGCGCCTACGCCCAGTGCACCCTCGAAAGGCTGCAGCCATCAAGGCCGAAGTCGAAAAGCTTCTTAAAGCCGGTTTCATTTACCCCATTCCCCTTAGGGATTGGGTGTCTAATATCATCCTTGTGAATAAAAAGCAGGGCACTATCCGGGTCTGTGTTGACTACCGCGATATCAATCGTGCCTGTCCGAAGGATAACTTCCCTATGCCTTTCATCGATCAGCTTATTGATGAGTGCGCAGGAAGTGAAATTTACTCGTTTATGGATGGCTTCTCTGGCTATAACCAGACCAACATTTCCCTTGCAGACCAGCATAAGACAGCTTTTATTTGTCCTTGGGGCACCTTTGCCTATAAGAAGCTCCCTTTCGGTCTCAAGAATGCCGGCGCCACTTTCCAACGTGCAATGTCTTACGCCTTTCATGATATTCGTCACATTGTACAACCATACCTGGATGACCTTCCGGCTCATTCAGTCAAGCGTCAGGACCATCCCTCTCATCTTCGCGAAATCTTTCTCCGCTGTCGACACTACCGTATTCGACTCAATCCGCATAAGTGTGTCTTCTGCATAGAATCAGGCTGACTGCTCGGGTTCATCGTCTCCCGAGAAGGCATCCATCTGGATCCCCTTAAAGTCGAGGCCATCCTGAATCTTCCTCCCCCTGCCTCTTTGCAGCAATTGCAGAGCTTGCAGGGCAAAGCTAATTTTCTCAGGCGATTCATTCCGAATTATGCCGAGGTGGCTAAGGGTTTCACACGGTTATTAAAGCGAGACACACCCTTTCGTTGGGATGCTATCGCTCAGGAGTCTTTCGAGCGACTCAAGGATCTCCTTGTCTCGGCTCCACTCTTAAGACCCCCGAACTACCACCGTGATTATACTCTCTATCTAGCTGCCGCTGACACCACCATCGGCATGGTTCTAGTGCAGGATGATGATGACGGCAATGAGCATGTTATCTATTACCTTAGTCGCAACCTTTTGGATACAGAAACTCGCTACGCGTATGTCGAGAAGTTGGCATTGGCAGCTGTCTGTGCCGTCCAACGTTTCCGGCACTATATCCTGTTGCGCACTACGACCGTGATTTCTGACTGCAACCCAATGACCTACATTTTGTCACGTCAGCTACTGGGGGGAAAATACTCGAAATGGATCGTAATCCTCCAAGAGTTCGACTTGGAATTTACTGCGGCCAAGTCTAAGAAGTCTCTGGTCTTTGCTGAATTGCTCTGTTCCTTGCCATCTCATTCTGCACCATCTCGTTCGGAGGAGCATATCCTGGATGAAACATTGTTTCTCATCAACACCCTCGACTCGTGGTATGGGGACATCATAGTATATTTGCAGACGTCTTAATTCCATCCCAATGTATCGAAAGATGCTCGACAGCGGATTCGTCACCAATCTCAACCCTATCGCATTCTGGGCGATACCCTGTACTGCCTCGGCGCTGATTCTGTTCTCCGCTGATGTTTGACTCTCGAGGAGGCTGAGCAGGTGTTGAATGACTGCCACTCCGGTGCTTGTGGCGGCCACATGTCCAGATATGCTACTACCCAGAAAATCCTCCCTGCTGGTTATTTCTGGCCTTCTATCTTCAAGGATTGCATCCTTGCCGTCCGTGCATGCCATGAATGCCAGGTTTACCACCGAAAAATGCGTGCACCTCCTGCACCACTGCACCCTGTTGTTACCGTAGGTCCATTTGCCAAATGGGGCATCGATTATACGTCCCGTAACCCTCGTTCGACCGGGGGGCATGGGTATATCATCGTTGCCGTGGATTATTTCACCAAGTGGGTCGAAGCGATGCCTACACTAAACGAAGATGGTTACACAGCGGCGCAGTTTTTGTTTAATCATGTCATTACTCAGTTTGGAGTCCCTCAGGCTATCGTCACGGATCACGAAAAACATTTCCGTAATCACATGATGACGGAACTAACGACCCAACTAGGCTTGCGTCAGGATAGTTCGACGCCGTACTACCCCCAATCCAACGGTCAAGTTGAAGCTGTGAACAAAGTTTTGATCACAATGCTCCAACGTACCGTTGGTGCACACAAGTCTAATTGGCATCTGATGCTGTTCCCTGCCTTGTGGGCCTACTGAACCTCTATGAAGGACGCCACCGGTTTCACTCCTTTTCAGCTAGTTTACAGACTGGAGGCCACCCTTCCTGTTGAATGTGAGATTCCTTCATTAAAGTTAGCTGTCGAGTTGCTTCCCAACACCACTCCGGTGGAGGAACGGCTTCTTTATCTAGAGCGGCTAGACGAGACCCGTCGCTTAGCTTCTCTAGCTATTGAAGCGCAGAAGAAAAGGGTTAAGGCTCATTTCGACAATACCATTCAACCTCGTTCCTTTGTTGAGGGAGATCTAGTACTACTCTACGATCAGGCTAAGGATAAGCTAGGAGCAGGCAAACTCAAATCCATGTGGTTAGGCCCCTATATTTTGAAGAGAGTTTTGTAGAAGGGCGCATATGAGTTGATTGATTACGAAGGAAACCCCCTCGACAAGCCCCGCAACGGGCTTTATTTGAAAAAATATTATGCACAATTTCGTGCACCTAGCTTGTACATACGCGTGTTTTAGTGTGTGATGTGTGCATGATTTCACGTTTTGCTTTGGTGTGAAGGCGTGTTTGCCTCTTATTGTGTTTTCTGATCCTTGTGCAGATGTCTAGTACACCTTATGTTGGTTTCGTTGATGGCGCCTGCCGTAGTACTTGCAATTTGTCTTCTGCCGCGTGGGCAATCTATGATCCTCACGGAGAGTTGCTAGACCTTCAAGGTGTGTGCTTGGGTTGCACCACTAACAATGTTGCCGAATACAGTGCTGTAATTGAGTTGCTGGCTGAAGCAGTTGTTCTCAGCATTCATACAATGGTGGTGAACCTGGACTCTCAGCTTGTCGTCCATCAACTCAATGGGCGATATTTCGTCAGGGACCAATGCATTCTAAGGTTGTATCTACGTGTAAGATTGTTAGAAAGGAATTTTGATTACATCACATATCAACACATTCCGAGATGATTAAACACGTTAACTGATGCATTGGCGAATCATGTGTTAGACAGGCATTTGCGAAACAGATGAACATCATACAAGAAGACATAGAAAGCATAATAAGACCATAGAATAAGCATATGTATATAAATGAAACTTTTTCAAGCATAGTTTGCATGTGTGTCTGCATGTGTGCTTTTAAGCTTGTATAAAAAATTAAAATACATGGGTCGTGTGTTGTGCAACTGATACATTTGTATTAGACATTTGCATGGCATATAAAAAAAAACATCATCACATGTGAAAAGATCCATCCAAAAACAGTATCTATATATATATCGCGGCGCACCAAGGCGCTCAAAAAATAAGTGTATATGTCCAAAGTAAAACTGGTGTCCTCAGTACATCTGAGACATATGTCTCTTAAAAAACATTAGTGGAAATAAAACCTAGATGACTACTGAGCTGGGTTATGCTCTCTATAGCATGCAACTGCCCATGCCACCCGCCTCAAAGATGGTGCATCCTGGGTTCCACCCCCATTGTGTGGATCTGAGAAGCTATGGGGACCTCTTCGATCCCCTGGTAATCTGGCACCCCCGCCAGTAAACCCTCGAGGTTGTGTGCCACAGTCTCCGTCGTATCGACTCCCGGAGGAGCCAGGGCCAGGACTCCAGCACCTTGCCCCTCTCTCCGTGCCTCTGGGGCTAAACCAATGGGTCTCACGGGTCCCACATCTGCACACCATAACATTTATCAAGACATGTACATGAAAAATCAAAAACATTAAAAAACATTAAAAAGAGATCAAGTGTCATACCTCCATCGTCCCAATGCTCTCCCACGCGCAGTGGCATATCGGGATCGCCGCGGAAGTCCATACCGGCATATGGCCAATCCTCTACGAAAATGACCTGCCGATCCAGCCACTCTCGAAAATACACACCCCAAGCCACTGGGCGGCCGCCACCTCCACGCGGCATGACATGGCCCCATCGACTGGCCCTCGTCTCCCGGGGACCTCTGGGTGGATCCACAACCATGTCCTGTAGCTGTAGGGCTGGCACCTACTCCAACATGAGCGGAAGTAAGAGCGACCCATAAGAAAACTGCTTCGACTCTCTGCGTCGACAGTTGCTCAATTGCCTCTTCATGCTGGTCGTCACTGCTGCTGCCCAGTTAAAAATGGTGGGCTATAAGCACTCGAGAGCCAACAATAGATGGGTCTTTGAGGCCTCATGATTGGCCAAAGAGCCCGCTGCCCGGGTCACCATGAAGAGTATGGTGCGAAGGACGATGTCGTCCACTGTCGGAATACCCACCTTCCCACTCCGTGTTTTATGTGCCCATGGGCACACTCGAGCCATGAGCATGTCAAGGGTCTCGCCACTGGGCCGTTGCCCCTCCAGGATGGGCATCTCGCCCCGGCGTGACAATCCAGTCAAAAAATAAATATCCGTGGAATCAAACTCAATGTCTCGGCCACGGATTGTGAATTTTCCGTCAACTGGGTTCCAAGCTCTGATTAAGAGCTCGAGGAGATCAGGTTGCGCTCTTAGGCGTGGAGTGAGGAAAAATTTAAGAAGCCCGCATGCCCGCATTGCATTTCGGCACTCCGCATTGGCATAAGCGGCTATATCTTCGTTATCGTGAGCTCTCTCTTGCCAAACAAATGCCATTGTGTCCTGCAAGACCATAGAAAAATATTAGGACCCTGACCGTTGAGGTTTGTACGTTCAATTTTTTAAAAATCAAATTTCACGGCGTCAGCGTGACTGTTTTTAAAACAGTCGCGCTGATAATGGCGCCCCAGTGTTTTTCTCCTTGGGTCAGCGCGGAAGCACACGTGTTTTCCGCGCTGACCCGGGTGGTGGTGTGTGTAAAATAAATCGATCAGCGCGGACCCGATGAGGAAATCCGCACTGACCGAGAGCGCATTGGAGCTCAAAAAATTCGCCCAAATGGCCAATTCCCACCATGGAAATGCTGCAAAAAAGACTCAAAATGAAGCGCAGGGAGAGGAGAACCTACCTGGAACAAGCTGCCGGATGGATGGTGTCCGCACGGGATGGAAATCGCTCCGTCAACCTCGCAGCTCCACAACGTTCTCCACAACTCAAAATGGTAACAATGGTAAAAAATTTCTTTTACCCCCCTATTTATGGTAAAAATTTCATAATTCATTATAATTTCTCATAAATGTGGGTTTTTTGTCATGTATTTTATACCAATGTCGCTTTGCTATGTGTTTTATGCATATTTTAAGATATTTTTAACATATCGAACGGGTTTATGCGGGTAGTTTCCTTGTGCAGGTCCTCGTAACCAGCAGGGTCGTGATGGTTCTATATACACTTGGTCCCAACAAAATGTCGTCTTCAAGCTCTTTTCTGACGTAAACCAAGAAAAGATTGCCGGGTTCCCTCTCGACTCGTTAAAAGGAATGAGGGGCGGTCGCTTTTTACGCTCTTTTTTTGACCGTTTAACTTAAAAAGATTGCCGGGTGTTTGTCGTTTCACACTCGTTATTGGTTCCAAAACGACGTGCTTCTGACCGCTTTTTTACTTTTTCAGGTCGAAGTCACTACTTACGAAAAGTACTCCTCGATCATACTGGTTGGGCGGTTCTTTCGAGCATCGTTTTATACTTTTTCGGGCTCGGGAGAAACAAATTTATGAAAAAGGACCCCCCTGGAGTTTTCTTTTTCGCTGTCTTTTCAAACTCTCTAAACAAGAAAAGACGTTGAGCTCCTCCTTTGTCAGGCTCGTTAAAACCTCATGACATCAGACACCGTCGAAATGACAATTTCCAAGCATATGCTATCCCCGTCAAGCTTGTCATCCAAAAATAATCGGGGTACCTACCGGAAATGGTGGGGAAAATGGAACTGTAATAATGGTCGTGTCGGCAGTATGTCGCTCTTGAACATGGCACTCGTCTGCATTCGTGTCTGGGTGGGGATTTCTCATCTTGTTTCACACTAGCCTCCACAGGTTTGGGTTACCCTATTTCGACCTCTCATTTGCTCGTTGCCTTGTCACCATGACCTCTGCTCATTTGATGTCAAATACTGCCAAATCCGCTGTCATGTCGCCGATATGTTCAAGAGAAGTTGACCTCTGCAAGCTTACAACCTCCCTCTGATGTCTCACACAAAATATTTTCCTCTGTCTCGTGTCGATGATGTGGGAAACATTATGGCCCACCTTCGATCAAGGTTACTTCCTGTCGACTTCAGCTCATTATCCAGGAAAGTGACTTAGAGATTCCCTTCAGGTGCCTTAGAGCCTGCATGCCTCAATGGCAGGTTCTTCGTGTTTGACACGAGGTTTTCATCATTGGCCTCCGATCGAATGATTCTGCGGGTGTTCGACACCAGCTCATTGATTCACACGCCGTGGATTGTACCTATAAGTACCTTGAGGACCATTGTCATTATTGGTGGTATCTCTCGCGTCTGTTAACGGTTTTCATCACTGACTGGTAATCAGACGATGTTCATGCATGTTCGACTTCAGCTCATGTATTCACATGCTTGAACTTGTACTTTGTTCGGATTGGGATGGAGCACAAGACCCTGGTTTTCGCCTACTACAAACCAGGTTGCGATTTTGTGGATTATTATTACATGACTCATTGATGGATGGCTACGCCCATACCTGAGTCTTTTAGGATGGCTGTGACCATACCTTATTATCATCATGGTCTCTTCAGCTGGGTGGTTGCGTCCATACCACAGACCTTCTTCATATGTCTTTTGGATGGCTGCACCCATGCCTAGACTACATGTAATTGAGATATCAGTTGTACATGCGGGTCCTTCCTGGTGGTGTTCCAATTCGGCGAGTTTGTAAAGCATTTCACCCCTCCCACTCTCTCAGGCTTCATGCTTTAGGGGGCAATCTGTTACACAGTAATTTGTCACTGTCTCCCTGTCAGTCTCCCTACTGTGTCATGAACTTCATTTGATCATGCTCCTGCTCCCTAATCTGGCCAAATGACCCACTTTGCCAAAGTTTATTTGATCAGCGCGACTGTTATTAAAATAACCGCGCTGACTGGCGGCTGATAGTACAACTGATGCGCTGCCAGCGTGGAAGCACACGGGTTTTCCGCGCTGGTCGAATTTCATGAGCCAGCGCACAACATATTTGTATTAAGCCGCGCTGACACAGCCTGCCCCGTTATCCAGATGCGCTGTCAGCGCTCCAGTCCAGTTATACACCCGCGCTGATCCAGTTTGGGCGAATTTGTTCCAACAGCCAGCCTTCCAGATGACTCCAGACTTGGTTGTTGGTCTTGTGAGTATCGCCCTCCCTTCTATGGCATGTCTATTCGTCATTTGAAACCACCTTCCTTGAAGATAAGCTCATCCTCCCCCCATTCATGGAGACTCCTTCTCCTATTTAAACCTCTACCATTACCATGAGCAGCTAGTTTTGGATTGTGTGGAATTGATAGTGCTTAGATTGCTGCTGCTAGTAGGTAGTTGGTGTGATAAGTGTGGAATTGCTAGATAGCTTAAGGAAGGTTGTGGAGTGTTGCTTGTGTGAGAGAGAATTTTTGTCTTGGGAGATCTACCTCTAAGGGTGAATGCTTAAGAGACTTGCTGGCTGGACCCTCTTGAGAAGGATTCGACGTCAGAACATTTGGTTGTACTCTTCTCTGTTATTGATTAATAATAGATGACTACTATTATGGTTCCATTCTCATTTGTCTCTGTAATGGTTCATGTGAATTACGTCCTTTCTGACTGATGTATAATTGCTTTTATTAGATTTCACACTTGTGTTTGTCTTTCTCTTCGTGTGTGTAGGTATCTATTCGCGGAGATCGTGGAGGATCGTGACCGGCTAAGAGCGAAGGATCGAGAGCAGCATCTCTTCACCAAACAACAGCGTTGGAATCCAAGTAGGTGTTCATTGCCTACCTTTTATTTGCAATTAGGAACTTGCATAGTAACATTGACTGATTGTTGCTAGACCCATTCTGGGCTAGTAGGGATCGCCTCTATCCATAGAGGGGATTTACCTCTCCAACAATCTTTATGTCATGGGAGCTCTTGTCTCTTCACTCTTTCGTGTGATGTGTTTCCCGCATGAAGGAACAATCCTAACTATTGACCAGCTTTAGTTCATTGGTGCTAATTTGAATCGTAAACAACTAGCTTCCCTAAATGGTCCTTATATGAAAGTGGTATCTTCCCCGCCATAGGTTGATTAAGTGACAACCTATCCCATTCACATACCTACTGATGAATATGAGCCTTTCATTGTTTTCTCAACTTCTTTTGACCTAGATCCAGTAGGTGATATGGTGAATCAATTACTGGGGGCATTTGGGCTTGATCTTTCCATTGGATACCTTAATATATATCCCTTCCAGGTCATTGTTCTCCCATATGATGATAACTTCTTGGAATTCATGGCCTTCTGTGGGCCATCATCAAGGCACCGGACCAAAGTTCCTTTTCTTGTGTCAAGCTCCTTGAAAATGAAACAAGGTGTGAGAACAGAGTTCATTTTCTTATGTCAAGCTCATTAAAAAATGAAATAAGGTGTTGGAGCAGAGTTTCTTTCCTTATTTCATGCTCGCTAAAAAATGAAACAAGGTGTTAGAGAAGAGTTCATTTTCTTGTGTAAAGCTCTTTAAAAAGTGAAACAAGGTGTATGAGAAAATTTCTTTTATTGTGTCAATATCACTTAAAAATGAAAGAAGATCCTATGAGCATATTTCTTTTACTATGTCAATCTCATTAAAAAATGAAATAAATATCCCCTTCCAATTCGAGCCTTTGATTAGATCTCGTAAATTCCCAACCGATTCTTTCACTTGATATTGTAAATGAACCTTCATTCCATCCACTTCTTAGTAATTGGTAGTATACTTAGGTGTTACAGGGAAAAGTGTCTACACAGAACTGCTTATCCCACTAAGGTGTGATAGCTACCTTAGAAACAAACAAAGTAAAGCTACTTTCGTTTTTCCTTTATGAAGTATAGATGAGAGAAGAACAAAGAAGACTAACCTCTGTCTTGCTCTAATCTCCTAGTTCGATTCCTCTCTCTCTTGATATTCTTTCGCTACTTGTTCCCTTGCACACCTAACTTCACAAAGTAACTGTAAGATCACAATAGCATAGCACTATACAAGAACATGGATCTATAATCATTAACAATCTAGGATCAGATGTAAATTGACCATACAAATGCAACAAACATGAATGACACAAGAGTATGGAGGAAAACTTGAATAGCTTTTATTGATAAACAAGAAAGAGCCAAGGGGAGTTACAACCAGTTGTTCTGACCCAGCATCATCCTCTCAGCAAGGAAGCCCCTCTTCACCTCATACAAAGCTTAGATCACCCAACAATCTGATGTTGTCTCAAGAAACCAACAGCAATTCCTTACAAGCAAAATTCCAGCCTCTGGATCTCTGGGATGAGGGATCCATATATAGATATCTGTAAGGGAGATGAGTCAACTTGTGATTTGATTAGTGTCTTCCCTCTGATATTTCTTGCTTCCACTTGGAGATTGATGATCTCTTACTCATCCTTGGTTGAATTCAGAGAGGCAAGTGTCACAGGAGAAGTTTCTGGAAGTTCCCATGCCTCTCCACCTTGTGGAATGACACTGCCATTTGTCACTTCTCGTCCATCACACCCCATAGAAGGGATTTATGAAATGCAATGCACCCACACAGTGTGTTTAGGTGAGATGCAACACACTTTTCCTATGGAGCAACTGAAATGATCCTGTTTTGACCAGTTCTAAGCAGTTTTTCATGGAGAACTTTTGGGAGAAGCTGTAATCAATTGACCTTGTTCCTTTAGGGGTTAGAACAACACTTTTAGGGACTTAGGAGCCCTTGGTTTATGGAAATTTCATGCTTGGGGTTGTAGTGCCCAAAAACGTCTATAACAGTTGCCCCCTAAAGCATGAGGTTGTTAATCTTTTGATGTCGGGTGAAATGCTTTATTATGAGGATCTGAAGTTCTTTCAAGCTGGGAGGAGACCTGTAATAAGATACAATACAATACATTATCTTCATAATATTTTCATGATCTAGCTGAGGTGGGCATTCCCATGCTCAGCTTTATAAATTCATTTTCATGTACATAGGACATACAATCGTCTGAGTGTAGACTGATGATTTTGGTAGAGCCATCATCCCATTGATTGGATGATTATCTGTGCAGCAATGATGTACATTTGATGTCTTTATTTCCCTGAATATATATCGCAGCCCGGATGGATGAAACTAGATCTGGGGTCTTCAATCTCGTTCGATCTTCACTTGAAGTACAAGTCTATCCATGTGAGAAATGTTCTGGAGTCGAACATGGAAAGACATCACCTGATTACCAGCCAATGATGTAAGTTGTTAATAGGCGCGAGAGGAATCACCGATAATGATAATGACCCTCAAGGTACCGCAGTACAATTCACGTGGTGTGAATAAAGGACTTGGCATCGAACACCACGCAAAATATTTCGGTCGAAGGCCATTGATGTAAACCTGTTGCCGGAAGTGAGAAACTTGCCATTGAGGCATGCAAGCTTCAAAGTACTGAACAGGGTGTTCCTAGATCGAGTTCTTGGATAATGAGCTGATGTCGACAAGAAGCGATCTGTCACAGGAGGGCCTTAATGAATCCCACATCAATGAAACGGAATGGAGCAAATGATTTTAATGGAGGTGAAAACGATCTGATGACATACGGTTCAGGGTGGCAGTCATGAAAGAATGGAGTATGAATGTATTGTAGCGGGTGAAACACAGGTGAATTCTCTGAATGACTTCTCTTGAACATATCGGCGACACTAACATGATGGATTGGTAGCATTACCCCAAATGTGGATGGTGTGATGGGACCATGTCGATGTGACCAGTGAATGAAACAACCCAACCTGACTTGGATGTGGAGTGAAAGTGTCATGTTCAAGAGTGACTTGCTGCCAACAAAGTTTCTTCAAGTTTTCTTCCCAATTTTCCCCAGTCATTGCTGACCAGTACCTCTTAATTTTTGTCAAGCTTGAGGAGGATAACATATGCTTGTTCTATAATTTTCCCTTCGGGCAAACCCATCGCTATGTTTTAACGAGCCTAGCGATAGTGAAACTCATTCTTGTCTGCTATGGACAAGTTTGTCGCTATTAAGTTTTAACGAGTTTAACGACAAAGATAACTTGGTCCTTTTCAATTTTAGAGAGTCTGAAAAGGAACGTAAAGGAAACTCCAAAAATCCTTTTTCGTCATCTAATCCCTTAAGTCTGAAAAAGTATAAAACAATACAGAAGGGATGAATTTTCGATACTTTTAACGAGCCGAACAAAACAAGCACTCGATCTTTTTGTGTAATAATCCCTCAGGTCCAAAAAGATTAAAATCTAAAGGAGGGATAGCACTTCCGGTCCCTTTAACGAGCTGGAGAGGCCAATGGCTCGGCAATCTTTTCATATTTTACGAGTCAGTTGAAAAGAGCTTAAAGGAGACTCGTCTTTTGAGGAACGAGTGATAAAATTGGGTAGAAGTTGATTCCAGGTAAGCTTTGGAATGTTCCAATCACGGCAGTGTTACAAGGATGGCTATTGAGATGACTCTTCGTAGTTGTTCCTCAAAAGGGGTAAACAATCAAATGGAGGTGAACGGTCAGCCAATACAGAGTGGAGGTGATGATGAGAACACGACCAAGGCTTTTAAAGGCTCAAGTACTTCATTCACGATGGTTATTTACTGGGAAACAGTTCATTTTTTAGTAAGATTAAACGCGAGGGGAAACATTTGCTCATGGCTTATGTTTATTTTTTAACGAGCTTGAACTATGCGCTAAAACTGCTCGATGCGGGTTTATTTTTTAACGATCTTGAACCTTGCGGTAACACTGCTCGATTAATCCAGTCGTATAATAAGAATGTCCCATTTAAAATGGAAATTTTTAGAGTTTTTCCCCACATCCTTTCTTTATGCAAGTTAGGAAACGACCAATCCAAAAAACAGATAAATGATCGCTCTTTGCTTACATCCCAAAAGGTTTGCATGCCCCCAGGTATAAAACAGAGTTTCAAGGTCACCTTTTGTTCAAACCGACAAAACATTTGTTTTATCAGGAAAGGTATACCTCTTTCAGGTTACCCAAAGATTGTTCTATTCACAGCACAAACAAAACACTTCTTTGGCGATGTCTACCAAAATAGACAAAGGTGAGTGGAGGAGGCTACTCCACTCACGTAACTTTGACAAGAGAATCTTGTTCCAGAATAACTCCCTCTTCCAATCACGGATGGGAGTACAGACCAGTCATATATCTCTCACGGAAACCTACACTATACCCAAAGTTTTCCTGCCAAAGCAGACCAGGGTGCATGCCCCCTCGGTTTCAGTCATGTCCCCCGAATCACTCACGCTCATCGGGTGGGCAGAATGGGGATTGATGAGACATTCCTTGTGTGTAAAGACCATTTAGGGATGGTATATGACTATTTGCTATGCGTGATCCGGGAAATGAAAGCTGGTCCACGAGCTTGACCACTCTTCCCTCGTGCGGAAAACACATTACTCTAAAGAGTGAGGAGACAATGGCTCCCATGCAATAAATATAGTCTCGTCCAAGGAGTAGATTATAATCTAGGGGTCCTTGAACTACCATTACGTTCATGTGAACGGTTTTTCCTCTCAATGTTATGGGCACATTGGGAAGGATCCCTAACGGTCGACTGGTTCCTTTGTCAAAGCCTGTTAGATTTCTCATTTCAGGCAAAAGAGATGGTGAACCAAGCGCTTTCCAAGCAGTCGAGGAAAGGATACTCACAGAAGCCCCTTCATCTATGATGGTACCGGCCATAACCATTCTATATACTTGAGCAATAATTCGGAATGGTACACTAGCTGGCAAACGGGGTCTGCCTAGTTGATTCTAGTCGAAGGAAACAACTAGGTTGCTTAGAGGTGGGACCGAATAGACGGCCGAGTACGACTCTGACGAACTTCCTTCCTGCGGTAAAGGAGCGAGTAAATTTCCCCCATGTTCATCGAAGTTTGTGCTTACGAAAAGAATTTGGACAGTGTCATCCTTATTCTCTTCTGTGACTGTATCATCTGAAGATGGAACCTCTGAAGGCAAGACTAGGTCAACTGCCGCCTCGACCTTTTGACTTTTGTCTGGTATGGGTTCAGATGGTTTGTCTTCAATGATAGATGCTTCGGTCAACCACCTAGGCAGGTCAACCGGCTTTTCAACTAGTGACGGACTCAGCAAGAGTTTTTTATATCCAGGAGGAAGTCGTAACGGTGAAACCAGACGATCGTCCAAAACTCTTTTAGCCTCATCTAAGAAGGGACAACGGTGGACGGCATGGTCACCTTCGCACAGTTTACAAGGAAGTATATATTTTCCTTTTTGTCCTGGGGCTTCACTTTCACTAGTCGACGATGTGTTTTCAACATGATCATCAGAGGTTGACGACACCGGGTTGTGCAAACGAGGAGAGCAGTCCCTTAAGATCCGAGGGATGCAAGGACAATCTCTGTGATAGTGGTCTCCTTTGCAAATGACACATGGTGATTTAGGCCTGGTCGGTGCAGTGTGTGGATTTTCGCTAGACGATGCTTGGTTGCCCCCTTTCGCTTTGGGCTCCTTCTTCTTCTTCTCTTTCTTCTTCTTCTCCTTCTTCTTCTCAGGTACTTGATTTTTGGTTTTACCAACCCCATCAAGCGAAGAAGAAGGAGGAGAGGGAGAATTGGAGGAAGTAGATGGTTGGTGGGTAACTCTGGATTCGTCTAGTTGTTGATTCGACTATTCAGGAATTGTGGTGTTCTGAACGACAGAGGTTGAGAAGAGCCATACAGGCAAGCCGATTGTCAATCTCGGAAGCGACAATGTGGCCATATGGGGTGCACCAACATCTCCCTAAGAGGAGAAGGGACTAGGATTTCCTCAAAGGGGGATTCCTTGGTTGGTGGGTTCCATTTTCTCAACCTAAGATCAACGTAGGAAAGGGTGATGATTATTCCGTTTAAAATAAATTTTAGACGCTTTGACACAACTTGTTTTTTCAATTTTTAAGAGTCGAGAAAAAACAAAAGATGACTCTAGACGCCTTCGATTTTTAATGAGCCTGAAGTGACAAGTGCTCAGATGGACCTTTTCCATTAAGGAGTCTGAAAAGGAACGAAAGGGACTGCTCTGGAAATCTAGGTAGAGGTATTACCAAACCAATTGCAAAACTGCAGAATACTTTTTACGGTACGGCAGTCAATCTTCCCGAATGTTGTGTTCAGTGCATTGCGATCGATAGGGCGGCAAAAACAACTTCCTATGGATAAAGGATTAAGCCTATTGTGGTCTCCCAAAATATACTCGATGGTACGTGGGAGCACAAGTCCGTACTACCACTTATCATCTCAAAGTGGAGGAATCACCTAACCATCAGTGAGAATAACAGTTACCAGGTTTTACGATGCCGGAATACGTCTCTAGCCTAGACTTCTAAATGTTGTGCGTTAGGTTCCAAAGCGTTGTTAGATTTATTGAATTTATTTTATAGTTGATCTTGTTTATGAAGTTTGCCTTTCAGGTTCACCACGAGATGTAGATGTGTAATTCCTCAAATGCAATCTAAGATGATAAACAGTCTTTTATCTTCATTGTGCAATGAAAATCCTAGCTATTAAGGAAAGAGAGACAATATTCTTTCACAAAGAGAAAAGAGCACACTCTAAATGCACTTTCCTACATCAAACCAATCAAACAGTCTAAATGCAAATGCACATGCATTTATTTGTTTTTGGCTTTCTTAGTATGTGAATGGAGAAAAGAAAGCTAATGCACAAATCTGAATTACTTTTCAAGTGACAGTTATCAACAAGTTTCTTTTCGAAATAAAAAATGGAGGCAATCACAATATTTTACGACTTAGAAATGAATACTTGCTTTCGACACTAGAAAAATTACAAATTCAGACCAAATACAATAGTAACAGGACAATTGACTATCTACAGCATCCAAACTCTTTCCTATGACTGAAAACGACACTTGCGACACTTTCAAATCAAAGGACGACAGTACGATTACGTTACTTTTTGCAAAGGAGAACTGAAAATGACTCAACAAATACACAAAAACATTTACAGTTCTTTCATACAAAGGAAGCAGAATAACAGCAAGGAAAAGGGGTTTTAAACAGAGATATACTGATCACAAGCAGCAAAATTCATGAATAGAACTGGAAAGAATGAATCACAGGAACTAAAACTGGACAATGCCTAGTCTGATCAGCGCACGTGTAGCACAGGGAATTTGAAATGCAGTGCACCTACTACACTCGGGAAGTGCGCTGAATTTCAGATTCACAGAACAGTACCTGCGTTGGGCCAGAGACGAGACTTGGCTTGGGTTCCGGGTCACAGTTTGCAATTCAGTTCATGGGTTTTGGGCGAGCAAATGGTAATCAGTAATGCAACAATCAAGAGTAGATCTAAAGAGGATCTAAGAGCTATCACAAGGGCAATCAGAGAGTTTGTAAATCAGTTGTTTAATTTATAAAAAAATCCCGGAGATTGACTGAAGCAGCCTTTATCTACTTTGCATTTGCATAGCAAATGTAGTTCGAAAGCTACTTGGCTCGACTTCAGGCTCCATCTGTAAGTTTATAAAATAGACAACAAGGAAGATAAACAAACTAATTCGTCCCCACCGGAGTCGCCATTTTGTTACAGGGAAAAGTGTCTACACAGAACGGCTTATCCCACTAAGGTGTGATAGCTACCTTAGAAACAAACAAAGTAAAGCTACTTTCATTTTTCCTTTATGAAGTATAGATGAGAGAAGAACAAAGAAGACCAACCTCTGTCTTGTGCTAATCTCCTAGTTTGATTCCTCTCTCTCTTGATAGTCTTTCAATACTTGTTCCCTTGCACGCCCAGCTTCACAAAGTACCTGTAAGATCACAGTAGCATAGCACTATACAAGAACATGAATCTATAGTCATAACCAATCTAGGATCATATGTAAATTGACCATAGAAATGTAGCAAACTTGAATGACACAAGAGTATGGAGGAAAACTTGAATAGCTTTTATTGATAAACAAGAAAGAGCCAAGGGGAGTTACAACCAGTTGTTCTGACCCAGCATCATCCTCTCAACAAGGAAGCCCCTCTTCACCTCGTACAAAGCTTAGATCACCCAAAAATCTGATGTTGTCTCAAGAAACCAACAGCAATTCCTTACAATATGCAAAATTCTAGCCTCTGGATCTCTGGGATGAGGGATCCATATATAGATATCTGTAAGGGAGATGAGTCAGCTTGTGATTTGATTAGTGTCTTCCCTCTGATAGTTATTTCTTCCACTTGGAGATTGATGATCTCTTACTCATCCTTGGTCGAATTCAGAGAGGCAAGTGTCACAGGAGAAGTTTCTGGAAGTTTCCATGCCTCTCCACCTTGCGGAATGACACTGCCATTTGTCACTTCTTGCCCATCGCACCCCATAGAAGGGCTTTTTGAAATGCAACGCACCCACATAGTGTGTTTAGGTGAGATACAACGCACTTTGCCTATGGAGCAGCTGAAATGATCCTGTTTTGACCAGTTCTGAGCAGTTTTTCATGGAGAACTTCTGGGAGAAGCTCTAATCATTTGACCTTGTTCCTTTAGGGGTTAGAACAACACTTTTAGGGACTTAGGAGCCCTTGGTTTATGGACATTTCATGCTTGGGGTTGTAGTGCCCAAAATGTCTATAACATTAGGTGAATGAAATGAAGATTGGGGGGCATGTACCTCAAATTGAGTCATTACGTTGGGGGCATGCAAAATTATTTCAGGCATATTTTTTCTTTGCTTCAAGCTTGTGTAAAAATGAAACCACTCTTAAGCATAGTTTTTGTCATGTTTCAGGCTTGTGAAAAAAGGAAATTGTCTTCAATTACTCTCAAAAATAGTTTCCCATGTTTCAATCTTGTGTAAAAATGAAACCATTGTCATACTATCCCTCGTGATTTCCATTTTTTATCAGCCTTTGTTTTCTAGATGAGCCTTGGTTTTCTCTTTCCATCGTCATTATCTTCTTGGTCTATCATATGCTTTCACTTGGGTTTTACCCTTTCCTAAGGAATAGCTACGATGAGTGGTCTTACTTGCATGCCTCTTGACCTCTACGTGTTTTGAGTAGTTCCATCATGACCGGAATGAGTTTATATCCTCTTATACCACTCATTCCTCCAGGAGGAGTTCTCTTTTAGCTCTTTTCAGACTCTCGAAATATGAAAATATTGGAAAGCACTTTTCCTTTCGAACTCATTAAAGTAAATGAAAAGACATCTACATAGTATAAGTTTAACCCTTTTCCAGACTGAGATATACTACTTACGAAAAAGGAATACCTTAGTCGAACATGGCTATGAGGTTCTCTTGGGTATTATTTTCTGCCTTTTCTGACCTAATGGACTATCTATGAAAAGTAGCATCTAAAGTTTTCTTTTCCGCCTCTTTTCCAAACTCTCTAAATGGGAAAAATATGTCGAGTTATACCTTCACTGGACTCATTAAAACAACAAACAGTGATGGAATTTTCGTTCATGATGGGACCAAACCACTCCTTCTGTATGTTATTTAAATATTCTTAGAGGGATTCATCTAAAGGATGAACTTATAGATCAATCATATGTTATCCTCCTCTAGCTTGTTAAAAAATAAACAGGTACTGACCAATATGGTTGGGGAAATTGGGGAAACAAGGTACTCTATTTTGTTAATGGCAGCGAGTCACTCATGAACACGACACTCTTCCACCTGATCTCCATGGCTGTTGCATTTGGAAATTGACTTGTCTTTTACTTCATCATACTATTTTTAAAGCCTTCATTTTTTGTTTTGGGTCAATGATGCCAACTCCATTAAGTGTCGCTATATTCAAGAGAATTCATTCAGTCAATATCTGCTACAATAATATTAAGCCTTCATTCCATGTCTACCTTTCATGATCTAGTTTTGTATCAACATCATCCTAGTCATTTTGTCTCAAATCATGATACTCATTTCTTATCATTGATGGGAGATACATTAAGGCCCTTCTGCGACAGGTTGCTTCCTATCAACATCAAATCATTATCCAAGATGTTGACTTAGAAACATCCCTTGATACCTTGGTGCTTGCATACATCAATGGAAAGCTTCCTTGCTCTCAGTGGCAAGTTTACATCATTGGTCTTCAACCGAAATATTCTATGTGGTGTTCAACATCAACCCATTTATTCGCACCATATGGATTGTACTAGAGTACATTAACAACCATTAACATCATCAACAGTTTCTATCGCATCTGTTAACAACTTACATCATTGACCGACAATCAGATGGTGTCTACCATGTTTGACCTCGGCTCATTGATTCACACGGTTAGAATTGTACATTGGTTGGTTGTGTGAACGAGATAGAAGACCCCAGATCTAGTTTCATCCATTCGGGAAGTGATTTCAAGAGTAATACAAGATCACAACGTATGATGGCTATTATCATACAAACAGTCATCCAGTCATGGGTCCACCATTTTTCATCTTTGGACATGTATTTTAATCATTGTACATGTAATGTTAGTTTATGTATTGAGTATGGGTATGCCTCCTGTTGGCTTGATGGGCCCTAACCTAGGTTCAAAGTTATCTGGGCCAACCAACAAAACCCTAAATTGATGGCCCTTTTGGAAACAACCCATGTAGCCCAGGCTGCATTCTTACCCAAGGCAATATTGGGAGATGACAAAACTAGGTTTTTGCATCCAAAGGTATGTGTGATAGGTTCCTACAACTACTAGGGCTTAGTTCTATCTTCACGAACCCTGATATTTCTGAAATAGATAATTGCAGTAATTCACATAAACAACATCTATACCTTTGGGAAGGTATTTAAACATTCTTAACATCAATAAATCATATTGATATACTACTTTCTCACATAAGATAAGCATTAATTCATATAATTTCATATACGAAGCAAAAATATAAAAACTGTAGAAGTAAATACAGATACATATATACACAATTTATGGATCAAAATTGTCCTAATTACATGTATTCTTTCAAGTATAGACTCTTCCTCCCTCCACACTTAGCTTTAGGGGCTCACACACTCAGCCTGCGGACTTACCAAGGTCTTTGCACACTCAGATGCAGGAGCCTTCCCCTTCACCTAAGTATAGGAAACATATTTTCCTGCCTTAGCCTGCTTTCCCATACAATGATATTCTATCAAAAAAGAGTTACCTAATAGACTCACTATGACCCTTCTATATATATATATATCCTTTTCTTTTACAATGCCATGGTTCGCGGGCCATGGGTGGGTCTCAAAACTTCTTATCTCCTAACAACCTAAGGGACTAAAGCCCCTTTGACTCTTATTACCTTTGTGCTCCACTTCCACAAATCACAGAGACTTTACAAATATACAAAAAGTAAGTACCATAACTTCACCCCAGGGGACCTTATCCCAACAGGCCCCCAACACACTTTCGTGATTCGTCCTCGAGTCACTCAATTGGATTTTTGATCTACGCCTGGAGTCCGAAAAACTCCAACTTCAAAACCTACATATAATTTGTTCCCTACGTAGCAGCTTACTACACTTCCTTGACCAATTTTTTGGTACTTGGGCCTTCCACCACGCGGCCCATTTTCGTCTGAGTCTGTTGCATGCGCTTAAGTTTACATTGTAGTGATAGAGTCAACTGGCTAGGCTCATTCGTCTATGGCTTTGGTTGTTCAAAAAGAATTTCTTCCTTGTGGCGCAACTCATCAATCTCATTTTGTATCAGCTTGCCTTCTTGTAACCATGTGAACTGTTGTACTCGCACCAATGTTCATGAAATTGATTGGATTTCATTGAAGTGCCTTAGTTTTTCCCTGACACCTGCACCATCTTCTACAGAGTCAGTTCCTCCTGTAGTAAAGTCAATAACTCCATGTCTTGCTCAAATAGCTTGGTGTATCCCTTGGCTGCATCTTCTAAAGTGGCCATGCCCTCTTTGATAGCAGCTCCGCACTGCTCTCGAAAGTATGGAGGAGTCATAGGCTACAACTTTAATTGCAGCTCTAATATTTGTAACTGTAGTTCAAACAAGACTTAATCAATTTTGTCCCCAAACTCTTTTACTATCGCGGATAGCTTTTGGATCTTCTCCACAGAAGTTGCTTTAGCCAAAATGTTAATTTCTAGCAGCTCATTGCAAGCCTGTGTAATGGCTGCTTCTAATTGTTGGCTTAACGCAATGATTTCCTCTTTCTCCTTTAGCGCCTACGCCTTCTCTTCAAGGATCTTCTAGTTGTTTTTTTCACTTCACTGATAACCAGTAGTGTGCATTGATGCCTAATTCTTAACTCATCAGATACCCCCTGGTGAAGCTCATGCAAGGTCTGGATAGGGAGTGCCGCGAGGTTGAGGCCTAGATTCTTAATCTGTAATTGTTGGATGTTGGCCTCTTTTGTCTCGACGCACGGGGTCCATCTGGTAACTGAATTACATGGAGATTCAAATTTTTGTCCATATCCACAACTGATGTGCTTGCTTGATACATGCTCGCTTGCACTCCACTCACTTGTCCCACGCTCACCTTTACTCTACATATTTGGACCTGAAACTCATTTAGGTTTTGTTGAACCTTTCCCAATTCCTATTGGTATTGTTCCTTGGAATGGCTCCAAAGTTCAGTTGTGGTGTCCCAAAACCATGTCATCGATCTCATCCAAGCCCCCCTCAATAAGGACTAAAGGGGTCACCTTAGCTGCTCAGTCAAACTTCTGTTTCTTCTACGGCCTCATGAATGTCTACTTTTGTGGCTTATTTACCATGAAGGGGGTTCCCTTCTACGCGCACCCTCCCTCATCTTCCTTTGTTTCTTCTTGTTCCAACATTTGCTATGTATTAGACTCTTCAATTTCGATGGTGGTCTATGACATTATCATTGTGCAGGATGCTCTTTCTTTGTCTACCACTTCCTTTTCTCTAGCAGCAGCATCTTCCCCTATGTAGATTTATCCCGAGTGGCAGTCTTCTATGCTTCCTTCTATTTTTTTGTTGTTGTCGTCTACGTAGTGGTATCCTCTACAGCCTTGCTTATACCTACACCTGCATCTGACGGGGTTGGGTATTTAGGTGGCCACTTTCCAACAATATTTACTATGTCTTCCTCAACCACCAAGTATTGAAACTTGTGCCATATATTCTGGGGATCCCTCCTAGCGCGAAAATGCAGGTTGTGGAAATATGCCTTGAATTCAACAAGGGGCTCATACTGGGCATACAATGTGGGTGACAGCCTCAACCTCTGGCTAATCGTTCACAGATCCATTTCAAATAGGACTTAGAATATCTTTGCCTCAGTGACTCACACAGGGTCCTTTGTAGCCTAGAGCGAAGCGAACTTCACTGCCTCTAGGAGGTCCGACTCTTGCTGAGGAAATTGACTATCCTCAGGCATCCGCCATGCCACCAAAGTAATCAACAATAGAAACCAGGTGTAATGAAAGGCCTTTCCCTCATCCTAGGCCTCCCTACAGTTCTCCAAGAATTCCTTGCACAAGTATTGAGCCGAGTTATACTGGACTCCCTTGGCGCACTATGTTATGCCCCTATACCAATAGGTGTCATATATCATGATTGACTTGGTTTAACTCTGAAATATGTTCATACCTTTACTTGTTGCAAAGGTTTTCCACATTTGTAAAAAAATCAAAAAAATTAAAAAATGTAAAGAGGGTATACCCTAGAAAAAGAATAAAAGGGTGAAAAGAATAAAAAAGAGGTCAAAAAATGAAAGAAAATGAACCCCAACAAAAATAAAAGACCAGGAAAGTGTGCAAGTCTAAATGCCACTACTTTTTACTTTCACATAATAAAAATTGTGTGTAGCTTGTCACCTATGCCACAATTCATGAATAGTCAAATAGTTTAAGCTTGACTAGTTCACACTTTCAATTTCATGTTGTAGAAATAGAGAATAAAGATATGACCAAACAGTTTAATCTTGGCAGATAAGTAGATAGGTAGAGTGAATAAAAGGAGCTCAATAGTTTAATCTAAGCCCTTGGATGTAATAAGGTTAGACTTAGATAGATATCTATATGTAAAAGAAAAGAAAGTTTGATAAGGGTTTTCCAGTCCAAGTGCACCCTAATAAAGAAGTGAAAATGCTAGGGTAAAGTAGGTAGGGTGAGTAGATGATGGTTGAAGAATAAATATGTGGTGAATGATAAATTCAAATGTTAAAATATTTTACTTTCATCACAATGCAAAGGCATGTATCACATGGAAAGACACTTCAACATTCAAAGTCAAAATAATTAACTTCTCTACTCATTCCCCCAAAATCTTCACTAATTCCCTAAGTACTAAAGGTAATTACCAAAGTTAGATGGGCTCAGAGCATTTCTCCGACTTTTGGAGGGACCAGACCCTCGACCCAATAATTTATAATGCCTAAGTGCTTAAGCCCCTTCATCAATATTCACCCCCCTTCATAAGTTATTCATTTAAAATATAGTTTGCAGCACCAAGATCTTTCATGTCAAATTTGGAGGACAATTGGGTCTTCAAATCCTGGATAATTTATTTGTCATTTCCAACCAGCAACATATCATCCACATAGAAGACCAGATAAATAACACGGTGACCAATTAATTTAAAATACACACAGTGATCTGCTTTGCTTCTGTTGAAGCCAAGTCCCCGTATAAATATATCAAATTTATGATACCACATCCTTGGTGACTATTTTAACCCATACAAAGACTTCTTTAACTTGCATACTAGTTCTTTCTTACACTTCATGACAAATCCTTCAGGTTGCTTCATGTAGATCTCCTCTTCTAGATCCCCGTGAAGAAATGATGTCTTCACATCCATCTATTCTACCTCAAAATCAAAAGTACCAGTAACAGATAAAATTAATCTAATAGAAGTTACCTTGGAAACAGGAGAAAAAATATCACCAAAATCAATTCCCGACACTTGGGAATAACCTTTTGCTACCAACCGAGCTTTTTATTTCTCCACTTTTCCTTCTACATTTGTCTTCTTCTTGAACACCCATTTTCTACCAATGGGTTTCCTTCCAGCCGGCAACTCCACAAGAACCCAAGCCTCATTTTTGTGCAAAGATGCCATTTCATCAACCATGGCCTCTTTCCAGAGTTTTCCATCCTCTGAATCCACTGCTTCCTTCATAGTTCTGGGATCATCATTAGTAACAGACAAAGTAAAATTTGAACAGAAAGCAGATGGACTATACCTTTCTGGCTGCCTTCTTTCTCGAACAGATCTTTTCACAACCGGAGTTTGTGGCTCTTCATCTTTTGATTCCTCCTCTGCTGTACAGTCTGATTCTTCCTCCTTTAGCTCAAACTCTATCTTCTCAAGTTCTTTTGGTTGGACTTCATGTTTAATAATATCTTTCACCTCTCTGAACACCACATCTTGGCTATACACAACCTTCCTTATTACTGGATTCCAAAGCTTATAACCCTTCAAACCATCCTTATACCCAATAAAGATGCGCTTTTCAGATTTACTATCCAACTTGGTTCGTTTCTCCTTTGGAACATGTACATATGCATCACATCCAAATACCCTCAAATGTGAAAGAGAGGGTTTCTTACCAGTCCATACATCTTGTGGAGTCTTATCCTCCAACGCTGATGAAGGTGACCTGTTGACCAGGTAACATGCAGTATCCACCGCCTCTGCCCAAAATTCTTTTCCTAACCTGGCACCACTGAGCATGCTTCTTTGCCTTTCCATCAATGTCTTGTTCATTCTTTCTACAACTCCATTTTGCTAAGGTGTATATGTAGTCTTCTGCTGTGCTATACCACACTTCTTGTAGAATTCTTCAAATTCCTTACTGCAAAACTCTCCACCATTATCTGTCCTCGGCACCTTTATCTTCTTCTTTGTCTAGTTTTCCACTAGAGCCTTAAATTCTTTAAACTTGTCAAAGACTTTAGATTTCTTCTTAAGGAAATATATCCATGTATTCCTTGAGAAGTCATCTATAAATGATACATAGTACATATACTTACCCAGTGATGGAACCTTCATAGGCCCAAACACATCACTGTGCACAAGCTCTAATATCTGTTTTGCCCTCTTACCACCAAAGGGGAAACTCACCCGATTCTACTTCCTGTATACACAATTTCATAGAAATCAAAATATAGAGAGCTATTACTCATACCATCTACCATGCCATTACCATGAAGTATTCGAAGGCCCTTCTCTCCAATATGTCCAAGCCTTTGATGCTACAGCATGGTCTTTTCTCCAAAGACTACTATATTTTCTGCTCCACTTTCAGGAACCATGGAACTGTTGCACCCATCAACAATAGTGCTACCTTGCAGCTTGTATAGAGTTCCAATCTAAACTCCCTGCATCAATACCAGTGCTCCTCGAACCATCTTATAGGTATCCTTCTCAAACACTATTTTTACACCTGCATCATCCAGCTTGCTTACAGAAATCATATTTCTGGCCAATGCAGGAATATGTAGAACACCCAGAAGTGTTCTAACCCTTCCACCTTGCAACTTCAACTTTACCTTTCTGCGACCAATGATTTTAGCCTTCCTAACATCCCCCAAGAAGACATCACCACCATCATATTTCTCATACTCGCAAAACCACTCTCTATGGGGAGTGAAGTGAAAGGATGCACTTGATTCAATCAACCATGCCTCATGATCTACATGTGTACTTGAAGAACCCAAGTACACATCCCCACTTTCATCTGAGGTGGTTTTCACCTCTGCAGAAGGAGCCTCATCAGATCCGTTTCCTTTATCAGGAGATTTAGATTTATAGTTCCTTTTGAAGTGGCCTTCCTTTCCACATTTCTAGCACACCACCTTTACAGGTTTTCCTGGAGATTTAGATCTCCCTCTAGATTTAGGTCTCCCACTCGATGACTTATTTTTGTTTCTGTTCGGGGACCGTCCTCATACAGACAAGGCATCACCATTCTTGCTCTCCATATTTTTCCATCTCATCTCCTTCGTCAGCAAGGCTGAGACTATTTCATCAAACTACAAGGCAGTTGCATTGCTACCTATTGCAATAACCAGACTATCCCACGAATTTGGTAGAGAACACAACAAATTGATGCACTTATCTTCATCTAAAATTTTAATATCAACAGATGCTAACTGACTTACCACAGTATTAAATGCATTCAAATGCTTTGTCACCGAGTCTCCATCTTTCATCCTCAGGTTATACAACTTTTTCTGTAGGAACAATTTATTCACCAGAGACTTAGATTGGTACAAAGCCCTAACTTGTCCCATAAAGCCTTTGTCGTAGCTTCCCCTGATACATTCAGCAATACTGAATCTGAGACATATAATCATATTGTGCTCTTTGCCTTTCGATCCAACTTCTTCCATTCTTCATCAGACACTCCCGTTGGTTTAGTACCTAGATCTATGTGATCCACTGATCTTTATCCACCAACAGATCCTCCATCTTGAGTTTCCACAACTCAAAACTCTAACCATTAAATTTCTCGATCTCTATCTTTCCACTACTCACCATCTTCTTTCACCACCAAAATCGACCTCGCAGATCTCCCACTGAACAGGGTCTACCACAGGCCCGAGCGAAACCCCTCATCAATAAAGGCGTCCCCTTGAAGCCAAAACTGCTCTGATACCAAATGTAGGTTTTAACCCCATACAGAAATTACCTGCATACGAATTCCAAAACACAAAAAATAAACAATGCGAGAACATAACACATAAAACATATATACACAGAAATTTCCCCTAGATCCCAAAACTAGGGCTACCAGCTTGATTTTTCATTATGTTCCTTTCAATGTTGTAATACATATTTATAGATGTCGAAGGATCCAATACAATGGATCGAAAACCATTGCGTCCAATACCATGGACCGAAAACCATCGCGTCAAAAAACATGTGCGAAAATCATGCACAAAACCATAGGTGGGTCCGCCCAACCAAACATAGGGTCCAAAACCAAAATTTTTTGGGGTGCTGCCCCAGACCCCATAAAGTGGGGTTATGGGTACACCTCAAACCCCATGTGACCCCCCCCTAACCCCCCGATTAACTACGTGGGCTAGTCATGGAAAGAATATAACACAACCCAACAAGGAAGTCCTCCTCCTAGGATTAGTGATGAAATCAAAAGAATCCTTCAACTGTCCAAACAGTATAAGATATGTGACTGGTACTTATACCAAAATCACACAGAGATCCATATCTATGGTTGTGAACTCCCTCCGTTCAAACTGCCTAAGTATGTTCCTATGAGATTGTTTGCCCTGGAATATTATAGGCAAATGTTAAACTCTACTCGAAGTCATTTTACCAAGGCAAAGAAGAAAGCACAATTGAGGATTAAAGATCACTTAGGCCCTTTTGTCTGCAACAATAGAGAAGTAGGGAAAAGAGCAGAAGAAATCCTAGAAAAAATGAGACTAAAGAAAAGCTTTTCTTGGAAATATGATCCACAAGGTTTCAGTTGTGATAGGAGAATGAAACATAAGCTGTCACCATATATCCATCACAGAATCCATGAAATAGAGTAGTATGCAAACATGGATGAATGGAGGGAAGAAAATCTAGTTGAAATGGATAGTGATCAAGTTGAGGTAAAGAATGTGATGAAAGACTTAGAAAAGAGACTTGACCTAGACTCTTGCAAACAGGTACCAGTTGAATCTACTCAAAGGCCAACACCAGAGCCTAGTGCCTCTACAGCAAAGACTTCTCAAAGGCACACATAGGAAACTAGTGCACCCCCAGGAGAACCACCACAGGAACAAGACCAGGGAACAAATACTCCAGCATCAGAACAAATAGAGATGTTAGAGCAACCTAAAATCTCTGAAGAACAACCTCCACCACAACCTCATCCAACTTAGGTTAATATGGGAAATCCCCCCGTTTTACAGACACCTCTGAATGAGGAAAAGAACTTGAAAAGAGACAAGGAAGTAGCTACCCCTGCTAGTGGTCCTTCATATTAGCCCAGTGCTAAGAGGCACAGGCTAAATCCATATTCAAAGGAAGAATTATTTGAGGAAACAACAGGGAGTTTGAGGAAAGAAGGTGGAGACAGTCTACATACATTCCCAACAGGTGGGACACCTTCCACTTCACAAAGACAAGAGCTTGAAAGACAGCAGAGTGCCGAAGTTTCATCTTTCAGATCTTCATCTGAGAAGATCATAGACATAAAAGGAAAATTCAAGGAGATAAAGGCCAAGAATGAGCAGTTGAAGGCCCAAGCCTATACTCAATACTTGAAGATGGCCCCTACAAATCAAACCAGATTGATGTCAGCTTATGATATAAAAGAAGGAAAAATGCAGATGAGCTTTCTAAAGCCAATAGTACAGTAGCCCAAGTCATTTTTAGACTACCTCAAGACTGATTTTGAGGTCTTAGCTAAAGATATCCACCCCATAGATCAGATAGAACTGCATAAGCAAACAAGGGAGATGGTTTATTCTACACTGAAAAGCAAGGCAATGATGGCACATAGGTTGAAAAATTCATTGAACAACACTACTGCCCAATTGCAACTAGAAAAGGCCTCCTCATAGGCAAAGGACAATAGAATTAAATCATTGGAGGATTTGATTATTGAGTTAGGCCATAACCCAAAGGATATCAAGGCTGCAGAGAGCCTAATAAAGAAAAAGAATGAAGATATAGCTACACTGAGAAAGCAGTTGAAATTGCCACCACTCATTCACCCTTAGACTGCTGAAGTGATTGAGAAGAAAAATGAAAAAGAGCTTATGGACTTGGTCCTCAAGTTAAATGAGAAACTAAAAGGGACAGAGCAAGAATTAGAGAAAACACTACAAAGCAGGCAAAGTGAGTCAACCACCTAGCCTCAAAATGTAGTTCTAGTGGTTTCTATAGCAGTCCCTTCTACATTGGCAACTGCATTAGCACCAAATGTCTCTTTGGCAACAACTTCAACTATAGAAGTAACAAGTACAGGTACATCATAGGCAGGAACCTCAAATCAGAGCACAGAAGAGTTGATCAAGTCCATGGAGGAAATGAAGCTCCAAGTCACTGAACTGCAAAACGTAAAGGAGAAATTCATTACTTTAGAACAAAAATATGATATATCAAAATTCAATTTTGCCGAAGAGATGAGAAAAAACAAAGGCTTGACTCAACAGATCAAAACACTGGAAAAAGATCTTACATTTGAAAGGCCTTTGACTGATATCAAAAAGGTATTATGGACCAATATCATTAATTCAATCAATGATATTTGGTCATCAATTCAAATCATTTTTGAACAAAATGACTTAGTGAATGTTTCTCTTCAAGAGATTGAAGAAACCAAGGAAGAACTAGGAGGGAAGCCTGAAGAAGCTATCAGATTAATAAACTTTCTATATAGTAGAAACATGCATCAGTTGGAACAGTTAAAAATTGAGGATTGGACGGTTACCATCCTTGAAATAAAGAAAGTATTGACCAAAAGGAGTCTAATGCAAGGCCTGGAATGCAAGTGTCAAAATATGCGCGAAGGCGTAGATGAGTTTATGGAGAAATTTGGCATCTTACAGAGTAAAGGACTTCCAAGTCCTTTAGTCATCAATGATAAGCCAATGTTTCAGGATAATTATGTCAACAAACTATATTAGCAAGCTAACAATCAAGCCAGTTCATCTGCAACCAAGGCATTGCCCACAGTGAGAGTTCTCTGTGACAGTTTGGAGAACCTTTCTTACATTAAGCATGAAGTGAGGCACTTGTTTCCAGAACAATCAACTTTTGTAAAATACACAGAAGAAAATGAAATCTAACAAGGACAAGAATACCGAGAGATGATTAGTGGACCAACATGACAGACATATTATGATTTACCATGATAAAAATTGAAGTAAATTGAAGTATTTACCATAGTCAATTTTGGTAAGAAAGGATGAATGATGGTAAAACAGGTACAGAGTATCAGTCACAGGTAAAGAGTATCAGTGAAAAGCTAAAATCAATCATCCAGCACAGAATTACGATCAAGATAACAAGATGCATATTCATAAGACCTGCCTCTAGCTCCTTCAACAAAAACAGGGACAGCAAACAAGTAGTTCACATTCAGTTTCTACTTTCGAGACCATCTGCCTCTACATTCATGTAAAAGATGTTTAGTTTTCCTAGAATGTATCTCTCTTAGTTAGGAGATATTTTGATGTAAATTTTGTATAAGTACTTCCACATTCGAAGTACTGAGGGTGGATTCTCCGACATTTCTATAGACACTTTATTTTGGAATAGAAGTGATGTTTAACAACTATTTTATGGCTAGCTGGACAAAGTAATAAATCAAAGGAATTTTATAGGATACCTATGTCAAACGAGAAACAAATAAGTACTCTATATCCTGTGTTTTTATAGTTTTCTAGTTTAAATATTCATATGTGTTTCATATCTGAATGATAAATGAAAAATTATATTTCATAAAGAGCTTTACTGCATTATGTCTTTAAAATCATTTACTTTTTTAATGTTTTCTTCCAAGCTATTATAGGTAGGGAATTCTTAATTGTTCTCTGCTTTCATAGTTTATCATTGTGACCATTTAACAAAGAATTCTTAATTGCTTTCTGTTAACGAGCACCCACTTTCCCTCATATTGAACCTTTTTGAAGGATTCTTAATTGCCCTTCCTCCCTTTCAAGTCTGTTTCACCCTTTTAAGCTATCATTTGTCTTTTGTTTAGCTATCTTGCCCTATGAAACCCTCCTTTGTTAAATCAACCCGATCCAATTAAGCCATCTTCAGTTGACTCCATAGCCCAATGGCCTGAAATACCTTGTTCTATCCATCTGCTCCTAAATCCCACCACCAAACAAAATCAAAACCCCCAAGCCTTCATTAACTAGCCTAATATCTCACAAAACAAAGATAAATGACAAAGAGAGAGCCCTCTCTGAATACAGATTGGATACATTCAGTACATAAAAGATTGGTTTGTGGTTACCTCGACCCCTTTCCTTCTTCTAACAACTTCAAGGAAAATCTGAGTGATAACACACTACATAGCCAAAGAAACGACTGATGTTGGAACTTCTTCTATGCGGCACTTACGTGTGATCTTGCATGTTAATATATGCATGGAAAACTATACCTCAGGATTTGTCATAGAGCAGATAGAATATCTGCGTGATTTCTTTATGAGGCAAGACACGCTCTTCATCTGGTCCGTGAATTTCGTCTCCTGCATTTTCCCCCCAAACACATTTGTTGGATCCACGCCTTGATATGGCAACAAGGTGATCAAGTGTATCAGCATGTCCCTGATTGGGATAGGTTCTCCCAGCCAGAGACACCCATCGCACACCAATGTAATAAAATTTTTAACACAAATTGTGTTTATGATGGTGTGGCTAAAATATGGCACCCAAAGCATGTTCAGGAGCTTCGCGGTCCCAACACCAGTGACCCACTTCATCAGCTTCAACCGCATAACCTCTGATTCTTCATAATATACCTTGGACAGGTATTTGGTTGGAGCCAACTGAGGAAACTTCTCATGATACCCTAAGTCCCAATCCTCCATTTTTAGGGTCGGTATGCCGGCCAACAATGCATCCTCAAACATCACCTTCTCTGACAATAGTGGTGTAGTCACCATGAATTTTGCATTATCTAGATCTTTAGGCAATTTGGCTATGGCCTTGCACAGTGGGATATACTTCAGTAGCCAAGTCATCAGCTCACCCTCCCCAGCATCAATATCCTTGATCCATCCACATAGTTCTTCTTCACTCAAAGTCCTTGGCTCTATCGGCTGTTGTGACTGATCCATATTCCCCTTCTAGTGGACTTCCATGGGGTTTTTCCATGGTGACTACCTCACCAGGACCTGTTGAGGTTTCTTATAGTTCTTATATGTCTCCTTGGATGCAGAAGGTTGTGATACAGAATGATTGGGTTTGGGAGACCTAGGCGTCATAGTCAAAAATTTGACAGGGATAGATGGCACTGCTTCCATCTCAGGGGGAGTTGTAGTCATGCTGGCCACAAAACATTCTCAGAGAAAGTCAAGTACGTCAGCCATCCATGGTCGTGAAAAGAGCTCTTCCCAATCAGGCTTAGACATACAGTTTTTCACTTGGCACACGGAAAGGTGAAAATTCTCAATACAAACTCTCAGGAAGAAAAGTGTTCAAATGCAGGGCAACAGGTCATATTTATAGATGAATTTGAATTTGAATCCAACTGCTCCCTCCAATTTCCCATCATTAATGCATCTTTGGTGGTAGATTTCCAAAGATATGCTACATAAATGTGTCTTTCCCTCTCCTTTCAATGGAAATTTTTCCATCCAATCATCTATAGTTCTTCCAACTATCATTTGTCAACTAGGCCGTGTGGCCCCAAGCCTTGTGGCACAACTTCTTCAGCTTAGCTCCCCTATGCACCTTACTTCTATCAATTGCACAGCCCTCTTGCTTTGTCTTTCCCACTTTTGGGCACTATAGTTTATATTCCCATACTTCCTTGCAACTTCCTAAAGTACTAATACTTTCTCACCATCATATATTCATTATGCAGGGGCGATATCACCCTTATATAGCTTCAATCGACTACCATTGACTTTTCACGGAAACAATTCCCCTTTAAGCTTTGCGAGCTAAACTGCACCACCATCTGTAATTTCTTTTACGACATAGGGTCCACCCAATGCATTTGAAATTTACCAGGAAATTTTCTAAATTTACTATCATATAACAACACCAGATCATTAATTTGGAAGGTGCACTATTTTATATGGCGATCATGCCATGCCTTTTCATGATCCTTTTGCACCTATTGATGAAATCCTTTTAGGAAACGATCTTCTTCTAATCCTACCAACTGTGCGAGATTCTTGTCCATAGTATCGCAATCATCCATATCTATTAATGCTGCAATCTGCAGACTTGGCACAGTGCTTTCCATGGGAATTATAGCTTCCTGCCCCTATACCAGTTAGAAATGGGTTTGGCCTGTCAACTTTTTACAAGTGGTCCTATATGCCCAAAGGACTGCTGGTATGCGCACATCCCACTCATTCCACTTCTCTTTGAAAACCTTTGTCAAACTTCTCTCCAATATTTTTTTGAAGGCTTGTACCGTACCATTAGCTTGAGGGTGATAGGGTGTACTCTTTTGATGATATACCTTGAATCCCTCAAGCATCACAAAAATAGTTTCATTTAAGAAGTGCATGCCCCTATCAATCAATAAAATTTTAGGGCAACCAAACCTAGACAAAATAAACTCAAAGATGAACTTCGCAGTGGTAGTTGCACTGTAGTACTTTACCAGTTGTGCCTCTACCCACTGTATCAAGTATTTAGTTGCTGTAATAATATATCGTGCCCCGATATTTTTCCTTGGAGGTTGAATCAAACCCATGAATTCAATTCCCCATTGAAGGTTATTTGAGGATTTAATGGCAACTCGTCCCTTCACGATGGTCTCCTCATCCGCTGACAAGCATCGCATGCCCTACAATACACCTTTGACTCCTTATGCATTGTTGGCCACTAAAATCTTGTGTGCAGGATTTTCTGTGCAGTTCCTCTACCCGCATAGTGTCCTCCTGCAACTCCTGCATGTGTTTCTACCAAAATGCTTGGTTGTTCATACTCTGGGACATATCTAAATAGTATCTCATCAGAACTCGTTTTGAATAAGTGTCTAGCAATCATAGAGAAGTTAGCCATGCAGACCACCAATTCCTTCTTCTATTGTGTCGAATATCCTTCTTGGGATGTTCCAGTACATAAAAACTAAATTATATAAGCAAAGTGATCATCTGTGACATGAACTAAAAAGAGCTATGCATCAGGCAACCCTTCCTCAAAACTTGTAGGCTCATCACCAGTTTCAATCTTGGATAGTTGATTAGGACAAGCATTCATGCATTTGGGCTTCACGATCACCTCAAAATCATACTCCTCGAATAACAAGAACCAGTTGCAAATCCCCCCCCCAACATAGGCTTATTGACCAGGTATTTTATAGAATAATGGCCTGTATACATTTCGAAGTGGACAGCTAACATACATTGTGAGAATTTTTGTAGCCCGTACACCATTACCAGTCCTTTTTTCTCTATATTCTAGTAGTTCTTCTCAACCTTTGACAATTTCCTACTCGCAAATTCTATAGGATGATCAATATCTCCTTCGCCTAGTTCGGTTAGCATTGCACCGAGCGCAATACAGGATGCATCCACATGAACTTGAAATTCTGTTTTCACCAACATGGACACGTTTTCCATTTTCTTCTTTAAAATGTTTAAACTTTTTTGGAAATCTACGTCCCTGCAGAATGTTGCATCCTTCTTCAACAGTTTTTCCATTGGTGTAGTTATTTGCACATACACCTTGATAAACTTTCTATCATAACCAGTATGGTCCAACATTGCGTGCAATTGTTTTACATTCTTCGAGGCCTCCAGATTAACAGTGACAACTATCTTGGTAGGGTCTACCATCAATCCTCTCTTGCAAACCAAATGACCTAGCAATATTCCATAAGGTACGTAGAAGATGCACCTTTTCAGGGTAAGGGTGATTCGATGTCTTCGATAGGTATCCATCATAAGGAGAAGACTACCACTGTGGCACTTTACCAACCTAAACAAGGTCCAATCATCAAAGTAGACTTCTAAAAACTTGTGCATAAATTCCTTAAAAGTCGTGATTACCACTATTAAAAAGATTGTAGGCACATTCTTCAGCCCAAAAGGCATTATCGTTTATTGAAAAAAGCCCCATTCCATCATGAACATGGTCTTACTTCAATCCTCCAGCACGATCTTGATTTGATGGTACCCCAAGAACGCGTCAGTAAATGAGTACTCTTCCTGCCCTCCAACATTCTCTAGCACTTCATCTGTAAATGGCATAAGGAATGGGTGATGGATGTACGCATCATTTGACTTCCTCAGGTCTACGCATATCTAAATTTCATCCTGCTTCTTCTTTTCTTAGAATACCATTGGACTCACCCAATCTAATTCCTTCACAGGTTCAATGATCCCAGCTTCTAGCATCTTATCCAACTCCTTCCACACATTTTCCTTATAATTTGGATTTAATTGGTAGGGGTGCTACTTTACAGGCTTCAGGTCTGGCTTCAAGGTAATCTTCATGATGCCCAAGTCCCCTACTATCACCTTTAGATCATAGAACTTGGTGGGAAAAAAGTCTTGATACTTGCCCAGCAGCTCTGCAACCTTATCAACTATATCTTCATCCCAATAGTCACCTATCTTCACAAACTTTGGTTGTGCATCCGATCCAATATTTACCTACTTAGTCTTTAAAGTCTCTGATATGTCGGGGATTTTTGCCTTAGGTCCCTCAACCTTGCGTTGTCCTTTAGACTCGGGAATACTAATGTTTCTAGGGTCATCTTTGCTTTCTTCTGTATTCACATTATAACATTCCAGCGTTGCTTCTGGTTTCTCGGGTATTTTAAAGATCATTGCTTTGATTTCTTTGAGCACCTCATCAATACATTCAAACGCATCTTCAAAGCCAAAAGCTAGCAAGAATCGTCCCTTCAGGATATCCCATTCAATCATCCCTTGTCGCAGCTTAGTTTCCAAGTACCAGTTCAATGGGATGGTATCCAAAGTGTGACAAAATATGTGAACCCATTCCGGCTGTGGTTCCTCTCCCTATGTTTGAGTGCATCATGCCAAATGTCCACGTGGATCATCCTTCCATGTGTATTTCTCTGTCATATGGGTATTGGCATACCCAAACCTCAACTTCATAATCCTCTGGTATTCTTTCCAATTGGCGAAGCTATCCTTATGAGTACCCCACCAATGGGCAAGCGTAACTCACAGTGCCAGACTTAGTGCTTGGAACCAATGCTCTTATGGAACATCCCTTTCAAACTTATCCAAAAATAAATTAACATCTTCTAACCCATCATAATAAGGTAAATTTTTTACCTCAGTGAATATGCATCGATGCGATTTTTTCAACTTATTAGAGTGCAGTGAGGAAATTTCATGTAATCGGTTCTGAAAATGCTCAAGTTCTTCATTAGAATCTGAAGTGCAGGAACTATCCCTATACCATGCAATTCGTCGATCTGTTGTAGGGTTGATCCAGTCCTCATCACGCATAGGGACATTATAAATCTGCTCAAGATCATCCTCCTCCTCAGTATATCACACACCTTTAGTTGGATACCATGGAACAATGACCCAGAGTTCCTTTCATTCGAATGTCATTCTATGGTTCATAAGATTAATAATCACATCCATATCAAAAGCCCAATCAATAACTAGTAGTGCAGGGTAAGGGTTACTATCATCAATGATTTCGATCACTTCAAAATCAGCTAGGATGCCCGCTCTTTTAATATCTATCATGACCCTATACATGCACCCCATAGGAATGATCTTTCATTGGTTTTACATGAATAACTAGATAGGAGACCATTGCAGCATGGACCTCCCCATTCTTTCCCACTTTTTCTTCGGCAGAACATTCACATGAGATCCTAAATCGAGAATTACCTAGTCCATCTCATACTCCCCAATTTGCGTAGTTAGTCTCATCTCACGACCTGTGTGCTTCATTCTTTTGCCCACTTTGTGTATTGCACATTGTTCTAGAAGAGTTTTAATCTTACCTGTTGATGAGCCTCATCATTAGGTAATTATATGTTCCTTAATTCACCTCCTAGCTCAGTCAAACCAACTATTCTCATAACTTATTTCATAACTTTGATTATATTTTGTTTATGAGATGAGTTAGAGTTGGATATCTTGCTATGTGGTCTAATGTGCATTTAATGCAGGATTAAAGGATAAAAGCAAGGAATTTTGGCAAAGACCAAGGTCAAAACTCGAATGGGTAAAGGGAGAGGAATTATAGGAGGTAAATCCTCCTCATTTACTATCCCTCCATTCGAATATTCCTCCATCATCTCGGAGTGCATATAGCCAAATCATGAGGAGTAGAAGGCAACCGAGCAAGTGAAAGACAAAGAACCAGTTTATCTCAAGTTTGGGAGTTGAGCCTCTCTAATTTTAAGGAATTCGTTGGAGGCTTTAGATGTATAAGTAGAGAGGCCTAGGACCTCAGTAGGATTTAGATTTTTTATTACAAAACTCTACTTTATTTTCGAGCTGCAAGACTTGTGACAGTTTTTTATGAAATCCATTGTTTTGGTAATAAGAATGAGTTTTGTTTGGAGCCAGCACTGAGTTAAATCATAGGGCTGGAGCTCTTGGGTTAGGGCCTAAACCTAGCATCCAAGGCTCCGCTTTATTGTACATGTATGCTACTATAGATTCATTGCTTAATTTTTCATTTGCTTAGTAGATGCATTTCCATTACAACAGTATATATTAGATTGGTTGTGTGATAGTTTTCTTCCATTTGTGCCTTCTCTCAAGTAGTAGATTAGCAAGGAGAAAAAGGATCATAAAAAGGTTGGAAGCAGGCGTCTCAGCCTCACTTCCTCCCTCTGGGACCATGACTTGAGGAAGAGACCCTTTAGCAGCCCCAAAAACACAGATTTCTAGTTCATGTATGAGCTTTGGAGCTTGTTTTCTTTGATTCAGTTTTTGGTTCATGTTGCAAGGGAGATTTCATTGTCATCTTTTTCCAACTCCATTTCTGCAATAATATCTCACTCATTCTTTCATTCCATTTAACAAATTTCTTCATGCATAATATAGGCAATTGATTCATGCTTTTCTAGTTTATGAAAATGTATCTTGTTCCATAGTTCTTGGAAGACACAAATGTTTTAAGCAGAGCAAGTACTTCAAGAGGGGACCAAGACTTCATCACTAGTAGCCACCTTCCACTTCATCCACCTTAGCCATCTCTTGTTTCACCATCACCCTCACTAGTTTTTCATCATTTTTCACTAAAATTTCCGAAGATACATTGAGTGAATCTAGCCATATCTTATCTTGGATATTGACTCTTGAGTGCTCCTAGACCTTCTAACACCCCATTCCACTCATCACACACCTTTCTCAAGATTCCCAACACCTCCAACACCTCACAATTAGCTCTCGGTGGTATCCTGTAGGTTTCGTGTAATTCCTACAGGATCATCCTATAGGTTTTCTTGAAACAGCCTGTTTTGAGGTTGAATTGATGTGAAACCTCTAGGAAGTCACAAAATGCCTCCTAGAACACTTCCACACCATCCAACCACTTCATAAACCTTCTAGCCATCCTCAAACAATTTCCATCCACCTGTCACATCCACAAGAACAATTACTTTGAATACTTTATTTTGCCTAAAAAAATACCAAAAAAGTGAAAACAAATTTAGTTTAGTTTTTTGCTTGCACATTAGTATGCTTTGATGCTTTTTACTTCTTCAACTTAGATAGTAGCATTTCCTTAGTGTTGATTTAGCAATTCTGCTTAGCATAGCTGCTTAAATGGGTAATTAGGGTATGGTGTGATTTAGCATTACATGTTGTTTTTTTCATTACTGCAATAGAGTAGCTATCTTAGAGTAGATTTTCCCTTCTTCCATCAAAGAGTAAAGCTTATTCTGACTCTATAGAAGTCTGGTTAGGAACCCCAATGGTCTCTCACCAGTTGAACAGTGACAACAGGCAGGGCCGTCACTTTTGCTGGTGCATACAACACTGTCACCTCCAAGTTTGTGCGAACCTCAGGTTGATAAGTAAAGCTGGTAGCCTAGGAGTTGCAACATCCTTGCTGCAAGACTGGAACTCATCACTTTTTAGCACCATTGCTAGGGACGTGTCTAAGTAGAATGTGATGACTACTTTCTTTTCTTCTATTTCTTGTCTTCAATATCTGTCATTAGTTTATTTCTACAAAAGTAATTTAGTTTCTTCCTTTCTTTCATTTTTCATTATCTTCTTTCCTTTCCATTCTGCAATTAGGATTTCAATTCAGCAAATAGCTTTTTCATTCTGTCAGTGATTTTCATTCAATCAACAATTTCATTTCTGCAAGTACTTTCTAGGTCATTAAAAAAAAGAATACAAAACCAACCCAAAAAATATTTCCTTTCATGCCTCGTAGGAATGGGGACAACTTAGGGAAAATTTTTCCAAATACCCCCACTTCATCCAATAACCAACCTTCTCTCTTCTTTGGTGGTTGTGAACTGGAGGAACCTTTAGGTGAGAAACCTGACATATTTGAAGAACCTACAAGGCAAGAAGAAGAAGAGGAACCCATTCCTACTGAACCAATGGCTGAAAATCAAAATCACGAAGGGAATAGAGAGAGAGTTGAGGGTGCCTTCCCCATCAGGGAAACCAACGGGGACACTAAGTTGAAAAATATAAGGCCTCTTCCCTACCTCATTTCCATGTCCTGACCACAGAGGACCCCGACACTTTCCTATTTGAGTTTTTTGTTATATTTTGAACCTATGACTATACAGATGATGAGAAAAAGTTAAAACTATTTCCATCTACCCTCAGGGATGCAGCATTGCGCTAGTTCATGGGTTTACCTAGAGATAGCATCACAACTTGGGCTCAGATGCAGCAAACCATTAACAACAAATATCGGGACTACTGTCGATCAAAGGATACTAAAGAAGAAATATTCAGGATGACCATAGGCCATGATGAATCCTTAGAAGACTAAGAAGAAAGATTCCAGCTCAATTACAAAAGGGCTAGGTGCACACTTGACCCTGAGTCACTAAAGTTTGTCCTACTTAGGGGAGTAAGAGAAGATCTTCTGGATAACTTACATCTATGAGCAGGAGGAGATATCTACCAATTACCCTATGAGGATATCAATATTGTCTTTAGAAACCATTCTAGGGCAGCCAGGAAAAAGGGTAGGGGTAGTCAATCTATGGCCAGTACATCATCTTCCAACTCATTCATCAAGGGTGAAATTTGAAATATGCTGGAAGATTTCAAAAGTGAGACGCTGCAAACCCTTGCCTTGCAAATGGACACCATGAACATTAAAAGGAATCAGGAGGAAGTAGAGAGAGCCTTGGCCATCTTTTGTCCTAGATGCACCAAGAGGCATCCTAGGAATGAATGTCCATTGAACTGTATTAAAATTTGCTCAATTTGTGAAGAAAACCACTCCACAGAAAAGTGCCCTTCTTTACCCAGACTCAAAGCTATATATCAAGGAGCTGAAGGGGTCACTGAGCAGCTTTGCTACATTAACCAAAGGAGACCTCTTGGACCTAGACCATACTAGTAGGGAATGCAAGGGTCATCCCATGTATATTACAACCCCAACCAAACCACAATTATACCTTCTTAGGGACCCCCTAGTCATCCTTCCTAGTCTACACCCCCTCCTTGGTCCTATGCATCTTAGTATCATTCCTAGCCAATGAGCTAGTCATTTCAACCTTACGCTCCGCCACAACCTTAGTGGAAAACAACACTTCGAGGGTGGAGGCCCCAATACAACAATGCTCCAGCTCTATTACCTCCACCATCTACCCAACCACAACTCCTACACTCTCCTGCACCCAAGAACTTGAAAAATATGTAGCCTCAGCAAGTATATAGTGGAGAGACATCATATCCAACTTATGTTGTGGAAATCCAGGAGATTAACCTGAGATCTAGGAGAGTTCTCTTGGATAACCAACCCCCTCCCCTCCACCTATGGAGGTTGAGGAAGAAAGAGAGGAAAGAAACCTTTAAGTAAATCCACCCTTTCCTGAGAGATTAGCCAAACCACTACAACCTACCCCAGAAGAGACTGAACTTTTGGGAGAATTGAAAAATCTATGTGTAAATATCCCTCTTTTCTAGGCAATAAAATATGTCCCCATTTACAATAAGTTGATTAAGGAGAAATTTTTCAAACATCCAGGGAGGCGAAAAATGGATGCCCCTACCATTAATGTCACTGGGTAACTGTTCGACTTAATGCTGGGGCACATAATATGTCCAAAATATTTGGACCCTGGAAGCCCTGTAGTAGATGTACACATCAATGGCACCATTGTCCCACACGCTCTGATCGATCTTGGGGATTAATGTGATGACCAAGGACACCATGCTCAAGCTCAACCTCCAAGGGTAATTTAGGAAGACCACAATAGTTTTGCAACTTGCAGATCATTCCATAGTAACCCCTGAGCGAATTGTGGAGGATGTGATGGTCTCCATTAACTCCTAGGAGTACCCTGCAGATTTCCTAGTTCTCCAGCCTAAGGCTAAACATACTGGTTATCCTCTCATCCTTGGGAGGCCATGGTTGGCCATAGCCGATGCTTACATTAGCTGTAGAGTTGGGAATATGACCATCAAGAATGGGCATATGTCTAAGCAGTTAGTCCTATACCCTCCTGGTCAACCTTCTCTAGAGCATGATTTACCTTTATAATTGGAGGAGGAGGAAGAAGATGATGTTATGAAACCAGCTCAAGAAAAATATAGAAAAGATAGATCAACACCTTAAAATTCAGCCTCTTCGATGGGGCAACCTCCTTTACATTACATAAATGAACAATTCTTGGATGATTCAAATGACAAAACCACCTTTCTATATATAGGAGTCTAAGGAGTCATAATATAACCCAGCCGACCTAACAATAATAATATAAAGCCACAAAAATAACAATAGAGGGATTCTATGGGGCGCAGTAATAACAATATGGGGACAATAGGGGCACAACAATATTAATAAGGGGTACAACTACAATAGTAATGGGGTAATCACTAGTATTATAGGGACCCAACATGCCCCTCTCCTTCAAAAAAGTGTTGTCCTCAACGCTTGAGTAGTTTTGGATGCTTCTGTATAAAATTCTCATCCTTCCATGTGGAATCCTTATCAGATAAGTTCTTCCACTTGATAAGATACTCTGAAATTGATCGATTTCGTAGCTGTCGAGTTCTCGTTTCTGTGACTGCTTCTGGTTCCAATATAATTTTTCCTTCATCGTCAAGTTCTGGCAATATTGTTTGAACTGGGAGCTTATCGCCTATAACCTTCTTTAAACATGAAACATGGAAAACTGGGTGCAATCGAGAAGCTACAGGAAGCTCCAATTTGTATGCCATAATACCAATCTTTTGCAACACCTTGTACGGACCATAATACTTTGGTGATAATTTATTATCCTTCTTAGCTTGCTTGAGGGACATTTGCTTATATGGTTGTAGCCATAGGAATACCCAATCACCTACATAAAAACTTCTTTCGCTGCGATGTTGATATGCCTGTTGTTTCATTCTATCCTTTGCCAACATGAGGTTATCCTTTAAGAGTTGGAGGACTTGTTGTTGATGTTCGATGTGATGTTCCACTGCTTGAACCTTAGAATTTTCTCTTAAATATGATGTGATGGATGGTGGATGATAACCATAAAGTGCCATAAATGGGGTCATTTTTGTTGCTGTATGGAAGGAAGTGTTATACCACCATTCAGCCAGAGGCAACCATTTGACCCATTGTGTCTGTTTATCAGATACAAAGCAATGAAGATATCCTTCCAAACATTTGTTTACTATCTCAATTTGCCCATCAGATTGAGGATGATAAGATGAGCTATGAGCTAACTGAGTACCAAGACAAGAAAATAATTCTGTCCAAAAATTTCCAATGAAAATGGGATCTCTATCACTTACAATAATCTTTGGGTTTCCATGTAGCTTTTGAATTGTTTCCATAAATGCAGTAGAAACTGTACTGGCTTTAAATGGATGTGATAATGCACAAAAGTGTGCATACTTGGTAAGTCTGTCAACTACCACCATGATGACACTCTTTCCCTCAGACTTGGGTAAACCTGTGATAAAATCCATTGAAACCTCCTCCCAACATTGGCTTGGAATGGATAAAGGTTGTAATAGAACCGGTGTCTTAATTGTTTCAACTTTATTTTTTTGGCAAACCAAACATTCTGCCACAAACTTTTGAATATCTGATTTAAGGCCATCCCAAAAAAATTCCTTCTTAACCCTGTGGTAAGTTTTTAAAAATCCCGAGTGCCCTCCTAAGGGAGAAGTGTGCAATTCCATAAGAATCTTTTGTTTTAGCTGGGAATTCTTACAGAGGTATAAGCGATCTTTGTACCATAACAAATCATTTTTCCAGCTAAATGTATCTGACGTATTGGAATCTTGTTGTAACTTTCGAATAAGTGCCCACACTTCTTCGTCATTCTTCCATTCCTACCTTGCTTCGTTTATCCAATCTGGTTGGATAATAGAAATGGCGCACAACAATGCTTCCACATCTTCATCCTTTCTTGAGAGTGCATCTGCCACCACATTTTTCTTCCCTTTTTTGTAGATGATTTCAAAGTCATAACCCAACATCTTTGTGACCCACTTTTGTTGCTCTTCAGAGGATAATCTTTGTTCTAAAAAGTATTTAAGGCTATCATGATCCATTTTTACCTTGAAGTGTCTTCCCATTAGGTAGGGTCGCCATTTCTTAAGTGCATGGAGTATTGCCAACATTTCCTTCTCATAAATAGCTTTGTGTAAAAACTTTCCCTTGATTGGACGACTTTCAAAAGCAATGGGTCTTTCATCTTGCATTAAAACAACACCAATTCCATTTCCTGAAGCATCACATTCCACAATAAAGGTTTTTGTGAAGTCCAGTGTAGCTAAGACAGGTGCTTGGCACATTGCCTCTTTAAGATGTTCGAAGGCCTTTGTTGCTTCTGGAGTCCATGAAAATGCATCTTTCTTCAATAGTGTTGTTAGAGGTGCTGCTATTCTCCCATAATTCTTAACAAACTTGCGATAATACCCTGTCAACCCGAGAAATCCTTGCAGATTTTTATGGATGTGGGGATTTTCCATTCCTTAATGGCTTTAATTTTGCTAGGGTCTACCTTAACTCCTTCATGAGATACAATATGACCCAGATATTCCACCTCTTGTACTCCAAAGAAACATTTGGATCTTTTTGCATATAATTGTTTCTCCTCCAATAGTTGTAGCACCCTGTCAACATGTTCAACATGATCCTTCCAAGACTTGTTGTAGATTAGTATATCATCAAAAAATACTAACACAAATTTTCTAAGGAATGGTTTGAAAATTGAATTCATCAAACCTTGAAATGTTGAGGGTGCATTGGTAAGGCCAAAAGGCATGACCAAAAATTCATAATGACCCTCATGAGTTCTAAATGTTGTTTTTGGAATGTCTTCAGTTTTTATTCTGATTTGATGATATCCTGAACGAAGATCCAACTTGGTGAAGTAAATTGATCCATGCAATTCATCTAGTAATTCATCAATGACAGGAATGGGAAACTTATCTTTAATAGTGAGCTTGTTGAGCTCCCTATAATCTAGACACATGCGCCATGATCCATCCTTCTTGTGCACCAATACTACTGGAGCAGAGAAAGAACTTGGACTCAGTTGAATTATACCAGCCTCTAGCATTTCTGCAACCATACGTTCAATTTCACTCTTTTGGGCATAGGGATATCTGCATAGCCTGATGTTTGGAGGAACACTTCCTGGAATCAGATGAATAGCATGATCATGTTCACGAATAGGTGGGAGACCTTTGGGAGTCTCAAATACCTTGGAATGATTGTCCAAGACTTTTTGGAGATTTGGAGAAAAAGATGATTCCAATGTGGAAACATCTAGCGAACATAATTGTGCAATTACACCTTTTCGTTCCTTTTTTAGAAGCTTTGTCATACCGTTAGAGCTGATTATCTTTCCTGGTTTCCCTGAAATACCCCTTAATTCAACTTCCTTTCCTTCCACAGAAAATTTCATGAAAATTTCTTGAAAATTAAAAGCTATTGTACCCAAGGATTGTAGCCATTGGACTCCTAATACAACATCAGCACCTCCCATTGGAATGGAAAGCATTGGGCTAGTCAATACATATTCTCCCATGGATAGCTTGATATTATGGCACTTTCCAGAGCAATTTATTGTTCCTCCATTTGCAACCATCACTTGACACTCTGGTGCTGGATATAAGAAGCAATTCAATTCTTTTGCTACCTTACAATGAATAAAATTGTGGGTACTTCCTGAATCAATCAACACTATTACCTTTTTCTTCTTGATTTGTCCTTCTATCTTGATGGTTTGAGGAGTGGTAATTCTCGCCAATGCATTACAAGATATGGTCGGATTCATTTGTTCTTCATCTAGGCTTTGTTCCTGGAGTATATCCTCTTCTTTTGACCTTTCTTGCTCCTTTTCTTCTTCCTCTTCACAATCTATGTAGAATAATTTCTTCTCAGCACACTTATGACCTTTAATGTATTTGCTATCACAACTGTAACAAAGCCCTTTCACTCTTTTTTCTTCCAATTGTTGTGGTGTCAACCTTATAGGTTGTGGAAGACTAGTGGCAACAACACTTCTGTCTTTATAGTTGTGAGTGGTATGCTTCCTGGTTGCCATAATTTTGCTTTCCATTTTTCTTGCTAACCTGAATGCCTTCTCTAATGAATCAGGTTCCCAAAGGCGAACATCATGTTGGATATTATCCTTTAAAGACCCTATGAACACATCAATCCTATGCTCCTCTGGAATATTTTTTACCCTTATGTTCAATTTTTGGAACTCCTCAATGTGCTCCATTATTGAACCCTTTTGTTTGAGACTTATCAATTGGCTAAAAAAAGTGTTGCTTTTTGTATCCTCATAATGTGCTATCAATTCTTCCGTAAAAATTGCCCAAGTGATAAATTGTTTACGAGAGAAAAGCCATTGATACCATACAAACTGATTTGGTTCCAAATATAAAGTTGCAATACGTACCTTTTGTGTGTTTTGCACATTATTGAGATCGAAAAATTGCTCCATCTGTAATATCCATGTTGCAGGATCCTTGCCATCAAACTTCCTCATATCGATTTTTGGAATATGGTGCATCTTCGATCCAACATTAGAGTCTATGAAATTATGATTAACATTTCCTTTGTTTGCATCATGAGTTTCCTTTACTCCCCTTTCACCATTAGTAAGTATTTCTTGTATAAAATTTGTCAAATGTGCCTTCAAATCTATCTTCAAATCGTCAATCTTGGCTTCCACGCCCTTTATCTTAGATTCCACGCCATTTATCTTAGTTTCTGTTAGCTTTTGTGAGAGTGAAATTTGTTGCACTTGGTCTTGTAATTTTGATATATCATGTAGCATTTCTTCCTCTTCTTCATGAGTCATGCTAGAGCTTTCAGATTGCTTACTAGGTGTTTGCATCTTCTTTCCTCTAGGAATCAGTTACCGATACTATTGCTCTACTATGCCCTTTGAATTCCTTCAAAATAATTTTTCAAACCAAGCTTAAGCAAGAATTTAAAAAATCTACACACATTTTTTCACTTTGTAGGAGCTCGATATTGCCTCTGATGTATCTCTGTAATTTTGGATCATCCAGTTCTGAAATTGCGACCTGTGGTAGCCCTCTGTGTCCTCTTTCCAATGCCACCATTCTGACCCCAATTGGATTCTCCAATGAAGAGTTATGCCAAATCTCCCATAGTGACCTGATTATAGACTAATTCAGTAGAGCAAACTTGTACAACGTTCCACGAATCACTGTTTTTACCTTTGGCTTTGAAAAATATATACAACAAACTACAGTCCATCGTCTTTCTGTACCTTCTTACAAAATTTCAATCTGATGCTCAGAGAGAAAGTTATAACAATTTTCCATAGGTCACCTGTTTGGAATGTAATTCAGGAGTCTGCAAAAAGACCAACTTCCTCAGATCATATCTCCGCAAATATAGCGCAAAATGCTCTGAAATTTGGATCCGAGGTTTAGCACGATTTCTTCTCAAATGGTTTTTTTTTTAGCATTTGAAACATCGCAAAAAAAATGTTATAGTGAAAATGCCACGATGACCTGTATGGAGCAGCAAAACCCTAGAATCCAAAACTCTGATACCAAATGTTATGAAACCAACTCAAGAAAAAGATAGAAAAGATAGATCAACGCCTTAAAATTCAGCCTCTTCGAGGGGGCAACCTCCTTTACATTACATAAATGAACAATTCTTGGATGATTCAAATGACAAAACCTCCTTTCTATAAATAGGAGTCTAAGGAGTCACAATATAACCCAGCCGACCCAACAATAACAATATAAAGCCACAAAAATAACAATAGAGGGATTATATGGGGCACAGTAATAACAATATGGGGAAAATAGGGGCTCGAAAATATTAATAAGGGGTACAACTATAATAGTAATGGGGTAATCACTAGTATTATAAGGACCCAACAAATGAGGTTTATTCTGCCCAACTTTATGCTTTGGAAGCAACCATGGGAGGAGGATAACAAGATGAAGATGACTTTATTGAACACTTGCTCCAAAGTCTAACTCCTGGTTCATTACCTTTAGAAGAAGCAGTAAAGGAAACACTGAACAATCATCCAATTGACTTATTCTTGGCTGATTCCAACCTACTCCATGTCAAAACCATAGAATTCGGCTCAGAGAAAACTTTGAAAATCGATCCTTCTATTTCTGCTCTCAAAGAGGAGAAGCTATGCAACATGTTAAAGGAAAATCTAGAAGCCTTCGCTTGGAGTTAAAGGAAATGAAGGGAGTACACCCCTCAGTGTGTACTCACTATATATACATCAAAGAAGGTTGCAAGCTGGTACGATAACCACAATGGAGGATGAATCCAGCTCTTAAAGATATAGTCAAAGAAGAACTACAAAAACTGCTAGATGCAAGATTCATTTACCCTATCTTCAACAATGAGTGGGTCTCCCCTTTGTTGTTAGTTCCCAAGAAAAATTTTAAGTGGAGGATTTGTCTTGATTACAATGAGTTGAGAAATGCCACAAACAAGGATCATTTTCCTCTACCTTTCATTGACCAAGTTCTAGATGGCCTGGGAGGGAAAATGTTTTTCTGTTTCGTAGATGGATTTAGTGGGTACAACCAAATCCAAATCTACCGAGAAGACCAGGATAAGACCACATTCACCTGTCCTTTGGGTACTCTTTCCTATAGGGTCTTTCCTTTTGGCCTATGCAATTCTCTTGCCACTTTCCAGAGAGTAGTCTTGAGTACTTTCGCTGAATTAGTCCATGATGCGATGGAAATTTATATGGATGATCTTACACCTTATGCTTGTGATTTTCAAGAAGCCCTATATAACCTAGGCAAAGTACTACACAAATGCATTGAAATGAACCTGTCTCTTAGTCCTAAAAAATGTGAATTGTTAATGACTACAGGGACCATGCTAGATCATTCAATATCTCAGCAAGGACTACAGGTGGACCCAAACAAAATAGCCATCATCCAAAGGGTCCCACCTCCTCAAAAGTAGAGAGATGTCAGAAGTTTCTTAGGTTTAGGTGGATACTACCGAAGGTTCATAAAGGACTTCATCAAGTTGGCATCTCCTTTATTGGGTTTGTTGGCCAAATATTCTGAGTTTATATGGTCAAAAAGCTGTCAAGAGGCTTTCGACATTCTAAAGGATAAGTTAACCACTGCACCAATTCTCTGAGGCCCAAACTGGGCCCTCCTCTTTCATATTCATGTTGATGCCTCACACAAATCCATAGGAGCAACCCTAGGTTAGGTAGAGGAAAACCCACCTTATGCTATATATTTTATTAGTAAGAACTTGTGAAAGGCTGAGCTAAATTATACAGTGATCGAAAAGGAACTCCTGGGTGTTGTGCATTCATTAAACAAATTCAGGCATTGCATTACAGGCTATCAAACATTTGTGCATACTAACCATGCTGCAATCAAATATTTAATGAGCAAACTAGATGTGAATGCTCGAATTATAAGATTGTTACTTTTATTGTGCAGTTTGATCTAACCATTGTTGATAAGCCTGGTAAGGAAATTGTTGTTGCAGACTTTTTATCTAGGGTAAATGTGCCTGTAGGTGAAGAAGGAATGGTGGATGACCAGTTACTAGACGAGCACCTGTTTTCTATTTCAGTTCTCTCTTCATGGTTTGTTGATATAGAAAACTATTTAGTATCAGCATAGTTCCCACCAAACTTGCCCTCCAAAGAAAAGAGCAAGATAGTCAGAAAAAGTGCCCCCTTCACTTGGATTGGGGGAAATCTTTTCAAACTTGGACCAGATCAAATCTTGAGAAGGTGTGTCAAGGAAGAGGAAGTCTTTTACATCCTTCTGGCCTATCATGATGGACCCTGTGGAGGTCACTTTACAACAAAGAGGACAACATTCAAAGTGTTACAAGTAGGTTATTATTGGACCACTCTTCATTAGGATGTGAAAAATTACACTAGTCAGTGTGATCAATGCTAAAGGATGGGAAGGCCTACTCCAAGAGATGAAATGCCTCTGCAGCATCAAGTGACTTTCGAGCCATTTGACAAGTGGGGCATAGACTTCATTAGGCCTATTGACCCTCCTTCAAAGAAAAAATAGTACATTATTGTGTGCAATGATTTTTTGACTAAGTGGGCTGAAACCATGGCAACTAAGGCAGAAACAGAAGGGAAGGTGGCTGAGTTCCTAAGGGAGAATGTATTCTAGAAATTTGGGTACCCTGGAGGGCTGGTCATAGACCAAGCTAGCCAATTTACCTCCAACATGATTGAAGACCTGCTCAACCATCACAAGATCAAGCATAGGACCTCCACTCCCTATCATCCACAAGCTAATGGGAAAGTGGAGGTGACCAACAGAGCACTGGAGGGCATCTTCACCAAGGTGGTGAGTAGCAGTAGGAAGAATTGGGCAGAAATACTAGTTGAGGCCACCTAGGCCTATAATACCACATGGAAGACCACAATTGGATTCACACCCTATGAGCTAGTCTATGGGAAAAAGGCCTTGCTATACATTAACTTTGAATATAACACATTAAGCATGGAAGCCCAACTAGATCTCAGCAGTGCACAGAAAGAGAGATTGTTCTAATTGAATGGCTTGGATGAATTCAGAATGTAGGCCCTTCTACATAGAGAGTTAGTTCAACTTTAGAGGAAGATTTGGCATGATAAAAATATTAAAGGAGAAGTAATTTCAAGACGGAAATTGGGCATTGTTATATGATTCTAGGTATAAGGACTTCAAGAGCAAGTTAAGGACAAGATGGCTCAAACCTTATGTTGTGGAAAGATGCCATGATAATGGTTCAGTGCAAATCAGAACTATAGATGAAGAAGCCATTCCTTTGCTTGTTAATGGGCACCGATTGAAAATGTACAAGAGACCTTTATCAAAAAAAGAGTTCATTGATAATATCAATAAAATAGTGATGATGGTGGAACATGTTCCAGCTCCTCCCTCATCAAATCACTGAAAAAAAAGGACTCAAGTGAAAACCTCCATGAGGCGACTGAGTCCCATGTTAAGGTTGAAAACCTCTTGAGGCAGCTCAGTGATGAGAAAAAAAGAAAAAAGAAAAAAAAGAACAAAGAGAAAAGAGAATAAGAAGATCCCAGGATGAAAACCTTCCTTGAGGCGTCGACAGCAAACAACTAGGGTGAAAACCTCTCTGAGGCAGCCTAGTCATTTTTCAATATATATATATTTGTCATGAAATTTACATTTGCAGGTGGGCGAGAAAGACAGTCAAGGAACAAAAGAGTATCCCAAGGAGACCCCTGCCACTCACATATTCATCTTCTTCACTCCTTACCATGCATCCCTCCACCATTTTTTTCATTTTCCTACTCCATTGCATCGATTTTTGCAAAGATTGTGTTTTCTACAAGATCCCCTGAAAACCTAGAGGATGATCTTGTAGGAATTACAATGACCCGGAAATCCTACAAGAAGCAATTCAAAGGCATATGATGGACTTGTTAGGTCCCCAAAATTCACCCTATGCATGATCTAGCACCTCACCTTGTCCACAATCATCATCCCTGAACTCACCATTCAAAACAAAAAAAACAATTTCAACAATTTCTACGAGTCTTAGTAAGTAAAAAAGGGAAAAAGAGAGGAGTAAGAGAATTACCTGAGTATCCTTTGCTCTTCACACTTATACTCCTTCCCATCCATGTCACCATCCTCACAGCCCTAGCAAGCAAAATGATTAAAGAATTCTGAGGGAGAAGTAGTTACAGGACATCTTGTAGGAAATTATGTAGCAGCCTATCCCACAGAATGCCAACCACAACAGCAACAAGTCTTCACTAGTATGATCCAGGAGCTCCACAGTAGCAACATTAGATCTTCAACCACAGATACATGCAAAATCAAAGAAACCATTAATATCTAGCAAGAGGAGGAAGAAGAATGGCATACAACATATATGGAACGCAACACCTCTGGTCTTCGACAACTGCAACATAGCATTGGAACCACAGGTAAGTATCCCGCTCGCTCTCTCATATGCATCATGTAGTCAAAAACTAGAAGGGTTATGAGATAGTTGGTTGATAAGTGAAAATGTGACCAGTTAACATGGGCACCTTCATTCAGTTAGCACATGCACAACTGGGTTTCCTCTCACACGTGGCTATAGTAAACTCAAAGACATGGAAGGAGTAGGACAAAAAGCGGTTAAACTACGAATCTACGAGGTGGGAGATGATTACGAGGAGTGGGAAATGATGAGGTTGTAGTGGGGACCAATGGTCCAAAAATGGCAATGTACCTTTGCTGCTAGCACACCAACTCACCCTGAATCACCATAAGAGGAAATAAAACATCATTCCAATGCATTCATGCATTTCACCTCCTCAAAACTCCCTCAGTCAAGTCACTCTCATAATCCAAGCAACCCATCGGAAGAAAATATCCATCGTTATACATAGGAATTCCTACAAGAGCATGCATAGGAATTCCTACAGGATATAGTGTACAGGATACACAGAGACTATTTATAGGATTGGCAGAGAAGATTTCAGAAGGGATATCAGGGGAATTGGCCACTGCAACCCATCTAAAGAGGTAGGCTCTAAAATTTCATCATCCTTTGCAAGTAAATGAACCAGGGATACTCTAAAATTGAATAAATTTAGCAACTATGTGAAGTGAATTAAATACACAGTTAACTTTTCTTTTTCTCCTGCATTTGAAAAATTGTGTCAACCCTCTCATTTTCTCCTCAAGCGTCACCAGCAAGATGACAGAAGGGTTTAATAGGAGAGAGCCCACAAACACTGTGAGGATCCAACAACACCCCCTGGTTCTTGAAATATTTACAAGACACAACTAGATGGGGTTTTTCGAAAAATTTAGAGGGTATGATGATGAGGTGGCTCAAGAATTTTCTCTCTCCCTCACTCCACACAGTAGAATCCATGCCACTGTTGTAGTAAGGGGTGTCACTATAGATCTCACCCCATAACTCATCAGCAAGGTCACCACACTTTCCCTAGGAATCTCATGCAAAAAAGAAGACAAAGGAGACAACCAGGTGGCAAAAGAAAATTCTTTTTAGAAGGTGAAGAACCTGCTGAGGACAAAAATGGAGTAAGGAGGGAAATTCTGCCATACCCATGGAGTGAGGTTGGCTACCAACTCATCAAATACATCTCATGTGAGGGTAAATATAGTGTTTTCTATTGCTATCATTTCAGGATCATTGAGAAATTAAGATTTGGAGTAGAAACACCACCTCACCAAAGACTCAGCATACCATATTTCTTGCTTCAATCACTGAGACTCAAGCATCAAAGTGAAGGAGGGGAATTCCCTACAATTGGCTCACCATGGGTTGATTATGATCCTCATTGAATATGCCCTATAAAACCTCAAAACCCCTATAACATGGTTAGTTTTCAGAGACTTTCCAGTAGAGGATGACATCAAAGCCCTCACTTATTATGTTAGTCCTACTGTCACTGAAGAGGAGGTAAAAAAGGAAGAGGAAGATACAGAGAAATATAAGGATGAGATGGAGGAAGAAGGAGCTAACACATAGGAACATGATTAAGGTGAAGAAGAAGAGGTAGAAGAGAAGTAGGATGATGAAGAAACAGAGGAGGAAATTAAGGAGGAAACTGATAGAAATGAGGAGGATCTATAAGAAGAAGAAGACAAGAAAAATAGAGAGGAAGAAGGCAATAAAACAGAGAGTAAAATACACAAGGAGGAGTCACCTAGGGTGTCTCCAGAGGCCACTGAGAGAGAGGTAGCAACTGCCCTCACTGCTCTTAGCACCCCAATCAAGAAAAAAGGAAAATGGCATAGGTAGACTCCACTACATTTCAGAACAAGAAAGAGCACAATAACAAAACAGGGGAAGCCACAAACATCAACAAAAATTCCTATTGAGATTAAAGATTCCCCTACACAAAAAGATAAAATGCCTTCCCCTAAGTCCCCTATCACCTATGTAAGGAGGCCTACTATTAGATCAACATCCTCAAAGAGTAAGGCAATCCTACAAGATCCACAACAAAATCTACAGGAAGAAAGAACAGTTCTACATGATACTCTACTGAATCTACAAGAGGCACATAAATTGGAAAGAAAGGTAGGGGAGAAACAAGAAGCTAAAGAGGAGGACCCAAAGACAAAGGAACCTAGCCCCCAACCTAACCTGGACTCTTATTACTGGTTTATTGAAGGAGGTAGGGTAATGCCTCAAACATTTTCCATTGAATTGTTCTTTGAGCTTGAGAAGGAGAGGTCCAGAACCCACCGATGGATGTAGATCACCAAACCAAAGGGGGTGGAAGACATTGGGCACATGGAGGAAAAATGCAAAGAAATGGGCATAGAGCTAAGTGGATTAAGGGACAGAGAAGCTATAATGAGAAATCAACTTGAGACAGAAAATGCATGGCTGAGGGGACAGCTGCAGGAAAGAGAGAACCAACTAGCATGTATGGCCAACCTCTCCTTGGAGGAAATCCAGTGTAGGATGCCAACTAAATCCTATGCTCTTTACCTCAAAGAACAATGGTTGCAGTTTCAGATTAAGACACTAGCATAGAGGGGAGCCATGCCATTTCAAGACTATAGGCAGTTTATTGATCTTTGTGATCGAAGTACACTCGAAGATAGGGCCAAAATGGTTGAGTTTTATTTGCACAACACGGCCCTTACAGACATGAATGTTTGGGACCCTAATGCCAAGCTAGGAGATCTACAATTAATGGCTTTAGCATCATGGATGAACCATGAGGAGTCAAGAGATGTAGAGATGAAAAGGATATTGGCCAAAGAGCAAACTGAACCTCTTTTGATCAGAACTGAACAAACAAATCCCATGGCCCTCATCAGTATCCATAATTTGATTGCAAATGATCCTCAGCTGGCACCTAGATATCTTGTTGCCCAAGAGCAAGCAATTTCATATTTTGAGGACATGTTTAGGCTACTAGGAGATGATAGTATACATGATTTCCTAAGGAGATGGAACACACTGCCACACAGCTTAAAAATAAGAGAATATCACTCCCCTCAAAGGTTGAGAGAGGCACTCAACCGGACACCTATGTATGAGAAATCTATGCAAAGGTTGAAGGTCAATTGTATAGGCCTAAAACTTAGTTCACCACTACTCTTAGGGATGCTAGAAGGGAGAAAAGAAGAAGAAGAAAAGAGGCAGTGGGAAGAGCTAGAAAAGAAATCAGGATTCTATGAACAAGAAGAGGAGACCACAGCAGAGGCATGGGATGTCAGAGAGGCTACCAAAGCCATGAAGGATACGGATATTGACTAAGTTTCTCAAATGACGAGAAACACTTTCAGTAGGGGGTGATTATGAGCCTCATCATTGGGTAATTATATGGGCCTTAAATCACCTCCTAGCTTAGTCAAACCAACTATTCTCATAACTTATGGCATACCTTTGATTATATTTTGTTTATGAGATGAGTTATAGTTCAATATTTTCCTTTGTGGTCTAATGTGCATTTAATGCCTGATTAAAGGATAAAAGCAAGGAATTTTGGCAAAGACCAAGGTCAAAACTCGAATGGGACAAGGGAAAGGTAATATAGGAGGTAAATCCTCCTCATTTACCACCCCTCCATTGGAATATTCCTCCATCAGCTTGGAGTGCAAACAACCATATCATGAGGACTAGAAGGTAGCCGAGAAAGTGAAAGACAAAGCACCGGTTTATCTCGAGTTTGGGAGCCGAGCCTCCCTAATTTTAAGGAAGTCATTGGATATTTCAGATCTATAAGTAGAGATGCGTAGGACCTCAGTACGATTCATATTTTTTATTGTAAAAATCTACTCTATTTTTGACCTGCAAGACTTGTGACAGTTTTTGATGTAATCCATTGTTTTGGTAATAAGAATGAGTTTTATTTTGAGCCAGCACTGAGTTAACTCAGAGGGCTGAAGATCTTGGGTTAGGGCCCAACCCTAGGGACAAGGCTCCTATTTATTATACATGTATGATAGTATAGATTCATAGCTTAATTGTTCATTTGCTTAGTAGATGCATTTCCATTACAATGATATAGATTAGATTGGTTGTGTGATAGTTTGCTTCCATTTGTGCCTTCTTTCAAGTAGCAAGTTAGCAAGGAGAAAAAGGATCACCACAAGGTTGGATGTAGGTGCATCGGCCTCACTTTCTCCCTCTGGGACCATGAATTGAGGAAGAGACCCTTCAGCAGCCCGAAAAACACAGACTTCTAGTTCTTGTATGAGCTTTGGAGTTTGTTGTCTTTGATTCAGTATATGGTTCATGTTACAAGGCAGATTTCATTGTCATCTTTTTCCAACTCCATTTCTACAATAAGATCTCACTTAAGCTTTCATTCCCTTCAACAACTTTCTTCATGCATAATATAGGCAATTGATTCATGTTTTTCTAGTTTATGAAAATGTATCTTGTTGCATAGTTCTCGGAAGACACAAATGTTCTAAGCAGAGCAGGTACTTCAAGAGGGGACCAAGAATTCATCACCAACACCCACCTTCCACTTCATCCACCTTAGCCATCTCTTATTTCACCATCACCCTCACTAGTTTTTCATCATTTTTCATTGAAATTTCCCTAGATACATTGAGCGAATCTAACCATCTCTTATCTTGGAGATTGACTCCTAAGTTCTCCTAGACATTATAACACCCCATTCCACTCATCACACACCTTTTCCAAGCTTCCCAACACATCCAACACCTCACAATTAGCTCCTGGCTGTATCCTATAGGTTTCTTGTAATTCCTATAGGATCATCCTATAGGTTTCTAGTACATCCTATAGGTTTTCCTAAAACAGCTTGTTTTGAGGCCAAATTGATGGGAAACCTCTAGGAAGTCACAAAAAGCCTGATAGGAACCTTCCACACCATCCAACCACTTCATAAACCTTTTATCCATCCTCAAAAACATTCCATCCACCTATCACATCCACAAGAACGATTAGTTTTCATACTTGATTTTGCCTAAAAAAAATCCAAAAAGTAAAAATAGATTTAGTTTAGTTTTTCTCTTGCACATTAGTATGGTTTGATTCTTTTTACTTCTACAACTTAGATAGTAGCATTTGTTTAATTTTGATTTAGCAATTCTTCTTAGCATAGCTAGTTAAATGGTTAATTAGGGTATGGTTTGATTTAGCATTACATGTTTTTTTTTTCAATACTACAGTAGAGTAGCTCTCTTAGAGTAGATTTTCCTTCCTCCATCAAAGAATCAAGATTCTTTTGACTCTATAGAAGTCTGGCTTGAAACCCTAGTGGTCTCTCGCTAGCTAAACAGTGACAACAGGCAGGACCATCACTTTTACTTGTGCTACAACACTTTCACCTCCAAGTTTGTACAAGCCCCGGGTTGATAAGTAAAGCTGATAGCTCAAGAGTTGTAGCATCCTTGCTCCAATACTAGTGCTGATCACCTATACAATTCTCAATCAGCTCCTGGAGCCCTTCTACTTCCCTTCTATCCCGTAAAGCTTCATACAAGTCTTCAAAAATGTTGCTGGCAATGAAGGGTCTACATCTTGTGCACTATTGTTTCATCCAGGCTTCTCCTGACTTCCTGAGGTAGAAGTTGGAGCTCTTTTTAGCTTCCATAAAAGTTTCCTTTGCATGCCTCAGGTCGAACCCAGCCTCCTTCTCAACAACCTTGCCTACCCATCCTTCATCCTTTGGCTACCTCCCTTTATCTTCTCCTATGACTATACTGCTTTGTATCATGATATTGATGCTAGGCTGCTCTTCATGAGGCTCCGCTCTCATCATTTGAATATTTTGCGTAGGTGTTTGAGCTTTATTTTCTTGCATCTTTTCTATAAGTACAGGGAAATCTTCTATAACATGATAAAACTGTCAGCAATACTAAGAGGAGGGGTGCATCAGATTCTGACAGTCGCATGAAAAATGACCTGTCTCTCCACAATTTTAACAAATAACATGTCCACGACCCCTTCTAGCTCCTCCTCCTCATTCTCTTCCTAGGCCTTGGAATCCTCTGCGCACTACACCTGTGCCCTAATCTTGAAGCCATTTTTTCATCTGCATCCTCTACGTAGGGGTCTGCTCCATCATCAGTCCATATCTTCAACAGTCGCGCTCATCATGCCCATCTAATTTGTAGAATGTGAAAAATAGCTTCTCCAGTGTTTGCACAAAATTTTGCAGGAGATGACAGTTATTAGCCATGTGCTTCTAAGAGATTTGATAGATAACGCACCATAAGGCTACTCCTGTGCTCATCCCAGTGGTCTTTTTTGGCTTTAGGGGGACATGACCTCCCCCAATAAGGTAATTTTGATAGAGTTGGCAGTGGTACTTATCATGACACGACCTTTACACTTCAGGCACCAAACTTCCACGCAAACCTCAGGCTGGACTTTCTTTCCCTTCTTAAGGCTCTGTAACTCCATGTGCAACCTGGATAGTTGTGACTAAATCTGTTGTACCCCTAGATTTGTATCCTACACTAGTGAAGCTTCCAACCTCATGGAAATCTCTAAGGCTTCATCTTTTGTTCCTATTTTTTGTTGTGTCAGTGGTAATCTCAAATGAGGTAGGAGCGAAGCAATGTACCAGTCTTTATATTGATCATCTGTTATTTTCATGTTAGCCTGTTGAATCAGACATTTTAGTCTTTGATCAAAGTCCCATGCAGACTCATTCACCTTCTACTGAATCTCTTTAAATTTTGTTACTAACTGGGCTTGTGATTTGGGTTTCTTAAACTCATTGTTCAGCACTTGTTGGGTTTCTAGCATAGTCGCGTTGGGTTTACCTGAGAAAAAATTGATATACTAACTCAATGCTCTGTCATGTAATGATGTGATTAGTTGTGCTTTCTTCATATTATCATCATTAATCTATTGTGCCTTCCATACAACATCCACGATGAACCAAAATTGCTCGGGGTCTTCAGTCCCTAAACCCTTAAATACATGCATCTTCATTGTGTTGGCCATGTTAAATGGTGGAGGTGGAGGTGAAGGTGTAGGTGTGTTGGGTAGAGGTGGAGGTAGAGGTGGAGGTAGAGGTGGAGTGGTTGGATGAGGTATCCCTATGATACCTTGGCTTGCAATATACAATGTGATTCATGGTGTCCTTAGAATACTACCTTCATCATTACTATCAGATGTTTGCAACAACAGACTATATTCAGAACCCGAATCTAGGTTCCTTCGGAATCCTCTCCCAATTTGCGTAGTGCCAAACATTATTTTAAAGGCATAACCCACTTTTCACACAATAATATCTTAATCCAGGTCTTCATATGTTTTAGGTACTTACCTCTTGGGCCCTTGAAAATTCTGTGCTTTGCTTCACTATAGCCGATGGATGTATCGATCGTGAACTCAATAATGAATCCTCCCAGAATATTATTGATCCAGTGGTCGACAACCCATGTGATTTTGTTTTCTGAAGCCTCCAAACACTTCACTAGTTATGGGGTCCACTCAATAGGGCTGTCAATCTTCCATGTATGTTAACTATCTACCAATTTGGATATCCACTCATGCAATTCGTAGGGGAAAGATCAAAAGAATATCTTGTGTTCGTCTATGAATAGGTATCTATTCAACCACTCTTCCTTCAATAGGCATGAATTCTTGTTCTACTTAGCTACAAACGTGTATAGATTCTGATCTATCCACTTTTCAATATCTTTCTTAGTGGGGAACCACTTATCAGACATTCCTTAGTGTTTGCTTAGTGGGTCTTGACCCAGGTTTAGAGTTAATTGTGGCAAACAAAACCCTACACTACTAGCACTTTTGGCATCCACCTGTGTAGCACAGGTTGAAGACTCACCCGAAACAATATGGGGGGATACTAGAACCAAGTTTCCCCATCCAAAGATCAGTGTGATGTCTTTTATTGCCCTAGATCTACCTTCACATAGATCTATAAGCTCCTAGGGCCTAGCATTGCAAGTCCCTTTAAATGGCCTCTAGACCTTTGCGAAGGTCTACGATAGGTCTTTGCGGGCCCTTAAAATATGGATCATCCACTTACGCACATCAGAAAATAAACCTAGATCTGAGCTCATACGGATTTACTTAAGTATTTAATAAACATAACATAATGTATTATAATATTCGCGAAAGTACTTAACATGCATTGTGTACAGTTAATAAGACTTATCCCATATAGTCGCGCATCAAAAAATACCCCTAGATCTGAGCTTGCGCGGATCTACTTAAGTATTTAATAAACATAACATAATGTATTATAATCTTAGCGAAAGTACTTAACATGCATTGTGTATAGTTAATTAGACTTATCCCATAAAGCCGTGAATCAGAAAATACCCCTAGATCTGAGCTCACGGAGATCTACTTAAGTATTTAATAAACATAACATAATGTATTATAATCTTCACGAAAGTACTTAACATGCATTGCATACAGTTAATAAGACTTATCCCATAGAGTTGTGCATCAATAGATCAATATTTCATAAAGGCATTATTCCATCACAACATATATCGTAAACATAAATAACAAAAGTAAACAAATAAACATAGAGATTCTTCAACAGTCTTCTTTATTGATCTTCAATATGGTATTACAGACTTAGAACTGCCCTACGCACTTAGCTGCAGGGGTCCGCGCACTTAGTTGTAGACACTACTCTAGTCCTCTGGGCACTCAGCTACAAAGCCTTTTACCTTCTATCTACGTGCTGCTTACTTTCCTATTTTTCTCTTTCAGACATAGACATGCCTTAGACTCTCTAAGCCACACCTCTTTATACCTTTTTACATACAATCCCATGGTCCGCAGACCATGGGTGGATCTCAAAATTGACTCGACCTTACATAAATAAGGGGCTAAAACCCCTTTTGACTCCTAACTATCTACGTGCTCTACATCCACAAATTATGGAGACTTTACAACTTTTACAAAAATTTACATCAATATTTGGTTTTTTAGCCACAAAAATGACCCAGGGGACCCCATCCCAATAGGTCCCAAACACAAAGGTCGTGACTCGCCCTTGATTAATTTGGTTAGCATGATGACCTTGCTGCAAAGATCCCCTGGCTCCACCTACACAACTTCAACCTTGGCAGCACTCTACGTAGATGTCTGCTTGAACTCTTCTACAAGCTGCTTTGTCGTTGGTACTTCCACGACCAACTTCATCGTTTGTTGTGTTTGCTGCAAGCCCGTCAGCTTCTCCTAAATGTTTGTTGTTACTTGAAAAGCCTCTTCTAACCAAGCTCCAAACCTAGCCTAAGTGAAACCTCATTCTTCTGATCTACTTCTACCTATGCGAGGAGTTGTTTCGCCTCCTGCAACTTCCCAAGGCGCTGTGCTGGAGAAATTGAGCATGTCGTCGCCCTGACCTCATCATACTACTTCTAGAGCTCATGAACCTGTGTATTTAGAATCTGTAGGTTTGGGTCTTCCTACAGAGTCATTACCAACTCCATCACCTGTTCAAATAAGGTCAATTAGTCAGTGACTGTGGCATCCAAAGTGGCCATCCCTTCCTTGATGGCAGCTCCACGCTACTCCCTCACCTCAGGCAGAGTCATAGGTTGTAATTTGAGTTGTCACTCCATTATTTTCATATTGAGTTCAAATTGAACTGATCCAACTTCTGCCTTCGCCTCATGCACTCCTGTAGCTAATTTCTGGATCTTGGCTTCTGGTTATGCTTCCTTCTGAATGTGCAGCTTTGGCACTATTCTGCATGCCTCTGCTACTGCAGCCTCTAGCCTATAACTTTGTGCCTACATTGTATCCTTTTCCTTCAAGGCCTGCATTTTCTCAGTGAACATTTGTTCATTGTTCACCCTATATTCACTTATCAAATTGAGAGCATGCTTCTCCTGAGATATCAATTCCTTTGTCACCCCTTCCTGCAGTGCATGAAGAAGCTCATTAGGGGGCGCTGCAATGTTTAGCTCAATGTTCTTAAGGGTACTTGAGATTATGCAGTCATCGGCCGACTCTACACATAGGGACCCTTTCAGTAAAGCAACCATGCAAAGGTCCAAGGTCCTTACCAATTTTGCAGCCTGACGTGTCCCCAATGCCAGGCTCACTTGTGCTGTGCTCACTTGACCTGCACCCACCTGTATCCTACTAGTTTGGATCTGCAGCTCGCGAAGATCCTTCTTGATGCTCCCCAGTGTTTGCATGTACTATTGCTTGAAATGTTGCAGCAGTTCAGTTGTAATATCTTGGACTTTGTCACTAATCTCATCGATATTTCCCTCCTTCAACACCATGGGACCACCTTGTGATTTTTCCGACTTTTGCTTCTTGTAGGGACCTTCCCGTTGCTCCTATCTGCAGTTCCTTAGCTGAAACCGGGTGCTCTATCCCTCATCTCCTCTACCATCCTATTCATACTGTTCTTCCTCCTCAGTAGTGAGTGAAGGGGACTTGTTGCTTCTCTTTGACTCACATTTTTCTTGCCCAACCTACTACTTAGAAACGTGCTCCTTCTCCATCCTAGCCTTCTTTGTGGCTTCCTTTCTCCATTGCACGGCCAAATTTTGTGTAGCCTGCTTGGTTGCATCCTTCCTCTTCTTTGCTACTGAGATTTCCATGCCCTTACTCATTCTGGCATCCAAGTCTGAAGGGGCACGCCACTCTGCTATCCATCACTTGATCACCTCTTGGATGCTTGTATCTATGATCAAATATGGTAAATCATACCATTTCTATTGTGGGTCCTTTCGTGCCTGAATGTAGACCCAATGGAAGTCATCCTTGAACACAGCATAAGATGACAATTACTCGTACAAGGTCAAGGACAACCTTGGGTTTTGTTTGAAGGCCATGTAGATGCTTGCTTCCATCAAAAACCAGAATATTTTGTTTTATGTGACCTGCACGAGATCCTTTGTGGCCAATAGGGAGGCGAAATACGCGGCCTCTAACAATCCTTCTTTCAACGAATGAAACTCGTTGTCCTTCAACAGCTCCCATGCAACCAAAATGATGGAGAGCAACAACAAAGCATAATGAAATGGATTGGTCTCATCCTAGACCTCGCAACAATTCACGAGGAATTCACTGTATAGGTACCTCAACCAGTTGAACTGCACACCCTTCACGCATTGTGTAGCTAGAGAAACCATGAGCACTGGAACTTCGTCCACGTGGCACTTCCTCATTACATTCCCTAAAAGGATTTGTGTGGAAATTTGCACCACGGCGTTGTTGATAGAAGTGATAAAGTATATGCGCGGCTTTTGAACAAGGGTGAATTCCTTCTTCATCTTGTCTCCCAAATCCTTTTCACTTGCCTTTCCACCAAACCCCTTCGTTGGATTCAAACCCTCATGTTGCAGGTGCATGATCCTATGGATGAGCATGTCATTGATGGGTATAGGCCCTCTAAGCCATAAGCACCCATTGTGCACCAACATAAGTAATTGACGCATGCAGGTTGTGTTAATAGTGGTGCGGTGAAAATGGGGCACCCACAGCAGGTTCAACAACCCGAAATTCTCCACTCTGTGATCCATTCCACCGTCTCTAAATCAGTGACACTTGAGTCTGGGTAATAGACATGCTTCATATAATTAGCAGTCATTAGGTGAGGGGACTACTCATGATCTTCCAGGTCCTAATCTTCCATTTTTAGCAGGGGGATCCTCCCAAGGCACATACCTTCAAAGGGAACCTGTTCCAGTAGTAGGGGCATAGAAATGACTAACTTCTCCAAGTCTGGGTCCTTGGTGACCTTCGCCTTCCCCTTGCATGGAGGTATATATTTAGGTAGCTTGGTAAGGGGTTCCACTCCCTCAGCGTCTATTTCCTCGATTCCCTATCCTTCCTTGGCCTCCAAATCAACAACCTTCTTAGGCTACTTGTCTTTTTTCTATTTTTGAGTTTCAGAATGTTTCCTGGGCGACTTTCAGAATGGAACCAACTTCTTCTACTTATCCTTCTTTGGATTCTAGGTTTCTCTAATAGGGGTAGGCTTCGGCCTAGGTGACCTCGGTGCCATAGGCACAGAATTAGGAGCTTCCATACTCACTACCTCTGGAGCAGCTCCTTCAGACACGACATCTCCCCCAGTGCTCATAGTCTTAACAGGGCTTGGTCCTAACATAGTTTCAAGGATGAACTTCTGATTCAACTTCGGTAAATTGGTAAATGGAAGGCTCATGAAAAAATCCTAAAAAACCGAGTGGTTCATGAGCAACAAATAACACAACCCAAAAACTCTAACGGTGAGAAGTGTTCTCTATTAGACAGGCACACGTAATTTATAGGGGTTTTTGTATTCAAATCTGACTGTTCCCCCCAAAATTCAATCATTAATGCTATTTTGGTCGCAGATCTTAAACTATTTTGGCCTCAAAATGTAGCTAGTCCACTCCCTTAAACCATATTCTGGCTGTCAAATCATGAATAGTGACTCCAATGGTCACTTTCCTGCTATGTTGCGTGGCACCTCCCTCCATAGAGAAACTTCCTACGTGTAGCTTCTTATACTACAACAATACCATTTTTCGCGTAGTCCACCTACCGCGTAGTCCCCCAATCCTGGCACTGTAGTTTATAGTCTCACACTCCCTTACAGGTACCTGGAGCACTAAGACTATACTGTTGTCATATAGTCATTGAGCCAGATCCCCTGTATGTGGATTCAATCCGCTTCCATTCACCCTTCCCAGAAAAGGTTCTCCATTTAGCTTCATGAGCTGAACTACACCTCCATCTATAATCTCTTTGATACCATATGGCCCAAGCCAGTGCATCTAAAATTTCCCTGGAAACTTAGTGAACTTGCTATCATATAATAACACTAAATCATTTACCTTAAACATGCGTAGCTTGATGTGTCAATCGTGCCATGATTTTTCACGTTCCTTCTCTACTTACTAATGGAATCCAACCAAGAATCTGTCTTCTTCAAGCTCCATCAGTTGTCTGAGCTATTCTTCTAAGGCTTTGCGATTTTCCATACCAGTGAAAGTTGCTATGCGTAGACTAGGCACGATATATTCCATAGGCATCACATCTTCTATGCCATAGACCAATCTAAAAGGTGTTTGTCCTGTCAGCTTTTTACAAGTAGTCATGTACACCCATAGCATTGCAGGTATGCACACATCCCAGTCATTCCGTTGTGCATTACAAATCTTTGTTAGCATGCTCTCCAAAATCTTATTAAAGGCCTCTACTATTCCATTAGCCCGAGGATGATACAACGTGCTCTTATGATGATAGAGCTCGAACTCCTCAGTCAACGCGTTGATTGTCTCGTTTAGGAAGTGTGTACCACTGTCACTCATCAACACCTTTGGGCATCCAAATATGGTTAAGACATATTCAAACAAAAACTTTATTGTGGTAGCCCCTGTTCAATCTCTCACTGGTTGTGTCTTTGCCCATCTAGTTAGATACTTCATCGCGGTGATGATATAGTGCGTGCCTGTCTTCTTTCCTAGAGGCTAAATTGGCCCAATGAAATCAATTGCCCATTTTTCAAATGGGTGTAATGATACTTGAGGATTCAATGGAAACTTGTCCCTCCGCAATGGTCTGCCCATTCGTTGACATGCATCGCATGCCCTAACATACACTTTAGAATCTTTATGCAGCATAGGCCACCATAAACCTATGCGCAAAATCTTTTATGTTGTCACCTTTCCTGCGTATTGTCCTCCCATAGCCCCTCGAAGAGCTTCAGCGAGGATGGTATTCTGCTCGCAATCTGGCACATATTGCTGCAATATCTCATTTGCACCCATCTTATATAAATGTCTTGCAATCACTGAGAAATCCATCGTGTGCACTACTAGTTCCTTCTTTTGTTGTCTTGTACACCCTTCTAGTGTCATCACTGTACTAAAAAAGTGAATAATATCTACAAATTAGTTATCTGCTACGTGCACCGCGAAGAGCTGCGCATCAGGCAACCCTTCCTCCAAATTGGTAGGATCCTCTCCTGTCTCGATCTGCGATAGATGGTCAGGTCCTACATTCAGCCTTCTCAGTTTCACAATAACCTAAAAGTCATACTCTTGGAATAGAAGGAATGATCGACAGATCTTTCCCCCCAACATAGGCTTACTAACCAGGTATTTCAAGGAAGAATGATCTGTGTATGTTTTAAAATGTTCGGCCAACAAGTAGCACTTGAACTTTTGAAGCATGTATACCATAGACAATCCTTCGTGCTCTGTCGTTGAGTAATTATTCTCATCCTTCAATAATTTCCTGCTCACGAAGGCTATAGGGTGGTCCATCTCTCCTTCACCAGCCTATGTTAGCACTACTCCCAATGTAATCCAAGAGGCATCGATACATACATAGAATTCCTTCTTCCAATTCGGGAAGACAAAAATCATTGCAGTGACCATCTTCTCCTTTAATACATCCAAAATACATTGACAATCTTCATCCCAAGAGAATGTAGCATCCTTCTTCAACAGTTTCTCCATGGGCATGGTAATCTGAGCATAAGCCTTGATGAAATTTCTGTAATATCCTGTATGCCCGAGCATTGTGCGTAGCTGTTTGACACTTCTTGGGGCCTCCAAATTCACTATTACCATGATCTTGGTAGGGTCCACCATCAGCTCTTACTTTCACACCACATGACCCAGCAAGATCCCAAAGGGGACATAGAATAGACACTTCTTTAGATTCACCATGATCTGGTATCTGCGGCACATTTCCAGCATCAGGTACAGACTTGCTACATGGAATTTTACTAAAATGAACATCATCTAGTCATCAAAATACACGTCCAAGAACTTATGAATAAACTCCTTAAACACCGCGATGACTATGCGAGAAAATATACAGGCACATTCTTGAGCCCAAACAACATCACAATGTATTGAAAACAACCCCATTCCGTCACGAAGGTTGTTTTGCTCTTATCCTCTGGTGCGATATTGATATGATGGTACCCCAAAAACTCATCAGTGAATAGTGTCGGAAAAGGATCATGGACATAGGCATCATTAAGCTTCCTTAGATCTATGCAAATCCTTATTTCTCCCTTCTATTTCTTCTCTTGAACCACCATCGGGCTCACCCAATTAGATTCTTCCACAAGTTTGATAATTCCTTGTTCTAGCATCTTATCCAACTCCAAGCGAACCTTTTCCTTGTATTTGGGATTAAGCCAATATGGTTTCTGCTTAATAGGCTTCATGTCTAGTTTCAAAGTGATTTTCATCACACCCAAGTCACCTATGATGCCTATTTGGTTCCAACTGATGATGCCAATTAGAGTTTAAATTAATGTCAACCCGGGAAGGTAAAATTAGAAGCACTTATCTAAAATATATAGATTTAGAAGGATTCCTAATTTGTCCAAGATCTTAAAGTCCCCTTACAAGAACATATTCATTAAGACCTCTTTCAATAACTAATCAAACCTAGATCTAACAATTGTTTGAGATCTATGGTTCTCTTACAAGAACATATTCTACAAGATCTCTTCCAACATTAGAACATATAATAAGAACTTAAAAGCCTAGATCTAATAATTGTTTGAAATCTTACGGTTCTCTTACAAGAACACTTTCAAATAAGACTCTTCCAATATTATAACATTTAACAAAAACTTGAAAACTAAAATCAAACAAAAACATAAAATAAATTATACCTAAGATAAACAAATAAGCATGCAAGTGAGGCCATGGGGGCCCTCCATAACTCCACAAGCACGCCACTTCAATGGAGACTCAAATGTGGAAGCAAAATTGAAGTATGATCCTTTATTCCAAAATCTCCATTACAAACCAACTCTAAGATTACAACTCTAAGCTTCTAAGATTACATACTCCAAAATTCTAAGATTACAAAAACTTCAAGATTCTAAGATTACAAATGGAGGAGATTGTACTCCTATTTATACAATGGGATGAGTAACAAACTCATAATGATCATCCACTAATATCTCATTTAGTTCCATAAATCTCTCAACCATCTAGACACATAACCCCCTTTTGTCCTTGATCTTCTCCATGAGGTTTATCTATTCAAATTCGAATTTGATCCTTCAAGGCCACATAAAGGTGTCTTGGAAGCTTCCTTGGCACCTGCACATGTCACAAAAACAACCCACTTTCCATATATAAAGTAAAATATATTATTTTCTAATATTTAATCAAGAATTTTTCTTAAAAATGCTTAAAATAAATAATATTTGGAAAATATAAATGAGACCCATTAATGGTGAATAATAGGGAAAATGAAGTGACATGGTGGTGAATAATGGGTGATATAATGGAAGCATAGGTAAAAAATTTATGGTAATGAGTGACATTTTGAAACCCCAACATACTCCCCAACTGAAGCTCTTGCATGTCCTCATGCAAGCTACTACAATGACTTATTTGATTTATTTCTTAGATGAGCTTCCTTTTACAAGATGTTTGGTTCTTGTGTAACAAACATCTTTCAATCATGGACTTCCTTTTAACTTTGCACATCTTTGGATAACTTTTTATTTTTTCAAAGCATTTACATATTTTAATGATTGGTTCTTGTGTTACAATCATTATTTACTTTGTTGAGATCTCTTTTTAATGATTGGTTCTTGTGTTTACAATCATTATTTACTTTGTTGAGATCAATCACTTTAAGAAGTCATTTAATATGCTCATCATTTGGTAGTAGTTTTTATTGTGGGAAGACTATGTGGGTTAAGATGTAATATGAATGAGGGAAAAAATGAAGTGTGAAATTCCCCCCTCCCCAACTGATGGTTTTGCGCAATTTTTCATGAGAAAGGGAATAGTGAAATAGTGGAATATTTCCCAAATATCATCATTTTAGCATCTAAAAAGAATTTCAAGATTAAAGGTTAGAAAACATCATACCTTAATTACCTACAAAAGTGGATGAATCATGCATGTTCAGCTGCTACAATTCTAATCTGAAGGTTATTCTGCAAGTTGTGGATGAAAAATGGATCTGTATTGTTGTATCTGCTACTGGATAATCTGATGAATCTGATGAGTCTGCTGAATATGGCTAAAAATCTATAAGGCTTGGAAGGTATACAAAATATATAAGTTACATTTTCCTCCCCCAAACCTTATTAATTGACTTGTCCTCAAGTCATGACAAACTGAAAAACAATGAAAGGAAATCTACTTCGTCTGCTACCAAATATGGGTCTTCAAGTCTTCAACGGTCGATGGCACAAAACTTACTGTGTGATTAAATGTGCTGGTGTCGAACATAGTAAGAATTTGTTGATTTAGTGGCCATTAATGAATGCCACTAGCCAACACGAGAGCTCCCACCATTGATTCCAATGGGAGTCAAGATGCCTAACACATCTTTGTAGGTAGGAATGAGTTTTTTGTGGTCAAGTCACCTACAAGATCCAATGAACAAGGGATATTAATGTACTCCTATTGTTCATTGGCAAGAGTACTTGCCATTAAGGCATGCAAGCCTCTAGGTGTTTTTACAAAGATAATTAGACTCTACGACTTTAACTCAGTGATATGTAGAAGGAGGATTTTATTGGCGGAAGATGAAAATGGTAGAAAAAAAAAGGAAATGGAAATGACAAGGAAAATGACAATAAGTGAGCTTCTTTTTTTATTTTGTGGGTTAGGGGTGAATGAAAAGATGTAGATTTGACTGCATGATTGAAACTTGTTGGGAAAAAGGGATTTTGGCTTGCATTGAGGACTCATTGGATTTACAATTTTTCAAAGGGAATAAAAGACTGGTTGTAATGAATATGGACTTATTCACATGATTCATCATCAAATTGATCTATTGGAAGTCCAACTGTCGATAAATTAGACTCCTTGAATGATCATCTGATTAACGTAAACCTGCAAAAACTTGGCATTCACAAAACATAAATATATCCAAGCAAAAGTGATCAATTTCTACTTGGTTTTTTATGCAAAAATTAAATGCCAATGAAACAGATTTAAATAAAATCAAATGTATAAGCCAGTCTAATTCTATGATTTTTTTACAAATCCATTTTCAAATATGAAATGAGTATAGTTGACTCCCTTCTTATGTAACTTTCGTAAATAAAATTCAAGTTTGTTTCAATTATGAAAATCCCGAACATAGTCAAAATTATTTCATGATTTGCGTCTTTCACATGTCGTCCTCGATCTTGTATTTGCCAAAATTCATTGTCGAGAGTTTTTTACCTGTTGCCTTTGCGAGCTAGTTCTTAACTCCAACAAAAGAAGTTAGCATAAAATGTCCATTTGCAATTTTTAAATTTTTTTTTTTTAAATGAAAAAAACTAAACTTTAAAACTAAAATTTATTTTGTACACTATATACACTATACCAGCAACAATCCTTTATTCAAAAACATCATCAATGCACTGAAATAAAAGTCTTTCATCATTGATTCTAAGATCCAATAACTCAATGTTGAATTTGCAGCTTGTAACTTGTCACAACAAGGCTAGGAAAATATGGAAGGGCATTCTCCAACTTGTTTCACAAAGGCGGCTCAACAGAATGGCATAACAAAGCTCCAAACTGATTTCTCATTTTGTAATAACAAAGCTTAATCAACAGTGAAATCTCTTAAAGCACAAAAGCTTTCAAGATGCAACATCATCATAATTGGGTCTCTTCATTTCCCATTCCTATTGAAATACTTTTATTACAGCATTATCATTTAATTTTACAACACCCTTTTAGCAGCATTAGTATTTATTTTTACAATTAAGTGATTATCAATTCTATGATAACAACGAACATCAACAAATATTTTTTTTTGTTTATGATTGCCCCAAAAATGAGCCAGTTCAATCTGTACATAACAATATAATCTCGTCTTTTGGAATTCTTCAATAGAAGGCCAATTGTAAAAGAACAGAGATGAAAGAAGGCCAATCCATATGAATAAATTTTGAGAGATCTGACCTGAAACTGATAGATTACACAAGCTGATGAGGATCGCTGGAGATCATACTTACAAATTTCCTGCGTTGCAGAAGCAATTAGTTCAAAAATGGCCCATCATAAAATCCTTCTTCCTGCGAGATAGTCACCATCTAATCCCTGTGACAAAAGAGTTGAATCCACATTCCAAACAAAAAGTGAAAGCCGAAGAATGCCACATAAAGGCAGGCCAATTGTAAAAAGGTAGACCCAAGAAATGACGAATTTCTGGGTGCCATTGGCGTTGTTGGGCCCGACAAAACTGCAAAAATGCATTTGAAAAATAGACATTGAAACCCATAAAACTATGCCATAAAGTGTTGAAAATCATGTGGAAGGAGAAAGGAATGAAATTAATTAAACAAACAGCCTTCTCTGGTAAAATAGGATCAGATTTAATGGACGGCTTTGGTGTATATCCATCCTCGGGAATTTTTTTTTGTTTTGTTTCTCCTGTTTGATGCGCTGGAAGGCCGGACTAGTCCTCTGGACGCTGCAGCAACATGATTGATAATGAGCATGAACGCAATGAGAATGAAAACCAAGATTCATGGAATATCGGAATCGATTTACTGGACTGTTGTTGAAGTGTCGTGATCCCTTGATTCGTGGCCCACTTAACTGATTTTCCTCATTGGTCAGATCGACTTAATCTACATCGCCAATTCTGAAGCTGGAGATTATTCATGCCAGATTTCTGCCTTATGCCTGAGATTTTCTCCGTGATTGAGCCCACGATTCCTGTGAGGAGATCAATGGGTAGTTTCTGGGATTGATTGATGTGGGTTTCCATGACCCTTACGGATCTCCGAATTTTCCCCGCGTGACAGATGGTCATTTGGTGGCATATGACTTTACGAGTATTTTTTCACTGGCCGTAACTCAAGATTGAATTGGTATCCAAGGTTCTACATACGAGCACAACGTTACATATGGTCATTGCATGGCAGATGGGTTTATCGGTCCTTTTCTCTTTGGGTGCAAAGATTGAATTGGCATCCTAGGCTTTATATACAGGCCCTAATATCCCATCTTTCATTCTCAGAGTGTGCAGTTTGCTGAGTTGCCCTTTCGACAGAAGGTTGAGAGTAAGACAAACGAGGGTGAGCGGTTCTATTGTTGCGGTCATTCTGGAGCTGGTCGTAACCCACCTCTCAATGCTCCTCACCTTGTTGGCACCTCACCCGAGAACCAACAGCATCAGCAAGCAAATTCTGTCTTCTGACGACAGGCGTATTTTAATGAACTTAAAAGCCGTGGGTGAGTTCACAACTTCAAGAATCAGCCAGGATTTTAATGAACAAATTCAATCGCTACCTCATCCTACAGACTTTTCGTTCTACAAATTTGTGGCGATTAGCACAACCAAATTTATTTACAGGTTTTTATTTTCGTTTGATTGCAGGGTTAATGAAGGCAGTAAACAAGACTTGCAGACTCGTCATTTCTGATTTATTTATTCTCCAGCGTTTGACCTTCATTTTTGTGCAATGCATTTTCTCGGGCCTCATAGGTTTTGTTTAATATATATGACTTTTTGTTTTGTTTTTATTTTTTAAATTTGTTTTTAATGTTTTGCAATTTTTTATGGTTTGTATTATTGTGAATTTTTTTTTTTTTTAAATGAGTTTGTTGGTTTTTTTTTTTCTTTTAAACTAAAATGTAAAAAAAATGAATTTGAATCCTATTTCTAAAAAATGGTTAGTTTTCAAAAGAATTTTTTTAATAATAATAATAATATATATATATATATATATATATATATATATATATATATATATATATATATATATATATATATATATATATATATATATATATATATATATATATATATATATATATATATATATATATATATATATATATAATTATATTATTATGTGATTTTTTTTTTTTTTTAACTAAAACTTAAAAGAAAGACTAAGTTTTATCTAAAATGTTTTTTTTAAAGATGATTTTCGCTCATTTACAAAATTCTTTATTGTCATATTGCAAATCAATTTTCCAGCAAAAGTATTTTTATTTGAAATAAATCAATAGATTTTCTGATCTTCTTGATCGCACGAAGCGCACGAAGAGAACATACTAATCTCTTGAATTTTTTTATTTATGCAGGTTAGCGTGGATGGATAAAACACAACTAAGATTTGCGACAAAACCTTGCATTATCTACACTCTTTCTGCAATTTCATGGGGGCGTTTAGACTCTTGGAAGACCAGGATTTCTGATAATCAAGCTCCTGGCTCACCCGTGATACAGAAACAAGACATGGAGATGCAAAGATGTGCCACTGAATTTATTCATGATGATTTATTTTTTTGAAAACAAGACTAAAAACTTCTAATGATAATGACTTCTAATGACTTCTAATGAGATCTCATTTTTATTTTTCTAATCTATTCTACATTAATTTAAAAGATGTTTTATTTTCTAAGTAAAAGAATACTTTCAATGAAGCCATCTACGTACTAAAAATTCAAACATGCTCACATCAAGATTTAAAAATTTACATTATGTTTTACCAGTATGTGAGAATCCTGTTTTAGAGTTGGCTCAAGGTTATTGTCCTTGCTCTCCAAGAAGTACCTGTTCAACATTGTCAAAGTCCTCATCCGTAGATGGATTAGTGAGAAATGGGGGGTTTCAAATAAAAACTGAATTTAAAATAACTATGTGCAAAAATAAAAATGCTCCAAACTTTGAACTCCTTTATGAACCTGCTGTCACCAAGTTCCACAAATTAGTCCATAAAAACAAATGCATAAAATAAATACTAAATCCTTCTAGTTGCACTTCCCCAGCAACGGCGCCAAAATGTTTGGTTCCAATTGATGATGTCAATTAGAGTTTAATTTAATGTCAACCCGGGAAGGTAAACTTAGAAGTGCTTATCTAAAATATATAGATTTAGAAGGATTCCTAATTTGTCCAAGATCTTAAAGTCCCCTTACAAGAACATATTCATTAAGACCTCTTTCAATAACTAATCAAACCTAGATCTAACAATTGTTTGAGATCTATGGTTCTCTTACAAGAACATATTCTACAAGATCTCTTCCAACATTAGAACATCTAATAAGAACTTAAAAGCCTAGATCTAATAATTGTTTGAAATCTTACGGTTCTCTTACAAGAACACTTTCAAATAAGACTTTTCCAATATTAGAACATTTAACAAAAACTTGAAAACTGAAATCAAGCAAAAACATAAAATAAATTGTACCTAAGATAAACAAATAAGCATGCAAGTGATGCCATGGGGGCCCTCCATAACTCCACAAGAACACCACTTCAATGGAGACTCAAATGTAGAAGGAAAATTGAAGTATGATCCTTTATTCCAAAATCTCCATTACAAACCAACTCTAAGATTACAACTCTAAGCTTATAAGGTTACATACTCCAAAATTCTAAGATTACAAAAATGTCAAGATTCTAAGATTACAAATGGAGGAGATTGTACTCCTATTTATACAATGGGATGAGTAACAAACTCATAATGATCATCCACTAATCTCTCATTTAGTTCCATAAATCTCTCAACCATCTAGACACATAACCCCCTTTTGTCCTTGATCTTCTCCATGAGATCATAATCTTCTCCATGAGGTTTATCTCTTCAAATTCGAATTTGATCCTTCAAGGCCACATAAAGGTGTCTTGGAAGCTTCCTTGGCACCTACACATGTCACAAAAACAACCCACTTTCCATATATAAAGTAAAATATATTATTTTCTAATATTTAATCAAGAATTTCTCTTAAAAATGCTTAAAATAAATAATATTTGGAAAATATAAATGAGACCCATTAATGGTGAATAATAGGGAAAATGAAGTGACATGGTGGTGAATAATGGGTGATATAATGGAAGCATAGGTGAAAAATGTATGGTAATGAGTGACATTTTGAAACCCCAACAATGCCCTTCATGTCCAAAAATTTGTAGGAAAAATATATTTGTACTCGTGGAGTAACTCAACAACTTTATCCATTGTAGCATCATCCCAGTAATCCATAATCCTTGCAAATTTTGGCTCTACTTCAGTACCAATGTTCCTTGCTTGGTTTTCAATGATGCGGTGCTGTCTGGGTTTTCAATTAGTAGACCTTCTACTTCGCAATGGCCTTCAGCTTCTGGAATATTAATATTTCTTGGATCTTCATCCTCCCCCTCAGCAATGAGATTATAGCATTCTAGCGCATGGCGCAGTGGGGTGTTCCAATCTGCCTGAACCAACTTCAAAGGTTCCTGCGGAATTCTGAAGATCGCTTCCTTAATCTCCTGTAGAGCTTCATCAATGCTCTTGAATCCATCTTCAAAACTGAAGGTCATCAAGAATCCTTCCCTTAATATATCCCACTCTGCAGTGCCATGGCGGAGCTCTGTTTCTAGATACCAATTCATAGGGATTGTATCCAAAGTATGATAGAATAAGTGCACCCACTCTGGCTGTGGCTCTGTTCCATAAACATTAGTCCACTTTGCTAAATGATCATGTGGATCATTCCTCCTATCCTATTTCTCAATCAGTCGAATTTTAGGATGACCAAATCGAAACCTCATCATCCTTCTATAATCTCTCCATTCATTGAAGTTGTCCTTGTGCATACCCCACCATCGTGAGGGCGTAGGGTGTAGTGCCAAATATAGTGATTGGAAGTGATGATACTCAGGGACTTCACATTCAAAGGCATCCAAAAAATTATCTACATCAGTTAAACCATTATAATAGGGTAAATTTCTTACGTCCGATGACACGCAGTGTTGTGATTTAGTCATCATGTTGCAACACAATGTAGAGACTTCATGCAACCTATTCTGCCAGTGCTCCAACTCTTCATCTAAATCCGAGGTGCAGGAACTTTCCAATGAAATCCATCCATCATCCACTGGATTAATCTAGTCTTGATCTCGTGTAGTTATTTTCTAGATTTGATCCAAGTCATCCTCACTTTCTTCGTAGTCGTAGACCAGTTCAGTATAGCACGGTCCTTCTGCAGGGTCCAATGGTAATACCACCCGAAGTGATTTCCTCTCAAATTACATTGTCCTCTTTTTTAATTTGATGATTCCATTCATATCTATGGCCCAGTCAATTCCAAGGAGTATGGGGTATGAATTGTTGTCATCGACGATCTCTATTACTTCAAAGTCAACTAGTGCACTCACACCTTCTATATCCACTTTTACTCCATGTAGTCATCCCATAGGAATGATCTTTTGCTCGTTTTCCATTCTTAGATCGGAGACCACTACAGTGTAGGTCTCCCCATTCTCTCCCATGTCTATTTAGGAAAACAATTTGCGTTAGACCCCAGATCCAAAATGACCTAGTCCATCTCATAATCTCTTATCTGTGCAGTGAGCCTCATCTTGTGCCCTGTTCTTGCCTTACGTTTGCCATTATTTCTTACTACACGATGTCCATCAGGAGCATTTTCATTGCCAGCGCATTTTTTTATTAACTCCTGCAAGCCCTTCACAATTTTACTATCACACAGCAGCTTCATGCAGGTCTCCAAGAATGTGGTAAGCACAGAGGGATCAACCTCTCTAGTAGCACTTGTTTCTGGTACTCTGTTCTGACTTCCTGAGGTAGACGCCTCAGCAAAGCTTTTCTTGGCCTCCATAAATTTTTCCTCCACACACTCCAAATCGAACCCAAATTCCTTCTCTGGGGACATGCAGACCCATCCAACCTCTTCGGGTTGTTTTCCCTTAGCGTCCTCAATTTCTATCCTGCTTCTCAGTATGATATTCACATTCAGATCTTCTTCACGTGGTTCAACTCTCATCATTTGTAAGTTCTATGTAGGTTGCTAAGGCTGCACCTTCTTCTCCTACATCTTCGCTATCAACACAAGACATTCTTCTATAGTGTGGTCAAATTGGCTACAGTATTGACAAGAAGGGCATGTTTGATTCTGAAACTCCCACGCATAGTGTTCTAGCATTCCATAATTGTAACAAATAACCTGTCCGTGACCTCTACCAGGTCCTCCTCCTCCTTGGCCCTATCCCCTTCCTTTATAACCGCCATGCGCTCCTCTTGCACCCTGATCCGAAGTCCAAGTTTCTTCTTGCATTTGGTAGGTAGGCATTCTTTCCATCATTAGTTAATATCTATGATAGTGGCATAGAACAACTACGGTGGTGTTTGAATGAACTTTTGAAGTAAGTGGAAATTTTATGTTGCGTGTTTTCCAGCCACCTAACAAATAGCTCACCATAGTGCAGCCCCCGCACTTGGTCCTGTTGGAGCTTCCGACCTTAGGGGAATTGGTCCCCCTCCTATGATATAGTTCGAAAGTATGGGACAATGGTCTTTATCATGCTGTTGGCTCTTACATTTTAGGCAACAAACTTCCTTGTGTACCTTGACTTTAGTCTCCTTCTCTTTCTTCAAGCTCTACAATTCCAAATAGAGGTTCTGCAACTGTGAGTGAATTTGTTGGACTCCCAAAGTCGCTTCCTAAATAGGTGTCACATGCAATCTCACCATGATTTCTAAGGCTTCTACTTGAGTTCCTATCTTCTGCTATGACAAATAAATCCTTAGATGGGGAAGAAGTGAGGCTATAAACCATTCGCGGTGCTGACCATCTGTGAGCTGCATGTTAGCTTCGCAGATCACACACTTCAACCTTTGATCTAACTCCCAAGGTGTTTCATCAACTCTCATTATGATTTCCTTAAATCCAACCACTGATTGCGAGTCAGACATAGGCTTACTAAACTCTTTGCTTAAAGCATCCTTAGTCTCTACTAGCATTGCTACAGGATGATCCACATAGTAGTAATATACCACGTCAACACGTGATCCTGCAGAGCAGTAACTAACAACGCCTTCTTTATGTTATCATTAGTAATCTGTTGCACGATCCACACAACATTCACAAAAAACCATAACTGATCTGTATCTTCACTCCCTATACACTTGAAAATTGGCAGCTTTATTGAGTTCGACATGTTGGACGGTGGTGGTGGTGGAGGTGTGGGAAAATGTGTATGCTATGGAGGTGAAGGTGGAGGTGGAGTAGATGGATGGTGTATCGGTGGAAAACCATGTCTTATCAGCTGGATAGCACTCTGCGGTGAGGCCTATACTGTTCCCTCATCATCGCTCGAAGGAGGTCCAACCAGTGGGCTATATCTAGGACTTGCTTTCTCACAATTTCTAAAGAGTTTTCCACTTCGCATAGCTCCAAACATAAAGGCAATGGCATAATTCATTGTTCACACAAGAGCATCTTAATCTAGGTATTCAGAGATTTCATATACTTACCTCGTTGTCCCTTGAAGAAGTCACACTCTACTTCTTTGTGGCTAATTGAGGTATAAACCGCGAACTCTGTAACAAATCCTCCTATAATTTGATAAAGCCATTGGTCAATAGCGTGCGCGATCTTGTCTTAAGAGGCTTCCAACCTTTGCACTAGCTCCGGAGTCCACATTATTGGGCCGTCAAGCCTCCACCTTCCTTGGGCTTCTATTAACTTAGCTCTCCACTAGTGTATTTGATCGGGAAGGTGTAGAAGAAAATTTCATGTATTTTTGTGTATAAATATCTATCCAACCATTGCTCCTTTGACAGGTGTGGATTCCTATTCTCCTGCACTAAAAATTCGTGAATTTTTCTATTTAATAACTTCTCAATTTCCTTCTTGGCCCGATTCTAGTGATGCGGCATCACACATCTCCTTAGGAAGATTCCAATCCCGGCACCAGAACCATTTGTTGGCTTAATGGGTCCTGACCCAGGTTCAAAATTAATTGTTCCAAACAAAACCCTACACTACTGGCCCTTTCAGCATCAACCTACATAACGCAGGTTGAAGTCTCACCCGAAGCAATATGGGGGGATGCTAGAACAAAGTTTCCACATCGAGAGATTAGTGTGATGTCTTTTATTTCCCTAGATCTACCTTCGGGCAAATCTATTAGCCCCTAGGGCCCAGCACTGCCACTCCCTTTAAATGGCCTCTAGACCTTCGCGAAGGTCTATGATAAGTCTTTATTGACCCTTAATAGATGGATCATCAACTTACGTGCACTAGAAGAACCCCAAGATCTAAGCTTGCGCGGATCTACATAAGTATTTAATAAACATAATAGAATTTATTATAATCTTCGCGAAAGTAATTAATGTGCATTGTGATTAGTTAATAAGACTTATCACATAGAGTCACACATCAATATATCAATATTTCATAAAGACATTATTCCATCATAGCATATATCGCAAACATAAATAACATAAGTAAACAGATAAACACAAATATTCTTCAACAATATTCTTTATTGATCTTCAATATGGTATTACAGACTCAGAACTTCCCTATGCACTCAGCTGCAGGGGTCTACGCACTCAGCTGCGGACACTACTCTAGGCCTCCATGCACTCAACTGTAGAGCCTTTTCCCTTCTATCTACCCGCTTCTTACTTGCCTTTTTTTCTCTTTCAGACATAGACATTCCTTAGAATCTCTAAGAAACACCTATTTATAGCTTTTTACATACAATCCCATGGTCCGTGGACCATGGCTGGATCTCAAACTCAACTCGAATTTACATAGACAAGGGGCTAAAACCCCTTTTGAACCCTAACTATCTATGTGCTCCACATGCACAAATTGCAGAGACTTTACATCTTTTACCAAAATTTACATCAATACTTGGGATTTTAGCCCCAAAGTTGACCCAGGGGACCCCATCCCAACACTCAGATAGATCCTAGTCCCGAAAACAGAACCATTTGTTGGCTTGATGGGACCTGACCCAAGTTCAAAGTTATCTGTGCCAACCAACAAAACCCTAAACTGATGGCCCTTTCGGTAACAACCCATGTAGCATAGGCTACAATCTCACCTAAAGCAGTATTGGGGGATGACAGAACCAAGTTTCTACATCCAGAGGTGTGTGTGATGGGTTCCTATGGCTTCTAGGGCTTATTTTTGTGTTTGTGAATCGTAATATTTTCGAAACAGATAATTGTAGTAATTCGCATAAAGAACATATATACCTTCGCTAAGGTCTTTAAAAATTATTATCATCAATAAATCATACTGATCTAGTACTTTTGTGCATAATATAAGTATTCATTCATATAATTGTAGATACATAGCAAAAATAAATAAATAAAAACTGTAGAAGTAAATATAGATACGCAGATACACAATTTATGGATAAAAATTATCTTTATTATATGTATTCTTTCAAGTACAGAATCTTCTTCCCTACGCACTCAGATGCAGGGGCCCATGCACTGAGCCTCTGAACTTACCAAGGTATTTGTGCACTCAGCTGCAAAAACCTTCCCCTTCACATAAGTACATGAAAGAAATTTTCCTGCATCAAGAGGTCTGTGTGATGGGTTCCTGCGTCTTCTAGGGCTTCATTTTGTCTTCACGAACCCTAATATTTCTGAAAGAGATAATTGCAGTAATTCACGTAAAAAACATCTATACCTTTGTGAAGGTATTTAAACATTCTTAACATCAATAAATCATATTGATCTACTACTTGCACACATCATATAACAATTCATTCACATAATTTCAGATATAGAGCGAAAATACAAAAATTGTAGAAGTAAATACAGATACACAATTTATGGATCAAAATTATCTTTGTTATATGTATTATTTCAAGTACAGACTCTTCCTCCCTATGCACCTAGTTGTAGGGGCCAATGCACTCAGCCTATAGACTTACCAAGGTCTCTGTGCACTCAGCTGCAGGAGCCTTCTCCTTCGCCTAAGAATAGGAAACAGATTTTCCTGCCTAGACTCGCTATGACCCTTCTATATATATATCCTTTTCTTTTACAATACCATGGTCCATAGACCATGGGTGGGTCTAAAAACTTCTTATCTCCTAACAACCTAAGGGAATAAAACCCCTTTGACTCTTATTACCTTCACACTCTGCTTCCACAAATCTTGAAGACTTTACAAATATACAAAAAATAATTACCAAAACTTGATCCCAATGGACCTTATCCCAACACCTCCCTCAGCCAAGATTTCATGATGTAAGTTTATTGTAATAGATGATGACCTCGTCAGTTGTTCTTGATCCTGACTTGTCTCAAGCCAAAGCACTCTACTCATCAGCTGACATTTCTGAATTTGCGCTTTAGGGGGGAATCTATTATAGGCCATTTTGTCACATTTTGTCAACATGCCTTAAAACATGATCCTTCACATCCATTGAACACTTTCTCATCTTCCCTACATAAAGACCTAAGCATGACTCTTTCTAACCCTTCACTTTTTGCCTGAAAGTACCCTATTTTAGTCATTTTAAGGACCGATGCACCTGGTCCCCTCATTGGCTAGTATTGAGTACCAGGTTTCCCTACTCTACACCTGTGTTGATCACCATTAGGTTTCTCAGTGTTGGGGGTGCACTAATTATAGAAATTCAGGTAAAGAAAGAAGAATCCCAAAGCTTCTTCTTCCATAATCTTCCAAGATCTGTTGTAACTATTTACTGTAGATAAAATTCTTGAATCCTATCCTATCACGCCTCATATTTTTCATCCCTTATCCCTTGAGCTCATCCTCCCATCAAGAGTGGATCTCAAGCCCAGATTCTTAAAAGCATAAGAATTCATAATATACCTCCTTCACCTATATATTTACTGCCATCCATAGGCAATAAGTTGGATTTTGGAGAGAGATTCTACCGTTATGTTGTTGATGTGAGAGATATCATTCCATTCATTAGGGTGATTAGAGGTGCACTTTGTGGTAGGGAAAGCACAAGTCAACTTAGAGGAGCTCTTCTACAAGATCAACACCTATTTTTGGTTGTAACTCACTTCATTTCTATTAATGCAAAGATTTTTTTATTTTCCTATAAATGATGTTATGGTTTCATGTATTTCAATACCATGTTGATCTATTGAATAGAATGGTTATATGGTGCTACATATATTCCATAGATCGTTAGCTTGTGTTGTCTGACTGTGAATGTTCTAATTATAGCGATCAGAGCTAGGATAGGAGCGTTCAATCCAAGGAAGGACTTAAGCATATAGCAGATTCCAAGTAGGCTTCATCCCGTTATCTATTTACTTTAAGGAAAAAATTAGTATCCTTGTATTTCTATTATTCTAGGTCAGTCCATCAAGCCTAGGGAAGATACTTATGTCCACAGTTGTAGATTCTGGATAACAGTTTCCACTAATGTAAGCTTGGTTGTGGCATGACTGAGTGGAGGTGATTTGGAGGCCAAGTAGAGATGGTTGAAAATCATATTATGATTGAATTTTCATATGTTGTTGCTTCTGCAAGTGGTTGGAGTGTTGCTACAGGTGTTGCATATGCTTCTACATGTGTAGGAAGTATTGAATATGTTGCTACATATGTTGGAGGTGCTTCTACTAGTATTGGAGGTAGATAGATGATATGATGCTACTACTACAGGAGTTGGAGATGCTGCTACAGGAGTTAGCGTTGCTGCTTGAAGAGTTGAACATGTTGTTCTTGGTAATGAGGTTGGCAGACTAAGGACTGCTTGTCACTAACTTATTGTAGGAGTCCTTGGCCTATGTCATGTGTTATGGACTTGTCACATAGGCTTGAAGGTGTTCCCAAGAGTTGATGAAGTTGGCCAAGAAGGTTGGACAGATTTTGAGTTGAGGGAAGATGGTTTTCTTCCATCCTCTTCCCCAGTCCCATGGATGATGGATCATCAGAGCGACTGAAAGTCTTCATTCATTGGGAGACAGGCTTGTGGTAGTGACTAAGGAGTTTGAGTCGAGTTTTTCTAGTGTTATGCATGCGACCGAGCCTTTTCACATAAATTTCTCTGCATTCCTAGTGAAACTCAGCTAATTTTGGTATTGTGGTGATGTTATTGTAGGTTTTAACCCCGTATAGAAATTACTTGCATACGAATTCTAAAACACAGAAAATAAACAATGCGAGAGCATAACACATAAAACACATATACACAAAGATTTTCCCCTAGATCCCAAAACTGGGACTACCATCTTGATTTTTCATTATTTTCCTTTCAATGTTACAATACATATTTATACATGCTGAAGCATCCAATACCATGGACCAAAAACCATTGCGTCCAAAACCATGGACCGAAAGCCATTGCGTCCAAAACCATGGACCGAAAGCCATCACATCCAAAAAACATGTGCGAAAATCATGCACAAAACCATATTTGGGTCCGCCCAACCTAACATAGGGTCCAAAACCAAAATTTTCCGGGGCGCTAGCCCAGACCCCATAAAGTGGGGTTACGAGTACACCTCAAACCCCCTATGACCCCCCCCCCGCTACACAATGAAGGGGGTGCTCCCCTGCCCCTCTAACCCCCCGGTTAACTACGTGGGCTAGTCATGGAAAGAATATAACACAACCCAACAGTTATTGAGCGAAAATTTTTGGTATATGATCATAAAAGGTAACGTAGCTTCTAGAAGTTGGTTAAACTTGAGAATGTCCATAAAGTAGTGGAGAGAGTGGCTTGATCAAGTGAATGAGTTGAATCTGGATCGAATAAATCATATGAACAAAGTTTGTGAAGCTTATTAGCTATTGGTAATTATTGAGTTGAGCACTTCAATTCATCTATATATTGGAGGAAGCTCAATGCTAGTTGGGTTCATTGTCTTGTGTGTGGAGTGAGCATTAGTTTGGAGGATAGTGTGTAAGTTGTGTGAGTTGTCTAATGTAGAATTTCTGAAGTAGTTTGTAGGTATTGTAGTAGATAGACAGAATATGTTTCAGGGATCATTTTTGTGTAGTAAGTGAGAAAGTGAACTGTGTGGAGAGATTATGTTGCAGTTTGTGGTATATTTGGATATTGGAAATTTGGTTTTTGAATGTGTGCTTTGATGATAAGTTGTTGTAGTGCTCATGTTGAGCAGTTCTTGATTCTAGTTTCAAATATTTTGAAATGATAACCACATAGAAGAGTGGAATTGGGTGACTCAAGAGAGATTAATATAAGTGAGAAGTTTTCTCATTCCAATGGTGGTTGGATAGTTCATAAGAAACTAGGCAAGGCTCATTGGTCATGGTGGCTTCCAGGAGTCTATAAAGTCAATTGATAGTTTCAGAGTATCCAAGCGAGGATCATTGATAATGGTGGCCTTCATCGGATGGTAGTCCGTAGATCCTCATGAGAAATAGTCTTGATTTAATAGTAGCCAGTTATAACTCTATGTAAATAATTTTCTTGACATAATAGAATATTTGAGCAGCGCAGTGGAAGCGAGTGGTTTTTTTCCCTAGAGAGGGTTTTCCACCATAGATATTTGTGTCGATTGTGTTGGTTGCTTTCATTGTTTCATGTTTGTGTTTGATGCTTTGATATATGCTTTTTTGTTTCATTTTAAGCATGGTTGAATATTAATAATTTAGAGACAAAGTTATAAGTACCCTCACTATTGACTCACCCCCCCAGTAGTGATCTAGTTTCCAACAAAGCCTTTGTATTAATACATAGTGGCAGAGTATGAGTAGAGAGAGACTTTAATTGTTTTAATTATATATATTGGTTGTAGGGAGGGCCCAGTCCACATGAGCCTAGGCTCCCACCTCCCCTCTTCCTTATTCCTGTGATCTTACATATGAGCACTCGTCACTTTATTTTTATACATATGAACACTCCTCGCTTTGTTTTTTTTAAAAGGGCTGCTTATTATTATTATTATTATTTTTTGTAATATATACTTTCTATTATATTTAAATTTAAATTATTTTACTTTTTAAATAAATATATTAAAGCCAAATATTAATAAATTGCTTGTGACTGTGCATTTTCCAACACATTGACAATTTTATAACTCAATCTTTAGAGAGCTATATCTTGAGTTACTCAACCAAATGAGGCTAAGGACAACTTGTTTGAAACATAAAATCATGCAGAAGATTTGGGAGTGGTTGCATGACTATATTTCATCATTTAATATGTATAAAGTTTAGCAAAAGTTGTATCCACGAAATTATAACAAGAAATTCCTTTTATGAGATTTGTTGTTGTAATTTGATTGGCCAAAACTTTTTTTGTTGCACGCTAATTTGAAGAATACCTTCTTGGACCAAATAAATCCTGAAACAAACCAATGGGGAGTGTTAGTGTTGGTATCTTCATCCCTCCATCAGAGATCAAATCCTCTTGTTGCATTGCATATTAGGTGTCTTGCTCAGTCAGCTCCATTCCATCAGGAGCACGGATCATTTGATGGTAGTGGCTTTTGCTACAGTTTCCCTCATGTCCTGTACCTACTCGCTCATTTTTATTCATCAATATCATTTACCTTTTGTCTTTATAGTTTGCAAATGTCTTTTCTAGGGTTTCATTATCATTGGGTCTAGGGTTTCATCAAAAAAGGTTTCAAAAAGTCTTATAATAATCAGTAGGCACATGAGGAGGTTCCAGTACCAATAAAGTTCATAATCAAGTACTCATAAATGTAGAAAAATAGAGTATTTTAGCTTTTATTGTACAAATTTATGTAATTTCATTTCCTTCATATGTAAAATAGTTTAATGGAAACTCTAGTCACTTTCCCTAGCCTTTGTAGCTCCAATCCCCTGCAAAGCAAACAAACCACAAGTCATTCAATTCATCACAAGCTCAAATGAAGAGAAAAATCTCAAAAAACAAAGTTAAAAAGTCAAGTCATGTTCCAAACATTGTAAAAGTGGGTTTTTATGAAACAAAAATTTAAAAGTCTTTGTATATAAATGATTTCTTCAATTTGAAAAGCCCATTTGCATTCAAGCAACAAAGTGTGAGTAAGAGCAAAGCTGTGTTTGAGTAAAAGAAGAGAAATTGGGAGAAAATGCCTGAAATCAGAGGCACGACGGACTGAGCAAGTGGCGTGGTGCATAGGGCTGCGATTTCCAGTACAAAATTGCACGGGTGCAGCGCACATACAGGGCATGGTGCATTGGGTTTGAGGCGTGGCGCATAGAACTACCAAGCCCGTTTTGCTCCAAAACTTCATGAAATCGCCAAAAACGCTCAACACTTTCATTGTGCAAGTAAGTTAATGCTCTAATCACGGCTAGTAAAGGAGATTTCCATACAATTTATGGTGGGTTGTGTAAAGAAAATCAAACCCTACCTTCTTGCTATTTCCCAAGAAACCGCTGACTAGGGTTTGCATTATTGTTTTGCTACCAAGTTCATTCTGTCATTTCCTCATCTTTTCACTCCCTCACTCATTTTCCCAATTTACTTCCCTATTCCCTAAACTCCCATATTCCTAAAAATCGTCTATCCCTGTCTCAATTCCCATTTCCCAACTCCTAAAATACAAATCCCCAAACCCTACAATGCTGTCCCTAAATTGAATATCACTCCCTAATCCCCTGTTTCCCTAACTAAAATCTGTATTAACAATCCCAAATCCCTCATTTTTTCCTCTCTCCCTCCACAGTCCCTCATATCACTTTTCCTTTCGTGGCAGAAAACCAAGAAACACCATAATTTTCTTATTTTTCATCAAGAAAACTCACTTGCTAGCAGAAATGGAATATGATCCATCATATGATCAAGAAGAAGAGACACATAGTGACTCTCCCACAGAGGTACATGCACCTAGGAGGCCTCATAGAGGTGGCAAACATATTCGAGAAGAACCTACCACTCTTGCTGAGTTACAGGCTTGCCCTCTCGCCATCACTTGTTTCCAACACCAACCCTACTGTGAATTTTGTGAGATGGTTGCTAGAATCTAGTTTCAACATGAGTTGGCCCATTTGTTTGTGCTTCATTTACATGATAGTTAAGCCACTCTAGCTGGTGTCACATTCACTTTAACACCAGAATATATTTCACTAGCAACCGATATTCCTAACATTGGAGAGCAATGGAACAAGAGGCAGCAAATTGACAGGCGGCATTATGAACCATACATCAAGCTCAGTTATTTGAGACAACTCAGCAGAGTGTTTCCTTTTCGGTACCTCAAAGATTCATATGCTCCTTTAATGAAACTGATAATGAAGTATTTTAGCTGTGAGGGTCGGTTTTCCCATTTATATGCCTATCATATCAGGCTGCTGATGCATTTTACTAGGTTGAGGATGATGAACCTCCCTTACTTCATGTGCCGAAATATTGAGAAAATGACCACCCTAGTGCAACACAGGACTCCTCAACAACATTTCAACAGTATCTACCATTTTGCTCTTATCAAAATTGTGGTCATTCATCAGCTCGGTTTGTAGGGAATCACTTGGGAGGACTTCAATTCTCGTGAGTTTTTCACAGCTCCTTAGGTACCTCCTAAGGTTTTGCATGAGACAGGTGAACCTTCATATCAGCATGAGGGTCATGAGACACAGACCGCTAGTATGCCGGTGTTTATCACTTATCAGAAGGGCACTAGACGGTTGTTCGCAGCAGCTAAGCGAGTATTATCTCCACCTAGGGTGGAAGGGGTCTCGCTTCCATCATTAGCACAATAGGTTTAGGAAAAAGGAAAGAGGCCATTACAGGATGAAGGACCATCAGGTGAGTGGGAGACTGATTTCATTCTCATTGAGGGTGATGATACTGATATGGGCCCGCAAAGCACAAATCTCAAAGAAGTCATTCAAGAGCAGCAGGCGGACATCAATTCCTTATTCCTCAACTTGGAGAGGGCTAAATGGACAATAAAGTAACTGGAGTAAAGAAATAAGTAGCTTGAAGATCAGCAAGCGATTATGGAGTTGCAAAATATTCAGGAGAATCACCAAGCTGCCCAAAGGAGGAGGGTGGAGCTCACTTCACTTGAGCAAGAGGTCAATGCCGATCAGGAGTCATGGCTTGAAAGAGCCAATATCCACTTGGAGAGGAGGTTAGAAAAATCCATCAATGAGAAGAATATGTTGAGAAACATGGCATATCATTATTTGTCAAGGAATATGGTGTGCCAAGCTAGAATCAGGAGCTTGAAGGCAAAATTGAAGAGGGCATCAAGGAGGCAAAAGGAGCATGATAGACTTCAGATCTTGGCTGAGGCTTCCTTGGCCCAACACAACACTTGATGGAGAAGACTCATCCCAAATTCCAAAAAATTTGGGGCACTTTTTGCATTTTTGGATTTTTTTGCTCAAAAAAAATAGGTATTTCTGCTCTATGCGCCGCGCCACCTGGCGCTCGCTTTTGATGGGAGCCTCCAAATGAAAAAAACTCAGCATTTTTGGATTTGGCATGGAAAAATATGCTTTCCTACCAATGGCCAAGAAATTTTGACAGGTTTTGAGCCCTCAAAAAGGTCAAAAACACTCAAAAAATGACCTTACTGCCCCTATTTTGACACACAGGAAGCAATGTTGGGACAATTGAATTTTGGAGGGGCAAATGGAGGCCAGATTCAAAAATTCTACATGGGTTAGAAATTAGACAGGTAGATCTTTCCAACAGGCACACTTGGAGAAAATTTGGACACCGAGAAGGCCTTCAAAAGTGGCTCCAAATAGGTGTTATGCATAGAGAATCAGGCGCAGCGCATAGAGGAAATTTTGCTCAGTTTGACCAAGTATACTCTGTTTTTCGCCTAGCTTTTGCCAGTTTGACTTTTTCACCTTCTTAATGTCAAATTTGTGATGTAATTTAATGTAAATTGATGGATCATGATGTAAATATGTCAAATTTTCACTTATGGAGGTAGATTCATCTGTTAAAAAGTTGTTTGAAACTGAATGAATCAGTTCCCTTGTTTCTAGAGGCATGTTGTTCCATTGCCTAATTTCTAGTTCTCAATTTAGAATTAGTTGGAACAGCTCCTAAACATGTGATCTCGACACCTAGAGGCTAGGGAGAGCTATGGTTTGTCTATATTATGTGGTTTTTCAGTCCTTAGCATGGTTGGACTCTTGAGAAAGTAAGGAGCTTCATTGTACACTCATATTAGCATTCTGGCTAAGGAATTGAGACCAAGGTTTGCAGCACTCTTTGGGATCCCTGTGGCATTTTGTTTTGGTACAATGATTTTCTTTGTAATTGGGAATTTACTTATGTGTTATGTATGACATTATCTATCTTGTTTCTTCCTAACTAAATCAAATAAGAGTGAAAGTAGAATCCATTGAAATTGCAGTGCTCTACTTGAGGTTCGCTTTAGTTTATTGATGTTTTCAACTGTTTGGAGAGGATCCATGGCTTCTCTTGCCCTCTTCAACTCCTCACCTGTATAATCCCTCCATCTAATTCGATTTGAAGTGCCAAAATCAGTTGCCTACCTTGCCCCATTGAGATCTCTGCAAGACTAAGCCTCATTCCCTACACCCAAGATTTGTCTTTCCATTAGAACCAACAAGTCATCATTTTATTCAATCAAACCCTTTGCACATATACCTAGCCTAAGATCATTAGTTATATCAGTCATATCAAGCCTTTAGAGATTATATTTTGTTGAGATTGACCAGGAGAGAGCCCTCTCCCAACCTGGTAGGGCTAGCTACCAGGTTAAGCGTGGTTTGATGTTGGCCCTAGATCCTACCTTTCTCAACTTGAGGTAAATCTAGGCACTAGCATAGTGGCGACCATACTGGGGAAGAAAAGATTATTTGTTTGTTAGTGTTCTTGCTTTATAAACTATATATGGAGCCTGAAGTTATGCTAGGAAGCCTTCGAACTACACCTTGCTTTGCGAGTGCATATGTAGATAAAAGCAGCTTCAATCAATCTCCGATCTAGACTTATAAGTTGAACATCTGACTTGCAAATCCCCCAGTACATGTATCAAGTTAGATTTTATTGTTGATGGTGGACAACGATTAGACACCAAAGGTCTAAAATCATTCACCTGGTGACTCCAGTGTCGAAAAATCCCAAGGTTCAAAATTTTGATGGCGACTCTACTCTTCATGAACCAATAGCTTGAAGAATTTCTTGGTGAATTCATTGTTATCAAAATGGTTTTGCTGGATCAAAGGTATGCTCCCATGAGCCGAGATCACATTCCAAGTTTCCCAAATAAAATTCCTAAGGTAGATTGGCAAAGGAATTTGCCTACATTTAAAGATGATGATAGGAAAGATGATGCTTTACATCTCGTTAGATTTCACATACATATTTGGAAGTTGAAGGTTGATTTTCCTAAAGATTGTTTGATGAAGATATTCATGGCCACTCTGGAAGGAGAACCCTGATCTTGGTATGAAATTTTTCCGCTTGCTTATATTTACTACTTGAAGGATTTTCATGCCATGTTCTTTGAAAGGTATAAAGAATCTTATCAATCCTTAAATTTGTTTTAGAACTGTTGCAAACATGTTTATAGTTTTATAGAAAGTATTGAGAAAGTGTATGAAGATGATTATTTCATGGATGATGAGATCATGGAAGCCCTATATGAAAATCCATTTCAGCAGCATAAAGAGGATACTTCTCAAGATGCTCAGGAAATTTTGCAGCAAGATCGAGATCTTAGTACAATGGAAAATGATGAAAGAAAAGGTTTTATTTCAGATCTATCCATAAAAGAAGACAGCATGCAGGAAAGTCAAGTTTCAATCTCAGAATGTGATAAAGTCAAGTCGGTTATTTCAGATCTAGATTCAGATCGTGATGATGAAGACTACCTTGTTTTGAATCCCATGAAGGAGAGCTCTGCTGTTCAGATCATCTGGAATGAAGAAGACAGAGTTATTGAACAAAGCCTTCATGAGGAGGTAATCCATTCATTTCATGAAAAACAAGATGAGATCTTTGTTCAAGTAAGTCAAAAGTTTTCTTTCAATAACTCAGTGGTAAATGATAATTTGATTGCCATGGCATATGAAGATGATCGACAATGTTTTCAAATTTCGGAAGATTAGGGAATTAAGGACTGTAATTCAGGTTTTTCATGTTTTGAAAAGTTATTTCATGAAGACAATCACTGTTTGAGCAAAAGAAAACAAAAAGCATTATCTCCTTTGTCTAAACATGAAATAGATCTACTCCTGAAAAGTTAGGTTCCAGCCCAAGCTAATGCAGGTCTGCAGTGTGCACATGATCAAGGAGGTGTGAGTGAAACTTCTTCCTCTTTTGAAAATGATGACAGTCCTGAAATTAGATTTATAGATCAGTGAACAAATAATATTTTCTTTCATGAAGATGATAAGGCTATTATGTTTGATGATCTTGAAGATTGTTTTTTGTTTAAGAATGACCTAGACCATGAAATCAAGGAATGTGAATCTGAGAGACACAGTATGCCAGAATTCAAGTCAATTACTATCAATCAACAACCAACTGTTCTTTCAGATCAGAATAAAGGGAGTACTTGTATTTTTGCTACTGGATCTCAAGACAAGCTAGTGCTTCATGATTTTCAAGATCCCTTCGGCATTCTTTTGCAAGCATTAGAGAAGATGAATGTTGCCTGGTTCATTATCATAAGCCTTGGTTTCAGTGGTTATTGTGAGTTGCCTATATGTACATCGTTCTACCTGCTAAGGGAAAGTGAGAGCAGGATTTCAGTATGTAGCCATCTACTAGATTGGTTACATTGGAAGGTTCACTACACATGATTGTACATATTTCATCAGTAGGCAGGTGGTTGTCATCATGATTTGAAGCTCTCAAATCTCGATGGTCTGTTGCAATTTAAAAGTTTTGTAAGTACTCGTTCCAGTTAAGTCAGTCTTGAGTTATTTTTTGTTTCAGTCAGCTTAAAGATAGTTTCAGTTGAGTGTCCAGTTTTAGCTTTTGAGAGTCTTGTTTCAGTTTTGGATTAGTCAATTCAACTATGAGTGTTGAGTCAAAGTTTCGTAGTAATTGGTTTTTCGGTGTTTTGAAGTTATTGACTCCATAGCCCAATGGATGAAGGCACTGCCTACTTTCCCAGAGATCTATAGTTATTGGCATCTCTAAGGAGCTACCATCCCCATTAGAGCCAATGTTAGTGTCGGTATCTTCATCCCTCAGTCAGAGATCAAATCCTCTTGTCGCATTGCATATTAGGTGTCTCGCTCAGTCAACTGCATTCCATTAGGAGCATGGATCATCTGACGGTAGTGGCTTCTCCTACAGTTCCCCTCATGTCTTGTACCTACTGGCTCATTTTTATTCATCAATATCATTTAATTTTTATCTTTATAGTTTGCAAAGGTCTTTTCTACGGTTTCATTGTCATTGGGTCTAGGGTTTCATTAGGGTTTCATCAAAAAAGGTTTCAAAACGTCCTATAATAGTCAACAGGCACATGAGGAGGTTCCAGTACCAGTAAAGTTCATAATCAAGTACTCAGAAATGTATTTTTCCTCAAAACTCTATTTTGAGGAAAAATAGAGTATTTTAGCTTTTATTGTACAAATTCATGTAATTTCATTTCCTTCATATGTAAAATAGTTTAATGGCAACCCTGGTCACTTTCCCTAGCTTCAGTAGCTCCAATCCCCTGTAAAGCAAACAAACCACAAGTCATTCAATTCATCACAAGCTCAAAAAACAGAGTTAAAAAGTCAAGTCATGTTCCAAACATTGTGAAAGTGGGTTTTTATGAAACAAAAATTTAAAAGTCTTTGTATATAAATGATTTCTTTATTTTGAAAAGCCCATTTTCATTCAAGCAATAAAGTGTGAGTAAGAGCAAAGTTGTGTTTGAGTAAAAGAAGAGAAATTGGGAGAAATTTCCCGAAATCAAAGGTGCGGCGCATTGGGCAAGTGGTGCGGCGCATATAGCAAGCGTGGTGCATAGGGATGCGATTTCCAGTACAAAATTGCACGGGCGCGACGCACATACAGGGCGTGGCACATAGAGCTGCCAAGCCCGTTTTGCTCCAAAACTTCATGAAATCGCCCAAAATGCTCAACACTTTCATTGTGGAAGTAAGATAATGCTCGAATCGCTACTACTAAAGGCATTTTCCATACAATTTATGGTGGATTGTGTAAAGAAAATCAAACCCTACCTTATTGCTATTTCCCAAGAAACTACTGACTAGGGTTTGCACTATTGTTTTGCTGCCAAGTTCATCTTTTCATTTCCTCATCTTTTCACTCCCATTTTCCTAGTTTATTTCCCTATTCCCTAAACTCCCATATTCCTAAAAATCATCTATCCCTATCTCAATTCCCCTTTCCCAATTCCTAAAATACAAATCCCCAAACACTACAGTGTTGTCCCTAAACTAAATATCACTCCCTAATACCCTGTTTCCCTAACTAAACTTTGTCTTAACAGTCCCAAATCCTTCATTTTTTCCTCTCTCCCTCCACAGTCCCTCATATCACTTTTCCCTTGGTGGCAGAAAACCAAGAAACACCATAATTTTCCTATTTTTCATCAAGAAAACTCACTTGCTAGCAGAAATGGAATCTGATCCGTCATATGATCATGAAGAAGAGACACACAGTGACTCTCCCACAGAGGTACATGCACCCAAGAGGCCTCATAGAGGTGGCAAACATATTTGAGAAGAACCTACCACTCTTGCTAAGTTACAGGCCTGCCCTCTCACCATCACTTGTTTCCAACACCAGTCCTACTATGAATTTTGTGAGATGGTTGCTAGAATCCAATTTCATCATGAGTTGGCCCATTTGTTTGTGCTTCATTTACATGATGATCAAGCCACTCTAGCTGGTGTCGCATTCACTTTAACACCAAAATCTATTTCACTAGCAACCGGTATTCCTAACATTGGAAAGAAATGGAACAAGAGGCAGCAAATTGATAGGCAGCATTATGAACCATACATCAAGCCCGGTTATTTGAGACAACTCAGCAGAGTGTTTCCTTTTCGGTACCTCAAAGATTCATATGCTCCTTTAATGAAACTGATAATGAAGTATTTCAACTGTGAGGGTCGGTTTTCCCATTTATATGCCTATCATATCAGGTTGCTGATGCATTTTACCATGGTGAGGATGATGAACCTCCCTTGCTTCATGTGCCAAAATATTGAGAAAATGACCACCCTAGTGCAACACAAGACTCCTCAGCAGCAGTTCAAAAATATTTACCATTTTTCTCTTATCAAAATTGTGGTCATTCATCAGCTCAGTTTGCAGGGCATCACTTGGGAGGACTTCATTTCTCGTGTATTTTTCACAGCTCCTCAGAGACCTCCTGAGGTTTTGCATGATACAGGTGAACCTTCATATCAACATAAGGGTTATGAGACACAAACCTCTAGTATGCCGGTGTTTATCACTTATCAGAAGGGCACTAGACAGTTGTTCGCAACAGCTAAGCGAGTATTATCTCCACCTGGGGTGGAAGGGATCTCGCTTCCGTCATCAGCACAACAGGTTCAAGACAAAGGCAAGAGGCCATTACAGGATGAAGGACCATCAGGTGAGTTGGAGACTGATTTCATTCTCATTGAGGGTGATGATACTAATATGGGCCCGCAAAGCACAAATCTGAAGGAAGTAATTCAAGAACAGCAGGCGGACATCAATGCCTTATTCCTTAACTTGGAGAGGGATAAATGGACAATAAAGTACCTGGAGCAAAGAAATAAGCAGCTTGAAGATCAGCAAGTGATTATGGAGTTGCAAAACATTCGGGAGAATCGCCAAGCTGCCCAAAGGAGGAGGGTGGAGCTCACTTCACTTGAGCAAGAGGTCAATGCCGATTGGGAGTCATGGCTTGAAAGAGCCAATATCCACTTGGAGAGGAGGTTAGATAAAGCCATCAATGAGAAGAATATGTTGAGAAACATGGCATATCATCACTTGTCAAGGAATATGGTGTGCCAAGCTAGAATCAGGAGCTTGAAGGCAAAATTGAAGAGGGAATCAAGGAGGCAAAAGGAGCATGATAGACTTTAGATCTTGGCTAAGGCTTCCTTTACCCAACATAGCACTTGATGGAGAAGACTCAGCCCAAATTCCAAAAAATTTGGGGCACTTTTTGCATTTTTGGATTTTTTGCTAAAAAAAAAACAAGAATTTCTGCTCTATGTACCACGCCACCTGGCACTCACTTTTGATGGGTGCCTCCAAATGAAAAAAACTTAGCATTTTTGGATTTGGCATGGAAAAATATTCTTGCCTACCAATGGCCAAGAAATTTTGATAGGTTTTGAGCCCTCAAAAAGGTCAAAAACACTCAAAAAATGACCTTACTGCCCCTATTTTGACACACAGGAAGCAGTGTTGGGAGAAATGAATTTTGGAGGGGCAAATGGAGGAAAAATTCAAGAATTCCACTTGGGTTGGAAATTAGATAGGAAAAAATTTCCAACAAGAACACTTGGAGTGAATTTGGACACCGGGAGGACCTTCAAAAGTGGCTCCAAACAGGTGCTATGCATAGAGAATCAGGTGTGGCGCATAGAGAAAATTTTTCTCAGTTTGACCAAGTATACTCTGTTTTTCGCCTAGCTTTTGCCAGTTTGACTTTTTCACCTTCTTAATGTCAAATTTGTGATTTAATTTAATGTACATTGATGGATCATGATGTAAATATGTCAAATTTTCACTTATGGAGGTAGATTCATTTGTTAAAAAGTTGTTTGAAACTAAATCAATGAGTTCCCTTGTTTCTAGAGGCATGTTGTTCCATTGCCTGATTTCTAGTTCTCAGTTTAGAATTAGTTGGAACAGCTCCTAAACATGTGAGCTCGATCCCTAGAGGTTAGGATGAGCTATGGTTTGTCTATATTATGTGGTTTTTCAGTCATTATCATGGTTGGACTCTTGAGAAAGTTTGGAGTACTAAAAAGGTATGTTTTTAATGATCATTTTAGTGGCTTTTTAGTAGGACTTATGAATCTTTTACATCATGAATGTGGAAAACAATAGAGAATTGTGGTAGAATACGTGGAATTAGTATGCAAAGACTTATCCACTGATAGTTGTCATTCTCCTGTGCAGGAAAGGGTAAAAACGAGGAGCTGTTGTTCCAAAGGAGAAGATAAGAACAGGGTAACTACTGTCCCTTTGATGAAGGACCGAGTGCAGACGAGGCAAAGCAAGCTGAAGCAAACCGGCCTGGAAAATGAGGAGAAGGCACCAGTTTAGTGGAGGAGAAAGAAGTGATTAGGGATTAACAGTTTTGCGAAGATTGCTGCTTTATTTATCTTATCACTTAGACATCTCCTCTGTTACCCTTATATAAAGGGACGGCACTATTAATCTGAGGGGAGATGCTCTTATGTAACTTTTTGTTCAAGACTTAACATTGATCATCGAGTCTCGTTGAACTTGGCTCATTGTACTTTTTGTTTTATGCATTAATATAAACTTGGTGATTATCTCATCTTCGCGTCTGGATTAGCTTAAAGCAGTGTACCCTTGAGGCTAAGGGCCCAGGCCCGGAGGACACTTGCTTCTGTATCACTACGATTTGATTTCTGTGTGGTTTGCTTATCGTCACTAGTTGGTAATCTAATATTCTTTATAAGTTACATCACATGCTCTGCTAAGATTCGTTCATTAATGTTCTTTCCATTAACTCTGCATTATATTATCAATACTTTCAGAGTGGATGAAATCTTATTAGACTCAACTGAACAGTGTTATCCTTGTGTTATGAAGCTTCTATGCTAAGTGTGTGTGTTGAGGTAATTATCTAAAAGGTGTGTTCTTTATGATTCAGAATTCATGTTGTTCCATTTTGAAACACAGTTATAATTCCTATTGATGATTGGTATTAAATCAGATTACTTCCTTAGAGTGTTACGTGTGTATGATTTTCACATGCTGTTCCATAATTGAGAGTCATTTATGTTCCTTTAGTTGGTTGTGTGATTTGCTTGGAGAATGAAAGATTGGAGTTTTGATTACAATAAGAGCTTTTGAGTTGATAGGATAAAGTTTGATTGTTACTCGCGAGGATTAGTTATAGTAGTTGCTGTTCCATTTCAGAATTGTTGTTCCATTTTAAGCGTTGATGTTCCTTTCTAGATTTACTGTTTAATTTCCTATTTGTCGTTCCATTTTTATCTGTCATTTCATTTACTCGCATTTGGTGTGAGAGACGATCTGTGGCTGTAGTGAGCCTCTGCATTTACTGCCTTGCTCCCAGACTCGTGATCCATGCTCTAGTTTCCTTTCCATCAGTTTCCAAAGGGATGGACTACTGCTGTCAGACCCTTGACTGATAAAGTTGCTTAATTTTAAGAGTGTGTGCTTTAGTCATTTGAAGGAACTTAGTTATAGACAAGCATCAGTTTACTCTTGTGTTTTGTAGGACGCTGTACTACTAGCATTACTCTGACAAATAGCCTCGGATTGAGTCACTCTTTGAAATAACCAAACGTTCCCGGATTGACATATTAATGTGAGGTAATTAGAGGTGAAAGAGACCCTTTTTATAGCTCTACATTTTGGCGCCATTGCCGGGGAAAGAGTGTAGCCATTTGTTTTTTTCAGAGTAGTGTACGAACCTGCTAGGAAAGAGTTGGATTTTAAAAATGAAAGGTAAGAACCTACGTACGGAGCATGTAAAAGCCCTGCTCCACTGTCCAATTTCCTAAACAGATTTGCTTTTGCTTTGATTGAATAGAATTTAGCAGTTTATTTGAGTGCATGACTAAGCAGAAAAAACCAGAAAAGAATATCAAGCTTCCATCCAAACCTGAAAAAGCTAAGGGGCCGGTGACCCTTGGCCGAACAACTTTCATAGACGAAATCTATAAGAAAACAGAATCTCAGCCATCAGTAGGTTTCAGGAAAACTATTTCTAAGCAGCCTACTAGTTCCCTTCAGGCCACAGGATCACCATCTATAGCCTTTGCTGAGGTGCATAGTCAAACTGAAGAGCAGGACTTTTAGGAAATTGAAAATTCTACTCCAGAACTATTGCAGGAAGGGAATTTCAGTAACTTTTGTGAAGGAGAAGGAGAAACAGGGGAAACAGAAGAACCAAAATCTCCCATTGGAACAGACCAGCCATTAAACAACCCAGATAAGGGGAGTGCTGCGAAAATCATTGTTGAAGGAATTCAATCTCCTCAGACATCAGGTATTCCTCTTATCCCAGATAAAGGAAGTGCCATTAAAACTATCCCTGCTAAAATCGTTCCCTCTCAACCTAGGAATACCCTCCTAGATATCCCAGAAGGTTATTGGCACATATTCGATCCTATGGCTCAGAATCAGCCAAATACTCAAAACTCTACATTACAATATCCTATAGTGGATTCTGCAGCAAATGCTCCCATGAAAGCTATCCCTCTTCAACATATCCCAACCTTTCACTGTCTTACATCAGAAGATCCGGATGCATTTTTATTCGAATTTGATGTGTTGTGTAGGGGATATGATTACACCACCGATCCCCATAAATTGAAATTATTCCCCTCAACATTAAAGGGAGCTGCTCTAAGATGGTTTATGGGACTAGGTGGTGGGGTCATCAACAATTGGGATCAGATGAAAGAATCCTTCTTAAAAAAATATCAGGATTATTGTAGGTCTAGAGAATTGAAGGATGAAATATTTCAAACAACAGCCAAACCAAATGAAACATTAGAGGAATATGTGGAACGTTTTCAATATAATTTACAAAGATCTCCTTATGTATCACTACCTTTACCTGATAATGTGTTAAAAACTGCATTGATAAGGGGCATGAAGGAACAGTGGATCGAAACATTAAACATTATGGGAAAAGGGGATATTTATCAAGAGAATTTCGCTGACATTATTGATTTATGCATCAGGAGTTCGAGAGGCAGCACAAGAATAAAATCGGCAGAATATGATCGGTTTGCGAGAGACAATAAGATAGCAACAGAAGGAGTAACACGTGTGGAGATTGGAAATTTATTAGAAAATTTTAAAACTGATATTCTAGGGACACTAACTACACAACTTGATATTATGCAGGCCAAGCAGAAGCAGATGGAGGCAGAACATAATTTGGCAATCTTCTGCCCCTGATGCAGAAAAAAACATAGTCACAAGGAGTGCCTACTGGATACAGTCCAAACATGTGCCATATGTACAAACGATCATCTTACGGAAAGTTGCCCCTCACTTCCTGGATTAAAGGCAGTGTACAAGGAAGCAGAGGAAGAACCAAAATTAGTGTATTTGATCAACCAGCGCCGCCAGTGGCAGCAAAGACAATTTGGTATGTTTTCAGACCCAACCTCTTCTTTTCAGCCTCCACAATATAACGCTCAACAATATAATATGTGGCAAAATCAGCCCCCACCCCCATTCCCAAATTGGTCACCACCACCGTTTCTTTCTTCAAACCCATGGCTGAATCATCCAAATCAATCTAGTTGGTCGAATTTCCCTTATAATTCACCATATTGGCAAAATAGCCCATATCCTCCGCAATGGACCCCCTCTACTTCACAAGGTTCATCCTGGCAGACAAACTAGCAAAGACCGATGCAACAGCCAGTAGGAACTATTCCGCTCCCTCAACCTACTCTGCCAGCTCTACAACAAAATCCCCAGTCTAATTTGAGAACGCAACTCCCAGCCCAACCCAACCCTAATCCAAATAACAGACCAGTCCAATCTCTTCAAATCATTGAATCACCAGAAATAGGACCTGACCTGCGGGAGTGCAATGATCTTCAATTACGATCTGGACGTATCATTCAAAATGAGGGAGATAAAACAGTTCATAATGAAGATCAGTTAGTAAGAGAACATCAGTTGCAACGAGAGGATGCAAATAATTAGCAGTCTCATAATCAAGCAACCACATCCTCTCCCCCATTCCCAGAATGATTAGTCATACCTAGACCTTTACAGTATCCTAACTTTGACATTCTGGGGGAATTACAAAATTTGTACATAAAAATCCCATTCCCCCAAGCCATTCAAGACATTCCTATATATGCCAAAACTATTAAAGAATTGTGCATAAAGAAACCAAGGAGGAATATAACAACTAATCCAAGAGTCCAAGTAGTCGGTACTTTATCTGATCTCTTATCTGGGAAAGAAACACCCATCAAATATGAAGACCCAGGAAATCCAATTGTAACTGTTCAAATTTATGGTCAGACCTTGTCTAATGCCTTAGTTGATCTAGGAGCTACAATCAATATTTTAACAACCACCACCTGTCAAAAACTCGGCATTACATCTGTAGAACCTACCTCTACTTTGTTAGAATTAGCTGACCGATCTGTGATTAGACCAGAAGGTACTCTACACGATGTCATGGTCTCTGTAGAATCCTGGGAATATCCGACTGATTTCCTGATAATTAATCCAAAAACCCGACTTGATGGACACCCGCTAATCCTAGGAAGGCCTTGCCTTGCCACCGCCGATGCTTACATTGGTTGCCGGCAAGGAAATATGACCATAACTAAAGGACCCGATATTAAGAATTTGGTTCTATACCCTCCAGCGCAACCAAGTCTTACAATAATTAAAACTAACAAGTATCCTGTATCATACCTTACTGATAACATTAGGTCTCCATTGACGTTGCAAGAGGCACTTGATTTTAAAGATCAAACAGAAGATGATGCCATTAATAATTTCATCAGTCAAACTGAAGCTGAATCCTGCACACAATGTCACATGATAGAAGCAGCATTTGATAATGAATTAGAGGAAGATCCTATGAAAGACACACATGATCAAACAATACCTGTTACTTCTGTCGCAAATAGTAAAATTGTGGAAATTGAACCAGGAAAAACTTTAAATATCAATGCCAACCTCACATCTGAACAAGAAACTAAGCTCATCCATGTATTAAGAAAATATCAACAGGAATTTGCATGGGATTACCCTGATATGAAAGGAATCGACCCACATTTGTGTACACACCACATTTATATAGAAAAAGATGCTAGACCTGTCCGTCAACCGCAGAGAAGACTCAATCCTCATTTAAAAGATGTGGTTAAAGCAGAGCTTCAGAAACTGTTAGATGTTAATTTTATTTATCCTATTTCTGACAGTAAATGGGTCTCTCCACTCGTGGTCGTACCAAAAAATAATGGGAAATGGAGAATTTGTGTGGATTACAGGGAACTCAATAAAGCAACACAAAAAGACCATTTTCCACTCCCATTCATAGACAAAGTGCTAGATACTTTGGCGGGGAAAAAATTCTTTTCCTTCCTGGATGGCTTCAGTGGATACAATCAGATTCAAATTGCCCCTGAAGACCAGGACAAAACAACTTTCACTTGTCCTTGGGGGACATTTTCCTACTGAGTCCTACCATTTGGCCTATGTAATGCTCCCGCCACATTCCAAAGGGCTATCCTTAGCATTTTTGCAAATTTAATAAATGATGGACATGAAGTGTATATGGATGACTTTACACCCTATGGAGATGATTTTGATCCAGCACTAAATACCCTAGAAAAAGTCCTACAACGCTGTATAGCTACCAGGCTCTGCTTAAGTCACGAAAAATGTTACATGATGATGACTAAAGGACTTATTCTAGGACACTATATTTCAGCAGCCGGCATTCAGGTAGACCCGGCCAAAATCCAAATACTTTTGCTTATTCCCACTCCTACTACTCAAATAGAGGTACGCAGCTTTCTTGGATTTTCTGGATATTATAGACGATTTATAGAAAATTATTCACATATTGCTGCACCTTAATATGCACTAACTAGTAATGTTGATTTTCTTTGGACAGACAAATGTGAACGTGCTTTCAAGGATTTAAAGAAGCTTGTATCCACAGCCCCAGTCCTACGAGGGCCAAACTGGGACCTGCCATTTCAAATATCAGCTGATGCCTTAGATACAGCCATTGGCACAGTCCCTGGGCAGGAAGAAGATAAAAAACCATATGCTATCTATTACATCAGCAAAAATTTATCCCCTGCTGAATTAAATTACACTGTTAATGAAAAGGAATTCCTAGCTGTAATACATGCTGTCAATAAATTTAGACATTATATTACAAGCTATCCTGTTATTTTGTATACGGATCATTCCGCCATAAAATACTTAGCAAATAAGCCTGTCACAAATGCCAGAATAACTAGATGGTTGATTTTATTGCAGGAATTCGATATCACAATCAAGGACCGGCCTGGAAAAGAGAACCCTGTAGCCGATTTTCTCTCGAGAATGCCAAAGCCAGTTGATGCAGCAGCAGTTGAAGATCAATTTCCAGACGAACATCTGTTTGCTATTGCCGTTCGAACACCCTGGTATGTCGATGTTGCCAATTACCTTGTAGTAGGTAAACTACCAAAACACTTAACCCCTAATGAGCGAAAACAGATTGTTCAGAAAAGTACTCGATTTTCCTGGATTGGGGGCTATTTGTTTCATACAGGGGCAGAGATGCATATTAGGAGATGTGTTTGAGAAGATGAAATCTTTGACATCCTAAAAGCCTGTCACGACGGACCATGTAGGGGACACTTTGCTGAGCGTAGAACGGGACACAAAGTATTACAGACAGGATATTACTGGTCCACGATTTTCAGAGATGCAAAGAAATTTGTCCAAGCCTGTGACAGCTGCCAGTGAGCAGGACGTCCTGGTCAAGATGATGAGATGCCTCTCAAACCTTAGTTAGTCATCGAACCATTTGAGCGATGGGCTCTTGATTTCGTTGGACCCATCAACCCCTCATCAAATTAGAGAACATATATCTTGGTGGCAACGGAATATGTCACCAAGTGGGTTGAAGTAGAAGCATTGCCAAGAGCCACAGAGGACTCTGTTATACAGTTCATCTTCCATCTATTTGTACGTTATGGCCTTCCAAGGGAAATAATCACAGACGGAGGACCACAATTTGTTGGCCATAGATTAGCAGTAACACTTAATAATTATCATGTCCAGCACAAAATTACTACTCCATATCACCCACAGGCGAACGGACAAGTAGAAAGCAGCAATAAGATAATAGAATCGATCCTAACAAAAACCATTGCCTCACATAGGCCTGATTGGGCTGCCCGACTACCTGAAGCACTTTGGGCCTATAGAACAACATGGAGAAGCACCACTGGTTACTCACCCTATCAATTAGTGTTTGGAAAACAACCCATTTTTCCTATAGAGTTTGAAATCCAAACATTACGAACAACATAGGAAGTCGGCTTAGATTTAACTGAGGCACAGATTAATTGACTACAACAGATCAATGAATTGGACGAAATCAGGCTCTCTGCACTACAAAATGCAGCATTGATTCAACAGCAGCGAGCTAAATGGCATGATGCCCTCATCAAAAACAAAGTCTTCCATGAGGGAGACTGGGCCCTATTATATGACTCTCGGTTTCAAGATTTCCCTGGGAAACTCCAGACTCGTTGGTTAGGACCATACGAAATCCAGAAGGTACATGACAATGGGACCATCACTTTAACCACCATTGACGGTTCTGGATATACCTTCAAAGTTAATGGCCACCGGGTTCGTCTTTATCGTAAACCACTCACTCAGGAATCCTTCTGCCAACAGCTACGCAGAGACGCTGATATGGAGATCTTAGGAGAGGAAGAGAAATCTTCCTCACCTGTAATTCACTAAGGAATTCATTTCTTTTCACAATCTGTACATAATCTCTTTTCTTCAAACTTGTTGTGCATACATGGATTTCAATTTTTCTGTCGTTCCTGAAACGAATGGCATTTGCATGTTTCTGCTGTTCCTTTTCAAAAGGAACAACACTTTTTGATTTTCTGCTGTTCCTTTTCAAAAGGAACATCACTTTTTGATTTTCTGTTGTTCCTTTTCAAAAGGAACAACACTTGTTGATTTTCTGCTGTTCCTTTTCAAAAGGAACAACACTTTTTGATTTTCTGTTGTTCCTTTTCAAAAGGAACAACACATTTTGATTTTCTGTTGTTCCTTTTCAAAAGGAACGAAAAGGAACAGCACATTTTGATTTTCTGCTGTTTCTTTTCAAAAGGAACAACACTTTTTGATTTTCTGCTGTTCCTTTTCAAAAGGAACAGCACTTTTTGATTTTCTACTGTTCCTTTTCAAAAGGAACAACACTTTTTGATTTTCTGCTATTCCTTTTCAAAAGGAACAGCACCTTTTGATTTTTCTGTTGTTCCTTTTCAAAAGGAATATCACTTTTTGATTTTCTGCTGTTCCTTTTGAACATTTTGATTTTCTGCTGTTCCTTTTGAACATTTTGATTTTCTACTGTTCCTTTTCAAAAGGAACATCACATTTTGATTTTCTGGTGTTCCTTTTCAAAAGGAACAACACATTTTGATTTTCTGGTGTTCCTTTTCAAAAGGAACAGCACATTTTGATTTTTGCTGTTCCTTTTTCAAAAGGAATGACATTGTTGTGTTCTGCTGTTTATTTTTCAAAAGGAATGGCATTTGCACTTTTCAAACTTATGCTCCTTTATTGATCTAGTATACTTCTTCTCTCTTTGTGACATAGCTAACATCTTGTTGGTCCAAGTAAGGATGCTTCTTGCCCCTATTCTTTCAAAGTCTTTTAGAGACAAGCGATGCACTTATGCAATGAATCCAAAATCACAACACACTGAAATCAGGCAACTATAAATCGCTATCTTTATAAGGCTATGTATTGGTAGAGCATAGAAGGAAGGATGTACTTATCTTTTGTTGTCATTGTCTTACTAATCTTGCCCTGATTGGTTATCTTTTATCATGCCATTCTTTTCTTTGATTTTTGTTCAGGAATAAGAGCAAAGGGTTTATATCCTCCTATTGAGATGATAATACTTCTTCCACCATTCCTACTCTTAAGGAGTGTTGAACCACCCTTTGTGGATATATAAGGAATAATGCTTTATCAAAAAAGAGAAAGAAAAAGCAAATGAATTATAAATTGTCAAATGCAGGATAGGGGGTCTCATCAAGAGCTAGCCTACCATGATCATGAGGATGGAAGCGAAGCGGCATTCCCACTATGGCCACCACACCAGGGATATGGTGCAAAAGGTATAGAAAAAGAAAAAAACCTTGAAACAGGAGGTCTCATCACGAGCCGGCCTGCCCACTTTTCGCCCCCCCCCTCGTGAATGGCATTATGGCTACCTGGTTACCAAGCCAGCATAATGGCCTACATTTTGACATCACATTCCTTAATATGCACATAACGGATCATGGTTCCGGGGGTGAAATAAACAACTCTAACAAGGTTATGGACACCTGTCGGCAGCATGCATTGTTAATGATATCGAAGTCACATTAATTACACCAATACGTAGCATACTAATACTATTTTGTTTCTTATATCCTAGGCACTAATCATACATTATCTCCCGACTTATATACCGCATGGAAATTTATTACACCAATCATGGCAAAGGAGGTGACAATGACCACTTGAGATTTGACAAGTACGACAGTCGTCCTATCCCCCGGCCTCTCATCATATCACAGCAGCCTCATACGTAATACGTGATCTAACTTTACGCCTCGATTTTGGCAAACCGTTGTTTTTCTAAACATGGCATATTTTCATACGCTGTTCCTTTATGACTTGGTTATAGATCGGGGTGCCGCTCCTTTCTTTGATGGCTAGGGCAGCCTATCGCATTGCGGGGGGGGAGGTTCACCTCATGATTCCCCGGGTTATGTGTCAGCTCACTATTCGGGAAAGATAGCATACCAGGAAATGGCACGGTTTAACGACATGACATTTCTATTTTTTTCTATACAAGTTGTTGTTCATAACTCATTTCTGTTGCATACTCTGTGTTTTTTTCCAAATTCGACGATTACTACCCTCTCTGTATTTCAAACAGCACAAGCAGTTGCTGTTCCATTGCGAATCCACAGTGAAACCATGGGAGGCAGGGTAGTTCGAAGCGAACCACAGAAATTGACAGTCTCCGCTGCTGCACGGGAGATCCTGGAAAGAGCAGGGTGGCTGACTTATCTCAGTCACCTGAAGGAGTCCAATGAAAAAGTAGCGATGGAATTTCTATAGAACCTGCAGGAGGGTCACTCCACGGTGCGGGGGAAGCGGATAGTAGTCACCGACGATATAATTGCTGAAGTCTCGGGAATACCAGCCACCCGACCTGTATGGACATTGAAGAAGGAAGGACTCCAGAAGATCATGGAAATTTTCCAGGACGAAGGCCAGAGCTTAACAACTAAAGGGAAGGGAGTCTTGCCAACAACGCTAGGAGAACCCTGGGCAGAATTAGCGAGAACAGTGCAAAGCTACATCACCTGCGAGGGGAGAAAAGATGTGGTAAGGCCACGACACCTTAAACTCTTAGCTGTGTTAAAGCAGAAATGCTCTGTAAACCTTCCTGCACTTTTGAATTCTTTACTCCATGACACCGCACGAAGCCTGAAAAAGGCACAACATATAGAATCAGTTGTCAGCCACCGTGGACTAATCCGACTAATAGTTAGTCATAGTCTCACCCAGCAGCAAAGCAGCTGGAAAGAATTAATTGCAATAATTGAGGGGAGAGCGACAGCACCTTCCCCAAAATGTAAACTTACTCTAAGCACACCAGAACGTCCAGAAAAACGCATAGAATTAAGAAAACAAAAACCTGTTGCAAGCACATCCGAACGACCAGAAACCAGCCAGGAATCAGCAAAGCGCAAGCATGACAATGAGACACCGGAACAGCCAGAGAAATGCAGAAAATCAGTCCGGTTAGCTCGGATAAGAGGAAGGCTGGAAAAACTCCAGGAAAGCACTAGCCAGCCAGTGGTAATTGAGGATGAACAAACCTCACGACCAGAAATAGAAGAAGAACAAGTTGAAGGAGAAAAGGAAGGGGAGGCCGAGAAGGCTAAGCGATCCGAAGAAGGAAATGATGAAGTAGTTGAGCATTTGGAAACAGAAGCCGAGCCTCCTGAGACAGAGGTTGAGCCACCTGAGATAGAAATTGAACATCCTGAGATAGAAGCCGAGAACCCTGAAATGGAAATTGAGCATCCTGAGGCAAAAGATGGACAATCTAGGCAGGAGGAGGAAATGGGACAGCAGGTAGGTAGCCCACCACAGGACCGAGTGGGAGAAGAGGAATTGGCCACAATATTGGCCAATATGGGTGAGTATGGCCAACCTTCCACTCCACCATACCTCCACGACAAACCCCGGGAAGAAGATGCACCTGAAAAACCACATGCAGAAGAGGCAGAGGAAGGAAATCTGCCCCTTCATGATGAAAAAGAGATAGGAGATACTGAGAGGGAACAATCTGTTACCACGGCACCAGAAGAAATTCCAGAGGAAGTGAGAATAGAAAGCAAAGCCACGGAATCAGTTAGGGTTCTTACCCCGGAACAGCCAGCACAAAATAGTGAAGAAGTACCCAAGGAGAAAGATCAAGGGACTAGTCACAGCCCAGAACGCAGCAAAAAGCTTGTTGTTCCTTCTAATAAAACATTGGAAATTAGAGAATTATGAAAGGAACAACGAAGGTTATTGAGAATAATAGCCCAGCTCCAACAACAGATCAGGATTCTGAAAGCGAGGCAGAGGACAAGGAAGACCGCCAGTAAGAAAAAGATGACCACTGCAGTAAGAAACCGCAGGGTAAAACGGTGGAGGACTAAAAATCGCTCTGTTGATCAAAACCTTGCCCAGAATCCAACTGTTGTTCCAATTGAACCTGAAGGCCCATTTGCTGTTCCAAATGAAGCCGAAGGCCCAGCTGACGTTCCAAATCAAGCTGAAGGCCCAGCTACTGTTCCAAATGAAGCTGAAGGTCCAGTTGTTGTTCCAAATGAAGCTGAGGGACAGACTACTGTTCCATTTGAAAAGGAACAGCTGCCAGCCGGTATTCGTGTTAAAAAAGAAAAAGACAACAAGAAGATTCAAACAGAGGCACCACCCTCAGGGGTGATAAGGGTTCTGAACTTAATGCAACACAATAAGAAAGTTCAGGTAAAACTCACGGCCTCCACGGATGCATGGAAAAGAGATCCAAAGACAAGGACCTTGCACAAAGGATTGAAAGAGGCTCAGCAAGAAATGGAGAGGCTTAGAGAGCAGACAGTCCCTCGTGAGAAGTATGAAGAACTCCAACAGCAACTACGGAATGTCAATCAATCTGAAAGCCAGGCCTTTGAAGGGTGGCAAAAGGAACAGGAGAAAGTTGCAAAGGTAACCTGTAGGTTAGATACTATTATCAAACAGATGGATACCTTGTGTTCTTTATACAATGACGTTTTAACATGTAGGGCCCCTGCCAAAAACTATGCTTTGTTTTTATTGGAACGATACTTACAATTAAAGATAAAGGTTGTTAAAGCAGGTGCCCCGATACAAATTAACACTGTCAATGACTTTATAGATTGTTGTAAACATTATGGAGTGAAGGTCCAGAGATTGCTATGTGAATTCTATTTGCATAACCTCGTGCTAGATCAGGAAACTGAGTTGAACCTTGGCCCTTTTGTTGGGGACATTCAATTGCAAGCATTCATCTCATTCGGGGTCAATCAGATTAAATGGCTCAAAGCCTATAACACTTTCCAGAGAGAGGAAAATGGCCTAGACTTGTGGGTAAGTGCTGAGCCTAGGGACCCAGTACAGCTATGGAAAGCACATAGAAACCTTATGAGAACTCCGAGTGTCATTGAAACGTTAGGACCCATGCACGAGGCACTCATTTGAAAAAGTTTAGAATATTTTCTTTCTATCAAAGACCTCGCCATTGATGCAACCAAATTCCGGTACCGAACCTCTAATCCAAACATCTAGCTCAGGGAGCCATTTAAGTATGACAATTTTCAGTTAGCCTCCAATCGTTTGAACCTCTATGGTGAAAGCATTTTGAGGGCAGGACCATCCTAGTTAGGATATAGATTCCGCAGTCCAATTATCAAGCATCCTGCACCCGGATATCAAGCCCTATATGAGATGCTTGAGAGTCAAACAGGCCAGTTCTTTGACTACCTAGTCACTCACCATGGCTGTAGGCCTCCGCATGAGATTCCTTCTCTAGCCTACTCTCTCACTGCTTTGCATGTCAACTACAACGTTTTCATGAGGGCATGAAATAGAGTAAGCAGGGGGGTGTGTGGAGTACTAAAAAGGTATGTTTTTAATGATCATTTTAGTGGCTTTTCAGTAGGACTTATGAATCTTTTACATCATGAATGTGGAAAACAATAGAGAATTGTGGTAGAATGCGTGGAATTAGTATGCAAAGACTTATCCGCTGATAGTTGTTATTCTCCTATGCAGGAAAGGGTAAAAACGAGGAGCTGCTGTTCCAAAGGAGAAGATAAGAACAGGGTAACTGTTGTCCCTTTGACGAAGGACCGAGTGCAGACGAGGCAAAGCAAGCTGAAGCAAACCGGTCTGGAAAAGGAGGAGAAGGCACGAGTTTAGCGGAGGAGAAAGAAGTGATTAGGGATTAACAGTTTTGCGAATCCCTTAGGATCTTTGATCCTAAGGGATCACTGCTTTGTTTATCTTATCACTTAGACATCTCCGTCATTACCCTTATATAAAGGGACGGCACTGTTAGTCTGAGGGGGATGCTTTTATGTAACTTTTTGTTGAAGACTTAACTTTGATCATCAAGTCTCATTGAAGTTGGCTCATTGTACTTTCTGTTTTATGCATTGAAAAAACTTGTTGATTATCTCATCTTCGCGTTTGGATTAGCTTAAAGGGATGTACCCTTGAGGCTAAGGGCCCGGCCCCGGAGGACACTTGCTTCTGTATCGCTACGATTTGATTTCTGCGTGGTTTGCTTATCGTCACTAGTTGGTAATCTGATATGCTTTATAAGTTACATCACATGCTCTGCTAAGATTCGTTCATTAATGTTCTTTCCATTGACTCTGCATTATATTATCAATACTTTCAGAGTGGATGAAATCTTATTAGACTCAACTGAACAGTGTTATCCTTGTGTTATGAAGCTTCTATGCTAAGTATGTGTGTTGAGGTAATTATCTGAAAGGTGTGTTCTTTATGATTTAGAATTCATGTTGTTCCATTTTGAAACACAATTATAATTCCTGTTGATGATTGGTATTAAATCAGATTACTTCCTTAGAGTGTTACGTGTGTATGATTTTCACATGCTGTTCCATAATTGAGAGTCATTGTTGTTCCTTTAGTTGGTTGTGTGATTTGCTTGGAGAATGAAAGATTGGAGTTTTGATTACAATAAGAGCTTTTGAGTTGATAGGATAAAGTTTGATTGTTACTCGCGAGGTTTAGTTATAGTAGTTGCTGTTCCATTTCAGAATTGTTGTTCCATTTTAAGCATTGCTGTTCCTTTCTAGATTTACTGTTTGATTTCCTATTTGTCGTTCCATTTTTATCTGCCGTTTCATTTACTCGCATTTGGTGTGAGAGATGATCTATGGCTGTAGTGAGCCTCTGCATTTACTGCCTTGCTCCCAGACCCGTGATCCATGCTCTAGTTTCCTTTCCATCAGTTTCCAAAGAGATGGACTACTGCTGTCAGACCCTTGACTTATAAAGTTGCTTAATTTTAAGAGTGTGTGCTTTAGTCATTTGAAGGAACTTAGTTATAGGCAAGCATCAGTTTACTCTTGTGTTTTTTAGGACGCTGTACTACTAGCATTACTCTGAGAAATAGCCTCGGATTGAGTCACTCTTTGAAATAACCAAACGTTCCCGGATTGACATATTAATGTGAGGTAATTATAGGTGAAAGAGAGCCTTTTTATAGCTCTACATTTTTCCAAGGTTATGGAGTACTAAAAAGGTATGTTTTTAATGATCATTTTAGTGGCTTATGGACACCTGTCGGCAGCAGAGCACTGTTAATGGTATCGAAGTCACATTAATTACACCAATAGGTAGGATACTAATACTCTTTTGTTTCTTATATCCTAGGCACTAATCATACATTATCTCCCGACTTATAAACCGCATGGACATTTATTACACCAATCATGGCAAAGGATGTGACAATGACCACTTGAGATTTGGTAAGTATGACAGCCGTCCTATCCCCTGGCCTCGCATCATATCACAGCAGCCTCTTATGTAATACACAATCTAACTTTACGCCTCGATTTCGGCAAACCGTTGTTTTTCTAAACATGGCATCTTTTCATACGCTGTTCCTTTATGACTTGGTTATAGATCGGGGTGCCGCTCCTTTCTTTGACAACTGGGGCAGCCTATCGCATTGCGAGGGGGGGAGGTTCACCTCATGATTCCTCGGGTTATGTGTCAGCTCACTATTCGGGAAAGATAGCATACCAGGAAATGGCACGGTTTAACGACATGACATTTCTATTTTTTTCTATACAAGTTGTTGTTCATAACTCATTTCTGTTGCATACTCTGTGTTTTTTTCCAAATCTGACGATTACTACCCTCTCTGTGTTTCAAACAGCACAAGCAGCTGCTGTTCCATTGCGAATCCACAGTGAAACCATGGGAGGCAGGGCAGTTCGAAGCGAACCACAGAAGTTGACAGTCTCCGCTGCTGCTCGGGAGATCTTGGAAAGAGCAGGGTGGCTGACTTATCTCAGTCGCCTGAAGGAGTCCAATGAAACAGTAGCTATGGAATTTCTGCAGAACCTACAAGAGGGTCACTCCACGGTGCGGGGGAAGCGGATAGCAGTCACCGATGTTATAATTGCCGAAGTCTCGAGACTACCAGCCACCGGACCTGTATGGACATTGAAGAAGGAAGGACTCCAGAAGATCATGGAAATTTTCCTGGATGAAGGCTAGAGCTTAACAATTAAAGGGAAGGGAGTCCTGCCAGCAACGCTAGGAGAACCCTGGGTAGAATTAGCGCGAACAGTGCAAAGCTACATCACCTGCGAGGGGAGAAAAGAAGTGGTAAGGCGACGACACCTTAAACTCTTAGCTGTGTTAAAGAAAAAATTCTCTGTAAACCTTCCTGCACTTTTGAATTCTTTACTCCATGACGCCGCACGAAGCCTGAAAAAGGCACAGCATGTAGAATCAGTTGTCAGCCACCATGGACTAATCCGACTAATAGTTAGTCATAGTCTCACCCAGCAGTAAAATAGCTGGAAAGAATTAATTGCAATAATTGAGGGGAGAGCAACAACACCTTCCCCAAAACGTAAACATACTCTAAGCACACAGAACGTCCGGAAAAACGCAAAGAATTAAGAAAACAAAAACCTGTTGCAAGCACATCTGAACGACCAGAAACCCGCCAGGAATCAGCAAAGCGCAAGCATGACACTGAGACACCGAAACAGCCAGAGAAACGCAGAAAATCAGTCTGATTAGCCTGGATAAGAGGAAGGCTGGAAAAATTCCAGGAAAGCACTAGCCAACCAGTGGTAATTGAGGATGAACAACCCTCACGACCAGAAATAGAAGAAGAACAAGTTGAAGGAGAAAAGGAAGGGGAGGCCGAGAAGGCTAAGAAATCCGAAGAAGAAAACGATGAAGTAGCTGAGCATTTGGAAACAGAAGCTGAGCCTCCTGAGACAGAAGCCAAGCCCCGTGAGACAGAAATTGAACATCCTGAGATAGAAGCCAAGAACCCTGAAATGGAAATTTAGCATCGTGAGGCAGAAGACGGACAATCCAGGCAGGAGGAGGAAATGGGATAGCAGGTAGGTAGCCCACCACAGGACCAAGTGGGAGAAGAGGAATTGGCCGCAATCTTGGCCAATATGGGTGAGTATGGCCAACCTTCCACTCTACCATACCTCCGTGACAAACCCCAAGAAGAAGATGCACCTGAAAAACCACATGCAGAAGAGGCAGAGGAAGGATATCTGCCCGTTCATGATGAAAAAGAGATAGGAGATACTGAGAGGGAACAATCTGTTCCCACGGCACCAGAAGAAATTCCAGAGGAAGTGAGAATAGAAAGCGAAGCCACGGAATCAGTTAGGGTTCTTACCCCGGAACAGCCAGCACAAAACAGTGAAGAAGTACCCCAGGAGAAAGATCAAGGGACTAGTCACGGCCCAGAACGCAGCAAAAAGCTTGCTGTTCCTTCTAATAAAACATTGGAAATTAGAGAATTACGAAAGGAACAACGGAGGTTATTGAGCATAATAGCCCAGCTCCACCAATAGATAAAGATTCTGAAAGTGAGGCAGAGGACAAGGAAGACCGCCAATAAGAAAAAGATGACCACTGCAGTAAGAAACCACAGGGTAAAATGGCGGAGGACTAAAAATCGCTCTGTTGATCAAAACCCTGCCCAAAATCCAAATGCTGTTCCAATTGAAGCTGAAGGCCCAGCTGCTGTTCCAAATGAAGCCGAAGGCCCAACTGACGTTCCAAATCAAGCTGAAGGCCCAGCTGCTGTTCCAAATGATGCTAAAGGTCCAGCTGTTATTCCAAATGAAGCTGAGGGACAGACTGTTGTTCCATTTGAAAAGGAACAGCTGCCAGCTGGTATTCATGTTAAAAAAGAAAAAGAAAACAAGGAGATTCAAACAGAGGCACCACCCTCAGGCGTGATAAGGGTTCTGAACTCAAAGCAACGCAATAAGAAAGTTCAGGTAAAACTCCTGGCCTCCACTGATGCATGGAAAAGAGATCCAAAGACAAGGCCCTTGCACAAAGGATTGAAAGAGGCTCAGCAAGAAATGGAGAGGCTTAGAGAGCAGACAGTCCCTCGTGAGAAGTATGAAGAACTCCAACTGCAACTATGGAATGTCAATTAATCTGAAAGCTAGGCCTTTGAAGGGTGGCAAAAGGAACAGGAGAAAGTTGCAAAGGTAACCCGTAGTAGGTTAGATACTGTTATCTAACAGATGGATACCTTGTGTTCTTTATACAATGACGTTTTAGCATGTAGGGCCCCTGCCAAAAACTATGCTTTGTTTTTATTGGAACGATACTTACAATTAAAGATAAACGTTGTTAAAGCAGGTGCCCCGATACAAATTAACACTGTCAATGACTTTATAGATTGTTGTAAACATTATGGAGTGAAGGTCCAGAGATTGCTATGTGAATTCTATTTGCATAACCTCGTGCTAGATCAGGAAACTGAGTTGAACCCTGGCCCTTTTGTTGGGGACATTCAATTGCAAGCATTCATCTCATTCGAGGTCAATCAGATTAAATGGCTCAAAGCCTATAACACTTTCCAGAGAGAGGAAAATGGCCTAGACTTGTGGGTAACGGCTAATCCTAGGGACCCAGTATAGCTATGGAAAGCACATAGAAACCTTATGAGAACTCCAGGTGTCATTGAAATGTTAGGACCCATGTACGAGGCACTCATTCAACAAAGTTTAGAATATTTTCTTTCTATCAAAGACCTCGCCATTGATGCAGCCAAATTCCGGTACCGAACCTCTAATCCAAACATCCAGCTCAAGGAGCCATTTAAGTGTGAGATTTTTCAGTTAGCTGCCAATCGTTTGAACCTCTATGGCGAAAGCATTTTGAGAGCAGGACCATCCTGGTTAGGATATAGATTCCGCAGTCCAATTATCTGGCATCCTGCACCCGGATATCAAGCCCTATATGAGATGCCTGAGGGTCAAATAGGCCAGTTCTTTGACTACCTAGTCACTCACCATGGCTGTAGGCCTCCGCATGAGATTCCTTCTCGAGCCTACTCTCTCACTGCTTTGCATGTCAACTACAACGTTTTCATGAGGGCATGAAACAGGGTAAGTAGGGGGGTGTGTGGAGTACTAAAAAGGTATGTTTTTAATGATCATTTTAGTGGCTTTTCAGTAGGACTTATGAATCTTTTACATCATGAATGTGGAAAACAATAGAGAATTGTGGTAGAATGCGTGGAATTAGTATGCAAAGACTTATCCGCTGATAGTTGTTATTCTCCTATGCAGGAAAGGGTAAAAACGAGGAGCTGCTGTTCCAAAGGAGAAGATAAGAACAGGGTAACTGTTGTCCCTTTGACGAAGGACCGAGTGCAGACGAGGCAAAGCAAGCTGAAGCAAACTGGTCCGAAAAAGGAGGAGAAGGCACCAGTTCAGCGGAGGAGAAAGAAGTGATTAGGGATTAACAGTTTTGCGAATCCCTCAGGATCTTCCATCCTGAGGGATCGCTGCTTTATTTATCTTATCACTTAGACATCTCCGTCGTTACCCTTATATAAAGGGATGGCACTGTTAGTCTAAGGGGAGATGCTCTTATGTAACGTTTTGTTGAAGACTTAACTTTGATCATCGAGTCCCGTTGAACTTGGCTCATTGTAATTTCTGTTTTATGCATTAATATAAACTTGGTGATTATATCATCTTCGTGTCTGGATTAGCTTAAAGCGGTGTACCCTTGAGGCTAAGGGCCTGGCCCCGAATGACACTTGCTTCTGTATCACTACGATTTGATTTCTGCATGGTTTGCTTATCGTCACTAGTTGGTAATCTGATATGCTTTATAAGTTACATCACATGCTCTGCTAAGATTTGTTCATTAATGTTCTTTCCATTGACTCTGCATTATATTATCAATACTTTCAGAGTGGATGAAATCTTATTAGACTCAACTGAACAGTGTTATCCTTATGTTATGAAGCTTCTATGCTAAGTATGTGTGTTGAGGTAATTCTCTGAAATGTGTGTTCTTTATGATTCAGAATTCATGTTGTTCCATTTTGAAACACAGTTATAATTCCTGTTGATGATTGGTATTAAATCAGATTACTTCCTTAGAGTGTTACGTGTGTATGATTTTCACATGTTGTTCCATAATTGAGAGTTATTGTTGTTCCTTTAGTTGGTTGTGTGATTTGCTTGGAGAATGAAATATTGGAGTTTTGATTACAATAAGAGCTTTTGAGTTGATAAGATAAAGTTTGATTGTTACTCGCGAGGTTTAGTTATAGTAGTTGCTGTTCCATTTCAGAATTGCTGTTCCATTTTAAGCATTGCTGTTCCTTTCTAGATTTACTGTTTAATTTCCTATTTGTCGTTCCATTTTTATCTACCGTTTCATTTACTCGCATGTGGTGTAAGAGACAATCTGTGGCTATAGTGAGCCTCTGCCTTTACTGCCTTGCTCCCAGACTCGTGATCCATGCTCTAGTTTCCTTTCCATCAGTTTCCAAAGGGATGGACTACTGCTATCGGACCCTTGACTGATAAAGTTGCTTAATTTTAAGAGTGTGTGCTTTAGTCATTTGAAGGAACTTAGCTATAGGCAAGCATCAGTTTACTCTTGTGTTTTGTAGGACGCTGTACTACTAGCATTACTCTGAGAAATAGCCTCGGTTTGAGTCACTCTTTGAAGTAACCAAACGTTCCCGGATTGACATATTAATGTGAGGTAATTAGAGGTGAAAGAGACCCTTTTTATAGCTCTACAGAAAGTAAGGAGCTTCATTGTACACTCATATCAGCATTTTGGCTACAAAATTGAGACTAGGGTTTGCAGCACTCTTTGAGATCCCTGTGACATTTTGTTTTGGTACAGTGCTTTTCTTTGTAATTGTGAATTTACTTATGTGTTATGTATGACATTATCTGTCTTGTTTCTTCCTAACTAAATCAAACAAGAGTGAAAGTAGAATCAATTGAAATTGCAGTGCTCCGCTTGAGGTTTGCTTTAGTTTCTTGATGTTTTTCACTGTTTGGAGAGGATCCATGGCTTCTCTTGCCCTCTTCAACTCCTCACCTATCTAATCCCTCCATCTCATTCGATTTGAAGTGCCAAAATTAGTTTCCTACCTTGCCCCAAGTCATAATTTTATTCAATCAAACCCTTTGCACATATACCTAGCTTAAGATCAGTAGTTATATCAGTGATCTCAAGCCTTTAAGATTATATTTTGCTGAGATTGACCAAGAGAGAGCCCTCTCCCAGCCTAGTAGGGCTAGCTACCAAGTTAAGTGTGGTTTGATGTTGGCCCTGGATCCTGCCTTTCTCAGCCTGAGGTAAATCTAGGCACTAACAGGGAGCACAAATTTATTTATTTTTTTATCTATTTAATTGGATTTTAGTTTGAGAATTTTTTTTCTCAATTCGTATTTTCAATTTTCCTGTGCAATTTTCATTGGTTTAAATTTCATTTTGGCATGGAATTTGTTGGAGAGATGAGGCAAAGAGATTTGAAAACAATGAGATTGCACCAACAAATAAGATGCAGGGATATTTTTTTTGGGTCTTTTCACACTACGATCAACACCCTCCAAAATTTTTTCACACTTGAATTTTGGATCCTACTGAGGATCTTACAGTCTTCCACCGTATGGTTACTCCATGATCGATTAATGTTTTCTAAAGGGTTTAGGTCTTCTTTTTAGTTTTTAACTGTCAAGTTAATTGCTCATACACATGCTTATTCTTCGATACGCTCATGAGTGCAATTTATTTATGCAAGAATGAACAACCACAACATCGTCCATTAAGATAGAACTTGTGTGATTTTAAACTCATGTCGATAGTTAGTGCACACTTTTGTTGATAGTATCCCACTTTGATTGCATTTGTACTTTTATTTCAGTGAGTTTTCTCAAATGTCACTTTTGCACACCGTCATTTTTACATTTGAAACTATCATTTTTTCTCACTTTCACTTTAATAAGTGTTGTTTTCATGTTATCTTCGCATTGGAATGTGTTGATTTTAAGGTCGATTTCTTTTTGTAGGTGTCATCTTCATGTTTTCTTCTTGTCGCAGGTGTCACTTTTGTGGTTTTCGCTGCTACATGTGTCACACCTTTGTGTGTCACTAAAGCTAGTTCTGGCCTACTCTTCTACATTAGGTGGTCTTACATATCATTAGAATATGCACTAGAGACATTCCTATATCTTAACACACCTTTTGGTCACAGACATCACTTCTATTGTAACTTGTGTTTTAAGTGTCGTAATCTGTCATTTCAACTTTCGCAATTAGAAATAAGTGTGACTTTGTTGTTGTTTCAAGGTATGATAGTTATCCATGTTTGAGTCATGTTCGGATGCATTAACCCCTTTTAATATGTTGGTCTCAGACTTAGCCATTTGGATTCCTTCCTAATCGTACTGCCCAATGAAAGTTATGAAAGCTTCGATCCTTCACCAAGCGATGAGCATACACTATTAATGAGCCTCAATGATGAAATCCTTCCCAAGTTTGTGCACTGAGCCTTTTCTAAGGTCTCCTCCCTCTCTCAATGCATTAGTACTTCCTAGGATAAGTGACCTAGGATTTTACTACCTCTCTTAGTGAAAAGTGCATTCTAGTTTAACAAATAGCCACTGTTGCAGAGAGCTACACCCTCCCAAGCCTAAGTGCACTTCAAAAACTCAGTGACAAAGCACACTTCATAAGAACAAGGACCATTTGAGTGCACTTTGGAAGAATAAGGACCTTGTCTCCCTTCAAAAGTGCATTTCAGCAGAATAAGTTGCACTTCGGAACAATGAAGTGTGCTTCAAAGCAAAGAGAACATGTTGGAACAATGAATCACACTATGGAAAAAAAAATGCAAATTGGAAAATCGAGGATCCTTTGTCTCTCTAAAATCACATGGCGTGGTCTTGTATCTTGAAGCCTTCATCCTTTCCTCTTCCCTTAGGGAGCATGGCACAATCCTGAAGGTTGAAGCCTTCATCCTTCCCTCTTCCCCTATGCACTTTGCACCCAAGCCTTGGTTAGAACTTTTCTTAGGGTGCATGGCATAGTATGAAATGCTAAAGGAGGCTTCCTCTCAACCCTTGACTAGTCAAACTGTGCTTTCATGCCTACCTCTCTTTTCCTTAGGTTGTATGGCGCAACCTTGATGTATGAAGCCTTCCCACCTTCTCCCTTCAGCTTTCCCACTATACTGGAAGAAGGAAATATCCACTTCATAGTGCGGTAAAAATGAATAGTGGATCCTTCCTAAGCCACTGACAAATTTAATTGTGTCCGCTTAATCAAGTCTCCTTCTTTGAACCTTCTCACAGGCCTATCGTGAGATAACCATTCCATGAGCTAGATAATGATAGAATAGATTATTTTAAGACTGATATCGCCTTCTCATGAATAATTTTCATGGGTTGTAGTACCTTCTTAGAATGACAAGGTGATTCTGAAATCAAATAGTAGGGAGAAACGAAAATGAAACACTTGTGGAGAAGAAGAAAAGAGAGTTATCATGGAGGCATGAAGTAGATCATGGACTAAGGCAGAAAGAATAAATTTCATGATGACTCATAGGATTCCAATGTTGATCCAAAACAATTTGGAGGGTGAAGATGAAGAACAAAGTAGATCATCATGAAGAGGAAGCATAAATTAAATCTACCATCAAGAATGCAAAATGAAGTAGCAAGGAAGACAACTTGGCATTTCCACCTCTTCATGAAGTCCATGTCATCATTGTCAAGTTGTAACATATACAACTGTCATCATAATAGTCAATGTGTTTCCATGTGTCATTCCACATCATCACGTGGAATGTAATGATGTATTCTCAAGAAAAGGACAAAATGTAATGTGTGGAATTCCAAGGGTAATATGTTGAATATTAAGAGTCATGTACTCATATATGGAAAAAGAGTTGTATAGAAGTCCAAGAGTCATGAGGGTAAACCAAGAGTGAAGAGGAGATGAGAGGTCATTCCTCTTGTTTTAAAAGCAACATGATAACTCAAGCAATGGGCTTTTGGAGGCTTAAGATTTGGAGAGATAGCCTTGGCTTCTCTATATAGTATCAGAGATAAAACTATTCTATGGAGAAGCAAGAAGTGACTTAATATTCCACGATTGGAACTAGTGCCTCATCATTGTAACTGTCTACTTGGATCTTTCACCTAATTAAAACTTAAATATCTAACACATTTTCATGCAAGTATCCTGAATGTTTTAGGACTATTCTTTGGATGTTTACGGTATATGTTGTCTTCATATGTACTAGATAAATTGAAATATTTAGGTGGCTTTTACACTCATCTTGTTGAATGTGTGTTGTATTCACTTTAATGATCATTATGTGAACTATTTTTCTAATGAGTATTTTCATGATCTCATGTGTCTCTCTTAGGTTACTACTATTACTTCCTTCCAAAGACTCACTCTCATATCCCACTCATGAAGGTATCCTTTTACACATTGCAATCAGTGTTTGACAATGTCAACTTAATTGCTTGTTCAAGGTCTATGTATATAATCTCTTATGTTTTTCATTGAAACCAAGGTGAACCTTGCAATTAAGGTGATCGAGCTTGTATTCCGAATGGGGGCTCCTACTCCAAATGGTGTGATGTCTAATTGGGACTTCAAATTGGGGAGACCCCCTATATGTTGGCAGTATCCAACACCATCAACAAGTCATGGAACTATCATATTTTTCCTACTTATTTTCCTATTTCTTTTACTCTTTTTCACCAACAGGACCATATCTTATTATTGTAACAACCCTTATTCACTTAAGTATGTCCTTTTTCACTTATTTCTTTCACAGTCAAATTCTACTTATAATTTGACACTAGAACTACTGTCTTGGGATAATTTTTATCATAAAACCAATCTGTGGGCTATTTTGAGTTTGAATGGTCGATCGAAGCTTGTTGTTATAGGATTACATTTCAGTTCCTCCACTAATTTGGATTAAAGTCTATATGAGTCATTGTTGTTACACATACATTTTGTTTAAGCACTTGTTTTTTCCCTAATCAGGACAGATCCAAGAATGTGTCTAGGTAAAATAAACAACTGATTACTCAAACATAGTTGTGGAGCATCTAGATTATTTGGTTGAAATCTTTTGTAACTTTATTTGTAATAAAAGGAAATTGTTATAGTTTCATCATTTCCATGCAAATAATTGTGGAACTGTTAAGATATTTTTTTTAAATTTTAAGATCATGTGAGAATTGAAAGATTATCATGTTGATATTCTCATTGTAATTAAGATCTATAAAAGAAAGGACTATTTTCCCACGAGGGATAGTTAGTTAGAAAGAGTGAAGATCAGAGAATAGGATTGGAAGGGGGGAACACAAAAGCTTTGTAATCCTGATAATTTTATTAATGCAAAATATCAACTTTGTGGTTCAATAATTTCCTTTGATTAGCCCCTGTGATTTTTAGTGCACCAATCCCTGTTGAGGAGGAAGGGCCCTCATTCTTGGCAGGGATCACTAGTTAGTTCGAGTAAGATAATTAATTAAAGAATTTCTTCTTAGTTATGTGATTTTTGTTACTACTGCCATTACAGTTGATTACGTGTGTAATTTGTGTGTAATTTAATTTATTGCAGTAAGTTTTGGATGGTTTCACAACTTCAATCCTAGGCTGGTCCCTCATATTAGTGTGGAAGTGAATTATTTGCTTTGTTGTTATAGTTTGGATTGTACTTTATTTTATGTCTGTAGAATGAATGAGTGATGGTTTTCAGGACTATTGTGAGAGTGGTTGAGTGTCAGAGTAGCTTATTTTACAATATTTTCTTATATTGTATGTGTGGAGTGTGTAATAACTTTGTTGATTGCTGAGAGTGAGTGTGTAATGACTTTTGGTTGGGATTATTTTATACTAGTCATTAGGGTACTTTTGAGGTCTAAAATGGGACTCCTAAGGAAATAATAAAATAATATTAGATTACATCATCAAATTTTATAGGGAAAAAAGGAAAAACTATTTTTTCAACTCGTATTTTCAACTTATCTCCTTATGGCTTTACTCACATTTGAGTGGAAACACTCATTGGATGCAGAATTTGGTTCCTCATCCAAGGAGAACCCATCTTGCATACTTTTGATGGACCCTACTACAAGAAAAATAAAAAATACATGAAAAATGTGTTTGCAATCACGTTTTTTCATGTATTTCTCATTTTTCATGTAGTTGGGTCCATTGAAACTATTAAACATGGATACTCCTTGGATGAGGAATTAAATTTTGCATCCAACGAGTATTACCACTCAAAATTTGAGTAGACCTTAGGGAGATAAATTTAAAATATGAGTTGAAAAAGTAGTTTTATTATTTTATTATTTTTTATTATTTTTACTTTTTTTCTCCAAAAATGGTGAATCATCCCCCATGGTTGACATCATCGTCTTGAATCTTATTGGTTCTTATAAAGTTTATTTTGGTTGTACATTTTTCTTAGGAGGCCCATTTTAGACCTCAAAATTCCCCTAATGCATCAATTGCCTTAGCATATACTTTGCGCAATATCGATGTAAAAATTAAGTCTACCTGGATTGATAATTATGTGTCAGAGTGGATATATTGCTACGATGTAAAGGAATAATTGTTTCACTCAACATTTTGGTGTCATTATTGGGGAAGGTTATTAGAGGTGCATGTGTGACTAATTCATTAATCTACATGATTTGAAGGTGTGATTGATGTGTTCCCAATCCTAAGGTTTCCTCGTAGTAATATGAGAGGTAAGAACATGCGCATCACTTCAACATATAGAAGTGGGCTTGACCTTATCTAGGTCAGGTAACATAGGATTTCATTACATGAGTAGTGAAGAAGATAAATATGGTGCCCCCAACCCTACTAATCGTGCAAGAGTTAAAGTATATGGAAGGAAAAGAAGAATAAGGATTTAGGAAGGAAAACTTATATACAGGAAATCATTTCAAATCCTGTAGCAAAATCTTCCACTCAAGGGAAGGTAATATAGAAAAAGAGATTGGTTAAGATTAATCCACAGAAGCCAGAAACCCTTGAAAGGTCTATTATAGCTAAGGAGGAGGAATTTGGGGATTATTTGGAAGTGAGCCCTAGGATTTCTAGCCCTTCTATAATAGAAGAAGGTGAGGATCAAATTATGAAGGAAGGCTATGGGGATACATATTTAAATGATCAGGGACTGATTTTGGAATAATAGTTTATTGGTCATCCTACTTTGGATTTAGGAAGTTCAATCACTACCTTTGATCTCCCTAATGGGGATCTTCAACGAAAATCTCCAACGAAGAATATACCTCTGTCTGCACTTCCAAATTCCAAGGTATGGTTTAGGAAGACCCTGATATGTTCCTATTTGATTTTGATGTTCGTTGTAGAAGTTATGACTATACCATCGAGCAACATAAATTAAAATTGTTTCCTCCCACATTGAAAGGAGTATCACTAAGATGGTTTATGGGACTTGGTGGAGGAACTACTACTAGCTAGGATGCAATGAACAAATATTTTCTAAAAATATACTAGGACTATTGTTGGTCTAGGGACTTGAAGGATGAAATATTCAAGATTTTCCAAAATCTATATGAGAACTTAGAAGAGTATGTCGATCAACTTCAGTATAATTTGCAAAGGTCTCAATATAGTGATTTGGATAAGGAGATAGTAAAAACGATTTGGATTAAAGGGATGAGGGGGGACTTCCTAAATACATTGAAACTATTAGGGAATGGAGATACATCCAGGGAACCCTATGATGAAGTCATTAAACTTTATCGAAGGTGTTTTAGAGGATATGATAGAAATATGACGATAACATCTGAGCCCTCCATGAGGATTTTGAAGACAACAAATAATGGAGAAACACATGAAGAAATAGAAAATTTATTAGAAAATTTTAAAATTGACATTATGAGTTTGATGTCTTCTCATCTTCATATGGTGCAGGAAAAACAAAATTTTAGAAAGAAGCTGAGCAATTATTGGCAGTTGTTTTCTCTTATTGTAAGAAAAAACATACTTTGAGGGAGTTTCCACTAAATAGTTGCACCGTATGTGAATGAGATCATTCTACTGATCAATGTCCTTATTTAATTGGGTTGAAGGTGATTTATAAGGAAGTAGGAGAAGATTTTGAAGTAGCCTACTTTGTTGGGGTAAAGAAGCCTTAGAAATCTCAACCACCAAGTATGATGCAAGACTCTATTTCTCATTTTAATTCTTGGTCTAATACATAATGTTCAACAACCACCTCAATTGTTTCAATATCTATCAATTTCATGGAAGAATCTCAATCCTCCTTCTGTTCAAAATCCTATACCTTGGCCTCAATGACCTTCTCTTGTATGGCCTCAACCTTGGCGAGGACCTACTCTCCCAAACTAGATGCCTCCTATGCAACAAATGCTGCAAATTCCTTCCAATCTGCCTATGTGTCCCTCCTTCAAGCCCTCATATTCTTTCACAACCCTAATCCTAATAATATGGCATTATAGTGGGTAGAATCTTTAGTTTTTCCTACTTACTACATTTCACCTATTGAATGTAATCGAGGACCTGCTCTCCCAAACTAGATGCCTCCTATGCAACAAATTCTGCAAATTCCTTCCAATCTGCCTATGTGTCCCTCCTTCAAGCCCTCATATTCTTTCACAACCCTAATCCTAATAATATGGCATTATAGTGGGTAGAATCTTTAGTTTTTCCTACTTACTGCATTTCACCTATTGAATGTAATTACATCGAACTTCACTAGGGTAGGAAAGTAAGCCCCATTCCTTCCTCTATTATAATATAAAATGAGGAAGAAAATTCATCAGGAAAAGGAGATGAGAGTCAATGTTCTATAGGGAAACAACTGGTTGTAACAACTCATGATGTACAAAGTGTTGAAACCATGGATGTGACTGTAACAACTAGTAGTGCCCCAGTAAAATCCAACACTGCTCCTATAACATCAAAAGTCACTGTAATAGGATATGTTTCTCACAATGTGATACCTGTAACAACTACTAGAAAAGAGACTTCTTTGAGTCCACCTTATCTATAAATATTGAATGAGGCTAAATATGTGCTCCAAGTTGAGTTTGACCTTTAATAAAGTTTAAAATATTGCATGTTTAGATTCCTTTTCTTCAAGCAATTTAGGATGTACTTATTTATGCTAAGATAGTTAAAGAGATGTGTGTTAAAAAGGCATGTACGAGACCATGGGACCCTCCTACTATGCATGTTATTAACAAACTATTTGATTTAATATTAGGAAATAATGTGCCTACCGAGTATGAGGACCCTGGGAACCACAATGTAACAGTAACTATTGGTGGAATGATTCTTCCTAATACCTTAATTGATTTAGGAGCTACCATCAATATCATTACTAAGGAAACAATAGGACTACTTGGGATGACTAATTTAATATCAACTCCTACTATTTTAGAATTCGTTGATAGGTCTAATATTTGACCAAAATTTTGAAGAATGTAAGTACGTTCAGTCTTCATATTCAAATCAAAGAATGAAAAAGAAATTATTATTCTTATTATTCTTATTATGACTTATTAAAGCATGGGCTTCATACTTGGGTCATTATTTTATAGGTAAAAGTCCCCATTGATGACTTCTAGGTTTTATACTTTGATTCAATTTCCATTTAATGAGATCCTTCTTGTTGGAAATAATACTGAGAGGGGGGGTGAATCAGTATTATTAAATCAATTATTTTTCATTTCACAGTCAGATTTGTATACGCTACTTCAGATATGGTAACATGCGTATATACGCTACTGTGTCTAAAGAAACCAGTGTATATCAGAAAACTTAAGATTCATTAATTGTTGATCTTTAATCAGTGCATCAGGACTTCATTGATCATAAGAACAGTAAGCAGGAGCAATAAAACAAAATAGATCATCACACACATGGACACAAAGATATAAGGTGGAAAACCAATGTGGGTGAAAACCACCTACTACAATTCGTCTCTATCTTATTTTAATTAGAAAACTTCTTTTACAATGATTCTGTACTAGTGTATTCTTATACCAGTACGCAGGCTGCTACCTGTAGAAGGCTACAACCTTCTCTCGTTCTCCAGCTTCTCCTGGAAGGGAGCCACAACCCCCTTAGCTCTTGTACTAACTGAGGTACCAGTATGTAGGTGTTGACCTACAAAAGGCTACAACCTTCTCTTTTCTTCCAGGGACCAAATTTCATAAATTTTCAGACTAGATCCATGAATAACATCAATCAAGTATATCTACATCAACCAATCTCTTTTGCACCAAACAAAACTGAATCAAATAGTCACTTCTCTGAATGCTGTACCTAGAAAATAGTAACAGTAACCAGACACCAATTCTGAAGCCAGAACACTGCAGCAATAAACAGAAGTAGCTAAAACATATATCAAGAGACGTACGCTACTTCAATGTGTACAACCTGCATGCATACTCTTCTGAATCAAGGCCAACCTGTGTATATGCTATTTTGATTCACAGAACCAGCGTGTATACCGCCTTTGCTTCGCTGAACCTGCGTACATATCTATAAAAGATAATTCATCCTTTTCACTTATTCAGACATCAGTTATACCTAGATTATCAGATTTATAGATCAAGTCATGCGCCAAAAATAACAGATCAAAATCACACAAAGATACTACTATTCAAGCCTTAAGATCTTGACCCATCAATAGTACTTATCCTTCTTCTTGTGCTCAGGTTCCTCTTTGATTCAGATCCAGCTATGCACCATAACCCAAATGACCAGTATTTCAGATTTAGCTCTTCATCAGATATTCAATGCTTAAGTCAATATCCATGCCTAATGATCTCCTTCCCCTTTTATAGTCTTAGGCCTTACAATACCATGGTCCAAAACCATAAAGAATCAATACCTTGGATCAAATACCTGGGTTCAACACTTCTGACGAGATACTATGGTCCAAAACCATAGGTCCAAATACCAAGGACTAAATACCATGGACCAAAAATAAGTTTTCCCATACGTACGTGCTTTTTCATGCATGAAAGTGCGTGCATACACATAAGCAACTTTTGAATGGCAATCTCATGTGTATACGCAACTTCGTCAAAGGACACCTACATATTTCTCTTTTCTTTCATTCTAAGAGCCTGAACAGTGATCTGCCATCTGAATGAGTTGCCATCAAGGACAACACATGTGTCATTGTGCCAAACCTATGTCATAATGCCAACAATCTCCCCCTTTGGACCCAATGGCAACCCCAAGTCACTCAAAGTCATTCTCCCCATTTGACATCAAGGGCAAAGGGTTATGTTCCGCCTGAGTTGATGTTGAAATCTCTGCTCTGCTGTGTTGTCCATGCTCCCCCTGACTGTAGGCAAGGTCTGCAAGAAGATGTGCTACAAGAAGATACATGACTTTATACATCATAAATGACCTTCCTACCATCAAAGACTCATACATACATCCATCTCCCAACCAAGTGGGGATATACCAAAATTTTACATAAGATAAAACAAGAACATTACATTATCCATCCTAGGCATAGTGGGGAAACCAAGGTAGGTCGTTACATGACCTTAATAAGAAAAGAAATACATGACATAGAGACAAAATATCTATAACCAGACTATGATAGCTATCAACAACTATCATTAGCAACATCTGTCATTCATCATTCAGATAAGCAACCATGTTCTCCTTCTGCACCTGTTCCCCCTGAAACCAGAACACTGTGATCTTGAACCAAGATCTTCTAGGATAATGCCAACAATGCATTATTAGAAGAATATATATGCTCCCCCTGAACCTATGCCAGATGGTCTCTGTCAGAACCATATCAAACTCCTTTCATCCTGAGCGTAGCCCAGTGTTTGTCTTCAAACCAACATATACGCAACTGTATCCACATAAACCAGCGTATGTACGCATATTCTTCTCATTAAACTCGCGTACAACTACTTTTCTCTTAAACAGACAAGTTTCAACATCAAGATGATGCATCAAGTACTCCCAGCTTTTGTCTGAGGTATTAAAATGTCTCCATGGGCAGTGGTTTGGTGAGTATATCAGCAACCTGTTCCTTGGAGGGAACATACTCCAATTTGACCTTATGTTCAAGCACTTGTTCTCGGAGAAAATGATATTTGATAGGTATGTGCTTGGTCTTTGAATGCATGACTGGATTTTTTGAAATGCTAATTGCACTTGTATTATCACATAAAATAGAGATAGGTGGAGTACAAGTGATTTGAAAACCTTGAAAAATTTGCATCATCCAAAGGAGTTGTGTTCAGCAAGATGCAACAGCCACACATTCTGCTTTAGCTCTAGATAAAGCAATCGAACTTTGCTTCTTGTTGAACCAAGAGACTAATTTGGAACCCATAAATAATGCACCACCACTAGTGCTTTTTCTGTCATCCACGCTTCCTGCCCAATCTGCATCTGTATATGCATGAAGTGTGAGATATGTATCACTAGGATACCATAAGCCATAGTTTTGTGTCCCTTGAAGATATTTGAAGATTCTTTTAACTTCCTGAAGGTGTGCTTCTTTCGGATTTGCCTGGAATCTTCCAACTATTCCCACTGCATGCATGATGTCTGGTCGGGTAAATGTCAGATAGTGTAGACTACCAATCATGGATCTATAGGTTGGTTGATGTACTGTTGTTGAATCATCATTGGCGCTGAGGCTGCATCCTCTTACCATAGGGGTACATACTGGTTTTGAATCTTCCATGCCATATTTCTTCAAGATCTCCTTGAAGTACTTGGTTTGTGACAAAAAGATACTGTCTTTATTTTGTTGGACTTGTAAACCAAGAAAATATGTCAGTTCACCAAGCAAGGACATTTCAAACTCTTTCTACATTAGCAAAGAAAAATTTTGACTCATGGCTTCTTCATTGCTACCAAAGATGATATCATCAACATACACAACAAGTATTAGCAAATTATCATTATCAATTTTTGCATATAAATTGCTATCTGCTGACCCTTTTGAAAAACCTTGTTGATGGAGTTATTTGTCTAGATGATAATACCAAGCCCTTGGAGCCTGTTTAAGACCATAGAGTGCCTTCTTAAGTCTGCATACAAGTTTTGGATCATTTCCAAGGATGAATCCATCTGGTTGCTCAATATACACTTCTTCTTCCAAGTCTCCATTTAAAAAGGCAGATTTCACATCCATTTGAAAAACTTTGAACTTCTGAATGCTAGAAAGAGAAAGGAACATTCTAATGGCCTCAAGTCTAGCAACTGGTGCAAAAGTTTCTTCAAAGTCTATACCTTCTTGTTGAGCATACCCTTTACAAACAAGTCTGGCCTTGTTTCTAATAACTTCTCCATTTTCATTCAGCTTGTTTTTGAATATGCATTTTGTCCCTATGACATTTTTATCTTTTGGTCTAGGAACCAACTCCCAAGTGTTGTTCGTTTCAATATGCTCAAGCTCTTCATCCATGGTCTTGACCCAGCATTCATCTTTGCATGCTTCTCTTACATTTTGTGGTTCAGTGGAGGAGAGCAATGCTAGATAGCTTGAAGCTTCAAAAATACTTCTTGTTTGTACACCTGCCTCTTTCTGCCCCAAAATTTGAGTCTTTGGATGATTCTTCTGGATGTACCTAGATGGGGTTTTTTCTTCCACCCTTATCTGTTCTTTTGGTGCCTCATAGGTTTCTTCTTCTTCATCATAACTCTGATTTGATGTTGAAGGATAGTCCTCATCTTCTTTGAAATCTTCGGATTTTACTTGCCTTGGAGTGTTTCCTTCTTCATCAATCACTACATCAATACTTTCAACAATTTTTCGAAGTCTTTTATTGTACCACTTATATCCTTTGCTATGGGGAGAGTAACCAAGAAGAATGCCTTCATCTTCTCTTGGCTCAAACTTGCCAGGGTTTTCATCAGTCCTTTTGATGTAACATTTGCTTCCAAAAATTTTGAAGTATCTTACCGTAGGAGTCTTACCATACCAAAGTTCATGAGGAGTTTGAGTGTTGTTCAGCCGGACGTTTGTCCTACTCAGAATAGTGACGGCAGCAAATGCAGCTTCACCCCAGAAGGTTGCAGGAGTTTCAGACTCATCAAGCATAGCTCAAGCCATTTGTTGAACTATTCTGCTCATCCTTTCTACTACTCCATTATGCTAAGGAGTCCTAGTAGTAGAGAATTCCCTTCTTATTCCATGTTCTTCACAAAAATCAAAAAATTCATTCGAGGTAAATTCCCACCTCTGTTAGACCTGAGGCATTTGATTCTGCGATCTGACTTGTTTTCAACCAAGGCTTTGAATGCTTTGAACTTTTCGAAAGCTTCGTCTTTATCCTTCATAAGTCCTATCCAGCACATCCTAGAAATGTCATCAATGAACAATATAAAGTATTCTTCTCCTCGAGGTGACCTTTTCCTAGAAGGACCACATACATTAGTATGGAAAAGTTCAAGTGGCCTACTAGTTGATCCTTCCTTCTCAGGGAAATTAGTTCTGGTTTGCTTCCCAAACTGACATGATTTGCATATTGTATTTTCTGGAATTCTGATGTCAACGAGATCACGAACCCCCTGATATTTTCATGCTTTCCTTATTTGAGAGAAGATTAGATGCCCCAATCTTCTGTGCCATAACCAGTGTTCATCATTCTTGCTTAGATAGCATTATTGTTGTCCTCCCTTGAGTATGTATAAATTATTTGGTGTTCTTATGCCTTTGATCATTGTTTCTCCTGTATCAAGCTCATGAACAATACATCCATTTGATCGAAATATTACCTCATTTCCTTGATCACACATTTGACTGAAACTTAATAGATTATGCTTTAAGCCATCAACATACATAACATTCCCAGCTTTGACCTTTTCTTTCAAAAGAATAGAACCTTTACCTTTTATGAATGCAGGAGTGTCATTTCCAAATGAGACCTTCTTTTCCTTTTCTAAAGCACTATATGATTGAAGTTTTTCTTTATCACCTGTCATATGTTTTGAGCATCCACTGTTGATGTACCACTGGTTTTCCTGCCCTTCCGCATATAAGGCTATACCACATCTTTCTGGTTGCGGTTCTTTCTTTCTCCATGTTTTGGGGCTCAATGAAGCTTGCTCCTTCTGAGTTGTTTGCCGAAACCTACTCCTACATTCAGAATCTTTATGACCAAAGTTGTTACAAATAGAAAATTCTATTTCATTTTCAAGAGTAGAAAGTTATTGTAGGTTCTTTTCATGATTCCAATCACAGTCCTTTAATTTCATGCTTCTCTGGTCATGATGGTCTTGTAGGCAACACATTGAGCTTCTTTATGTCCAAAGTTATGACAAGAGAAACATTGGCCATTGAAGAAATTCCTGCGATCATCAAACCTTCCATCTAGGTGATTGTAATAGCCATTCGTTCTTGAGGCAAATTGAGAATGATTTACCTGTGGTTGGTTGTAGCTTCTGTTTATCCTTGAAGTAGATTTCCCTCGATTTACCTGATGATCTTCATTGTGCCTTTGTTGTCGATTGTCAACTTGTTCACTTCTCCTTGCTGCTTCAAGATAACTTTTGGAGGTAGATGGCTTTTGTGCTTGAGATATTTCTTCAGTATACCCAAGACCAGTCTTGATTAGAGGAGAACGCTGCACTTTTATAATCTCATCTAAAGTTTCAAATCCTTTAGCAAATCTCAGATTAAGAGCTTTTGTTTTCTCAATGTCCTTTCTAAGTCCCACAATTTCACATTCTAACTTTTCATTGTGTTTTTCCCTTTTAGCAAGTTGGAATGTTAGAGTATCTATAATCATATTCTTTTCTTCTAAACAAATTTTGAGTTTAGAAATTTCTTCATAAAGACCACCATCATCTATGGCATCCAAGAAATCATCATCTTCAAAAGCCATCAAAAGTCTATAATCATTACCTTGTTCATCTTCATCACTATTTGAAAATCCATCACTGTCTTCATGTGTGTAATAGCTCTTCTTACTTACATTCTATTTTTTGTTCCATCTAACTGGTTTCTTACCTTTTTCAAGCTTATATTTATGAGGACACTTCGTAGCATAGTGATTGACTCTTCCACAAGCAAAACATTTGAAAGGTAGCTTACCTCTGAATCTTCCAGAACCCCGTTGAAGGTTCTTGACAAAATTTCATTCTTCCTCTTCTTCCGGCATCTGTCCTGAGTCATTGTAATCTCCTTTTCTTGAGGCTTTGAATGCGGCTTCTCTCTTTTCTGATGGTCCCCCTTTTCTCATTTTGTAAGTGGTTAGGATTCCATGTAGCTGTGACATGGTAATGCTCTATAGATTCTATTTGTCTTCTATGGCAAAAAATTTTGATTCAAACTTAGAAGACAAAGATCTTAGAACCTTTTCAACCAAAACAACTTCTTTTATTTCTTCACCCAAATTTTTCATACAATTAACAATCTCATCTATACATAGGAAATAGTTAGCCACACTTTCATCATTATGCATTCTGAGATTTTCATATTAAATTCTAAGAGTTTGTAGTTCTGCTCGTTTTACCTGATCATCACCTTCATAGCTCAGAATGATCTTGTCCCACATTTCTTTTGTGGTTTTGAGCTGCATAACCTTGACGAATTCTGATTGAGATAGACTCCCTAATAGAGTATTGACAACCTTTGCATTTGTTTCATACTGCTTCTTACCAGCCGTATCTATAGGAGTTGCTGATGGAAATGTGTATCCTGTTTCCATGATATCCCAGACTTCTGTACCAAGAGATTGAAGATATGCTATGATTCTTACCTTCCAATAGATGAAGTTTCTCCCATCAAAAATTGGTGGCCTGGTCGACGCTTCTTTCTCGTAATTTCTCATGATGATAGATCTTCCTTCAAGCAATCAATCTTCTTCTGAAGGACCTACTATGATACCAATTGTTGGAAATAATACTGAGAGGGGGGGTGAATCAGTATTATTAAATCAATTATTTTTCATTTCACAATCAGATTTGTATACGCTACTTCAGATATGGGAACCTGCGTATGTATGCTACTGTGTCTAAAGAAACCAACGTATATCAGAAAACTTAAGATTCATTAACTATTGATCTTTAATCAGTGCATCAGGACTTCATTGATCATAAGAATAGTAAATAGGAGTAGTAAAATAGAACAGATCATCACACACATGGACACAAAGATATAAGGTGGAAACCCAATGTGGGTTAAAACCACCTGCTGCAATTTGTCTCTATCTTCTTTTAATTAGAAAACTTCTTTTACAATGATTCTGTACTGGTGCAGTCTTATACCAGTACATAGGCTACTACCTGTAGAAGGCTACAACCTTCTCTCGTTCTCCAGCTTCTCCTGGAAGGGAGCTACAACCACCTTAGCTCTTTTACTAGCTGAGATACTAGTATGTAGGTGTTGACGTACAGATGGCTACAACCTTCTCTTTTCTTCCAGGGACCACGTTTCATAAATTTTCAGACTGGATCCATGAATAACATCAATCAAGTATATCTACATCAACCAATCTCTTTTGCACCAAACAAAACTGAATCAAATAGTCACTTCTCTTAATGCTATACCCAGAAAATAGTAACAGTAACCAGACAACAATTCTGAACCCAAAACACTGTAGCAATAAATAGAAGTAGCTAGAACATATATCAAGAGACATACGCTACTTCAATGTGTACAACCTGCATGCATACTCTTCTAAATCAAGTCCAACCTGCGTATACGCTATTCTGATTCACATAACCAGCATGTATACGCGCCTTTGCTTCGCTAAACCTGCGTAAAGATCTATAAAAGATAATTCATCCTTTTCACTTATTCAGACATTAGTTATTACCCAAATTATCAGATTTATAGATCAAGTCATGCGCCAAAAATAACAGATCAATATCACACAAAGATACTACTATTCAAGCCTTAAGATCTTGACCCATCAATAGTACTTATCCTTCTTCTTGTGCTCAAGTTCCTCTTTGATTCAGATCTAGCTATGCACCATAACCCAAATGACCAGTATTTCAGATTTAGCTCTTCATCAAATAGTCAATGCTTAAGTCAATATCCATGCCTAATGATCTCCTTCCCCTTTTATAGTCTTAGGCCTTACAATACCATGGTCCAAAACCATAAAGAATCAATACCTTGGATCAAATACCTGGGTTCAACAATTCTAACAAGATACTATGGTCAAAAACCATATGTCCAAATACCAAGGACTAAATACCATGGACCAAAAATAAGTTTTCCCACATGTACGCTCTTTTTCGTGCATGAAAGTGCGTGAATATGCATACATGACTTTTGAACGACAATCCCACGTGTATGCGCGACTTCATCAAAGGACACCTGCGTATATCTCTTTTCTTTCATTCTGAGAGCCTGAATTGTGATCTGCCATCTGAGTGAGTTTCCATCAAGGACAACACCTGTGTCATTGTGCCAAACCTGTGTCATAATGCCAACACTTCTTGGGATTTTGTATCAGGTAAAAATAAGTATTATTGAGTCAAAAATGTAATTTCTCACCTCCACACCAAGACGGCCCTAGCCTGATGAAGTCAGCCTATAAGAGGATAATTTGACCCATATAAGAGGCTATATATAGAAGAGAAGTTCTATCTATTTGAACATCAACTCAACAAGCTCAATACACATCAAAGAAGTGTAGAAAAAGAGCGAAGTTAAAGGAGATGAAGGAAGAAGTGCAAGTCGAAGTTTCTTGTCTATCTCCCTCTCTATATTTTATGTGAGGTTAGTGGGATATTTTCTTTCTCTAAGTTCTTCTACTTGGAGAGTCGAAATTCTCAATTTTTGGATCAAAGATTATGCTACAAGAAGGTCAACATTCTGGATTTATTAGGTCGAAGTGTTGTTGCTGCAGGGTCAAAGATCCAGATCAAAGTTCCTAGAAGGAAGGTTTGACTTGGTAGTTGGAGGAGGTTTGTGTCTAGGTTGAAGAGTCTTGGATTATCTCGTCTTAACTACTGAAGGAAGAAGTTTTACTGTGTTTCCCCTTAGATAGTTGTTTTTCCCTGGAAGAATGCCTACATCTTGTGTCTCTTGTTCTTGTGATGTTCATACACACATAATTTGGTAATTTCTTGATGAAAGATAATATAGTAAATAAATAAAAGAAGCCAACATAATTCACAAGTAATTATCAAGCAAGAGAAATCTAACCCTAAATCTACTAACATTGTTTTCTCAACATGGTATTATAGCTTAAGTTAAGGAAGATTGCAAATCACTCTATTGGATTGAAAGAAAGGACTACTCCCTATATGATAAGATACTTGAAAATGGTATTCAAAATTGCAGGAATTTAGATCAAAATAATCATGTACAACTTATTCAATCAGGTCAAAATAAAAGAGTTTTTGGCTGCACTCACAGGTTCACTCAATGATGACAATGCATGGATTAATGATAGTGGAGCATCAAGACACATGAAAGGATATAGAAAACAAATTCAAACTCTATTAAAGGAACAATATTCTCATGCAGGGGAATTGGGAGACAACAAAATCTATGATGTTAAAGTCTTGGGATCAACTTCTTTGAAGCTAGACAATGGAGAAAAGCTACATCTCAACAATATACTATATGTTCCAAGTTTGAAAAAGAAGTTACTTTCAATTTCTTGCTTAGAAGATAAAGGTGATAGAGTTTCTTTTGTAGATGGAAAGGTTTTGGCTTGGGGTAAATATTCAAGCATTGATAAAGCTAGAGTTATTAGAATTCGTAATAGCATCATCTGCTCAAGCCCTAGTTCACATGGAAATCAATCCCATTGAACTATGGAATAGAAGATAATTACATTTACATTACAAGGTTCCCTCTCTCAAAAAATTGGTAAATGGCATTCCCAATATTAAAGAATATTGTGAAGGAATATGCAAGGGATGTGCCTTGGGAGAATACAAGGAAACTATTTACAAGAAGTGAAACAAGGTCTAAAGAAATACTGGATCTTATCCATTCATATGTGTGTGGGCCTATGTCTAACAAATCACTTGGAGGTCATATTTATTATGTAACCTTCAATCATGATCACTCTTTAAAGTCGTGGATCTATATACTCAAAACAAAGGACAAAGTATTTGAAAAGTTCAAGTAATTTAGGTCTAAAGTAGAAACCTTAACCAAAAGAAGAATAAAGACTTTGAGATCCAATAATGGTGGAGAATACACTTCAAAAGAAATAATTTCATATTGCGAAGAAGAAGGAATTAAGATTTAGCTCATTGTTCCCTACAATCCCGAACAAAATAGAGTTGAAGAAAAGAAAAATAGAACACTTGAACAATGTATACGAACAATGACATTTGATCAAGATATTCCTAAATTTTTATGGGGGGAGCTACAATAACAATTGTATATATATAACAGATATCCTCATAGAATCCTTGTTAACATGACACTCAAAGAAGCATTCACAGGAAGGAATCCATGTGTGGACCATCTCTGAATCTTTGAATGTCCCGCCTATGCTTAGTAAGAGGAGTAAAAGGTGTTTGTCATAGTATGTTACCTAATGTGGTCTAATTGGAGGAAAAAGAAGTAATTTTTACGAAATTACTATGCAAGGGCTTGATGGAGAAAACCATGAGAGAATATATGGGTTTTTCCACCTCCTTAACTCTCTAATTGGGCTTGGGATCACATCATCCTCTCTCGCCAGCTTGAATTCATTGATAGTCGAGTGACTCCTAGTCGATGAGAAGCTCAAGAAGTACAATATCCACCATTTCTGAGATAAAGGAGGCAATCATTCCTACTTTCAAGGGAGTTTTTATCAACTTCCCTTTTGTATATATAAACAAGAAGAAAATATCATTAGGATTCGAAGTTTTTGTTCAACTAGTTGTAGGCATTGAGCTTGAAGATTGACATTATCACTTTGAACTTTTATGTGATGTATGAGACCTGTACTTTTTGATAATGAGAAGTTGGATTTTAAGATGCATATGAGTTATTTTCAGAGGGCTGAGACCCTTGGGTTTGGGCCCAACCTACCGGCTTTTGGAACTCTTCTTGTACTTATATTTTCTTCTTGATTCCAAGAAGTTCATATTTTCTTTCAGTTCAGTAGAGATTAATCTATAAAAACCTGTGGTTGCAAACTTCTATATCACATCTCTTCTGGGAGAATGAGTGGAAGGATTCACAGCCTCAGTCCAAAAATATTATGTTTAGGATTTCTCGAAAACAGATGAATGTTAGTTGTTCTTATTTAGATTTTATTTTTGTTGCTTAGAACTCATTTTAGTGATTATATTAGTGTTATGGCATAAAATAGATGTTATTATCAATGATAAATGTATGTATGCATATGATTGATTGCAGGATTATTTTGATCTACATGGAAGGACACCTTTACCACCTCCACCTTCAAATCCTTCATCTTATATTTCCACCCTCCATTTTGTCCCAAAACTCTGTTTTCATAAATCATTTTTCCTAGTAATCTTAGGACAACGTGAGCATTGATCCTAGTGCCAGACATATCTCTTAGAGGTCCTAACCATGGCTAGAGGGCTCAACCCAACCTCCCTTCTTTTTCTTCAACATCTATACACCTATCCATACCCTCAAGGCATCATTTTCATCCTCAAAAGCCACTCAGAACCCCTCCTGTAGCATTACAGGCCCTCTCGTAACAATACAAGACCTCCTCTAGCAGCCACCTGGAGCAAGTTTGTAGCACCACTTTCCTTCATTAGTTTTGATGACCACTACAACTTGATCTAATTCAATATGAATAATGACTCCCAGCTATGATTTTATCATCAGGGCAAGCTTCTAGGCCACTCCAACCATTCCTTTTCTTCACTGTAAAACCAAGTAAAATTAGTTTTTTTTCACAAGTATGATGCAAGTAGGCTACTTATTTTCAAGCAAGTGTGAACTAGGTAGAAGATACATGCAATTATGATTAGTATTTTGATGAATTATGCAAGATAAAATAGATTCCTTTCTACAGGTATATTTGGTAGCTTGATGAATTTTGCAAGATAAAATAGCTTTCTTTTTGCAAGTATACTACCCTCTGTCCTTCCATGAATTCATTAATTAACATCTACAAGTTGATTAAATGGATTTCATAGATAGAATTAGTTTTCAATTATACCTTTAGCAACAAGCTCTGATTTCAATTCAATAGGAGGAATGGCCTCTCAGCACTTTGATCTAATATCATGACTGAGGGTGGCATGAGTAGAATCCAATTTGTTGTGCATATAGCACTACCACCTATAATTTTGTACAAACCCTGGGTTGATAATTTGAGTTGAGGAGCCCTTGGGAGTTGCAACATTCTTGGTGCAATACCAGGGCTCACTAGCAGGCATTGGCGAGCGAGAGTTGGGCACCAAAATCTAACGCTGGGCATGCAAGTTGATCTGACGACCCACAATGCCCCATACCATCGACCTGCACGAGGGTTAACCTGACCATCAAGTGCAAAGTGAGACACATGAAAGCCCCATGCTTCCCTCAGACGCCTCTAGAAATTTCAAATGTCAGTCCAACGACGACGTTAAGGGTGTCACATGAGCATTCCTCACAGGTTTCTCCGCCACATCAACTAACCACACCAACCTCCTTCCATGCCAAACCCTATGCCATATCACCCTGCCCAGTCACCTTGACTACCAACCATTGCTTGCCACGTGGTACAACCCTAGTGAAAGATGGAAAGCCGACCTATCATGCCCACATCAATATGATGTCAACATGAATTCCACCTTAAATTTTGCACCCAATAATTTCTAGCCATGTGTCAAGCCAAAGTTTTTATATAAAAGGGTTTAGGGGCCCATTTTCTGATTATTATGTCTTATTTAGCCTCCATCTCAAACTGGGAGCACCTATGAGTTTAACTTACCCATTTCTGTGCTCTCCAAGCCAACATTCACATTTCTATACTAGCAATTAACCCTTTGTGAATTTCACCTGCAAAAGTGCTCAGTGCAACAAAATTGGGAATAATTTGAGTTTTAAAACAAGCACTAACCCTTCCTCGTGAAGAAACACGTGCCTCACTTGAAAAATCACTATCTGGGTGAATAAAACTCCTATTTTTGTCAAATTAGTTTTATAATCCTCATCAAGAACCAATTTCACCTTGGAATTTTCCAAATTCAAGTTCAAATTATTCAAAAACCTTTAATTTGACATTTTCAAACACCAACCAGTCCCATGAGTCAAAAATTTTAAATAAGCTTCACTCCACCTCACTGTAAAATCTCCTTTAGCCACATGATGCTTACTCATTGGTTGGTCAATCCCATTTGTAAATATCACCTTTGTCAATTTCTCACTCCTCAGTCAACTAGCCCCCTTTCAGTAAATTCCATATTCCTCATGACCACCTCTTCCACTCCAAGCTCTTCTAATGTCTCAATGGTTGAGAAATCCAAATACCCTAAATTTTATGATGGTGATGCAAATGTCTGAGACTTCCCCACCATTTTTTGGGTCATATCTCTAGGAGAAATTATTTCTCCAAGATGGTCCTAAGCGGTGGCCAGCATACCTCTTTAGGATGTTACCTTTGGACCTTAGTCTTATGGGATCTCTTTTACTAACCTTTGAGTTATAAGGATGGTATTTCATGGGAAACCCTGATTTTGGTTGCGTGGTCCCACTCCCTCATCCACATATATCACTCCCCCTCCATTCATTATAACCGCATTTCATCATTTTTCCCACCTAGGTCCACATTCATTCACTAGGTCCACATAGGGTTATCCTACCCTTCCCCTTACCCACACCTTAGCTCAAGCATGGAATGATGCCCTAGAGGTTGATGCAGCTAAAAAAAAAAGTAAAAACATAATTGGACACATTCAACAAGAAAATGTACCACAAAATGAAAAATATGGTCGGGACAAACACATTTAGCACATGGGAAAAATCCAATGCATGAGCTCTACCCCATTCCCATGGTCATAACCCTGGCTGCTATAGGCCCTAAATGAGCCTCCTCTATCATTAAGGAACCCATGATTGTCCCAGCCCCTAGTGGGAAATGAACTGTGCCACCTCAAAGGGATTATGCACTACTATACCTTACACATCATGATATTATTCCTTGAGCCTTGAGCATTTAATTAAAGAAAAATCATAAAATGAAAAAGGAATATGAAGAAATGTGGAAAAATCAAGGTCGGGGTATCTCATGCACCACAATTTCTCCCTCCTATACATTATATACCCAAGTGTGGGCTTCCGCTTTATTAGATACGCTTGTACCTTAGTGTGTGACTTAGGATTTCCCCCTCCATCCCCTACTTTGTTCCATCACTTTATCACATGCCACAACCATTTGAAGGATTTAACTTGGACATATCATCCCCATTAAAAGTAGAAAGAACCTAATAGAGTACTTGGTTAACCCCCTGTAGAGCTTGGAAACATTAGCACACGCCAAAGCTCACTATGTAAGGGCATGTCATTATGAAGTGCACACTTGTTATCCATGCTTTGTAAGCTCTTTAACTTGATTTCTTTAAATGACTTGTTGTGCTGGAAGGCAAGGAGACACATTGGATCTTATGCAGGATTGCAGATGGTCTCCATTTTAGGTTTGGTCCCCCTATACGGGGTCCTAACTCTGTAGTGGGATACATTGGCACATGTAGGGTGTATATAGAGAGCCGTGGGATTCCACAACAGTAGAAAAGATCCCATGGATGCCCAAATATGTTAAGAAATTGCTTGAGTTTCATCTATTGGATGAGGAAGATGCACCTAGTTCACCATACCCAGTTGACCACACAGTTCTATCATGCACATGATAGATGACCCAGGACCTTTAGGATGGTGTGACATCACCTATACCATCATTTTCTCCCTTTCATATGGTCTACATACATATTTGATATATCTAGAGACCCATGAGGTCACTTGTGCGCCCCCACACCCATTGGGAGCACCACAGGTTTATTATTTGGAAAACAATAAACCAACCCCTTGTCCACTACTTTTGGGAGTCCTATTTAATATTTTGGCACCTATGGACTTCATCAAGCATCTTAGAAGGCCCAACAACATGTATTATTGATCATTTGACCTCTTGAGAGGCTTATTCTTTTATTTATGAGCTAGTTTGGTGGGTTTGTCACCGAAAGTTAGTTATTTTGCACATTATTTTATTTTAGGGGCTAATGTAGACCTAATTAGATAAATAAAATTCATTAGAAGTGTATAAATACAAGTTATATGAATCCATTTTAGAATCATCACTTGGATTGGATCATATATTCTTGTAATATTTTCGTTATCTTTTGAGGATGAGATTTCTGTAATGAATTTCGATGTTTGGATAATCTTCTTTGTCTTGGAGCTTCTATGATTGGAAAATCTTGGTGATGGGATATATTATCCTTACATGTAAGTAATTCTTTAATGTTATTTTTGTTATTTATCTTGCAACAATCATGATGTTTGGATTTTCGCTATTCTACGATTAATTTGTTGCTTTGCTTGGAACAAAATTATGGAAATCTCATCTCCAAAGAATGTTGTATCATGTATGGGCCATGTTTGAATGAATGAATGTTACTAGTCTTCCTCATTGAATTTTGCTTGAAAAGTCACCAAATATTGCTAAACGAAGTATAAATTACCTTGAAGTTGCTTCCATCAAGCCCTAGAGCCTAGCGAAGTTGTGTTTAGGCCTCCTTGACAAGAGGGAATCAATATAAACCTTGAATATTCCATGACTCCATCTCTCCCAAAGTAAAAAATCACTGGTCCCCTATAGGTGATCACCTTAAAGCATGTTTTTCTCACCTCCTCTCTTTCTTTCTAGGCCTAGCCTACAAAGGTCACCTAGGGCATCACTTATCTCACAATCTAGTCATCCAAATACTTAAATTTTTTGTCCACAATTGCGTTGGAGTTTTCTCTAGAGTCCCACCAAATTTCAAGCAAATCAAATGGTGAGATCCTGAGATATTGCAAGCCCTAGCTCGAGGATCGTATCTTGCCCTAAGTTAGCTTTGGCTAGTGAACTCATTGGGATTATTGCATCAAATTCAAAGAAACATTATCCTCTAATCCATTTCTCCCCCTTGTTGGGAATGGGATGCCCCAAGGATAGTTTTGGGGCTAAAAGCCCATGTTTTGGGTCAAATTCTATAAGAAAAATGTAAAGTCTCCGCATTTTGTGGTCGCAGAGTGCGAAGGTGTCATGAGTCATAAAGGGTTGTCTGCTCTTATTTTTGTAAAGTAAAGTCGGCTGTAAAAGATCTACCCATCGTCCATAGACCATGGGATTGTATAAAATAACTAAGTAAGCTCTAAGTAGTTCAGAAGTCGTTAAGATAATCATAGCTCTGAAGTAAGAAGTCTAAGTTTTGTGTCATAGCGTAGGTAGAGGCTCTATAGCTGAGTGTGCAGAGGCCTAGGGTGGAAGTTTGTAGCTGAGTGCGCAGACCCCTACAGTTGTGTGCATAGGATAGATAGAGTCTGTAATCACTTGAAGATATCAATAAAGAGAGGTATCCTGCAAATTCTGTGTCTTTGTTCTGGTTAATTCATTTTGTCTTTTTATGTATGAATTTCATTTATAATGTTTATATGATGCGCGAATGTATGTAATTATGTTGGTTAAGTGAATGTAAGTAAGAACATCTGTTTACACAGTGATAACTATAATTGTTTAATAAGATAAGTAAGCCACTTAGAGTAGATTGGGAATCTGCATGGTACACTGCCCTAGCAGTGTGAAAGGACCTGAGCCGCAGGTTAGGGCTACGTGAAGGTCAATCGTACCTTTTTGCGGAGGTACTGAAGGGCAGAATAGAGGGATAGTCTGGCAAGCCCTAGAACTAAGTGACCTGTGCGAAGGTAGCAATAGAAGGAATAAACTGAGATCACAACCATCTAAGGGTATGGAAACTTGGTTCCAGAATCCCCCCATACTTCTTCAGGTGAGACTTCGAACTGCGCTCCGCGGGCTAATGTCAAAAGGGCCAGTAGTGTAGGGATTTATTTGGCTAACTAACGTTGAACCTGGGTCAGGCCCCAATAAGCCAACAAATAGTTGCGTTGTCAGGAAGGGAATCTTCATAAGAGATGTGTGATGTCGTATCACTGGAATCCAACTAAGAAAGATATTAGAGATTGATTGGATAGGAAGATCCACGAATTCGTGGTGCAGGATAACAGAAACCCACGACTGACAAAGGAACAGTGGCTGGACAGGTACCTATATACAGAGATCCACGAGATTTTTTTCTGCTCCTTTCTATCTAAGCTATACAAGTGGATCACGAAGCTAGTAGATAGCCAAGGAAGGTGGAGACTTGATGGTCCTATTATTTGGACCCCAGAGCTAGTATAAATATTGGAAGCATCGGAGGATAAGATCGCCCGCATTGTCAATCATTGGCTCGATCGTGTCATAGGAGTATTTGTAACCGAATTCACCGTCGACACCTCAGTCAGTTACAGGGAGGTAGAGCCATGCTTTTTCAAAAGTCCACAAGGTAAGTACTTGAAATATTTGAATACAGGATTAAAATGTTATTGTGCGAAAAGTAGGTTATCCAGTTGCCTTGATGTTTGGAGCTACGCGAAGCAGAAAAACTTATAGGAACAAAGGGAGAAAGGGTCTTGAATATAGTCCATTGGTTTAACCTCCATAGGGTGACGAAGAAGGAGTAGCGTAGGCTTCTCTGCAAAGTGTTATTCAGTTAATAATACAAGGGTCTCCGTGATTGCCAACTCCACCCACACCACCTCCAACTTCACCACCATCACCTGCGACTTCACCCATACCACCTCCACCTCCACCATAGTTCAATATGGAAAATTTAGTGAAGCTGGCTTTGTTCAAAGGCTTGAGAAATGAGGACCCAGACCAGTTACGATTTGTCGTGAAAGCCATATGGGAAGCTAAGGGTGTTACAGATGATCACATGAAGAAGGCGACATTGGTTAGTGCTCCGTAGGATCACGCACTAACCTGGTATATCAGGTACTCTCATGATAACTCGAATGTTGGAGTGGAAGACATCTAGATAATATTGAATAGAGAATTCAGTAGGCCTAAATCTAAGGCATAGTCGATTGTGGGGTTCAAGGAAATTGGGATGTAACCAAGTGAAACCCCTTGGGAATTAGATCATAGATTGAAGTGCTAAATCCATGAAGCTAACATGAACTTAACAGACGGACAACATCGCGAGTGGTTTGTGGCTTCTCTCCTACCACACCTAAGGGTTGCGTTGTCACAAAAAAATATAACGACTCAGGTAGAGGCCTTGGAGATTGCAATGAGACTGCATGAAACACCGATGCAGGATCCAAATCTGGGGGTTCAACAGATCCATGCACAGTTGAAAAACCATTGCCTTGAGATGAAAAGTTTGAAGCATGGCACGATAGTTCAACTAGAGGTGCACGAAGAGGTATGTTGCCTGAAATGGAAGGGTCAAGGGCATGAAAAAGACCATTGCCCGGTCTTTGTGAACTACATTGCAGGAGGGGGAACAATGCCTTTGAGGCCAGAAGCTCAAGCAGGATCGAGCGTGAGGCCTACATTGTGGTGCGCTATATGTTAGGTAGTAGGAAAAAATGCCATGGATAAATGTCATTTGCTGCAGAAGTTTGTACAGACACCACAACAACCGTTCTCCAACTTTTGTAGGTCGGTAGGGCATGACGAGTGTAATTTCAGAAGTTATGAATTGATGATGGATAGAACTCCCACCTATAGGGTTCAGGCAGAAACATGTCCCCCTGAGTAGAGCGCAGGGATGGCACGAACAGACTTTCAGGGGCGCGAACGAGGACAAGGCGGAGGAGGACCTAGAAAAGGTCGGGGACAACTGATCTGCTACAATTGTGTAGGGCCAGGACACTACGTCCATGATTGCACTAACCCAACATGTCCATCATGCAAGTATTGCACTCTGTTTGATCATGAAATGGAAGACTATCCTACGCTGATAGCAAGGATACGTGACAAAGGGGCGCTACCACCTCGCCCGACATAGAACCTACAGATGATGAGGTCTGAGCCATGCTAAGAGGATCCAAACGTGAATATAGTGCTCCGAAGTGGAATCACAATAGTAGATGACAAGGAGAAACAACGTGAAGATAGTACATGGGTTTGCAAAGCTCCGACGAAAGAGGTTGAGTTCGATTTGGAGCACGCATGTGAAACATTCATGGAAGCAAAGAAGAGATTTACTGAGGCCTCCACCTCAGGAAGCAAGGATAAGCCTAATGAGGAGATGGACCCTTTTATGCTTACAACCTTTCTAGAGACCTACATGAAGTTACTGATCAATAGCAAGGCTATGAAGGGGTTATAGGATCTCATAAATAGATGCGCTGGAAATGATCTGAGTGAGTCGTGCGTAGTATGAAAGATTGGTAAGCATAAAACAAGGATAGGACGAGAGATGAGATTGACTGTGCAATTAGGAGAGTATGAAATGGATCAGGTTATTTTGGACCCGTGGTCAGATGTGAACGTTTTACCGAAGTAGACTTGGGAACGGATGGGGAGACCCACACTACAATGGTCTCTGATTCAGCTAAGAATGGCGAACCAGCAGAAGATCACTCCCATGGGGTAGCTGCAGGGGGTGACTATAGATATTGAAGGTGCAAGTGCATTAGCTGACTCCTTGGAATTGATTGAGCTACTGATATGAACGGAGTAATCAACCTAAATAAGTGAAAAATGATATTTGAAAAGAAATCGCTCTGCTTAATAGGACCCCTAAATCCTGCTGAAGGATCGCGCTATACTGAGCCAGTCCTCGATTATGATATAAATGACGATCTGGACTGTATCTACAAGATAACAACGCGAGACCAAGATTGGGTGAATCCAACAGCGGATGGACAAATTACATGGGATCACGAGAGTTACTACACCTCGGAATTTGATGAAGAATTAGAGCATTGGCAGAATCAGTTACATGAAGTAACTACACTAAGCTGCAACATGATGACCTGGTCGCTGCGCTGTGTGTCGTCAGAGGTAAGAAATCTGCCTACTTATGATGGCCTAAATGATGTAGATATCTTTTTGGATGCATTTGAGAGGGAGGTACCAGAAAGCAGCGCTTCAAAGCATTGCACTAGGCACTGCATGCTACGCCCAAAAGATGGTGGGTACACATAAGGGAAGCTTTGATGATTGGAGCGAATGTAGGAGGATGATGAGAACATGATTTGGGAAGCCGAAGGTACGAATAATAGAAAAATATGATGGGCAAGATGATTTGTGCATGTACCTAGACAAATGGGCTTAGGATTATGGAAAGAAGCCCCAACCTAGATGGGTGCACTTGTTCTGTCATACCTTGGACGTCGTCTCAATGAACTAGTACGTAGAAACAGAGCTTCGCCATGCTATAGGTGAATGGGATATTTTGGGACAATACCTTCTGGGAGGCCATTTTAAAATGTATATGGACCATTTCATGCTAAAGTACCTGGTCAACAAGCCTGTGTTGGGGGAGAGAATCTGCAGGTGGTTGTTATTGTTCCAGGAGTATGATTTTGAAGTTATTGTGAAGCATGGATGACTAAACATGGGACTAAACCATCTATCGCACATCGAAATAGGGGAAGAGCCCACTAATTTGGAGGAGTGACTACCTAACATGCAGCGATTTGCAGTGCATGTCACAGATGGTCATTTTGAGGATATAATACACTTCCTAACGATAGGGATTACCCCGGAGGGATACACCATCCAACAGAAGGAGTTAGTGGTGCACGCAATAGATTTTTCTATCATTGCTAGGCATCTGTACAAAATGGGTCTGATGAGATATTGTGATGATATGTACCTGAGTTTGAAAGAAGCAGCATCCTCGTGGATGCTCATGGGGGCACCGCAGGAGGACATTATGCAGGGAGAGCAACCGCGCAGAAGATTCTAAGTGAAGGGTTGTGGTGGCCAACCCTCCATCAGGATTCCAAAGCTTACTGCAAAGTGTCTGATGTGTGTCAAAGGACTGGCAAGCCATTGCGGAGGGATGAGATGCCTTTGAATCCACAAATGACATTGCAACCCTTTGTGAAATGGGTGATAGATTTTGTGGGACCCATTCAGCCCAAAGGAAAGATGGGAGTGAGGTACATTATCACCACGACAGAGTATCTGACTCGTTGGGTAGAGGCACAACTTGTGAAGGATTGCACAGGTGCAATTGCTACAAAGTTTCTCTTTGAGTATGTACTGATGCGATTTGGCTATCCAAAGATCTTGATGAGTGATTGTGGTATGCACTTTCTGAATGAAACAATTAGCATGCTAACGGAGGAATTTCAGGTATATCACCAGACAAGCATGCCTTATCACCCGTAGGCTAACATGACAGTGGAAGAATTCAATAAAGTGCTGGAGAACATGCTGACCAAGGTTTGAAACACTCAATGAAGTGATTGGGACCTACGCATACCTATAGTATAATGGGCTTATTGAACGACATACAAGAAGTTGACTGCACAAACACCCTTCAGGATTGTCTATGGTGTTGAAGTGGTAATGCTTATGGAATATATTGTGCCTATTCTACACATAGTGACACTCACATGTATGACGGATCATGGAGCCCTAGAGGAAAGGTTGACATAGCTGGATGAGCTTGAGGAAGAAATATTTCTAGCTAGATTTCACCAAGAGGTCCAAAAGAAGCGCAAAAAATCCTGGCATGATCGACACATTAAGCTCTGCACCTTTAAGGTAAACCACCTGGTTTTGTTATATGACAACAAGTTTGATAAATTTCCAAGGAATTTCGGGATGCACTAGTTAGGGCCTTATGTCATTAAGGAGATTAGCGACGAAGGAGTGGTTCAATTGGTCAAATTGAATGGAGAACCCTTCCCAGGAAAGGTGAATCACAGTTAGTTGAAGCCATACATCAGCGGACCGGCCATGTGACTTCATGAAGGTAGCACAGTCTTAGCGCTCCAGGCAGCTGAAAGGAGGCATGAGGCTATAAACTACACTGCCCGGGTTGGGGAGCTGCGCAATTAGAGGATTCTACAAAGCAAGGAAGTGTCACAGTGTTAGCGGCAATGCGAAGGGAGATGTGCTACCCAGGGAGAAATTGTGCAAGTCGACCAAAGAGTGACCGTTAAAGTCATGGTAGTTTTGACGGCAGAAATGTGGCCAAATGGAATGGGCAACCGACATTTAAGACGAAATGTATAGTGCAGATCCTTGAAAATCTGCCACCAATCCAACATTAATGAATCGAATTTGGAGGGAACAGTCGGATTTGAATTCAAAATTTCCTATAAAGTATAAGTGGTTGTCCAGCAAAAAACACTTGGCATTTTGAGAATTGAGTTGTTGAGCTTTCAGGCACACATGAACCAAGAATTCTTCAAGGCTTTGAAAGAAACTCTAGCATTTGTAAACCTACCAGAGATATCGTGAGCACTATTGGAAAGCATTATGTCGGCACCCACAGAAGCTATAGATACTAGAGTAGAGGAGTCAATGCCGGAAGTTGAGATGGAGGCAAAAGTAGCTCCTCCAGAGGTCGCTAAGGTGCTAGTGAAAGTCCCTAAATCACCGAGAACTCGGAGACCAAAGCTGACACCAACCAAGGAGACCGTGAATGATAAAAAGGGCAAGCTGCCTGCCATACCGATGTGCACATTGCCAAGGTGAAACCCATTAAATCCCATTGCACATGAGAAGGGCAAAGCAATAAATTTGGAGCAGGAGGAGGAAGAAATTGAAGACATCTCGATGGATGATGAGGATGTGGGAGTTGAAGTGGATGAGGTTGAAGCCCAGGGTGCTGACCCTATCACTCGGTTGCCTGAGTATGTCCCTCCCGGCAAGCTGAAGACCAAGCTGCCAAAGGACATCAATGAGAGAAAGACCCCCTTGCAAACCCCTCTGCTATCAGATGAGATTGTTTTTGATAGACTGCACTTGGCGCGGGTGCTGCTGTTAAAACTTAAGGACTGGGACTTGGTTGATCACAAGAAGTTCCCACACCTGGCGACCAAGTAGCTGATGCATGTATCATTGATACAAACACTGGAATGAGCGCATTGGAGCCGCAGAGGTGGCTCATAGGAGTAGACAAGGTAGGGTAGCTAAACCTACTTTGGGTGTCGCACTACAACAACACCCGGTGACAGTATTGGTCATCAAGCAGCTGATGTGCTTGGTGCATGACGGGTGTCTATGGCTGGATGAGCCTATACCAATCATGGATACATTGATTCACAGGATAATACAGTTTCCTTATATAGGAGAGAATCTGGCCATGATATTTGGTGGAAAAGGTGTTGAGCAGGCCCTCATGGAGTCTATGAAAGAAAATTTTAAACTAGTGAAGAAGTCACGCAAATATGCTATATACAGCATCTGCGACCCTGCAGTAAAGTTTTCTATGCAGATTCTAGTAGCGAAATTGATGAGGAAGTGTCATTCCAATGAGGTGCCAGTGCCTGTCATCGCACTAGCAGCTCAGTGCACTGAGGGAGTCCAGTTCAACTAGTCAGACTACCTTTGTGGAGAGTTCCTAGCAAACTGTCGTGAAGTGCAGGAGCTCAGCAAACCATTCCACTATGTGTGGCTCTTGTTGTCAATTGTGCTGGTAGCGTGGGAGCTACCAGAGGACAACCAATTCCCTTCGGCCACACCATACCTTCTAGAAGCAACAAAGTACACTTCATTTTGGGTGACCAAGGACGTGCAATGAGTCAAGTACAACAAGATTTTCTGGATCTTGATGGAGATGAACATCCACATGGCCATCAATCGAAAGCCATGGTTGTCGCCTACGATGTATGCCAACCTACAGGGCTATGAAAAATTTAAAGTAGACTTTCATCATGTATCTATTAGGGCGCAGAAGGACCCTACGCAGAAATGGTACGATTTGCCTTATCTGGCAACGGATGACGCCATTGATGCGGTACTTGATCAATGGCCGACAGAGTGCCATGCTACAATAGAGTTGGCGATGGGATGAAGCAAGTCTACCTCACAGAGAAAGAAGGAGGAGGCCAAGCTAAAGATGACCCAGCTGGCTGAAAAGAGAAAGAAGGAGGCCACTGACAAGGCCGAGGCAGAGCACAATACCGCGCAGTGGGCAGTGAAGTAGATAGGTGGGACAGAGCGAGGCTCTGAAAAAGGCACAAGGTCGCCTTCACCTAAGACAGAGGACGAGATGAATGAGCAAACTGAATAGCATGGCATGGACCCACAAGAGACATCTGCCTGCATCAAGCGCCCAAGGGAGCAGGAGAAAGGAGGGTCTAGGAAGAAATCAAAGGCTACCAAGACATCACTAGATGCTATCACGCTGACAGAGGGCGATTTGCATGATATCGGTGGCACAGTGAGGGATGTTACTGTGGAGGCCCTGCAACAGTTTGAGCAGCAAGAGCAGATAATATTAAGGGCTATCTAGATAGGTTTACAGGATTTGCAGACCCACACATCTCAGGTTGGCAGGGTGTCCACCATCCTTGCTATCAGCACTTCAGAGGCTACCGATATGCTGTGCACAAAGGCCTCCATTGTGATAGTGCTTCCCGATGAAGCACTGACCACATAGAATGAGATTGAAAGGCCCAATGTCAGCACAGTAAATGGAGTAGGGTTGAATCTGGTAGCGCTCCCTGGTGAAGTGCTCCACCTCTTACAAGATGGAGTGATAGCAGAGCTGAGGGCTTGTGAGCACCACACCCTCTACGTGATTAGTGAATAACAGATCAACAACAAGAAGATGGCACTACAGTGAGACTCTTCCATCACCATTGTGACCACGGTGACCAATCAGAACAAGAAAATTATGCAGGTTGTCAAGGAGGCATGTCGAATGGTCCTAGAGTTGGCCATTCCTGAGGAGGAGCCTGTTAGTTCCAGTCTTCACAACCTGTCACCAGGGATCAAAATGGGCTCTTACTATGTCTGGTTTTCAGAGATGTTTTGCACATGATCTTCAGTGCAAATCATATCCTAAGAATTTCCATCAGAATAATCTTAGAAAAATATTTCCAACGGTATATCACACTCCCATAACCGGTTTCTAGATCAGAAGATATGATCGAAATGAATGAGTGATTCTTGCTCATGCATGTTTTAAGGTTAGTTGCTACACACAACGACAAGTTTACTGGAAGATCCGTTTCTGAAATAATGGTAAGGAATTTTTCAAAAGTGAAAGAGGTTTTTGTCCATCACATAAAAAATAACAAAAACCTCCTTCATTTTATGCACAGGTGCTACTATGTGGGAGATATGCAGTGTTTTGAGCCTACATTAAAACAAAGGAAATTTTTCATTTATTTTACTGTTTTAGTCATTTTATTATGGTGCCATATTACAACATATGGAAGGTAATTTTGAGAAACCCAAAGATTTTTTTGTTAACCCCAAGCCATATAATACAAACCTTTTTCAGTTTATTCACAGGTGTCGTGAATTTGGATATGTGACTAGATATTTATAGCTAATTTTCACAGATTTAAATTTTTAATGATTTTCTATTTTAGGGATGATTTTGTGGCACAGATTTCGAGCAACAAGAAACAAATTTCCAAAATTTGAAAGAGTTTTTTCTCCAACATGACCTTATCTACAAAAACCTCTTTCTGTTTTGTAAAAGGCGCTATGGTTTAGGATATATGAATTCATCTTAAACACCTAATTCTAGAAATTTGGTCCAAGTTTAATGTAACTGATTCTATTTTGAAGAAGATGGTTGAGCTCAATTCCCTTAATACAGGGATGAGCTAAATGTATAAATTTTATGAATTTCATAGTGTATAGGTTCAATTTTTGTGGCAAAGAGGCTGTCTTGGCTTTGTGTAAATTTTTTCCTGAATATTATTTTAATAAAGCAGTCTTTTGCCCTTTAGATCTGAGATTCATCATGGTGTTGATGTTTAGTATGTTTTTCCTGTAATTCATTCACACATTATGTTTTTTCTGCCTTGTTACAGCATTATCTAAGTGATATGTTAGGAATTCATCTATAATAATGCTTCTTTCATGATGATTTTGCTGTTAGTTGTAATGGTTGTCTTAGCAGAATTCATCCTTTGCTAGATGCTCTATTGAGCAACCTCGTTATTCTCTTTCATCTAAAGTTGCTACTGCAGATCCATCCTTTGCTTGATGCCTGCAGGGTAGTGGGCTTTCTCCCTTATACTTCTCACATTTACAATCTTCACTTGGTTGAACGTGGCACTTAATTTTCCCCATGTTTGCCGGCATAAACCAATATCGATTCCATAGTCCAAATCATCCTTTCTCTTTCTGTTTCGACCCAAAACCAACAAAATCAACCAAAAACCCTAGAGCTACTATACCTAGCCTAAAATCCATATATGATCCAGTCATCTTGACTGAGATTCACAAGGAGAGAGCCCTCTCCCGACCTGGTAGGGCTAGCTACCAGGTTAAGTTTGGTTTGTGGTTATCCTAGGATTACCTCCCTTTAGCTTGAGGTCAATGAAAGCTCTAACATAGTGGTGACTCCACTGGGGAAGAGGTGACAGATCTTCTCCGGGAAAGATCATTCAAGTTACAGATCTGATTGCTAATGGTGGACAACAGTCAGACACATATGAAGGTTGAAACATTCACCTGGCGACTCCAACTCAATCCAGAGATTCCAGCACTCAATGATTCGTTCATGCACTAAAATAAAATGGTAGGGTATGTGGCAAACCCCGTGTTTTATTAAGTTTTAAAAGAAGTTAGAGATTAGTTAGTGGATATTGAAGTTGATGAAGTATTTTTCATTACCGTGCTTCAATGTTTGAGATCTCCGAAGTTTCCTCCTAAAGCTAAAACGGGTTTCTTTGAGTTAGTTGTTGAAAAATTTGAAAAGGAGATTCAATATTTAAATGATGAGATCCAATCATATGAATTCCGAGATCCCAAAAGTTCTTGGAAACTCTCCCTCCTTCAAATAAAGAAACAATAGAGCTGCCCGTGGATGTTTGCATTGAAAGTTTGTAGTTGGAGGTCTGTGTTGAGGAGTTAGGGTAGCAAATAGAGTCTGGTTTCTTTGATCCTATTGTCACATATATGGAGTATTTTTTCAGTTTGAATGATAAGTCAGATTGTCTTTCACACAACCAAATTCAATTTCTGCATAGATGGTTGTCAGCATTTACATTTGTGTCTTGGTTGAAGCACTTTCAAGCAGCATCTTTGTCACAGTTACTTGAATGGTTGATATGGCATTACAACATCACTTGATCCATTGATTTTGCAGCAAAGTAGGGTAGTTTTGTGTAAATAAATAAGCTGCCAAAGGCAGCGTTTCAGTTTAGATTGGTATGAGTTGTTTTGAGTTTGCAGTTGTTTGACCGTATTGCCCAATGGATGAGGCACTTGGTCTATGGTGTTATTGAAACCTCCAAGGAGCTGCCATCCCCAATAAGGGTGATGTTAGTTCCAGTCTTCTTAGCCTGTCACCAAGGATTAAAATGGGTTCTTACTATGTCTGGTTTTCAGAGATGTTTTGCACATGATCTTCAGTGCAAATCATATCCTAAGTATTTTCATTAGAAGAAGTTCGGAAAAATATTTCCAATGGTATATCACACTCTTGTAACCAGTTTCTGGATCACAAGATATGATCGAAATGAATGAGTGATTCTTGGTTATGCATGTTTTAAGGTTAGTTGCTGCACACAATGACAAGTTTACTACAAGATCAGTTTTTGGAATAATGGTAAGGAATGTTTCAAAATTGAAAGAGGTTTTTTTCCATCACATACCAAATAACAGAAACCTCCTCCAGTTTATGCACACGTGCTACTATGTGGGAGATATGCAGTGATATTTGGAGCCTACATTAAAACAAAGCAAATTTTTCATTTATTTAGCTATTTTAGTCATTTCATTATGGTGCCATTTTACAATAGATGGAAGGTAATTCTTGTTAGTGTCAGTCTTTGCAGCCTTCCTCCAGTGATCAAATATGCTCTTACACAAGTGATTTTAAGGTGTCAAGGTCAAATTTTATCATTTCAGTGAGTCTTCAAGTAAAATTTGGTCACTAGGCATTAGGCCTAGGGTTTGCTTTCACTCCTTTCAAAGTTGTCCAGATGTTAGTCAATGTCACCATTCAGCTGAGTCTAACATCATTCAGAGGGTTTTCATCATCATGTCAAGTTCCATTGGGTCATTTCACACCTTGTTCATGTTTCAGTTGTGCCAAGGCAAGGTTCATTTCCCTCTCCTAGGGTTTTGAAGCTAATTTCTCTTGGATGGTCAAATCATCGAAAAAAATTGTATCCTGATGTTCATACACCTTTCCCTATCCATAATGTACCTTATCAAACTCTTCCCATCACTGATATCCCCCAAATTCCTCATTTTCGCACAAACCTTAGTTTCTCGCTACAACCGGGCAATTTTCCATGGTTGGGCCTGTGTTTTGCCTTTTTGGACCCCTTCCCCTCACTCAATTTCTAAGATTCCACTTTCCCCTACTTCCTAACATCCCTCCATACCTCCCAAAATTTCCTCAATAATTTATAAGCTCCCTATCCCCTTCATTCCGCTTCATTTCGGCAAATCCCTTGTCCCACACATCGGGATATGTTTCACTCAAATGATTTTTCTAAGCAATAAAAGATGAATTCAGGAAAAATGAGAGAGTATTTTTTTCATAACAGACCAAGGAAGAAAAACCTCCTTTACGTTTTACACAGGTGTCATGGTTTTGAGGAAATGTCAGAAATGCAATTGTCTCGGGAGAATTGATGCACCTCTGGAGCGACCTTGGGAAAATCAAATTTTCTCCTAGCATGGTTGGCAAAATGACTTCCTTGATGCTTCCAACTATTGCTAGAGACAATTATCTTTCCAATGAGCTATCATGAGCTCAATTTGGAGTTGTGGAAGGCATTCCAAAGTTGACTGTAACAGCACTCTGCCTTTAGACAGTCTCATTTGGCACAGTTCGACCAGTCTTGGGAGATTTGCTTTTTGACAGGGAAAATAAACTCCAAATCGAAAAATTCCACTTGGTTTGGAAAGTAGACTCAAATACGTTTCAAATGAGCTATTCGAAACTTCATTTGGACACTAGGAAGGCCTCAAAAAGTCACCTGGAAAATAGAGCGACGCACAGGAGGAGGAGAGCGACGGTTTTATAAATATTTTCACTCCATATGGTCAGTTATACAAGTGGCAAAGGAAGGCAAAGGGTCACCAAAGCCATTTTTCATGTTTGTGGAGCTGCACTTGTAGCTCATTCTTGGCTCTCCACCTTCATTTTGTGACCCTTGGGCATTCTATCTCTTCATGGCACATTTTATATATTGTATGCAAACCATTTGCAAACCAATTTTTGGGTTGGTTGGCTTGTAACTTTCTCGGGTACTGTGGGAAAGAAACGTTACATTGTATATTTTTATAGAGAATTAATGAGAGGCAGTAGCTCTATTTCATGAGATCCATGTGGTTGTGAGTGTAGCAAGTGTGTCCCTTATGTTTCATATGTATCTTGTTATGTTTCCCAGTTCATTTCATATTCATTTCTAGTGAAGTTTTTCGAATGAGATTAGGTAGAATTCAATTTTATTGCTCTACCTAGAGGAAAATTTCATGTACAGTGTTCATTCTTCTATTGAAAAGGATTCGTCTCCTATGCCCTTTTCACCTTCTTAATCAATCTCTCCATTCCGCCATATTTTAAAACTAAATTGCTATGCTTTCCGCCTACCTTGCCTCACGAAACAATCTATGCCATTATGTTAAGTTCTCTGTTCATTGAGGTCCAGAGGTCCCATAACATCCCAGAAACAATTCGTTCATAAAAATCACTCTTTATATTCATTTTCACTTACTAGCCTAAGACAAATAGTTCATTGTAAGTCATCTCAGGCCATTTCATTCACTTATTCATTGAGTGTGACTTGGAGAGAGCCCTCTCCTGTCCTCGTAGGGCTAGCTACAAGGCTGAGCTTGGTTTGATGTTGCCTTGAACCTCGCCTTCCTTCAGCCTAAGGCAGATTCAAGCGCTAACATAGTGGCGACTCCACTGGGGACTTGATTACAAAATTGTTTGCTTGTAGATTGTCTTGTCCCAGGACATATCTCAAGTTCAGATCTGATGTTGATGGTGAATAACGATCAGACATAAGAAGATGGCTGAAATCATTCACGTGGCGAATCCATTCGTGATGGATCGGATTGCAATAAGATACGCTCCCATGAGCTGAGATCACATCCCAGGCTTTCCAAACAAAATTCTGAAGGTAGATTGGTCAAATAATCTGCCTACATTTAAAGATGATGGTAAGAAGGATGCTGCTTTACAGCTAGTCCGATTTCACATGCATATTCGCAAGTTGAAGGTTGATTTTCCTGAAGATTTCTTAATGAAGATATTCATGGCCACTCTAGAAGGTGAAGCCCAATCTTGGTATGAAAATTTGCCCGCTGCTTGTATTTACTATCTAAAGGATTTTCATGCCTTGTTCATTGAAAGATATAAAGACTCTTATCCATCATTGAATCTAGTTCATGATTGTTGCAAGCATGCTTATGGTTTTATTGAGAGTCTTGAAAAATATTATGAGGATGACAATTTTATGGATGATGAAATCATGGAAGCCCTGTATGAAATTCCTTTTCAGCAGTGTAAAGACGATCATGAAAATTTGCAGCATGATCAAGATTTTAGTACGGTGGAAGATGAAGGAGTTTTGCCTCTTGATAGTCAACATGAAATACATGAAATAGATCAGCAGGTTGGAGAGTTCCATATGGCTGAAAGTGATGAAAGAAAAGGGGTCGTTTCAGATTGGTCCATAGAAGAAACAAAGTTTTGAGTCCAAATGTTCTCATGTCATTAGAACAAAGCCTTCATGAAGAGCTAATCCAATCAGCTCATGGTCAGCAAGATGAGAGCTTTGCTCAAGTAAGTGAAAAGCTTTCTCTGGATGAATTTATGGTAGATGATAAAAATGTTAGTATTGGGTTTCAAGAATCATCCGAGGTTGCTTTTCTCATGATTGATGAATGTGATGAATGTAATGAGAATTTGGCTATCATATCATGTCAAGATGATCAGAAATATATTCAGACTATAACCGACCAGACCATTATGGATTCCATTTCATATTCTTCCTCATATGTTTCATGTTTTGAAGTGTTCTTTGAAGAGGAAATCCACTCATCTGCTTGTTCAGAATTTTTTGAGGACTAGGAACATTATGAAGGAAGATCAAAATCAAAAGAAAAAGACATCTTGTTTCTTCAACATGAGGTAAATCTTCATGTTTTTAATGATCCAATGGAAAATTTGTTACAGTCAGCAGTGAAGGTCATAATTGCAGTATTCAGTGATGAAGGAGATCATGGCCAATTGAGGCCCAGTTACCAATATCAATTGTTGACCAGAAGATCTGATTGGAAGAATCAGTCCAGAAGCCATCTTCTTGATTGGTTACATTGGCAGTTTGATATAGTTTGATGATATGTAGTCTTGTAAGAAATAAAGGTGGTATTGTACTACCACCAAGCTTTAAGTTTTAATTTCAGTCAAGTTTTTTAGTCATGTAATTTGCATTGAGTCAGTTTGAGTCAAGTTTCATGTAAATAAATTGAGTCATGTTGGAATAATGGACTCCATAGCCCAATGGACAAAGGCACTGTCTGCTCACCCCAAATATCTGTAATTCTTGGCACCTCCAAGGAGCTACCATCCCCCATTGGAGCCAATGTTAGCGTCAATATTTGCAGTCTTCCTCCAGTGATTAAATATGCTCTTACACAAGTGATTTTAAGGTGTCAAGTTCAAATTTTATCATTTCAGTGAGACTTCAAGTAAAATTTGGTCACTAGGCATTAGGCCTAGGGTTTTCTTTCACTCCTTTCAAAGTTTTCCAAATGTCAGTCAATGTCACCATTCAACTAGGTCTAACATCATTCAAAGGGTTGTCATCATCATGTCAAGTTCCATTGGGTCATTTCAGACCTTGTTCATGTTTCAGTTGTGCCAAGGCAAGGTTCATTTCCCTCTCCTAGGGTTTTGAAGCTAATTTCTCTTGGATGGTCAAATCATCGGAAAAAATTGTATCCTGATGTTCATACACCTTTCCCTATCCATAATGTACCTTATCAAACTCTTCCCATCACTGATATCCCCCAAATTCCTCATTTTCGCACAAACCCTAGTTTCTTGCTACAACCGGGCAATTTTCCATGGTTGGGCCTGTGTTTTGCCTTTTTGGACCCCTTCCCCTCACTCAATTTCTGAGATTCCACTTTCCCCTACTTCCTAACATCCCTCCATACCTCCCAAAATTTCCTCAATAATTTAGAAGCTCCCTATCCCCTTCATTTCGCTTCATTTCGGCAAATCCCTTGTCCCACACTTCGGGATATGTTTCACTCAAATGATGTTTCTGAGCAATCAAAGATGAATTCAAGAAACCTGAGAGGGGTTTTTGTCCAAAACATACCAATGAAGAAAAACCTCCTTCACTTTTTACACAGGTGTCATGGTTTTGAGGAAATGTCAGAAATACAATTGTCTCGGGAGAATTGATGCACCTTTGGAGTGACCTCGGGAAAATCAAATTTTCTCCTAGCTTTGTTGGCCAAATGACTTTCGTGATGATCCAAATGATAACTAGAGACAAGTATCTTTCCAATGAGCTATCATGAACTCAATTTGGAGTTGAGGAAGGCATTCAAAAGTTGATTGTAACAGCACTTTGCCTTTAGACAGTCTCATTTGGCACAGTTCGACCAGTCTTGGGAGATTTGCTTTTTGATAGGGAAAATGAACTCCAAATCGAAAAATTCTGGTTGGGTTGGAAATTAGACTCAAATACATTTCCAATGAGCTATCTTGTACTCAATTTGGACACTAGGAAGGCCTCCCAAAGTCACCTAGAAAAGAGCGCGACACACAAGAGGAGGAGAGCGACGGTTTTATAAATATTTTCACTCCATATGGTCAGTTATACAAGTGGCAAAGGAAGGAAAAGGGTCACCAAAGCCATTTGTCATGTTTGTGGAGCTGAACCTGTAGCTGATGCTTGGCTCTCCACCTTGATTTTGTGACTCTTGGGCGTTCTATCTCTTCATGGCACATTTTATATATTGTATGCAAACCATTTGCAAGCCAATTTTTGGGTTGGTTGGCTTGTAACTTTCTGGGGTACTGTGGGAAAGAAACGTTACATCGTATATTTTTACAGAGAATTAATGAGAGGCAGTAGCTCTATTTCATGAGATCCATGTCGTTGTGAGTGTAGCAATTGTGTCCCTTATGTTTCATATGTATCTTGTTATGTTTCACAGTTCATTTCATATTCATTTCTAGTGAAGTTTTTCGAATGAGATTAGGTAGAATTCAATTTTATTTCTCTACCTAGAGGAAAATTTCATGTACAGTGTTCATTCTTTTGTTGAAAAGTATTCATCTCCTATGCCCTTTTCACCTTCTTAATCAATCTATCCATTCCACCATATTTTAAAACTAAATTGCTATGCTTTCCGCCTACCTTGCCTCACGAAACAATCTATGCCTTTATGTTAAGTTCTTTCTCCATTGAGGTCCAGAGGTCCCATAACATCCCAGAAACAAAGTCATTCATAAAAATCACTCTTTATATTCATTTTCACTTACTAGCCTAAGACAAATAGTTCATTGTAAGTCATCTCAGGCCATTTCATTCACTTATTCATTGATTGTGACTTGGAGAGAGCCCTCTCCTGTCCTCGTATGGCTAGCTACTAGGCTGATCTTGGTTTGATGTTGCCTTGAACCTCGCCTTCCTTCAGCCTAAGGCAGATTCAAGCGCTAACAATTTTGAGAAACCCAAAGAGGTTTTTGTTAACCCTGATCCATATAACAAAAAAATCTTTCAGTTTATTCACAGGTGTCATGAATTTGGATATGTGACTAGATCTTTACATCTCATTTTCACAGATTTAAATTTTTAATGATTTTCTATTTTAGAGATGATTTTGTGGCACAGATTTCAAGCAACTGGAAATGAATTGCTAAACTTTGAGAGAGGTTTTTCTCCAACATGAACTTTTCTACAAAAACCTCTTTCAGTTTTATAATAGGTGCTACAGTTTAGGAGATACGAGTTCATCTTCAACACATATTTTCAGAAATTCGGTCCAAGTTTAATGTAACTGATTCTATTTTGAAGAAGATGGTTGAGCTCAATTCCCTTAATACAGGGATGAGCTAAATGTATAAATTTTATGAATTTCGTAGGGTAGAGGTTCAATTTTTGCAACAGAGAGGCTATCTTGGCTTTGTGTAAATTTTTTCCTGAATATCATTTTAATAAAGCAGTCTTTTACCCTTTGGATCTAGGATTCATCACGGTGTTGATGTTTAGTATGTTTTTCCTGTAATTCATTTACACATTATGTTTTTTCTGCCTTGTTACAGAATTATCTAAGTGATATGTTAGGAATTCATCTGTAATGATGCTCCTTGCATGATGATTTTGCTGTTAGTTGTAATGGTTGTCTTAGTAGAATTCATCCCTGGCTAGATGCTCTGTTGAGCAAAATCATTATTCTCTTTCATCTAAAGTTGCTGCTGCAGATCCATCCTTTGCTTGATGCCTGCAGGCCAGCGGGATTTCTCCCTTATACTTCTCACATTTACAATCTTCACTTTGCTGAATGTGGCACTTAATTTTCCCCAGGTTTTCCGGCAAAAACCGATATCGATTCCATAGTCCAAATCATCCTTTCTCTTTCTTTTTCCACCCAAAACCAACAAAATCAACCAAAAACCCTAGAGCTACTATACCTAGCCTAAAATCCATATCTGATCCAGTCATCTTGACTGAGATTCACAAGGAGAGAGCCCTCTCCCAACCTGGTAGGGCTAGCTACCAGGTTAAGCTTGGTTTCTGGTTATCCTAGGATTGCCTCCCTTCAGCCTGAGGTCAATCTAGGCTCTAACAGAGCCAGTCGAGGTGAGCATCTGTAAGCTGGATATGGCGGTGTGCGACACTCATACTGAGATGTCGAGGGTTCAGTTAGAGTTAAACTTGCAAATCACAGAATTACACTTGAATGCCCAGCCTTCAACTCCGTCAGAAGTGAAGGAGCAATGGCGACTGTTGTCACAGAAGCACTAGTGATGGTGGAAAGTGCAGTAGCAGACTACACACAACATTTTGAGTAGTCGTTTGAGGTCCTAACAAGCTTGCAGGAGGACCCCAATGTACAATGACAAGAGACCAAAGCACGCGAGATACAACAGAGCTATGATGAGGTCAAGGGCACAATGCAAACCATCGTGCTGACACAAAGACTAGAAAAGCTGCAAGAGGCCAAGCAGTTGAAGGAACAGGTGGATGCAATGCTGCATAAGGAAGCCATGCTGGAGGCAAGATTGAAGCCCTGGTGGGATGAAACTTACATGGTGATAGGCTTTATTGAAGGAAAGCTTGCGACTTTGCAACCAACACAGCAAAAGCCTGAGGCCAACAGTTCAGGAGCAGTGACTGAGCAGACGATTGAAGACACAAAGCACGTGGCCGCACAGTGCACAACTGAATTGGTGGTCATACGAGTCGAACTATAAGGTATTCACACAAAGATCTCTGCGCCTACCGAGTGACTCGAGGGTGAGTCATGATGTTTGTGTTGGGGACTTGTTGGGAACGAGATCCCCCAAGGATATTTTGGGGCTAAAAGCCCATGTTTTGGGTCAAATTTTGTAAGAAAATTGTAAAATCTTTGCATTTTGTGGTCGTGGAGCACGAATGTGTCATGAGTCATAAAGGGTTGTCTGCCCTTATTTTTGTAAAGTAAATTTGGTTGTAAAATATCTACCCATGGTCCGCAGACCATAGGATTATATAAAAAGAGTTAAGTAAGTAAGCTCTAAGTAGTTCAGTAGTCACTAAGATAGTCATAGATCTGAAGTAAGAAGTCTAGGTTTCGGGTCGTAGGGTAGGTAGAGGCTTTGCAGCTGAGTGCGTAGAGGCCTAGGGTGGAATTCGGTAGATGAGTGCCCAAACCCCTACAGCTATGTGCGCAGGGTAGATAGAGTCTATAATCACTTGAAGATATCAATAAAGAGAAGTATTCTGCAAATTCTATGTCTTTGTTCAGGTTAATGCACCTTGTCTTATTATGTATGAATTTCATTTATAATGTTTATATGATGTGTGAATGTATGTAATTATGTTGGTTAAGTGAACGCAAGTAAGAACATCTATTTATGCGGTGCTAACTATACTTGTTTAATAAGATAAGTAAGAAACTTATACTAGTTTGGGAATCTGCACGGTATGCTGCCCTAGTAGTGTGAAAGTACCTGAGCTGCAGGTTAGGGCTGCGCAAAGGTCAATCGTACCTTTTCACGAAGGTACTGAAGGGTGGAATAGAGGGCTAGTCTGGCAAGCCCTGGAACTAAGTGACCTGCACGAAGGCAAGAATATAAGGAGTAAACCGACATCACAACCATCTCAGTGTGTGGAAATTTGGTTCCAGCATCCCCCCATACTGCTTCAGGTGAGACTTCGATTCGCGCTCGACAGGCTAATGCCGAAAGGGCTAGTAGTGTAGGGATTTTTTTGGCTAACTAACACTGAACCTGGGTCAGGCCTCAACAAGCCAACACCCGTAAATTAGGTTAATCATGCCCTTGGTTATAAATTCCATCCCCTTGACCTAATTCTGGGTCCACTTCATCCCCTATGGTCCCACAAATTTTTGAAGCCAATTGCATAAGGACCACTTGGAATCCAAGTTTCCACAAGGATTTTAGGAGCGAAGAGTCTTCTTGACATGTCATATCCTTAAACCCTATCTCTTAGAATTCCCCTAAGCCCTTCCTAGAGAGCCTTTCATCTTTATTTCAAAGCAGGAAAGCCATATATCTAAGCCTCTCTTGTGAATAGGTTTCTACGGTCACCTCTCATCCTATCATTGATCCATTCATTTTCGTGATCCTTGTTATAACGGGTGTCCTCCCATCGGTGAAATTCCATAAAGAGTAGGGAGCTTTAACCAAGGTGAAAATGGGCTATTACTCCATCATTTCCCATGACCTACTAGTAATCCTTTAAGGATCCCCTTTTGGAACCCCTTTTAGTTTGAGTTGTAACATTTTTAGCATTGTTGTCAGGGAAATGAAATGTGTGTTTCTTCCCTAACATATTGAAATAACATCCATTGGAAGAACGAAGCCCTAGTTATTCATTAATATCTAAATTTAATTCTTGTAGGGTTAAGCAAGCATTTTTCAAGGAGATTTCATTCACCCTGGCAACTCCCATGTCATTAAGGACCTAACAACATGTTCACCACATATATTCCTGCCATGAAAGTGATAGGGATCCCACAATATCCCTCATCGAAATGCTTGAAGAATATGCGAACATTCGATGTGGATCCGTATTCTGTAGACAATCACATTGTAATGTTCATGAGGTATCTTTCAAAGAAAAATATAACTCAACCTTGTGACCAAATGGAATTATTTTGTCCTATCCATTGCCCCAATTTTTTATTGGCTTGAGTCATGTAAACCTAAAAGCATTATTTCTCTTCCAATGTTGACTACACACTTCTTGTTCCATGAAGGGTCAGGTTTCCAATCTTAGGAAGACATATGCCAAATGTTGGATGCAGCCCTTCAAGTGGAGGAAGTGGTTGAATATGGTTTTATGTTTGAGGAAGAGTGTCTTGATCCTTCTACAAATCATTAATATCAAGTGATTGATGAATGCCTTTAGGATAGTGCCGAAAGAGAGACTCATGAATTGGAAAGCATGTCCTCTAAGGATCATGAAGAAGATATCAATGCCAAGAGCCTTTAGGAATTATGATGGAATATGAAGAGTCTTGCAAGCAATTGATGGCCACATATAATTACCAATATATTTTCTCCCACTATTCAGAGCGATCAGAAAGGCTTCATAACATGAAGAGTGAATATAAAAGGATTCCTACCTATGACCTTCTTGAATCATTTTATCCAAATCATGTAGCAAATACCTGGGAGATCATTATTCGAGAATAGATGAAGGAGGAAAATTCCTCCCTATCTAAAGAAGAGAATTAATGGCATCCTAACCAACACCAAATATATATTGAAGAATGAGAGGATTCTGATGAAGATCATGATAGTCAAATAAATGAAGAATCTATAAGTGACTTTTGGGATGTTGATTGGGGAATTGGATATGATTATAGAAATGAAGACCCCATATTTTCTCAAATCCATCAGAATGAGCTTAGGGAAGAAGAAAATTATTTGCCCCTTATGAATAACAATTTTGGCCCTCATGAAGCCCTTTCTAGTGATTGGAAAGGTCTATTCTTTATGTTCCAAGATGATTCAATCAAAGAAGAGCCTTCCAAAATTGTGGGAAATTATGATGACTCTAATATAGAAGAAATTGAAGAAGATTCTTCCTTAGGCCATGCCAACAAAAAAGGTATTTTCTTCATGTTTGAGAATTCCTCCCCTTTTGTCCCTATCCTCAAGATGGATGTTTGTGATAAGGTTCATTCACCTAGTTTTTAAGAAGAATTAGTTTCCCCTATGAAAAACCTGGGATCATGGCTTTTCCCCAAATATGATGATGACTTTAGCTCTTGTTTTCCCAATGAACAAGATATTATCATCTTAAATATGTATGAATTTCTAACTCCTTACCCCAAGGATGATAGGCTCGAGAAATTTCTTCATCAAAGATTTATGTACCTGGTCATTGACATTTCCATATTTTGGTTAGAGGAGCAAATTAAATCATCTCAGTTGGTATATTTCCCTTCTTCGAAGATTTTTTTCCATGGAATATGGGTCTCTTACTTTCCCACCTCCTTCCCTCGTAGTTATGCATACTATTCCTCATATTTTTGTCTTCGGATCTATTGCATGAATAATCATCGAAGCACATGTTTCTCCACTGATCAATTAACATATTGGTTGCATTGGATCTATGATTACACTTAGCACTTAGCATTGTATCATATGCATGTTAGGTTAGGATGCATTTCATGTTTTGTTTTGCATTAAAACTAACATCACATGATATTTATCATGGTATATTAGCTTAATTAGATTAAAATTTGCATATTTTATTTTTATGTTGATTTTGTGGCCTAACACTAAGCATGGGTAATCATAAGGAACCTTAGAAATTTGTTGCCTTGTGGGTTTAGTCTTTAAAATGTGCAGGTAATAGGTCTTTGGTAACCAAAAGATTGCTAGTGTTCTCATGACCTCTCATTTGAGTAGCTTTGCCCACTATTCTGAGGGATCATGACTCAGATGGAGCCAGATGTTCCCCACCATTTTGTGGGTGATATCCCTAGGAGAAAAATTTTCTCCAAGATGGTCCTCAACTAGTAGCCAACAACCCCTTGGCATCCACCAACTAGCTCGTTGGGCCATTTCTCCACCACCAGAGCCAACTATGTGGTCCCTCACCCATATGTCATGATCCTATGTTTGAAGATGGGCATCCTGAACCTAAAGGCATGCCATGTCATTTGGTAATTGAGTATTGTAGTTTACTTATCATTGAAACTTTTGGCCATGAAATGATGGGAGCATTCAACATAAAGAGTTGGATAGATCTGTGCTCCTATCCCTATACCTCTTTAGGATGTTACCATTGTACCTTAGTCCCATGGGATCTCTTTTACTGACCTTTGGGTTCTAGGGATGATATTTCGTGGGAAAACCTGATTTTGGTTGCATCGTCCAACTCCCTCATCTGCATATATCACTCCCCCTCCATTCATTATAAACTCGTTTCATCATTCTTCCCACATGGATCCACATTCATGTTGGAAATAATACTGAGAGGGGGGGGGGGGGTGAATCAGTATTATCAGATCAATAAAACTTTTTCAATTTCATATTCAGAAACATATACGCTACTTCAGTTAAGTGAACCCGCGTGTACACGCTGCTGTGTCTAAAGCAACTAGCATATATCCAGAACTCTTATGATTCAGTTAGCTTATCTTCAGTAAATGCATCAGAACATTATTAACCATTTTAACAGTAAACAGGTGCAGTATAACAGAACAGATCATCACACAAAAGCCACACACATGAACACCAAGATATAAGGTGGAAACCCAATGTGGGTGAAAACCACCTGTTGCAAGTCGTCTCTATCTTTCTTTAATCAGAAACTTCAGTTTACAATCTTTTGTACTGGTGCAGCCTTATACCAGTACGCAGGCTACAACCTGCAGAAGGCTACAACCTTCTCTCGTTATCCAGACTCTCCTGGAAGGGAGCTCCAACCCCCTTTGCTCTTGTACTAGCTAAGATACTAGTACGTAGGTGCTGGCCTACAATCTTCTTTCCTTCAGGTACCACTTTTCATCAATTTTCAGACTGGATACTCCTGAAGCACAACATTACAATCTGAAGACCACGATTCATTCACAAATCATTGAAGCACAAAACAACCAATACTAGCATCATCAATCTTTGAATCACTGAACCACTGAAACCCTGTCAACACCCAGTCACCAGAACACAGAGCAAACTACAGAACTCTGTAATAACAGTCAGACCCAACTGAAACCCCAAAAATTAAGCTTCAAAAGATATACGCTACTTCAATGAAACAAACCCGCGTATACACGTGTTTTTACCGAAGCCAACATGTGTACAGATCTAAAAGTATTTTCTTAAAACTTCGCAGCTATACCAGACATCAGTCATACCCAGAACATAACATTGCGTCAGTATGCAAATCTAAAATTACGCATAATCAACCATATAAAGATAGTTCATTTCAGACAATTTAATCCTGATCTATCCTTAGATCTAGTCTTCCATCAACCGGTGTGATCTCTCCTTAGCTCAGATCAAGTAATGTATCATCAACCCAGAACCTGCATACTAGATCTCTTTCTTCATTAGATATTCAAGACTTTTCGATACCATTGCCTAATGATCTTCTTCTCCTTATATAGCCTTAGGCCCTTCACAATACCACGGTCCAAAACCATAGTAACACAATACCATCAACTTCAAAACTCGGGATCAACACAACTGTCAAGATACCTTGGTCCAAAATCATAGGCTCAAGTACCGAGGACTAACTACCACGGACCAAAAGAAAGCTTCTCGACATGTACGCTCTTTTATGTTCATGAAACTGCGTGTATACGCGACTTCGTATATAGCGAGCCTGCGTATCCGCGACTTAGTATATAGCGTACCGGCGTGTATACGCAACTTGGGCTTAATGAACCTGCGTATATGAAATCTCTCTTCATTCTTGTAGTCTGGACTGAGATCTGTCTTCAAAGAGAGTTGCCATCAAGGACAACACCTGTACCATAGCGCCACACCTGTGCCAAAATGCCAACAATTCATTCATTAGGTCCACTTAGAGTTAGCCTCCCCTTCACCTTACCCACACCTTAGGTTAAGCATGGAATGATGCCCTGGAGGTTGATGCAGCTAAAAAGAAAAGTAAAAGCATAATTAGCCACATTCAACAAGAAAATGTACCACAAAATGAAAAATATGGTTGGGACAAACACATTTAGCATGTGGGAAAAATCTAATGTAACAGCTCTACTTCATTCCCATCGCCATCACCCTAGTTCCTTTAGGCCTAAGATGAGCCTCATTTATCACTAAGGAACCCATAATTGTCCCAACCCCTTGTGGGAAATGAACTGCCCCACCTCAAAGGGGGTATCCATTGCTATACCTTACACATGATGCTCTTATTACTTGCGCCCCAAGAAGTTAATCAAAGAAAACTCATAAAATGTAAAAGGGATATGAAGAAAGGTGGAAAAATCAAGGTCGAGGTATCTCATGCACCACGGTTTCTCCCTCCTATAAATTATATACCGAAGTGTGGGCTTCCCCTTTATTAGCTACCCTTGTACCTTGGCATGTGACCCAGGATTGATCCTTCCATCCCCTACTCCATTCCATCACTTTATCACATGCCAACACCATTTGAAGGACGTACCTCATGTATATAATCCCCTTTAAAAGTAGAATGGACCTAATAGGGTACTTGGATAACCCCATGTGGAGCTTGGAGACATTAACACATGACAAAGGCCACTATGGAAGGGCATTCCATTCTAAAGTACCTACATGTTATCCATGGTTTTTAAGCCATTTAACTTGATTTCTTTAAATGACTTGTTGTACTCGAAGGCAAGGGGACACAATAGATCTTATGCAAGATTGTAGATGGTCTCCATTTTGGGTTTGGTCTCCCTATACAAGCTCCTAACTCTCCAGAGGGATACATTAAAACATGTAGGGTATGTGTAAAGAGCCATGGGCCTCCAAAATAATAGACATCATTACATGGATCCTTAGATATGTTCAGAAATTACTCAAGTTTCATCTATTGGACGAAGAAGATGCACCTAGTTCATCATTCCCAGTCGACCCTAGAGTTGTATCATGCACTTGGAGGATGACCTAGGACCTGTAGGATGGTGTTACATCACCTATACCATCATTTTATCCCTTTTATATGATCTACATGCATCTTCAATCTATCTGGAGACCCATGAGGTCACTTGTGTGCCTCGACACCCATTGGGAGCATCACAGGTTTATTATTTGGAGAACAGGGGTCAAACCCCTTGTACACTACTTTTTGCACTCATATTTCACATTTTTGGACCTATGAACTTCATCAGGCCTCTTAGAAATCCCAACGACATGTATTATTGATTATTCAACCTCATGACAGGCTTATTCTTTTATTTATGAGCTAGTTTGGTGGGCTTGTCATCAAAAGTTAGTCATTTTTCACATTATTTTATTTTAGGGGATAATGCAAGCTTAATTAGATAAATCTAACTCATTAGAGGTGTATAAATACAAGTGATTTGAATTCATTTTAGAATCATCAATTGGATTAGATCATATCTTCTTGTAATATTTTCGCTATATTTTGAGGATGATATTTTTGTAATGAATTACGATGTTTGGATAATCTTTTTTTATTAGAGCTTCTATGATTGGAAAATATTGGTTATTGGATATATTATTCTTACATGTAAGTAATGTTTTAATTTTATTCTTGTTATTTATCTTACTGCATTCATGATGGTGGGATTTTTTCTATTCTAGGGTTAATTTGTTGATTTTCTTGGAAGGAAATTGTGGAAATTACATCTCTAAAGAGTGTTGTATCATGTATGCGCCATGTTTGAATTAATTAATGTTCCTAGAGACTTCCTCATTGATTTTTTCTTGAAAAGTCACCAAGTATTTCTAAAAAAAGTATAAATGACCTTGAAGCTACTTGCATAAAGCCCTAGAGCCTAGTGAAGTTGCTTTCAGGCCTCCTTAACAAGAGGGAATAAATCTAAACCTTGAATCTTCCATGACTCCATCTCTCCCAAAGGAAAAAGCATTGGTCCGCCATAGGTGATCACCTAAAAGCATGATTTTCTCAACTCCTCTCTTTCTTTCTAGGCCTAGCCTACAAAGGTCACCTACAACATCACTTATCTCACAATGTAGCCATCCAAATATTTAAATTTTTGGTCCACAATTGTGATGGAGTTTTCTCTAGATGCTCTTCAAATTTCAAGCAAATCCGACAGTGTGATCCCGAGATATTTCAAGCCCTAGCTCGAGGACCATATCTTGCCCTAATTTTGCTTTAGATAGTGACCTCATTGAGATTATTGCATCAAATTCAAAGAAAATTTCTCCTCTAATCCTTTTCTCCCCCTTAATTATGTTAAGCACACCCTTGGTTGATAAATTCCACCCCTTGACCTAATTCTGGTTCCACTTGGTCCCCTGTGGTCTCACAACGTATTAAAGCCAATTTCATAAGGACCACCTGGAATCCAAGTTTCCAAAAGGATTTTAGGAGCTAAGAGTCTTCTTGCCAAGTCATATACTCAAACAGTAGCTCTTAGAATTCCCCAAAGCCCTTCCTATAGAGCCTTTAATCTTGCTTTCAAAGAAAGCAAGCCATATATCTGAGCCTCTCTTGTGAATAGGATTCTAGGATCACCTCTCATCCTATCATTGATCCATTCATTTTCATGATACTTGCTTTAGCTGGTCTCATCCCATCGATGAAATTACATAAACAATAGGGAGTTTTAGTCGAGCAGATAGTGATATATTACTCCATTATTTCCTATGACCTTGTAGTAGCCCTTCACGGATCCCATTTTGGGACCCCTTCTAATTTGAGTGGTAACAGGACCCACTAATAACTGCTTATGACATAAGGAAGGATATTCATTTGATACAAAGTACACGTGATACACTCGGGGCCCACAACAACTTATCTGCATCAAATATAGTCATAGCAGTGGTCCCTTAAGTATATCACTTTCCAGAAATAGTATCATTATTTGTTGGTCAGTACTTTCCATATCAAAGAGTTATCATCTTGTCTCAAGGAGACAAGGAAATAATCAAACTAATACCAAAAGCCATTGCAGATATTCTCTCATTTCCAAATATGTCTGATATGCAAAGGCTAGATAAACATATACATGAAGATAAATGGAAGGCTCTTTCTCCAAAGATAAAGTAGAAAATGATCAATGGATATGTCAAATATGGAGTATTTCCCCCTTATGGTAATCGTCCCAACCCCATCATGATCTTTGAAGCTATGTTAGAGATTTATTTTTCTATGGTTTCCCAAGTCCATATTCTCATTAATAATGTTTATGTAAATGAAACGGTTTTAGGTTTCTTAGTCTCCTTGTGTCACGCAACCACCAAGGCCTATATAAAGTTTGATTTTCCATAGTTTTTCTCTCATGAGATTCATTCCCAACTAATAGAATTTGAAGAAGGGGCGTCTTCCTGATACTAGGCTTACTTGGTCGACTTATTTATCCACCAATAATATTCCCACCTCAAAAACATAAAGCCAAAGATGTTTGATGAACATAATTCCCTATTTCATATTTATGAGTGGTAACCCATGGTTACAAAACCATAAATTAACCAATTCTTCTTTAGACATGTGTCGTCTTTCATGTCAATTGTCTATACTCTTTTGCATGGTCAATATTTTCCCAGAGCTGCCTAGTTCCTTAGGGAGAAGTTTCAATTCACTCTTAATACCTGAATAGGTTATTAGTATCTTTTTCAAGAGTATGTTATCATCATGGTTTATGGATTAGAAGGAAAAAAATACTTGTTATCAACATTCCTAACTCCCCACATCTTGTCACTAGAGTACATTAACAAAGGTTCAATAGTGATAATGTGCATTTCACTTCCAAGAAGGCAGTTGTAACTTTTCACCTCCCTCATCAAGCAAGCCCATTTCTAGTCAATTCAAGGAATGCCTTAGATATGGTAGACAAGATCTTGAAAATTTTTAATTTCCCACAAGCGGGAGCATGGAACTATGACTCTCATAACATCATGTATCAGAGGAGAAAAGACAATGACCACAAAAATCATAAGCATGACTCAAATCCTATAGTAGAAGATTGTGTTAACAAATTTTATTGGGTGGGATTTAAAGTAATATTGCATCTAGTTGAATCAAGCACTTCCTACCTCTCAAAAAATAAAAGGACCACTTCATAACCCATGTACATTGATTAAGGGGAGGAGCCTAGCTCCAAGAAAACTAGGGTAGAGGAAGTGGAAGGAGATGATGACGAGGAGGAAGATGATGAAGAGATAGAGTCACAGGCATTGGTTTTGTACAATAGTCAATTGAAATCTTAGTCAAAGTAGGATTTTACTATGGAAAGTATGTCCTATGCGATGTCAACATCTAAGGCTACAGGGTCGAATGAGGTTTCCAAGCCTAGAAAGATGTTAGTGCTGGAACAGTTCCAGGAATTGGCTAAGAAAGTAACCAAAGAAAGAAAGTTGACATAAGGGAGGCAGAAAATGAACCACTCCCCCCAATGCAGGATAAGGGAACATTGGACCGTGAAAAGGGAATTTTCAAGTTGGCAATGTTACATTCCAAGGTATAGACAGTCAAGTCCATGGCTCACTACGAATTCCATCAAACGTCCCAACAAGCATATCATATTCCATACATAGATATCATGGAACTTAATATGCAGGTGACTCAGGGTGCATAGGAAAATTCATAGAACTAATTCCACAGTTAGGATATTGTAGGAGTTGTACAATAAGGCGAGAAGACAATTGAAGTATGAAAGGATGGTATGTAGATCTAGGAATATGAAGATAAAAAACCTTGAGGATAAAATCACTCAGCTAGAAACATATCCTCATAATTTTAAGCAATATAAAACCATGTTAGAGGATAAGGGTAGGGAGATAGCCTCCCTGAAAAAGCATCTCAAGATCCTAGATACACACCCCATGCCAATAGATGAGTTGGAAGAGGTGGAGAATGAAAACAATGAGATAAAAAATAAGCTCCATGATGCAATGATAAAGAACAAGGAATACAAATACCGAGTTTTTCTACTAGAAGCACAAGTCCAAGGGATGAAGGAAAGGATAGGTGAGACTTCTCAGTCCCACCATATACCTTAAGTTCTAGAAAAAATGTGGAATCAATGGTGGTATTATATGATACCAATAAATTATAATGTCTACTCTCAAACTGAGAGGAAGAACTGAAGAAAAAGGAGGAGGAAGTGGAAAATACCAAGTTAGGACTATACAGACTCAAGAGTATAGATAGAAAATTGAAGTTGAATTGCAATTTTTGAGGAAGAAACACCCTAGTAAAACCTCTTTTAAGGTTTCCATCTGAATCATATGGGAGAGGATAATGAAGGCAATGGACAAGCACTATTATCATATGGAGTTGATCAAAGAAAATATATACACTGTCAAAAGGGCCCATAGAGAGATGAATGTGATTAAGAACAGTATTGGTGACTCCCCCACCAAGGTTAGCGTGATAATATATTTCTGTAATCATATGCCTAAGGAGGATTTTGTGAAGGAAAATATTGATAGATCTAAGTTGGTAGCAAGGTCCAATAGGATGAAAGAAAACAAAAACTAGTGACACTAGTAGATAAGAAATCAGTGGCATTGGTAAAGAAAGTACAAGGCTTCAAGGAGAAATGTGAGACGTTGCATAAGAGGAAGTTCCCAACATTCTTCGATGGTAATGGGGACTTATATTCAAAATAATCCCTCATGAAGGGCCTGATTGCAATTAAAGAGGATCAGAAAGGCTTTGGGGTGGAGGATCATGCCCTATAAGGAAAATACATTGTAAACTTGTATGGTGACCATTTTCAAATCTATGTTCATGATAAAGAACCTATTAAAAGAGAAAGGAAAAGTGGGTTATGATGTAGTCACAAACTTGGAAGGAACTATTTTGGATGTGCAATCATGTGATATGCCCACTAGAAAGGAGTGGAAAGGTCTGATGGATTTATATAAATTGGCCACTCAAAGGGGACCTATACAGTATTATGTTGGGGAAGAGATGCCATTATTGTCTCCGGAAAAAGTAGGCTCAAGTTCCAATCCACTAGAGAAACAATAAGCATGATCTCATCCATTAGCATTGGAACAACTAAGGAAAACCACACTAATGGCTTATTGGGCCCTAACCTAGGTTCGGAAGAGTTATGAGCCAAACAAATCCCACAGACATCAGCCCTTTCACCAATATACCGCGGAGCATGGATTGAGGTCTCACCCAAGGTAGCATGGTAGCGTGCTGGAACTCGGTTTCCGCACCCTTGGGATGTCTTGATGTGGTTTGGAGGGGTTGCGCGCCATTCTGTGGCTTCACGCCACTTTGCTTCCGCGTAGATATGGAACAAGGCAATTCCTTAATACTTATTGTTAATGAGTTGTTATAGATCAGATCTACCTTTTACATTATTTAAGAAAACATTCACACTTAAAATCCCATGCGAACAATTATAACAGTTGATGCATAAATTCAAAATATAAGCAATAAAGAGATCCGCAAGAAAACACACAATGCTTCAAAAATTCTTATCTTTATTGATCTTATTTTCCATACAACCCAATCTACCCTGTGCACTCAACTGCAGGGGTCCGCGCACACAGCTATGGACTCTACTAGGCCTCTGTGCACATAGCTGCAGAGCCTCTATCTCTCTACCAACCCTCTTCACTCAGACTTACACACACAAAAAATACTGTCTTCACACAACCATAATACCTAGATCCAAGATAAATACTTCTCTAAAACTAGCTTCTATCCATAGAGCCTTGCTCTAGTTATACATTCCCATGGTCTGCGGACCATGGGCAGGCCAACTCACTTCCTATTATTTTACATTATTTTTGGGCAGACAACCCTTTGAATTGACTCATTACAATTTGCACTCCGCGCACTTCGCGGAGTCCTTACCATACCTTTCCCAAAATTGCGGGCTTTGGGACTCAAAACCATTACACGGGCCCTCTGCTACCTAACAGTCCCCCAACACAATCATCGTGACTCGTCCTGAGTCACTCGGCTAGTTCGGTAATCTTCACGCGGAGGTCGGTCAACAATTTCTATGCGTCGCTTGTGCTTGCAACAAACTCTACCACTATCCTCTATACCTATTCTACGCGAGCCATTGATGCATCCATATCGCTTGCAGTTGCCTGTCTGGGATCATATATTGCTTGCATGTGCGCTAACTTTCCTTCGATGGTTGTGGAGACCACAAATGCTTCATCAAGCTAGGGTTGGATGCATTCTTTAAGCACTGCCTCCTTTTGTCGCGCAGCGTCAACTTGTGCCTTGAGAGCCTGGGCCTCCTTCATTTTAGCCAACTGCTGCATGATAGCGACCATCTGCGCAGTCCCTCGGACTATGTCATAAGCCTGCTGCAACTCCCGTGCTTCGGTTTCTACTTGTTGTATGGTTGGGTCTTCCTAGAGGGAAGTGAGCGTAAGGAGGGATTGATCTAACAGTCCCGAGCAATCTTGGACAGCACACTTTATCATTTCCAGTCCTGCTTGAATTTTGTCATGGCACTGCTCTCGAACTTCCGGGGGTGTGGGTGGTTGTGCCTATAGTCTTAGCTCCACGATTTTCAAATTTGATTCCCACTGAACCTTCACAACCTCCTCTTGGGCCATACAAAATCCAGCGGCCATGGAATGGATCTTGTCCATTATTGGAAGTTCCACTGGGACAACCAACTCTGGTATTTTGCTGCAAGCCACTGCCATGGCCTATTCCACTGCCTGGTTGTGGGTGACCAAGTCATCACACTGTAGGCTGACCTGCTCCAGACATGTCTTATGCTCCATTAAGAGGTGGAGTGTGCAGTCTTCTCTGGCACACAACTCAGCGGTGACACCATCCTGTAGTTGGTAGAGGGTTTCGTGAGGTAGAGCGGTCAAATTTAGCTCCCAAATTCGCACACCCCCCTCTAGTTCTGCTAAGATAGCACCTGCTAGCAATGCTAAGGTGTTCATTGTGTTGGTGAACACCATTTGCTCAACTGCGGCTGTGTCTTCTGCTAAATTTAGGATTACCCTGCTCGGGGGTTGCACTTGTAATGCCTGCAACTGCACTCGGATCTCCCCCAACACAATTGTCTACTCTGTGATCAGTTCCGTCAATGCACCGGTAGGGACATTACTCACCGTTTTTCTATTGTCAATAAACTCTTTCTCCAAAGCTTTTGTTGTTTTTGACTTTTTGCATGCGTGCGGTGATTCCTTGCTACGCGAGTGCTTGACTTGGGTTGATTATGTAATATGGTCTGTGTGCTCCTGTGTCTCCTTTTCCTGTTGCATGTCCTATTCTGAGGCCATTTCTTGATCTGTCATGATATCTTCAGCTATCACTTCCTTGGTTGCCTCTAGCTGTGAAGCTTCCTATTGTCCCTGACATGTCTTCTCTGCCAATTGAGTGAGTCGCTGCTGGATTTCCTTTTTTCGCTGCTGTGTTGCCATTCTTTCTAGTATTGCCTTGTCTGGGGCGTGCCACTCTAGAGGCATGCTAGTAATACCTCATAAATAGCATTGTTTGTTGCAATGAATGGAAGCATGACCCATGCTCGCTTTAGATCCTTCCGCACTGGGATATATTCGTTATGCATGTCCGCTTTGAGCTCAGCCATGCTTTACAAATTGTTGTATATCATTGGAGACATCTGTGGCCTGTGAACGATCTATGTCCGGATACTCCCCTCCATGAAGGTCTAAAAAACCTTGATTTTAGAAGCCCTCATTGCATCCTTTGTAGCCCATAGTGAAGTATACCGCACTGCTTCGGGTAGGTTGTCCTCAATGCTGGGAAACTAGCTACCCTATGACAGTTCTTCTACAACTAGAAGGATTGATAGTAGCAACCATGCATAATGAAATGTCTTACCTTTGTCTTGTGCTTCCTGACAATTTGTTAAAAATTCATCGCAGAAGAACAGCGCCCAGTTGAACTGACTCCTTTGGCACACTGCTTTGCAAGTGCAATAACAGGGGTTGGTACCTCATCGGCACGACATTTCCTCATGAGTTTACTGCCTAGGAGCTGGGTGGCAAATCGCACTGCGCGGTTGTTGATGCTCGCTATTACATACCCACGCTTTCCTTTTTCCAGCTTATATTTAGCCTTCATTGTTTTTGCAAGGCCCACATCGCTACTTGTTCCAGATATGTCTGTGGGGTCATTCCCTTTAATAGGCAGGTGCGTAATTTGGTGGACTAAATCAGCTGTGATCAGAATCGGCTCTTCCAACCAGAGAAATCCATCATGTATCAGACAGACCAACTATCGGATCACAAATATGGTGATGGTCGCATGGTGATAGTGGGGTATCCACCTTAGATTGAGTAAACCTGCCTTTTCCACACCTAGTAACCATTTCCGCAGTAGTAACTTGTCTATGGCCAATTGGGGGAACTTGTTACTATCTGCTAGATCCCAATCTTCGAACTTGATACTTGGTATTCGACCTAGTGGCAAACCATCAAACCTTATCTCATCTGGGAGAAGCGATGTCTATAGTGTACTCCTTGCAATGTCCAGGTCCTTCAGTATTTTGGTCATCCCATTCCATGGAGAGAAATATTGGGGTAATGAAGGTATTTGGAATGCATCTTCTTTGTCCTCATCTTGTGCCTCAATCTAGGCAATCAGGGCTTGCAAATCTTCATCGTCCTCAGCGGGTTCAGTGGTGACTTCTTTGTCCTTTTTGGCTGCTGACCTTTTGCTGAATCTCGGTGATACCCTGACTGGCCCCATTGTCTACTTGTTTTTCCGAGGTTACGGTTTGTATGGTGAATTTGGAACCTCGACGACTGGAGCCACTTCATCTAGCTCTTCCTGGGTTGGATGCAGTTCTTCCACGAACCGTGCTCAGGTTCTTGCCATGGTACTCATGGGGTACCTGGTAGCCAAGTGTTTCTTGGTCTTCATTGGTTCAAATCTCAAATACCCTAGTGTCATCCACAGGTTGTTAGAGGAATACGTAATTTTTAATGGATCCCTTCCTTCCACTTTCAGTTTAGTACCAACATCTAGGCGGTAGATATTTTTGTATCTAACTCGGAACTCCTGTCTTAATGGCCCACTACCCGCTCCTCCCTACCATAACTCAAATTTCTTGTCAAAAATAGTGGTGTTAATGGTCACCTCTTGACCTTTTCACGCATTAGCATAACCATTTGGATGCAGTCGTGATCTTGTGGACCAAATGAGTCTGTACAAAACCTGTCTTTTGCTCTAGCCTCTCACAAACTTGTTTAAAGTCCCGCGCCTTCTTTCAACTACTTGGGGCGTTGAGACTATGCTTTCTCCAGCTAGTCAGGTGGTCGCACCCCCAGTGCGATGTCTCAGCTTTCCTGCTAGCCCGTGCTGCGAGCACCTTTCAAGTGCCTCTGTAGCCACTATCTCTTTGTGTGCTGTTGTGTGGGGTGTATCCTCCCGTAGGTGCGGGCACAGCCATGATAGCAGGGTCGCGGCTCATTTTGGTTCTGCGAGAGACCCGACCGGGCCTTCTTTCCTTATGTTTAGGTTCGCGCGTCCTCCGTAGGCGTTGCTACCTTTCATCTTGCTAATTTCCTCTAGTGTGCCTTCCTTTCTTAGCCGCACCCATGGTTCATTGATTTCGCAAGACCTGCTGCTACCCCGCTTATTCTGAGCTCCCTCCTATCTTATTGTTAACAATCTCATCTTCACCTCCCTTCCGGTATAGGCCCATCAAACCCATGGTATCTGCAACTTCCCAGTGGGTCATTTTATCGGGCGGACGCTGTACGTGCTTCCCCCTATTCCCTTCTGACTTTGTCATGGGCCGCTGGTGAACTGGATTGTAGGTTGGGTGTCTGCACAACATACACCTGCAGCCTACACTGGCGATGGATGCTTACCCCGTCTGGCCTTCCAACCTGTATGCGCACCTGCCTTTGACATCCGCGCCACTTTCGCCGAATCTTTGGGCATGTACTCAATTTGTGAGCAACTGTCATGCATGGTGCCTCTGCAGGGGCATCCTATAGCTTTTGTCTCAGATTCGTTGTTTCACATTGGGTGACTAGCCCCTCCTCCTTCGTGGCATCCTTATCAACTGGTCGCTCTCTAACCATTCTGTTACAATTCAGTGTCGTTACTTCATGCAATCGGTTCTACCATCACTCAATCTCTTCATGTGAGTCCGATGTGCAGGAACTTTCACGATCCCATGAGATTCTTCCGTCCGCTGTCAGATTCACTCAGTCCTGATCTTGCACTGTGATCTAGTAGATACAATCTAGTTCATCGTCACTTCCCTCGTCATGCACTGGCTCAGTATAGCGTGCCCCTTCGGCTGGGTCCAGCGGAACCACTACGTGGAGAGATCTTTTTTCGAATATCATTTTTCATTTCTTTAGGTTAATGACTCCTTTCATATCCATTGCCCAGTCTATCCCTAACAATGCAGGATATGGGTTACTATCATCCACAATTTCTATGACCTCAAAGTCATTTTGTGTGCATACACCGTCGATGTCTATTGTAACTCCTTGCAGTCTTCCCATAAGCAATATCTTTTGTTGGTTCACCATCCATAATTGGATAGGAGACCATTGTAGTCCGGGCCTGCCCATGCGCTCCCAGGTTTGTTTAGATATGACATTCACATCTGACCCCCAAGTCTAGAATGACCTGATCCATCTCGTAGTCCCCAATCTGGGCAGTCAATCACATTTCCTGCCTAGTGCACAAAGCATGCTTTCCTAGTTTCCGGACCATCCGAGGTTCATTCGATCCTACGCACCTAGTGATCAACTCTTGCAATCCCTTCACCATGTTAGTATCCCGTAGCAGCTTCATGCATGTTTCTAGGAAGGTAGTTAGCATAGAAGTATCCTTCTCTGGCTTTGTTTGATCCTTGCTACCCAAAGTAGAAGCTTCCGCGAAGCTCTTCTTAGCTTCCATAAATGTTTCCTTCGTGCACTCCAAATAAAATTCTGGTTGTTTCGTAGGGGCCTTACGAACCCATGCATCCTCCTCTGGTTGCTTCCCCTTATCTTCTCTCGTAGTCGCACCACTTCTGAGCATCATATTCTCGTTAGGGTCTTCCTCACGTGGTTCTTCCTTCATCATTTGGACGTTTTGAGCGGGAGTAGCCGGAAGCACCCCCTTCTCTCGCATCTAAGTAATTAGCATTGGGTAATCAATTGTTTCGTGGTCAAATTGGTAACTGTATGGGCAACAAGCTTTGGTTGGGTTCATGCAATCACGTGCTTAGTGCCCCGATCCTCCACAATTATAACAGATTAATTGTCCCTATCCACGTTCGGGCCGCATACCCCCTTGCCCCTATCCACGTCCTTGGAATCCGCCATGCGCTATTGCTACGGTGGGATCCTACCTGCACGCCTCCATCTGCATCTTATAATCAAGTGTTCAATCCATCAACATCTCATAACTTCTTTCATCGTGACCCATTGTCCTACAAAAGTTGCAAAATAATTGCTGGGGCGGCGGGGTTTCCTCAAGTTCTACAATAGATGACAATTGTCTGTGGCATGTTTTCCTCCTACCTAATCGATCACGCACCAAAGTGCCCGTGCCATGCTTGGCCCTGCTTGTACCCTTGGTCACGACGGTATTGGTCCCCCTGATAGTACATAGTTCATGAAGAGTGGACAATGATCCTTATCATGACCCTGGCCCTTACATTTGATACACCACACCTCTTCGTGCACTTCTGACCGCGAGGCCTGTCCTTGTTTCAAACTTCGTATTTCTAGACATAGGTTTTGTATTTGCGCGTGGATTTGCTGAACTCCCAACCTTGGATCCTGTATTGGGGTTTCCTGCAACCTCATTGCAGTCTCTAATGCTTCGGCCTAGGTTGAGATCTTTTGCTGTGATAGTACCATCCTCAGATGTGGTGTCAAAGACGCCACAAACCACGTGCAGTGCTACACATCCGTCAATGTCATGTTAGCCTCGTGGATTGTGCTTTTCAATCTCTGATCCAAATCCCATGGGGTTTCACCAGGTAACATTGCAATCTCCTTAAACCCAACGACCGATTGCGTTTCTGATTTTGGCAGACCAAATATTGCCGCTATTCTTGCATTCGAATGATCGTTTGAGTACTTTATATACCAAGTCAACGCGCAGTCCTGTAGTGTGCTAACTAAGGTAGCCTTTTCGATGTTATCATCCATTATGCCTTGGGCTTCCCATATAGCCTTTACCACAAACCAAAACTGACCTGGTTCCTCATTTCCTACACCCTTGAATACCGACAACTTGACTGCACTTGCCATCCCAACCTTCGGTGGTAGTGGAGGAGGGGTTAGTGAAGATGGATTTGATGTGGGTGAAGTAGGTGATGGCGTGGATGGTGGTGGCCTCAGTGGAATGTGTTCGTTAATAAACTAGACTTCACTTCTCGGAGAGAATCCCGCAAGCTCCTCCTCGCTCTCTCGTGAAATAGAAATCAGAGGGCTATTCTCTAATCTTTCGGTTCCTCAGAATCCTCTTCCGCTTCATGTTACGCCAGAAATTACTGAATGCGCATAATCTGTTTCTCACATAACAACATTTTAATCCAAGTATTCAATGATTTAATATACTTACCCCGCGTGCAATTTCGTCTTCAGATGCTTCTGGCCTACGCACTAATTCTAGCGTCCACATAATGGGTTGATCTAGTCTGCACCTTCCCACGCTGTCAGCTAACCTCGTGATCCACTCGTACAACTCTGTCGATAATTATGCGACGAAGATCTCATGGATCTTTGTGCATATGTAACGATCCAACCACTTTTCTTCCGATATTCGCAGATTTCTGTTTTCTTGAACCATGAACTCATGAAGCTTCTGATCCAACCACTCTTAAAGTTCTTTCTTTGTAGGGTTCCAGTGTTCCAACATCAGACATCCCTTAGGCAGATCCTGGTCCTAGCAACGGAACCATTTGTTGGCTTATTGGGCCCTGACCCAGGTTCGAAAGAGTTATTAGCCAAACAAATCCCGTAGCTACCAGCCCTTTCGGCAATAGCCTGCGGAGCGCGGACTGAGGTCTCACCCGAGGTAGTAGGGGAGGGTGCTGGAACTAGGTTTCCACACCCTTGGGATGTCTTGATGTGGTCTGGAGGGGTTGCATGCCATTCTGTGGCTTCGTGCCACTCTGCTTCTGTGTAGATCTGGAACAAGGAAATTCCTTAATACTTATTGTTAATGAGTTGCTATAGATCAGATCTACCTTTTATAGTCTTTAAGAAAACATTTACACTTAAAACCCCATGTGCACAATTATAACAGATGATGCATAAATTCAGAATATAAGCAATAAACAGATCCACAAGAAAACACACAATGCTTTAGAAATTCTTATCGTTATTGATCTTCTTTTCCATACAACTAGATCCGCCCTATGCACTCAGCTCCAGGGGTCCACGCACACAGATGTGGACTCTACTAAGCCTCTACACACACAGCTGCAGAGCCTCTATGTCTCTACCAACCCTCTTCACTTGGACTTACACATGCAGAAAATATTGTCTTCACACAACCATAATACCCAGATCCAAGACAAAGGCTTCTCTAAAACTGGCTTCTATCCACAGAGCCTTGCTCTATTTATACATTCCCATGGTCTATAGACCATGGGCAGGTCAACTCACTTCCTATTATTTTACATTATTTTTGGGTGGACAACCCTTTGACTTGACTCATTACAATTCGTGCTCTGCGCACTTCACGGAGTTCTTAACATAACTTTCCCAAGATTGTAGGCTTTGAGCTCCAAAACTGTTACGCGGGCCTTCTGCTACCCAATGCACACCATCGATCCATCCAAGGTAGTGAAAAACCTTACAGCCAGCACCTAAACGAGAGAGAGAAAGCACCCAACACATGAGAAATAAAGGTAGAGACAAGTCCACTACATCCAAAGCAGATGGGACTCATCCTACAGATGGCACATTTTTGGAAACTTTTATAAGAAGTTAATTATTGAACAATTTTCATTCTTGTAAATTATTCCTAGTGGTTACTAAATACCACCAGTGGTTTAGGGTTATAGCCTTGCATCTTGAGAGTCTATATATATGCCCCATTTTTATGTTATATATATATAGATATATATATATATATATATATATATATATATCTGGTGTAGGGAAACTCTATTAAATTTTTTCTAGAAATAGTTGGGAATTTTTGAAGCTATTGTAAGGAGGAACTTTGAAGTATGTCTTGGGCTATCAATGCTTCTTCTCATGTACTTCCAAAAATCGACATTGTAATTTGAATTTTGCTCAATATGAATATAGTTGTTTTTTTCATGGAATATCATATTGTAAACATGATTTTGTACAGAATCTAAATGTAATTGTGTGAATTAAGGAGAATTATATGTATGTAAGATTGTTTTCTTTATTTTTTGACAAATTTATCAAGATTATGAAAATTATGTTTCTTGGTATTCTTTATTTTTTTTTGAATTTATCAAAATTATGAAAAATATGTTTGTTATCTTGGTAGACTTTTACGTGGGTTGAAATGAAAATCTACGAATTCAAATTACGATGCTTCTCATAGCTTAATTATCCATTTCTTAGTTGTTCATTGGATATCAGTAGGCTAAGAATGAATTCTTAATTGCTCATCTTGGTTTGTTGAAATGTGTTCTCCATATTTTATTTTTCTTACTCAAACGCTTATTGTCCTTGTTGGGTAATTTAATTGATGGTTAAATTAGTTCATTAATTGTCAACCAAGGTTCATCTACTTAGCATAATATATGATAGGAGTTCTATTTTTTTATTTTAAAATATGAAATTTGATCTAAATATGAATGAGTTTAGATTAACTCAAAATATATCTATGCACATGTTATGTCCATTAAAATTATTATTTTCAAAGCAAATCAAACTTCAAGGAAAAATCGAGTAAATATTCTAATTATTGGAATGAATTGAAATTTAATCTATTGCGACATGAATTCAAATTTACTCTACTTGAACTAAATTACATCAAGAATCAAATTCACCCTAATTGGTACTGAATTAAAAATCTATTCTAATTGCAAAATGAAAATTTTACTTCTAATTGCAAGAAATCAAAATATTCTAACTACTTTTGCAAATCAAAATTCTATTCTTCTTGATAGAAAGAAATAAATTGAAATCATACTTCTTTATACAAAATATCAAACAAAATTGTAACTTCAAAGGATTACTAGTGTGTGTAGTTTTACTTTACAATTTTCCTATCCATCGTTCATGAAATTACTGATAGAAATCAATTGAATCACTGAATGAAAATGTTGAATGAAATGAACTGTAAAAAGCAAATGTTTTTTTCTTTTCATGAGTTTTCAACCTATTCAAAATACTGATAATTAAACTAGAAATCAATAAACAAAATACTAATTAAAAGAATCAACAAATTGTAGTGAAGAAATGGTTATTTGTCTAATGAATTGAAATGAACATAATCAAAAGATAATCTAGTCTTACAGCTCTTCAAGGGGCCCTCCTGTTGAGTGAAATTATGTAATTAAATATCAAATCACTTAGCCATGCATTGGTCACCAAAGAACTGAGTATTTATATTAAAAGTAGAAGTATTCAACAACAAATGATTGTAGAAATTAACAGGGATAATGATTGTCTATTGTTTTGCCTCAAAGAATTTTATACTCTCTTATTAAATAATTGTTTTAAGATTCATAAGCCGAGAGGTAAGTTTCTAATTTGAAAGCTAAGAAATGAAATAGGAATTAAAGTCTTTCTTCTCATGATTTTCTACAAAAAGAGAAAAGCATGATAAATTTAATTTTACACATCAACTTTGAACTCTGCTCAGCAACTTCCATTCTCTCCTGATAACGCCACAAACCACCTTCAAGTTATGTGCATCGTTAGAGTGTCATAACTAGAGTTTACTTCTATTTTGGCCATGATATCTCTTGAGTCGAGTGGCTTGCTAGATCACTATGATAGGTGCAAATCCATGTGTCGATAACTTACCTTATACATGTGTCCTTTATTCCTTCTTCAACACTCTTGAACCTTATAATCATGAAAATAGTTGTAGAATATTCAATTAATTGCAGAATGAGTGCAATTTAGTAGATATAGGAATGTTTTGATTAAATTTTATAAATAAACAAAATATTATAGATCATGGATGACTAATACCTTTTGGATATTTGAGCATGTCTAATATGACCTTTTAGCTAGAAACTGCAAAAATTTATTATGGAAAAAGATGGAAATGAAGGTAAACATGTTTTCCAAAAGAGGACAATTTTGGACATCAACATTTGCCCACACCGAGGGTTTTTCATGTCCTCGTGCATCAAAACTTCAAAAAATTCCAAGTCCTTTACTAATTGTATTATCTATGACACCTGAGCTCCTCGTGCTCCTCTTTATTTTCTTAATATTGAATGTTTCCCTTGGCTTCTTCATTATAATCTTTCTTCGTAACCCTCTCACTTTGTTTTTAAGCAACCTATTGTTAGCCTTCAATTTCTTGTTCTTCTTATACTAGTGGCACAGATGCAAGAGTATGTTACCATTTTGAGTCCTCAAGATCTCATTTTGTACCTTTACTACCTCATGCTTTTGTTTCATATGTTTGTTTAATACTTCTAACTCATATGTATCTTCTTTTATAACATCTTCAATTTTGTACTCTTTTTAAGGAATATCATCACGTAGAGTAATTTCTTCATTGAAAGCATATTCATGTTGTTGTTGGGAATGATATTTTACATTTTGTTGTGCTCTTTTCTCCAGGGATTCTACATAATCATAGATTTGTTGTTGAAATGGGTCAATATTTGGTGTCTTCCTTGTCATACTTGAGTATGATAACGAGGTGATGCTCTGGCCTCTTCATTGATGATATGATCTCCTTATTTGAGGTCAACTACTTTTGGTAACTATATGCTTAACGTTTATAAATTCATTTGCTTCTCCTCAAGTTTAACTTCAATCCATCTATGTTTTGGATTCTTTTTATTTTTCTTGTTTTCCTTTATTCTTTGCCTTCTGGTTTCACTTCTTTCTCTTCAGGTGGCTTGACACTTGTGCTGAATTTATTTCTTCTAACATTTTCTTTTCAATTTTTCCATCTAATATTTTCTAAACATTGACAAGGAGGAGTGCCATCTTCTGATAGCTCTGGTGGGGTTTCCATTTGTTGTACCTCAGCAACAGTCAAGCCCTCTTCTTCATTAATATTTTCATGGTTAGGGTTTGAGGCTATTCTACACTGACTCTTTCTAGTCTTTGTACCCATTTCTTCCTCCTGTACTTCTGTAAAGTGATTGTGAATTAAAAATCTTTTCCAATTGTCTCCTCTAGCTCTGAAATGTGCTTTAATGAGGATTTTAATTAATCCATGATGATAGCGGGAATTTTTGAGGCTTTTTTACTCTCGTTGTACATTAGAATTTATTTTCTTAAGACTATAGAGTAAGAAGAATGGAAAATTCAATTCAGTTTCATCAATAAAATGAAGTAAGAGATGAACATGGTAGAAGAACATGGTGCCATATCTGCCTTCACAAGTTAAAAATTTTTGAATGACCAACAACAAATTCCCCTATTTAGTTTTCAATGCAGTCACTCGTATCCCCATTTTGAAAATAGAAGTATCCATAACTAGGTATCTGAGGAAGACTATCCACACTTTCTCCTTGATTTTCCTATTTTTGAACGAGATCTCTCTGTTCCTGGGAAATTCTTTAGCTTCTACCACTACGGACTCTGTAGATATGAGTTTGATATCACCAATTTCTACCTCCACTCCATAAAAATCTTGTGCAAAGGTTGTTGTGACCTATGTCTCATGCCCATCAAAATTATCAAAAGCTTTGAGCCAACCCACCTACTGCAACTCATCCATGACTCAAGGACATTCCTGAAGGAATTTTACTTCGTTAGGCTCTTATCTAACAATGACACCCATGGTGAGGGATAAGTTTCAATCCTGGACTATCTCTCTTTGACAAAGGTGGTGGAGGAAAATAGGAATAATGGTTGATAACATTGGATGGTTAAGGATGTTGAATCGAGGTCGAGCGAAGATGAAATAAGGTGCTCGCAGGGTTCTTTATTCACAACAGGACTCGCTTGTCATTCACATGATTTCCACAATTCTAAGATCTGATTTTATAGGACCATAAAAATTTAGGTTATTTTGAAGAGATTTGATGTGACAGGTCAGACTATTATGATAACATAGGGTTATAAAAGTTATGATTTATAGGTATAATGGAACGAACAAAGTTCATCCTTCAAGTTAAATACTCTAGAAGACTTGGACTATAAAGGTATCTATTGAGGATACAAATATTATTATATATAAAATGTATGAAGAATGATGATACAATTAGGAGTGAGGGCCCTATATATATAGCCAGGAAGTATCCTTTCATGAAGAGTCATGCTGGTAGAGACATGCCTCTTTGTTTTACTAATTATTATTTAATTACATATTATTATGATTATTATTTATTATCTATACTTATTTCTTTTACATAAATTTTATTCATAACATTGCCTTTCCCTTCAAAAAGATTTGTCCTCAAATCTTTTTGATGAAAGGACTTGATCTCTTTTTATTCTACGAATGTCTTCTCATCTCAAGACAGTAATATTTGTTGATACAAGTTGATATGATCCTTGGAGTGATACATAAAATTGTCGCATGGAGGAAGGATCTGACCATCCTAAATTAATATTTTGTGAAATCTTTTGATTACTGGAAACTTGTGATGAACTGTTATCACTGTCATGAATTGTGCACACTTTAGTTTTCTTCAGAACATAAGTTTGTTGTTTATGTTCTGGGTGATACAGATTCATAGATTGATCAAAATGTTTGTTCTTGTGATTCAGATGTAGATAAGGAGTTCTTTTGGTTTCCTTTATCATGTGTGTGGAAAGATTCTGATTTACTTCAGGTTCCAATGTCATCAAGTTGGTTACAAACTCTCCACTTGGAATTTCCTTCATTTGAAATGCAATATCTGAATATGTTTTAACTTCTATTGGTTTCTCATCTTCATGAATTGTGATATTGACTGAATCGGTATTCGCTCCTACTTCTTCCACTTGAAATGGAGACTTCAACACTTCTTTTGTGATAAGTTCTTGTAATTTGTTTTTCAATGATGTCTTATCATCCTTAAGTTTATTAATTTGAGTGAGTAGAGTTTGTTTATGGCTTCTGAGACGTAAAAGTTCCTCATTTCCTAAGTCAACTTTATTTTGGTATTCATGCTTCTCATCCTTTAATCAATTGAATTGTACTAATAACATTTTGTTAAGGTTTTTTAAGCATAAAATTTCCTCTTATTTTCCTAATAGACCTTCGTTGAGTTTCTTTTCAGGATTTTATTTTTCTTGTTCTAACTCATTTTTCTTAGCTTTACATTTTCTCACTTGCATAAGTAGTTTTCGATTGTGCTCCATCAAACATAAATTTTCTTTATTTTTGTTGGATATGACTTATTCAAGTTCTTTATGCTTCCTTGATATTATTTCTAAATTCTCTTGAAACATTAGTTTTGAAATATCATTAAGATGTTTTGATGAAGGAATTATCAGTTCTAAATTCTTTGTCATGTCTTGGAATATGACCATCTTCCTCTTGGAAGAGAACATCAAGAATTTGTTTTATGTGTTTAAAATGAACATACCTAATTCTTTGAACCAAGGTCGACCGAGAATTATGTCAACCTCTTCGTGAAGCATAGTTTCGACACGAAATTGAGATACGTACTCATAATGATCAATTGTTACTTGTAAATCATTAATTTCCTATTCTTTTTTTCAAAAAATCTCTGTTCTTTCTCCTATGTTTGACTCTGGAATTAATATTTGATTTTCCATATTAACATTGATGTAATTTTCTTCATGACTTGTGTTCATAGTGATATTAAACTCTTTCCCTTGGGTATTCCCTTTTAATGTAATTAATATACAACCTGCAAATGGAATACCTTCATTATTTTCAAACTAGGCTCCATTTTGTGCTTTGTTTATAATTTCATCAAATAATATATAAACCCAATTCTCCCTTTTCTTTTGTTAAATAATATTTTAATAAAATCCCAAAAATAACTTTTCCTTCACACTCCTATTTCTTTAAATTATTTTGTTTATAATATTTAATTTACTTCACATATAATCAATATGTTTCAACTTTTCACTTTTTCTTTTTTTGATAAGATTGACTTCAATTATGATTTGTGGTGCCAACTAAACATTGTTGATGCTATTGAATGGTGTATGGACGCGGTGGTACAATGTACGTATGCGATGGTACCACAAGGCAGGAAATTTAGATGTCATTTTGACTTGTAGCTAACCAAGTTGGAATGGTGGTCATTGCCAAATTTAGCTGGCGATAATGGCTGCATTGTAGGTCGTGGGTTGTTGTGTGAATGTGTGTGGCTACAACACTTTGTAGAAACAACTGTTGATAGCTTTGATGGCTATCGAGTGACAATGGCGGTGGAAGTTTCTGGTTTGTGGTAATGGAAGCTCAAGTAATGTCGATGGGTTGACAGTGATGATGACCATGAACATTGACTGTGAAAATAAAAAATTGATGTGGAACGATGCACTGCAACCCCTGTAGTATGTAGTGGAGTTTATGGATTGTTGATGGAAGGTGCAAAGAAGATAGTTGTGATGGGGATGTCTGGAAGCAGAGAAGTCAGAACAAATTTTACGCAAGGGTGTAGGGGAACCGAAGCTCCAATGGCAGTAGTGGAGGCGTTGTCTACGTGTTTTGGGGAAAAGGCAATGCAACAAGGTTCATAGTGAAATGGAAAAGACTACGATGAAGCTACTTGGCGGACAAACTTTTTTCCTTGTGGCTGCAATCGTGATGGGTTGTTTGTAGCAGTTTGGCACTGTGTTTAATGGGAACGTGCCACAAAAAAACCCAATGGCAGTTTTAATACAGTCAACGACTCTAGGTAGCAGGTAAGTTTTTTGTTTTATTTATTTATTATTATTATTATCATTATTATTATTAGTAGTAGTAGTAGTAGTAGTAGTATTAGTAGTAGTAGTAGTAGTAGTAGTAGTAGTAGTATTATTAGTATATATTACAGGTTTTTTTTTAATTACCTTTTTTTAATATATAATTTTAATATTTTTTTTTATGATATACTCTTCTTTTTTTCTTTAAAAAAAATGGCCAAGGGCCTCTAACAAACTCCGCAATGGAGAAACTCCAAAAGTGCAGTGAATCACTTCAATCTTGATGGCAACAATGTTGATGAAACCTTGATGGCCAAGGGCCTGGATCAGAGAGCGTGACTCTATGCAGTGGTGGAGCAACCAGAGGATAGAATTGATTTGATACCAATGGAACAAACAAAGTTCGTCCTTCAAGTTAAATACTCCAGAAGACTTGGAATATAAATATATCCATTGAGGATACAAATATTATTATATATAAAGTGTATGAAGAATGATGATACAATTGGGAGTGAGGGCCTTGTATATATAGCTAATAAGTACACTTTCACGAAGATTAATGTATCTAGAGACATGCCTCTTTGCTTAAATAATTATTATTTAATTACATATTATTATTATTATTGTTATTATTGTTATTATTATTATTATTATTATTATTATTACTTTTACATAAATTATGTTCATAACATATAATGGTAGGCAGTGATATCAGGTCTTAAACTTCTCAATTTTATATGTATCATAATCATCCAATGGATTTAAAAATTTAATGTTCCTTAAATGAAAGGTAATCTAACATCCAGTATACCTTAGCATATTTACAATTTCCTTTGTTGTAGGTTCTGAAGCTTCTTTCAATATAAATTGGTCTGGCTGTAGAAATTGAAATCAACTACATAATTTAAAATCAACTGCAGAATGTCACTGATTCAGTGGTTGTTCATTTTTTAAAATTTTGCTGCTCGATAGAATGGAATCTTTACTGTTTCTACTCCTTGATGGAGATTTAAGAAGGTTGGTTGTTAGAAGTGTTTCTTAAGACCTGTAAAGTTATTATAAAAACAGGGGTAACAAGGAAATGAGAAAGAGATATGGAGTTGTGAAAATATAAACAACCAATAATCCTTGGTTTTCAGTTAAGATTTTTTATATATACATGCCAACAATGTTGGTCTTCATGCATATATATATATATATATATATAGATGAATGATTAAAGAAAATTACAACTGGGTTGGAGGCCAAGGAGAAGAATCTCCTTTCTCAACCAACTTGAAATCAGAATTATCTTGTAAATATTTGACAAATTATTCTCTTGTTAATAGTTTATGATATAATCTTAATCTATGACCATTCACAAGGAAGGTAACTTTTTCATCATCAATGGTTTTGGTTTTTACTGATCCATTATCAAAAGATAGTATCTATCTCATAAGGACCAAGCCGTTGAGTTTGAAATTTTCTTTGAAAATATTTGAATTTAGAGTTAAAAAGAAGAGCCCAATCACCATGCTTGAACCTTTTAACTTTGATGAACTTTCATGCCATCTTGATCTTTGTTGCTAAATTAAGTTTCTTATTTGGATAACATCTTGTCTAATTTCATCTAGTTATTCAATTGTGCTAACCTTTATTTTCGAGCTTCAGATAGATCAAGACCCAATTTTGTTGTTGTCCTAAAGGTCTCCACTTAGAACTGAATTGGAAGCAAAACTTTCTTTCCATAGACAAGTTCATAAGGAGTATGTCTAGTTGTATTTCTCCATGTGGTGCAATATGACAATAGTGCCACTGGAAACCTTTCTTCCCAATCTCTTCTATGAAAATGTGCAGTCTTAGTTAGAATCGCTTCAAGTACCTTATTAGTGGATTCCACTTTCCCATTGCCTTGTGGATGGTATGGAGTAGAATTCTGATGTTTGATTTTGTATTTCTCCATTATTTTTCACACCAAGCTGGATGTGAATTGAGTACCTTGATCTATCACAATTTCTCTTGGGACGCTAAAATGACTAAAAATATCCTCAAAAGGAAACATAACTACAACATTTTTAGTCACAACTGAAATTGGTTTAGCTTCTACCCATTTTGTAACATAATTTGTACAAACAAGTATATACCATTTATGTTTAGATGCAAGATTGACTGGACCAACAAAACATAGAGCCCATTTCTCAAAAAGGCTCTACAAGTACCAATGGTTGTAGAGGCATCTCATCTGATGGAACAGGCTTTCCCATTCTTTGGCAGCTCTAATATCTCTTGACATATTCTTTGACATCCTTAAAAAAAGGAGGCCAATAATATCCCAAAAGAAGGACTTTATAAGTAGTTCTCCTATAATCAAAGTGTCCACCACATGGTTCATCATGACAAGCTTCAATATTTTTGGTACTTCATCTTCTTGAACACACCTTGGGATGATTAGATCAGGTCCAATTTGTATAATTCACCATTATCCAAGAATAAGGTGCACTAGATTTGATAACTTTTTGCTTCTCTTTGGTTGATAATTGTTGGGGTAACTTTCTTGTAGCCAAATAGTTAACAATATTTGCAAATCAAGGAATTTTCATAGATATTGTAAAAAGATATTCATCAAGAAAATTATCTTTTATAGGAACGTAATTATTATTTCTTTTCATCTGTTGACAATTCTGGAAATATGTCAACAAAGGGGGTATCCCTAATGTGAAGTCTCAATTAAACCTCATAAAAGTTTGGAATAGGATCCATCCAGAGTATCAACATAGTTTCCATGTATTCTTATAGAATTGCCTTGGCTTTAGCTTTGAGCAAGATAGAGAAGCATGTATGTGCCTTTGCAAAAATCAAGTGTGGCTAGTGAATGTTCAATTATAGGTGTATCAAAGTTCTTCTACTATAGAGGTAGGAGAAGTGAACCTCTTAAAATAGAGGTAATAGTACCACCCTAGTAGAGGCACACACAAGGAAAAATAGAATCACCTAACATCAAGCAAAATATTCCATATAGATATGGCAATTGTTACAACCATTACAACATAATTTCAATCAGATAAGCACTAAAATAACTGAAATAGATAAACTTCATTAGTAGATGTGAAAACAAACATGAATCATAAACATTCATAGAACAATCTTACAAATATTTACAATCCATGCATGAAAAGATTTTGGCTATTAGGCTTCAAGTATTAAGTAAAAGTCCTAAGATACATGTATACGAGGAACATCACTAGATCCAATAGTGGAGCATTGGAGCCATGAATGTCTCCCTAAAAGTACCCATTATGTCTCTTTGATGCCTTGTAGGAGAAGCGAAGGAGAAAAGTCATTTTATTGTACAATGAGGGTGTATATATAACTAATGGGGTGATCCTTCACCTCCCTTGTGACACTTCAACTACCATAATGGTTGTTTGACTTCCCATGACTCTTCATATCTTTTTCATGTCCTTTGGACTTCCACTTTACAATACATTTCAAATAAGAATTTGCATAATCCAAAAATGATGTGGCATACGATGACTCATGACATGACATGACATAACACCGATGACATGGACTTCATGATGACATGGGAATTTCAAGTCATTCTTGCTACTTATTGTTGTATGTCTTATTGAGAATGGCATTTCTTCCACCTCCATATGGCTTATAGATGACGAGCCTTCAGTGTTATCAGGTCTTGAGCTATGGTCACAAATGGATGTCCCTTTTCTTTCTCTTGGTCGATCAACTTGCATTCCCAACTACAGAGGTGTATTCTAGCATGTTCTCCTTCTCCAACTCCTCCTTCACCCTCCTATCATAGCATGATAGAGTACTTCTATCTATAATTCACTCATGAAAAGATGACATGAGTCCAATAAACCCCTAGTTTAAGATGTTGCATGATAATCCACTGATTGAGCTTGAACTAGGTGGCAGGCTAAGGGAGAGGCTCTGTGACTATGAAATTGCACACCTCAGTAAGTCAAGTGTTGGGCTAGAACCTTGAGACTGTGTAATGTGCAATTCAAGTTAGATTGTACAAGAAGATTTCACATTTTGGAAGCTCAGGGAGCTAGGCTAAGGGCATGGGCACTGATTTTTCCCACTTCGCAGTTCTAGAACATATAGGAGGCCAAGTGATTATGTAATTTCATATTTTAGGAGCCTAGGGATAATTCTTGATCCTTGTGACTGCACAATGCACATTTCTGACTAGGCAGAAGAGAGAAAGTGTGCAATTTTGGAGGTCAAAGGTTGAGCTTGGGCACTGTGATTGCACAGTTGGGGATCTCAGGAAGGAAAGAGTTGTGCATTATGTAGTGCCAAGAGGCAAGTTTTCTTCTTAATGGCTGAGACTCCATAACGCACAATTTAAGAGGGCTAGATGAGGCTAGGTTTCCCGGTAAGGAATTTTTCAAGTTTTGACTAAGTGTGGGAATCAAGAAGCTGATGTGAATAGTGATAATACTTGATTGTGATCACACACTTAGAAACTTGACGACACAACATAGATCATCCAAAAAAAATGAAAAACATACTTCCCTCAGCGTAACAAATTTGTGATGACTTATGACAAGTGTGGCACCAAAGATACACTTTGCAATGATTGTGACAACAATTGTGCGACAGTGCTTAAAACTTTGAAAATGAGTATGATACATGTCTACATTATAAGAAAAACTTATTATAAAAAATATTACCCCTTGAAACACATCAGAACTAGCTTCTATATAAGGTGCGACACTTGTTAGGGTCCCACCCTAACCCCCTTATTTATGTCATGGGATCACGTCATAGTCTAGAGTCAATAAAGACCATATTAATATTTGTAAGTGGTTAACCCGCAATTAATGACGGGACCACAGTTAGTTGCAAATGGGCAGTAGTATTAGATAGATGGTATTAATAAAACCCACGGTATTGGCCCGTGGTATTGCATGTAGGAGTCATATATAAAGGATAGAGACTCCCTGCGAGGAGTATCATGTCTTATTTTGTAATCGAGCTCTGCTCTATTGGAGGTTGCCCCCTCGAAGAGGCATGTGAACATTGCTCTTTGAATAATAAAATCATTGCTATTCTGTGTTCTGGGTATCTTTTCTTTGCATATTCTGTGCTTGGGTATTACTTTGCAGGTTAAGAGCATAACAAGTGGTATCAGAGCACTTTCCAGGGCTCGGTGGGATCTCCAATTTTTAGCAAAAAAAAAAAATTGGCTAGAGACGTGTTCCGGCGTCTTTAAACCACGGGATCTATCGTTAAGCGCATAAACCTGCAGATTTGGGGAGGCATGCACGCAGGAAATACAAGAGGTGGTCATGTCTGTTGGACTCCCTTGTAACCCTTGTGGGTACCCCTTCGAGTAGTAGCGCATTAGACAGAACCGCGCACGGACTGTCTTCCACGTACCCTCTGGGTATATAGGAAGCCCCCTAGGCTCCCTTGAAACCTCGCAATAGATAAACCTTCGGCCGTCTTGTGGCTACAGTACACCGAGAACAGCACTCGGAGAGATTACTCGCCCGTACGATAGGGTAGTCGGGTTGTACGGCTAAGGGTACGGTCGATCCTCCTTAGTTAGAGCCCTGAAACATTGGGCCGAGTACTACTGTCAGACCCTTATGTATATTGCGATCTGTAGCACCTGACACTCCTCAAGACCATAGTTCCCTTTCTATCGGGGGATCACACATCATCTATTCTAGATCAGCGGGTGCAAAGAAGTGCAGCAGCAACAGACATCAGTCCGGCAGCTCCATCAGATCAGCAGCAGCAGTTGTTCCACCATTCAGATCTCTCAGATCCACCAGATCGGAGTAGTTGTGAAGGGTTCCTGTACCTGGATATACTTTTCGCAGGACTTTTGGCGGCATTGACATTTTGAGGATTTGGCGACTGCAGTATTGATCAGGAAGGAGTAAAACTCCGTTAGGAGTTTTCCAAAAAAAAAAGAGTCTGAGATCTTCCGGGGCGCTTATTGGTGATCTAGCCCATCAGAATCAGGACGACGAGCTGAGCAAGGTGGTACCATTCAATTTCTTAGTAAAAATTTTTAGGTGGTCCCAATTTTTCATCAGGTTGGTGTATGGTAGAAACTCGCGCTCAAGCGATGGCCAATGAAAGGATAGACAAAATTGAAGACCATGTGAACTCCATCCAAACTGCGGTGAACGAAATCCAACATGAGATTAAAGGAATAAGTCTCCAGATACAGAATGCACTCTCGAAGGGCAAGGAGCCAGCCCATGAGGAGGCGTATAATGGCCATGAATACCATGAGGGTGAGTCTAGCCACTCTCCTCACGTCTGGCACACCCATCCACCACCCAGTCAGTGACCTCCCAAGTTGGATATGCATAAATTTGACGGTTCTCACACGTCTGCATGGCTAGCACATATGGAGCAGTATTTCAAATTGAATCATATCATAGATGAGGGGACTAAGCTTATGGTGGGCACCATGTACTTGGACAATGAACGATGGCAATGGGGGGAATGGCATCAGCGTTGCAATGGACATTTTCAGAATTGGGCCCAATTTGCCAAAGCTCTTCAAAATCGCTTTGAACAGGAAGACTCTTTTTTGGGGCGTCTCACTAAGCTCCGACAGACGGGTACAGTGGAGGAATATATTACCGCTTTTGAAGCCTTAGCCTTCCACACTAAGGGTCTCACAGATGAGTTCTACATGGAATGCTTTATCAGCGGTCTTAAAGAAGCCATCAAAGCTCAGGTTCTACTCCACCACCCTCCCACGTGGACAGAGGCTTGCCAGGTAGCTCGTAAGGTGGAACGTGCATTAACAGCCCAATCCAGCCGCCCCAACTTCCCCGCTAAAGGTCGTCCCCCACAGGCTCCCAACACGACTCAGACACTTAAGATTCAAAAGGTGTCACCTGCGGAAATGGCCGAAAGAAGGAAGCAAGGACTATGTTACTACTGTGATGAAAAATATTCCCCGGGTCATAAATGCAAGGAGCCCAAGTTTTTTCAAATAGATGCCACTGACTACAGCTCCACCGAGGAAGATCCACCACTTGAGGAACCGGAGGCGATCGAAGAAGATAACCAAAAGGAGAATGTATCTGACGAACCAATTATTTCGCTAAATGCATTGGCAGGAATTTCTTCCCCTCAAACTCTCAAAATCAGGGGTTTTCTTAAACATCGCCCAGTAGTAGTCTTGATTGATAGTGGAAGTACCCATAATTTCATCCATCAAAAGATCGCTGAAGCAGCACCTTGTTTTGTTCGGGCAGTTTCTAACTTCCAAGTCCAAATTGCAGATGGGGGCATAATGAAATGTGAAGGCCGCTGTGAAAATGTCAAACTTCAAATGGGGGATTATCAGTTGAAAACCCACATGTTTGCAATACACATGGGGGGTTGCGACATTGTCCTAGGCACGGAATGGCTCCGCACTCTTGGGCCAATCACAATGGATTTCCAGGAGTTATATATTAGTTTTAAGCAGAACAACTCCACACATACCCTCCGTGGACTACAGGCGGGAGCCCCCTCTATCATCAGCTCGCATAGGATGGAAAAATTGTTAAAAAAGGGCCATCATGGAGTGGTAGCTCAATTTAATGCCATCCAGGTAGTCGAAACCATGTCTCTGCCAATTCATCCTGAGATGCAACAGATTTTAAATAAACATCGGACGGTCTTTGACAAGCCTCATGAGCTTCCACCCTCGCGAGGGGAACATGATCATAGCATCACATTGGTTCCAGGGGCCCAACCCCCAAATGTGCGGCCATACAGATATCCGTTCACCCAAAAGAATGAAATAGAAAAAATCATCAAGGAATTGTTGGAAGCAGGTGTCATTCGTCCCAGCATTAGTCCTTATTCATCCCCAGTGGTCATGGTCCTCAAGAAAGATGGGGAGTGGCGGATGTGTCCCGACTTCAGGGCCCTCAATAAGTTGACAGTCAAAGATAAATTTCCCATCCCGATGGTTGACGATTTGCTGGACGAACTCAATGGGGCTCAATTCTTCACTAAGTTGGATCTTCACTCAGGCTACCACCAAATTCGCATGAAGGAAGTCGACATTCCAAAGACGGCTTTCAGAACTCATGAAGGCCATTATGAGTTCCTGGTCATGCCATTTGGTCTCTGTAATGCCCCCTCTACTTTTCAGAGCCTTATGAATCACCTCCTCAAACCATATCTCAGAAAATTTGTCCTTGTCTTCTTCGATGACATCCTCATCTATAGTGGCACTTGGGCGGCACATCTTCAGCATGTAGATCTACTCTTGCAACTGCTCCGCAAGCATAAATTATTTGTCAAGATGTCTAAGTGTTCGTTTGGCGTGGAAAAAGTTGAGTATTTGGGCCACATTGTGGGGCGTGAAGGTGTCAAGGTGGACCCCAAAAAGATCCAGGCAATGCAAGAATGGCCTCAACCTAAGACCTTGAAAAGCTTGAGAGGATTTTTGGGTCTCACAGGCTATTATCGTAAATTTGTCCGCAACTATGGCCGCATAGCGAAGCCCCTCGCTCAACTCCTAAAGAAAAATTCCTTCTTCTGGAACGAGGAAGCACAACAGGCATTTACCGCTCTCAAAAACACCATGTGTTCCACTCCCATCTTAGCACTACCTGACTTCACCAAATCCTTTGTCATTGAATGTGATGCTTCGGGTACAGGTATTGGAGCGGTCTTAATGCAGGAAGGGCGACCATTGACCTTCACCAGCCAACAACTCAGTGGGAGGAATCTAGGCCAATCTACCTACGAGAAGGAAATGATGGCCATCTTACATACAGTCGAGACCTGGCGACCTTACTTGTTGGGGCGACGTTTCCAAATCCGCACAGATCATCACAGTCTTAAATATTTTTTGGAGCAATGCCTATCCTCCCCACAACAAAATAAATGGTTAGCCAAAATGCTGGGATATGATTATGATATCATTTACAAGAAAGGGAAAGACAACAGTGTAGCAGATGCATTGTCGCGCCAATTTGAGGAGGAAAGTACTCTGCTCGCAATTTCCCTCCCCATTCCAGACTGGATTGAAGAGGCTCGCAGGGAATGGTTTTCACACCCCGGGCTCTCCCAACTCATTTCTCAATTGCAGGTAGATCCTAATTCCAGCAAGGGCTACTCGTGGCAGAATGATATTCTTTGCTACAAGGACAGAGTCGTAATATCACCAACATCCACCCTCAAAAGTCGCATTTTGGCAGAATTGCACTCATCTCCCATTGTAGGACATTCGGGCTTTCAGAAGACGTATGCTCGCACCAGAAGATCATTTTTTTGGACCGGCATGAAACAGGACATCCTTACTTTCGTAGCAGAATTTGACGTCTATCAACACCACAAAGGGGAAACCGTCAACACACCAGGCACATTACAACCATTGCCCATTCCGGCATCAATTTGGACGGAGGTTTCCATGGATTTCATTACAGGTCTTCCAAAGTCTGGGAACAAGTCAGTCATCATGGTGGTTGTGGACCGACTATCGAAGTATGCTCATTTCTGTGCCCTACCCCAACCGTTTACACCAACTTTGGTTGCCCAAACTTTCATGGATTAGATCTTCAAATTGCATGGCATGCCCACTTCTATTGTGTCCGACCGCGACCCGATCTTCACCAGTATTTTTTGGCAGGAACTCTTCAGAATACAAGGCACTCAACTCAAACTCAGTACTTCATATCATCCGCAAACAGATGGTCAAACCGAAGCCGTCAACAAATGTCTAGAAACCTACCTTAGGTGTTTCACTTCAGAAAAGCAACACCTTTGGGTACAGTGGTTACCTCTGGCTGAATGGTGGTATAACACCAACCATCATGCCACCACCAAAATGACTCCCTATGAAGCAGTCTATGGTCAACTTCCGCCTTCCCCTACTTCTTATCTCACGAGGTGCTCCAAAGTACAAGCCGTGGATCAACTCCTACAACACCGCGCAACCATGCTCGCCCATCTTCGCGAGAATCTTCATCAAGCTCAGAACCACATGAAGTAATAGGCCGACCAACATCGCTCAGAGCGCCAATTTCAAGAAGGGGATCAAGTCTTTTTGAGGCTGCAACCATACAAGCAAACATCACTCAAAGACAAGGGTTGTCAAAAGCTCTCTCCAAAATTCTACGGACCATACCAAGTACTTCAGCGCATTGGAGAAGTGGCTTACAAGTTGGCTTTGCCACCTACAGCAAAAATCCACCCAGTTTTCCATGTATCGTGCCTCAAGAAAGTGATTGGGAACAATTGCCGAGTTCAAACCAGTTTACCTGAATTGGACGAAGAAGGGTCAATCTGGCTTCAACCTGAACAGATTCTAGACACAAGGGACAAGCACCTGCGCGGCCGCATGATTAAGGAAGTCCTCGTCAAATGGAAAGACACCTCTCCGGAAGATGCAACTTGGGAACCAGCCACTATTCTTCAGAAGTTTCCGCAGCTTCAGCCTTGAGGACAAGGCTAGTTTTAAGGGGGAGGGCATGTTAGGGTCCCACCCTAACCCCCTTATTTATGTCATGGGATCACGTCATAGTCTAGAGTCAATAAAGCCCATATTAATATTTGTAAGTGGTTAACCCGCAATTAATGACGGGACCACAGTTAGTTGCAAATGGGCAGTAGTATTAGATAGATGGTATTAATAAAACCCACGGTATTGGCCCGTGGTATTGCATGTAGGAGTCATATATAAAGGATAGAGACTCCCTGCGAGGAGTATCGTGTCTTATTTTGTAATCGAGCTCTGCTCTATTGGAGGTTGCCCCCTCGAAGAGGCATGTGAACATTGCTCTTTGAATAATAAAATCATTGCTATTCTGTGTTCTGGGTATCTTTTCTTCGCATATTCCGTGCTTGGGTATTACTTTGCAGGTTAAGAGCATAACAACACTTAACATGCTAAAATATGACATTTGCTATATGACCAGGAAAAGTACGAATGACACTTGCAATGTGTGAATGACGGTGAAAGTGACACATGCTAGAACAAATATAACATGAAATTGATACTAATTAAAGTTAAAGAAAGAAAAATAAACAATCAAAAACATGAAAATGACACTTGCAAAAGAGAAGGTGTGCAAAAGAAATGGTTTGAAATATCACCGAAATAGAAGCAGAAACGCAACCAAAATTGAGAGATTGTTAATGAAAATGAACACTAACTATCGATATAGGTTGAACATTGCACAAGAACTTTCTTGATGAACTCTTTTATGCATGTTAAAGCTTGCATAAAATAATGCACTCATGAACTTCATGTGAATTGAGCATGTGTGAGCAAGTGACTTAGACCGATCAAGAAGTCAGTACAGAATGACCAATCGCAAGATCCACAATAGGCTCCAAAATTCAAGTGCAGGTAAAATTTTGGAGGGTGTCTGTTGCAGCGATAAAAACATCCTAGAAACAAAATAAATAATTATATTTTATTTTCCTAGTTTATCAAAAATAGTTATATTGAATTCTTGCAAGAACAAGAAGCATCTTGTGATCCAGTCATTAGTAATTGGTTTGTTCATAAGATACCTAATAGTATAATGATTTGTATGAATTAAAGTTTCATAACTAGTAATATAATGTTGAAACTTGTTAATGGCATGCACAACAACTAAAAATTCTTTTTCTGTTACAGTATGTAGGAGTCAAACTTTTACGTCTATAATAAATGGCATAAGGAGTTAGATCTTTCTCTCCCTACAAAACTCCTAAATTTGTATGTAAAGCATTAGTTGAAATGTGAAAAGGAAGAGACCAATTACGTCCCCTTAAAATTGGTGGTTTAGAAAAATTTTTCTTCGATGTCTCAAATGCTTTATGGAAATCAAAATTCCAAACAAAATCACAATCTTTTGTAATAAGTTTGAAAAGTGAAGAGGTAATTTTTGTGAAATATTCTATAATAACTAGTGAAACTAAGAAAACTTCTAACATCTCTAGGGAAAATTTTAAGAACCCCCCCTAAATTTATAAATATAATAAATGGGCGAATCTCCATGGTATATAGGAAAAATGGAAGGCGATTTTATCAATAATATAATATGTATATATAATTTTTTGGCGAATCTCTCACCAGGCATGGCGAATATTTTACTCAATTATAAAATCTTGTAAGATCTTGGCAAGTCTTTCACTAAATAATAAAACTTTGTAAAGTCCTAGTGAATCTTAGCATAGGCTACATGCTGGTTTAATTCCCCCATTTAAATAGGCTACATTCTAGGCGAATACCATGAGTCAATACCATGTGCCATTTTGGTGAATACCATGGGTCAATACCATGTGCCATTTTTATTTTTATTAGAATATTTTACTCAATTATAAAATCTTGTAAGATTTTGGCGAGTCTTTCACTAAATAATAAAACTTTGTAAAGTCCTAGTGAATCTTAGCATAGGCTACATGCTGGTTTAATTCCCCCATTTAAATAGGCTATATTCCAGGTGAATACCATGGGTCAATACCATGTGCCATTTTTATTTTTATTAATTCTAATATTAGGGTTAATAATGGTTTTTTGCATGGTATTAATAACAATCTAGTCCATGGTATTTGTCCCATAGTATTTTGGCCATAGGTTTCACCTAAATATAACCCATTTTTTGAGTGTTCGTAAATATAAGGTGACTTATGGAGTAAATATAAAAAAAATGTTTTATTTGTTTACCATACCTCTCGTTTATTTATATTTTTATTAATTTACCATACCTCTTTTACAAATATGGTATTTGGCCCATAGGATTCACTTAAATAAAACCTCTTTCTTGAGCCTTCATAAATAGAACGAGGGTTATGGACTAAATATAAAAAGAGGTTTTATTTATTTACGATACGTCTAGTTTATTTATATTTTTATTTATTTACCATACCTTTTGAGTAAGTATAAAAAGACGTTTTACTTATTTACCATACCTCCACTTTACTTATATTTTTATTTGTTTACACCCTTACATGTATATAAGGTGACTTATGGAGTAAATATAAAAAATGTTTTATTTATTTACCATACCTCTCATTTATTTATATTTTTATTAATTTACCATACCTCTTTTATAAATATGGTATTTGGCCCATAGGATTCACTTAAATAAAACCTATTCTTGAAAATGGGCGAATGGATTCACTTAAATAAAACCTATTCTTGAAAATGGGCGAATGGAAGGTTGTAAGTCCTAATTTCGAGGGCTAAATTTACCTTTTTTACCCTCTCCCTTAAAATAAGGTGGGCTATTTGAGGTGATTTGTAAAAATGTACTATGATACAAAATATTCGCCCACTAAAAATTTAAAACCCCTTAATTTCGCCAAAGGGCGAACATTCGCCCCTAAAATTATCCTTGAACATCTCTATGACAAGTAGGAATTGAAATTTTAGAAACCACTTCTACCTTAGATGTTTCCACCTTAATTCCATCACCTAAAATATGGTGGCCTAAAATAATCCCCTCATTAAACATCATAAAACATTTCTCATGACTTCATGAAATACTTGCTTCTTTACACCTAATGGGAACTTTTTCTATTTTTTCAAGAGCTTCTTCAAAAGTATTTCCATAGACAGTAAAATCATCCATGTAAACTTCCACACAATCATGAAATTAGATCAGAAAAGATATCTAAAACTTCTCTTTGAAATTTTTTGGTGCATTACATAATCCAAAAGGAAGTACCCTGTAAGAATATGTACCCCATGGACATGTAAAGGTTTTTTTGTCTTGATCTTCTAGTGCCAGTTGGAGTTGGTTATATCCATTGAAACTATCAAGAAATGAAACGTATTTCTTCCCTGGTAAAGTATCTAGTACTTGATCTATAAAAGGCAGTGGAAAATAATCTTTCAAAATATCTTTATTCAATTCCATATAATCAATGTACACTATCCATTTTCCATTCTTCTTTGGAATAATCACCAAATTTGATACCCATTGATTATCTAATATTGGATAAATGAAATTCACATTAAGTAACTTTTGTAATTCCTCCTTAACAATTTCTCTTTGATCAGGATTTATCCTTCTCTGAGGTTGTCTAACTAGTTTGTAATTTTCTTCAATATAAATATGATGCATACATGTTTTAGGATCAATTCCTTTCATATCATTGTATTCCCATGCATAAGTAGAGGAATGTTTTTGTAGCCTCTTTATTAACTTTTTATTTTGAAATTATCTCAGGTTGTAATTAATATTTAATGTTTTTCCTGGAAAGATTTGTACTAAATAATTTCCAAATGTTTCCATAGAATGCAAAGCCATTTGATGAGATGATAAATATTCAGTATTCATTATTCTTGAAAAATATGATCGTGTTTACTATATAAAGAAGAATCATTATTGTTCATTAAATTTCTTAATTGGCCTTCCTCATCTATTTGTGCACGAGTAAATACTTGTTAGATATCATCAAAGTCTTCATTATCATCTATCCAAACTTCATTTTCTACTTCAGTTATTGTTTTTGTAGGTGGATACAATCTAAATTTCTTAGTGGAATTAGCATAAAAAATATAGATATCACCAGATCTACAACTTAAGAATGCATCAGTTGTATCTAGACAAGGTCTACCAAGGATCAATGGGTGGCCTTCTAGATTATTCTTGGGAGTTAAAATCACAAAATCAACAATATACTCCCATGAATCCAAAGAGACCAATACTTGTTCTGATATACCATCTGATTTGATAACAGATTTATCAACTAATTATGGTAGTGTCAGATTATATTGAAGATTGGGAAGCTTCATTTGATCCATGGTTTGTATACCATTAATGCGCATGTTTACAATATGGCTAACTGGCTCTAGATAGTTTTGAGCTACTGATTTCCCCATCATAATATCATCAATTTTTCCTACCAATTTAATTTTCTTGAAATATTTCATTTTTCTTCTTGGTTTTCTAATGCACATCTCCTTAATTGTTTTTGAAAATATCGGTATTTCCTTTATATATTGAAGTAAAGGAATTTTGAAGAAAATATTTTTCAATACATCTAGCATATCATATTCTGGTAAAACTATTTTCCTTTCTATTCTCTTTCTAATTTTAAGCCTTTCAGGAAAAGGTGGATCATGTAAGGAAAGTGAAGGTTGTTTGACTAGAATAATTGTAGGGGATGGATTTATTTGGTTATCATCTAATTGTGTAAGAATATCTTCCTTTGGAGGAGTCTTTTCTTGATCAAGAAATGTTTCTTTTTCAAGAACCTCATCCTCTTTAGATTTTTGGATGACAATTGGTCGTGACTTCTTTTGAAAAACCCTATTATATCTAAGTTGGACATCATTTACACCTAATGGGGATATCTTACAAGCTTGAAATTTCTAACCTTCTACATTGTAAATAGGTTGTTGATTTTTATTATTTGGGTTTAGGAGTGGTTAATCAGGTAGTTGATTGGGTTTTTGAGGAAATGGAGTGGATGTTAATGAAAGTGATTGATTCATTGGTTGGGCTTGAAATTGAGGAGGATAGTATTAAGGTGGATAAGGGGCATAAGGTTGTTGAAATTGAGGATATTGTGAATTTCTACCATAAGAATTATGTCAACCATGTGCCCACAATCGATTTTGAGGTTGGGGTGGCCAAGGTTGCGAGGACCTGGGTGCAATCCAATTATTCTGTGGTTGTTCATATGATTGATATTGAGTGTAAAGACCTTGTCTCATGCCTAATCATTGGGATTGCCATGGTATTTTAGCAATAAATCAAACTAATTCATCTTGACTTGGTCCGACTTCATCTTGAAGGACAACTTCAAGTCCAACTATTGAAGGGAATTCCTTTATATCATCGTTTTCAGCACATATGACATAAATTTCTACACTATAAAGAGTGAATTCTCTCTTAGCATTCTTTTTCCTACACCTAGGACAGAAGATAGATAATGCAACATTTTTGGCTTTTCGCTTATTTTGTATTTTGAGATAATCTAGTTGTTCACTAATATTCCCAAGGGTATATGTTTTAAAGTTATCAAGAAAATTTCCTAATTAGGCTCTACTTATCGTTCTAGTTGAAAATTTACTAACCCTTAACATGGCTAGATCTCTTGGATTCTTTCCAAATTTAGCCTTACCTCTCGAAATATGTTTGCACAAATAAGAGATTTCTCCAAATGAAAGTTGAGAAACATATCCTTTTCCCATTAAGTTTAGGATTTCAATCCACTCATCTCTTATAGATTTTAACAAAAGAGCTTTCAATGTTTCTTCATCTAAATCATGCATCCTAACCCTTTTAAAATTATAGGCAAATATTTCTATTAAGTCTTCAAGGATTTCATCCTCCTTTTGCATCATCTTAAATACTTCATCCTTAAGGTTATGGGGCATATAATAATATTTATGTTTTTCTAAGATCACTCGTTTCATTTCTTCCCATGTTCTAATACTATGTGTTCCTAGAACCATAAACCATTTAAGGTCTCCATATTTTAGAGTGAATGGAAACAATTTCAATTTTTGAGTATCAAGTAAGTAGTCATATTATCTACACAATAATTCAAACTCAAAAATAAATGTTTCTAGATCCTCAATTCTTAAGCCATGGAAATTAGGAAGAATGGAAGGTGAAATATTATTCATTGTGGTTGTGGTATCTTCAACAAAGATAGGGAATGCATAAGGATCTAGTTCTCCTCTACCTTTTCTACCACCTCGTCCTCCACCACTCCTCTATTTCCCCCTCTGCCTCTTTAACCTCCAATCCTAATTTCACCATCTGCATTGTGTATCTCTCCTTCCCCTTCCCCTGCCATTGTAGATTCTTCAAAGATAATATAAGGTTCAACAATATGATTTTCTAGCTCTTCTAATAATGGTATTTCCAAATAAATCTCTTCCTCTTCTTTAGTAGGCACTTATAACTCTCTTCCTAAGACTTGGTCTCTTGTTTAGGAGAGAAATATAACTCCTTCAGTTGGGCATGTAGGTTCTTCAACTACAACTTCAGTGGAAGAAGTTGGTGAGTCCCTAGGTTGGATTTCAGATCTATGCACCTCAGGAAGTCTATGTATACATGTTATGCATGGAATGCGAGTGTCAATGGATGGTGTGGTACTACATGGTCTAGCGGGGGTGAGTGGTGATGTTGGTATCAAGCATTGTCTTATACCTCCACTTAGAAATATACCCCTAGAATCCCTTTCTCTATTCATGCATTCTGAAAGATTTTTAACTTTCTTTTAACTATGCATCTATAAGATTGAATGCATCTAAGATGATATGCAAACTAAAAATTAAATCGTATACACTTTCTCGGAGATAGTGCTAAAATGTTGGTTAATTTAATTGATGGTTAAATTATTTCATTACTTGTCAACCAAGGTTCATGTACTTATGAAGTGCATGTGCACAATATATGCTAGGAATTCAATTTTTTATTTTGAAAGATGAAATTTGATCTAAATATGAATGAGGTTAGATTAACTCAAAATATATCTACGTACATGTTTTTTCCATTAAAATTACTCTTTTCAAAGAAAATCAAACTTCAAGGCGAAATGAAGTAAATATTTGATTATCAATTTGAATTGAAATTTAATCTACCACAACATGAATTCAAAATTACTCTATTTGAACTGAACTACAGCAAGAATCAAAATTCACCATAGTTGGTACTAATTAAAAAGTTTATTCTAATTGAAAAATGGAAATTTTACTTCTAATTGCAAGAAATCAAATGACTATAACTACTTTTACAAATCAAAACTCTATTCTTCTTGACAAAAATAAATAAATCAAAATCTGACTTCTTAAAAAAAATATCAAATGAACTGTAACTTAAAATGATTACTAGTGTGCGCAATTATACTTTAGGATTTCCCTATCTATCATTCATGAAATCACTGATAAAAATCAACTGAATCACTGAATGAAAATGTTGAATGAAATGAACTGTAAAAACAAAATGTTTTTATCTTTTTTCAGGCACTCAACCTATTCAAAATACTGAGAACTAAACTAGAAATCGATAGACAAAATACTAATTAAAAGAATCAACGAATTGCAGTGAAGAAAGAGTTATTCCTCTAATGAATTTAAATGAACATAATCAAAATATAATGTAGTCTTACAACTCTCTAGGGGGGCCTCCTATTGTGTGTTAGTACGCAATTAAATATCAAATCACATAGCCATGCATTGATCACCAAAGAACATAGTATTTATATTAAACGCATAAGTCTTCCACAACAAATGATTGCAGAAATTGACAGGGATAATGATTGTATATTGTTTCGCCTAAGAGAATTTTATGCTCTCTTATTAAATATTTGTTTTAAGGGTCATAAGACGAGAGGTAAGTTTCTAACTTGATAGCTAAGAAATGAAATTGGAATTAATGTCTTTCTTCTCATGATTTTCTACTGAAAGAGAAAATCATGAGAGATTTAATTTGATACATTATCTTTGAACTCTGCTTGGAAACTTCAGCACTCACTTGATAACGCCATGAACTTCCTTTGAAGTCTACACATTGTTGGAGTGTCATAACTATAGTTGACCTCTAGTTTGACTGTGAGATCTCTTGAACCCGGTGGATTGCTAGATCGCTATGATAAGTGGACATCCATGCATCGATCATTTTCCATCTACCTGTGTCCTTTATTCCTTCTCCAATGCTCTGGAACCTGTCTAATCATGGATGTAGTTGTAGAAAATTTAATTAGTTGCAGAGTGAGTGCAATTTGATAGCTATAGGAATGTTTTGATTAAATTTCATAAAGAAACAACATATTATAAAACACGGATGATTGAGAATGTCTAAGATGACCTTTTAGCTTGAAACAACAAAAAAATTATTATAGAAAAATATGGAAAGGAAGGAAAAAGGGTTATCAAAAGAGGACAATTTTGGACTCCAACAATCCTTATGTAAAACTTAAGCCACATGGATGCTCTAACCTGAAAACATGTGGAAATTATACCTAGGAGAACCCTTCGGAATCGTTGACACTTTCCCACCTAAATTCTCAAAAGAAACTAAAATCATAAAACGAAAATTGAAATTTTGGTTTGGCTTAATGAAATTTGCACTTTATATCTTCTACTTTCTTGTTAAAACTTCATCTTAAAGATAGAGTGGATCGATGTTAGGATTTGGAAATACATGGAAATACCAACATAATTAAGAGTAAACTTTACAATTTCATTATTAAAAAACAAAGGTATAAAAATATAAACAAAGCTTCATTTATGTTGCATAAATTTGCTCTTTATATTTTCATTTTCTCTTGTTAAAACCCTATACCAAAATCAAAGGTGTTGAACGCTTAAAATTTAAAGACGCAAGCATACACTTGTCAAAATTAAATGAAGCTTTAATTCTTTTACACACAAATTTTCCACCATAAAATAAAATCAATAATAGAAAATATAAAATTAGATTTGGATGTTCCGAGGCTCTATGTTATAGCACAACATAGTGTGAATCTAGGGACCCAACAACTTTTATCACCGATTGAGCTTCCTGTAGAGACATTTTTTAATTATTTTTTATATTACTATTTATTTATATGTTATGATTGATTATAAATTTATAATTTATTTTCACTTTTGTTTTGTTTTCTAAGTTGTGTGAGTCTTGAGATGACTACACGCTTAACCTTTTCCTTGAGAAGCCATGACCGAGGAGCATCTAAGCCATCAAAATCCCCTAGGGATCACACCCAGCCTTGGCCAAACTAACCCTTAAAATGGTTGAAATTTTTCCCACAGAGTTTCAAACTAGTGACCTTCCCATTACATAGTGCTTTAACAGTACACCCAGTCACCATATATTACACCCCTAGGGAAATATATTTTCAGATTAATCCCTAAATAAGATTTTTTTTACAATATTTTATTTTTTATTTAAATATTTATTAAAAATGATCAAAATTAAATAATTAAAACCCAATATATCATTATTTTTTATTTAATAAGTTTATAATTACATATTTGAAGCACAATTTAAAATTTAATTTAGAACTTTATAATAAACACTAATATTGAAAGAAACATTAAGTTGAATACGATTTTAATGACATACTGAAAATACAACTTGATATCTCTTTTTTCTTTATAGTTTTTTTTATTATATATAATTTGTAAAAATGAAATATTTATAAATATGTTTATTAAAATTTTGTTTTTAAACAAAACACATAACATTTATATTAAAACAACTAAATACATGGCCAAAACCATTATATGTTTCAGAGATATCCAAGGCTTGCAAATTTGAGATTGAGTGTGGAGGTTCAATCCAAACACTCAAGCAAGTTCCCTGTGACAGAAAAAATTTAGTCTTTTTCCAAGTGAAATTTTTTCAAAAAAACCCAAATATCTAGGCACAGTTACATTCCATTTGTCACTAATTTTGTTTTGATCTAGTCTAACTTCGTATTTTTCTTGGTGATTTTTTTTCCTTTCTTCCCAACTTGAGTCCAACCCACATTTTTTTCAAATTATGGCAGATCATTCTTTGGCAAGTTCACAATAATATTCTTGATATCTTCCTCATCCACCTGATCTATCCAAGAAGTTTCCTTTTCAATGTTATTCCTCATGGTTTCTGGAGGAGATCCATTTTCCACAAGGGATTGTTGCTTTTCCACTAACATTACATTTGTGGAATCCTTACTGCAACTGGAGGATCCACAATGGATTGTGATTTTTCTTGCAATTTATTTTGATGCCACAAATGAAATTTCTTTGGCTATATATACTTCTTTCTTGTCTTCTGAGTCTTTCTTGTCTTGACTGTCTTCCTCTTTGTATACTATATAGTGATCACCTTGTGCTCCCTCCCACCATTTAGGCCTTCAGGGTTTTTTCTCATCTTTGCTACTCTAAAAATGTTTGGGCCATTTTTTAATTGCATGTCCCATTTCATATCATGCTCTACATCAAAATAAGATACTCTCGCAGTCGATATTTTTTATCCAAACATAGTTTAGAGCCATCAAATTAATCTTCATGGGAAAACCCTTGTTGAAGTCCATATCCACATAAATCCGAACATAAGTAGTCTGGTAAAAACTTTCTGTATTGGAAAACCCACGATAAAATTTCCCCGATGTTCGAATTATTGTCATTAATGACAAAGGAGTGCAACAAAGACAAAGAAGCAGCAAAAGTGTAGCAAAGGAAAAGGAATAACAAAAGTGCAGCAAAGGCAAAAGAGCAACAAAAGTGTAGCAAAGAAAAAGAAGCAACAAAAGTCCAGCAAAGGAAAAGGAACAACAAAAGTGTAACAAAGGAAAAAGAGCAGCAAAAGTGCAGGAAAGGTAAAAAAGCAGCAAAAGTGCGGCAAAAGCAAAGGAGCAGCAAAAGTTCAACAACGTTGAACAAAGGAGTAGAGACTAGGCATTGTTGTGTTGCAAGGCTATGGCCAAGGAAAATATGATCAAGAAAGAATGTTGTAGAAATTGTTATGTTGAAGATTTGCTATGATGTTCAAGTGTTTTGATGCAAGGCAAAGGCAAGACTCCATTGCAACAAAGGAAAAACTCCATGACAGCAAAAAAAAACAATACTCAAGGAGGTTGAGGCAATGGCATGAGGAAAAGATGAATTTGATCATATAGATGACTTTGGAGAGTGAATGTTACATACATATTCTTGCATTACTTTCATATGTTGTATGCATATTATTTACATAGGAGAATGATTGCATGTGTTGTGATGGTATAATGTTGCTTTTGGCACTATATTGATATTGATGCACCTAATCATTATAGATGGCTAAAATAATATTGGATGGAGAATTCTTTTTCTGTTCTAATATTCAAAATATGAAGAGCTTGGAAACAAATGAGTGGCAAAGAGTCAAGCCTATTCACTTCATATTTGTATGAGGAATATAAACAACCATCAAAATACCTTCATAAAAGATGTGATTTTGGAAGGCCAGGGAGGTTAGAGTGTGGGAGAATGTGTGAGAGTTGATTGAGGTATTATGCATTCATTACCTGACACATATGAAGCTAGTGTGAAGCATATTTGAATAGAAGAAGAGGTAGAAACGAAGATTAGATATGCAGAATTTATGACTAGGTAAACCATCACATTGTTGTTTCTTGTTTGTATCAGGGGATTCCAGTCTCCTTTCAAGTAGTGGATTGATAAACATTAGGTTGGAGCCTGTTGAGGTAGGATCCTCTTGTGGGGTGTAGCCTACATAAAAATTATGGGAGTTGGATCTTCCTTGCATGTTGCAGCTTGCAGAATATTGAGGTAACAACCTCCTGCAAGTTGGAGCCTATAGAAAATCAAATGTAATAAGGAGTAGGAGCTTGCCTTTGCATCATAACAATAATAAAATGATGTTTTTATCCCTTTACGGGTTTCCACGTATATCTGATATCAATATGTGTTGTTATTATGCAGTAATGTGATGTTTTGGTTTGCTTATTACTTATTGTTCGCATATTCAATCTATTGGTCATTATTTGTTAAGTTGCTCATGTAATGTTTCAGCGAATGATTTTAATGAAAAGATTTATAATGCCTGTGAATATACTAAACTGATTCACACCCCCCTAAGTTTAGTCAAGTTTTCATCACCTAGTACATTCCCGATCAAAGAAAGTGATTTGAAATTCCAGTTGTTATGCAACGAGCTCACAAAATAGAAGAAGAGATAGATCAATGACTTCAAAATTAACCTCTTCAAGGGGGAAACCTCCTTTACATTAGACAAATGAAAAATTCTTGGATGATACAAATGACAAGAGCTTCTTTATATATATAGGATTCTAAGGGGTCACAATATAATCAGAGCCTACATAACCAGAATATTATAAGGGTACAACAATAATATTGTAAGGGTACAACAATAACATTAGTGGGCCTCTATGGGGCACAATAATAACAATATGGGGACTACGTGGCACAAGAATACAATAAGGAGGTTGCAATAATAACAATAACGGGATACACTAGTAGTATAGGGACCTAACATGCCCCTCTCCTTCAAAAAAGTGTTGTCCTCAATGCTTAAGTAGTTTGGATAACTCTGTATCAAAATTCTAATCCTCCCATGTGGAATCTTTAGCATGTAAGTTCTTCCACTTGATGAGATACTCTCAAATTGATCGATTTCATAGTTGTCATGTTCTTGTTTCCATGACTTCTTCAGGTTCCAATATGATTTTTCCTTCCTCGTCAAGTTCTGACAATATTTTTTGAACTAGGAGCTTGTCACCTATATTATTTAAGCATGAAACATGGAAACCTGGGTACACTCAGGAAGATGTAGGAAGCTCCAATTTGAATGTAATAAACCAATCTTTTAGAACACCTTGTAAGGAGCATAGTATTTTGGTGATAATTTATTATCCTTCTTAGCTTTCTTGAGTGACATTTGTTTATATGATTGTAGCCATAAAAATATCGAGTTGCCTACATCCAAACTTCTTTCAATGTGATGTTGATCTATTTGTTGTTTCATTCGATTCTGTGCCAAACTGAGGTTATCCTTTAATAGTTGGAGAACTTGTTGTTGATGCTCGATGTGGTATTCCACTGCCTGAACCTCATAATTTTCTCTTAAATATGATGTGATGGATGGTGGATGATATCCATAAAGTGGCATAAATGGGGTCATTTTTGCTGTAGTATGGAAGGAAGTGTTATACCACCATTCAACCAAAGGTAACGACTTGACCCATTGTGTTTGTTTTTCAGATACAAAGAAAAAAATATATCCTTCCAAACATTTGTTCATTAATAATCTTCATTTTTCCATTAAATTGGGGATGATAAGATGACCTCTGAGCTAATTGAGTACTCAGACAATAAAATAATTTTGTCCAAAATATTCAGTGAAAATGGGATCTTTGTCACTTATAATAATCTTTGGGTTTCCATGTAGCTTTCAAATTGTTTCCATAAATGTAGTAGCAACTGTACTGACTTGAAATGGATGAGATAATGCATAAAAATGTGCATATTTGGTAAGTATATCAACTACCACCATGATGACACTCTTTCCTTAAAACTTGGGAAAACCTGTGATAAAATCCTTTGAAACCTCCTCCCAATGTTGACTTGGAATAGATAAAGGTTGTAACAATCCTGGGGTCTTAATTTTTTCAACTTTATTTGTTGGCAAACCAAACATTCTACCACAAACTTTTGAACATCAGATTTAAGGCCTCCCCAAACAAATTCCTTCTTGATATGTCCTTCTACCTTTAGATTTTGAGGAGTGGTAGTTCCTGCCAATGCATTACAAGATATGGTCGGATTCATTTATTATTTCTCTGGGGTTGTTTCTTGGTGTATATCCTCTTCTTTTAACGTTTCCTGATCCTTTTCTTCTTCCTCTTCACAATCTATGTAAAATAATTTCTTCTCATCACACTTATGAACTTTATTGTATTTTCTATCATAACTGTAACAAAGCCTGTTGGCTTGTTGGGGTCTGACCCAAGTTCAAAGTTAATTAGCCAAACAAATCCCTATACTACTGGCCCTTTCGACAACAGTGCTCGGAGCATGGATAGAGGTCTCATTCGTGGTAGTATGGGGGGGTGCTGGAACCAAGCTTTTGCACCCTTGAGATGTCTGAGAGGTTGAACTGGTCCAACTGTTAGTCCCTTCATGCAGGTTGCTTCGCGCAGTTCCCTGGCCTTCACGCTGTGATATACTTACGTTCGCGCAGCCCTAACCAGGGACTGTGGGCTTCTGCGCTGCTGGAGCAGCGCTCTGCGCTATTCCCCTAAGTCGCACCTGAGATCTTACTTATCTTCCAATAGCAGTTAATTATCTTCACGTAAATGATGCATTACATTCTATTTATTTATATGACACATATAAGTTCACATAGCAAATAAACAATACACTTGCAATTTATATCGAATAATACATTTAAACAGTTAAATATACACAGAAATATGGTAAACTTCTCTTTATTAACTCTTCTAACGGCTACAAACTCAACCTACCCTGCACACTCAACTGCAGGGGCTTACGCACTCAGCTGCAGACTACTAGGCCTCTGCGCACTTAGCTGCAGAGCCTTCTCCTACTCTACGACCCAACAACACACTTTACACTTCGACTCAATCTCTTAGAGTCATCATGCTTCTCCTAGCTACATGCTACACGTAGAGCCTTGCTTTATTTATACAATCCCATGATCTACAGACCATGGGTAGGTTTATCAAGCCGACATTACATTACAAAAACAAGGGCAAACAACCCTCTGACTTTATTATGACTTCACGCTTCGCGCCCGCAATTCACAGAGCTTTTACAAAGGACTTGGTCAAAACTTGGCTTTAAGCCCCAAAACATGCCTTGGGGGGATTCCATGCCCAACAAAGCCCTTTCTTTATTTTTTCCTCCAACTGTTGTGGTGTCAACCTTGTAGGTTGTGGAAGGCTAGGAGTAACAACATTTACATCTTTATAGTTGTGAGTGGTATGTTTCCTTCTTGCCATAATTTTACTTTCCACTTTTCTGGCCACCTTGAATGCCTTCTCCAATTAATCAGATTCCCTAAGGCGAACCTCATGTTGGATGTTATCCTTTAAATTCCCTACAAACACATCAATCTTATGCTCCTCTGGAATATCATTTACTCTAATATTCAATTTTTGGAAGTCCTAAATGTGCTCTTCCATTGAACCATTTTGTTTGAAATTTATCAATTGGCTAAAGAAGGTGTTTCTCTTCGTATCCTCATAATGTGCTCTCATTTCCTCCAAAAAATTTGACCAAGTGACAAGTGATTTATGAGAACAAAGTCATCGATACCATACAAAATGATTTGATTCTAAATATAAAGATGCAATGGGTGCCTTTTGTGTGTGTTGCACATTATGGAGATCAAAATGTTCTCCATCTGTAGTATCCATGTTATCAGATACTTGCCATCAAAATTCCTCATATCGATATTTGGAATGTGGTGGTTATTAAACCCCACATTGGAGTCTCTAAAATCATAATTGATATTCCTTTTGTCTTCACATGATTTTGATGGACTTCCTTGTCACTACAAGGACACCATTCTTCTAGCAACTTTTCCAAACCTTCCTTCAACCCCTGTAACTTGCAATTCATCATTGCTTCCATGTATTCTTTTAAACCATCATTGAAAACTCCCACATCCCTTTTTATACCTTCCATGTCATTCTTCAAACCATCTATCTTAGCTTCTGTTACTTTTTGTGAGAGGGAAATTGTTACACTTGGTCTCATAATTTTTATATATCATGCTGCATTTCTTCCTCTTCTTCATGTGTCATAGTAGATATTTCAGTTTTTTTACTAGGTGTTTCCACTTTCTCTCTTCGGGTCATGAATTAATTATATTTATTCTTCATTGTTCCCTTTAAATCACTTCCAACTAATTTTTCGAACAAAACTTATGCAAACTTTAAAAAATACACACATTTTTCTTGCTTTGTAGGAGCTCCATATTGAATCTGTTGTATCTATATAATTTCAGATCTCAAAGGTCTGACATTTCATCCTATGGTATCCCTTTATGTCCTCTTTCCAACCCCACAAGTCTGATCAAGATTCAATTCTCCAAGGAAGAGTTATGTCAAATCTCCCACGATGGCTTGACTATGGACTTATTCAGTAGAGTGAAGTTGTACATGGTGCAATGTATCACTTTTTCAACATTCGACCCTAAAATTGCTACACAACAAACTAAAGTAAGTTTACTTTTAGCCACTTCTTACAAAATTCAAATCTAATGCCAAAAATGAAAGTAATGATGATTTTCCCTAGGTCACATATTTGAGACAAAATTCTAGAGCCTGCAAAAACCCTAACTTCCTGTGATCATATCTTCGAAAATATAGCGAGACAAGATTGAAAATTTGGACACGAAGTTCACTAATATTTCAGTTCCACGTGGTTTTAATTTCAGTTTTTAAAGCTTCGTAGAAATAAATTTATAGCGAAAGTACCACAATGAATTGGCTGAAGCAACGAAACCATAGAATCCAAAGATCTGATACCAAACATTATGCAACCATCTCACAAAATAGAAGAAGAGATAGATCAACGACTTCAAAATTATCCTCTTTGAGGGGAAAACCTCCTTTAGATTACACAAATGAACAATTCTTGGATGATACAAATGACAAGACCTCCTTTCTATATATAGGAGTCTAAGCGGTCACATTATAATGAGAACCTACATAACAATAATATTGTAAGGCTACAACAATAACATTAGTGGGATCCTATGGGACACAATAAGAAAAATATGGGGATTACATGAGCACAAAAATAAAATAGCAAGGTTGCAATAATAACAATGAGGGGCTACACTGGTAGTATAGGGACCTAACACCATAAATTCAAGGGAAGTTTTAAAATCCTTACCCAAACTAGGGTTGTGGGGATTGATTCCATTACTAGATCAAAAGTGGGAGTCCAGGGCTACACAAAGAGTCCAACACTACCCCAAAACTATGTCCCAACTTCATAGATTTCCTTCTTATCCTCTATATTATCAAAAACCACAATGAAATAACCCTAATCCATAGGGTAAATGTTAAGTTAGTTTGTCAAAAGGGGCTTCCAAGTCTCAGAGATCCATTTTTGTAGATCGGTCTGCCATGGCAAGTACCCATTAAACCTGCAATCCAAGTCATTTTTTGAAAAATATTTATCACAATAGAAATCTTCCTGATCCACAGGAACATTAAGGGAAGGAATTTCGTGAACCACCAAAAGACTAGAGCCAAATTTCAACATAGATCTGTATGAAACCAAAGAAGATCTAGGGTGATTGGTAGTCGTACCTACAAAAGAAACTCTCTTTTTCATCGAATCACATGGATTCACCATTGGACAATCTATAGAAGATATTTGATGAAAATATACACAAACAAAGCAAAGATTAGATGATTAAGGCGAAACCCTGGTCACCACAAAGGTTTCCAGAGCTCCTTCTATTATCTAGCGTTAATTAAAATAAAATATATTTATCAATATTTTAACCAATAAATTTATATATAAATTTCTAAAATATTATTTAAATTTAGTAAGTTTATTTTTTTATAATAACATAGTTTCAAATTTTTACAAAATATAGTAAAATAAAAAAATCGTAAGTTTTTTAAAAATAAATTTCATATAAATATAAATTATTAAAATAACAAACTTAAATTGTTAAAATATGATGATGATGATGATGGTTAACGTCCACTGAGACCAAACTTTGGTCTATTGGACCTAAAGAAAACAAATTATTTAGTTTGATTTAATATTTTATTCCTATGCTCAAAAAGCTTGGAGAGAAGCCTCCCGAGCTCACTATAATTTTGACATCGTAAAAGGCTAGGAAGGTCAGTATTGCAACAAAGATTATGAAACTGGGATCTAATGTGGTTGTACGTGGGGTGTACGTGGGACACTCTAATAGGAGGTGATTTTCATCCTCGATGTTCATATTCTCATAGAGATGGCAGATCCTTTCCATCCATGGTGTTTTAGGAACTACCCAATGACCCATTTCACTATGGAGCTCATGAGAGTTCGTTCTAATCTTGGCTATATTAATTTTCTTCTTTGAGCTAGTTAAAACCCAGAGATACTTTTGATCTTCTAGGGTGGGGTTGATGACCTCCTTATAATATCTTAATTTTCTTTTAGCTACTAAATCTTTCTCACGCCACACTTTTTCTTTGAACTTAGAAGTAACAATATTTTTAATGTTATTAATGTTTTGTAATGCAACATTCTCATCGATCTCCCAATGGTTTAACCAGGTCCTGGTGTCTTTATACCAACCTTATTTGAGCCTTAGGTGGTCTTGGCTGGAATTTAAAACTAGCTTAGGAAGTCTATGGTCTCCTATGTTATTGAGTTTGTGCTTGTACAACAGAATCCTAGTCATAGCTAGGATCTCGATAGGGGAAAGACCCACTACTATAAGGAGAATAGGATAGAGTGTATCACTTTTAATTTTGAGGTTATATGCTATAAAACACTTCTGGATTTGCTCAATATTTCTCCAGGATTCTCTAGAGATGCTGCAACCCCAAACCCCACATCCATATAAGATAACAGGAGTGACTAAAGTTTCAAAGAGGAACTTCTTTCTATCCCACATTACGAGGTTTGTCGTTTTACAATTATTTTCAAGACCAAAATAAGCTTTGCACCCCCCATTAATCCTTTTCTCAATGCTATATTTCCAGATGAGCTTCTGATGAATATCAATTCCTAGGTGTTAACACTCAGGTTGTTCCCTTTGACTCCCAAGGGAATACGGCCGAGGTAACCACTAACCAATCTTTGGGTCACAGGTTCTAGCCTACCTATGACCAGAGAGGGCTCTCTCTTTATGTTTTAGCCTTGTTTGGATAGTATCTTAGGCTAGCTATGATGTTCAAGGTTTTCTTTTTGGAATTTGTTGGATGATGACTTCAGTCAAGATATATATATGCTCACCAGAGTGTTCTAGTCCATTGGGCATGGAGTCAGTGGTCCTTTAGTTGTCTGATATGCTGTGTTGATACAGTAGTGATGCTGCAGAGCCAGATAAGTGTCTGAGAAACAATGTTTTGAAATTGTGATTAAGTGTGATGTATTCAGGCTATGAAAGGCAATTAAGAATCTTCCAATAAACTGATATGGAGAAACAGTGAGAATATTATTTAGAAGCAGTGAAGAATTTCTAGATAACATTCATATTTATAGAATTAATGAAAACATGAGCAATTAAGAATTCATGTCCATGATTAATTCTGAAGAAAACATTTACAGCAGTAAAGATTGAGCACAAGGTGTAACCAAACATATCCTGCACTATTCCTTTTCTCTACTGCTAGATCAGTGAAACATGAGTATGATTTAATAAACATAAGAAGACAAAACAGAGATTGAGAAAAACTTATTATTCCATCAGACAGCACAAGAATTCTGTAACAGCACGCATGGCATCAGCAAGACATCAAACTTTCAGGAAATCACTGAGCTTGTCCAGCCCTTTGCATTAGATAATCTGAAAGTATACAATACATTTGCCTCAGAGTGAAAATCACCAACCCCTCATACGTTGCTAGGGGAGGTATATATACATAATTTACATAGGAAAATATCTAGCTGAAGAGTAAATGCTTCATTAATGTCATGCCAACTCCTGGAGCGTTGCAGCTGAGGGAGTAAATGCTGTAGTAACTCTTCAGTGCCTTAGCTGTCCAAAATGGTCAGAAGATGTTGACTTTGTGGCTTGTTGGAGTCGGTTGAGGATACGCTGTCCAAAAAAGTGCGTATATCTTATTCTTTGCTTGCTGCCGCTATCTTTTGCTGAGTCACCTTTCAGCTGCCTTTAATGCTGTTTGACTTTTGCTGAGCTGTAGCTGACTGGGATGGAACATTTGAAGTTATTGTGGCAAAATTTGAAGCATTGCTTGCCACCAATCCTCCTTGGGCATTTGGTGTCTTCTGATCTTCACCAAAGTCTCATCTGCTTCCGTATATCTGTAAAAATTTGGAGGAACCTCAAAAAGGTGGTGGATTTCATTTTCAATAAAAAATATATTCTCTAGTTTCTGTAGAAGACTCTGCCCTGTTGGAGGCCCTGTTTCTTCAGAAGTACTGCCAGATGCAGTGATTTGATTTTCAATGTAATTTGACATTCTGGTGGCATACTGTTCTCGGGAGATTAGTCTTCCTGCACCGTTCAGTAGGCTGGGCAGTCCTTTTTGTTGCAATGCTGCCATTTTGAGTTGGTACTCATCCACCTCAGCCTGTATCTCATAGCATCTCCTCTCCATGGTCTGTACAAAATTTCTCAGAGTTAGCACCTTTCTAGCTGTGAGGACAGCCTCTGTTCTGTTGACAATGCCGAAGGCTACCAGTTCTTCCTTAGTTTGGTTATTCAAAAAATCAATCATTCTATTGGCCTGCTCAGGCCTATTTCCCAGCATTGTTTTGGCCTTCTGAACTTCTATTTGTGCTTGGCCAATTAAATCCATTTGTTCATATACAGTTTTAATTGACTTCCATTGTTTAGTGATGGATTGGTCAATTTTGGCCCAAAGAATTCTTTTTATTTCTGCCATGGTGCTTTCTAGATTCAGCTCTTTCTCTAAGGCCTTTATCTTTTCTTTGAGAGCCTTTATCTCTCTTCCTTGCTCTACCACAGTCATTTTTGATTTATCATATTTGGTATCCAACTCTGCCAATTTTTCCTTGGCCTGCCTTATTTCAGTGGCCTGGAGCTCCATTTCTTTAATAGCCTTAGTCAGTTCTTCCATGCTTGTACTGGAATCTGGAGCTGTTGTTGTTGCTGCTTCTGTTACAGGGGCCACTGCTGCCTCTGTAGTTGTTGCAGTGGTTGAAGTAGTTGGAGGAGCTTGGGATGTGGATTCTCCCTGCTTATCGTGTAATGCTCCTTCAAGCTCCTTCTCCAAATTGAGGACCTTCTGGTTGAGCTGCATTATAAGGTCAAGCTGCTCATTGGCCTGTTTTTCCTGTTGTAATTCTGCTGTTTGAGGGTGCTCTATGGGCAGCAGCTTCAACCTCTTCTTCAGTGCATTGAGGTCATCTTCATTTTTCTTCAGGAGGGCCCTTACGCCCTTTGGATCCTTAGGATCATGTCCCAGATCAATAATGATGTCCTCTAGAGATTTTATCCTGTTATCTTTGGCCATGGAGGACATTGTTATGAAACCAGCTCACAAAAAGATAGAAAAGAGAGATCCACGCCTTAGAATTCAGCCTCTTCGAGGGGGCAACCTCCTTTACATTACATAAATGAACAATTCTTGGATGATACAAATGACAAAACCTCCTTTCTATATATAGGAGTCTAAGGAGTCACAATATAATCCAGCCGACCTAACAATAATAATATAAAGCCACAAAAATAACAATAGAGGGATTCTATGGGGCACAGAAATAACAATATGGGGGTAATAGGGGCACACAAAATATAAATAAGGGGTATAACTACAATAGTAATGGGGTAATCACTAGTATTATAGGGACCCAACATGCCCCTCTCCTTCAAAAAAGTGTTGTCCTCAACGCTTGAGTAGTTCTGGATACTTCTGCATAAAATTCTCATCCTCCCATGTGGAATCTTCAGCGGATAAGTTCTTCCACTTGATAAGATACTCTGAAATTGATCGATTTCGTAGCTGTCGAGTTCTTGTTTCTGTGACTGCTTCCGGTTCCAATATAATTTTTCCTTCCTCGTCAAGTTCTGGCAATATTGTTTGAACTGGGAGCTTGTCGCCTATAACCTTCTTTAAACATGAAACATGGAAAACTGGGTGCAATCGAGAAGCTGCAGGAAGCTCCAATTTGTATGCCATAGTACCAATCTTTTGCAACACCTTGTACGGACCATAATACTTTGGTGATAATTTATTATCCTTCTTAGCTTGCTTTAGGGACATTTGCTTATATGGTTGTAGCCGTAGGAATACCCAATCACCTACATCAAAACTTCTTTCACTGCGATGTTGATCTGCCTGTTGTTTCATTCTATTTTGTGCCAACACGAGGTTATCCTTTAAGAGTTGGAGGACTTGTTGTTGATGTTCGATGTGATGTTCCACTGCCTGAACCTTAGAATTTTCTCTTAAATATGATGTGATGGATGGTGGTTGATACCCATAAAGTGCCATAAATGGGGTCATTTTTGTTGCTGTATGGAAGGAAGTGTTATACCACCATTCAGCCAGAGGCAACCATTTGACCCATTGTGTCTGTTTATCAGATACAAAGCAACGAAGATATCCTTCCAAACATTTGTTTACTATCTCAGTTTGCCCATCAGATTGAGGATGATAAGATGAGCTATGAGCTAACTGAGTACCAAGACAAGAAAATAATTCTGTCCAAAAATTTCCAGTGAAAATGGGATCTCTGTCACTTACAATAATCTTTGGGTTTCCATGTAGCTTTTGAATTGTTTCCATAAATGCAGTAGAAACTGTACTGGCTTTAAATGGATGTGATAATGCACAAAAGTGTGCATACTTGGTAAGTCTGTCAACTACCACCATGATGACACTCTTTCCCTCAGACTTGGGTAAACCTGTGATAAAATCCATTGAAACCTCCTCCCAACGTTGGCTTGGAATGGATAAAGGTTGTAATAGACCCGGTGTCTTAATTGTTTCAACTTTATTTTGTTGGCAAACCAAACATTCCGCCACAAACTTTTGAATATCTGATTTAAGGCCATCCCAAAAAAATTCCTTCTTAACCCTGTGGTAAGTTTTTAAAAATCCTGAGTGCCCTCCTAAGGGAGAAGTGTGCAATTCCATAAGAATCTTTTGTTTTAGCTGGGAATTCTTACAGAGGTATAAGCGATCTTTGTACCATAACGAATCATTTTGCCAGCTAAATGTATCAGAAGTACTGGAATCTTGTTGTAGCTTTCGAATAAGTGCCCACACTTCTTCGTCATTCTTCCATTCCTCCCTTGCTTCGTTTATCCAATCTGGTTGGATAATAGAAATGGCACACAACAATGCTTCCACATCCTCATCCTTTCTTGAGAGTGCATCTGCCACCACATTTTGCTTCCCTTTTTTGTAGATGATTTCAAAGTCATAACCCAACATCTTTGTGACCCACTTTTGTTGCTCTTCAGAGGATAATCTTTGTTCTAAAAAGTATTTAAGGCTATCATGATCCGTTTTTACCTTGAAGTGTCTTCCCATTAGGTAGGGTCGCCATTTCTTAAGTGCATGGAGTATTGCCAACATTTCCTTCTCATAAATAGCTTTGCTTAAAAACTTTCCCTTGATTGGACGACTTTCAAAAGCAATGGGTCTTTCATCTTGCATTAGAACAGCACCAATTCCATTTCCTGAAGCATCACATTCCACAATAAAGGTTTTTGTGAAGTCCGGTGTAGCTAAGACCGGTGCTTGGCACATTGCCTCTTTAAGATGTTCAAAGGCCTTTGTTGCTTCCGGAGTCCATGAAAATGAATCTTTCTTCAATAATGTTGTTAGAGGTGCTGCTATTCTCCCATAATTCTTAACAAACTTGCGATAATACCCTGTCAACCCAAGAAATCCTCGCAGATGCTTTATGGATGTGGGGATTTTCCATTCCTTAATGGCTTTAATTTTGCTAGGGTCTACCTTAACTCCTTCATGAGATACAATATGACCCAAATATTCCACCTCCTGGACTCCAAAGAAACATTTGGATCTTTTTGCATATAATTGTTTCTCCTCCAATAGTTGTAGCACCCTGTCAACATGTTCAACATGATCCTTCCAAGACTTGCTGTAGATTAGTATATCATCAAAAAATACTAACACAAATTTTCTAAGGAATGGTTTGAAAATTGAATTCATCAAACCTTGAAATGTTGAAGGTGCATTGGTAAGGCCAAAAGGCATGACCAAAAATTCATAATGACCCTCATGAGTTCTAAATGCCGTTTTCGGAATGTCTTCAATCTTCATTCTGATTTGATGATATCCCGAACGAAGATCCAACTTGGTGAAGTAAATTGATCCATGCAATTCATCCAGTAATTCATCAATGACAGGAATGGGGAACTTATCTTTAATAGTGAGCTTGTTGAGCTCCCTATAATCTGGACACATGCGCCATGATCCATCCTTCTTGTGCACCAATACTACTGGAGCTGAGAAAGAACTTTGACTCGGTTGAATTATACCAGCCTCTAGCATTTCTGCAACCATACGTTCAATTTCACTTTTTTGGACATAGGGATATCTGTACGGCCTGATGTTTGGAGGAACACTTCCTGGAATCAGATGAATAGCATGATCATGATCACGCATAGGTGGGAGACCTTTGGGAGTCTCAAATACCTTGGAATGATTGTCCAGGACTTTTTGGAGATCTGGAGAAATAGATGATTCCAATGTGGAAACATCTAGCGAACATAATTGTGCAATTACACCTCTTTGCTCCTTTTTTAGAAGCTTTGTCATGCCATTAGAGCTGATTATCTTTCCTGGTTTCCCTGCAATACCCCTTAATTCAACTTCCTTTCCTTCCACAGAAAATTTCATGAAAAGTTCTTGAAAATTAAAAGCTATTGTACCCAAGGATTGTAGCCATTGGACTCCTAGTACAACATCAGCACCTCCCATTGGAATGGAAAGCATTGGGCTAGTCAATACATATTCTCCCATGGATAGCTTGATATTATGGCACTTTCCAGAGCAATTTATTGTTCCTCCATTTGCAATCATCACTTGACACTCTGGTGCTGGATATAGGAAGCAATTCAATTCTTTTGCTACCCTACAATGAATAAAATTGTGGGTGCTTCCTGAATCAATCAACACTATTACCTTTTTCTTCTTGATTTGTCCTTCTATCTTGATGGTTTGAGGAGTGGTAATTCCCGCCAATGCATTACAAGATATGGTCGGATTTATTTGTTCTTCATCTAGGCTTTGTTCCTGGAGTATATCCTCTTCTTTTGACCTTTCTTGCTCCTTTTCTTCTTCCTCTTCACAATCTATGTAGAATAATTTCTTCTCAGCACACTTATGACCTTTTGTGTATTTGCTATCACAATTGTAACAAAGCCCTTTTGCTCTTTTTTCTTCCAATTGTTGTGGTGTCAACCTTGTAGGTTGTGGAAGACTATGGGCAACAACACTTCCGTCTTTATAGTTGTGAATGGTATGCTTCCTAGTTGCCATAATTTTGCTTTCCATTTTTCTTGCTAACCTGAATGCCTTCTCTAATGAATCAGGTTCCCAAAGGCGAACATCATGTTGGATATTATCCTTTAAAGACCCTATGAACACATCAATCCTATGCTCCTCTGGAATATCTTTTACCCTTATGTTCAATTTTTGGAACTCCTCAATGTGCTCCATTATTGAACCCTTTTGTTTGAGACTTATCAATTGGCTAAAAAAAGTGTTGCTTTTTGTATCCTCATAATGTGCTATCAATTCTTCCGTAAAAATTGCCCAAGTGATAAATTGTTTACGAGAGAAAAGCCATTGATACCATACAAACTGATTTGGTTCCAAATATACAGTTGCCATACGTACCTTTTGTGTGTTTTGCACATTATTGAGATCGAAGAATTGCTCCATCTGTAATATCCATGTGGCGGGATCCTTGCCATCAAACTTCCTCATATCGATTTTTGGAATATGGTGAGTCTTCGATCCAACATTAGCGTCTATGGAATCATGATTAACATTTCTTTTGTTCTCATCATGAGTTTCCTTTACTACCTTTTCACCATTAGTAAGTATTTCTTGTAGAAAATTTGTCAAATCTGTCTTCAAATCTGCCATGTCTGTCTTCAAATCTGTCTTCAAATCTGCCATGTCTCTCTTCAAATCTATCTTCGAATCATCCATCTTAGCTTCCATGCCCTTTATCTTAGATTCCACGCCACTTATCTTAGCTTCTGTTAGCTTTTGTGAGCGTGACATTTGTTGCACTTGTTCTTGTAATTTTGATATATCATGTAGCATTTCTTCCTCTTCTTCATGAGTCATGCTAGAGCTTTCAGGTTCCTTACTAGGTGTTTGCATTTTCTTTCCTCGGGGCATCAGTTACCGATAATAATGCTTTACTATGCCCTTTGAATTCCATTAAACCAAGCTTACACAAAAATTTAAAAAAAACTACACACCTTTTTTCACTTTATAGAAGCCTGATATTGAATCTGATGTATCTCTGTAATTTCGGATCATCCAGTTCTGAAATTGCTACCTGTAGTAGCCTTCTACGTCCTCTTTCCAATGCCACAAGTCTGAGCCAAATTGGATTCTCCAAGGAAGAGTTATGTGAAATCTCCCACAGTGACTTGCTTTTAGACTGTTCAGTAGAGCGAACTTGTACGACGTGCCACGAGTCACTGTTTCAACCTTTGAATCTGAAACACACACACAAGAAACTACAGTCCGTCCTCTTTCTGTACCTTTTTACGAAATTTCAATCCGATCCTCAGAGAGAAAGTTATGACGATTTTCCCCAGGTCACCTGTTTTGAATGTAATTCAGGAGTCTGCAAAAAGGCCAACTTCCTCAGATCATATCTCCGAAAATATCGCGCGAAAAGCTCTGAAATTCGGACCCAAGGTTCAGCGCCAATTCTTCTCAAATGGGTTTTTTTTGCGACTTCTGAAACGTCACAGAAAAAAAGTTATAGCGAAAATGCCACGATGACCTGTTTGGAGCAGCGAAACCCTAGAATCCAAAGCTCTGATACCAAATGTTATGAAACCAGCTCACAAAAAGATAGAAAAGAGAGATCCACGCCTTAGAATTCAGCCTCTTCGAGGGGGCAACCTCCTTTACATTACATAAATGAACAATTCTTGGATGATACAAATGACAAAACCTCCTTTCTATATATAGGAGTCTAAGGAGTCACAATATAATCCAGCCGACCTAACAATAATAATATAAAGCCACAAAAATAACAATAGAGGGATTCTATGGGGCACAGAAATAACAATATGGGGGTAATAGGGGCACAACAATATAAATAAGGGGTATAACTACAATAGTAATGGGGTAATCACTAGTATTATAGGGACCCAACAGACATTCTCTCAAAATCCAACTGAATGTTGGTATTTTTCAATGATTCTTTTAATTCATGGGCCATGGATGCCCTGTCCACCAAGGTGGCATAGACCATTTCTCCAGTTTGCTTGTGGAGTTCTATTTGGTCCATGGGGTGAATGTCTTTTGCCATGACCTCCACCCTTGTCCTTACAAAATCTGCAGCTGACTTAGGCTGCGGCACTTTAGGCTTAAAATGACTGAGGATCATTTTCTCCTCTTTAATGTCATATACAGACATTAGCCTTTCTTGTTGGGCTGGTGTTGCATTTAGAAACTGTTTATACACCTCTACTCTCAGCAAGTCATTTTGTGCCTTTATTTGCTTGGAATAAGCCTTAGTGCTTTTAGGCTTCTTTCTCTGCTGAGTGGAGGATGACACCTCCAAGCCAAGCTGTACTCCCTGCTCCTGCTGAAAGGAGCTTGTACCTGTATGTTAGCTGCCCTCCCCATCTTTCCTTGAACTGTCAAGGACTTCTTCACTGATTTCTTCTACCTCTGGGGAGTCAACCCTTTGCCTTTTGGTCTCCGGTTGCTGGGAGGATCCACTTGCAGGAGTGGACTCTTCTCTTTCTCTCTTCTTACCCCTCTCCTCATGTGATGGATTTTGCAAGATTGGAGCTGCTGGTGGCTCAGTTTGTGGAGGGGGAGTCTGCTCTTGTTGCTGCTCACTTGAAGGGGCAGGCTGTTCTTTTGGTGCTTCCTCTCCAGCTCCCATTATCCCTTTACCTTTGTCTGTACCTGGTGCTGCTGTAGAAGGTGCCTGTGTGGCTGGTGCAGTTGTTGTGGCCGAGGTCCCTTCTCCTACTAGGTGCGGTCGTTTGAAGGGTACCTGCTGCACAGAATCTAGGTCAAGAGTCTTTTCCAAATCTTTGACATTCTTTTGCATTATCTCTTCTTCAGTTAATTTTTCAATTAAAGTGTCTTGCAGCCATTCTTGCTGATTGGCATATTTTTCAATATGTGGGTACTTGCAATGCTCATAGGCTAATAGCCTGTACTTAATTCTTCTAGCAGTGATGAAGCCTTCAGGGTCATAGGGGACCCACCGGAAGCTTTTTGAGAGCATGTACTTATCTTTAAAGATTAGCTCAGCATCTTGCCATCCCTCTTTTTTGTTCATGATGAAGGGGCCCAGATGGTGCTTGAACTTGAGATGGGCTTTCTTTTTGGAACTGAGAAAGTGAGTGAGGTCAGAGTGAATTAGCTGCCTATAATATTCCAAGGCAAATAGCCTCATGGGCACATATTTTGGGAGCCTGTATGGACAGAGCTCACAGCCATAGACTCTGATGACTGTATGATCCTCATATAGGTACCAATCACCTATTTTGTAATTCTTGGAGAGCTGCAGGACCTTCTGTATTTCAAATGATATTCTGGGAGGAGGGGACCTCATTAATAAACAAGAGACTGGATAAACAAACTGATCAATGAATTCACAATATGAATATGGTGACTTTTGCACTTGATGATAGACAGATGTCCAGAAGATAACAAATATTCTTTCCCCTTTAGAGTCCAGCTTTTTGATGTAGCATGGAAAAGCCTCGGACTGATAGTACATGAAAAGGTGGTAGATATAAGATGAATACTTGAAGATGCCCTCTCTGTCTACTTTGCACAGCTGCTCATGAATCTTGTTAGCTATGAATTTGACAAAATTATATTTGTAGGCAGGAGGTTGGCCTGGGTTGTAGGCAGATAGTAGTACCAGCACTGTCTCATCAACAAATTCACTGGTTTTATAGCCTAACACATATGAAATCATGTCCAGCAGAAGTTTTCCTACATCAGTAAAGTGGACATATAAGTAGGGAGGTGGCCTTGTGGGCTAGCAGTCGGGCCTCATAAATGTCTGGGTGATCCTTTGCCTGTCCTCAGTGCTCATCTTGGCACCTGTGTCCAGCAGATAGTTCATGGAGAAAGGGAACAGCAGCTCAGTTTGATTGAAGTTAAGCATCTGGTTGATGGATTCAGCATTAATGTGAAAGAGGATGCTCCCAGATGGAGACTTAACAGCTCTGTGCTGCACATCATAATTTTCAGCACATAGGTGAATAATCTCCGGAAAAATATTGACAGAGGGGAGACAGTAGTATGGCAGATTTGACTCCCATATCCCATATGTATCCTTGCCATTCAGGTAGTCATCTCTCAATTCCCTGAAGGTCTGCAAATGGTCCCTGTTACCCACAAAATCTTGGATGAGGTAGTCCCTGTCAGCAAGGGGCAAGGACTCCAGGTCTTTATTTGGTGTTTTTATGGGGGCAACACTGAAAGTTGTGGGTGCAGGAGCAGCCCTTATGTAACTTCTAAATTTGAACAAGATAAGTGCAATGGTTTGCAAGGCTCCTTTAAGCTCAAGTGACAAACTGAATACAGACAGTGATAGAGATTGTTTTCAAAGTAGGATAAGCAGGCTATGCAGGACTGTCTCTACTTTGCTTGGTTAAATTCACAGGGATTGTGAATTGATGAGGGTGAATTGCAGAGGGAATGTAGGACTCAAATTGGTGAAATGAAGCTTTGGGCCTGCACTCGGCAAAAAGGAACAATGCCGGGCAACTCGAGGACAAATTTGTAATTTTAGCTCGTGAGTTTGTCGTTTGAATATCAAATTTATGGAGCTGGGGCAATGTGGGTTGATTTAGTTCCAAATTAAGTAGTAGACAGTGTACAATTTGGGATTTGACAGGTGCTTAATGGAGAATTTGCAGAGAATGACATGCATAGGGGCAAAACAAGAGAATTATGGTGAATACCTGGATAAACAGCAGGGAAAACCTTCGGGCCGAACAGGGGGTGCTCAATGCAGCTGAATTGACAAGTTGTGGCAGCTGCAACTTCGAATTTGGCGGTTCGGAGGTAATTTCGCGATGAGGTGGCTTGCAACGGCTCGGTCACTTTCGCTTGAAAATGACATAAAACGGCCAAAACCGCGCTTTTTAACAACAAATTTGGACAAAAAGGGTCATTGGCGCTTTTCCGCCGATGACGTCAGCATGATGTCATGGCGGGCCCGGGGTACGGAGGGTGACGTGGACGCTGAGCTGGAGGCCAGCGTGGCTGGACATAGTGGCGGGCAGAGAGCGGTGGCAGGGCTACGTGGAGGGCCACGAGGCACGAGGGCGGGCAGAGGTGGCACGACGTCATAGTGACGTGTGGGTGATGTGGTGTCAGAGGGGCGGTATCAGGGAGGTGGTAAGCGGTCTCCCCGCACCACCTTTGGGCGAAGGCGGTATCGGGGAGGGGGGCTCCGAACAACCCCGCCGTTTGCCACGCGTCCCGGGTACGGCCTCCAATACCGCCATCTCCCTTGACGTTAAAGGGAGGCATGTCGGGGTTTGAAAAAGACCGCCCACTGTTGGATCGGGGGCGGTGGATGATCGACGGTTGGCGGGCGCTGTTGATCGATCGCGCAACTTTGGGTTGGGTCCCGCCCGACCATCAAAATATTCAATTTAATATTTGGGGTGCGGGACTTTGGGTTTTGGGGTTTTTGTGGGTTTTTGAATTAATCTGTCGGGGGGAACAAAGGGTTAGAGTTAGGTTTAAGCAGAGGGAAAGGGGCTTTATGAAATTGCTTAGGAAAAAAGAGGAAATGAGGGTTTAGGGTAGGTTATTACTCTGACCAGAGGTTGGAGTAATCCCAGAGCAGGGTTGACCATAGTCCCTGGTGGACTGATGTCTCCCTTAGACAAACTTATTTAGCTATAGTGCTAAAGGGGGGATATTTATACATTGCTTGGGGTTTTATACACCATGGTGTTATAATAGTAGGGGAAAGGGGGACATAGGGGATTTAATGTAAATACAGTTAGTAGTTGGTACTGGGGGGAATGAGAATGGGAAGTGGTAGTTACTAATCTTTTCAGGAATCAAACTTAGTTAGGAAGTAGATCAAAATGAAAAGAATTTTTACACAAGAAATGTGGCTTCTTTTCAAAGAAAAAAGTCATTTATGACATAAAATTTGTACAAATGAAGAGTATGAGGAGGACTGACCAGGCAGATCCTGCAGTGTTCATGGGAGGTTAGTAAGAAACTTTGAAGGGAATGAGGGAAGTTAGTGATGATTTGGCACTTTTTGCCATATAGGCCATTGTTATTGCCTTTCCTGCTGATGGCCACTTTGATTTACTCCAAGTGATGTGCTTGGATTATGCTTTCTGCAACCTTCAACTGCCTACCCTGCCTATTATGCCTAACATTTTTTCTTCATTTTGTATGGGTGCACTTGGTCTTGCAAACCCTGATAATTTTCTTTTCTTTTTGCTGCCCTCCTATCTAAATCTACCCTTTTGACTTCAAAGGGCCTAGATTAAGCAGTTGGGCACCTTTCTTTCTCTATCCACCTAGTCATCTGTCAAGCTTGAGCTGTTTGAACAGGTACTTCCTTTCTAATCTACAACATGCAATTTAACACATGGTGAGGCCCAGCTTGAGCTGTTGGACCACCCATCAAACTAGTAGTGGCAATTTGGACTAGCCACTCTCATGGTCTTTGTTTGGGGTTCATTTCTTTTATTTTTTTATTGACCAATTCCTTTTCTTGCCCTTTGATTTTTCTTTTAGGGCATACCCTCTTTACATTGTTTAAACTGTCTGTTTCTTTCACAAAAATGGAACCTTAGCAGGATGGAAGGTAAGCATTTTTGGCACTTCCACTGTCAATCATGAGAGATGAGAACCTATTGGTATAGGAGGCTAACACTAGGTACCTATAAGAAGACACTTCCTCCAAGTTACTATTGTCATACATAAAATTAGCGTAAGTGTCCCTCTTGGATTTGATAATCATAACTTTTGTTTTGTCTGTGTTAACAGTCATACCCATGGTAGAGCATAAATCGTTAAGAAGTGTAATTTTCTTATCAAGATCAAATGGGCACCTTGCGATAAGAAAAATATCATCATCATAGAGAAGAAGGATGATGACTATCCCAGCTAAGATCGTGCCAGCACAACCTGCTTCCTCTAAACAACCTTCTAGCTTGTCGATGTAAATACCAAATAGGGTTGGGGAGAGGGGGCAACCTTCTTTAACTCCGATATTACACTTAATATCTTTCGACAAGCCCTCATTGCTGTTTAACTTGGCAACTACATTCTCGTATAACCTTATAGCAACAGTTCTCAACTCGGAAGGAACCTTTAGCTCTTCTAATCTATTGCATATGTTGTTTCTAGGAACCATATTGAAAGCCTTTCTAAAGTCCACAAAGCAACAAAATATCATCAAAACATGAATTATATCACTAAATTATCACATAAAAATAACGATCTTATAATTTATATGGAAATTTTCAAATAAAAGTTATTAATTTTGTAATTAAAAAATACATCTATAATCTAAATCAGCTTTATATTTTCAAAAAATTTAAAATTAATTTACTTTTTTTATTAAATTTGAATTTAAAATCAAATCTTGTTAATGATTTTTTATGAAGGAATTTTTTTCACATGGAGTTAAATTCAAAGCTAAATTCATCATACTTTGAACTTTCATTTTATATGTTTTTAATAATAGTATATATCCATCTTAAACACAGATCTACTATTTTCCAAGAGGGATCCAATCTTTGATATACAAAATTATTTTAAAGTGAAAAACTAAAAAAGGATTTGCAACTCAAGAGATTCAATTCCTCAATAAATTTTACATAAAACTACTTGAAAAATATAGGTGGGCAAGAATGTAAAATAGTGATAATATTTAAATATTTAAAATGTTTTAGCGATAAGAATTTAATTTTTGTAATACATATATACTCACATTGAAATACTTTTTTTAAGGTGAATATTATATTAATTGAAAAAACTAAAGATTGCATCATAAACGGAATAGTCCATTTCAATCTTTCACTAGGGAGACCTGATTATAAATAATAATAAAACCCTTGGGAGAAAGCAATGAGATGCAAAATAGAAAAATGAAGATACAAAACATCCACTGTAATTGGAGATCTACCTTGAGATGCACTGATTAAAGGGAATTACAATAGAGAAAATACATAAGATATTATTCTAAAGGATCTAAATTATAAACAACAATTCGAATAAAGGATTTACCCTTCTCTTAAGCAGTATTACCCATAGGAGGTAAGCTGAGCTGTTGTTTTATCTGATCTAATCTGTGATCCATACAGTTCAGGTCGTTTTGGAGGTGATCGAAGGAATGGAGGACATCATCTCCATGCTCATGTCTATCAATTACAATCTTAGTCACCAGATTCGACGAATTTCAACGATTAAATTCGAAATTCGGCGAATTTTAAGCAGAAACGAATATATTCATTCAAGTTCGCCGAATTTTATGGTGAACTTGAATTTCAAGGCAAATTCGAATTTTTTCCGAACAAAATCGTTTGAAGTTCGATTAAATTCGCTTGATGTTCGATGAAATTCATTTCAGTTCATTTTTTTCGCGCGTTTTAGCCCGCGGGTTTTATTGCTCGCCGGGTTTCATTGTTGCATTGTTTGGTTGTGCGAACGTCGAAGGGTTTCATTTCATTGCGGTCCAGACTCCAAACTCACAGCAAACAGTCCAGTCTACACTCTACAGCTGCAGCCTACCGGAGGGTTTCATAACTTTCATTTCAGTGACCAGTCTGCCCGACGCGTCTCAGCTGCTGATGCGTATCACGATTCACAAGGCCTCAGCGTTCAGGTAGGAGTCGTAACTGTAACTTGTAGGCTATAATTTGAGGTGTAAAAGGTCTTCTCGTAGAAGTCATTCATATGCCGAGACTGTATGATCCTCTCCATTGTAGTCTGTAGATACACCAAGACTGTGAGATCAAGACTGTGACTATGTATATATATTAATATAAGCCGAGACAGAGTATGACTGAGGTTCTTCGTATGCATACCGAGACTCTAACTTCCAAGACAGTAGTCACTGAAATCGAGAAGAGACCTTTGTCACGAGACTGTTAAACTTATATTTCACTGTGATCATCACCAAAGATAGCAGAGGTATCTGAAGTCCTTTTTCCCACAAAAAATCACAGAGAAACCCGAGATTATGTGTCACTGTGCTTGCCCGAGATTTCAGAGATCTTAAGCGATGATGTTACTGTGCTGACTCATCATGTCGAATGTAGGGGGCTTCAACTTTTAACTTATGGTTTGTGCTATTTGTCTTCCACATCATGATTTAGTTACATGGTGAAGGCAATTGATCTCCTGAAAATGCCAGGATATAAGTTATAATGTGCATGAACTGCACTTCAAAAATCAGCCATATAGTGGCTTGGTCCAAAAAACCTGTCTGGAAAAAATGACTGTTAAGTCCTGTGAGCAACCATTCATAACTGTTCAAAAAATAAAATACATCCGAATAAAACTGGTATATATAAATAGTATCCATCCATAGGACATGCCGATAAAGAAAAAAGTGCTGATAAGAACATTTAGCAGTATAACTGTGCCATCAAAACAGCAGCCAATATAGTAGGTGTTCAGGAATCAAGGTTCTGTGTGTACGCCCTCTATGAAGGATCAGTGGTGTATGATATAAGTTTGTAAGGTGCACCGTGCACCTTGGCTGTTAAACACTTTAGTAGTGAACACTGAACACTTGGCTGTCAAACCTATTAAACTTTTGGCTGTTAAAACTTAAAAGTTGTATCAATATGTAGACTATGGATTGTTCCAATCAAAACATTTTTATAATTCTATTGTTTGGTGGGAGAAGTATCCTTAGTCCAGTTTGTCATTATCTGACAGATTTTCTTGAATAAGAGATTTACAGAAATCAAGGATAGAGTCAGCATCTGTCTTAATTGTCATGGAATTAAGACACCTGTTTTTACCTGCCCTTAATTAAAATTTAAAACAGATATAAATCCTAGCAGTAAACCATGAAGTGAGCCCTCAGCCAATAATGGGAGCAATTAATTGTCATGGAACTGGAAGTTGAACTGTTCGTTTTGTTTCTTTTCTTGCCTTCAGCAGCATTTATATTTACATAAATCTTGTAACTTATTTCCACTTGGTTCCAAACTGGAAGTCACGTAAAACAAAATTGTGATGCCTGGCCTGTGTAAGAAAACTGTTTTGAATCACTTTTCCTTTTTCTAAATTCTAACTAACGAAAATGTAATTTCAAAAAAAATTGCAGACATTTCAGACATTGCAGACATTTCAGACCTTCAATGGCACCCCCAAAATGAACTACTGTAGCTTAGAATTTTGTCCAAAAAGATGGTTTTAGTCTTTCATGTCAGCTGTGCGGACATAATTTCACTGGCACTTTGACTAGAGCAGTGGATCACCTTCTCGGTATTAGCAATGGAAGTGGAGGTGGTGTTGAAGCCTGCACTAAGATCACCGATGAACAAAAAGCCACAGTGCAGAAAGACCATTCCAATTCACAGATGCAAAAGCAAAAAAGGGTAAATAAGAGGCAGCGAATTGAGAGGGAGATTGCCATGTCTTCCTCCAACACCATTAATTCAGTTTCAAACATTGGTGGATCAAGTTCTACTCAAGCAAAAACAGGTGGAACGAAAACATTAAATCAATTCTGGAAACCTGTTGAGAAACAAGAAGTAGATGATGTTGTTGCTGAGTATTTTATGCATGTGCAATTCCCTTTAATGTGGTGAGGAGTACATAGTTTAAAAATGAAATTAAAAAGGCCATTGATTTTGGGAAGGGCTATGTTCCTCCTAGATCTGAAGCTTTAAGGACAACTTTGCTAAAGAGAGCGAAAGACAGAGTGACACAAAAGTTGGTTGATATTAAAGAGTCTTGGAAGCTTACAGGATGCACAATTTTGAGTGATGGTTGGTCAAATTTGTGTCATCGCCCATTGATCAATGTGCCTGTTTATTATCCTCAAGGGGTACTTTTCTTGAAGGCAATAAATGCAATGGATCTAGTGAAGACATCAGAATTTATTTTTGGAATTTTGGATGAAGAGATTCAAGAGGTTGGGGTGGAAAATTTTGTCCATGTTGTTACAGATAATGCATCAAATTATGTTGGTGTAGGGAAGCTGATTATGGAAAAATATAATCAGATTTATTGGACCCCTTGTGCAGCTCATTGCTTGGATTTAATGTTGCATGACTTAGCCAAATTTCCTTGGGTCAATGAAACAATCCGAAGAGCCAAAACAATTTAAAACTTCATCGTCAACCATCGTCTCACTTTGAACATATACAAGAAGAATGCATCAAAAGAGTTGTTGAGGCCTTGTGATACAAGGTTTTCCACTTTTTATATTACTCTGAAAAGAGTTGTTGAGGAAAAAGCGAGCCTAAGAGTTGTTTTTTGCAACACTGAGTGGGAGAGATCTACCCTCTCAAAAGAAACTAAGGGGAAAAATGTTGAACAAATAGTGCTCAATAATGGCTTTTGGGAAAATGCAAACAAGGTTTTAAAAATTTGTGGCCCAATTGTTAATGTGCTCTGCATGGTTGATAGTGACAAATCTTTCATGGGTTTTGTTTATGAAAGCCTTGATCGTTGCAAAGAGGCCATTGCAACTGCTTTTAATAATGTGGAAGCTGATTACAAGGAGATATGGGATTTAATTGATCATAGATGGAAGATGATGCATAGTCCATTACATGCAGTGGCATGCTATTTGGACCCTAGATTGTTTGGGTTACCAAGACATAGGGATGAAGAAATCATGAATGGACTTATCCAGTCTATTGAGAAGCTAAATCCAGATCCAGAGATTGTAGGTTTGATCAGAAGTCAGTTGAGGGCATACAGGTCAGAAGAAGGGTTATTTGGAACAAAATCAGCAAAGTATGATAGGAGCAAAAGTGATCCAGCACTACGATGGGAATTTTATGGTTTAGGGGCACCAGAATTGCATTATTTTGCAATTCATATCTTAAGCCAGGGAACAAGTGCATCAGCATGTGAAAGGAATTGGAGTTCCTTTGACCACATTCATTCCAAAAAAAGAAATATATTGTCATCTGGAAGATTAGAAGATCTTGTTTATGTTCATAGTAACTTGCAATTGGCATTGAAGAATGAGGCTAAAGAGTCATCCAATTCTTCTACTTTGTGGATCGATCCTATTCCAAATGCAACAATGGATGATGTTGATTTGTACATTAATAGTGACATAAACAATGACAGGGAATTCACTGATGAATCTGGTGCTGAAGCATCTAGCGGATTCACAGCTCATACTGCTCTTGATGACATAAAAATTTTTGATGTAACAAGTGGGCAGCAGGAACATCAAGAATAAAACTTGTGTTCCTGGTTTAGATTTCTAGTTTAGTTTTTGGATGAACAATTTTCTAAAACTGCCAAGCTACTTTAAAGTTTAAACAGTCTTTTGCATGTGAAATAGAGTTACCTTTATGCAGTTCTGTTTGGTTTTTTCTGCTTTTGATTTTGCTGCTATGCAGCGATTTCACTGCTTTATTTTTCATGTCAGCACAAAAGCTTTTTCTTGGGAAATGCACAGTGAGGAAAGCATACATCTGTCAGATGGTTTTGTATCTTATAAAATCTAATGCAGAGTTTTTCATTGAACTGCCAAAAGAATATCTATTTGTATGTGTTAGTGGATGTATCATGTGTCATATTTAAACCAATATAAGTGAATGTTTTTGGCCTTTGCTGTCTTGTACTTGTTCCAACATAAGAATAGTAACTCCATCTTTAGTCAACAAGGGTTTGAAAGGACAATGAAAATGCTTTAAAACTATTTTTGTATATTTTTTATGCCAATCTATCTTTAAAAGATTGAAGTGCTTTTGATAAATAAATTGCTTTCTTTGAGTGATCTTTCATACTCGAATTTCAGACTTTCAGTTTTGTCTCTATTAGAATTCTTTAGCTTGTATGTCTGATTTATCATTTTCTTTTATGTGGTCATAAATTGTAAGAAATGTCCCAAAGTCACAATTATTTTGAAGATTCATAAGGCAAGAATTTACACAACTGCAAATTTAGGAGCATAAGCCCATGCAGCAGATCCAGAAATTTTGAAATGTGAAATAGGATGTTTGCTGCCATACCATTTCTCATATGGAGTCTAGCCTCTGTTCTCTTGCTAAGCCAAAAATTTATTTGAATTTGACTTTAAATTGATTATATATATATATATATATATATATATATATATATATATATATATATATATCTATATATATATATATATATATATATATATATATATATATATATATATATATATATATACATTTTTTTTCGAATTTCTATATGTCAAATTTTATCGACAAAATTTTAGTTGCCAAACTTTATTCAAATTTCATGGTTGCTGAACTCGAACTTAAACACGAACCTGGTGACTTAGATTACACTGTGCCCTGTTCATATTCCAATATAAATCTATGGTCTACATATATTGGTTGAAGAACCTCTAATGTACTCTGCATCAGTGATCCAATCAACCCATTCAACCAGTACTTGAATTTCAGAGAGTAATGATCTATGAGAGGGAGCCTCATTGTCAAGTCTAGCAATTTCTACCTAAATTAGATCAGTAGTGAACTCCCTGTAACATCCAACGAAGTCTTACCAGCGTTGGTGCCAACAAGATTGCCCCATTTGGGCCCTCTCGTGATAGTATGCTTCCCCATGTGATCTCTGGCTCATTGACATGACATCTACATCGATTTGAACTAATCCCAATACTAATGACATTTTTACTAATCTATGTATAGTGCAGGCTTCCAATGATGCAGTCTCCTCTCAATAAAACTCAAATTGTGTGTTGTTTTGGATAGAAGGTTCCACCATGTAATTTCTAGCCACTCTCCACCTACTAAGAAAATCACGTCTACACTTTCAACCTTCTTTAATTTCTAGAATAACAATTCCAGATGAGCACCCATCCAAGAAGCATATTAGGAGCTAATAGAAGCCCCCACTATCAATGACTAGATTTTGATAGTTACCAATAAACCAAATCATACTTTCGAGGCGAGAATTTTTTGAATGTCAAGTTCTATGTGCCAAATATATGTTAGTTGTAAAACATGGGTTCCATATTCCAACACAGACAACACCAAGCAATGGAGAGCAAAACTAAGACCACCCCAGGATACACCTACTTCAGCTACAGGATCCAGACCCAGATATCTCGTCCCTTGCACAAATAGAAAACATAATAATCCACAAAATTTTCCTCACAATTAGGACTCACTACCAAGATTATCGATATTCAACCAAAATAATGCACCAACATCAGCAAGGGGAAGAAGATAATTTCAGCCAGAAAATCTGATATTTTCACCATTGAGAGAGGAATCCCTCCCTAGCAACTTGTCGGTAACGGTAGCACCAGTTGATGGGCACACGGTAGATTTCCTCTAAATCATTTATGAAACATGCACTAACAATCATATACTAGTTAATTTTCTATGCGATGTTAGAGATAACACAGTGGAAATTTAAAAACCAATAAGACACACACAACATTCAACCATGAAAAATAGAGATTTTAACGTGGTTCACCCAACCAATCTTGGCTACGTCCACCAAACAGAGGCATCGGCAATCTTATTACTCAACAGGAGATTACAACAATAGATTTTCACATCTAGAATTCTTTTTCCTCACACCTTCTCATCACACATATCCTCTACGGGCTTACATTTTAATAGCTGGGAGTAGAAAACTAAATCGTAAATTCACTCACAACAAATATAGGATGCAATAACTCCTCATCAAGAATAAATGGAGTTAATTTAGCAACAAATCCTATTGTTGTCACATTCATGAGATTTTCTCCAAATTTAATTAACAGAAAATCTCAACAATCTCCACATTGACAACAATTAGCCTAATACCCTGTTCCATTATTATTTTATCTTTTCTGCAAGCCAAGAGAACCCAGACACCATTGTAGCTTCTCTAACAAAACTGGTTTCTTGAACATGTTTGCACAGTTTTCCTTTGTATGCACTTTTTCAAGAGAGACTCCCTTTTTAGTGATAACCTATCTTACAAAATGGTACTTGATAGTTATATGCTTTGATTTACTATGATAGGCCAGATTCTTAGCCAAATGAATTGCACTTTTTCTATCACAAAATAACTTGATGTTGTCCTATAACCTACCAAACTTCTTCTCTGAAACCACTCTTTTTTTTGTGCATGCCTCTTCGAAACCAAAAAACACCATAAAAAAATACAGAAGGAAATTTAAAATTACCCTTCCACCGCAACTCCTCCAGGAGAATCAAAGAAAAATTCGGAACTTCATGTTGGAGATTCTACCAATCATGCTTCGTTCAAAAATATACCACCTTTTGATAGCTTTGCAGAGCCTCTCAATTAAATTTTCGATAGCTTCGCATTGCATGTGAAGCGCCATGTGGGAGGACCTGAAATCAATCAATGTCAGACGTGTTTCCTTATTGAAAACCATTTCACATTATACCACCTCCACTCCTCACCTGCATATCCAGTTCTCTTACGTTGCATTTATGTTATAATCTATGAGATGTGACATTATTTAAACTTTCTTGGGGACAGACTGCCATGTCCCCATGCTCTTCAGCAAAGGGGGGGTGACAACAATCTACCTCTCCACATGCCCCTCTCCCCACATTTCTATGACATGTTAACGCATTCAAGGTGATATTGAAATCCTTAATATAGGCATTAACATATTTTATTTATAAATAATTCGGTAAACATCAAAACATTATTTTTTATTAATATATTTGTAAATATATGTTAATGTTATTTATTTTTAAATAATAAAATATTTTATTTATTACCTATATTGATTATTTGTATTATTAATAATATTTCTTTGAATCCCACTTATCAAATTTATATTTAAAATTAAATGAGTTAAACGTTTCCTTTTCAACTGAATTATTATACTTTTAATTACTTCTTCATTCTAGGTATTGAATATGCAAACTTTTAATTTAAGCAAACTAAATAAATAATTTTTTATTTTTTTTTTAACTTTTAATTACTTTATCTATTAGAGTTATATAAAATATCAATGTCTAAAAATGTTATTTATGGTTCTCATAGTAAAAGTGGAACATTTTTAACACATCTAGCTGATAATGAGTTGTAATATTTAAAAAAAATCTAGCCAGCATAATACGAGTGGAACAATTAATAATTTATAATGATTTTTATTAAATATAACCAAACATATATATATATTCAGTTATATTTTTATTAAATTAATATTATTTACAATAATTAAAAAATGTCAAATCTACTTTAAACATACACAAAATCATAAACCAAATCTTAGATATTGCCTTTATGCTAGACTGGAGAACCTGATGGGGCCCAGAGTCACACTATGTTGTGTCCTAATGTAGAGCCTAGGAGCATCTCACTGAAATCTTGATTCATTGTTATATTTGTGATTTCCTATTTAAACTTGGATCATATCAATTATTGTTATCTTTTTTCTCATAGGTACATTTATGAATTCCTCGTGTTTATTGTTCAAGCTTACTTGTTCTATTCTTCCAGTTTCAAAGAGGAAACAAAGATGATAAAATTTGTAGTGAACAAGATTGTGATGATGATAATGATGATGGTGGTGGTTAACGTCCACTGAGACCAAAATTTGTCTATCAGGCCTATAATTTTCTTAGTTTCTAATTGTCTGGCTCCTCATCTTTCTTGGCGAGATTGGTTTTGTTGCTTTCTTTTTTTCTCTACGGTCTTCCTACTTTCTTTATCTTCCATCTCCTTCATCTCTTCTGGTTCTTGGGACATTGGTGTATTAGCTTTGTGATCTATTGTGTTCGTCTTTTTGAAGATAGTCAGAGAAGAAGTTTGGTCTAGGAGATCTACTTTGCTGTTAAATGAAGATTTATTTTGTGTGGTATTCGAATCCTCATAAATGTTGATGCTTGAGGGGTTTTCGAGTTCACTCTTTTGTTGTTGGGCGGGGCTTTCCCCTGCTTGTCTTGAGAGTTGTTTCTTTCTTGCCCGATTTCTTGTGATTCAGAGTTTTCTCAAGAGTATTCTTCTTTGGTGACAATGTAGTGTTTTTTTTTGTGCTCCTTCCCACCATGCAGATCTGTGGTGATTTTTTCTAGCAGAATTTTTCTGGGGGGCTTTTGGGCAATTTTTGGCTAGGTGGCCTGTCTCAAGGTAGGATCGACATCTAAAGAGGACACTTTCATAATCGATTTTCTAGTTTCACACAGTCTTTACTTGTTAGGTGTATTTTAGCTGGGAATCTAGCGCTGAAGTCCATTTCCACACAGATGCATGCATAGGTAGTTTTGGCATATTCCTCTGTTTCTGGGCACCTGCAATAAAATTTCCCAATTGCATTTCCAATGGCTTTTAGCGAAGATAAATTCCAGAGATGCAAGGGTAGGTTTGGCAATCTCACCCAAACTGGTGCTGAGGTTATGACTGTTGTTGAGGGATCGAATGATGGGTTCCATGGCCTCATGAATAGGCCTGATTTTTCCCAAAACCAAGGGTCGAAATCTAGAATACATTGTCTGCTTTTAGGGTTTTCAAAATCTACTATAAAGAAACCCCTAGCACAGGGGTAGATATTAATTGCATCAGGAATTAGAGGCTTCCATACCAATGAGATCCAACTATGGAGAACTATCAGCAACAGCCAAAAACCATTGAATCAAAAAATTAGGGTGCTTTCAGAGAACTTCAAAGCCTCATCGAGTGAGGCCTGGACCACCTGGACAGTGGGACCTAGGGCTTCACTGATGATATGGGTAGGAGCTTGCCCCCTAGAGGCGGACGGAACTAAGGCAACAACTATTTTCACGAAGATGGGAACCATCTAGAGAATGCTCTCCTACTGAGTATAAAAGATTGCCAAAGAAAAAGCCACAAAAGATTGCTGAAGAGAAGTGAAAGGTTGCAGATCTATAAAGAAGAGCCACAGATCTATAAACCGTAGAAGGCCCAATCTATGAGAAGAGAAGTGAAGAGCCGCAGATCTATATCATGACTTGGTTACGAGCCACAAATCTACGGTAGCCACAAAAAATTGAAGAAGAGCTGCACATCTGGAATTCTTTCACAAGATTCGTAGGGAATTCTGAATTATACAACTGATACACCTTGAATGTTTGTGGAACTGGCACAACAGACTCGAACCACCGGAGAGATCAGATACAGATTAGATACGAAACACCGTAGATGTATATTATTTCCTCCACTGAGATCACAGAGCACAGCAGATGAAAACCATTCTACCGTAGGTCTGGAACCACAGCAGATCTAGAACCACAGAAAAATTCTACCGCAGATACAAACCACAGAAAAATTCTACTGCAGATGCAAACCATTCTACCGTAGATCTAGAACCAAAACAGATCTGGAATATGTTATTATCCGTGAATATGTTGTATGAAATGACTGTTAATTTCTTCCTTGAATCTTACTAAGGTTTCATGTATTGAGTTTAGTTTCAAGTATCACATGCCTTATTTTCCGCTATAAATTGTCACAAGAAAGTAAGGTAACATGAAGAACCATTTCAACCATTAAATTAGTACCTAAATATTGGTGTATGAATACATGTCTCTCTGTTAAATGCAATAAATATTTATTGGCCTTAATCAACATAAATCGCATTGGGAAAATTTAAATCTTGTATGCATCATCATATTCAACATGGTCTTTCTTCAAGAAAGTAAATATAACAATGAGTAAATCTTATTCAAATTGACCTTTGATTTCTGTTTAAAATTCAAATGTTTTGAAAACTTGGGTGAGAGGAAAAACAATCAATTACTAAACTTCTTGTTGGTGGCATTTCCACTAATCTTAGTTGGATCATTCATGATCCATGGGTTTGACATAAAGAACCAAAATTTTTGAGAAGGTGAAAAATGGAGAACAAACCTTAACAAGTTTAAAAGAGAAATTAAAAATTCTTTTAAACCTATGAGAATTAGATAGGTAGTTAATAAATTAAGTATTCAACCATAAGAAAACAAAACATTTTGAATCGTTTCCATTTCATTAAAATCCTTGGAAAACCCATCAAAAATTACAAGATACTCTTCAACAATTTTGATAATTTTTGCAAAAATTGAAGCAAACAATCATACTGATTATAGAATTTATTCCAATTTAACAATTCCATTAAATAATCAAAACAAAGCAAGTTCAAAACATATTCTTCCATGAAAATTGCTTGAAATTTTATTCATATGTGAAAAGTTCAAAATTTCAAGATGGGGTTCATGAAATTACACATGAAATAAGAGCAGACAACCCAAGACTCATTGCAAAATTTCTTCCTTGAAAGCATCAAAACTCCTAGGAGATTCTAAATTTTTTTTGATAGAGTTTCCCCTACAACCTAGAACTATCTCCTTTCAAAATACAAAATGAGGCTATGTATAGGTACTCAAGGCCCTTCACCCTACTCTAAACCACTAATGGTATTTAAAAAACCACCAAGAATCTTTACAAAAATGCTAGTTCTATTGTAACTAACTTCTTCTAGAAGTTTCTTTAAAGATATGTCTGTTATGGTGAGAATGCTTAGATTTAGTTGTAGTGACTCCTCTATCTCTCTCTTGGTTGTATCATAGGTCCACTTCCTCCTTCTTGGGAAATATCTAAGTTGGGCACTACTTTTGTTGTGGTGAAGTCCTGGAGCTAGAGCTTGCCTCTGTTGATGTCCTTTGTAATGTTGGTGCAAATCCCCTTTGGATGGCCAGCCTGTATAAATCCATACAAATCCTCCACTCTCTATTGTATGGAATATCACATGGCTAGGCCTCTAAGATAACGCCTTCCACATTGGTAATGTCTTCATAGTCAATTTTTCCTTGCTCTTTGAAAATGTTCTTAAATGTGAATAGATATTCAAAGTGATCATTATACAATTTCACAATGTCTCTTCCTTAAAGAGTGTGGTCCTTTTCTCTGAAAACTTTGTGGTATTCTTTAATTCTAGTCAGGTCTTTCATGAAGGACTCTTTGGACTACATGTTCCCATCATTTCGAAAGAAGGCTGGAAAGTTCTTTCAATAAAGCACATCACATTTCATTTTGAAACCTTATATTTATTCAATTAATGCTTTCATCTCTTCTGTGGCTACCGTCACTAATTCATGCTTTCTTATTATTTGGGTAACCCTCGCTAACCATTCAGACCGGTTGATATTCACCTTTACCTCTTCTTCTTTAGGAACTTGGTTAAAAAATTCTATAATTACTTCAAACTTGGAAGGAGAATCTCCAATAGTCCTCTTAATGGCTTCTATTTCTATGTGTGTTCTCTTAATGGCCTTGATCATTTCTTGAATGAATTCCAAGTGATTCCAGTGTTTATCCACTATCTTTATTATTCATCCCCATACTATCTTCTTGATTACCTTGAGAGAAGGTTTGTTAGAGTTTTCTTTCCCTATAATCTCCAACTCAATTTCCATTCTCTTAGTATGTTATCTTTCCCAAAAGGGTTCTATCTTAGCGATTTATAGCTCCCATATATTATTTGGAAATGGAAATTGTGGTTCTTCAATGATCTCTAACACTGCTAAGGAATCTACTCACTCAGCTAAAATAGAAATAGAATTTCTAAGTTCAAATGTCGCCATGAGCAAGCCCCGAGTATTGATATCAACGTCATGACAACATATTTCTTTGTTATTTCCTTTTACTTGAGTTTTGGTGGAATTTCAGACAAATGAGGAGGCCATCGTGATAGGGTAGCTTGCTGGAATGATTAGTAGATTCAGGGAAGGTGAAGAGGATAGAAGGGAGATTCCATGAATCAAAAGAGAAAAATAAAGGGTCGCCACGTGTCATGATGTGAGGGTAATAGGTTGGCAGGAGGAACATTATAAACTCTATGTTATGGAAATGATAGCCACGTGCATGACTTAATATTAGGGTTTCTGAGCTAGAATGAGCTCATATTTAATAGAAACAGAGGTTATTTCGGCTTAAGAACATACTTATAGTGATAATTTGATAAATTAAAATATTTTTCCATTCAAATGGAGGGCCTTTTTAAGAGAAACCATGTTTCTTTGTAAGGTACAACTAGGGTCCAAAATTGACTCGAATTCTTGCAAATTCTTGGAGAACGAGGCCTCAACTAGTAGATTTTTTAGCAGGAAATAATTCACTAGCTTCAATTGCAAGACTTGGACTTAAACTTTGCCAAATTTGGAAAATTACTGTTACAAGTATGTAGAGGTTGAGTTTGATGGAAACGAAGAAAAATGAAAAAAGTGGGCCCCTAATGTACCTTTTATACCAGTAGGGGTATGACACGTGTGTTGACAAAATTTGGCACAAAAGCCTGAATGACATCATGCTAGCATCAGTAAAATGTTGTGCTGGGTACATGGACATCTAATTATGTTCATGACTGGCTCTGATGAGAGGTGACGCGGTACACAAGTGGGTAGTGGGGTGGGTTACGTTGTACGATTATGCTAACTATGGTCTTGCATGAAAAACCTACATGGAGGCCCATCTGGCTCTATTTCGCATGGTTGGGAGGCCCTCGTTTGAAAGTTTTGAGGGTGTGTGGAGGGCATGAGGAGAAGAAAAATGGTTTGCTTTTCACTCCCTTGTGGTGTTATCGCATGTGCACCTTCATGGCACAGAGTGTTCCAGGCCATCAGATGGATAAGTGATCCCTCCATCCAATTTAGCTAACATGTAACTTCTTCAGTGCGGTGCCTCAAGTGACGAGTGCCCATTGTTTAGTATGTCAACAATGTCCCAGATCAATGCAAATGCTAGTTGATGACACTGTCTATGGTGTAGTGTGTGTGCAATGTTATGTTGTTGATGCGATGGAGTAGTATCGACACTTGTTGACTATGGCGTTGGTCTACTGGTCATGTTTCCTTACTCTTTGATTTATATTGATGAATAATTCCTTTAGCGACACTCCTTCCCTTTCAAATTTGAGCACCTTTGAATATCATCTGCTCTAATTCCTTTAGGCTAAATTTGGCAAATGGGTGTCACATTCTTGGCACCAACATCAACTTCGTGGGGGGAAACATGCCCTTGTGGTTTATTGAGAACTTGGAGTTCCAATGCCTTCTTTCATTGGGTTGTGGAGTTTGGTTTGAAAGGCATCTTCTTCTTCTTGTATCTTTATTGAAAACTAAAAATTGTAATGCATCAATGAAATTTCTAGAACAAACCCTGTGGAAATAGATCTTTTTCTTTTTTTCCTTTTTTTTCAATCATTTATTTTTTGCGTGAAAATTAAAATACAACATTCATGTGAATAATTTCTTCATAAACCTACCATTGACAGGGATTAGATAAATTTTGAGGTTAAAACTGAGCCTCAAAAAAAAATGGACAACCAAAATCAACTTTATAAGAACCAATAGGATTCAAGATGATGATCTAAACCCTGGGGAATAATTCACCATTTTTGGAGTAAAAAAGTAAAAATAAAAAACTACTTTTTCAACTCATAGTTTCAACTTATCTCACTACATTTTTACTCAAATTTCAAGCGGGAACACTCGTTGGATGTAGAATTTAATTCCTCATCCAAGGAGTACCCATATTGCATACTTTTGATAGACTTTACTACACAAAAAGGAGAATAACATGAAAAATGTGATTGCAATCATGTTTTTCCATGTCCTTCTCATTTTCCATGTAGTAGGGTCCATCAAAAGTATGCAAACTAGGTACTCCTCATATGAGGAATGAAATTCATCCAACAAGTGATCCTGCTCGAAATTTGAGTAAAGCCATTGGGAGATAAGTTTAAAATACAAGTTGAAAAAGTAGTTTTTTCTTTTTCCCTCTAAATTTTCATGATGTAATCTAATATTATTTTATTATTTCCAATATTATTTTATAATATTCCTTAGGAGACCCATTTTAGACCTATTTTAGACCTCAAAATTTTTCTCATGGGTTACCAAAGAAATGTCAATCAAGGGTTTCCTGATGATAAGTCTTATTATCTCGAACATCTTGGACTTCGAATGGACCAATATAGAGGTTTTCAAACTTGTCATGCTTACCTTTATTATCTTGGACCCAGTCCCACTTTAGTACCAAATCTCTAGCTTGTAGGTATCACTCTTTCACTCTCTTATCAAAAATGGCTTTCATCCTCTATTGTTAGGCTTCAGTTTTGCTGAGGGTTTCCTCTCTTTGCTATTGAACTTCTATCATTTAATAAATTCTTTTCTGCATTGGGCTAGTATATGGTTCCTCTTCCTGTAGCAACTTCATCACAAGTATGGTAAGATTAATAGGAAACATGGAATTTGTTCCATAGACAAGTTGATAAGGGGATTTATTGATATCCCTTTTGATATTGATTATATTCGCCCATAGTGTATACTTAAGGTTAGCATCCCAACTCTTCTTATTCTTGTCCATTATTCTCTTGATGATCCTCATTAAATTTGTATTTGATGATTCTGCCAATCCATTCCCTTGAGGATAATATGTTTCAGAGTGCACTAATTCAATGTTATAATCTTGGAAGAATTACATCACCTTGGAAGACTAGAAAGCTTCAGAATTATCCGTGATCAACCATTTGGGGCATCTAAATCTAGAGAGAATTGTGTCTTCTAAGAAGGAAATAATGATCTCCTCATCATCCCTGCGAGTCAGAATGGCTTCAACCCACTTAGTGAAATAATAATTTGTGATTAAAAATGGCTTCAACCCACTTGACCACTTGATTTTGGATGTATCTCTGAATTCTAATCCCCACTACTGAGATGGACCTTAAACATTTATTATCTTCAATGGTAGAGATCTAATATTTTTATTTCCCTTGAACATCTGACATTATGGACAAGCCCTGACAGTAGAATTTGTATCTTTGAAAAGGGAAGACTAATAATAGCCTACTCTCAAAGTTTTATAGGCTATTACATTCCATGCCTCATGACCTCTGCATACTCCTTGGTGAAGTTATAAAATAATATCGGATGCTTGGTATTCCATGAAAAATGTCAACAGAAAACCAACAATATCCTTCGAATACAAGCCCCCATCCATGATGTAGTACTTGATTTCTTTTAGCTTCAGAGATCTATGTTTGGCCTTACGCAACTTAGTAGGACATTGTAAATTATAAAATAAGAATATAATGTATTGATACCATATAGAATCTTGGAATATTGAAAGGTCTTTCATGAAGGGCTCTTATGGATTCCTTTTGTCTGATGGGAAGGGTTCTTATGGATTCCTTCTATCTGTTGGGAAGGGTTGCTATGGATTCCTTCCTACTGGAACAAGAGGTTCTTAAGGATTCTCTTTCCTGGGATGAAGAGGTTCTTTTGAATTCTCTTCATTTGAAGAAGGTGTTTCTTCTGGATTCTCCTCTACGCGATTGTTGTAAAGATATTAACTAATGCACATCTCAAGAACAATATGGTTTAGATCAGCGAGTCACTTAGACAACCACTAACCCTTTACAAGTTTTGTGGGCTTGATTTACATATCATATTCCTAGAGATTTGTTATCCATTTTCCTTGTTTACCATCACTTTCTAGTTGTGTGAGTATCTCTTTCATTGTTGTTGATGGAACATATGCTACTACTTTGGAATGAAGCACATATTCTCAAAATGCCTTAAATGCTTTTACCATGGTATACACATGTGTTTCCAAAATAATGTATTTTAGCTCTGCATCTCTCAATGCGTGGCCGAGTATAGCTATAGGTTTCTCATACCCTTATTTGTTCTTTTGCAAAAGGACTGCAACAATGGTATGCTTGGAACAAAAAGAGAAGATCTGGAACTTCCTTGAAAAATATGAACTAGGAAAGATTAGGGCCTCCATGATATCTTTCTTAATTTGTTCAAATGATACTCAAGCCTTAGGGTACCATATCACACCATTGTTGTTTTTCAGCATACATTTTATGTGTTTTAGGAATTCTGTAGAGTTCGTAATGAACCTGTGCAGAATGTTTCTCTTTCCTAAGAACGATTGGTCTTCATTCTTATTCCAAGGTAGGCCAATGTTTTATAGATTCTACTTTTTTTTATTTACCTTGACACCTTTTGAAATTATATTTGCCAATAATTTTCCTTCATGTAGCGTAAAGAATGACCTCTTAGGATTCAGCAAAAGGCCAAACTTTCTACACTTTAGAAAGGTTTGCCACAAATGCTCTAAATGTTCTTCATATGATTTAGAGAACATAGTCATTCCATCTAGGTAAATGACTATCAATTTGTCCTTTTCACCTACAAATGTAATATCCATGGCTCTTCGAAAAGTTTCTCCTATGTTCATCATCCCAAAAGTAATTTTTCGTACATGAATGTGCCCCACAATGTGGTGAACATGATCTTATGTTTGTCGTCTGGATGCATTCATATCTCATTGTATCCTTATAAACTATCCATCATTGATATTATTGAGCTTTGATCACTTTTTGTAGCAAATGATCCATCTTGGGTAGTGGATAATTGTCCCTCAGGGAAAACCTATTCAGATTCCTGAAATAAACACATAATTTGATATCACCATTATTTTTCCTGTTAGGTACGAGGTTCACCACCCATTGGGAATATCTCAGTCGTACAATGATACTACCATCTCAAAACTTCCAAATTTTCTTCTTTATCCTGGGCATCAAAATTTGTTTTAATCTTCTGAGTTTATGCACGAAAGGTTTAACATTTTATTTCAATAGTATCATATGTTGAATGATAGAAGTATCATAGGTTTTTAAATCTTCGTAACTCCATGCAAAGACATATTTAAATTGCATAAACAAATCAACATACCTATTTTTGTAGGATGGTTGTAAAAACTTGGCAATTTTTACCTTTTTTGGATTTTCTTATGTGCCCAGATTGTGTTCCTCGACGTTCTTAACCACTAGTTGAAAAACAGGTTGAGTATACACATCATTATGATCGAATATTTGTTCCAGTGGGACCAATCCTCTTGGGATAAGTTTTTTCTTTAGTTGGATAATGTCATGACCTCTTATTTGGTTCAAAAAGTTAGGACTTCCTTTTGGTGGTTCTTCCTCCTCCTAACCCATTTCAGGAGCATGGTCCTTGAAATCAATGTTGATGGCCGAGGACTCATCCATTAATTCGAGGAATATTCTTAGTTGTTGATCATCTTCAAAAACTTGCTAATGTTTAATGTTATCTGAAACTTTGGGTCTATATCACATCTATACCTCATAGTTCAATTTTGGCTCAAGATGTAGCTTGAAAGTACTAGGTATCATTGCGAGGGCATCTGCATGTTAATTGTCTTCCTTGCCCACAACTGTAATGTTGAAAGCATCAAACTAATTCTTGATAATATCCCACATAGAATTTAAATATGATCTCATATGAGGATGTTTTTTGGTATATATGTTTCTTATTTGATACACTACTAGCTCAAAATCACCAAAAACCATAACTATTTTCACTCCCATTTTCCTGACGATTTCTAGTCCTAGAATGAATGCTTCATATTTGGCAAAATTATTGATGGAATAAAATTATAGTTTAAATTATAGGGAGATACTTTGACCTTATGGGGGAACTAGAAGTACTTCTAACCCTATTCCTTCTTTAGAGTATGCTCCATCGAAGAAAAACTTCCATATTAAATGCAATTCATATGACTATTCTAGTTTGAGAGGCATTGAATCAACTTCTATCATGGATTTGGGGTTTATGGACAAGTTGGTCCATTACTCTTCTACAACATACATAGGTGAGTTTGTAGATTTTTTAGCATCACTTATGATATACAAGAGTTTAGCTTCTCATTATAATCTTCGCCCTTGGCCCTCAAAGACCATTATGGTTTGTATATGACAAATCCATTTGCAAGGTACCACCTAATTTTCCATTCCAAGACCTAGAAAGAAACATGTCATCAGAGGCGGGAATATGGGCTACCAATATGTCCATAACTAGGATTTTTTTTATTATTAGAGCGAGGAAGATCACCAAATATTTAATGAGGCCAATGCATTTCACCCTTCTAGACTTAAAAGAGTATAGGTCATTATATGGTTTGGTGATATCTAGTCCTAATTCCACCATGCTTGACATGGGCAAGAGATTATACAATGCTCCCGAATCTAACATGAAATTGTGAAGTATTTTGTTATGAACATTTAGGGTAATTTAAAATGGATGACTATCATCATCTTGCTCCTCCACGTGTGGCCCATAGTCTACATGAAGACAGTCTTCTCGGATATCCAAAATATCATTGTAAGAAATTTGTTTGGAAGGATATATGAGCTTATGTATGATTGGTTGGTACATTGGGTTTTGAGCTAGCTGTAATAAGGGAACATAAAATTTTATTTGATTACCTATTGTTTGAGGTTGAATAGTTGGGTTCTACTTATTTAAGTTTCCTTTATTGGTTGGACCAGAAGTTAGGAAGGCATAACCTCCTACAACTCAACAGATTCTTAAGTTGAATCTATATTTTTATGTAGAACAATTTTACCTTTCTTAGTTGGTATCCCTTGTGTTTTCTTTGAACTCTTAGGAGGTGAGTAAATGGTATCATGGATTCATTATAAATCTGGTATTGGTATCTAAGTTTCATTCTAATGATTAATTCGCCTCGATTAGGCTACCTAGTCTAGGGCTGAGGTAACTCAGTGGTACCTCAAAAAGGATCTCATCTTTATTATCAAAACAGTAATAGGATTACATGAAATTGTCCACAAAAGTAAGCTCGAAGTTGAGCAGAGTTTTACAATAGAAAAAGTAGAACAAAAATCCAACCCTAGTGAGGTCGTAGGCCTCTCTACTTATACAACTAAATCTCTGAACAACATCCTTAAAATCAGGGAGGCTTGACTCCCAAAAATCGAGATAAACATCAGTTATCCTTCACTTGCTTGGCTACCTCCTAGTGCATTGATTTGGCTGTTTGTACTCTAAGCTACGTGAAGGGGAATTTGAAGTTGGGAGTAACAAATGAGGGGGATCCCCTCCTATCAATCCTCTCCTTTGTCCACTTCGAATTATTGTTGCCAATTGTCCATTGAATCTTTGACTTTGTCTTCAAAATTCAACAAAAATCTGCATTAACCACATATTAGACCACATGGCATCATAACTAACTCAACTCACTCCATAAGCATAAATATAATAAAAAACATGCAATAAGCTAAGAGAATGGTTGATTTAACTACGTTAGGAGGAAAAATGAGCCCATATAATTACCCATTTATGGGGCTCATCGTCACCCCCTACTGAAGGTGTTGCTCATCCTCTGAGCAACTTAGTCCATCTACTCATATTTTATGGCCCTAGTGGCCTCTCTAGCATCCCAAACTTCTGATGTTGTTTCCTCTTCCTTGTCGTAGAAGCCTGATTTTCAGTCTATTTCTTCCCTCCGCCTCTGCTCTTCTTCTTATGTCCTTCCTTCTAGCATGCCTAACAGTAGTGTTGGGCTCAGTTTGAGGCCAATCCAATTGACCTGCAACCTCTGCATGGAGCGCTTATACATGGGAACTCTCCTTAATGCCTCCCTCATCCTCATTGGGGAATGATATTCCCTGACCTGTACACTGTTTAGTAAGGTATTCCATCTCCTCATACATGCATGCACACAGTTATCCCCAAGTAACATTTCCATGTCCTCAAAATGTGCAATGGCTTGTGCTTGATTACTTATATATCTATGGGAAATTTTAGGATTATTGGTAAGCAGCTGGTGTGTGCTGATGAGAGCCATGGGATTTGATGGCTCAACTCTGATCATTAATGGCTCATTTTGCTCCCTTATCATCAACCTTTTTACTTCTGTTTCCCTTAACTCTTCATGGTTCATCCAGGAAGCCATGGCCATTAGTTGTAGGTCCCCTAGCCTAGCATTGGGGTCCCACACATTCACATCTATGAGGGCCATATTATGGAGGTAAAATTCTGCCATCTTTTCCTTATCTTCTATTGTGCTTTGATCACACAGGTCCATAAACTGTTTGTAATCTCGAAGAGGCATTGTGCCTCTTTGTGCCAAAGTCTTGATCTGAAATTGTAGCCATTGGTCCTTGAGGTATAATCCATAGGATTTTGTTGTTGTTCTACATTGCAGTGCCTCCATGGATAAGCTAGCCATGCATGCCAGCTGGGTATCTTTCTCCTTTAGCTGCCTCCTTAACAAATCATTTTCAGTTTGAAGTTGGTTTCTTGCAATTGCTTCTCTATGTATGACAACACTTAACTCTCTACCCATTTCTCTAAGTCTATTGTCCATATGGCCAACATTGTCAACTCCCTTGGATTTGGCTAATTGCATCCACCTATGTGTTCTTATTATTTCCTTCTCTAGTTCAAAGAATAGTGGAATTGCAAAATGTTTGTGGAATTATCCTTCCTCCTTCAAGAGGATGGTAATAGGAGGCAAGGTTGGGCTGAGGATCAGGTTCTTGTGGCTTTGTAGCTTCCTCCTTCCCTTTTGGCTGCTCTTCTATTCTTTTCTCCAGTTGTTCTGTCTCTTGTAGCATTGACAGTGTCTCCTGTAGAACTGTCTGTGCCTCCTGTAGGACTGTTTTTGGGTCCTATAGTTGCACTTTTTCCTTTCATGTGGAAGATCTAGGAGTCCCTCTTTCATATGTGATAGGTTTTTTAGAGGGAGATTCTTCCCCTTTGATAGTAGGTGAATCTTCAATTATAATGGGCACTGTTGAATATGGCTGGAGTTTCCCTGTTTTGATCCTTGTGCTTTTCCTGGCCTTGAAATACATGGAGGCCTGACTTTTTCGCTTTTCTTTTCGCTTAATTGGTGTGCTCAGGGCTGTGAGGGTAGTTGTTGCCTCCCTTTCTAAGGTCTCAGGGGACCATTCTCTTTGTTTTGCCTCTGTTGCCTCTTTTTCTCCTCCTTCTGCCTCCTTTTCTATCTCTGTTTTCTCTATTTCTTCTTATTCTGTTTCTTCCCCCTTCTCCTCTTCTATCTTAGTTTCTTCCTCCTTTTCTTATCCTACTGAGTCATCAATTGCTTCCCCTTCTCCCCCTTTCTGCTCTTCTTCCTCATTGTCAAAAGGACTGATATCATAGCTGAGGGCCTTTATGTCATCTTTCATTGTCATGTTCCTGAAGACTTCCCATGTTATAGGGAGTGTGAATGTATGGAGGGCTTCTTCCACTAAAATTTTGATTAATATATGGTGATCCAGCTGATCTAGACTCCCTCCCTTAAACTTAATGCTAGATTCTATCAGAGACTGCAGGAGGAAATAAGGGATGGTGAGTTTCTGGGGTGTTGGAGTGTTCATGCCATATCTCAGCTCCTAAAGGATTCCAAAATGGTAGCCATAGACTATGTTGTACCTCCCTTCATAGGAAATGTATTTGATGATTTGATAACTAACCTCATCCCAAGGGTATGGTATGCCAGCCCTTCTAATGCCATTTTTATCTTCTACAGGATGTTCATTGTTTTGGAAGAAGTTTTTCTTAGCAACCTGTCCAATTGCTTTTTCATCTTTGCTCGAAGGTAATCCAAGAGGAAGGGTAGTAACCCTACTAGTAAATTCAAGGGTTATATCCATGGAAATACCCCTAAAAGTGACAATGGCATGTGTTCTTGAATGAGGGACTAAAGAGAGGGAAAATTCTTGGGCAATTTCCTCATCAAACCCTTCGAATTTCTCAAAAAAGTTCATCCAATTTGCCCTTCTGAATATGGCCACTACTTGGAGATGTTCATGGAGCCTGGTGGAATTAGTGGGCTCCTTCCTCATGAATCCTCCTATCATTGTGATTGTACCCCTTTTGAACACCAAATGTAGATACGGAGACAATAATTTTGAAGAAACATGAAAACAGAGGAAAACTGTGTTTTTTTTAAAAACAGGCAGAAATTTTTTATGTAATTCCTCTTCTTCTATGGACTCAATTCCTCCTTAAAATGATATCATTTCTTGCATATGATGATAATCAAGGTGGGTATGCATGGAACCTACCTCCTCGAGCCAGAAATAGAGCAAAAAACCCGTGTTTTCTTCTTTAAAATAGCTCACTACCCCTCTTGTAGAACTACCTATAGGTGCTCCTGTAGAACCTGTAAGTGCTACTGTAGAAAATACTTAGAGCAGGAGGATGGGTGAGATCAATGGGAAATAGTGGTTTCGAGGCTGTGGGGTGACAAGGAGTTTGTTGCAGTGAATTTTATGAGGAGACAATGAGGGAAAAGGTGGTGAGAGTGCTCGAGGAGGAGTACTTATTACTTCTTTTAGATATTTTTGGTGATGGGGGTGAGCTGGAAAAAATGTACACTAGCCATATTTGGACCTTTGGTCCCCACCTACCTTGTCATCATGGTTCGTTCTCGCAATCACCTCTGATTATTGCATCAGATTTTACATACCCTCCACTACCTGTCCTTGTTATCTTTCTTTGAGTTGACTATGTGCACCTGTGGGCCACATCTTCGGATGAGTGCAGTCAACTAGATGAAGGTGGCCAAGTTAACTGGCCACCTTTTCCTCATTCAACCTCAACCATCTCATTACTCATGCATATCTTTCAATTACACAAATGTAAACAGAGGAGCGGGTTAGTCACTTACCTGTGAGTCAAATATATGTGCTGCGAAGTATTTTGGCTCCTTCTACTACTTCATGTCTGTGTTTCCCTTACTGCATGCTCTCTGCTTTCTGATGTGTGGTTGTTTGTCTTGTGTAGGCATCCTCTAGCTGGATCTAAGCTTCATATGTCTCCTTCAGTCCTCATGGTTTCACTTCTTTTGTTGTTGTGGCTTGATTTTAATGGGATCAATTGCTACAGGAATTCCTACAGGAGCTCCTGTGGCTACTTCTCCCCTTGAAAGTTTAGCTTATTTCTATGCTAGGGGCTGTGAGGATGATGCCAGAGATGCTGATAGAGATGGAGAGGTAATAGGTAAGCTGCAGGTGAGATATGAGGTGCTTCTTCCTTTCTTATTTTTGTTTTTTCTCTTTTTAATAAAAACTATTGTTTCTGTGTTTTTTCTAGGACAGGAAGAAAAAAATGATCATGATGATGTGATGCAGGTGTGGAATGGATGGCAAGGTGCGTTGATAGCTATAGGAGGGTTTATATGTTCTTCATGAAGCTTCCCAACCCCTCAAACTTCTTTTTGGAACCATTTCTAGCTCTCTGTAATTCCTACAGGAGCCTCCTCTCGAAAACACAGAGCCTCCTGTAGAACACACATTTTCCGGAAAAAAAACACAGTGGGGTGGAAGAAAGGTCTGAAATGATGGAGAAGAGTGTGGAGGAGATGAAATAGGTGCTGGTGTGAATTTCAGGGCTCTATGGCATCTCCTCTTACTCTTTGTGGTCCTCCTGCAAACCTGCAATGCACATTAAAATCTAGTTTTCTTTTTCTTTTTTCTCTTTTTTTCTTTTTTTTGAAAACAACTAGGGCGCCTCAAGGAGGTTTTCACTCAGGGATCTTATTCTCTTTTTTCTTTTTCTCTTTTTTTTTTGACATCACTGAGCCGCCTCAGGAGAGGTTTTCAACCCAATGATGGGACTTCAAGCACCTCATGGAGGTTTTCACTTGAGTCCTTATTTTTTTTCTTTTTTTCCTTTTCCTTCAGTGAATGGGTGGAGTGGAGGCTAACACATGCTGCACTACCATCACTGTCTTATTCAAATCTTCAATGAACTCTCGCTTGGAGAGGTGCTTCTTGTAAATTTTCAACTGATGTCCATTGACAAGCATGGGGATGGCTTCATCATCAATGGTTTTGATCAAGACTGAACCATTGTCATTGCATTTTTCCATAGTGTAGGGTCCCAACCATATTTTCCTTAGCTTTCCTTTGAAGTCTTTATACCTTGAATCATAGAGCAGTGCCCATTCTCCTTCTTGGAATTTCTTCTCCTTGATTTTTTTGTCATGCCATATCTTCCTCTGAAGCTAAATTACCTCTATGTGGAGAAGGGCCTGCAATCTTTGTTCATCCAATCCATTGAACTAGAGTAACCTTTCCTTTTGTGCATGGCTGAGGTCTAGGTCCAGCTAAGCTGCTATCCTTAGTGTATTGAATTCAAATTCTATTAACAGCAAAGCCTTCTTCCCATAGACCAGTTCATAGGGTGTGAACCCTGTAGTGGTCTTCCATGTTGTGTTGTCAGCCCAGGTGGCCTCAACTAATCTGTCCGCCCAGTCTTTTCTGTTATTGCTCACTACCTTGGTCAGAACTCCTTCCAAAGCTCTGTTAATGACTTCCACCTACCCATTGGCTTGTGGATGTTAAGGGGTGGAAGTCTTGTGCTTGATTTTATGATGTGTGAGCAGGTCTTCAATCAAATTGGAAGTGAACTGACTACCTTGATCTGTGACCAATTCTCTTGGATACCTGAACTTGTAGAATATGTTTTCTCTCGAAAAATCAACTACTTTTTCCTTTGTTGTTGCTTTGAATGCTTTTGTTTCTGCCCACTTTGTCAGGTAATTGGTGCACACAATGATCTATTGTTTCTGTCTTGAAGGAGGGCTGATAGGACCCACAAAGTCCATGCCCCACTTCTCAAATGACTCAAATGTCACTTAAGGTTGCATGGGCATCTCATCCTTTGGAGTAGGTTTCCCCATCCTTTGACACTGATCACATTGGTTGGTGTATCTCCTTACATCTTGATGAAGAGTGGGCCAATAGCAGCCTGCTTGCAATATTTTGAAGGCAGTTCTCTTTGCTGCAAAATGACCTCCACAAGGCCCGTCATGACAGGTCAGGATAATTTCAAAGACTTCCTCCTTCCTGACACATCTTCTAAAGATCTGATCTGGGCCAAGTTTGAAGATATTACCCCCAATCCGAGTGAAAGGGGTGCTTTTCCTTACTATCTTGCTCTTCTCTTTTGAGGACAAGTGTGGTGGAAACTGTGCTGAAACCAAGTAGTTTGCTATATCAGCAAACCATGGAGAGAGTACTAAAATAGCAAACAGATGTTCATCTGCCATTTGGTCATCCACCATTCCTTCTTCACCTACAGGGAAATTTACTCTAGACAAAAAGTCAGCGACAACATTTTCTTTACCAGGCTTATCAATAATGGTTAGATCAAACTGCTACAATAAAAGCAACCATCTAATAATGCGAGCATTTACATTTGGTTTGTTTATCAAATATCTACTTGTAGCATGATCAGTGTGCACGAAGGTTTGATAGCCTGTAATATAATGTCTAAATTTGTTTAAGGAATGCACAACAACTAGGAGTTCCTTCTCAGTCACTGTGTAATTTAACTCTTCCTTTGACAAATTTTTGCTTATAAAGTATATGGCATAAGACAACTTTTCATCAATTTGTCCTAAGGTTACTCCTATTGCTTTGTTTGAGGCATCTGTGTGAATGTGAAAGGGTAGGGCCCAGTTTGGGCCTCTGAGAATTGGGGGAGTTACTAACTTGCTCTTTAAGGTATCTAGGGCTTCTTGACAGTTTTCGAACCATATGAACCCAACATCTTTGCCTAAAAGGCCAAACAAAGGAGAGGCTAGCTTACTGAAATATTTAATGAATCTTCGGTAATATCCAACTAAGCCTAGGAAACTTTTGACATCTCTCACCTTTTGAGGAGGTGGGACCCTTTGGATGATGGTAATCTTGTTGGGGTCCACCTGCAATCCTTGTTGAGATATTGCATGACCTAACAAGGTCCCTTCAGTCATCAAAAATTCACATTTTTCCAGACTGAGGGATAGCTTCATCTCAATACACTTGTTTAGAACTTTTCCTAGGTTAGATAAAGCTTCCTAAAGGTAAGAACCATAAGGAGTAAAATCATCCATATATATTTCCACTGCATCATGAACTAGTTCAGAAAATATACTCAATATCTCTCTTTGGAAAGTGGCTGGAGTGTTGCACAAACCAAAAGGAAGGACCCAGTATGCAAAGTTACCCCAAGGACAAGTGAAAGTGGTCTTATCTTGGTCTTCCAGGATGACTTAAATTTGATTGTACCTGCTGAACCCATCTAGGAAGGAGAAAAACTTTTTCTCCTCTAGACCATATAACACTTGATCTATGAATGGTAAAGGAAAATGGTCCTTTTTAGTGGCTTTGTTTAATTCCCGATAGTTGACACAAATTATCCACTTGCCATTTTTCTTTGGCACTAGCACCAAAGGAGAGACCCATTCACTATCAGAGATGGGGTAGATGAATCCTACATCAAGTAATTTTTGCAATTCTTCCTTAACAATGTCTTTAAGTGTTGGATTCATCCTCCTTTGAGGCTGCCTGATAGGTTTGCAATCTTCCTTAATGTATATATCATGAGTACATACTGAAGGGTGGACTCCCTTCATCTCCTTATAACTCCAGGCAAGGGCATCTAAATGCTTTCTCAATAAACTGCACAACTCCTTCTCCTGGGAGGTGGATAGGGATGGATTGATTTTCAAGGTTCTTTCTAAGCCAAACTCTATATTCTTAACATGAAGAGAGGTCGGGTCAGCCACACATAGATCAGTTGAGGGGTTGTTTTGGGTTTCTCTCACTATGTCCTCTAATGGTAAGACACTGGGAGTGGATTTTGAATCAAATTTTCAATCATATCATCCTCATCTTGCAGTTTCCCCCCATGGCAGTTTCTAATGCACAAAGTGGTGTAAAATAGACCTCATCCTCATCATCCTCCTCCAACTAGAGAGGTAGATCATGTGCTAGCGAGGGTTGGGCAGGAGGGTATAGGATTAAGTACTTGGACATATGCCCATTCTTTATGGTCATGTTCCCAGCTCGACAATTGATGTAAGCATTGACAATATCCAACCAGGGTCTTCCCAGGATGAGAGGATACCCAGTGAGCTTTTCCTTTAACTGGAGAACTAAGAAATCAGTAGGGTACTCCCAAGAGTCAATTGAGACCATCACATCTTCCACAATCCCTTCAGGGGTCACGGTGGAGTGGTTTGTTAGCTGCAGTACTATCGTGGTCTTCCTCAAGGAGCCCTGGAGGTTAAGTTTGAGAATTGTGTCCTTTGTCATCACATTAATGGAGGCTACCAAATCAATCAAGGTATGTGGGATCATGGTGCCATTAATCTGGGCATCAACCACTGGGCTTCTAGGGTCCAGATATTTCGGACAGATTACCTGCCCCAACATCAGGTCGAAGAATTGTCCTATGACATTGATGGTTGGGGCATCTCTTTTGCACCTTCCTGGATGCCTAAAGCACTTCTCTTTGATCAACCTATTGTAGATAGGCACATCTTTTATGGCTTGGAGAAGTGGTATCTTCACACATAATTGTTTCAATTCTCCCAGAAGTTTAGTTTCTTCTAGGGTAGGCTGTGTTGTCCCAGATAGTCTCTCAGGAAAGGGTGGAATTGCTTTAGGTTCACTTTCCTCTTTATCTTCCTCAACCTCCCTAGGTGGAGGCTAGCTATCTGGGAGAACCTTCCCAGATCACAGGTTAATCTCCTGAATCTCTACAGCATAAGTTGGGCATGATGGTTCCCCACTAGATACTTGTTGAACCTATATGTTGTTCGGGTTCGGGTTCGGCTGGGCAGGCATTTTGGTTTGCCTTGGTGGAGCAGAAGGTAATGGTTGTGGTTGAGTAGGTGGTGGAGGCAAAAGAGTGGGAGGAGAGTTGTATTAGGGCCTCCACCCCTGATGAGATTCATTCCACTGAGGTTGCGATTGAACATAGGATTGAAATGAATGAGCGGTTGGTTGGGCAAGATATTGAGATAGGAAGGACCAAGGAGGAGGCGTGGACTAGGAAGGATGAGAAAGAGGGTCCCAAGAAGATATGGAAGTGACTTGGTTGGGGTTGTAGTATGCCTGAGATGTCCCTTGCATCCCCTGCCGGTATGGTCTAGGTCCATGTGGTCTCCTTTGGTTCATGAAATAGAGTGGTTCAGTGGCTCCTTTGGCCCCTTGGTATACAGCTTTAAGTCGGGCAAGGAAGGGCACTTATCTATAGAATGATATTCTTCACAAACTGAACAAACCTCTATAGATTTCAATTGACATCCGTTCCTAGGATTCCTCGTGGTGCATCTAGGACAAAAGATGGCCAAAACCCTCTCTGCTTCCTCTTGTTTTCTTTTGATATGCAAGGTATCCATTTGCATGGTAAGAGTCTGCAGCATCTCACTTCTGAAGTCTTCCAGCATGTTTCCAATTTCACCTTTAATGGATGAATTGGAAGAGGAGGTACTAGCTATGGGTTGACTCCCCCTACCTTTCTTTCTGGCTGCTCTAGAATGGTTTCTAAAAATAGTCTTTATGTCCTCATAAGATAGTTGGTAGATGTCTCCCCTAGCCAACAGATGGAGGGTGTCTAGAAAGTCTTTCGGAATTCCCTTGAGCAGGACCAACTTCAGAGATTCAGGGTCAACTGTACACCTGGCCCTTTTGTAGCTGAGCTGGAGCCTCTCTTCATAATCTTCTAAGGATTCATCATTTCCCATGGTCATTCAGAAGATCTCTTATTTGGCATCTTTTGGTCTACAATAGTCTCAATACTTATCATTAAAGGCTTGCTGCATCTGAGCCCAAGCTGTGATGCTATTGCTAGGTAACCCCATGAACCAGCGCAATGTTGCATCCTTGAGAGTAGAAGTGAATAGTTTCAATTTTTTCTTGTCTTCTGCATAGTCATAGGTTCAACAGATGACAGCAAACTCAAACAAGAAGGTGTCATGATCTTCTGTAGTCAAACCATGGAAGTGAGGTAGGGCTGAAGAGCTTATATTCTTCATTTTGGTGTCCCCGTTGGTCTCCCTAACGGGAAAGGTACCCTCTATTCTCTCTCCATTCCCCCTAGCATTTTTGTTTTCAACCATTGGCTCAGGGGGGATGTTTTCATCTTCTTCTTCCCCTATAGGTTGTTCAAATATCTCTGGTTGCTCACCTAAAGGTTCTTCTTGATCACTGCCACCGAAGAAGAGAGAAGGTTGACTGTGTGAGGTAGTGGCGGTGTTGGGAAAGAATTTTCCTAAATTATCTCTATTCCTACGAGGCATGAAAGGAAATCTTTTTGGTTGGTTTGTGTTTTTTTTCACACTGATTGTACCTGCAAAACTAAAATGGATTGAACAAAACAAATTGCAAATAACTGAAATGAACTTGCTGAAATGAAATTTTCAGAATTGAAAAGGAAAGCAAGGAAATGCAGAGCTTGAAAGAATGGACTAGCCTACTCTTGCTGAAATGAAATTTGGAGAATTTAAAAGGAAAGCAAGGAAATGCAGAAGCTGAAAGAAATGACTATTCTACTTTTGCTGAAATAAACTATTTAGCATAATGTTGCAATAGAAAATAGAAGAAATCAGTAATCACAAAATACTCTAACGCTTCCCCAGAAATGGCACCAAAAAGTGGTGAGCACCAATATTGCAACAATAATGCTACAACTCCTAGGCTGCCTACTTTACTCTTATCAACCCAGTAATTCGTAACAAACTTGGAAGCGACAGTGCTGTATGCACAAGTACTAGTTCTTACTGAAGGCTGTCACTTGGTCAGCTGGTGCAAGATCACTAGGAGCTCAAGCCAACTTCTATGGATTCCAGAAGAAGCTCTATATGTGATGAAAGAAAGGAAAGCTTACTCTATAGAGGCTACTCTAATTGCAGAAGGGAAAAAGACTGAAATGTAAAGTAAACCTAGCAAACCCTACTTAACCAACTAATCCTGCTTTTGCGGAAAGCATTATGAAAACCATGAAATGAATGCCATTACCTACTCAATGAAGTAAACAACATCTACTCATGCTATTTCTAGAAGTAAATGAGCAAAAAAACATCTTTTTGGATTTTTATGTATTTTTATGTGAAATTGACAGGCATGTATTTTATTGTGTGTGAAGGTGGAAGCGAATAGGTGGGGTTGAAGGGAAACTTTGGGCTTTGTGGGGATGTAGGATGGTGTTGATGGGTCCTAGGAGGTCTTGGGTGGCCTTCTGTAGGCTTTTCCCACACTCAACCTTCAAAAGAAATCCTACAGGAAAATCTACAGGAGGACACGGGGGATCTACAAAAGGTCTACAGGAGATCTACAGGAGGATGTTGAGAGCAGTTTTGAAGGTTTTGAGGGTGTGAGAGTGACTGGAAAAGGTAGGTGAAGGTTGGGCTGATGTGTTAGGGTGCCTAGGGTGCCTAGGGTCCACCAAGAATCACTAGGAGAGGGAAAGATGATTGGGAGAGAGGAAGAAGTCCTATGGAAAAATGCAGAAAACTAAGGCAGATTTGAGGTGAACTTTGGGCAACCTGTAGGGCATGGGTCAAAGAGAGAATGTGATGGCTGATAGGCTGACCTACTATGAGGATATATTTGATGCAAAAGAAGTAACAATCAACCAATAAGATCAAGCAAGCAAGGAAGTGAGTACATCTAAAAAAACAGAATTTTGCATCAAGCTAGTCTAAACCATGATCCATGGAAGTGAATGATGAGCAATGCTACAAGAAAAGAAAGCATGGAAGAATTCTTATTGCAAATACGTAAATGAGCATGGTGGAAGAGATCTAAATCAAATCATTAACCTTCTAACACACTTGCAAACACTAGAAATCCTATGGAGAAGGAAAATCTGTGTTTTTGGGGCAGCAAGAGGGTCTCTTCCTCAATTCATAATCCCAAAGGGAGGAAAAGAGGCCAAGGCACTGTTGCTAGCCTTTTTAATCTTATTTATATCACTGCTTAACCTGCTATATAAAACACAAATGAAAGCAAACTACTAAACCATAAAAAACAACCTATTCTTAACCAAGAAAGAAATTCACCTAACATCAACTAATCCATAAACTGAAACAAAGCATATAAATAAAAACAAAGAGGAGCTTGGCTGCTTGGATTGGGACCTAACCCAAGAGCTTCAGCTCTCTGAGGTAACTCAGTGCTAGCTCAAAAAGGATCTCATCTTTATTATCAAAATAATAATAGGATTACATGAAATTGTCCACAAAAGTATGCTCGAAGTTGAGTAGAGTTTTACAATAGAAAAAGTACAACAAAAATCTGACCCTAGTGAGGCCCTAGGCCTCTCTACTTATACAACTGAAGCTCCCAACAACTTCCTTAAAATCAGGGAGGCTTGGCTCCCAAAACTCGAGATAAACATCAGTTATCCTCCACTTGCTTGGCTGCCTCCTAGTGCATTGATTTGGTTGTTTGTACTCCAAGCTGCATGAAGGGGAATTCGAAGTGGGGAGTAATAAATGAGGTGGATTCCCTCCTATAAATCCTCTCCTTTTTCCACTTCGAATTATTGCTGCCAATTGTCCATTGAATCTTTGACTTTGTCTTCAAAATTCAACAAAAAACTACATTAACCACATATTAGACCACATGGCATCATAACTAATTGAACTCACTCCATAAGCATAAATATAATAAGAAAACATGCAATAAGCTAAGAGAATGGTTGATTTAACTATGTTAGGAGGAAAAATGAGCCCATATAATTACCAATTTATGGGGCTCATCACTTCTCTCCACTAAATCTGGTTAATCACTTAAAATAGTTCTTAGGCATGTTGTGTAGCACTGAGGGAAAGGCCAAAGGAGCATAGCTAGTGGCCACCAAGACCAATGGCTGATTGGGTTGATTCTATTGCTTATGAGGTTTCCCTTTTCTAGCCATGGTGTGTTGTAAAATCACATTATTGGTAGAAAATGCTATGGGAGTTCTATTTTTTGTGCATTTTGTGAAGTAACGCAATGCATAGATGAAGGTGTGGTTTTCTGGTTTTGTGGAGGATTGAGTGATCTAGAACACTCAAGCATAGGTTTTGAGGGAAATATATCAGTCAGGATGATCTCTGAACAAGTTAGAAGAGATATTACGATTAGAAAGGGTTTAGGTAGAGCATGAGTGGCTTCATTCTCTGAAGGTTCAGTTTGTAAAGTCTTTTTCAACTACTTAGAATTGTAGACAAAACATTCAGGATTAAAGACTAGAAGTGTGAGGCTTGGGTCCAGGTTGCTCTAGGTGCACCTCTTCGAATAAGACAGAATGGAAATATGGAATTTGTGGGATATATATTCTAGAGACAAACAAAATTAGCATGAATATTTAGAATGATTTAACTTAGTTCATAGTTGGTTGTCGTTGTATTAGGTGGTTAGTATGACAATAGTGATGTGATTAGAGATAAATAAAACATAAATAGTGGGGTTTCCAAGTGGAATGTACAACCAATGGATTCATATCTTTTGCACCCAAAAAATATAAGGTAATGTCACTTCTCCTAAGGAATTAAATCAAATTGATCCTCGACAATGACACCATAAGATGTTGGGGCCCTTGAGTCACACTATGTTGTGATGTAGTGAAAATCTTGGGAAGGTATAAGTGAAATCTTGATTCATTGTTATATTGGTGGTTTCCTATTTAAGTTCAATGGATCATATCACCTATTGTTATAATTGTTCTCACAGGAATATCTATTAGAAAATCAGAAAGGAAAAAATATTTTCTTATATTGATAATTACTTGTGATGTTATTATGTTCTTATTAACTTCTTTTTGTTCTTACTTTATCTTCTCATCAAGAAATTACTAAAACAAAATATGAATATCATAGACACTAGATGTAGGCACTTAGCTAGGTCTAAAACCCCTATATATGGGAAAATCCAGTTAAAGAACTCTTCCTTCAATAGATTCAAAATGAGATAGAGCGTGACCTTATACCAACAAACCTTCCTCCTCCACCGAATCAACATTCCAAGATCATTTAGTAGTCTCTTCTTTTCTAGCAGCTTCATCCCAGTAACAATCTCAAACTTTGACTTCCCAGCTATAAAATTTCGACCCTCAAATACGAAATTTTTTACAACCTTTAGCTCTATAGATTTCAACACCTCCAACATCTTCACACATTTTATAGAGAGAATTTTTACTTATTATGCTTGAGAGAGACCTCCTTCTTTATCCCTTTCCTCTTCTTTCCTTGAAATTCGCACTTTTTCTAGCCCCAGAAGTTGCAGATCAAACTTTATGAGTGAGTGTGACAAATGAAGTCGATTTGTTCCCTTTATATAGGAGTTTCTTCCCCTTTTCTTAGGTTGAATTGTTAAGTTTGAGGCTGACTTGGTGGAGGAGACCTAGTTGACCTATTTTACAATAAAATAAATTACTTTCTTGACAAATAAATATGAAGAAGTGACTTTTACAATATGACATGGACAATGACACTTAACATAAACCCTAGAAGCCTTCAATGGAGGCTTTAACCTAAAAACAATTGAACCAAGAATGAAACCAATGGCTTTAATAAGTCAATTTCTTTGATAATAAAATATATTTATTTCTTTTAACAAATACATTTCATTATTACTTAAGTACAATTATGAAGGCCGACACTAGTTACATTCTTTAGCACTCCCTCTTAACTAGGGAGGTATTCATAATCACATATATATAGAGTTACATGGAAGGTCTCAAAATGAACTATGAAAAGTTCTAGCACACTTAGTTTTGCGGACTATATATCTGACCTAGGTATTCCATCTAGGTGGGACTAAGATGGACTCAACCTTTCATACACTCTAGATACCATCAGGCTTACTAGCTAACCATCAACCTAGGGATCTAGGTGTGTATCCAAGTTTGAAGCTCCATTACCAACACCACCTTCCTTCTTAGGGATATGTACATCAACACATAGGCCGTCTAGATGTCCTCCCAAACATCCACCATTATATACTTCAACTCTCCCTATCAAAATAGATATATCCATTTGTTCAAGCATGCTTCCAGAGTGTTCAACCTTTTTATGGGTAGATTTACATGTAAAAACACAAACCCCAATCATTAATAAACTTTCAAATATACATACAAATAAATATAAACCTTGGGGGTCCTCAATTATTCTAATGTTACTTTCATCATCAAGTTATTTACAATTTTTCAGAAACTTTCTTCTTCTTGCATTTCTTCAACAACACCAAATACATCTTTAGATCTTTCTCAAGTATTTTGTTTGCAGCTTCACAATCATTGATATGTAGTACTTCCATTCATTTGATTTCATTGTTACTTCAAGGAATTCACTGTCATAATATTCCCTCCCTTTTGACTAGGGAGATATACCCTTTCTTCGATGCAGGCTCCCTCTCAACTTAGGGAGATCAATCAGTTCCTTCTTATATAACATTTGTATGGCTCTATTCCTTCTTACTACATCAAGTACATATTGATAATCATTATCCATATAGCTTCCTTCATAATGCTTATTATTATCATACGAACATGTTCATCATCTTGAATATTATGTACTTGCAACATTTTAACAACAAGTACAACCAAATACAAATATACAAAAGCATGAAGTTAACTATATCATAATCATTTTACAATAAAGGAAGAATTTAGACTTTAGATATCAAACACCTAAACCTAGTTAGGTTCATAATGAACAAGAGATGTATCATTTTAGATTCTATACTTCAACTTCTTGCTAGGATTTTGTCATAAACCCTAGACTCCATCTTTGAGGTAGAAGGCCTTAGATATCAACATTTCACTAACAATCCTATTATACATATAAGGTTTCAACAATATTATTTTACATGTCACACTTCTACTAGGGTTTTTGCGAACCCTAGATCAAAGCTAAATCATACTGAAAGTAATATTATCATATCGTAAAATAAAATCTCTACTAGTGATTTGTTACAAACCCTAGAATTCACAAACTAAAACATGAGTATCAACAATTAGGTTAACATACTCAAATATACATATCTACGATTTCATGCACTATAATTTCTCATCAATACCAATACATTGAAGTTAGATATACAACAATTTTCATGAGGCTAGGGTTTCGATCATACGAATGAGAATAAACCTAGGGTTTCATTCCTAGGATCTTACTATAGACATTATAGGGGTTTTTGTTAGGCCCCTATACTACTAGTGTAACCCCTTATTGTTATTAGTATACCCCACTTATTATATTGTTGTACCCATGTAATGCCCATATTGTTACTATTATGCCCCATAGAAGCCCACTATTGTTATTATTGTGCCCTTACATTATTATTGTTATGTCGGCTCTGATTATGTTATGACCCCTTAGACTCCTATATATAGAAATGAGGTCTTTTCATTTGTATCATGCAAGAATTGTTCATTTATGTAATGTAAAGGAGGTTGCCCCCTCGAAGAGGCTGAATTCTAAGGCGTTGATCTATCTTTTCTATCTTTTCTTGAGCTGGTTTCATAACATTTGGTATCAAAGCTTTGGATTCTAGGGTTTCGCTGCTCCAAACAGGTCATCGTGGAATTTTCGCTATAACATTTTTTCTGTGACGTTTCAGAAGTAGAAAAAAAAAACCCATTTGCGAAAACATCGCGCTGAACCTTGGGTCTGAATTTTAGAGCTTTTAGTGCGATATTTTCGGAGATATGATCTGAGGAAGTTGGTCTTTTTGCAGACTCCTGAATTCCATTCAAAACAGGTGACCTAGGAAAAATCGTCATAACTTTCTCTCTGAGGATCGGATTGAAATTTCGTAAGAAGGTACAAAAAGAAGACGGACTGTAGTTTCTTTTATGCATTTCTCAGATCCATAGGTCGAAACAGTGACACGTGGCACTTCATACAAGTTCGCTCATCTGGAAAGATCTATAATCAGGTCATCTTGGGAGATTGTGCATAACTCTTTCTTAGAGAATCCAATTTGGATCAGACTGGTGGCATTGGAAAGAGGACACATAAGGCTACTACAGGTCACAATTTCAGAGCTTAAAGATCTGAAAGTACAGAGTTATAGTCGTTTCAAGGTCGAGCTCCTAAAATCAAGAAAAAGCAAGATGAGGAAGTTTGATGGCAAAGATCCGGTAAATTGGATACTTCAGATGGAGCAATATTTTGATCTACATGGTGTACAACTGTTACAAAAGGTATGTATTGCATCTTCATATTTAGAAATAGATCAATTTTTATGGTACGAAGGCCTTTGTTCTCGTAAACTACTTGTTGCGTGGTCAATTTTCATGGAGGAAATGATAACACATTATGAGGATACAAAGAGCAACACCTTCTTTAGAGCAACACCACAACAATTGGAAAGAGTAAAAGGGCTTTGTGACATAGTGGAAAGAAAAATTGTGGAAGCCAGGAAGTGTAACCCTCACAAATATAAAGATGGAAGTGTTGTTTCTCCTAGCCTTCCACAACCTACAAGGGTTACACCACAACAATTGGAAGAAAAAAGAGAAAAAGGGCTTTGTTACAATTGTGATAGCAAATGCACTAAAGGTCATAAGTGTGCTGAGAAGAAATTATTTTACATAGAATATGAAGAGGAGGAAGAAAAGGATCAAGAAACATCAAAAGAAGAAGATATACGCCAGGTCCCCACCCCAGAGAAAGAAGAAATGAATCAGACCATATCTTGTAAAGCATTGGAAAGAATTACCACTCCTCAAACTCTTAAGATAGAAGGACATATCAAGAAGAAAAATGTGCAAGAAGTGAAAGATCACATCGAGAAAGAAGAAATGAATCCAACCATATCTTGTAATTCATTGTTCGAAATTACCACTCCTCAAACTATCAAGATAGAAGGACATATCAAGAAGAAAAATGTTCAAGAAGTGAAAGATCACATTGAGCATCAAGAAATGAATCCGACCATATCTTGTAAAGGATTGGAAGAAATTACCACTCCTCAAACTCTAGAGATAGAAGGACATATCAAGAAGAAAAATGTTCAAGCAGTGAAAGATCACATCGAGCATCAACAACAAGTTCTCCAACTTTTAAAGGATAACGCCACTTCGGTGCAAAATCAAACGAAACAACAGGTAGATAAACATTGTAGTGAAAAATGTTTTGATGTAGGTGATTGGGTATTTTTACTGCTACATCTCAAGCAAGCTATTTATGAGAAGGAAATGTTGGCAATACTACATGCACTTAAAAAATGGCGACCTTACCGAATGGGAAGACTCTTCAAGGATGAGGATGTAGAAACGTTGTTTTGTGCTATTTATATTATCCAACCAGATTGGATAAACGAAGCAAGGGATGAATGGAAGAAGGACGAAGAAGTATGGCCACTTATTCAAAAGTTGCAAAAGATCCCAATTCAAACAATATTGCCAGAAATTGAAGAGGAAGGAAAAATCATATTGGAACCTGGAGCAATCACAGAAACAAGAACCCGACAGCTACGAAATCGATCAATTTTAGAGTATCTCATCAAGTGGAAGAACTTACCTGCTGAAGATTCCACATGGGAGGACAAGAATTTTATACAGAAGCATCAAGAACTACTCAAGCGTTGAGGACAATGCTTTTTGAAGGAGAAGGGCATGTTAGGCCCCTATACTACTAGTGTAACCCCTTATTGTTATTAGTATACCCCACTTATTATATTGTTGTACCCATGTAATGCCCATATTGTTACTATTGTGCCCCATAGAAGCCCACTATTGTTATTATTGTGCCCTTACATTATTATTGTTATGTCGGCTCTGATTATGTTATGACCCCTTAGACTCCTATATATAGAAAGGAGGTATTTTCATTTGTATCATCCAAGAATTGTTCATTTATGTAATGTAAAGGAGGTTGCCCCCTCGAAGAGGCTGAATTCTAAGGCGTTGATCTATCTTTTCTATCTTTTCTTGAGCTGGTTTCATAACAGTTTTACTCATACACGCTAATTCACCAAAGCCTAAATATCTAGGGTTTCAATACAAAACTTAGACACCAAGAACAAACCCTAAAGGGCTAGGATTTCTATAATATCAAAACCCTAAACATCAAAAGAATAGGAAATCTACATTCATGAACAACCCTATGTAGACTAGGGTTTCATAATCGATATTGACATACCCTTAGCAACAAGAGGCTAGGGTTTTTTAGTGAACCCTAAAGGTTAGGCTTACATAAGAATTATCAAATAATATCATGAGGGTAGATTCAATCTAATGATTAATCACCCTAACAATAATTTGTGATTCAAAACCCTAGACATAATGATGTTAGTAATGTAAAGAAAATTTCAAAAGAAGAATGATTGTACCTTTTATATGAAGAAAACTTTACACAAAAGTTTATAGTCTAATCCATACCTTTCAGTTTTTCCTTAACAAACCTTGTAGGACATCAATTCTTGAAGATATTTTCTTTGCAACAAAACTTCTTCCATGCTTCAAGTTCATCCTTTGAGGTCTCTTCCATAACCTTTGTGTATTCTGCAGTCTTTCCTAACCAAGGACAATATAAAGAAAAAGGTTATTAGCATGCAATATAAACAATTATTAATGTGAGGACAAAAACAAACATGAAAAGACGAACACAAAGAACAAAATACTTATCTTTTTGGTGAAATGGTGGAGGCTCCCTGTTATTGATCCGAATGGAACATGGAATCCATCCATGGTATTCATCCACCCATTATATTCATTCACCCATGGTATTGTAAGTGGAATCCACCCATGGTATTCATGCACCCATGGTATTTATCCACCCATGGAATTTACCCATGATATTGTAATTGGCATCCACCCATGGTATTTTCCCATGGTATTGTAAGTGGAATCCACCCTTGATATTCATCCTCCCATGGTATTTATCCACTCATGGAATATACCCATGATATTGTAAGCAACATCCACCCAGGATATTCATTCACCCATGGTATTTAACCACCCATGGAATTTACCTGTGGTATTGTAACAAAAAAAGGCTATAAGTAACAAGTCGCATTTTGTAAAAGGATAGATTGTCCACCGCAATGTAGCTTTTACAATTATTCTCTATTTTAATAATAAAAAAAAACTTTGTGGTTTTATTTACTATGTGTTCTCTCCTTTTCTTTCTAACATCATAATTTTTCAGATCTTGCCCCCCCCCCCCCACCCCCCCCCCCCCCCCCCCCACCCCGCCCCCCCCACAAGATTCATTTTAATTGTGTAGATCTTGTGGGCCTCCCCCCAAAATCTGGATCAATGGTATCAGATTCAAGTTGCATTTCCATGGGAATGATGGTTTGACACATATTTCAGTTTTAAATTTTTGCAACAATATTCAACAAATTTCATGCACATGCTACGACCTCCACAATGGGAATAATTATTTATTTTTATCTTTTTGTAGGATTGTTTTGGGCAGTGAGTTTGCAGATCATATATGAAACTTTTGGTGAGAATTTTACAACAAAAAATTTCAGATCTGTATTCATTTCAGAAAAAACCCAAATTCAAAAAAATGATCGGCTGAATCAGAGGTCAAATGAGGAATATCTCGTTGATTTAAAATCAATTATTTTTTCATAACTTTTATGACAACTGGATAGTTGCAGCGCAAATCTAAGTTTCCAGTGTCCAAATAGGGATTTAAATTACACGAGAAGATGCATAATGATCATTCTATTTCCAAAACATGGTACAATAAATATTGTGAGTTATATTAACCGAGTTATTCCTAGTTTAAATATGGAGTAGCATTCGGAGTGGGTTCCATTTGGAGACATGTCCTCCCACCCCACTTTAGTAAGCACCTGCTTCACATTCATCAACATTTGGTTTGGGTTCTTTGGATATGTTCCCCCACCCTAGGCGATGTAGGAACCTGCTACTTCATCAACAGTCAACATCACGATTACCAGTCAACCGCACAAAATCCTTCTCATCAAAGTCCATTTGCTAGGTCACAGACTATTAGTATCAAAGTTGGTCACAAGCATTACAGGGTATCTCTATCCTCGGATCTTCATTTTTCATGGTTATGGATCATCCACGAACCCACACTTCATCGAAGTCCATTTTCTAGGCCGCACATTGTTAGTATCACAATTGGTCACAAGCATTATAGGGCATCTCTATCCTCAGATCTTCTTTTGTCATGGTTATGGGTCATCCACAAACCCACACTTCATCGAAGCCAATTTTCTAGGCTGCACACTATCAGTGTCACAGTTGGTCGCAATCATTACAGGGTATCTCCATCCTCAGATCTTCGTTCATCACGGTTATGTGTTAACCACACAAAACCATTCTCTTCAGTGGTTCTTCATATTCAACAAAGGCTTCTCAAGAGGGAACTTCACGCAATAGGGACCATTTCTTCTTAAGGAGGGAGGAATGATCTGAATGGAAAATAACATCCACCCATGGTATTCATCCACCCATAGTATTCATCAACCCTTGGAATTTACCCATGGTATTCATCCACCCATTGCATTTATCAACCCATGGAATTTACCCATGATGTTGTAAGTGGCATCTACCCATGTTATTTTCCCATGGTATTGTAAGTGGCATCCACCCTTGGTATTCATCCTCCCATAGTATTTATCCTCTCATAGAATTTACCCATGGTATTGTAAGTGACATCCACCCATGTTATTCATTCACCAATGGTATTCATTCACCCATGGTATTTACCCACCCATGGAATTTACCTGTGGTATTGTAACTAAAAATCCCTATAAGTAACAAGTTGCATTTTGTAAAAGGACAGATTCTCCACCACAATGTAGATTTTACATTTATTTTATGTTTTAATAAAAAAAAAGTCTTTGTGGTTTTATTTACTTTGTTTTCTCTCCTTTTCTTTCTGGCATTGCAATTTTTCAGATCTTGGGGGCCAGCGCCCCAAGATCCATTTCAATTTTTTAGATCTTGGGGGCCTTCCCACAAGATCTGGATCACTTAACCCAATCCTTGTCAAGGATACCTACAACCTGTCAAAATAATTCATAAATTTTCTAACAAGACATGTTAGAGCTACAAACTCTAGAAATCAAACTATAAAGGAAAATAATACAATACTAAGAAGAATATCTAGGATAGGACTTAGTACTATAATTCATTGACTTCTGGTTCCTTTTTCCTATTCTTCTTCGGTGGTGCTTCATCGACAATATTTGCTTGATCCTTATCTCTCTTCTTATTCCTTGGATTCTCAAGACAATGGCTTTTATAATGACCCATCTTATGACAATTATAACATTCAATCTTTGATAGATCAAATTTCTTCTTTGGTCCTTTGAACTTCTTAAAGGTTCCCTTCTTCTTGTGATCACAAGAATAGACATTAGAGGTGGTTTATTCTTCATCTTCCTTCTTGTTGTTTAGCAACGATATTCAAGCTTCTTCTTGACTGCATGCATTCCACAATTTCTCAAATGTTGGTGTATTCTTCCAACTATTGATTCCCAATGCAAAAGTAGTCCAATATTTTGGTAGTCCTAGAAGAGCAGTAATTATGAGCTCCTTTTCTCGTACAAATTCATCTATTCCTTGGAGTTCATATTTTATTATAGATATCCTTATAAAATATGATGAAACGATATCATCATTCATCATCTTAACAGTTCTTAGTTCATTCTTGAGGCTTGATATCAGACCAATGTTTTTTATTATGAATAATTTGGAGAGAGCCTCATACATTTCATGAGCGAAATCTACGTTGGATATGTATGGAATTAGGTTGTCCTTAACTCCATCCACTATTACGTTCATAGCCAATATTTCAGTTTCTTTAAATTTTTCTTTCTCTGTTTAATCTATTGGTTTCTTGATTTTCCCTTGAACAAAATTCAATACTTTGTGCTTTTCAAGGATAAGATTTATCCTCTTTTTCCAAGCCCTATAATTGGAGGCTCCTTCTAGTTTTTTTTTGTCTTCATTGATTTTGTCATATTGATGTCTACTACTCCTTGTGACCTAACCTTAAAAATAGTTATTCGACTCCTTGTGACTTAACCTTAAAACTCCTTATTTTCCTTTTGGTAGATCTTCGGGCTGCTTTTTTCTTCCTTCTTTCATCTTAGCTCTGATGCCATGTTCGAAAATTGGAAAGGAAAAAAAAATCTTATATTGATAACTACTTGTGATGTTATTATGTTCTTCTTAACTTCTTTGTATTCTTCCTTTCTCTTCTTTTCATCAAGAATTTATAAATAAAAAATATGAAGATCATAGACACCAGATGTAGACACTCAGTAAGGGATAAAACCCTATATAGGGGAAAACCCAGTCAAAGAACTCTTCCTTCAGTAGATTCAAAATGAGATAGACCAAGACCTTAGACTAATAGACCTTCCTCCTCCACCAAGTCAACCTTCCAAGATGATTTAGTAATCTCTTCTTATCTAGCAGCTTCAACCCAGTGACAATCCAGAAATTCAACTTCCCAACTATAGACCCCCAACTACAGAATTTTGGCCTAGCTTTAGCTCTGCAATTTTTAGCCCCTCCAACAACTTCACAGCTTCACACGTGAGAGAGAGATAGATAGAGAGAGAGAGAGAGAGAGAGATTTGATTTCTTATGCTTGAGAGATACCTCCTTCTTCTTCATTATCCGCTTCCTCTTCTTTCCTTGAAATTCACACATTTTTTGCCCCAGAAGTTGCATATCGAACTTGATGAGAGAGTGTGACAAATGAGGTCGAGTTGTTGGCTTTGTATACGAGTTTATCCCCATCTATTTAGGCTGACTTGGTGGAAGAGACCTAATTGACCTATTTTATAATAAAAAAATTATATTTCTTGACAAATAAATCCCAAGGGTCTTTTACAATATGACATGGACAAGGACACTTAATATAAACCCTAAAAGCCTTCAATGGATGCTTTGACCTAAAAACAATTGACCCAATCATGAAACCCATGCTTTAATCAATTAATTTATTAAATGATAAAATTTCTTTTTCTTTCTTTTGACAAATACATTTCATTATGACGTAAGTACAATTATGAAGACCGACACTAGTTACATTCTTCAAAAATATCTTTGTATTCCTCATGTCTAGTGTTCAATCTCACTTGTTCTTGTCTTCTAGTTTCCAAGAGGAAATAAACATGATAAAAATTTTACTGAACAATATTGTATATTAATGTTATTATATATAAATGTGTTGTATGAAATCACTGTTAAGTTCCTCATTGAATCTTACTGAGTTTTCATGTGTTGATTTTATTGTCAAGTATCACGCTCCAAACTTTCTCCTATAAATTGTCGCAAGAAAGTAAGGTAACATGAAGAAATTTTTTAGCCATTAAATCAGTACCTAAATCTTAGTGTATGAATACATATCTCTATGTTAAATGCAGTAAAAATTTATCGGCCTTAATCAACATAAATTTCATAGGAAAATTTTAAATCTTGCATGCATCATCATATTGAACATGATCTTGCTTCAACAAAGTACAAATAACAATGAGTAAATATTATTCAAATTGATCTTTGATTTCTATTTAAAATTCAAATGTTTTGAGAACCTGGGTGAGAGAAAAAAGCATCAACTACTAAACTCCCTACTAGTGGCATTTCCACTAATCTTAGTTGAAGCATTCACGAACCATGGGTTTGACATAAAGAACCAAAAGTTCTGAGAAGGTGAAAAATGGAGAATAAACCCTAACAAATTTAAAAGAGAAATTAAAAATTCTTTTAAACCTGTTAGAATTAGATTGAGAGTTGAGCAATTAAGAATTCAGCCACAATAAAACAAAAATATTTTGAATCCTTGCAATTTCATTAAAAAACTGCAAAACCCATCAAAAAAGACAAGATACTCTTCAACAATTTTGATACTTTTTTGCAAAAATTGAAGCAAACAATCATACTGATTATAGAATTTACTTTATTTTAATAATTTCATTAAATCATCACAACAAATCAAGTTCACAACACAATGTGCCATGAAAATTTCTTGAAATTGTATTTGTATGTGAAAAGCTCCAAAATACAAGATGGGGTTCATTAAATTACACATGAAAGAAGAATAGACAACCCAAGAGCCATTGCAAAATTTCTTCCTTGACAACTTCAAAACTCCCAACAAATTCTGAAAAAAAAAATTGAGAGAGTTTCCCTTGCAACTTAGAATTGTCCCCTTTCAAAATTCAATATGAGGCCAATATATAGGCACTCAAGGCCCTTCACCCTACTCTAAACCACTAATGGTACTTGAAAAACCATGATTTTTTACAAAAATTCCAACTATAGTGTAACTAACTTCTTGTAGAAGTTTCTTAAAAAGTCTGCCTATTGTAGAGTGGGGACCTTTGTATTTAACTGTAGTGACTCCTCTATCTCTCTCTTGGTTGTACGATGAGTCCCTTTCCTCCTGCCTCAGCACTGGCTGAGCTGGATTCAACATTGGTCATCCTGCTAACAATGCCATTGGTGTCACCGCTAGTGCCAATGGCAATGCACGTTGTTGTTGTGAAGGCGTTGAGTTGAAGCCTTCCTCTATTGATGTCCCTTGCAATGTTGGTGCTAATCCCCTTTGGATGGAAAACTTGTATAAATCCATAAGAGTCCTCCGCTCCCTACCATATGGAATATCACATGGCAAAGGCTCTATGATAGCCCCTTCCACACTGGTAATGTCTTCATAATCAATTTTCCTCACTCTTTGAAAATTTTCTTGAGCATGAAAAAAACTTCATAGTGATCATTATATAATTTCATAATCCCCCTCCCCTGAAGAACGCAATCCCTTTCTCTAAAACCTTTATGGTCTTCTTTAATTTGTAGATAGGGTTTTCATGAAGGACCCTTTGGAGTATAGATTCCCATCATTGTCAAAGAAAGTTAGAAAGTTCTTTTGGTAGAGCGCCTCACATTTCCTTGTAAAACCTTTTATTTCTTTAGTTAGAGATTTCATCTCTTCTTGGGCTATCGTCACATGCTTTCTTATTATTTGGTTAACCCTTGCTATCCATTCAAACTAGTTGATATTCAACTTTACCACTTCTTTAGGTACCTAGTTAAGGAAGTCTATAATTACTTCAGGCTTGAAAGGAGAATATCCAATAGTGTTCTCAATGGCTTTTATTTCTTTGTGTGTTCTCTTAAAGGCCTCAATTATTTCTTGAATGAATTCCAAGTGATTTGAGTGTTTAGCCACTATCTTTATTATTTGTCCCAATATTATCTTCTAGATATCATTGAGATAAAGTTTTTTAGAGTTTTCTTTCCTTAGAAGCTCCAACTTAGTTTCCATTCTCTTAATATGTTCTCTTGCCCAGAGGAGATCTATCTTGGCGATTTCTAGCTCGACTTTGATTTGGAAGTGGAAATTGTGGCTCTTCAGTGATCTTTGACACTAGTAAGGAATCTACTCTCTCATCTAAAACACGAATGGACTTTCTCAGGTCAAATGTAGCCATCAACAGGTCTCGGGTGATAATATCAACATAATGACAACATATTTCTTTGTTCTTTCCTTTTACTTGAGTGTCGATGGAAGTTATGTGGATAAGGTGGCCATCGTGACATGGGAGCTTGCTGGAATGATTAGTAGATTCAAGGAAGGGGAAAAGGATAGAAGGGAGATTCCAATAATCAAAAGAGACAAATAAAGGGGTGTCATATGTCATAACATGAGGGTAACAAGTTGGCAGGAGGAACCTTTTAAAACTCTGTGTTGTGGAAGCATGTGTGTGACTTAAACTTAGGGTTTCTAAGCTAGAATGAGCTTAGATTTAGCATAAACAAAGGTTATTTCGGATTAAGAACATACTTACAAGGGTAATTTGATCAATTGAAGGATTTTTTTTGTTCAAATTGAGGGTTCTTTTAAGAGAACACATATTTCTTTGTAAGGTATGGCTAGGGTCCAAAATTGACTCAAATTGTTGCAAATTCTTGGAGAAAGAAGATTTAGCAAGCATAATTTTTAGTAAGAAATACTTCACTCGCTTCAATTGCAATATTTTGATTCAAACTTTACCGAATTTGGAAAATTACTGCTACACGTGTGCATAGGTCGAACTAGACGACAACAGTGAAAAATGCTAAAAATGGGCCCCCAAGGTGCCTTTTATACCAGCATAGATCCATCTTAACCATGGATCTAACATGAGCCAAGAGGGATCAAATTTCTTTAGGTGCAAACTTATTTTAGAGTACAAAAAACAATGTGTAATTTTTTATTATTTAAATTGTAGTTTTGAATATTATATAAATTACATAACATGTGCATTGAGCCATTTTATCAACCCACATTAAAATGTTAATTTTGTTATTGATATATTTTTAAGTATAAGTCAATATTAATTTATATTAAAATATTTTATACATAACCGAGAGTGGAAATTTTATTGAATACAACATTAAAATATTTTCTTTTAATGTTTTTTTTCTATATATAAATATATATGAAGTTGATATCGTTAAAAAACTTACAACTTTTTTTTAACTTCTAATTGCTTAAAATGAAATTATATTAGGTCATAAGGACAAGTAATTAAATATGCTTAACATATTTTTTTCCTTTTTTATTATAGTTTGACTTTATTTTTCTATTTAGAGAATATTTTAATTTTATTTTAAGATAGACATACTCATAGGAGTTGTCTAACGAGGCGGAGACCATCAAAAGTGGCCAGAATCCGGGCAAATTTTTTTCAAAAAACCTTGTAGAGGCAATGTCATGTTTTTGATGGTGGAAATGGATTGAGAACTATCAAAAACGTCTAGGACACCTAATATTTTGAAGTTTAACAACTATAACTTGGATTTACAAAAATCCTTGCCGAATTTTCTCTATATATGACTAGAATTTCCATAACTTTCGAGGCAACCCCTCTGCCTTGTTAGACTATGTACGTACTCATACATCACCTTTACCTTTACACTGAAGAATAAGAGTGTGACACCCGTTTGAACAGCCTGGGAAAATCTTGATGATGTCATGCTGGCTGATACTACAATAAGCAAAAACTTTGAACAGAAAGCCCTCGATTTCGAAAGGTCCTTACTAATATTATGTATTACGTATTTTAATTTATTTTATAATAAAATAATAATTGTTAATTTGAGTGAGGGATGCTGGCATTTGCAGTGAGGTAGTTGATGTTGATGGCCTCATGATATTGATAGGGATGTACCGGCTGATACTACAATAACCGAAAACTTTGAAAAGCAAGCCCTGGATATTGAAAGGTCCTTACTAATATTATGCATTACGTATTTTAATTTATTTTATAACAAAATAATAATTGCTAATTTGAGTGAGCATCTCCGTGAACGGCGCGCGTGGGGTGGTGGCATTTGCAATGAGGTAGTCGATGTTGATGGCCTCACGATATTGATGGCAACCAACTAAATAATGCAGTTGATTGTTCATTGAATGGAATTTTCGTACCCATTTCTATAAAATGATTGTTCATTGAATGGAATTTTCGTACACATTTCTATAAAAGTCGCTGATGGCGATTAATGTGGAATTTATGTAGAAAGCCAACCAACCAAATAATGCAGGTTGTTGTTCATTAAATTTTGAATAGTAAAATGTATACAGTAACTCGTACTAAAGACAACTGGAGAGATAATTTGTACAAATTAAATATATTAATAATAATTTATATTTTAAAAAATAATATATAGTAAATCGTACTAAAGATAATTTGTACTATATTAATAATAATTTATATTTTAAAAAATTAAAATATTTAAATCTGCATTTTGTGAAAATATTTTAGCAATTTTTCCATAATAATTTATATTTAAAAAAATTAAAATATTTAAATCTCGCTAATTTAATTAGTTGTGAAAATATTTTAGCAATTTTTCCAATTTCTATAAAATGACGTTTTAAACCAAAAAAAAATTAACCTCGTTTATTCTTTTCTATTTAAAATGTTTGAAAAAATTAACATGTTTTATTATGTTTAAATAATTTTTATTATTTAAAGGAGTGTGTAAATAGGTTATTTTTTGGAGTTTTGGTAGTGTAATTTTTTGGGTTTAATTTAATCTTTATTGTTTAAGAAGGGCTTTTAATTAAATGTAATATTTTGAAAAATCTTTAAAACATTGAAATTGCAAGAAATTTATAAAATCTCTATAATACTGAGATTAAAAAATTTCTAAAACTTGAAACACTTTACCAATCAAATTTATGATTCCAAAAAATCCATATCAAAAAACAAAATAAATACTAAACCATGTGAAAATAGAGTTAGATAATTTAAACTAAAATAAATACTAAACCATGTGAAAATAGAGTTAGATAATTTAAACTAGTAACACTATTGACTTCAAATAGATTACTGTTAATCACTTAGGGTTGAGACTCGCATTCGTGTATTTATACGACTTGTCTTTCACCTCTATGTAACATTTCTATGTAGTTGCCCATTAGCAGCCTCTGCAATAAATCTCAATGGATAATGGATGGATGTTATGGTATTCTGTGACAGGGCTCACCTCCGTCTTTATATTCTTTGTCTTTGATGTGTGGAGGAGGAAGACTTATCGCAGGCTTCCTCCGGGACCTCCAGGATGGCCGATTGTGGGAAACCTGTTCCAGTTGGGTAACAATCCCCACGAAGCTCTCTTCCACCTCGCTCAGAAGTACGGTCCTCTCATTTGTGTCTCTCTAGGAATGAAAACTACACTGGTGGTCTCTTCTCCTGCCATGGCAAAGCAAGTTCTCAAAACCCATGACCATGTTTTTGCGGGCCGGACCGTCGTACAGTCAGCTCAGTGCCTTTCTTACGACAAGTCCTCAGTAATTTGGGCCCAATATGGATCCCACTGGCGTATGCTCAGACGCATATCCAATACAAAGCTCTTCAGCGTCAAGAGGTTAGAAGCCCTGCAACATTTGAGAAAAGATGAAGTATTCCGAACAATCAATCAGATTATGTTGGGAAGTAGAGAGGGGAAGAGTGTAAACATCGGAAATATGATGGCCCACTTCGCTGTTAATATGTTAGGCAAGTTGGCCTTTGGTAAAGACATGTTCCATCCCAATTCTCCAGCTTTCCAAGAGTTCAGTGATGCTATTTGGCAATTGTCGGTGAATGCAGGAGCTCCCAATTTGGTGGACTACTTTCCCTTTCTTCAATGGTTGGATCCTCAGGGGGTGGGACGTAACACGGCAATCTATATGGCAAGGGAATTTGGTATTCTTGACAAATTCATAGAGAACCGCCTCGCCACAAAAGGCAAAACGACGGACGGGAGTGATGCTCCTCAGGATCTGTTGGACGCTCTGCTGGAAATGAGAAGCGATGATTTTACTCTCTCCGACATCAGAGTCTACTTAACTGTAATCATTTCCATTCTCCGTTGTTGGTATCATACAACAAGGCTATTGTATTTAATGATAGATGGTATCTTATTCTAAAGTATCGGAGTTTACTAGTGAATTCACATAATTTCTCTTATGGCCAATTGCTTGATGCAGGACATAATTTCTCTTATGGCCAATTGCTTGATGCAGGACATATTTGGGGCGGGAAGCGACACTACTGCGAAGACCATGGAATGGGCGATGGCAGAACTCATACGCAATCCGGAGAAAATGAAACGAGCCCAGGCCGAGTTGGACCAGGTTGTTGGGCGCAACCGAAGGGTCGAAGAAAGTGACACCGAACGTCTCCCTTATCTCCGTGCAGTGATGAAAGAAGTTTTCAGGTTGCACCCGGTAGTTCCTCTGCTCGTTCCACACAGAGCAGATAGTGATTGTGAGATTGAGGGATTATTGATACCCAAACACACCCAGGTAATCGTCAACATGTGGGCAATCGGAAGGGACCCTGCCATCTGGAATGAACCATCGAAATTCGTCCCTGAGAGATTTCTCGATGATAAGATGAATAGCGTCGATTACAAGGGACAACACTTCGAGCTGATACCATTCGGAGCAGGCAGGAGAATATGCGTGGGGCTTCCGTTGGCGAGTCGGATGATTCATCTGGTATTGGCTTCCCTTCTCCATTCATTCGAGTGGGCACCTGCGAAGGGCATGAGTGCAGAAGAAGTGAACATGACAGAGAAGTTTGGAATTACTATGGCGAAGGCGGTGCCACTAGAAATTATTCCCGTGCCACGCCTGCCACGGGATGCCTATTAGAACTGTTTGTACCAGACTCTATTTATCCGAAGTATATTCGTAGGTTATCTGAAGTCTATTCGTAGTTTATTTTGGCGTAGGCTACATCTGTTAGAGAAAAGAAAATCTGAAAGAACACCTACCTGAGACATTGTCTTAATGTCAATATTTTAAAAAACAAATAGAACCGTGAATATCAATGCCTTTAAAGTAAGATATTGTTATTTAGAAGAGTGTGATTTCTGTCATTTCGGTTTTGGAATGGTGGATGGCTTGGAAAATAGGTATGTGGTAAATATTTTGTTTGAAGAATTTAGAAATCATTCGAATCGGTGTGGACTTATCAAGTTTGTACACTTAAGAAAATATGATAATCTAAGTTTTTTATTTTTAAGTTTGTACGCTTAAGAAAATATGATAATCTAAGTTTTTTATTTATTTTTCTCTCAGAATTGACGAATCATTTAAGTGATTATGGACCTATCAAGTTTGTACATGTAAGAAAATATGATTATCAACCAGAATGGTTTCCACCCTTATTCTTAGAAGATAATATTGGTCTATACGAGGGCCTCATGAAAGAATGAATTATTTATACGCAAACTCTTTCCTATTATGCAATCATTTTGAATGAAGAGGAAGATCAGCTAGTTTAGTAATCAAATAAGGCTATAAGTATTCTAATTGCAAAACTAGGGTATGGAGTTGCTTTTGCTTTGGATGGGGAACGTGAGGGTAAATGATTGTGGTTGATTTTTTTGGAAATGGAAAAGTAAAAAGGCACAATTTTTTTTGTGTGGATAGCAATGAGAAACAATGTTTTGACATGAGGATAATAAAAAAAAGTTCAGATAAAGAGGATTAAACAAATGTTTCACAAAGAATTAATGAATTGTTTTTTGTTTTATTTTTTTCATGTTGCAAGTGTGTCAAGAAGTTCTTTAAATTTTGAAATGGTTTTCAGAATTATGCGGCACCATCAAAATATGAATTAATTGATATAGAATAAAATTGGTTATATCTTTTATTGGGCTAACTTCTTATGTTCTTCATAATTATGGTTTTATAAAAATTGGGCACTATTTAAAAGTACAAAAGGCAACCCAAGTTTGGTCACACATGATTTCCTTGACTTTTACTAAAAGAAAGAAGGATAATGTGATCCCTATAACTAAGTCTCTACATGGTCCTATTTTTAAACATAATTTATTTTGGAATTTTTTTAGAGTATTTTAAGCTAAAAGAATGAAGGATAATGTGGTTCCTATAGTTAAGTCTCGACATGGTCCCAATTTTAAACACAACTTATCTTGGATTTTTTAATAGAGAATTTTGAGTTAAAATAAAGAATGATAATGTGGTCCCTATATGTAAGTCTCACCATGGTCTCAATTTTAAACATAATTTACCTTGGAGTTTTTCAATAGAGCATTACCTTGGAGTTTTTCAATAGAGCATGTCAATAGTTCCAGGTCTTTGTGGAGTTAGTATTATGTTTCATTTAAATACACATCATTATTATTTGATATAGCTAACAAAAAGTTGAGGAACCTACACTTCATTATTATTTGATAAAGCTAGCACAAAGTTGAGGAACCAATACCCGAGATGAATTAGTAGCTCTTTGAAATTCCTTTTATTTTGAGAAAAATAAAAGACATTGGTCTTTAAAGGTGTTGAGGATTCTAAAGTTATAATATATTGATTCATTGGATCACTATAGTTAAATTAGTAGTTTTATTATCTTGAGAGCTACAAATATGAGAGATGTAAGTGTCTATCTTCATTGAGCATATTTATCATGAATTTAATTATTAAATTGATGTTCTTTCAAAAGAAATTTTAATTCTAAAGGAAGGTTAGAAGATTGAGATGATTAAGTGTTTTTGAGATTCAATTAATTTTATTTAAAATGTTAAATCAAAAATTAATTATTACTCTATTAATTTGTATTTTAAAAAGTATCTTTACAAAATATAAGTGCTTATTATTCTAAATTTATATAACAATTTGTATGGTTTATTATTAAATTAAAAAAAAAAAAAAAAAAAAAAAAAAAAACAAATTTAAATAATATTAAAGGTAGAATTTGTATGGTTTATTATTAGATTAAAAACAAATTTAAATAATATTTAGAATTCCTTTAATGATTCTTTCGGTAAAAAAACCAATTTATGTTTAAATAAAAATAAAAAACAATAATAATAATAATTAAAAGTCAATATATTATTAAATTTCCAATTATATATTGGAAATACAATTTAAAATTCTATTTAGAAATTTAAATTTAACAATTAAAAGCTAAACATCAATATATTAAAAGAGAATTATTAAGTTATATAAACTATTGAATTTTTTTTAATAAAATTTATAAAAATAAAAAAATAGAGTTTTAATTATACATAAAATTTATAAAACATAAATTCATTAAACCATTAAAAACTAAACATAGATATAGTAAACGAGAATTATTAAGTTAAATAAAGTATTGAAACTTTTTTAATAAAAATTATAAAAAAAATAATTAATAGTTTTTTAATTATATATAAATTTTATAAAACATAAATTCATGTATTTATTAAGTGTTCAATTAAGAATAAATTATAAAATAATATTTTAATATATAAATATAATAATTTATAACATTATAATATTGTTTTAGTTTTGAGATGTAAATTAATTATGGAAAAATCAAATAAAACCTAGTGCTAGTGTGCATTGCTCAACTCGTTATCCTTTGTTTCTTTCTTTTATTTGTCAAAAATGGATCAAGGTTCAAGAGGACCCCATCTCATCCCCACAACCCCCTCCAGACATAGTGGAATTTAATGCCATTCTTGCTAGAGGGCCACTTTTCTAGAAGGTTGAATCCTCAAAATTTGTGAAGAAGATCAACAACATTCCAAAGGTGGAGGTTCACACTTCAATCTAAATCAATGACCCTGAAGCTTGCCGATGGGAGGATTATTTGTCATTTTATGGGCTTATGACCCTTTTTGAGATCCCTGCGGGCATGGATCGATGAGAACTGGATACCCAAGATTAAAAATAAGGTTTCAATGTCATTTTGTTGACAATTGATTTACACCTTCCTATCTAAAGGAAAAGCAAATTGGGATCTCATCTTTAGGAATAATCCCTAATTCATGGGAGGGCCAAGGGTTATATCTAGATCATTGGAGTCCAGATTTTAATCCTGAATGTGATGTTCCAACAAAAGTCTCAGTATGGGTTAAACTTCTCTTCTTCCTACTACATTGTTGGAATGAGGAATTTTTTAAGAGTATAGGAAATATTCTTAGCAAATACATCAACCGAGATAAGCCACAGGAAGGGTTGCAAACTTGCACCAAGATATGTGTGGAGGTGGAGCTAGACAAGTGTTTACCAATAGTAATAAATATAAACCTAGATAATTGATCTCATATACAATAAGTTGATTACAATCAAATTCCATTTAAATGCAAGTTTTTCAATGAACATGGCCATTTCACGCGTGATTGTAATAAGAAGGCAGAAGAGAAGCTAAAGTAGAGTAATGATGGATAATAATGGCAGCAATAGAATAGGAGAAGAGGCCTCGCAAGGATGAACAACCGAGCTCCTCCTCAAGCAACAACAAGGTAGAAAGGGAAAGGCCCCATGTCTCCAAAAAAGTAAGGGTCAATGCCTAGAGAGGGAACCTCTACCATTAATAAAAATAGATTCCTAGATCCAAACAATAGCTTCAATATCTTGAAACATTTTCTAGAAGAATGGGAAATCCTAACTACTAAAATGATGATGGGGAAGGCCCCAAGCCCCACTAAGCCCTCTTATCTTGTAGTGCTAGAAGGGATGCTCCCTTAGAGGAAGCCTTTGTGGGGACTCAAGGGGAGGATATAGGTTCATAAGAAGAAGAATTCCACTCCCCCAAGGCCCTCAAAACTCGGGGTTCAGGGTTACCAACAAGATTTGTAGATGAAAAATGAAATGTGAACAGGGGAAAGGAAATAAATCATTCACGGAGAAAAGTAGGGAGGAAGACAAATCGATAGCTCTGGAATGAAAAAACTTTATTAAAAAAAAAAGAAAAGGAAATGGGTACCCAAACAATAATCGATCCATCCAAAATGGTCAATATAAAAGTCAATAAAAATATCCCTAGCCTCCATTCTGGATGTAACAAATCACACAATAAATAATGAAATTCCTCTTTTGGAATTGCAGGGGGTTAGGCTCCGATAAATAGATGTCTAAATTCAAATCTATAATAAAAAATGAAATGTTGGCCATCCTCTTGCTCCATGAGACAAATATGGGGGAACAAGAGACCATCCAAAAGTTTTCAAAAATTTGTAAGAATTCTGAGCTTAGAGTGATTGAATCACATGGGGCTTCTAGGGGGATCTAAATTTGGTCTACCTCTATTTTCAGGTTGATTGAATCACATTTGGTGCCTCAATGGTTGATGGTTCACTTGCTTCAACTCCCATCAAACAAGGAATTTATTGTTGCTAATGTATATGTGCATATTCACCCCCACCGTGGGTGCCAATGTAGTCTTCCAATTGACAAGACTGCTTTGGGCAACTTGGCTCTCCACGTGGGGGGTCATGCATCAACCATAGCTCAGTTGTATGCTCCATTAAATTCGCTCATGCCTAGAGCCTTTACCGTTAATGCAATCCGGTACCATAGTGTTTTTTTTATGATGGCGTGTGATGATTATAAGGCCATTCGACCTCAAGGTGAATTGTGTTGTCCTAATGCTCTAGCGTGCAAAGATAGTATTCATTCATCTGGTTTCATGGAGAATCACAATATTCTTTAGGTTTCCATTCGAGCCATGGTGTGGGATAATTGTAATGTTGATCCTCCTCACAATTCTCTGGCAGCTAGGATCGATGCCTACAATTGGGATTTTGCTCTCTTCGTTTTCATGGATGTTGGGGTTGGACGTCCATTAGTCGTGGGGGCAATTCGTGACCTGTAGAATTTATTTGGTTGCACAAAGGCTCTAATTCAGCACTAAGGCTTACCTTTCGGACTATTGGCAATTGGCTAATCAATGGAGTTATTACATTGGGAGGCATGTAGGGAATTTGAAGCAATTCCTTTGGGTTCTTAGTCTTGTCGTGTTAGTGAAGAGCATAATCTTTGTGTCACTGCTTCTGGGAGGTCATATAGTTTGTAAGAAGGTAGCTCGTCCATCACACTCAGAGCAGTGTAGAAGCTCGAGGCTCCGGGGTGTCGGGGAAGGAGTTCGTGTTGTGTGTGATCATTGAACAGGGAAGGAATACATACTGTGCATAGTCAAGGCTAAGGCATGTCGAGGAAGGAGCTCCCATTTTGTGTGCTCAATGGGCCGAGGAGGGGTCCTTGTTATGCATGTTTGTGGCTTATGGCTTGTAGCTCGTGGCTCATGGCTTATAGATTGTGACTCTCCGCAACTCATTTATAGTCTCAAGTATTCCAGGCTCATTCAAGTAATTGACCATCCCTTATGTGGCTTCTAGTTCATTTACTTAGGATAGTTTCATGTTAAGCACATTTACTACTAGTTTTGTGGCTCTAAGCCAAAGTTCTGGTTTCTATGTATCATTATGTAAATCATTTTCACTCTTACTTATGGTTTTGATAGAAATTTTAGTCAAACTCAGTATATGTAATATCAAGACTTTAAAATGGTGGTTTTGGGTTGGTTTCCCTGCAATGCATCCCTTAACATCATGTAGAATTGTTTTTACTTATTTTTATCAGTAATTGAATGTTGATCCTTACACCAAAAAAATGTATATGTGCCTATTCAACAGACATAAAAGTTCAATTATTGAGTGTCTCCCCTAGACCTCATAGGCTCCACTTGAAATCAAGATTATATTATGGCATGCGATTTTAATAAAACCTACCATACTTGGGGAAAAGAAAGGATGATCCCATGTTCGAGATTACTTTCAAGAAATTTTAGAGGATCTCATTACTTAGATTGATCTAATAGTTATCAAGGTTAACAAATTTACATGGAATAATGGTAGACTTGGCCTAGGGAATATTGTAGCCCACCTAGGAAGACTTTTAGTTTCATGTTCCTTTTTATCTCAAGACTTTTAGATCTCCTCTAATATTCTTCCCTGGGCGAGTTCAAATCATCGATCAATTTCTCTTCAAGTATTATAAACAGTATACTATGGGTCGTTTCCCTTCCGCTTCTCTCCTCTTTGGATCTAAAGGGATTTCTCGGATTTGGTAATGGAAACATGGAGTAGGTGGGAAATTGGTTCTCTAACTACCTTTTGGGGAAAAAAGATCTAAATTTAGTCATTAAGCACACGATAAAAACAAATAATGAAGAAAGGAGGCCAAAATAAACATGCATAAATCAAATCTGGTAGATTATAAAAGAAAAATAGAGCAAGGATCCATCGCAAAGGAGCTTCTGCAATACAAACACGCAAAATTCGAGGCCTTCCATCATGTCCTAAGATTAGAAGAGGAAGAATGGTGCCTTAAGTCTTGCAGCTTATGGCTGCTAACTAGCGATCACAACACTAAGTTATTCCATAACCAAGCTAAAGAATTGGTTTGGAGGAATAATATTAAATTTGTTAGCATGGATGGAGTGTAGATCAAGGAATTTAAGGGGATCCAAAGGGAGGTTGTCGATTACTTCAATTTTCTATACTTTTCCCAACCTATACCCAATTCACAGATCGTTTAGTACATGGTAGATAAAAATTGAAATTGGTGCCTGAAGATGACAATTTAGACCTACTGTGAACCATTACAAAAGAGGAAATCTGAAAAATGGCATTTTCTCAAAGCCCGAACAAAGCTCGAGTTCCATATGGGATTTTATCCCACTTTTATTAGGCATATTGGGATGTCATTAATTTTGCTCTTATTTTTCTAGTGGATTACATCTTCAAGCATGATTGTATGGGAGGAGGAGTTAATTCGTCCTTTATTGGCTTGATTCCCAAAGAAGTTAATATGGCCTCATTCTCAAGATATAGATCGATCTCTTTATGCAATGTTTCGTATAAGATTATTTCTAAAATTTTATCATGATGCATAAAACCTTTCCCTCCCAATATCATCTTTAAGAATAAGGGGGGATTCGTGGGCCAAAGGCACATAATAGATAGTATCATCTTAGTCCAAGAAGCAATACATTTGAGCAGTGTAGGAAGGATAAATTATGTTCATCAAACTTGATATGGAAAATTCATTTGATCGTGTCACTTGGGACCTTCTATTAAAATTTCTATCTCAATTTGGTTTTAATGGGAAATTTATAAAATGGATGTAGCTTTGTGTCTCCTCTCCTTTGATCTCCCCCTTGGTGAATGGCCACTCCTCAAGCTTTTTTAAAGCCTCAATAGGGTTCCATCAAGGGTTCCCCTTGTCACCCTTCCTCTAAATCTTGATGGCATATTCAAGCAGGACTTTTGAATATGAACAAAGGAATGTCAAGCTTCCATGTATAAGATATGTCTCAGGAATCAAGAGTATAAATCACTTTGAATTTGCATATGATACCTTCTTTCTGGGAGGAGCCTAATTAATTATTACAAAGTGCTTCAAGTGGGTTCCAAATCAATATCTATTCACTTCTAGAGGTCTTATTAATCATAGAAAATCACAGATCAATTCTTGGAATATTATCCCCCTTCTTCATAAACATTTGGTTCTTATTCATTGGTTCCATCCTACAACCTCTTAGAAATGTTTTATATGTTTAGGGTTTATGATCCATTTAAAATCCCACACTTCACAATCATGGTTAGGAATTATTGTGAAATTCAAGTCCAAGCTACAATAGTGGGGACTGATTTGGTTGAAATTAGTTGTGAATCAAGTTCTTATTAAACTAGTATTATCAGTATTTCCTTTTTACCAATTCATAGTTCTCCTACTGCCAACTAGGATTCTTTGCGAACTAGTTAAAATTATGAGGAAATTTTTATGGGAGGGTGGTAAGCAGAGCCACAAAAAGTTTCATCTCATCAAAGTGGCTTAGGTATCTGTTACATGTCAATTTGTCTCCATGACACTTGATCAGTTTATGGGTCTTTTTGCCATCGTGAACATGTTTGATTGAACTCATTTAGAAGTCAAACAACTAAAAATATGTTGAAGAAGTTGAGAAATTTGGGAATAATAGCTGTCACACCTTGTCAAGTTTCACCTATGCTTATTTTCCTAGCTTTTCCCATGCGTTCGCTAGAATTAACTATAAGAACAGCGCAGAGATTCACTTTGTCTGCCACTATAAACTGTGCTGGTGAATTCAAGAAAGTAAAAATAAAAAGTACATTCTATAAACGTAGCTGGTCAAATATTTCCCAACTGAAAACTTCTAGGTGATGACTATTTGAACTATAACCCTCAGATGATGCATCTTTATCCCTTTCCTCATGAAAAACTAATCCCTCAATTAGGGGATCTCACCCTCCTCTTTTGGATCTGAAAATTCTTCCTCTTGGCCTATAACATTACTAGAGGGTAGAGGGTTAGAGGAGGTTAGAAATCAGAGAATATAAACTTATGTTGCTAGTTTGAGATTGGAAAGCTTGTCATCTAAGGAGGAGATTGAATGCATTTGGGAGGAACCTCATGACATCAAGGCGAAGGTTGTAAGGATCCTCTTTATCTTTGATTAATACAAATGAACACTTTCTCCCATTGATTTGTCTTATTAGAATGATGAATGGTTTATAATTGTTTATAATGTTGATTAAGGAAAATTCAATTCCTAATCTCCTTGATCATTAAGTTATGTTTTGTTTGGATTATTATTTTGCATATGTTTTTGATCCTTTTATGGTTTATGGTTGTAGGTCTTGTTAAGAATTGAGAAGCTGCATCAAGTCACAACAAGGGATCTTCATCGAGCATTTCGCGAAATAGGTAAGAGGCTCATCCATTAGCTTTAATATTTATAATTCAAACGAGTCCAAATTAGGGAAAGATTTAGTTATTGTCTTGCTTGTTTCTAGTTTCTGTCAAGGATCTAGGGAGATCGCTCTTGTCCGCAAGAGGGATTTTTTCGGTGTAACAAATTAGCAAGCATACTAGGGAATGTCTCTATTCTCTTCCTTTTCCTTAGTTTTTCTTTATGATCCTTCTGATTTATCTTGACCTTATTATTTATGAACTAATGACCCTTCAGATCCGTGTGGTTGATTTCTTGAATTTTTATTTTTTTCTTGGGTTTATGATATTTGTGTTGTTTTCGTTCACCAACAAAGCACAGTTTTGCGCCAGTTTTCCCTTATAAATCGGGTGCATGAACTCTGGTTTGTATTGTTGACCTGCACAGGCCTTAGAAATTTTTGAAAATTTGGCTTTTGCTTCAATCCAGACCTGAGTTTGACTTTATGGAAGTGTCGTTATCTTTGTTTGGACTGTCTTATGTCTCTTCTAAACTTGTTTGAGTGCTTTGTTAATATTTTTTTAGAATTAGGTCTCTTTGAAGAAACTGGTTAGGGTTTTGCCTCGTTGGTTTGTCGATTGATCAAAAGAAGATAGGTTGTCCTTCTACTTGTGATATATTTATTTTGTTTTGTCAAATATGCCAATTGACCTTAATTTTTTTCTTATTTGTGATCAAACTCATATTTAATTGCAAATTAAACACAATTAAGCTCCATCAAATTAAACACAAGTGCGTACCTAGTTCTCCTGTCTGATGTTAATCCATGGCTGATGTTGCTCCCAATCCTTTGCTTTCATTACCAAATTGACTGATTCCTCCCTGCCTATTTTGGATAAACCTCTCTGGTTCCCAGACCTAGAGGAATTCGAGATCGAGATCTTCTTTCCCCCATGCCTAAAACTCCAATAACAGTGCTCAATTTTCAAAAAATTTAGTTAAAAATCAAGCTCGAGGCTCATCCCTCAATTTGTACAATTCCCCCTTCTTCATAACCTCTGTTTCCTTTCGTCTCCTTTCATCCACTAGCAATAGAACAATGAAACCCCCCCCTTCTTCACCCTGTCACCTCCCTTTTATCAGAGAGGTTATCTCCTCTGCAAGTAATCTCCTCACTGCCTCATCAAATCCATTCATTCAGTTGGTCACTTGGCATCATGATGTACAGTCTTTATGACTCTAGCAGTCGTCCACCCTTCAATTTTAATAAACTTATAAGCATTAATTGATCACCCTTTGGTGTTTTTAAATTATATATAACCATTAAATGATCACCCTTTTAGATGTTTAAATTATTTATAACCATTAAATATATATGATTGATTTTATTCGATCCCCCAATTTCATTTTGAAATGATTTTATTAGTTAATGCTTTTAAATGGGTTTAATTAACCCAAATTTTGATTGAAATGATTTTATTATTTAGGTTTATTAATCAATGGATAATTAAACAAGTTTACTAATTGACGAGTTTATTAATTGCAATTTTAGCTTTATTATATCCCTTAAATTTCATTATTTAATTTTATACTTAATATATTTGTTTCCTTCTTGATAGTAGGTATTTAATTAGTACTTTTAATAATTAATTAATTTATCCTATACTTAGACATTTGTTATGGCCAATTAGAATATATATTAGTGCAATGCATGTGATATATTCATATGTAGTTATTATATGCATGCTATTAATCATATTCCTCCCACAATTCGAGGTGGGTCATTACAGAAACTATGATTTGAATGTATCAATTTATGCCTAGCTTATATAAAGGTGCGACAACATATACAATGTCAAACATGTTGGCTCCTAGCTAATAACTAAAGTGTATTTCTAAGTCAAATATAGTATATGAACAAGCATAACTTAGTGTGATTTTCTTAGGCTATAGAAGGTCATAGGACTAATCAGGTGGCTTCTTTGGCATCCTTGTTTGATCTGTTGTACTTGATATGACTCTTCACCAATTGCAGTTTAGCATAATCTCTCGGTGCATCTATGTTTTTTTTTCTCTAGATAATTGTATGTGTTTTATAGATAGACAGTGATGAAGTATTATGTTGATATATTAGAATAGTAACCACTTGCAGTTTCAATGCATGCATCTTGAGTAAGAATTAGGCGTCGTATTGCAATTGGATTGCAGAAATGGTTTTTGATATTATTTTTTCTTGAGCCATCAGTAAACCTACCAACGTTTGAAACCCTTTCCCACCATCGTAGCATGATGCATAGAGGTGGAGTGTGGAGGATGCATAATGAAAACTTCCTTTGCACTATACACTTCCTTGATGCCCTGCGGATTCATTTTGTTTTGAAAGTAAGGAAATATGACTCAATACCACTTTGGGTGTCTTCTTGTATAAATTTGATCTACTTTGTACATAGGTGTACCACTGATAATGGTATTTGGGCCTTATTTGTGCGAAGGTGTGGAGAAAGGTGCTTACATTGTATGGACGAAGCTTCCACTGCACTCCACACAATGTAGTCATTATTCACTTTATATGGCCCTTGTCTCCATGATTAACTTTCCTATTGGTCTATCACCCTCCTCATTATATTCCTCTTGGAATCAATAACATTTTGTTGGAATACATCTAGTATTATTCTAATTTGTGGTTTTCTAGAAAATATGAAATGTGCTCCTTCAGAATCGTCATTATAGTCCTCTTGGAATCAATAACATCTTTTCATAATACATCTAGTATTATTCTAATTTGTGATTTTCCGGAAAATGTGAAATGTGCTCCTTCACTCGTTTGGCCAAGTTTTTTTTGTATCTCATGGATTCTCGTTGCAAGTCTAATTTAGTAAAGTTTATGATGTCGTTAACTTCGAATAGCTATATATATTTTGAACAAGTAAACCATGACATCAACCCTTAGTTTAAAAAAACACACACATGAGCCCAAGTTGTAATAATGGTAATGCAAATTAATTGAAATAGTGGTGCCAACATAAAGCATGTACAATCAATCTCTCTCAATTACAACATCGAAAAATCATATAAATTATTTGTTTATTATGTGAATTTGTAACAAAAAAAAATTTGCTATCGAAATCTAATATTGGATTCATAGTCCAATCTCATTTCATGCTCTCAAAATACATTATGAACGAACTGACATGGATGGGACAAATTGTTCAGCCATAGTGCGGCATAAAAGTTGCCTACATCATCTCATTGTCAGTCAGTTCATCACTAATATGCTTGTGGATGCAACCATTCTAAAACCCTCCCCGATAAAAGCTATTTCGGTCTTATTTGTATAATTTAAGAGCATAACTAAGAGACCCAACAATAAATACCAAAAATAAAAATACATTATTTTATCTTTCCCCAACAAAGTCGTCAAGTGTGGTGTACGAAAGTAAATAAAAATGGTCCTCAAAGCTAATTCACACTTAGCATGCTTGCATCATAACTCATCGTTATAACTCATTAGACCTTTTAGTACAATTTTAAAATATATATATAAACATCTAATCCAAGTCAGTATGTCTGATATTCCATCTTGTTTAAAGATCGTGGTGCAGAGTGATCACGCATTTTCATACAATTCAAGTTACAGTGACGGTGAGTTGCAAGAAGTGCAGATAAGCACCTCGGTAACTCCACATGTGAAATGGGATATTCTCCCCGTCATTAACGACAACATATTTCGATTCATATTTGAGATGGCTTATCAAATTCAAACAATAAGTAGGAAGAATATCACAATATTTTTTCCTTTAATAATTCAATGAGAGAGCATCGTAAGGGTGCCAAATGCAATGTTCCTTGTTCAACAAAATTTTGATTTACCAAATTTGTCAAAGGTTGATGAATTCATGTGGCAGTGTGGACATGCAGAGGAAACACAATGAAAGCTTACTCTGCACCTCCACATTTCTCACAATGTCTCTAGATTTTCTATTTTAATTTTAATTACACTTTGCCACCATTATTTACCATCACTTGCACTTTCATACTCCACACAATGAAAAATTCCTTTGTATATTTGTTCACCCCCCTGCCCCCTCCCCCACACACCCTCACTTATGTAAGTGACCTACAACACCATAAATTATGGCATTATTGGGTAGAGCACTAGCAGTGTGAGGGATAATAGTGTTAGTATCAAAGCACTCACTAATAGATTGGTAACTCACAAAATTAGCCTTTTTTTATTTTAAAAATATTTGTTAGGAACTAACAAATACCAAAAATAAAACACCCTCCAGTAGGGGAATTATGTCACATCAAGGCTCGCTCATCCAATGGAAAATTAGAAATAATATTTTTATAAATTAGAAAATTATTTTTGAATTTATGCAAAAATAGGAATATTCAACATTTTCCAGAAACTTTGGTTAAAGTTACAAAAGCTCAAAAAAATAATTGAAATTCAATGGACACATCAAGGCTCACTCATCCAATGGAAAATTGGAAATAATATTTTTATAAATTAAAAATTTATTTTTGAATTTATGCAGAAATAGAATATTCAACATTTTCTAGAAAACTTTGGTTAAAGTTACAAAAGCTCAAAAAAATAATTGAAATTCAACGGAATTTGACAACGAGGTGAGTGTTATAGTCCTTGGTGAGGCGGGGACTAATAATAAAATACATTTTATTAAGAAATGAATAATATCCATCATATTGTGATATTAATATAAATTAATTTAATATAATAATTGAAAATATGTATAAAAAATAAGTAATTTCATCATATATTTATATATTAATCTTTTTTTGTAATTTTTATTTTTATTTTTATGCAATTTGACCGAGTTAAAATGTTTACATAACATTACGTTACAACATCTCTTCCATAGGATGGCGCGCCTCTCAACGCAATTAAAGTTAAATTATACATTAAATTCAGGCATGATCATATTTTAACTATTTAATTATGTTAAGAAAATGTGCATATTCTATACTTTCTCTTCCATAGGATGGCACGCCTCTCAATGCAATTAAAGTTAAATTATACATTAAATTCAGGCATGATCATATTTTAACTATTTAATTATGTTAAGAAAATGTGCATATTCTATACTTTCTAAAGTTGAATTCATAATTTCTCACGAGGCGTAGATGTTTCAAGGAATTCTTTTAAGGCACTCCATGGTGAAACGGTCATTGGTTCGAAACTTCTTGGGAAAAAATCCACGCATGCTAAGGGTTGGTGCGGCCAAGGCCGATTGGAATCCTTGAGTGATTCTAACATCTTAGATGCCCTTAGTCATGGTTACTCAAGCCACAGGATAGGCATGTCAATCATCTCAAGGCTCACATTATGTAATAAAAAAATTTACAAAAGAAAATTGAATTTAGAAGTAATAAAAAACACATATTCTTTCCCATTAAACCTAAATATACATATAAATTAGCCTGGATCCATCTTAACTTGAGATCAAGCATTGAGAGGGATCAAATATCTAGAGGTCTAAAACATTCCTCAAATTGTTCACTCAAAAAAATATTTGCATTTTGAGAGATTTTATCTCTCTCATTGTTTGATAGATTTGGAATTAAGATGGATCTAGGCTGGTTATATATATTTAGGTTTAATCCGTAAAAATATTACGATGGATCTACGTTGGTTATATATATTTAGGTTTAATGTGAAGAATATTTCATTTTTATTAATTATAGATTCCAATTTAGGTTTAAAAGGTAAGAATATCTGTTTTTTATTCATTTATGTATTCAAATTTAGGTTTAATAGGTAAGAATATTTGTTTTTTATTAATTATAGGTTCAAATTTAGAAAGTATAGAATATGCACATTTTTTAACACTAGCCTAGATTCAACTTAACTCTTAACCTATCAAGATCTAAGAGGGATCAAATCTTTGGAGGTGCAAAAATTTCCTCAAGTTTTGTACTCAAAATGAGGTTTGCACCTTTAGAGATTTGATCCCTCTAGCTACTTATAAATTTGGAGTTAAGATGATCTAGGCTAATTCCGTTGAGAGGTGTTTTACAACCTAGTATGAGGGAGATGTTGTCATGTAATATTACATTTAAAAATAATAAAATAATACTTACAAATAACAAATTAGAAAAAAAAAGTAATAACTCAATGTCACTCACAAATACTTCAATTCCCACCTTCATTTACATCCACTTTATATAGATATAAAGTAATTGAAAGTAAAAGGAAAAAATATAATTTACTTTGTAATATTAAAGAGATATGTAATTCTTTCTCTATTTAATATGGAGTTTACAAATGCCGTGTAAAAACAATATAATTGATATTACATGATATGTAATCCATTTTATGTTTATAAAATATTTGTGGTTATTAATTGTTTCAATGAAAATTATGTATGTCACATGCACACACTCAGGCCATCCTTGAGGAAGTTTTAATGATAAAAAGGAATTTTGATCACATCGCATGTCAACATAATTATAGGGAGAGAAACACAATATCCAATGAGCTTTCCAAGGCCGACAGGCAAGAAGCTTGGGGCAGGTTGAACATTATGAGTATCACCACAGACCATTTATAGATGGTATCCAAAATGATGGAGCTCATTGAACATTATGAGTATTAACACAGGCCATTTATAGATGGTATCCAGAGTGATGGAGCTTGAGACTAACTTTCCAGCATAGTTGCTTTTATGATGTTATATTTGATCCATTTTTGTTATTTTTATGTACCAATTATGGCATCTACAAGAATCAGTTTTGTCTCTATATATTTGGTTGTTTAAAAAGCCCTAAAAATCAATAGTTTTGATGTTTTTGGTATTGTGCTATGACTAGATCATATACTTTTAGGCTCAGACTTCTGGTGTGATTATTTATGTGGTAGTCTTTTTGATATGTTTTTTTAGCATCTTCAGCATGTACTTTTAATATTCTTAATGGAAATTTTGATTTTTACTTGGGAAAAAAACATTTAAAAAAGATTAATAATTATTGAATTATTGAATTAAGTCTTTTGTGATCCATATCAGTTTTCAAGGTAATTTTTTCGGCAATAATCACATCAAAATTCATTTGTCGACGTGTTTCGAACCAGCAAGTGTGGTTCATCGTCAGCACAACATAAAGAAACAGATCATGGAATTGAGTTAAATAGAGCGACTAACCATTCAATTTCAAATGGCTAGAAAGAAATAGCTAGAAAAAAACAACTATATTTAACCAACAGAAATGGTTCCATTTGACTAGACCAAAAATGACTACATTCAAATGAACCAAGAATTAAAGATAATTAATTATTAATTAATCAATTAATTAATTGATTAGTTAAATCATTAATAAAATATATAAAATTATTAATATATTAGGGTAACTAACTAATTATATATGTATTACATTATGTTTATTATAAGTACCGAGTTTTATTAACTAATTATATATGTATTACATTATGTTTATTATAAGGAGCTAGTTTTATTAAATAAGAAATAATACACGAAACATAAATATTATAATTCATTTTACTATATATTTATGAATTAGTTTATTTATAAAACTTAAATAAACGTCTTTATAATTAAAATAAATAAATTATGAAAAAATAGAAACGAGGATACTATAAATACTATAATTTTTATATAAGTATATATATTATTTAACCCTTTGTTTATAGAATGAACTAAACAAATATGCTAATAAATACCTAAAGACCTTTACTATGTCTTCATGAAAATTTATTATAATTACTATGTCTTCTCTTTTTATCTATTAAATTTTTAAACTTAAATTAATGCTATGATAGGAATTAAAATTAATATTATTGTATTATTATTATCATTCTATATATATATATATATAGAATTAAGAATAACAAAAAGGAAAAATATTACTAAAATAGAAAATAAAACAACGAGGAAACCAAAATAATTCAAGAGACGAGAGGATGAAATCAAAACCAAAAAGAAAGAAAAACAGGGGGTCTTAAGAAGAAAGGGCAGGAATCCAACAACTGTTGATTTTCCCTCCATCATCTCTGTTGAGATTACTTGGCCTCCTTTCAATTTCAATGGCCTCCCTAAACTTCCGGTGATGAAAAGGAGCAATCCTAGCAATGACCCAAGCCTCCTCAATGAAAATATGATGCTTGGTCTTTTCCGCGTGTTCTACCACGGCTGAAGACTGGGTTCTCATATGCTTGATATCTATTGCGTGCTCATGAATCCTCTGATTGATAGAGCACCCAATTTCACCAACGTAGGGGGTCCCACAAGAGCAAGGAATAACATAAGCACCTTTCATATCCTTGGGGTCAACAGGGTCTTTCACAGATCTTAGATCTGAATGGTGCTAAGGGGTTTAAAGGTCGAGGGAACATTGTGCCTCCTTAGGATTCTTGCAATCTTGTCATTGGTCCCCTAGATGAAAGGGAGATGCACCCCTGAGACATAATCTATAGGGTCCTTCTTAACCTTGGGACCTCTACTTGCTTTTAGGAAGCTTCAGGGCCTTGGTGCCTACTATATCCATTATTAACAAAATAATTAAGGAGATAGGCTTTCTCATTATAAAGGTGGTTTTCATTAGAGATTCTCAACACACGAGTAGCTAGCGTGTTGAGGACACCCAACTTCTGAGTTGGGAAATGATGAGACTTGGCATGAAGATACTATAAATAAATTCTATCTAGAGAAAAATTTTATTCCATTAATAAGTTATTTAACAATATTTGTAATTCATTCATTTTTTAATATGGAATTCAGATATAACATTTTATATATATATATATATATATATATATATATATATATATAACCTTTTAAAAAATATTTATATTAAAATTAAGAATTTTGAAGATATATGTTTTCTATTTCCAAATATAATTAAGACATGTATTAACATTTTAATGTATAATCTGCATCATAAATAAAATATTTCAATCTCAATTATGTATATACTATATAAAACAAAATAAATATACAATATGAATTATATATATATATATATATATATATATATATATATATATAATTCATTAGGAAGATTTGTAATTCATTATTTTTTAATATAGAGTTGACATATATATATAGATATAGATATGGCAAATAAATAAGCATGTAACATTTAAAAAGTATTTATAACAAAAATAATATTATATATACAGAGTGTTTTATGGACATATATTTTGTACTTTCAAATATAATGGGGACAATTATTAACATTTTAATGTGTAAAGTGTGAATAATCCATAAATATTTCAATGTATACTATGTATATATTATACAATACAAAACAAAATAAACATATATATTTTACTAGGTAAAAAAAAATTATATCTATATATATATATATATATATATATATATATATCTATATATATATATATATATATATATATCTATATATATATATATATATATATATATATAATGATGATGATGATGATGATGGTTAACATCCACTGAGACCAAAATTTGGTCTATCAGACCTAAAGAAATGAATTATTTAGTTTGATTTAAGATTTTATTCTTATGCTCAAAAAGCTTGGAGAGAAACCTCTGGAGCTCACTATAATTTTCACATCGTAAAAGACTAGGAAGGTCAGTATTGCAACAAAGATTATGAAACTGAGATCTAATGTGGTTTTTCGCGGGGCACTCTAAGAGGAAGTGATTTTCATCCTCGATGTTCATATTCTCACAAAGATGGCAGATCCTTTCCATCCATGATGTTTTAGGAACTGCCCAATGACTCATTTCACTACGGAGCTCATGAAATTTCGTTCTAATCTTGGCTATATCAATTTTCTTCTTTGAGCTAGTTAAAACAGAGAGATACTTTTGATCTTCTAGCGTGGGGTTGATGACCTCCTTATAATATCTTAATTTTCTTTTAGCTGCTAAATCTTTCTCACACCACATTTTTTCTTTGAACTTAGAAGTAACAATATTTTTAATGTTATTAATGTTTTGCAATGTAACATTCTTGTTGATCTCCCAATGGTTTATCCAAGCCCTGATGTCTTTATACTAACCTCGTTTGAGCCTTAGGTAGTTTTCGCTGGAATTTAAAGCTAGCTTAGGAAATCTATGGTCTCATATGTTATTGAGTTTGTGCTTGTACAACAGAAGCCTAGTCATAGCTAGGCTCTCGATAGGGGAAAGACCCACTTCTACAAGTTGAAGAGGATAGGGTGTATTTCTTTTAATTTTGATGTTATACGTTATAAAAAGCTTCTAGATTTGCTCAATATTTCTCCAAGATTCTCTAGAGATGCTGCAACCCCAAACCTCACATCCATATAATAAAATAACAGGAGTGACTAAAGGTCCAAAGAGGAACTTCTTTCTATCCCACATTACGAGGTTTGTTGTATTACAATTATTTTCAAGACCAAAATAAGCTTTCCACCCCCCATTAATCCTTTTCTCAATGTTATAGTTCTAGTTGAGCTTGTGATGAATATCAATTCCTAGGTACTTGTAAGAAGACACTTACTCCAAGTTACTATTGTCATACATAAAATTAGGGTAAGTATCCTTCTTGGATTTGATAATCATAACTTTTGTTTTGTTAGTGTTAACATGCATACCCATGGTAGAGCACAAATCCTTAAGAAGTCTAAGTTGCTTATCAAGATCATATGGGCACCTTGCGAGAAGAAAAATATCGTCAGCATAGAGAAGAAGGATAATGATTATCCCAGCTAAGATTGTGCTAGCACACCCTGCTTCCTCTAAACAACCTTCTAGCTTATCGATGTAAATGCCAAATAGGGAAGGGAGAGGGCGCAACCTTGTTTAACTCCGATATTACTTTTACTATCTTTTGACCACCCCTCATTGCTCTTCAACTTGGCAATTACATTCTCATATAACCTTATAGCGACATCTCTCAACTCGAAAGGAACCTTTAGCTCTTCTAATATATTCCATAAGTTGTTTCTAGGAACCATCTCAAAAGCCTTTCTAAAGTCCACAAAGAAACAAAAGAGATTGGATTTATCATTGTGGCATTCCTCCAAAATGATCCTAAGTGTAATGAGGTGGCCTGTTGTTGAGTGTTGCCTTCTAAAACCCGCTTGGCCTTTAGCCCGCTTACCTTCACTTTCAAGCCATATGCTCAACTTCTTTTCCAAAATAATACCACATAACTTGGCTAAGAGAGCGCTGATCATAATTGTATGATAATTAGAGGGGTTATTTGTATCCCCACATTTAAAAATAGGGATAATGAGGCTCTGAGTCTGTGGTTTAGGGAACCCTTTCTTGACCGCTTGATTGAAAAGCTTGTGGATGTGGGGGATGAGGATAGGACCTCCAATTTTTAAGATTTCTGCCTGGTAACCTTCAATGTCCTTAGATTTCCCATTTTCCAGGTGTTTAACACCAAAATCAATGTCTTATAATGAGAAAAATTCTTTCGTTGTGAGCAGGGTTTCAAAGTTATCCATGACATTTGGAGATTCATAAAACTTTTTAAGATAGGAATTCCAGTTGTGTAAAGCAATTTTATTATTATCTTTAATTTTCCTAATTATAATCTGCCTCCAGAATTTCTTAGGAGCTACCTTAGATAGGTGTAAGGGATTCTCTTGTCTTTTACAAATATACTACCTTTTTTTCCTTTTAGTTAGGGCTTTGCATATTTTTATCTTGTCATTTTTAAGAGATTCATCAACAACTTTCTTAATTGCTCTCCTCACACTTTTACAATCTTTGAAAGGAAGAGTTCTTATTTTATTAATAGTTTTTTTGTAGATTTATGATCCATTGAATTTTTATTCATTTGACATGTAACATATATATATATATATATATATATATATATATATATATATATATATCTATAGAGAGAGAGAGAGAGAGAGAGAGAGAGAGAGCTCCTTTACTATTAAAACGATTTTTTTGGGGTCTATAATTCATTAATTTTTCATTCATATGACATGTATATGTTTTCTTCTTTTAAATATGATTGGACATGTATTAACATTTTCATATGTAGAATGTGAATCATAAATAAAATATTTCAATGTTAACTATGTATATATTATATAAAACAAAAGAAATATATATATGTGTGCGTATGTGTGTGTGTATGAGAGAAATTTTTTTAATATAGATTTTATATATAAAGAGATAGAATTCTTATTCTATTAATAGGTTTTTTAGGGAGATTTGTAATTCATTCATTTTTAATATGAAGTTGACATATAACATTTTAAATATTAATAACAAAAATAATATATATAGAGAGAGATATGTAAAAATTTTAAAAATATTTATAAAATTAAAAATAAAAAAATTATATATAGAGAGAGTCCTACAGATATATGTTTTCTACTTATCTCGTTACATAATTATTATTTTAATTTATATGGTGATATGGATCTTAAATTATAACTACTAGTTATATCTTATATATTTTCATGTGATAAAGATGTGGATATAAGTCAAAAACAATTACACTATTTTTTCTTTTAAATTTAATAAAAAATGTTATAAAATTAAATTTAAATAAAATATTTATAAAATATTTTGAGTGTGAAATGAGAGATGGCATTTGGGCATGTTATGTTGAAAATAGAAACAAGAAATGCTAAATATAGAAGTGCTAAAAATAGAATTGCTATAAATAGCATTTCGGGATACATTCTAATTTTAGTTAGTCCCTGAACTAAAATTGAGAATTAAAATTTGAATTTGATCTTAGCATCTATTTGAAAAATAATTGCTTAATTCATCTTGAGTTAATTAGTTGGAGAAAATCAAACATGAAGTCTATGTGATGACATACAACAATTTCCCCTTTGATTGAGGAAGTGTCCCTTGATTAAGGAGATCAAGATGAGTTGTACCTTGAGTTGTAATTAGTTAGCTCAATTAACTGAGTTAAGTCCTGTTAGATTAGTTCCAATGGTTTGTGGAATTGATTGTGAGTTGAGTTAGTTAATGCATGCATGCATGTAACTACTGCACTTCAGATAACTGAATATTCTCTCATAAATAACTCATGCATGTTAGTTCGGTTAGAGACCTAGTTGAGATCAGATGATGGGAGAGTGTACTATTAGTTGCAAGAAGATTCCATTGAGGATATCTCTTGCATGCAGAAGGAATTCATTCCTTGGAGATTGCGTAGTTACTTCTGAGTTTGGTGAGTTGTGTGAGAGGTTAATTCACACAGGTGGTAGCCAGAGGACCCAGGAGAAACTGTGCAAGGAAATAGGAGGCTTGGAGGACTGAGGGAAGGCATATGTTGTGTCTATTCAGTCTATGAGTTGAATTGAGGGATTGTACTGAGAGCTGGATAGCTTGTGAGCTAAAGCTTTGTGTAATCCGGAGATATTTTCACTTGTATGATAATACAAAGATCAGGGTTTTTAGCTGAGGCTTTCCCCAAAGTATTCTTCTATGTTCATGTGTGATTGATTCCTTCTTCATCTGTTATATGTGTTCTATTTTATCTTGCTCAAAATTGATTAAGCTTCCGCAAGTTTGTTTGTAGAAGTAGATCAAGTAGTTTGCTTTAAGCTTCCGTAAGTTTGTTTGTAGAAGTAGATCAAGTATTTTGCTTTAGTATATTGCATTATCTGGTGATCTACAATGGGAAATTCTACATGGTGTTGGAGCAAAGGTGATCAAAGTGAAGAACAATATACAAAGAAGGGGGAAGTTCGAAGGTTGAAGTTCTTGATTATAGAAATCGAATTGTTATCACATCTCAAATTTCACCAATGGCGTTCAACGATTTGAGACTCAAGTATGCCCTTGATGGCAGCTCGAATTACATAACCTGGAAGAATTGCATGGAAGTGGTATTAGAGGACAATGGTTTGAACGACTTCATTGATCAAGAAGTCCCCAAGCCAGCAGCTGCTAATGCACAAGAATTGGTGGAATGGAAGAAATGTGTGGCTAGAGCGAGGAGGATTCTTCTGGAGGGAGTTCGAGACCACATAGTCTCGAGTCTTCATGGGAAGGGGACATTGTTTTCAATGTGGAAAACATTGAAGGATCTATATCAGAACAACAACGATCAGAGGAAGCTAGCGCTGGAAGACAAGCTTCAGAAAATCAAGTGTGAAAAGGGCGATACGATCTCAACATATCTGAACAAGCTCACCACCTGCAGGGATGAGCTTGGAAGTGTAGGGATCATGACAGCCGATGATGACATGGTGAGTCTTGCTCTCCTCGGTCTTCATAAGAGCTAGCATAGCTACCAAGACTCGGTAAATGGAAGAGAGAAACTACCAGATTGGGAACAACTTTGGTTGGATCTGATGCAGGAGGAGATAAGGAGAAGCACTAGAGATGGATCTTCATCAAAGCAAGATGATGAAGAAAATGTAGCCTTAGCGAGTAAGGCGAGGAAAGGGAAAGGGAAGGCATCCCATTCCAAATCCAGTTCTTCCCATGGTGGGAAGAATATTGACAAATCAAAAGTGCGATGCTTTCATTGTCATGAGGTGGCCCATTATGCTACGAATTGCCCACAGAAAAAATCCAAGAAGGGATCCTCGAAGGGATAAGATGGTGAGGCACTGGCCTCAAAGTTTGAATTAGATTTCACCCTCATCACATGCATGCTTTCATCGATAGTGGGATGTGTTTGGTACCTGAACAATGGAGCCTCATTCCACATGACCTCAACAAGAATCTATTCCGTACCTTGGAGGAGAAGGACCTCCAGATGCGCATCGAGATGGGCGATGATGGAAAGTACCGTGTTTCAGGTGAAGGTATGATTGTGTTTCAGAGGGAGCATGGAGCTCCTCTCACACTGACTGATATAAAGTATGTGCCTGGTCTAAAGAAGAATCTTGTGTCCATCGCTATACTGGAAGACAAAGGCTATGCTGTAGTCTTTAGTAAAGGAAAGGCATTCCTGAGGCATGCGGCAATGGACAGACCAAGAGGATTGGGATTCGAGTAAAGAATCTCTACAAGCTGGAGGTAGACGACTGTGCTACATTGAGTTCCAAAGCAGAGTTGGTGCAGAGCCAAGATATTGGCGAGCTATGGCACAAAAGATTGGGCCACTTGCACCATGGGGCCTTGAAGATCATGCAGCAGATTTCTACCGGAATTCCCAAGGGAAAACTGGAGCAAATGGATACATGCAAAGGTTGTACCTTGGGTAAGTATGAAAAATATTCCTTTCAGGATCGAGACAGTAGAGCTGGAGCAATCCTGGAGCGAGTTCATACAAATGTGTGTGGACCATTCTCTACAGCCTCCACCGCTAAACAAAGGTACTATGTTATTTTTATTGATTATTTTTCTCGTAGATGTTGGATCTACTTCATGCAGAAGAAGGATCATACCTTCTCAAGGTTTTGTGAGTTCAAAGCCTTGGCAGAGAAAGAATCTGGAATGAAAATAAGGGCCTTGTGAAGCGAAAATGGTGGAGAGTATGTCTCCCAACAGTTTAAGGACTTCTGCATAGCAGAAGGAATCAAACGGGAGTTGACGACACCCCATAACCCACAACAGAATGGGGTGGCCGAAAGGAAGAACAGATCCGTTGACACCTAATCCTCATGATTGGGTGAATTTATGTAAATAATTAAATTAGAAATGTGAACAATCATTGGGAGATGAACTGAACAGTCTCTCCCTGTTGTATATAACAAAGACCTACCTGATGGAATAAGATACGAATCATTTTTGCCTTATGGAGTTACTGCTTGGCATGACATGGTATCAGAGCCAGCTCCTTTTTTAGCTCTTATGTCCCTTGTAACTCCCTTGTCTGCTCTCCATATAGCTGAGCTGCTCCTCCATATAATTAGTTGCTCCTGACACTGCCTGCGCCCTCTGTCTACCATATTCCATATATTTAGACCTGCCCCCTCCACTATCACTGCCAGGTCTAAACGTTGTTTTACCTACACTCTCTGGACTTTCCATAAACGTCTCATAAAAGCACTGTCCATACTGCCTTATCTGATGACTGTTGTGCCTCCACGCAGGATTGTTCATACTATGACTATGCTTGAAATGATCTCTAATTTCTGAACCCCGCGTGCCCTCCATTACTGACAAAATAATCTCATTCCACCACACAAAGGTTTCACTGGAGGCTTCGCCATATCCAGGAGAAGGTTGTGTGGGGAATCACTTGAGCTTCCGGACCTGTGCTGCGATTCTGTTTCGAAACTACACACGTTGGTAAGACTGTGTATTGGTACAAATGAGGTCTTGCGTTCAAACCGTCGGCCTCCATACACAGTGTAATATGTTGAAATAATGCTGTGTTGAACTGTTGATTTGTCAGCTACTCCTGTAGAAAAACACTGGCAGATAAATTAACACTGCACTGAGAGCTTTTAAGGCCCGATTTTCGTGGTAACCTTGATGAATTAATGCAGATGAATTAACGTTGTGCGAGCTCGATGATGAGACCGGTCAACGATAATCTGTGTATGGCTGCAATGGTAATTAAAAAAAACTGTATTTCTGTGTCAAAGTTGAGATGTTTTCGTAGGACTTCAGTCATATAATGAGCTTGTCCTATCAGACTCCAAAACATTCTGTTAAGAGGTTGATTAATCGCAGCATCTGTGTTATGTTAATGTGGCCGGACATGGCATCTGCGTTATGTTAAGTAATGCGACTTTTTTTTTAAAGTTGGAAATTCTAAATTCTCAGCTGGTATGGCGCTTGGGCTTTGCAGAGCGTAGAGTTCAATTCTTTCACACCAGGAATGCATAAAAATTAGTGATAAATTCCAAGTGTTACGCCTGCATTATTCCAAGTGGTGGGACACAGCGATAGTTTACCTGAATATTGTCGTATATCAACCCATGTCTTTTTCTGAAAGGTTTAACGAAATATATACTTCTCAAAAAATAGAATAAAAGGACTGTTGCTTTAATAGTTGGCACTGTTTTCCTGAATTATTGGGCAGTTGAGACCACATATAGCCATAGGTGTCAAGTTCATTTCCATTTGTTTCGCAATTCTAGGCAGAGACCTAGCTTTGAGGAATTCAGTCATGCACAAAGCCTATGTATAAATAGAAATGACAAATCTCTGGTCTACATTTGACACAGTTTTCTCAGCAGAAGTATTTTTCTATCAGTAGAAGTAATTTTTTTACAGAATGCATTCAATCATATCCATGGTGGGAATAGTTCTCACTGGCAAGGAGAACTATCATGAATGGTCCTGGATGATAAAACACACCCTCATTTTCAATGAGTTGTGGAAAGGAGTGTGTGTCGGAGACGGAGACAATGAACCAGTACAACCTACCTCAGACAAAGAGCTCGTCATTTGGGAAAACGAGAATAGCAAAGCTTATGCATTAATCGCAGCATCTGTAAATGAAGAGGTGAGTCGCCATATTTCGTCCTATTCAACTACCTTTGAAGCCTTACAAAAGCTGAAAGAACTCTATGACTCACATTCTGCACTTGAAGTTGTCTAACTCATGATTAAACTCTTCACTCTTGAACTGCAAAATAATGATCCTCTTGCTCTTGCATTTGAAGTAAAGTCTATAATGCATGATATCAAATCCACTAAGGTTGAATTAGATATTCCTCTTATTGCTTTTCTCAAGGAACTTTATCCTACTTACTCCAATTATCTTGAGTCATTGCAAGCAAATGGAAATATCAAATATATAACCTTTGACTCTCTTGTGAAAAAGTTTGCTGAAAGAGAGAAAGCTTTTGGAAAGAAGACAGCACTTGAATCTTCTGAAGAGGCTGTGTGCCTTGCTCATAAAGAAAAGCATCCTGCTCAATATTCTACAAGAGGAAGAGGTGGTCGAAGAGGAAGAGGAAGATATTTCAGAGGTAGGGGGCAGACATTCTAAAGGAGAAAAGGCATATTTTCACTGCATACGCTGCAAAAGAAATGGATCACATGATGCCTCCACATGCAAGCTACCATGGGATAAAATTGATCAGAAAAGAAACCAACAGAAAGGTAAAACTGATGATATAGACAAAGGTAAAGCACTTGAATCCGCTCACTATGTTGTGGCACAATGTAACATTGGAGTAAATGAAGATTTATTTAATGCTTCACTTGCTTCTTAGAAAAATGATTGGTTGCTTGATTCAGGAGCAACTTTCCACATGACTCATATAAAATACTTTTCTGAAGATTTCAGTGAAAATGTTGATGGAGCAGTATACTTTGCAGACCAATCAAAAATCAAGCCATCAGGGCTTGGCACAATCAGGCTTAAACTGCCTGGTCTTCCAGACTTTCTTCTGCATCATGTTCTATATCTCCCACAACTCAAGAGAAACTTGTTGTCCTTGGTCCACATCCGCCAGCAAGGTCACTCCATTCATATGTTTGATGGCAGGCTTGAGGTAAGAAAAGCATCTGATCACTCACTTGTCATGAGGGGAATAGAAGAACAAGGGCTTCTCAAGCTGCAAGGAACCTCTGCTCATGCACAACATTTCTCATACAATTCTCATCATGAGGAAGGTACACTTCCATCAAGTTTATTATGGCATGCTAGATTTGGACATTTGAACTATGACAGTCTCCGCTTGTTGAAGAAAAATGGTGTTGCTGGTTTGCCTACAATTCCTAGGAAACTTAAGCAATGTGATGCTTGCATTCTAGGAAAGCATAGAAAACAGTCTTTTCATGATTCACATTCAAGAGCACATAGAAAACTTGAACTCATTCATTCAGATTTATGTGGTCCAATGCCTATTCCTTCTACAAATGGAAATAAATATATCATGACATTTATTGATGACTACACCAGAATGTGTTGGGTTTATTTATTGAAGAACAAATCTGATGCTTTTCAAACATTCAAGAATTTTCATAAATGGATTGAAAATGATGCACAATCTCATATTGGGTCTATTCACACTGATAATGGAAAAGAATACACATCAAATGAATTTGAAAACTATCTTCACCAACATGGGATCAAACATCAAACAACTGTGCCTTATAATCCCCAACAGAATGGTGTAGCTGAAAGAATGAATAGGACAATCTTAAATATGGTACGATCCATGCTCTTCTTCAAAAATGTAAAGATAATGTTTTGGGCTTATGATATTCTATGTGCTGCATATATAAAGAATAGATGTCCATCTAATGTTATAAGAAACAAGACTCCATATGAAATGTGGTATGGACATGTTCCTTCGGTAAAGCATCTCAGGGTTTTTGGTTCCACCTATTATGCCTTGATACCAAAGGTACATAGAAACAAACTTGGTGCTAGAAGTCGTAAGTGTATCTTCCTGGGGTATTCAAACACCTCTAAAGCATACCGTCTCTATGATGAAGTAAATAAGAAGTTTGTTGTATCTAGAGATGTAATTTTTCTTGAATCATCCAAAACTGACAATGTTGTTGAGAGGCACCTTGATCGCTTGGATAGATTCGTAAAAGAAAAATCATTTCAAGAATTTGATAAGCAGATTCCACATCTTGAAGGGGGATTCCTATACTAGATCAACATGTGGAATCTTCTTCTGAAGAACACTCTCCCCCGCATGAAACTCCAACAACGGATGATGCTTTAAGTGATGTAATTGATAGAATTGGGAGACTCAATCTTGATTCAGTCCCAACTCAATCAATGAAGCAGCTTGGACCATCTAAAAAAGGTCCCCCAAAGTGGGTGACAAAGACACTTGAAAGTGTTCATCCTGATGAAGTTGGAAAGACAGGAATCAGAAATTCAAACCGGAAAAATGGAGGTGATGTAGATGACTCTAATTCACCTATTGATATGGATGTTTATAATGATTGTGAATTAAACTTGTCTACATATTTTGAACCAACTTCCTTCAAAGAAGCTGCTTCTCATGATGAATGGAAAGAAGCGATGCAAAAGGAGTATGATGCCCTCATAAAGAACGACACTTGGAAGCTCGTTGATCCTCCATTAGAAACCAAACCAATTGGCTGCAAGTGGGTCTATAAGAACAAGTATAAAGCTGAGGGCTCACTTGACAAGCACAAAGCTAGGCTTGTGGTAAAAGGTTTTGCATAGAAGGAAGGGGTCGATTATGAGGAGACTTTTTCCCCCACAACAAAATGGGCTACCATTCGGACACTCTTTGCACTAACAGCTCAGAACGGTTGGAAAGTCCATCAAATGGATGTAAAAATTGCTTTCTTGAATGGAGATCTAAAAGAGAATGTTTTTATGTCCCATCTTGAATGATTTTATGTGATAGGACATGAACATAATGTATGCAATCTTGTGAAGTCCTTGTATGGCCTCAAACAAGCACCGCGAGCCTGGTATGAAAAACTAACTGAGCATCTTCTGAAACTCAATTTCAAACATTTTGATCTTGATGATGCAACTTTATTTGTCAAGAAAGTTGGCAAATCAGTTGTATATCTTGTGGTATATGTAGATGATCTTTTGATGACAGGGAACAATGAAAGCTACATTGCATCCATAAAGAAGGAATTGGGGAAAAGTTTTGAAATGACTGATTTGGGCTATGTTCATTACTATCTTGGCATTGAAGTAACCCAATATCCAATGTCCATATTTCATTCTCAAAAGAAATACATTGGAGATCTGTTGAACAGGTTTGGCATGATAGAGTGCAATCCCCTTACTACTCCAATGGAACAAAACTTAAAGCTCACATCTATTGAAGGAAAAAAATTTGAGGATGCAACAAAGTATAGACAGCTTGTAGGAAGTCTTAACTACCTAACCACTACTAGACCAGACATTTCATTTGCTGTTGGAATCCTCTCTAGGTTTATGCAAAAGCCTTGTGAGGGACATTGGTCTGCTGCAAAAAGAGTTCTAAGGTACTTGAAGGGAACTCAAGACTTGGGAATCAAGTATACACAGGTGGAAGACTTCAGCTTGATTGGATACTCTGATTTAGATTTCGATGGAGACAAAGAAACTGGGGTATCTACTTCAAGATATGCTATGAGTCTTGGATCAGCAGCTGTCTCCTGGAGATCACGCAAACAATCAGTTCCAGCAGATTCCACAACAGAAGCAGAATACGTGGCAGCATCTGAAGCAACAAAAGAAATTGTGTGGCTCAGGAAAATTCTTGAAGATTTGCAGGTAAAACAAGTACAATCAACTCCACTCATGATTGACAATACCTCTGCAATAAATTTGGGTAAGAACCCAAAGTTCCATGATCGAACGAAGCACATCAATACTAAATATCATCTGATTCGACATCATGTTGAGGCCAAAACAATCCATCTCCATCATTGTTCCACAAATGAGCAAATTGCAGACATCTTCACCAAAGCGCTTGGAAGAGAAAAGCTTGAATGATTTAGAACGATGCTTGGACTCACCAACATCCCTTTAGATTAAGGGGGGGAATGTTGACACCTAATCCTCATGATTGGGTGAATTTATGTAAATAATTAAATTAGAAATGTGAACAGTCATCGGGAGATGAACTGAATAGTCTCTCCCTGTTGTATATAACAAAGACCTACCTGATGGAATAAGATACGAATCATTTTTGCCTTATGGAGTTACTGCCTCGCCTGACAAGATCGATTGTGGGAGCAGCTAGAGTAATGTTGTATGACCAAAGCCTACCACTTCATTTGTAGTTTGAGGCATGTAATACAACAGTATACTTGCAGAATAGAAGCTTGCATCGTATACTAGGAATGAAGACACCAGTGGAGGCCTTTTCCACGAAGAGACCAGATGTGAGTCACTTCAGGATCTTTGGATCATCAGTTTATTGCCATGTGACCAAAGATGCTTGGAAGAAGCTAGATCCAACAGTTGATTTGGGGATACTTGTGGTGTACACGGATACACCCCACAACTATCAGGTGTTCTTGCATACCAATCAGAGGACAGTGGTACACAGAGATCTAAAGTTCGACAAGCAGAAAGCCATGCGAGTATCACTTGAGAGGGAGCTCAAGTTGCATGCAGAGGAGGAACTTTTAGTTCCTAAGGAGGAGGAGCCTCAGACTAATGCGGAGCAGCCGCATGTAAAGGATCTAGGAGTGGAGACATCCACTCATGCAGAGTCTTCTAGAGATGGGCAGAAACACTCAAGGGAAGCTGAAAGATTGGTGATGGATGCGAGAGAGAATGTGGGACAACCATCCTTTCAGCACAGACACAAGAGATCACCCGAGTGGTACACTGGTTACATGGCCCTGGTTGGGGAGTGTGTAGAGACTGAACCTTCTTCCTTTGAGGAAGCTGTGCAGCAGCCCATCTGGGTTGATGTTATGGTGGAGGAGTACGACTCCATCATTCAGAACTATGTTTGGGATGTTGTCCCAAGACCGGATGATAAGTCACTGGTGAGTTCCCGATGGCTTTACAGGGTAAAGCAAGTAACTGATGGGAGTGTTGAGAAACATAAGGCAAGGCTTTTTTCTCGTGGTTTCTCACAGATCGAGGGGATCGACTACGATGAGACTTTTGCTCCTGTAGCAAGGTACTCATCTATGAGATCGATGTTTGCACTATTAGCACAGATGGGTTGGCAGATCCATCAGATGGATGTGAATACTGCGTTCCTCAATGGTAAGATTGAGGAAGAGGTGTACGTAGAGTAGCCGGAAGGATTTGAGACCTTCGATCGTGAGTCGCATGTGTGCTGACTCAAGAGGGCTTTGTACGGGCTAAAGCAAGCACCTCGTGCTTGGTACACCAGGATTGACAGTTATTTCACCGGGTTGGGCTTCACAAAGAGTGAAGCAGATGCGAACCTTTACCACATCATGGTAGAAGATAAGCCATTGATCATTGTTCTTTATGTTGATGATCTAATATTGACAGGTGATGATCAGTTGATCAAGTCTTGTAAGGAGGAACTTGCAAGAGAGTTCGAGATGAAAGACATGGGTCTTATGCACTACTTTTTAGGCATGCAAGTGTGGCAAAAGGATGGGGAAGTGTTTGTGTCTCAAGGCAAGTATGCCAATGAGATACTCAAGCGATTCCACATGGAGAAGTGAAAACCCATGCAGACTCCTCTAGTTGGTAACTGGAGGAAGGAGGATGCTACTTCAGGTGAGGTAGTAGCTGCTACTGTTTATCGGCAGCTTGTGGGTTCATTGATGTATTTAGTGAACACACGACCAGATTTGTGCTTTGTGGTGAACCAGCTGAGTCAAGCTATGGTTCAGCCTACCAAGTTGTTTTGGAAGGCATCGAAGCATGTGCTGAGATACCTCAGAGGCACATCTCAGTATGGATTGTCGTACAAATGAATAGAGGGAGTGAAGCTTCAGGGCTTCACAGATGTAGATTGGGCAGGGAGTCCATTAGACCGGAAGAGCACTTCATGAGGAATTTTTAACCTTGGTTCAATTGCAGTCTCTTGGTACAGAAGGAAATAGAGGTCAGTCGCACTTAGCTCAGCAGAGGCTGAATACATGGCTGCCAGTCACGCAGCATGTGAGGCCATTTGGATGCGGAAAATTCTAGTTGGATTGTTTGGTCAGAGGATGGATCCAACTGTGATCTACTGCGATAATCAGATTTGTATCAAACTCTTTGAGAATCCAGTATTTCATGACAAGTCCAAGCACATCGATATCTGGTATCATCATCTTCGAGACTATGTGGTGAAGAGGATCATGTTGTTGCTTTATGTTTCGACCAAGGAACAAGATGCATATATTTTGACTAAGGCGTTGTCAAAATTGAAGTTCGAGTTCCACAGAGAGAGGATTGGGGTGACAGATAATCCCTTTCTTATTGAGAGGGAGTGTTGAAAATAACAACAAGAAATGCTAAATATAGAAGTGCTAAAAATAGCATTGCTATAAACAACATTCTTGGATACATTCCAATTTTAGTTAGTCCCTGAACTAAAATTGAGAATTAAAATTCGAATTTGATCTTAGCAGTTGTTTGAAAAATAATTAATTAATTCATCTTGAGTTAATTAGTCTGAGAAAATCAAACATGAAGTCTATGTGAAGACATGCAACAATTTCCCCTTTGATTGAGGAAGTTATCCCTTGATTAAGGAGATTAGGATGAGTTGTACCTTGAGTTGTAATTAGTTAGCTCAGATAACTGAGTTAAGTCCAGTTAGATTAGTTCCAATAGTTTGTGGAACTGATTGTGAGTTCAGTCAGTTAATGCATGCATGCATGTAACTACTGCACTTCAGATAACTGAATACTCTCTCATAAATAACTCGTGCATGTCGGTTCAGTCAGAGACCCAGTTGAGATCAGATGATGGGACATTATACTATCAGTTGCAGGAATATTCCATTGAGGATATCTCTTGCATGCAAAAGGAATTCATTCCTTGGAGATTGCGCAGTTACTTCTGAGTTTAGTGAGTTGTGTGAGAGGTTAATTCACACAGGTGGGAGCCAGAGGACCCAAGAGAAACTGTGCAATGAAATAGGAGGCTTGGAGGACTGAGGGAAGGCATATGTTGTGTTTATTCAGTCTATGAGCTGAATTGAGAGATTTACTGAGAGCTGCATAGCTTGTGAGCTAAAGCTTTGTGTAATCCGGAGATATTTCCACTTCTATGATAATACAGAGATCAGGGTTTTTAGCTGAGGCTTTCCCAAAGTATTCTGCTGTGTTCATGTGTGATTGATTTCTTCTTCATCTATTATATGTGTTCTATTTGATCTTGCGCAAAATCGATTAAGCTTCGGCAATTGTTTGTAGAAGTAGATCAAGTATTTTGCACTAGTATATTGCATTATCTGGTGATCTACAATGGGAAATTCTACATGTTATATTGATAAGCCATGGTATTGGCCCACGATATTGTAACAAAACATATTTACAAGTTAATAATATCTATGGCAAAGTGGACATGAATATCCATGGTTAAACATATTGTTATATTGTAAATTTATGTGCTTATTGATTAAATTTAAATATGGTTACATAATCTTCATTCTATTTTATAAGGTAAAATGGATCTTAACTTATTGTTGCTACTTATACATTTTAATATAATATGTATATTGTGATTTATTTTAATCTAAAAAATTATTCGTATAATAAAAAATAAATTACAATGTAACAAATTTGAATTTTACTATTTTTATTACTTTTAACTTCTTACAGACACTACAACATCTCCCTTGGGCTCTATATTAATTTTAACAAACATGTAAATGTTTACCAATTTACATATTATAAATTCGACATATTAATATAAATTCAACATATTAAGTGGACATGTAAAAATGTTTACAAACTTTTTTACATTACATCTACACATTAACCCTATATTGATGTTTACAAACTTTTCTTGAGAAATTTAATTCTCTGAGTACTTAATAAATATAAAAGTAAAATAAATCTATACTTAATTATAAAAGAATAAACTCTAATATAAAAAAAAATTAACAAATAAACTCTAATATAAAAAAAAAAAAATTAACAAAAATATTAGATACAAAACCATTAAAATATTATAAAAATTATAAATGTATTAAAGTTAATTAATTAATTTTATAATTTTAATAATCATTAATAAAAATTAAAATATTTATATAAATAATTATAAAATTATATTAAAATAAAATAAATATTATCCTTTTTCTCATTAACTAACTATTTAATAATTTATCCAAACGACTTTAAACTCTTACCTCGCCAATTAATGGTTTCTTTACGTAATAAAACTAACGGCTTCCTCATTATCCAATTCATTAATACTTAATTTTTGAAAAAACAAATCCTTAATTCATGTGGAATACATCACATCATGGAAAAACTGAAATTATCAAGATAGTAAAAAGTAAATAAAAGGAAAAAAACAATAATGTGACATTTCGCTAATTCATTAAATATTTATTTAAGCCATTTTCTCTTTAAGCCATTTTCTCTCAACTTACCCATAAATGCTGCTTCTCTTCTCGAGAAAACTAAAACCTTGCCAATATCAAACTCATTACCTTTTTTCACTCTTAATTCACACATAAACGCTTCCCGTCTTGGGAAAACTAAAATCTTCCTCATTATTCACTTATTAAATACTTCCCAAATGGGGGTGGGAACAATGCATACAAAGCACTTTACTTAAAACGTGTGTCACATGTTATATGTCTGTTCTAAACCGCAATGTGTTATGAAAACGGCCTAAGAATTGGTGTCACCAACCAACGTCCTATTACCATAAATGCGAGTTTGTGGACTATAGTGGAGGCTCCACTTTTCTTTAGTTGTGTTTTCATCAGTTTTGAGTAGCAATGGGCGAGTTTTGTTGTGCGTGTTGGGATTACTCCTCTGAACATCTCGGAGAAGTTCGCATTAACGGAGGTCTTTATCACAACAGGAATGTTTTTCTTAATAAGTGTGCCAAGCATAACACTAGTTTTTCTCTGGCGTTTCTACAGTTTGTAAATAGTTTTCTTCCCTCACATCATTCTTAACTATACTTCTTCTACAAATGCATGGGGTTTTCCTTTGAATGGTGATGGTACGACGAGATCGAAAGTGGTGGGAGGAGAAATCCTTACCTGGCCGCTCCTTTTCCTTTGTTATGCTCTACATCACATGTCGGGGTTGCATGTTTGCATCTTTTAGCAAGTTGGGATGCTCTCTTCTCTTCTCTTTAATTGTTTTGTTCTGGTTTGTGTAGTATGATATCCGGGAAGTTTCTCCATATGATTTTTGGGGAATTTCTATCTCTCTTTGGGTAATAGAGCAATTGGTGATTTTAATATGCAATGTTTTAGATTTTGGTCGTAATGTGTTTTATGGTCCACATTGGTTTTTAATTTTTGGTTCTAGTCCACAAAAGCACTGGTCAGTGGTCTGTCTTTCCACTCGCTCCATATTTACTATTTATGGACTTCAGTTATGGTGCATTGATGATAATGAGTCACTGTTTTTCTCTCGGTCTAAAAACCTCGGTTTATACTCTCGCGGTCATTGTTGGTTTAAAATTGGTTGTTGTTCTCTAATCGAAGCAATTGGTCATGTTCAAATACCTCATTTGAAACCACCTTTCCAACTTGTGAAAATAGACCGCGTGGTATGTTGGTTTAGGCCGACAACCCAAATTTTGGGGTATTGTCCTGTTCATCATTATAGTGGTCAAGTTTGTGTGGTTTCTTTGCTCCCTTTTATGACAATGCCTCCTCTACAGAGAATAGAAAGTCGACGAAGCGGCGCAAGTAGTTCAGTTTCTCATCGACAATTATTTGAATGGAATTCAATAGCATCTTATTTCAACTCGGTCCCTCCCAAGGTACGAAAGGAAATCTGACATCTTGAGTAGAGAGAGTTTGGTGATGAGTTTTACTTATCAGATTCCAAAGTGGGGGTCACAGATCTCCAAAGGATTCCTAATCTAGGGAAATTTAGGGAGAACAAATTGCATTTCTTACACTCTCTTAAATACACTCTTTAACTTGGTCCTACGCGATAACTAGGTGGATAGCTCCAAAAATTTTGCACGTCAAGAAGATATGAAGAGAATGCTCTGGAATGTTCGTTTTGCTTTGATGATATAGTTTCATGTGTGCGAAGGGTAGAGAAATATGTCATTTTAGACTCGGAATTTGAGGAACTCGTGGGGCATCATGTTTTCATCAATACACAAATGACTACTACTTCTCATCCATTTGCTACATCTCCTCTTTCACCAATGATCATATCACACAAAAGTGGATTTTTAGTGCCTCGTTTTGTCAAGTTAATTAATATGTCTTTCTAGAAAATGTTGTTACAATTTTGTTGAAGGTCTACACTGGTATATCTCTCTTCTTACTCAATGCAGTAGATGGTGGCAATGTGGTTGATATGGTACTGTGTTTTTCTTTCCTCTGTCACAAATGGCGGGTAGTCGAGCTTTTGATATCTCCAATGACATATATATAGCTTTCTTTACAAGAGCCATATAGTTTTCTTTACGAGAACCGCTCTTTTGTTGGAACGATCTTGTAATTTTGTTATATAGTGTCCTTACTCTGATCTAGTAGCATGGTATCTTCATGGCCCTAGAGTTACCCTAGTTCTTCATTATCTTGGTTATAGGGTTTTTAACACTACTCATAAAATATAGATGTAATTGATGTTAATATTGAAGCTCTAGTTTTAATAACCAATCTCTCTGCTTTTCTTACTATCCATATAAAAATATTATATATTAATAAAAACCTTTTTTACTGACCTACCAAAAAAAACTTATTAAATACTTAAAATTTCGCTAACAATATCTATTTAAACCATTTTTCACTCTCAATTGCTTCAATTCAGCGAAAAATGCTTCGCTTCTTGAGAAAACCAAAATCTTTCCCATTATCCAAATCATTAAATAATTCATGGTTCAGAAAATATAAATGTATACACAGAATCTAAATGAAGGCATCGTGGATGGGTGTTGGTTTTTTTGGTTTTGTTGATTTTAAAATTTGTTATAATTAAACAGATTTTTTAATAAAATTTGATAATAAAAATGTTTGAATCATATTTTTAATAATAGAAATGAAATTAGTATCATTACACTAAAAATCTTAAAACTTAAAGGAAAAAAAATAAATTAATAAAATCTGATAATAAAAATTTTTGAGTCCTATTTTTATGATAGAAATGAAATTAGTATCATCTGGAAACTGAAACAGCTGAAATCTTAAAACTTAACCCTTTGAATTTCCATTCCCGTTGCTCTGTGGGAAAAAAAAAAAAACAGTACACCCTATTTTTGAGACATATTACGATCGCTTATTTCGGGATTGGTAAATTACAAAGTTAGTTAACCAAAAATTAAAAAGTCAAACTGCCAGCTAACCTGGAAAGCAGACTCACCAATCAAATTGTTTAGAAAAATTAAATATCAGATATTCTGAGCTACATGTCTCGGTCGACCTTTACCCTATCAAATTAATCAGGCAGTTTGATCGGTCGACCTTTACCCTATCAAATTAATCAGGCAGTTTGAGAGTCATATCAGATTAGTATGGCGGCCCTATCCTAGTGTGGACTCAAGGTATTTAGTGGACCTAGAGGGTTTTTATTTCGATTGGATATTTTTATTTTTTCGTAGCGAAATGCTTCGTTGTCCATAGTTATTACTACGAGAAACTGCCATCTCTGGTTTTCTGCATCCTGGAATTCAATGCAGTGCGGTGAATAATTTAATACCACGGTAACTCCAACTGGCTATTTCAATACAAGTATGGTAGTGGTCAGCCGCGGCCTACGAATGACAGGTGCCATGCCTACCAATTTATTTAAAATGTAGCTGATGGCGAAGTTTATTTCCTAATATAGTCCGGCGCGCTTCGGATTCCCAATAGTGATTTTTATAAATAAGCGAATACAGTCCAACTAACTCTGATACAGAGAATGACTGTCGTATTCAAATACCTAAATTTCTTCATCGAACTAATATTCAAACCCAACGTGCACATGCATATCTGAACAATATAATTTGAGTCGTAGGTGGGCATGAATCCCCTTTCTAGTCCCCCATTCAACGTCGATTTCACGCAACTCCGTAGATGACCTCATCACTGTGAAAAGGCTAACACCAGACCGTGTGATATTCTGCACAAGTTTTGTTCATGTTTAGGGTTTTTTTTGTAAAGCTTCAAAATTTTAGATGTTTTTGAGTTTTTGATGGTACTGTATTTTAAAAAAATATTTAAACATTATAATAATCAAATAAATTGAAAAAAAATTACCAAAAAATCATCATCCTAACTAAATTATAATCTCTATTTGAACACTGTAACTATCAGAATTCTTAGAAACAATCACCCACCAAAAAGTCACAATCTACGTGAAGTCGGATGATTCATGTGGTATTGGCTTCTCTGCTCCATTCATTCGAGTGGGCACCTGCGAAGGGCATGAGTGCGGAGCAGGTGGACATGACGGAGAAGTTTGGCGTGACTATCCGAAAGGCGGTACCTTTGGAGGCAATATCGACCCCACGCTTACTACCGTATGTTTATTAAAATGTTAAGGCATTAAGCTTTTTAATGTTGCACAAGTTTTTTTTTGGGGATTCTTGAAGCAAGAGAATTTTCATTAATCAGAATTCTGATAATTGGTTCAGGATTAATTAAAAATTTCGGAAATACAGGGGACATTTTTTTAAAATATTCGTTCAGAATCATACTGCTCCATGGTTGCACCCTTTACGGCAAATAAAAATTTAAATTTTCTTATCAGAATGATATTGTTTCAAAGACCACCATATACGAATGACATCATTACCGGCCACGTGATGGACATGACAGAGAAGTTTGGAATTACTATGGCGAAGGCGTTGCCACTAGAAAATATTCTATTCCCGTGCCACGCCTGCCACGGGATGTCTATTAGAACTCTTTGTATCGGACTCTATTTGTGTTGCGTAATATCCGGAGTTTATTCATAGGTTATCTGAAGTCTATTCGTAGTTTATTTTGGCGTAGGCTACATCTATTATAGAAAAGAAAATCTGAAAGAACACCTATCTGAGACATTATCTTAATGTTAATATTTTAAAAAGCAAATAGTACCGTGAATATCAATGCCTTTAAAGTCGTCTTCACGTGGAATGGCTGGTGTTGACTATGTCCTTGTTTAATTAAATATTGTTGCCTTTTTACATGATTGCTATGGGTTTTAAAGTTATATTTAATTTATAAATAAAATATCGTTATTTAGAAGAGTGTGATTTCTGTCATTTCGGTTTTGGGATGGTCGATGGCTTGGAAAATAGGTATGTGGTAAATATTTTGTTTTAAGAATTTAGAAATCGTTCGAATCGGTGTGGACTTATCAAGTTTGTACACTTAAAGAAAATATAATAATCTAAGTATTTTATTTTATTTTATTTTTAACTGTGTACACTTAAGAAAATATGATAATCTAAGTTTTTTTTTTTTTTTCCTAGAATTGACAAATCATTTAAGTGATTATGGACCTATCAAGTTTGTACATGTAAGAAAATATCAACCAGAATGGTCCACCCTTATTCTTAAAAGACAATACTGGCCTATACGAGGGCCTCATGAAAGAATAAATTATTTATACTCAAACTCTTTCCTATTATGCAATCATTTTGAATGAAGAGGAAGATCAACTAGTTTAGTAATCGAATAAGGCTATAAGTATTATAATTGCAAAGCTAGGGTATGGAGTTGCTTTTGCTTTTGATGGGGAACGTGAGGGTAAAGATTGTGGTTGAATTTTTTGGAAATGGAAAAGTAAAAAGGTATTTTTTTTTGTGGATAGCAATGAGAAACAATGTTTTGACATGAGGATAATAGAAAGAAAGAAAGAAAAGAAGGAAAAAAAGAGGTTTAGATAAAAAGGATTAAACAAATGTTTCACAAAGAATTAATGAATTGTTTTTTTGTTTCATCTTTTTCATTTTGCAAGTGTGTTAAGAAGTTCTTTAAATTTTGAAATGGTTTCAAGAATTATGGGGCACCATTAAAATATGAGGTAATTGATACATAATAAGATGGTTATATCTTTTATTGGGCTAACTTCTTATGTTCTTCATAATTATGGCTTTATAAAAATTGGTTATATCTTTTATTCGGCTAACCTCTTATGTTCTTCATAATTATGGCTTTATAAAAGTTGGGCGCTATTTAAAAGTACAAAAGGCAACCCAAGTTTGGTCACACATGATTTCCTTGACTTTTACCAAAAGAAAGAAGGATAATGTGATCCCTATAACTAAGTCTCTACATGGTCCTATTTTTAAACATAGTTTACTTTGGAATTTTTTTTAGAGTATTCTAAGCTAAAAGAATGAAGGATAATGTGGTCCCTATAGTTAAGTCTCGACATGGTCCTTGTTATGCTTCTATACCAATAGGTGTCATATATCATGATTGACTTGATGTGCTATGTAATAAGTTCATACCTTTACTTGTTGCAAAGGTTTTCCATATTTTCCAAAAAATCAAAAAATGAAGAAATGTAAAGAGGGTATGCCCTAAAAAAAAAAATCAAAGGGCAAAAAAGAATTAAAAAATGGTCAAAAAAATGAAAGAAAATGAACCCCAACAAAAAGAAAGACCAAGGAAAGTGTGCAAGTCTAAATGCCACTACTTTTTATTGTTGGAGAATGAACAATTGTGTGCAGCCTGTCATCTATGCCACAATTTATGAATAGTCAAATAGATTAAGCTTGCCTAGTTCATATTTCAATTTCATGTTGTAGAACTAGAGAATAAAGATCTGACCAAACAGTTTAATCTTGGCAGATAAGTAGATAGGTAGAGTGAATAAAAGGAGCTCAACAGTTTAAGTTGAGCCCTTGGATGTAATAAGGCTAGACTTAGATAGAGTGTGATAAGGGTTTGCCAGTTTAAGTGCACCCTAATAAAGAAGTAAAAATGCTAGGATAAAGTAGGTAGGGTAAGTAGATGGTGGTTGCAGAATAAATGTGTGGTGAATGGTTAAGTTAAATGCTTAGATCTTTTGTTTTCATCAATTGGACAAAGCACAACTCACATTGGAGACAACACATCAAGGAGACAAAGTCAAACTAATTAACTTCCTTACTCCATTTTTCCCAAAAAATTCACTAATTTCCCCTAAGTGCTAAGGGTACCTATAAACAAGTTAGGGGGGTTCAGAGCATTTCTCTGACTTTTGGAGGGACCGGGCCCTCGGCCCAATAATTTGAAATACCTAAAGCACTTAAATCACCTTCATCAATATTCACCCTTTCATAAAGTCACTCATTGTTGTCCCATTCACTTTGGTCATATTAACCACTAATGTTTTATTATAAAATTCCCCTATAAAACAAAATTACCCACACCCATATTATATTATTACACAAAACCCCCAATATTACATATCCTGCCCCAATGGTTAAATATAACCATAAATCAAACAATAAAACAGGATTAATTAACTAATCCATAGTTAATTAAGAACCCGACCCTGCCACCATTTAATAAGGATTAATTATGTCATTTGGACTAATTAATAACTCTATAACCAATCACATCACCCCCGATATGATTAATTCCTTTAAATTATATCGGGCCCACCCTCCTTTAACCTTCCACCACTTCACCTCCCCGACAACCGTCTGATCGGCTCCCGCAGATCCAACGGTCATCGCACATATCGTACGATCCTTTTGGTCGATATTTAGCACGTGATGGAGAGCGGTTTTGTGAATAGTACCTGTGCTACGTGTCACACAGTGTATGGAATCGTGCGGCCCTCCCTCAATACCACTCGCCTCCCAAAAGTGGTGCGATGAAATCTGCTTACCGCCTCCCATAAACAACAAAACGTCTCGTCATTCAGTTGTCACCAATTATCATTTGCCCGTCAATATCAACCATTTACCCATTTAAATACAAAAACCCCAGTTTTGCTCGTTTTTCACCTGATTGTGTAATAAACCCTATGTAATCCATCTGCACCACCTGAAGCCTCTGTTAACCGATTCGAGCATGGTTCACCTCCTGAAAAGCATTATGGACTCACTCCACAAACCTTTCAAGCTCAAATGAAACCTTTTCGACCTCCCTTGCAAACCAATGTTTTCTTAACAATTTGTTTTGTTTTACAGGTGATCAGAAGACCACAACCTTGGATAAACAGTCTTAATACTAGTCATAAGACCTGTTTACTCCAATATTTTTATCAAATCTATTCAAACAGAGATAGAAGATAAAACATACAGTAAAAAGACAAGCAGAGGAAACATGAAATTAAACGATTTACTGTTGAAATAGACAGTAAAAACCTAAAATATACAGTGAAGGTAAAAGGACACAGTAAAGAACAGTCAAAGTGTATCAGGATTAAAGAGTATTAGATTGAAGACCAAGTCAAGTAAATCAGCTATCATGAAGATAAACAGCAGGGAAGATAGTTACAAAACAGAGTATACAAATTCATGTCAAAGTGAAGACAGATGAAAAAACAGAGCGGTAAAAGTAAAAAGTAAACAGTAAACAGTAAAAGTAAACATGAAGACATTAAGGGTTAAACAAAGATGAAAACACTTTCACCAGCTACAATGAAGTTTATCCAAAGTAAAAGTGAAAAATAGTCAAAAGAAGTTTAAGGTTAAAAGATGAAATTAGAGCAAAAATGGTACATTCTTCAGAAATTTCCTGTTTAAGTCATAGTTTTTAAGAAACTATTGTGGCCAATCCAAGAAGTATCTTGAGAAACTGGAAGAGATTTTTGTTCCTAACAGGCCAATCTAAAAAAACCTCTCTCACTTTTTACACAGGTATTACCAAGAGGGAGATAAGTGCATGTCCTCACAACCTATTTTTCAGTTTGTGCAAAGTCCTGTTTTTGACATCTTTTTTTAGAGAATATTGTGGACAGATAGAGTTAAATTTTGGGAAACTAAGAGAGGTTTATCTCACAAACGTTCGTATCTACAATAACCTCTTTCAATTGTTACATATCTATCTCGGATTGTGATATACAAGTGAATCATTGGACCCCAAGTTTGCAGAATTTCTAGGGCAGAATGCATAAAGGAAGGATGTAGTTAGTGACTAGGATGCCTCATCATCAACTAAGAGTTGCTACCAAATTCGACTTTCTCTTCTTTGTCACCATAAATCCATAAACATAGTGCCAAATAGATTCATTATTTTTGAATGTCCTTTATTAAAGTTCTATTAATGTAACCAGTTGGAGATATTTGTGAAACTAATCTGGATATTTTTTCAAAATATTTCAGTTTACAATTAGTATAAATACTTCTTCATTTGAAGTATTTTGGGGTGGATTCTTAGACATTGCTGTAATATTGATTACTTTGGAATAAAGTGCTGATTGGACCAACTTTTGTATGGCTTGCTAGATGAAGAATTGAAGCAAAGGAATTTCCACAGATTTCTTGAATCAAACACTAGATCAATAAGTTCTCTATACCTTGTGTTTTAAAGTTTTCCTTGTTTTTTATATCATCTATGTTTCATATCTGAATGATAAACGAAAAAGATTAATTCAGAATATGCTTAATTTCACTCTGTTTTCAATCGTTATCATTCTCTATGTTTTCTTCTGAATTAGAATAAACAGTGAAATCTTAATTGCTCTTGTTTTCTAGTTTGTTCATTTTGATTATTTAGTAAAGAATTCTTAATTGCTCTTTATTAGTAATCATTCACGTTCCCTCTTTAAATAGGCTGAAGGATTCTTAACTACCCTTCAACCATTTTGAACCCATTCCATTTATTCTAAATCTTTATTTGTTCCCTGTTTGACCATCTTGCCCTGTGAAACCATCCTTTGTTAAGAAACTGAATCCAGTTAAGCCATCTTCTTTGACTCCATTAGCCCAATGGCCTAAAGTACTCAGTCCTACCCTTCTGCTATTGAATATCACCACCCAAATTCAAACAAAACTCCTAAACTTCACAACTAGCCTAAAACCTTTCCAAATCAAAGCTAAATCATAAAGAGAGAGCCCTCTCTGGATACAGATTGGCTAGATTCTATATCTAAAAGTTGGTTTGTGGTTACCTCGGACCCCTTTCCTCTTCCCAACAACTTCAAGGAAAATCTGAGTGATAACAGTCCCAATTTTAAACACAACTTATCTTGGATTTTTTATAGAGAATTTTGAGTTAAAATAAAGAAGGATAATGTGGTCCCTATAGGTAAGTCTCACCATGGTCTCAATTTTAAACATAATTTACCTTGGAGTTTTTCAATAGAGCATTACCTTGGAGTTTTTCAATACAGCATGTCAATGGTTCTAGGTCTTTGTGGAGTTAGTATTATGTTCATTTAAATACGCATCATTATTATTTGATAAAGCTAACAAAAAGTTGAGGAACCTACACATCATTATTATTTGATAAAGCTAGTACAAAGTTGAGGAACCAATACCCGAGATGAATTAGTAGCTCTTTGAAATTCCTTTTATTTTGAGAAAAATAAAAGACATTGGTCTTTAAAGGTGTTGAGGATTCTAAAATTATAATAGATTGATTCATTGGATCACTACAATTAAAATATTAGTCTTATTATCTTTCCAACATCAAATATGAGAGTTGTAGAAATGAATTAGTAGCTCTTTGAAATTCCTTTTATTTTGAGAAAAATAAAAGACATTGGCCTTTAAAGGTGTTGAGGATTCTAAAGTTATAATAGATTGATTCATTGGATCACTATAGTTAAATTAGTATTGAGCATATTTATCATGAATTTAATTATTAAATTGATGTTCTTTCAAAAGAAATTTTAATGCTGAAGGAAGGTTAGAAGATTGAGATGATTAAGTGTTTTTTAGATTCAATTAATTTTATTTAAAATGTTAAATCAAAAATTAATTATTACCCTATTAATTTGTATTCTAAAAAGTGTCTTCATAAAATGTAAGTGCTTATTATTCTAAATTTATATAACAATTTGTATGGTTTATTATTAAATTAAAAAAAAAGAAAAAACAAATTTAAATAATATTTAGAATTATTTTAATCATTCTTTATGTAAAAAAAACCAATTTATGTTTAAATAAAAATAAAAAACAATAATAATAATAATTAAAAGTCAATATATTATTAAATTTCCAATTATATATTGGAAATAAAATTTAAAATTCTATTTAGAAATTTAAATTTAACCATTAAAAGCTAAACATCAATATATTAAAAGAGAATTATTAAGTTATATAAACTATTGAAATTTTTTTAATAAAATTTACAAAAGAAAATAATAGATTTCTAATTATATATAAAATCTATAAAACATAAATTCATTAAACCATTAAAAACTAAACATCGATATATTAAAAGAGAATTATTAAGATATATAAAGTATAATTTTTTTTTTATAAAAATTATAAAAAAAGTAATAATAATAATAATAGTTTTTTAATTATATATAAATTTTATAAAACATAAATCATATATAATTGTATTTATTAAGTGTTCATTTAAGAATAAATTATAAAATAATATTGTAATATATAAATATAATCATTTATAACATTATAATATTGTTTTAGTTTTCAAATGTAAATTAATTATGGAAAAATCAAACAAAACCTAGTGCTAGTGCGCATTGCTCAACTCGTTATCCTTTGTTGCTTTCCTTTATTTGTCAAAAATGGATCAAGGTTCAAGAGGACCCCATCTCACCCCCACAACCCCCTCCAGACATAGTCGAACTTAATGCCCTTCTTGCTCGAGGGCCACTTTTCTAGAAGGTTGAATCCTCAAAATTTGTGAAGAAGATCAACAACATTCCAAAGGTGGAGGTTCACACTTCAATCTAAATCAATGACCCTGAAGCTTGCCGATAGGAGGATTATTTGTCATTTTATGGGCTTATGACCCTTTTTGAGATCCCTGCGGGCATGGATCGATGAGAACTGGATACCCAAGATTAAAAATAAGGTTTCAATGTCATTTTGTTGACAATTGATTTACACCTTCCTATCTAAAGGAAAAGAAAATTGGGATCTCATCTTTAGGAATAATCCCTAATTCATGGGAGGGCCAAGGTTTATATCTAGATCATTGGAGTCCAGATTTTAATCCTGAATGTGATGTTCCAACAAAAGTCTCAGTATGGGTTAAACTTCTCTTCTTCCTACTACATTGTTGGAATGAGGAAATTTTTAAGAGTATAGGAAATATTCTTAGCAAATACATCAACCGAGATAAGCCACAGGAAGGGTTGCAAACTTGCACCAAGATCTGTGTGGAGGTGGAGCTAGATAAGTGTTTACCAACAGTAATAAATATAAACCTAGATAATTGATCTCATATACAAGAAGTTGATTACAATCAAATTCCATTTAAATGCAAGTTTTTCAATGAATATAGTCATTTCACATGTGATTGTAATAAGAAGGCAGAATAGATGCTAAAGTAGAGTAATGATGGATAATAATGGCAGCAATAGAGTAGGAGAAGAGGCCTCACAAGGATGAACAAACAAGCTCCTCCTCAAGTGACAACAACAAGGCAAAAAGGGAAAGGGCCCATGTCTCCAAAAAATTAAGGGTCAATGCCTAGAGAGGGAACCTCTACTATTAATAAAAATAGATCCCTAGATCCAAACAATAGCTTTGATATCTTGAAACATTTTTGTAGAAGAATGGGAAATCCTAACTACTAAAATGATGATGGGGAAGGCCCCAAGCCCCACTAAGCCCTTTTATCTTGTTGCACCAGAAGGGATGCTCCCTTAGAGGAAGCCTCTATGGGGACTCAAGGGGAGGATATAGGTTCACAAGAAGAAGAATTCCACTCCCCCAAGGCTCTAAAAACTCGGGGTTCACGGTTACCAACAAGATTTGTAGATGAAAAATCAGATGCGAACACAGAAAAGGAAATAAATCATTCACGGAGAAAAGTAGGGAGGAAGACAAATCGATAGCTTTGGAATGAAAAAAAATTATTAAAAAAAAAGAAAAGGAAATGGGTACCCAAAAAATAATCGATCCATCCAAAATGGTGAGTACAAACATCAATAAAAACATCCATGGCCTCCATTCCAGATGTAACAAATCACACAATAAAAAATGAAATTCCTCTTTTGGAATTGCAGGGGGTTAGGCTTCGATAAATAGATGTCTAAATTTAAATCTATAATAAAAAATGAAATGTTGGCCATCCTCTTGCTCCATGAGACAAATATGGGCTAACAAGAGACCCTTCAAAAGTTTTCAAAAATTTGTAAAAATTCTGAGCTTAGAGTGATTAGATCACATGAGGCTTCTAGGTGGCTCTAAATTTGGTCTACCTCTATTTTCAAGTTGATTGACTCACATTTGGTGCCTCATTGGTTGATGGTTCACTTGCTTCATCTGCCATCAAACAAGGAATTTATTGTTGTTAATGTATATGTGCATGTTCACCCCCACCGTGGGTGCCAATGTAGTCTTCAAATTGACAAGACTGCTCTCGGCGACTTGGCTCTCCACGTGGGGGGTCATGCATCAACCATAGCTTAGTTGTATGCTTCATTAAATTCACTCATGCCTAGAGCCTTTACCGTTAATGCAATCCAGTACCATAGTGTTTGGTTTATGATGGCGTGTGATGATTATAAGGCCATTTGACCTCAGGGTCAATTGTGTTGTCCCAATGCTCCACCGTGCAAAGATAGTATTCATTCATCTGGTTTCATGGAGAATCACAATATTCTTTAGGTTTCCATTCGAGCCATGGTGTGGGATAATTGCAATGTTGATCCTCCTCGCAATTCTCTGGCAACTAGGATCGATGCCTACAATTGGGATTTTGCTCTCTTCCTCTGCATGAATGTTGGGGTTGGACGTCCATTACTCGCGGGGCAACCCGTGACTAGTAGAATTTATTTCGTTGCACAGAGGCTCCAATTCGACACTAAGGCTTACCTTTCATACTATTGGCAATTGGCTAATCAGTGGAGTTACTACATTGGGAGGCATGCAGGGAATTTGAAGCAATTCCTTTGGGTTCGTAGCCTTGTCATGTTAGTGAAGAGAATAAGCTTTGTGTCACTACTTCTGGGAGGTCATAGAGTTTGTAAGAAGGTAGCTCGTTCGTCACGCTCAAAGCAGCGTAGAGGCTTGAGGCTCTTGGGTTTCGGGGAAGGAGTTCCTGTTGTGTGTGATCATTGGACAGGGAAGGAGTACCTATTGCGCATAGTCGAGGTTGAGGTTAAAAAATGTCTTATTAAAATGTAAATGCTTATTTTTCTAAATTTATATAACAATTTGTATGATTTACTATTAAATTAAAAAAAAAAAACAAATTTAACTAATATTTAGAATTCTTTTAATGATTCTTTATGTAAAAAAACCAATTTATATTAAATAAAAATAAAAAACAATATTAATAATAATAATTTATAATAATTAAAAGTCAATGTATTATTAAATTTCCAATTATATATTCGAAATATAATTTAAAATTCTATTTAGAAATTTAAATTTAACCATTAAAAACTAAACATTAATATATTAAAACAAAATTATTAAATTATATAAACTATTAATTTTTTTTAATAAAACCTATAAAAAAATAATAGTTTTTTAATTATATATAAAATTTATAAAACATAAATTCATTAAACCATTAAAAACTAAACATCAATATATTTAAAGAGAATTATTAAGTTATATAAACGATTGAATTTTTGTTAATAAAAATTCTAAAAAAAATTAATAGTTTTTTAATTATATATAAAAGTTATAAAACATAAATTCATATAATTGTATTTATTGAGTGCTCAATTAAAAATAAACTATAAAATGATATTTTAATATATAAATTTAATCATTTATAACATTATAATATTGTTTTAGTTTTGAAATGTAAATTAATTATGGAAAAATCAAGCAAAACCTAGTGCGCATTGCTCAAACTGTTATTCTTTGTTGCTTTCCTTTATTTGGCGAAAATGGATCAAGGTTCAATAGGACCCCCATCTCACCCTTGCAACCCCCTCCAGACATAGTGGAATTTAATGCCATTGTTGCTCGAGGGCCACTTTTCTAAAAGGTTGAGTCCTCAAAATTTGTGAAGAACATCAACAGCATTCCAAAGGTGGAGGTTCACACCTCAATCTAAATCACTGACCCTGAAGCTTGCAGATATGAGGATTATTTGTCATTTTATGGACTTATGACCCTCTTTGAGATCCCTGCTAGCATGGATTGACGAGAACTGGATACCCAAGATTAAAAATAAGGTTTCAATGTCATTTTTTTGACAATCGATTTACACCTTCCTATCCAAAGGAAAAGCAAATTTGGATCTCATCTTTAGGAATAAACCCTACTTCATGGGGGGGACAAGGGTTATATCTAAATCATTGGAGTCTAGATTTTAATCCTGAATGTGATGTTCCAACAGAAGTCTCAGTATGGGTTAAACTTCTCTTCTTCCTACTACATTGTTGGAATGAGGAAACTTTTAGTAGTATAGGAAATATTCTCAGCAAATACATTGACCGAGATAAGCCACAAGAAGGGTTGCAAACTTGCACCAATATCAATGTGGCGGTGGAGCTAGACAAGTGTTTACGAACAATAATAAATATAAACCTAGATAATTGATCTCATATACAAGAAGTTGATTGCAATCAAATTCCATTTAAATGCAAGTTTTTCCATGATTATAGCCATTTCACATGTGATTGTAATAATAAGGCAGAAGAGAAGCTAAAGTAGAGTAATGATGGATAATAATGGCAGCAATAGAATAGGATAAGAGGCCTCACAAGGATGAACAACCAGGCTCCTCCTCAAGCGACTACAAGGCAGAAAGGGAAAGGGCCCATGTCTCCAGAAAAGTAAGGGTCAATGCCTAAAGAGGGAACCTCTACTATTAATAATAATAGATCCCTAGATCTAAACAATAGCTTCAATATCTTGAAAATTTTTCTAGAAGAATGGGAAATCCTAACTACTAAAATGATGATGGGGAAGGCCCCAAGCCCCACTAAGCCATCTTCACTTGTAGTGCCAGAAGGGATGCTCCCTTAAAGTAAGCCTCCGTGGGGACTCAAGCGGAGGATATAGATTCATAGGAAGAAGAATTCCACTCCCCCAAGGCCCTCAAAACTAGGGGTTCAGGGTTACCAACAAGATTTGTAGATGAAAAATCAGATGCGAACAGGGAAAATGAAATGAATCATTCGCGGAGAAAAGTAGGGAGGAAGACTAATCGATAGCCCCGGAATGAAAAATCTTTATAAAAAAAAAGGAAATGGGTACCCAAACAATAATTGATCCATCCAAAATGGTCAGTATAAACATCAATAATAACATCCCTAGCCTCCATTTCGGAGGCAACAAATCGCACAATAAATAATGAAATTCCTCTTTTGGAATTTCAGGGGTTAGGCTTTAATAAATAGATGTCTAAATTTAAATCTATAATAAAAAAGGAAATGTTGGCCATCTTCTTGCTCCATGAGACAAATATAGGGGAAGAAGAAACCCTTCAAAAGTTTTCAAAATTTTGGAAGAATTCTGACCTTAGAGTGATTGGATCACATGGGGCTTCTAGGGGGCTCTAAAGTTTGTCTACCTCTATTTTCAAATTTATTGACTCACATTTGGTGCCTCATTTGTTGATGGTTCACTTGCTTCATCTCCCATCAAACAAGGAATTTGTTGTTAATGCATATTCACCCCCACCGTGGGTGCAAATGTAGTCTTCCAACTGACAAGACTACTCTCGATGACTTGGCTCTCCACTTGGGGGGTCATGCATCAAAAAAACTTAGTTGTATGCTCCATTAAATTCACTCATGCCTAGAGCCTTTACCGTTAATGCAATCCAATACCATAGTGTTTGGTTTATGATCATGTGTGATGATTATAAGGCAATTCGACCTCAGGGTGAATTGTGTTGGCCTAATGCTCCATCGTGCAAAGATAGTATTCATTCATCTGGTTTCATGTAGAATCACAATATTCTTTAGGTTTCCATTCAAGCCATGCAGTGGGATAATTGCAATGTTGATCCTCCTCGCAATTCTCTGGCAGTTAGGATCGATGCCTACAATTGGGATTTTTCTCTCTTTGTCTGCATGGATGTTTCGGTTGGACGTCCATTAGTCGCAGGGAAACCCATGACTAGTAGAATTGATTTGGATGCATAGAGGCTCCAATTTGGCACTAAGGCTTAGCTTTCAGACTATTGGCAATTGGCTAATCAATGGAGTTACTACATTGGGAGGCATGCAGGGAATTTGAAGCAATTCCTTCGGGTTCTTAGCCTTGTCATGTTGGTGAAGAGAATAAGCTTTGTGTCACTGGTTCTGGGAGCTCATAGAGTTTGTAAGAAGGTAGCTCATCCGTCACGCTCAAAGCATCATAGAGGCTTGAGGCTCTCAGGTTTCAGGGAAGGATTTCCTGTTGTGTGTGATCATTGGACAGGGAAGGAGTACCTGTTGTGCATAGTCCAGGTTGAGGCATGTCGAGGAAGGATCTCCCACTGTGTGTGTTCAATGGGCCGAGGAGGGGTCCTTGTCATGAGTGTATGTGGCTTGTGGCTTGTAGCTCGTGGCTCATGGCTTATAGATTGTGACTCTTTGCAGCTCATTTACAGTCTCAAGTCTTCCAGGCTCATTCAAGTAATTGGTCATCCCTTATGTGGCTTCTAGTTCATTTACATAGGATAGTTTCATGTTAAGCACATTTACTACTAGTTTTGTGGCTCCAGGCCAAGGTTCTGGTTTCTATGTATCATTATGCAAATCATTTTCACTCTTGCTTATGGTGTTGATAGACATTTTAGTCAAACTCAGTAGATGTAATATCAAGACTTTAAAATGGTGGTTTTGGGTTGGTTTCCCTGCAGGGCGTCCCTTAACACCATGTAGAATTGTTTTTACTTATTTTTATCAGTAATTGAATGTTGATCCTTACACATAAAAAATGTATATGTGCCTATTCAATAGACATAAAAGTTCAATTATTGAGTGTCTCTCCTAGACCTCAGAGGCTCCACTTGAAATCAAGATTGTATTATGGCATGGAATTTTAATAAAACCTACCATCCTTGGGGAAAAAAGGGAAGATCCCATGTTCGATATTAGTTTCAAGAAATTTTAGAGGATCTCATTACTTAGATCACTACAATTAAAATATTAGTCTTATTATCTTTCCAGCTTCAAATATGAGAGTTGTAGAAATGAATTAGTAGCTCTTTGCAATTCCTTTTATTTTGGGAAAAACAGAAGACATTGGTCTTTAAAGGTGTTGAGGATTCTAAAGTTATAATAGATTGATTCATTAGATCACTATAGTTAAAATATTAGTCTTATTATCTCGACAACTACAAATATGAGAGTTGTAAGTTTTTGTCTTCACTGAGTATATTTATCATGAGTTTATTTATTAGATTGATGTTCTTTTAAAAGAAATTTTAATACTAAATGAAGATTAGAAAATTTAGATGATAAAGTGTTTTTGAGATTCAATTATTTTTATTTAAAATGTTAATTCAAAAATTAATTATTACTCTATTAATTTGTATTTTAAAAAATGTCTTTATAAAATGTAAATGCTTATTTTTCTAAATTTATATAACAATTTGTATGATTTACTATTAAATTTAAAAAAGAAAAGAAAAACAAAAACAAAAACAAAAACAAATTTAACTAATATTTAAAATTCTTTTGATGATTCTTTATGTAAAAAACCAATTTATATTAAATAAAAATAAAAAACCAATATTAATAATAATAATTTATAATAATTAAAAGTCAATATATTATTAAATTTCCAATTATATATTGGAAATATAATTTATAATTCTATTTAGAAATGTAAATTTAACCATTGAAAACTAAACATCAATATATTAAAACAAAATTATTAAAATATATAAACTATTAATATTTTTTTAATAAAATCTATAAAAATAATAATAGTTTTTTAATTATATATAAAATTTATAAAACATAAATTCATATAATTGTATTTATTGAGTGTTCAATTAAAAATAAACTATAAAATGATATTTTAATATATAAATTTAATCATTTATAACATTATAATATTGTTAAGGAATTTAGACTTCTGTGATCCATAACATTGTTAAGATAGTCTTCGGCAAAATCACATAACCAATCTTTTGTCGACGCGTTTCGAACCAACCAGTGTGGTTCATCGTCAGGACAAGTTGAAGAACTAATCCGGCTTAGCTCGATTAAATAGATTGTGCAGAGACTCCAACAGCTATAATGCTAACGGCTAATTTGACCTAATGAACCTGGTCAAACTACTCAAATATTTAATTAATATTTCTAGAAATAGGAAAGTAAAGGAGTTTATTTGTTAATTTAAGTATAATATTATTATAATAATAAATTAATTTAAAATTAGATATATTAATAATATTATTTCGAATATTAAGAGAATCTATTAATATTTTAATTATAATGGTCATTATATAGTATATATTTTAAATGATTTATTATTATTTAATTATATTACTAAATAATTATTATTAATAATATATTTATTTAATAATAAAAAGATATATAATTGAATTCATTTGTTAGTTAAAAATAAATAGATATATTATTAATATTATTTCAATTATTAAGAGAATCTATAGTATCATATTAATAATGGTCATTATATAATATATATTAAATGATTTATTATTATTCAATTCCTATCTAATTACACGAGAATGGTAATAAATCACTACTATTTTTCATAATTTAGTTACATTAGGTAATTATGTAATAATTTCTTAATGGTCCATTGGTAAGTTAGTTCTTTATTATTTAAATATAATGGTCATTAAAATAATAATGTATGTTTATTGAATAATCTATAACTACTAACTAATTAAACAAATTGTTAAAACATTATTCTTCCTAGAGTTTTCTTATCCTAGGTAAATGCCATAATTAAGGTTAAGGTCCAAGTTAATTCATAATATCAAAATTTATCCTTTAATGGTCAAATAATCCATATTAGTTCAATATTTTTCATTCAAAAATATTAGAGGTAACTAAGTCCTTAAATAAATTATTACTTATAGGGTTGAATGATTATTCCTAAAAATATAACTATTTCTAGAAATATTAATTAAATATTTGAGTAGTTTGACCAGGTTCATTAGGTCAAATTAGCCGTTAGCATTATAGCTGTTGGAGTCTCTGCACAATCTATTTAATCGAGCTAAGCCAGATTAGTTCTTCAACTTGTCCTGACGATGAACCACACTGGTTGGTTCGAAACGCGTCGACAAAAGATTGGTTATGTGATTTTGCCGAAGACTATCTTAACAATTATAATATTGTTTTAGTTTTGAAATGTAAATTAATTATGGAAAAATCAAACAAAACCTAGTGTTCATTGCTCAACCTGTTATTCTCTATTGCTTTCCTTTATTTGCCGAAAATTGATCAAGGTTCAATAGGACCCCCATCTCACCCTCACAACCCCCTCTAGACATAGTGGAATTTAAAGCCCTTGTTGCTAGAGGGCCACTTTTCTAAAAGGTTGAATCCTCAAAATTTGAGAAGAACATGAACAACATTCCAAAGGTGGAGGTTCACACCTCAATCTAAATCAATGACCCTGAAGCTTGTAGATATGATGATTATTTGTCATTTTATGGGATTATGACCCTCTTTGAGATCCCTGCGAGCATGGATTGACAAGAATTGAATACCCAAGATTAAAAATAAGGTTTCAATGTTATTTTGTTGACAATTGATTTACACCTTCCTATCCGAAAGAAAAGAAAATTTGGATCTCATCTTTAGGAATAAACCCTACTTCATGGGGGGGCCAAGGGTTATAACTAGATCATTGGAGTCTAGATTTTAATCCTAAATGTGATGTTCCAACAGAAGCCTCAGTATGGGTTAAACTTCTCTTCTTCCTACTACATTGTTGGAATGAGGAAATTTTTGGGAGTATAGGAAATATTCTTAGCAAATACATCGACCAAGATAAGCCACAAGAAGCGTTGCAAACTTGCACCAATATAAGTGTGGCGGTGGAGCTAGACAAGTGTTTACCAACAGTAATAAATATAAACCTAGATAATTGATCTCATTTTTTCCACTGGAAAAATTCGTAATTTTTCATTAAGATTGGAAAAATTACATATTGTAGATGCTTTACGCATATGCGATTTCCACTGTGTGTATAACAGTGTTCCATATTTACATAAATATATCATACAGAGCACTATGTAGTTCTCCGAGAAATAGTTCTGTCATATAAGACTGTTTACATTTTGCCATAAGGCACAAAAATATGCATTTTCTGATCATCATAGATAAACACTGTCTGCATGACAAAAAACAAAAATCCTTTCAGTACTTAAAATTCTGGTGCATGCTGGTATTCTTGGTCTATGTATGGCCGGTGAAAATATTTGTATTCATTCCGTCCCTTCACCTCTGCGATCTCCCATATGCCTTTGTCCATCAACACGGCCTCCTTGGATAATTTGTCAGCATGGGCATTATGTTCCCTATAAATGTGGGAGCACGAGATGTTGTTAAAAGCTGCCTTGAAAACAAAAACTTCATTTAGGATGATGCTGAGTGTGTGTATGTGACAGTCAGATATGCCATTGAACCAATTTATTACAGTTTTTGAATCCCCGAAAATATTGATGCTAGTGCAATGGTGGTGTAGAGCAAAGTGGAGAAGATGTCGCAAGGTTATGAGCTCAGCAAAGTTGTTAGTTCCTGTGCCCAGGCCCGATTTTACAGTGTAAAATGTAATATAAAACCTCCCCCACAGCTTTGATGATTTGCAGCTCCATCAAAGAAGGCCCAAGGGATGTTTTTGTCAATGCAAGGGGGCGGATGAGGATGGCGTTCTTTTGGGGGCAGAGGGTCAGGGAGTTCCTTATAGGCAGCAGTGATAGCGGCTTCGATCGATGCCCAGATGATAGGTCTGTTCAAAAAGTTGATTGCAATCAAATTCCATTTAAATGCAAGTTTTTCCATGAATATAGCCATTTCACACATGATTGTAATAATAAGGTAGAAGAGAAGCTAAAGTAGAGTAATGATGGATAATAATGGCAGCAACAGAATAGGAGAAGAGGCCTCACAAGGATGAACAACCAAGCTCCTCCTCAAGCGACTACAAGGCAGAAAGGGAAAGGGCCCATGTATCCAAAAAAGTAGGGGTCAATGCCTAGAGAGGGAACCTCTATTATTAATAATAATAGATCCCTAGATCCAAACAATAGCTTCAATATCTTGAAGCATTTTCTAGAAAAATGGGAAATCCTAACTACTAAAATGATGATGGAGAAGGCCCCAAGCCCCACTAAGCCCTCTTCTCTTGTAGCGCCATAAGTGATGTTCCCTTAGAGTAAGCATTTATGGGGACTCAAGCGGAGGATATAGATTCATAGGAAGAAGAATTCCCCCAAGGCCCTCAAAACTAGGGGTTCAGGCTTACCAACAAGATTTGTAGATGAAAAATCAGATGCGAACAGGGAAAATGAAATGAATCATTCTCAGAGAAAAGTAGGGAGGAAGACTAATCGATAGCTTCGGAATGAAAAATATTTATAAAGGAAAAAAAAGGAAATGGGTACCTAAACAATAATCAATCCATAAAAAATGGTCAGTATAAACATCAATAAGAACATCCCTGGCCTCCATTGCTGTTATAGACATTTTTGGGCACTGTAACCCCAATCAAACATGTCCATAAACCAAGGGCTCCTAAGTCCCTAAAGGTGTTGTTCCATACCCTAACAGAACAAGGTCAGCTGATTACATCATCTCCCAAAAGTTCTCCATGAAAAAACTGCTCAGAACTGGTCAAAACTGGACAATCTCACCTGCTCCATGGTCAAAGTGTGATGCATCCCACCTAATGCACACGGGAGGTGCGATGCATACTGAAAAGCCCTTCTATGAGGTGTGATGTGCAAGAGTGGACAAATGGCAGAGTCAATTTGCGAGGTGGATGATCATGGAATCTTCTAGAAACTTCTCCTGTGACACTTGCCTCTCTGAATTCGCCCAACAATGAGTAAAAGATCATCAATCTCCAAGTGGAATCAAGAAATATCAAAGAGAGGACACTAATCAGAATCCTAGAAGCTGACTCACCCCCCTGCAATCATCTATATATGGATCCCTCTCCCAGAGATCCACAGGCTAAAATTTTGTATCTTGTAAGGAAGTGTTGTTGGTTTCTTGTTGGAATATCATAGTGTTGGGTGATCTAAGCTTTTCATGAGGTGAAAGAAGGGCTTTCATGCTGGAGGATGACGCTGGGTCAGAACAATTGGTTGTAATCCTCTTTGATATTCTTGATTATTAATAAAGCTATTCAAGTTTTCCTCCACATTCTTGTATGTTTGATGATATATGCATTTGTGTGGTCAATATATATCTGGTCCTATATTGTTTATGATTGTAGATCTCTGTTCTTCGATAGTGTTATGCTGCTTTGATTCCACAGGTGCTCTTTGAAGCTGGGTAGATGAAGGAGAAGCGGCAAGGATCTGTCAGAAAGGAAAGGAATCAAGCAAGGATCCAAGCGTAATACTCAGGTTGGTGTCCTTCATTCCACTCTTATCTACTTCTCATAAAGGAAAACGAAAGTGGTTTTATTTTGTTTGTTTCTAAGATAGCTACCAGTCTTAGTGGGACTAGCAGATCCGAGTGGACACTAGATTTCCCGATAACAAAATGGCGACACCACTGGGGAACGAATAGATTGTTTGTTTGTCTAGATTTGCTTGTTTTATAAACTTACAGACGGAGCTTGAAGTCAGGCCAGCTAGCCTTTGAACTGCATTTTCTATGCAAGTGCAAAGTAGATCAATGCTGCTTCAGTCTATCCCCGCGTTTTGTTTATGAACTGAACAATTGATTTGCAAACCTTCTAATTGCCCTAGTGGTGGCTCTGGTAACCTCATTAGATCAGCCCATATGATTTCTATTTACTGTACATCATTTGCTCGGCCTAAATCCCTGAACTGAGCTGCAAACTGTGACCAAGAGCCAAGTAAAGTCTCGTCCTGGTACCATCGCACCCTCCCTTCAAGGGAATCTGGATGCATCACACTTCCCATGTGCAGTAGGTGGGATGCATCCCTGTTTCCCTGTGTAACAGGTGCGATGATCAGAAAAGGCTAATTTTGCCTCCAAGTCTTGGTTTTTTCTTCACTCTTTTCAGCTCTATTCTGGAGTTTTGCTGTCTGTGATCAGTATACCGCTATGGAAACCCCCTTCCTTTCCATCATTCTGCCTCCATTGTGCAAAGAACTGTGAATGTTTTATGTATTTTTCGCCATTTTCAATTCTCTTTTACAAAGTAGTAACATAGTCGAACTGTCGTCTTTTGATTTGAAAGTGCCGCAAGTGTCATTTTCAGTCAAGGTAAATAATTCTATTGTTCTTGATGGTCGATTATACAGTTACTCTTGTATTGGATTTGAATTAGTAGTTTTTCAAGTGTCGAAAGCAGTTTTTAATTCAAAATAGTAAAGTGTCGTCATTATCTTCCTTTCATTTTTGAAGAGAAATTTGTTAGTACTGTCACTTTGAAAGATAATTCGGATTTGTACTTAGCATTCTTCTTGTCATTCACACATTAAGAAAGCTGAAAACAAATACATGCATGTGCATTTGCATTTAGACTGCTTGTTGGTTTGATTTAGGACAGTGCATCTAGTGTGTGCTCTCTGCTCTATGTTGAAAGAATATCATCTCTCTTTCTTTAGTAGCTAGGATTTTCAATGTAAAAAGAAGATTAAACGATTGTTTATCATCTCAGATTGAATTTTAGGAATTGTACATCTACATCACGCGGTGAACCTGAAAGGCAAATTTCTTAAGAAAGATCAACTGTAAAATAAATTTAATGAACCTAAAAACGCTTTGGAACCTAACGCACAACGTCTAGAAGTCTAGGCTAGAGACGTATTCCAGCATCGTAAAGCCTAATAACTGTCGCTTTCACTGTTGGTTGGGTGATTCCTCCTCTTTGAGACGACAAGTGCCAGTATGGACTTGTGCTCCCACGTATCGTCGATTATATATTGGGAGACCACAATAGGCTATATCCTTTATCCATAGGAAGCTGTGTCTGCCGCCCTATCAATCGCAATGCACTGAACACAGCATTCGGGAAGATTGACTGCCGTACCGTAAAAAGTATTCTGCAGTTTTGCGATTGGTTTGGTAATCCCTCTGTCTAGATTTCTAGAGTAGTCTTTTTCATTCCTTTTCAGACTCCTTAAAGGAAAAGGTCCATCTGAGCACTTGTCACTTCAGGCTCATTAAAAATCGAAGGTGACTAGAGTCATCTTTTGTTTTTTCTTGACTCTTAAAAATTGAAAAAACAAGTTGTGTCAAAGCGTCTAAAATTCATTTAATTCGGAAATATTTTCCCCTTTATTTTTAGTTGATCGAGTAATCCGAAATCATGGAAGAAAGTTAATTGAAACCCCGTCGTTCGCGGAGGTTTACGAGTCAACCGTCTTTGTCTCCAGAATCAAAACTATTCCAGACAAAGAACTCGTTTAACCGACTCAAAATCCCCTGGTCGGGTTGGAACCAGTGTTCTGACACCCTCGGAGACTCTGGTTACTCCAAACATTTCTGGTACCCCTGCCCTTACAGAAGGAGTTCCGCAGCCACTAGAGGACAGTAGAATTGATCCTAGTATACCTGAATCGGCTCAATCTATAGCTGATTCGGAAGGTGTTGTTCCCCAAACGTCAGTCGCTGCAGAATCTATACCTTCTTCGGCACTGGAATTATTTTACAGACCTGACGGTCTACCTCTTCCACATGGTTTGATTGCTATAGAAGAGATTGTGGAGGTACCACCATCTAGTACTCCATCGCAACTTGGAGTTGGGATCACTCTATATCCTTCTTCATCAGAAATTAGTCTACCGTTATCGGAAGTTCATGTAGAATCACTAGGAAATATTTTGGATAGACTAGATATGTCTGAACAACCATCGACATCTAGGACTGTGTCATCTGACACAACAGCGGCAGAACTTCCTGCTGCCACTCCAACAATGTTCGCCGGCATACCATCTGTCGCAACTAGCTCTCAATCACTGGATGGAATCCATCTAGGGGTTGTTTCGACGGTATGGTCTGTTCCCGTTTGTTCATCTGGAATAATATCTGGAATCTCTTATGTTGAGTCTCAGCAAATTGATCCTTCATAATGTCAATTTGGGCAATCCGGTCCTCAAAGGCAAATAATTCCCTTAAGCACCAGATTACCACCGTATGGAGGGCAATATGCCCTTTCATTGTCTCCTCCGGGAGGTCAAACATACGAGAGTTCGCAACAGAATTCAGGTTATGCTGGAATTACATCCAGTGGTTGGATACCAATACTGCCTCAACAACCAAGAGTTGTATACTCAATGCAACAAAGTATGCCTATGTCAAATATCCCCACTACACCAGCTATTGTGACGGTGTCGCAAGTACAAGTGTTACCTGTTGTATGCCAACCTCAAGTCTCTCAGGTTGCAATCCAATAGCCCCTTGTCCCTGCGACGCCACCACAATCATCGGTTAGTGGCTCCTTAACTGGAGTGACCCAGGCTCAAACGGGTACCATTACCCCTCATCTCGGTCAAACGGCTAGTATTGGGCAACAACACATGGTCTCACAACCATGGCTGGTTCAATATCAACAACCACAATTCCAACAAGTTTACCAAGGATCTGAGCACCAAGTCTTTGCAAGTAATTGGCAGTCGTATATTCAAAATGAACAACATCAGCCATTTCATAATGGTCATGCCCATCAACCTTATCAAAGTTATCAGCATCAAATGCACTATGCTGGTATGCAAAGACCCACTGCTCAGGCAATCCCATCGTATCTTGGGTATGCTTCGCCGAACTTGAATCAATAGTTGCCCTTCGTGGCAACTTTAGAGTTACCAGATCTAAACCAGCTAACAAACGATCCAATCGCTTACGCCCCTTGGTGGCCAGCGATTCGTCACAAAATTCCATCAGATATTCCTAAATTTAATGGAAATCCGGGGGAAGACCCGTCGAATCATGTGATGACCTTTCACCTGTGGTGTTCATCTAACACTCTAAATGATGATTCGATCAGGCTTCGCCTTTTTCAGTGAACATTAACTGGTCTGGCAGCAAAATGGTATATCGAATTGCCTAGAGCTTTGTTTGATAACTTCAGCACCCTAGCCACAACCTTTTTAACCCATTTTCAATTACCCATAAGGTACGAAACGGGAATAGAGCTTCTTACCAATTTCAAGCAAACGACGGCCACTCACATATCCAATCATATTCATGAGTGGCGACGTCGTTGTAGAATGGTAAAAACATATGTTCCTGATCAGCTATTGGCTGAATGGTTTATTGAGTCGTTGTTACCTTCTATTACGGAAGATGTGGCAAAGGGAGGAGTTGTCACTGAAGAGCAAGTAATTTCTCATGCACAATATCTAGACTTGATCTATACTCAGTCTGGCATGCTCTACGATAAAATCCCTGATGCTCCTAGACCGGAATTTTCCATTCCTCCATCTCCTAAATCAAACAAAGACTCTCATGCCGGGGACAGCATGATAGGAACGACCAACACGAAAATCGTAAAGGCTAAGTCGAAAAAGTCTCGTACGGTTTCAAGTCAAAATGCAAATGAAGAACTTATCGCCTCAAAAGTAAATGCCATGTTGACTAACAAAGGCAAAGAAACCAAGCAACCAAGAGGCAAGAAGAAAAAGAAAGGGAAGAAGAAAAAATAGGAAGAGTCATCCCCTAAAAAATCTTCTGCAAACCCTTCTGGAGAAAGGAAACCAAATCGTCCATGCCTAATATGTGATGAGGATCATTGGACAAGAGAGTGTCCATATAAAGCTGAGCTTAGAAAATTCTTCAAGAATTAAAAAACCTCAGCAATATTGACTGATCCGTTTCCAAATCCAGGAACAAATCTAGTTGCTAGTGACAATGCTTCCCCATCCCAAGTGCTAATGTTGTCGGTTTCAAAGTAGCAAAATGATGCTTTGATATCAATAAGGAATAAATATTACGGGAATCCACAGCTGTCAGAAAACAAGGCCAATGATCAACCCAGTAGTTCGACAACAACTTCGACCGAAGTTGTGCCACCCATCATTCCTGAACTAATGATAAAGCCGCCAAAAGGAGTAGTACACAAGTCGACATTTAATCCTCATGCCAGAGAAGCACAGCATTATAATATAGTGGAGGATCTGGCCCAATCACCATCTGCTATGTCGACACTTAAGGTACTACAAAATTTCCCCTCTCAAAAGCAGGCTTTATTATCAGCGATAGGTGGGATTGACCCAACAGATTCCAATCTTGTGTCCTTTAATCACAAAGGATATGACCCTCAATTACCAACTCAACTAGCTTTCCTCATTCAAGTGAAAGCCCTCAACAAAACTGTTCATAGAACAATTATTGATGAGGGGGCATCTACATGTATTATGCCAATGAGTTGCTGGAAAACTTTAGGATCTCCACCCTTGTCGCGATCTTCGACGACATTAAAAGCATTTGATGGACGAACATACACCCCATACGTGATTTTAAGTAACTTGCAAGTCGAACTGGGGGGCAAAATAGTAGAAATAGATGTTGAAGTAATTGACGAAAACCTCGATTACATCCTACTGGGAAGGCCCTGGATATATGCTATGGCAGCCATTGTGTCGATCTATTTCAGGAAGATTGCATTTCCCTTTCAAGGAGGAATTACAATCGTCGACCAACAAACATTTCTCCCCAACAATTCACAAGTTACGGGAAGCATTCCGATGATCCATGGAAGCCCTCATTCGCTTCAAAATATCAGAGTAGGCCTACTAAAAGACCCTACATTGATGGGGACTTTTTCCCTATGGCCTCCAAACAATCTAGCGGTAGTGGCCATGGTGGGAACCTACAACATGATATCTTCTAGATTCAGAAGATTTCTGAACATTTTGTCAGCATGGATCATCGCCCTAATAGAAATATTGTAGCAATCAATTTTCTTGGCCTAGGGGGCAAACCCAAATCAACGCTCATCGAGTGTTTGGATAGATAGGTCTAAAGAATATGGCACCTCTTTAGATCCTTGGTCACATGTACATTATACAGACGAAGGAATTGTTCAGTCAATGATGATTGACGAGGCACCATGGGAAGATTACCACCGTCGTTCCCATCTTCCGGATTACCACGAAGATTATTCCAGCAACCTTAATCATCCTTCAGTTTTTGATTTTCTATCAAATACTGTAAATACAGTGGATCATGAGGATAGTTCTTTTACTATGTCAACCTCATTAAAAAATGAAACAACTCCCTTTCCAAGTCGAGTCTTTCAAATATCTCGGAGATAAACCTTCATTCCAATCACCGAGTTGAATGCAATGAAGCTTGGGGGGCATGCACCTCGATTTGCATTATTATGCTGGTGGCATGCAAACTTATCACGAGCAGTGTTTCCGTAGGGTTCAAGCTCGTTAAAAAATAAACCCACCACGAGCAGTGTTACCATAGGGTTCAAGCTCGCTAAAAAATAAACCCACCACGAGCAATGTTACCGCAGGGTTCAAGCTCATTAAAAAATAAACTCGCTGCGAGCAGTGTTACCGCAGGGTTCAAGCTCATTAAAAAATAAACCTGCCACGAGCAGTTTTAACGCAGAATTCAAGCTCGTTAAAAAATAAACATAAGAAATGAGCAAACGTTCCCAAGAGTTTAAGCTCATTAAAAAATGAACCAATTTCCAGTAAATAACCATTGTGAATGTATTATCATCAGCTTTTGAGCCTTGGTCATGTTCTCATCATCACCTCCACTCTGTTTTAGCCGATCATTCACCTACATTTGATTGTTTACCCCTTTTGAGGAATAGCTACGAAGAGTGATCCTGTTAGCCATCCTTGTGACACTACCGTGATTGGAAAATTCCAAACCTTACCTGGAATCAGCTGCTACCCGATATTATCACTCGTTCCTCAAAAAACGAGTCTCCTTTAAGCTCTTTTCAACTGACTCGTAAAATATGAAAATATTGCCGAGCGATTGGCCTCCCTAGCTCGTTAAAGTGACCGGAAGTGCTATCCCTCTTCTAGATTTTAATCTTTTTGGACCTGAGGGATTATTACACAAAAAGATCGAGTGCTTGTCTTGTTCGGCTCATTAAAATTACCGAAAATTCATCCCTTTCGTATTATTTTATACTTTTTCGGACTTAAGGGATTACATAGCGAAAAAGGATTATTGGAGTTTCCTTTACGTCCCTTTTTAGACTCTCTAAAATTGAAAAGGACCGAGTTATCTTTGTCGTTAAACTCGTTAAAACCGAATAGCGACAAACTTGTCCATACAGACAAGAACGAGCTTCACTGCCGCTAAGCTCGTTAAAATATAGCGACGGGTTTGCCCGAAGGGCAAATTATAGAACAAGCATATGTTATCCTCCTCAAGCTTGACAAAAATAAAGAGGTACTGGTCAGCAATGACTGGGGAAAAATTGGGAAGAAAACTTGAAGAAACTTTATTGGTAGCAAGTCGCTCTTGAACATGACACTTTCACTTCGCATCCGAGTCGGGTTGGGTTGTTCCATTCACTGGTCATATCATCATTGGTCCATCACACCATCCACATTTGGGGTTAATGCTACCAATCCATCATGTCAGTGTCACCGGTATGTTCAAGAGAAGTCGCTCAGATAATTCACTTGTGTCTCATCCACTGCAATACATTCACGCTCCATTCTTTCATGACCGCCACCCTGAACCGTGTATCATTAGATTGTTTCACCTCCAAAATCATTTACTCCGTTCCGTGTCGTACATGAGGGATTCATTAAGGCCCTCCTATGGCGGGTTGCTTCTTGTTGACATTAGCTCATTATCTAAGAAGTTGACTTAGGAACAACCCCTTCAGTACTTTGAAGCTTGCATGCCTCAATGGCAAGCTTCTCACTTCCGGCGACAGGTTTACATCAATGACCTTCAACTGAAATATTTTGAGTGGTGTTCGACGCCAAGTCCCTTATTCACACCACGCGAATTGTATTGTAGTACCTTGAGGGTCATCATCATTATCGGTGATTCCTATCACGCCTATTAACAGCTTACATCATTGATTGGTAATCAGACGATGTCTTTCCATGTTCGACTCCAGAACATCTTTCACATGGATCGACTTGTACTCCAAGTGAAGATTGAACAAGTTTGAAGACCTTGGATCTAGTTTCATCCATCCGGGCTGCGATATATTCAGGAAAATAAAGACATCAAATGTACATTGCTGTTGCACAGATGATCATCTGAATCAAAGGATGATGACTCTATTAGAATCATCAATCTCCCGCACAGACGGTTGTCTGTCTTATGTACATGAAAATGAATTTATAACGCTGAGCATGGGAATGTCCGCCTCAGCTAGATCATGAAAGATATTATGAAGATAATGTATTGTATTGTATCTTATTACAGGTCGCCTTCCAGCTTGAAAAAACTTCAGATCCTCATGATAAAGCATTTCACCTGACATCAAAGATTAACGACCTCTTGCTTTAGGGGGCAACTATTATAGACATTTTTGGGCACTACAACCCCAATCAAACATGTCCATAAACCAAGGGCTCCTAAGTCCCTAAAGGTGTTGTTCCATACCCTAAAAGAATAAGGTCAGCTGATTACATCATCTCCCAAAGTTCTCCATGAAAACCTGCTCAGAACTGGTCAAAACTGGACCATCTCACCTGCTCCATGGTCAAAGTGTGATGCATCCCACCTAATGCACATGGGAGGTGTGATGCATACTGAAAATACCTTCTATGGGGTGCGATGGGCGAGAGTGGACAAATGGCAGAGTCAATTTGCGAGGTGGATGATCATGGAATCTTCCAGAAACTTCTCCTGTGACACTTGCCTCTCTGAATTCGCCTAGGAATGAGTAAGAGATCATCAATCTCCAAGTGGAATCAAGAACTATCAGAGAGAGGGCACTAATCAGAATCCCAGAAGCTGACTCACCCCCTGCAATCATCTATATATGGATCCCTCTCCCAGAGATCCAGAGGCTGGAATTTTGTATCTTGTAAGGAAGTGTTGTTGGTTTCTTGTTGGAATATCATAGTGTTGGGTGATCTAAGCTTTTCATGAGGTGAAAGAAGGGATTTCATGCTGGAGGATGACGCTGGGTCAGAACAATTGGTTGTAATCCTCTTTGCTATTCTTGATTATTAATAAAGCTATTCAAGTTTTCCTCCACATTCTTGTATGTTTGATGATATATGCATTTGTGTGGTCAATATATATCTGGTCCTATATTGTTTATGATTGTAGATCTCTGTTCTTCGATAGTATTATGTTGCTTTGATTCCACAGGTGCTCTTTGAAGCTGGGTAGGCGAAGGAGAAGCGGCAAGGATCTGTCAGAAAGGAGAGGAATCAAGCAAGGATCCAAGCGCAAGACTGCAGTTGGTGTCCTTCATTCCACTCTTATCTACTTCTCATAAAGGAAAACGAAATTGGTTTTAGTTTGTTTGTTTTTAAGATAGCTACCAGTCTTAGTGGGACTAGCAGATCCGAGTGGACACTAGATTTCCCGATAACAATTCCGGAGGCAACATATCGCACAATAATTAATGCAATTCCTCTTTTGGAATTACAGGGGGGTTAGGCTTCGATAAATAGATGTCTAAACTTAAATATATAATAAAAGAGGAAATGTTGGCCATCCTCTTGCTCCATGAGACAAATATAGGGGAAGAAGAGACCCCTCAAAAGTTTTCAAAATTTTGGAAGAATTTTGACCTTAGAGTGATTGGATCACATGGGGATTCTAAGGGGCTCTAAATTTGGTCTACCTCTATTTTCAAGTTTATTGACTCACATTTGGTGCCTCATTTGTTAATGGTTCACTTGCTTCATCTCCCATCAAACAAGGAATTTATTGTTGTTAATGCATATTCACCCCCACCATGGGTGCCAATGTAGTCTTCCAACTGACAAGACTGCTCTCGGCAACTTGGCTGTCCACGTGGGGGGTCATGCATCAACCATAGCTTAGTTGTATGCTCCATTATATTCACTCATGCCTAGAGCATTTACCTTTAATGCAATCCAATACCATAGTGTTTGGTTTATGATCGTGTGTGATGATTATAAGGCCATTCGACCTCAGGGTGAATTGTGTTGGCCTAATGATCTACCATGCAAAGATAATATTCATTCATCTAGTTTCATGGAGAATCACAATATTCTTTAGGTTTCCTTTCGAGCCATGGTGTGGGATAATTGTAATCTTGATCCTCCTCGCAATTCTCTGGTAGCTAGGATCGATGCCTACAATTGGGATTTTGCTCTCTTCCTCTGCATGGATGTTGGGGTTGGACATCCATTAGTCGTGGGGAAACCTGTGACTAGTAGAATTTATTTGGTTGCACAGAGGCTCCAATTCGGCACTAAGGCTTACCTTTCAGACTATTGGCAATTGGCTAATCAGTGGAGTTACTACATTGGGAGGCATGCAGGGAATTTAAAGCAATTCTTTTGGGTTCTTAGCCTTGTCACATTAGTGAAGAGAATAAGCTTTGTGTCACTACTTCTGGGAGGTCATAGAGTTTTTAAGAAGGTAGCTCGTCTGTCACACTCAAAGCAGTGTAGAGGCTTGAGGCTCTAGGGTTTCGGGGAAGGAGTTCCTATTGTGTGTGATCATTGGACAGAGAAGGAGTACCTATTGCGCATAGTCGAGGTTGAGGCATGTCGAGGAAGGATCTCCCATTGTGTGTGTTCAATTGGCCGAGGAGGGGTCCTTGTTATGCGTGTATGTGGCTTGTGGCTCATGGCTTATAGATTGTGACTCTCTGTAGCTCATTTACAATCTCAAGTCTTCTAGGCTCATTCAAGTAATTGGTCATCCCTTATGTGGCTTCTCGTTCATTTACATAGGATAGTTTCATGTTAAGCACATTTACTACTAGTTTTGTGGCTCCAGGCCAAAGTTCTGGTTTCTATGTATCATTCTGCAAATCATTTTCACTATTTCTTATGGTGTGGATAGACATTTTAGTCAAACTCAGTGTATGTAATATCAAGACTTTAAAATGGTGGTTTTGGGTTGGTTTCCCTGCAGGGTGTCCCTTAACACCATGTAGAATTGTTTTTACTTATTTTTATCAGTAATTGAATGTTGATCCTTACACATAAAAAATGTATATGTGCCTATTCAATAGACATAAAAGTTCAATTATTGAGTGTCTCTCCTAGACCTCAGAGGCTCCACTTGAAATCAAGATTGTATTATGGCATGGGATTTTAATAAAACCTACCATCCTTGGGGAAAAAAGGGAGGATCCCATGTTCGATATTAGTTTCAAGAAATTTTAGAGGGTCTCATTAGTTAGATAGATCTAATAGTTATCAAGGTTAACAAATTTACACGGAATAATGGTAGACTTGGCCTAGGGAATATTGTAGCCACCTAGGAAGACTTTTAGTTTCATGTTCCTTTTTATGTAAGGACTTTCAGATCTCCTCTAATATTCTTCCCTGGGCGAGTTCAAATCATTGACCAATTTCTCTTCTAGTATTGCAAACAATAGACTATGGGTCGTTTCCCTTCCGCTTCTCTCCTCTCTGGATCTAAAGGGAATATTTCTTGGATTTGGTAATGGAAATGTGGAGTAGGTAGGAAATTGGTTCTCTCATTACCTTTTGGGGAAAAAAGATCCAAAGTTAGTCAATAAGAACACAATAAAAAAAATAATGAACAAAGGAGGCCAAAATAAACATGCATAAATCAAATCTTGCAGAATCTAAAAGGAAAATAGAGCAGGGATCGATTACAAAGGAGCTTCTGCAATACAAGCACTCAAAATTCGAGTCCTTCCATAATGTGCTAAGATTAGAAGAGGAAGAATGACACCTTAAATCTTGCAGCTTATGGCGGCTAACTAGCGATCACAACACTAAGTTCTTCCATAACTAAGCTAAGGAATTGGTTTGGAGGAACAATATTAAATTTGTTAGCATGGATGGAGTGTAGATCAATTACTTTAAGGGGATCCAAAGGGCAGTTGTCGATTACTTCAATTTCTTTTACTTTTCCCAACCTATAACAAATTCAGATATCGTTTAGTACATGCTAGATAAAATCTAAAATTGGTGCCTGAAGATGGCAATTTAGACCTGCTGTGAAGCATTAAAAAAGAAGAAATATGAAAAATGGAATTTTCTCAAAGCCTGAACAAAGCTCTAGTTCCATATGGATTTTTATCCCACTTTTATTAGGCATATTGGGATGTTATTAATTTTCATCTTATTTTTCTAGTGGATTACATCTTCAAGCATGATCGTATAGGAGGAGGGATTAATTCGTCCTTTTTTGTCTTCATTCCGAAAAAATTCAATATGGCCTCATTCCCAAGATATCGGCTAATCTCTTTATGCAATATTTCATATAAGATTATTTCTAAAATTTTATCATAGCACATAAAACCTTTCCTTGCCAATATCATCTTTAAGAATCAAGGGGGATTCATGGGCCAAAGGCACATAATAGCTAATATCATCTTAGTCAAGAAGCAATACATTTGATCAATGTAGGAAGGATATATTATGTTCATCAAAATTGATATGGAAAATTCATTTGACAGTGTCACTTGGGACCTTTTATTAAAATTTCTATCTCAATTTGTCTTTAATGGGAAATTTATAAAATGGATGCAGGTTTGTGTCTCCTCTACTTTGATCTCCCCCTTGGTGAATGGCCACTCCTCAATATTTTGTGAAGCCTCAATAGGGCTCCATCAAGGGTGCCCCTTGTCACCCTTCCTCTAAATCTTGATGGCATATTCATTAAGTAGGTGTCTTGAATATGAACAAAGAAATGTCAAGCTTCCATGTATAAGATATGTCTCAGGAATCAAGAGTATAAATCACTTTGAATTTGCATATGATACCTTCTTTTTGGGAGAAGCCTAATTAATTATTGCAAAGTGCTTCAAGCAGATTCCAAATCAATATCTATTCGCTTCTAGAGGTCTTATTAATCATAGAAAATCACAGATCTATTCTTGGAATATTATCCCCCTTCTTCATAAATGTTTGGTTCTTATTCATTGGTTCCATCCTACAACCTCTTAGAAATATTTTATATGTTTAGGGTTTATGATCCATTTAAAATCCCATTCTTCACAATCATGGTTAGGAATTGTTGTGAAATTCAATTCCAAGCTACAACAATGGGGACTGATTCGGTTGAAATTTGTTGTGAACCAAGTTCTTATTAAAGTGGTATTATCAATATTTCCTTTTTACCAGTTCATAGTTCTCCTACTGCCAACTAGGATTATTTGTGAACTAGTTAAAATTATGAGGAAATTTTTATGGGAGGGTGGTAAGCAGAGCCACAAAAAGTTTCATCTCATCAAAGTGGCTTGGGTATCTGTGACATGTCAATTTGTCTCCATGACACTTGATCAGTTTATGGGTCTTTTTACCATCACAAACACATTTGATTGAACTGTCTTAGAAGTAAAACAACTAAAAAATCTTGAAGAAGATGAGAAATTTGGGAATGATAGTTGTCACACCTTGTCAAGTTTCGCCTATGTTGATTTTCATAGCTTTTCCCATGCATTCACATGAATCAACTATGAGAACAGTGTAGAGATACACTCTTTCTGCCACTATCAACCGTGCAGGTGAATTCAAGAAAGTAAACATAAAAAGTACTTTCGAGAAACACAGTTGGTCGAATATTTCCCAATTGAAAGCTTATAGGTGATGATTATTCGAAATATAACCCTCAAATGATGCATCTCTATCCCTTTCCTCATGGAAAACTAATCTCTCAATTAGGGGATCTCACCCTCCTCTTTTGGATCTGAAACTTCTTCATCTTGGCCTATAAAATTACTAGAGGGTTAGAGGAGGTCAGAAATCAGAGAATGTAAGCTTATGCTACCAATTTTAGATTGGAAAGCTTGTCATCTAAGGAGGAGATTGAATGCATTTGGGAGGAACCTCACGACATCAAGGTGAAGGTTGTCCTTCTACTTGTGATATCCTTATTTTGTTCTATCAAATACACCAATTGACCTTAAATTTTTTGCTTATTTGTGATCAAACTCATATTGAATTGCAAATTAAACATAAGTAATGTCCATAAAATTAAACACAAGTGCATACCTAGTTCTCCCGTCTGATGTCGATCCATGGTTGATGTTGCTCCCAATCCTTTTCATTCATTACCAAACTAATTGATTCCTCCATGCCCATTTTGGATAAACCTATCTGGTCCCCAAACCTAGAGGAATTAGAGATTGAGACCTTCTTCCCCACATAACCAAAACTCCAAGAATAGTGCTCAAGTTTCCAAATTTTTAGTTGAAGATCGAGCCTGAGGCTCATCCCTCAATTTGTACCATTCCTCCTTCTTCGTAACCTCTATTTCCTTTCATCTCCTTTCATCCACTAGAAAAAGAACAATGAACACCCCCCCCCCCCCCCCCCCCTTCTTTGCCTTGTCACCTCCTTTTTATAAGAGAGGTTATCTCCTCTACAAGTAATCTCCTCACTTCCTCATCAAATCCATTCATTTAGTTAGTCACTTGAAATCATGATGTACGATCTTTATGACTCTAACAGTCGCCCACCCTTCTATTTTAATATACTTATAAGCATTAATTGATCACCCTTTGGTGTTTTTAAATTATATATAACCATTAAATGATCGCCCTTTGGGATGTTTAAATTATTTATAAACATTAAATATATATGATTGATTTTATTCGGTCCCCCAATTTCATTTTGAAATTATTTTATTAGTTAATTCTTTTAAATGGGTTTAATTAACCAAAATTTTGATTGAAATAATTTTATTATTTAGCTTTATTAATCAATGTATTATTAAACAGGTTTACTAATTGATGAGTTTATTAATTGTAATTTTAGCTTTAGTATATCCCTTAAATTTCATTATTGAATTTTATACTTAATATGTTTGTTTCCTTCTTGATAGTTAGGTGTTTAATTAGTACTTTTAATAATTAATTAATTTATCCTATACTTAGACATTTGTTATAGCCAATTAGTATATATATTAGTGCAATGCATGTGATATATGCATATGTAGCTATTATATGCATGCTAATAATCATATTCCTCCCACAATTCGAGGTGGGTGATTACACAAACTGTGATTTGAATGTATAAATTTATGCCTAACTTATATAAAGGTGTGATAACATATACAATGTCAAACATGTTGGCTCCTAGCTGATAACTGAAGTGTATTTCTAAGTCAAATATAGTATATGAACAAGCATAACTTATTCTGATTTTCTTAGGGTATATAAGGCCATGGGACTAATGAGGTGGCTTCTTTGGCATCCTTGTTTGATCTGTTGTACTTCATATGACTCTTCACCAGTTGGAGTTTAGCATAATTTCTTGGTGCATCTATGTTTTTTTTTCTCTAGATAATTGTATGTGTTTTATAGATAGACAATGATGAAGTATTACGTTGATAGATTAGAATAGTAACCACTTGCAGTTTCAATGCATGCATCTTGAGTGAGAATTAGGCATCATATTGCAATTGGATTGCAGAAATGGTTTTTGATATTATTTTTTCTTGAGATATGAGTAAAGCTACTAACGTTTGAAACCCTTTCCCACCATCATAGCATCATGCACAAAGGGGCAGTGTGGAGGACGCATAATGAAAAATTCCTCTACACTCTATAGTTCCTTGATCCCTATGGATCCATTGTGACTTTAAGGTAAGGAAATATGGCTCAATACCACTTTGGGTGTCACCTTGTATAAATTCGATACACTTTGTACATGGGTGTACCACTGACAATGGTATTTGATCCTTATTTGTGTGAAGGTGTGGAGAAAGGTGCTTTCATTATGTGGAGGAAGCTTCCTCTGCACTCCACATAATGTAGTCATTATTCACTTTATATGGCCCTTGTATCCACGATTAACTTTCCTATTGGTCTATTACTCTCCTCATTATATTCCTCTTGGAAGCAATAACATTTTGTTGGGATAAATCTAGTATTATTCTAATTTGTGCTTTTCTAGAAAATATAAAATGTGCTCCTTCTGAATCCTCATTATAGTCCTCTTGGAATCAATAACATTTTTTCATAATACATCTAGTATTATTCTAATTTGTGATTTTCCAGAAAATGCGAAATGTGCTCCTTCTCTCGTTTAGCTAAGTTTTTTGTATCTCATCTCATGGATTCTCGTAGCAAGTCTAATTTAGTAAAGTTTATGATGTCGTTAACTTCGAATAGATATATATCTTTTGAACAATTAAAGCATGTCATCAACCCTTAGTTTAAAAAAACACACACATGAGCCCAAGTTGTAATAATGGTAATGCAAATTAATTGAAATAGTGGTGCCAACATAAAGCATGTACAATCAATCTCTCTCAATTAAAAAATCGAAAAATCATATAAATTATTTTTTTATTATGTGAAGTTGTAACCAAAAAAGTTGGCTATCGAAATGAAACATTGGAGCCATAGTCCAATCTCATTTCATGATCTCAAATATATTATGAATGAACTGACATGGATGGGCCTAATTGTTTAGCCAAAATGCGTCGTAAAAGTTGCCTAAATCATCTCATTGTCGGCCAATTCATCACTGATATGCTTGTGGATGCAACCATTATAAAACCCTCCCCGATAAAAGTTATTTTGGTCTTATTTGTATAGTTTAAGGGCATAATTGAGAGACCCAACAATAAAGACCAAAAATAAGAATATATTTTTTTATCTTTCACCCCAACAAAGTTGTCAAGTGTGGTCTGCGAAAGTAAAGAAAAATGGTCCTCAAAGCTCATTCACACCTATCATGCTTGCATCATAACTCATCGTTATAACTCATTAGACCTTTTAGCACAATTTAAAAAATATGTATATAAACATCTAATCTAAGTCAACATGTCTGATATTCCCTCTCATTTAAAGATCATGGTGCAAAGTGATCACACATTTTCATACAATTCAAGTTATATTGACGGTGAGTGCGAAGAAGTGCAGAGAAGCACCTCTGCAACTCCACACGAGAAATGGGATCTTCTCCCCATCATGAACGGAAATATATTTCCATTCATATTTGAGATCTCTTATCAAATTCAAACAATAAGTAGGAAGAATATCACAATATTTTTTCCTTTAATAATTCAATGAGAGAGCATCGTAAGGGTGCCAAATGCATTGTTCCTTTTTCAACAAAATATTGATTTACCAAATTTGTCAAAGGTTGATGAATTCATTTGGCAGTGTGGACGTGCAGAGGAAGCACAATGAAAGCTTCCTATGCACCTCCTCATTTCTCACGATGGCTCTAGATTTTTTATTTTAATTTTAATTACGCTTTTCCACCATTATTTACCATCACTAGCACTTGCATACTCCACACAATGAAAAATTCCTTTGTATATTTCTTCACCCCCCCCACACACAACCCCTCACTTACGTAAGTGACCTACAACACCATCAATTTTGGCATCGTTAGGTAGAGCACTAGCAGTGTGAGGCACAATAGTGTTAGTATCAAAGCACTCACTAAAGGATTGGTAACTCACAAAATTAGCCTTTTTTATTTTAAAAATATTTGTTAGGAACTAACAAATACCAAAAATAAAACACCCTCCATGAGGGGAATTATGTCACACGAAGGCTTGCTCATCCAATGGAAAATTAGAAATAATATTTTTATAAATTAGAAAATTATTTTTGAATTTATGAAAAAATAGGAATATTCAACATTTTCCAGAAACTTTGGTTAAAGTTACAAAAGCTAAAAAAAATAATTGAAATTCAACAGACGCATCAAAGCTCGCTCATCCAATGGAAAATTAAAAATAATACTTTTATAAATCAGAAAATTATTTTTGAATTTATGCAAAAATAAGAATATTCAACATTTTCTAGAAAACTTTGGTTAAAGTTACAAAAACTCAAAAAAATAATTGAAATTCAACAGAATTTGACAATGAGGTGAGTGTTATAGTCATTGGTGAGGCAAGGACTAATAATGAAATATATTTTATCAAGAAATGAATAATATCCATCCTATTGTGATATTAATATAAATTAATTTAATATAATGTTTGAAAATATGTATAAAAAAAAAGTAATTTCATCATATATTTATATATTAATTTTTTTTTGTAATTTTATTTATTTATTTTCTTTTTATGCAATTTGACCGAGTTAAAATGTTTACATGACATTACGTTACAACATCTCTTCCATAGGATGGTGCGCCTCTCAACACAATTAAAGTTAAATTATACATTAAATCCAGGCATGCTCATATTTTAACTATTTAATTATGTTAAGAAAATGTGTATAATCTATACTTTCTAAAGTTGAATTCATAATTTTTCATGAGGCGTAGATGTTGCAAGGAATTCTGTTAAGGCACTCCATGGTGAAAAGGTCACTCGTTCGAAACCGCGTGGGAAAAATCCACCCATGCTAAGGGTTGGTGCGGCCAAGGCTGATTGCAATCCTTGAGTGATTCTAATAGCTCAGATGCCCTTCGTCATGGTTACTCAAGCCACATGGTAGGCATGTCAATCATCTCAAGACTCACATTACGTAATAAAAAAATTTACAAGAAAAATTTAATTTAGAAGTAATACAAAACACATATTCTTACCCATTAAACCTAAATATACATATAAATTAGCTTAGATCCATCTGAACTTGAGATCAAGCATTGAGAGGGATCAAATATCTGAAGGTCTAAAACATTCCTCAATTTTTTCACTCAAAAAAATATTTGCATCTCGAGAGATTTGATCTCTCTCGGTGTTTGATATATTTGGAGTTAAGATGGATCTAGGCTGGTTATATATATTTAGGTTTAATCTGTAAATATATTAAGATGGATCTAGGTTGGTTATATATATTTAGGTTTAATGGGTAAGAATATTTATTTTTTATTACAATTTACGTTTAAAAGGTAAGAATATTTGTTTTTTATTCATTTATATATTCAAATTTAGGTTTAATAGGTAAGAATATCTTTTTTTTAATAAATTATAGATTCAAATTTAGAAAGTATAGAATATGCACATTTTTTAACACTAGCCTAGATTCAACTTAACTCTTAACCTATCAAGATCTAAGAGGGATCAAATCTTTGGAGGTGTAAAAATTTCCTCAAGTTTTGTACTCAAAATGAGGTTTACACCTCTAGAGATTTGATCCCTCTAGCTAGTTATAAATTTGGATTTAAGATGATGTACACTAATTTCGTTGAGAGGTGTTTTACAACCCAGTATGAGGGAGATGTTGTCATGTAATGTTACATTTAAAAATAATAAAATAATACTTACAATAACAAATTAGAAAGAAAAAAAGTAATAACTCAATGTCACTCACAAATACTTCAATTCCCACCTTCATTTACATCCACTTTATATAGATATAAAGTAATTAAAAGTAAAAAGAAAAAAATATTGTTTACTTTGTAATATTAAAGAGATATGTAATTCTTTCACTATTTAATATGAAGTTTACAAAGGCCATGTAAAAACAATATAATTGATATTACATGATATGTAATCCATTTTATGTTTAGTTTGCATGTAATAGTTAAAATAAAAATATACTAATAACAAAAAAAATATAAATAAAATATTTTAATGTTCATATTAAATAACATAGTTCTATATCAAGTTTATATAAATAAAAACAAAGTAATTTAAATTAAAAAATGTATGTTTTCACACTTCATTATAAGGAATATGTATAATTTATTGCAAACTCATATATAACATTTATAAAATATTTGTGGTTATTAATTGGTTTAATGAAAATTATGTATGTCACATGCACACACTCAAGCCCATCCTTGAGGAAGTTTTAATTATAAAAAGGAATTTTGATCACATCACATGTCAACATAATTATAGGGAGAGAAACACAATATCTCATGAGCTTTCTAAGGCGGGCAGGAAACAAGCTTGGGGTAGATGACAGATCACAGAGCAGGTTGAACATTATGAGTATTACCACAAACCATTTATAGATGGTATTGATAATTATGGAGCTCATTGAACATTATGAGTATTTTGTCTCTATATATTTGGTTGTTTAAAAAGCCCTAAAAATCAGCAGTTTTGATGTTTTTGGTATTGTGCTATGACTAGATCATATACTTTTAGGCTTGTACTTCTGCTGTGATTATTTATGTAGTATTCCTTTTGATATGTTTTCTTAGCATATTTAGCATGTACTTTTAATATTCTTAATGGAAATTATGATTTTTACTTGGGAAAAAACATTTAAAAAAGATTAATAATTATTGAATTAAGTCTTTTGTGATTCATATGAGTTTTGAAGATAATTTTTTCGGCAATAATCACATCAAAATTCATTTGTCGACGCGTTTCGAACCAACAAGTGTGGTTCATCGTCAGGACAACATGAAGAAACAGATCATGATATTGAGTTATTCAAATGTCTAGAAAGAAACAGCTAGAAAAAACCAACTATATTTGACTAACAGATATGTTTCCATTTGATTGGACCAAAAATGACTACATTTAAATGGACCAAAGAAATAAGGATAAATAATTATTAATTAACAATTATTTAGTTAAATCATTAATAAAATATATAAAATTATTAATGTATTAGGGTAACTAACTAATTATATATGTATTATATATTACATTAGGTTTATTATAAGTACCGAGTTTTATTAAGTAAGAACTAATAGACCAAACATAAATATTATAATTCATTTTATTATATATTTATGAATTAGTTTACTTATAAAACTTAAATAAACGTGTTTGTAATTAAAATAAATAAAAACGAGGATACTATAAATACTATAATTTTTATATAAGTATATATATTATTTAACCCTTTGTTTATGTAATGAACTAAACAAATATGCTAATAAATACCTAAAGACCTTCTTTACTTTGTCTTCATGAAAATTTATTATAATTACTATGTCTTCGCTTTTTATCTATTAAATTTTTAAACTTAAATTAATGCTATGATAGGAATTAATAATATTATTATTATTATATAATTATCTATATATATATATATACATGTCTATATATATATATATATATATATATCATGTCTATATATATATAGATTTAAGAATAACAAAAGAAAAAAAAATCACTAAAATAGAAAAGAAAGCAACGAGGAAATCAGAATAATTGAAGGGACGAGAGGATGAAATCAAAAAAAGAAAGAAAGAAAAACAGAGGGGTCTTAAGAATAAAGGGCGGGAATCCAACAACTGCTGATTTTCCATCCATCATCTCTGTTGAGATTACTTGGCCTCCTTTCAATTTCAGTGGCCTCCCTAAACTTCCGGTGATGAAACGAAGCAATCCTAGCAATGACCCGTTGCATGCTCATGAATCATCTGATTGATAGAGCACCCAGTTTCACCAACGTAGGGGGTCCCACAAGAACAAAGAATAACATAAACATCTTTCATATCCTTGGGGTCAACAGGGTCTTTCACAGATCTTAAGGAGATCTGAATGGTGCTAAGGGGTCTAAAGGTCGAGGGAACATTGTGCTTCCTTAGGATTCTTGCAATCTTGTCAGTGGTGCCCTGGATGAAAGGGAGATGCACCCCTGAGACATGATATATAGGGTCCTTCTTAACCTTGCGACCTCTACTTTCTTTTAGGAAAGCTTTAAGTTCTTGGTGCCTACTATATCCAGTATTAACAAAAGAATTAAGGAGATGGGCTTTCTCATTATAAAGATGGTCTTCATGAGAGATTCTCATTGCATTAGTAGCTAGCGTGTTGAGGACACCCAACTTATGAGCCGGGAAATGATGAGACTTGGCATGAAGATACTATAAATAAATTCTATCCAGAGAATTTTTATTCCATTAATAAGTTCTTTAACAATATTTGTAATTCATTCATTTTTTGATATGGAATTTAGATATAACATTTTAAATATGAATAACAATAATTATATATATAACCTTTTAAAAAATATTTATAATAAAATTAAGAATTTTGAAGATATATGTTGTCTATTTCCAAATATGAGTAAGACATGTATTGACATTTTAATGTATGATGTGAATCATAAATAAAATATTTCAATCTCAATTATGTATATACTATATAAAACAAAAGAAATATATATATATATATATATATATATATATATATATATATATATATATATATATATATATATATATATATATATATATATATATATATATATAGATATATATTTCATTAAGAAGATTCGTAATTCATTATTTTTTAATATACAGTTGACATATAACATTATAGGTGTGTGTAAAACCGTCCGGTCCCAGGGCTTTGTCTAAGAAGGAGTTCTTTAAAATGATTCAGAAGTCCCAAGAGTGTCAGCAAATTGGAGGCTGCACAAATTTAACTTTTCTCGCCCTCATCCCTAAAGAAAAAGGTGCAAACTCTTTTAATAGATTTCGCCCAATCTCCTTATGTAACATTGGGTACAAAGTGATAACCAAGGTGATAGCAAACAGGTTGAGGAAAACTCTCCCCAAAATCATCCCGAAGAATTAAGGTGGATTTATTCATGGCAGACAGCTAGTGGATAACTTCGTCCTGGTCCAAGAGGCGATTCATTCCAGTCTTCGTCAAAAAGAAAAAGGTATCGTCATTAAACTAGATTTAGAAAATGCATTTGATTGTGTAAGACATAGCTTTTTGTTTGATGTTCTGCACAAGCTGGGTTTTGGTCAAAATTTTATCAAGTGGATCATAGCTTGTATATCGGAACCCTGGATTGCTCCCTTGGTGAACGACAGGGCTGCTGAATTCTTCAAAGCTTCTAGAGGGCTGAGGCAGGGGTGTCCCCTCTCACCCCTCCTCTTTGTGCTGCAGGCATCTATCCTCAGCTTTTATTTAGATAAGAAATAACAAGAACAAAATATAGTTGGCCTGTGCACAGTAAGAGGGGTTAAGAATATCAATCACGCTCTTTTCGCGAATGATACCTTGCTGTTGGGGGCTACAACTCCTCTTTCAACAATCAAATTTAAAGAAGTGTTGGAAGACTACTGTAAAGTTTCGGGCAGTGAATTAAATAAGGGCAAATGCCATATCTACTACTAGAATATATCTGCTTCATCCGCAAACTCCATTGCCATATGTCTAGGCTTTGCAACCTCTTCATCTTGGACCTCTTTTAAATACCTTGGGTTGCCCATCTTTCATAAGAGGGCCTTGAGCAAAGACTGGTATCCTCAGATAGAAAAATTCAAAGAAAAAATGCAGGCCTGGGGATCCTCCTAGCTCAACATTGCGAGAAAATCAATGCTCATCAAATCCGTGCTTAGCAACCTACTGTTATTTCAATTCTCTGTTCTCTTGGCTCCTGTGGGAATCATTAAGAAGATGGAGGAGCTAATCAGAAAATATTTTCTGGAAAGGAGGCAAACAAAACAAGAAGAGGATTCCTCTAGTCAATTGGGAAATTGTCACCAGACCGCTTCAGGAGGGATGGCTGAATTTCAAAGACCTCTGTGCTCAAAACTTAGCCATGGGAGCCAAATTGATTTGGAAAATCATAGCTCCAAAGCCAGGTTGGGTTCAATTAGCATTGTGGAGAAAATATTTCAGAGGACAGAGACTCTGATGCCTAGAGCAGCCCAAAACTCATCTCAGAACCCCATTCAGCATGCTTAGCAACAAAATTGGCCCACTGATAAGAAATCACTCCTTTTGGATACCGGGAAACGGAAAACTCATCAATTTGTGGGATGATAGTATAATGAATAGGCCCCCGCTGATAGATTCGGGCTCCATGACCAAGCTGAAGGGATGGATGGCTGAAGAAAACATCAAAATGTTATGGGACCTTTTGAATTGGAGTGGTGACTATTGGACGGGTTGGAAACAACTCCCAGTTCCACCCACTTTACAAATAGATTTTGCGCACAAAGGAAAGATGTGAGAGGTTGGGGTCCAAAACAAGTTGGCTACACGGTGGCTTAGGGCTACACCAAGTGCTTGGATGGCCTCACGTGCCTCCCGATCTTGCCCCCTGGGTTGGCATTTGGAATTTCCCTTCAATACCAAAAGTTGATCACTTCTACTGGCTACTTTTCCACCAAAAAATTCTAACAGATGACAGGTTATAGAAAAGGGGCATTTTTGGACCATCAAGATGCATGCTATGCAAGGAAAGTTCAGAATCCGCCCTTCATCTCACTCTAGAGTGCAAATTCGTAGGTTTCATCTGGCATGAGCTTCTTGGTTCATAGAATTATATGTTCACCTTCCCCCGCTCAGTCCCGGACCTGTTTACAGGATGGATGGCCAGATATCGAGGCCCAAATCCAAAAAACAAAATCGTCAAGGCAACTTGGACTACTCTACCTAAACTCATCAGCTGGCAAATCTAGTTGGAAAGGAATAGAAGGATTTTCAGAAACAAGGAACAGGACTTCAGACTAGTTGCAAATATAGTGAAAGGTCAGTTAATTGAGTGGCTGAGAGACAAAAGTGATGATTCAAACCTAAGCCAGCAAGATATTGAGTTTGGAGCTGCTCTCAATTTCAAATTTCAAAAATCGAAAATCTCACCTACATCTCTAAAAGACTGGCAAATCAAGAAAAACAAAGAAGAATTTCAATATTGGATGTCCAAGCTAACAATTCCTTCTCTCTTCTTTGACGGGGCAGCCAAGGGAAATCCAGGAATTTCTGGCGCAGGAGGGCTCATTATAAACCCAGAAGAAACTTCTATACATAGATTTGCTTGGGGACTGTGCCACTCCTCAAGCATACAAACTGAAGCGATGGCCCTTCTTCAATGAATCAAACTTCTCAAAGAGCTGGGACACAAGGAGGCAAATGTTTCTGGTGATTCCCAGGTCATCATAAAAGCAGTGGCGACCAACACTAATCCAGCATATCTGTGGCTTGCAAGGATAATTACAAGGATGAAAGACATGACAAAGCTCCTGATATTGAATTTATTTCATGTCCTGAGAGAAAATAACAAAGAAGCAGACATAGAGGCAAACAAGGCAGTCCAGCTAGCTGCCAGAACTATTCTCAGAGACAATGAAACCTCTTGGGATCCAATCCCCTAAAGATCCATGTTTTACTGCATTTTATTGAAACAGTTTGTATGCATTCATAAGCTCGGGAAATCAACAGCGAAAGTTCATATTATAAAATGTAAAAAGAGGTGACTCATAAGCGTATATGCTAAGTTCCTCTTGCTGGAGAGATGCTTAGAAATTAGCCTCACTACTTGTAATCGAAATTTTGGCTCTTTGCCAAATATTTAATGACATCCCATAACCGTTTCTGTAAAAATAAAAAACATTATATGTGTGTGTGGAAAATAAATAAGCATGTAATATTTAAAAAGTATTTATAACAAAAATAATATTATATATAGAGAGTGTTTTATGGATATATATTTTGTACTTTCAAATATAGTGACAACAATTATTAACATTTTAATGTGTAATGTGTGAATAATCCATAAATATTTCAATGTATACTATCTATATACTATAAAATACAAAACAAAATAAAAATATATATTTTACTAGGTTAAAATATATATATATATGGGAATTTGGTATTCTTGACAAATTCATAGAGAACCGCCTCACCACAAAAGGCAAAACAACGAACAGGAGTGATGCTCCTGAGGATCTGTTGGAAGCTCTGCTGGAAATGAGAAGCGATTATTTTACTCTCGTCGACATCAGAGTCTACTTAACTATAATCATTTCCATTCTCCATTGTTGGTATCATACAATAAGGCTATTGACGTATTTAATGATAGATGGTGTCTTATTCTAAAGTATCGGAGTTTACTAGTGAATTCATACTCCCAAAGTAATTCTCTTATGGTCAATTGCTTGATGTAGGACATATTTAGGGCAACAAGTGACACTACTATGAACACCATGGAGTGGATGATGGCAGAACTCATATTGAATCCTCAAAATTTGTGAAGAAGATCAACAACATTCCAAAGGTGGACGTTCACACCTCAATCTAAATCAATGACCCTTAAGCTTGCAGATAGGAGGATTATTTGTCATTTTATGGGCTTATGACCCTCTTTGAGATCCCTGCGGGCATGGATCGATGAGAACTAGATACCCAAGATTAAAAATAAGGTTTCAATGTCATTTTGTTGACAATCAATTTACACCTTCCTGTCTGAAGGAAAAGCAAATTTGGATCTCATCTTTAGGAATAACCCCTACTTCATGGGGGGCCCAAGGGTTATATCTAAATCATTGGAGTCCAGATTTTAATCCTGAATGTGATGTTCCAACAGAAGTCTCAGTATGGGTTAAACTTCTCTTCTTCCTACTACATTGTTGGAATGAGGAAACTTTTAGGAGTATAGAAAATATTCTTAGCAAATACATTGACCGAGATAAGCCACAAGAAGGGTTGTAAACTTGCACCAGTATCAGTGTGGTGGTGGAGCTAGACAAGTGTTTACTAATAGTAATAAATATAAACCTAGATAATTGATCTCATATACAAGAAGTTGATTGCAATCAAATTCCATTTAAATGCAAGTTTTTACATGAATATATCCATTTCACACGTGATTGTAATAATAAGGCAAAAGAGAAGCTAAAGTAGAGTAATGATGGATAATAATGGCAACAATATAATAGGAGAAGAGGCCTCGCAAGGATGAACAACCAGGCTCCTCCTTAAGCAACTACAAGGCAGAAAGGGAAAGGGCCCATGTATCAAAAAAAGTAAGGGTCAATGCCTAGAGAGGGAACCTCTACTATTAATAATAATAGATCCCTAGATCCAAACAATAGCTTGAATATCTTGAAACATTTTCTAGAAAAATGGGAAATTCTAACTACTAAAATGATGATGGGGAAGGCCCCAAGCCCCATTAAGCCCTCTTCACTTGTAGTGACAGAAGGGATGCTCCCTTAAAGTAAGCCTCCGTGGGGACTCAAGCGGAGGATATAGATTCATAAGAAGAATAATTCCACTCACCCAAGGCCCTCGAAACTCGAGTTTCAGGGTTACCAACAAGATTTGTAGATGAAAAATTGGATGCGAACAGGGAAAAGGAAATAAATCATTTGCAAAGAAAATTACGGAGGAAGACAAATCGATAGCTACGGAAAGAAAAAACTTTATAAGAAAAACAAAGGAAATGAGTACTCAAACAATAATCGATCCATCCAAAATGTTGAGTATAAACATCAATAAAAACATCCATGGCCTCCATTCTGGAGGCAACAAATGGCACAATAAATAATGAAATTCCTCTTTTGGAATTGCAGGGGGTTAGGCTCCGATAAATAGATGTATAAATTTAAATCTATAATAAAAAGGAAATGTTGGCCATCCTCTTGCTCCATGAGACAAATATGGGGGAACAAGAGATCCTCCAAAAGTTTTCAAAGTTTTGGAAGAATTCTGAGCTTAGAGTGATTAGATCAAATGGGGCTTCTAGGGGGCTCTAAATTTGGTCTACCTCTATTTTCAAGTTGATCGACTCAAATTTGGTGCCTCATTTGTTGATGGTTCACTTGCTTCATCTCCCATCAAATAAGGAATTTATTGTTGTTAATGTATATGTGCATATTCACCCCCACCGTGGGTGCCAATGTAGTGTTCCAATTGACAAGACTACTCTCGGGACTTGGCTCTCCACGTGGGGGGTCATGCATCAACCATAGCTTAGTTTTATGCTCCATTAAATTCAGTCATGCCTAGAGCCTTTACCGTTAATGCAATCCAATACCATAGTGTTTGGTTTATGATCGTGTGTGATGATTATAAGGCCATTCGACCTTAGGGTGAATTGTGTTGGCCTATTGCTCCACCGTGCAAAGATAGTATTCATTCATCGGGTTTCATGGAGAATCACAATATTCTTTAGGTTTCCATTTGACCCATGCTGTGGGATAATTGCAATGTTGATCCTCCTCGCAATTCTCTGGCAGCTAGGATCGATGCCTACAATTGGGATTTTTCTCTCTTAATATGCATGTCTGTTGGGGTTGGACGTCCATTAGTCTTGGGGTAATTTGTGACCTGTAGAATTTATTTGGTTGCAAATAGGCTCCAATTCAACGCTAAGGCTTGGCTTTCAGACTATTGGAAATTGACTAATCGATGGAGTTATTACATTGGGAGGCATGCAGGGAATTTGAAGCAATTCCTTCGAGTTCTTAGTCTTGTCATGTTAGTGAAGAGCATAAGCTTTGTGTCACTACTTTTGGGCGGTCATACAGTTTGTAAGAAGATAGCTCATCCGTCACACTCAGAGCAGTGGAGAGGCTCGATGCTCTAGGGTGTCAGGGAAGGAGTTCCTGTTGTGTGTGATCATAGGACAAAGAAGGAGTACTTATTGTGCATAGTTAAGGCTGAGGCATGTCAAGGAAGGAACTCCCACTGTGTGTGCTCAATGGGCTGAGCAGGGGTCCTTGTTATGCATGTTTGTGGCTTGTGACTTGTAGCTCATGGCCCATAACTTATAGATTGTGACTCTCCGCAACTCATTTATAGTCTCAAGTCTTCCAGGCTCATTCAAGTAATTGGCCATCCCTTATGTGGCTTCTAGTTCATTTACATAGGATAGTTTCATGTTAAACACATTTACTACTAGTTTTGTGGCTCCAGGCCAAAGTTCTAGTTTCTATGTATCATTCTGCAAATAATTTTCACTCTTGCTTATGGTGTTGACAAAAATTTTAGTCAAACTCAATATATGTAATATCAAGACTTTAAAATGGTGGTTTTGAGTTGGTTTCCCTGTAGGGCGTCCCTTAACACCATGTAGAATTTTTTTTACTTATTTTTATCAGTAATTGAATGTCGATCCTTACACATAAAAATGTATATGTGCCTATTCAATAGACATAAAAGTTCAATTATTTAGTGTCTCTCCTAGACCTTAGAGGCTCCACTTGAAATCAATATTGTATTATGGCATGGGATTTTAATAAAACCTACCATCCTTGCGGAAAAATATGGAGGATCCCATGTTCGAGATTAGTTTCAAGAAATTTTAGAGGATCTCATTACTTATATAGATCTAATAGTTATCAAGGTTAACAAATTTACATGGAATAATGGTAGACTTAGCCTAGGGAATATTGTAGCCCACCTAGGAAGACTTTTAGTTTCATGTTCCTTTTTATCTCAAGACTTTCAGATCTCCTCTAATATTCTTCCTTGGGTGAGTTCAAATCATCGACCAATTTCTCTTCAAGTATTACAAACAGTAAACTATGGGTTGTTTCCCTTACGATTCTCTCCTCTTTGGATCTAAAGGGAATATTTCTCGGATTTGGTAATGGAAACATGGAGTAGGTGGGAAATTGGTTCTATAATTACCTTTTGGGGAAAAAAAGATCTAAAGTTAGTCATTAAGCACACAATAAAAAAATAATAATGAAGAAAGGAGGCCAAAATAAACATGCATAAATCAAATCTGGCAGAATCTAAAAGGAAAATAAAGAAAGGATCCATTACAAAGGAGCTTCCGCAATACAAGCACGCAAAATTCGAGGCCTTCCATCGTGTGCTAAGATTAGAAGAGGAAGAATGGTGCCTTAAGTCTTGTAGCTTATGGCTGCTAACTAGCGATCACAACACTAAGTTCTTCCATAACCAAGCTAAGGAATTGGTTTGGAGGAACAATATTAAATTTGTTAGCATGGATGGAGTGTAGATCAAGGACTTTAAGGGGATCCAAAGGGCGGTTGTTGATTACTTCAATTTTCTATACTTTTCTTGACCTATACCCAATTCAGAGATCGTTTAGTACATGATGGATAAAATCTGAAATTGGTGCAAGAAGATGACAATTTAGACCTGTTGTGAAGCATTACAACAGATGAAATCTGAAAAATGGCATTTTCTCAAATCCTAAACAAAGCTGTAGTTCCATATGGGTTTTTATCCCACTTTTATTAGGCATATTGGGATGCCATTAATTTCGATCTTATTTTTCTAGTGGATTACATCTTCAAGCATGATTATATGAGAGGAGGGATTAATTCGTCCTTTGTTGTCTTCATTCCAAAAGAAGTCAATATGGCCTCATTCCTGAGATATAGACTGATCTATTTATGCAATGTTTCATATAAGATTATTTCTAAAATTTTATCATAGTGCATAAAACATTTCCTTCCCAATATCATCTTTAAGAATCAGGGGGGATTCATGGGCCAAAGGCACATAATAGATAATATCATCTTAGTCCAAGAAGAAATACATTTGAGCAGTGTAGGAAGGATAAATTATGTTCATCAAACTTGATATGGAAAATTCATTTGATCGTGTCACTTGGGACCTTTTATTAAAATTTCTATCTCAATTTGGCTTTAATGGGAAATTTATAAAATGGATGTAGGTTTGTGTCTCCTGTCCTTTGATCTCCCCCTTGGTGAATTTCCACTTCTCAAGCATTTTTTAAACCCTCAGTAGGGCTCCATCGAGGGTGCCCCTTGTCACCCTTCCTCGAAATCTTGATGGCATATTCATTAAGCAGGTGTCTTGAATATGAGCAAAGGAATGTCAAGCTTCCATGTATAAGATATGTCTCAGGAATCAAGAGTATAAATCACTCTGAATTTTCATATGATACCTTCTTGTTGGGAGGAGCCTAATTAATTATTACAAAGTGCTTCAAGCAAGTTCCAAATCAATATCTATTCGCTTCTAGAGGTCTTATTAATCATAGAAAATCACAGATCTATTCTTGGAATATTATCCCCCTTCTTCATAAACATTTGGTTCTTATTCATTGGTTCCATCCTACAACCTCTTAGAAATATTTTATATGCTTAGGGTTTATGATCCATTTAAAATCCCACTCTTCACAATCATGGTTAGGAATTGTTGTGAAATTCAAGTCCAAGCTACAACAGTGGGCACTGATTTGGTTGAACTTAGTTGTGAATCAAGTTCTTATTAAAGTGGTATTATCAATATTTCCTTTTTACCAGTTCATAATTCTACTACTACCAACTAGGATTATTTGTGAACTAGTTAAAATTATGAGGAAATTTTTATGGGAGGGTGGTAAGTAGAGCCACAAAAAGTTTCATCTCATCAAAGTGGCTTGGGTATCTGTTACATGTCAATTTGTCTCCATGACACTTGATCAATTTATGGGTATTTTTACCATCAGGAACATGTTTGATTGAACTCGCTTAGAAGTCAAACAACTAAAAATATCTTGAAGAAGATGATAAATTTGGGAATAATAGTTGTCACACCTTGTCAAGTTTTGCCTATGCTGATTTTCCTAGCTTTTCCCATGCATTCACTGGAATTAACTATAAGAATAGCATAGAGATACACTCCTTCTGCCACTATAAACCGTGCAAGTGAATTCAAGAAAGTAACATAAAAAGTACATTCTAGAAACGTAGTTGGTCAAATATTTCCCAACTGAAAGCTTCTACGTGATGACTATTCGAACTATAACCCTCAGATGATGCATCTTTATCCCTTTCCTCATGGAAAACTAATCCCTCAATTAAAGGATCTCACCCTCCTCCTTCAGCTTTGAAACATCTTCCTTTTGGCTTATAAAATTACTAGAGGGTAGAGGGTTAGAGGAGGTCAGAAATCAAAGAATATAAACTTATGCTATTAGTTTTAGATTGGAAAGCTTGTCAATAAGGAGGAGATTAAATGCATTTGGGAGGAACCTCATGAAATCAAGGCAAAGGTTGTAAGGCTCCTCTTTATCTTTGATTAATACAAATGAACACTTTCTCCCATTGATTTGTCTTATTAGAATGATGAATGGTTTATAATTGTTTACAATGTTGATTAAGGAAAATTCAATTCCTAATCTCCTTGATCATTAAGTTAAGTTTTGTTTGGATTATTATATCACATATTATTTTGATCCTTTTATGGTTTATGGTTGTAGGTCTTGTCAAGAATTGAGGAGTTGCATCAAGTCACAACAAGGGATCTTCATTGAGCATTTCGTGAAATAGGTAAGAGGCTCATCCATTAGCTTTAATATTTATAATTCAAATGAGTCCAACTTAAGGAAAGAGTTAGTTCAATTGTCTTGTTTGTTTCTAGTTTCCATCAAGGATCTAGGGAGATCGCTCTTGTCTGCAAGAGGGATTTGTCTAGTGTAAGAAATTGGCAACCATATTAGGGAATGTCACTGTTCTCTTCCTTTTCCTTAGTTTTTCTCTCTGATCCTTCTGATTTATCTTGACCTGAGTCTTTATGAACTAATGAACTTTTAGATCTGTGTGGTTGATTTCTTGAATTTTTATTTTTTCTTGGGCTTATGATATTTGCGTTCTTTTCGTGCGCCAACAGAGTGAAATTTTGCATCATTTTTTCCTTATAAACCGAGTGCATGCGCTTTGATTTGTATTGCTAACTAGTGCAGGCCTTAGAACTTTTTGAAAATTTGGCTTTTGCTTTAACCCAGACCTGAATTTGATTTTATGGAAGTGTATTATCTTTCTTTGGACTGTCTTATGTCTCTTCTAAACTTGTTTGGGTGCTTTGTTAATATTTTTTGAGAATTAGGTCTCTTTGAGGAAACTAATTAGGGTTTTGCCTAGTTGGTTCGTCAATTGATCAAAAGAAGATAGGTTGTCCTTCTACTTGTGATATTCTTATTTTTTCTATCAGTTACAACAATTGACCTTAATTTTTTTCTTATTTGTGATCAAACTCATATTGAATTGAAAATTAAACACAAGTGCATACCTAGTTCTCCCATCTGATGTCGATCCATGGCTGATGTTGCTCCCAATCCTTTTCTTTCATTACCAAACTGACTGATTCCTCCCTGCCTATTTTGGATAAACCTCTCTTGTTCCCAGGCCTAGAGGAATTTGAGATCGAGACCTTCTTGCCCCCATGCCCAAAACTCCAATAATAGTGCCCAAGTTTCCAAATTTTAAGTTGAAAATCGAGCCCAAGGCTCATCCCTCAATTTGTACCATTCCTCCTTCTTTGTGACGTCTATTTCCTTTCGTCTTCTTTCATCCAATAGAAAAATAGCAATGAAAATCCCCCCCTTCTTCACCCTGTTACCTCCTTTTTATAAGAGAGGTTATCTCCTCTGCAAGTAATCTCCTCATTGCCTCATCAAATCCATTCATTCAGTTGGTCACTTGACATCATGATGTACGGTTTTTATGAGTCTAGAAGTCGTCCACCCTTCGATTTTAATATACTTATAAGCATTAATTGATCACCCTTTGGTGTTTTTAAATTATATATAACCATTAAATGATCACCCTTTGGGATGTTTAAATTATTTATAACCATTAAATATATATGATTGATTTTATTTGATCCCCCAATTTCATTTTGAAATTATTTTATTAGTTAATGCTTTTAAATGGGTTTAATTAAACAAAATTTTGATTGAAATGATTTTATTACTTAGGTTTATTAATCAATGGATTATTAAACAGGTTTACTAATTGACGAGTTTATTAATTGTAATTTTAGCTTTAGTATATCCCTTAAATTTTATTATTGAATTTTATACTTAATATATTTGTTGCCTTCTTCATAGTTAGGTGTTTAATTAGTAATTTTAATAATTAATTAATTTATCCTATACTTAGACATTTGTTATAGCCAATTAGTATATATATTAGTGCAATGCAGGTGATATATGCATATGTAGCTATTATATGCATGCTAATAATCATATTCCTCCCACAATTCGATGTGGGTTATTGCACAAATTGTGATTTGAATGTATCAATTTATGCCTAACTTATATAAAGGTGCGACAACATATACAATGGCAAACATGTTGGCTCCTAGCTAATAACTGAAGTGTATTTCTAAGTCAAATATAGTATATGAAAAAGAACAACTTATTGTGATTTTCTTAGGCTATAGAAGGTCATGGGACTAATCAGGTGGCTTCTTTGGCATCCTTGTTTGATCTATTGTTCTTCATATGACTCTTCACCAGTTGGAGATTAGCATAATCTCTTGGTGCATCTATGTTTCTTTTCTCTAGATAATTGTATTTGTTTTATAGATAGACGGTGATGAAGTATTGTGTTGATAGATTAGAATAGTAACCACTTGTAGTTTCAATGCATGCACCTTGAGTGAGAATTAGGCATCATATTGCAATTGGATTGTAGAAATGGTTTTTGACATTATTTTTTCTTGAGACATCAGTAAACCTGCCAACGTTTGAAACCCTTTCCCACCATCGTAGCATCATGCACAGAGGGGGAGTGTGGAGGATGCATAATGAAAAATTTCTCTGCACTGTACAGTTCCTTGATGCCCTGCGGATCCATTGTTATTTTAAGGTAAGGAAATATGACTCAATACCACTTTGGGTGTCACCTTGTATAAATTCTATCCACTTTGTACATAGGTATACCACTGACAATGGTATTTTAGCCTTATTTATGCGAAGGCGTGGAGAATGGTGCTTTCATTTTGTGGAGGAAGCTTCCTCTGCACTCCACACAATGTAGTCATTATTCACTTTATATGGCCCTTGTCTTCACGATTAACTTGCCTATTGGTCTATCACCCTCCTCATTATATTCCTCTTGGAATCAATAGCATTTTGTTGGAATACATCTAGTATTATTCTAATTTGTGTTTTTCTATAAAATATGAAATCTCCTTTAGAATCCTCATTATAGTCCTCCTAGAATCAATAACATGTTTTCATAATACATCTAATATTATTCTAATTTGTGATTTTCCAGAAAATGTGAAATGTGCTCCTTTGCTCATTTAGCCAAATTTTTTGTATCTCATGGATTCTTGTAGCAAGTCTAATTATTAAAGTTTATGATGTTGTTAACCTTGAATAACTATATAGATTTTGAACAAGTAAACCATGACATCAACCCTTAGTTTAAAAAAGCACACACATGAGACCAAGTTGTAATAATGGTAATGCAAATTAATGGAACTAGTGGTACCAACATAAAGCATGTACAATCAATGTATCTCAATTACAACATTGAAAAATCATATAAATTATTTGTTTATTATGTGAAGTTGTAACCAAAAAAGTTGGCTATCGAAATCGAACATTGGAGCCATAGTCCAATCTCATTTCATGCTCTCAAAATACATTATGAACGAACTAACATGGATGGGCCAAATTGTTCAGCCATAGTGCGTCGTAAAAGTTGCCTACATCATCTTATTGTCAGTAAGTTCATCACTGATATGCTTGTGGATGCAACCATTCTACCCCCCCCCCGATAAAAGTTATTTTGGTCTTATTTGTATAATTTAAGAGCATAACTGAGAGACCCAACAATAAAGACCAAAAATAAGAATATATTATTTTATCTTTCTCCCCAACAAAGTCTTCAAGTGTGGTGTGCAAAAGTAAAGAAAAATGGTCCTCAAAGCTCATTCACACCTATCATGCTTCCATCATAACTCATAGTTATAACTCATTAGATCTTTTAGCACAATTTTTAAAAAAATTATATAAACATCTAATCCAAGTCAACATGTTTGATATTCCCTCTCGTTTAAACATCATCGCGTGAAGTGATCAAACATTTTCATACAATTTAAGTTACAGTGACGGCAAGTGCGAAGAAGTGCAGAGAAGCACCTCTGCAACTCCACATGAGAAATGGGGTCTACTCCCCATCATGAACGACAATATATTTCCATGCATATTTGAGATGGCTTATCGAATTCAAACAATAAGTAGGAAGAATATCACAATATTTTTTCCTTTAATATTTCAATGGAGAGCATCGTAAGGGTGCCAAATGCAATGTTCCTTGTTCAACAAAATTGTGATTTACCAAATTTGTCAAAGGTTGATGAATTCATGTGGTAGTGTGGACGTGCAAGGGAAACACAATGAAAGCTTCCTTTGCACCTCCACATTTCTCACGATGGCTCTAGATTTTTTATTTTAATTTTAATTACGCTTTTCCACCATTATTTACCAATACTTGCATTTTCATACTCCACAAAATGAAAAAATCCTTTGTATATTTGTTCACCCACCCCACTCCCCCCCAATACACACACACCCGCTCACTTACGTAAGTGACCTACAACACCATCAATTCTGGCATCATTAGGTAGAGCACTAGCAGTGTGAGGCATAATAGTGTTAGTATCAAAGCACTCGCTAATGGATTGGTAACTCACAAAATTAGCTTTTTTTATTTTAAAAATATTTGTTAGGAGCTAAAAATACCAAAAATAAAACACCCTCCACAAGGGGAATTATGTCACATCAAGGCTCTCTCATCCAATGGAAAATTAGAAATAATATTTTTATAAATTACAAAATTATTTTTGAATTTATGCAATAATAGGAATATTCAACATTTTCCAGAAACTTTGGTTAAAGTTACAAAAGCTCAAAAAAATAATTGAAATTCAACAGACACATCAAAGCTAGCTCATCCAATGGAAAATTATAAATAATATTTTTATAAATTAGAAAATTATTTTTGAATTTAGGAAAAAATAGGAATATTCAACATTTTCTAGAAAACTTTGGTTAAAGTTACAAAAGCTCAAAAAAATAATTGAAATTCAATGGCATTTGACAATGAGGTGAGTGCTATAGTCCTTGTTGAGGCAGGGACTAATAATTAAATACATTTTATTAAGAAACGAATAATATCCATCCTATTGTGATATTAATATAAATTAATTTAATATAATATTTGAATATATGTATAAAAAATAAGTAATTTCATCAAATATTTATATATTAATTTTTTCTTGTAATTTTTATTTTTATTTTTATGAAATTCGACCGAGTTAAAATGTTTACATAACATTACATTACAACATCTCTTCCATAGGATGGCTCGCCTTTCAACGCAATCAAAGTTAAATTATACATTAAATTCAGGCATGATGAGGTTTTAACTATTTAATTATGTTAAGAAAATGTGCATATTCTATACTTTCTGAAGTTGAATTCATAATTTCTCATGAGGAGTATATGTGCAAGGAATTCTGTTAAGGCACTCCATGGTGAAAAGGTCACTCGTTCGAAACCGCGTGGGAAAAAATCCACCCATGCTAAGGGTTGGCGCAGCCAAGGCTGATTGCAATCCTTGAGTGATTCTAACAGCTTAGATGCCCCTAGTCATGGTTACTCAAGCCACATAATAGGCATGTTAATCATCTCAAGACTTCACATTACGTAATAAAAAATTTTACAAAAAAAAAAAATTGAATTTAGAAGTAATAAAAAACACATATTCTTACCCATTAAACCTAAATATACATATAAATTAGCCTAGATCCATCTAAACTTGAGATCAAGCATTGAGAGGGATCAAATATCTAGAGGTCTAAAACATTCTTCATTTTTTCACTCAAAAAAATATTTGCATCTTGAGAGATTTGATCTCTCTCGATGTTTGATTGATTTGGAGTTAAGATGGATCTAGGCTGGTTATATATATTTATTGTTAATCCGTAAATATATTAAGACGGATCTAGGTTGGTTATATATATTTAGGTTTAATGGGTATGAATATTTATTTTTTATTAATTATAGATCCCAATTTAGGTTTAAAAGGTAAGAATATTTGTTTTTTATTCATTTATATATTCAAATTTAGTTTAATAGGTAAGAATATTTGTTTTTCTATTAATTATAGATTCAAATTTAGAAAGTATAGAATATGCACATTTTTAAACACTAGCCTAGATTCCACTTAACTCTTAAGCTATCAAGATCTAAAAGGGATCAAATCTTTGAAGGTGCAAAAATTTCCTCAAGTTTTGTACTCAAAATGAGGTTTGCACCTCTAGAGATTTGATCCCTCTAGCTACTTATAAATTAGGAGTTAAGATGATCTAGACTAATTTTGTTGAGAGGTGTTTTACAACCCAGTATGAGGGAAATGTTGTCATGTAATGTTACATTTAAAAATAATAAAATAATACTTACAATAACAAATTAGAAAAAAAAGGTAATAACTCAATGTCATTCACAAATACTTAAATTCCCACCTTCGTTTACATCCACTTTATATAGATATAAAGTAATTGAAAGTAAAAGGAAAAAAATATTATTTACTTTATAATATTAAAGAGATATGTAATGCTTTCACTATTTAATATGGAGTTCACAAATGCCATGTACAAACAATATAATTGGTGTTACATGATATGTAATCCATTTTATGTTTAGTTTGCATGTAATAGTTAAAATAAAAATATACTAATAACAAAAAATATATAAATAAAATATTTTAATGCTCATATTAAATAACATAGTTTTATATCAAGTTTATATAAATAAAAACATAGTAATTTAAATTAAAAAAATGTATGTTTTCACACTTCATTATAAGGAATATGTATAATTTATTGCAAACTAATACATAACATTTATAAAATATTTGTGGTTATTAATTGGTTTAATGAAAATATTGTATGTCACATCTACACACTTAGGCCCATCCTTGAGGAAGTTTTAATGATAAAAAGGAATTTTGATCACATCACATGTCAACATAATTATAAGGAGAGGCAACAAGCTTGGGGTAGATGACAGGTCACAAAGCAGGTTGAACATTATGAGTATTACCGCTGACCATTTATAGATGGTATCCGGAATAATGGAGCTCATTGAACATTATGAGTATTAACACAGACCATTTATAGATGGTATCGAGAGAGATGGAGCTCGAGACTAACTTTCTAGCATAGTTTCTTTTATGATGTTATATTTGATCCATATTTGTTATTTTTATGTACCAATTATGGCATCTACAAGAATTAGTTTTGTCTCTATATATTTGGTTGTTTAAAAAGCCCTAAAAATCAGCAGTTTTGATGTTTTTGGTATTGTGCTATGACTAGATCATATACTTTTAGGCTCTAACTTCTGGTGTGATTATTTATGTGGTAGTCCTTTTGATATGTTTTTTTAGCATCTTCAGCATGTAAGTTTAATATTCTTAATGGAAATTATGATTTTTACTTGGGAAAAAAACATTTAAAAGAGATTAATAATTATTGAATTAAGTCTTTTGTGATCCATATTTTCAAGATAATTTTTTCGGCAATAATCACATCAAAATTCATTTGTCAACCCGTTTTGAACCAGCAAGTGTGGTTCATTGTGAGGACAACATGAAGAAACAAATCATGGAATTGAGTTAAATAGAGAGACTAACCATTCATTTTTCGACCCATTTCGAACTAGCAAGTGTGGTTCATCGTGAGGACAACATGAAGAAACAAATCATGGAATTGAGTTAAATAGAGAGACTAACTATTCAAATGGCTAGAAAGAAACAACTAGAAAAAAACTATATTTGACCAACAGAAATGGTTCCATTTGACTGGACCAGAAATGGCTACATTTAAATGGACCAAGAATTAAGGATAAATAATTATTAATTAATCAATTAATCAATTAATTAGTTAAATCATTAATAAGATATATAAAATTATCAATATATTAAGGTAACTAAGTAATTATATATGTATTACATTATGTTTATTATAAGTACCGAGTTTTATTAAATAAGAACTAATAGACCAAACATAAATATTATAATTCATTTTATTATATAGTTATGAATCAGTTTATTTATAAAACTTAAACTAATAAAAAACATAATGAAATTAATTACTATGTCTTACCTTTTATCTATTACTTTTTAAACTTAAATTAATGCTATGATATTATTATTATTATAATATTATTATCATTATATATATATATATATAATATAAGAATAACAAAAAAAAACCAAAAAACCACTAAAATAGAAAATAAAACAACGAAGAAACCAAAATAATTCAAGAGACGAGAGGATGAAATCAAAACCAAAAAGAAAGAAAAATAGGGGGTGTTAAGAAGAAAGGGCAGGAATCCAACAACTGCTAATTTTCCATTTGTCATCTTTGTTGAGATTATTTGGCCTCCTTTCAATTTCAATGGCCTCCCTAAACTTTTGTTGATGAAAAGGAACGATCCTAGCAATGACCCAAGCCTCCTCAATGTAAATATGACGCTTGGTCCTTTCCGTGTGTTCTACCACAGCTGAAGATCAGGTTCTCATATGCTTGATATCTGTTGCATGCTCATGAATCCTTTGATTGATAGAGCACCCAGTTTCACCAACATAGGGGGTCCCACAAGAACAAGGAATAACATAAACACCTTTCATATCCTTGTGGTCAACAAGGTCTTTCACAAATCTTAAGGAGATCTGAATGGTTCTAAGGGGTCTAAAGGTCGAGGGAACATTGTGCTTCCTTAGGATTCTTGCAGTATTGTCAGTGGTACCCTAGATGAAAGGGAGATGTACCCCTAAGACATGATCTATAGGGTCCTTCTTAACCTTGGGACCTCTGCTTTCTTTTAGGAAAGCTTTAATGCCTTCGTGCCTACTATATCCATTATTAACAAAAGAATTAAGGAGATGAGATTTCTCATTATAAAGGTGGTTTTCATCAAAGATTCTCAACGCATGAGTAGCTAGCGTGTTGATGACACCCAACTTCTGAGCTGGGAAATGATGAGACTTGGCATGAAGATACTATAAATAAATTCTATCTAGAGAGAATTTTTATTCCATTAATAAGTTCTTTAAAAATATTTGTAATTCATTCATTTTTTAAATATGGAATTCATATATAACATTTTAAATATTAATAACAATAATTGTATATATAATATTTAAAATATATATAATAAAATTAATAATTTTGAACATATATGTTTTCTATTTCCAAATATGATTAAGACATGTATTAACATTTTAATGTATGATGTGAATCATAAATAAAATATTTCAATCTCAACTATGTATATACTATATAAAACAAAAGAAAAAAAAATAAAAAAAAAATATATATATATATATATATATATATATATTATATATATTATAGATATATATATATATATAGATATATATATATATATATAATTTTCGTTTCGAAGATTTGTAATTCATTACGTTTAATATAAAGTTAACATATAACATATTATCTTATATATATATATATATATATATATATATATATATATAGATATATATATATATATATATATATATATATGGAAAATAAATAAGCATGTAACATTTAAAAAGTATTTATAACAAAAATAGTATTATATATAGAGAGTGTTTTATGGATATATATTTTGTACTTTCAAATATAATGGGGACAATTATTAACATTTTAATGTGTAGTGTGTGAATAATCCATAAATATTTCAATGTATACTATGTATATACTATACAATAGAAAACAAAATAAACATATATATTTTACTAGGTAAAAAAAACATATATATATATATATATATATATATATATATATATATATAATGATGATGATGATGATGGTTAACGTCCACTGAGACCAAATTTTGGTCTATCAAACCTAAAGAAACGAATTATGTAGTTGATTTAAGATTTTATTCTTATGCTCAAAAAGCATGGGGAGAAACCTCCCGAGCTCACTATAATTTTGACATCGTAAAAGGCTAGGAAGGTTAGTATTGCAACAAAGATTATGAAACTGAGATCTAATGTGGTTGTACGTGGGGCACTCTAAGAGGAAGTGATTTTCGTCATCAATGTTCATATTCTCACAGAGATGGTAGATCCTTTCCATCCATGGTGTTTTAGGAACTGCCCAACGACCAATTTCACTATGGAGCTCATGAGAGTTCATTCTAATCTTGGCTATATTAATTTTCTTCTTTGAGCTAGTTAAAACAGAGAGATACTTTTGATCTTCTAGGGTGGGGTTGATGACCTCCTTATAATATCTTAATTTTCTTTTAGTTGATAAATCTTTCTCACACCACATTTTTTCTTTAAACTTATAAGTAACAATATTTTTAATGTTATTAATGTTTTGCAATGCAACATTCTCGTTGATCTCCCAATGGTCTAACGAGGCCCCGATGCCTTTATACCAACCTTGTTTGAGCCTTAAGTGGTTTTTGTTGGAATTTAAAGCTAGCTTAGGAAGTCTATGGTCTCCTATGTTATTGAGTTTGTGCTTGTACAACAAAAGCCTAGTTATAGCTAGGCTCTCGATAGGGGGAAGACCCACTTCTATAAGGAGAATAAGATAGGGTGTATTTCTTTTAATTTTGAGGTTATATGTTATAAAACGCTTTTGGAGCTGCTCAATCTTTCTCCAAGATTCTCTAGAGATGCTGCAACCCCAAACCTCACATCCATATAAGATAACAGGAGTGACTAAAGTTTCAAATAGTAACTTCTTTCTCTCCCACATTACGAGGTTTGTTGTTTTACAATTATTTTCAAGACCAAAATAAGCTTTCCACCCCCCATTAATCCTTTTCTCAATGCTATAGTTCTAGTTGAGCTTGTGATGAATATCAATTCCTAGGTACTTGTAAGAAGACATTTCCTCCAAGTTACTTTTGTCATACATAAAATTACTATAAGTGTCCTTCTTGGATTTGATAATCATAACTTTTTTTTTGGCAGTGTTTACAGGCATACCCATGGTAGATAGAAATCCTTAAGAAGTCTAAGTTGTTTATCAAGATCAAATGGGAACCTTGCGAGAAGAACAATATAATCAACATAGAGAAGAAGGATGATGACTATCACAGCTAAGATCGTGCCAGCACAACATGCTTCCTCTAAATGACCTTCTAGCTTGTCGATGTAAATTCCAAATAGGGTAGGGGAGAGGGCGCAACCTTGTTTAACTCCGATATTACTTTTACTATCTTTCGACCACCCCTCATTGCTCTCTAACTTGGCAATTACATTCTCGTATAACCTTATAGCGACAACTCTCAACTCGAAAGGAACCTTTAGCTCTTCTAATCTATTCCATAGGTTGTTTCTAGGAACCGTATCAAAATCCTTTCTAAAGTCCACAAAGAAACAAAAGAGATTGGATTTATCATTGCGGCATTCCTCCACAATGATCCTAAGCATAACGAGGTGGTCCGTTGTTGAGTGCTTCCTTCTAAAACCCGCTTGGCCTTTAGCCCACTTACCTTCACTTTCAAGCCATATGCTCAACTTCTTTTCCAAAATAATACCATATAACTTGGCTAAGAGAGGGTTGATCATAATTGTCCGATAATTAGAGGGGTTATTTGTATCCCCACTTTTAAAAATAGGGATAATGAGGCTCTGAGTCCATGGTTTAGGGAACCTTACTTGACCACTTGATTGCAAATTTTGTGGATATGGGGGATGAGGACAAGACCTCCAATTTTTAAGATTTGCACCTGGTAACCTTCAATGTCCCTAGCTTTCCCATTTTCCAGGCGTTTAACCCCAAAATCAATGTATTCTAATGAGAAAACTTCTTTCGTTGTGAGCAGGGTTTCAAAGTTATCCACAACATTTGGAGATTCATAAATTTTTTTAAGATAGGAATTCTAGTCGTGTAAAGCAATTTTATTATTATCTTTAGTTTTCCTAGTTAGAATTCGCCTCCAGAATTTCTTAGGAGCTACCTTAGAGAGGTGTAAGAGATTCTATTGTATTTTACAAATATACTACCTTTTTCTCCTTTTAGTTAGGGCTTTGTATATTTTTATCTCACCAATTTTAAAAGATTCATCAATAGCTTCCTTAACTGCTCTCCTCGCACTTTTACAATCTTTGTAAGGAAGAGTTCTTATTTCATTAATAGTTTTTTTTAGATTTTATAATCCATTGACATTTTATTCATTTGGCATGTAATATATATATATATATATATATATATATATATATATATATATATATATATATATATAGATATATATATACAACTTGAGTGGGCCTAATGGTTAAGAGCATGTGTTTCCTCCTAAGAGGCCACAGGTTCAAAACTAGAGGGGGTAGAGTATGTATGCCTTCGTAGACTTAGTAGTCAAATCGTTGCGCAGAGGTGGGTCCCTTGTCCCACAAACAAGGGGGTCTCATACACCAATTTGGTGTCTGGCTTGGCCGTGACCTTAAAAATGGATATATATATATATATATATATATATATATATATATATATATCGAGAGAGAGAGAGAGCTCCTTTTCTATTAAATAGATTTTTTGGGGTCTACAATTCATTAATTTTCCATTCCTATGACATGTATATGCTTTCTTCTTTTAAATGTGATTGGACATGTATTAACATTTTCATATGTAGAATGTGAATCATAAATAAACTATTTCAATGTTAACTATGTATATATTATATAAAACAAAAGAAATATGTGTGTGTGTGTGTGAGAAATTATTTTAATATAGATTTTATATATAAAGAGATAGAATTATTATTCTATTAATAGGTTTTTTAGGGAGATTTGTAATTGATTTATTTTTAATATGAAGTTGACATATAACATTTTAAATATTAATAACAAAAATAATATAGATAGAGAGAGATATGTAACATTTTTAAAAATATCTACAAAAAAAAATTATATAGGGAGAGCGTCCTACGGATATATGTTTTCTACTTATCTGGTCAGAGAATTATTATTTTAATTTATATGGTGATACAGATCTTAATTTACAACTACTATTTATATCTTATATATTTTCATGTGATAAAGATGTACATATAGAAAGAAAGAAAGAAATAAATTATTTTAATGTCCACGAGGCTAAAGATTGCCTATGGAATAGATTGCTTCTTCATTTGCTTGATGTATTCGGCCCTTTTTCTGTGAAGCTTCACAATAAATGCTCCCATCTTCTCGAAAAACCCCTCGTTAAATAGATTATCCCAAGAGCTAGTTGCGAGCATATCTACATAACTTTCCCTGTTGTCTTTGAAGGCCTCACATTGTAAAATGAAATGTTTTTCTATTTCCACTTTTCCGGAAGAACAAAAAATGCATACCCTTTCCTCCCGCACTTCCTTTGGCCTTTTCTAGTGCCCTGTTTCACAACGGAGTTGATGAGAATTAGTCCTTAACTGAGCAATAAGAATTTTGGCTCTCCAAGAGATATTGGCCTCTATGTATGCTTTTGGTTGATGATTATGAGTGAGATTAAACACTTCAATATAGTAATTTTTCTTTCTTCTTAGCTCCTTACCCCAAGTACGTTTGTGGAACTTTTCCATAAAAAAAGCTTTTATCTCTTTGTTGTTTATGGGACACGCGTTCAAGCAAATACCCCATTTACTAAACCATTTGTTATTTTGTTGCATCCAAGTTTTCTTTCTCTTGCACAATCTATCATTATAGATAACCTTAGGCCATCTACCCTATTCCATTTGCTCAATTTTTTTTAATACCTTATGACTCGCACCATAACAATTGCTTCAATAGGATCAGTCCCTGTTTTAGTTTACAAGATATCATAGGGAACTGCACGTTTAATCTTAAATTTGTTTGTAATCAAACGCTTCTGAATTTTCTCAATTTGTCTCCACTGCATGTGGGAGGTATTGCTAACCTACAGTTGACAACCATAGAGAATCACTGGAATCACTAGAAGCCAAAAAAGAGTTTGAGTGGTCTTCCAGTCCCATAACTCTACCTCTCTACACCTATTTTGAAAAGCATAAAATGATTTCCAACGCCCCAAAGTTCTTTTCTTTCTACAACCATTCCAGCTTAGATTTTTTGTTGAAGTCAATTCCAAGGTATTTGTAATCCGTAACTTCTTCCAGAATGTTGCCTTCAAAGTAGAACTTATGCCGGTTATGTTTTCTTATCTTAGAGAAGACCACTACTTTCATTTTGCTGATATTGACTTGCATCCCCACACTTCTACAAAAATGCTCAAGGGATAGTAAGTGCTCTTGCAAACCAAGTGCTGATTTAGCAATCAAAATAAGGTCATATGCATACAAAAGAATCCTTATAACAAACTTGCACAAATAGATACCATCACCCCCTTGCGAATTTAACCACTCCTCAGGCTTGTCGATATATAAACCAAAAAGGGTAGGAGACACTGGGAAACCTTGCTTGACACCAATTTCGCTTCTAAAACTTTCAGAAATGCTTGTTGAAGTTCTAATTTTGACTTTCACCTCTGCATATAGCCTATGCATAGCTGCTCTCAAATGTTTAGGAACCCCAAGTTCTTCCATTCACTACCAAAGTTTATCCCTAGGAACCAAGTGAAATGCTTTTCTAAAATAAACAAAGCTAAAAAAGACTTCTTCCTTTTTCTCCCAAAATTTTTCAATGATGTGCCTTAAAGTTATGCAATGATCAACTATGGAATGCTTAGGTCTAAAACCTGCTTGCCCTTTAGCACACTTATCTCTTTCTTCTGTCCAATTGCTAATTTTGTTTTCTAGCATGCTTCCAAATAGCTTTGCAAACAGCGGGTTTATCATGATGGTCCTATAATTGGAGGGATTATTGATGTCGTTGCTCTTGAAAAGAGGTATTGCTAGACTAGTTGTCCAATTTGTGGGGAGCCCTTGTTATATGATGTTGTTGAAGGTTTTTGTAATGTGAGGTGCAAGAATCTTTGAGCCTTGCTTTAGATATTCTGCTTGGAGTTCAGCTAAGTTTTTTTCTTTTCCAACACCCAACTTCTTGATACCCATCTCTACCTCTGGTACTGTGAAGATTTCAGTATCAGTGTTAACCAAGGGGGGAGGGTCAACCTTGGAAACCTACTCATAGAGTTGTTTTGCATAGTCAAACCATTTAGAAGCTGTAATATTATTTCCAATTTGTATCTTTTTCAGTTGGAGCTCCTTCCAAAATAATTTGGGATTATTTTTCCCAAGGAAGATTAGTTCTTCCCTCCTTGAAACCATGAAATCAGCCTTTCTCTTTCTTAATAATTGCTTGTAAGATTTGAGCTTTATGTTATCCTTGTTTGACTCTTTCCACATTCTCCTTGCTTTTTTGCATTCCTCGTCAAACCAAGCATTAACCGGAAAGCAATTTGTTACAAACTTCTTAATTTTTGTTCTTTTGCACTTTGCAAGTGCACATTGAATTAAATGTGTTGATTCATGACTATGAAGGATGTGAATTTTAATTTTCTCCTTCTCAAAGAGCCTCTCTATTGTCATTTTGAAGGTATTACAATTTTTTGGGGTCAAAAGAATTCTTCCCTGTGAGAGATTTTGTTGGACATGCTAAATTTTTGACTCTAATTGTTTCTTTTCAATCCAAGAGAAACATAGATAAATTGGCATGTGATCTGATTTCAAATCCCACAGCTGATTTCCAACCAAAACTATTTCCATTTTCTCACACAAACCAACAAATTACATAATCTACTGCACTTGCTCCATTGTAAGTATTGTAAGTGAAATTACCAGACTTTGCCCATATAGTCAAGCCATTACAAATGACTAAATCAAAGGCCCCATAGAGAATAAGCAATTGTTCACCAAAGATATTGCAGCCCTTGTCCTTTGAAATTCTTTCCCACTGATGATTACTTTCTTCGGTAAGCCAAATAGGATCACAATCATCTTTACAACAAAGAATGTTAGCTTGCTCACTTGCAGTCCTAGCATTGAAATCACCCACTATAAGGACTTCACCTAGCTGAGAATATGTTGCAATATCCTCTTTCAAAGCTGCAAATGGATCTTTGTGGTGAAGCCCTCTACCTTTGTAGATTTTTGAAACCTGTGGCGCAAAATAGCATGTTGCAATTCTGATGTGGTTTCCATTTTCTGATATTTTAAACCAAATGAACTGCTTATTTGAGTCTTATTTTTCTAACTGAATGAGACAACCTTCTTTCTCCCTTACTAAAATCATGATACCCCCATGCCCTTTGCCATTCCTTGCTACCTTGTTCCACACTACCATCTTCCAATATCCTTCAAACAAACGTGTCTTGCACCCTTCATGCTCATGTGTTTCTATGAGGCAAATTATGTCTCCATTCTCCGCAATAGGCCCTAACCTAGGTCCTCATCTCCATGGGTAACCTATGCAGTTCCAACAAACTAATCTTAAGGAAACCTGGGTATGACTTGATTGCTATTTATTTTGACATGCAAGACTCACATTTGAGTCTTTGTCCCTATTTGTCCATACCGACCTTGCTTTCTGATTTCCTGTTGAAGAGTTTTTTGCCTCTTCTTTATTACCATATTACTACTTTGTTCTGGAAGGAGGACCAAATTGCACTATCACAACCTTTCCTTTATAAATCCATGCTCTCTTTCCTTCATCTCTTGCTACCCTAACCTTTAAAATTTCCTCCCTTCTTTCCTCCTGTTGTTTTACAATTAAATATTCTTCTAGGAAAAAACGAGAACCCCGAAAGAGATGTTTCTTGCTTAGAATAATATATTTATCATGCAAGCTAGTCATAATGACTTTAATGGGTCTGGCTCTCTCCCCATTAAAATTACCCACCCTCCATGCTTGGCATATTTTTCCTTTCCATAGCAACTTGTCTTTCAAGAAGTTTCTTACAAGGTCAAGAGTACATTCATTTTTCCCGTAGTCTTTCACCACTTTAATAATTATGTTACTTGCCCTATTTTGTCTTTCCTTTCCTTTGCTATCTTTCATGTTGTCAACCTGAATATTTGTTTCTCCTTCCTTATTAGCAGAATTGCTAATAACTTGAGCCTAAGTTTTGGAAACTTTGGTGGAATCTTCTTTCGTTTGTTCTCTTGCATTCTCTTCATGGTTGTTTATTTGGACAATCATTTTCCCTTTATCCTGGGGTGATCTCACATTCACCACCTCTGTACTTTCCACTACAGATTTCTTTATTTTTTGCACATCTGCCTTCATGTGTTTCCATTCTGTCTTCCCTATCAGAAGAGCTTCCTCTAGCAATGCCACTTGTTCTTTCAAAATTTTATTGCTTTCTACTAACACCTTGTTCTCAGTCATTATTATATGAATTTTATGATTTCTTTCCTGCCCTTTAGCTTCTAAAACCTCCAATCTTGGTTTTGCATTTAACAATTCTTTCACATAAAGATCAAATGACCAGGTGAGAGGTATGGATGTGGGACTATCTAAGGCAAAATCATCAATGACTTTTCCTTTGGACTTCTTGTTGCCACGTGCTTGTGGAGGAGACTTGTTTGAGTGCTTTTTGCGGAGGACTTGATTACTTTTATTTTTAGATTATTTCTTCCTTGTTTTCTCCCATTTTAGACGGGCTATTCTTCATTTTAAAATGCCCCGATATTGTTTAGCATTGAATCAAACTCACTTCCTAGATTTGGCAGATGAGGCAATTTTCACTTCTTTTAATCCTTTGTCTCCACATGTTCTGAAATTTCTGGTTCCTTTGTCATGTTTGAATGCATTCATTGTCGCTTGCTCACTGCTCAATACTTCTACTGCATAAAAACTCCCTGCTTTCACACTGCTCATTGTTCGTTGCTCACTACTCTCGTTGCTGCCCACACTGCTCTGCTTATATTGCTGATCACACTACTCACCACACTGTTCTGCTCATAAATGCCCTGAATATATGTTTGCCAGAGGTGACACCAGTGTGAGTGCAACCATTTTTCAGAAGTGAATGCCATACTTTCTGGTGGCCAATAGTTATTCCCTGGTCTTGTTTTTATACCGTGCCGACTCTGGTTTGGTGGTTCTTTGCATGCGGATATATGTGTGCATATATTTGATAAAAATATACGCTAGATTCCCTCATAATAATCCTTTGAATAGATGAACCGATAAAACAACACGTCATGTATCTTCGCAGCTTCCATTCCGTGTCAAATTTAACAAAATTAGGATAGGACCAGAGGCGAGTGGCCCCAAATCATCATCTTCTTTCAACTGTCTCATCTCTCTACAATCCTAACTCAATTTCAAACCCACAAGCACACTCGGGTCTCTCTGAGATCTGGGTGGCCTGGATCTAGTTCTCAAATTATTTGACACTGGGTTTATTTGGCATATGTCAGAAGCAATTATACTATTTTTCTTTTAAATTTAATTAAAAAATGTTATAAAATTAAATTCAAATAAAATATTTATAAAATATTTTTAGTGTGAAATGAGAGATGGCTTTTGGGCATGTTATATTGATGAGCCATGGTATTGGCCCATGGTATTATAACAAAGCATATTTACAAGTTAATAATATCTATGGCAAAGTGGACATGAATATCCATGGTTAAACATATTGTTATATTGTAAATTTATGTGCTTATTAATTAAATTTAAATATGGTTACATAATCTTCATTCTATTTTATAAGGTAAAATGGATCTTAACTTATCGCTGCTACTTATACATTTTAATATAATATGTATATTCTGATTTTTTTAATCTAAAAAGTTATAACAAAAAATAAATTACAATGTAACAAATTTGAATTTTACTATTTTTATTACTTTTAACTTTTTGCGGACACTACAACATCTCCCTTGGGCTCTATATTAATTTTACATATTATAAATTGGACATATTAATATAAATTCAACATATTAAGTGGAAATGTAAAAATTTTTAGAAACTTTTTTACATTACATCTACACATTAACCCTATATTGATGTTTACAAACTTTTTTATATTACATCTACACATTACCCCTATACTAATGTTTACAAACTTTTTTACATTACATCTGCACATTACCCCTATAATGGGTTGTAGAGAGACTCTCGCACAAAAAACAAAAGAAATATATATGTGTTAAAAAAATTTAATATATAAAAAGAGAGAATAATTATTCTATTACTAGGTTTTCTAGGGAGATTCATTCATTTTTAATATGGAGCTGACATATATCATTTTAAATCTTAATAACAAAAATAATATATAGAGAGATATGTAACATTTTTAAAAATATTTAAAAAAAAAAAAAAAAAAAAAAAAAAAAAAAAAAAAAAAAATGATATAGAGAAAGAATCCTTTGGATATATTTTTTGTACTTCTAAATATGATCAGGACATGTATTAAGGTTATTTTAATTTCTAGAATGTGAATCATAAATAAAATATTTCAATGTCAACTATATATATGTGTGTGTGTCACAACACCAATGCACTTCTTTTTTTTATTTACACGTATATACATGAGTAATTACAAAAGGAAATATAATAATACTTTAGAGATTGAGTCACTGTACATATAGATAATTTGATCATTATCTTAATAATACTACATGGGTTGATTCGCTGTAATTTAAAGTTTATCTGATCATTAATTCAAACCTTGATACTGTTCGGTTGTGTTATATTCTTTCCACGACTGACCTACGTAGTGAACCACGGGGTTAGAGGGGGGGCAGAGCCCCTCCTTTGTTGCACCAATTGCACAGATGGGGGTCACAGGGGGGGGGGGGGGGGGGGCACCCTGGGAAAATTTATTTTTGGACCCTATATTAGGTTGGGTGAACCTACCTATGGTTTTTCGGTCCATGGTATTAGATGTGATGGTTTTTCAGTCCATGGTATTGGATGCTTCGACATGTATAAATATGTATTATAACATTGAAAGGAACATAATGAAAAATCAAGCTAGTAGTCCTGGTTTTGGGATCCAGTGGGAAAATCTCTGTGCATATGTGTTTTATGTGTTATGCTCTCACATTGTTTATTTTTTGTGTTTTATAATTCGTATGCAGGTAATTTCTATACGGGATTAAAACCTACATTTGGTATCAGAGTTGTTTTGGCTTCAAGGGGATGCCTTTGTTGCTGAGGGTTTTGCTCGGGCCTGTGGTAGACCCTGTTCAGTGGGAGATCTACGAGATTGATTCTGGTGGTGAAAGAAGATGGCGAGCAGTGGAAAGATAGAGATCAAGAAATTTAATGGTCAGAGTTTTGCATTGTGGAAACTCAAGATGGAGGATCTGTTGGTAGATAAAGATCAGTGGATCATGGTAGATCCAGGTACTAAACCAACAGGAGTGTCCGATGAAGAACAAAAGAAGTTGGATCGGAAGGCAAAGAGCACAATACGTTTGTGTGTCTCAGATTCAGTATTGCTGAATGTATCAGGGGAAGCTATGGCGAAGGCTTTTTGGAACAAGTTAGGGACTTTGTACCAATCTAAGTCTCTGGTCAACAAACTGTTCCTATGAAAAAAGCTGTATAACCTGAGGATGAAAGATGGAGACTTAGTGACAGAACATCTGAACGCATTTAATACTGTGGTAAGTCAGTTAGCATCTGTTGATATTAAAATTTTAGATGAAGATAAGTGCATTAGTTTGTTGTGTTCTCTACCAGATTCGTGGGATAGTCTGGTTATTGCAATAGATAGCAATGCAACTTCCTTGCATTTTGATGAAATAGTCTCATCCTTGCCGACGAAGGAGATGAGACGGAAAAATATGGAGAGTTAGAATGGTGATGCCTTGTTTATAAGAGGATAGTCCCAGAACAGAAACAAAAATAAGTCATCGAGTGGGAGATCTAAATCTCCAGGAAAATCTGTAATGGTGGTGTGCTGGAAATGTGGAAAGGAAGGGCACTACAAAAGGGACTGTAAATCTAAATCTCCTGACAAAGGAAAGGGATCTGATGATGCTCCTTCTGCAGAGGCGAAAACCACCTCAGATGAAGGTGGGGATGTGTACTTGGCTTCTTCAAGTACACATGTAGATCATGAGGCATGGTTGATTGACTCAGGTGCATCCTTTCACTTCACTCCCCATATAGAGTGGTTCTACGAATATGAGAAATACGATGGTGGTGATGTCTTCTTAGGGGATGATAGGAAGGCTAGAATCATTGGTCGTAGAAAAGTAAAGTTGAAGTTGCAAGATGGAAGGGTTAGAACACTTCTGGGTGTTCTGCATATTCCTGCATTGGCCAGAAATATGATTTCTGTAAGCAAGTTGGATGATGCAGGTGTAAAAACAATGTTCGAGAAGGATACCTGCAAGATGGCTCGGGGAACACTGTTATTGATGTGGGGAGTTCGGACTGGAACTTTGTACAAGCTGCAAGGTAGCACTGTTATTGATGGGTGCAATAGTTCTGTGGTTCCTGAAGGTGGAGCAGAAAATCTAGTGGTCTCTGGAGAGAAGACCATGCTATGGCATCAAAGGCTTGGACATATTGGAGAGAAGGGCCTTCGAATACTTCATGGTAAAGGTATGGCAGAAGGTATGAGTAATAGCTCACTGGATTTTGATTTATGTGAAAATTGTGTATATGGGAATCAGAATTGGGTGAGTTTCCCCTCTAGTGGTAAGAGGGTGAAACAGATATTAGAGCTTGTGCACAGTGATGTGAATTTGGACCTGTGAAGGTTCCAACACTAGGTAAGTCTCTGTACTATGTATCATTTATAGATGACTTCTCAAGGAATACATGGATATATTTCCTTAAGAAGAAATCTAAAGTCTTTGACAGGTTTAAAGAATTTAAGGCTCCGGTGGAAAACTAGACAGAGAAGAAGATAAAGGTGCTGATGATAGATAACAGTGGAGAGTTTTGCAGTAAGGAATTTGAAGAATTCTGTAAGAAGTGTGGCATAGCATAGTAGAAGACTACTCCATATACACCTTAGCAAAATGGAGTTGCAGAAAGAATGAACAAGACAATGATGGAAAGGGCAAGAAGCATGCTCAGTGGTGTCAGGTTAGGACAAGAATTCTGGGCAAAGGCGGTGGAGACAACATGTTACCTGGTCAACAGATCACCTTCATTAGCATTGGAGGATAAGACTCCACAGGAGGTATGGAATGGTAAGAAACCCTCTCTTTCACATCTGAGGGTATTTGGATGCGATGCATATCTACATGTTCCAAAGGAGAAACGAACCAAGTTGGATAGTAAATCTGAAAAGTGCATTTTTATTGGGTTAAGGATGGTTTAAAGGGTTATAAGCTTTGGAACCTAGTAATAAGGAAGGTTGTGTACAGCTGAGATGTGGTGTTCAGAGAGGTGAAAGATGTTATTAAACATGAAGTCCAACCAAAGGAACCTTAGAAGATAGAGTTTGAGCTAAAGGAGGAAGAATTAGACTCTACAGCAGAGGAGGAAACAGAAGATGAAAAGCCACAAACTTCGAGTGTGAGAAGATCAGTTCGAGAAAGAAGGTAGCAAGAAAGGTATAGTCCATCTGCTTTCGGTTCAAATTTTTCTTTATCTATTACTGTTGATGATCCCAGAACTGTGAAGGAAGTAGTAGATTCAGAGGAAGGAAAACTTTGGAAAGAGGCCATGGTTGATGAAATGGCATCTTTGCACAAAAATGAGGCTTGGGATCTGGTGGAGTTGCCGGCTGGAAGGAAACCCATTGGTAGCAAATGGGTGTTCAAGAAGAAGATAAATGCAGAAGGAAAGGTGGAGAAATATAAAGCTCGGTTTGTAGCAAAAGGTTATTCCCAGGTGTCGGGAATTGATTTTGGTGATATTTTTTCTCCTGTTGCCAAGGTAACTTCTATCAGATTACTTTTATCTGTTGCTACTGATTTTGATTTTGAGGTAGAACAGATGGATGTGAAGACAACATTTCTTCACGGGTATCTGGAAGAGGAGATCTACATGAAGCAACCTGAAGGCTTTGCAGTGAAGGGTAAGAATGAACTGGTATGCAAGTTAAAGAAGTCTCTGTATGGGTTAAAACAGTCACCAAGGATGTGGTATTAGAAATTTTATACATTTATATGGGAACTTGGCTTCACCAGAAGCAAAGAAGATCATTGTGTGTATTTTAAATTAATTGGTCACCGTGTTATTTATCTGGTCTTGTATGTGGATGATATGTTGCTGGTGGGAAATGACAAAGAAATTATCCAAGATTTGAAGACCCAATTGTCCTCCAATTCGACATGAAAGATCTTGGTGCTGCAAACTATATTTTGGGCATGGAAATTAAAAGACACCGGGCAAAGAGGAAGCTCTAGTTAAATCAGAGGAAGTATGTCGAGACAATATTGCAGAGATTTAAAATGCAGCATAGTAAATCGGTGAAGGTTCCTATTCCTGTAGGTGTAAAATTATCTGTTGAACAGTGTCCTAAGACATAAGAAGAGGAAGAGGACGTGTCTTGTGTTCCATATGCAAGTGCAGTCGGTAGCCTGATGTATGCAATGTTCTGTACTAGACCAGACATTGCACATGCAGTGGGAGTATTGAGCAGGTTTATGTCAAAACCAGGAAAGGAGCATTGGACAGCAGTGAAGCAGGTTTTCAGGTATTTGCGTGGCACTAGTGATTATGGTTTGTGCTACCAAGGAAGACCAAGATTGGATAGAGTGTTGGAGATTCATGGCTTTGTTGATGCAGACCGGGCTGGAGATCTACAAGTGGGTATGTGTTTAACCTATTTGGAGGTGCAGTTAGTTGGATGAGTAAGAAACAATCTGTAGTGGCATTATCAACTTCAGAGGCAGCATACATGGCGGCCACTCATGCAAGCAAGGAAGCAGTTTGGTTGCAGAGATTGTGTTCAAGTATGGGGTTAGTACAGGGAGCTATAAGGATAGATTGTGACAGCCAAATTGCAATTTTCTTGGCAAAGAACCCTGCATATCATTCAAAGACAAAGCACATTGATCTTCAGTATCACTTTGTGAGGGATATGATAGAAGACAAAAAGGTGTTGCTGGTAAAGGTGGACACTTTGAAGAATACTACAGATGCATTGAAAAAATCTGTGAGCTTTGAGAAGTTCTCCTGGTGTAGAGAAACAATGGGCATTTCAAGGCTGAAAAAATGAGTAAGCTCTCTTGTGGCCCCCTGTGGAAAGAAAACAACAAGTGGGAGATTGTTGGGTTGTGTTATATTCTTTCCACAACTAACCTACGTGATGAATCGGGGGATTCTGCCCTCCCTTCATTGCACTGATTGCATAGCAAGGGGGTCACGGGGGGGCTGCAGCCCCTCCTGTCGGGGGGTTTGAGGGGGACAGGTAGCCCCCCTCTATGGGGTCTGGGGCAGTGCCCGGGGAAAAAAAAAAAATTGGACCCTATATTAGGTTGGGCAAACCTACCTATATGCTTTTTCGGTCGATGGTATTGGATGCTTCGGCATGTATAAATATGTATTATAACATTGAAAGGAACATAATGAAAAATCAAGCTGGTAGTCCCGGTTTTGGGATGTAGTGGGAAAATCTCTGTGTATATGTGTTTTATGTGTTATGCTCTCGCATTGTTTATTTTTTTGTGTTTTAGAATTCGTATGCAGGTAATTTATGTATGGGGTTAAAACCTACAGATACATTCTCCAAGGTACAGATCAGTCCTCTATTTCACATGCTTAACTCCAATACTGGTCCTTTCCATGTGCTCCGAATGTACTCTGTTGCTAACTGGGCTGATGGTCTCATTTATTACTTAGATTTTTATTTAGTTTTTTTACAGTCATCTACCGACGGATCTGTCTACCTCTTCTAACATTTAATAACCCTTCTTGGCCATGGTAACATGGCATGGTAGGACGGTACCTCGTCTGTTGGATCCTCGGGATGCTACTCGCATCGACGATGTGGCTCTTGAGTTCTGCATCCTACGGCTGGGCAAACTTTGGAGGGTTACACGAGCCCAATGGCTGGAAGTTCATTTCATTTTGGTTTCCCTGCTTCCGGGAGTTTGGTTCGATTTTCCACCTGGTTTCTTAGCCTGGTGCATCGTGCCACTTTGTAATAGCGGAGGTGGTTCCATGGAAATTTCTTTCGTTTACTCTTTGACACCAACTCCACGAACTAGGTAAGGTTGCATGATCCTTGGCTTTTTTGTTTTTTTGTTTTTGCTTGAATTTGTCTATTTTGGCATTGTAAAATGACCTCGGGTCTTTGTTGACACATCTTCTTCCATGAATCTACAGGAATAAGGGTGAGGAGGCCGAGGGTTTCATTTTGCTACTCCAAAGGTGCGAGTTCCCTTACCAACCTTCCACAACCAAGAATTTTCGGGTAAGACCATAGTAGTTTCTGGCTTTCGATAGTCAGGGGCATTATGCAAATGATTTAGGGTTCTGGTCAGTTTTACCAGATTCACGCTAGCTTTGTGTTTATATATGTAAAGGGGTTATAGAAAACTGCCGAATGGACTAAATGGCTAAGGGGATTTCCTACTGTCATGATAGAAGCATAACAGGTCTATTTTAATGGGTTTGAATGAAGGGTTTTGGTCATTTACGACCTCGAAACGTGGTTGTTTAGATAAGTCTATTTCTTCATTCTAATAACCGGGTTACCCTGGTACTACCCGTGTCTTTAAACTCTCTCGGCTGTAAATTATAAAGGACTGTTTATTGCTTTATTTAAGTCTCCTTCGCTCGATGCAACACACCTTTCTCTCCTTCTAGAAAGTATAGAGTTTATTGTGGCATGTCTAGTGTTATTTCTTTGTGTGAAAGGTTGTCACACGGTTTGATTCTTTTGTGGATACCGCGCTATGTGTTCTTATGTTTATTTCATGAGGGTCATCGAACCTTTCTATGGGTTCAACTCTAATTTAATTGTGGTATAAAGGTTTTTACAGCAAAGTCTCACCATTTCAATATGTATCTGATATTTTACTGCAACTCTGCCTGTGTTAACTGTTGCGGGCTCGCAACTCTATCCGTAATAATATACAGTAGTGTTTTCAAATTTTTTCAAAGTTCATAGAATAAATTTCCCAGTGCTATACTTACTTGGCAACTGGTGGCTCTCGTCCTAGTTCCTCCAGTCTGGCTACATTTACTATAACCAGCTCCCGTAGTTCTTCCAGTTCTTGATTATGGACTAGGTATTTAGTGATTTGTATTCTTTGACTTCGTTATTTCAGATAGTTAGTTGTGCTTTTAGGGTCTTGCTAATACCCAGCTCTGTATGTGTTAATTTCTCTCTGCCAAAATTTGTCTCGAAAGAAAGAAGTCGGTTCTATAATTATTTAAGTCCTCCTGAGAATGAAATAAGCGGATCTATTTTTCTTTATAAAAAGTTCAATTTCCAGATATTGAAATAAGCAGATCTACCAGTTCATATTATTTACAATTCCCAGAAAATGAACTACCAGAACTATTTCTTTTAATTTCTACATACAGTGTGTTTGTAGAAGAGTTTCAAGATGATGACATTTAACTAAACAGTAATGTTTTCCCTACCTTAAGTTGTCCTCAGTTCAATAACCAGTTTAATCCAATTAATTCTGTCTCTAAATCTCTTCTGTTACCGAGGGTTAAACAACATTGAACCAACACTATATCTTTTTGTTCCTGTATTTTTCTCTAATTACTGAACATGTATATGTTTAGATACCTATCATTCCAGTTAATGCTCATATAAAGTCTTATAAATTCGACTGAGAAACAAATAGTTTAAGATGGTGTTACATACATGGTTCTTTAAAGGAAAAAAAGACCTTCAGGGTAGAAGACACCTTATCATCTGTTGCTCTTTATCCACCCATCCATGAGATTTGTCCTCCAAACCAAATCTCCCCCCTAGTTTACTTGCAAGACCACTGTCCTCTGCGACTCTATTCGCACACAGTGTTGCGCTATCTAGTCCTCACCAGACTTAGCGGCATATCCCCTTCTTCCCGTCTGACCTTTCAGCATGGGTTTTTTTCCTCCCCTCCACTCTTTTCTTTGGAGCATGGGGAGGTAGTTAGGGTTTTTCTTTCAAGCAACTACTCTTTTCCAACTTCCCCCTTGAGAAGTTACAAAGCCTCCTTTATTCACAACATTTTCATAATTCAAAGTTAACACATTGTTTAACTTAACATTAACAACCATAATTACCAGTTTGCTTTTTACTGTGATAAAACAAAATATTACAGTATATATGCCTATTATGGTAAAATAAATATTTACAGTATATTTGTCTTCACTGCAGTAAAACACATATTTATATTATATCTGGGAATATCACTATATATATATATATATATATACATACACACACACACACACTAGAGTGTTGCTCAAAATCAACATAGATCTATCTTAACTTTGATTTTACCAAGAGCCAAGAAGAATCAAATAACGTGTAAACATTTCCTTAAATTTTACAACAAGCGTTTATATCTTGAGAGATTTGATCCTCCAAGTACTTAATAAATATAGAAGTAAGATATGAAGAAAGTCAATGCTAGCATTTCCATGTATGAGGTGAACAATCTTAAGCAAAAGAAAAAAATTATTGCTTAAAGAATTAAATATTGTTCCTACATCTCCTTTGTCAATTGAAAAAGCATCACTTGGAAAAGGAAAGCCTCCAAATGATTCCCCAGATAAAATTGATGCTTCTGATGCAATTCTAATTGGAGACAGGTCCAATTCCCACACTCCTCCTTTTCTTTTAACCTTTGATATTTTTAATAAAAATGTTCACAATTGTTTGGTAGACTCTGTGTTATAGACATTTTTGTGCCTCGTAACATGGAGCATGAAATGTCGATAATTACAGGGATCCTCAGTCCCTAAACATGTTGTTCTTACCCCTAGAAGAACAAGGTCAGCAAACCATAGCACTTCCCATCAGTTCTCCACCTGAAAACACTCAAAAACAGGCTATTTTTGGATCATGTCAGCTGCTCCATTGAGCATCTGCGCTGGAATGCAACTGCTCCTCCTTGTACCTGCGCTGAAAGTCAAATCTAATGAAGGCTACCTGCGCTAGGCGAGATTGGCCAAGTGGCACAGTCATTCTGCAAGGTGTCAATTGCCCAGGAAGCTTCCAAACTGACACTTGGTTCATGGGATTCGCCCTGTGATGAGTAAGAGGTACTTGATCTCCATGTGTAAGCAAGGATCTCCAAGTGGACTCAAGAACTGAAGTTTAACTGAAGAGGGAGAGGACACAAGGCAGCTTTATGTCAGTCTCAAGCTGACTCATCCTTTCTTCTTCTCTCCTATATATAGAGCTCTTCTATGAGGTCTAGAGAGGCTGGAATTTTGTGCAAAGCAAGGAAGTGCTGTTGGTTTACAGTTAGAGCTATTGGGTGATTGCTTTTATAGAGGTGAAGAGGAGATTTCTTGCTGCTGGGGAGGTGCTGCTGGATTGGAGCCATTGATGGTTGTAATCTCCTCAGAACCCTTTTACTTCTATCAATAAAGCTTTGAATGTTCTCCTATATACTTGTATTGCATTGATGTATTGTATTTACTTGTATATCTGATTCACTCTAATCCATGCATCAGTTATGAGTACATGTTTCTTGTAGTTTCCCTCTCTTGTTTGTGCAGGATCTGTGTGTAGCTGGGCCGGCAAAGAGAGCAAGGAGCTGGGAACAAGAGACAAAGAGAGAGGACAGGATCGACAAAAGCGAAAGACACCGGTTGGTTAATCTTTTCCTCCTTCTCTGTACTTTCATAAAGGAAAATATCAAAGCTTTACTTTCAGTTGTTGCTAAGGACTGTCACCCTTAGAGTAGGGATAGGGTCATCCGAGTCGGATACTTTTCCCCACAACAAACTGGCGACTCCACTGGGGAGCCTAGTATCTTGTTGGTGTTTGTAGTATCTTTGCTATTCATTTCCTGAAGAAAAGAGTACCAAATCGAAAAGCTTTTGACTATATCAAAAGCGAAGTAGAGGGGCTGCTACTCTTGCTCATTTTCTGAGCAGATTCATGATTTGAAGAGCTGATCTACAAAAGACTCTTGTACTCTTTGTGATAGCTTTTCATCCTCTTGATCATCCCTTAGCTTTTACTTGACCTATAGCTTTTTATTTCAGCAAAAACAGTGAATTTTTGAGCTTTTTATGACCCGGAAATCCTTGTAAACGCAACTCTCGTGTCTCAGTGCAGGCTGTCCACAGGCAGTCTGCATTCCAGCGCAGGTACTCCCTTCGGGAACTGCGCTGAGAGTCAATTTGACAGACCAGAGCCTGCGCTGATCCAGTTAGGCTATGTCTTCCTGAGGTTTCCCACTGTGTCTGAGCCCTGTTTTCACTGTTATTTTGCTGCTGATTGCTTGTCATTGTACTTGCTGTAAACCAACTTTCCTTGACATTATTCCGCCTCAGTTGTGTGATGAAACTGTGATTGTTCTTTCAGTATTTCTTGTTTCAGTTACAGTTTCCCATTGTGAAAAGCAAACCAGTATAGCTGTGACCTCTTAGATCCTGAACTGTAAAAGTGTCTTTGTGATCTTAAGAGCTAGTTTTATTACTGTTCATGGCTGTTTGAGTTTGTTTGTTTTTCATTTTATGGTTTGAATTCATACATTTTTAGTGTCAAAACAAGTGCTTGTAAAGCGTCTTTTCATTTTAGACAAACTTGTTTTTTTTTCGCTTCAAATTGATTCAAAAGTCATACAACAGTTTTCCTTTTGTCTACATCAACATTAAGGGAAAAGAAAAGAAATACATGCATCTTGCATTTGCATATTTTGATAAGTTTGCGTGATTGATCTAGGAGAAAGTGCATTAGTTTGTGCTTGGTGCTCTGTGTGGAAAGATAATGTTTTTCTCTCCCCTCAGTAGTTAGGATTTTCAAAGCTAAAAAGATTGTAAAGCTTGCTTATCATTTTAGCTGCATTTAGGAATTTGTACCAATACATCTCGTGGTGATCCTGAAAGACAAACTGCTAAACAAGATCAACTTAAAATATATTGAATGAATCTAAAAACGCATTGTAACATAACGCTCACAATAGAGGTCTAGGTAGAGACGTGTTCCGGCGTCGTTAAACGTAGTGACTGTCGATCTCTACGAAGGTGGGTGATTCCTCCTGAGGGACGATAGCACTAATACGGACTTGTGCTCCCGCGTACCGTCGCGTATATTGGGAGACCCCTATAGGCATTTATCCTTTATCCTTAGGAAGCCGTGTCGGCCGCCCTACTGATCGCGATGCAGTGAACACAGCATTCACGAAGATCGACCACCCGTACCGTAAAACGTATTCTGTGGTTTCGCGAAAGGTTTGGCACACCCTCTGCCTAGATCTCCAGAGCAGTTTCTTTTGGCCCTTTTCAAACTCTATAACTGAAAAGGTCCACCGAGCATTTGTCACTTCGGGCTCGTTAATACATCGAAGGCGACTAGAGTCATCTTTAGCTTTTTCTCGACTCTTAAAACATGAAAAAGCAAAGTTGTGTCTAAAAGCGTCTAATAAAATTCATTCAATACGGAAACATAATTCCCCTTTTTGTATTTTAGTTGATCAAGTAATCCGCAACCGTGGAGGAAAGTCAATTAAAACTCCGTCGTTCGAGGAGACTCGCGAGTCAACCGTCTTTGTCTCCGGAATCGAGAGTAGTACGGACAAAGCGAACTCGCTTGACCGGGTCAAAATCTCCCATTAAAGTTAGAACAACAGTTCCGACAACATCTGAGATTCTGGTCACTCCTAATATTTCTGGAATCCCTGCCTCTATTGAAGAAGTTCAACAGCAACAGAGGGACAGTTGTACTGATCCTAGTCTGAAGACAAGTACTTGCATAACTGAACCAGTTCCATCTGAAACCGGTCCACAGAGTCTTGTTGTTCAAACAACTGTCGCTGTCGAAGCAACCCCTTCTTCGGCACCAGAAATCTTTTACGGACCTGACGGTCTTCCTCTTCCTCCTGGTCTGATTGCAATAGAGGAAATCGTAGAGGACCAGCAAGCAAATACTCCAACTCATTTTGGAGTAGGCACCACTCTTTTTCCTTCTGCATCAGAAGTTTGTCCATCGCCACAGGAAGTTCCTGTAGAATCGTTAGGCAGTTTATTGGATAGACTTAAAATGTCTGAACAACCGTCGACATCTAGGACTGTGCCAAATGACACAGCGACAGCAGAAACTCCTGCTGTCACTCCAACGATGTTTGCCGGCATACCAGCTGTCCTGACTAGCTCTCATCAGCTAGAAGGAGTCCACCCAGGGACTATTACGACAACTTGGTCTGTTCCAGTTTGTTCTTCCGGTATAATACCCGGTAATTCTTATGTTGAAACTAGACAAATTGATCCCTTTGGAAATCAGTTTGGGCCATCCAGTCCTCAAAGGCAATCTATACCCTTGAGTTCCGGATTGTTACCATATGGGGGGCAATATGCCCTTTCACTTCCCCTTCCGGGGGGATACCCATACGGCAGTTTTCAACAACATTCAGGTTTGACTGAAGTAACGACGAGTGGTTGGGTACCTATGTTACCCCAACAACCAAGAGTTGTATATTCCATGCAACAGTGTGTACCTATGTCTAGTATCCCGACGACGCCAGCAATTGTAACCGTGTCGCAAGTTCAATCGATGCCTGTTGTATGTCAACCCCAAGTTGTAATGCAACAGCCCATTGAACCTGCAACACAACCACAATCGCCAACTGCCGGGACGACACAGACACAAACGGGAACCATAACCCCGCATCTTGGTCCGTCGGTTAGTATCGCACAGCAAAACATGGCTTCGCAACCATGGATGGTGCAATACCAACAACCTCAGTTTCAACAGGTGTACCAGGGATCTGAACAACAGATCTTTGCGAATAGTGGGCAACCCTATATTCAGAACGGGTTAAATCAACCACTTTACAGTGGCCAAGCCCACCAGCCCTATCAGTCATATCAACATCAGTTGCATTATGCTGGTATGCAAAGGCCTACTGCTCAGGCGATTCCATCGTATCCTGGGTACGCCTCGCCAAACCTGAATCAGCAGTTGCCATTCGTGGCAACTCTAGAATTACCAGATTTACATCGATTGACGAACGATCCAATCGCCTATGCCCATTGGTGGCCAGCGATTCCTCACAAACTTCCTTCGGACATTCCTAAATTCAATGGAAATCCTGGCGAAGACCCGTCGAATCATGTGATGACATTCCATCTGTGGTGTTCGTCGAATACCTTGAATGATGATTCGATAAGGCTTCGCCTTTTCCAGAGGACATTGACTGGTCCGGCGGCTAAATGGTATATTGAATTACCTAGAGCCTCTTTCGACAATTTTAGTTCCCTAGCCACGACTTTCTTAACACACTTTCAGTTACCTATAAGGTACGAAACTGGAACAGAGATCTTGACCAATTTCAAGCAGACAACGGCCACACATATATCAGATCATATACATGAGTGGCGTCGTCGTCGCAGAATGGTAAAGACCTATGTTCCAGATCAGCTATTAGCTGAGTGGTTTATAAAGTCGCTTCTTCCTGCTATAACAGAAGATGTGGCCAAGGGAGGCGTCGTAACAGAGGAGCAGGTTATTGCTCGTGCTCAATATTTGGACTTAGTATATACTCAGTCGGGCACGCTCTATGATAAGATACCTGACGCCCCCAGACCGGAATTTTCAATCCCTCCTCCTCCCGGATCGAATAGTGACTCTCATGCCGGTGATGGCGTGATTGGAACTGCAAACGCTAAGTCGACAAAGGATTCAAATAAGAAAGCCCGTAAGACTTCGAATCAAAAAGCAAATCAAGAGATTCTTGCTTCGGAGGTAAATGCTGTATCTACGGATAAAGGCAAAAACTCCAATCAACCAGGAAGCAAGAAGAAACAAAACAAAGGGAAGAAGAAGAAACAGGGTGAGTCATCCCCTCAAAAAACTTCTTCAAACCCTCCTGGGCAAGGGAAACAAAATTATCCATGTCATATATGCGATGAGGATCATTCGACAAAGAACTGTCCGTTCAAAGCTGAGTTAAAGAGGTTCTTTAAAAGTTCCCAAACTTCAGCTGTGTTGACTGATCCATTTCCCACCCCAGGTCAAAATATGGTTGATAGTGGAAATGCTTCCCCGTCACAAGTGCTTATGTTGTCGGTTTCTAAGCAAAATGATGCTTTGATCTCGACCAGGAATAAAGATTATGGGAATCCGCCGGTGTCGAACGACAAAGGGAAAGATCAACCCAGTAGTTCGACAACAACTTCGGCAGAAGTTGTACCCCCCCTCACGCATGAATTAACAATAAAGCCACCTAAGGGAGTAGTACACAAGTCGACATTTAATCCTCGCGCCAGAGCGGCGCAACATTATAACATAGTGGAAGATTTGGCCCAATCGCCATCTGCTATGTCGACTCTTGAGGTACTGCAAAATTGTCCATCCCAAAGGCAGGCATTGTTATCAGCAATTGGTGGAGTGGATCCTAAAGATTCCAATCTTGTATCCTTTGATCACAGAGGATATGATCCTCAGTTACCAGCGCAACTAGCTTTCCTTATTCAAGTGAAAGCACTCAACAAAACTGTTCATAGAACGATTATTGATGAGGGAGCATCGACATGTATCATGTCGATGAGTTGCTGGAAAACTCTTGGATCTCCAACCTTGTCGCGATCTTCGACGACATTGAAAGCATTTGACGGTAGGACGTACACTCCGTACGGTATCCTAAATAACTTTAAGGTTGAACTAGGAGGAAAAACAGTGGAAATTGATGTTGAAGTCATTGATGGCAATCTTGACTATAACATCCTACTGGGAAGACCATGGATATATGCCATGGCAGCTGTAGTGTCGACATATTTTAGGAAGATCGCATTCCCGTTTGAAGGAGGGATTACGATCGTCGACCAACAGAATTTCCTCCCTAATGGTTCACAAGTTACTGGAAGCATTCCCATGATCCATGGGAGCGACCATTCAGTGCAAGATATCGGAGTAGGCTTGCTAAAAGATCCCACAATGATGGGAACTTTCGCGTTGCCACCTCCTTCCCATGTAGGGGATATCCCGTTTGTAGCAACATGCAACATGGTATCTTCTTCGAAGGTCGCAGGAGACAAAGTCGTCATGGATTATCAAGTGGTTTTGCCACCTAGCCCTATAGAAATATTGTAGCAATCAATGTTTCAGGCATGGGAGGCGAGCCCAAATCAACGCTCGTCAAGCGTTTGGGTAGATAGGTCTGGAGAATATGGTACCCCATTAGATCCATGGTCAAAAGTTCATGGGACTGACGAAGGAATCTTACAATCAATGATGATTGAGGGGGCACCATGGAATGATCACCACCATCGTTCCCTTCTTCCAGAGTGTGAAGAAGAAACTCAACACGACCTATATCACCCTTCAGTGTTTGAATTCCTAACAAATACTGTAAATACGGTGGATTCAGAGCGAAACCTATCCAATATTGAAGAGACCGTAGCCATAAACATCTCGACAAAACCTGATGTTGTAGAGAATATTCATGTCGGCAAAAGTTGTTCCCCTTCAGAACTGGAAATATATGGTGCTCTCTTTCGCGAATTTAGAGATGTCTTTGCATGGTCATATGATGAAATGCCAGGCATTGACTCGAGCATAGTTGAACATGAGATTAAAATGTATCCTGATGTCAAACCAGTAAGACAACGGCTTCGGCAGGTGCACCCCAAGAAAGCCGCTGCCATTAAGGCAGAAGTTGAAAAACTTCTCCATGCTGGATTCATCTACCCGGTTCCTCTAACCGATTGGGTATCGAATATTGTCCCTGTTATGAAAAAACAAGGGACGATAAGAGTGTGCGTCGACTATAGGGATGTAAACCAAGCTTGTCCAAAGGACAACTACCCTACACCCTTCATCGACCAGATAATTGATGAATGCGCCGGATGTGAAATCTTTTCCTTTATGGATGGATTTTCCGGGTATAATCAAATAAATATCCGCCCACAGGACCAGTCTAAGACTGCATTTATTTGTCCGTGGGGCACATTCGCTTATCGAAAATTACCCTTTGGTTTAAAGAACGCAGGGGCGACGTTTCAGAGGGCAATGAATTATGCCTTCCATGACATCAAGAACATCGTTCAACCTTACCTCGACGATCTTCCGGCTCATTCGCGGAAGCGGACTGATCATCCGCGGCATTTGAGAGCAATATTTCTACGTTGCCGACACTACAAGATAAGACTCAATCCGCACAAGTGTGTGTTTTGCGTCGGTTCTGGTCGTTTACTTGGCTTTGTAGTCTCTAAGGATGGGATTCGTCTCGACCCCTGTAAGGTTCAGGCAATCATTAATTTGCCTCCACCTTCAAATTTGCTTCAGATTCAGAAACTCCAAGGGAAAGCAAACTTTCTGAGGAGGTTCATTCCAAATTACGCAGAACTTGCCAAAGGTTATACTCGTCTTTTGAAAAAGATGTACCTTTTGTCTGGGACCAGGTTGCGCAAGCTTCCTTTGACGCTCTGAAAGATTCCTAGTAAGAGCGTCATTAATGTACGCCCCGGACTATCAAAGAGATTTTAACCTGTATCTAGCTGCAGCAGATACGACCATTGCGATGGTCTTAGTGCAAGAAGTCGATGGAATTGAACATCCTATTTATTATTTAAGTAAAAACTTAAATGACACAGAAAGTAAATATTCCTATGTTGAAAAACTAGCGCTTGCTGCTGTTCAAGCGATTCAAAGGTTTCGACATTATGTCCTCTTTAGGAAAACTACCATTCTGTCAGATTGCAACCCCATGACGTATATACTGTCGCGACAGTTGCTTGGGGGCAAATATTCAAAATGGATAGCGATCCTTCAAGAGTTTGATCTGGATTTTGTAAAATCCAAATCGAAGAAAGCTCTAGTTTTCGCGGAATTATTATGCGATCTCCCATCGTCGTCCAACGATGAAACATCAGAAGAGTCAATCGTGGATGAAAATTTGTTTCTGATATCAGTAAGCGATGAGTGGTATGGAGACATCATTGTTTATCTCCAAACCCAAAAATTTAGGCCTAATACCTCACACTCGGAACAGAAGCGTATACGATACCAATCTAAAGACTACATGATCGTCGGTGATACACTTTACCGTCGTGGTGTCGATACGGTTCTGAGGAGGTGCCTTACCCATGAGGAGGCCGAGAAAGCCCTGAATGATTGTCATTCAGGCGCGTGCGGGGGGCATCAATCTGGATATGCAACAGCACAAAGAATCTTACGAGCAGGATATTTCTGGCCAACTATGTTTAAAGATTGCATAATAGCTGTCAGAAGTTGCCATGCGTGTCAGATCTTTGATAGCAAAACCAGGAGACCGCCCGCACCTTTGCAGCCTATAGTTGCTGTTGGGCCTTTCGCCAAGTGGGGCATCGATTTCATGCAATGTAACCCCACCTCGACCGGGGGGCATGGGTATATTATAGTCGCTGTTGACTATTTTACCAAATGGGCCGAGGCGATGCCTACATTGGATAACACTGGTGAAACAGCTGCCCTTTTCTTTTTTAATCATGTAGTCGCCAGGTTCGGCGTTCCGCAGGCTATAGTGACAGATCATGGATCGCATTTTCGCAATCACATGATGGTTGAGTTAGCTGCCAAACTAGGGCTATCGCACGACAGCTCTACCCCATATTATCCACAAGCCAACGGACAAGTTGAGGCAATCAACAAAGTCCTGAAGCGTATGTTGCAAAGGATGATCGGGGTTCACAAAAGAAGATGGCACCTACTCCTGTACTCAGCATTGTGGGCTTACCGAACCTCGGTAAAGAACGCCACTGGGTTCACACCATTCCAATTGGTGTATGGCCTGGAGGCAGTCTTACCGATCCAGTGCGAAATTTCGTCTCTTAAACTCGCAATTGACCTCCTCCCCGGAACCTCAGAAGAAGAGGCTCGTTTCTTGGAATTGATCCAGTTGGATGAAAACCGTCGTGACGCCGCTTTGGCGAACGAAGCCCATAAGAAACGAGTCAAGGCACAGTTCGACAAGAATGTCAAACCTCGTATCTTCTCTGAGGGTGACTTGGTTTTGCTTTACGACCAAGAATCCGACAAATTAGGAGCAGGAAAATTTAAGTCCTTATGGATGGGTCCCTATATTGTTAAAAGGGTGTTAGCAAAAGGAGCCTACGAGTTAATGGATTATGACGGGATACCACTGGCGCAACCCCGCAACGGGTTGTACCTCAAGCGTTACTATGCCTGAATAGTAACCTGAGTGCTTTTGTTGTATTTTGTTTTCGCTAAAGTGTTTGTTTCGGTTTAGTAATCCACCCTTCTCGTTTGTTGCAGATGTCGAATTTTTCTGAGACATATGTAGGATATGCCGACGGAGCGAGTCGTAGTACGCGGAATTTGTCCTCCGCAGCCTGGGCCATTTTTGATCCAAGCGGCGAGTTAGTGAGTTTCAGAGGTGTGTGTATTGGGCAGTCAACGAACAACATCGCTGAGTATAGCGCGTTGATTGAACTCCTCTCTGATACCATCGCTCATGGTATACGCCGACTAATTGTTAGGCTAGACTCACAGCTTGTGATACTACAACTCACTGGTATATATTCAGTCCGCAATCCAGCTATTTATCGAATGTTTCTAAGGGTTAAGATTTTGGAAAGAGAGTTTGATTCAATTCAATACCAACATATTTCCAGAAACTTGAACACATTAACAGATTCATTAGCAAACTATGTATTAGATAGACATTTACGACATATATAAAAAGAGATGCATCGGTGCTATGCAAGTGGATCACAAATAAACCAGAATAAACCCGAAAATCAAAATATATAAAGCTGTTTATAGTTTGTACATGATGTGCTGTAATCAAAACAAAATTGGTCGTATGACCTAGAACTCAAAAAGATGCTAGGGGGCACCCTAGCCTAGTGGTGCTCATGAAAGTACGTCACGGTCTGTGCAATCATGCGCAAGAGACGAGTCCATCGTCTAGGCACGCCAATAGTGTGCCGCTGCAACTGTAAAGGTAACTCGTCAATCTGTACATCCGGAAGACCACGAGTAAGGCTCTCAACCTGCTCCTGCACAGCTGCAAGTATCTCAGTATCACCAAGGTCGCGAATAACAACTCGCCTAGCAGGCTCTGCTGCTGGGGCAGCAACTGGCGATCGTGGACGAGCTACTGGACGAACAGGACCAACATCTGCATGCACCCAAGAGTTTGATCAGTTTTTCACAGTAACATCATGAGTAAAAACAATAAACAGTAACATGGTCAGAGATTTTACCAATAGCGCCCCATTGCTCGCCATCCGGTAGCACCAAGTCCGGATCACCTCGGTAGTCCATACCCACATATGGATACTCAGAAAACGCCATCTCCTGACGCTCGAACCACCTAAAGAAGGCCTCAGTGAAAGTAATCTGAGGTTGACCAGCATGTCGGGACATGTGGTCAACCCACCTCTGCATGCGTGGCTCGGTCGGAGAAGGCAAGTCAAGTATGATGTACTGAGGCTGCATCAATGGGATTTTCTCCAAGGCAAAGGCAGTCAGAATAGAACCAAATCCAAAGTTCTTCAGCCTCCCGTCCTTTACCTTGGTCAATTGACTTTTCATCTGAACAAGTACTGCATCACACCAGTTAAACACTTTCGGTTGGAGACACTCCAAAGCGTGCTGCATGTAAGATCTGTTGGCAACATGTAAAGCTGCGCTACCGGCCATCCTACCAATAGTAAACAGAATGGACCTAAGAGACCTGTCAGTGATGTCACGGATATTGATCTTGCCGTCTTTGCTCGGCTGTGAACCTTCCCGGCAATACTGACGGATATAGTCTCTGGTGGAAGTAGTCCCTCGAGCCGTACCTGACAAAGAAATGGGGGCACCCCGCCTTGACAACCCAGTCAAGAAGTACATGTCCTCTATGGTCAAGGGGATGGTTTTCCCCCTAATCTGGAATACTTGGTTAACAGGATCCCAAGCATCAAGCATATACTGCAGTAAAGAAATCTGTGCTCTCATGCTAGAGATACGGAAGAACTTCAGTAGGCCACAGTTCCGAAGCGCGTTCACCGTGACCGGGTCATGGAGTGCAACCATGTCCTCTGCTTCATGTTCTCGTTCTCGCCATGTAAGGGACATTTTGTTCAAAGTTCCCTGCAAGCAAACAAGAGAAGGAGTAAGTTCCTAATTTTGATGAAAAACTGGCGAAAAATCATCAAAAAACACATGCAGGATCAGTTTTTCTAGGCCCAGCGCAGGCAGAGAGTCTCCCCTTGCGCTGAGAGGCAGTCTGCCTTAAGACCACCTGAAATACAGCGCAAGTTTCGAAAGGAGAACCTGCGCTGATGCCAGGGCGCCCTGATGAAACCCCTGGGGCTCAGAAACCCTGAAAAATGTGCATGAAACTGAAAAAGGAAACCATGAAAGTGAAGGGCTAAGGTTTAGCTCCTACCTGGTCCAAACGGCGCCGAAAATCGTCCACAGAATCTCCCGGAATCAGCTGGTGAAAATCAAGGAAGAAGAGGCACCTCCAGAGCTCCAACAAGCAAAATGCAAATGAAATGGTAAATGAGAGGTAAAAACACCTTTTTATGACTTTTTACACAGTTTAAAGTTAAATATTAGGGTTATAATCTCATTTTCATGCAAATATTGTCCATTTCTAACAAAGTTTGTTGCAGCAATTGAATGTGAAGTACTACATTTGAAAAGAGAAAAGCTAGTAAAAGTAAAAAATCAAATTTGACCATGAATCGAGCAGTTTTACCACGGAATTTATGCTCGTTAAAAAATAGAAAAGTGTGAGCAAAAGTTTCCACCAGAGTTCAAGCTCATTAAAAAATGAACCTATCTCGGTAAATAACCATTGCGATCGTAAATTTATCAGCCTTAAAAGCCTTGGTCGTGTTTTCATCCATCACCTCCATCTCATTTGGCCGGTCGTTCACCCCCATATGTGTGTTTACCCATTTTGAGGAACAGCTGCGAAGAGTGATTTCACCTAGCCATCCTTGTGACACTACCGTGATTGGAAAATTCCAACTTGTACCTGGAATCAGTTGCTATCCCTGTTTATCACTCGTTCCTCAAAAGACGAGTCTTCTTTGAGCTCTTTTCACTGACTCGTAAAATATGAAAAGTTTGCCGAGTTTTGGCCTTCCAGCTCGTTAAACGACCGGAACGCTATCCCTCCTCTAGATTTTAATCTTTTTGGACCTGAGGGATTATTGCACAAAAAGATCGAGCGCTTGTTTTGTTCGGCTCGTTAAAGCAATCGAAAACTCATCCCTTCTGTATTGTTTTATACTTTTTCGGACTTAAGGGATTAGATGACGAAAAAGGAATTATGGAGTTAACTTTCTGTACCTTTTCAGACTCTCTAAAAATGAAAAGGACCGAGTTTTCCTTGTCGTTAGACTCGTTAAAATGATTAAATAGCGACAAACTTGTCTTTAGACGAGAACGAGTTTCCCTATCGCTAAGCTCGTTAAATCATAGCGATGGGCTTGCCCGAAGGGCAGGTTATAGAACAAGCATATGTTATCCTCCTCAAGCTTGACAAAAATAAAGAGGTACTGGTCAGAAATGACTGGGGAAAAATTGGGAGAACATCAAAGCTTAATGGTAGCAAGTCACTCTTGAACATGACACTTTTCCTCCGTACCACATCGGGTTGGGTTGTTTCATTCACCGGTCTCATCACCATGGTCTTCGCCAAACCATCCACATTTGGGGTAATGCTACCGATCCATCGCATCAGTGTCGTTATATGTTCAAGAGGGGTCATTCTGAAAGTGTCAACCGTGTCCCATCCACTGCCATACATTATCCTTCATCCATTCATGATCGCCACCCTGAATCATATATCACAGTTTGTTTTCACCTCCACTAAAATCATTAGCTCCGTTCCGTGTCATTGATGTGGGATTCATTAAGGCCCTCCTTTGACGGATCGCTTCTTGTCGACTTCAGCTCATTATCCAAGAAGTTGATCTAGGAACAACCCCATCAGTACTTTGAAGCTTGCATGCCTCAATGGCAAGTTTCTCACTTCCGGCGACAGGTATACATCAATGACCTTCGACCAGAAGATTTTGCGTGGCGTTCGACGCCAAGTCCTTTATTCACGCCACGTGAATTGTACTGCAGTACCTTGAGGGTCATTATCATTATCGGTGATTCCTCTCGCGCTTGTTAACGGTTTTCATCATTGACCGGTAATCAAGCGATGTCTTTCCATGTTCGACTTCAGCGAAATTCTCACATGGATCGACTTGTACTTAGAGTGAAGATCGAACGAGTTTGAAGACCCCGGATCTAGTTTCATCCATCCGGGCTGCGATACATATTCAGGAAATATAAAAGCATTTGTCATGTACATCATTGCAGCAGATGATCATCCTACTCAAAGGATGATAATTTCAGCAGAAAATTATCAGTCTACCATCAGACGATCGTCTGTTCTATGTACCAAAATGTATTTATAAAGCTGAGCATGGGAATGCCCGCCTCAGCTAGATCATGAAAACAGAATGAAAAATAATGTATTGTATTGTATTGTATTACAGGGCACCTCTCAGCACTGGAATGAACTTCGGACCCTCTAGATAAAGCATTTCACCCGATAAACGGCCTCATACTTTAGGGGGCAACTGTTATAGACATTTTTGTGCCTCGCAGCATGGAGCATGAAATGTCGATAATTACAGGGATCCTCAGTCCCTAAACATGTTGTTCTTACCCCTAGAAGAACAAGGTCAGCAAACCACAGCACTTCCCATCAGTTCTCCACCTGAAAACACTCAAAAACAGGCTATTTTTGGATCATGTCAGCTGCTCCACTGAGCATCTGCGCTGGAATGCAACTGCTCCTCCTTGTACCTGCGCTGAAAGTCAAATCTAATGAAGGCTACCTGCGCTGGGCGAGATTGGCCAAGTGGCACAGTCATTCTGCAAGGTGTCAATTGCCCAGGAAGCTTCCAAACTGACACTTGGTTCATGGGATTCGCCCTGTGATGAGTAAGAGGTACTTGATCTCCATGTGTAAGCAAGGATCTCCAAGTGGACTCAAGAACTGAAGTTTAACTGAAGAGGGAGAGGACACAAGGCAGCTTTATGTCAGTCTCAAGCTGACTCATCCTTTCTTCTTCTCTCCTATATATAGAGCTCTTCTATGAGGTCTAGGAGGCTGGAATTTTGTGCAAAGCAAGGAAGTGCTGTTGGTTTACAGTTAGAGCTATTGGGTGATTGCTTTTATAGAGGTGAAGAGGAGATTTCTTGCTGCTGGGGAGGTGCTGCTGGATTGGAGCCATTGATGGTTGTAACCTTCTCAGAACCCTTTTACTTCTATCAATAAAGCTTTGAATGTTCTCCTATATACTTGTATTGCATTGATGTATTGTATTTACTTGTATATCTGATTCACTCTAATCCATGCATCAGTTATGAGTACATGTTTCTTGTAGTTTCCCTCTCTTGTTTGTGCAGGATCTGTGTGTAGCTGGGCCGGCAAAGAGAGCAAGGAGCTGGGAACAAGAGACAAAGAGAGAGGACAGGATCGACAAAAGCGAAAGACACCGGTTGGTTAATCTTTTCTTCCTTCTCTGTACTTTCATAAAGGAAAATATCAAAGCTTTACTTTCAGTTGTTGCTAAGGACTGTCACCCTTAGAGTAGGGATAGGGTCATCCGAGTCGGATACTTTTCCCCACAACAAACTGGCGACTCCACTGGGGAGCCTAGTATCTTGTTGGTGTTTGTAGTATCTTTGCTATTCATTTCCTGAAGAAAAGAGTACCAAATCGAAAAGCTTTTGACTATATCAAAAGCGAAGTAGAGGGGCTGCTACTCTTGCTCATTTTCTGAGCAGATTCATGATTTGAAGAGCTGATCTACAAAAGACTCTTGTACTCTTTGTGATAGCTTTTCATCCTCTTGATCATCCCTTAGCTTGTACTTGACCTATAGCTTTTTATTTCAGCAAAAACAGTGAATTTTTGAGCTTTTTATGACCCGGAAATCCTTGTAAACGCAACTCTCGTGTCTCAGTGCAGGCTGTCCACAGGCAGTCTGCATTCCAGCGCAGGTACTCCCTTCGGGAACTGCGCTGAGAGTCAATTTGACAGACCAGAGCCTGCGCTGATCCAGTTAGGCTATGTCTTCCTGAGGTTTCCCACTGTGTCTGAGCCCTGTTTTCACTGTTATTTTGCTGCTGATTGCTTGTCATTGTACTTGCTGTAAACCAACTTTCCTTGACATTATTCCGCCTCAGTTGTGTGATGAAACTGTGATTGTTCTTTCAGTATTTCTTGTTTCAGTTACAGTTTCCCATTGTGAAAAGCAAACCAGTATAGCTGTGACCTCTTAGATCCTGAACTGTAAAAGTGTCTTTGTGATCTTAAGAGCTAGTTTTATTACTGTTCATGGCTGTTTGAGTTTGTTTGTTTTTCATTTTATGGTTTGAATTCATACATTTTTAGTGTCAAAACAAGTGCTTGTAAAGCGTCTTTTCATTTTGGACAAGCTTGTTTATTTTTCGCTTGAAATTAGATTCAAAAGTCATACAACAGTTTTCCTTTCTGTCTTACATCAACATTAAGGGAAAAGAAAAGAAATACATGCATCTTGCATTTGCATATTTTGATAAGTTTGCGTGACTGATCTAGGAGAAAGTGCATTAGTTTGTGCTTTGTGCTCTGTGTGGAAAGATAATGTTTTTCTCTCCCCTCAGTAGTTAGGATTTTCAAAGCTAAAAAGATTGTAAAGCTTGCTTATCATTTTAGCTGCATTTAGGAATTTGTACCAATACATCTCGTGGTGATCCTGAAAGACAAACTGCTAAACAAGATCAACTTAAAATATATTGAATGAATCTAAAAACGCATTGTAACATAACGCTCACAATAGAGGTCTAGGTAGAGACGTGTTCCGGCGTCGTTAAACGTAGTGACTGTCGATCTCTACGAAGGTGGGTGATTCCTCCTGAGGGACGATAGCACTAATACGGACTTGTGCTCCCGCGTACCGTCGCGTATATTGGGAGACCCCTATAGGCATTTATCCTTTATCCTTAGGAAGCCGTGTCGGCCGCCCTACTGATCGCGATGCAGTGAACACAGCATTCACGAAGATCGACCACCCGTACCGTAAAACGTATTCTGTGGTTTCGCGAGAGGTTTGGCACACCCTCTGCCTAGATCTCCAGAGCAGTTTCTTTTGGCCCTTTTCAAACTCTATAACTGAAAAGGTCCAACCGAGCATTTGTCACTTCGGGCTCGTTAATACATCGAAGGCGACTAGAGTCATCTTTAGCTTTTTCTCGACTCTTAAAACATGAAAAAGCAAAGTTGTGTCTAAAAGCGTCTAATAAAATTCATTCAATACGGAAACATAATTCCCCTTTTTGTATTTTAGTTGATCAAGTAATCCGCAACCGTGGAGAAAAGTCAATTAAAACTTCGTCGTTCGAGGAGACTCGCGAGTCAACCGTCTTTGTCTCCGGAATCGAGAGTAGTACGGACAAAGCGAACTCGCTTGACCGGGTCGAAATCTCCCATTAAAGTTAGAACAACAGTTCCGACAACATCTGAGATTCTGGTCACTCCTAATATTTCTGGAATCCCTGCCTCTATTGAAGAAGTTCAACAGCAACAGAGGGACAGTTGTACTGATCCTAGTTTGAAGACAAGTACTTGCATAACTGAACCAGTTCCATCTGAAACCGGTCCACAGAGTCTTGTTGTTCAAACAACTGTCGCTGTCGAAGCAACCCCTTCTTCGGCACCAGAAATCTTTTACGGACCTGACGGTCTTCCTCTTCCTCCTGGTCTGATCGCAATAGAGGAAATCGTAGAGGACCAGCAAGCAAATACTCCAACTCATTTTGGAGTAGGCACCACTCTTTTTCCTTCTGCATCAGAAGTTTGTCCATCGCCACAGGAAGTTCCTGTAGAATCGTTAGGCAGTTTATTGGATAGACTTAAAATGTCTGAACAACCGTCGACATCTAGGACTGTGCCAAATGACACAGCGACAGCAGAAACTCCTGCTGTCACTCCAACGATGTTTGCCGGCATACCAGCTGTCCCGACTAGCTCTCATCAGCTAGAAGGAGTCCACCCAGGGACTATTACGACAACTTGGTCTGTTCCAGTTTGTTCTTCCGGTATAATACCCGGTAATTCTTATGTTGAAACTAGACAAATTGATCCCTTTGGAAATCAGTTTGGGCCATCCAGTCCTCAAAGGCAATCTATACCCTTGAGTTCCGGATTGTTACCATATGGGGGGCAATATGCCCTTTCACTTCCCCTTCCGGGGGGATACCCATACGGCAGTTTTCAACAACATTCAGGTTTGACTGAAGTAACGACGAGTGGTTGGGTACCTATGTTACCCCAACAACCAAGAGTTGTATATTCCATGCAACAGTGTGTACCTATGTCTAGTATCCCGACGACGCCAGCAATTGTAACCGTGTCGCAAGTTCAATCGATGCCTGTTGTATGTCAACCCCAAGTTGTAATGCAACAGCCCATTGAACCTGCAACACAACCACAATCGCCAACTGCCGGGACGACACAGACACAAACGGGAACCATAACCCCGCATCTTGGTCCGTCGGTTAGTATCGCACAGCAAAACATGGCTTCGCAACCATGGATGGTGCAATACCAACAACCTCAGTTTCAACAGGTGTACCAGGGATCTGAACAACAGATCTTTGCGAATAGTGGGCAACCCTATATTCAGAACGGGTTAAATCAACCACTTTACAGTGGCCAAGCCCACCAGCCCTATCAGTCATATCAACATCAGTTGCATTATGCTGGTATGCAAAGGCCTACTGCTCAGGCGATTCCATCGTATCCTGGGTACGCCTCGCCAAACCTGAATCAGCAGTTGCCATTCGTGGCAACTCTAGAATTACCAGATTTACATCGATTGACGAACGATCCAATCGCCTATGCCCATTGGTGGCCAGCGATTCCTCACAAACTTCCTTCGGACATTCCTAAATTCAATGGAAATCCTGGCGAAGACCCGTCGAATCATGTGATGACATTCCATCTGTGGTGTTCGTCGAATACCTTGAATGATGATTCGATAAGGCTTCGCCTTTTCCAGAGGACATTGACTGGTCCGGCGGCTAAATGGTATATTGAATTACCTAGAGCCTCTTTCGACAATTTTAGTTCCCTAGCCACGACTTTCTTAACACACTTTCAGTTACCTATAAGGTACGAAACTGGAACAGAGATCTTGACCAATTTCAAGCAGACAACGGCCACACATATATCAGATCATATACATGAGTGGCGTCGTCGTCGCAGAATGGTAAAGACCTATGTTCCAGATCAGCTATTAGCTGAGTGGTTTATAAAGTCGCTTCTTCCTGCTATAACAGAAGATGTGGCCAAGGGAGGCGTCGTAACAGAGGAGCAGGTTATTGCTCGTGCTCAATATTTGGACTTAGTATATACTCAGTCGGGCACGCTCTATGATAAGATACCTGACGCCCCCAGACCGGAATTTTCAATCCCTCCTCCTCCCGGATCGAATAGTGACTCTCATGCCGGTGATGGCGTGATTGGAACTGCAAACGCTAAGTCGACAAAGGATTCAAATAAGAAAGCCCGTAAGACTTCGAATCAAAAAGCAAATCAAGAGATTCTTGCTTCGGAGGTAAATGCTGTATCTACGGATAAAGGCAAAAACTCCAATCAACCAGGAAGCAAGAAGAAACAAAACAAAGGGAAGAAGAAGAAACAGGGTGACTCATCCCCTCAAAAAACTTCTTCAAACCCTCCTGGGCAAGGGAAACAAAATTATCCATGTCATATATGCGATGAGGATCATTCGACAAACAACTGTCCGTTCAAAGCTGAGTTAAAGAGGTTCTTTAAAAGTTCCCAAACTTCAGCTGTGTTGACTGATCCATTTCCCACCCCAGGTCAAAATATGGTTGATAGTGGAAATGCTTCCCCGTCACAAGTGCTTATGTTGTCGGTTTCTAAGCAAAATGATGCTTTGATCTCGACCAGGAATAAAGATTATGGGAATCCGCCGGTGTCGAACGACAAAGGGAAAGATCAACCCAGTAGTTCGACAACAACTTCGGCAGAAGCTGTACCCCCCCTCACGCATGAATTAACAATAAAGCCACCTAAGGGAGTAGTACACAAGTCGACATTTAATCCTCGCGCCAGAGCGGCGCAACATTATAACATAGTGGAAGATTTGGCCCAATCGCCATCTGCTATGTCGACTCTTGAGGTACTGCAAAATTGTCCATCCCAAAGGCAGGCATTGTTATCAGCAATTGGTGGAGTGGATCCTAAAGATTCCAATCTTGTATCCTTTGATCACAGAGGATATGATCCTCAGTTACCAGCGCAACTAGCTTTCCTTATTCAAGTGAAAGCACTCAACAAAACTGTTCATAGAACGATTATTGATGAGGGAGCATCGACATGTATCATGTCGATGAGTTGCTGGAAAACTCTTGGATCTCCAACCTTGTCGCGATCTTCGACGACATTAAAAGCATTTGACGGTAGGACGTACACTCCGTACGGTATCCTAAATAACTTTAAGGTTGAACTAGGAGGAAAAACAGTGGAAATTGATGTTGAAGTCATTGATGGCAATCTTGACTATAACATCCTACTGGGAAGACCATGGATATATGCCATGGCAGCTGTAGTGTCGACATATTTTAGGAAGATCGCATTCCCGTTTGAAGGAGGGATTACGATCGTCGACCAACAGAATTTCCTCCCTAATGGTTCACAAGTTACTGGAAGCATTCCCATGATCCATGGGAGCGACCATTCAGTGCAAGATATCGGAGTAGGCTTGCTAAAAGATCCCACAATGATGGGAACTTTCGCGTTGCCACCTCCTTCCCATGTAGGGGATATCCCGTTTGTAGCAACATGCAACATGGTATCTTCTTCGAAGGTCGCAGAAGACAAAGTCGTCATGGATTATCAAGTGGTTTTGCCACCTAGCCCTATAGAAATATTGTAGCAATCAATGTTTCAGGCATGGGAGGCGAGCCCAAATCAACGCTCGTCAAGCGTTTGGGTAGATAGGTCTGGAGAATATGGTACCCCATTAGATCCATGGTCAAAAGTTCATGGGACTGACGAAGGAATCTTACAATCAATGATGATTGAGGGGGCACCATGGAATGATCACCACCATCGTTCCCTTCTTCCAGAGTGTGAAGAAGAAACTCAACACGACCTATATCACCCTTCAGTGTTTGAATTCCTAACAAATACTGTAAATACGGTGGATTCAGAGCGAAACCTATCCAATATTGAAGAGACCGTAGCCATAAACATCTCGACAAAACCTGATGTTGTAGAGAATATTCATGTCGGCAAAAGTTGTTCCCCTTCAGAACTGGAAATATATGGTGCTCTCTTTCGCGAATTTAGAGATGTCTTTGCATGGTCATATGATGAAATGCCAGGCATTGACTCGAGCATAGTTGAACATGAGATTAAAATGTATCCTGATGTCAAACCAGTAAGACAACGGCTTCGGCAGGTGCACCCCAAGAAAGCCGCTGCCATTAAGGCAGAAGTTGAAAAACTTCTCCATGCTGGATTCATCTACCCGGTTCCTCTAACCGATTGGGTATCGAATATTGTCCCTGTTATGAAAAAACAAGGGACGATAAGAGTGTGCGTCGACTATAGGGATGTAAACCAAGCTTGTCCAAAGGACAACTACCCTACACCCTTCATCGACCAGATAATTGATGAATGCGCCGGATGTGAAATCTTTTCCTTTATGGATGGATTTTCCGGGTATAATCAAATAAATATCCGCCCACAGGACCAGTCTAAGACTGCATTTATTTGTCCGTGGGGCACATTCGCTTATCGAAAATTACCCTTTGGTTTGAAGAACGCAGGGGCGACGTTTCAGAGGGCAATGAATTATGCCTTCCATGACATCAAGAACATCGTTCAACCTTACCTCGACGATCTTCCGGCTCATTCGCGGAAGCGGACTGATCATCCGCGGCATTTGAGAGCGATATTTCTACGTTGCCGACACTACAAGATAAGACTCAATCCGCACAAGTGTGTGTTTTGCGTCGGTTCTGGTCGTTTACTTGGCTTTGTAGTCTCTAAGGATGGGATTCGTCTCGACCCCTGTAAGGTTCAGGCAATCATTAATTTGCCTCCACCTTCAAATTTGCTTCAGATTCAGAAACTCCAAGGGAAAGCAAACTTTCTGAGGAGGTTCATTCCAAATTACGCAGAACTTGCCAAAGGTTATACTCATCTTTTGAAAAAAGATGTACCTTTTGTCTGGGACCAGGTTGCGCAAGCTTCCTTTGACGCTCTGAAAGATTCCCTAGTAAGAGCGTCATTAATGTACGCCCCGGACTATCAAAGAGATTTTAACCTGTATCTAGCTGCAGCAGATACGACCATTGCGATGGTCTTAGTGCAAGAAGTCGATGGAATTGAACATCCTATTTATTATTTAAGTAAAAACTTAAATGACACAGAAAGTAAATATTCCTATGTTGAAAAACTAGCGCTTGCTGCTGTTCAAGCGATTCAAAGGTTTCGACATTATGTCCTCTTTAGGAAAACTACTATTCTGTCAGATTGCAACCCCATGACGTATATACTGTCGCGACAGTTGCTTGGGGTCAAATATTCAAAATGGATAGCGATCCTTCAAGAGTTTGATCTGGATTTTGTAAAATCCAAATCGAAGAAAGCTCTAGTTTTCGCGGAATTATTATGCGATCTCCCATCGTCGTCCAACGATGAAACATCAGAAGAGTCAATCGTGGATGAAAATTTGTTTCTGATATCAGTAAGCGATGAGTGGTATGGAGACATCATTGTTTATCTCCAAACCCAAAAATTTAGGCCTAATACCTCACACTCGGAACAGAAGCGTATACGATACCAATCTAAAGACTACATGATCGTCGGTGATACACTTTACCGTCGTGGTGTCGATACAGTTCTGAGAAGGTGCCTTACCCATGAGGAGGCCGAGAAAGCCCTGAATGATTGTCATTCAGGCGCGTGCGGGGGGCATCAATCTGGATATGCAACAGCACAAAGAATCTTACGAGCAGGATATTTCTGGCCAACTATGTTTAAAGATTGCATAATAGCTGTCAGAAGTTGTCATGCGTGTCAGATCTTTGATAGCAAAACCAGGAGACCGCCCGCACCGTTGCAGCCTATAGTTGCTGTTGGGCCTTTCGCCAAGTGGGGCATCGATTTCATGCAATGTAACCCCACCTCGACCGGGGGGAATGGGTATATTATAGTCGCTGTTGACTATTTTACCAAATGGGCCGAGGCGATGCCTACATTGGATAACACTGGTGAAACAGCTGCCCTTTTCTTTTTTAATCATGTAGTCGCCAGGTTCGGCGTTCCGCAGGCTATAGTGACAGATCATGGATCGCATTTTCGCAATCACATGATGGTAGAGTTAGCTGCCAAATTAGGGCTATCGCACGACAGCTCTACCCCATATTATCCACAAGCCAACGGGCAAGTTGAGGCAATCAACAAAGTCCTGAAGCGTATGTTGCAAAGGATGATCGGGGTTCACAAAAGAAGATGGCACCTACTCCTGTACTCAGCATTGTGGGCTTACCGAACCTCGGTAAAAAACGCCACTGGGTTCACACCATTCCAATTGGTGTATGGCCTGGAGGCAGTCTTACCAATCCAGTGCGAAATTTCGTCTCTTAAACTCGCAATTGACCTCCTCCCCGGAACCTCAGAAGAAGAGGCTCGTTTCTTGGAATTGATCCAGTTGGATGAAAACCGTCGTGACGCCGCTTTGGCAAACGAAGCCCATAAGAAACGAGTCAAGGCGCAGTTCGACAAGGATGTCAAACCTCGTATCTTCTCTGAAGGTGACTTGGTTTTGCTTTACGACCAAGAATCCGACAAATTAGGAGCAGGAAAATTTAAGTCCTTATGGATGGGTCCCTATATTGTTAAAAGGGTGTTAGCAAAAGGAGCCTACGAGTTAATGGATTATGACGGGATACCACTGGCACAACCCCGCAACGGGTTGTACCTCAAGCGTTACTATGCCTGAATAGTAACCTGAGTGCTTTTGTTGTATTTTGTTTTCGCTAAAGTGTTTGTTTCAGTTTAGTAATCCACCCTTCTCGTTTGTTGCAGATGTCGAATTTTTCTGAGACGTATGTAGGATATGCCGACGGAGCGAGTCGTAGTACGCGGAATTTGTCCTCCGCAGCCTGGGCCATTTTTGATCCAAGCGGCGAGTTAGTGAGTTTCAGAGGGGTGTGTATTGGGCAGTCAACGAACAACATCGCTGAGTATAGCGCGTTGATTGAACTCCTCTCTGATACCATCGCTCATGGTATACGCCGACTAATTGTTAGGCTAGACTCACAGCTTGTGATACTACAACTCACTGGTATATATTCAGTCCGCAATCCAGCTATTTATCGAATGTTTCTGAGGGTTAAGATTTTGGAAAGAGAGTTTGATTCAATTCAATACCAACATATTTCCAGAAACTTGAACACATTAACAGATTCATTAGCAAACTATGTATTAGATAGACATTTACGACATATATAAAAAGAGATGCATCGGTGCTATGCAAGTGGATCGCAAATAAACCAGAATAAACCCTGAAAATCAAAATATATAAAGCTATTTATAGTTTGTACATGATGTGCTGTAATCAAAACAAAATTGGTCGTATGACCTAGAACTCAAAAAGATGCTAGGGGGCACCCTAGCCTAGTGGTGCTCATGAAAGTACGTCACGGTCTGTGCTATCATGCGCAAGAGACGAGTCCATCGTCTAGGCACGCCAATAGTGTGCCGCTGCAACTGTAAAGGTAACTCGTCAATCTGTACATCCGGAAGACCACGAGTAAGGCTCTCAACCTGCTCCTGCACAGCTGCAAGTATCTCAGTATCACCAAGGTCGCGAATAACAACTCGCCTAGCAAGCTCTGCTGCTGGGGCAGCAACTGGCGATCATGGACGAGCTACTGGACGAACAGGACCAACATTTGCATGCACCCAAGAGTTTGATCAGTTTTTCACAGTAACATCATGAGTAAAAACAATAAACAGTAACATGGTCAGAGATTTTACCAATAGCGCCCCATTGCTCGCCATCCGGTAGCACCAAGTCCGGATCACCTCGATAGTCCATACCCACATATGGATACTCAGAAAACGCCATCTCCTGACGCTCGAACCACCTAAAGAAGGCCTCAGTGAAAGTAATCTGAGGTTGACCAGCATGTCGGGACATGTGGTCAACCCACCTCTGCATGCGTGGCTCGGTCGGAGAAGGCAAGTCAAGTATGATGTACTGAGGCTGCATCAATGGGATTTTCTCCAAGGCAAATGCAGTCAGAATAGAACCAAAACCAAAGTTCTTGAGCCTCCCGTCCTTTACCTTGGTCAATTGACCTTTCATCTGAACAAGTACTGCATCACACCAGTTAAACACTTTCGGTTGGAGACACTCCAAAGCGTGCTGCATGTAAGATCTGTTGGCAACATGTAAAGCTGCGCTACCGGCCATCCTACCAATAGTAAACAGAATGGACCTAAGAGACCTGTCAGTGATGTCACGGATATTGATCTTGCCGTCTTTGCTCGGCTGTGAACCTTCCCGGCAATACTGACGGATATAGTCTCTGGTGGAAGTAGTCCCTCGAGCCGTACCTGACAAAGAAATGGGGGCACCCCGCCTTGACAACCCAGTCAAGAAGTACATGTCCTCTATGGTCAAGGGGATAGTTTTCCCCCTAATCTGGAATACTTGGTTAACAGGATCCCAAGCATCAAGCATATACTGCAGTAAAGAAATCTGTGCTCTCATGCTAGAGATACGGAAGAACTTCAGTAGGCCACAGTTCCGAAGCGCGCTCACCGTGACCGGGTCATGGAGTGCAACCATGTCCTCTGCTTCATGTTCTCGTTCTCGCCATGTAAGGGACATTTTGTTCAAAGTTCCCTGCAAGCAAACAAGAGAAGGAGTAAGTTCCTAATTTTGATGAAAAACTGGCGAAAAATCATCAAAAAACGCATGCAGGATCAGTTTTCTAGGCCCAGCGCAGGCAGAGAGTCTCCCCCTTGCGCTGAGAGGCAGTCTGCCTTAAGACCACCTGAAATACAGCGCAAGTTTCGAAAGGAGAACCTGCGCTGATGCCAGGGCGCCCTGATGAAACCCCTGGGGCTCTGAAACCCTGAAAAATGTGCATGAAACTGAAAAAGGAAACCATGAAAGTGAAGGGCTAAGGTTTAGCTCCTACCTGGTCCAAACGGCACCGAAAATCGTCCACAGAATCTCCCGGAATCAGCTGGTGAAAATCAAGGAAGAAGAGGCACCTCCAGAGCTCCAACAAGAAAAAATGCAAATGAAATGGTAAATGAGAGGTAAAAACACCTTTTTATGACTTTTTACACAGTTTAAAGTTAAATATTAGGGTTATAATCTCCTTTTCATGCAAATATTGTCCATTTCTAACAAAGTTTGTTGCAGCAATTGAATGTGAAGTACTACATTTGAAAAGAGAAAAGCTAGTAAAAGTAAAAAATCAAATTTGACCATGAATCGAGCAGTTTTACCATGGAATTTATGCTCGTTAAAAAATAGAAAAGTGTGAGCAAAAGTTTCCACCAGAGTTCAAGCTCATTAAAAAATGAACCTATCTCGGTAAATAACCATTGCGATCGTAGATTTATCAGCCTTAAAAGCCTTGGTCGTGTTTTCATCCATCACCTCCATCTCATTTGGCCGGTCGTTCACCCCCATATGTGTGTTTACCCATTTTGAGGAACAGCTGCAAAGAGTGATTTCACCTAGCCATCCTTGTGACACTACCGTGATTGGAAAATTCCAACTTGTACCTGGAATCAGTTGCTATCCCTGTTTATCACTCGTTCCTCAAAAGACGAGTCTTCTTTGAGCTCTTTTCACTGACTCGTAAAATATGAAAAGTTTGCCGAGTTTTGGCCTTCCAGCTCGTTAAACGACCGGAACGCTATCCCTCCTCTAGATTTTAATCTTTTTGGACCTGAGGGATTATTGCACGAAAAGATCGAGCGCTTGTTTTGTTCGGCTCGTTAAAGCAATCGAAAACTCATCCCTTCTGTATTGTTTTATACTTTTTCGGACTTAAGGGATTAGATGACGAAAAAGGAACTATGGAGTTAACTTTCTGTACCTTTTCAGACTCTCTAAAAATGAAAAGGACCGAGTTTTCATTGTCGTTAGACTCGTTAAAATGATTAAATAGCGACAAACTTGTCTTTAGACGAGAACGAGTTTCCCTATCGCTAAGCTCGTTAAATCATAGCGATGGGCTTGCCCGAAGGGCAGGTTATAGAACAAGCATATGTTATCCTCCTCAAGCTTGACAAAAATAAAGAGGTACTGGTCAGAAATGACTGGGGAAAAATTGGGAGAACATCAAAGCTTAATGGTAGCAAGTCACTCTTGAACATGACACTTTTCCTCCGTTCCACATCGGGTTGGGTTGTTTCATTCACCGGTCTCATCACCATGGTCTTCGCCAAACCATCCACATTTGGGGTAATGCTACCGATCCATCGCATCAGTGTCGTTATATGTTCAAGAGGGGTCATTCTGAAAGTGTCAACCGTGTCCCATCCACTGCCATACATTATCCTTCATCCATTCATGATCGCCACCCTGAATCATATATCACAGTTTGTTTTCACCTCCACTAAAATCATTAGCTCCGTTCCGTGTCATTGATGTGGGATTCATTAAGGCCCTCCTTTGACGGATCGCTTCTTGTCGACTTCAGCTCATTATCCAAGAAGTTGATCTAGGAACAACCCCATCAGTACTTTGAAGCTTGCATGCCTCAATGGCAAGTTTCTCACTTCCGGCGACAGGTATACATCAATGACCTTCGACCAGAAGATTTTGCGTGGCATTCGACGCCAAGTCCTTTATTCACGCCACGTGAATTGTACTGCAGTACCTTGAGGGTCATTATCATTATCAATGATTCCTCTCGCGCTTGTTAACGGTTTTCATCATTGGCCGGTAATCAAGCGAGGGCTTTCCATGTTCGACTTCAGCGAAATTCTCACATGGATCGACTTGTACTTAGAGTGAAGATCGAACGAGTTTGAAGACCCCGGATCTAGTTTCATCCATCCGGGCTGCGATACATATTCAGGAAATATAAAAGCATTTGTCATGTACATCATTGCAGCAGATGATCATCCTACTCAAAGGATGATAATTTCAGCAGAAAATTATCAGTCTACCATCAGACGATCGTATGTTCTATGTACCAAAATGTATTTATAAAGCTGAGCATGGGAATGCCCGCCTCAGCTAGATCATGAAAACAGAATGAAAAATAATGTATTGTATTGTATTGTATTACAGGGCACCTCTCAGCACTTGAATGAACTTCGGACCCTCTGGATAAAGCATTTCACCCGATAAACGGCCTCATACTTTAGGGGGCAACTGTTATAGACATTTTTGTGCCTCGTAACATGGAGCATGAAATGTCGATAATTACAGGGATCCTCAGTCCCTAAACATGTTGTTCTTACCCCTAGAAGAACAAGGTCAGCAAACCACAGCACTTCCCATCAGTTCTCCACCTGAAAACACTCAAAACAGGCTATTTTTGGATCATGTCAGCTGCTCCATTGAGCATCTGCACTGGAATGCAACTGCTCCTCCTTGTACCTGCACTAAAAGTCAAATCTAATGAAGGCTACCTGCGCTGGGCGAGATTGGCCAAGTGGCACAGTCATTCTGCAAGGTGTCAATTGCCCAGGAAGCTTCCAAACTGACACTTGGTTCATGGGATTCGCCCTGTGATGAGTAAGAGGTACTTGATCTCCATGTGTAAGCAAGGATCTCCAAGTGGACTCAAGAACTGAAGTTTAACTGAAGAGGGAGAGGACACAAGGCAGCTTTATGTCAGTCTCAAGCTGACTCATCCTTTCTTCTTCTCTCCTATATATAGAGCTCTTCTATGAGGTCTAGAGAGGCTGGAATTTTGTGCAAAGCAAGGAAGTGCTGTTGGTTTACAGTTAGAGCTATTGGGTGATTGCTTTTATAGAGGTGAAGAGGAGATTTCTTGCTGCTGGGGAGGTGCTGCTGGATTGGAGCCATTGATGGTTGTAATCTCCTCAGAACCCTTTTACTTCTATCAATAAAGCTTTGAATGTTCTCCTATATACTTGTATTGCATTGATGTATTGTATTTACTTGTATATCTGATTCACTCTAATCCATGCATCAGTTATGAGTACATGTTTCTTGTAGTTTCCCTCTCTTGTTTGTGCAGGATCTGTGTGTAGCTGGGCCGGCAAAGAGAGCAAGGAGCTGGGAACAAGAGACAAAGAGAGAGGACAGGATCGACAAAAGCGAAAGACACCGGTTGGTTAATCTTTTCCTCCTTCTCTGTACTTTCATAAAGGAAAATATCAAAGCTTTACTTTCAGTTGTTGCTAAGGACTGTCACCCTTAGAGTAGGGATAGGGTCATCCGAGTCGGATACTTTTCCCCACAACACTCTGGTGCATCATCAAATATTATGCCATATTCAGTTTGTCTCAAACTTACCATAACACCTTAGAATTTTGTTGTCCAAATTGTTCAATTAGATAGAACAAAGGTTAAGGTGTTAGGAGAATTAAACTTTGTGTTAATAAGATTATCATCAAATTCAAAGGTATGTCATATTATTGATATTTTTATTATTGATATTCCTAAATTTTATGGTCTTATTTTAAGCAGAGATTGGTCTGAGAATTTGCATGGTTATTTCGCCATAGATTGGTCACATATATGGCTTCCTTACAATGGGAAACCAAATCAGATTCGGGTGAATAGAGAAAAGCATATGCAATACTCGGCTACTGATCTAGATGAAAAAAATGAGCCTATGTTTTTCACAAACAACATCCTTGGGAATTATTCTTCTGAATATTTCTTTGGAAGTTTTGCAGCTCAGAGATCTCGTTTATTAGAAAATTTTATTTCATCTTAAGTTGAAAATTATTCACAAACAGATTTTACTAAATGTATAAATGGTGTAGATACAGCTGTAATTAAGCATGATTCTTTATTTTGGACACATTTTTTTATGGTTCTAAATGTAACAATGGTTCAGGGGCTGGATGTATATTGGTAAGCCCTAATGGTGAAAAAACTATGTTGGCATCTAGATTATAGTTTGAATTTACTAATAACATAGAAGAATATGGAGCATTAGTACAAGGATTGCATAAAGCTATCAGTCTTGATGTCGACTACTTGCACGTCTTTGGTGATTTATAAATTGCTATAAAACAAGTTAGAAATAGTATTCATTGTATTTCTAATCATCTTAGACATTACCAGTCCTTAATTCAAAATCTTACTTCACATTTCATTGCATTTAATATTTCTCCAATACCTAGGATACAAAATGCTAGTGTTGATCTTTTGGCCAATGTTGCATCTAAACTGATCCCACTTGAAGATTTTAGTCTAGATAGATTTTCTATAGAGTTGATTTTTCACCCTTCCATTCCTAATAATATCACCAATTGGCGAGTGTTCAATGATGATGAAGATATCTTGGATTTTTTAACATCCAAAGAATCTTATTTTGACCAAGTAATTGATGAAGATGAACATGATAGACAGTTCAATAAATAAAATGAACAAAATGCTTTGCCAAAGCCTATAGTTAAGCTTGAGGATCTTAATGATTTAGAAGACATATTTAAAAAGGTTAGCAATTGCAAACTTCAAAGTTCAACTGTGAGATTTGAATTGGTTAACCTAGGATCTAATATCAAACCTCAAAATATTAACTTAGGTCTTGGGCTCTTGTTGGTAGAAAGAAATGAGTTTATTCACCTATTCAAAACTACAAAAACATCTTTTCTTGGAATTATCAAGGTCTTAAAACTTATGATACTTCTATCATCCAACACATTATCCCAATGATACCTGATGTCAAAACCATTCAACAAAAACTTAGAAAGATTCATCCAAATTTAGAAACTCAGATCAAGAGTGAGTTGAATAAGCTTTTAAAGGCAAAATTATCTTTCCAGTAAGACATTCCAAATGGGTTTCTAATCTTGTACTAGATAGAAAAAAGGATGGTGGTATTCACATTTGTATTGATTTTAGGAATTTAAATAAGGCATGTGAAAAAGATAGTTTCCCCCTCCTACTAATGGAGCAAGTCCTACAATCAATTGTTGGTTCTAAACTAATGTCTTTTCTATATGGATTCTCAGGTTACAATAAAATCCTTGTTCATCTAGAGGACAGATTAAAGACCATGTTTAGAAAAAAATGGGGAATATATGCATATCAAAAAATGTCTTTTGGATTGATGAACACAGGAGCTACATTCCAGAGAGCAATGGACATCGCTTTCAGGGGTTTAATCAATAAAACTATTGTGGTATATCTATATGATATTACCATATATTCCAAGAAGAGAAGTAATCATTTGCATGACTTAAAACAGATCTTTGAAAGATGAAAAAGGTATGGAATTTATCTAAAACCCAAGAAATCATTTTTTTCTCTTAATGAAGGTAAACTCCTTGGTTTTATTGTATCCAAAAATGGAATTTGTATTGATCCAAAAATAATTAAGACAATCTCATAAATTCCTTTACCACATACCAAAAAATCAATGCAATCTTTTCTTGGCCAAATTAATTTTGTCAAGAGATTCGTTCCTGAGTTTTCTCAAATCATCCTACCATTACAAACTATGATCAAGAAAAATTCACTTTTCAAATGGGGAGAAAAAGAAAGAGAATCATTTAAAGAAATCAAACAAGTTGTTATTGATTTTCCCTCTCCATCAACCCCTAATTTTTCTGATCAATTCATTTTATATAATTTTTCCTTTGAACTATCATATGCAACAGTCTTAACACTACCAAATGAACAGAAAATAGAATCCCTCGTTTCTTTCAACTCAAATTTTCAAGGAGCTAAATTAAATTGTTCTAAAGTATAAAAACAAGACTTCGTAGCCTACAAATCAATCAAATACATCAAACATTTTCTCTTAAAAAATCATACTAAATTCATTGTGCCTTTCTCAACAATTAGAAAATTACTTATTCAAAAGGAATTAGGAGAAAAATAGGATAATTGGGTTACTACCCTGCAAGAATATGACCTAGAAATCAAACCTGTTAAAATTGTGAGAGGTCAAGGTTTTTGTAGATTGATCATAGGAATGAATGATCCATCAGTTGATGAAGGTACATGTAATATTGATCAAATCACAGAGGTACTTCTTATTGATACTGAATCTCAATATGTTGACTTAATATTTTATTTAAAAAATGGTTATGCTCCATACGAGCTTGATTATAAAATAAAAAGGGAATTAAGATTGAAAGCTAATCAATATCAACTCATCAATGATGTTTTGTTTAGAAAGAATTATGATTATGTTTTATTAATATGTTTGGAAAAAACTGAAGCAGAAAAGGTTTTACAGGAACTTCATGATGGGCCAGCTGGTGGGCACTATAGTGGAGATACAACTACTCACAAAATCCTACATGCTGGATATTACTAGCCAACCTTGTTCAAAGACACTCACATGTATGTGAGAAGATGAAAAATTTGTCAAACTTCTTCAAGAAGATAGAAGAAACCATCTATGCCTTTGCAGCCAGTCAACATCAAACAACCTTTCGAACAATGGGGACTAGACATAATAGGTGAGATCGTTCCTCATTCTTCCAAATAGCATAGCTACATTTTGACTACAACATATTACTTTACCTTTTCAACCTATTAGTGACTGATTTACACAATAAATATTTTCATCTATAACAAGCTCTGAGAAGATTTACAATAAAATAAGTTGTTTCACTTCAAAGTTATATTTATCAATCTAAATTTCAATCATTTTTAAACTTTCTAAGATTTCTTGATAAGATCAATATCTTATTTATTATTACAGAGATTAATTGTTTCATCCAGTGTGTCGCCAATTGTTGTAGTACTCAACAACCCCCATTATCCTTAGACTTAGAAGAATAAATAATGGGGACCCTTTAAATTTTTAGGAAAGAATCCTTTCTTGTTTTAATAAAATAGGACAAGTTTCATATTTTTACCTTTTAATAAATAAAACAAAAAATTCTTTCAAAAGAATATATAGTGAAATGTAATTTTTCTTTAGGCTTAAGAGCCTTTCCATAGTTTCTTAGGAAATAATATGCATGTCTAAAAAACCCCGATGACTATGTTTCCATTATGAAACCTTTGAAAGGCATTATTAAAGTTTTAAAATTCCTTTTACACGAATAAACAGAAATATTACAAAAACTGGCTGCACTGAAAAACCACACGTGAAGCTCTAATCGGATTATCAGTATCAGTAATTTCAAAGTAAGTACCATAAGAGATTTTCCAATAGCTATATCACATTTTGTCAAGTAACATCACCGATATCGCATTATGTTAAGTTCTGATTGCCAATATCACATTTTGTCGGGTCTTGACACTCTAATATCATAGTTCGCATGTCGCATGGTTCTATTCATATCACCCGATACCGAAATGTCGATAAAGTTTTTCCGAAAAGTGATTTGTTGATACAGTGACAGGTGTCAAAGCCACGTGAACAAACATTTGAAAATTAAATGGCCACCCTGTGTGATTTATAATTTCAAGGTTTTAAATGATTTGTCATAATTTTGATGTAATGTAGAAGGATTTCTTCATTAAAACTCGCATTCAATTGAAAAGACTATTTGCATTCATGAGTTCTTGCCACTCATCCTTGTTTTCTTTTTAATAGGTGAATTCCAATAAACAACAATTAAAGGAAATGTCAAGGATTATCAAGGCAAAGAAGAAGTTTGTAATTTAGTCATAGACAGTTTCGCCTCCTGAAGAAGTTGTCGAGATGTCACCTTTATTTATGGATACTACATGCACACTAGACACAAGGTCCTCCTCTTGGGAGGTCATATAAAAACTGTTTGAGGATGAAAACCCAAGGGTGATTGAGAAGCAAAGTGCTACTGTAGATGCTCCCACTCCGGATGCTGGTGCTATATGGAATGATGTGGCCAATTCATTTTTGCATAGAATTGTTGCCCGCCCCAAAATATTTCCCTACACAGATATGGTGAGATGGGTCATCGATCATCTAGATATTATAGACAAATTTTTTATAACTCTAAAGAAGACAATCATAATATCATTCAAGGTCGAGGATTTGAGGAAAATGTATCATTTGCGCTACCACAAAAAAATTATGATACTCAATTTGTTCAGAAGTTTATGCATGAGAATCAGAACCCAACAGAGCTTATCAAAGAATGGAGAAGTGACCCAAGCAAGCACAAGTGTGAGGATAGGGGTATGTATTCATTAGCTTCTATTGTTGGCCCTTTCTCTCATGTCATTGCTATGATGTGTCGTTTATAAGGTTATCCTAATACACAGAATTTCTCGGAAGAATGGGTGTCATTAATGGAAGCTTCTTCTAATGGTTATATTATGGATTGGGAAAATATCTTGTCTAATAATTTAACTACTCAAATTCATAGTTATAGAGAGAAGCACAATGTTAACAATATAACTCCTCCTCCTTTCTTTATGAGCGCTTATGTCATGGATGCTATTTGTTTTTCTTATGATTTTCCATCTATATGATGGAAGTGTACAATTCAATACCTGACCCCCATCCATGTTTACCTTGATATCTTGTGGGAATCCAAGTATCATTCTCATTTTTGTAAATTTTGTCTTGAAATTATCCTCCTCATTTACCGAGAGGTCTTTGGCAAGAACGCTGCCAGACTCTCTACAGAAGCTAACAATGACTTAATGTCATTACGAAGGTGGTTTGGGGAAGAGTCATTTACTTATATTCGAGTGTTTGGCAGTCTCTCCCATCCTCATGTTTTACGTCTTTTCACCCCTCATAAATTATTGGGTAGAGAAATTGCATACCAAATAGTTTGAAATGCTTTAACTAAAGTGCTTGAAGATGCTAAGAAAACTACCTGACCTTATTTTCCTATTTTTTGTGGAATATATGCATTGGAAAATTTCATACATTCTCGTGATGAAATTGACCAAATTAAAGCTTTAAGTTTTCCAACCATCCCAAACAGACAATACGATCCACATGGGGTCGCAAAAGATGTCACGACACAAGCAAGAATTAGGAAATTCGCAAGCAAGCCTGATAAATTTGATGATTTATTTGAGATGGTTCCAGAGTATTCCATGGTTGAAAAGTTAACAATAGATAAAATAACACCTCAATAATTGATTGAGTTCAATCAATATCGTATTTAGAGAATAACCCATTTACCAGAAGTTTTGCCAAGACATTCTCAACAAAATCCTGAAGTTTCAAATACATCATCCTCCTCATCAAAGGATCCAATTATTTCTCAAGTCTCTAAGATAGATACTGCAGTTGTTGAGAAAATGAACAAAGTCCAAGAAGAAAATAAATTGGATAAATTTTGGGATGAATTTAATTGTGTCCTATCAACTAAGGAGACTCAAGATGTACACACTACAGTCAACAAAGAAACAGTGCAGATTCCAGAAACTGAAGGGACAACCTTGTTCACTGTTGGGGCTCTCGATAAAACTATCGTTGCTGAAGATTTGAAAATCATCCCATCATTTCCTAAGTCAGAGATAGTTCTAAAAATTAAAGAAATCCCTCCTTTGGATGTGTTTTACACTCCAAAACTCGAAGTAGTTATGAGCAGATCAAGAAAGAAGAGAAAGCTAGAACATACACAAGAATTAGTTTCACACGAAGAAGCTCGTGACGAAGAATTAAACAAAATCTCATAGTTTTTAGGAGCTTATGCTAGTGCTACTATAGATAAATCAATGGAAATTCAACTGCTTATGAAGGAAAAGGGCCAGAGGATTATTCAATTAGAACAAAGTCTCAAAAATCAAAGGCAAGTGATTAAGAAATAATGGAAAGAAAACCTTACCAAATTACATAAAATTTTCAATGACTTGAAACTAAAATTTGAATTTGAAATCAAAGACAAAGATGCACAAGTTCAACAACTACAACAAAAGATTAAGCAGTTGAAAGAAAATCCATAAATAAATGAAGTTCGAAAAGAAGCATGAGAACTGGATACACTCCTGGCTAAGAAACATGTTATCTTTTGTCATAACTTAACTTTACTTCATGATTTGTGTAATACCAGTGATTCTTTAGTTAACCAGTTTTCTGATCGAAGGACATTATATGAAGAAATTGATGAGAAAATCTTTGAGCATATAGATTGGCAATACAGTGCTAAAGGAATATCAGTTGATCTTCCTCGAATTGAAGAATTGCAAAAAGATGTCATTTTCAAAGACTGGGACATCAAGATGAAGAGAGCATAAATGGATATCACCAGGGTCAGAAATCTTGCTTATAATTTCATTGAATATATCATTGATACCTTATTTCATGCCAATTTAATACAGGAATTCCCAAAGGACACCTTGCTAGATATCAAAGCTCTGAAGTGGACATGGCAGGAAACATCAAAGAAGAAGGTTGAAGACATCCAAACTTTATCAAAAGTAAACCTCATACCTTATGGAATTTCTTAGTAAAGCCAAATAGTCAATGGCTTGTGCTGAGGTGTCTTTATAATGCAATAACGCAACTCCTCCAAACACTTGGTGATGCAGTATTTACCAAGGAATATGCACATACAACTGATTCATCCCCCCAAACTGAAGCCATTGATAGACATATGTGGACTCAGAGAACGAATGAAGAATCAGCCCGTAGCATAGTCATGAATTTCTTGTTACAACAGAATGCTATCTTATCTTTGCTTTATCATAGCTTAGTTTTTTGGAGCTTTTCTGAAGATTTTTATTTTTATTTTTTCTATTTTTGTAATATTAATAGACTATTTAAAACCATCTCATGTATTTAGAAAGGGATTCTAAATTTTTGATAGACAACTTTGAACTTGCACTATTGTTTATTCCAAAGTTATCTAATTGAAGAAGTTGAATCGAAAGCTATCTTTTTCATGAGAAGAGTCTTGATGTATCGGGTACTATTATCTTTATATTGCTGCTATGTTTCATTGAGATAGATAGTGAATTTCTTGTAAGTTGTTTCATTATACGAATGCTTTGTAGACAGTTAGACATTGTCACTATTGATGTGTAGGATTGTATTATTTGTGATTGTATATGAAATAACGAGATCTTATATGTGATTAGTTTTAACCAAATAAATAAATTAACTATTTAATTAATTTAATTTATCTTATTTGTTTTCTTTTCATAAAGCGTTTAATGATCTATATTGTTGCATGCTTTATGAAATCTTTTTATGAATCACATGTAAAGAAAGATTATCTCGGGAGATACATAGAATAAGTTTATTTATTAATATCATCTTTAGTTTCAAATCACTCCATTATCCTCATGTTATTTACATTATTCATTTATATTTATTTAACGGGAAATTGGTCCCTTTATCCCCAATTGGAGCCAATAATTCTAACAGAAATGAAGTTGTCTTAAGTTCTTGACCAGGTGGTATTCCCCGATTTTGAGGCAAATATTTTCCAGCCTTCAACATAGAGGCACAATGATCTCCCCATAGTGTTACATCAATACGAAAATCTAACTTGTCCTTTAATGTGAGTGTTTTCCTTAGCATTTTAGTTCCATCTCTTCGTCGAAGTGTCGATGCAAGTGAGGTGGAGCTAACAACACCAATGAAATCTACATTGGTATTTGGGCTTGCATATTTGATTTCAGCGATATTTTTGAAATGAAAGCTCTGATAAGGAAAGGTTGGACAATCTACCAAAAATGGATTGATAGTGGATGCAACAAACAGGTAAATATCCCATTTGTTCTTTAAGTGGTTGTAGTTTTGGTTAGCTTCTTTAACTATACCATTCGAAAAAATGTATAGTTGCCCAAATTGGATTAGATTGTAAAGAGATTCAGCGGATTTGGCAAATGCAGAAAGGTGGATCTCCTCTCTATCACAATGAATATGGTCAAATCCAAAGACTTTTCCTGAGCCACGCAAATTGTTGTAAGTCTTCAATGTTGTATTTGTAGATGCTTTACCTTGGATTGATCAATGCTTTCAATAGGGATTGAGCGCCTTGAATGAGATAGTTGTAGTTGTGGATGTAATCGTTCGACTCACTCTAGAGGGAAAGCTCTCTTGTGTTGATGAAGAGGTAGATTGGGATGTGCCTACCATTACATGTAGTAGTTTTGATGAGTTCTTAGTCCATGATGCTTTATGCCTCACAACCTCAAGTTCAACACTCGAATGGACCTTATGTAAATGAACAAAAAAGGAATTAATGTAGAATCCATTTTTTATTTTTATTTTTGTAATGCAGGAAGAGTGTAAAAGAAAAAAATTGGAAGAGGGTAAATTCAAATTTTGGGCCTTATGAAGAGTTTTGAAGCACTGTGCAAGCTACTTTTTAAAGCAAAATGATTGAGCTGACTTGGATGTCTTCAGATGCAACTTGTGTACTATATGCAAATGGTAGAAGAGTCATGTGTTGATGCGTTCCATCAAAGAGAGTAATGTGGAAGTGTGAGGATTTATTTTTTGATGAGGTAACAGAGATTATGTCGATTATTTGGAGTAGTGGTTGAATCTCAGTGGAACCATTCAGCAACAAAAGAATGGCATTCTTAGTCAAGGTTGGCTCCATGATATTAGCACAAGACAATATTTTTTCATGATGGTAATCCCTGTAATTCATTTTAATTCATTTGAAGAGATATTACAACATACAATGATAATGTATGTAAGGGAAGCATGAATTAGAATTGCAAATTTAACTTTCTAGAAATACTTGATCAAAATTTTATGCAAGCAATACCCCAACTTTGTAAACAGCTGGAAAAACAATGTAGTTTCTATCACCTTTCATCACGCACATGGATTTTCAAACATGGACACATCAATATTGACCTTTGCATACACTTGAAGTTGGGTTAAAAATGGTAGGTCATGTTTTTCACTTAAAAATAGTTTTGCATCTTGACATATTTGATCCCTCTCACTTGCCATAGTTAGAGTTAGATTTATCTATGTTGGTTTATCAAGATTATTCTACACTCACTTGAGTGCGAATACCCCTTGAGATAATGTAAGATCCACTATCTATGTATATACAGATATATATATATATATATATATATATAGATATATATATATATATATAGATAGATATATATCTATATATATCTATATATATATATATATATCTATATATATATATATATATATATATATATATATATATATATATATATATATATATATATATATATATATATATATATATATATATATATATATATATATATATATATATATATATATATAGATATATATATATATATATATATATATATATATATATATAAGTTGTGTTGGGTTATGGTCAATTTTATTATTATAGGAAGAATGTTTTATTTAACAATGGGAATTTTCTATTAGGATTATGTTAGACTCACTTGAGTGCCTTTGAGATATGTAACCTCCATAGTTTATTGTCACCCTCAATCCCTTTCCCTAAAATTTATATTTTACTTAATAAAAGCTAAACCCCACACAAATCCATTAATTTACACCTCATAAGACATAAAATTACTTAATTACACATACAAATTTCTTTTTTACCCATACAAGTAAAATCACTTATGTGGGTGGGTAGAAATAAATAAAAATATTAAAGAGATATGCAGAAAAGGAAAATCATTTTTATCTAAGGACAATATTGTGAATTTGTTTCATACAATTGAGAGTTAGGGTTTGACGGTATAATAGGAAAATAAATAAAATATTATAAGCAAGAAGAACTATGTAGAAATGGAAAATCATTTTAATCTAAGGACAATTATTGACGAAGGTTTAATTCCAAGTTAGGCTCAACTCGAGGAGGATTTTAAAAATAGTACATGTTATTACAAAGGTGCATTGCTAAGAAAGTGGAAATGTTGGATGTTATAAATTAAAGTATTTTCCATTTGTATTCTCTTTACAATCTACATATTAGGTTTCATTCACTGATCATAAATGCATCGTACTTGTAGTTTGAAAGAGTCACTCCCAAAATAGGTTTTGGTTAATATTTGTTTTATACTTGATATAATATGTTTACAAAGAATACCTCTCAGAATACTCTGACCATAGTCTTAAACAATGATCAATTATAGTGGCTCTTGTATTTGAGAAAATGCAATTATTTATTTCCCCAACTTGACTGTAATAGCCATTTTGTACTTTCATCACTGCTAAGGGTTAATGTGCTGGCATTTTATAGAAATGCCAAATACACCACTGGAAACTTCTACATTTGATTGTGTTGTGTAACTAATTTGTGTCTTCTGTTGTGGACTTTTGTGGTGGGGAGTATTGAACATCCAATGGCATCAACAATTTGGCTAATAATTCACCATTAAATATTTTGTTCTCCTGTGGTCAAAATTTAGATTTTAGTAGATAGAAGAGGAGAACGTGCTCATTAATCAATTTTGACAGTAGAGTTGTTGACTACCTCATACCCTTAGTAATTTGAATTTCATTAGAAAAACGACTCACTTTATTTTCATCTTATCATAGTTTGAAGTCAATAGGAAAATAGATAGAATGGTTTTGACACCGTCAGTACTGCAAAGCTCTAAGGGTCTATTTGGCATTTAAGAAAATTAAGTTTATCTTAGAAATTTGAATCATCCCAAAAAGGGAAATGATATCGTCTAGGCTCTCTATCTGCATTAACTTATGTAAGGAGATTGGACTTCCAAAATCTTGTCGTCACACAAATTTAAAAATTTCTCTTCAACAACCTCGTACTTCTACAATGTTATAGAAGTACAAAGATGGTTTTATAGAGTCATTATTTCCAGGAAAACTAGTGTCTACTCAGATCTGTTAGTCCCACTAAGATAGGTAGCTATCTTAGAAACAAACAATTCAAAGTTACTTGTGTTTTCCTTTATGAGAGATAGATGAGAGAGAAGCAGAGAGCACCAACCTTAGTCTTTCACTTGGCTCCTTGCTTGTTTCCTCTCTCCCTTGATAGAGCTTCCGCCACTCCTTTCTCACTTGTCCCGCTTCAAAGAACACCTGTAGAGTCAAAGCAGCAAAATACCATCAAAGCATAGAGATCTATAACCATAAACAATGTAGAATTAGATGTACATTAACCATACAAATGCATACACAAATACAAGATTCATAAATATACAAGTATATGGAGGAAAACTCAAATAGCTTTATTGATAGAAGTAGTAGAAGAGAGGATTACAACCCAGCTGTCTGATCCAGCGCCATCCTCCCAGCATGAAAGCCCTCTTCACCTCATGAAAAGCTAGATCACCCAACAATGCAATGTCTCAAAGAGAAACCAACAACACTTCCTTACAAATTACAAAATTCTAGCCTCTAGATCTCTAGGATGAGGGATCCATATATAGATATTTGCAGGGGGGTGAGTCAGCTTCTGGGATTTTGATTAGTGTCATTTCTCTGATAGTTCTTGGTTCCGCTTGGAGATTTCACAATCTCTTACTCATCCCTGGGCGAATTCAAAGATGCAAGTCTCATATGAGCAGTTTCTAGAAGATTCTCTGAGTTTCCACCTAGCAAATTGCCTCTGCCATTTGTCTTCTCTCACTCATCACACCCTATAGAAGGGATTTTCAGTATGCATCGCACCCCTTGTGTGTAACAAGTGAGATGCATCACACCCTTAGCACTAAGCAGTCTGTATGGTCTAGTTTTGACCAGTTCTGAGTAGTTTTTTAGGGAGAACTTTTGGGAAATGATGTAATCAGTTGAACTTGATCCTTTAGGTTATGAAACAACAGTTTTAGGGGTTTAGAAGCCCTTGGTTTATGGACATATGTGATTGGGGTGTCTATAACAGTTGCCCCCTAAAGCATGAGGTCATAAATCTTCTGATGTTGGGTGAAATGTTTTATCATGAGGATCCGAGGTTTTTCGAACTGGAAGGTGACCTGTAATAAGATACAATACAATACATTATCTTCATAATATTTTCATGATCTAGCTAAGGCGGGCATTTCGATGCTCAGCTTTATAAATTCATTTTCATGTACATAGGACAGACAATCGTCTGCTGTTGCAGACTGGTGATTCTGGTAGAGTCATCATCCTTACCTCGGATGATCATCTGTGCAGCTATGGAGTACATTCGATGTCTTTATTTTTCTGAATATATCGCAGCTCGAATGGATGAAACTAGATCCGGGGTCTTCAAACTCGTTCAATCTTTGCCCGATGTACAAGTCGATCCATGTGAAAAGATGTTCCGATGTTGAACATGGAAAGACATCGCCTGATTACCAGACAATGATGTAAGTTGTTAATAGGCATGAGAGGAATCACTGATAATGATAATGACCCTCAAGGTACTGCAGTACAATTCACGTGGTGTGAAAATATGAGTCAATGTCGAAATCCACGCAAAATCTTTTGGTCGAAGGCCATTGATGTAAACCTGTCGCCGGAAGTGAGAAACTTGCCATTGAGGCATGCAAGCTTCAAAGTACTAAAAGGGTTGTTCCTAAGTAAATTTCTTGGATAATGAGTTGATGTCGACAAGAAGTGACCCGTCGTAGGAGGGCCTTAATGAATCCCACACCTACAACATGAAACGGAGCAAATGATTTTGTGGAGGTGAAAACGATCTGATGATACAAGGTTCAAGGTGGTGGTCACGAAAAATGGAGCGTGAAGGTATTGTAGCGGACGAGGCATTAGCTGGGTTGGTGAATTCTCTGAGCAACTTCTCTTGAACATATCGGCGACACTGAAATGGATTGGTAGCTTTAACCCCAAAAATGGATGGTACAGAGGACCAATGTTGATATGACCGGTGAACGGAATAACCCAACCTAACTCAATCATGGTGATGGAGTGAAAGTGTCATGTTCAAGGCTGACCTACTACCAATGAAGTTATTCAAGTTTTCTTCCCTTTTTCCCCAGTCATTGCTGACCAGTGCCTCTTTATTTTTGTCAAGCTTGAGGAGGATAACATATGCTTGTTCTATAATTTGCCCTTTGGGCAAACCTGTCGCTATGTTTTAGCGAGCCTAGTGACAGTGAAACTCGCTCTTGTCCATATGGATAAGTTTGTCACTATTGTTTTAACGAGTTTAACGACAAAGATAACTCGGTCCTTTTCAGTTTTAGAGAGTTTGAAAAGAGACAGAAAGGAAACTCTAGTAGTCCTTTTTCGTAGTATAATCCCTTAAGTCCAAAAAAGTAGAAAATAATACGAAAGGGATAACTTTTCCAATCACTTTAACGGGCTGAGAAAGACAAGCGCTCGATATTTTTGTGTAATGATCTCTCAGGTCCAAAAAGATTAAAATCTAGAGGAGGGATGGCACTTCCAATCACTTTAATGAGCTGGACAGGCCAATTTCTCGGCAATCTTTTTATATTTTACAAGTCTAAAAAGAGCTTAAAAGAGACTTGTTACTTCCAAACACTTCAACGAGCTGGAATGCTCGACATTCTTTTCATATTTAACGAGTCTGAAAAGGGTGTAAAGAAAAATCGTTATATCCAAACACTTTAATGAGCTGGAATGCTCGACAATCTTTTCATATTTATCGAGTCTGAAAAGGGTTTAAAGAAAACTATTATTGAGGAACGGGTGATGTTTTTGAGTAGCAGCTTCCAGGTAAGTTTGGAACTTTTCAATCACAGCAGTGTAAAGAAGGTGGCTAACAGAATCACTCATCGTAGTTGTTCCTCAAAAGGGTAAACAATCAAGTGGAGGCATATGATCGGCTAAAAATTGGAAGTGATGGTAAGAACACGACCAAGGCTCAAAAGCTGATAGCAATGCGATCACAAAGGTTATTTACCAAAGGTGGGTTCATTTTTTAATGAGCTTGAACTCTGGGCGAACATATGCTCATTGCTAGGTTTATTTTTTAACGAGCTTGAACTTCGCGTAAACCTGCTCATGCCAGTCATATAATAAGGATGTCTCTCGTTAGTAGGTTCATTTTTTAGGGAGCTTTCCCCATGCGAAACTTTGCTCCGCGCCTTTTGTATGCAAGCTAGGAACGACCAACTACTGTCTTAAGGGTTAATGAACTACTAAGGTTAGGTAGGATAGTTTCGCGCTGGGAAACATTTCCTTTACTTTGTCGTTGCCGCCGGTCTCGGCAAAGGTGAATGGTGGATCAGACCAATCACCTAACCTAAGCAATTGAAGTTAGAAAAAATTATAGGGTTAGAGTTACGTTGGTCGCTTTTCACTTGCATAAAAAGGGTTTGCATGCCCCCAAGAAAAAGAAATGAGAGTTTCCAGGTTACTATATTTTGGGCATGGAAATTAAAAGACACCGGGCAAAGAGGAAGCTCTAGTTAAATCAGAGGAAGTATGTCGAGACAATATTGCAGAGATTTAAAATGCAAGATAGTAAATCGGTGAAGGTTCCTATTCCTGTAGGTGTAAAATTATCTGCTGAACAGTGTCCTAAGACATAAGAAGAGGAAGAGGACGTGTCTTGTGTTCCATATGCAAGTGCAGTCGGTAGCCTGATGTATGCAATGTTCTGTACTAGACCAGACATTTCACATGCAGTGGGAGTATTGAGCAGGTTTATGTCAAAACCAGGAAAGGAGCATTGGACAGCAGTGAAGTGGGTTTTCAGGTATTTGCGTGGCACTAGTGATTATGGTTTGTGCTACCAAGGAAGACCAGGATTGGATAGAGTGTTGGACATTCATGGCTTTGTTGATGCAGACCGAGCTGGAGATCTACAAGTGGGTATGTGTTTAACCTATTTGGAGGTGCAGTCAGTTGGATGAGTAAGAAACAATCTGTAGTGGCATTATCAACTTCAGAGGCAGAATACATGGTGGCCACTCATGCAAGTAAGGAAGCAGTTTGGTTGCAGAGATTGTGTTCAAGTATGGGGTTAGTACAGGGAGCTATAAGGATAGACTATGACAGCCAAATTGCAATTTTCTTGGCAAAGAACCCTGCATATCATTCAAAGACAAAGCACATTGATCTTCAGTATCACTTTGTGAGGGATATGATAGAAGACAAAAAGGTGTTGCTGGTAAAGGTGGACACTTTGAAGAATACTGCAGATGCATTGAAAAAATCTGTGAGATTTGAGAAGTTCTCCTGGTGTAGAGAAACAATGGGCATTTCAGGGCTGAAAAAATGAGTAAGCTCTCTTGTGGCCCCCTGTGGAAAGAAAACAACAAGTGGGAGATTGTTGGGTTGTGTTATATTCTTTCCACAACTAACCTACGTAATGAATCGGGGGATTCTGCCCCCCCTTCATTGCACTGATTGCATAGCAAGGGGGTCACGGGGGGGCTGCAGCCCCTCCTGTCGGGGGGTTTGAGGGGGGCGGGTAGCCCCCCTCTATGGGGTCTGGGGCAGTGCCCGGGGAAAAAAAAAAATTGGACCCTATATTAGGTTGGGCAAACCTACCTATATGCTTTTTCGGTCGATGGTATTGGATGCTTCGACATGTATAAATATGTATTATAACATTGAAAGGAACATAATGAAAAATCAAGCTGGTAGTCCCGGTTTTGGGATCTAGTGGGAAAATCTCTGTGTATATGTGTTTTATGTGTTATGCTCTCGCATTGTTTATTTTTCTGTGTTTTAGAATTCGTATGCAGGTAATTTATGTATGGGGTTAAAACCTACAGATACATTCTCCAAGGTACAGATCAGTCCTCTATTTCACATGCTTAACTCCAATACTGGTCCTTTCCATGTGCTTCGAATGTACTCTGTTGCTAACTGGGCTGATGGTCTCATTTATTACTTAGATTTTTATTTAGTTTTTTTTACAGTCATCTACCAACGGATCTGTCTACCTCTTCTAACATTTAATAACCCTGCTTGGCCATGGTAACATGGTGTGGTAGGACGGTACCTCGTCTGTTGGATCCTCGGGATGCTACTCGCATCGACGATGTGGCTCTTGAGTTCTGCATCCTACGGCTGGGCAAAATTTGGAGGGTTACACGAGCCCAATGGCTGGAAGTTCATTTCATTTTGTCATTTCATTTTGGTTTCCCTGCTTCCGGGAGTTTGGTTCGATTTTCCGCCTGGTTTCTTAGACTGGTGCATCGTGCCACTTTGTAATAGCGGAGGTGGTTCCATGGAAATTTCTTTCGTTTACTCTTTGACACCAACTCCACGAACTAGGTAAGGTTGCATGATCCTTGGCTTTTTTGTTTTTTTGTTTTTGCTTGAATTTGTCTATTTTGGCATTGTAAAATGACCTCGGGTCTTTGTTGACACATCTTCTTCCATGAATCTACAGGAATAAGGGTGAGGAGGCCGAGGGTTTCATTTTGCTACTCCAAAGGTGCGAGTTCCCTTACCAGCCTTCCACAACCAAGAATTTTCGGGTAAGACCATAGTAGTTTCTGGCTTTCGACAGTCAGGGGCGTTATGCAAATGATTTAGGGTTCTGGTCAGTTTTACCAGATTCACGCTAGCTTTGTGTTTATATATGTAAAGGGGTTATAGAAAACTGCCGAATGGACTAAATGGCTAAGGGGATTTCCTATTGTCATGATAGAAGCATAACAGGTCTATTTTAATGGGTTTGAATGAAGGGTTTTGGTCATTTACGACCTCGAAACGTGGTTGTTTAGATAAGTCTATTTCTTCATTCTAATAACCGGGTTACCCTGGTACTACCCGTGTCTTTAAACTCTCTCGGCTGTAAACTATAAAGGACTGTTTATTGCTTTATTTAAGTCTCCTTCGCTCGATGCAACACACCTTTCTCTCCTTCTAGAAAGTATAGAGTTTATTGTGGCATGTCTGGTGTTATTTCTTTGAGTGAAAGGTTGTCACACAGTTTGATTCTTTTGTGGATACCGCGCTGTGTGTTCTTATGTTGATTTCATGAGGGTCATCGAACCTTTCTATGGGTTCAACTCTAATTTAATTGTGGTATAAAGGTTTTTACAGCAAAGTCTCACCATTTCAATATGTATCTGATATTTTACTGCAACTCTGCCTGTGTTAACTGTTGCGGGCTCGCAACTCTATCCGTAATAATATACAGTAGTGTTTTCAAATTTTTTCAAAGTTCATAGAATAAATTTCCCAGTGCTATACTTACTTGGCAACTGGTGGCTCTCGTCCTAGTTCCTCCAGTCTGGCTACATTTACTATAACCAGCTCCCGTAGTTTTTCCAGTTCTTGATTATGGACTAGGTATTTAGTGATTTGTATTCTTCGACTTCGTTATTTCAGATAGTTAGTTGTGCTTTTAGGGTTTTGTTAATACCCAACTCTGTATGTGTTAATTTCTCTCTGCCAAAATTTGTCTCGAAAGAAGGAAGTCGGTTCTATAATTATTTAAGTCCTCCTAAGAATGAAATAAGTGGATCTATTTTTCTTTATAAAAAGTTCAATTTCCAGATATTGAAATAAGCAGATCTACCAGTTCATATTATTTACAATTCCCAGAAAATGAACTACCAGAACTATTTCTTTTAATTTCTACATACAGTGTGTCTGTAGAAGAGTTTCAAGATGATGAAATTTAACTAAACAGTAATGTTTTCCCTACCTTAAGTTGTCCTCAGTTCAATAACCAGTTTAATCCAATTAATTCTGTCTCTAAATCTCTTATGTTACCGAGGGTTAAACAACATTGAACCAACACTATATCTTTTTGTTCCTGTATTTTTCTTTAATTACTGAACATGTATATGTTTAGATACCTATCATTCGAGTTAATGCTCATATAAAGTCTTATAAATTCGACTGAGAAACAAATAGTTTAAGATGGTGTTACATACATGGTTCTTTAAAGGAAAAAAAGACCTTCAGGGTAGAAGACACCTTATCATCTGTTGCTCTTTATCCACCCATCCATGAGATTTGTCCTCCAAACCAAATCTCCCCCCTAGTTTACTTACAAGACCACTGTCCTCTGCGACTCTATTCGCACACAGTGTTGCGCTATCTAGTCCTCACCAGACTTAGCGGCATATCCCCTTCTTCCCATCTGACCTTTCAGCATGGGTTTTTTTCCTCCCCTCCACTCTTTTCTTTGGAGCATGGGGAGGTAGTTAGGGTTTTTCTTTCAAGCAACTACTCTTTTCCAACTTCCCCCTTGAGAAGTTACAAAGCCTCCTTTATTCACAACATTTTCATAATTCAAAGTTAACACATTGTTTAACTTAACATTAACAACCATAATTACCAGTTTGCTTTTTACTGTGATAAAACAAAATATTACAGTATCTCTGCCTACTATGGTAAAATAAATATTTACAGTATATTTTTCTTCACTGCAGTAAAACACATATTTATATTATATCTGGGAATATCACTATATATATATATATATATATATATAGACACACACACACACACACTAGAGTGTTGCTCAAAATCAACATAGATCTATCTTAACTTTGATTTTACCAAGAGCCAAGAAGAATCAAATAACGTGTAAACATTTCCTTAAATTTTACAACAAGCGTTTACATCTTGAGAGATTTGATCCTCCAAGTACTTAATAAATATAGAAGTAAGATAAATCTATACTTAATTATGAAAAAATAAACTCTAATATAAATAAAAATTTATAAAAAAAATTAACAAAAATATTAAATATGATATTATTGAAATATAATATAAATGTATTAAAGTTAATTAATTAATTTTATAATTTTAATAATCATTAATAAAAATTAAAATAATTATATAAATAATTATAAAATTATATTAAAATAAAATAAATATTATCATTTTTCTCCTTAACTAACTATTTAATAATTTATCCAAACCACTTTAAACTCTTACCTCACCAATTAATAGTTTATTTAGCTAATAAAACTAAAAGCTTCCTCATCATCCAATTCATTAATACTTAATCCTTAATCCTTGTTGAACACATCACATCATCTGGAAAAACTGAAATTATCAAGATAGTAAAAAGTAAATAAAAAGAAAATAACAATAATGTCACATCTTTCTAATTCATTAAATATTTATTTAAGCCATTTTTCACTCTCTACTCACCCATAAATGCTGCTTCTCTTCTCGAGAAAACTAAAACCTTACCAATATCAAACTCATTACCTTTTTTCACTCTTAATTCACACATAAACGCTTCTCTTCTTGGGAAAACTAAAATCTTCCTCATTATTCAACTTATTAAATACTTCCGAAATGGGGGTGGGAACAATGCATACAAAGCACTTTATGTGACATGTTATATGTCTGTTTTAAACCGCAACGTGTTATGAAAACGGCATAAGAATGGGTGTCACTAATCAACGTCCTATTGCCATAAATGCGAGTTTGTGGACTAGAGTGGGGCTCCACTTTTCGTTAGTTGTGTTTTCATCATAGTTACCAAATTCGAATTTGAATATGAATTTGAATTTGATTTGGTATGGAAAAAATTCGACTATTTAAAATACAATATGGAAAAAATTCGGAAACATAGATCTTCCAAAATTAAATTATTTTTAAAATTAAAAAAAATGAATCTATATTTATAATATATTTAAAAAAAATCACTTAGTCAAATCCTAAATTTTAATATAAGACTTAAAAATGAAAAATAACATTATTAATTAAGGAATTTAGACTTCTGTGATCCATAACATTGTCTAGAAATCTTCGGCAAAATCACATAATCAACCTTTTGTCGACGCGTTTCGAACCAACCAGTGTGGTTCATCGTCAGGACAAGTTGAAGAACCAATCTGGCTTAGCTCGATTAAATATAGTGTGCAGAGACTCCAACGGCTAAAATTCTAACGGCTAATTTGACCTAAAGAACCTGGTCAAATCACTAAAAAAGTTAATTAATATTTTTCTAAAAATTGGTAAAAAAGGAATTCATTTGTTAATTTAAAATAAATAGATATATTATTAATATTATTTCTATTAATAGAATCTATAGTATAAATGGTTAAATGATTTATTATAATTTATTATTTAAAAAATTGAATAATAATAAATTCATTTAAAAATAGATATATTATTAATATTATTTCAAATCTCTAGTATAATATTAATATTATAATGGTCATTACTATTTATTATTTAATATTAATAATAAATATATATACTATTAAAATGTTAGTTAAATAGATATATTATTAATCTTGTTTCAAATATTAAGAGAATCTATAGTATGATACTTCATATTTTAATTATAATGGTCATTATATAATATATATTAAATGATTTATTATTATTCAATTATTATATGGTAATAAATCACTACTATTTTTATAATTTAGTTACATTAGGTAATTATGTAATAACTTAATGGCCCATTGGTAAGTTCTTTAAAATATATCATATTCATTATTTAAATATAATGGTCATTAAATTAAGTTATATAAAGTAATATAAGTTATGGTAAACTAAATAATGGTAAACTAAAAATAATGGTCCTAATAAACTATATCTTCATATAACCTATATTAATTAATATTCCCAAATTATTTAAATACAATAAATAGTATTAAATTACTATTATAATATAGTTACAATCGGTAACTGTGTATATAATTATTTAAATTTAAGGGTCCAATGGTAAACCAGATCATCATTTTTACTAATTATTTAAGATTATTAATAATCCATATTTACTTAATAAATTATAATTCTAATATTATAAATAGTATTCAAGTTAAATCATTATTATGTAAATACCATAATTCAAGTATATGTTTCTTAATAATAGCATATCCATATTATATCATATATTTCTAATACTTTGTTGTTTATCATTTGAACCTCTTATAATTAATTTAGTAATTTATATCCATTAAATTATCAGTACAAGGCAATGAAGAAGAATTAAAAACCTATGCAAAGAAACTATGCATAGGTTTTTAATTCTTCTTCATTGCCTTGTACTGATAATTTAATGGATATAAATTACTAAATTAATTATAAGAGGTTCAAATGATAAACAACAAAGTATTAGAAATATATGATATAATATGGATATGCTATTATTAAGAAACATATACTTGAATTATGGTATTTACATAATAATGATTTAACTTGAATACTATTTATAATATTAGAATTATAATTTATTAAGTAAATATAGATTATTAATAATCTTAAATAATTAGTAAAAATGATGATCTGGTTTACCATTGGACCCTTAAATTTAAATAATTATATACACAGTTACCGATTGTAACTATATTATAATAGTAATTTAATACTATTTATTGTATTTAAATAATTTGGGAATATTAATTAATATAGGTTATATGAAGATATAGTTTATTAGGACCATTATTTTTAGTTTACCATTATTTAGTTTACCATAACTTATATTACTTTATATAACTTAATTTAATGACCATTATATTTAAATAATGAATATGATATATTTTAAAGAACTTACCAATGGGCCATTAAGTTATTACATAATTACCTAATGTAACTAAATTATAAAAATAGTAGTGATTTATTACCATATAATAATTGAATAATAATAAATCATTTAATATATATTATATAATGACCATTATAATTAAAATATGAAGTATCATACTATAGATTCTCTTAATATTTGAAACAAGATTAATAATATATCTATTTAACTAACATTTTAATAGTATATATATTTATTATTAATATTAAATAATAAATAGTAATGACCATTATAATATTAATATTATACTAGAGATTTGAAATAATATTAATAATATATCTATTTTTAAATGAATTTATTATTATTCAATTTTTTAAATAATAAATTATAATAAATCATTTAACCATTTATACTATAGATTCTATTAATAGAAATAATATTAATAATATATCTATTTATTTTAAATTAACAAATGAATTCCTTTTTTACCAATTTTTAGAAAAATATTAATTAACTTTTTTAGTGATTTGACCAGGTTCTTTAGGTCAAATTAGCCGTTAGAATTTTAGCCGTTGGAGTCTCTGCACACTATATTTAATCGAGCTAAGCCAGATTGGTTCTTCAACTTGTCCTGACGATGAACCACACTGGTTGGTTCGAAACGCGTCGACAAAAGGTTGATTATGTGATTTTGCCGAAGATTTCTAGACAACATTATTAATTAATAACTAAAGCAATCTAAATGTCTCTTTGTAGATTTTTCAAAGAGTTGTTTAGAGTGTAGATAGAAGCACACCCAAACTTTAATTCATGGTTTCGATTTCTTTACTATGGGAAAGAAGAGAAGTATGAAATTCAAATAGAAAAAAATGGAGATTATATATTTTATAAATATTTATAAATAAAAATTTATTATTCTTTGTTATAAGAATTATTATTTTTAACAAGTATAAACTTACTATTTTCTACAATATTTTAATATAATATTTATTGTTTTTTACAACTGTAATTTTCTCAATATGCAATTTACTATTTACTATACTTTCTTAATATAGAAATTTCTATTTTTAATCTTTAACTATTTAATTTTTTATTAACAAAAATCTTTACCAAATTAGATTGTAATTGCAACTTTTTAAATATTGAATACTATGTTTTTAATGTTTTGAGTAATATAGAAATTTCTATTTAAATATTAAATTTTTTATTAACAAATTTTAGATAATTTTTTTTTTTTAATTGGAAATTTATGTTTTTAATGTTTTGAATAATATAGAAATTTTTATTTTTAAATATTAAATTTTATATTAATAAAAACACTTTACCAAATTCCATAATAATTATAATATTATTCTTAACCTACAGTTTACAGTTTATAATTTTTTTTTAATATAAAAAATATTATTACCTAATTCCATCATAATTGTAATATTTTCAACTTACCATTTACAACTCATTATAATTTTTTTAATATAAAAAAATTATTTAAAAAAAATACCGTACCGAATTGCAATTTTCGAATTTGCAGCCGAATCGAATCGTACTGTCGTATTTTCGAATTTTTCGGGCCAGTACTGCCGAATTTGGTAGCTATGGTTTTCATCAGTTTTTAGTAGCAATGGGCGACTTTTATTGTGCGTGTTGGGATTACTCTGAACATCTCGGAGAAGTTCGCATTAATGGAGGTCTTTATCACAACAGGATTGTTTTTCTTAATAAGTGTGCCATGCATAACACTAGTTTGTAAATAGTTTTCTTACCTCACATCATTCTTAACTATACTTCTTCTATAAATGCATGGGGTTTTCCATTGAACGGTGATGGTATGACGAGATCGAAAGTGGTACGGGGATAAATCCTTACCTGGCCGCTCCTTTTCCTTTGTCATGCTCTACATCAGATGTCGGAGTTGCATGTTTTTATCTTTTAGCAAGTTGGGATGCTCTCTTCTCTTTGAGCACAGTGGAATTGTGTTTTTTATAATCTTAAGTCTTGGATTTTTGAAGGGGTAAATGCTCTTCGTCTTATTTCTACACAACATTGCAACAGGTTAAGTGTTTCAACTAGTTGTGGTTTTTTTTTTTTTTACACTTCAAGGGATTGACTTTCTACTAATCTGTTTTAATTGTTTTGTTCTGGTTTGTGTAGTATGATAACTGGGAAGTTTCTCCATATGATTTTTGGGAATTTCCATCTATCCTTGGGTAATAAAGCAATTGGTGATTTTAATATGTAATGTTTTAGATTTTGGTCCCTTCTGGTCTCGTAATGTGTTTTACGGTCCACATTGGTTTCTAATTTTTGGTTCTGGTCCACAAAAGCACTAGTTAGTAGTTTGTCTTTCCACCCGCTCCATATTTACTATTTATGGACTTCAGTTATGGTGAATTGATGATAATACGTCACTATTTTTCTCTCGGTCTAAAAACCTCGGTTTATACTCTCACGGTCATTGTTGGTTTAAAATTGGTTGTTGTTCTCTCATCGAAGCAATTGGTCATGTTCAAATACCTCATTTGGAACCACCTTTCCAACTTGTGAAAATAGACCGCGTGGTATGTTGGTTTAGGCTGACAACCCAACTTTTGGGGTATTGTCCTGTTCATCATTATAGTGGTCAAGTTCGTGTGGTTTCTTTGCTCCCTTTTGTGACAATGCCGACGAGGCGGCACAAGTAGTTTAGTTTCTCATCGACAATTATTTGAATGGAATTCAGTAGCATCTTATTTCGACTCGGTCCCTCCCAAGGTACGAAAGGAAATCTGACATCTTAAGTTGAGAGAGTTTGGTGATGAGTTTTACTTATTAGATTCTAAAGTGGGGGTCACAGATCTCAAAAGAATTCCTAATCTAGGGGAATTTAGGGAGAAGTGATTGCATTTCTTACACTCTCTTGCAATCCACCAATAGATAAATACACACTCTTTAACTTGGTCTTACACGATAAGTAGGTGGATAGTTGCAAAAATTTTGCAAGTCAAGAAGATATGAAGAGAATGCTCTGGAATGTTCGTTTTTGCCTTGATGATATAGTTTCATGTGTGCGAAGGGTGGAGAAATATGCCATTTTAGACTCGGAATCTGAGGAACTCACAGGGCCTCATGTTTTCATCAATACACAAATGACTACTACTTCTCATTCATTTGCTACATCTCTTCTTTCGCCAATGATCATATCACACAAAAGTGGATTTCTAGTGCCTCATTTTGTCAGTTAATTAATATGTCTTTCTAGAAAATGTTGTTACAATTTTGTTGAAGGTCTACACTGGTATATCTCTCTTCTTACTCAATGCAGTAGATGGTGGCAATGTGGTTGATATGCTACTGTGTTTTGCTTTCTTCGTCACAAATGGTGGGTAGTTGAGCTTTTGATATCTCCAATGACATATATATAGCTTTCTTTACAAGAACCATATAGCTTTCTTTACAAGAACGCTCTTCTGTTGGAATGATCTTGTAATTTTGTTATATAGTGTCCTTGCTCTAATTTGTTGGCATGGTATCTTCATGGCACTGGAGTTACCTTAGTCCTTCATTATCATCTATTAGTTATAGGGTTTTTAACACTACTCATAAAGTATGTATGTAGCTAATGTTAATATTGAGACTCTGGTTTTGATAACCAATCTCTCTGCTTTTCTTACTATCCATGTAAAAATATATATATATTAATAAAAACTTTTTTGTACTAACTTACCAAAAAAACTTATTAAATACTTAAAATTTCGCTAATAATATCTATTTAAACCATTTTTCACTCTCAAGTGACACACAAATGCTTCAATTCAGCCACAAATGTTTCACTTCTTGAGAAAACCACAATCTTCCCCATTATCCAAATCATTAAATAATTCATGGTTGAGAAAATATAAATGTATACACAGAATCTAAATCAAGGCATTGTCACACCTCTGTTACTAAATACATAAATAATTTTATTTTTTTTATCGTAGGTCAAACCCATATCATCATTAAGCACACATCAAGTTCATATTCACCTTGACATTTAACACTTTATGGCACACATTATATCTATTCGGCATTCGACCCATATGGCACATATTGTAATTACTTGGCATATAGCACATATGGTTTCGGTATTTACAGCTGTACTTGTATTTGTAAAACGTAAGCATTCAACCTTATATATATGCATCAAAGAACAGTCAACTGTCTTATCCATGTTTCAATGTTCAAACACTATATGCATAAAGGGTCGACTACATACATATGTTTTCCACATTCGTGTGCCATGTGTAAATTAATGTGGCGTGGCCTGTAATGGTCCGACCACAGTACTTACAACCACCGCTGCACTATCAACTTAAAGACACCAGTCCGGAGAGGTTTAGGTGGCAGTCTCAGGCTTCTCCAGCCATGTGACTCCTTGGGTGCGGGGATCTCGGTTTTGACGATCCCTTTTTCCCGCCTTAACTCTACGACTCAGATCTAAACCCTCAATCCAACGGATGACAATTGGTCAAGGTTTTACGGGGATATTTATGCCCCTTCCTATGCCTCCGGGTTCAATTTCTTGTTCACTTGTATTCGGCTCCGGCTCTGCACACCAGTCCAGGGTTTCTTCTACCAGCATCGCCGCTCTGCTCAGCGAATGTCCAGCAGATGATAATTTTCGCCCACTGGTCTCTACAGGTATGCGTTTCCGGTTTAATGGCGATGAATTCACAGTCCATATTGCTCCATTGAGTTACAGGATTTACAATTCATTACAGTAATGTTTAGCTTTCTATTTGCTTTGCTTCAGCCAGCGTGCGCATGCTATTTCATGGAATGAAGCTGGGTTCCAACGAAGGTTCAACCCTCTGGTTTTCCAGGTAAGCTACAATTACCTCACTTTCTGTCATATATTCGCAGAATTCTTTAGATATTAAGACAAGGTGTTTGGATGCGCAGGCCTCCGCCTCCACGCGGGCCTTCTTGCATTATCTGCAGAGGTACTCTCTGTCAAGAACCCTCCTGGTTGCATTCTCCTGCCCTTAGGTTATTTAACAGGGCACTAGGTTATCTGGTTATTTTCGTAGACTTTCGTTCAGTTCCAAAGTTTATATTTACTAGATTTACAGAGACCTTTGTATAGTTTCGAGTTTTGCTTGCGGGTTGAGCCTCCGCGCTCAAGCCTTGCAACCGGCTTACCGAAGCCTATGATTGTCATAATTTTTGTTCTTGACATTCCAGGGTTTATTTTACTCCCTGTGTTATTCGGGTTTTGTCCGGCGGCCGAGGAGATGGCCAAGTTATTGACCCGGTGTTGTATAAACAGATTAATAGACTTATACAGTCCATAGCATTGTTTACAGTTGAGGGACAATACTCTATTCTCCTTTTGTTAATATCGTGATTGTTCATAGGATTTGTTCATTTCAGCTATGATTACATGCTTCAAAGGGCGGCGAACCCCCACTGTTCTTATGCTATCAGTATTTATAACTTTACTCTGTGCAAACTTAATTTGTATCGGTTACAATGCATGCATTCCGGCACTGCTCGTTTACTGTTCTTTCGTTCTCTAGAAATGCACGCATAGCTTTTACAATTATTCTGGGTTTTGTACCATTCGGTTGCATGCATAGTTCTGCATATGGTTTATGCGTCTTTCCACAGTTATACAAATAGTCATCTATGTTCTTTGGTTATAATCTCATGCACAGGGTAAATATATTACTTGCATCTCTATCACAGTTTAATATAAACGCATGGATGGTAACATAACCATGATGCCCTTTCTAGATTTGTATATGCGGGTTTACAAGAAATACATATGGTTTTCCTTCTAGATTATACCCGAGCTAGCTACCCTCTGCTATGCTCTCATGACTCACCTCTGACCACAGTCGAGGAATAACGGCATTCGCTTGATTCAACTATACAGTTTAATATTATTACCCGTGTTTATCTATGCGTTTACAGATTCTGTCACGACTTTCTGTGCATAGTTTCGATAGGGTTTCCAAGGTTCTTTATTTCAATTCGTTTACCTACAGTACCGCTACACCTATCTCAGCGGTTCACCCTTGTGAAGTTTCGATCCTCATACCAGTGTTTGGTACAATAATATCTGCTAACAGAATCCATATTTCAACCCGTGAGGGTACTTTATCTCTGTCACTGAGATCAGTGCTTAATAATTTCTCGCTGGTTATAATACCCTAATACACTGGGTATTCTGCAACGACTCTCTTTCGCTATGACATTCCGTCATACAGAGAGGAGTCTTTCCTGTATAATCACATTAACTACAGCTTCTAGAGAAATCATAACGCATATTTCCTATTGATTCTCTTAATAAATAAAGCAAATACAACTGCTGTTCAGGGGTTTTCACAGTTTTGGGACCATACCTGGTTCACCCGAACTGGATTTGGTTCTCAAACAAATAAGTCACCTGAACTTTAGTTCTGCTCGTCCACCCAACCTTGAGACTCATCACTCAGATGCAGTTCTCCCCCCGAGCCATCCTGCAGGCCTTCAGCCCTCAACAGGTTCTGTGCACTTCTGTGCCAGGTTATCTGATCCTCATCAGACTTAACCCATTCATTTCTTTCTTTTCTCTTTCTCTGTTCTTGGAAAGATTTTCCTTTTTCCTTCTGTCTGTCTCTCAACAAAGATACCGATCGAACACATGACCTTCAATCATATTCTGTCTCACGCTCTTCCATCCAAAAGACACCCAGACCAGCATCCCCTCGTTCCATTTTACAGGAATCAAGAATCGGTTCAATAACTGATTCAAGAATCAGTTCAACACGCTCTTCCATCCAAAAGACACCCAGACCAGCATCCCCTCGTTCCATTTTACAGGAATCAAGAATCGGTTCAATAACTGATTCAAGAATCAGTTCACAACTGATTCGTAAGTTTTTTTTTAATTTAGAATTACTTTTTACTCCGGGTAGTTGCAAATAGGGATATGACATACTCCCCCCCTTAACAGGAACACCGTCCTCGGTGTTCATTTCTTGTTGGAACTTTAGATTGTATTCAAGGTATAATCATCTAATCCATACACAATGATGATCCTTCCTCTTTGGAATCCAAGATTTCATTCCAATTATTGACAATACCCGAAACAGTAATGATATAATCATAAGAAATATCATTAGTTATAAGCATCAATAATCATAAGCATTCGTAATTGCAAAATATGCTTGCCACCACCTGGCCCTTATTCATTCATAATAAACAATTCTGTGTGAACTTACCATAGCCTACCATCTTATGCTTTGAAAATCATGAATACTTTCATGTAAGCCTTTTAATAGAGGTTGGACAATTCTTCAACCTTCCATGGTAAATAGTTCCTGTAATATATGACTAACAAATTCAACCACATTAGTCACTATATTTTGAGTCAAATGAGATACTTTTGACTGGCAATCAATTGTGCAATGTTAGATGCTTTCTAAATCACAGTACCTTTACAAGTACTTGAAGAGCACTAACACTAATCATCAAATGATGAATCACTGCTCACGTGCACACTGAACGAATTCTCACTCAAGACATTCGTAAAGTACTTCGAGAAGTATCAAAAGAGCACCTAGCCCTCTAATCATCAAAACAGTCAATCACTGCATTAAGCAAGAATTGTCTTAGCTCCCACTAAGATGTTCACAACATTAATAACACAATAAAGGGAATAAGATTCCATTTATCCTTTATTGAGCACTAAGCTCATTTCTTGTTAAATGTGCATAACATATTTTACACAACTATATGTAAAATTCATTTTTAACATGACATATAGCTGATTAGTTAATTCCTTTAGCCATGAGACCACAATGGACTAAAGAATTCCCAATCCATGGAAACTGGTTCTCACAACCAAATCGAGTCATTTTCACATCCAGACAGTTTCTTTGATAGAGACCTTACCAGGTCTAACATGGAATTCCACTGGCCCACCAGCTCAAGAATTCCAGGGAGAGGAGATCTGGGCAGACAAGTACCATCAACCCTTCCGGGCAGGTAGCTGCCATCAACCCAACTCTGGGCAGACAAGTACCATCAACCCCTCCGGGCAGGTACTGCCATCAACCCAAGCACTTGCAGGTCCTACTCGACCGCAATTACACTGGTCTCGCCAGTAAACGCTATCTGATCCTAACCAGACATAGCGTACACAGGAAAATTCTTTTCCTCTTATGCCATCTGATCCTAACCAGACATAGCATGAATATTTTCTCCTTTAATACTCTTTCTCAAAGCAATTTACACAATGAACCATATGAACATTATCATTAGCACAACAAACATGCATGTATACCATGCATTTACACTTAACCCCAACATGGGTCCACAACATCAAGATTGATGGGAAACATATCCATCATACACGTTGTATGCATGCAAATTTTTCAAATAACATAATTCATGCATATCATATAACATCATTCTTTCTCATTTATAATTGTATTTCACATTGCAGCAATTTATGTGATGAGTTTTCTTGTTGCCATTAAGCTACCACTACTTAATCTCATCAGCAACGTTAGTTATAAATATGCATCAGTTAACACGTATTCAATTTCCAAGAATTCTCATGCATACAATATTGTCATGTATAAAAGCGTATGCAAATATTCAACAATGTATAAATGTCGACAACAGTTGAATTAATAATCTAACCATTTCCAATTTTGCCATAGTCTGTGGTCTTACTCCAATCGTCATTACTGGAGTGTTATCTTACGTTTCATTATGGCTAACTTTGGTCATGCATTGTTAGTGTAATTAAACATAATTTCTCTAACATATGAGAACATAACTCTCATGTCACGATGACTAATCTTTGTGCATACCATTGCTTATCATATCAACCCTTCTTTAATGTATGCAACACTTACTCCCTTCACTAGAAGACCACCATCATTTCATACGACAAACCACATACCTCTTTCTTAAGGAAGTCATTTTAATCCTCATTTCTCTATCTTTCGATGTGAGGATATCTCAAGATTCCCTTTCAAGAAATTATTAAAGATGTCTATCTTTTGGCATAAAAACCAAGATACAAAAACAAGGTTTACTTATCCTTTATGCATCAAATCAAGCAATCAACACAGCTCTTCCAACAAGACAATCTCTCCAAGAGAGTATTATTTTCAAGGAAGCTAACATGACCACTTTCTCTAAGTACACACAGACTCATAATTCCAAAGTCAAAATAGCTACCAATATGCAACATGTGTTCTCCTAACACAATTATTTTACTTTAATGTACATAGTTCCTTTCACGAAACAATTAAGACTTTTTGGTTCTTGTATGAACACTATTCTAATGTGTTCTCAAAGGGCAGAACCTTTATTTCCATTTTCAAGAACTCTCTTAAAATCCTTTATCTTCATACATGAAGTATGCATACTCTTAGGATGAGACTATATTTACGTATATAGGTAATATACTCTTTCCTCAAGAAATTAGGGATAAATATCTATGTGCCTAGAAGCACATCCTTAGTTATCTTTTATCATGCATGTAATGCATAATCATTTCACTAGAACTTAGAGACTAACTAGAATCATAATGCAATTGGCATATATATATATATATATATATATATATATATATATATATATATATTTTATTTTTTTTCCAAGAAGCTTTTATCAAATAAAGATACATATTTTAATTCCAGAAAACTTGACCACCTTCCATGCTATGTCCTCGGGACATTCATATGCCTCATCCTCTTCTCTCAAGAAGATACTTTGGCTATATTTAGCAAGGATTTTACTCCAAGAAAAACAACGAGAGACAAACATTTCTCTCACAAGACTCACATGTAGTCCGACTAGGAGGAACTACCAATTCTTTTTACTAAGAAGCATATAAAATAACCAATTCTTTTACTGCAAGTATTATCATAAGAAAACATATAAACAGTCAATCTTTAACTGCATGCCTTATCCCATTTTCTTTACCAAGAAAATCTATAAAAGAACCATTCTTTTATTGCATGCATTCAAATACTTTCTCTACTAAGAAATCATATAAGACATTCATATGTGTTGTTCAAAAAAGTGGACAAGACACTTATCTTATACCTGGATCAACATGCATAACTAACAAGTTAACCACCCTTACCGAAAGCAATGGCTCTACTTTATGCGATTAGAAGCATAATCTCCTAAGTGTCACACACGCACCAGAGTTACCACTTGATGCTAGACGCAACAACTATCATAACAGTACTATGTGTCCATTTCAGAACAATGACTTCAAGGAAGCATTACGAAAATCATTAACATCAATACACTATAGTTATCTTTTTCCAACTCCTTAAGCATGGTCAAGGGAATACTCTCATGCACATCAAGCACTATCTAGTCATTTCCAGACTTAGAGTTTTCTGCAAGATTCTGATACCCAAGCTTGCTCTATCTGGTCATCACCAGGCTTAGCGATTTCTTTTCCCATCTCCGTCTGTCCCTACAGCACGGTCTTCTTCCTTCTTCTTGCTTCCTTTTCCTTTCGAAGCATCTATGGTTGGGGAAGGTAATTAGAGTTTACTGACAACTGTATTAACACAGGTAGTTTATTTATGAATAATTATCACATGTAATTATACCATGAATGGGTCCTAGAAATGTTACCCACTGAACATGCCTCTACCCTTAACTTCACACTGGGATGCAACATGCATAAGAAATCCATCATTCCCATAGTGGAGATAAATTCAACCATCATTTAATCGAGGCTCCAATGGTTTTTTTTTGTCTCCCAACAAGTAATGATTAACATCAGCACATACCATGCTAATGGATTTCAGTCAATTAGAGGGTAATCATCATTAAAACTATTAGGACATAAGCATATACTATTCATCATGCATTCTCTTGGTGAATAAAATTAAGAACTCTTCTCGTGCACAACTGGACTATAGCACCGAGAGAGTAACAAAAATAAAATCTTCATACACACATTTCATGCATGCGACATCAATCAACCTTCACTTGGTTACGATCTGTAACGATCTTAGTTCAATTGAATTAACACTAACCAATCTCAACCACCAATCGTCTTCATGCATCCATGACAAGACTGATTCAAAAGTTAGTTATGACAATTAAGTCTCGCTGCTTGACTCATTGCATGTTTTCAATATCTAAAGGGGTTCTTCTAATGTCCTTTTAACAATTTTTTTCATCCTATTCAAGGATGTTCCCCTAAGTTTTGTTCATTGTAACTTCAAAAAATACATCATTGTTATTGCCATATTTGCAAATCAAACTTGGTAGTTGATTGTCACTTTCGTCAATGAGTGTTCAATATCGTTCTTAAGTGCGACAAAAGTTTCATTGTCTTTTATCCTCATCAGGAATCCAACGTTATGAACGTAGTTATGCAACAACTTATCACCTACTTCTCAAAGAAGTTATAAACATGAATCACACCTGTCACGCCAAAAGTAGTGTACGACATAAATGAATATGCGAATGATTAAACTCATACCTGAGTTAATGGCGTACTTCAATATCCTTTCCGCTTACCAATTCCCAAAGGCGCCAGTATTGCAACCTTTAGCTCTGATACCATTTGTCACACCTCTGTTACTAAATACATAAATAATTTTTTTTTTTTATCGTAGGTCAAACCCATATCATCATTAAGCACACATCAAGTTCATATTCACCTTGACATTTAACACTTTATGGCACACATTATATCTATTCGGCATTCGACCCATATGGCACATATTGTAATTACTTGGCATATAGCACATATGGTTTCGGTATTTACAGCTGTACTTGTATTTGTAAAACGTAAGCATTCAACCTTATATATATGCATCAAAGAACAGTCAACTGTCTTATCCATGTTTCAATGTTCAAACACTATATGCATAAAGGGTCGACTACATACATATGTTTTCCACATTCGTGTGCCATGTGTAAATTAATGTGGCGTGGCCTGTAATGGTCCGACCACAGTACTTACAACCACCGCTGCACTATCAACTTAAAGACACCAGTCCGGAGAGGTTTAGGTGGCAGTCTCAGGCTTCTCCAGCCATGTGACTCCTTGGGTGCGGGGATCTCGGTTTTGACGATCCCTTTTCCCGCCTTAACTCTACGGCTCAGATCTAAACCCTCAATCCAACGGATGACAATCGGTCAAGGTTTTACGGGGATATTTATGCCCCTTCCTATGCCTCCGGGTTCAATTGCTTGTTCACTTGTATTCGGCTCCGGCTCTGCACACCAGTCCAGGGTTTCTTCTACCAGCATCGCCACTCTGCTCAGCGAATGTCCAGCAGATGATAATTTTCGCCCACTGGTCTCTACAGGTATGCGTTTCCGGTTTAATGGCGATGAATTCACAGTCCATATTGCTCCATTGAGTTACAGGATTTACAATTCATTACAGTAATGTTTAGCTTTTTATTTGCTTTGCTTCAGCCAGCGTGCGCATGCTATTTCATGGAACGAAGCTGGGTTCCAACGAAGGTTCAACCCTCTGGTTTCCAGGTAAGCTACGATTACCTCACTTTCTGTCATATATTCGCAGAATTCTTTAGATATTAAGACAAGGTGTTTGGATGCGCAGGCCTCCGCCTCCACGCGGGCCTTCTTGCATTATCTGCAGAGGTACTCTCTGTCAAGAACCCTCCTGGTTGCATTCTCCTGCCCTTAGGTTATTTAACAGGGCACTAGGTTATCTGGTTATTTTCGTAGACTTTCGTTCAGTTCCAAAGTTTATATTTACTAGATTTAAAGAGACCTTTGTATAGTTTCGAGTTTTGCTTGCGGGTTGAGCCTCCGCGCTCAAGCCTTGCAACCGGCTTACCGAAGCCTATGATTGTCATAATTTTTGTTCTTGACATTCCAGGGTTTATTTTACTCCCTGTGTTATTCGGGTTTTTTCCGGCGGCCGAGGAGATGGCCAAGTTATTGACCCGGTGTTGTATAAACAGGTTAGTAGACTTATACAGTCCATAGCATTGTTTACAGTTGAGGGACAATACTCTATTCTCCTTTTGTTAATATCGTGATTGTTCATAGGATTTGTTCATTACATGCTTCAAAGGGCGGCGAACCCCCACTGTTCTTATGCTATCAGTATTTATAACTTTACTCTGTGCAAACTTAATTTGTGTCGGTTACAATGCATGCATTCCGGCACTGCTCGTTTACTGTTCTTTCGTTCTCTAGAAATGCACGCATAGCTTTTACAATTATTCTGGGTTTTGTACCATTCGGTTGCATGCATAGCTCTGCATATGGTTTATGCGTCTTTCCACAGTTATACAAATAGTCATCTATGTTCTTTGGTTATAATCTCATGCACAGGGTAAATATATTACTTGCATCTCTATCACAGTTTAATATAAACGCATGGATGGTAACATAACCATGATGCCCTTTCTAGATTTGTATATGCGGGTTTACAAGAAATACATATGGTTTTCCTTCTAGATTATACCCGAGCTAGCTACCCTCTGCTATGCTCTCATGACTCACCTCTGACCACAGTCGAGGAATAACGGCATTCGCTTGATTCAACTATACAGTTTAATATTATTACCCGTGTTTATCTATGCGTTTACAGATTCTGTCACGACTTTCTGTGCATAGTTTCGATAGGGTTTCCAAGGTTCTTTATTTCAATTCGTTTACCTACAGTACCGCTACACCTGTCTCAGCGGTTCACCCTTGTGAAGTTTCGATCCTCATACCAGTATTTGGTACAATAATATCTGCTAACAGAATCCATATTTCAACCCGTGAGGGTACTTTATCTCTGTCACTGAGATCAGTGCTTAATAATTTCTCGCTGGTTATAATACCCTAATACACTGGGTATTCTGCAACGACTCTCTTTCGCTATGACATTCCGTCATACAGAGAGGAGTCTTTCCTGTATAATCACATTAACTACAGCTTCTAGAGAAATCATAACGCATATTTCCTATTGATTCTCTTAATAAATAAAGCAAATACAACTGCTGTTCAGGGGTTTTCACAGTTTTGGGACCATACCTGGTTCACCCGAACTGGATTTGGTTCTCAAACAAATAAGTCACCTGAACTTTAGTTCTGCTCGTCCACCCAACCTTGAGACTCATCACTCAGATGCAGTTCTCCCCCCGAGCCATCCTGCAAGCCTTCAGCCCTCAACAGGTTCTGTGCACTTCTGTGCCAGGTTATCTGATCCTCATCAGACTTAACCCATTCATTTCTTTCTTTCCTCTTTCTCTGTTCTTGGAAAGATTTTCCTTTTTCCTTCTGTCTGTCTCTCAACAAAGATACCGATCGAACACGTGACCTTCAATCATATTCTGTCTCACGCTCTTCCATCCAAAAGACACCCAGACCAGCATCCCCTCGTTCCATTTTACAGGAATCAAGAATCGGTTCAATAACTGATTCAAGAATCAGTTCAACACGCTCTTCCATCCAAAGGACACCCAGACCAGCATCCCCTCGTTCCATTTTACAGGAATCAAGAATCGGTTCAATAACTGATTCAAGAATCAGTTCACAACTGATTCGTAAGTTTTTTTTTAATTTAGAATTACTTTTTACTCCGGGTAGTTGCAAATAGGGATATGACAGGCATCGTGGATGGGTCTTGGTTTTTTCGGTTTTGTTGATTTTCAAAATGGTTATAATTAAACAGAATTTTTTTAATAAAATTTGATAATAAAAATGTTAGAATCATATTTTTAAAGATAGAAATGAAATTAGTATCATTACACTTAAAATCTTAAAAGAACTTAATCTTTTGAATTTTAATTGCTTTACGGAAAAAAATAAAAATAAAAATTTAATAAAATCTGATAATAAAATTTCTTGAATCATATTTAATTAAGAAGTCAAACTGCCAGCTAACCCGGAAAGCAGACTCACCAATCAAATTGTTTAGAAAAACTAAATATCAGATATTCTGCAGCTACATGTCTCGGTCGACCTTTACCGTATCAAATTAATCAGGCAATTTGAGAGTCATATCAGATTTGTAGGGCGACCCTATCCTAGTCTGGACTCAAGATATTTAGTGGACCTAGAGGGTTTTTATTTCGATTGGATATTTTTATTTTTTGATAGCGAAATGCTTCATTGTCCATAGTTATTACTACCAGAAACTGCCATCTCTGGCCTTCCGCATCCTGGAATTCAATGCAGTGCAGTGAATAATTTAATCCCACGGTAACTCCAACTGGCTATTTCTATAGAAGTATGGTAGTGGTCAGCCGCGGCCTACGAATGACCAGTGCCATGCCTACAAATTTATTTAAAATGTAGCTGATGGCGAAGTTTATTTCCTAATATAGTCCGGTGCACTTTGGATTCCCAATAGTGATTTTTATAAATAATCGAATACAGTCCAACTAACTCTGATACAGAGAATGACTGTTGTATTCAAATACCTAAATGTCTTCATTGAACTAACATTCAAACCCAACGTGCATGAATCCCCTTTCTAGTTCCCCATTCAACGTCGATTTCACGCAACTCCGTAGATGACCTCATCACTGTGAAAAGGCTAAGAGCAGACCCTGTGATATTCTGCACAAGTTTTGTTCATGTTTAGGGTTTTTTTTGTTTAGGGTGTGCATGTTTAGGGTTTTTTTGTTTAGCTTTACAGTCGTAAAGCTTCAAGATTTTAGATGTTTTTGAGTTTTTGATGTTACTGAATTAAAAAATATATATATATTTAAACATTGCAATAATCAAATCATATAAATTGAAAAAATTTTACCAAAAAATCACCATCCTAACTAAATTATAATCCCTATTTGAACACTGCAACTATCAGATTTCTTTAAAAAAAAGTCACCCACCAAAAGGTCACAATCTACCTGAAATTCTGGCCTGAATAGACAACGCCTTTATATGAATTTCTATATGTATTTATTTTTATTTTTTCCGTCCATCAATGGTTTCAATTAGGGCAAAGGCTCGCATTGGTGTATTTTTTTTTTCAGAAGAAAAAGCGATATATTATATTACAGCTGATCTATAGAGTACAGAGAGGCGATTGGTTCCCATAACAATGGTGACCAGACTCAAAAAGACAGATTGAACAGATTTTACATGAAGATGAGAGACATATAAAAAACCACTGGGCATCCGTATAGAAGCACATGAGATAAATGGAGCACATAAAAACATATAAAACATAAGATTGCCAAAACATGTTGATGGATGAACTAATTGACAATCATAATAAAAAAAACACCGAAAGAGAGAAGCCCGAGATAACACTCTGATCTTAGTCGAACTGTCGATCGGGCATTCGCCGGAGGAGGCTTTACAATGCAGAAGATCAAGCCCGCTGATACCCCAGGTGTAAGAAGCCGATAGAAGCCCTGTACACCCACGACAAAAATGTTGCATTCCGCTCCAGACCATGAACCTGTAGAGCTCTTTGTCCTATCTTTGGAACGATTCATAGAGAGAGGAGAAGCTTAACAAAATAGTCTTGAAGGAGATATTTGTGTCTTCAAAAATTTTTAAATTTCTCTATTTCCAGACACACCATAACACAATGGGAAGCATTGGACGCTTTGATTCCTCTTGTCTTCCCCACCAGTCAAAAGCTGCATGAACAGAAATGAAACTCAGGTGTGGAAAATGTAAAGAAGAAGCCAATTCATACCAGATTTGTTGGGAGGCCGCGCATTTGAAGAACATGTGGAAGTTTGTCTCCTCCTCAGCATTGCACAACACACATCTGCTGGGACCGTGCCACCACCTTTTCCTCAAGTTTTCCCATGTTAAGTTTTTGTTGTAGAAAACTAACCATGAAAAAATAATCACTTTGAGACGACAACCGAGTTTCCACCATTGCACCGAAAAAATCTGTCTGGCAGGCATATTCTTTTTGGAAACAAGATCATAGTAGATATCTTTAACAGTCGTTGTCGAAGGGAATGAGATAGGGACCATACCAAATGATCTTTGGGCTGGGCACGCTTTATCCCTCCTTCAGCTAGAGCATTCTTGACATTTTCCCAAGGTGTTCACAAGGCATGTGGAAGGCCAATTTCAGCAGCGTCCTTCAGAGAAGGCACAAGGCCCCTCCAATCTGCAATGATCTTGTCCGAGGTAAAAATACCCAATCTGTGAAGGACAAAAAGAAGAGGGTCTGGAACATGGAGATTCCCCCTATAACCAGCAAATGAGTAGATACCAATGAAGATTTTCCTTCCAAAGAACATCCTCCATTTCAGATTGTTTAAGAAATATTTTTCAATTTTTCTGAAACTGTGCCAAATTACATAGCCCTGTTCTACTACATTCGTGTATTTATACTTGTCTATTACCTCTATCTACACAATCTACATGAAATTGTGGCCTGAATACCTCTATCTACACAATCTACATGAAATTCTGGCCTGAATAGACAACGCCGAAATGTATCTATTTTAATTTATTTTTTTTCAGTGAATCGATGGTTTGAATTAGGGCAAAGGCTCGCATTTGCGTATTTATACTTGTCTATTGCCTCTATCTATAGTTCTATTTAGCTTAACTCTCCATAGTTGCCAATTAGCAGCCTCTGCAATAAATCTCAATGGATAATGGATGGATGTTATGGTATTCTGTGACAGGGCTCACCTCCGTCTTTATATTCTTTGTCTTTGATCTGTGGAGGAGGAAGACTTATCGCAGGCTTCCTCCGGGACCTCCAGGATGGCCAATTGTGGGAAACCTGTTCCAGTTGGGTAACAATCCCCACGAAGCTCTCTTCCACCTCGCTCAGAAGTACGGCCCTCTCATGTGTGTCTCTCTCGGAATGAAAACTACAGTGGTAGTCTCCTCTCCGGCCATGGCAAAGCAAGTTCTCAAGACCCATGACCATGTTTTTGCGGGCCGAACGGTCATACAGTCAGTTCAGTGCCTTTCTTACGACAAGTCCTCAGTAATTTGGGCCCAATATGGATCCCACTGGCGTTTGCTCAGACGCATATCCAATACAAAGCTCTTCAGCGTCAAAAGGTTAGAAGCCCTGGAACATTTGAGAAGAGATGAAGTATTCCGAACAATCAAGCAGATTCTGTTGGGAAGTAGAGAGGGGAAGAGAGTAAACATCGGAGATATGATGTCCCACTTCGCTGTTAATATGTTAGGCAAGATGACCTTTGGTAAAGACATGTTCCATCCCAATTCTCCAGCTTTCCAAGAGTTCAAAGATGGTATTTCGCAATGGGCGGTGAATGGAGGAGCTCCCAATTTGGCGGACTACTTTCCCTTTCTTCAGTGGATGGATCCTCAGGGCGTGAGACGTAACGCAGCATTCTATTTGGGAAGGGAATTTGGTATTATTGACAAATTCATAGAGAACCGCCTCGCCACAAAAGGCAAAACGACGGACGCGAGTGATGGTACTGAGGATCTGTTGAACGCTCTGCTGGAAATGAGAGGCGATGATTTTACTCTCACCGACATCAGAGTCTACTTAACTGTAATCATTTCCATTCTACAAAAGGCAAAACGACGGACGCGAGTGATGGTACTGAGGATCTATTGAACGCTCTGCTGGAAATGAGAGGCGATGATTTTACTCTCACCGACATCAGAGTCTACTTAACTGTAATCATTTCCATTCTCCGTTGTTGGTATCATACAATAAGGCTATTGGCGTATTTAATGATAGATGGTATCTTATTCTAAAGTATCGGAGTTTACTAGTGAATTCATACTGCCAAAGTAATTTCTCTTATGGCCAATTGCTTGATGCAGGACATATTTGCGGCGGGAAGCGACACTACTGCGAAGACCATGGAGTGGGCGATGGCAGAACTCATACGCAATCCGGAGAGAATGAAACGAGCCCAGGCCGAGTTGGACCAGGTAGTTGGGCGCAACAGAAGGGCCGAGGAAAGTGACACAGACCGTCTCCCTTATCTTTGTGCAGTGGTGAAAGAAGTTTTCAGGTTGCACCCGGTAGTTCCTCTGCTCATTCCACACAGAGCAGATAGTGATTGTGAGATTGAGGGCTTGTTGATACCCAAACACACCCAGGTAATCGTCAACATGTGGGCAATCGGAAGGGACCCTGCCATCTGGAATGAACCATCGGAATTCGTCCCTGAGAGATTTCTGGATGATAAGATGAATAGCGTGGATTACAGAGGACAACACTTCGAGCTGATACCATTCGGAGCAGGAAGGAGAATATGCGTGGGGCTTCCGTTGGCGAGTCGGATGATTCATCTCGTATTGGCTTCTCTCATCCATTCATTCGTGTGGGCACCTGTGAAGTGTTGAAATCTAATTTCAACTGCGCTCCCCAAAACCACCGCAGCAAAACCACAAACCCGTTTGAGGCATATCGGACCGCTCTTTGGCATGGAGTGGTTTCCGTACACAAGGGCCCGATAAAATTTCGAGTTGACGCGTGGCTCTCCCCATACGTCAGCCAACGTAATATTTCGGGAGGTAAAGTTCAACCCAAAATTGGCTTCCGAAATTGGTCTCCGCCGTCCGATCTGCTCCCATGCTCTCCGCCATCGATTGTCCGAAGCTGCATACAAACCAACATTAAAACATTACGTGGAGTAAAAGCCTTTGGGTTGACCGCCGAAAAGAAATTTAATGAATTAATTTTTGTTCATAGATAGTAGGTGAAATGTCTCAGTTTTAATTGCACGAACGTATGGAGAATTTAAAGAAAGGCATGGTAAGTTTGTTTTTTTTACGCAATGTAATATTTAAAAAAAAAGGAGCTCGTATATTATTTTTTTTGGTTGACTTTTTGTAATATGTGAGAGCTCGGGGGCAGCAAAAAGAGAATAGAGAAAATTTGCACAGCAGTGCATGAACAAAAGAACAGGGGAGCGTAAAAGTATTGTGTGTGTTTTTGCTGAGTGGTGGTGAAGCTCGCAGCAGTGGAAAAACCAAGGGAGATGCACAGCAGTGCATAGATCACTCTTTTTAATGTATTGGATTTGCATTGAAATGCAAAAAGAAAAGAGCGCACAGTTTTTTTTATATAAGTGAATGTAATGAAATTTTTACTGTGTATGTAAAAAATTTGTTTTACAGCAGTAATGTAAAATGGGTTTTACAGCAGTAAACCCAGCTCAGTAAATTCTTAGGTGAAAACAGAGTTTTGGTTGAATGTTGTTTTTGGTAAATCCCTCTCAGTAAAAGAGGAAGAAATATGTTGTTTCAGGCATTTTTATTTTAAAAGAATATCAATCATTTTATGGTGGTGAAATGCTCTGTTCCTCAGTAAAAAAAATTTAGCTTCCCTGTGCAAAAAGATCCTGTGGAGGTGAAACAGAGCATTACCTCTGTGGAGTTTATTTTGTTTGTTTTTGGGATTTTCCCATTAAAAATCCCCAACAGTGGTATCAGAGCAGGCTTAAGCTCTTTTAAGGTGACAAAGAAGCTGAAAGGAGGAGTCTTTTGTTGCAGCAGTAAAACTTGTCAAGTAGAGTGAAGGCTCAGTCAAGAAAATACTCAGGTATTTCACAAAGTTTTTTTATGTGTTGCTGAAGAAGCAGTCAGTTGTTTTAAAATACACAGTCAAGAAATTGAAGCATAGTTGAGGCTGCAAGAATGGCTGGCACAAGCACCAGTAATAGCATGGGTACGCAACTCCCATTATTTGATGGTAAAAACTATGACTATTGGGCAATAACAATGAAAGCCTTGTTTGCTTCCCAAGACCTATGGGAAATAGTTGAGGAAGGTTTTGAACAACCAACAGATGAAAATGAGTTTAATGCATTAACTCAAGGAGAGAAGGATCTGCTAAAGAGCTGCAAGAAGAAGGATTCAAAAGCCCTTTTCTTCTTGTATCAAGCAGTGCATGGAAGCGTGTTTCCAAGGTTAGCAGCAGCTAAGACATCCAATGAAGCATGGAAAACCCTCAAGACAGCCTATCAAGGCATGGAGAGAGTGAAGACAGCAAAACTACAATTGCTGAGGAAATATTTTGAGAATCTGTGCATGAAGGAGTCAGACAACATTGACTCATTCTTCACACATGTAATTGGTCTGGTCACACAGATAAGGACTCATGGAGAAACCCTTGAAGATAGGAGGATTGTGGAGAAAATATTGAGGGTCTTACCCTCAAAGTTTGATGTGATTGTCACCACCATTGAAGAGACAAAGGATCTCTCAAAATTTTCAGTTGATGAGCTACATGCATCACTAATAACACATGAGCAGAGGTTGAGTAGGAATGAAAACTCATCTCTAGAGCAAGCCTTCAAGACCCAGATGTCCTTTGGAAGAGGAAGAGGTCAAGGCAGAGGAAACAAGAGAGGAAGAGGTAGAAGCCAGAACAGAGGTGGAAGGAACACTCCAGCAAATGCACAAGGAAGAGGCAGCAATCCAAATCAGAACCAAGGCCAAGGCAGCAGCCAACAAAGAGGACAACAACTTGCTCAAGGACAAAGGTATTAAAAATCCAATGTCCAATGCTATTATTGTAAAAAATATTGGCACTATGCCAGTGAATGTAGGAAGAAGCAACATGATATGAGTAATAGACAAAATGCAAATGTCACTAGAGAAAACAACAGCCAAAATAATGTGTTGTTAGCTTGTAACATGGCTGAAACAAACAGTGAAGACGTATGGTTTTTAGACTCAGGTTGCAGCAACCATATGACAGGGAACATAGCCTTCTTTTCTGCCCTAGATAAAAATGTGAAATCAGAAGTTACACTAGGAACTGATAGTAAAATCTTTGTTATGGGAAAAGGAGAGGTAAAAATATTTACAAAGCAAGGAGAAAAGAAAACCATAGCAGATGTCTACTATGTCCCCGGAATGAGATGTAACCTCTTGAGTATTGGACAGTTTGTCCATAAGGGGTACAATGTTTTCTTTAAAAATGATGTGTGCACCATCATGGATATAGCACCCAGCAAACGATGCATTGCTGAAGTAAAAATGACAAGGAACGGGATGTTCCCTCTCAGGATCAGGGCAGATTTGAAAAATAAAAATGAAATTGCAGCAGTTACCCAAGAGGCTTTCCAAAGTGTGCCAAAGGATGAAAATTGGTTGTGGCACTTGAGATTTGGACATCTCAATTTTGAAGGTCTAAACTTGTTGAGCAGGAAAGGAATGGTAAGAGGATTACCATTGATAGAGAAACCGGATAGCCTTCGTGAAGGTTGCATTTTGGGAAAACAACATAGAGAAAGTTTTCCATCAGGGAAGAGCATAAGGGCAAAGGCACCCTTAGAAATCATCCACTCAGATTTATGTGGACCGATGCAAGCTTCATCATTAGCAGGCAGCCAATATTTCCTAACATTCATTGATGATTTTACAAGAAAAAATTGGGTATACTTCCTTAAAAACAAAAGTGAAGTGTTTGAGAAATTCCAAAATTTCAAGGCATTTGTGGAAAACCAAAGCGGGCTGCACATAAAAGTTTTGAGAACTGATAGAGGAGGTGAGTATATCTCCAAGGAATTCCTAAGGTTTTGTAGAGAAAATGGAATTCATAAACAGTTTACAACAAGGTACACCCCACAGCAAAATGGAGTTGCTGAAAGGAAGAACAGGACCATCATGGATATGGCGAGGAGCATGTTGAAGGCAAAGCATTTGCCAAATGATTATTGGGCTGAAGCTGTAAATTGTGCAGTGTATATTTTGAATAGGTGTCCTACAAAAGCAGTGTTGAACAAAGTGCCGGAAGAAGCATGGAGTGGGAGAAAGCAAGGAGTCACCCACATGAGAGTTTTTGGATGTGTGGCCTATGCGCACATACCAGATCAGCTAAGGAGGAAGTTGGACAGCAAAGGGGAGAAATGTCTTTTCATTGGATACAGTGAGTGTTAAACACACATGGACAGCAAAGACTAGGAAAGATAAATCAGTGAGTACATTTTTTTATTAACAATAGATATACATTTATAGTACAAATATGTGACTCTTGGGTTTCAGATCCCAAGGTCTCTTGGACTGCTTTTGTCCATTCAACTTCCACACTAACCCATTTAGGATTAGGTGTCCAACATTCCCCCCCTTAATCCGAAGGGTTATGTATGAGTCCAAGAAGAGAGCTGTAATACAAAATGTACAAAAAATGCATGGCAGCACTAGGCTGAATGTGCTCTATGAAATGTTGGTAAAAAGGGCAGTGGTTTAAGGATGACCACCAACACTGGAACACTTAGTGCAGTTCCCGGAACTCTTCCAAACTAGCAAGAAACTGAAGTTTTCTGCTAGAGGAAGTGATCTTATTGTTTTAAAGAGGGAAACCTTCAACCATAAAAGGGAGGTCTCACCCCGCATAAAAGGTAAAACTTCAACCTGAAAAGGGAAGTCTCAACCTGTGATGGTTTAAGGATGACCAACAACTATGGAATGCTTAATGCAATTCCTGAACTCTTCCAAAACTGGCAAGAAGCTGGTGTCTTCTACTAGAGGAAGTGTTCTCAAACTGTGATGGTTTAAGGATGACCAACAACTCTGTAATTCCTGGAACTCTTCCAAAACTGGCAAGAAGCTGGAGTCTTCTGCTAGAGGAAGTGTCCCAGATTGCCAACTGAAGGCATGTTCAGGCATCTTTGTCTCTGGCTACAACTCTGAAACTGGTGTGGCAGGTTGTGGCTCAGGCTCGCTTGATGTGGCTTTGAAGCTTGTAGATGACCATCATTTCCCCCCCTGTCAGATACAAGGTGAGAAGATGGAGAAAACTCAACTGCAAGATTGTTCAATACTCTGGAACAAGTTCTGATATGTGTTTGGAATATCTTCTTGGCTGTTGATGCCCATTGCCAAGAAGCGATCCATCCAAGATGAATCTTTGTTCTTGCAGGACATTTGTTTTTGAAGCATCTGTGTGAAGAATGGTTGGTTTTATGACAGTGCTTACATGGATGAAGATCAAAACAGTGATCTTTCAGATGGCCAACTCGGTCACAGTGTTGGCATTTCACGATCTGTTGTTGTTGTTGCTGTTGCTGTGGAAGAGGGGCAGAGTCTGGAACAACTGAAGCTGAACTGTCATGAGGAGCAGGTGAACTGTCATGAATGAATCCAGCACTCTGAAACTGAATGGGCTTGGCATAGTCTGGAATATGAAAGGACAAGTCCTTGTCATATCCAAGACCAGTTTTGTGCTTGTTGTGGACAAGCTGTTCCCAAGGTCTGATGATGGGCTTCGGAAGTGCAGACTGAGTTTCTGCATCTGCATTTACAACTGCTGCTTTATTGGAATGAACAGTAACATTAATGACTTGCTGCTGATGGGTGGTTGTATCAATGTTCTGAACAAAAACAGGTTCAGAATGGTGTCTATTTTGATGTAGCTCTTCTTGCTGTAGCTGTGATTCAATCTGTAAAAAATCAATCTTTTCCTATGCATTATATAAGCATGTTTGAATTTCTGAGAGAGATCTTTTGCTGATTTGTAATGTGTCATCAACAGTAGATTGTATAAGAGTTTTGAGGAACTCTAATACTTCACTGATTCTGGCCATTTTTTCTTTAATGTCAGAATTACACCTCAAACACTGATCACAACTACTGCTCAATGCAAAAAGGTAACACCCACTAGCAATATCCCATGCAACAAATGATCAGTGTGCGACCAACAAGCACCAATTACAATCCATATAAAATAAGATGATGAAGCTACGTTACTGTTAAAGACCTTAAATTTGATGCTATGATGATATCACTGAAATGATCAGTACAATATATGAGTATTTGATATCACTGCACTTGAATGCTAAAACACTGTATCAAAGGTGAAGTGATTGTTCCAGTGACAGAGTTATAGTGTACTGCTACAAGAACAAAGTGACAAGGAAATGCAACTGTGAAACCTTGAAAACTTGCTGTACCAATACAACCTGATTATTTCTTAATTACTGTAACTAGACATCATCAATATATATATATATATATGTAACTAGACATCATCAATATATGTGGCATTTCTGTTCTTGAGAAACCCATGCCTTTTCATGGCATCAATACACAAGATTATTATAGCGTCAAAACCTTCACCAATCTGTCCTCAATCCAACACTAATTCAATCATGCGATATGGAGGAAGCCACTAGATGCATTCATGTTGGTTTTCTATACACAAACCGATGTAAATCTTCGCCCATCAATGGTTGACATTATTACAATGCTTTCAGAGCCTTATGGGTCATTGTCCATTCCCAAAAGGCCACTGCTCTGCCCGAAAGTGAAAACCGACCAGCCTACAGGGAAGCCGCCTAACGTAAATGAATTATACAACTCAAGCAAACATTCAATACATCTGTCAATGCGATTTATATTGTTTGGACAGCTGGATCAGTGATCTGAAAATGCAGCTATCAATGAGACTCCTGCCTTCACCGTTGTTGCAGCAGCAACAGTGAAACACCGGCAAGGGAATAAAGTGAAAAAGAAAAGAGAATGTGATTCAGCAGGTGCCACTGCATATGGAAACCGAAATCTATCCACGCAAAGCAATACACATGAACACAACCAGCACGATGTCTTATCATGGACCAACTTGACTAGAGACTATGTAGAGCATGGCCTCTGCCGCGAAGCACTCAGAATGTGTTCTCAAATGCAACGCGTAGGCATAGAGCCAGACAGGTTGGTAATTATTTCTTTAATCAATGCATGCGGCAGCTTTTCAGATTTGCAAGTGGGCAGGGACATTTATCAAGAAATCATTGCAAGGGGTTTGGAGTCGGATGTTTATGTTGGTACTGCGCTCGCTTCAATGTATGTCAAGTGCGGGAGTTTGGAGAATGCTCGCCATAATTGACAGTTTGTGGTCCCCACTCATAAAAGTCTCTTCTTTGTATTAATAAAGTCCTAGCTATGTCCAGTCATAAACAACAGACTTATCCTTAGTCCAAATAACATTCACGGCCCCAAAACTCAATTTTCTTGGCATCTACACACAATCACACAATAACAGAGGTGTGTAGCATTACGATCAGTAGAGAGGAGAATACGACCATGGTTTGACAGAGAATGAGTCCCCCACAAATAATACGCTCAGCCTAACCAACTGTATGTAGTCCAATAAGTGAGGATAGCCTTTCCAGCAGTGAATGGAACTCAACGCTTTGACTAGATGCTCAAGCTGCCTCTTCTAAGAAGAATTTTGAGCCACCCTTTTGTATGCTCATTAGGATCCTCCACGTCGCAAGTTTTAACACGTCGTCACCCACGTTTATTGACTCCATATATGTTTCATACAACGCCTTTCACCACGGCAGTATAGGCGGGAATATTGACGCCACAAGGAAATAACAACCCATTTTTTTAAGGCAGTTTGACAACTCAGCGATTTGTTTTCTACATCAGAGTAATACCACTCCGTAGTGGTTTCAATGATGTTTGATGTGTGATGACACAGGTATCATTCTGGATATATGCACCATTTCAACTGCCACCAAATCCTGTGTTCCACCACCTGCATGTTCACGTTAATCTCGCCATATCTTTCCATGTGTGAAGCAGAGAAAGCACATCCAACCAACTTAGGGAGCAAAACATGGATTAAAAATCGTAACAACCGTCATTAATTCGTAATTCACGGCGACATTACAATCTATGACCACAATGGGAATGATAACTTCCAGATTTAAACTCAGCCTCAGTTTGGTCCTGTAGCTCAATTTCTCATGCCCAGAATTTCATGTACATCCTCAATCTGAAAAAATGATATTGAAAATACCCAATAAGCTTTTAAAATCAACTGATAGCACATGAATACCTCATTATTTTCGAAAACCTTGCTCTCCATTGAAGCTCATCGGTGAAAGAGTGATTTCACTCTCATGTCCAGACTAGCGGGTCTACAGACTCATGTTTGTGGTGCTTTCCATTAAAACTAAATACCAGAAATCATGAAGAAGGTCAAGCGACACCGTGCTTTTGATGAGATTTCACGTCGGGTTCACCAAATGAAAAACGGGTGAACGAACCCGTAGTCTGCAAATTAGAGCGGCTAGATAAGTTTTTGACAACTATAGAAGACAAGATGCTGGCTTGACAGGTCTGGAGAAATGCAAAGGCGTTATGCTAGAGTAGTCTCGGCGGTTTCCTGAGTTGCAGAGTTGCGTGAGCAAGAACGGTGGAACAAAATCCGCTGAGGGGAGTGCGACAACAATAAATGAGGACAATGGTAGCATATGGCAGAGGTGAACAGCGACTGTGGAGGGTCAGGTCGGAATGTAACGAATAGCTCTGAGCAGGTAAGGGGCATTACAAACGCTCAATGCACCAGGATTATATAGCAGGCCCACCAAATTCAATCATTAATGCAAGAGTAACGACTTTCACAAACTCAACAATGCACAGTTAGGAATTTAAATTGTCAGGACAGCGCTTTTCAAAACGTTTATAAACAGTAAAGAGCGCAGGCATAATTTAAAGGACAGAGGGCGCAAGTAACGCAGAAGAGAGAGAGCGCAGGTATGATTTCAAGGGTCAGACAGAGAGGCTTAAAATAGCCAGAGTCAGCAGATTTCTGGCAAACAATGAATTAATGGAGCTTTATAGGTAATGGGCAGAACTGGAAGGTCTGCACAAATGACATATACATAGAGACCACAAAACAAGTGGCTCAAATATGAGCAGGGCCAGAATTCGCCTGCTCTGATACCATGTTAAACACACATGGACAGCAAAGACTAGGAAAGATAAATCAGTGAGTACATTTTTTTATTAACAATAGATATACATTTATAGTACAAATATGTGACTCTTGGGTTTCAGATCCCAAGGTCTCTTGGACTTCTTTTCTCCATTCAACTTCCACACTAACCCATTTAGGATTAGGTGTCCAACAGTGAGGAATCCAAAGCCTACAGGTTGTATATCCCATCCACCAAGAAGTTTTTTGTCAGTAGAGATGTTCAGTTCATTGAGGAGGAAGCTTGGGATGGAAGCATAGAGAAAACAGTGAATGTAAAAAACTATTTGTCTCATGATGAAGATGATGAGGAGGTGGCTGAAATGCATCCCCAAACAGCAGTGCCAACACAAGGACAGCAAGGGACACCATTGAGGATAAATGAAAGTGCTTCTCCAAGCACACCATAAGGAGGATATTCAGGTGCATCTTCAAGCACTTGCACACCAAGTGAAAGAGGTAAGAAATTTAGAAATCTAAGTGACATTTATGATGAAGGAATGAATTCCTTATTTGCCTTGTATTGTCATGTTGATGATCCTATTCATTTCGAAGATGCAATTAAAGATAGGAAATGGATAGAAGCTATGGATGAAGAGATGAATGCCATAGAGAGAAACAAAACATGGGATTTGGTTGAGCTACCAAAAGGAAAAGAAGTCATTGGAGTAAAATGGGTTTACAAGACCAAAAGCAATGCTGAAGGCAAGATAGAAAGGCACAAGGCAAGGCTGGTTGTCAAAGGGTACAAGCAGCAGTATGGGAGAGATTATGAGGAGACTTTCGCCCCGGTTGCAAGAATGGAAACCGTGAGAGCAGTGCTGTCCATAGCTGCACAAAACAAATGGAAAGTCTACCAAATGGACGTGAAGTCAGCATTCTTAAATGGAGTGTTAAAGGAAGAGGTTTACATTGAACAACCTCTAGGCTATGAGAAGAAAGGTGAAGAGCACAAAGTGTGCAAGTTGAAGAAAGCTCTTTATGGGCTGAAGCAAGAGCCAAGAGCATGGTATAGAAGGATAGATTCTTATCTATTGGATAATGAATTTGACAAGTGTGAAGGAGAACCCACCGTCTACATCAAAGAAAAAGATGGTAAAATTTTAATTGTTGTCTTATATGTTGATGATGTTATTTTCACAGGTAATGATGATCAGCTCATTAAGAATTTTAAATCAGTCATGAAGGAAGAATTTGAAATGACTGACATGGGTTTCTTGAGATATTTCTTAGGCATAGAAGTAGATCAAAATGAAAAAGGAATTTTTATCTCACAATCTAGATATGTAAATCAAGTGTTGGGCAGATTTAACATGCAAGAATGCAAAACAGCGATCACTCCCACAGTAATGGGATTAAAACTCAACAGAGAGGACAGCAGCAAGGATTTTGATCCTAGTTTGTACAAGAGTATTGTTGGCAGCCTTATGTATTTAACAGCAACTAGGCCTGACATTATGTTTGTTGTTAGTTTAATTTCCAGATTCATGGAGAGGCCAAAGGAGGCACATTGGCAGGCAGCAAAAAGAATTTTAAGGTATGTCAAAGGTACCAAAATGCTTGGAATTTTATATAATGTCTCAGAACATTCAGATTTGGTTGGATACACTGATAGTGATTGGGCTGGAAGTGTAGATGATCGGAAAAGCACTTCCGGTTATGTTTTTCATATGGGTTCAAGAGCCATTTCATGGGCTTCTAAGAAGCAGTCCATTGTAGCATTGTCTACAGCAGAGGCTGAATATGTGGCAGCTACAGCAGCAGCATGTCAAGCAGTTTGGATGAGAAGAATGTTGAGAAGCTTAGGCCAAGAGCAGGCAAAAGCGACAGTGATTTTTTGTGACAATAGCTCAGCTATTGCATTTTCAAAGAATTCAGTGTTTCATAAGAGAACGAAACACATTGATACAAGGTTTCACTACATCAGAGAATTGGTGACCAATGGAGAAATTGTCCTAGAACATTGCAGGACTCAAGAACAGGTTGCAGACATCCTGACAAAGCCATTGGATCAGAAAAGCTTTGAATTTTTGAGAAAGTGTCTGGGTATGACCGAATGCCCAGCAGTTGAAATTAAAGGGGAGTGTTGAAATCTAATTTCAACTGCGCTCCCCAAAACCACCGCAGCAAAACCACAAACCCGTTTGAGGCATATCGGACCGCTCTTTGGTATGGAGTGGTTTCCGTACACAAGGGCCCGATAAAATTTCGGGTTGACGCGTGGCTCTCCCCATACGTCAGCCAACGTAATATTTCGGGAGGTAAAGTTCAACCCAAAATTGGCTTCCGAAATTGATCCCCGCCGTCCGATCTGCTCCCATGCTCTCCGCCATCGATTGTCCGAAGCTGCATACAAACCAACATTAAAACATTACGTGGAGTAAAAGCCTTTGGGTTGACCGCCGAAAAGAAATTTAATGAATTAATTTTTGTTCATAGATAGTAGGTGAAATGTCTCAGTTTTAATTGCACGAACGTATGGAGAATTTAAAGAAAGGCATGGTAAGTTTGTTTTTTTTTACGCAATGTAATATTTAAAAAAAAAAGGAGCTCATATATTATTTTTTTTGGTTGACTTTTTGTAATATGTGAGAGCTCAGGGGCAGCAAAAAGAGAATAGAGGAAATTTGCACAGCAGTGCATGAACAAAAAAAGAACAGCGGAGCGTAAAAGTATTGTGTGTGTTTTTTCTGAGTGGTGGTGAAGCTCGCAGCAGTGGAAAAACCAAGGGAGATGCACAGCAGTGCATAGATCACTCTTTTTAATGTATTGGATTTGCATTGAAATGCAAAAAGAAAAGAGCGCACAGTTTTTTTTATATAAGTGAATGTAATGAAATTTTTACTGTGTATGTGAAAAATTTGTTTTACAGCAGTAATGTAAAATGGGTTTTACAGCAGTAAACCCAGCTCAGTAAATTCTCAGGTGAAAACAGAGTTTTGGTTGAATGTTGTTTTTGGTAAATCCCTCTCAGTAAAAGAGGAAGAAATATGTTGTTTCAGGCATTTTTATTTTAAATGAATATCAATCATTTTATGGTGGTGAAATACTCTGTTCCTCAGTAAATTTTTTTTAGCTTCCCTGTGCAAAAAGATCCTGTGGAGGTGAAATAGAGCATTGCCTCTGTGGAGTTTATTTTGTTTTTTTTTGGGATTTTCCCATTAAAAATCCCCAACAGTGGTATTAGAGCATGCTTAAGCTCTTTTAAGGTGACAAAGAAGCTAAAAGGAGGAGTCTTTTGTTGCACCAGTAAAACTTGTCAAGTAGAGTGAAGGCTCAGTCAAGAAAATACTCAGGTATTTCAGAAGAAGTGGACATGACAGAGAAGTTTGGAGTTACCATGGCGAAGGCGGTGCCACTAGAAATTATTCCCGTGCTACGCCTGCCACGGGATGTCTATTAGAACTGTTTGTATCGGACTCTATTTGTGTCGTGTAATATCCGAAGTTTATTCGTAGGTTATCTGAACTCTATTCGTAGTTTATTTTGGCGTAGGCTACATATATTATAGAAGAGAAAATCTGAAAGAACACCTATCTGAGACATTCTCTTAATGTTAATATTTAAAAAACAAATAGAACTTCACGTGGAATGGCTGGTGTTGACTATGTCCTTGTTTAATTAAATATTGTTGCCTTTTTACATGATTGCTATTGGTTTTAAAGTTATATTTAATTTATAAATAAAATATCATTATTTAGAAGAGTGTGATTTCTGTCATTTCGGTTTTGGGATGGTGGATGGCTTGGAAAATAGGTATGTGGTAAATATTTTGTTTTAAGAATTTAGAAATCGTTCGAATCGGTGTGGACTTATCAAGTTTGTACGCTTAAAATATAATAATCTAAGTATTTTATTTTTAAGTTTGTACACTTAACAAAATATGATAATCTAAGTTTTTTTATTTTTTTTCTCCCAGAATTGACGAATCATTTAAGTGATTATGGACCTATCAAGTTTGTACATGTAAGAAAATATGATTATCAACCATTCTGGTTTCCACCCTTATTCTTAGAAGACAATATTGGCCTATACGAGGGCCTCATGAAAGAATGAATTATTTATACTCAAACTCTTTCCTATTATGCAATCATTTTGAATGAAGAGGAAGAACAGCGAGTTTAGGTATTCTAATTGCAAAGCTAGGGTATGGAGTTGTTTTTGCTTTTGATGGGGAACGTGAGGGTAAATGATTGTGGTTGATTTTTTTGGAAATGGAAAAGTAAAAAGGTGTTTTTTTTTTGTGGATAGCAATGAGAAACAATGTTTTGACATGAGGATAATAGAAAGAAAGAAATAAAGGAAGTAAAAAAAGAGGTTTAAATAAAGAGGATTAAACAAATGTTTCACAAAGAATTAATGAATTGTTTTTTTGTTTCATTTTTTTCATTTTGCAAGTGTGTTAAGAAGTTCTTTAAATTTTGAAATGGTTTCAAGAATTATCGGGCACATTAAAATATGAGGTAATTGATACATAATAAGATGGTTATATCTTTTATTGGGCTAACTTCTTATGTTCTTCATAATTATGGCTTTATAAAAATTGGCTATATCTTTTATTGGGCTAACCTCTTATGTTCTTCATAATTATGGCTTTATAAAAGTTGGGTGCTATTTAAAAGTACAAAAGGCAACCCAAGTTTGGTCACACATGATTTCCTTGACTTTTACCAAAAGAAGGAAGGATAATGTGATCCCTATAACTAAGTCTCTACATGGTCCTATTTTTAAACATAATTTACTTTGGAATTTTTTTTAGAGTATTTTAAGCTAAAAGAATGAAGGATAATGTGGTCCCTATAGTTAAGTCTCGACATGGTCCCTGTTATGCTCCTATACCAATAGGTGTCATATATCATGATTGACTTAATGTGCTATGTAATATGTTCATACCTTTACTTGTTGCAAAGGTTTTCCATATTTTCCAAAAAATCAAAAAATTAAAAAATGTAAAGAGAGTATGCCCTAAAAGAAAAATCAATGGGCAAAAAAGAATAAAGAAATGGTCAAAAAAATGAAAGAAAATGAACCCCAACAAAAAGAAAGACCAAGGAAAGTGTGCAAGTCTAAATGCCACTACTTTTTACTGTTGTAGAATAAACAATTGTGTGCAGCTTGTCATCTATGCCACAATTTATGAATAGTCAAACAACTTAAGCTTGGCTAGTTCATATTTCAATTTCATGTTGTAGAGCTAGAGAATAAAGATCTGACCAAACAGTTTAATCTTGGCAGATAAGTAGATAGGTAGAGTGAATAAAAAGAGCTCAACATTTTAAGTTGAGCCCTTGGATGTAATAAGGCTAGACTTAGATAGAGTGTGATAAGGGTTTGCCAGTTTAAGTGCACCCTAATAAAGAAGTAAAAATGCTAGGATAAAGTAGGTAGGGTAAGTAGATGGTGGTTGCAGAATAAATGTGTGGTGAATGTTAAGTTAAATGCTTAGATCTTTTGCTTTCATCACTTGGACAAAGCACAACTCACATTGGAGACAACACGTCAAGTAGACAAAGTCAAACTAATTAACTAACTTACTCCATTTTTCCCAAAAAATTCACTAATTTCCCCTAAGTGCTAAGGGTACCTATAAAGAAGTTAGGGGGGTTCAGAGCATTTCTCTAACTTTTGGAGGGACTGGAACCTCGACCCAATAATTTGAAATACCTAAAGCACTTAAATCCCCTTCATCAATATCCACCCTTTCATAAAGTCACTCATTGTTGTCCCATTCATTTTGGTCATATTAACCACTAATGTTTTATTATATAATTCCCCTATAAAACAAAATTACCCATGCCCATATTATATTATTACACAAAACCCCAAATATTACATATCCTGCCCCGATGGTTAAATATAACCGTAAATCAAACAATAAAATGGGATTAATTAACTAATCCGTAGTTAATTAAGAACCCAACCTCGCCACCATTTAATAAGGATTAATTATGTCATTTGGACTAATTAATAACTCTATAACCAATCGCATCACCCCCGATATGATTAATTCCTTTAAATTGTATTGGGCCCACCCTCCTTTAACCTTCCACCACTTCACCTCCCCGACAACCGTCCGATCGGCTCCCGCAGATCCAACAGTCATCACACATATCGCACGATCCTTTTGGTCGATATTTAGCACGTGATGGAGAGCGGTTTTGTGAATAGTACCTGTGCTACGTGTCACACAGTGTATGGAATCGCGCGGCCCTCCCTCAATACCACTCGCCTCCCAAAAGCGGTGCGATGAAACCCGCTTACCGCCTCCCATAAACGACAAAACGTCTCGTCATTCAGTTGCCGCCAATTTTCATTCACCTGCCAATATCAACCATTTACCCGTTTAAATACAAAAACCCCAGTTTTGCTCGTTTTTCACCTGATTGTGCAATAAAACCCTATGTAATCCATCTGCACCACCTGAAGCCTCTGTTAACCGATTCGAGCATGGTTCACCTCCCGAAAAGCATTCTGGACTCACTCCACAAACCTTTCAAGCTCAAATGAAACCTTTTCGACCTCCCCTGCAAACCAATGTTTTCTTAACAATTTGTTTTGTTTTACAGGTGATCAGAAGACCACAGCCTTGGATAAACAGTCTTAATACTAGTCATAAGACCTATTTACTCCAATATTGTTATCAAATCTATTCAAACAGAGATAGAAGATAAAACATACAGTAAAAAGACAAGCAGAGGAAACATGAAATTAAACGATTTACTGTTGAAATAGATAGTAAAAACCTAAAATATACAGTGAAGGTAAAAGGACACAGTAAAGAACAGTCAAAGTGTATCACGATTAAAGAGTATCAGATTGAAGACCAAGTCAAGTAAATCAGCTATCATGAAGTTAAACAGGAGGGAAGATAGTTACAAAACAGAGTATACAAATTCATGTCAAAGTGAAGATAGATGAAAAAATAGAGCGATAAAAGTAAAAAGTAAACAATAAAAGTAAACATGAAGACATTAAGGGTTAAACAAAGATGAAAACACTTTCACCAGCTACAATGAATTTTATCCAAAGTAAAAGTGAAAAACAGTCAAAAGAAGTTTAAGGTTAAAAGATGAAATTAGAGCAAAAATGGTACACTTTTCAGAAATTTCTCGTTTAAGTCATAGTTTTACAGAAACTATTTTGGCCAATCCAAGAAGTATCTTGAGAAACTGGAGGAGGTTTTTATTCCTAACAGGCCAATCTACAAAAACCTCTCTCACTTTTTACATAGATATTACCAAGATGGAGATAAGTGCATGTGCTCACAACCTATTTTTCAGTTTGTGAAACATCCTGTTTTTGACATCTTTGTGCAGAGAATATTGTGGACCGCTGGAGTTGAATTTTGGGAAACGGAGAGAGGTTTATCTCGAAAAAGTTATTATCTGCAATAACCTCTTTCAATTGTTACATACCTATCTCGGATTGCAATATACAAGCGAATCATTGGACCCCAAGTTTGCAGAATTTCTGGGGCAGAATGCACAAAGGAAGGATGCAGTTAGTGACTGGGATGCCTCATCATCAACTAAGAGTTGCTACCAAATTCGACTTTCTCTTCTTTGTCACCATAAATCCATAAACATAGTGCCAAATAGATTCATTAGTTTTGAATGTCCTTTATTAAAGTTCTATTAATGTAACCAGTTGGACATATTTGTGAAACTAATCTAGATATTTTTTCAAAATATTTCAGTTTACAATTAGTATAAATACTTCTTCATTTGAAGTATTTTGGAGTGGATTCTTAGACATTGTTGTAATATTGATTACTTTGGAATAAAGTGCTGATTGGACCAACTTTTGTATGGCTTGTTGGATGAAGAATTGAAGCAAAGGACTTTCCACAAATTTCTTGAATCAAACACCAGATCAATAAGTTCTCTATACGTCGTGTTTTAAAGTTTTCCTTGTTTTTTATATCATCTATGTTTCGTATCTGAATGATAAACGAAAAAGATTAATTTAGAATATGCTTAATTGCACTCTATTTTCAATCGTTATCATTCTCTATGTTTTCTTTTGAATTAGAATAAACAGTGAAATCTTAATTGCTCTTGTTTTCTAGTTTGTTCATTTTGATTATTTAGTAAAGAATTCTTAATTGCTCTTTATTAGTAATCATTCACATTCCCTATTTAAATAGGTTGCAGGATTCTTAACTACCCTTCAATCATTTTGAACCCATTCCATTTATTATAAATCTTTATTTGTTCCCTGTTTGAGCATCTTGCCCTGTGAAACCATCCTTTGTTAAGAAACTGAATCCAGTTAAGCCATCTTCTTTGACTCCATTAGCCCAATGGCCTAAAGTACTCAGTCCTACCCTTCTTCTATTGAATCTCACCACCCAAATTCAAACAAAACTCCTAAACTTCACAACTAACCTAAAACCTTTCCAAATCAAAGCTAAATCATAAAGAGAGAGCCCTCTCTGGATACAAATTGGCTAGATTCTGTATCTAAAATTTGGTTTGTGGTTACCTCGGATCCCTTTCCTCTTCCCAACAACTTCAAGGAAAATCTGAGTGATAGCAGTCCCAATTTTAAACACAACTTATCTTGGATTTTTTATAGAGAATTTTGAGTTAAAATAAAGAAGGATAATGTGGTCCCTATAGGTAAGTCTCACTATGGTCTTAATTTTAAACATAATTTACCTTGGAGTTTTTCAATACAGCATGTCAATGGTTCCAGGTCTTTGTGGAGTTAGTGATATGTTCATTTAAATACGCATCATTATTATTTGATAAAGCTAACAAAAAGTTGAGGAACCTACACATCATTATTATTTGATAAAGCTAGTACAAAGTTGAGGAACCAATACCCGAGATGAATTAGTAGCTCTTTGAAATTCCTTTTATTTTGAGAAAAATAAAAGATATTGGTCTTTAAAGGTGTTGAGGATTCTAAAATTATAATAGATTGATTCATTGGATCACTACAATTAAAATATTAGTCATTATCTTTCCAACTTCAAATATGAGAGTTGTAGAAATGAATTAGTAGCTCTTTGAAATTCCTTTTATTTTGAGAAAAATAAAAGACATTGGCCTTTAAAGGTGTTGAGGATTCTAAAGTTATAATAGATTGATTCATTGGATCACTATAGTTAAATTAGTATTGAGCGTATTTATCATGAATTTAATTATTAAATTGATGTTCTTTCAAAAGAAATTTTAATACTGAAGGAAGGTTAGAATATTGAGATGATTAAGTGTTTTTGAGATTCAATTAATTTTATTTAAAATGCTAAATCAAAAATTAATTATTACTCTATTAATTTGTATTTTAAAAAGTGTCTTCATAAAATGTAAGTGCTTATTATTCTAAATTTATATAACAATTTGTATGGTTTACTATTAAATTTTATATATATATATATATAGATATAGATATAATTATAATATTTAGAATTATTTTAATGATTCTTTATGTAAAAAACCAATTTATGTTTAAATAAAAATAAAAAACAATAATAATAATAATAATAATTAAAAGTCAATATATTATTAAATTTCCAATTATATATTGGAAATACAATTTAAAATTATATTTAGAAATTTAAATTTAACCATTAAAAACTAAACATCAATATATTAAAAGAGAATTATTAAGTTATATAAACTATTGAAATTTTTTTAATAAAATTTACAAAAGAAAATAATAGATTTCTAATTATATATAAAATTTACAAAACATAAATTCATTAAACCATTAAAAACTAAACATCGATATATTAAAAGAGAATTATTAAGATCTATAAAATATTGAATTTTTTTAATAAAAATTAAAAAAAAAATAGTTTTTTAATTATATATAAATTTTATAAAACATAAATTCATATATAATTGTATTTATTAAGTGTTTAATTAAGAATAAATTATAAAATAATATTGTAATATATAAATATAATCATTTATAACATTATAATATTGTTTTAGTTTTCAAATGTAAATTAATTATGGAAAAACAAACAAAACCTAGTGCTAGTGCGCATTTCTCAACTCGTTATCCTTTGTTTCTTTCCTTTTTTTGTCGAAAATGGATCAAGGTTCAAGAGGACCCCATCTCACCCCCACAACCCCCTCCAGACATAGTGGAACTTAATGCCCTTCTTGCTAGAGGGCCACTTTTCTAGAATGTTGAATCCTCAAATTTTTTTAAGAAGATCAACAACATTCCAAAGGTAGAGGTTCACACTTCAATCTAAATCAATGACCCTGAAGGATTATTTGTCATTTTATGGGCTTATGACCCTTCTTGAGATCCCTGCAGGCATGGATTGATGAGAACTAGATACCCAAGATTAAAAATAAGGTTTCAATGTCATTTTGTTGACAATTGATTTACATCTTCCTGTCCAAAGGAAAAGCAAATTTGGATCTCATCTTTAGGAATAATCCCTAATTCATGGGAGGGCCAAGGGTTATATCTAGATCACTGGAGTCCAGATTTTAATCCTGAATGTGATGTTCCAACAAAAGTCTCACTATGGCTTAAACTTCTATCCTTCCTACTACATTGTTGGAATGAGGATAAGAGTATAGGAATTATTCTTAGCAAATACATCAACCGAGATAAGCCAAAGGAAGGGTTGCAAACTTGCACCAAGATCTGTGTGGAGGTGGAGCTAGACAAGTGTTTACCAACAGTAATAAATATAAACCTAGATAATTGATCTCATATACAAGAAGTTGATTACAATCAAATTCCATTTAAATGCAAGTTTTTCAATGAATATAGTCATTTCACACGTGATTGCAATAAGAAGGCAGAATAGAAGCTAAAGTAGAGTAATGATGGATAATAATGGCAGCAATAGAGTAGGAGAAGAGGCCTCACAAGGATGAACAACCAAGCTCCTCCTCAAGCAACAACAAGGCAGAAAGGGAAAGGGCCCATGTCTCCAAAAAAGTAAGGGTCAATGCCTAGAGAGGGAACCTCTACTATTAATAAAAATAGATCCCTAGATCCAAACAAGAGCTTCGATATCTTGAAACATTTTCTAGAAGAATGGGAAGTCCTCACTACTAAAATGATGATGGGGAAGGCCCCAAGCCCCACTAAGCCCTTTTATCTTGTAGCGCCAGAAGGGATGCTCCCTTAGAGGAAGCCTCTATGGGGACTCAAGGGGAGGATATAGGTTCATAAGAAGAAGAATTCCACTCCCCCAAGGCTCTAAAAACTCGGGGTTCAGAGTTACCAACAAGATTTGTAGATGAAAAATTAGATGCGAACACGGAAAAGGAAATAAATCATTCACGGAGAAAAGTAGGGAGGAAGACAAATCGATAGCTCTGGAATGAAAATAATTTATTAAAAAAAAGAAAAGGAAATGGGTACCCAAACAATAATCGATCCATCCAAAATGGTGAGTATAAACATCAATAAAAACATCCATGGCCTCCATTCCAAACGTAACAAATCACACAATAAACAATGAAATTCCTCTTTTGGAATTGCAGGGGGTTAGGCTTCGATAAATAGATGTCTAAATTTAAATCTATAATAAAAAATGAAATGTTGGCCATCCTCTTGCTCCATGAGACAAATATGGGCTAGCAAGAGACCCTCCAAAAGTTTTCAAAAATTTGTAAGAATTCTGAGCTTAGAGTGATTGGATCACATGGGGCTTCTAGGGGGCTCTAAATTTGGTCTACCTCTATTTTTCAGGTTGATTGACTCACATTTGGTGCCTCATTAGTTGATGGTTCACTTGCTTCATCTCCCATCAAACAAGGAATTTATTGTTTTTAATGTATATGTGCATGTTCACCCCCCCCTTGGGTGCCAATGTAGTCTTCCAATGACCAAGACTGCTCTCGGTGACTTGGCTCTCCACGTGGGGGGTCATGCATCAACCATCGCTTAATTGTATGCTTCATTAAATTCACTCATGCCTATAGCCTTTACCGTTAATGCAATCCAGTACCATAGTGTTTGGTTTATGATGCCATGTGATGATTATAAGGCCATTTAACCTCAGGGTCAATTGTGTTGTCCCAATGCTCCACCGTGCAAAGATAGTATTCATTCATCTGGTTTCATGGAGAATCACAATATTCTTTAGGTTTCCTTTTGAGCCATGGTGTGGGATAATTGCAATGTTGATCCTCCTCGCAATTCTCTGGCAACTAGGATCGATGCCTACAATTGGGATTTTGCTCTCTTCGTCTGCATGGATGTTGGGGTTGGACGTCCATTAGTCGCGGGGCAACCCGTGACCAGTAGAATTTATTTGGTTGCACAGAGGCTCCAATTCGGCACTAAGGCTTACCTTTCAAACTATTGGCAATTGGCTAATCAATGGAGTTACTACATTGGGAGGCATACAAGGAATTTGAAGCAATTCCTTCGGGTTCTCAGCCTTGTCATGTTGGTGAAGAGAATAAGCTTTGTGTCACTACTTCTGGGAGGTCATAGAGTTTGTAAGAAGGTAGCTTGTTCGTCATGCTCAAAGCAGCGTAGAGGCTTGAGGCTCTTGGGTTTTGGGGAAGGAGTTCCTGTTGTGTGTGATCATTGGACAGGGAATGAGTACCTGTTGTGCATAGTCGAGGTGGAGGTTAAAAAATGTCTTATGAAAATGTAAATGCTTATTTTTCTAAATTTATATAACAATTTGTATGATTTACTATTAAATTTAAAAAAAAAAAACAAATTTAACTAATATTTAGAATTCTTTTGATGATTATTTATGTAAAAAAACCAATTTATATTAAATAAAAGTAAAAAACAATATTAATAATAATAATTTATATAATTAAAAGTCAATATATTATTAAATTTCCAATTATATATTGGAAATATAATTTAAAATTCTATTTAGAAATTTAAATTTAACCATTAAAAACTAAACATCAATATATTAAAACAAAATTATTAAATTATATAAACTATTAATTTTTTTAATAAAATCCATAAAAAAAAATAATAGTTTTTTAATTATATATAAAATTTATAAAACATAAATTCATTAAACCATTAAAAACTAAACATCAATATATTTAAAGAGAATTATTAAGTTATATAAACTATTGATTTTTTGTTAATAAAAATTCTAAAAAAAAATAATAGTCTTTTAATTATATATAAAAGTTATAAAACATAAATTCATATAATTGTATTTATTGAGTGTTAAATTAAAAATAAACTATAAATGATATTTTAATATATAAATTTAATCATTTATAACATTATAATATTGTTTTAGTTTTGAAATGTAAATTAATTATGGAAAAATCAAGCAAAACCTAGTGCACATTGCTCAAAATGTTATTCTTTGTTGCTTTCCTTTATTTGTCGAAAATGGATCAAGGTTCAATAGGACCCCCATCTCACCCTTGCAACCCCCTCCAGACATAGTGGAATTTAATGCCCTTGTTGCTAGAGGGCCACTTTTCTAAAAGGTTGAGTCCTCAAAATTTGTGAAGAACATCAACAACATTCCAAAGGTGGAGGTTCACATCTCAATCTAAATCATTGACCCTGAAGCTTGCAGATATGAGGATTATTTGTCATTTTATGGACTTATGACCCTCTTTGAGATCCCTGCTAGCCTGGATTGACGAGAACTGGATACCTAAGATTAAAAATAATGTTTCAATGTCAGTTTGTTGAAAATCAATTTACACCTTCCTATCCGAAGGAAAAGAAAATTTGGATCTCATCTTTAGGAATAAACCCTACTTCATGGGGGGGGCAAGGGTTATATCTAGATCATTGGAGTCTAGATTTTAATCCTGAATGTGATGTTCCAACAAAAGTCTCAGTATGGGTTAAACTTCTCTTCTTCCTACTACATTGTTGGAATGAGGATAAGAGTATAGGAATTATTCTTAGCAAATACATCAACCGAGATAAGCCAAAAGAAGGGTTGCAAACTTGCACCAAGATCTGTGTGGAGGTGGAGCTAGACAAGTGTTTACCAATAGTAATAATTATAAACCTAGATAATTGATCTCTTATACAAGAAGTTGATTACAATCAAATTCCATTTAAATGCAAGTTTTTACATGAATATAGACATTTCACACTTGATTGCAATAATAAGGCAGAAGAGAAGCTAAAGTAAAGTAATGATGGATAATAATGGCAGCAATAGAATAGGAGAAGAGGCCTCGCAAGGATGAACAACCAGGCTCCTCCTCAAGCGACTACAAGGCAGAAAGGGAAAGGGCCCATGTCTCCAAAAAAGTAAGGGTCAATTCCTAAAGAGGGAACCTCTACTATTAATAATAATAGATCCCTAGATCTAAACAATAGCTTCAATATCTTGAAATTTTTTCTAGAAGAATGGGAAATCCTAACTAGTAAAATGATGATGGGGAAGGCCCCAAGCCCCACTAAGCCCTCTTCACTTGTAGTGCTAGAAGGGATGCTCCCTAAAAGTAAGCCTCCATGGGGACTCAAGCGGAGGATATAGATTCATAGCCTCCATGGGGACTCAAGCGGAGGATATAGATTCATAGGAAGAAGAATTCCACTCCCCCAAGGCCCTCAAAACTAGGGGTTCAGGGTTACCAACAACATTTGTAGATGAAAAATCGGATTCGAACAGGGAAAACGAAATGAATCATTCGTGGAGAAAAGTAGGGAGGAAGACTAATCGATAGCCCCGGAATGAAAAATATTTATATATATAAAAAGGAAATGGGTACCCAAAAAGTAATAGATCCATCCAAAATGGTTACTATAAACATCAATAATAACATCCCTAGCCTCCATTTCAGAGGCAACAAATCACACAATAAATAATGAAATTCCTCTTTTGGAATTTCAGGGGTTAGGCTTTGATATATAGATGTCTAAATTTAAATCTATAATAAAAATGGAAATGTTGGCCATCTTCTTGCTCCATTAGACAAATATAGGGGAAGAAGAAACCCTTCAAAAGTTTTCAAAATTTTAGAAGAATTCTGACCTTAGAGTGATGGGATCACATGGGGCTTCTAGGGGGCTCTAAATTTGGTCTATCTCTATTTTCAAGTTTATTGACTCACATTTGGTGCCTCATTTGTTGATGGTTCACTTGCTTCATCTCCCATCAAACAAGGAATTTATTGTTGTTAATGCATATTCACCCCCACCGTGGGTGCCAATGTAGTCTTCCAATTAACAAGACTGCTCTCGGCAACTTGGCTCTCCACGTGGGGGGTCATGCATCAACCATAAATTAGTTGTATGCTCCATTAAATTCAGTCATGCCTAGAGCCTTTACCGTTAATGCAATCCAATACCATATTGTTTGGTTTATGATCGTGTGTGATGATTACAAGGCAATTCGACCTCAGGGTGAATTGTGTTGGCCTAATGCTCCATCGTGCAAAGATAGTATTCATTCATCTGGTTTCATGGAGAATCACAATATTCTTTAGGTTTCCATTCGAGCCATGTTGTGGGGGGTCATGCATCAACCATAAATTAGTTGTATGCTCCATTAAATTCAGTCATGCCTAGAGCCTTTACCGTTAATGCAATCCAATACCATATTGTTTGATTTATGATCGTGTGTGATGATTACAAGGCAATTCGACCTCAGGGTGAATTGTGTTGGCCTAATGCTCCATCGTGCAAAGATAGTATTCATTCATCTAGTTTCATGGAGAATCACAATATTCTTTAGGTTTCCATTCGAGCCATGGAGTGGGATAATTGCAATTTTGATCCTCCTCGCAATTCTCTGACAGCTAGGATCGATGCCTACAATTGGGATTTTGCTCTCTTCGTCTGCATGGATGTTGCGGTTGGACGTCCATTAGTCACGGGGCAACCCGTGACCAATAGAATTTATTTGGATGCACAGAGGCTCTAATTTGGCACTAATGCTTACCTTTCAGACTATTGGCAATTGGCTAATCAGTGGAGTTACTACATTGGGAGGCATGCAGGGAATTTGAAGCAATTCCTTCGGGTTCTTAGCCTTGTCATGTTGGTGAAGAGAATAAGCTTTGTGTCACTAGTTTTGGGAGGTCATAGAGTTTGTAAGAAGGTAGCTCATCTGTCACGCTCAAAGCAGCGTAGAGGCTTGAGTCTCTCGGGTTTCAGGGAAGGATTTCCTGTTGTGTGTGTTCATTGGACATGGAAGGAGTACCTGTTGCGCATAGTCGAGGTTGAGACATGTCGAGGAAGGATCTCCCACTATGTGTGTTCAATGGGCCGAGGAGGGGTCCTTTTCATGAGTGTATGTGGCTTGTGGCTTGTAGCTCGTGGCTCATGGCTTATAGATTGTGACTCTCTGCAGCTCATTTACAGTCTCAAGTCTTCCAGGCTCATTCAAGTAATTGGTCATCCCTTATGTGGCTTCTAGTTCATTTACATAGGATAGTTTCATTTTAAGCACATTTACTACTATTTTTGTGGCTTCAGGCCAAGGTTATGGTTTTTATGTATCATTCTGCAAATCATTTTCACTCTTGACTCTTACTTATGGTGTTGATAGACATTTTAGTCAAACTCAGTAGATGTAATATCAAGACTTTGAAATGGTGGTTTTGGGTTAGTTTCCCTGCAGGGCATCCCTTAACACCATGTAGAATTGTTTTTACTTATTTTTATTAGTAATTGAATGTCGATCCTTACACATAAAAAATGTATATGTGCCTATTCAATAGACATAAAAGTTCAATTATTGAGTGTCTCTCCTGGACCTCAGAGGCTCCACTTGAAATCAAGATTGTATTACGGCATGGAATATTAATAAAACCTACCATCCTTGGGGAAAAAAGGGAGGATCCCATGTTCGATATTAGTTTCAAGAAATTTTTGAGGATCTCATTACTTAGATCACTACAATTAAAATATTAGTCTTATTATCTTTCCAGCTTCAAATATGAGAGTTGTAGAAATGAATTAGTAGCTCTTTGAAATTCCTTTTATTTTGGGAAAAACAAAAGACATTGGTCTTTAAAGGTGTTGAGGATTCTAGAGTTATAATAGATTGATTCATTAGATCACTATAGTTAAAATATTAGTCTTATTATCTCGACAACTACAAATATGAGAGTTGTAAGTGTCTGTCTTCATTGAGTATATTTATAATGAGTTTAATTATTAGATTGATGTTCTTTTAAAACAAATTTTAATACTAAATGAAGATTAGAAAATTTAGATGATAAAGTGTTTTTGAGATTCAATTATTTTTATTTAAAATGTTAATTCAAAAATTAATTATTACTCTATTAATTTGTATTTTAAAAAATGTCTTTATAAAATGTAAATGCTTATTTTTCTAAATTTATATAACAATTTTTATGATTTACTATTAAATTTAAAAGAAAAAAACAAATTTAACTAATATTTAAAATTCTTTTGATGATTCTTTATGTAAAAAACAATTTATATTAAATAAAAATAAAAAAACAATATTAATAATAATAATTTATAACAATTAAAAGTCAATATATTATTAAATTTCCAATTATATATTGGAAATATAATTTAAAATTCTATTTAGAAATTTGAATCTAACCATTGAAAACTAAACATCAATATATTAAAACAAAATTATTAAATTATATAAACTATTAATTTTTTTTTAATAATTTAAAATTCTATTTAGAAATTTGAATCTAACCATTGAAAATTAAACATCAATATATTAAAACAAAATTATTAAATTATACAAACTATTAATTTTTTTTTAATAAAATCTATTAAAAAAAAATAACTGTTTTTTAATTATATATAAAATTTATAAAACATAAATTCATTAAACCATTAAAAACTAAACATCAATATATTAAAAGAGAATTATTAAGTTATATATAAATTATTGAATTTTTGTTAATAAAAATTCTAAAAATAAAAATAAAAAAATTAATAGTTTTTAATTATATATAAAATTTATAAAACATAAATTCATATAATTGTATTTATTGAGTGTTCAATTAAAAATAAACTATAAAATGATATTTTAATATATAAATTTAATCATTTATAACATTATAATATTGTTTTAGTTTTGAAATGTAAATTAATTATGGAAAAATCAAACAAAACCTAGTGTTCATTGCTCAACCTGTTATTCTCTGTTGCTTTCCTTTATTTGCCAAAAATGGATCAAGGTTCAATAGGACCCCCATCTCACCCTCACAACCCCCTCCAGACATAGTGGAATTTAATGCTCTTATTGCTAGAGGGCCACTTTTCTAAAAGGTTGAATCATCAAAATTTGAGAAGAACATCAACAACATTCCAAAGGTGGAGGTTCACACCTCAATCTAAATTAATGACCCTGAAACTTGTAGATATGATGATTATTTGTCATTTTATGGGCTTATGACCCTCTTTGAGATCCCTGCGGGCATGGATTCACGAGAACTAGATACCCAAGAATAAAAATAAGGTTTCAATTTCAGTTTGTTGACAATCGATTTACACCTTCCTATTCGAAGGAAAAGCAAATTTGGATCTCATCTTTAGGAATAAACCCTACTTCATGGGGGGCCCAAGGGTTATATCTAGATCATTGGAGTCTAGATTTTAATCCTGAATGTGATGTTCCAACGGAAGTCTCAGTATGGGTTAAACTTCTTCTTCCTACTACATTGTTGGAATGAGGAAACTTTTAGGAGTATAGGAAATATTCTTAGGAAATACATCAACCGAGATAAGCCACAAGAAGAGTTGCAAACTTGCACCAATATCAGTGTGGCAGTGGAGCTAGACAAGTGTTTAACAACAGTAATAAATATAAACCTAGATAATTTATCTCATATACAAGAAGTTGATTGCAATCAAATTCCATTTAAATGCAAGTTTTTCCATGAATATAGCCATTTCACACGTGATTTTAATAATAAGGCAGAAGAGAAGCTAAAGTAGATTAATGATGGATAAAAATTGCAACAATAGAATAGGAGAAGAGGCCTCACAAGGATGAACAACCAAGCTCCTCCTCAAGTGACTACAAGGCAGAAAGGGAAAGCGCCCATGTCTCCAAAAAAGTAAGGGTTAATCCCTAGAGAGGGAACCTCTACTATTAATAATAATAGATCCCTAGATCCAGACAATAGCTTCAATATCTTGAAGCATTTTCTAGAAAAATGGGAAATCCTAACTACTAGATGGAGAAGGCCCCAAGCCCCACTAAGCCCTCTTCTCTTGTAGCGCCACAAGGGATGTTCCCTTAGAGTAAGCCTCTATGAAGACTCAAGCGGAGGATATAGATTAATAGGAAGAAGAATTCCACTCCCCCAAGGCCCTCAAAACTAGGGGTTCAGGGTTACCAACAAGATTTGTAGATGAAAAATTGGATGCGAACAGGGAAAACGAAATGAATCATTCTCAGAGAAAAGTAGGGAGGAAGACTAATCGATAGCTTCGGAATGAAAAATCCTTATAAAAAAAAAGCAAATGTGTACCTAAACAATAATGGATCCATCCAAAATGGTCAGTATAAACATCAATAAGAACATCCCTGGCCTCCATTCCAGAGGCAACAAATCGCATAATAATTAATGCAATTCCTCTTTTGGAATTACAGGGGGTTAGGCTTCGATAAATAGATGTCTAAATTTAAATATATAATAAAAGAGGAAATGTTGGCCATCCTCTTGCTCCATGAGACAAATATAGGGGAAGAAGAGACCCCTCAAAATTTTTCAAAATTTTGGAAGAATTCTGACCTTAGAGTGATTGGATCACATGGGGCTTCTAAGGGGCTCTAAATTTGGTCTACCTCTATTTTCAAGTTTATCGACTCACATTTGGTGCCTCATTTGTTGATGGTTCACTTGCTTCATCTCCTATCAAACAAGGAATTTATTGTTGTTAACATATTCACCCCCACCGTGGGAGCCAATGTAGTCTTCCAATTGACAAGACTGCTCTCGGCGACTTGGCTGTCCACGTGGGGGGTCTTGCATCAACCATAGCTTAGTTGTATGCTCCATTAAATTCACTCATGCCTAGAGCATTTACCTCTAATGCAATCCAATACCATAGTGTTTGGTTTATGATCGTGTGTGATGATTATAAGGCCATTTGACCTCAGGGTCAATTGTGTTAGCCTAATGATCCACTGTGCAAAGATAATATTCATTCATCTGGTTTCATGGAGAATCAAAATATTATTTAGGTTTCCATTCGAGCCATGGTGTGGGATAATTGCAATGTTGATCCTCCTCGCAATTCTCTGGCAGCTAGGATCGATGCCTACAATTGGGATTTTGCTCTCTTCCTCTACATGGATGTTGGGTTGGACATCCATTAGTCGTGGGGAAACCTGTGACCAGTAGAATTTATTTGGTTGCACATAGGCTCCAATTCAGCACTAAGGCTTACCTTTGAGACTATTGGCAATTGGCTAATTAGTGGAGTTACTACATTGGGAGGCATGCAGGGAATTTGAAGCAATTCCTTTGGGTTCTTAGCCTTGTCACGTCAATGAAGAGAATACGCTTTGTGTCACTGCTTCTGGGAGGTCATAGAGTTTTTAATAAGGTAGCTCATCTGTCACGCTCAAAGCAGTGTAGAGGCTTGAGGCTCTGGGGTTTCAGGGAAGGAGTTCCTATTGTGTGTGATCATTGGACAGGGAAGGAGTACCTATTGCGCATAGTCGAGGTTGAGGCATGTCGAGGAAGGATCTCCCATTGTGTGTGTTCAATTGGCCGAGGAGGGGTCCTTGTTATGCGTGTTTGTGGCTTGTGGCTTGTAGCTCGTGGCTCATGGCTTATAGATTGTGACTCTCTGCAGCTCATTTACAGTCTCAAGTCTTCCAGGCTCATTCAAGTAATTGGTCATCCCTTATGTGGCTTCTAGTTCATTTACATAGGATAGTTTCATGTTAAGCACATTTACTATTAGTTGTATGGCTCCAGGCCAAAGTTCTGGTTTCTATGTATCATTTTGCAAATCATTTTCACTCTTTCTTATGGTGTGGATAGAAATTTTAGTCAAACTCAGTGTATGTAATATCAAGACTTTAAAATGGTGGCTTTGGGTTGGTTTCCCTACAGGGTGTCCCTTAACACCATGTAGAATTGTTTTTACTTATTTTTATCAGTAATTGAATGTCGATCCTTACACATAAAAAATTTATATGTGCCTATTCAATAGACATAAAAGTTCAATTATTGAGTGTCTCTCCTAGACCTTAGAGGCTCCACTTGAAATCAAGATTGTATTATGGCATGGAATATTAATAAAACCTACCATCCTTGGGGAAAAAATGGAGGATCCCATGTTCAATATTAGTTTCAAGAAATTTTATAGGATCTCATTACTTAGATAGATCTAATAGTTATCAAGGTTAACAAATTTACATTGAATAATGGTAGACTTGGCCTAGGAATATTGTAGCCACCTAGGAGAACTTTTAGTTTCATGTTCCTTTTTATCTAAGGACTTTCAGATCTCCTCAAATATTCTTCCCTAGGCGAGTTCAAATCATCGACCAATTTCTCTTCTAGTATTGCAAACAATAGACTATGGGTTGTTTCCCTTCCGCTTCTCTCCTCTCTAGATCTAAAGGGAATATTTCTTGGATTTGGTAATGGAAATGTGGAGTAGGTACGAAGTTGGTTCTCTCATTACCTTTTCGGGAAAAAAGGATCCAATGTTAGTAAATAAGAACACAATAAAAAAAATAATGAACAAAGGACGCCAAAATAAACATGCATAAATCAAATATTACAGAATCTAAAAGGAAAATAGAGCAGGGATCGATTACAAAGGAGCTTCTACAATACAAGCACTCAAAATTCAAGTCCTTCCATAATGTGCTAAGGTAAGCGGAAGAATGGCGCCTTAAATCTTGCAGCTTAAGGTGGCTAACTAGCGATCACAACACTAAGTTCTTCCATAACTAAGCTAAGGAATTGGTTTGGAGGAATAATATTAAATTTGTTAGCATGGATGGAGTGTAGATCAATGAATTTAAGGGGATCTAAAGGGCAGTTTTTGATTACTTCAATTTTTAATACTTTTCCCAACCTATAACAAATTCAGAGATCGTTTAGTACATGCTAGATAAAATCTGAAATTGGTGCCCGAAGATGGCAATTTAGACCTATTGTGAACCATTAAAAAATAAGAAATATGAAAAATGGCATTTTCTCAAAGCCTGAACAAAGCTCTAGTTCCATATGGATTTTTATCCCACTTTTATTAAGCATATTGGGATGTTATTAATTTCGATCTTATTTTTCTAGTGGATTACATCTTCAAGCATGATCGTATGGGAGGAGGGATTAATTCGTCCTTTTTTGTCTTGATTCCGAAAAAAGTCAATATGGCCTCATTCCCAAGATATCAGCTAATCTCTTTATGCAATATTTCATATAAGATTATTTCTAAAATATTATCATAGCACATAAAACCTTTCCTTGCCAATATCATCTTTAAGAATCAAGGGGGATTCATGGGCCAAAGGCACATAATAGCTAATATCATCTTAGTCCAAGAAGCAATACATTTGAGCAATGTAGGAAGGATATATTATGTTCATCAAACTTGATATGGAAAATTCATTTGACAGTGTCACTTGTGACCTTTTATTAAAATTTCTATCTCAAATTGGCTTTAATGGGAAATTTATAAAATGGATGCAGGTTTGTGTCTCCTCTTCTTTGATCTCCCCCTTGGTGAATGGCCACTCCTCAATATTTTTGGAAGCCTCAATAGGGATCCATCAAGGGTGCCCCTTGTCACCCTTCCTCTAAATCTTGATGGCATATTCATTAAGCAGGTGTCTTGAATATGAACAAAGAAATGTCAAGCTTCCATGTATAAGATATGTCTCAGGAATCAAGAGTATAAATCACTCTGAATTTGCATATGATACCTTCTTTTTTGGAGAAGCCTAATTAATTATTACAAAGTGCTTGAAGCAGATTCCAAATCAATATCTATTCGCTTCTAGAGGTCTTATTAATCATAGAAAATCACAGATCTATTCTTCGAATATTATCCCCCTTCTTCATAAACGCTTGGTTCTTATTCATTGGTTCCATCCTACAACCTCTTAGAAATATTTTATGTGGGAATTTACAGGGTAAGTTCCTCAGAAAGAATACCAAAAGGACACCGCTCACAACCAGATCTCAAATCAATACACCAGTATTTTTGACGTGGTTAAAACCCTCAGAGTGCAAGGAGGGAAACAGTCCACGGCCTGTCCCAACGTGGGTACAGACAATTTATTAATCAAAGAATGAAAATTTACATAAGCTTCTCTCATGCACGGATTACCCGAACAATGACCCTCCATGCGCTTTAAATAGAACTCATGGACCAATCGGGTGTCAAGCCACGGATCAAGTGTCGGTAATACCGAGGTGAGAGTGAACCGTCGGATCACTACATATCGTGACCGTCGGATTGTAAGTTACAAAATGTACAACGGTAAAGAAACACACTTTACCTAACTCTAACCTAACTCTATGCTAGACCAAGTTGAACTTAACTATATCCTATGTGTCGGAATATCCTAACATCCCCCCTTAAGAACAACTTGGGATAGGATTGAAGGATTTACAAATATGACACAATAGGAGAAGGAAGGAGGAACTAGAGCCTATCCCCCCTTAGTGACAACTTCCTGAACTCCAAGCATATATCGAAGTTTAGTGAACTTCGCCTCTGTGAGAGCCTTTGTGAAGATGTCTGCAACCTGATCATCCGTTGGACAATATTGCACTTCAAGAACATGGTCATGAATGAGCTTTCTGATGAAGTGCATGTGTAGTTCAATGTGTTTGCTGCGCTGATGCTGGACTGGATCTTTGCATAGCTGAATGGCACTTTGATTATCACACCAAAGTGTGGTTGGATGCTGCTGCTCAAAGCCAAATTCGGATAGGATCTGACGAAGCCACAAGGCTTCCTTACTAGCTTCCACGGCACCACGATACTCTGCTTCTGCTGACGAAAGAGAAATGGCAACCTGTTTCTTACAAGCCCATGTAATAGGTCCTGAACCAAGAGTGAAGACATAACCGGCAGTAGACTTCCGATCATCAAGGTCACCAGCCCAATCAGAATCAGTGAAACCAACTAACAGAGGAGCTGCTTTGGCACTGTAATGAATCCCAAACTGTACTGTACCTTGAACATAACGAAGTATTCTTTTAGCTGCTTTCCAATGACTTTCACGGGGGTTTTGCATAAAACGAGAAATAAGGCCAACAGCAAAGGAAAGATCAGGACGAGTATGGGTTAAATACAAGAGTTTTCCGACAAGTTGACGGTATAAGGTAGCATCAACTTCAGGAGAAGTACAAGAGACTGAAAGTTTGACTCCAGACTGAAAGGGAGAAGGGGCTGGCTTACAGTCTTCCATGTGAAAATGACGAAGAATATCACAAGCATACTTGGACTGGGAAAGGAAAATACCTTCTTGGGATTGCAAGACTTGAAGACCGAGAAAATAGTGTAAGTGTCCTAAGTCTGTCATTTCAAATTTCTTTTTAAGGCTGGACTTCACATGGTTTATAAGGTTGGGATCACTACCAGTAAGAATAAGATCATCAACATAAAGAACAAGGATGATAAGAGAGTTGCCCACTTTCTTGGTGTAGACAGTATTGTCAGAATGACACCTAGAAAAGCCATATTCTAAAAGAAAGCTATCCATTTTGGCATACCAAGCCCGAGGAGCTTGTTTGAGGCCATAAAGGGATTTCTTAAGTCGACAAACGAGGCTGGAGTCTGTTTGTATGAAGCCAATGGGTTGTTCCATATAGATTTCTTCCTGCAAGTCCCCATGCAAGAAGGCAGATTTAACATCCATTTGATGGACTTCCCATTTTAAAGAGGCAGCAAGGGAAAGAACAAGGCGGATAGAGTTCATTTTGGCAACTGGAGAGAAGGTTTCAGTGTAGTCAATGCCTTCAACCTGTGAAAAGCCCTTAGCAACTAGACGAGCTTTATGTTTATCAACTTTCCCATCTGGTCCATACTTGGTTCTGTAAACCCATTTGCATCTAACAAGTTTGCGTCCCTTTGGTAGAGGAACAAGATCCCATGTATCATTTGTCATCAATGAATGATATTCTTCATTCATAGCTGCTTCCCAATGTGGATGGCCTGAAGCTTCTGCAAAAGTGTCAGGATCATGATTTACTGGAGCTTGAGCCAGTAAAGAAGAGGCTCTTTCAAACTGAGAACGTGTACGTCGCTGATCTGTAGGATCACCGGCAAGATCACCTGCTGCATCCCGAGTAGCACGGACCCATCTTGGAAGTTGAGGATCCTGAGAAGGTGGGGGAGGATTATCATCCTCGCTTTCATCATCAGAAGAAGAAATGTTTTCAAAGATAGAAGAGATAGGAAGAGGTGGCACATCCGCCGGACTAGGCTCGCAGGCCGATTTATTTTCATCAAATTTTACATCTCTTCTAATGATAACATTTTTGGACTTAAATGGAATAAGTCTATAACCTTTTACATCTTCAGAATATCCAACAAAAGTACATTTCTCACTCTTAGGTTCTAAAGCTTTATGCTTTTCATCTGGAATATGGGCCCATGCTTCACTTCCAAACACACGAAAGTGACTTACATCTGGTTTAATGGAACTCCAAGCTTCTTCTGGAGTGATATTCTCTAGAACCTTAGTAGGAGTGCGATTGATTATATAATTTGCACAATTAATTGCTTCGGCCCAAAAACTAAGACTGAGTCCTTTAGATTGCAGCATACAATTAGCCATTTCCTTTAAGGTGCGATTTTTCCTTTCAGCTACACCATTTTGTTGTGGAGTGTATGGAACAGTATGTTGCATTTGAATTCCATTTTCGGTGCAAAAGTTGATGAATGCGTTTTTAACATATTCTCCACCATTATCAGTTCTTAGCTTAAGAATTTGATGTCCAGATTGTTTTTCAACAAATGCTTTGAAGGCCAAAAAAGTGCTAAATACTTCGCTCTTGAGTTTTAAGAAGTATACCCAAGTGCGTCTAGAGAAATCATCAATGAAAGTTAAGAAGTACTTGCAGCCAGAGAATGAAGCAACAGGAAGAGGACCACATAAATCACTGTGCACAAGCTGTAAAGGGGCTGAGGCGTGCCAAGAGGCACGTTTGTCAAAACTGTCCCGATGATGTTTTCCGAGTACACATCCGGAACAAACACCATCTTTGCAAGATACCATAGGAAGACCTGTCACCATATTTTCTTTACATAGATGCTGAAGGGAGCGATAGTTTAAGTGACCAAACCGCTCATGCCAAAGTTTGCTCACTTCATCATTATGAGCAACAAATACTGAGGGAAGATGGGATGACCCAAAGTTGTGAAACTTATACAACCTTTTGGAATCATCAGCAAGACCAGTAGCTAGAATCTGTTTAGGATCTTTTAGATCCTTGATTACAACATCATGAGGTGAAAATTCAACAATTTTACCTTCACCTGAATGAGTTATCTGATAGACAGATAGAAGGTTGCAGGATAAGTTTGGAACACATAATACATCATTGAACTGACCATTGTCTAGATGAACAGTTCCAGTCCCTACAACATTAAGAGATCTATCATCACCAACATATATATTTTTGGTGTTACAATCATTTAAAGAAGAAAACATGGCTTGGTTTTTGGCCATGTGACAAGAGGCTCCAGAATCAATGAGCCACTCATGAGAATGAGAAGAAGAAGAAGATACATTTAATGCATAACCAGACTGAGATGATTGACGATGACATGCAGAAAGTGCCGTTCCGGAAGTTGAAGTTGAAGTAGGCTCCAGATGGATGTTATGTTTCTTCATTGCGGCTTCCAAGGCTTCCATCTTCTTAAAGCATTTAGATTCTAAGTGGCCATCTCGATTACAAAAGTTACAATGTCTGTCAGTCCTCTTCCATTTGTTTTTATTGGTCTTGTCATTTTGCTGAAATGATCTTTCATCTTGAGGCTGAGTTGGTTTAGGACCATTCCTTTGAGGATAAGACTTCTTAGGATTCTTTGAATTTGGTTGCTGCTGGGCGGCTAACGCTTTCGAGGAAGAGTTTCCAAGATTAAGAAGACCAAGGTGTAAGAGTTTTTCTTGTTCTCTTATTAAGGAATCACAAAAGGAGTCAAAGGAAGGGGGTTTGTAGTCTTTGCCTTGACAAATGAAAGCTTCCCTTGTAGAATGGAAAGTGGAAACAAATACAGAGTAGGCTGGTCCCAACTTAGTAAGGATGGAATAAATAAGGTTACCATCTTCTTTCTTAACTTTAACACCTTCCAAGAGATATCTAAGGGTCTTGAATTTGGACAAGAAATCTTCAATGCAAGAAAAATTATTAGGATCCAAAGTAAGCAACTCATTCTCAAGTTGATGGGCTCTAATTTCATTTTTAATCCCAAAAACTTTAGCAAGTTTTTCTAATGCTTCATGAGGAGTTTCAATTTCTGCAATGTGGAATCTAAGATCAGGAGAAACAGACATTCCTATCAAACCACGTGCTTGATCTTGTCTATTTTCCCATTTTTCGGCCTTGTCTTCATCTTTGGGTTTCTTCTCTTGGTCTGTGGCTATTCTGAAGAGACCTTTACTTCTAAGTAAATCTCCCATGTAGGCTACCCATTGGAAGTAGTTAGTGCTGTCAAGAATGACTTGGCATGGACTTTCCATTTTTTGAAAAAAACCTGAAGCTGAAGATGCTGAAAGTAAGTGGTCCAATGGATAGATCTCGAAAAAATAGGCGGTTTAAAAAAAAACGGCTCTGAAAAAGGCTTCCGGATGAAGAAGTTATGGCTTTTTGAAAAAAAAATTGTTGACGTTGCCGGCAAAGTGCGCGAATGTGCGGGAATGAAAAAATCCGCCCCCACAAAATGGAGACTTGAACCCAAGACCTCTACTCTCTTAAAAGGTCTTTGAACCAATTGATCTATACAAAATATTTGAGAGAGAGAGAGAGAGAGAGAGAGAGAGAGAGGGGGGGGGGGGGGCCTCGATTTGCGTGCTTGCCTTGGGAAGGCTCTTTTCCCCTACAAAACACAAAACACAAAACCCAACACGAATATGCAAAGAAAAACGAACCTTACGGCTCAAAGTTAGCTTTAGCCAAAAAACTAGAATTTTTTTTAAAAAAAAATCTCAAAGTTAGCTTTTAACCGAAAAACTAAATATTTTTCTCAATGTTTCTGATTTTCCAAGATCACACTAAGGTGCAGGGAAAAGAGCATACGCATGAGAAAAATCCTTTCTTTCTGTTTCTGATTTGCCCAGATCGCACAGAGTCGCAGGGCAAAGAGCATACGCAGAAATGAAAGGTATAGATCCGGGAAAAAAAAAGGCTAAATAAACCGAAACCGAAATAAGCAGAGAGAAAATGACAGTAAACTGCAAAAAAAAACACTGTATACCTCCCGATCTGAAAAATGACGCAGCTAGGGCTACCGGAAACCTTTTCGCGTGAAACGAAAGGGGTTCCTCACTGAAACAGATGCTCCGAACGCAACAGAGCAGTCCTCTCGGCCCGAAAGCAGTCAGAAACAGCAGATCTAGGAAACGACAGCCGCATGCAGTTCTACCGGCTTCAGATTTGGATCACCAACGGACGCGGCCCTCAAATAGCTCTGATACCATGTAGGAATTTACAGGGTAAGTTCCTCAGAAAGAATACCAAAAGGACACCGCTCACAACCAGATCTCAAATCAATACACCAGTATTTTTGACGTGGTTAAAACCCTCAGAGTGCAAGGAGGGAAACAGTCCACGGCCTGTCCCAACGTGGGTACAGACAATTTATTAATCAAAGAATGAAAATTTACATAAGCTTCTCTCATGCACGAATTACCCGAACAATGACCCTCCATGCACTTTAAATAGAACTCATGGACCAATCGGGTGTCAAGCCACGGATCAAGTGTCGGTAATACCGAGGTGAGAGTGAACCGTCGGATCACTACATATCGTGACCGTCGGATTGTAAGTTACAAAATGTACAACGGTAAAGAAACACACTTTACCTAACTCTAACCTAACTCTATGCTAGACCAAGTTGAACTTAACTATATCCTATGTGTCGGAATATCCTAACATTTTATATGTTTAGAGTCTATGATCCATTTAAAATCCCATTCTTCACAATCATGGTTAGGAATTGTTGTGAAATTCAATTCCAAGCTACAACAATGGGGACTGATTGGGTTGAAATTTTTTGTGAACCAAGTTCTTATTAAAGTAGTATTATCAATATTTCCTTTTTACCAGTTCATAGTTCTCCTACTGCCAACTAGGATTATTTGTGTACTAGTTAAAATTATGAGGAAATTTTTATGGGAGGGTGGTAAGCAGAGCCACAAAAAGTTTCATCTCATCAAAGTGGCTTGGGTATCTGTGACATGTCAATTTGTCTCCATGACACTTGATCAGTTTATGGGTCTTTTTACCATCACGAACATGTTTGATTGAACTCTCTTAGAAGTAAAACAACTAAAAAATCTTGAAGAAGATGAGAAATTTGGGAATGATAGTTGTCACACCTTGTCAAGTTTCGCCTATGCTGATTTTCATAGCTTTTCCCATGCATTCGCTGGAATTAACTATGAGAACAGTGTAGAGATACACTCTTTCTGCCACTATCAACCGTGCAGGTGAATTCAAGAAAGTAAACATAAAAAGTACTTTCTAGAAATGTAGTTGGTCGAACATTTCCCAATTGAAAGCTTCTAGGTGATGACTATTCAAAATATAACCCTCAAATGATGCATCTCTATCCCTTTCCTCATGGAAAACTGATCTCTCAATTAGGGGATCTCACCCTCCTCTTTTGGATCTGAAACTTCTTCCTCTTGGCCTATAAAATTACTATAGGGTTAGAGGAGGTCAGAAATCAGAGAATGTAAACTTATGCTACCAGTTTTAGATTGGAAAGCTTGTCATCTAAAGAGGAGATTGAATGCATTTGGGAGGAACCTCACGACATCAAGGTGAAAGTTGTCCTTCTACTTGTGATATCCTTATTTTTTTTTATCAAATACACCAATTGACCTTAAAAAAATTTCTTATTTGTGATCAAACTCATATTGAATTGCAAATTAAACATAAGTAAAGTCCATTAAATTAAACACAAGTGCATACCTAGTTCTCCCATCTGATGTCGATCCATGGTTGTGTTGCTCCCAATCCTTTGCATTCATTACCAAACTGATTGATTCCTCCATGCCCATTTTGGATAAACCTCTCTAGTTCCCAAACCTAGAGGAATTCGAGATTGAAACCTTCCTTCCCACATGCCCAAAACTCCAAGAATAGTGCTCAAGTTTCCAAATTTTTAGTTGAAGATCGAGCCTAAGGCTCATCCCTCAATTTGTACCATTCCTCCTTCTTCGTAACCTCTATTTCCTTTCGTCTCCTTTCATCCACTAGAAAAAGAACAATGAACCCACCCCCCCCCCCTTCTTTGCCTTGTCACCTCCTTTTTATAAGAGAGGTTATCTCCTCTGCAAGTAATCTCCTCACTTCTTCATCAAATCCATTCATTCAGTTAGTCACTTGAAATCATGATGTACGATCTTTATGACTCTAACAGTCGCCCACCCTGCTATTTTAATATACTTATAAGCATTAATTGATCACCCTTTGGTGTTTTTAGATTATATATAACCATTAAATGATCGCCCTTTGGGATGTTTAAATTATTTATAAACATTAAATATATATGATTGATTTTATTCAGTCCCCAAATTTCATTTTGAAATTATTTTATTAGTTAATTCTTTTAAATGGGTTTAATTAACCAAAATTTTGATTGAAATGATTTTATTATTTAGGTTTATTAATCAATGGATTATTAAACAGGTTTACTAATTGATGAGTTTATTAATTGTAATTTTAGCTTTAGTATATCCCTTAAATTTCATTATTGAATTTTATACTTAATATATTTGTTTCCTTCTTCATAGTTAGGTGTTTAATTAGTACTTTTAATAATTAATTAACTTATCTTATACCTAGACATTTGTTATAGCCAATTAGTATATATATTAGTGAAATGCATGTGATATATGCATATGTAGCTATTATATGCATGCTAATAATCATATTCCTCCCACAATTCGAGGTGGGTCATTACACAAACTGTCATTTGAATGTATCAATTTATGCCTAACTTATATAAAGGTGTGATAACATATACAATGTCAAACATGTTGGCTCCTAGCTGATAACTGAAGTGTATTTCTAAGTCAAATATAGTATATGAACAAGCATAACTTATTCTGATTTTCTTAGGGTACATAAGGCCATGGGACTAATGAGGTGGCTTCTTTGGCATCCTTGTTTGATCTGTTGTACTTCATATGACTCTTCACCAGTTGGAGTTTAGCATAATTTCTTGGTGCATCTATGTTTTTTTTTCTCTAGATAATTGTATGTGTTTATAGATAGACAATGATGAAGTATTATGTTGATAGATTAGAATAGTAACCACTTGTAGTTTCAATGCATGCATCTTGAGTGAGAATTAGGCATCATACTGCAATTGGATTGAAGAAATGGTTTTTGATATTATTTTTTCTTGAGATATCAGTAAACCTACTAACGTTTGAAACCCTTTCCCACCATTGTAGCATCACGCACAAAGGGGCAGTGTGGAGGACGCATAATGAAAAATTCCTCTACACTCTATAGTTCCTTGATCCCTATGGATCCATTGTGACTTTAAGGTAAGGAAATATGGCTCAATACCACTTTGGGTGTCACCTTGTATAAATTCGATACACTTTGTACATGGGTGTACCACTGACAATGGTATTTGAACTTTATTTGTGTGAAGGTGTGGAGAAATGTGCTTTCATTGTGTGGAGGAAGCTTCCTCTGCACTCCACACAATGTAGTCATTATTCACTTTATATGGCCCTTGTATCCACGATTAAATTTCCTATTGGTCTATCACTCTCCTCATTATATTCCTCTTGGAATCAATAACATTTTGTTGGAATAAATCTAGTATTATTCTAATTTGTGCTTTTCTAGAAAATATAAAATGTGGTCCTTCTGAATCCTCATTATATTCCTCTTGGAATCAACATTTTTTCATAATACATCTAGTATTATTCTAATTTGTGATTTTCCAGAAAATGTGAAATGTGCTCCTTCGCTCGTTTAGCTAAGTTTTTTGTATCTCATGGATTCTCGTAGCAAGTCTAATTTAGTAAAGTTTATGGATTCTCATAGCAAGTCTAATTTAGTAAAGTTTATGATGTTGTTAACTTCAAATAGATATATATCTTTTGAACAATTAAACCATGTCATCAACCCTTAGTTTAAATAAAAACACACATGAGCCCAAGTTGTAATAATGGTAATGCAAATTAATTGAAATGGTGGTGCCAACATAAAGCATGTACAATCAATCTCTCTCAATTACAAAATTGAAAAATCATATAAATTATTTTTTTATTATGTGAAGTTGTAACCAAAAATATTGGCTATTGAAATGAAACATTGGAGCCATAGTCCAATCTCATTTCATGATCTCAAATACATTATGAATGAACTAACATGGATGGGCCTAATTGTTTAGCCATAGTGCGTTGTAAAAGTTGCCTACATCATCTCATTGTCGGCCAGTTCATCATTGATATGCTTGTGGATGCAACCATTCTAAAACCCTCCCCGATAACTGTTATTTTGGTCTTATTTGTATAATTTAAGGGCATAATTGAGAGACCCAACAATAAAGACCAAAAACAAGAATATATTATTTTATCTTTCTCCCCAACAGAGTCGTCAAGTGTGGTCTGCGAAAATAAATAAAAATGGTCCTTAAAGCTCATTCACACCTATCATGCTTGCATCATAACTCATCGTTATAACTCATTAGACCTTTTAGCACAATTTAATATATATATATATATATATAAACATCTAATCCAAGTCAATATGTCTGATATTCCCTCTCGTTTAAAGATCATGGTGCGGAGTGATCTCACATTTTCATACAATTCAAGTTACAGTGATGGTGAGTGCGAAGAAGTGCAGAGAAGCATCTCTACAACTCCACACGAACGGCAATATATTTCCATTCATATTTGAGATCTCTTATCAAATTCAAACAATAAGTAGGAAGAATATCACAATATTTTTTCCTTTAATAATTCAATGAGAGAACATTGTAAGGCTGCCAAATGCCCTTTTTCAACAAAATTGTGATTTACCAAGTTTGTCAAAGGTTGATGAATTCATTTGGCAGTGTGGACGTGCAGTGGAAGCACAATGAAAGCTTCCTATGCACCTCCTCATTTCTCACGATGGCTCTAGATTTTTTATTTTAATTTTAATTGCCCTTTTCCACCATTATTTACCATCACTAGCACTTTCATACTCCACACAATGAAAAATTCCTTTGTATATTTTTTCACCCCCCACACACACAACCCCTCACTTACGTAAGTGACCTACAACACCATCAATTCTGGCATCGTTAGGTAGAGCACTAGCAGTGTGAGGCACAATAGTGTTAATAACAAAGCACTCACTAATGGACTGGTAACTCACAAAATTAACCTTTTTTATTTTAAAAATATTTGTTAGGAACTAACAAATACAAAAAATAAAACACCCTCCACGAGGGGAATTATGTCACATGAAGGCTCCCTCATCCAATGGAAAATTAGAAATAATATTTTTATAAATTAGAAAATTATTTTTGAATTTATGAAAAAATAGGAATATTCAACATTTTCCAGAAACTTTGGTTAAAGTTACAAAAGCTAAAAAAAATAATTGAAATTCAACAGACGCATCAAAGCTCGCTCATCCAAAGGAAAATTAAAAATAATACTTTTATAAATCAGAAAATTATTTTTGAATTTATGCAAAAAGAGGAATATTCAACATTTTCTAGAAAGCTTTGGTTAAAGCTACAAAAGCTCAAAAAAATAATTGAAATTCAATGGAATTTGACAACGAGGTGAGTGTTATAGTCATTGGTGAGGCAAGGACTAATAATCAAATAGATTTTATTAAGAAATGAATAATATCCATCCTATTGTGATATTAATATAAATTAATTTAATATAATGTTTGAAAATATTTATAAAAAATAAGTAATTTCATCATATATATATATATATATAATTTTTTATTTTTTTTATGCAATTTGACCAAGTTAAAATGTTTACATGACATTACGTTACAACATCTCTTCCATAGGATGGTGCATCTCTCAACGCAATTAAAGTTAAATTATACATTAAATCCAAGCATACTCATATTTTAACTATTTAATTATGTTAAGAAAATGTGCATATTCTATACTTTCTAAAGTTGAATACATAATTTTTCATGAGGCGTAGATGTTGCAAGGAATTCTGTTAAGGCACTCCATGGTGAAAAGGTCACTCGTTCGAAACAGTGTGGGAAAAATCCACCCATGCTAAGGGTTGGTGTAGCCAAGGCCAATTGCAATCCTTGAGTGATTCTAACAGCTCAAATGCCCTTAGTCATGGTTACTCAAGCCACATGGTAGGCATGTCAATCATCTCAAGACTCACATTATGTAATAAAAAAAAATTACAAAAAAAATTGAAATTAGAAGTAATAAAAAACACATATTCTTACCCATTAAACCTAAATATACATATAAATTAGCTTAGATCCATCTAAACTTGAGATCAAGCATTGAGAGGGATCAAATATCTGAAGGTCTAAAACATTCCTCAAAATTTTCACTCAAAAAAATATTTGCATCTCGAGAGCTTTGATCTCTCTCGGTGTTTGATATATTTGGAGTTAAGATGGATCTAGGCTAGTTATATATATTTAGGTTTAATCCATAAATATATTAAAGATGGATCTAGGTTGGTTATATATATTTAGGTTTAATGGGTAAGAATATTTAATTTTTATTAATTATATATTCCAATTTAGGTTTAAAAGGTAAGAATATTTGTTTTTTATTCATTTATATATTCAAATTTAGGTTTAATAGGTAAGAATATTTGTTTTTTTAATTAATTATAGATTCAAATTTAGAAATTATAGAATATGCACATTTTTTAACACTAGCCTAGATTCAACTTAACTCTTAACCTATCAAGATCTAAGAGGGATCAAATCTTTGGAGGTGCAAAAATTTCCTCAAGTTTTGTATTCAAAATGAGGTTTACACCTCTAGAGATTTGATCCCTCTAGCTACTTATAAATTTGGATTTAAGATGATGTACACTAATTTCGTTGAGAGGTGTTTTACAACCCAGTATGAGGGAGATGTTGTCATGTAATGTTACATTTAAAAATAATAAAATAATACTTACAATAACAAATTAGAAAAAAAAAGTAATAACTCAATGTCACTCACAAATACTTCAATTCCCACCTTCATTTACATCCACTTTATATAGATATAAAGTAATTGAAAGTAAAAGGAAAAAAATATTGTTTACTTTGTAATATTAAAGAGATATGTAATTCTTTCACTATTTAATATAAAGTTTACAAAGTCCATGTAAAAACAATATAATTGATATTACATGATATGTAATCCATTTTATGTTTAGTTTGCATGTAATAGTTAAAATAAAAATATACTAATAAAATAAAAATAAAAAAATTATTTTAATGTTCATATTAAATAACATAGTTTTATATCAAGTTTATATAAATAAAAACAAAGTAATTATCATTAAAAAATGTATGTTTTCACACTTCATTATAAGGAATATGTATAATTTATTGCAAACTCATATATAACATTTATAAAATATTTGTGGTTATTAATTGGTTTAATGAAAATTATGTCACATGCACACACTCAAGCCCATCTTTGAGGAAGTTTTAATGATAAAAAGGAATTTTGATCACATCACATGTCAACATAATTATAGGGAGAGAAACACAATATCTCATGAGCTTTCTAAGACGGGCAGGAAACAAGCTTGGGGTAGATGAAAGATCAAAGAGCAAGTTGAACATTATGAGTATTACCACAAACCATTTATAGATGGTATTGAGAATGATGGAGCTCATTGAGCATTATGAGTATTTTGTCTCTATATATTTGGTTGTTTAAAAAGCCCTAAAAATCAGCAGTTTTGATGTTTTTGGTATTGTGTTATGACTAGATCATATACTTTTAGGCTTGTACTTCTACTGTGATTATTTATGTAGTATTCCTTTTGATATGTTTTCTTAGCATCTTCAGCATGTACTTTTAATATTCTTAATGGAAATTATGATTTTTACTTGGGAAAAAACATTTAAAAAAGATTAACAATTATTGAATTAAGTCTTTTGTGATCCATATCAGTTTTGAAGATAATTTTTTCGGCAATAATCACATCAAAATTCATTTTTCGATGCGTTTCGAACCAGCAAGTGTGGTTCATCGTCAGGACAACATGAAGAAACAGATCATGATATTAAGTTATTCAAACATCTAGAAAGAAGCAGCTAGAAAAAAACAACTATATTTGACTAACAGAAATGTTTCCATTTGATTGGACCAAAAATGACTACATTTAAATGTACCAAGACATAAGGATAAATAATTATTAATTAATCAATTAATTAGTTAAATTATTAATAAAATATATAAAATTATTAATGTATTAGGGTAACTAACTAATTATATATGTATTATATATTACATTAGGTTTATTATAAGTACCGAGTTTTATTAAGTAAGAACTAATAGACCAAACATAAATATTATAATTTTATTATATATTTATGAATTAGTTTATTTATAAAACTTAAATAAACGTGTTTGTAATTAAGATAAATAAATTATGAATAAATAAAAACGAGGATACTATAAATACTATAATTTTTATATAGGCATATATATTATTTAACCCTTTGTTTATGTAATGAACTAAACAAATATGCTAATAAATACCTAAAGACCTTCTTTACTGTGTCTTCATGAAAATTTATTATAATTACTATGTCTTCGCTTTTTATCTATTAAATTTTTAAACTTAAATTAAACTTAAATTAATGCTATGATAGGAATTAATAATATTAATATTATAATTATATTTATATATATATATATATATATATATATATAAAAGAACAACAAAAAAAAAATCACTAAAATAGAAAAGAAAACAACGAGGAAATCAAAATAATTGAAGGGACAAGAGGATGAAATCAAAATAAAAAAAAGAAAGAAAAACAGAGAGGTCTTAAGAAGAAAGGGCGGGAATCCAACAACTGGTGATTTTCCATCCGTCATCTCTATTGAGATTACTTGGCCTCCTTTCAATTTTAGTGGCCTTCCTAAACTTCTAGTGATGAAACGGAGCAATCCTAGCAATGACCCGTTGCATGCTCATGAATCATCTGATTGATAGAGCACCCAGTTTCACCAACGTAGGGGGTCCCACGAGAACAAGGAATAACATAAACATCTTTCATATCCTTGGGGTCAACAGGGTCTTTCACAGATCTTAAGGAGATCTGAATGGTGCTAAGGGGTCTAAAGGTCGAGGGAACATTGTGCTTCCTTAGGATTCTTACAATCTTGTCAGTGGTGCCCTGGATGAAAGGGAGATGCACCCCTGAGACATGATCTATAGGGTCCTTCTTAACCTTGCAACCTCTGCTTGCTTTTAGGAAAGCTTTAAGTTCTTGGTGCCTACTATATCCAGTATTAACAAAAGAATTAAGGAGATGGGATTTCTCATTATAAAGGTGGTTTTCATCAGAGATTCTCAATGCACTAGTAGCTAGCGTGTTGAGGACACCCAACTTATGAGCTGGGAAATGATGAGACTTGGCATGAAGATACTATAAATAAATTCTATCCAGAGAATTTTTATTCGATTAATAAGTTCTTTAACAATATTTGTAATTCATTCATTTTTTAATATGGAATTTAGATATAACATTTTAAATATTAATAACAATAATTATATATATAACCTTTTAAAAATTATTTATAATAAAGTAAGAATTTTGAAGATATATGTTTTCTATTTCCAAATATGAGTAAGACATGTATTGACATTTTAATGTATGATGTGAATCTTAAATAAAATATTTCAATCTCAATTATGTATATACTATATAAAACAAAAGAATTATATATATATATCATTCATTAGGAAGATTTGTAATTCATTATTTTCTAATATAAAGTTGACATATAAAATTTTAAATATATATACGTATGATGTGAATTATAAACAAAATATTTCAATCTCAATTATGTATATACTATATAAAGCAAAAGAAATATATATAATATGAATTATATATATATATATATATATATATATATATATATATATATATATATATATATATATATATATATATATATATATATAGATATTTCATTAGGAAGATTCGTAATTCATTATTTTTTAATATACAGTTGACATATAACATTATATGTGTGTGTAAAATCGTCCGGTCCTGGGGCTTTGTCTGAGAAGGAGTTCTTTAAAATGATTCAGAAGTCCCAAGAGTGTCAGAAAATTGGAGGTTGCACAAATTTAGCTTTTTTCACGCTCATCCCTAAAGAAAAAGGTGCAAACTCTTTCAATAGATTTCGCCCATTCTCCTTATGTAACATTGGGTACAAAGTGATAACCAAGGTGATAGTAAACAGGTTGAGGAAAACTCTCCCCAAAATCATCCCGGAGAATCAAGGTGGATGTATTCATGGCAGACAGCTAGTGGATAACTTTGTCCTGGTCCAAGAGGCGATTCATTCCAGTCTTCGTCGAAAAGAAAAAGGTATCGTCATTAAACTAGATTTAGAAAATGCATTTGATCGTGTAAAACATAGCTTTTTGTTTGATGTTCTGCACAAGCTGGGTTTTGGTCAAAATTTTATCAAGTGGATCAGAGGTTGTATATCGGAACCCTGGATTGTTCCCTTGGTGAACGGTAGGGCTGTTGAATTCTTCAAAGTTTCTAGAGGGCTGAGGCAGGGGTGTCCCCTCTCACCCCTCCTCTTTGTGCCGCAGGCATCTATCCTCAGCTTTTATTTAGATAGGAAATAGCAAGAACAAAATATAGTTGGCCTGTGCACAGCAAGAGGGTTTAATAATATCAATCACGCCCTTTTGATGAATGATACCTTGTTGTTGGGGGCTGCAACTCCTCTTTCAGCAATCAAATTTAAAGAAGTGTTGGAAGACTACTATAAAGTTTCGGGCAGTGAATTAAATAAGGGAAAATGCCATATCTACTGCTGGAATATATCTGCTTCATCCACAAACTCCATTGCCAGATGTCTAGGCTTTGCAACCTCTTCATCTTGGACCTCTTTTAAATACCTTGGGTTGCCCATCTTTCATAAGAGGGCCTTGAGCAAAGACTGGTATCCTCAGATAGAAAAATTCAAAGCAAAAATGCAGGCCTAGGGATCCTCCTGGCTCAACATTGCGAGAAAATCAGTGCTCATCAAAGCCGTGCTTAGCAACCTACTGTTATTTCAATTCTCTGTTCTCTTGGCTCCTGTGGGAATCATTAAGAAGATGGAGGAGCTAATCAGAAAATTTTTCTGGAAAGGAGGCAAACAAAACAAGAAGAGGATTCCTCTAGTCAATTGGGAAATTATCACCAGACCGCTTCAGGAGGGAGGGCTAAATTTCAAAGACATCTGTGCTCAAAACTTAGCCATGGGAGCCAAATTGATTTGGAAAATCATAGCTCCAAATCCAGGTTGGGTTCAATTAGCACTGTGGAGAAAATATTTCAGAGGACAGATACTCCGATGCCTGGAGCAGCTCAAAACTCATCTCAAAACCCCATTCAGCATGCTTAGCAATAAAATTGGCCCACTGATAAGAAATCACTCCTTTTCGATACTGGGAAACGGAAAACTCATCAATTTGTGGGATGACAGTATAATGAACAGGCCCCCACTGGTAGATTCGGGCTCCATGACCAAGCTGAAGGGATGGATGGCTGAAGCAAACATCAAAATGTTATGGGACCTTTTGAATTGGAGTGGCGACTATTGGACGGGTTGGAAACAGCTCCCAGTTCCACTCACTTTACAAACAGATTTTGCTACGCTTATAACGATGATGCATGGGCTGGCTCCATCACACGCACAAAGGAAAGATGTGAGAGGCTGGGGTCTAAAATAGGTTGGCTACACGGTGGCTCAGGGCTACATCAAGTGCTTGGACGGCCTCACGTGCCTCCCGATCCTGCCCCCTGGGTTGGCATTTGGAATTTCCCTTCAATACCAAAAGTCTATCACTTCTGCTGGTTGCTTTGCCACCAAAAAAATCTAACAGATGATAGGTTACAAAAAAGGGGCATTTTCGGACCATCAAGATGCACTTTATGCAAGGAAAGTTCGGAATCCGCCCTTCATCTCACACTAGAGTGCAAATTCATAGGTTTCATCTAGCATGAGCTTCTTGGTTCATAGAATTATATGTTCACCTTCCCCCGCTCAGTCCCGAAGTTGTTTATGGGATGGATGGCCAGATATCTAGGCCCAAATCCAAAAAAAAAAATCGTCAAGGCAGCTTGGATTGATCTACCTAAACTCATCAGCTAGCAAATCTAGTTGGAGAGGAATAGAAGGATTTTCATAAATAAGGAACAGGACTTCAGACTAGTTGCAAATACAGTGAAAGGTCAGTTAATTGAGTGGCTGAGAGACAAAAGTGACGATTCAAACCTAAGCCAGCAAGATATTGAGTTTGGAGCTGCTCTCAATTTCAAATTTCAAAAATCGAAAATCTCACCTACATCTCTCAAAGACTGGAAAATCAGGAAAAACGAAGAAGAATTTCAATCTTGGATGTCCAAGCTAACACTTCCTTCTCTCTTCTTTGACGGGGCAGCCAAGGGAAATCCAGGAATTGCTGGTGCAGGAGGGCTCATTATAAACCCAGAAGAAACTTCTATACACAGATTTGCTTGGGGACTAGGCCACTCCTCAAGCATACAAGCTGAAGCGATGGCCCTTCTTCAAGGAATCAAACTTCTCAAAGAGCTGGGACACAAGGAGGCAAATGTTTTTGGTGATTCCCAGGTCATCATCAAAGCAGTGGCGACCAACACTAATCCAGCAGATCTGTGGCTTGCAAGGACAATTACAAGGATCAAAGACATGACAAAGCTCCTGAAATTGAAATTCTTTCATGTCCTGAGAGCAAATAACAAAGAAGCAGACATAGAGGCAAACAAGGCAGTCCAGCTAGCTGCCGGAACTATTCTCAGAGACAATGAAACCTCTTGGGATCCAATCCCCTAAAGATCCATGTTTTACTGCATTTTATTGAAATAGTTTGTATGCATTCATAAGCTCGGGAAATCAGCAACGAAAGTTCATATTATAAAATGTAAAAGAGGTGACTCATAAGCATATGTGCTAAGTTCTTCTTGCTGGAGAGATGCTTATAAATTAGCCTCACTACTTGTAACCGAAATTTTGGCTCTTTGCCAAACATTTAATGAAATCCCATAACCGTTTCTGTAAAGAAAACACATTATATGTGTGTGTGGGAAATAAATAAGCATGTAATATTTAAAAAGTATTTATAGCAAAAATAATATTATATATAGAGAGTGCTTTATGGATATATATTTTGTACTTTCAAATATAATGGCGACAATTATTAACATTTTAATGTGTAATGTGTGAATAATCCATAAATATTTCAATGTATACTATTTATATACTATAATATACAAAACAAAATAAACATATATATTTTACTAGGTTAAATATATATATATATCTATATATATATATATATATATATATATATATATATATATATATATATATATATATATATATATATATATATATATATAGATATATATATGTATATATATATATATGGGAATTTGGTATTCTTGACAAATTCATAGAGAACCGCCTCACCACAAAAGGCAAAATGACAGACAAGAGTGATGCTCCTGAGGATCTGTTGGAAGCTCTGCTGGAAATGAGAAGCGATGATTTTACTCTCGTCAACATCAGAGTCTACTTAAATGTAATCATTTCCATTCTCCATTGTTGGTATCATACAATAAGGCTATTGATGTATTTAATGATAGATGGTGTCTTATTCTAAAATATCGGAGTTTACTAGTGAATTCATACTCCCAAAGTAATTCTCTTATGGCCAATTGCTTGATGTAGGACATATTTAGGGTGGGAAGTGACACTACTGCAAAGACCATGGAGTGGGCGATGGCAGAGCTCATAATGAATCCTCAAAATTTGTGAATAAGATCAATAACATTAAAAAGGTGGAGGTTCATACCTCAATCTAAATCAATGACCCTTAAGCTTGCAGATAGGAGGATTATTTGTCATTTTATGGCCCTATGACCCTCTTTGAGATCCCTGTGGGCATGGATCGATGAGAACTGGATACCCAAGATTAAAAATAAGGTTTCAATGTCATTTTGTTGACAATCAATTTACACCTTCCTGTCTGAAGGAAAATCAAATTTGGATCTCATCTTTAGGAATAACCCCTACTTCATGGGGGGGCCAAGGGCTATAACTAGATCATTGGAGTCCAGATTTTAATGCTAAATGTTATGTTCCAACAGAAGTCTCACTATGGGTTAAACTTCTCTTGTTCCTACTACATTGTTGGAATGAGGAAACTTTTAGGAGTATAGGAAATATTCTTAGCAAATACATTGACCGAGATAAGCCACAAGAAGGGTTGTAAACTTGCACCAATATCAGTGTGACGGTGGAGCTAGACAAGTGTTTACCAATAGTAATAAATATAAACCTAGATAATTGATCTCATATACAAGAAGTTGATTGCAATCAAATTCCATTTAAATGCAAGTTTTTACATGAATATAGCCATTTCACAAGTGATTGTAATAATAAGGCAAAAGAGAAGCTAAAGTAGAGTAATGATGGATAATAATGGCAGCAATAGAATAGGAGAAGAGGCCTCGCAAGGATGAACAACCAGGCTCCTCCTCAAGCGACTACAAGGTAGAAAGGGAAAGGGTCCATGTCTCCAAAAAAGTAAGGGTCAATGCCTGTTACAGGGAAAAGTGTCTACACATAATTGCTTATCCCACTAAGGTGTGATAGCTACCTTAGAAACAAACAAAACAAAGCTACTTTCATCTTTCCTTTATGAAGTATAGATGAGAGAAGAACAAAGAAGACCAACCTCTGTCTTGCGCTAATCTCCTAATTCGATTCCTCTCTCTCTTGATAGTCTTTCGATACTTGTTCCCTTACACGCCCAGCTTCACAGAGTACCTGTAAGATCACAGTAGCATAGCACTATACAAGAACATGGATCTATAATCATAAAAAATCTAGGATTAGATGTAAATTGACCATACAAATGCAGCAAACACGAATGACACAAGAGTATGGAGGAAAACTTGAATAGCTTTTATTGATAAACAAGAAAGAGCCAAGGGGAGTTACAACCAGTTGTTCTGACCCAGCATCATCCTCTCAGCAAGGAAGCCCCTCTTCACCTCATACAAAGCTTAGATCACCCAACAATCTGATGTTGTCTCAAGAAACCAACAACAATTCCTTACAATATGCAAAATTCTAGCCTCTGGATCTCTGGGATGAGGGATCCATATATAGATATCTGTAAGGGAGATGAGTCAGCTTGTGATTTGATTAGTGTCTTCCCTCTGATAGTTCTTGCTTCCACTTGGAGATTGATGATCTCTTACTCATCCTTGGTCGAATTCAGAGAGGCAAGTGTCACAGGAGAAGTTTCTGGAAGTTTCCATTGCCTCTCCACCTCGCGGAATGACACTGCCATTTGTCACTTCTCGCCCATCGCACCCCATAGAAGGGATTTTTGAAATGAAACGCACCCACACAATATGTTTAGGTGAGGTGCAACACACTTTGCCTATGGAGTAGCTGAAATGATCTTGTTTTAACCAATTCTGAGCAGTTTTTCATGGAGAACTTCTGGGAGAAGCTGTAATCAGTTGACCTTGCTCCTTTAGGGGTTAGAACAACACTTTTAGGGACTTAGGAGCCCTTGTTTTATGGACATTTCATGCTTGGGGTTGTTGCCCAAAAATTTCTATAACAGTTGCCCCCTAAAGCATGAGGTCGTTAATCTTTTAATGTCGGGTGAAATGCTTTATTATGAGGATACGAAGTTCTTTGAAGCTGGGAGGAGACCTGTAATAAGATACAATACAACACATTATCTTCATAATATTTTCATGATCTAGCTGAGGCAGGTATTCCCATGCTCAGCTTTATAAATTCATCTTTATGTACATAGGACAGACAATCGTCTGAGTGTAGACTGATGATTCTAGTAGAGCCATCATCCCTTTGATTGGATGATTGTCTGTGCAGCAATGATGTACATTTGATGTCTTTATTTTCCTTAATTTATATCGCAGCTCGGATGGATGAAACTAGATCCGGGGTCTTCAATCTCGTTCGATCTTCACTCGAAGTACAAGTCGATCCATGTGAGAGATGTTCTGGAGTCGAACATGGAAAGACATCTCCTGATTACCAGCCAATGATGTAAGTTGTTAACATGCGCGAGAGGAATCACCGATAATGATAATGACCCTCAAGGTATTGCAGTACAATTCACGTGGTGTGAATAAAGGACTTGGCGTCGAACACCACGCAAAATCTTTCGGTCGAAGGTCATTGATGTAAACATGTCGCCGGAAGTGAGAAACTTGCCATTGAGGCATGCAAGCTTCAAAGTACTGAATGGGGTGTTCCTAGATTGACTTCTTGGATAATGAGCTGATGTCGACAAGAAGTGATCCGTCATAGGAGGGCCTTAATGAATCACACACCAATGACACGGAATGGAGCAAATGATTTTAATGGAGGTGAAAACGATCTGGTGATATAAGGTTCAGGGTGGCGGTCATGAAATAATGGAGCGTGAATGTATTGTAGTGGGTGAGACACAGGTGAATTCTCTGAATGACTTCTCTTGAACATATCGGTGACACTGACGTGATGGATTGGTAGCATTAACCCCAAATGTGGATGGTGTGATGGGACCATGGTGATGTGACCGGTGAATGAAACAACCCAACCCGACTTGGATGCGGAGTGAAAGTGTCATGTTCAAGAGCGACTTGCTACCAACAAAGTTTCTTCAAGTTTTCTTCCCAATTTTTCCCCAGCCATTGCTGACCAGTACCTCTTTATTTTTTTCAAGCTTGAGGAGGATAACATATGATTTTTCTATAATTTTCCCTTCAGGCAAACCCACCGCTATGTTTTAATGAGCCTAGCGATAGTGAAACTCGTTCTTGTCTATAGACAAGTTTGTCGCTATTAAGTTTTAACGAGTTTAACGACAAAGATAACTCGGTCCTTTTCAATTTTAGAGAGTCTGAAAAGGAACGTAAAGGAAACTCCAAATTTCTTTTTTGTCATCTAATCCCTTAAGTCCGAAAAAGTATAAAACAGTACAGAAGGGATGAATTTTCGATCCTTTTAACGAGCCGAACAAAACAAGCGCTCGATCTTTTTGTGTAATAATCCCTTAGGTCCAATGTTGGGTCCCTATAATACTAGTGATTACCCCATTACTATTGTAGTTATACCCCTTATTAATATTGTTGTGCCCCTATTGCCCCCATATTGTTATTACTGTGCCCCATAGAATCCCTCTATTGTTATTTTTGTGGCTTTATATTATTATTGTTAGGTCGGCTGGATTATATTGTGACTCCTTAGACTCCTATATATAGAAAGGAGGTTTTGTCATTTGTATCATCCAAGAATTGTTCATTTATGTAATGTAAAGGAGGTTTCCCCCTCGAAGAGGCTGAATTCTAAGGCGTTGATCTATCTTTTCTATCTTTTCTTGAGCTGGTTTCATAACATTTGGTATCAGAGCGTTGGATTCTAGGGTTTCGCTGCTCCAAACAGGTCATCGTGGAATTTTCGCTATAACTTTTTTTCTGTGATGTTTCAGAAGTTGCAAAAAAAACCCATTTGAGAAGAAATCACGCTGAACCTTGGGTCCGAATTTCAGAGCTTTTCGCAGGATATTTGCGGAGATATGATCTGAGGAAGTTGGTCTTTTTGCAGACTCCTGAATTACATTCAAAACAGGTGACCTGGGGAAAATCGTCATAACTTTCTCTCTGGGGATCGGATTGAAATTTCGTAAGAAGTTACAAAAAGAGGACGGACTGTAGTTTCTTTTGGGTGTTTTTCAGATCCAAAGGTCAAAACAGTGACTCGTGGCATGTCGTACAAGTTCACTCTACTGAACTAGTCTATAATCAAGTCACTGTGGGAGATTTCGCATAACTCTTCCTTGGAGAATCCAATTTTGGTCAGACTTGTGGCATTGGAAAGAGGACATAGAGGGCTACTACAGATCACAAATTCAGAACTAGATGATCAAAAAGTACAGAGATACATCAGAGGCAATATCGAGCTCCTACAAAGTGAAAAAAGGTGTGTAGATTTTCTTTAATTTTTGCTTAAGCTTGGTTTGAAAATTTATTTTGAAGGAATTCAAAGGGAATATTAGAGCATTATTATCGGTAACTGATGCCCCGAGGAAAGAAAATGCAAACACCTAGTAAGGAACCTGAAAGCTCTAGCATGACTCATGAAGAAGAAGAAGAAATGCTATATGATATATCAAAATTACAAGAACAAGTGCAACAAGTGTCACTTGCACAAAAAGCAACAGAATCTAAGATGGATGGTTTAAGGAAAGATGTAGAAGCTAAGATGGATGGTTTAAAGAAGGGTGTAGAAGCTAAGATGGATTGTTTAAAGAAATGTGTAGAAGCTAAGATGGATGGCATGGAAGCTAAGGTGAATGGCATGGACGCTAAAATTGATGGCATGGATGATAAGATGGAAGAATTGAAGATAAATATGAATAAGTTGCTACAAGAAATGGTCACTAAGGGTGAAAGGGTACTAAAGGAAACTCATGATGAGAACAAAAGAAATGTTAATCATGATTCCATAGACTCTAATGTTGGATCGAAGACTCACCATATTCCAAAAATCGATATGAGGAAGTTTGATGGCAAGGATCCCGCCACATGGATATTACAGATGGAGCAATTCTTCGATCTCAATAATGTGCAAAACACACAAAAGGTACGTATGGCAACTTTATATTTGGAACCAAATCAGTTTGTATGGTATCAATGGCTTTGCTCTCGTAAACAATTTATCACTTGGGCAATTTTTACGGAAGAATTGATAGCACATTATGAGGATACAAAAAGCAACACTTTTTTTAGCCAATTGATAAGTCTCAAACAAAAGGGTTCAATAATGGAGCACATTGAGGAGTTCCAAAAATTGAACATAAGGGTAAAAGATATTCCAGAGGAGCATAGGATTGATGTGTTCATAGGGTCTTTAAAGGATAATATCCAACATGATGTTCGCCTTTGGGAACCTGATTCATTAGAGAAGGCATTCAGGTTAGCAAGAAAAATGGAAAGCAAAATTATGGCAACCAGGAAGCATACCACTCACAACTATAAAGACGGAAGTGTTGTTGCCCCTAGTCTTCCACAACCTATAAGGTTGACACCACAACAATTGGAAGAAAAAAGAGCAAAAGGGCTTTGTTACAGTTGTGATAGCAAATACACTAAAGGTCATAAGTGTGCTGAGAAGAAATTATTCTACATAGATTGTGAAGAGGAAGAAGAAAAGGAGCAAGAAAGGTCAAAAGAAGAGGATATACTCCAGGAACAAAGCCTAGATGAAGAACAAATAAATCCGACCATATCTTGTAATGCATTGGCGGGAATTACCACTCCTCAAACCATCAAGATAGAAGGACAAATCAAGAAGAAAAAGGTAATAGTGTTGATTGATTCAGGAAGCACCCACAATTTTATTCATTGTAAGGTAGCAAAAGAATTGAATTGCTTCCTATATCCAGCACCAGAGTGTCAAGTGATGGTTGCAAATGGAGGAACAATAAATTGCTCTGGAAAGTGCCATAATATCAAGCTATCCATGGGAGAATATGTATTGACTAGCCCAATGCTTTCCATTCCAATGGGAGGTGCTGATGTTGTACTAGGAGTCCAATGGCTACAATCCTTGGGTACAATAGCTTTTAATTTTCAAGAACTTTTCATGAAATTTTCTGTGGAAGGAAAGGAAGTTGAATTAAGGGGTATTGCAGGGAAACCAGGAAAGATAATCAGCTCTAATGGTATGACAAAGCTTCTAAAAAAGGAACAAAGAGGTGTAATTGCACAATTATGTTCGCTAGATGTTTCCACATTGGAATCATCTATTTCTCCAGATCTCCAAAAAGTCTTGGACAATCATTCCAAGGTATTTGAGACTCCCAAAGGTCTCCCACCTATGCGTGATCATGATCATGCTATTCATCTGATTCCAGGAAGTGTTCCTCCAAACATCAGGCCGTACAGATATCCCTATGCCCAAAAGAGTGAAATTGAACGTATGGTTGCAGAAATGCTAGAGGCTGGTATAATTCAACCGAGTCAAAGTTCTTTCTCTGCTCCAGTAGTATTGGTGCACAAGAAGGATGGATCATGGCGCATGTGTCCGGATTATAGGGAGCTCAACAAGCTCACTATTAAAGATAAGTTTCCCATTCCTGTCATTGATGAATTACTGGATGAATTGCATGGATCAATTTACTTCACCAAGTTGGATCTTCGTTCGGGATATCATCAAATCAGAATGAAGATTGAAGACATTCCGAAAACAACATTTAGAACTCATGAGGGTCATTATGAATTTTTGGTCATGCCTTTTGGCCTTACCAATGCACCTTCAACATTTCAAGGTTTGATGAATTCAATTTTCAAACCATTCCTTAGAAAATTTGTGTTAGTATTTTTTGATGATATACTAATCTACAGCAAGTCTTGGAAGGATCATGTTGAACATGTTGACAGGGTGCTACAACTATTGGAGGAGAAACAATTATATGCAAAAAGATCCAAATGTTTCTTTGGAGTCCAAGAGGTGGAATATTTGGGTCATATTGTATCTCATGAAGGAGTTAAGGTAGACCCTAGCAAAATTAAAGCCATTAAGGAATGGAAAATCCCCACATCCATAAAGCATCTGCGAGGATTTCTTGGGTTGACAGGGTATTATCGCAAGTTTGTTAAGAATTATGGGAGAATAGCAGCACCTCTAACAACATTATTGAAGAAAGATGCATTTTCATGGACTCCGGAAGCAACAAAGGCCTTTGAACATCTTAAAGAGGCAATGTGCCAAGCACCGGTCTTAGCTACACCGGACTTCACAAAAACCTTTATTGTGGAATGTGATGCTTCAGGAAATGGAATTGGTGCTGTTTTAATGCAAGATGAAAGACCCATTGCTTTTGAAAGTCGTCCAATCAAGGGAAAGTTTTTAACAAAGCTATTTATGAGAAGGAAATGTTGGCAATACTCCATGCACTTAAGAAATGGCGACCCTACCTAATGGGAAGACACTTCAAGGTAAAAACGGATCATGATAGCCTTAAATACTTTTTAGAACAAAGATTATCCTCTGAAGAGCAACAAAAGTGGGTCACAAAGATGTTGGGTTATGACTTTGAAATCATCTACAAAAAAGGGAAGCAAAATGTGGTGGCAGATGCACTCTCAAGAAAGGATGAGGATGTGGAAGCATTGTTGTGCGCCATTTCTATTATCCAACCAGATTGGATAAACGAAGCAAGGGAGGAAGGAACGAAGTGTGGGCACTTATTCGAAAGTTACAACAAGATTCCAGTACGTCTGATACATTTAGCTGGCAAAATGATTCGTTATGGTACAAAGATCGCTTATACCTCTGTAAGAATTCCCAGCTAAAACAAAAGATTCTTATGGAATTGCACACTTCTCCCTTAGGAGGGCACTCAGGATTTTTAAAAACTTACCACAGGGTTAAGAAGGAATTTTTTTGGGATGGCCTTAAATCAGATATTCAAAAGTTTGTGGCGGAATGTTTGGTTTGCCAACAAAATAAAGTTGAAACAATTAAGACACCGGGTCTATTACAACCTTTATCCATTCCAAGCCAACGTTGGGAGGAGGTTTCAATGGATTTTATCACAGGTTTACCCAAGTCTGAGGGAAAGAGTGTCATCATGGTGGTAGTTGACAGACTTACCAAGTATGCACACTTTTGTGCATTATCACATCCATTTAAAGCCAGTACAGTTTCTACTGCATTTATGGAAACAATTCAAAAGCTACATGGAAACCCAAAGATTATTGTAAGTGACAGAGATCCCATTTTCACTGGAAATTTTTGGACAGAATTATTTTCTTGTCTTGGTACTCAGTTAGCTCATAGCTCATCTTATCATCCTCAATCTGATGGGCAAACTGAGATAGTAAACAAATGTTTGGAAGGATATCTTCGTTGCTTTGTATCTGATAAACAGACACAATGGGTCAAATGGTTGCCTCTGGCTGAATGGTGGTATAACACTTCCTTCCATACAGCAACAAAAATGACCCCATTTATGGCACTTTATGGGTATCAACCACCATCCATCACATCATATTTAAGAGAAAATTCTAAGGTTCAGGCAGTGGAACATCACATCGAACATCAACAACAAGTCCTCCAACTCTTAAAGGATAACCTCGTGTTGGCACAAAATAGAATGAAACAACAGGCAGATCAACATCGCAGTGAAAGAAGTTTTGATGTAGGTGATTGGGTATTCCTACGGCTACAACCATATAAGCAAATGTCCCTCAAGCAAGCTAAGAAGGATAATAAATTATCACCAAAGTATTATGGTCCGTACAAGGTGTTGCAAAAGATTGGTACTATGGCATACAAATTGGAGCTTCCTGCAGCTTCTCGATTGCACCCAGTTTTCCATGTTTCATGTTTAAAGAAGGTTATAGGCGACAAGCTCCCAGTTCAAACAATATTGCCAGAACTTGACGAGGAAGGAAAAATTATATTGGAACCGGAAGCAGTCACAGAAACAAGAACTCGACAGCTACGAAATCGATCAATTTCAGAGTATCTTATCAAGTGGAAGAACTTATCCGCTGAAGATTCCACATGGGAGGATGAGAATTTTATGCAGAAGTATCCAGAACTACTCAAGCGTTGAGGACAACACTTTTTTGAAGGAGAAGGGCATGTTGGGTCCCTATAATACTAGTGATTACCCCATTACTATTGTAGTTATACCCCTTATTAATATTGTTGTGCCCCTATTGCCCCCATATTGTTATTACTGTGCCCCATAGAATCCCTCTATTGTTATTTTTGTGGCTTTATATTATTATTGTTAGGTCGGCTGGATTATATTGTGACTCCTTAGACTCCTATATATAGAAAGGAGGTTTTGTCATTTGTATCATCCAAGAATTGTTCATTTATGTAATGTAAAGGAGGTTGCCCCCTTGAAGAGGCTAAATTCTAAGGCGTTGATCTATCTTTTCTATCTTTTCTTGAGCTGGTTTCATAACATCCAAAAAGATTAAAATCTAAAGGAGGGATAGCACTTCCGGTCCCTTTAACGAGCTGGAGAGGCCAATGGCTCAGCAATCTTTTCATATTTTACGAGTCAGTTGAAAAGAGCTTAAAGGAGACTCGTCTTTTGAGGAACAAGTGATAAAATTGGGTAGCAGCTGATTCCAAGTAAGGTTTGGAATGTTCCAATCTCGGCAGTGTTACAAGGATGGCTAGTGAGATCACTCTTCGCAGTTGTTCCTTAAAAGGGGTAAACAATCAAATGGAGGTGAATGATTGGCCAATACAGAGTGGAGGTGATGGTGAGAACACAACCAAGGCTTTTAAAGGCTGAAGTACTTCATTCACGATGGTTGTTTACCGGGAAATAGTTCATTTTTAATGAGCTTAAACGTGGGGGGAAACATTTGCTCATGGCTTATGTTTATTTTTTAACGAGCTTGAACTATGCGCTAAAACTGCTCGATTAATCCAATCATATAATAATAATGTCCCATTTAAAAATGGAAATTTTTAGAGTTTTGCCCCACATCCTTTCTTTATGCAAGTTAGGAAACAACCAATCCTACGAGTTTAAAGGGTTAGAGGACCTACAAATTTAAAAAAATAAATAGTCGCTCTTCACTTGCATGCCAAAAGGTTTGCATGCGCCCAGGTATAAAATAAAGTTTCAAGGCCACCTTTTGTTCAAACTGACAAAACATTTGTTTTATCAGGAAAGGTAATCCTCTTTCAGGTTACCAAAGATTGTTCTATTCACGGCGCAAACAAAACATTTCTTCGGCGATGTCTACCAAAATAGACAAAGGTGAGTGGAGGAGGCTACTCCAATCACGTAACTTTGACAAGAGAATCTTGTTCCATAATAACTCCCTCTTCCAATCATGGACGGGAGTACAAACCAGTCATATATCTCTCACGGAAACCTACCCTATACCCGAAGTTTTCCTACCGAAGTAGACCAGGGTGCATGCCCCCTAGGTTTCAGTCATGTCTCTTGAATCACTCGCGCTCATCAGGTGGACGGACTGGAGATTGATGGGACATTCCTTGTGTGAAAAGACCATTCAGGGATGGTATATGACTATTTGCTCTGTGTGATGCGGGAAATGAAAGCTGGTCTACGAGCTTGACCACTCTTCCTTCGTGCGGAAAACACATCACTCTAAAGAGTGATGAGACAATGGCTCCCATGCAATAAATATAGTCTCGTCCAAGGAGTAGATTATAATCCAGGGGTCCTTGAACTACCATTACGTTCATTTGAATGGTTTTCCCTCTCAATGTTATGGGCACATTGGGAAGGATCCCTAACGGTCGACTAGTTCCTTTGTCAAAGCCTGATAGATTTCTCATCTCAGGCAAAAGCGATGGCGAACCAAGCGCTTTCCAAGCAGTCGAGGAAAGGATACTCAGAGAAGCCCCTTCATCTATGATGGTACCAGCCATAACCATTCTATATACTTGAGCAATAATCCGGAATGGTACACTAGCTGGTAAACGGGGTCTGCCTAGCTGATTCTAGTCGAAGGAGACAACTAGGTTGCTTGGAGGTGGGACCGAATAGATGGCCGGGTATGACTCTGACGAACTTCCTTCCTGTGGTAAAGGAATGGGTAAATTGCCCCCATGTTCATCGGAGTTTGTGTTTACGAAAAGAATTTGGACAGTGTCATCCTTATTCTCTTCTGTGATTGTATCATCTGAAGACGGAACCTATAAAGGCAAGACCAGGTCAATTGCCACCTCGACCTTTTAACTTTCGTCTGGTATGGGTTCAAATGGTTTGTCTTCAATGATAGATGCTTCAGCCGACCATCTAGGCGGGTCAGCCAGTTTTTCAACTAGTGACGGACTCGGCAAGAGTTTTTTATATCCAGGAGGAAGTCGTAACGGTGAAACCGGACGATCGTACAAAACTCTTTTAGCCTCATCTAAGAAGGGACAATGGTGGACGACATGATCACCTTCAAACAGTTTACAAGGAAATCTGTATTTTCCTTTTTGTCCTGGGGCTTCATTTTCACTAGTCGACGGTGTGTTTTCAACATGATCATCAGAGGTTGATGACACCGGGTTGTGCAAACGAGGAGACCAGTCCCTTAAGATCCGAGGGATGCAAGGACAATCTCTATGATAGTGGTCTCCTTTGCAAATGACACATGGCGATTTAGGCCTGGTCGGTGCAGTGTGTGGATTTTCGCTAGACGACGCTTGGTTTCCCCCTTTCGCTTTTGGCTCCTTCTTCTTCTTCTCTTTCTTCTTCTTTTCTTTCTTCTTCTCAGGTACTTGAATTTTGGCTTTACCAGCCCCATCAAGCGAAGAGGAAGGAGGAGAGGAAGAATTGGAGGAAGTAGAAGGTTGGTGGGTAACTCTGGACTCGTCTAGTTGCTGACTCGATTGTTTAGGAATTACGGTGTTCTGAACGACAGAGGTTGAGAAGAGCCATACGGGAAAGCCGATTGTCAATCCTGGAAGTGACAATGTGGCCATATGGGGTGCACCAACATCTCCCCAAGAGGAGAAAGGTCTAGGATTTCCTCCAAGGGTAATTCCTTGGTTGGTGGGTTCCATTTTCTCAGCCTAAGATCAACGTAGGAAAGGGTGATGATTATTCCGTTTAAAATAAATTTTAGACACTTTGACACAACTTGTTTTTTCAATTTTTAAGAGTTGAGAAAAAACAAAAGATGACTCTAGTCGCCTTCGATTTTTAATGAGCCTGAAGTGACAAGTGCTCAGATGGACCTTTTCCGTTAAGGAGTCTGAAAAGGAACGAAATGGACTACTCTGGAAATCTAGTTAGAGGGATTACCAAACCAATCGCAAAACTGCAGAATACTTTTTACGGTACAGCGGTCAATCTTCCCGAATGCTGTGTTCAGTGCATTGCAATCGATAGGGCAGCAGACACGGCTTCCTATGGATAAAGGAATAAGCCTATTGGGGTCTCCCAAAATATACTCGACGGTACGTGGGAGCACAAGTCCGTACTGGCACTTATCATCTCAAAGTGGAGGAATCACCCAACCATCAGTGAGAACAACAGTTACCAGGCTTTACGACGCCGGAATACGTCTCTAGCCTAGACTTCTAAATGTTGTGCGTTAGGTTCCAAAGCGTTGTTAGATTCATTGAATTTATTTTATAGTTGATATTGTTTATGAAGTTTGCCTTTCAGGTTCACCATGAGATGTAGATGTGTAATTCCTAAAATGCAATCTAAGATGATAAACAGTCTTTTATCTTCTTTGTGTAATGAAAATCTTAGCTACTAAGGAAAGAGAGACAGTATTCTTTCGCAAAGAGCAAAGAGCACACTCTAAATGCACTTTCCTAAATCAAACCAATCAGACAGTCTAAATGTAGATGCACATGCATGTATTTGTTTTCGACTTTCTTAGTATGTAAATGATAAAAAGAAAGTTGATGCAAAAATCTGAATTACTTTTCAAGTGACAGTTATCAACAAGTTTCTTTTAGAAATCGAAAATGGAGGCAATCACAACACCTTACAATTTGGAAATGAATACTTGTTTTCGACACTAGAAAAATTACAAATTCAGACCAAAAACAATAGTAACAGGATAATCGACTATCTATAGCAATCAAACTCTTTCCTATGCCTAAAAACGGCACTTGCGACGCTTTCAAATCAAAGGACGACAGTACGATTACGCTACTTTTGCAAAGGAGAACTGAAAATGACTCAACAAACACACAAAAACATTTACAGTTCTTTTGTACAAAGGAGGCGGAATAACAGCAAAGAAAAGGAGTTTCAAACATAGATATACTGATCACAGGCAGCAAAATTCATGAATAGAACTGGAAAGAATGAACTACAGAAACCAAAACTGAACAATGCCTAGTCTGATCAGCGCACCTGTAACACAGGGAATTTGAAATGCAGCGCACCTACTACACTCGGGAAGTGTGTTGAATTTCAGATTCTCATAACAGTACCTACGCTAGGCCAGAGATGAGACTTTGCTTGGGTTCCGGATCACAGTTTGCAGTTCAGTTTATGGGTTTTGGTCGAGCAAATGGTAATCAGTAATGCAACAATCAGGGGTAGATCTAAGGAGGATCTAAGAGCTATCACAAAGGGCAATCAGAGAGTTCGTAAATCAGTTGTTTAATTTATAAACAAATCCCGGAGATTGACTGAAGCGGCATTTATCTACTTTGCATTTGCATAGAAAATGCAATTCGAAAGCTACCTGGCTCAACTTCAGGCTCCGTCTGTAAGTTTATAAAATAGACAACAAGGAAGATAAACAAACAAACTAATTTGTCCCCAGTGGAGTCGCCATTTTGTTACAGGGAAAAGTGTCTACACAGAACTGCTTATCCCACTAAGGTGTGATAGCTACCTTAGAAACAAACAAAACAAATCTACTTTCATCTTTCCTTTATGAAGTATAGATGAGAGAAGAACAAAGAAGACCAACCTCTGTCTTGCGCTAATCTCCTAGTTCGATTCCTCTCTCTCTTGATAGTCTTTCGCTACTTATTCCCTTGCACACCCAGCTTCACAAAGTACCTGTAAGATCACAGTAGCATAGCACTATACAAGAACATGGATCTATAAATCATAAAAAATCTAGGATCAGATGTAAATTGACCATACAAATGCAGCAAACATGAATGACACAAGAGTATGGAGGAAAACTTGAATAAATTTTATTGATAAACAAGAAAGAGCCAAGGGGAGTTACAACCAGTTGTTCTGACCCAGCATCATCCTCTCAGCAAGGAAGCCCCTCTTCACCTCATACAAAGCTTAGATCACCCAACAATCTGATGTTGTCTCAAGAAACCAATAACAATTCCTTACAATATGCAAAATTCCAGCCTCTGGATCTCTGGGATGAGGGATCCATATATAGATATCTGTAAGGGAGATGAGTCAACTTGTGATTTGATTAGTGTCTTCCCTCTGATAGTTCTTCCTTCCACTTGGAGATCGATGATCACTTACTCATCCTTGGTCGAATTCAGAGAGGCAAGTGTCACAGGAGAAGTTTCTGGAAGTTTCCATTACCTCTCCACCTCGCGGAATGACACTGCCATTTGTCACTTCTCACCCATCGCACCCCATAGAAGGGCTTTTTGAAATGCAACGCACCCACACAGTGTGTTTAGGTGAGATGCAACGCACTTTGCCTATGGAGCAGCTAAAATGATCCTGTTTTGAACAATTCTGAGCAGTTTTTCATGGAGAACTTCTGGGAGAAGTTGTAATCAGTTGACCTTGCTCCTTTAGGGGTTAGAACAACACTTTTAGGGACTTAGGAGCCCTTGGTTTATGGACATTTCATGCTTGGGGTTGTAGTGCCCAAAAATGTCTATAACAATGCCTAGAGAGGGAACCTCTACTATTAATAATAATAGATCCCTAGATCCAAACAATAGCTTCACTATCTTGAAAATTTTTCTAGAAGAATAGGAAATTCTAACTATTAAAATGATGATAGGGAAGGCCCCAAGCCCCACTAAGCCCTCTTCACTTGTAGTGCCAGAAGGGTTGCTCCCTTAAAGTAAGCCTCTGTGGGGAATCAAGCGGAGGATATAGACTCATAAGAAGAATAATTCCACTCACCTAAGGCCCTCAAAACTTGGGTTTCGAGGTTACCAACAAGATCTGTAGATGAAAAATTGGATGCGAATAGGGAAAAGGAAATAAATCATTTGCGAAGAAAATTAGGGAGGAAGACAAATCGATAGCTACAGAATGAAAAAACTTTATAAGAAAAACAAAGGAAATGGGTACCCAAACAATAATCGATCCATCCAAAATGGTGAGTATAAACATCAATAAAAACATCCATGGCCTCCATTCTGAAGGCAACAAATGGGACAATAAATAATGAAATTCCTCTTTTGGAATTGCAGGGGGTTAGGCTCCGATAAATAAATGTATAAATTTAAATCTATAATAAAAAAGGAAATATTGGCCATCCTCTTGCTCCATGAGACAAATATGGGGGAACAAGAGATCCTCCAAAAGTTTTCAAAGTTTTGGAAGAATTCTGAGCTTAGAGTGATTAGATCAAATGGGGCTTCTAGGGGGTCTTTAAATTTGGTATACCTCTATTTTCAAGTTGATCAACTCACATTTGGTGCCTCATTTGTTGATGGTTCACTTGCTTCATCTCCCATCAAATAAGGAATTTATTGTTGTTAATGTATATGTGCATATTCACCCCTACCGTGGGTGCCAATGTAGTGTTCCAATTGACAAGACTGCTCTCGAGACTTGGCTCTCCACGTGGGGGGTCATGCATCAATCATAGCTTAGTTGTATGCTCCATTAAATTCAGTCATGACTAGAGCCTTTACCGTTAATGCAATCCAATACCATAGTGTTTGGTTTATGATCGTGTGTGATGATTATAAGGCCATTCGACCTCAGGGTGAATTTTGTTGGCCTATTTCTCCACCATGCAAAGATAGTATTCATTCATTAGGTTTCATGGAGAATCACAATATTCTTTAGGTTTCCATTCGAGCCATGGTGTGGGATAATTGCAATGTTGATCCTCCTCGCAATTCTCTGGCAGCTAGGATCGATGCCTACAATTGGGATTTTTCTCTCTTCATATGCATGGATGTTGGGGTTGGACGTCCATTAGTCTTGGGGCAATTCGTGACATGTAGAATTCATTTGGTTGCAAATAGGCTTCAATTCAGCAATAAGGCTTGCCTTTCGGACTATTGGAAATTGACTAATCGGTGGAGTTATTACATTGGGAGGCATGCAGGGAATTTTAAGCAATTCCTTCGAGTTCTTAGTCTTGTCATGTTAGTGAAGAGCATAAGCTTTGTGTCACTACTTCTGGGTGGTCATACAGTTTGTAAGAAGGCAGCTCGTCTGTCACACTCAGAGCAGTGGAGAGGCTCGACGCTCTAGGGTGTGAGGGAAGGAGTTCTTGTTGTGTGTGATCATTGGACAAAGAAGGATTACTTATTATGCATAGTTAAGGCTGAGGCATGTCAAGGAAGGAACTCCCATTATGTGTGCTCAATGGGCCAAGGAGGGGTCCTTGTTATGCATGTTTGTGGCTTGTGGCTTGTGGCTTGTAGCTCATGGTTCATAACTTATAGATTGTGACTCTCCGCAGCTCATCTATAGTCTCAAGTCTTCCAGGCTCATTCAATTAATTGGCCATCCCTTATGTGGCTTCTAGTTCATTTACATAGGATAGTTTCATGTTAAGCACATTTACTACTAGTTTTGTGGCTCCAGGCCAAAGTTCTAGTTTCTATGTATCATTCTGCAAATCATTTTCACTCTTGCTTATGGTATTGACAAAAATTTTAGTCAAACTCAGTATATGTAATATCAAGACTTTAAAATGGTGGTTTTGAGTTGGTTTCCCTGCAGGGCGTCCCTTAACACCATGTAGAATTGTTTTTACTTATTTTTATCAGTAATTGAATGTCGATCCTTACACATAAAAATGTATATGTGCCTATTCAATAGACATAAAAGTTCAATTATTGAGTGTCTCTCCTAGACCTTAGAGGCTCCACTTGAAATCAATATTGTATTATGGCATGGGATTTTAATAAAACCTACCATCCTTGGGGAAAAATATGGAGGATCCCATGTTCAAGATTAGTTTCAAGAAATTTTAGAGGATCTCATTACTTATATAGATCTAATAGTTATCAAGGTTAACAAATTTACATGGAATAATGGTAGACTTAGCCTAAGGAATATTGTAGCCCACCTAGGAAGACTTTTAGTTTCATGTTCCTTTTTATCTCAAGACTTTCAGATCTCCTCTAATATTCTTCCTTGGGTGAGTTCAAATCATCGACCAATTTCTCTTCAAGTATTACAAACAATATACTATGGGTTGTTTCCCTTCCGCTTCTCTCCTCTTTGGATCTAAAGGGAATATTTCTCGGATTTGGTAATGGAAACATGGAGTAGGTGGGAAATTGGTTCTCTAATTACCTTTTAGGGAAAAAAGATCTAAATTTAGTCAATAAGAACAGAATTAAAAAAATAATGAAGAAAGGATGCCAAAATAAACATGCATAAATCAAATCTGGCAGAATCTAAAAGGAAAATAAAGAAAGGATCCATTACAAAGGAGCTTCTGCAATACAAGCACGTAAATTTCAAGGCCTTCCATCATGTGCTAAGATTAGAAGAGGAAGAATGGTGCCTTAAGTCTTGTAGCTTATGGCTGCTAACTAGCGATCACAACACTAAGTTCTTCCATAACCAAGCTAAGGAATTGGTTTGGAGGAATAATATTAAATTTGTTAGCATGGATGGAGTGTAGATCAAGGACTTTAAGAGGATCCAAAGGGTGATTGTCGATTACTTCAATTTTCTATACTTTTCTCGACCTATACCCAATTCAGAGATCGTTTAGTACATGCTGGATAAAATCTGAAATTGGTGCATGAAGATGACAATTTAGACTTGTTGTGAAGCATTACAACAGATGAAATCTGAAAAATGGTGTTTTCTCAAATCCTGAACAAAGCTGTAGTTCCATATGGGTTTTTATCCCACTTTTATTAGGCATATTGGGATGCCATTAATTTTGATCTTATTTTTCTAGTGGATTACATCTTCAAGCATGATTGTATGAGAGGAGGGATTAATTTGTCCTTTATTGTCTTCATTCCAAAAGAAGTCAATATGGCCTCATTCCTAAGATATAGATTGATCTATTTATGCAATGTTTCATATAAGATAATTTCTAAAATTTTATCATAGTGCATAAAACATTTCCTTCCCAATATCATCTTTAAGAATCTGGGGGGATTCATTGGCCAAAGGCACATAATAGATAATATCATCTTAGTCCAAGAAGCAATACATTTGAGCAGTGTAGGAAGGATAAATTATGTTCATCAAACTTGATATGGAAAATTCATTTGATCATGTCACTTGGGACCTTTTATTAAAATTTCTATCTCAATTTGGCTTTAATGGGAAATTTATAAAATGGATGTAGGTTTGTGTCTCCTGTCCTTTGATCTCCCCCTTGGTGAAAGGCCACTTCTCAAGCTTTTTTAAAGCCTCCATAGGGCTCCATCGAGGGTGCCCCTTGTCACCCTTCCTCTAAATCTTGATGGCATATTCATTAAGTAGGTGTCTTGAATAGGAACAAAGGAATGTCAAGCTTCCATGTATAAGATATGTCTCAGGAATCAAGAGTATAAATCACTCTGAATTTTCATATGATACCTTCTTGTTGGGAGGAGCCTAATTAATTATTACAAAGTGCTTCAAGCAAGTTCCAAATCAATAGCTATTCGCTTCTAGAGGTCTTATTAATCATAGAAAATCACAGATCTATTCTTGGAATATTATCCCCCTTCTTCAAAAACATTCGGTTCTTATTCATTGGTTCCATCCTACAAGCTCTTAGAAATATTTTATATGCTTAGGGTTTATGATCCATTTAAAATCCCACTCTTCACAATCATGGTTAGGAATTGTTGTGAAATTCAAGTCCAAGCTACAACAGTGGGCACTGATTTGGTTGAACTTAGTTGTAAATCAAGTTCTTATTAAAGTGGTATTATCAATATTTCCTTTTTAATAGTTCATAGTTCTACTACTACCAACTAGGATTATTTGTGAACTAGTTAAAATTATGAGGAAATTTTTATGGGAGGGTGGTAAGTAGAGCCATAAAAAGTTTCATCTCATCAAAGTGGCTTGGGTATCTATTACATGTCAATTTGTCTCCATGACACTTGATCAATTTATGGGTCTTTTTACCATCAGGAACATGTTCGATTGAACTCGCTTGGAAGTCAAACAACTAAAAATATCTTGAAGAAGATGATAAATTTGGGAATAATAGTTGTCACACCTTGTCAAGTTTTGCCTATGCTGATTTTCCTAGCTTTTCCCATGCATTCGCTAGAATTAACTATGAGAATATCATAGAGATACACTCTTTCTACCACTATAAACCGTGCAGGTGAATTCAAGAAAGTAACATAAAAAGTACATTCTAGAAACATAGTTGGTCGAATATTTCCCAATTGAAAGCTTCTACGTGATGACTATTCGAACTATAACCCTCAGATGATGCATATTTATCCCTTTCCTCATGGAAAACTAATCCCTCAATTAGGGGATCTCACCCTCCTCTTTTGGCTCTGAAACTTCTTCCTTTTGGCTTATAAAATTACTAGAGGGTAGAGGGTTAGAGGAGGTCAGAAATCAGAGAATATAAACTTATGCTATTAGTTTTAGATTGGAAAGCTTGTCATATAAGGAGGAGATTGAATGCATTTGGGAGGAACCTCATGACATCAAGGCAATGGTTGTAAGGCTCCTCTTTATCTTTGATTAATACAAACGAACACTTTCTCCCATTGATTTGTCTTATTAGAATGATGAATGGTTTATAATTGTTTACAATGTTGATTAAGGAAAATTCAATTCCTAATCTCCTTGATCATTAAGTTAAGCTTTTTTTGGATTATTATATCACATATTATTTTGATCCTTTTATGGTTTATGGTTGTAGGTCTTGTCAAGAATTGAGGAGTTGCATCAAGTCACAACAAGGGATCTTCATCGAGCATTTTGTGAAATAGGTAAGAGGCTCATCCATTAGCTTCAATATTTTATAATTCAAACGAGTCCAACTTAGGGAAAGATTCAGTTCAATTGTCTTGTTTGTTTCTAGTTTCCGTCAAGGATCTAGGGAGATAGCTCTTGTCCGCAAGAGGGATTTTTCTAGTGTAAGAAATTGGCAACCATTTTAGGGAATGTCGCTGTTCTCTTCCTTTTCCTTAGTTTTTCTCTCTAATCCTTCTAATTTATCTTAACCTGAGTCTTTATGAACTAATGACCTTTTAGATCTGTGTTGTTGATTTCTTGAATTTTTTTTTTTTCTTGGGCTTATGATATTTGCGTTGTTTTCGTGCACCAACAGAGCACAATTTTGCATCCGTTTTTCCTTATAAACCGGGTTCATGTGCTTTGATTTGTATTGCTAACCAGCGCATGCCTTAGTACTTTTTGAAAATTTGGCTTTTGCTTCAACCCAGAGTTGATTTTGATTTTATGGAAGTGTATTATCTTTGTTTGAACTGTCTTATGTCTCTTCTAAACTTTCTTGGGTGCTTTGTTAATATTTTTTGAGAATTAGGTTTCTTTGAAGAAACTAATTAGGGTTTTTCCTAGTTGGTTTGTCGATTGATCAAAAGAAGATAGGTTGTCCTTCTGTGATATTCTTATTTTGTTCTATCAAATACAACAATTGACCTTAATTTTTTGCTTATTTGTGATCAAACTCATAGTGAATTGAAAATTAAACACAAGTGCATACCTAGTTCTCCCGTCTGATGTCGATCCATGTCTAATGTTGCTCCCAATCCTTTTCTTTCATTAACAAACTGACTGATTCCTCCCTACCTATTTTGGATAAACCTCTCTTGTTCCCAGGCCTAGAGGAATTTGAGATCGAGACCTTCTTGCCCCCATGCCCAAAACTCCAATAATAGTGCTCAAGTTTCCAAACTTTAAGTTGAAAATCGAGCCCAAGGCTCATCCCTCAATTTGTACCATTCCTCCTTCTTCATGACGTCTATTTCCTTTTGTCTTCTTTCATCCAATAGAAAAATAACAATGAAAATCCCCCCCTTCTTCACCCTGTTACCTCCCTTTTATAAGAGAGGTTATCTCCTCTGCAAGTAATCTCCACACTGCCTCATCAAATCCATTCATTCAGTTGGTCACTTGACATCATGATGTACGGTCTTTATGAGTCTAGAATTCGTCCACCCTTCGATTTTAATATACTTATAAGAATTAATTGATCACCCTTTGGTGTTTTTAAATTATATATAACGATTAAATGATCGCCCTTTGGGATGTTTAATTTATTTATAACCATTAAATATATATGATTGATTTTATTTGATCCCCCAATTTCATTTTGAAATTATTTTATTAGTTAGTGCTTTTAAATGGGTTTAATTAAACAAAATTTTGATTGAAATGATTTTATTACTTAGGTTTATTAATCAATGGATTATTAAACAGGTTTACTAATTGACGAGTTTATTAATTGTAATTTTAGCTTTAGTATATCCCTTAAATTTTATTATTGAATTTTATACTTAATATATTTGTTGCCTTCTTCATAGTTAGGTATTTAATTAGTACTTTTAATAATTAATTAATTTATCCTATGCTTAGAAATTTTTTATAGCCAATTAGTATATATATTAGTGCAATGCATGTGATATATGCATATGTAGCTATTATATGCATTCTAATAATCATATTTCTCCCACAATTCGAGGTGGGTTATTGCACAAACTGTGATTTGAATGTATCAATTTATGCCTAACTTATATAAAGGTGCGACAACATATACAATGGAAAACATGTTGGCTCCTAGCTGATAACTGAAGTGTATTTCTATGTCAAATATAGTATATGAAAAAGAACAAGTTATTGTGATTTTCTTAGGCTATAGAAGGTCATGGGACTAATCAGGTGGCTTCTTTGGCATCCTTGTTTGATCTATTGTACTTCATATGACTCTTCACCAGTTGGAGATTAGCATAATATCTTGGTGCATCTATGTTTCTTTTTCTCTAGATAATTGTATTTGTTTTATAGATAGACGGTGATGAAGTATTGTGTTGATAGATTAGAATAGTAACCACTTGCAGTTTCAATGCATGCACCTTGAGTGAGAATTAGGCATCATATTGAATTGGATTGTAGAAATGGTTTTTTAAATTATTTTTTCTTGAGACATCAGTAAACCTGCCAACATTTTAAACCCTTTCCTACCATCATAGCATCATGCACAGAGGGGGAGTGTGGAGGATGCATAATGAAAAATTCCTCTACACTCTATAGTTCCTTGATGCCCTGCGGATCCATTGTGATTTTAAGGTAAGGAAATATGACTCAATACCACTTTGGGTGTCACCTTGTATAAATTTGATCCACTTTTTACATAAGTGTACCACTGACAATGGTATTTTAGCCATATTTATGCGAAGGCGTGGAGAATGGTGCTTTCATTTTGTGGAGGAAGCTTCCTCTGCACTCCACACAATGTAGTCATTATTCACTTTATATGGCCCTTGTCTTCATAATTAACTTGCCTATTGGTCTATCACCCTCCTCATTATATTCCTCTTGGAATCAATAGAATTTTGTTGGAATACATCTAGTATTATTCTAATTTGTGTTTTTCTATAAAATATGAAATCTACTCCTTTAGAATCCTCATTATAGTCCTCTTGGAATCAATAAAATGTTTTCATAATACATATAATATTATTCTAATTTGTGATTTTCCAGAAAATGTGAAATGTGCTCCTTTGCTCATTTAGCTAAGTTTTTGTATCTCATGGATTCTCGTAACAAGTCTAATTATTAAAGTTTATGATGTTGTTAACCTTGAATAACTATATAGATTCTGAACAAGTAAACCATGACATCAACCCTTAGTTTAAAAAAGCACAAACATGAGCCGAAGTTGTAATAATGGTAATGCAAATTAATTGAACTAGTGGTACCAACATAAAGCATGTACAATCAATGTATCTCAATTACAACATTGAAAAATCATATAAATTATTTGTTTATTATGTGAAGTTGTAACCAAAAAAGTTGGCTATCGAAATCGAACATTGGAGCCATAGTCCAATCTCATTTCATGCTCTCAAAATACATTATGAACAAACTAACATGGATGGGCCAAATTGTTCAGCCATAGTGCATCGTGAAAGTTGCCTACATCATCTTATTGTCAGTAAGTTCATCACTGATATGCTTGTGGATGCAACCATTCTAAACCCCCCCAGCCTCCCCCTGATAAAAGTTATTTTGGTCTTATTTGTATAATTTAAGAGCATAACTGAGAGACCCAACAATTAAGACCAAAATTAAGAATATATTGTTTTATCTTTCTCCCTAAAAAAGTCGTCAAGTGTGGTGTGAAAAAGTAAAGAAAAATGGTCCTCAAAGCTCATTCACACCTATCATGCTTGCATCATAACTCATTGTTATAACTCATTAGATAATTTTTAAAAAAATTATATAAACATCTAATCCAAGTCAACATGTCTGATATTCCCTCTCGTTTAAACATCATCATGTGAAGTGATCAAACATTTTCATACAATTTAAGTTACAGTGACGGCAAGTGCGAAGAAGTGCAGAGAAGCACCTTGCAACTCCACACGAGAAATGGGGTCTAATCCCCATCATGAACAACAATATATTTCCATGCATATTTGAGATGGCTTATTGAATTCAAACAATAAGTAGGAAGAATATCACAATATTTTTTCCTTCAATATTTCAATGAGAGAGCATCGTAAGGGTGCCAAATGCAATGTTCCTTATTCAACAAAATTGTGATTTACCAAATTTGTCAAAGGTTGATGAATTCATGTGGCGGTGTGGACGTGCAGGGGAAACACAATGAAAGCTTCCTCTACACCTCCGCATTTCTCACAATGGCTCTAGATTTTTTATTTTAATTTTAATTGCGCTTTTCCACCATTATTTACCATTACTTGCATTCTCATACTCCACAAAATGAAAAAATCCTTTGTATATTTGTTCACCCACCCCACCAACCCTCCCCACCCACCCCCAATACACACACACCCGCTCACTTACGTAAGTGACCTACAACACCATCAATTCTCGCATCATTAGGTAGAGCAATAGCAGTGTGAGGCATAATAGTGTTAGTATCAAAGCACTCGCTAATGGATTGGTAACTCACAAAATTAGCTTTTTTATTTTAAAAATATTTGTTAGGAGCTAACAAATACCAAAAATAAAAGACCCTCCACAAGGGGAATTATGTCACATCAAGGCTCTCTCATCCAATGGAAAATTAGAAATAATATTTTTATAAATTACAAAATTATTTTTGAATTTATGCAATAATAGGAATATTCAACATTTTCCAGAAACTTTGGTTAAAGTTACAAAAGCTCAAAAAAATAATTGAAATTCAACGGACACATCAAAGCTAGCTCATCCAATGGAAAATTATAAATAATATTTTTATAAATTATAAAATTATTTTTGAATTTAGGAAAAATAGGAATATTCAACGTTTTCTAGAGAACTTTGGTTAAAGTTACAAAATCTAAAAAAAATAATTGAAATTCAATGGCATTTGACAATGAGGTGAGTGCTATAGTCCCTGTTGAGGCATGGACTAATAATTAAATACATTTTATTAAGAAAAGAATAATATCCATCCTATTGTGATATTAATATAAATTAATTTGATATAATATTTGAATATATGTATAAAAAATAAGTAATTTCATCAAATATTTATATATTAATTTTTTCTTGTAATTTTTATTTTTATTTTTATGCAATTCGACCGAGTTAAAATGTTTACATAACATTACGTTACAACATCTCTTCCATATGATGGCTCGCCTTTCAATGCAATCAAAGTTAAATTATACATTAAATTCAGGCATGATAACGTTTTAACTATTTAATTATGTTAAGGAAATGTGCATATTCTATACTTTCTAAAGTTGAATTCATAATTTCTCATGAGTAGATGTTGCAAGGAATTCTATTAAGGCACTCCATGGTGAAAAGGTCACTCGCTCGAAACCGCGTGGGAAAAAATCTACCCATACTAAGGGTTGGCGCGGCCAAGGCCAATTGCAATCCTTGAGTGATTCTAATAGCTTAGATGCCCTTAGTCATGGTTACTCAAGCCACATGATAGGCATGTTAATCATCTCAAGACTCACATTACGTAATAAAAATATTTACGAAAAAAAAAATTGAATTTAGAAGTAATAAAAAACACATATTCTTACCCATTAAACCTAAATATACATATAAATTAGCCTAGATCCATCTGAACTTGAGATCAAGCATTGAGAGGGATCAAATATCTAGAGGTCTAAAACATTCTTCATTTTTTTCACTCAAAAAAATATTTGCATCTTGAGAGATTTGATCGCTCTCGGTGTTTGATTTATTTGGAGTTAAGATGGATCTAGGCTGGTTATATATATTTATTGTTAATCCGTAAATATATTAAGACGGATCTAGGTTGGTTATATATATTTAGGTTTAATGGGTATGAATATTTATTTTTTGTTAATTATGGATCCCAATTTAGGTTTAAAAGGTAAGAATATTTGTTTTTTATTCATTTATATATTCAAATTTAGGTTTAATAGGTAAGAATATTTGTTTTTCTATTAATTATAGATTCAAATTTAGAAAGTATAGAATATGCACATTTTTAAACACTAGCCTAGATTCCACTTAACTCTTAAGCTATCAAGATCTAAGAGGGATCAAATATTTGAAGGTGAAAAAATTTCCTCAAGTTTTGTACTCAAAATGAGGTTTGCACCTCTAGAGATTTGATCCCTCTAGCTATTTATAAATTTGGAGTTAAGATGATCTAGACTAATTTCATTGAGAGGTGTTTTACAACCCAGTATGATGGAGATGTTGTCATGTAATGTTACATTTAAAAATAATAAAATAATACTTACAATAACAAATTAGAAAAAAAAAAAAAAAGTAATAACTCAATGTCATTCACAAATACTTCAATTCCCACCTTCATTTACATCCACTTTATATAGATATAAAGTAATTGAAAGTAAAAGGAAAAAAATATTATTTACTTTGTAATATTAAATAGATATGTAATTCTTTCACTATTTAATATGGAGTTCAAAAATGCCATGTAAAAACAATATAATTGGTATTACATGATATGTAATCCATTTTATGTTTAGTTTGCATGTAATAGTTAAAATAAAAATATACTAATAAAAAAAATATATAAATAAAATATTTTAATGCTCATATTAAATAACATAGTTTTATATCAAGTTTATATAAATAAAAACAAAGTAATTTAAATTAAAAAAATGTATGTTTTCACACTTCATTATAAGGAATATGTATAATTTATTGCAAACTAATATATAACATTTACAAAATATTTGTGGTTATTAATTGGTTTAATGAAAATATTGTATGTCACATGTACACGCTTAGGCCCATCCTTGAGGAAGTTTTAATGATAAAAAGGAATTTTGATCACATCACATGTCAACATAATTATAGGGAGAGGCAACAAGCTTGGGGTAGATGACAGGTCACAAAGCAGGTTGAACATTATGAGTATTACCACTAACCATTTATAGATGGTATCCGGAATGATGGAGCTCATTGAACATTATGAGTATTAACACAGACCATTTATAGATGGTATCGGGAGAGATGGAGCTCGAGACTAACTTTCTAGCATAGTTTCTTTTATGATGTTATATTTGATCCATCTTTGTTAGTTTTATGTACCAATTATGGCATCTACAAGAATTAGTTTTGTCTCTATATATTTGGTTGTTTAAAAAGCCCTAAAAATCAGCAGTTTTGATGTTTTTGGTATTCTGCTATGACTAGATCATATACTTTTAGGCTCGAACTTCTGGTGTGATTATTTATGTGGTAGTCCTTTTGATATGTTTTTTTAGCATCTTCAGCATGTAAGTTTAATATTCTTAATGGAAATTATGATTTTTACTTGAGAAAAAAACATTTAAAAGAGATTAATAATTATTGAATTATTGAATTAAGTCTTTTGTGATCCATATCAGTTTTCAAGATAATTTTTTCGGCAATAATCACATCAAAATTCATTTGTCGACCTGTTTTGAACTAGAAAGTGTGGTTCATTGTGAGGACAACATGAAGAAACAAATCATGGAATTGAGTTAAATAGAGAGACTAACCATTCATTTTTCGACCCATTTCGAACTAGCAAGTGTGGTTCATCGTGAGGACAACATGAAGAAACAAATCATGGAATTGAGTTAAATAGAGAGACTAACTATTCAAATGGCTAGAAAGAAACAACTCGAAAAAAAACTATATTTGACCAACAGAAATGGTTCCATTTGACTACACCAGAAATGGCTACATTTAAATGGACCAAGAATTAGGGATAAATAATTATTAATTAATCAATTAATCAATTAATTAGTTAAATTATTAATAAGATATATAAAATTATCAATATATTAAGGTAACTAACGAATTATATATGTATTACATTATGTTTATTATAAGTACCGAGTTTTATTAAATAAGAACTAATAGACCAAACATAAATATTATAATTCAATTTATTATATATTTATGAATCAGTTTATTTATAAAACTTAAACTAATAAAAAACATAATGAAATTAATTACTATGTCTTCCCTTTTATCTATTAATTTTTTAAACTTAAATTAATGCTATGATATTATTATTATTATTTAATATTATTATCATTATATATATATATATATATATATATATATATATATATATATATATATATATATAATATATATATATATCTATATAACAAAAAAAAATCAAAAAACCACTAAAATAGAAAAGAAAACAACGAAGAAACCAAAATAATTCAAGAGACGAGAGGATGAAATCAAAACCAAAAAGAAAGAAAAATAGGGGGTGTTAAGAAGAAAGGGCAGGAATCCAACAACTGCTAATTTTCCATCTGTCATCTTTGTTGAGATTATTTGGCCTCCTTTCAATTTCAATGGCCTCCCTAAACTTCTGTTGATGAAAAGGAACAATCCTAGCAATGACCTGAGCCTCCTCAATGTAAATATGATGCTTGGTCCTTTCCGCGTGTTCTACCACAGCTGAAGATCGGGTTCTCATATGCTTGATATCTGTTGCATGCTCATGAATCCTTTGATTGATAGAGCACCCAGTTTCACCAACATAGGGGGTCCCACAAGAACAAGGAATAACATAAACACCTTTCATATCCTTGTGGTCAACAGGGTCTTTCACAAATCTTAAGGAGATCTGAATGGTTCTAAGGGGTCTAAAGGTCGAGGGAACATTGTGTTTCCTTAGGATTCTTGCAATCTTGTCAGTGGTCCCCTGGATGAAAGGGAGATGTACCCCTAAGACATGATCTATAGGGTCCTTCTTAACCTTGGGACCTCTGCTTTCTTTTAGGAAAGATTTAAGGCCTTGGTGCCTACTATATCCATTATTAACAAAAATAATTAAGGAGATGGGATTTCTCATTATAAAGGTGGTTTTCATCAGAGATTCTCAACGCATGAGTAGCTAGCGTGTTGATGACACCCAACTTCTGAGCTGGGAAATGATGAGATTTGGCATGAAGATACTATAAATAAATTCTATCTAGAGAGAATTTTTATTCCATTAATAAGTTCTTTAAAAATATTTGTAATTCATTCATTCTTTAATATGGAATTCAGATATAACATTTTAAATATTAATAACAATAATTATATATATAATATTTAAAACAAATTTATAATAAAATTAATAATTTTGAACATATATGTTTTCTATTTCCAAATATGATTAAGACATGGGTTAACATTTTAATGTATGATGTGAATCATAAATAAAATATTTGAATCTCAATTATGTATATACTAAATAAAACAAAAGAAATATATATAATATGAATTATATATATAATTATAATTATAATTATAATTATAATTTTCGTTCGGAAGATTTGTAATTCATTACTTTTTAATATAAAGTTGACATATATATATATATATATATATATATATATATATATTATATATATATATGTATATGTATATATGGAAAATAAATAAGCATGTAACATTTAAAAAGTATTTATAACAAAAATAGTATTATATATAGAGAGTGTTTTATGGATATATATTTTGTACTTTCAAATATAATGGGGACAATTATTAACATTTTAATGTGTAGTGTGTGAATAATCCATAAATATTTCAATGTATACTATGTACATACTATACAATAGAAAACAAAATAAACATATATATTTTACTAGGTAAAAAAAATCACACACACACACACATATATATATATATATATATATATATATATATATATATATATATATATATATATATATATATATATATATATATATATATATATATATATATATAATGATGATGATGATGATGGTTAACGTCCACTCAGACCAAATTTTGGTCTATCAAACCTAAAAAAACGAATTATTTAGTTGATTTAAGATTTTATTCTTATGCTCAAAAAGCATGGGGAGAAACCTCACGAGCTCACTATAATTTTGACATCGTAAAAGTCTAGGAAGGTCAGTATTGCAACAAAGATTATGAAACTTAGATCTAATGTGGTTGTACGTGGGGCACTCTAAGAGGAAGTGATTTTTGTCATCAATGTTCATATTCTCACAGCGATGGCAAATCCTTTCCATCCATGGTGTTTTAGGAACTTCCCAACGACCAATTTCACTATGGAGCTCATGGGAGTTCATTCTAATCTTGGCTATATTAATTTTCTTCTTTGAGCTATTTAAACAGAGAGATACTTTTGATCTTCTAAGGTGGGGTTGATGACCTCCTTATAATATCTTAATTTTCTTTTAGCTGATAAATCTTTCTCACACCACATTTTTTCTTTAAACTTATAAGTAACAATATTTTTAATGTTATTAATGTTTTGCAATGCAACATTCTCGTTGATCTCCCAATGGTTTAACGAGGCCCCGGTGCCTTTATACCAACCTCATTTGAGCCTTAAGTGGTTTTTGTTGGAATTTAAAGCTAGCTTAGGAAGTCTATGGTCTCCTATGTTATTGAGTTTGTGCTTGTACAACAAAAGCCTAGTTATAGCTAGGCTCTCGATAGGGGGAAGACCCACTTCTATAAGGAGAATATGATAGGGTGTGTTTCTTTTAATTTTGAGGTTATATGTTATAAAATGCTTTTGGAGCTGCTCAATCTTTCTTAGGATTCTCTAGAGATGCTGCAACCCCAAACCTCACATCCATATAAGATAACAGGAGTGACTAAAATTTCAAATAGGAACTTCTTTCTATCCCACATTACGAGGTTTGTTGTTTTACAATTATTTTCAAGACCAAAATAAGCTTTCCACCCCCCATTAATCCTTTTCTCAATGCTATAGTTCTAGTTGAGCTTGTGATGAATATCAATTCCTAGGTACTTGTAAGAAGACATTTCCTCCAAGTTACTTTTTTCATACATAAAATTACTATAAGTGTCCTTCTTGGATTTGATAATCATAACTTTTTTTTTGTTAGTGTTTACAGGCATACCCATGGTAGAGCAGAAATCCTTAAGAAGTCTAAGTTTTTTATCAAGATCAAATGGGAACCTTGCGAGAAGAACAATATCATCAACATAGAGAAGAAGGATGATGACTATCACAGCTAAGATCGTGCCAGCACAACATGCTTCCTCTAAACAACCTTCTGGCTTGTCGATGTAAATGCCAAATAGGGTAGGGGAGAGGGCGCAACCTTGTTTAACTCCGATATTACTTTTACTATCTTTCAACCACCCCTCATTGCTCTCTAACTTGGAAATTAAATTCTCATATAACCTTATAGCGACAGCTCTCAACTCGAAAGGAACCTTTAGCTCTTCTAATCTATTCCATAGGTTGTTTCTAGGAACCGTATCAAAATCCTTTATAAAGTCCACAAAGAAACAAAAGAGATTGGATTTATCATTGCGGCATTCCTCCACAATGATCCTAAGCATAACGAGGTGGTCTGTTGTTGAGTGCTTCCTTTTAAAACCCGCTTGGCCTTTAGCCCACTTACCTTCACTTTCAAGCCATATGCTTAACTTCTTTTCCAAAATAATACCATATAACTTGGCTAAGAGCGAGTTGATCATAATTGTTCGATAATTAGAGGGGTTATTTGTATCCCCACTTTTAAAAATAGGGATAATGAGGCTCTGAGGCCATGGTTTAGGGAACCCTTACTTGACCGCTTGATTGAAAATCTTGTGGATGTGGGGGATGAGGACAAGACCTCCAATTTTTAAGATTTGCACCTGGTAACCTTCAATGTCCCTAGCTTTCCCATTTTCTAGGCGTTTAACCCCAAAATCAATGTATTCTAATGAGAAAACTTCTTTCGTTGTGAGCAGGGTTTCAAAGTTATCCACGACATTTGGAGATTCATAAAGTTTTTTAAGATAGGAATTCTAGTCGTGTAAAGCAATTTTATTATTATCTTAAGTTTTCCTAGTTAGAATCTACCTCCAGAATTTCTTAGGAGCTACCTTAGAGAGGTGTAAGAGATTCTATTGTATTTTACGAATATACTACCTTTTTTTCCTTTTAGTTAGGGCTTTGTATATTTTTAACTTGCCAATTTTAAAAGATTCATCAATAGCTTCCTTAACTGCTCTTCTCGTACTTTTACAATCTTTGTAAGGAAGAGTTCTTATTTCATTAATAGTTTTTTTTTTAGATTTATAATCCATTGACTTTTTATTCATTTGGCATGTAATATATATATATATATATATATATATATATATATATATATATATATATATATATATATATATATATATATATATATATATATATATATATATATATATATATATATATATATATATATATATATATATATATACATACAGCTTGAGTGGGCCTAATGGTTAAGAGCATGTGTTTCCTCCTAAGAGGCCACAGGTTCAAAACTAGAGGGGGGTAGAGTATGTATGCCTTCGTAGACTTAGTGGTCAAATCGCTACGCAGAGGTGGGTCCCTTGTCCCACAAACAAGGGGGTCTCATACACCAATTTGGTGTTTGGCTTGGTCGTGACCTTAAAAATGGATATTATATATATATATATAGATATAGATATATATATATATATATATATATATATATATATATATATATATATATATATATATATATATATATATATATATATATATATATATATAGAGATATAGATATATATATCGAGAGAGAGAGAGAGAGCTCCTTTTCTATTAAACAGATTTTTTTGGGGTCTATAATTCATTAATTTTCCATTCCTATGACATGTATATGCTTTCTTCTTTTAAATGTGATTGGACATGTATTAACATTTTCATATGTAGAATGTGAATCATAAATAAAATATTTCAATGTTAACTATGTATATATTATATAAAACAAAAGAAATATGTGTGTGTGTGAGAGAAATTATTTTAATATAGATTTTATATATAAAGAGATAGAATTATTATTCTATTAATAGGTTTTTTAGGGAGATTTGTAATTCATTTATTTTTAATATGAAGTTGACATATAACATTTTAAATATTAATAACAAAAATAATATAGATAGAGAGAGATATGTAACATTTTTAAAAATATCTATAAAAAAAAATTATATAGGGAGAAAGTCCTACGGATATATGTTTTCTACTTATCTGGTCACAGAATTATTATTTTAATTTATATGGTGATACAAATCTTAATTTATAACTACTATTTATATCTTATATATTTTCATGTGGTAAAGATGTACATATAGAAAGAAAGAAAGAAAGAAATTATTTTAATGTCCACGAGGCTAAAGATAGCCTATGGGATAGATTGCTTCTTCATCTGCTTGATGTATTCGGCCCTTTTTCTGTGAAGCTTCACAATAAATGCTCCCATCTTCTCGACAAACCCCTCATTAAATAGATTATCCCAAGAGCTATCTGCGAGCATATCTACATAACTTTCCCTATTGTCTTTGAAGGCCTCACATTGTAAAATGAAATGTTTTTCTGTTTCCACTTTTCCAGAAGAACAAAAAATGCATACCCTTTCCTCCCACACTTCCTTTGGCCTTTTCTAGTGCCGTGTTTCACAATGGAGTTGATGAGAATTAGTCCTTAACTGAGCAATAAGAATTTTGGCTCTCCAAGAGATATTGGCCTCTATGTATGCTTTTGGTTTATGATTATGAGTGAGATTAAACACTTCAATATAGTAATTTTTCCTTCTTCTTAGCTCCTTATCCCAAGTACGTTTGTGGAACTTTTCCATAACAAAAGATTTTATCTCTTTGTTTTTTATGGGACACACGTTCAAGCAAATACCCCATTTACTAAACCATTTGTTATTTTGTTGCATCCAAGTTTTCTTTCTCTTGCACAATCTATCATTATAGATAACCTTAGGCCATCTACCCTCTTCCATTTGCTCAATTTTTTTTAATACCTTATGACTCGCACCATAACAATTGCTTCAATAGGAGCAATCCCTATTTCACTTAACAAGATATCATAAGGAACTGCACGTTTAATCTTAAATTTGTTTGTAATCAAACACTTCTGAATTTTCTCAATTTTTCTCCACCACATGTGGGAGGTATTGCTAACCTACAGTTGACAACCATAGAGAATCACTAGAATCAATAGAAGCCCAAAAAGAGTTTGAGTGGTCTTCTAGTCCCATAACTCTACCTCTCTACACCTATTTTGAAAAGCATAAAATGCTTTCCAATGCCCCAAATTTCTTTTCTTTCTACAACCATTCCAACTTAGATTTTTTGTTGAATTCAATTCCAAGGTATTTGTAATCCGTAACCTCTTCCAAAATGTTTCCTTCAAAGTAGAACTTATGCTGGTTATGTTTCCTTATCTTAGAGAAGACCACTACTTTCATTTTGCTGATATTGACTTGCATCCCCACACTTCTACAAAAATGCTCAAGGGATAGTAAGTGCTCTTGCAAACCAAGAGCCGATTTAGCAATCAAAATAAGGTCATCTGCATACAAAAGAATCCTTATAACAAACTTGCACAAATAGATACCATCACCCCCTTGCAAATTTAACCACTCCTCAGGCTTGTCGATATATAAAACAAAAAGGGCAGGAGACAGTGGGAAACCTTGCTTGACCCTAATTTCACTTCTAAAACTTTCAGAAATTCTTGCTGAAGTTCTAATTTTGACTTTCACCTCTTCATACAGCCTATGCACAACTACTCTCAAATGTTTAGGAACCCCAAGTTCCTCCATTCGCTACCAAAGTTTATCCCTAGGAACTGAGTCAAATGCTTTTCTGAAATCAACAAAGCTAAAAAAGACTTCTTCCTTTTTCTCCCAAACTTTTTCAATGATGTGCCTTAAAGTTATGCAATGATCAACTGTGGAATGCTTAGGTCTAAAACCTGCTTGACCTTTAGCACAGTTATCTCTTTCTTCTGCCCACTTGCTAATTTTGTTTTCTAGCATGCTTCCAAATAGCTTTGCAAATAGCGGGTTTATCATGATGGTCCTATAATTGGAGGGATTATTGATGTCGCCGCTCTTGAAAAGAGGTATTGCCAAACTAGTTGTCCAATTTGTGGGGAGCCCTTGTTATATGATGTTGTTGAAGATTTTTGTAATGTGAGGTGCAAGAATATTTGAGCCTCGCTTTAGATATTCCACTTGGAGTTCAGCTAAGTCTTTTGCTTTTCCAACACCCAACTTCTTGATACCCATCTCTACCTCTTGTACTGTGAAGAGTTCAGTATCAGTGTTGACCAAGGGGAGAGGGTCAACCTTTGAAACCTACTCATAGAGTTGTCTTTCATAATCAAACCATTTAGAAGCTGTAATATTATTTCCAATTTGTATCTTTTTCGTTTGGAGCTCCTTCCAAAATAATTTGGGATTATTTTTCCCAAGGAAGATTAGTTCTTCCCTCCTTGAAACCATGAAATCAGCCTTTCTCTTTCTTAATAAGTGCTTGTAAGATTTGAGCTTTATGTTATCCTTGTTTGACTCTTTCCACATTCTCCTTGCTTTTTTGCATTCCTCGTCAAACCAAGCATTAACCGGAAAGCAATTTGTTACAGACTTCTTAATTTTTGTTCTTTTGTGCTCTGCAAGTGCGCATTGAATTAAATGTGTTAATTCATGACTATGAAGGATGTGAATCGTAATTTTCTCCTTCTCAAAGAGCCTCTCTAATGTCATTTTGAAAGTATTACAATTTTCTGGGGTCAAAAGAATTCTTCCCTGTGGGAGATTTTGTTGGACATGCTGAATTTTTGACTCTAATTGTTTCTTTTCAATCCAAGAGAAACATAGATAAATTGGCCTGTGATCTGATTTCAAATCCCACAGCTGATCTCCAACCAAAACTATTTCCATTTTCTCACACAAACCAGCAAATTACATAATCCACCGCACTTGCTCCATTGTAAGTGAAATTACAGGACTTTGCCCATATAGTCAAGCCATTACAAGTGACTAAATCAAAGGCCCCACAGAGAGTAAGCAATTGTTCACCAAAGAGATTACAGCCCTTGTCCTCTGAAATTCTTTCCCACTGATGATTACTTTCTTCTGTAAGCCAAATAGGATCACAATCATCTTTACAACAAAGAATGCTAGCTTGCTCACTTGCAGTCCTAGCATTGAAATCACCCACTATAAGGACTTCACCTAGCTAAGAATATGTTGCAATATCCTCTTTCAAAGCTGCAAATGGATCTTTGTGGTCAAGCCCTCTACCTTTGTAGATTTTTGAAACCTGTGGTGCAAAATAGCATGCTGCAATTCTGATGTGGTTTCCATTTTCTGATATTTTAAACCACATGAATTGCTTATTTGAGTCTTATTTTTCTAACTGAATGAGACAACCTTCTTTCTCCCTTACTAAAACCATGATATCCCCATGCCCTTTGCCATTCCTTGCTACCTTGTTCCACACTGCCATCTTCCAATATCCTTCAAACAAAGGTGTCTTGCACCCTTCATGCTCATGTGTTTCTATGAGGAAAATTATGTCTCCATTCTCCGCAATAGGCCCTAACCTAGGTCCTCATCTCCATGGGTAACCTATGCAGTTCCAACAAACTAATCTTAAGGAAACCTTGGTATGACTTGATTGCTATTTATTTTGACATGCAAGACTCACATCTGAGTCGTTGTCCCTATTTTTCCATACCGACCTTGCTTTCTGATTTTCTGTTGAAGAGTTTTTTGCCTCTTCTTTATTACCATCTTGTTGCTTTGTTCTAGAAGGAGGACCAAATTGCGCTATCACAACTTTTCCTTTATAAATCCATTCTCTCTTTCCTTCATCTCTTGCTGCCCTAACCTTTAAAATTTCCTCCCTTCTTTCCTCCTGTTGTTTTACAGTTAAATATTCTTCTAGGAAAAAACGAGAACCCCGAAAGAGATGTTTCTTGCTTAGAATAATATATTTATCATGCAAGCTAGTCATAATGACTTTTATGGGTCTGGCTCTCTCCCCATTAAAATTACCCACCCTCCATGCTTGGCATATTTTTCCTTGCCATAGCAACTTGTCTTTCAAGAAGTCTCTTACAAGGTCAAGAGTACATTCATTTTGCCCGTAGTCTTTCCCCACTTTAATAATTATGTTTACTGCCCTATTTTGTCTTTCGTTGCCTTTGCTATCTTGCATGTTGTCAACCTGAATAATTGTTTCTCCTTCCTTATTAGCAGAATTGCTAATAACTTGAGCCCAAGTTTTGGAAACTTTGGTGGAATCTTCTTTTATTTCTTCTCTTGCGTTCTCTTCATGGTTGTTTTTTTGGACAATCATTTTCCCTTTATCCTAGGATGATCTCACATTCACCACCTCTGTACTTTCCACTACAGATTTCTTTATGTTTTGCACATCTGCCTTCATGCGTTTCCATTCTATCTTCCCTATCAGAAGAGCTTCCTCTAGCAATGCCACTTGTTCTTTTAAAATTTTATTGCTTTCTGCTAACGCCTTGTTCTCAGTCATTATTATATGAATTTTATGATCTCTTTCCTGCCCTTTAGCTTCTAAAACATCCAATCTTTGTTTTGCATTTAACAATTCTTTCACATAAAGATTAGATGACCAGGTGAGAGGTATGGATGTGGGACTATATAAGGCAAAATCATCAATGACTTTTCCTTTGGACTTCTTGTTGCCACGTGCTTGTGGAGGAGACTTGTTTGAGTTCTTTTTGTGGAGGACTTGATTACTTTTATTTTTAGATTGTTTCTTCCTTGTTTTCTCCCATTTTAGACGGGCTATTCTTCATTTTAAAATGACCCGATATTGTTTAGCATTGAATCAAACTCACTTCCTAGATTTGGCAGATGAGGCAATTTTCACTTCTTCTAAATCCTTTGTCTCCACATGTTCTGAAATTTCTAGTTCCTTTGTCATGTTTGAATGCATTCATTTTCACTTGCTCACTGCTCAATACTTTTGCTACATAAAAACCCCATGCTTTCACACTGCTCATTATTCGTTGCTCGCTGCTGCCCACACTGCTCTGCTTATATCGCTGATCACACTGCTCACCACACTGCTCTGCTCATAAATGCCCTGAATATATGTTTGCCAGAGGTGACACCAGTGTGAGTGCAACCATTTTTCAGAAGTGAATGCCTTACTTTCTGGTGGCCAACAGTTATTCCCTGGTCTTGTTTTTATACCGTGCCGACTCTGGTTTGGTGGCTCTTTGCATGCGGCTATATGCGTGCATATATTTGATAAAACTATACGCTAGATTCCCTCAGAATAATCCTTTGAATAGATGGACCGATAAAACAACACATCATGTATCTTCGCAGCTTCCATTCCGTGTCAAATTTAACAAAATTAGGATAGGACCAGAGGTGTGTGGCCCCAAATTGTCATCTTCCTTCAACTGTCTCGTCTCTCTACAATCCTAACTCAATTTCAAACCCACAAGCGCACTCGAGTCTCTCTGAGATGTGGGTGGCCTGGATCTAGTTCTCAAATTATTTGACATTGGGTTTATTTGGCATATGTCAAAAGCAATTATACTATTTTTTCTTTTAAATTTAATTAAAAAATGTTATAAAATTAAATTCAAATAAAATATTTATAAAATATTTTGAATGTGAAATGAGAGATGGCTTTTGGGCATGTTATATTGATGAGCCATGTTATTGGCCCATGGTATTATAACAAAGCATATTTACAAGTTAATAATATCTATGGCGAAGTGGACATTAATATCCATGGTTAAACATATTGTTATATTGTAAATTTATGTGCTTATTAATTAAATTTAAATATGGTTACATAATCTTCATTCTATTTTATAAGGTAAAATGGATCTTAACTTATTGCTGCTACTTATACATTCTAATATAATATGTATATTATGATTTTTTTAATCTAAAAAGTTATAACAAAAAATAAATTACAGTGTAAAAAAATTGAATTTTACTATTTTTATTACTTTTAACTTTTTGCGGACACTACAACATCTCCCTTGGGCTCTATATTAATTTTACATATTATAAATTGGACATATTAATATAAATTCAACATATTAAGTGGAAATTAAAAATATTTAGAAACTTTTTTACATTACATCTACACATTAACCCTATACTGATGTTTACAAACTTTTTTACATTACATCTACACATTACCCCTATATTGATGTTTACAAACTTTTTTACATTACATCTGCACATTACCCCTATAATGGGTTGTAGAGAGACTCTCGCACAAAAAACAAAATAAATATATATGTGTTAAAAAAATTTAATATATAAAAAGAGAGAATAATTATTCTATTAATAGGTTTTCTAGGGAGATTCATTCATTTTTAATATGGAGCTCACATATATCATTTTAAATATTAATAAAAAAAATAATATATAGAGAGATATGTAAAATTTTTAAAAATATTAATATAAAAAATATATATATAGAGAGAAAGAATCCTTTGGATATATTTTTTGTACTTCTAAATATGATGAGGACATGTATTAAGCTTATTTTAATTTGTAGAATGTGAATCATAAATAAAATATTTCAATGTCAACTATATATGTGTGTGTGTGTGTGTGTCACAACACCAATGCACATCTTTTTTATTTACACGTATATACATGAGTAATTACAAAAGGAAATATAATAATACTTTAGAGATTGAGTCACAGTACATATAGATAATTTGATCATTATCTTAATAATATTACATGGGTTGATTCACTGTATTTAAAGTTTATCCGATCATTAATTCAAGCCTTGATACTGTTGGGTTGTGTTATATTCTTTCCACGACTAACCTACGTAGTGAACCAGGGGGTTAGATGGGGGGTAGAGCCCCCCCTTTGTTGCACCAATTGCACAGTGGGGGGGGTCATGTGGGGGGCGGCGGCGCCCCGGGAAAATTTATTTTTGGACCCTATATTAGGTTGGGCGAACCTACCTATGGTTTTTCGGTCCATGGTGTTGGATACGATGGTTTTTCAGTCCATGGTATTGGATGCTTCGACATGTATAAATATGTATTATGACATTAAAAGGAACATAATGAAAAATCAAACTAGTAGTCCCGGTTTTGGGATCCAGTGGGAAAATCTCTGTGCATATGTGTTTTATGTGTTATGCTCTCACATTGTTTTTTTTTTTCTATTTTAGAATTCATATGCAGGTAATTTCTATACAGGGTTAAAATCTACATTTGGTATCAGAGTTGTTTTGGCTTCAAGGGGATGCCTTTGTTGCTGAGGGGTTTCGCTCGGGCCTGTGGTAGACCCTGTTCAATGGGAGATCTACGAGATCGATTCTGGTGGTGAAAGAAGATGGCGAGCAGTGGAAAGAAAGAGATCGAGAAATTTAATGGTCAGAGTTTTGAGTTGTGGAAACTCAAGATGGAGGATCTCTTGGTAGATAAAGATCAGTGGATCGCGGTAGATCCAGGTACTAAACCAATGGGAGTGTCCGATGAAGAATGGAAGAAGTTGGATCGGAAGGCAAAGAACACAATACGTTTGTGTGTCTCAGATTCAGTATTGCTGAATGCATCAGGGGAAGCTACGGCGAAGGCTTTGTGGAACAAGTTAGGGACTTTGTAACAATGTAAGTCTCTGGTGAATAAACTGTTCCTACGAAAAAAGCTGTATAAACTGAGGATGAAAGATGGAGACTCAGTGACAAAACATCCGAACGCATTTAATACTGTGGTAAGTCAGTTAGCATCTATTGATATTAAAATTTTAGATGAAGATAAGTGCATCAGTTTGTTGTGTTCTCTACCAGATTCGTGAGATAGTCTGGTTATTGCAATAGGTAGCAATGCAACTTCCTTGCATTTTGATGAAATAGTCTCATCCTTGCTGACGAAGGAGATGAGACGGAAAAATATGGAGAGCTATAATGGTGATGCCTTGTCTATAAGAGGACGGTCCCAGAATAGAAAAAAAGATAAGTCATCGAGTGGGAGATCTAAATCTCCAGGAAAACCTATAACGGTGGTGTGCTGGAAATGCAGAAAGGAAGGGCACTACAAAAGGGACTATAAATCTAAAGCTCCTGACAAAGGAAAGGGATCTGATGATGCTCCTTCTGCAGAGTCGAAAACCACCTCAGATGAAGGTGGGGATGTGTACTTGGCTTCTTCAAGTACACATGTAGATCATGAGGCATGGTTGATTGACTCGGGTGCATCCTTTCACTTCACTCCCCATACAGAGTGGTTCTGCGAGTATGAGAAATACAATGGTGTTGATGTCTTCTTAGCGGATGATAGGAAGGCTACAATCGTTGGTCACAGAAAAGTAAAGTTGAAGTTGCAAGGTGGAAGGATTAGAACACTTCTGTTTGTTTTGCATATTCCTGCATTGGCAAGAAATCTGATTTCTGTAAGCAAGTTGGATGATGCAGGTGTAAAAACAGTGTTCGAGAAGGATACCTGCAAGATGGCTCGGGGAGCACTGGTATTGATGTGGGGAGTTCGAACTGGAACTTTGTACAAGCTGCAAGGTAGCACTGTTGTTGATGGGTGCAATAGTTCTGTGGTTCCTGAAAGTGGAGCAGAAAATCTAGTGATCTCTGGAGAGAAGACCATACTGTGGCATCAAAGGCTTGGACATATTGGAGAGGAGGGCCTTCGAATACTTCATGGTAAAGGTATGGTAGAAGGTATGAGTAATAGCTCACTCGATTTTGATTTATGTGAAAATTGTGTATATGGGAATCAAAATCAGGTGAGTTTCCCCTTTGGTGGTGAGAGGGTGAAACAGATATTAGATCTTGTGCACAGTGATGTGTTTGGACCTGTGAAGGTTCCAACACTGGGTAAGTCTCTGTACTATGTATCATTTATAGATGACTTCTCAAGGAATACATGGATATATTTCCTTAAGAAGAAATCTAAAGTCTTTGATAGGTTTAAAGAATTTAAGGCTCTGGTGGAAAACTAGACAGAGAAGAAGATAAAGGTGTTGATACAGATAACAGTGGAGAGTTAAGGAATTTGAAGAATTCTGTAAGACGTGTGGCATAGCACAGTAGAAGACTACTCCATATACACCTTAGAAAAATGGAGTTGTAGAAAGAATGAACAAGACGTTGATGGAAAGGGCAAGAAGCATGCTCAGTGGTGCTGGGTTAGGACAGGAATTCTAGGCAGAGGCAGTGGAGACAGCATGTTACCTGGTCAACAGATCACCTTCATCAGTGTTGGAGGATAAGACTCCACAGGAGGTATGGACTAGTAAGAAACCCTCTCTTTCACATCTGAGGGTATTTGGATGTGATGCATATGTACATGTTCCAAAGGAGAAATGAACCAAGTCGGATAGTAAATCTAAGAAGTGCATCTTTATTGGGTATAAGGATGGTTTAAAGGGTTATAAGCTTTGGAACCCAGTAATAAGGAAGGTTTTGTACAGTCGAGATGTGGTGTTCAGAGAGGTGAAAGATATTATTAAACATGAAGTCCAACCAAAGGAACCTTAGAAGATAGAGTTTGAGCTAAAGGAGGAAGAATCAAACTCTACAACAGAGGAGGAATCAAAAGATGAAAAGCCACAAACTCCGGGTGTGAGAACATGATTCGAGAAAGAAGGCAGCAAGAAAGGTATAGTCCATCTACTTTCTGTTCAATTTTTGCTTTATCTATTACTGTTGATGATCCCAGAACTGTGAAGGAAGCAGTATATTCAGAGGATGGAAAACTCTGGAAAGAGGCCATGTTTGATGAAATGGCATCTTTGCACAAAAATGAGGCTTGAGATCTAGTGGAGTTGTCAGCTGGAAGGAAACCCATTGGTAGCAAATGGGTGTTCAAGAAGAAGACAAATGCAGAAGGAAAGGTGGAGAAATACAAAGCTCAGTTGGTAGCAAAAGGTTATTCCCAGGTGCCGGGAATTGATTTTGTTGATATTTTTTCTCCTGTTGCCAAGGTAACTTCTATCAGATTACTTTTATATGTTGCTGCTGCTTTTGATTTTGAGGTAGAACAGATGGATGTGAAGACAAAATTTCTTCACGAATATCTGGAAGAGGAGATCTACATGAAGCAACCTGAAGGCTTTGCGGTGAAGGATAAGAATGAACTGGTATGCAAGTTAAAGAAGTCTCTGTATGGGTTAAAACAAATCACCAAGGATGTGGTATTAGAAATTTTATACATTTATATGGGAACTTGGCTTCACCAGAAGCAAAGCAGATCATTGTGTGTATTTTAAATTAATTGGTGACCGTGTTATTTATCTGGTCTTGTGTGTGGATGATATGTTGCTGGTGGGAAATGACAAAGAAATTATCCAGGATTTGAAGACCCAATTGTCCTCCAAATTCGACATGAAAGATCTTGGTGTTGCAAACTATATTTTGGGCATGGAAATTAAAAGACACTGGGCAAAGAGGAAGCTCTTATTAAACTAGAGGAAGTATTTTGAGACAATATTGCAGAGATTTAAAATGCAGGATAGTAAACCGGTGAAGGTTCCTATTCCTGTAGGTGTAAAATTATCTGTTGAACAGTGTCCAAAGACACAAGAAGAGGAAGAGGACGTGTCCCATGTTCCATATGCAAGTGCAGTCAGTAGCCTGACGTATGCAATGGTCTATACTAGACCAGACATTGCACATGCAGTGGGAGTATGGAGCAGGTTTATGTCAAAACCAGGAAAGGATCATTGGACAGCAGTGAAGCGGGTTTTCAGGTATTTGCGTGGCACTAGTGATTATGGTTTGTGCTACCAAGGAAGACCAGGATTGGATAGAGTGTTGGATATTCATGGCTTTGTTGATGCAAACTGGGCTGGAGATCTACAAGTGTGTATGTGTTTAACCTATTTGGAGGTACAGTGAGTTGGATGAGTAAGAAACAATCTATAGTGGCACTATCAATTTCAGAGGGAGAATACATGGCGGCCACTCATGCAAGCAAGGAAGCAATTTGGTTGCAGAGATTGTGTTCAAGTATGGGGTTAGTACATGGAACTATAAGGATATACTGTGACAACCAAAGTGCAATTTCTTGGCAAAGAACCCTGCATATCATTCAAAGACAAAGCTCATTGATGTTCAGTATCACTTTGTGAGGGATATGATAGAAGACAAAAAGGTGTTGCTGGTAAAGGTGGACACTTTGAAGAATACTGCAGATGCATTGAAAAAATATGTGAGCTTTGAGAAGTTCTCCTGGTGTAGAGAAACAATGGGCATTTCAGGGCTGAAAAAATGAGTAAGCTCTCATGTGGCCCCCCGTGGAAGGAAAACAACAAGTGGGAGATTGTTGGGTTGTGTTATATTCTTTTCACAACTAACCTACGTAGTGAACCGGGGGGTTCTGCCCCCCCTTTGTTGCGCTAATTGCATAGTGAGGGGGTCACAGGGGGGCTGCAGCCCCTCCTGTCGGGGGGTTTGAGGGGGGTGGGTAACCCCCCTCTACAGGGTCTGGGGCAGCGCCCCGAGAAAAAGAAAATTAGACCCTATATTAGGTTGGGCAAACCTACCTATGATTTTTCAGTCCATGGTATTAGATGCTTCGGCATGTATAAATATGTATTATAACATTGAAAGGAACATAATGAAAAATCAAGCTAGTAGTCCCGGTTTTGGGATCCAGTGGGAAAATCTCTGTATATATGTGTTTTATGTGTTATGTTCTCGCATTGTTTATTTTTCTGTGTTTTAGAATTCGTATGCAGGTAATTTCTGTATGGGGTTAAAACCTACATATACATTCTCCAAGGTATAGATCAGTCCTCTATTTCACATGCTTAACTCCAATACTAGTCCTTTCCATGTGTTATGGATGTACTCCGTCACTAACTGGGCTGATGATTTCATTTATTACTTAGATTTTTATTTAGTTTTTTTTACAGTCACCTACCGACGAATCTGTCTACCTCTTCTAACATTTAATAACCCTGCTTTGCCATGGTAACATGGCGTGGCATGACGATACCTTGTCTATTGGATCCTTGAGATGCTACTTGCATCGATGGTGTGGCCCTTGAGTTCTGGATCTTACGGCTGGGAAAACTCTGGAGGGTTACTCGAGCCTGATGGTTGGAAGCTCATTTCATTTTGGTTTCCTCGCTTCTGGTTGTCTGATTCGATTTTCCACCCGGTTGCTTAGCCTAGTGCATCATGCCACTGTGTAATAGCGGAGGCGGTTCCATGGAAATTTCTTCCGTTTACTGTTTGACACCAACTCCACGAACTAGGTAAGGTTGCATGATCCTTGATTTTATTTTATTTTATTTTTTTTAATTTTTCTATTTTGGCATTGTAAAATGACCTCGGGTCTTCGCTAACACATCTTCTTCTATGAATCTATAGGAATAAGGGTGAGGAGGCTGGGGGTTTCGTTCCACTACTCCAAAGGTGTAAGTTCCCTTACCAGCCTTCCACAACCGAGAATTTCCGGGTAAAACCATAGCAGTTTCTAGCTTTCAACAGTTAGGGGCATTATGCAAATGATTTAGGTTTCTGGTCAGTTTCACTAGATTCAAGCTAGCTTTGTGTTTGTATATGTAAAGGGGTTATAGACAACTGCCGGATGGACTAAATCGCTAAGGAGATTTCCTACTGTTGTAACAGAAGCATAATAGGTCTATTTTAATGGGTTTGAATGAAGAGTTTTGGTTGTTTACGACCTAGAAACCTAGCTGTTTAGATAAGTCTATTTCTTCGTTCTGATAACTAGGTTACCCTCGTACTACCTGTGTCTTTAAACTCTCTCGGATGTAAATTATAAAGGACTGTTTATTACTTTATTTAAGTCTCCTTCGATTGATGCAACACACCTTGATCTCCTTCTGGAAAATATAGAGTTTATTGTGGCCTATCTGGTGTTATTTCTTTGTGTGAAAGGTTCTCACAGTTTGATTCTTTTGCACATACCATGCTGTGTGTTCTTGTGTTGATTACATGAGGGTCATCGAACCTTTCTATGGGTTTGGCTCTAATTTAACTATGGTATAAAGGATTTTACAACAAACTCTCACCATTTTAATATGTATCCTATATTTTACTGCAACTCTGCCTGTGTTAACTGCTGTGGGCTCACAACTCTGTCCTTAATAATATACAGTAGTGTTTTCAATGTTTTTCAAAGTTCATAGAATAACTTTCCCAGTGCTGTACTTACTTTGCAACTGGTGGCTCTCGTCCTAGCTCCTCCAGTCCGAATACATTTACTATAACTAGCTCACGTAGTTCTTCCAGTTCTTGATTATGGATTGGGTATTTAGTGATTTGTATTCTCCAAATTTGTTATTTCATATAGCTAGTTGTGCTTTTAGGGTTTTGCTAATACCCAGCTCTGTATGTGTTAATTTCTCTCTACCAAAATTTGTCTCGAAAGAAAGAAGTCTGTTCTATAATTATTAATTCTTCCTCAGAATGAAAATAAACGGATCTATTTTTCTTTATAAAATGTTCAATTTCTAGATAATGAAATAAGCAGATCTACCAGTTCATATTATTTACAATTCCCAGAAAATGAACTACCAAAACTATTTCTTTTAATTTCTACATACAGTGTGTTTGTAGAAGCTTTGCCAGATGATGACATTTAACTAAACAGTATTGTTTTCCCTACCTAAATTTGTCCAGAGACCTAGGGTTAGTTCTGTAACCAGTTTAATCCAATTAGTTCTGTCTCTAAATCTCTTCTGTTACCGAGGGTTAAACAACATTGAACCAACACTATCTTTTCATTCCTGTATTTTTCTCTAATTACTGAACATGTATATATTTAGATACCTATGATTCCAATTAATGCTCATATAAAGTCTTATAAATTTGACTAAGCAAAAAATAGCTTAAGATGGTGTTACATACCTGGTTCTTTAAAGAAAAAAAGACCTTGAGGGTAGAAGACACCTTATCATCTACTGCTCTTTATCCACCAATCCATGAGATTTGTCATTCAGACCGAATCTCCCCCCTAGCTTACTTGCAAGACCACTGTCCTCTGCAAGTCTATTCACACATAGTGCTGTGCTATCTGGTCCTCACCAAACTTAGCGTCATATCCCCTTCTTCCTGTCTGACCTTTCAGCACGGGTTCTTTTCTTCCCCTCCAGTCTTTTCTTTGGAGCATGGGGAGGTAGTTAGGGTTTTTATTTCAAGTAACTGCTCTTTTCCAACTTCCCCCTTGAGAAGTTACAAAGCCTACTTTATTCACAACATTTTCCTAATTCAAAGTTAACACATTGTTTAACTTAACATTAACAACCATAATTACCAGTTTGCTCCTTACTGTGATAAAACAAAATATTACAATATATCTGCTTACTATGGTAAAATAAATATTTACAGTATATCTGTCTTTACTGTGGTAAAACAAATATTTACAGTATATATGGGGATATCACATCTTCCCCCACTGAAATCAAACATCATCCCGATGTTTTCCAGACACAAACAGACCCAGATATGCTTCTTTCATGAGTTGTTCATCCTCCCAGGTAGCCTCATCCATTCCAAAGTGTTGCCATTTCACTTTAACCTGGGTGATGGCTCGTTTCCACAACGTTACTTCTCTTCGTTTGAGTATATTTAGCAGCTCGACCAAGAATTCTCCTTCCGGCTCAACTTGAAACAAACAAAACCTACATCAGTGTTTTTTCCTTAATATCAAAATTATTTAGGTCTACCTAAGTTACCCTTTTACCTGGATATCTTGCCAACTGAGTATATGCTTAGGATCATAAATGTATCTTCTTATCACAGACACATGAAAGACGTTGTGAACCCGAATATGGCTTGGTAGAGCAAGTTGGTATGCCACTAGCCCAACTCTTGCTAATATTTGAAATGGCCCACAAAATGGGGTGCCAGTTTGCTACACCCATTCCACTGTAACGTACTCTTTTTAGGTCTTATTCTCACATACACGTGGTCACCTACTTCATATTCTGGATTGCAGGTTTCTGTGGAGAGGTTTTTGAGAGATTGTATTCGGATAATCCACAGTATTCATCATTTTCTTTTTGTCGACGTTTCGAGCCTAGAACAAGGCTCATCATCAGGACTTTGATGTACAAAGAAGAGAGAAAAAGATCTGAGATAAATAAGGATAAGGTTGATCGTTTAGGGTTTTTTTAGGCCGACCTAGAGATTATATTAGTAAACTAAATTTTTGTTATTATTTTAATAATTCAATTAACCCTAAAAACCTAGCCTAAAATTTTTAATGTATTAATTATAAATATATTATTTTTAAATGTATTAGTTTTTTGGTAGTCCATGTAACCTGAAAACATTCTGCATGAATATTCCTTAAACTTCACTTCCTGTTGGCAAAATTCTTCTGCCTATCTTGGGCTGCCTTTAAGTTGCTTCACACCTTCTTGACCATCTCTTCCATCTCCCTTAGCATTTCAAGCCCCAACAATAGCTTGTCTTCAGGTCCTCCCCAACTGGAGGGTGTGTGACATTTTCTTCCGTACAACACTTCAAATGGGCTCATTTGCAAAGAAGTATGATAGTTGTTGTTGTACGCAAATTCGACCAAATGCAGGTAATCTTCCCATTTTGATGGTTGTTGCATTATGTACGATCTCAGCATGCCTTCCACTACTTGGTTCACCCGTTTTGTTTGTCCGTCTATTTGAGGGAGATAGGCAGTACTTAAATTTATTTGAGTTCCCAACCCCTCAAACAGAGTCCTCCAGAAGGCTGATGTAAATTTTACATCACGATCAGAAATTATGGTTTTTGGTAGTCCATGTAACCTGAAAACATTCTGCATGAATATGTTGGCAATTTGCACCACTTTGAAAATGGATTGTACCAGTATAAAATGGGCTGCTTTGCTTAATTTGTCCACCACCACCATGATAGATTCGTTGCTTCTTTTAGATTTGGGTAATCATGTTATAAAATCCATAGAGATGGTTTCCCACTTCCATTCTGGAATTGGTAGTGGCTGCAATAGTCTCGCAGGGTACCGATGTTTTGCCTTGACTTGTTGACATTCCAAACATCGTGCCAGATATTCTGCTACATCTTTGTTCATGCCTGGCCAGTAGTACTCCTTCCGGAGTGTGGTAATCAATTTTTGGTAACCTGAATGTCCCGCGTAGGGACTCTTATGAAATTCATCTAAAATCAAACTTTTAATGTTACTTTGGTTGGGCACATATAGTCTTTTTTTATATCTCAATAGGCCGGTAGCATCCATCGCATAACCTTGTTGATATTCAGTGTTGGTTGGATTTTGAGCTTGCTATCCTATTTGCTAATATTTTAGATCCTAATTTTCTGCCTCCTTAACCATTTCATCGAAGGTAGTCCACCCTTTGCTGCAAGAAATTTCGTAGAGGCAAGAGTACCTTTCAACTTAAAGCATCCACTACACGGTTCTCTTTCCCTTTCAAATGTTTAATCTCGAAATCAAACCCACTAAGAAAATCTACCCACCGTGCCTGTCCAGCATTTAAGGTAGGTTGATTAAAATAACTAGTCAGGCTATGGTGATCTGTCATTAGAAGAAATTTCGTGCCCAACAGATAGTGGTGCCACACCTTTAGGGCATGAATGATAGCTGCCAACTCCAAATCATAGGCAGAATATTTCCGCTCATGTTCCTTTATCTTACTTGACTCATAGGCAATTACCTTACCTTCCTGCATTAAGACTCCTCCTACCCCTTCCTTACTTGCATCCATGCATACAACATAGTCTTTACCTAGATTTGCTATGCTTAATACAAGCGCAGTGGTGAGCAGATGCTTGAGTTGTTCAAAACTTTTTTTGCATTTAGCTGTCCATTTAAAAATTTTGCCCTTTTTCTACAGGGAGGTGATAGGATAGGCCACTATGGAAAATCCTTCCACAAACCACCTATAGTAACTTGTTAACCCCATAAAGGATCTTATATCCATTACATCCTTTGGTATTGGCCATTCCATTATGGTCTTGATCTTTTCGGGATCCACCACAATTCAATCTTTAGTAATAATATGTCCTAAGTACTGAATTTGTTCCTTAAAGAAATCACACTTGTTGTATTTTGCATATAATTGATGCTCCAAGAGAGTTTGCAATACCCGTCTAAGATGCTCGTTGTGCTCTTTGATGTTTTGAGAGTATATCAGTATGTCGTCAATAAAGATTAACACAAATTTGTCTAAATACTGATGAAATATGTTGTTCATTAAGCACATAAAAGTCGCGGGGGCATTGTTTAACCCTAAAGGTAGTACTACGAACTCGTAGTGCCCATAGTGAGTCCTAAAGGCAGTTTTGGCTATATCTTCCTCTTTGATTTTGATGTGATGGTATCCCGAACACATGTCAATTTTATAGAATACCGTAGCCTCTTTTACCTGATCAAATAATTCATCAATACGAGGTAGCGAGTATTTGTTCTTAATTGTCAACTTATTCAGTTGATGGTAATCCATACACATGTGAAGGGTTCCATCTTTATTTTTGACGAACAACACTAGAGCTCCCGAGGGTGATACGCTGGGGTGGATGTAGTTTTTATCCAATAACTCCTGTAACTGCATTTTCAGCTCTGTCAATTCCGGTGTGCTCATACAATAAGGAGCTCGGGACACCAGGGTTTCCCCTGGCACCAATTCAATGGTGAAATCTATGTCTCTCTTGGGTGGCAGTCCTGGTATCTCTTCACGGAACACATCTACAAACTCTTGAACTATTGGAATACTTCCTAAGGTGGCAGTCTTGTCCTTTGAATTGGCATAACTAACCTGAATAACATATACCTGACACCCTTTCCGGATACACTTTGCCAGTTGTGAAGCGGTTATGGGCCATATCTGTACTAGCCTCAGAATGCCTTGGATTACCTGCTACTCTCCCAATTCATTCTTGTAGCAGATTGTTTTTGTTTTGCAATTTATAATGGACCAGCATTTTTCCAGCAAATCCATGCCTATCAACACATCATATGACCCAAGGGGAATTATGTTTAGATCTGCCTTCAAAGGCTAACCTGCTATCTCAAGTGGACAATCATTAACTTTGGCTAGCACCCGTATCTTTGCTCCTGTTGCCAGTTGTACTAGCCAAGAATTTTTAAACTTAATCGACTGTAATTTACATTGTTCCACAACCTTTGGACTTACATAACTTAACGTATCACTTGGATCAATTAAAACAGATACAGGGTGATCAAAAATTTTACCTTCAAACTCCACCATTGTCGGCTAGTACTCGGCCTGATGGTCTTCGAGTGTGGCATTAATTTTCAGGATGCTCCATGCCACGTTGCCTACCGTAGATGCCTCGTGGATCTGTGAAATCTGATCAGTTCCTTTCCGGTGAGGACAATTTTTAACGTAATGTGGCCCTCCACATCCCCAACATTGCACTGGGGGTCTTGCTGTCCCTTCGTTATCAACTTTACTAGTCTGTTCACTGAATCTGTTTTCAATAGGTGGTCTAATATTGAACTGATTCTTTTGCAGATTTCTAGTGTTCTACCCTTTTGAGAACCCCTTGCTAACGCTACCTTGATTTCCCTTATTTCCCACAAAGATCTTGTTACCTTTCTTGTCAGTCCACTTCTTTCCCATAAGTTCTCCCTTCTGCTTACCTTGCTGACAGCATATCTTGGCCTTTCGTATAACCTCGTCCATCATTTTTGGGTTATCAAATTCAATTCTTTCTCTCATTGTAATGGGAAAACTGCTAACAAATCATTGTACCTTAGCCTTTTCCTCTCGTATATAAGGCACATATTGGAGTAAAGAGGTAAATCGAGTGATAAACTCATCCATTGTTTGTTGCCCAAGCCGTAGATTGTGAAATTCTTTGGCTTTCTCTGTAGGTTTCAACCTCGTACATAAATTACCTGCATTCGAATTCTAAAACAACAATGTAAACTTTGAAATGGGAACTATAAACTCAAAACAGGAACTCTGGCCAAAAAACCCCAAAAAAACATCAAAAACAGTGCTAAAAACGAAAAGTGTGTATACTGGAACGATATTTTTTTTTTTTAGGTGTCAATTTTGAACGTGTTTTAAAAATGGCAGTGACTACGAAATTTACTAAGAAATTTTCGTGCAAAATATAGATTCAAAACGAAAGTGTTGATACTGGAATAATGATTTTTTTTTTTAGGGTCAATTTTCAAACTTTTTTAAAAATGCTAATAAAACCAATTTTTTATGTCTCAAACAAAGTTAAATTTTAAGGAAAAAACACATTAATGTTTCTGGTAGAATATCATTTTTCTTTCCTAAGTATAAATTTAACATGTTTTCAACCACAACATGCTAGATACAAAAGAAATTGAAATTTTTTCAACTATAAAACTAAAAAAACATGACATTATGAACAAATTATATCACTGAATGAATTCAAAAGTCTTTATTTGTATACTAAATAAAACAGACATTATATCTCTAATTTGATATTGCATTGTAGATATTTAAACAATAAAATTTATCATACTTAAGACATAATCCAACAACATAAAAATGCTTCATAACTTCTCATTTAACAAAATATGGAAAACATTAATTTTATTTGAAGATACGATGCATACATCAGTTATATAAACTGTCTTAAACAATTATTCAAACTCAATCACCCAATAACCATGGGTAGGCCGTCGTCGTGCCCCCTTCCCCCAACCCATTACCGATCTTTCCCATTCACCCATGCCCTCTTCCCCCTTCTGCCCTACCCATGCGCCAGCCCTTACTACCCCCAACTCACCCACCCATGCACCATTTCCCCAACTCTTCCTTCCCTATCCCACAACTCTCCTCCCCATAAGCCCACCCCCTAACTCCCATTCCCCTCCAATCTCAACTCCTCCCCCCCTTCCTTAACGCTGGCCCCATGGGCCTCGCGCCCTACCCCCCTCCACCCTACCCTTACCCCTACCCCCTACCCTTACCTTACCCCCCACCCCCCGCCACCCCCCTACCCTTACCCTACCCCCCTGCCCCCCCGGCCACCCCCCCCCCCCCCCCCCTCTCACCCCCTACCCTTACCCCCCCCCTGCCACCCCCCCCACCAACCCCTGCCACCCCCTACCCTACCCCCCCTGTAAGGCCTCCGAGCTGCGGAGCGCCGGGCGCATCGTGCACGAAGGCGGGTCGGGCGCGTGGGCGCGCGGGCGGGCAGAGTGCGACGAGGCTGCGGTTGTGCGACGAGGTTACGACAGAAATGCGACAATAAAATGCGACGTTACGAGGCACATAAAAAAAGACCAAGTGTGAGAACGCACACTTATACCACGACTTGGGCAGCTACAAGCCGACGTGTGGAGGAACGTTGTAAGCACAAGTTAGTGGGCGTATGAAGGTCGGCCATGGGGCTGACCACCCCTTTGTAAATGCACGTTGAAGTGTGTATAAAGAAACAAACTTGGAGCTCATTTGCACCAAGCAACTTCGCTCACATCTCTTAAGCATAAGGGGTAAATACTTGCGCAGTTTGGAAGGGAAGACGCATATCTCATGCGTGCTTCAGCCCAAATGTGAGGTAGGTGTATTCTTGCGGTTTGAGGTGCCGAAGTTCGGTTGTGAGTGCAGACTTGGGTTTCTAAGTGCCGGTTTGGGTGAGGCAAGTGTGCCGAGGTGCAGATCGTGTGCAGGACTTGACAAAGTAGATAGGTGGCCCGGGTGGGCATTCTTCTTCGTGCAAGGGTGCATGTGATGTTGTACAAGGCTGTTCTATGCCTGTTGTAAAATTATTCTAAGTGTTGGCTTGAAGTTTGTCAAGCTCACTTGTGTTGTAAAATTGAAGAAGCTGTTATAATACATTGTTGGGCAGACTTTACCAAGAGTTGCCCCTCCCTTTATACTTGTGTATTGTTCTCGGTTTATTGTTCATGGTTAATGGTTGAGAATGATCTTCTTTAAAGTATAAAGGATAACTCTTTACTTGGTTGCAAGAAAACATAAGTTAAAGTATGTTTATGTTGAAGTAGGCGTAGTACACGGGTGTTAGTATTGTTAAAAAGAAAGCGCTCAGTGGTGCCACACCTCGCTACAAGCGGTTGGAAGATCACCGCAGATGTAGGGGCGTGACACCCCCCCTCCTGCCCTACCCCTTACCCCCCCCCCCCCCCCCCCCCCCCCCCCCCCCCCCCCCCCACCCCCCCCCCCCCCAACCCCCTACCCTACCCACCTCCCCCCCCCCCCCCTGCACCCCCCTTACCCCCCGCCCTACCCCTACATCCCCCTCCCCCTCCCCCAACCCCCCCCACCCTAGGGATCTTGATAGTAAAAAAATGTCATAAAAGAGGTAAGTGTTTAGTGTTTTTGTTTTGCATGAAAGTGGCTCAAAATAGGGGTTAGTTGATGCTAATAAAGATGACATACATGTATCTCCGTTACGCTATGAGACTTAGAATGATGGTTGGTGATATTTCTAAAGGTGAAACTATTGAAAATGATGAATTGGTTGTTTTGAAATGGATGTAAAAGGACATGGGTCCAAACTCATGAAAAATAGGTTTTGATAAATGGGCAAGGAATCGAGAATTCCATATAAATATGTATAAGGCGCAACAATAAAGGTTTTGGTTATGAAGTTGACACAAACATTGCAGATACTATGTTTGATAAAGCATAGAGATTGAAAAAATATGAAATATTTATAACTAGTAGTGCAACAAAAATATTCAAAAGTAATAGCAACATTGTAGTCATTGTGTAATAATAAGACATGTACAAGCTAAGAGTTGGAATTTTCATCCTTGCAATATTTATGGTTTAATTAATCATGATCATCCCACATGATGGAAAACACAAATGTCAAATCCTTAGATACAGGTACATTGTCGATAGATAAGTATGTATGAATGGTGTAATGTTTATTTTGAAAAGATTCTACATAGAAAAATCATATGACCTACCTCAAAAGCTTCCAGGTGAAAAAAATCCATGAACTATTTGATCTTCTAAAGTTGTGAAGAATTCCCATGTTTAGGCCAAAGTTGTCATGGTTAATGATAATCCAAACAAATATTGTAATGGTTAGGTGTGAATTGATGAAAACCATTGATGATGTAAGGTTAAGTGTAAGTCGATGAAAGTTATAGGTAAGGGGAATTGGTTGAGGGTAACCCATAGAGAACCCATGATATTGTTAAGGGCAAGCCAAAGAAACCTATGATATGAATAAGAAGCAACCCATATATGACCATGATTCAAGATTAGAAGGATCAACTCATAGAAAAAAGAAGATGCAGTAGTATTGGCTCTCATTTTATAAGGCTTAGATGAAATCATTCATCTCAAAATCATGGGAGTATTCAAGTCCAATGAAACTTGGGATAGTTTATTGATGAAATATAATGAAAGAGGGAGCAACACCCATAAACATTGTGCTAAGTCATAGAGCATTGTAATTGTTGACGAAGTGATTGTTATCATATTGTTATAACAAACTAAGTATAAGATTTTAACATTCCAGAAATTGTGGAAGATCCTATTGAAGTGAAAGAAGATCAACAAGGAATGGAAACTACAATTTTCCTAAAAATTGCATAGAAGTATCTTAAAGAAAATGACTCTATAAGAGATGTAGAGCATGAGCATTGTGAAGAAAGAAATTCCCCCTATGTAGATAAACATGTGGATGATGAAATTGAATTTAATCTTAAGTGTTGTATTCGTAGATAAGACTTAAACCACCAATCTATCATGTTGTTAATTTTGTAAGAATTGTAAGGCCATAGAGGTATTTCCAAATAGCTAGTGCTAGAGTTGTTAATGGTCGTAACCAAGGGGAAGTGTTGGAATTTTGTAATTACACTTACTAGTTGTAAGAAGTTGTATAACTATGTTAGTTAGATATAGTGTATATCTAGAATCAATTATTGTAGAAATCTCTAAAAGATCTTAATTGAATTAGTTATACATTGATCTAGTCGTGATATTTCCTAAAGATTTGTCTATAAGAATTTTAGATATATTTATGCATCCTCATTGGAATCAATGAGAAGTAACCAATTTTGTGAGGTATAGCTTAGTATGTAATTCATTCATATGTGTTTATCTACTATAGCTAAAAATATTGTCTCATAAATCCATCCTTTTTTCCATTGAATATAGAATCCTTGAAAATATGTATTTATATTTGACTATCGCAACACTTCATCATGGGATTTAGTACTATGTCACATCTTCTAATAATCTAATGAACCCTAAACATATACTACAAGAGATTCTTCCATGTTCTTTTCTTGAACACTAGAAGCATTGTGGCATATTTTTCTTTCTATTCCATGACACAATTGGGTCTCCATTTGGAAGCTTTCTCACTATTAATTCCTCTATTTTCATTATTTATGCTCCTTTCTCACCACTATCGTTACCTATTTTTCCTAATTACCTATGATTTTATCTCTCCAAGTTACTTCTTAAATTCCATATTTTTGATAGGAAAACCAAATTAAAATAATGTTTACTAATTGCATGTTGCAAGAATAATTGATTTTATAACTAACACATAGATATTGCATCCATGTTGATGATTCAGATAGTAGCACTAGGGAAAATGCAATTGGCCTCCTCGAGATCAAATGCACTTCACTAGGTAAGGTTCAGTGTTGGATCATGGTCAAGGCCAAGGTCAAAAGTGCCAAGAATAGTGCAAATGATTGTTCTATATCACACATAATATCAATGTCTTAACATTCATATATGGTAGAAGGGTTGATGGATGGCATATCTGTGCATCTCCATAAGAAATTTCACCACATGGGTTTTACTGGTAAGTCCCATTATAGGCTTTGTCATCTTCCAATAATATCTTTCCTCCATCCAACTATTTAGAGTTCTCAAACTACAACGCAAATAATCGTCCAAAGCCTATAAGCCTCCTGTCATTGTAGGCTTGATTAAATAATGAAGAGCAAGTAAAATACATACCCATTTTTTCCTCATCCTTCAAGAGAGCGACAATGATATCACATTTTTTATTTCCCTTATAAATAATTCAATCACTTTTTATATTCCTTTTTCGGTTGCACTTCTAGCAAGCCACTTCAAATTTTCTTTTCCTATAAGATAATCATCCCTTGGAATTGAATCTACAGTAAAATACATTGTTTTTTCTTATCTATAATGCATCTTGATCTAAAGAAAATTCTTTTGGTAATTATATTATTTAATAACGCAAAAACTATCCCATTATACTTTCAATCTTGGGATTATTCCATACAAGACAATTCCACAAGATCCACCTGTAGCTCTTACCAAATTGTCCTGCAATTCTAGCATATAACAAGGACAACAAATTGATCACCCAAACTCCAATAATCTCTAATGTAAAGCAAATGTTTCATAAATGCATTTAAATGCTTTCTTCTTGGCGACAAATTGTTAATGAATTGAAAAAAAAATTACCTTCATTAAATCTCCTGCACGGATAGGGTTTTAAGGACATTAAAAATAACATATAATATACAGAGTAAAGGTGGATTAGAGATCATGCTCTAATATCCATCTTGATCCATTCTTTATAACTTATATTTTCTAGTTTCTCAATAGTAGCAGTCCACATCTTTACATGTTAGTGAAATTTCCATCAAATTTATGTTCCACCGCCACCACCCCCTCCCGGCCCACCCTTCCCTCTCCCCCGCCCCCGCGCACAGCGGAATCTCATTTGAAATATAATTTCAAATTAAATTAGACTAAATTCATCTATCACATCTCATTCAATTAAAAAAAAATTAATACCTAAATAAAATATTAAAATGGATAAATAGTCCAACCATAACAAATATACCTATATTGGCATATGTGTAAAATAGATCTCTGTATAACGACAGAAAGTTGAAGCTTCACCTTGGAACGGCCACGTCCATTGATATACACACCAACTCACTGGTTCATGGTACAGGAAGTCGAAGTAAAGCTTCACCCATGGATGCTTGTTTTCTTGCGTTTCATTCGCAGGCTTCCAATGATATTGACCTTGTAACCGACGGAAACTGGTGTTATCGACTGGTACGAGTGCACAGGAGCAGGTATTAGGTACGATGCGTTATCAATAATGATCAGAAGTCAGATCATTAACTCTGTGAGAGAGTTGGTGGGAGAGGCTTATGTTTTTTAACACATGTAAAACCGCCGTGACCCACATGGAGTTTTTAATATCTGGTGTCCACGAATCAATTATCATATCACTATCATATAACTAGCTTAGTTGGTATGTACTGCGGGAGGTCACGCGCTAAAACTACATCGGTAGTTATTTGGCACGGACTCTCAACAGATAGTTGTGATGGTTTCTGGATTGGGTGAAAAGTACAGGCAATTTTAAAATTTTGACGGTAGATTTTAGGAATATTTTAAAGTTTTATAGAAAAAAAATAGTAAAATAATTGACTACGAACGACAAACAAATTCTGCACGCAACTTTCATTTGACAATTTCAACCATTAACTTTGATTCATACCCGTTGGATGCATGAAGTAATTGCAGATTCCTTATTGATATTTCGACATTAGAAAAAAATAAAATAAAAAATCACTTTCATCCAACATCCAACACCAGTAGACTGTTGGTTGTGGCGTCGATATGCTCCAGAGACTTTTGTGGAGTAGCTGAACGGTCTTCTTCCACTGAACTTCCGACAACAAATGCGAACGAACGAACGAGGCGGATTATCTGCACGTAGGTGCTGTGATTGATTTAAATAAGCGTCGACATTGAGGACCTCATCCACATAATCAATCGAGCAGAGCAAGCTTTGTTGTTCTTTCTTTGGTGAGTTGATACGAAGATTAATTCATTTCATATTATTCAGAATCAATCATGGCCAAAACTTTTTCCTCCTGCCTTGCTCTTTCACCAATTTGCTTTCCACAGGCATATTTCTTCGTAATATCATTGTTATTATCCTATGGGTATTCCCAAGCTGCTTTGGTTCCAAATTTTTATGCCAATTCATGCCCCAAGGCCGAGGAAATAGTGAAATCAGTAGTAGAGAAGGTCGTGATTAAGGAAGCTCGAATTGCCCCGCCGGCGGGTCGATTCCCGGAATCGACCCGCCGCCGGTCGGGCGGGGCGGGGCGGCCCAGGGGTGTCGTTGTGCGCGGCAGCGCCACCCCCAGGCCGCCCCGCCCCGCCCGACCGGCGGCGAGTCGATTCCCGGAATCGACCCGCTGACCTCAGGTGAGTTGATACGAAGATTAATTCATTTCATATTATTCAGAATCAATCATGGCCAAAACTTTTTCCTCCTGCCTTGCTTTTTCACCAATTTGCTTTCCACAGGCATATTTCTTCGTAATATCATTGTTATTATCCTATGGGTATTCCAAGCTGCTTTGGTTCCAAATTTTTATGCCAATTCATGCCCCAAGGCCGAGGAAATAGTGAAATCAGTAGTAGAGAAGATCGTGATTAAGGAAGCTCGAATTGCCCCGCCGGCGGTCGATTCCCGGAATCGACCCGCCGCTGGTCGGGCGGGGCGGGGCGGCCCGGGGGTGCCGCTGTGCGCGGCAGCGCCACCCCCGGGCCGCCCCGCCGCCGGTCGGGCGGTGTGACGCCCTAGCGCATCGAGCAAGGCGTGCACACGACTTGGGCGCGCGGGTGAGTCAAAACGGGAGCGCGGGTGAACCCACACGAGCGAGTTGGGTGAGCCGAGCGCGCATGCGACTTAAGCGCGGACAAGTTAGCATATGACGGTTGGGAGGAGCAGCGAGCTGGGCAAGGCGCGCCCGCCCACCGGACAGAGGCACACGACGGTCGGGCGGAGCGGCGAGCTGGGCAAGGCGCGCCCGCCCACCGGACAGACGCACACGACGGCCGGGCGGAGCGCCGAGCTGGGCAAGGCGCGCCCGCCCACCGGGCAAACAACACGGAGAACCGGGCGAGGCAAAGTTCGCGCGCGGGCAACAGTGAACGAAGGCGGGACGCATCGTGCAGCAGTCGGGTGACAGCGAACGAAGGCGGCAGCAGTAAACTGGGCGCGCGGGCGACAGCAAACGAAGGAGCGGTAAACTGGGTGGCGGGCGACAGTGAACGAAGGCAGGACGCATCGTGTAGCAGTCGGGTGGCAGCAAACGAATGCGGCAGCAGTGAACTGGGCGCGCGGGCAACAGTGAACGAAGATGGCACGACGTGCGACAATGGACAACAGACCGGTTATACAATCGGTAGGTCGACCCGAGGGCGACCCGCACCAAACGGGCGGGCGACCCAAGGGCGAACCATACCCGGGCGCAAGTGGCGAGCTGAAGACATGAGCAGAGGCGAGACGTGAACACGAGTGAACGCGGGCGAGCTGGAAACATAGGAGAAGGCTGACACAGGTGAACGTGGGCGAGCTGGAGATATGGGTGAAGACAAAAACGTGAACATAAGTGAACGCGGGCGAGCCGAAGGCATGGGCGACAGTCCAAACAAAGGGCGCGGGTAAAACAGCAAACGGTGCGATGGGCAAAAGGCTCACGAATTAAGGAACACAGAACCGAAGTTATAAGGCGTGGTCGGCCTTGCCTTTAAGCAAGGGCCGACCCGCCCCTCAAGGATAATTCGGGGTTTCGTAAAGTTAAAGTAAGGGCGTCGGCCGAAAGACTAGAAGCCCCTAGAGGCAAGCTGGGCGACTATAAGAAGGCGAGCTCATTGTTGACAAAGGCATTCAAGAAGTCTTGAGCGTTCTCTCAATACGCAAAAGACAGGAACAGAAATGCGCACTCTCTTGTAGTGCGAATCCTTAGAGTTGAACGCAGGTTGGGTTACCGGGTGAGGCCGAACAGATTGAACTGTGAGGACAGTTGAAACCAACGAGCAAGTAAACAGTCCGAGCTTAGTAAACGGGAGGCGGATCTTGGTCGCAGCGACTTGGTTCAGGGTGGCACGTTGAAGTGCGCGGGTCAGGTTGGAGGTAGAGCTCGGGCGAGCTACCTCGGGTAGTATCGGCGCACGAAGGCGGACACAGCAGTGCACAACCGGGCGGCGAGTTGAGAGCTCGGGTGAGCCAACTCGGCCGCGGGTCAAGTGCGGTAATAAACGGGCGGGCGGCCTGTTACCTATTCGGCGGAAGCGAGTCAGAGTTCGGGCGAGGCCTGCCGCGGGCAGTGCAGCTGTAAACAGTTGGACCGATTTTTGGTGGAGGCGCAGAACCGGCGACGAGTTAGAGCTCGGGTGAGCCAACTCGGCCGCGGTTGCGGTTGGACTGTGGCATATTGGTGGAGGTGTCGAACCGGCCGGCGAGTTAGTGCTCGGGTGAGCCAACTAGGCCACGGATCGTGCAGTGGTGAACAGGCATTTGCCCGAGTTGTAACTTGGAACGAACGGCGGTCGTGGATTTGCCCGACGTCTCTTTGTATACTGTTGGGTGTGCGGCCGAGACTTCAGTCCGGCGCACCAGTTGTAATCATTTGTGAATTGGTTATAATATAATTTGGTTGGGCGAACTCTTGAGGAGTTGCCCCTCCCATAAATCTGGTTGTGTGAATTATTATTGCAGCGTTGATTTATATTGAATATTGATGAAAGATTATGTTAATGTTTAATGAAGATTAATGCACGTGGTAATAATAAGTTAAGTATTTGTGTTTGAGGCGTAGTCCATAAACGTGCGGTCGGAAGATTGGGCATTCGGTGGTGCCGCGCACCGCCCAATTAGAAAAAAGAAAAGATTGGGGGCGTGACAGGTGGTATCAGAGCTCGGTCGACGAGCTGGTTCAAGTATTTTTAACTTAGACAAGGTTGTCTCGGTTGAAAGAAAATTGAAGGTGAATCTGCATACAGGTGACTTGGAGAACGGTGGATGGTCGGGACAAGGTCACGAAAGAAGATGGCTTCTGATTCTCAAGCCGGGTCTAGTCACACAATGAAGGAGCCTGCTAAGGATCCTCATCATGAATTCATGGATAAAGTATTCGAAAGGATGGAGTCATTGGAATCTGCCTGGAGCCAAGATGTGAGCTCGCTTGTTAAAGAGCGAGAAGCCATTCTGAAACTCAGGGAGGAATTGGTGGAACTCCGTACGCAGAATGAAGAACTCAAAAGGCAGTATGAGTTCACGGAGTTTATGTGCACTCAGCTGGAAGGAAGAGTTAAGGAAGTCGAAGAATCAAGAGACCAAGGTCTCGCAGAAATCACTAACTTGAAGGGAGCTCTTGACAAGGTATGTAAGAACCTCGAACAAGCTAATGATGAAATTGCAATTATGAAAAGGGCCATGAAGCACAACTCGGGTGGGGGAGTGCCTCATGTAAAGGTCAAGGAGCCGGAATCCTATGACGGTACAAGGAGTGCGAAGACACTCGGGAACTTTTTATGGGACATGGAGCAGTACCTAGAACGGTTGAGTCTACCCGATGGTGAGACCCAAGTCAAAGTGGCCGCTCAGTTTCTAACAAACGATGCCAAGATGTGGTGGCGCAGGAGGGTGGATCAAATCATCAATGGTAGTGCTGAAGAGATCACTTCTTGGAACGATATGAAGAAGGCCTTGCAGACCCACTTCAGTCCACAAGATGAAACATGGGAGGCAAGGACAAAGATCAAGTTTATCAAACAAACCGGGAGCTTGCAGACATATCAACGGGAGTTCTCAAGCGCAGCTCTAGAACTTCCCGATATGGCCGAGAAGGACAAGGTGTTCAACTTTATTATTGGGTTGAAGCCTTGGGCCCGCAACGAAGTAAAAAGGCAGAAGATCAGGACGCTTGAAGAAGCCTTTGCAGCAGTTGACAAACTGGTGGACCATTTTGATGAAACTTCTAATGAGAAAAAGAAGTTTGAAAAACCAAGGGAAAAGAAGAAAGAAGAATCTCCGAAGTTAGAGGATGGCGCAAAGTTCAAGAAGCCCTTGAAGTGTTGGCTATGTGAAGGGCCACACACGGTAAAGAATTGCCCATCTAAACCGAAGATAGCCGCGGTTGCACAGCCTGTTGAGGAGGATGAACATGCTTCTGTAGGAATGATGCAGATCCTTGGAGCAGCTGCTACCACGGAAGTAGCCTCTAGGAGGGATCCTGAAAGAAACCCATTGGAATATGTTCAGATGAAGATAGGTGGAGCCGATGTTCTCACTATGGTCGATAGTGGGGCTTCACACATTTTCATGAGTGAAGACACCGCAAGGAGACTTGGGCTGAAATTTGTACCTACAAAGGCACAGATGAAGACAGTGAACTCTCCCCCAACAACAATCCTTGGTACGGCCGAAAAGGTGGATGCCACACTTGGTGAATGGACCGGGAAGGTAGACTTCACCATAGTGAGGATCGATGACTATGAAGCAGTATTGGGGATGGAGTTTATGAAACAGTTTGAGGCCATGGTCGTACCCCATTTGAGGAAGCTTTTCATTTACGATGGAAGGGAGGATGTTCCCATTGGTGTTCCAACCATTGGGGTAAGCAAGACTGATCGTAAATTGGGAGGCATGCAAATGGAGGACAAAACAAAGGTGGACAAGAGGTTGACTACATTGGAGGCAAAATTTGAAGAACAAATGATAGTCATCCGCACACTTTCAGATAGTATCTCAGAACTATCGAGAAGACTAGAGATAGTGGAAGACGAGGATGATGATGAACTGTATGTGAGGCCGAGTAACCAGAAGGAAGACCGGGAAGCATACCTCCAGAGAATGGAGATTGAAGATCCCGACAGATGGATCGAATTGATCAGCCAAGGAGAGCCCTCAAGCTCTCCCCAGACAACTTCTTAAAGAACGAAAGAGGTGGGCTCATTGTTGGCTGTTCAAGGCAATGAGCCCTCACTTGGAGATTGAGCAGGTAGGAGGACGTGCAGCAGAAAATGGGGATTCCCATAGATCTGGGCATGGGACCATCAGATGAACACTTGATTATGAAGCGGACTTGGTGGGAGCAGACCCTATACAGGTTGATGGTTGCCTCGTATGAGGGAGCTTACACCATAATTCCAACCTTGGCGGTGGATGATAAGTTGTCGGGTCGACAACGTCTTCGGGTGGAGGAGAGTGTGACGCCCTAGCGCATCGGGCAGGGCGTGCACACGACTTGGGCGCGCGGGTGAGTCAAAACGGGAGCGCGGGTGAGCCCACACGAGCGAGTTGGGTGAGCCGGGCGCGCATACGACTTAAGCGCGGACAAGTTAGCATATGACGGTTGGGTGGAGCAGCGAGCTGGGCAAGGCGCGCCCGCCCACCGGACAGAGGCACATGACGGTCGGGCGGAGCGGCGAGCTGGGCAAGGCGCGCCCACCCACCGGACAGACGCACACAATGGTCGGGCGGAGCGCCGAGCTGGGCAAGGCGCGCCCGCCCACCGGGCAAACAACACGGAGAACCGGGCGAGGCAAAGTTCACGCGCAGGCAACAGTGAACGAAGGCGGGACGCATCGTGCAGCAGTGGGGTGACAGCGAACGAAGGCAGCAGCAGTAAACTGGGCGCGCGGGCGACAGCAAACGAAGGAGCGGTAAACTGGGCGGCGGGCGATAGTGAACGAAGGCAGGACGCATCGTGCAGCAGTCGGGTGGCAGCGAACGAAGGCGGCAGCAGTGAACTGGGCGCACGGGCAACAGTGAACGAAGACAGCACGACGTGCGACAATGGACAACAGACCGGTTATACAATCGGTAGGTCGACCCGAGGGCGACCCGCACCAAACGGGCGGGCGACCCAAGGGCGAACCATACCCGGGCGCAAGTGGCGAGCTGAAGACATGAGCAGAGGCGAGACGTGAACACGAGTGAACGCGGGCGAGCTGGAAACATAGGCGAAGGCTGACACAGGTGAACGTGGGCGAGCTGGAGATATGGGTGAAGGCGAAGACGTGAACATAAGTGAACACGGGCGAGCCGAAGACATGGGCGACAGTCAAAACAAAGGGCGCGGGTAAAACAGCAAACGGTGCGATGGGCAAAAGGCTCACGAATTAAGGAACACAGAACCGAAGTTATAAGGCGTGGTCGGCCTTGCCTTAAAGCAAGGGCCGACCCGCCCCTCAAGGATAATTCGGGGTTTCGTAAAGTTAAAGTAAGGGCGTCGGCCGAAAGACTAGAAGCCCCTAGAGGCAAGCTGGGCGACTATAAGAAGGCGAGCTCATTGTTGACAAAGGCATTCAAGAAGTCTTGAGCATTCTCTCAATACGCAAAAGACAGGAACAGAAATGCGCACTCTCTTGTAGTGCGAATCCTTAGAGTTGAACGCAGGTTGGGTTACCGGGTGAGGCCGAACAGATTGAACTGTGAGGACAGTTGAAACCAGCGAGCAAGTAAACAGTCTGAGCTTAGTAAATGGGAGGCGGATCTTGGTCGCAGCGACTTGGTTCAAGGTGGCACGTTGAAGTGCGCGGGTCAGGTTGGAGGTAGAGCTCAGGCGAGCTACCTCGGGTAGTATCGGCGCACGAAGGCGGATACAGCAGTGCACAACCGGGCGGCGAGTTGAGAGCTGGGGTGAGTCAACTCGGCCGCGGGTCAAGTGCGGTAATAAACGGGCGGGCGACCTGTTACCTATTCGGCGGAAGCGAGTCAGAGTTCGGGCAAGGCCTGCTGCGGGCAGTGCAGCTGTAAATAGTTGGACCGATTTTTGGTGGAGGCGCAGAACCGGCGACGAGTTAGAGCTCGGGTGGGCCAACTCGGTCGCAGTTGCGGTTGGACTATGGCATATTGGTGGAGGTGTCGAACCGGCCGGCGAGTTAGTGCTCGGGTGAGCCAACTCGGCCGCGGATCGTGCAGTGGTGAACGGGCGTTTGCCCGAGTTGTAATTTGGAATGAACGGCGGTCGTGGATTTGCCCGACGTCTCTTTGTATACTGTTGGGTGTGCGGCCGAGACTTCAGTCCGGCGCACCGGTTGTAATCATTTGTGAATTGGTTATAATATAAATTGGTTGGGCGAACTCTTGGGGAGTTGCCCCTCCCATAAATCTGGTTGTGTGGATTATTATTGCAGCATTGATTTATATTGAATGTTGATGAAAGATTATGTTAATGTTTAATGAAGATTAATGCACGTGGTAATAATAAGTTAAGTTTATGTGTGAGGCGTAGTCCATAAACGTGCGGTCGGAAGATTGGGCGTTCGGTGGTGCCGCGCACCGCCCAATTAGAAAAAAAAAAAGATTGGGGGCGTGACAGGCGGGGCGGGGCGGCCCGGGGGTGCCGCTGTGCGCGGGGGGGGGGGGGGGGGGGGGGGGGGGGGGGGGGGGGGGGGGGGGGGGTGGGCGGTGGCGGGGTGGGCGGGGGAGGTGTAAACCGCAGCGCTTAACCCTACGTAACTGGTGGAGAGCCCCAGCGCGAAGCTTCTCTCGTTTGCAAAATTTTGAATACAGACCAGGTAGGATACTGTGTTGAACCAGCAGATGTTGTTGCCCGCCAAAATACAGAGAAGAAATGCCTGCCACGCACAAAGAAAAATCAAATCAAGAAATCAATTTCTTGATTACAGTAAATGATAAATCGATTTCTTGATTACAGTATAAATCAATTTCTTGATTTCTGGATGTCTTAGTGTCTGTATATATTCTGCGCGATATTTGTGTTTATACATTTAATAATGAAAATGTAAAATAAATATGAATAGAAAACTCCATGTTCAATATATATTTACTGTGTATATACTGACAATAAGGACTCAGCCGCATATACATCCCATTGTATATATATCTCAGAGTCTAGACATATGGTGAACAGATCAAGATAAACCCATTTTCTACATGATGTTTATCCCCTAATCTAATATAAAATTGCAAATCTTTATAAGCCTCAGCTGCAATTGCAATTAAGGCCAGTGCCTCATTCTCTGTATGAATGAATTTCAATTTTCACCCACCTGCCAGTATGCCAAAGGAGAAATCTTCGAGACCAGCGATAGCCACTGGACTCCATAGCCCACTAACCCCAAGCAGCCGGCAATCAGGAGCACAGTCCACAAAGGCAAATAAAGAGAAGCGAGGCCTGATAACCAGCCCAGGGCCTTGCCTAGATCTGAGGCCACTGCAAGATTGTTGAGCTGGACCTGGTCGATGTCCAATACTTCCTTCAGAACCGAGGAATAATCAGAGAAATCGAAGTTGGTTCCATTGATTACCTGCAGCCATATGGCAGTGACAAAGCCCATCCATTTGAATGCTTCTGTTCCTCGCCAGCCACTCTTCATTGCTACCCCGCACGCTTAAAATGTTGAATCAGCAGGTGTTGCTCTGTTTAAATGAAGAATCATAGCTGAGGCAGAGAAACTAGCTACTACAGAAAGCCAATATACAACCCGTTTGAATAGCCATCAGCCTGGATTGGGATGGAATTGGAGAAAAGTGGGCTAAAATTTGTGACCACTAACCATTTCTGGTTCACTTCATCAATGCCACTGTCAATTATATAGGCAAATAAATGAGGAATGAGATTCTTGGTTGGCTAAGCACCCGCAATTTGATTGCAATTTGGGAAGAAAAGACCACAGTATCTGTATTGCGGAAGCCCCACGAGGTAAACCATAATTGAGATTCAGATTCATGTACCAGGAAATCAAGTTTGAACAATAACCATTAATTAAGCATTGACTTTAGAATTGAGATTGGGCACATGCGTGAGTTAATTTTTTTTATTGCGACAAACAGTCGAGTATGAAATTTTTTTTCACGAGTCGAAACAATCTCTAACTCTAAACTAGATTTATTAAAAGTAGTGATATATGAAAATTTAAATTTTCTATCCCGAAATTCACCAAAGTGACATCAATATGCCATGAGCATTACCTTCAGGTAGCAGGCTCTGGGCAAAATTAGAGGTAATAAACAGTTGGATTTAATTTGATTATAGATTCAAGAAATTTGAAATAATACAGTTATTTTTATTTTTATTATAGATTTTAAAAATATTCTAAAATCTATATACAAAAGTAAGATCAAATAATTGATTTTGTTTTTGTCTATCAAATTTGGAAATAATTTCAGAAACTACAATACAGTTAAATTCATCTACAATGTGTACTTTACAGGGATGGAGAGAACTTTCCCAGTGATTATGCAGTAATGACTTTATTCGGTTGTATTTATTCTAGAAGTTCCAAAATTTATAGACAAAAGAGACATTAAACAATTGATTTTGCTTTTGTCAAATTTCAAATATTCCTAAAATCTCCAATTCAATTAAATTCAGTTAGAAAAACTTGCAAGTTATGCAATAATGACTTGGTATTTATTCCCAACTGCCCCAACCGACAAGTAGCCATGGCCATTTCTCTAGTAGACAGTAACCAGAAGGTGGTAGCCATGGCCATTTCTCTAGTAGACAGTAACCAGAAGGTGGATGTGAGACATCTCATCCTTCCATGGCTGTGGTGAAATGCTGACTTCAAATAATCTGATAAACGCTTCTTTGATATCACAAAAGAGGTGGTGAAAGAATTAAAGAAAACGGTGGCTTTATTGATTCAACTTACTCCTGAGTTTCCAAACTTATTAAAACTCACTTATTAAAAGACAGTTATCATGAGCTGTTATGTATACAAGTGAATTGACAAATCATTATTATTGTGAAAGGAAAACCTAGGAATAAACTTTCACGGAATATCTCTGTATCAGGATGCTAACATGTTTTTTTTTGGGTAAAAGTGGGCTCTTCATGAGTGAAAACAATTTTTACAAATTTTTCAAGTTGTTGAATTGTTTATATGGGAAGTTATGAAGTTTCATAATCCCAATATTTGTAAAATGTTAAATTTATTTTTATATTGAAAAATATAACATAAACGATGAAATAATGTAACATAGTAAGAAATTATCATAAACAAAGAAATAATGCAATATAGTAAAAATTTATCATCAAATTTAAGGGAAAAAACCAGAAAATTCTAAATGTAGGTTTGCTATCATAAAAGTGGTTGTGAAAGAATTAAGAAGAACAGTTTCTTTATTTAGTGAAGGACCATAAATTAAAATCCAGGAATACCCTCACGAAGAACCCTACATTAAAATCCAGGAACACACTCTCTCCTGCACTCATCTCTGGCAATCATGTGTTTTCAACAACCATTAAATGCATGTTGAAGTTCAACCCCTCTTCGCTTTCCTATCCATTCGCGGTGGAGGGTGTGGGCGGGGTGGCCGGTGGCGATGGAGGGGTGGGCGGGGGGAGGGGGGGGCGGTGGCGGTGGATGGGTGGGCCGGGGGGGTGGCGGTGGCGGTGGATGGGTGGGCGGGGAGGAGCCGGGGCGGTGGAGGGATGGAGGGGTGGGGGGGGGGGGGGGGGGGGCGGTGGTGGTGGAGGGGTGGGCGGGGGGAGGGGGGGGGGCGGTGGCGGTGGATGGGTGGGCGGGGAGGAGCCGGGGCGGTGGAGGGGTGGGTGGGGGTGGGTCGGGGAGGGGGGGGGAGCGGGGAGCTGGGTGGTCTACGGAGGGGGGGGGGGGAGGGGGGGGCTGGGTGGAAGGGGGTAGGGGGTGGGCGGGGGTAGGGGGGCGGTAAGGGTAGGGGGTGGGCGGGGGTAGGGGGGGCGGTAAGGGTAGGGGATGGGGTTGTAGGGGGTTGGGGGAGGGGTAAGGGGGGCGGCGCGGGTAGGGGGTAAGGTGGGGGGGGCGGGGGGGGAGGGGGTAGGGGATGGGGGGGTGTAGGGGGTAGGGGGTAAGGGGGGGTGCGTGGGTAGGGGGTAGGGGGTAAGGTGGGGATGGGGGGTAGGGGGTAGGGGGTGGGCGGGGGTTGGCGGGGGTTTAAGGGTAGGGGGTTGGGGTAAAGGGGGGTGGGGTAAGGGTAGGGTGTAAGGAGGGGGGGGGGTAGGGGTGGGCGCGGGTAGGGTGTAAGGAGGGGGCGGGGGGGCGGTAAGGGTGGGCGCGGGTAGGGTGTAAGGAGGGGGGGGGGGTAGGGGTAGGGCACGGGGGTAGGGGTGGCTGGGGGCTGGGGAAGGGTACAGTTGGGCGGGGGGCGCAGTGGTGAGGGGTGGCCGTGGGAGGGGTTGGGGGGTGTAGGGGGTTTGGGGGGATGGTGGGGGGCGGGGGTTTGGGGGGCGAGGGGGGATGGGGCGCGGGAGTGTGGGGGGACGGTAGGGGGTAGGGTGAGGGAAGGGGAGGGGGGCCGGGGAGGGGGGCAAGCTTAGGAAGCTTCGTTCAAACAGAAAATTCAGCTGAAAACAAACATCTAGCGTGGCATGCAAAGGATGGACCACGAAGAAATACAGAGTTGGCGAGCGAAACAAAGAGAAAACGCAGATTTGATGGATGCAGGGAGTACAATAACTTGGTAATCATATCGAGGGATTTGTCATCATCATCATTTTCGGAGATTGGATCAGGCGTGTTACTTTAATTATTAATGTGTAGTGAATCCAGACAAGAGATCTCTCGTGAGAGGAATAAGTTAATGGGGCCGGAGCTTCAATGTAATCGTCAGGGGGTTGTGGGGGGTGCATGGGTAGGGGCTCGCCCATACTTGCCTAATTGTGCACTTAGTCTCATTATCCCTCACCTGACCTCCCGCTCGCCCATCGACCCGCCTGCCTGTTAGAGGTGGCTGGGCAATTCTGATTATACAAATAAAAAATTTATGGTATATTTTTGTTGTTAATTTAAGTTAATATGTTTTTTTATTTACTAATTTATGTGTTTTTTTTTAGGAAAATGACATCAAGGAAAATTTCTGTGAATCTTTCTGGACCAAAGAGTCTTAAAGGTGTATCTTCAAAAAACATTGGTGAACGAACTCCACCTAAGCTCATGCCTACAAATATTTCAAGTGCTTTAAGTGATAAGAAGCTAATCTCAGATTCGAAAAGTTCAAAAGAGGTGAAATTTCCATCAAGAATCTGGTATGTGAAAGAAAGAGAGAGCACAACTGTGATTTTCGCATTGATTTTTAAGTTAATTATTATTTTTTGAAAAAAAAGTTGTTATTATTATTTTTTTGACATGAAATTCATAAAAAAAACTATTATTTGACCATTTTTAGTTAATATTTTTGTATAAAAATTGTGATTTTGACATCTTAATTCTAGCAAAAAATTATCAAAACGTTTAGTTTTTTTGTTATATTTATGTTAAAAATGGTTATTTTTATGTCCATTGTTAAAAAATGTTGTTTTTTAGAAACAATTATTTCATGTGGATTGAAAAATTAATTAAGGATGTATAAATATGTAGATTATTTAAAATTCAAACTATCGACTTTCTAATTTAAAAACGCAAAACAATAAAAACCCCCCTAAAAAAAAAAAAAATTAAGATAGAGAACAAGAAAATATGAATAAATGACGACTTCAAAAACTATCAAATTTAGAAAATAATTTTTTACATTTCACACACTAGAAAATTAAAAGTCAAAAAATAGGTCTTTTAAAAAAAGGGTGTGATGCAGAATACTCACTTTTTAAAATCAGCATGAAAATCACTACCATTCTAAAACTTGATTTCATCCTTGAACATGAAAAAAAATTAAAGTTCCAAAAACCATGTTCTAAAAAAAACATGTGTATTCTGCATCACCACTTTTGAAAATCAGGTCATTTTTTTGCTATCTCTACGAAACGGGTAACAGTATCAATTCCCGTTTCAAAGTTTACATTGTTAAACATAGAAAATAAACAATGCGAGAGCATAACACATAAAACACATATACACAGAGATTTTCCCCTGGATCCCAAAACCAAGACTAGCAGCTTGATTTTTCATTATGTTCCTTTCAAAGTTACAATACATATTTATACATGTCGAAGCATCCAATACCATGGACCGAAAACCATCGCATCCAAAACCATGGACCAAAAACCATCGTGTCCAAAAAACATGTGTGAAAATCATGCACAAAACCATAGGTGGGTCCGCCCAACCTAACATAGGGTCCAAAACCAAAATTTTCTGGGGCGCTGCCCCAGACCCCATAAAGTGGGGTTACGGGTACCCCTCAAACCCCCTGTGACCTCCCCCACTCTAACCCTCGGTTAACTACGTGGGCTAGCTGTGAAAAGAATATAACACAACCCAACATTCTCATCATAAAATCATTCATTTAGATATCTTTCCTTGAGGTATTTTTGAAACTTCTCCCAAGTGATACTTTGTTCGTTTACCTCGTGCACAATCTTAACCTCTTCCCACCACAAGGTGGCCTTCCATTGTAGTTAGAAGATGGCCAGTCGAGCCTTTAGGTTGTGATCATATTCATATAATGGAAGTACTTATTCATGTTAATAAGCCAGGCCTCGACTGCCTCTTCCAACTCTCCATCGAAATGTGGTGGTTTTATTTTTCGAAATTCCCCTTGTAATTCTATTCATTGCCTTTTCGCTGCCGGGTGCTCTGAAGTGTTATCTGATTTCTCTTCCCGATTCTCCTCTTGATTCTCTTCCAGTTCTATGTGGTAACCTTCTTCTTCAAACATTCATTCTTGTTCAGCGCTGGGGATCGGTTGGCATTGATTCTGCCTATCGGACAAGATTTTCATAATTTTTTCTCGTTCCATAGTTAGTCTTGCATTGTCCTCCTGCAGGTGAGCCATCTCATTCTTTAGTTCCTGAACTGTTTCCAGTATTGTAAGATTAGTATTACATGCCTCTTCTTCCAACTATATCCATATTTCAGGACAATTTTGAGGGAATGTCGCAGGTCCTGGGCTAGCCATTCTCCTGGCTGGAACACTGCCCACTCTTCTCTTAATCTACTGGTGTCCTATACTTAATACATCAGTAAGTTAACAATCATCAAAAGAAATATCAGGAATTCAACAATTAGTTGCCAGAGGCTACAGTTTTGTAATCTGGGCTCTGATACCAATGTCACAACACCAATGCACATTTTTTTTATTTACATGCATATACATGAGTAATTACAAAAGGAAATATAATAATAATTTAGAGATTTAGTCACTGTACATATAGATAATTTTATCATTATCTTAAAAATACTACATGGGTTGATTCACTGTAATTTAAAGTTTATCCGATCATTAATTCAAACCTTGATACATTTTCCAAGGTATAGATTAGTCCTCTATTTCACATGCTTAAATCCAATACTGGTCCTCTCCGTGTGTTCCAGATGTACTTCGTTGCTGACTGGGCCGATGGTCTCATTTATTACTTAGATTTCTATTTAGTTTTTTTTTTTTTTACAGTCATCTGCCGACGGATCTGTCTACCTCTTCTAACATTTAATAACCCTTCTTGGCCATGGTAACATGGCGTGGTAGGACAGTACCTCGTCTGTTGGATCCTAGGGGTGATACTCGCATCGACGGTGTGGCTCTTGAGTTCTAGATCCTACGGCTAGGCAAACATTGGAGGGTTACACGAGCCTAATGGCTGGAAGTTCATTTCATTTTGGTTTCCCTGCTTCCGGGAGTTTGGTTCAATTTTCTGCCTGGTTGCTTAGCCTGGTGCATCATGCCACTTTGTAACAGCGGAGGTGGTTCCATGGAAATTTCTTCCATTTACTCTTTGACACCAACTCCACGAACCAGGTAAGGTTGCATGATCCTTGGTTTTTTTGTTTTTTTTTTTGCTTGAATTTGTCTAGTTCGGCATTGTAAAATGACCTCGGGTCTTCGTTGACACATCTTCTTCCATGAATCTACAGGAATAAGGGTGAGGAGGTCGAGGGTTTCATTTTGCTGCTCCAAAGGTGCGAGTTCCCTTACCAGCCTTCCACAACCGAGAATTTTCAGGTAAGACCATAGCAGTACCTAGCTTTCGACAGTGAGGGGCATTATGCAAATGATTTAGGGTTCTAGTTAGTTTTACCAGATTCACGCTAGCTTTGTGTTTATATATGTAAAGGGGTTATAGACAACTGCCAAATGGACTAAATGGCTAAGGAGATTTCCTATTGTTGTAATAGAAGCATAACAGGTATATTTTAATGGGTTTGAATGAAGGGTTTTGGTCGTTTACGACCTCGAAACGTGGTTGTTTAGATAAGTCTATTTCTTCGTTCTAATAACCGGGTTACCCTGGTACTACCCGTGTCTTTAAACTCTCTCGGCTGTAAATTATGAAGGACTGTTTATTGCCTTATTTAAGTCTCCTTCGATCGATGCAACACACCTTTCTCTCCTTTTGGAAAGTATAGAGTTTATTGTGGCATGTCTGGTGTTATTTCTTTGTGTGAAAGGTTCTCACACGGTTTGATTCTTTTGTGGATACCGCGATGTGTGTTCTTGTGTTGATTTCATGAGGGTCATCGAACCTTTCTATGGGTTCGGCTCTAATTTAATTGTGGTATAAAGGTTTTTACAGCAAAGTCTCACCATTTCAATATGTATCTGATGTTTTACTGCAACTCTACCTATGTTAACTGCTGTGGGCTTGCAACTCTATCCGTAATAATATGCAGTAGTGTTTTCAATGTTTTTCAAAGTTCATAGAATAAATTTCCCAGTGCTGTACTTACTTGGCAACTGGTGGCTCTCGTCCTAGTTCCTCCAGTCTGGCTACATTTACTATAACCAGCTCCCGTAGTTCTTCCAGTTCTTGATTATGGACTAGGTATTTAGTGATTTGTATTCTCCGACTTCATTGTTTCAGATAGTTAGTTGTGCTTTTAGGGTTTTGCTAATACCCAGCTCTATATGTGTTAATTTCTCTCTGCCAAATTTGTCTCGAAAGAAAGAAATCAGTTTTATAATTATTTAATTCCTCCTATGAATGAAATAAGCGGATCTATTTTTCTTTATAAAAAATTCAATTTCCAAATATTGAAATAAGCAGATCTACTAGTGCATATTATTTACAATTCCTAGAAAATGAACTACCAGAACTTTTTCTTTCAATTTCTACATACAATGTGTCTGTAGAAGAGTTCCAAGATGATGACATTTAACTAAATAGTAATGTTTTCCCTACCTAAAGTTGTCCTCAGTTCAATAACCAGTTTAATCCAATTAATTCTGTCTCTAAATCTCTTCTGTTACCGAGGGTTAAACAGCATTGAACCGACACTATATCTTTTTGTTCCTGTATTTTTCTCTAATTACTGAACATGTATATGTTTAGATACCTATCATTCCAGTTAACACTCATATAAAGTCTTATAAATTCGACTGAGCAACAAATAGTTTAAGATGGTGTTACATACGTGGTTCTTTAAAGGAAAAAAAGACCTTCAGGGTAGAAGACACCTTATCATCTGCTACTCTTTATCCACCCATCCATGAGATTTGTCCTCCAGACCAAATCTCCCCCCCAGTTTACTTGTAAGACCACTATCCTCTATAACTCTATTCGCACACAGTGTTGTGCTATCTAGTCCTCACCAGACTTAGCGACATATCCCCTTCTTCCCGTCTCACCTTTTAGCACAGGTTTTTTTCCTCCCCTCCACTCTTTTCTTTGGAGCATGGGGAGGTAGTTAGGGGTTTTCTTTCAAGCAACTGCTCTTTTCCAACTTCCCCCTTCAGAAGTTACAAAGCCTCCTTTATTCACAACATTTTCCTAATTCAAAGTTAACACATTGTTTATCTTAACATTAACAACCATAATTACCAGTTTGCTTCTTACTGTAGGGATATCAAAATATATATATATATATACACACACACACACTAGAGTGTTGCTCAAAATCAACATAGATCTATCTTAACTTTGATTTTACTAAGAGCCAAGAAGAATCAAATAACGTGTAAACATTTCCTTAAATTTTACAACAAGGGTTTACATCTTGAGAAATTTGATCCTCCTAGTACTTAATAAATATAGAAGTAAGACAAATCTATACTTAATTATGAAAAAATAAACTCTAATATAAATAAAAATTTATAAAAAAAAATTAACAAAATATTAAATATGATATCATTGAAACATAATATAAATGTATTTAAGTTAATTAATTAATTTTATAACTTTAATAATCATTAATAAAAACTAAAATATTTATATAAATAATTATAAAATTATATTAAAATAAAATAAATATTATCATTTTTCTCCTTAACTAACTATTTAATAATTTATCCAAACCACTTTAAACTCTTACCTCACCAATTAATAGTTTATTTAGCTAATAAAACTAAAAGCTTCCTCATCATCCAATTCATTAATACTTAATTTTTGAAAAAACAAATCCTTAATCCTTGTTGAACACATCACATCATCTGGAAAAACTGAAATTATCAAAATAGTAAAAAGTAAATAAAAAGAAAATAACAATAATGTGACATCTTTCTAATTCATTAAATATTTATTTAAGCCATTTTTCACTCTCTACTCACCCATAAATGCTGCTTCTCTTCTCCAGAAAACTAAAACCTTACCAATATCAAACTCATTACCTTTTTTCACTCTTAATTCACACATAAACGCTTCTCTTCTTGGGAAAACTAAAATCTTCCAATTCATTAATACTTAATTTTTGAAAAAACAAATCCTTAATCCTTGTTGAATACATCACATCATCTAGAAAAACTGAAATTTTCAAGACAGTAAAAAGTAAATAAAAGGAAAATAACAATAATGTGACATTTTCTAATTCATTAAATATTTATTTAAGCCATTTTTCACTCTCAACTTACCCATAAATGCTGCTTCTCTTCTCGAGAAAACTAAAACCTTACCAATATCAAACACATTACCTTTTTTCACTCTTAATTCACACGTAAACGCTTCTCTTCTTGGGAAAACTAAAATCTTCCTCATTATTCAACTTATTAAGTACTTCCGAAATGGGGGTGGGAACGATGCATACAAAGCACTTTATGTGACATGTTATATGTCTGTTTTAAACCGCAACGTGTTATGAAAACGGCATAAGAATGGGTGTCACCAAGCAACGTCCTGTTACCATAAATGCGAGTTTGTGGACTATAGTGGAGGCTCCTGTTTTCTTTAGTTGTGTTTTCATCAGTTTTTAGTAGCAATGGGCGACTTTTATTGTGCGTGTTGGGATTACTCTGAACATCTCGGAGAAGTTCGCATTAATGGAGGTCTTTATCACAACAGGAATGTTTTTCTTAATAAGTGTGCCATGCATAACACTAGTTTGTAAATAGTTTTCTTACCTCACGTCATTCTTAACTATACTTCTTCTATAAATGCATGGGGTTTTCCATTGAACGGTGATGGTACGACGAGATCGAAAGTGGTACGTGGAGAAATCCTTACCTGGCCGCTCCTTTTCCTTTGTCATGCTCTACATCAGATGTCGGAGTTGCATGTTTTCATCTTTTAGCAAGTTGGGATGCTCTCTTCTCTTTGAGCACAGTGGAATTGTGTTTTTTATAATCTTAAGTCTTGGATTTTTGAAGGGGTAAATGCTCTTCATCTTATTTGTACACCACATTGCAACAGTTCAATGTTTCAACTAGTTGTGGTCTTTTTTTTGACACCTCAAAGGGAGTGACTTTCTACTCATCTTTTTTAATTGTTTTGTTCTGGTTTGTGTAGTATGATAACTGGGAAGTTTCTCCATATGATTTTTGGGAATTTCCATCTATCTTTGGGTAATAAAGCAATTGGTGATTTTAATATGTAATGTTTTAGATTTTGGTCCCTTCTGGTCTCGTAATGTGTTTTATGGTCCACATTGGTTTCTAATTTTTGGTTCTGGTCCACAAAAGCACTAGTTAGTAGTCTGTCTTTCCACCCCCTCCATATTTACTATTTATGGACTTCAGTTATGGTGCATTGATGATAATACGTCACTATTTTTCTCTCGGTCTAAAAACCTCGCGGTCATTGTTGATTTAAAATTGATTGTTGTTCTCTCATCGAAGCAATTGGTCATGTTCAAATCCCTCATTTGGAACCACCTTTCCAACTTGTGAAAATAGACCACGTGGTATGTTGGTTTAGGCTGACAAACCAACTTTTGGGGTATTGTCCTGTTCATCATTATAGTGGTCAAGTTCGTGTGGTTTCTTTGCTCCCTTTTGTGACAATGCCGACGAGGCGGCACAAGTAGTTCAGTTTCTCATCGACAATTATTTGAATGGAATTCAGTAGCATCGTATTTCGACTCGGTCCCTCCCGAGGTATGAAAGGAAATCTGACATCTTGAGTTGAGAGAGTTTGGTGATGAGTTTTACTTATTAGATTCCAAAGTGGGGGTCACAGATCTCAAAAGAATTCCTAATCTAGGGGAATTTAGGGAGAAGTGATTGCATTTCTTACACTCGCTTGCAATCCACCAACAGATAAATACACACTCTTTAACTTGGTCTTACACGATAAGTAGGTGGATAGCTACAAAAATTTTGCAGGTCAAGAAGATATGAAGAGAATGCTCTTGAATGTTCGTTTTTGCCTTGATGATATAGTTTCATGTGTGGGAAGGGTGGAGAAATATGCCATTTTAGACTCGGAATCTGAGGAACTCATGGGGCCTCATGTTTTCATCAATACACAAATGACTACTACTTCTCATTCATTTGCTACATCTCCTCTTTCGCCAATGATCATATCACACAAAAGTGGATCTCTAGTGCCTCATTTTGTCAGTTAATTAATATGTCTTTCTAGAAAATGTTGTTACAATTTTGTTGAAGGTCTACACTGGTATATCTCTCTTCTTACTCAATGCAGTAGTGATCTTGTAATTTTCTTATATAGTGTCCTTGCTCTAATATGTTGGCATGGTATCTTCATGGCACTAGAGTTACCTTAGTCCTTCATTATCATCTATTAGTTACAGGGTTTTTAACACTACTCATAAAGTACGGATGTAGCTAATGTCGGGTTTTTAACACTACTCATAAAGTACGGATGTAGCTAATGTCACTATTGAGACTCTGGTTTTGATAACCAATCTCTCTGCTTTTCTTACTATCCATGTAAAAATATTTACATATTAATAAAAACCTTTTGTACTGACTTACCAAAAAAACTTATTAAATACTTAAAATTTCGCTAACAATATCTATCTAAACCATTTTTCACTCTCAAGTGACACACAAATGCTTCAATTTAGCTTTCACTTCTTGAGAAAACCACAATCTTCCCCATTATCCAAATCATTAAATAATTCATGGTTGAGAAAATATAAATGTATACACACAATCTAAATCAAGGCATCGTGGATGGGTGTTGGTTTTTTCGGTTTTGTTGATTTTAAAAATGGTTATAATTAAACAGATTTTTTTAATAAAATTTGATAATAAAAATGTTTGAATCATATTTTTAATGATAGAAATGAAATTAGTATCATTACACTTAAAATCTTAAAACTTAATCTTTTGAATTTTAATTGCTTTACGAAAAAAAATAAAAATAAAAATTTAATAAAATCTGATAATAAAATTTCTTCAATCATATTTAATTAAGAAGTCAAACTTCCAGCTAACCCGGAAAGCAGACTCACCAATCAAATTGTTTGGAAAAACTAAATATCAGATATTCTGCAGCTACATGTCTCGGTCGACCTTTACCGTATCAAATTAATCAGGCAGTTTGAGAGTCATATCAGATTTGTAGGGCGACCCTATCTTAGTCTGGACTCAAGATATTTAGTGGACCTAGAGAGTTTTTATTTCGATTGGATATTTTTATTTTTTGATAGCGAAATGCTTCATTGTCCATAGTTATTACTACCAGAAACTGCCATCTCTGGCTTTCCACATCCTGGAATTCAATGCAGTGTAGTGAATAATTTAATACCACGGCAACTCCAACTGGCCGTTTCAATACAAGTATGGTAGTGGTCAGCCGCGGCCTACGAATGACCAGTGCCATGCCTACAAATTTATTTAAAATGTAGCTGATGGCGAAGTTTATTTCCTAATATAGTCCGACGCACTTCGGATTCCCAATAGTGATTTTTATAAATAAGCGAATACAGTCCAACTAACTCTGATAATGACTGGTGTATTCAAATACCTAAATGTCTTCATCGAACTAATATTCAAACCCAACGTGCACATGCATATCTGAACAATATAATTTGAGTCGTAGGTGGGCATGAATCCCCTTTCTAGTTCCCCATTCAACGTCGATTTCACGCAACTCCGTAGATGACCTCATCACTGTGAAAAGGCTAAGACCAGACCCTGTGATATTCTGCACAAGTTTTGTTCATGTTTATGGTTTTTTTTGTTTAGGGTGTGCATGTTTAGGGTTTGTTTTGTTTAGCTTTACGGTTGTAAAGCTCCCCGATTTAGATGTTTTTGAGTTTTTGATGGTACTGAATTTAAAAAAAAATTATTTAAACATGGCAATAATCAAATCAAATAAATTGAAAAAAATTTACCAAAAAAATCACCATCCTCACTAAATTATAATCTCTAACTAAATTATAATCTCTATTTGAACACTGCAACTATCAGATTTCTTAAAAAAAAAAGGTCACCCACCAAAAAGTCACAATCTACGTGAAATTCTGGCCTGACTAAATTATAATCTCTATTTGAACACTGCAACTATCAGATTTCTTAAAAAAAAAAAAAAATGTCACCCACCAAAAAGTCACAATCTACGTGAAATTCTGGCCTGAATAGACAACGCCTTTATATGAATTTCTATATGTATTTATTTTTATTTTTTTCCGTCAATCAATGGTTTCAATTAGGGCAAAGTCTCGCATTCGTGTATTTATACTTGTCTATTACCTCTATCTACACAATCTACATGAAATTCTGGCCTGAATAGACAACGCCGAAATGTATTTATTTTAATTTTTATTTTTTCCGTGAATCGATGGTTTCAATTAGGGCAAAGGCTCGCATTCGTGTATTTATACTTGTCTATTGCCTCTATCTATAGTTCTATTTAGCTTAACTCTCCATAGTTGCCAATTAGCAGCCTCTGCAATAAATCTCAATGGATAACGGATGGATGTTATGGTATTCTGTGACAGGGCTCACCTCCGTCTTTATATTCTCTGTCTTTGATGTGTGGAGGAGGAAGACTTTGCGGTGAATGCAGGAGGTCCCAATTTGGCGTAATACTTTCCCTTTCTTCAGTGGATGGATCCTCAGGGTGTGAGACGTAACGCAGCATTCTATTTGGGGAGGGAATTTCGTATTGTTGACAAATTCATAGAGAACCGCCTCGCCACAAAAGGCAAAACGACAGACGCGAGTGACGGTCCTGAGGATCTGTTGGACGCTCTGCTGGAAATGAGAGGCGATGATTTTACTCTCACCGACATCAGAGTCTACTTAACTGTAATCATTTCCATTCTCCGTTGTTGGTATCATACAATAAGGCTATTGACGTATTTAATGATACATGGTATCTTATTCTAAAGTGTCGGAGTTTACTAGTGAATTCATACTGCCAAAGTAATCTCTTATGGCCAATTGCTTGATGCAGGACATGTTTGCGGCGGGAAGCGAGACTACTGCGAAGACCATGGAGTGGGTGATGGCAGAACTCATACGCAATCCGGAGAAAATGAAACGAGCCCAGGTCGAGTTGGACGAGGTAGTTGGTCGCAATAGAAGGGTGGAAGAAAGTGATAGTGACCGTCTCCCTTGTCTTTGTGCAGTGATGAAGGAAGTTTTGAGGTTGCACCCGGTAGTTCCTCTGCTCGTTCCACACAGAGCAGATAGTGATTGTGAGATTGAGGGATTCTTGATACCCAAACACACCCAGGTAATCGTCAACGTGTGGGCAATCGGAAGGGACCCTGCCATCTGGAATGAACCATCGAAATTCGTCCCTGAGAGATTTCTGGATGATAAGATGAATAGCGTGGATTACTGAGGACAACACTTCGAGCTGATACCATTCGGAGCAGGAAGGCGAATATGCGTGGGGCTTCCGTTGGCGAGTCTGATGATTCATGTGGTATTGGCTTCTCTCATCCATTCATTCGAGTGGGCACCTGCGAAGGGCATGAGTGCAGAAGAAGTGGACTTGACAGAGAAGTTTGGAATTACTATGGCGAAGGCGGTGCCACTAGAAATTATTCCCGTGGCAGGCTATTTGTGTCGCCTAATATCCGAAGTTTATTAGTAGGTTATCTCAAGTCTATTCGTAGTTTATTTTGGCCCAGGCTACATCTATTAGAGAAAAGAAAATCTGAAAGAACACCTGAGACATTGTCTTAATGTTAGTATTTTAAAAAACAAATAGAACCGTGAATATCAATGCCTTTAAAGTCGTCTCCATGTGGAATGGCTGGTGTTGACTATGTCCTTGTTTAATTAATGTTCAACAAGGACACACATAACGTTTAACCTATTTTAAATATTGTTGCCTTTTTACATGATTGCTATTGGTTTTAAAGTTATATTTAATTTTTATATTAAATTTATAAATAAAATATTGTTATTTAGAAGAATGTGATTTCTGTCATTCCGGTTTTGGGATGGTGGATGGCTTGGTAAATAGGTATGTGGTAAATATTTTGTTTTAAGAATTTAGAAATCATTCGAATCGGTGTGGACTTATCAAGTTTGTACATTAAAGAAAATATGATAATCTAAGCTTTTTTATGTTTTTTTTTTCTAAAGATTTGCGGTTATGTTTTCTTCTCTCAAGATTTGAGAAATCATTTAAGTGATTATGGAACTATCATGTTTGTACATGTAAGAAAATACGATTATCAAGTAGAACGGTTTTCACCCTTATTCTTAGAAGACAATATTGGTCTATAGGAATGAATTATTTATACTCAAACTCTTTCCCGTTATGCAATCATTTTGAATAAGTATTCTAATTGTAAAACTAGGGTATGGAATAAGGCTATAACTAGGGTATGGAATAAGGCTATAAGTATTCTAATTGCAAAACTAGGGTATGGAGTTGCTTTTGCTTTTAATGGGAAGGTGAGGGTAAATGATTGTGGCTGATTCTTTTGGAAATGGATAAGTAAAAAGTGTGTATAGTAATGAGAAACAATGTTTTGACATGAGGATAATAGAAAGAAAGGAAGGGAAAAAAAGGTTTAGATAAACAGGATTAAATAAATGTTTCACAAAGAATTAATGAATTTTTTTATTTTTTTTCATTTTGCAAGTGTATCAAGAAGTTCTTTAAACTTTGAAATAGGCACCATCAAAATATGGTTATATCGATTATTGGGCTAACCTCTTATGTTTTTCATAATTATGGATTTATAAAAATAGGCGCTATTTAAAAGTAAAAAAGGCAACCCAAGTTGGTCACACATGATTTCCTTGACTTTTACTAAAAGAAAGAAGCATAATGTGGTCCCTATAACTAAGTCTCTACATGGTCTTATTTTTAAACATAATTTACTTTGGATTTTTTTATAGAGTATTTTAAGCTAAGAAAGAAGGGCAATGTGGTCCGTATAGTGAAGCCTCTACATGGTCTCAATTTTAAACACAACTTATCTTGGATTTTTTTATAGAACATTTTGAGTTAAAATAAAGAAGGATAATGTGGTCCCTATAGGTAAGTCTCACCATGGTCTCAATTTTAAACATAATTTACCTTGGAGATTTTCAATAGAGCAAGTCAATGGTTCCAAGTCTTTGTGGAGTTCGCATTATGTTTCATTTAAATACACATTATTATTTGATAAAGATAATAGAAAGGCGAGGAACCTACACATTATTATTATTTGATAAAGCTAACAGAAAGGTGAGGAACATGCAGATTATTTTTATTTGATAAAGCTAGCAGAAATTTGAGGAAACAATACCCGAGATGAATTAGTAGCTTTTTGAAATTCCTTTTATTTTGAGAAAAATAAAAGATATTGGTCTTTAGAGGTGTTGAGGATTCTAAAGTTATAATAGAATGAGTCATTGGATCACTACAATTAAAATATTAGTCTTATTATCTTTCCAAATTCAAACATGAGTGTTGTAGAAATGAATTAGTAGTTCTTTGAAATTCCTTTTATTTTGAGAAAAATAAAAAACATTGGTCTTTAAAGGTGTAGAGGATTCTAAAGTTATAATAGATTGATTCATTGGATCACTATGGTTAAATTATTAGTCTTATTATCTTGACAGCTATAAATATGAGGGTTGTAAGTGTCTATGTTCATTGAGCATATTTATCATGAATATAATTATTAGATCGATGTTCTTTCAAAAAAAATTTTATACTAAATGAAGGTTAGAAGATTGAGATGATCAAGTGTTTTTGAGATTCAATTAATTTTATTTAAAATTTTAAATCAAAAATTAATTATTACTCTATTAATTTGTATTTTAAAAAGTATCTTTATAAAATGTAAGTACTTTTCTAAATTTATATAACAATTTGCATGGTTTACTATTAAATTAAAAAAAAAAACAAATTTAAATAATATTTACTTGATCATAATCTTCTGGAACATTGCTCGGTTCACTCCCTGCTGAATGAGCTGAATCACTTGTGCATTCTTCTTCTTGTCTTTCTTCCATTGTTCTTTCTCTATATTATTGAGAGCTTGTTCTTCTGCTTCATCTTTAGGTTGTGAAAACCCAAATTGAACATAATCCTAGACATCATGCACCTGCAACGTGGTAGCCATCTTAATGGCCCACACATTGTTCTTTCTCTATATTATTGAGAGCTTGTTCTTCTGCTTCATCTTTAGGTTGTGAAAACCCAAATTGAACATAATCCTAGACATCATGCACCTGCAACGTGGTAGCCATCTTAATGGCCCACACATTATACTCTTTCCTGTAAATGGTGAGCACTGGGACTAGAAATTTGAGAAAGCCATCTTCCTCCAAAAATACTTTTTTGGAAAAACTCTAAATTTCTCCTTTATAAAACTCTTTTTCAAAAAAAATACCCTTTCAATAAAAACCCTTAATTTTTTATTTTATAAAAAAACTTTTTCAAAAAACTCTCTTAATTATGTTTTATATATAAAAATAATCATTAAAATATCTTTATATATAAAAACAAAACACCTTTACAAAATCACCAACGAATTAAAAACAAATTTACGTGGGTTCAAATCCTTAATAAAATCTTTTAATAAAAAACCCTTTGTTTTTTTAGTATGCACTCTTTTAATAAAAGACTTCAAAGACTTCCCACGTATATAAATCTTCGGAACGTTTGACTTCGAATTTTGAAACTATGTTATCTTCTGTGAGTTTACAATAGGCAGAAGCGCGTTAATCCTGTAACGTTTCAAAAATTCACGTAATTTGCAGTTTTCACCTGACCCTGAACGCGTATAGAACTGTAGGATGGGTTAACGCTCAAACCACGAAAAAATAGATTTTTCTTTTCACACGGATCACTGCAAATCTGTTCTCTCTAGCTCTGTGTAACCTCGCTCTGATACCAATTTATTGGAAAAGCAGAGGAGACAAAGAATGAATTCACACATAAAACTGTGTAAACTCTCTATACCAATTTGTTGGAAAGATAGAGGAGACAAAGTATGAATTCACGAGATGCCACTGTTCGGTTGATCATACACAACATGATGCTTACAATGAACCCCATGAAGGGTATTTATCCTTTTCCAACTAACTACTCGCCTTGACATGCAACCATACACTAAAGTCATCTATCACTTGACTCAATACTCAAACAATCAACCACCTTGAGTCAACACTCAAACAGTATCACTTAACTCGAATTGACTCCATACTCAAACAATCAACAACGTTGATTTAACACTCAAATACTTAACCACTCACTGAACTGACTCTCTAAAATACTTAACCACTCACTGAACTGACTCTCTAAACATGTTTAACCAACTCCACATGCAACCACTCAATCACTCAACTGACTCTCTATATTTAACCAACTCCACATACAAAAGTAATTATCTTATTTTAAGATCCAGTGGCCGGCGTGGCACGGGAATAATTTCTAGTGGCACCGCCTTTGCCATAGTAATTCCAAACTTCTCTGTCATGTCCACTTCTTCAGCACTCATGCCCTTCGCTGGTGCCCACTCGAATGAATGGATGAGAGAAGCCAATACCAGATGAATCATCCGACTCGCCAACGGAAGCCCCGCGCATATTCTCCTTCCTGCTCCGAATGGTATCAGCTCGAAGTGTTGTCCCCTGTAATCCACGCTATTCATCTTATCATCGAGAAATCTCTCAGGGACGAATTTAGATGGTTCATTCCAGATGGCAGGGTCCCTTCCGATTGCCCACATGTCGACGATTACCTGGGTGTGTTTGGGTATCAAGAATCCCTCATTCTCACAATCACTATCTGCTCTGTGCGGAAGGAGCAGAGGAACTACAGGGTGCAACCTCAAAACTTCTTTTACCACTGCACAAAGATAAGGGAGACGGTCACTATCACTTTCTTCTACCCTTTTATTGCGACCAACTACCTGGTCCAACTCGGCCTGGGCTCGTTTCATTTTCTCCGGATTGCATATGAGTTATGCCATCGCTCACTCCATGGTCTTCGCAGTAGTGTCGCTTCCCACCCCAAATATGTCCTGCATCAAGCAATTGGCCATAGATAAATTACTTTGGCAGTATGAATTCACTAGTAAACTACGATACTTTAGAATAAGATACCACCTATCATTAAATACGTCAATAGCCTTGTTGTATGATACCAACAACGGAGAATGGAAATGATTACAGTTAAGTAGACTCTGATGTCCTTGAGAGTAAAATCATCGCCTCTCATATCCCGCAGAGCATCCAACAGATCCTCGGGACCATCACTCGCGCCCGTCGTTTTGCCTTTTGTGGCGAGGCAGTTCTTTATGAATTTGTCAACAATGCCAAATTCCCTTCCCAAATAGAATGTTGTGTTACGTCTCACACCCTGAGGATCCAACCACTGAAGAAAGGGAAAGTAGTCCACCAAATTGGGAGCTCCTGCATTCACCCCCCATTGCCAAAGACTGTCTTTGAACTCTAAAGTAGTCCACCAAATTGGGAGCTCCTGCATTCACTCCCCATTGCCAAAGACTGTCTTTGAACTCTTGGGAAGCTGGAGAATTGGGATGGAACATGTCTTTACCATAGGCCATCTTGCCTAACATATTAAGAGCGAAGTGGGCCATCATATCTCCGATGTTTACACTCTTCCCCTCTGTACTTCCCAACAGAATCTGCTTGATTGTTCGGAATACTTCATCTCTTCTCAAATGTTGCAGGGCTTCCAACCTCTTGACGCTGAAGAGCTTTGTATTGGATATGCGTCTGAGCAAACGCCAGTGGGATCCATATTGGGCCCAAATTACTGAGGACTTGTTGTAAGAAAGGCACTGAATTGACTGTATGACCGTCCGGCCCGCAAAAACATGGTCATGGGTTTAGAGAACTTGCTTTGCCATGGCCGGAGAGGAGACTACCACTGTAGTTTTCATTTCGAGAGAGACACACATGAGAGGGCCGTACTTCTCAGCGAGGTGGAAGAGAGGTTCGTGGGGTTTGTTAACCAACTGGAACTGGTTTCCCACAATCGGCCACCCTGGGGTCCCGGAGGAAACCTGCGATGAGTCTTCCTCCTCCACACATCAAAGGCAAAGAATATAAAGACGGAGGTGACCCCTGTCACAGAATAACCATAACATCCATCCATTATCCATTGAGATTTATTGCAGAGGCGGCTAATTGGCAACTATGGAGAGTTAAGCTAAATAGGACTATAGATAGAGGTAATAGACAAGTATAAATACACGAATGCGAGCCTTTGCCCTAATCGAAACCATCGATTCACGGAAAAAATAAAAATAAATACATATAGAAATGCATATAAAGGCGTTGTCTATTCACGCCAGACTTTCACGTAGATTGTGACTTTCTGGCGGGTGATTTTTTTTAAGAAATCTGATCATTGCAGTGTTTAACTAGAGACTATAATTTAGAGGATGGTTATTTTTTGGCAATATTTTTGTAACTTGTTTGACTGTTACAATGTTTAAATAATTTTTTAATATAAATTTAATACCATCAAAAACTCAAACGCATCCAAAATTCTGAAGCTTTATAGCTGTGACTCTAATCTTGAACAAAAAACCTTAACCATGAACAAAACTTGTACAGAATATTACACGGTCTTGTCTTAATCTTTTCACAGTGATGAGGTCATTCACTGTTATAGACATATTTGGGCACTGCAACCCCAATCACATATGTCCATAAACCAAGGGGTTCTAAGTCCCTAAAAGTGTTGTTTCATATCCTAAAGGAGCAAGGTCAACTGATTACATCACCTCCCAGAAGTTCTCCCTGAAAAACTATTCAGAACTGGTCAAAACTGGACCATATAGACTGCTCAATGCTAAAGGTGCGATGCATTTCACTTGCCACATGCAAAAAGTGTGATGCATACTGAAAAGCCCTTCTGTAGGGTGCGATGAGTGAGAGCAGACAAATGGCAGAGGCAGTTGGCTAAGTGGAAACCCAGAGAATCTTCTAGAAACTGCCCATTTGACACTTGCCTCTCTGAATTCGCTGAGGGATGAGTAAGAGATCATGAATCTCCAAGTGGAACCAAGAACTATCAGAGATGACACTAATCAAAATCCCAGAAGCTGACTCACCCCCTTGCAAACATCTATATATGGATCCCTCGCCCTAGAGATCCAAAGGCTGGAATTTTGTATTTTGTAAGGAAGTGTTGTTTGTTTCTCTGTGCAACACTATATTGTTGGGTGATCTAAGCTTTTCATGAGGTTAAGAGGGCTCTCATGCTGGGAGGATGGCACTGGATCAGACCAATGGGTTGTAATCTTCTCTTCTACTACTTCTATCAATAAAGCTATTTGAGTTTTCCTCCATATTCTTGTATATCTCTGAATATTGTATTGATATATGCATTTGGATGGTTAATATACATTTGATCCTATATTGTTTATGGTTATAGATCTCTATGCTTAGATGGTATTATGCTGCTTTGACTCTACAGGTGTTCTTTGAAGCGGGACAAGTAAGGAAGGAGTGGCAAAGCTCTATCAAAGGAGGGAGGAAACAAGCAAGGAGCCAAGCGAAAGAGTGAGGTTGGTATTCTCTGTTTCTCTCTCATCTATCTCTCATAAAGGAAAAGAAAAATAACTTTAGTTTGTTTGTTTCTAAGATAGCTACCCGTCTTAGTGGGACTAGCAGCTCTGAATGGACACTAGTTTTCCCGATAACAAAATGGCGACTCCGTTGGGGAGCGAATAGCTTGTTTTCTTGTTTGCTTGTTTATATTTGTTTGCTTTATAAACTACAGACGGAGCCTGAAGTTAAGCCAGCGAGCCGTCAAACTGCATTTGCTATGCAAGTTCAAAGTAGATCATTGCTGCTTCAGTCCATATCTGGGTTTTGTTTGTAAACTGAACAACCAACTTGCAAACATTCTAAGTGCCCTGGTGGTAGCTCAAGTAACCTCATTAGATCAACCCCTATGCTTTGTATTTACTGACTATCATTAGCTCAACCTAAATCCCTGAACTAAGCTGCAAACTGTGACAAAAAACCGAGTTAAAGTCTCGTCCTTGGACCATTGCACTGTCTCCTTTTGACAGTCTAGATGCATCACAACTCCTATGTGCAGTAGGTGAGATGCATCCCTGTTTCCCTGTGTTACAGGTACAATGATCAGATAAGACTGTTTCTGCCTCCAGATTTTGGTTTTTTCTTCATTGTCTTCAGCTTTATTCAGGAGTTTTTTTGTCTGTAATCAGTATACCACTGTTGAAACTCCCTTCCTTTGCATTATTTAGCCTCCACTATACAAAGAATTGTGAATGTTTTCTGTGTATTTTTCGCCATTTACAGTTATCCTTTACAAAAAGTAGCTTAATCGAACTGTTGTCTTTTGATTTGGAAGTGTCGCAAGTGTTGTTTTCAGTCAAAGAAAAGAATCCTACTCTTTTGATGGTCGATTACATTATTACTCTTGTATTTGATTTGAATTAATAGTATTTCAAGTGTCAAAAGCAGTTTTCAAATTGAAGTTGAAAGTGTCATCTTAGCCTTCCTTTTGTTTTTTAAATTCGAAATCGCAAAGTGTCGTCTTAGCCTTCCTTTTGTTTTTTGAATTTGAAATTGCAAAGTAGTCTTCCTTTCGTTTTTTGAATTTGAAATCACAAAGTATCATCTTAGTCTTCTTTTCCTTTTTTGAATTTAAAATCGCAAAGTGTCGTCTTCATCTTCCTCTCGTCTTTTGAAGAGAAAATTTTCAGTACCATCGCTTTGAGAGAAAAGATAGTTCAGATTTGTACTTAGCATTCTTTTTGTCACTCACACATTAAGAAAGCAGAAAACAAATACATGCATGTGCATTTGCATTTACACTGCTTGTTGATTTTGATTTAAGACAGTGCATCTAGTGTGTGCTCTCTACTCTATGTTTAAAGAATTTCGCTTCTCTTTCCTTAGTAGCTAGGATTTTCATTGCAAAAAGAAGAGTAAACGATTGTTTATCATCTTAGATTGCATATTTAGGAATTGTATATCTACATCATGCGTTGAACCTTAAAGGAAAACTTCCTAAGAAAGATCGACTGTAAAATAAATTCAATGAACATAAAAACGCTTTGGAACCTAACGCACAACATTTAGAAGTCTAGGCTAGAGACGAATTACGGCATCGTAAAGCCTTGTAACTATCTCTTTCATCGTAGGTTGGGTGATTCCTCCTCTTTGAGACAATAAGTGCCAGTACGGACTTGTGCTCCCACGTACCGTCGAGTATATATTGGAAGACCGCAATAGGCTATATCCTTTATCCTTAGGAAGCTATGTCTGCCGCCCTATCAATCGCAATGCACTAAACACAACATTCGGGAAGATTGACTGCCGTACCTAAAAAGTATTCTGCAGTTTTGCGATTGTTTTGGTAATCCCTCTGTCTGGATTTCCAGAGTAGTCTCTTTCATTCTTTTTTCAGACTCCTTAAAAGAAAAGGTCCATCTGAGCACTTGTCACTTCAGGTTCATTAAAAATCGAAGGCAACTAGAGTCATCTTTAGCTTTTTCTCGACTCTTAAAAATTGAAAAAGCAAGTTGTGTCAAAGTGTCATAAAATTTATTTTAATCAGAATAACATCCCTGTTCCCTCGTTGATCTTAGGTTCAGAAAATGGAGTCCACCAACCAAGGATTTTCCCTTGGGGGAAATCCTAGTCCTTTCTTCTCTTGGGGAGCTGTTGGTGCACCTCATATGGCCACATTGTCCCTTCCAGGACCAATAATTGGCCTGCCAATATGGCTGTTCTCGACCTATGTCGTTCAAAGCACCGTGATTCCTGAGCAATCAAATCAGCAATTGGATGATACTAGAGTTACCCGCCAACCTTCTACTTTGTTTGTTTCTCCCTCTCCTTCCTCTTCGCTTGGTGAAGCTGGTAAAATTAAAAACCGAGTAACTAAGAAGAAGAAGAAAGAGAAGAAGAAGAAGAAGATGAAGCCAATGACGAAAGGGGGCAACCAAGCATCGTTTAGCAAAAATCCACACACTGCACCATCCAAACCTAAATCTCCATGTGTCATTTGCAAAGGGGACCATTATCATCGAGATTGTCCTTGTATCCCATGGATCTTAAGGGACTAGTCTCCCCGCTTACACAATCCGGTGTCCTCAACCTCTGGTAATCATGTTGAAAGTACATCGTCAACTAGTGAAAACGAAGTCATTGGACAAAAAAGAAGATCTAAAATTCCTTGTAGACTATGTGAAGGCGATTATGCCATCCACCGTTGCCCCTTCCTAGATGGAGCTAAGAGAGTCTTGGATAACTGTCTTGCTTCACCACTGCAGCTTCCTCCTGGATACAAGAAACTCTTGTCGAGTCCATCACTAGTTGAAAATCCAACTAACACACCTTTATGGTCAGTCGAAGCATCTTTCATTGAAGATAAACCATATGAGTCCACCCTGGACCAAAGTCAACAAGTCGAGACGGCAGTCGACCCAATCTTGTCTTTAGAGGATCTGCCTTCAGATGATACCGTCACCCAAGAGAATGAGAACGTCACCGTTCAAATTCTTTTCATAAACAAAGACTCCGATGAACATGGGGGCAATCTACATGTTCCTTTACCGCAGGAAGGAAGTTCATCAGAAATTTATCTGGCCGTTTATTCGGTCCCACCTCCAAGCAATCTAGTCGTTTCTTTCAATTGGAATCTACTAGGCAGACCCCATCTACCATCTAATGTACCATTCCGAATCATAGTATAAGCTTACAGAATGATCATGGTTGGTACTATCATAGATGAAGGGGCTTCTGTGAGTATCCTTTCCTCAACTGCTTGGAAAGCGCTTGGTTCGCCATTACTTCTGCCTGAGATGTGAAATCTGATAGGCTTCAACAAAGGAACCAGTTGACCATTAGGGATCCTTCCAGGTTTGCCTATAACTTTGAGAAGGAAAACTGTCTATCTGAACGTAATGCTAGTCCAAGGACCTTTAGATTACAATCTACTCCTTGGGCATGACTACATTTATAGCATGGGAGCTATTGTTTCCTCACTCTTTCGAGTGATGTGTTTTCCGCATGAAGGCAGAGTGGTCCAGCTCGTAGACCAGCTTTCATTCCTCAGTTCACACATAGCTAATAGTCAAGTGCCATCCCTAACTAGTCTTTTTGCGCAAGGAATGTCTCATCAATCTCCAGTCCATCCATCTGGTGAGGGCAAGTGATTTGGTGATTGTGATTGAAACCCAGGAGGCATGCACCCTAGTCTGCTTCGGCAGGAAAACCCCAGTTATAAGGTAGGTTTTTGCATAAGAATATGACTAGTCTGATACACCCGTCCATTTAGGAAAAATGGGATTAGACTGGAATAAGATTCCTCCGTGAGAAGGTATGCCTTTCCCAACAAAGCCATGGAAGTGTTTTGTCTGCAAATTGAATGGTAACCTGGAAACTCTACTTTGTTATACCTGGGGTCATGCAAACCTTTTGCATGTAAGTGAATAGCGATCAGCGTAACTCTAACCCCATATTTTTTACTAACTTCACTGCTTGAGTTAGGTGATTGGTCTAATCAACCATTCACTTTTGCTGGGACCAACGGAAACGGAAAAGTAAAGGAGATGTTTCCCACCTAGAAGCTATCCTACCTAACCTTAGTAGTTCTTTAACCCTTAGGATAGTAGTTGGCTGTTCCTAGCTTGCATACAAAAGGCTCCAGAGCAAAGTTTCGAATGGGGCAAGCTCCCTAAAAAATGAACCTATCGATGAGACATAGTTATTACACGACTAGCACAAGCAGTTTTACGCGAATTTCAAGCTTGTTAAAAAATAAACCTAGCAATGAGCATATGTTCCACCAGAGTTTAAGCTCATTAAAAAATGAACCCATCTCTGGTAAATAACCATTGCGATCGCATTATTATTAGCTTTTGAGCCTTGGTCGTGCTCTTACCATCACCTCCACTCTTTTTTAGCCGATCATACGCCTCCATTTGATTGTTTACCCCTTTTGAGGAACAACTGCGACGAGTGATCCTATTAGCCACCTTCTTTACACTGCCGTGATTGAAAAAGTTCCAAACCTTACGTGGAACTAGCTGCTATCTGAAAACATCACTCGTTCCTCAAAAAACGAGTCTCCTTTAAGCTCTTTTTATCTGACTTGTAAAATATGAAAAGATTGCCGAGCAATTGGCCTCTCTAGCTCGTTAAAGCGATCAAAAGTTCTATCCCTCCTCTAGATTTTAATATTTTTGAACCTGAGGGATCATTACACAAAAATATCGAGTGTTTTTCTTGTTCGGCTCGTTAAAACTATCAAAAAATTCATCCCTTTCGTATTATTTTACACTTTTTCGGACTTAAGGGATTACATTACAAAAAAGGAATATAGGAGTTTCCTTTCTGTCCTTTTTCAGACTCTCTAAAAATGAAAAGAACCGACTTATCTTGGTTGTTAAACTCGTTAAAACAATAGCGACAAACTTGTCCATGTAGACAAGAGCGAGTTTCACTGTCACTAGGCTTGTTAAAAGATAGCGACGGGTTTGCCCGAAGGGAAAATTATAGAACAAGTATATGTCATCCTCCTCAAACTTGACAAAAATAAAGAGGTATTGGTTAGAAATGATTGGGGAAAAATTGGGAAGAAAAATTGAAGAAACTTTATTGGTACCAGGTCGCTCTTGAACATGACACTTTCTCTCCATCACCATGATTGAGTCAGGTTGTGTTATTCCGTTCACCGGTCATATTACCATTGGTCCACCGTACCATCCATTTTTTGGGGTTAACGCTACCAATCCATTTCAGTGTCGTCGATATGTTCAAGATAAGTCGCTCAAAGAATTCACCGACCGAGCTTGTGTCTCATCCAATACAATACCTTTACACTTCATTCATTCATGACCGCCACCCTGAACCTTGTATCATCAGATCGTTTTCACCTCCACAAAATCATTTGCTCTGTTCTGTGTCGTAGATGTGGGATTCATTAATGCCCTCCTACGACGGGTCACTTCTTGTCGACATCAGCCCATTATCCAAGAAATTGACCTAGGAACAACCCTTTCAGTACTTTGAAGCTTGCATGCCTCAATGGCAAGTTTCTCACTTTCGGAGACAGGTTTACATTAATGGCCTTCGACCGAAAGCTTTTGCGTGGTGTTCGACATCAACTCATGTATTCACACCACGTGAATTCTACTGCAATACCTTGAGGGTCATTATCATTATCGGTGATTCCTCTCATGCCTGTTAACAGTATACATCATTGGCTGGTAATGAGGTGATGTCTTTCCATGTTCGACGCTAGAACATATTTTCACATGGATCGGCTTGTACTTCGAGTGAAGATTGAATGATTTTTGAAGACCCCAGATCTAGTTTCATCCATCCGGGCTACGATATATTCAGGAAAATAAAAACATCAAATGTACATCATTGTTGCATAGATAATCATCCAAGCCAAAGGATGATGGCTCTACCAGAATCATCAGTCTGCCACAAAGACGGTTGTCTGTCCTATGTACATGAGAACGAATTTGTAAAGCTGAGCATGGGAATGCCCGCCTCAGCTAGATCATGAAAATATTATGAAGATAATGTACTGTATTGTATCTTATTACAGGTCACCTTCTAGTTCGAAAAACCTCGGATCCTCATGGTAAAGCAGTTCACCTGACATCTGAAGATTTACGACCTCATGCTTTAGGGGGCAACTGTTATAGACATATTTGGGCACTGCAACCCCAATCACATATGTCAATAAACCAAGGGGTTCTAAGTCCCTAAAAGTGTTGCTTCATACCCTAAAGGAGCAAGGTCAGCTGATTACATCATCTCCCCAAAGTTCTCCCTGAAAAACTACTCAGAACTGGTCAAAACTGGACCATACAGACTGCTCAGTGCTAAATGTGCGATGCATCTCACTTGCCACATGAAAAAAGTGCGATGCATACTGAAAAGCCCTTCTATAGGGTGCAATGAGCGAGAGCAGACAAATGGCAGAGGCAGTTGGCTAGGTGGAAACCCAGAGAATATTCTAGAAACTGCCCATTTGACACTTGCCTTTCTGAATTCGCCTAGGGATGAGTAAGAGATCATGAATCTCCAAGTGGAACCAAGAACTATTAGAGAGGACACTAATCAAAATCCTAGAATTTGACTCACCCACCTACAAACATCTATATATGGATCCCTCATCCTAGAGATCCAAAGGTTGGAATTTTGTATTTTGTAAGGAAGTGATGTTGGCTTCTCTATGCAACACTGTATTGTTGGGTGATCTAAGCTTTTCATGAGGTGAAGAGGGCTTTTATGCTGGGAGGATGGCGCTGGGTCAAACCAATGGGTTGTAATATTCTCTTCTACTACTTCTATCAATAAATCTATTTGAGTTTTCCTCCATATTCTTGTATAAATCTGAATCTTGTATTGATATATGCATTTGTATGGTTAATATACATTTGATCTTATATTGTTTATGGTTATAGATCTTTATGCTTTGATGGTATTATGCTTCTTTGACTCTACAGGTGTTCTTTGAAGTGGGACAAGTAAGGAAGGAGTGGCGAAGCTCTGTCAAAGGAGGGAGGAAAGAAGCAAGGAGCCAAGTGAAAGACTGAGGATGGTATTCTCAGATTCTCTCTCATCTGTCTCTCATAAAGGAAAACACAAGTAACTTTAATTTGTTTGTTTCTAAGATAGATACCCGTCTTAGTCGGACTAGCAACTCTGAATGGACACTAGTTTTCCTGATAACATCTACGGAGTTGCGTGAAATCGACGTTGAACGGGGAACTAGAAAGGGGATTTATGCCCACCTACGACTCAAACTATATTGTTCAGGATATGCATGTGCACATTGGGTTTGGATATTAGTTCTATGAAGACATTTAGGTATTTGAATACAACAGTCATTCTCTGCATCAGAGTTAGTTGCACTGTATTCACTTATTTATAAAAATCACTATTGGGAATCGGAAGTGCACTGAACTATATTAGGAAAAAAACTTTGCCATCAGCTACATTTTAAATAAAATTTGTAGTCCTTGATTTAGATTCTGTGTATACATTTATATTTTCCCAACCATGAATTATTTAATGCTTTGGATAATGGGGAAGATTTTGGTTTTCTCAAGAAGTGAAGCATTAGTGGGTGATTTAAAGCATTTGTGTGTGAATTGAGAGAGAAAAATGGTTTAAATAAATATTGTTTTGCGAAATATTAAGTATTTAATAAGTTTTTTTGGTAAGCCTGTATAAAAAGGTTTTTATTAATATATAAATATTTTTATATGGATAGTAAGAGAAGCAGAGATATTGGTTATCAAAACTAGAGTCTTAATATTAACATCAGTTACATCCATACTCTATGAGTAGAGTTAAAAACCCTATAACTAATAAATGATAATGAAGGACTAGGGAAACTCCAGTGCCATGAAGAGACCATGACACGAGATCAGAGCAAGGACACTATATAACAAAATTACAAGATCATTCCAACAGAAGAGCGGTTCCTGTAAAGAAAGCTATATGTATGCCATTGGAGATATCAAAAGATCACTACCCATCATTTGTGACAGAATAAAGTACAACATAGTACAATATCAACCACATTGCAACCATCTATTGCATTCAATAAGAAGAGAGATATACTAGTTTAGACCTTCAACAAAACTGTAACAACATTTTCTAGAAAGACATATTAATTAAGTTGACAAAACCAGGCACTAGAAATCCACTTATGTCTTATATGATCGTTGGCGAAAGAGGAGATGCAGAAAATGGATGAGAAGTAGTAGTCATTTGTGTATTGATTAAAACATGAGGCCTAGTGAGTTCCTCAGATTCCGAGTCTAAAATGACATATTTCTCCACCCTTCGTAGACATTAAACCATATCATCAAGGAAAAAAGGAACTTTCCTGAGCATTCTCTTCATATCTTCTTGACTTGCAAATTTTTTGCAGCTATCCATGTGCTTATCATGTAGGACCAAGTTAAAGAGTGTGTCCATTTGTTGGTGGATTGCAAGAGAGTGTAAGAAATGCAATCTTCTCTGCCTAAATTTCCCTAGATTAGGAATCCTTTTGAGATATGCGACCCCCACTTTGGAATCTGATAAGTAAAGCTTATCACCAAACTCTCTCAACTCAAGATGTCAGATTTCCTTTTGTACCTTCGATGGACCTATAATGACCCACTTATAGTAAATTAAAATTATGAAATTAAATAAAATTAATTAAATTAAAAAAATTATAAAGTAAATAAATTAAAATTAAATCATTAAAATAAATAAATAAACATTATTTCAAATTAAGATATTCAAATAAAATAAAATTAGATTTTGTTTGTAAAAAAATCAACACGTATCATACTTTGGACACAGTGATGGAGGATGTCGGTAAATGAAAACTTATAAGAAGGAAGGGACAGTTGGAGGCAAGGGAGAAAAAGAGAGGAGGAAATTTTATACGCAGAGAGTTTGTTTATCATCAGGAATAGTTAGGCCTTGCTTGTTCTGAGGTTTCTAGGAACGGGGGAACAGTCTGCTTCAACTGAGAAGTTTACTGGGCTGAATAGCGAGGTTCTGCTCAATTTTGCTGGGTGGTTTCGATCTTTTGGTAACCGAAGCAGGAGTAGTTTGAGGCATCATAGACCATATGATTATAGGTAAGTACTCTCATTGGTTATGTTAGTTAAATTTATAAAATTCAGTAATTTTTATCACAGGATCATAATGTTTAATTTTAGAAGTCTTTACTGTCTTTGCAATGGCTGCAATATTCTGTTATTTCATATTCTGTTCATAGGGAATAGTTGTTTAAATTATTCATAGTTCTTACAGGACTGAGTCGAAATAAGATGCTACTGAATACCATTCAAATAATTGTCGATGAGAAATTGAACTAATTGCGCCCCCTCATCGACTTTCCATTCTTTGTCGAGGAGGCATTGTGACAAAAGGGAGCAAAGAAACCACATGAACTTGACCACTATAATGACGAACATGACAATACGGTCTATTTTCACAAGTTGGAAAGGTGCTTTCAAATGAGGTATTTAAAAATCACCAACTACTTCGATGAGAGAACAACAACCAATTTTAAACCAACAAAGACGATGATAGTAGAAACTGAGGTTTTTAGATCGAGAGAAAATCAGTGACATATTATCATCAACACATCACAACTAAAGTCCATAGATAGTAAATATGGAGCGAGTGGAAAGACACACTTCTTACCAATGCTTTTGTGGACCAGAACCAAACATTAGAAACCAATGTGGACCATAAAACACATTACGAGACCAGAAGGGACCAAAGTCTAAAAAATTACATATTAAAATCACCAATTGCTCTATTACCTAATGAGAGATGGAAATTCCCTAAAAACCATATTGAGAAAATTCTCGGATACTATACTACACAAACGAGAACAAGACAATTAAAGGAGATACCTAGAGAGTCAGTCCCTTGAAGTGCCAAAGCAGGAAGGACCACAACTAGTTCAAACACTAAACTTATTGCAATGTTGTGTAGAAATAAGACGAAGAACATTGACCCCCTTCAAAAGTCCAAGACTTAAGATTATAAAAAACACAATTCCACTGTCCTTAGAAAGAAGAGAACATCCCAACTTGCTAGAAGATGAGAACTTGCAACCCCGACATCTGATGTAGAGCATGACAAAGGAAAAGGAGCGGGTAGATAAAGATTTCTCCTCCCCACCACTTTCGATCTCCTCATACCATCACCGTTCAAAGAAAAACACTATAGAAGAAGTATAGTTAAGAATGATGTGAGGCAAGAAAACTATTTATAAACTATAGCAATGGGAGAGAAAAACTAGTGTTATGCTTGGCACACTTATTAAGAAAAACATTCCTCTTATTAAGAAAAATATTTTTAAAAATTTTACATATCTCTCTATATATATTATTTTTGTTATTAATATTTAAAATGTTATATGGAAACTTCATATTAAAAATGAATTAATTACAAATCTCCCTAGAAAACTATTAATAGAAGAATAATTCTATTCCTTTATATATAAAATCTATATTATCTCTCTCTCTCTCTCTCTCTCTCACACACACACACACACACACACACACACACATTTTTGTTTTATATAATATATGCATAGTTAACATTGAAATATTTTATTTATGATTCACATTCTACATATTAAAATGGTAATACATGTCCAATCGTATTTAAAAAAGAAAGAAAGCATATACATGTCATATGAATGAAAAATTAATGAATTATAGACAAAAAAAATCCTATTTAATAGAAAATGATCTCTCTCTCTCTCTCTCTCTCTCTCTATATATATATATATATATATATATATATATGTTACATGTCAAATGAGTAAAGAGTCAATGGATTTAAAAAAAAAAAAACTATTAATGAAATAAGAACTCTTCCTCTTATATATATATATATATATATATATAATTTGTTTACCTAGTAAAATATATATGTTTATTTTGTTTTGTATTGTATAGTATATACATATATAATATTATTTTTGTTATAAATACTTTTTAAATGTTACATGCTTATTTGTTTTCCCCACACACACACACACACACACACACACACACACACACATATATATATATATATATATATATATGTCAACTCTATATTAAAAAATAATGAATTACAAATCTTCCACATATATATATATATATATATATATATATATATATCTTTTGTTTTATATAGTATATACATAATCGAGATTGAAATATTTTATTTATGATTCACATCATTCATTAAAATGTTAATACATGTCTTAATCATATTTGGAAATAGAAAACATATATCCTCAAAATTCTTAATTTTATTATAAATATTTTTTTAAAGGTTATATATATAATTATTGTTATTAATATTTAAAATGTTATATCTAAATTCCATATTAAAAAATGAATGAATTACAAATATTGTTAAAGAACATATTAATGGAATAAAAATTCTCTCTTGATAGAATTTATTTATAGTATCTTCATGCCAAGTCTCATCATTTCCCAGTTCATAATTTGGGTGTCCTCAACACGCTAGCTACTTGTGCATTGAGAATCTCTGCTGAAAACCACCTTTATAATGAGAAAGCCCATCTCCTTAATGGTTTTGTTAATAATGAATATAGTAGGCACCAAGGCCTTAAAGATTTCCTAAAAGCAAGTAGAGGTCCCAAGGTTAAGAAGGACCCTATAGATCGTGTCTCAGGGGTGCATCTCCCTTTCATCCATGGGACCATTGACAAGATTGCAAGGATCCTAAGGAAGCACAATGTTCCATCAACCTTTAGACCCCTTAACACCATTTAGAGCTCCTTAAGGTCTATAAAAGACCCTATTGACCCCAAGGATATGAAAGGTGTTTATGTTATTCCTTGTTCTTGTGGGACCCCTTACATTGGTGAAATTGGGTGCTCTATCAATCAAAGGATTCATAAACATTCAACAGATATCAAACATATGAGAACCCGGTCTTCAATCGTGGAAAAACACGCAAAAAAGACCAAGCATCATATTTTCATTGAGGAGGCTTGGGTCATTGCTAGGATTGCTCCTTTTCATCACTAGAAGTTTAGGGAGGCCATTGAAATTGAAAGGAGGCCGAGTAATCTCAACAAAGATTATGGATGGAAAGTCAACAGTTATTGGATTCCTGCCCTTTCTTTTGAAGACCCCCTGTTTTTCTTTCTTTTTGGTTTTGATTTCATCTCCTCGTCTCTTGAATTATTTTGGTTTCCTCATTGTTTTCTTTTCTATTTTAATGGTCTTTTTTCCTTTTTCGTTATTCTTAATACTATATATATAATGATAATAATGTAATAATAATAATAATATTAAATCTTGTCGTAGCATTAATTTAAGTTTAAAATTTAATAGATAAAAAGAGAAGACATAGTAATTATAATAAATTTTGATAAAGACATAGTAAAGAAGGTATTTGGGTATTTATTAGCATATTTGTTTAGTTCATTATATAAAAAAGGGTTAAATAATATACATACTTATATAAAAATTATAGTATTTTTAGTATCCTAGTTTTTATTTATTCATAATTTATTTATTTTAATTATAAATACATTTATTTAAGTTTTATAAATAAATTAATTCATAAATATATAATAAAATGAACTATAATATTTATGTTTGGTCTATTAGTTCTTATTTAATAAAACTCGGTACTTATAATAAACATAGTGTAATACATATATAATTAGTTAGTTACCTTAATATATTAATAATTTTATATATCTTATTAATGATTTAACTAATCAACTAATTAATTTATCAATTAATAATTATTTACTCTAATTCTTTGTTCATTTAAATATAGCCCTTTCTGGTCCAGTCAAATGGAACCATTTCTGTTGGTTAAATATAGTTGTTTCTTTCTAGTTGTTAGAATGGTTAGTCTCTCTATTTAACTCAATTCCATGATCTGTTTCTTCATCTTGTCCTAATGAACCACACTTGCTTATGGATCACAAAAGACTTATTCAATAATTCAACAATTATTAATCTTTTTAAATGGTTTTTTTTGTTAGATGATCCAAAAATACAATTTTATCATAGGTTATAAAATTAGAATAAAATAATTATTAATTTAAGATATTAAATTAATAGTTATTATTCTATAATGTTTAATTATTTAATGGAGACTTTTAGAATTAGCATATTGTTGTAACTAGATATGACTCTCCAAATGTGTCGTATCTTAGGCTCTATTTTAGGAGATTAGTTAGCTAGTTGGTTTGAATAGCATTTATTGTAAATGGACACTTGTTATTTAATAAGTGATCCATAATTAGAGGTAGTTAGGACATGGAGCTTATATATAGCTCATTGCAAGAGTGTTTGTGTTGTTCGGGTGTAAACTCTTGCAAAATCAATTATGTAATTTTTTTTTTTCTAATTAATAAAATTACATGTCTGAGGACACTTCTGCCATTATTGTGGTATCAGAGCTCCAGTAATGCTGTAGTTGATTTGAGGAGGAGATTCCAGCTCTATCAGATTGTGGAAAACTCAACTCCATTGAATTGATCAGAAAATGACTGGTATGAAATTGTCCAGTTTTGTGTTCAACAAAAAAAAAATCTTATTGATTTTAGAATTTTAATCTGCAAATCAATTTGTGTATTATTATTAGATTTCTTTTACTGCATGTTCCATGATTATCTGTGTTAGCTGCGCCCTGCAAATGCTACGATATCCCCATCCTGTTCCGTGCTACAGGATTTGATTCAAATGACTGAGCTTAAAAAGAATGCCCCCTAAGAGATTCGAACTCTCGCTGAAAACAATCAGGCAACTCTCGAAACTTGTCGTATGAACACTTTGACTAGTGAATGAGTCAATGATCCTGTCCAAGGTTCTAACGAAGAATATCACTGGAGATCGGATCTATCTGTGGCAACCTCACAAAATTATGGGAAAAATTAGGGTCTCTGGGCTGGAAGAAACGGAGCTGTGGTTTGATCTCACGGGTCTAAGACCAAGATTCAGAACTCTGTAACTCGAACTCGTGGATCGGTGGCTTGACTCCCAAATTCTATGACTCGATCTTGTGAAGCTGTGGTGAAATCCGGAAGTTTTGTGGGTTGATTTCATTTCAAATCTGGTAACCGTAACCGTAACCTGCTGCTGAATTAGTTTCAAAGTGAACAAGCTTAAGCACGTGCTCAAATGATAGTGATACTTGCAGGTCAAAGCTGTCAAACATTATTCCTAAATGTTCATCAACAAGTTGTTGTGAGCCGTCTTTCGAGAACAGCACATCAAGCTTGTCGTAGGCCAAGATTGCACGAAGATGTCCCTCTTTCTTGTAAAAGCTGTGTGCCCAACCGTCTAACTCTCTGTTTCATTCTTCTTTGAAATAGCATAATCCATCATAATTTACTGATTCTGACAACGTGAGAGCCAGCCAGCACAGCAGCCAGCCAGCGTGAGAGCCCGCTAGCCAGCATCAGCTAGTCAAGATCTAGCCTGAAGGACAAGTAAAAAAATCCAACATTTGACAGTGTTTGTTTTTAAGTAAGCTTAAAGGTGAATCTGAAAAGTGAAAAGTCTTTGCTGGAGAAATAAGGAATATTTTTTTTTTAAATTTTGTAATTTGGAGAGATAAGATATATATTTTTTATGTAATGTTTTTTTTGGAGTAATAAGGATTTGTAATATTTGTGGAGGACTAAGGTCATTTGTAATTTTTGGAGTAATAAGGAGATATTTTTTTTGTAATTTGTTTTCGAGAGATAGTGTGGTATTGTAACTCAAAGTAATTTTACTTTGAGGGGGGGTAACATTTTTTTACCAGATTGTGCAAAAGCACCATTGTAAAAGTCAAATTTTGAAAGTTGCCTTGTAAAAATTTGAGAAATTGACTAGAGCCAAGTGCAAAGCTCAGTCAATTTTCTCCTGTTTTGACGACTATTCGAGGGTCAAGGCCAAGCCCCGATAGATCATGTTTTTTGCGTGGTGTGTTGTGTTGACTATCTTGTCATTTCTGTTCTGATTCTTGGTGCGACGCTTCAACGCTACAATGTCTAAGTTGATTAATTTGTTTTCTGATTCCGACAAACTTGAAGGCACCAAATCTTATAAAACATGGCATCGTCTCATCGAAAGCACACTCATTTACAATGAATTATGGCAGGGAATATGTGATGGAGATGTTAAGCCGAATAAACCCACAGATGCAGCTGCACTAGCAAAATGGGAAATCAAGAATGCTAAAGCCTTAGCTCTTATTAAATTGTCTGTGAATGATGAAATGTATCTCCATATAGAAAATGCTATAGATGCATGGTCTGCCTTGAAAACTTTTAAAGACCTCTTTGATACATAGCCTGAATCAAAGAAAGTTGATCTACAATTAAAATTGTTGCAACAAAAATTAACTGAAGGCGGTGATGTTCTTGAGTATATCTCAAGACTTAAAAATATTAAGCAAGAAATTATTAATGCTGGTTTTCCCGCAATTGATGATAGCTTTATGGTCACAATTGTAATCGCTGGACGTCCTTCTTCCTATACGCATTTTTTGGAGACTCTACAAGTAACTGGGAAATTAGAGAAACTAAAGTTTGATGAACTCTGTGAAATGTTAACTCAACATGATAAAACTTTTGGGAAGAAGAAGAAAGTTGGTGAAGATGTTTTTCTCACAGAGGCCAGCACTAGTAAGTCATCAGCAGATAGTTCTCGAGGAAGAGGCAGATGGAATCAGAATCAAGCAGCACATAATCGAGGTCGAAGCCAAAGCAGAGGAAACAATTTTAACAGAGGAGGAAGAAATAATTTTCAAGGTAGAGGAAACAACCAAGGAAGAGGCAATTTTCAAGGACAAGGATATAATAATCAAGGTAGAGGACAATCTCAAAATAGAAGTCAAAGCAGAGGCAGAGGACAATCTTCAGGAAGAGGAAGAGACTTAAGTCAAATTGTGTGTCAAAGATGTAACAAAGTTGGCAATTATGCTGAAGATTGTCGAACATCACTTAATAAAATTCCCAAGTTTCAGCAGCATTCAGCGCAATTTGCAAATGATCAAGATGAGGATAACTCGGAATATGTTTTTACTTCCTCACCAGCATCACAACTTTCATCCCATCTTAGAAGTGACTATGAAGATGCCTGGATCTTGGATTCCGGGGCAACTCAGCACATGACTTGTCGACGTGATTTTGTCTGGAATTTTCAAGAATGCCAACTTAATTCCATTTTTCTTGCTAATGATACAAAACATACTCCTTATGGAAAAGGAGTAGTAAAAGTTTTTCTCCCTGGCATTGGAGAAAAAATGATTTCCAATGTATGGTATGTACCGAGTTTTAAGAAAAATTTGCTCTCTTTAGTCACGATTCGACAAGCGGGACATCAGGTGATTATGGAAGATGGTTTAGTGAAGATTAATTCAGGGAAACAGAACTTGAAAATAGTCATGACAGGTTATGAAGATGGAAAACTGTTACAGATGAAAGGGATAGTTATTCCAAGGTATTCTGATTTTGCAGGGGCAGTGACTACAGGTATTTCACCTATAAGACTATGGCATGTAAGATATGGACATTTGAATTTTGAGAGTCTTTCTCAATTGCAAAAACAAGGAATGGTTAAAGGACTTCCCACTTTCAAAAGGGAAAATGCAAAATGTGAAGCTTGCATTTATGGCAAACAAAATCGAGAAAGTTTTCCAACAAGTTCATGGCGTGCAAACAGGCGGCTACAACTAGTTCATAGTGATGTTTGTGGTCCACTACAAACTTCATTTGGTGGTTGTAAATATTTCTTACTATTCATTGATGATTTCAGTAGAATGACTTGGGTTTACTTTTTGAAGAACAAGTCAGAAGCATTTAATAAGTTTAAAATTTTTCGCCAACTTGTTGAAAATGAAGTCAAAGAAAAGATAGGTACTCTCAGGACAAATAATGGGGGAGAATTCACTTCAAATGAATTCAAAACTTATTGCAGTGAAAATGGCATCAGACGACATCTTACTAATGTTTACACTCCACAGCAAAATGGAGTAGTAGAAAGAATGAATCGCACTTTGTTAGGCATGGCGAGATCCATGTTAACTTTCAAAAGGTTAAGTCCAACATATTGGGTAGAAGTAACCCATACAGTTGTCTACTTAAGAAACAGATCTCCAACTACTTCTTTAGACGAAATCACACCTTATGAAGCTTGGTTTGGTTTCAAACCTCGAGTTAAACATCTTAGAGTTTTTGGGTCAGTGTGTTATGCCTTAGTTCCGAAAGAAAAACGAACTAAGCTTCACTCAAGAAGTTTAAAATGCACATTGATTGGCTATTCTGATGAGAAGAAAGGGTATCGTCTTTTGACCAATGGAAAATTCATTGTGAGCAGGGATGTCATTTTTGATGAAACAGAGAGTAAGAGTGCTGAAGAAATTGAAAATCTTCTTCACAAGTTAGAAACTAAGGGAAGTAAAAGAAATGGAAAAATGCAAAGTCAACCAACTTCACCAAATTGGTATGAACTTGATTTTCCTTCCTCTGAAGATGAGTCATCCAGTCCATCTACATCAACAACATCATCTGGGTCTTCTAGAAGTTCATTCGCATCTCCAAGCAGAAGCAGTTCTTCTGACAGTGATTCTCCACATTCTTCACTTGAACGACAAACATCAGTTTATATTAATCCTCTTTACAATGATGGAGACTTTACAAAAGCACAAACAAGTGAGCACCAACTACCAAAATGGGCAGTTCAACTTTTGAAAGATGTAAAGCCTGATGAGCAGAATAAAACAGGCACTCGAAGGGCACATAGAAATGAAGGCAATTTTGCCTTGATAGCAAAGGATTTTACTGAACCTTCCACATACAAAGAAGCAGTAAAACATAAAGAATGGCAACAGGCTATGGTTGAAGAATATCAAGCAGTAATTGATAACAACACTTGGAAACTTGTTGATTGTCCAGCAAATGTTAAACCCATAGGATGCAAATGGGTTTACAGAATTAAGTATAATCAAAAGGGAGAACTTGAAAAGTATAAAGCTCGACTTGTCGCAAAAGGTTTTACGCAGCAGGAAGGCATTGATTATGAGGAAACTTTTGATCCTACAGCTAAATGGAACACCATCCGATTAACACTTGCATTGGCCGCTCAAAAAGGATGGAAAGTTCATCAAATGGATGTGAAAAGTGCTTTTCTCAATGGGGATTTACAGGAGGAAGTGTATATGACCCAACCACCAGGTTTTGAAGTTGAAGGACAAGAACATAAAGTCTGCAAATTGATTAAGGCTTTATATGGATTAAAACAAGCTCCCCGAGCTTGGTATGCAAAGATGGATGAATACCTTAAGAAAGTTGGTTTTCAACGAAGTGAATCTGATGATACTTTGTATGTGCGACAACAGGGAAAATATCTGGTAATTCTTGTTATGTATGTAGATGATTTGATCATTACTGGCAACCATGATGATCATATTGCACAGGTGAAAAAGGAGTTACATGCAGGTTTTAAGATGACAGATTTGGGATTACTTCACTACTATCTTGGAGTTGAAGTCTTCCAATGTCCACATCATATTTTCATTTCTCAGAGTAAGTATGCAACAGATGTTCTTCAGCGTTTTGGCATGCAGGATTGCAAGCCCGTTCTTACCCCCATGGAGCAAAACTTGAAACTTTCAAAATTTGAATGGGGGGAAAAGGTGGACAATACAACTTACATGCAGTTGATTGGCAGCTTGATTTATTTGACAAATACTCGTCCTGATCTATCTTATGCAGTCAGTATTCTTTCACGTTTTATGTAGGAACCACGAGACAGTCAGTGGAATGCAGCCAAAAGAGTTCTTCGATATATCCAAGGAACAAAAGATTTTGGTCTTCTTTACACAAAGACTAAAAATTTTGGTACTTGGTGGATATTCTGATGCTGACTTTGCTGGGAGTATTGATGATCGAGCATCAACATCAGGTTATTTAATGAACATGGGGTCAGCAGCAGTATCTTGGAGTTGTAAGAAACAAGATACAGTGGCCACTTCTTCAACAGAAGTAGAGTACATTTCAGCATGGGAAGCAACATGTGAAATTGTTTGGTTGCACCAAATTTTGCAAGACTTGGGCATTTCTCAAGAAGAAGCTACATCATTATTCATTGACAGCCAGTCAGCCATCAAACTTGCCAAGAACCCAGTTTTTCATTCAAAGACAAAGCATGTGGACACCAAGTATCATCATATCAGGTCTTTCATTGCCAAAGATGTCCTCAAGCCAGTTTATTGTCCTTCCGAAGATCAGATCTCCGACATTTTCACGAAACCGCTTGGCCGAATAAAATTTACTAAGTTCAGGGATGAACTTGGTATCTGTTGTAATGTATCTTTGGATCATAGGGGGGAATGTTAGATGATCCAAAAATACAATTTTATGATAGGTTATAAAATTAGAATAAAATAATTATTAATTTAAGATATTAAATTAATAATTATTATTCTAGAATGTTTAATTATTTAATGGATACTTTTAGAATTAGCATATTGTTGTAACTAGATATGACTCTCCAAATGTGTCGTATCTTAGGCTCTATTTTAGGAGATTAGTTAGCTAGTTGGTTTGAATAGCATTTATTGTAAATGGACACTTGTTATTTAATAAGTGATCCATAATTAGAGGTAGTTAGGACATGGAGCTTATATATAGCTCATTGCAAGAGTGTTTGTGTTGTTCGGGTGTAAACTCTTGCAAAATCAATTATGTAATTTTTTTTTTCTGATTAATAAAATTACGTGTCTGAGGACACTTCTGCCATTATTTTTCCCGAGCAAAAATCATAATTTCCATTAAGAAGATTAAAATTACATGTTGAAGATGCTAAAAAAACATATCAAAAGAATTAGCGCATCAATAATCACACTAGAAGTCCGGGCCTAAAAGTATATGATCTGGTCATAGCATAATACCAAAAACATCAAAAATGCTGATTTTTAGGACTTTTTAAACAACCAAATATATAGAGACAAAACTGATTCTTGTAGCTGCCATAATTGGTACATAAAAATAATAAAAATGGATCAAATATAACATCATAAAAGAAATATGCTGCAAAGTTACTCTCGAGCTCCATCATTCTGGATACCATCTATAAATGGTATGTGTTAATACTCATAACGTTCAATGAGCTCCATCATTCTGGATACCATCTATAAATGGTCTGTGGTAATACTCATAATGTTCAACCTACTCTATGATCTGTCATCTGCCCCAAGCTTGTTGCCTGTCTGCCTTGGAAAGCTCATCAGATATTGTGTTTCTCTCCCTATAATTATGTTGACATGTGATATGATGTGATTAAAATTATTTTTTATCATTAAAACTTCCTCAAGGATGGGCCTCAGTGTTTGCATGTGACATACATAATTTTCATTAAACCAATTAATAACCACATATATTTTATAAATGTTATATATTAGTTTGGAATAAATTATACATATGACTATGTTATTTAATATGAACATTAAAATATTTTATTTATATTTTTTTGTTATTAGTATATTTTTATTTTAACTATTACATGCAAACTAAACATAAAATGGATTGTATATCATGTAATATCAATTATATTGTTTTTACATGGCGTTTGTAAACTCCATATTAAATAGTGAAAGAATTACATATCTCTTTAATATTACAAAGTAAATTATATTTTTTTCTTTTTACTTTCAATTAATTTATATCTATATAAAGTGGATGTAAATTACGGTGAGAATTGAAGTATTTGTGAGTGACATTGAGTTCTTACTTTTTTTTTTTTCTAATTTGTTATTGTAAGTATTATTTTATTATTTTTTAAATGTAACATTACATGACCAGATCTCCCTCATACTAGGTTGTAAAACACCTCTCAATGGAATTAGTCTAGATCCATCTTAACTCCAAATTTATAAGTAGCTAGAGGGATCAAATCTGTAGAGGTGCAAACCTCATTTTGAGTAGAAAACTTGAATATTTATTAAGAGTTAAGTTGAATGTAGGCTAGTCTTAAAAAATGTGCATATTCTATACTTTCTAAATTTGAATATATAATTAATAAAAAAACAAATATTCTTACCTATTAAACCTAAATTTGAATATATAAATGGATAAAAAACAAATATTCTTACCTTTTAAACCTAAATTGGAATTTATAATTAATAAAAAGTAAATATTGTTACCCATTAAGCCTAAATATATATAACCAACCTAGATCCATCTTAATATTTTTACGGATTAAACCTAAATATATATAACCAACCTAGATCCATCTTAACTCTAGAGATCAAATCTCTGGAGATGCAAATATTTTTTTGAGTGAAAAAATTGAGGAATGTTTTAGACCTCCAGATATTTGACCCCTCTCAATGCTTCATCTCAATTTAACATGGGTCTAGGCTAATTTATATGTATATTTAGGTTTAATGGTTAAGAATATGTGTTTTTTATTACTTCTAAATTCATTTTCTTTTTTGTAATTTTTTTATTACGTAATGCGAGTCTTGAGATGATTGACATGCCTATCCTGTGGCTTGAGTAACCATGATTAAGGGAATCTAAGTAGTTAGAATCACTCAAGGATTGCAATCGGCGTTGGCCACACAAACCCTTAGCATGGATGGATTTTTTCCCACGCAGTTTCGAACCATTGACCTTTTCACCATGGAGTGACTTTAACAAAATTCCTTACAACATCTATGCCTTGTGAGCAATTATGAATTCAACTTTAGAAAGTATAGAATATGCACATTTTCTTAACATAATTAAATAGTTAAAATATGATCATGCTTGAATTTAATGTATAATTTAACTTTAATTGTGTTGAGAGGCGTGCCATCCTATGGAAGAAATGTTGTAATGTAATGTTATGTAAACATTTTAACTCGTTCAAATTGCATAATAATAATAATTTACATAAATATATGATGAAATTACTTATTTTTTATACATATTTTCAAATATTATATTAAATTAATTTATATTAAAATTAATATCACAATAGGATGGATATTACTCATTTCTTAATAAAATGTATTTGATTATTAGTGCATGCCTCACCAGGGACTATAACACTCACCTCGTTGTCAAATTCCGTTGAATTTCAATTATTTTTTTGAGCTTTTGTAACTTTAACCAAAGTTTTCTAGAAAATGTTGAATATTCCTATTTTTGCATAAATTCAAAAATAATTTTCTAATTTATAAAAATATTATTTCTAGTTTTCCATTGGATGAGTGAGCCTTGATGTGTCCGTTGAATTTCAATTATTTTTTTGAGCTTTTGTAACTTTAACCAAAGTTTTCTAGAAAATGTTGAATATTCCCATTTTTGCATAAATTCAAAAATAATTTTCTAATTTATAAAAATATTATTTCTAATTTTCCATTGGATGAGAGAGCCTTGATGTGACATAATTCCCCTTGTGGAGGGTGTTTTATTTTTGGTATTGGTTAGTTCCTAACAAATATTTTTAAAACAAAAAAAGGCTATTTTTGTGAGTTACCAATCCATTAGTGAGTGCTTTGATACTAACATTATTATGCCTCACACTGCTAGTGCTCTACCTAATGATGCCAGAACTGTTTGTGTTGTAGGTCACTTACGTAACTAAGGGTGTGTGTGTGTTGGGCGGGGAGGGTTGGGGGTGGTGAACAAATATACAAAGGAATTTTTCATTGTGTGGAGTATGAAAGTGCAAGTGATGGTAAATAATGGTGGCAAAGCATAATTAAAATTACAATAAAAAATCTAGATCCATTGTGAGAAATGCGGAGGTGCAGAGGAACCTTTCATTGTGTTTCCTCTGCACCTGCACATTGCCACATGAATTCATCAACCTTCGACAAATTTGGTAAATCATAATTTTTTTGAACAAGGAACATTGCATTTGGCACCCTTACGATGCTCTCTCATTGAATTGTTAAAGGAAAAAATATTGTGATATTCTTCCTACTTATTGTTTGAATTCGATAAGCCATCTCAAATATGAATGGAAATATATTGTTGTTCATGATGGGGAGAAGATCCCATTTCTTGTGTGGAGTTGCAGAGGTGCTTCTCTGCACTTTTTCGCACTCATCGTCACTGTAACTTGAATTGTATGAAAAAGTGTGATCACTTTGCACCATGATCTTTAATCGAGAGTGAATATCAGACATATTGACTTGGATTAGATGTTTATATAATTTTTTTTTAAATTGTGCTAAAAGGTGCAATGAGTTATAATGATGAGTTATGATCTAAGAATTCTAGGTGTGAATGAGCTTTGAGGACCATTTTTCTTTACTTTCACACACCACACTTGACTATTTTGTTGGGGAGAAAGATAAAATAATATATTCTTATTTTTGGTCTTTATTGTTGGGTCTCTCAGTTATGCAATTAAATTATACAAATAAGACCAAAATAGCTTTTATCAAGGAGGGTTTTAGAATGGTTGCATCCACAAGCATATCAGTGATGAACTCGCTGACAACAAGATGATGTAGGAAACTTTTACGTTGCACTATGGCTTAACAATTTGGCCCATCCATGTCAGTTCATTCATAATTATTTTGATAGCATGAAATGAGATTGGACTATGAATCCAATGTTTGATTTCGATAGCCAAATTTTTTGGTTACAACTTCACATAATAAACAAATAATTTATATGATTTTTCGATGTTGTAATTGAGAGAGATTGACTGTACATGATTTATGTTGGCACCACTATTTCAATTAATTTGCATTACCATTATTACAACTTGGGCTCATGTGTGTGTTTTTTAAAACTAAAGGTTGATGTCATGGTTTACTTGTTCAAAATCTATATAGCTATGTGAAGTTAATGACATCATAAACTTTACTAAATTATACTTTCTATGAGAATCCATGAGATACAAAAAACTTGGCCAAACGAGTGAAGGAGAACATTTCACATTTTCTGGAAAATCACAAATTATAATAATACTAGATGTATTATGAAAAAATGTTAATGATTCCAAGAGGTCTATAATGAGGATTCTGAAGGAGCACATTTGATATTTTCTGGAAAAGCACAAATTATAATAATACTATATGTATTGCAACAAAATGTTATTGATTCCAAGAGGAATATAATGAGGAGGGTGATTGGTTGATAGGCAAGTTAATTGTGGAGACAAGGTCCATATAAAGTGAATAATGACTACATTGCGTGGAGTGCATAGGACTCTTCCTCCACATAATGAAAACACCTTTCTCCACACCTTCACAGAAATAAGTCTCAAATACCATTGTCAGTGGTACACCTATGTACGAAGTGGATCGAGTTTATACAAGGTGACACCCAAAGAGGTATTGAGTCATATTTCCTTACCTTAAAATCACAGTGGATCTGCAGGTCCTCAAGGAAGTGTAGAGTGTAGAGGAAGTTTTCATTATGCGTCCTCCACACTACCCCTCTATACATGATGCTATGATGGTGGGAAAGGGTTTCGAACATTGGCAGGTTTACTGATGGCTCAAAAGAAAAAATATCAAAAACCATTTTTGCAATCCAATTGCAATACAATGCTTAATTCTCACTCAATATGCATGCACTGAAACTACAAGTGGTTACTATTCTAATATATCAACATAATACCTCATCACTGTCTATCTATAAAACACATACAATTATCTAGAGAAAAGAAAACATAGATACATCGAGAGTTTCTACTAAACTCCAACAGGTCAAGAGTCATATGAAGTACAATAGATCAAACAAAGATGCCAAAGAAGCCACCTGCTTAGTCCCATCACCTTCTATAGCCTAATAAAATCATAATAAGATATGCTTGCTCATATACTATATTTCACTTAGAAATATACTTCAGTTATCAGCTACAAGCTAACATGTTTGACATTGTATATGTTGTCGCACCTTTATATAAGTTAGGCATAAATTGATACATTCAAATCACAGTTTGTGTAACAATCCACCTTGAATTGTAGGAGGAATATGATTATTAACATGCATATAATAGATACATATGCATATATCACATGCATGGAACTAATATATATACTAATTGGCTATAACAAATGTCCAAGTATAGGATAATTTAATTAATTATTAAAAGTACTAATTAAATACCTAACTATCAAGAAGGAAACAAATATATTAAGTATAAAATTCAATAATGAAATTTAAGGGATATACTAAAGCTAAAATTTTAATTAATAAACTCGTCAATTAGTAAACCTGTTTAATAATCCATTGATTAATAAATGTAGATAATAATATCATTTCAATCAAAATTTGGGTTAATTAAACCAATTTAAAAGCATTAACTAATAAAATAATTTCAAAATGAAACTAATTTCAAAATGAAACTGGCAGATCGAATAAACTCAATCATATATATTCAATGGTTATAAATTATTTAAACATTGCAAAGGGCAATCATTTAATGGTTATATATAATTTAAAAACACCAAAGGGTGATCAATTAATGCTTAGAAGTATATTAAAATCGAAGGGTGGATGACTGCTAGAGTCATAAAGACCATACATCATGATGTCAAGTGATCTATTTCTAGATTCATAAACACCGTAAAATCAAACTTAGGTCTGGGTTGAATCAAAAGCCAAATTTTCAAAAATTCTTAAGGCCTCCACAGGTTAGCAATACAAACCAGAGTGCATGCACCCGATTTCTAAGGAAAAAACAGTGCAGAATTGCATTCTGTTGGCGAATGAAAACAACACAAATATCATAAACCCAAGAAAAAATAAAAAATCAAGAAATCAACCACACAGATCTGAAAGGCCATTAGTTCATAAAGATTCAAGTTAAGATAAAGATGAAGGATCGTAAAGCAAAGCTAAGGAAAAGGAAGAGAATAGAGACATTCCCTAGTATGGTTACCAATTTGTTACCCCAGACAAATCCCTCTTGCGGACAAGAGAGATCTCCCTAGATCTTTGATAGAAACTAGAAACAAGCAAGACAATTGAACTAACTCTTTCCCTAAGTTGGACTCGTTTGAATTATAAATATTAAAGCTAATGGATGAGCCTCTTACCTATTTCATGAAATGCTCGATGAAGATCCCTTGTTGTGACTTGATGTAGCTCCTCAATGCTTGACAAGACCTACAACCATAAACCATAAAAGGATCAAAAGCATATGCGATATAATAATCCAAACAAAACTTAACTTGATGATCAAGGAGATTAAGAATTCAATTTTCCTTAATCAACATTGTAAACTATTATAAACCATTCATCATTCTAATAAGACAAACTAATGGGAGAAAGTGTTCATTTGTATTAATCAAAGATAAAGAGGAGCCTTACAACCTTTGCCTTGATGTCATGAGGTTCCTCCCAAAGGCATTCAGTCTCCTCCTTAGATGACAATTTTTCCAATCTCAAACTAGCAGCATAAGTTTATATTCTCTGATTTCTGACCTCCTCTAACACTCTACCCTCTAGTAATTTTATAGGCCAAGAGGAAGAAGTTTCAGATCCAAAAAAGAAGGGTGAGATCCCCTAATTGAGGGATTAGGTTTCCATGGGGAAAGGGATCAAGATGCATCATCTTAGGGTTATAGTTCGAATAGTCATCACCTAGAAGCTTTCAGTTGGGAAATATTCAACCAACTACATTTCTATAATGTAATTTTATTTTTACTTTCTTGAATTCACCTACATGGGTTTATAGTGGCAAACAGAGTGTATCTCTATGTTGTTCTCATAGTTAATTCTAGCGAATGCAAGTGAAAATATAGGAAAATCAGCATAGGTGAAAGCACGAGGCCTTCACTCAATGAACATTTTACATATCACGTGCTTTCATGGCATATTAAACAATACCCTTAATTTGACTACATATTGGAAAATACCTCTAAAACAACATTATTTAACCCCCTACCATTATTAACCCAATACACCTTCCCAATTTAAAAACCCCTACTTTCACCAGATATTGTGATTATCCATTTTTTCATTAACATTTTTTATACCCCTTTATATCTTTTCATTAACTTTGAGCTCCAATTTTTATACCTACTAATATAAAAACCCTTTACTCCCTATATATCCCCCAATATAATATGCCATTTTTTCCTCAATATGTATTCCCCAATATGAACCCACGTGGTTTGGTATTGCTCTGCCAGTGAAGCCCCCATGGGTGAAACTTGATAAGGTGGGACAACTATTATTCCCAAATTTCTCATCTTCTTCAAGATATTTTTAGTTGTTTGACTTCTAAGCGAGTTCAATCAAACATGTTCACAGATGGTAAAAATACCCATAAACTAATCAAGTGTCATGGAGAAAAATTGACATGTAATAGGTACCCAAGCCACTTTGATGAGATGAAACTTTTTGTGGCTCTGCTTACCACCCTCCCATAAAAATTTCCTCATAATTTTAACTAGTTTGCAAAGAATCCTAGTTGGTAGTAGGAGAACTATGAATTTGTAAAATGAAATACTCATAATACCACTTTAATAAGAACTTGATTCACAACTAAGTTCAACCAAATCAGTCCCCATTGTTGTAGCTTGGACTTGAATTTCATAATAATTCCTAACCATGAGTGTGAAGGGTGGGATTTTAAATGGATCATAAACCCTAAACATATAAAATATTTCTAAGAGGTTGTAGGACAGAACCAAAGAATAAGAACCAAATGTTGATGAAGAAGGGGGATAATATTCCAAGAATAGATCTGTGATTTTCTATGATTAATAAGACCTCTAGAAATGAATAGATATTGATTTGGAACTCGCTTGAAGCACTTTGTAATAATTAATTAGGCTCCTCCCAACAAGAAGGTATCATATGCAAATTGGCAGTGATTTATACTCTTGATTCCTGAGACATATCTTATACATGGAAGCTTGACATTCCTTTGTTCATATTCAAGACACTTGCTTAATGAATATGCCATCAATATTTAGAGGAAGGGTGACAATGGGAACCCTTGATGGAGCCCTATTGAGGCTTTAAAAAATCTTGAGGAGTGGCCATTCACCAAGGGGGAGAACAAAGGAGAGGAGATACAAACCTACACCCATTTTATAAATTTCCAACTAAAGCCGAATTGAGATAGAAATTTTAATAAAAGGTCCCAAGTGACATGGTCAAATGAACTTTCCATATCAAGTTAGATGAACATAATTTATCCTTCCTACACTGCTCAAATGTATTTCTTCTTGGACTAAGATGATATTATCTATTATATACCTTTGGCCCACAAATTCCCCTTGATTCTTACAGATGATATTGGGAAGGAAATGTTTTATGCGCTATGATAAAATTTTGGAAATAATATTATATGAAACATTGCATAAAGAGATCAGTCTATATCTTGGGAATGAGGCCATATTGACTTCTTTGGGAATCAAGACAATAAAGGACGAATTAATCCCTCCTCCCATACAATCATGGTTGAAGATGTAATCCACTAGAATAATAAGATAAAAACTAATGACATCCCAATATGCCTAATAAAAGTGGGATAAAGACCCATATGGAACTAGAGCTTTGTTCGGGCTTTGAGAAAATGCCACTTTTTAGATATCCTCTTTTGTAATGCTTCACAGCAGGTCTAAATTGTCATCTTCAATCACCAATTTCAGATTTTATCTAGCATGTACTAAACGATCTCTGATTTAGGTATAGGTTGGGAAAAGTATAGAAAATTGAATTAATCAATAACTGCCCTTTGGATCCCCTTAGAGTCCTTGATCTACACTCCATCCATGCTAACAAATTTAATGTTATTCCTCCAAACCAATTCCTTAGCTTGGTTATGGAAGAACTTAGTGGTGTGATCACTAGTTAGCAGCCATAAGCTGCAAGACTTAAGGCTCCATTATTTCTCTTCTAATATTAGCACATGATGGATGGCCTCGAATTTTACGTGATTTTATTTCAGAAGCTCCTTTGCGATGGATCCTTGCTCTATTTTTCTTTTATATTATCCCAGATTTGATTTATGCATGTTTATTTTGGCCACCTTTCTTCATTATTTGTTTTTATCATGTGCTTAATGACTAACTTTAGATATTTTTTTCCCCAAAAGGTAATTAAAGAACCAATTTCCTACCTACTCCATGTTTCAATTACCAAATTCGAGAGATATTCCCTTTAGATCCATAGAGGAGAGAAGCGGAAGGGAAACAACCCATAGTCTATTGTTTGCAATACTTGAAGAGAAATTGGTTGATGATTTGAACTCACCCAGAGAAGAATATTAGAGGAGATCTGAAAGTATTGAGATAAAAAGGAACATGAAACTAAAAGTCTTCCTAGGTGGGCTACAATATTCCCTAGGCCAAGTCTACCATTATTCCATGTAAATTTGTTAACCTTGATAACTATTAGATCTATCTAAGTAATGAGATCCTCTAAAATTTCTTGAAACTAATATCGAACATGGGATCCTCCTTTCTTCCCCAAGGATGGTAGGTTTTGTTAAAATCCCATGCCATAATACAATCTTGATTTCAAATGGAGCCTCTGAGGTCTAGGAGAGACACTCAATAATTGAAATTTTCTGTCTATTGAATAGGCACGTATACATTTTTTCTGTGTAAGGGTCGACATTCAATTACTGATAAAAATAAGTAAAAATAATTATACATGGTTTTACGGGATGCCCTGCATGGAAACCAAACCAAAACCACCATTTTAAAGTCCTGATATTACATATACTAAGTTTGACTAAAATTTATGTCAACAAGATAGGCAAGAGTGAAAATGATTTGCAGAATGATACATAGAAACAAGAACTTTGTCCTGGAGCCACAAAACTAGTAGTAAATGTGCTTAACATGAAACTATACTATGTAAATGAACTAAAAGCCACATAAGGGATGGCCAATTACCCAAGCACGCACTTGAAAGAATGGTATCAAAGGACAAAAGATGGATGTGAGAATGGATATCCATCGTCCTACATTAGGAGCAGAGCCACTTCGGGATCAATACTGAGCCTGGAAGACTTGAGACTATAAATGAGCTGCGAAGAGTCACAAGCTATAAGACATGAGCCATAAGCTACAAGCCACAAGCCACAAACACGTATAACAAGGACTCCTCCTTGGCTCATTGAGCACACACAGTGGGAGCTCCTTCCTCGACATGCCTAAGCCTCTACTATTCACAATAGGTACTCCTTCCCCATCCAATGATCACACACAATAGGAACTCCTTCCCTGACACCCCGAAGCATCGAGATTCTACGCTACTTCGAGTGTGATGAATGAGATACCTTCTTAAAAACTCTATGACCTCCCAGAAGCAGTGACACAAAGCTTATGCTATTCACTAACACGACAAAACTAATAACCTGAAGGAATTTCTTCAAATTCCCCGCATGCCTTCCAATGTAATAACTCCACTAATTAGCCAATTTCCAATAGTCTGAAAGGTAAGCCTTAGTGTCGAATTGGAGCCTCTGTGCAACCAAGTAAATTCTACAGGTCATGAATTTCCACACGACTAATGGACTTCCAACCCCAACATCCATGCAGGCACAAAGAGAAAAATCCCAATTGTATGCATCGATCCTAGCTGCCAAAGAATTGCGAGGAGGATCAACATTGCAATTATCCTAGACCATGGTTTGAATGGAAACCTAAAGAATATTTTGATTCTCCATGAAACCATATGAATGAATACTATCTTTGCATGATGGAGCATTAGGCCAACACATTTCACCCTGAGGTCGAATGTCCTTATAATCATCACACACCATCATAAACCAAACACTGTGGTACTAGATTACATTAACGGTAAAGGCTCTAGGCATGAGTGAATTTAATGGAGCATACAACTAAGTTATGGTTGATTCATGACCCCCAAGGTGGAGAGACAAGTCGCCCAGAGCAATCCTGTCAATTGGAAGACTACATTCGCACCCACGGTGGGGGTGAATATGCACATATACATTAACAACAATAAATTCCTTGTTTTATGGGAGATGAAGGAAGTGAACCATCAACCAATGAGGCACTAAATGTGAGTCAATCAACTTGAAAATAGAGGTAGACCAAATTTAGAGCCCCCTAGAAGCCCCATGCGATCCAATCACTCTAAGCTCATAATTCTTCCAAAATTTTGAAAACTTTTGGAGGGTCTCTTGTTCCCCCATATTTGTCTCACGGATCAAGAGGATGGCCAACATTTCCTTTTTTATTATAAAGTTAAATTTAGACATCTATTTATTGGAGCCTAACCCCCTGTAATTCCAAAAGAGGAATTTCATTATTTATTGTGCAATTTGTTCCCTCTAGAATGGAGGCTAGGGATGTTTTTATTGACATTTATACTGACCATTTTGGATGGATGGATTATTTTTTGGGTACCCATTTCCCTTTTTTTTTATAAAGTTTTTTCATTCTGGAGCTATCAATTTGTCTTCCTCCCTACTTTTCTCTGCGAATGATTTATTTCCTTTTCCTTGTTCGCACTAGATTTTTCATCTACAAATCTTGTTGGTAACCCTAAACCCCAAGTTTTCAGGGCCTTGGGGGAGTGGAATTCTTCTTCTTATGAATTTATATCCTCCCCTTGATTCCCCACAGAGGCTTCCTCTAAGGGAGCATCCCTTCTGGCGCTACAAGAGAAGAGATCTTAGTGGGGCTTGGGGCCTTCCCCATCATCATTTTAGTAGTTAGTATTTCCCATTCTTCTAGAAAATTTTTTAAGATATCGAAGCTATTGTTTGGATCTAGGGATATATTGTTATTAATAGTAGAGGTTCCCTCTCTAGGCATTGACCCTTACTTTTTTGGAGACATGGGCCCTTTCCCTTTCGGCCTTGTAGCCGCTTGAGGAGGAGCTTGGTTGTTCATCCTTGCAAGGCCTCTTCTTCTATTCTATTGTTGCCATTATTATCCATCATTATTCTACTTTAGCTCATATTCTGCTTTCTTATTACAATCACATGTGAAATGGTTATATTCATGGAAAAACTTGCATTTTAAATGGAATTTAATTGTAATCAAATTCTTGTATATGAGATCAATTATCTAGGTTTATATTTAGTATTGTTGGTAAACACTTGTCTAGCTCCACCTCCACACAGATCTTGGTGCAAGTTTGCAACCCTTCTTGTGGCTTATCTCGGTCAATGTATTTTCTACGAATATTTCCTATACTTCTAAAAGTTTCCTCATTCCATCAATGTAGCAGAAACAAAAGAAGTTTAACCCATACTAAGACTTATGTTGGAACATCACATTCTGGATTAAAATCTAGACTCCAATGATCTAGATATAACCCTTGGCCCCCCATGAAGTAGGGGTTATTCCTAAAGATGAGATCCCAATTTGCTTTTCCTTCGGACATGAAGGTGTAAATCGATTGTCAATAAAATGACATTGAAACCTTATTTTTAATCTTGGGTATCTAATTCTCATCAATCCATGACTGTCGGGATCTCAAAGAGTGTCATAAGCCCATAAAATGACAAATAATCCTCCTATCTGCAAGCTCCGGGGTCATTGATTTAGATTGAGGTGTAAACCTCCACCTTTGGAATGTTGTTGATCTTCTTCACAAATTTTTAGGATTCAACCTTCTAGAAAAGTGGCCCTCTAACAACAAGGGCATTAAATTCCACTATGTCTGGAGGGGTTGCGGGGGTGAGATGGGGTCCTCTTGAACCTTGATTCATTTTCGACAAATAAAAGAAAACACCAAAGGATAACGGGTTGAGCAATGTGCACTAGGTTTTGTTTGATTTTTCCATAATTAATTTACATTTCAAAACTAAAACAATATTGTAATGTTATAAATGATTAAATTTATATATTAAAATATCATTTTATAGTTTATTTTTAATTCAACACTTAATAAATACAATTATAAGAATTTATGTTTTATAAATTTTATATATAATTAAAAGAAAAAAATATTTTTTATTTTTTATTAAAAAAATATTCAAGAGTTTATATAACTTAATAATTCTCTTATATCGATGTTTAGTTTTTAAAGGTTTAATGAATTTATGTCTCATAAATTTTATATATAATTAAAAAATTATTATTTTTTTTTTATAAATTTTATTAAAAAATTTCAATAGTTTATATAACTTAATAATTCTCTTTTAATATATTGATGTTTAGTTTTTAATGGTTAAGTTTAAATTTCTAAATAGAATTTTAAATTGTATTTTCAATATATAATTGGAAATTTAATAATATATTGACTTTTAATTATTATAAATTATTATTATAATTGTTTTTTACATTTATTTAAGCATAAATTGTTTTTTTACATTAAAAAAATCATCAAAAGAATTTTAAATATTATTTAATTTCTTTTAGTAAACCATACAAATTGTTATATGAATTTAGAAAAGTAAGTGCCTGCATTCTAAATATTATTTAAATTTGTTTTGTTTTTTTTTTTTTTTAATTTAATAGTAAACCATACAAATTGTTATATGAATTTAGAAAAATAAGTGGCTACATTTTATAATGATACTTTTTAAAATACAAATTAATATAGTAATAATTAATTTTTGAATTTAATAATATATTGAGTTTTAATTATTATAAATTATTATTATAATTGTTTTTTATTTTTATTTAAACATAAATTGTTTTTTTACATCTTCGGCAAAAGTAGCATGAGATACTTTTGCGACAAACTATACAGGTATGACCAAAGTCAATATTGTTAAGTTGTAGAATACTAGGAGAGGTTTTGAAAGTCTGCAGATGAAGGAGATAGAGGACATCGATTCTTTCATGAATCGGGTCATAACTATCGTAAATCAGTTAAAGATTTATGGTGAAGAGATTAAAGATCAAACAGTGGTTGAGAAGATCCTCAGATATTTTTCTACCAAATTTGATGTTGTGGTAACAACCATAGAAGAAGCCAAAAATTTCGCATCATTGACAGTTGATGAGTTGATGGGATCACTTCTATTGCATGAGGCAAGGATAGGCAGAAATAAGGATTCCACTTTGGAGATTGCTTTTCAAAAGTCAGGTTTCTATTTCAAGAGACAGAGGTCGATGTAGAATTAGAATGAGAGGCAGAGGACAGAGTGGAAGATATGGTGGTCAGGGAGATGGCCGAGAAGAGCATGGACATGAAAGTGGAAGAAACTACAGAAGCTTCAACAATAATCAAAGAGTTGACAAATCAAAGGTGAGATGTTATTATTGCAATAAATTTGGTCACTGTGCTCGTGATTGTAGGAAGAAAATAGCTAATCAAGGGAACCAAAGAGCTAATGTCACTACAGAGAGTACTAACTCCATGTTCCTAGCTTGCCATACCATGCATGAACCTTCTTCTAGTCTGTGGTTTTAGAAAGTGGTTGTGATAACCACATGATAGGCAACAAGGATTTGGTTGCAAATTTCGATCAATCTGTGAAAACAACGGTAAAGTTGGGGATTGACAAAACTGTGAAAATAGATGGCAAAGGAGTGATCAACATTTTGACCAAGCAGGGGAAGCCAAAGACAATCTAAGAGGCATATTATGTTCCTAGTCTCAAACATAATTTGTTAAGTGTTGGTCAATTTACACACAAAGGATACAAGGTTATCTTTAAAGGTCAAGAATGTGTTATATATGACAAGCCCCTAAGAAAGCAGCGTATAGCAAAGGTGCAGATGATGAGGAATAATCTCTTTCCTCTAATTATGAATTATAGTGGTCAGGTGAGTTCTTTTACAGTTGCATGTTCTGATGATTATTGGTTATGACACTTTTGATTTGGACACTTGCACTTTTCTGGTTTAAGATTGTTGCAGCAGAAACAGATGGTCAGAGGATTACCTCCCATTAAAGAACCTGCTAGTATTTGTGGGTGTTGCATCTTGGGAAAGCAACACTGTGAAAGTTTTCCAAATTGCATACAAATCAAAGCAACCTCTTGAGCCAGTGCATATAGACTTGTGTGGTCCTATGAGGACACGGTCAATTGGTGGAAGTTGTTACTTCCTTACTTTCATTGATGACTATAGCAAAAAGACTTGGGTTTACTTCTTGAAGAATAATTCTGAAACTTTTGCAAAGTTCAAGAAATTCAAAGCCTTACCAGAGAACCAAAGTGATTGACAGATCAAGGTATTGAGGTCAGATTGTGGTGGATAATATGACTCAAAGGCATTCCATGATTACAGTAAACAACATGGAATCAAAAAATAGTTTACAACTAGGTACACACTGCAGCAAAATGGTGTAGCAAAGAGAAAGAATAGGACAATTATGAACATGATAAGAAGCATGTTGAAAGGCCGAAACTTGACTAATGAGTATTGGGCAGAAGCAGTTGAATGTGCTAATTATGTGATCAACAGATCTCCTACAAGGACTGTATTGAACAGAGTATCAGAACAAGCATGGTCATGTATGTATTGCAATGTATCTCATCTCAGAGTATTTGGATGTGTAGCTTATGCACATGTGCCTAAGGAGCGAAGAGGCAAACTGGATGATAAAAGTGAAAAATTCATATTCACTGGTTATAGTGAGCAATGAAAAGATTACAAATTGTATAACCCTGTCACAAAGAAGACCATAATTAGCAGATATGTTGTGTTCAAAGAACAAGAGTCATGGAATGGAACTGTAGACAAAATAGTTGATGCACAAGTGCCACTGATGGAAGAAGATGATGTAGTAGAAAAAGAGCAGCAAGAATCACAGGTGAAGACACCAAATAGAGACACACCAACAAGGACTCGAAGATTTTCAGAGCAGCATTGATCTTCAAGCATATCAACAGATCAAGATTCTCCCAACAGTCAATTAGGTGATGAATCAAGCAATGGTAAGAGAAGGATGAGAAGCTTGAAAGATATTTATGATGATTTGGATGTTAGTTTAAATTTTGCATTGTTGTTATTCCAACCTTTTTCATTTGAAGAAGCAATTAGAGATGAAAATTGGGTGCAAGCCATGGATGAAGAAATTGAAACTATTGAAAAGAATGATACATGGTATTTGGTTGATTTGCGAAAGGAAAAAAATCTCATTGGTGTGAAGTGGGTGTACAAGACAAGTTGAATGAGAAAGGTGAAATTGACATATTTAAATCTATACTTGTAGCAAAAGGATTCTCGCAGCAACCGAGAATAGGTTTTGGAGAAACGTTTGCTTTGGTATCTAGATTTGATACTGTAAGAGAAATTCTAGCCACAATAGCTCAGAACAAGTGGAAAGTATACCAGATGGATGTGAAATCAGCCTTCTTGAATGGAATTCTAGAAGAATAAATTTATGTTCAGCAACCTCCAGAATATGAAGTTGAGAGTAATGAAGAGAAAGTTTACAGGTTGAAGAAATCACTCTATGGACTGAAGCAAGCACCTAGAGTTTGGTATAGTAGAATCGATAGCTACATGTTTAAGAATGGATTTTGCATAAGAAACATTGAACCTACCTTATACACAAAGGTAAATGAGCATGGACATATTTTAATTGTTTTCTTATATGTTGATGACATGATTTTTACAGGTGATTTTGAGATAAATGAATTTAAAGCAGCAATGATGAAAGAATTTGAGATGACAGATCTTGGTCTCGTGAAATATGTTCTTGGCGTAGAAGTTGAGAAATTTGAAAAAGGAATTTTTATTTGTCAAAATAAATATGCCAAATATTATTGAAAATATTCATGATGGAAAATTGCAAACTTGTCCCTACACTAGTTACAATAGGTACAAAGTTAAGCAAGGATGATGTAGGATCATATGTCAATCCAACTCTACTGAAAAGATTGGTTGGAAGCCTCATGTATCTCACAGCTACAAGACTGGATATCATGCAAAGAGTGAGTTTGATTTCCAGATTTATGGAGACTCCAAAAGGCACACATTGGAGTGCAAGAAAAAGAATTCTGAGATACATAGTAGGAACTAGAGATTGTGACATAATGTATGAAAGCAAAGAAAAAAAGGATTTGATTGGATACACAGATAGTTATTTTGCAGGCAGTTTGGATAATAGGAAAACCACTTCTGGTTTTGTGTTCCATATTGGTTCAGGTGTGATTTCATGGGCATCTAAGAAGCAACCCATTGTGACACTTTCGTTAGTAGAAGAATATGTAGCAGCAACATCAACAACATGTCAAGCAGTGTGGTTAAGAAGAGTATTTGATGAACTCAAGCAGAAACAACAAAGATCAATAGTAATATATTGTGACAACACCTCAACGATTGCACTATCAAAGAATAATGTGTTTCATCAGAAGAGCAAGCATATTGATACTAGATATCACTTTATTAGAGAACTTGTGAGAAATGGAGAAGTTCACTTGAAGCCTTGTAAATCTAGTGATCAATTTGCTGATATATTTACTAAGTCATTAGCACAATATGGGTTTGAGTTTCATAGAAGAAACTTGGGTGTTGTAAGCCTGGCTGAGACATAGACCAGTAGACATATTTGAGTTGTCATGAGTCATGTTTTAGTTTAGCAGTCTTAATTAATGGGGAGTGTTAAAATAAGATAATTACTCCTGCTTGTGGAGTTGGTTAAACATAGAGAGTCAATTAACTGATTGATTGAGCGGTTGAGTGTTTGAGTGTTAAGTCAAGTTGAGTTAAGTGATACATGACTTTTAGTGTGTGGTTGCATGTGGTTACATGTCAAGGCGAGTAGCTAGTTGGAAAAGGATAAATACCCTTCATCGGGTTCATTGTAAGCATCATGTTTTGTGTGATCAATAGAAGAGCAGCAACTCGTGTTTTATGTGTGAATTCATGTTTTGTCTCCTCTGCCTTCCCAACAGGGATGTCTATTAGAACTATTTGTATGGATTGTATTTGTGTCGGGTAATATCCAAAGTATGTTCGTAGGTCATATGAAGTCTATTCGTAGTTTATTTTTGCGTAGGCTAGATATATTAGAGAAAGGAAAATCTAAAAGAACACCTACCTATTGTGTGAATGTTAATATTTTAAAAAACAAATAGAACTGTCAATATCAATGCCTTTAAATTCATCTTCTTGTGGAATGGTTGTTGTTGACTATGTCCTAACGTTTAACATGTTTTAAATATTGTTGCCTTTTTACATGATTGCTAATGGTTTTAAAGTTATATTAAATATCTAAATAAATATTGTTATTTAGAAGAGTGTGATTTTTGTCATGCTGGTCTTGGAATGGTGGATGGCTTGGAAAATAGGTATTTGGTAAATATTTTGTTTTAAAAATTTAGAAATCATTCAAGTCGGTGTGCACTGTGGACTTATCAAGTTTGTACATTTAAGAAAATATGATAATCTAAGTTTTTTTTTCTCTCACAATTTACATGACAAGTCATTTAAGTGATTATGGACCTACCAAGTTTGTACATGTAAGAAAATATGATTATCAAGTAGAATGGTTTCCACCCTAATTCTTGGAAGACAATATTGGTCTATACGAAGGCCTCATGTAAGAACGAATTATTTATACTCAAATTGTTTTCTATTATGCAATCATTTTGAATGAAGAGGAAGATCAACTAGTTTAGTAATCGAATAAGGATATAAGTATTCTAATTGCAAAACTGGGGTATGGAGTTGTTTTTTCTTTTGATGAGGAAGGTGAGGGTAAATGATTGTGGTTGATTTTTTTGGAAATGGAAAAGTAAAAAAAGCATAATTTTTTTTGTGTGGATAGTAATGAGAAAAAATGTTTTGACATAGGATGAAAGAAAGAAAAGAAGGAAAAAAAAAATTGGATAAAGAGGATTAAACAAATGTTTCACAAAGAATTAATGAATTATTATTTTTTTTAATCTTTTTCATTTTGCAAGTGTGTCAAGAGGTTCTTTAAACTTTGAAATGGTTTCCAGAATTATGGGGCACCCTCAAAATATGAGGCAGTGGATACATGATAGGATGGTTATATCTTTTATTGGGCTAACCTCTTATGTTCTTCATAATTATGGCTTTATAAAAATTGGGTGCTATTTAAAAGTAAAAAATACAATCCAAGTTTGGTCACATATATGATTTCCTTGACTTTTACTAAAAGAAAGAAGGATAATGTGGTCCCTATAGCTAAGTCTCTACATGGTCCTAATTTTAAACATAATTTACTTTTGAATTTTTTTTATAGAGTATTTTGAGCTAAAGAAAGCAGGATAATGTGGTCCCTATAGCTAAGTCTCGACATGGTACCAATTTTAAACACAACTTATCTTGGATTTTTTTATAGAGCATTTTGAGCTAAAATAAAGAAGGATAATGTGATCCTTATAGGTAAGTCTCAGCATGGTCTCAACTTTAAACATAATTTACCTTGGAGTTTTCCAATAGAGAATGTCAATGGTTTCAGGTCTTTGTGGAGTTCATATTATGTTTCATTTAAATACACATCATTATTATTTGATAAAGCTAGCAGAAAGTTGAGAAACCTACACATCATTATTATTTGGTAAAGCTAGCATAAAGTTGAGGAACCAATACCCTAGATGAATTAGTAGCTCTTTGAAATTCCTTTTATTTTGAGAAAAATAAAAGACATTGGTCTTTAAAGGTGTTGAGGGTTCTAAAGTTATAATATATTGATTCATTGGATCACTACAGTTAAATTATTAGTCTTATTATCTTGACAACTTCAAATATGAGAGTTGTAGAAATGAATTAGTAACTCTTTGAAATTCCTTTTATTTTGAGAAAAATAAAAGGCATTGGTCTTTAAAAGTGTTGAGCATTCTAAAGTTATAATAGATTGATTCATTGGATGACTATAGTTAAAGTATTAGTCTTATTATCTTGACAGTTACAAATATGAGAATTGTAAGTGTCTATCTTCATTGAACATGTTTATCATGAATTTAATTATTAGATTGAAGATTGAGATGATCAAGTGTTTTTGAGATTCAATTAATTTTATTTAAAATGTTAAATCAAAAATTAATTATTACTCTTTAAAAAGTCTTTATAAAGTGTAAGTGCTTATTTTTCTAAATTTATATAACAATTTGTATGGTTTACTATTAAATTTAAAAAATATATAGAATTCTTTTGATAATTCTTTAAACAAACCAATTTATATTTAAATAAAAAATAAAAAATAGTAATAATAATAATTTATAATAATTAAAAGTCAATATATTATTAAATTTCCAATTATATATTGGAATATAATGTAAAATTTTATTTAGAAATTTAAATTAAACCATTAAAAACTAAACATCAATATATTAAAAGAGAATTATTAAGTTATATAAATCATTGACAAGTTTTTAATAAATTTTATAAAAAAAAAAAAATTAATAGTTTTTTAATTATATATAAAATTTGTAAAACATAAATTCATTAACCCATTACAACTAAACATCAATATATTGAAAGAGAATTATTAAGTTATATAAACTATTGAAAAAATTTATAAAAATTAAAGAAAAAAATTAATAGTTTTTTAATTATATATAAAATTTATAAAACATAAATTCGTATAATTGTATTTATTAACCGCTTAGTGAAAAACAAATTTTAAAATGATATTTTAATATTTATATTTAGTCATTTATAACATTATAATATAGTTTTAGTTTTGAAATGTAAATTAATTATGGAAAAATCAAACAAAACCTAGTGCGCATTTCTCATCCTGTTACCCTTTGTTGCTTTCCTTTATTTGTCGAAAATGGATCAAGGTTCAAGAGGACCCCCATCTCACCCCTGCCACCCCCTCTAGACAAAGTGGAATTTAATGCCCTTGTTGCTAGAGGGCGACATTTCTAAAAGGTTAAATCCTCAAAATTTTTGAAGAAGATCAACAACATTTCAAAGGTGGAGGTTCACACCTCAATCTATATCAATGACCTTGAACCTTGCAGATAGGAGAATTATTTGTCATTTTATAGGTTTATGACCCTCTTTGAGATCCCCGTGGGCATGGATTGATGAGAACCGGATACCCAAGATTAAAAATAAGGTTTCAATGTCATTTTGTTGACAATGGAATTACACCTTCCTGTCCGAAGTAAAAGAAAATTGGGATCTCATCTTTAGGAATAACCCCTACTTCATGGGGATAGCCAAGGGTTATATCTAGATCACTGGAGTCCAGATTTTAATCCTAAATGTGATGTTCCAACATAAGTCTTAGTATGGGTTAAAATTCTCTTCTTCCTACTACATTGTTGGAACGATGAAACTTTTAGTAGTATAGGAAATGATCTTATAAAATACATCAACAGAGATGAGCCACAAGAAGGGTTGCAAACTTGCACCAAGATTTGTGTGGAGGTGGAGCTAGACAAGTGTTTACCAACAGTAATAAATCTAAACGTAGACAATTGATCTCATATATAAGAATTTGATTACAATCAAATTCCATTTAAATACAAGTTTTTCCATGAATATATCCATTTCACACGTGATTGTAATAAGAAGGTAGAAGAGAAGCTAATGTAGAGTAATGATGGATAATAATGGCAGTAATAGAATAGGAGAAGAGGCCTCACAAGGATAAACAACCAAGCTCCTCCTCAAGCCACTGCAAGGCAGAAAGGGAAAGGGCCCATGTCTCCAAAAAAGTAAGGGACAATGCCTAGAGAGGGAACCTATGCTATTAATAACAATAGATCCCTAGATCCAAACAATAGCTTCAATATCTTAAAACATTTTCTAGAAGAATGGAAAATCCTAACTACTAAGCCATCTTCTCTTCTAGCACCAAAAGGGATGCTCCCTTAGAGGAAGCCTTTGTGGGACTCAAGGGGAGGATTTAGATTCATAACAATAATAATTCCACTCTCCATAGGCCCTCAAAACTTGGGTTTGAGGGTTACCAACAAGATTTGTAGATGAAAAATCATATGTGAACAAGGAAAAAGAAATAAATCATTCGCAGAGAAAAGTAGGGAGGAAGACGAATCGATAGCTCCGAAATGAAAAATATTTATAAAAAAATAAGGAAATGGGTACCCAAACAATAATTTATCCATCCAAAATGGTTAGTATAAATGTCAATAAAAATAGCCCTGGTCTTCATTCCGGAGGCAACAAATTGCACAATAAATACTGAAATTCCTTCTTTGGGATTGTAGTGGGTCAAGCTCTGATCAATAGATGTCTACAGTTAAATCTATAATAAAAAAGGAAATTTTTGCCATCCTCTTACTCCATGAGACAAATATGGGGGAATAAGATACCCTCCAAAAGCTTTCAAAATTTTGGAAGAATTCTGAGCTTAGAGTGATTGGATCGGATGGGGCTTCTAGGGGGCTCTACATTTGGTCTACCTCTATTTTTAAGTTGATTGACTCACATTTGGTTCCTCATTGGTTGATGGTTCACTTGCTTCATCTCCCATCAAACAATGAATTTATTGTTGTTAATGTATATGTGCATATTCACCCCCATTCTGGGTGTGAATGTAGTCTTCCAATTGACAAGACTACTCTAGGCAGATTGTATCTCCACCTAGGGGGTCATGCATCAACCATAGCTTAGTTGTATGCCCCATTAAATTCACTCATTCCTAGTTCCTTCACCATTAATGCAATCCAGTACCATAGTGTTTGGTTTATGATGGTGTGTGATGATTATAAGGTCGTTCAACCTTAGGGTGAATTGTGTTGGCCTAATGCTCCGATGTGCAAAGATAGTATTAATTCATCTCATTTCATGGAGAATTGAAATATTCTTTAGGTTTCCATTCAAGCCATGGTGTGGGATAATTTCAAAGTTGATCCTCCTTGCAATTCTCTAGTAGCTAGGTTCGATGCCTAACATTTGGATTTTTCTCTCTTTGTCTGCATGGAGGTTGGGATTGGATGTGCATTAGTCATGGGGCAATTCGTGACCTGTAGAATTTATTTGGTTGCAGAGAGGCTCCAATTCGGCATTCAGGCTCACCTTTTGGACTATTGGGAATTGGCTAATCAGTGGAGTTATTACATTGGAAGGCATGTAGGAAATTCAAAGCAATTCCTTCGGGTTCTTGGTCCTGTCCTATTAGTGAAGAGCATAAGATTTATGTCACTACTTCTGGGAGGTCATAGAGTTTGTAAGAAGGTAGCTCATTAGTCACACTTAGAGCAGCATAGAGGCTCAAGGCTTCGGGGTGTCAAGGAAGGAGTTTCTATTGTCTATGATTATTGGACAAGGAAGGAGTACATGTTGTGCATAGCATAGGCTCAGTGGTGTCAAGGAAGGAGCTCCCACTATGTATGCTCAATGGGCCGAGGAGGGTTCCTTGTTATGCGTGTTCATGGCTTGTGGCTTGTAGCTCATGGATCATGGCATATAGCTTGTGACTCTCCACAACTCATTTAGAGTCTCAAGTCTTCCACGCTAATTCAAGTAATTGGCCATCCCTTATGTGGCATCTAGTTCTTTTACATAGGATAGTTTAGTCATTTTAAGCACATTTATTACTATTTTTGTGGCTCCAGGCCAAAGTTTTGGTTTCTATGTATCATTCTGCAAATAATTTTCACTCTTCCCTATGTTGTTGATAAACATTTTATTCAAACTCGGTATATGTAATATCAAGACTTTAAAATGGTGGTTTTGGATTAGTTTCCCTACAGGGTGTCCCTTACCACCATGGAGAATTGTTTGTACTTATTTTTATCAATAATTGAATGTCGATCCTTACACAAAAAAATTGTATGTGTGCCTATTCAATAGATAGAAAAGATGAATTATTGAGTGTCTCTCCTAGGCCTCAGAGGCTCCACCCGAATTCAATATTGTATTATGGCAAGGGATTTTAATAAAGTTACCATCCTCATGGAAAAAAATGAGGATCCCATGTTCGAGATTAGTTTCAAGAAATTTTAGAGGATCTCATTACTTGGATAGATCTAATAGACATCAATCCAATTGTTAACAAATTTACATGGAATAATGGTAGACTTGGCCTACGGAATATTGTAGCCCACCTAGGAAGACTTTTAGTTTCATGTTCCTTTTTATCTCAATACTTTCAGATCTCCTCTCATATTCTTCCTTGGGCGAGTTCAAATCATCGACTAATTTCTCTTCAAGTATTTCAAACAGTAGACTATGGGTCATTTCCCTTCCGCTTCTCTCATCCTTGGATCTAAAGGGAATACTTATCGGATTTGGTAATGGAAACATGGAGTAGGTGGGAAATTGGTTCTCTAATTCCCTTTTGGGGAAAAAATATCTAAAGATAGTCATTAAGCACACGATAAAAACAAATAATGAAGACAAAAGGCCAAAATAAACTTTCATAAATCAAATATGGAAGAATATAAAAGGAAAATAGAGAAAGGATCTATCGCAATGGAGCTTCTGAAATACAAACACGCAAAATTCAAGGCCTTCCATCATGTGTTAATATTAGAATAGGAAGAATGGCACCTTAAGTCTTGCAGCTTATGACTACTAACTAGCGATCACAAAACTAAGTTCTTCCATAACCAAGCTAAGGAATTGGTTTGAAGGAATAATTTTAAATTTGTTAGCATTGATGGAGTGTAGATCAAGGAATTTAAGGGGATCCAAAGGGTGGTTGTTGATTACTTCATTTTTCTATACTTTTCCCAACCTATACCCAATTAAGGGGTTGTTTAGTACATGTTAGATAAAATCTGAAATTGGTGCCTGAAGATGACAATTTAGACATGCTATGAAGTATTACAAAAGAGGAAATATGAAAAATGGAATTTTCTCAAAGCCTGAAAAGAGCTCAAGCTCCATATGGGTTTTTATCCCACTTTTATTAGGCATATTGGGATGTCATTAATTTTGATCTTATTTTTCTAGTGGATTACATCTTCAAGCATGATTGTATGGGAGGAGGGATTAATTAGTCCTTTATTATCTTGAGTCCCAAAGAAGTCAATATGGCCTCCTTCCCAAGTTATAGACTGATCTCTTTATACAATGTTTCATATAAGATAATTTCTAAAATTTTAGAATAGCGCATAAAACTTTGCCTTCCCAATCTCATCTTTGAGAATCAGGGGGGATTTGTGGGCCAAAGGCACATAATAGATAATATCATCTTAGTCTAAGAACCAGTACATTTGAGTAGTGTAAGGAAGGATAGATAATTCGTTTGATCGTGTCACTTGGGACCTTTTATTAAAATTTCTATCTCAATTTGGCTTTAATGGGAAATTTATAAAATGGGTGTAGGTTTGTATCTCCTCTCGTTTGATCTCCCCCTTGGTGAATGGCCACTCCTCAAGCCTTTTTAAAGCCTTAATAGGGCCCCATTAGAGGTGCCCCTTTTCACCTTTCCTCTAAATCTTGATGGCATGTTCATTAAGAAGGTGTCTTGGATATGAACAAAGGAATGTCAACCTTCCATGTATAAGATATGTCTCAGGAATCAAGAGTATAAATCACTCCCAATTTGCATATGATACCTTCTTGTTGGGAGGAGTCTAATTAATTATTACAAAGCACTTGAAGCGAGTTCCAGATCAATATCTATTCACTTCTATAGGTCTTATTAATCATAGAAAATCATAGATCTATTCTTGGAATATTATCCCCCTTCTTCATAAAAATTTGGTTCCTATTCTTGGTTTCTATCATACAACCTCTTAGAAAGATTTTATATATTTAGGGATTATGATCCATTGAAAATCCCACTCTTTACAATCATGGTTAGGAATTATTGTGAAATTCAAGTCCAAGTTACAATAGCGGTGAGTGATTTGGTTGAAATTAGTTGTGCATTAAGTTCTTATTAAAGTGGTATTATCAATATTTCCCTTTTGCTAGTTCATAGCTCTCCTACTGCCAACCAGGACTCTTTGAGAACTAGTTAAAATTATGAGCAAATTTTTAAGGGAGGGTGGTAAGAAGAGCCACAAAAAGCTTCATCTCATCAAAGTGGCTTGGGTATCTGTTACATGTCAATTTTTTCACCATGACACTTGATCAGTTTATGTGTGTTTTTACCATTCGTACACATGTTTGATTGAACTCCCTTAGAAGTCAAACAACCAAAAATATCTTGAAGAAGATGAGAAATTTGGGAATAATAGGTGTCACACCTTGTCAAGTTTCACCTGTGCTTATTATCCTAGATTTTCTCATGCATTTGCTAGAATTACCTCTAAGAACAATGTAGAGATGTGCTCTGTATGTCACTATAAACTTGTGCAGGTGAATTCAAGAAAGTAAAAATAAAAAAGTACATTATATAAACGTAGTTGATAAAATATTTCCCAACTAAAAGATTCTAGGTGATGACTATTCGAACTATAACCATCATATGATTCATCTTAATCCCTTTCCTCATGAAAACCTAATCCCTTAATTAGGGGATCTCACACTCCTCCTTTGGATCTGAAACTTCTTCCTCTTGACCTATAAAATGATTAGAGGGTAGAGGGTTAGAGGAGGTCAAAATTTAGAGAAGATAAACTTATGCTGCTAGTTAGAGATTGGAAATATTATAATCTGAGGAGGAGATTGAAGGCATTTGGGAGGAACCTCATGGCATCAAGGCGAAGGTTGTAAGACTCCTCTTTATCTTTGATTAATACAAATGAACACTTTCTCTCATTGGGTTGTCTTATTAGAATGATGAATGGTTTATAATTGTCTACAATATTGATTAAGGCAAATTCAATTCCTAATCTCCTTGATCATTAAGTTAAGTTTAGTTTGGATTATTATATTTCATATGCTTTCGATTCTTTGATGGTTTATGGTTGTAGGTATTGTCAAGCATTCAAGAGCTGCATCAAGTCACAGCAAGGGATCTTCATTAAACATTTCATGAAATAGGTAAGAGGCTCATCCATTAGCTTTAATTCTTATAATTCAAACAAGTCCAACTTAGGGAAAGAGTCAGCTCAATTGTTTTCTTGTTTCTAGTTTCCATCAAGGATCTAGGGGATAGCTCTTATCCACAACAGGGATTTTTTTGGTGTAACAAATTGGCCACCATACTAGGGAACATCTCTATTCTCTTCCTTTTCCTTAATTTTTCTTTCTAATCCTTCTGATTTATCTTGACCTGAGTCTTTATGAACTAATGAACTTTCAGATATGTGTGGTTGATTTCTTGATTTTTTTTTCTTGGTTTTATGATATCTGTGTTGTTTTTGTTCACCAAAAAAATGCAGTTCTACACCAGCTTTTCGTTAGAAACTAGGTGCATGCGCTCTGTTTTGTATTGCTGACCTACGTAGGCCTTAGGAAATTTTTTTAAATTTGGCTTTTACCTCAACCCTGACCTGAGTTTGAATTTCTAGAAGTGTCATTATCTTTTTTTGGACTGTCTTATGTCTCTTCTAAACTTATTTGAGTGCTTTCTTAATATTTTTGAGAATTAGGTCTCTTTGAAGAAACTAGTTAGGTTTTTGCCTGGTTGTTTTGTCAATTGATCAAAACAAGATAGGTTGTCCTTTTGGTTGTGATATCCTTATTTTGTTCTATCAAACACACCAATTGACCTTAATTTTTTATTTATTTGTGATCAAACTCATATTGAATTGCAAATTAGGGTTTCTTGACATCTACGGCTTTTGTGAAGAAATTGTTTCTTTCAATTTTGGGAATTTCTCACAATTACACTATTGTTATGATTAAATCAAAGCATTCATAGGGAAAACGTATTTTTCCTCCAACTCCCTTGATTGATTTTTGTGTGCTTCAAAATTTTGAGTGATAAATGATAAAGAGTATTTTTGGTTTATTTGATATTTAGGGAAATTTGAAACTTGGTTCATTTTCTACATTTTGATTGCACTAATATGGAATTGGTTGTTTTAGGAAAGTCAGAAAAGTTGTGAGTTTTGCACTTCATTTCCAAAAAATTAAAGAAACTCTTTCTTTCCTCTAAATAGGATTTCATCAAATTTGGAAGTTACAAATTGCATTTTTGAGTGCATTAAGATTTTGAGTAGTGTCATAACATCATGAGTTTCACCTTTATTGTACGTTAATTAAAATTCATCTAGAAATTTACATTTGTTAGGGCTCTCTCCACCTACATTTGCTTAATTGTAGGGCTTTGGAAATGGAAATGAAGTAAACTTTCCAAAGATACAAACAAACTATAGAATCTTGAGTTAGGGAGAGAAAATATAATTATTTCAGTTTTTCTCTGGGAAGCTCTTCTTGTACATGAGTTAAGAACGAGATCATGTTGAATTTGGTGAAGTGATCGTACCCACTTCATCATCCAAGATATAGTGATTTTCAGGTATTACAATGGTACCAAAAGGTATTTGGGGTAAGTTGAAATTAAACCTCCAATTGATCATGTGGAGGAGCCTTCAAGGGGATTGAGCTTGTTACTCTTCCCTTGTGTGTATTCTGATCTACGACTGTCCCCCAGGTAAAATTGTTGTAATTGTTAAGCTTAGTGACTATAATCTTAGGGCTCTATCTAAGGTCACGAAAGAGGGAATGTCCTGCTGTACCCAAAACAGACATTGACTAGACTCACATGGACTTTTTGGAGGGTAATCTTTGCTCGGGGTGGTTTATAGGAAAGTAACCTGCACCAGACTATTTCAGTAATCAGGCTATTAGGGTAACTGGTTCCAAATGCTCATTTCTATAAATCTCTTCACCTTGATCACTATGAAATTGGATTTCATCACCAACTAGTAATTATTGATCTCCATGAAGAGTTAGTTTGTATGGTTTGAACTCTTAAATTTTTAGTGTGTGTTACTTACTATGTTGTTTTTACTTTTTAGAGACTTTGGGTGTAATTTATATATTGTGTGATTTAATAAGTGAAAAATTTTCATTGTGGAAAAATTACCAAGACAATCATGTAGTATACTCGAGGACCCCCCTAAGTATACACCAAATGAGTTAGAAAATATAAAAGCTGAAAATTCTAAATCATCGGGATCCGAAACTGCAGCAGAAACTGAAACTTATAGTATTATAGACTCTGATGTAAAAGGAAATGAAGTTAATCAACTAGAAACATCTACTATCTTAGGCCTTGAAGCCACATAAACTAAACTTGATCAAACTCAAAAATTAGTATCACACTCGAGAGGAACTGATTTACAAATTACTGAACTCATTCAAACTAAATCATATACTAGAGACTTTTTAGATACAAATCCCATTTCAGAACTAGATATCGACAAACCTCAGTCTGATATTTCTAAACTTGAATATTATACACCTGCTACAACTCATATTCCAGATCCTCCACATTCACTGCATGTGAAGCTCATTATTACCGATAGTCTGCCTCCTAGTCTCATTAGCATTGAAGGAATTATTTCAGACGAAGAGGAAGAACCAATAGTTTCTACTAGTGAACCAACAGATATTTCAGATATTTTGTTTAGATCTCTTCACCCAAACCCTTGGTATTTTACACCCTTGAACATTTTAGGACAAGGAATTCTGCGATAGACGACTCCTTACTCTACTGCACTAGGTTTTGATTGGTCTATGATGGCTTCTGGAAGTACCTCATTAGACACATCTATGTTTTCTACTTCTCTAGAGTCAACATTATATGGTGGTTTTCTACCGCCTAGATATCACTCTCTTGTTGTAGCTTATTCAGGAGCTTCTTCCTCAAATCAAACTTCAAACATGTCAACTAGTGTAATTAATCCTACTAATGAAGGTTTGACATTTGAACAATTTATTAATATGATTTCTGGTAATGTTGGAAATCCTCAAATCAACCCAACGGGGGGTTATTACCTGCCTGGGGGGAAACCATCGTATCCTCCACCTGGAGGACAACCTTTAGGTGGATCCTATCCTATAGCTCAGGGGCAACCCCCAGTCGGAAATTATCTTAATTTTGCTCAAATGCCTCAAACTGTTTTTGGTCAACTTGTTATGCCTCAACCCATCATTGGAATGTGTTACCCTGGAATTAATACAATCTAGAACACTTCGTTAAATCAATAGTCAATTCCATTTGCTTCTCAAGTGCCCATGTATCAACCTATTCAATATATTGGAAAAACTACACAGCAATTACCTTTTCAAGGTATGCCTTTTCAAGTCCAACCAACTGCCCAGCTTAATCCATCGATGCCTGCCCAGCAACCACTCCATCATCCTGTCCCAAGTACTTCTCAAACATTTGTTTAGTCTGTTGTATGAACAACTGTTCAAAATCAGGGTCCACGTTCACCTCAAAGTCCCATTCTAGGATTATCACAAGTAACTATCCCACTTACATCACAAGTAATGATGCAAGCACTTGTTCATTCTATCCTTCAAGTATCTGGTGTTCAATCTATTCCTACAATTATTTCCATACCCCAAATGCCTGTCATACAACCTAATTTTTCATATATGAAAGTGTCATTTCAAGGGAAACCTTTACAAGGTCAACCTCAGAGTTAATTTGTGCAAGGTCCACCTTTACAAACTCAATTTCTCCAAGGTCAACCTTTGCAAAATCAACCCTTTCAAGGAAATTTTATTCAAGATCAAATGGGTCGAAGTCCTCCATTTTAGAATCAACCATATCGAGTTCCTATATTTCAAGCATGGCTCATCCTGAATATCCAGGAGGTATGCAGATTCCAATTGCTCAGGCTATTCTAGGATATCTTGGGTATCCTCCACCCAGTACAAGACTCATCCCTTAGGGTTATCAGTATACACCTCAAGATCCTAACCACCATTTTCCTTTCATTGAAACTTTGGATTTTCTTGACCTCTCATGGTTAACTAATAATCCTCTTCTTTATTTATCATTTTGGCCATCCATTCCTACTAAGTTTCCCAGTGACATTGCTAAGTTTGAAGGTATGTCAGGTGAAGACCCATCAAACCATGTTATGACCTATTATCTTTGGTGTGTGTCCAACTCATTAATCACTGATTCTATTAGATTACGACTTTTTCAATGAACCTTAACTGGTTCGAAAGACAAATGGTATGTAGAATTACCGCAATCTTCCTTCAGTACATTTAATGCCCTTGCTACAACTTTTTTGACCCATTTTTCAGTTTCCCATTTGATATTATAATGGAACTAAACTCATAACCTCTTTAAAATAGTCAACGTCAACCCATATCTCAGATCACATTCATGAATGGATACAAAGACGTTGTTTGGTTAAAGTTTACATTCTAGACCTGATTTTGGACGAATGGTTCATAAAATCTCTTTTACCAATAATAACTAAAGATGTTTCCAAAGGATGTGTTGTAATTGAGGAGCAAGTACTTTCTCGTGCTCAATACCTTGATCTTTTTTATACTTAATCTGGTACTTTGTATGAAAAGATCCCAAATTTACCCCACCCTGGTCAAACTAATCCAGCCCTTAGAAGATCAGATGCCACTGATTGTATGATTGGTTATGTGAGCCAAAATTCTAAGAATTAAAAGAAGAATTCTAAGAAAACTCATATTTTGGCTCTATCTGAATCACCTAAAGAAGATCCTTCTCCCAAAATTACTTCAGATATTAACGTCATAGAATCATCTACTAGCAAAGGTAAGCAATCCAGAAATAAGAAAAAGGGAAAAGAGAAAGCTAAACAAGACACTCATTCTAAGGATAAATTGAATAAGAATGATCCATCTGATGAAAAGAGGAAACCTTGTTATCCTTGCCTAATTTGTGATGAAGATCATTACACCAAGGAGTGCCCACATTGTGCCAAATTTTCTAAATTTATCAAAGGTTCACCCACTCCGACTGTTTTGAAGCACCCCTTTCCTCCTCAAGGTAGAAAAATGGTTTCTCATGACCAATATTCCTCATCCACATCGGCATATATCATGATGATGTCTTCCAAAGTTATGGTAGCAACGAGATCCAAACATTATGCATCAAAGAGTCCCGTTGAAGAGGAAGATGACTCTAGTCCATCTGGTCAAACTTCCACATCTACTCCTCCTTCTTCTAAACCATTACATATTGAAAAACCAAACCCTCATATGATAATTCATCCGCCTCCTATGGGTATGCTTCGAAATCCAGCCTTTAAACCTCACGCTAGGGCTGCTCATAACTATAACAACGTTGAAGATTTGGTTATGTCACCTTTGGCAATGTCGGATCTTGAATTTTTGTAGACCTGTCCAGCACAAAGGAAGTTGTTATTATCAACAATTGGAGTAGTAGATCCTCATGACTCCAGTTTGATTTTTTTTTTTTTTAATCTCGATAATCATGTCGCATGTCCCCCACACCAACTGGATTTTCAGATACCATTCCATGTCAAAAATTGATGAGTTTTCGAACAATGATTGGTGAAGGAGAGTTGACATGTATTATGTCCGTTTCCTGTTGGAGAGCTTTAGGTTCTCCAACAACCAATCAATCTCCCACAACTTTGAAAGCCTTTGATGGAATAGGTTTTCGTCCTTACAATATTTTAAATGATTTAACAATTGAATTAGAGGGTAAAATGATTCCAATAGAAGTTGAGGTTGTTGATGCTCAACTTGACTATAACCTTTCGCTTGGTTAGAGTTGGACTTATGCCATGGTGACAATAGTCTCATCATATTTTAGGATGATCGTGTTTCTTCGCAAAGAAAGAATTGTGAAGGTAAACCAATTTTCCTACTATACCTCAGATCCTAATTCCACTAGTAGTGTGCCTTTTGTTGGAAAATAAATGACTCTGTATGAAGAAGTTGGTGTTGGTCTTCTCAGAGACTTATCTTTTATGGGAACTTTCTCTTTCCCTCCACCCAATTTCCCTCATAATGATACCCAAATTAACATGATTACATCAACTACTTTCAAATCAGGAGATCTGTGGAAAGTACCTTTAGAGTCAGAATTAATCTTACATAGTAGTGAGTTGCCTCGTAGCCCTTTTGAGTTGGCTTATGAGACAATTTAGTCCTTTTCCAACTTATCAACATCTAAAAATAATCGAAATAATACGATTATTGATGAACATTCTCATTTGTCACACTTGGAACCAATCTCTATGCCAGATTCTTTTAACACAGAGTTTTTAACTAATGAAGGTATTATGGAAGTTATTACCTTGAATGAAATGGCATGGGACGATACTCATCATTGTTCAAACTTCTTGCCATATTTTGACAAAATTGAGAATTATTTCTCATTTATGTTTTCAATTGAGACTCTCAGTGATCCTCAATGTCTAATATCTACCCTTTCTTCCAATTCTGAATAGAACTTAGGGAACATATTGGCAACGATACCCATAGACATCTCAATGAAACCATGGATAATTAAAAATATTCATATAGTAGCTTCTTGTTCTTTAGAAGAGATTCATAGTTATAAAGCCCTATTTCAGGAATTTCCTATGCCTGGTCATACGAAGAAATGCCAGGAATCGACCTTAGCATAGTTGTACATGAGATAAAAACTTATCCAGATGCTAAGCCCCTTAGACAACAATTACGTCCTATAAATCCATGAAAAGTTGCCGGTATCAAACCTGAGGTGGAAAAACTATTGAAAGCAGGATTCATTTACCCCATTCCTTTAACTGATTGGGTATCAAACATTGTACCTGTCAATAAAAAACAAGGAACTATTCAAGTATGTGTTGATTACATAGATACCAATAAAGCTTGTCCCAAGGACAATTATCCAACTCTGAATATCGACCAGGTTGTTGATGACTGTGATGGGAATGAAATTTTTTCATTCATGGATGGATTTTCTGGCTACAATCAGATAAACATACTCCCTATCGATCAGTACAAAACCATGTTTATATTCCCATGGGGGACCTTTTCTTTTTGCAAACTCCCATTTGGCCTGAAAAATGTTGGTGCAACTTTTCAGTGAGCAATGTCTTATGCATTCCACGATATTAAGCATATTTTTTAGCCTTATTTGGATGAATTACCCGTTCATTAAATGAAAATGAAAGATCACCCATTGCACTTAAAAGAAATTTTGATTAGGTGCATGCATTACAATATTCGTTTAAATCCGCACATATGTTTCTTTTTGTGTACAATCGGGTTGGCTTCTAGGTTTCATATTTTAGAAAGTAGGAATCCGTGTTGACCCCCTTAAGGTAGAGGCAATTCTAAATTTTCCTGCTCCTTCTAGCCTTCCAAAACTCCAAATTTTGCAAGGGAAAGAAATTTTTTGCATAGATTCATCCACAATTATGCCGAACTAACCCAGGGTTTTACTCAACTATTGAAAAGGGGAATTCCATTTTTTTGGGATGAGCTTGTTGATAAAGATTTTGATGCATTAAACATGCACTGACTAATGCACCATTACTGCATCCACTTGATTATCATCGAGATTGCTTTTTGTACCTAGCTACATCTGATGCTTCTATTGGCATGGTGTTAGTCCAAGAGGATGATTCTAGCAGTGAACATGTGATTTATTATTTGAGTAGAAATCTCACTAAAACTGAGATTAAATATACACACGTGGAGAAGCTAGCCATCACAATTTTTCAACGATTCTACTACTATATACTTCTCCAAAAACAGCTGTCATTTCAGATTGCATCCCTATGATGTATATTCTTACTAAACAATTTCTAGGGGGGAAATACTCCAAATGGATAGTTATATTACAAGAGTTTGATTTAGAATTTGAAATACCTAAACCAAATAAAACTTTGGTTTTCGCTGAACTATTGCGTGACTTTCCTCATACTAATATAGAAACTGTAGCAAAAGATTCCTTTACTAATGAATCTATCTTTGTTATTAGTACGTCAAATCCATGGTATGTAGATATCATTAGATATCTCCAACCCCAAACTTTTAGGCTTGAGTTATCTAAAACTGATCGTCATTGAATCTGAGACCAATCCCAACAATGCAATTGGTGACACTCTTTAACGTCGCAGTACCGATTCTATATTTCGGCATTGTTTGACTCTCCAAGAGGTCGAAAAAACATTAAATGCCTGTCATTTTGGAGCAGGTGGCGGTCATATGTCTGCCTATGCTACTACCCAAAAAATATTTCATGTTGGTTATTTTTTTCCTTCAATGTTTAATGATTGCATTATTTCAGTCTGCAAATGCCATAATTTCCAAATCTACGATCGCAAAGTGCAAGCACCTCCAGCCCCTCTTCACCCTATCATAGTTGGTTGGTATTTTTTCCAAATGGGGCATTTATTTCATCACCTGTTACCCTCACTCGGTCAGGGGCGCATGGGTATATTATCCTTGCATTCAATTACTTTATGAAATGGACCAAGGTGATGCCTACATATAAATATGAGGACGAAACTGCATCAGTTTTCATTTTCAATCATGTGATTTCTCGATTTGGTGTCCACAAAGCAATTGTTACGGACCATGGTAGTTATTTTTGTAACTTGATGATGGTTGAACTATCAGTGTAGCTCAGCCTACACCATGATATCTCTATTCCTTACTATCCACAAGCTAGTGGTCAAGTTGAAGTCGTCAATAAAATTTTAACCAATGTGATTAAACGGATAGTTGGTATTCATAAAGGAAACTATCATTCCATTTTCTTTTTAGCACTCTAGACTTACCGTACTACTACAAAAACATTGCTAGGTCTTACTCCTTTGTAACTTTTTTATTATGATTTGGAAACAATATTACCCATTGAATGTGAAATCCCATCTTTGAAACTAGCTATTGAATTATTGCCTACTACCATTGCACACAAAGAATGTTTTGTACATTTAGCATGTTTAGGTGAAAATCACCGTGATGCCACACTGGCTTGTGAAGCTCATAAAAAAAAAGTCAATGCTCATTTCAATCAAAACTTCAATCCTCTTTCATATTCATAAGGTGACCTAGTCTTGGTTTATGATCAAGCTCATGACAAGTTAGGCGCGAGAAAGTTCGAACCCATGTGGCATGGCCCTTACATCATAAAACACATATTAGCTAAAGAAGCCAATGATCTGGTTGATTATGATGGTATTCCTTTAGAAAAGTCTAGAAATGGTATTTACCTAAAGAAATATTATGCATAAAATTTTAGTGGAGATTTGTACATTATTTACCATTTTTTAGGTATATGTGTAGTTAATGTTTTTTACATTTTCTACTACTTCTCCTGCTTATCTTATTTTTCACTTGATTTGTAGACGTTGACATTCCCTCAGACTTACATTGGATTTGCTGATGGCACTAGTCATAGTACTCGAAATTTATCTTCTGCAACTTGGGCTATCTATTCACCCAGTGATGAGCTAGTCTCTATTCATGGAATATGCCTCAGTCAAACAACAAATAACATAGCAGAATATAGCGCAGCCATTGTTCTTTTATCTAATTCCATCACATTTGGTATTCGATGTTTAATCATTAGCTTAGATTCATAGCTCGTAGTATTACATTAAAACAATATGTATGCAGTAAGAAGTCCAACAATGTTAAGAATGTTTTTACTAGTCCATATTTTGGAAAGGAAATTTGATTATATCAAATATAAACACATTCTAAGATATTTAAACACATTGATAGATGCATTGGCTAATCATGTATTGAATAGACATTTGCGACATTTGTAAACTAAAACAATATTCATTCAATTGATCAAGATAATTTGCAGGAAAAAGTAGTATTTTTTCATTAAAATAGGGTTTGCATAGTCGTGTGTCTACAAAATATGTCATCCAAGGACATAAGGCCTCATGGCCTTTAATTTCAAAATATGCCGACATCAAAAATAAAAAATGTGGTCCTAGAAACTAGAACAGCTAAGCATGATGATGCTCATGATAACAAACAATAGCATGAGGAACTCAACACAGTAAATGTCTAAGTGGCCATGGAACCCCAACTACATGTCTCTGATGTCAGAGAGGAATTTCATCCATCCCAATCTCTAGGATATCCAAAGTCAACCTCTATAGGTTGTGTTCCAGCTCTGTCAAAATCTATACTGGCTCCGGATTAGCTGTTGCAACCGTTATATGTTTCTCATCTCGTCTGCCAAATCGCCTCAAACCTACTGGTCGGTTTGGGCACACATCTACACATGCATTTCAGATAACTAGCCTTTGGCAAAAAACACATAAAAAATTGAAAATTTGAAAACATGTAAAAATGAGAAATTCTCACCTAGGTCACCCCACTGAGCTCCGAATGGAAGTGGAATATCCAGATCACGTCTGTAATCCATCCTGGCATATGAGAAGTCCTTAATTGAAATGGTCTATTGGCCTAACCAGTCAAAAAACTCAAGAGTATACCTGACTACCAGTCCATCACCTTCATGATATGCCATTAGTGAAACCCACCTCATCATGTGTGAATCCCTAGGTTCCTCCTCATCTGCTATAATCTGTTGTGGCCAGAGAAGAGGAATCCTCTCCAGGGTGAAATCAATAAGAATGGTGCCATAACCAAATTTCTTCAGTTTCCCATTCTTACATCTAGTTATTTGTTCTTTCATTTTTATAACCTCTGCCTTGCACCAATTGAATACCATGGATTCCTAGCATTCCAAAACAATCTTCATCTATGCCTGTGTGGTTAAATGAAGGGAAACATTTCCACACATCTTGCTAACAATGAAAGTAATGGTCCTTAGGGGTAAGAGATCGATGGTTTGAATATCAATTCTACCATCCTTGGGTGGTGCACCTCTACAAAAGTGTCATAGATACCCATTTGTAGTATCTCCTCATGTCCTTGATCCAAACAATTAAATACCGTCTCCCCAAGGAGAAAACCTAGTCAAGAAATAAATGTCATTGGCATCAATGGTAATGCGGTGATCTATGATGACGAAACATTGTTCCTTGACATTCCAGGTTCTTACCAGCCATGTCATCAAATCTACCTGAGCTTTCATCCCAAGAATTAGCTAGTGTTTTAGGAGGCCACAATCTTAGAGCCTACACAATAGTTGGATCTGTCAAGTTTCCAAATCATTGGCTTCATGCTCTCTTTCCCTCCATTCCATTTTGAGCAACCAATTAACCTTAAATGACCATTTTAAAAAGTTAAGAATAATTTTTATGATCGGTCTAATATTTTTTGGGGACCAAGTCTTTCAAAAAATAAACCCTCACTGCCTATGCTGTCAATTTTTTTACAGACAACGCGTAGTTGCACGAATTTTTCCAGAAAAATATCCGCGCAGGCCAAGATTTTCCATATGGAAAATTTTACCTGACTACGCTGACCCAATTGAAGGAAATCAACACAGGGTCAAGGGCACATTTTTTGACAAATCCTTGCCCCAAAAAATTAACTGAAAGCTTGAAATGGAAATTTGAATAGAGGAAAAGCTACGTTAGGGAGAGATATTCTACCTAGAAGAAGCGGTTTACGATTTCATCCATCAATTAGCTTGGAATCAGTTCCGGAAGTCTCGTGGTAAAAAACTCCTTTCCCTGCTCTCAAATGGTAAAAATACGAATGGCGAGAAATAGTTTACTTTTTCCACTTTTATAGGGCTTTTGAGCTAAAAATAAATATTATTTTTATATTTAAAACCTTTTAGGAGGGAAAATTGTATATTTCTGAGCAATTATAACAATTTATTGAGTTTAAATTTGCAGGATAGGTTACAAAGTGAGAATAAATCATTTTGACTATTTAGCTGACTGTTATCACTTTTCATGCTCTTAAAAAATTATGGAAAGCAAAAATCATAGAGTCCTCTTTTAAGCCCTTTTAAGACTCTTTAAAAATGAAAATATTGCCAAGTACTTGTTTGGTCGAACTTGTAAAAGTAAATGAACTATCGTCCACTCAGTATAAGTTTACCCCTTTTATGGATATAGTTAGGACTATTTATGAAAAAGGTATACATTGATAGAACATGGTCAATAGAGTTCTCTCTTGCATTATTTTATCCTTTTTCATACCTGAGGGACTAAAACTTATGAAAAATAACTTGATGGAGTCTTTCTTTTGACTCTCTAAAACTGAAAAACATCAAGCTTTACTTTCTCCGGGCTCGTTAAAATTTTACGGCAAAAGAACTGAATGAATTTCCTTTTTGTGTCTTTTTCAAACTCTTTAAAATAAAATGACATCGAGTTACTCCTTTACTAGACTCATAAAAACTAAACAGTATAAGACTCATATTTATAGTGATTTTGTTTATAACTGAAGGGACATGTCTATTTGAAGTGAGGCTGACTTGTGCATGAGGTGGAACATTGGAAATATATTAAATAGTTTTCGGAAGGGGTCTTTGTTAGTAATCAACCAAATACAACATAATTTCATTATTACGGAAACCATATTATAATAATAAGATAAGAGGGGGTATAGCTTTTAACAAATACATTTTAAGAATGCGAGACCATATTATAATGGATGTTGGGAGGTCCCACATTGCACATCATCTTTACTCACATACATTGGGACCACATGTGATATAGGAAAGTTCCGATGAGGTGGATGTGATATTATATTAGACACGTTATGGTAAATCCAATCAAGTCTACGATGATATCAGAAATCAATAATCAGAGGATCTTATCGGATGTGCCATTCAAAAGTTCTGATAAAGTGGTGGATGTGATTTAATAATTAAATTGTTAACTTAAATCACGTCAGATCCACATATCAGAAGTCAGAGATCGAAGGTCCATATCGCACATTGGAGATCAGAAGTCCATATCACACATTGGAGATCAGAGGTCCATATTGCATGTTGGAGATTGGAGGTCCATATCACATATTGGATCTTATGTCTTATCAGAGATCGGATTTTTGAGTAGTAACACACAATAAAAAAACATTGATATAAAAACATCGATATGATATTTCTTTGATATCATTGTTCATCACTTTTGGTTCTTTCTTTTGGGTATATGCAGACTTCTCTTGGATCTGCTCCTCCTTGGCTTGTCTTGGCTCCTGCTGTTGGCTTCTGATGGATTTCCTTTGTCTTCCAATGGCTTCTCTTTGAACTGCTTCTCACTCTTCTCTTTGGTAATTCTCCTCTTGCTCCTCGGAACTGCTCGTTCGATCCAATGCTTCCTGGGATTCTATATATATATATATAGATATATATATATATATATATATATATATATATATATATATATATATATATATATATATATATATATAGATATATATATACATATACACACACACACATATAGATATGTATGGTCATCAATGACAACACTGACATCTCAACAAATGCTGATCAAGTTTACAAGGCAGAGAGACTAAGGAAGGTCCACCAACTCATGGTTGTAATGATGAACTAGTTACATGACAAGCTAGATATTGATACCTTTCTCTGATATTGATAGCAGGGGAACTATCTTTAATTCAGAAAGAATTCTTGCTTCATCACTTAAGGCCAACATACATGTAGCAAATAATCCAAAGAAATACCAGTCATTGTAATTCTATATGGCATCATACCTAGTAGATGCAGTGTGTACAAGATGCCATCTTGATGGTTGGAGCTACAACTAGACATCAAATGTGTTAGACCTCGTGCATCTACATTATAATATATTTTGGGACCCAGGCTATAACTGTAGGCATGATTCCACCTTTGAATCATTCATTGCTCCTTTGTATCAGTTACTCTTTGGAGAAGAGTCCCCTTTTATGTCCAAGAGGGTCAAAGAGACAATCATCAAAGTGGTAGATTGGTTCCTTATCTAGGAGGGCACCTTCATCGGAGTCTTAAGCTCATACAAACCTCATCACGTGCTTTCGAGGCTTGTGACAGATAATTTTCTTTTGCAAGAATCATGTTACATATGACTACAGGGTTCTATAAAACACTAAAAGAAGGCAAGAAGAAGCATTGGTTTGCCTTCCCTTTGACTATTGAGGACTATACCATTGACATTTTCAAGGAATTGAAAGAAAAACCTTAGGATATGAAGGGATTCTATTTTTTGAACTTGAGTCACCATATGTATGACCCGAGGGGGAGGGTAGCAGTGCACTGCAAGAAAGCAAGATTCAATTAGTCATACGTGCACAACAAAAATTTCCATGAAGACAAGGTCAGGAATTTGTACAATGTTTCCAGGGACATAGGGCCAAGTGAGCAACATGAAAAGGAAGATGAGCAGGTTGAGTTGTTGCAAGAAAACATAAGCCTACAAGCTAGGTTAATCTCTCTTAAAAGGAAGAAGGAGCAACAAAAGACATGAGGATAACAAAAAAAATCACAAAGGTGATGAACCAGAAGACCATTCATGTGAGCAAGGGGAGGATGAAGACAATGAAACCTTGGAAGAAATAAATGTGACCCTGGCCAGGCAAAAGCAAGAATTGAGGAGGAAAAGGGAAGAAGAGATGAAGCAATCACATAAATCAAGAGACTAGTATCTTGAGGATAGCCAACAACATCAACAGGAAAAGGAAAGGAATAGAAAGTAGGGGGAAGAAAAAAAACATTAAATAAATAAGAAGAGGAACGAAGGAGATCTTATTTAGAATATTAGATTGTTGTGCTAAGATGCTCCTTAGATTAGAAACAAAATGCTTTCATTGTGCTTAAGGATTCATGAATTTTTTTGCAAGTGAAAAATGAATTTTTATGTTAATTTTAGGAGCAATGTTAACATAAATAAGAAACTAAACAGTAGCATAAACATGTAAAGAACATCATCAAAAACACATCAAAATAGGAACATGATAAAGGAGTTCACCCCTCCCAGGCGGCGTCTACTTGGTCCAACTTCCAATGGCTTGGGCCTCCCTATTATTCTCAAAAGTGTAACAAGGTGTGTTTACAGTACTCAAATGCTTTTGAAACCTGCTCCAATGAGTCCAAAATTTCCAAAAATGGCTACCTAGCCTCTTTCTGCATCCAATTTGGTTGAAAATTGGAGATGTTATGACCTCTCCTAGTTAGGCCACTACTCACTCCAAAAATTGCTCAAAACTTGGCATTGATCCTACATTTTCTCCCGAAAATTTGCTAACTGGGAAAAAAATTCATGCACTGCCAAGAGAAATTGTAGGATGGTTAACTCCTCCCATAACCCCGACGTGGTCATAAAAAATGTGAACTAACCTTATCACATGCGGCAATTAGGAGGTGACGGTCTTCTGGGCGATCACAACAGATGCTGTGGTCAGGAGGTAAGTGGTCACATGTGCTTGGACTGACGGTTAGGTGGTGGTGAAATTTGCTGCTGCAGTTAATAGTTTTTTGCATTCACATGGGAGAGCCTCCGATGGTTACGCTGGCGGTCTCCCCCAACCTTGGCTGTGTTACATGTTAACACAAACTTGTGCTCTATTATAGTTAAGAACTATTGTGTATGCGGAGTGGTAAGCCTTGGCATTGTTTGTTGAGAGGTTCCAATTTCAAATCCTATGTCCTCCGGTTTGGTTGTTGGACCAATTTTTGGTGGCCTCCTGGGTTGCCACATGGTGGCCTCTGGTTGGGACACATGGAAACCTATGGTTGGCCATCAACCCACCAATGAAGCACTGCCTTCATACACCAATCATGGAGTGACACTTCTCACCTTCTAGTTCACCACCGGCAACGAATATTCTAGGGACATTCCACAAAATATTCCAAGGAATATTTTTTTTTTTCTGGCTAGGCTATACGAATGCCTAGTCAGCATCCCTGTCAGCTCCTACACCAAATTTGCATGTTTGGGAAAATTAATAGATCGTGTTTTTGGGAGCATACAGTGTCTTTTTCATGTGAAATGAGTTGCACACGATTTAGGATGTTGAGCACTACATGGTTGTTCAAGTTCCACACCATTCTGACAACTTTGAGTTTTGAGCATAATTTTGAGCACCTGATCACTCCTCGTCACTAGGAGCCTTTTGGACCCAAAAACATCACTTTCATTTGTCTAGAAGGTGAGGATATAGTTTCCTCACCATTCTGATCTCAATCCATTTATCAATGACATGGAACTTGTGATCTACAAAATGCTTGTCGTGCCTTGCTTTGTACTTGCCTTTTCTCTTTTCAAGCTGATCTTGCACTATTTGATGTACCATTTGGAGTCGTTCAATGAACTATTTGGCTTTTTCCATGTTACTATCAGTAGAAACATCCTTCTTGCCAAGATGATACAACACATTATGATGCAAATGGTAAAAAAATTCCTCCACTTGATTCCTTTGACTCAATCTTGAATGTACATCTTGAAAGTATGTATTTTTCTGAACATGACTTTCATGTAAAACAACATGATGCTTGAGGAAAGTAGTTATACAAATTATAGGCCTAGAAAGTATATCATAAAACTTTTCTCTTATACCTTTCTTATACATTTTAACTGAGTAGAATGGTAGAAGAAAACCCATCCAACGAAAGTGCCTTTGTCAGTGCAACTTAAACACTACACCATTGAAAATTGCTGAATGAAAAGAAATGGGCTTACCACATTGCATAGAGACTGTGCCCATGGAATAGTCACATACATCAACCTAAAACTAAAATGAATTTTTCAAGTTTAGAAGATAAAGTATAAAGGTTGAAATGATCTATTGTCTTAAAGCATCAAATTCCTCTTGTTGTTTGCCTCCCCAATGGAAGACCTTTTGCACAACTGCTAAAGAATGAAAATGAGCTACAATAGAAGAAACGTTAACAAAATATTTCCTCCAACATTGGGTTGCTCCAAGAAAACCTCTTATCCAAATGACTATCTTGAGAATTTAGCAATCCATAATGGCATCAATCTTAGAGAGGTCTAACTTCAGCTCACCTTCTCCAATATCATGGCCCAAGTACATCAAAGAATTTATATCGAACATATACTTTGACATCTTCAATTACAAATGTTCTTGACATAAGACATCAAGTAATTATTTCTCATACATGACATGTTCATAATGAAATTTTGTGAAAATGAAAATGTCATCCAAGTAGACTATCATGTCTAGAAATGGCTTCAATACATCTTGCTTTATATGCATGAAAGTAGTAGGAGCATGGGAAAGACAAAAAATCATAACTATCCACTCAAACAAACCTTTCTTGGTTTTTAATGTCATCTTCCATATGTCTTCTTCAACAAATATACTTTGATGAAACCCACTTCTTGAATCACATTCAATGAAATGCTTACCATTCTTCTTGGGAACCAAAAAAAGAGGTGCACTACATGGTAAAGGAGAAGGTCGGATGATCCTTTTGTTCAACAATCCTTGGATTTGTTTTGTTATTTCTACACTTTCCCTTCTTAACATCCTATGCATGTCAATGTTAGGAAGAAGAAACTTTTGTTGCAATGGTATTTCATGTTGGATTCTCCTCTTGGAATGAAATCCTTTTGCTTTATAAAACACCTCATCATCATGGTTAACTACATCAACCAAATTAGTTTCCAATTTTGAATGAAAACCATCAAACTCTTCATAATCAATATTAACATTGGGTTTTATCATAAGAAGCACTAAATTCTTGCTTGAATTCACTAGCCGTTTTATTTTCCTTACATTAACTAATGAAAGATTTAGTTTCTTGCGATGAGCTCTCACAATATACTCCACACCATCCTTGAACAAGTGGTACTTGTTTTTATGACGATAGAATATTTCTTTTCTATCATAAAAATAAGGACTACCCAAAACAATTCTTGATATATCAAGCAGTAGAACATCTAATTCAACTTTGTTAATGAAGTTTGATGTGATTCCAAACTAAAGAATACATTTTATTGTAATCCGTAAATTTGTGTCCTCACAAATCCAACCTAATGGATATGGCTTGGGATGTAAAATGGTTTCAATATTAAGTTTCTGGACTAAGTCATCATATATCAAATTAGCTTGAGACACACTATCAAAAAGTGTGTCAATTTTTGTATGTTTTGAGATCACCCTTATGTGAAAGAGTTCTATCCTTGTTTCTTCATTTGGATTACTAGTGTAACAATTTGTTATACTAGTTCTAGCAATGGATTATTTTCATTTTATACCCATGGTTGTAATTTTAGTTTCATCACCCGAATCGGATCCCAGATCCTCTTGAATGACAACAGTTGTCTTTTGTTTTCCTTTGTTATTGAATTTATTTGGTTTCATTTCGGGATGAAGCTTCCAACAATGAACTTCATCATGACCCTCTTTGGAACAATGCTTACATCTTGTTTTTCCTCCTTTCCTTTTAATGTATGCATTTTTCTTTCCCTTAAAACCCTTTTCTTTCTCTTTACCCTTAAATGTCACTTTACTACCTTATTCTGTAGTGTTTTTCCGTCTTGCCTCAAGATGATTGGCTTTTGCACACACATCATATAGATTATTGGGATTAGACATAAAGATAGTATGCCTAAGGTAACTGTGTAAACACCCTATGTACTTCAGTAATGTATCCCATGATTGAAAATCTACACCTAACATTAAAGACCTTTTTATGAATTCTTGGGTGTAATATTTCACATTTTGACCTTTAAGTTGTCTAATGTTTTGCCAATTCATGATGGCTTTTTGCATATGAGCTAGAGGGTATAATTGTCTTTTGATTGCAGCAATGAAATTATTCCAAGAAATTGAGATCTTACCATGTTATTTTATCTCCTCTTGGGTCTTTGATTCCCACCATACTAGTTTTGCACCCTCCATTCTCAAGGAAGCTAACTAAATATTTATGTCATCCACTTGAAGGTTTTGAATCCTAAAATAAACCTCCAACTGACGAATCCAATTATCAAGCTTATTTGCATTAACTTCACCATTATACATGGGAAACTCAAATTTAACATCAAGTTTTAAAAAAGGTGATTTACTAGTTCCTTTTGAAGTATGATGAGGAGTATGAGTAAGGGTTGTGTTAGTGGAAGAGGGTGAAGATGCTTGTGAAGAAGAAGATGAAGAAGATGGTGGAGAGGGTGGAGGTTTGTCTCCATTTCCATTACCTCCTCCCGAAGAACCTTCTCCTTTGGGAGGTTTAGAAATTTCCCCTTGCAACTTGGTATTCCTCTCTTCATAGAGGACCTTCACCATCTCTGTCATATCAAAGAAAGTATTTTTGAAGGTCATTTCTCCTTCATGAGAAATGATCTTTGGAGTCTCAACTATAACTTGAGGCTGGACTAGTGTTGGATATTGTGGAAACCTTTCTCTCCTTCCCCTTGACCCAAATTCAGGGCTTCCAACCAACTTGCCTTCTCCTCTTTTGAGTTTTAACCTTGTAAGCATGACATAAACTTGAAAACTGTTAAATCCTTCTTTCACAAAGAAAACCTAGTGCTCCCAATACCAAAATGACCTGATTTAGAATATTAGATTGTTATACTAAGATCCTCCTCATATTAGAAACAAAATGCTTTCATTGTGCTTAAAGATTCATGAATTTTTTTTGCAAGTGAAAAATGAGTTTTTATGTTAACTTTATGAGAAATTTTAACATAAATAAGAGACTGAATAGGTGCATAAACATGTATAGAACATCATCAAGGAACATGATAAAGGTTTTCACCCCTCCTAGGCTATGTCTCCTTGGTCCAACTACCAATGGCTTCGGCCTTTCTATTATGCTCAAAAGTGTAAAAATATGTGTTTACAATACTCAAATGCTTTCAAAAATTGCTCCAATGATTCCAAAATGTCCAAAAATGGCTACCTAGCCTCTTTCTACATCCATTTTGGTCGAAAACTGGAGATGTTATGACCTCTCCTAGTTAGGCCACTATTCTCTCCACAAATTTCTCAAAACCCACGACTGATCCTATATTTTTGCCCCAAAAAGTGCTAATTGGGAGAAAATTTCACGCACCGCTGGGTGAAAATATAAGACAGTTAATTGCACACATAACCCTCAAGCAGTCATAAAAAATGCCAAGTAACCTAGACACATGTGGCAGTTAGGAGGTGGCGGTCTTCGGGTGGTCACAACAAATGCTGCGGTCAGGAGTTAAGTGCTCACATGCTCTTGGACCAGCGGTCAGGTGGTGGTGACATTTTTTGTTATAGCTGGTAGTTTTGTTCGTTCACATGGGAGGGCCACCGACAGTTACGTTGGTGTTGGCTTATTAGGGCCTGACCCAGGTTCATAGATGTTTTAACCAAACAAATCCCGAAACTACCAGCCTTTTCGACAACAATCCACGGAGCGCAGACTGAGGTCTCACCCAAGGTAGTATGGGAGGGTGTTGGAACCAGGTTTCCGCACCCTAGGGATGTCATGATGAGGTCTGGAATGATCGTGAATTGATCCCACGCGCTATGCTACTTCCGCGCAGCCATTTGTTTAGAGAAACTACCTTAGTGTGGCTTATAGGATGAGCACGAATGTTCTTTACCCTTTCTGTGATTATTATTATTATGATAGATCTTGAATTAACTTAAGAAGTCACAATACTTTCAGTTACCTTTTAACATAAACAGACATGCATGCAATCATAAACCGTAACAGATGCATAAACCGAAATATAGAAACATATACACAATATTCCTAAACCAACTTATCTTATTAATGCCTTTTTCTAGTTAAAATCCACTTCCTACCCTGCGCACATAGCTGAGGGGTCCGCGCACACAGCTGCAGACTCTACTAGGTCTCCGCGAACACAGCTGTTGAACCTCTATCTCCTACAACAACCCAAAAGTTGAACTTACAACCTCAGAGCGAACACTGCATTCAGAAAACCATAGTACTTCTTCACATCACAAAAAGCTACCTTTTACACTTAGAGCCTTGCTCTTATTTATACATTCCCATGGTTTGCGGACCATGGGTAGGCCAACACATTCTAGATTAATTTACAATATTTTAGGGCGGACTATCCTTAGACTTGACCCATTACAATTCGCACTTTGCGCACTTCGCGGAGCTTTTACAATACCAATACCCAGAATTATGGGTTTTAACCCCCAAAACCTTTACGCAGGAGATCTGTTGTCGAACAGGCCCCCAACACAATCATCGTGACTTGTCCCAAGTCACCTGGCTGGTGCAGTAATCTTTGCGTGAAGTTCATCCAGCAATCTTTGCGCTTCTCTTACGTCCACAACACATTCCTCCACTATCTGTTGTATCCATTGTACACATATCTCCGATGTTTCGTTATCAGGCGCAAGTCCTTGCCTGAGTGCATATACAACCTGCATGTGTGCCAACTTTCCCTCGATCTTGGTAGTGATCGTGAATGCTTCCTCGAGCCAAGGCTGGATGCGTTCTTTAAGCACTACTTCTTTCTGACGCGTGGCGTCCACCTGGGCCTTTAGAGCCTGGGCCTCCTTCATCTTAGCCAGCCGCTGAGTAAGGGCAACCATCTGTGCAGTCCCCCTGACATTGTTGTAAGCCTACTACAACTCCCGGGCTTTTGTCTCTAGCCGTTGGAGCATCAGGTCGAAGGAAAATTTTAGGGGCTAATTTTCTATACTTTTTCCAAAAAACAAATTCGCTAATTTCCATTTTTTTGTAAAAATTATTCGCCCAAATTTTATAGAATGAAATTATTTTACCCTAAAAATCGCCAGAAAATTATATATAGACTATATAAATATATTATAAATTTGAATATTTCTACAAAAAATCTCCAAAAATTTTATAGATTTCATATTATGGACTAGTGGGATTCGCCAAGGTTTCTAAGCTTTAAGAATTTTTTCCATCCTTAAAATTTTCCCTCGTCGGGTCTTCCTGCAGTGAGCTGAGGGTGACAAGTGATTGATATAGCAAGCCAGTGCATTCCTGTATGGTGCACTCTATTGCTTCCAACCCTGCTTGAATGGCATGGTGTCACTGCTCTTTGACCTCTGGCAGTGTAGAGGGTTGTGCCTTCAGCCTCAGCTCTGCGATCTGTAAGTTGAGGTCCAACTGGATCCTCGTGGCTTCCTCCTTTGCCTCGCGGAATCCACTGGCCAATTTGTGGATCCGTATTCCTACCGGTAAGTTTTCTGCAATCTCGAGGTCAGGGGTGCAACAACATTCTTCCTCAACTATTTGTTCCAACTATTGAGTCTGTGCTATTGCTTCATTGCATTGGAGGCTCAGTTGCTCGATGTTGATTCATTGTTCACTGAGCAGTTGTACTACACTTCCTTCCCTAGAATGGAGCTCTGTCGTTGCTCTATCCTATAGCTGGTATAATATTTCTCGTGGGATGGAAGACAATTTTAATCCAAGTCCCTTAAGCCGGCCTATTGCAGCTCTGTCCTCTACATTGTCTATTGTCAGTGCTCCGTTTGGTAGTGTGACAGTGTTAGCCATTTTGGCTCGCAGCAACTACTCGGTTGCTGATGTACCCGTGGCCCCGTAGGCGGCTATCATTCCATGTTGTGGGGGTTGAACCTCAAGTTCCTGAAGTTGCATCCTGAGTGCCCCCAACACAGTCTGCTGCTTCATCATTGCCTCCTAGAGTTCCTCCTAGGTGACTTCCCGAACTGTATCACTAATGTCGTATAAGTCACCCTCGGTTAGTGTGATAGGCTCCCCATCCAACTTGGATTCCTTGGTCTTCTTCCAAGGCCCTATTCGTTCTGTCACGCGCAGCCGTTTTAAGGGTGTAGAGGTGGTGCTCGAGTCCGTGCCTTCTGTCGTATCATCTGCCCCATTCGCTGTGGTCATGTTTGGGCCTCTTTCTTCCTCTGTTGGAGTGGCCCTTACTGCTACTATCTTTTCCATGGTAGCCTTTGCTGCCTCTCAGGACGTTCGTACTTCTTCAGCGAGCTATTCGTTCCACTTTTGTTGTGCTAGAAATTTGGCGGCAGTCTTCTGTCTTTGAATCTCCATCTTATCGTGCACCACCAAGTCTAGTGTGCGCCGTTTTGGCGGCCATGTGTCGAGCACCACAAAAATAATGTCATTTATTGCGATGAAGGGGAGTGTGGTCCATTTCTGTTCCAGATCTTTCCTTGCCTTGATATACACATGGTGCATATTCGCTTTAAAGTCTGCAAAACTCTTCACACTATCATATACCGAAGCAGATAGGCACGACCGTTTGTTGATCCATAGTGGTATGCTCACCTCCATCAGTACCCAGAAGATCTTGGTTTCTAGGATTTGTGTGGCATCCCTCGTTTCCCATAGCGATGCATATTTTGCTACCTCTGGCCAGTCCTGGTCAAGGGGAGGAAACTAACTATCCTCAGGCAATTCACTTGTAACCAATAGTATGGATAAGAGCAACCATGCGTAATGGAAGATCTTACCCTATTGTTTGGCCTCCCTGCAGTTTATCAGGAACTCATCACAGAGGAACTGCGACCAGTTGAATTGTACCCCTTTTGCGCATTGCTCGGCCAGTGTAATGATCTTTTCCAGTACCTCATTGCCTCGGAATTTCTCATCACTTTTCCTGCCAACAACAGGGTGGCAATGAGAACCCCTTTGTCATAAATACTAGTAATAATGTACCCCCTCTGCTTTTTCTCCAACTTATATTTCTTTTGCATGGCCTCTGCAAGCATCAAGTCTCCACTTATGCCAGCTATTTCTGCGGGGTCCCTTCTTGCACAGGGAAGCCGAGAAATCTTATGAATGAGTTCTGCCGTGATGGGAATGGGTTCTTCCAACCACAAGTACCCATTGTGCACCAGGAAAAGCAGTTGCCTGATGACAAATATTGTGATCGGGGCCCGATGGAAGTGTGGAATCGATAGGAGGTGGAGTAGCCTGACCTCCTCCACCCTGCGCAGCCATGTCCATGGCTGCAGTGTTGTAATGGCCCCCTCCGTGCTTTGTTCCATCAGCTCACTAGTTTCCAAATGGGGAAACTTCTCGTTGTCCACGAGGTCACCGTCTTCAAACTTCATATTGGGAATGTGACCCACAACCGTTCCTTCGAATAGAACCCCTTCGGGGAGGGATGGGGTGTTAAGTCTCCTTTTAGTGGTATCCAAATCTTTAGGTACCTTTACCCTCCCTTTCCAAGGAGGGACATACTTGGGTATTTTTGTTGTGGCACGTACTAGCTGGATGTCTTTATCTGTCTCTTCTTCTGGTTCCATCTCTTCAACAAAGGTCATAAGATCCTCTTCCTCATCATCGTTCTCAATATTAATTGTTTTGCCCTTTTCTTCCATCGATAGTTTGTCGAATCATGGATTTCACAGAGACATATGGACCAGTCCTACTACTTTTGGATCCTTCTTGGGCCTCTGTGTCAATGGTGATTTAGGGATTTTTGTTGCATCCCCTACTAGTGGCGTAGAATTCTGCAGGACTCCCTTGGTTGTTGACATGATTTTGGTTAGGGACTCCTATGTATCTTTTGGCAAGGCTTCAAACCACCGACTTTCTCTTACAACCTCCTCATTCATCAGGTTCATGCCCGCTTGATAATGTGATAACTATATTTGCAAAATGCCAAAGGTTTTTGATAAGGGGCCATCCGTGATTTATAGGCCCATTGTAATTTCAACTCGACCATCCCCCCATTTTCTGGCTCATTAATGTTACACTAATGGCAGATCATTTTGAATTGAGTTTTGACTTCGTGTCTTAAATACCCACTGCCCACTTCTTGTGGCCTTAATTTAGATGTCTTGTCATGAACAGTGACACCAACGGTCACTTGTTTATCCGCGCAGTAGCGTAGCCCATTCTGCGTGATCACGACTCTTGGGATGTATCAACCCTACACACACCATTGTTGTCGCGTAGCTCCCTAATAGACTTTTTTACAGTCCTGCACTCTCTTTCAACTATCTGGAGCACTGAGACTACCTCTTCTTCAGCTAGTCAGGTGGTCATACCCCCTTGGTGCAATGCTAGTGCATCTTGGCCAACATCCTCCGACATGGTTTTTGTTGTCACCACTATGCACACTGTTGGGTGTGGCGCACTCTCCTGATTTCCCTTGAGAGGGAGGCGAGGCCTTAACTGTAGTATTCGACCAATTACCTTGTAGTCATACTCTTCCAATTCATCCTTAAATTTGCGCATATCCAGCTGCAACTTTCCAAGCTTTTCGTTCAAAAAGTCCTCCTTTAGTTCTTTTTCTAGTTTTTTAATCTCCACATCCAACATCATATTCTACATTCTGAGTAGTACCCTGTTTTTTCCAATTCGCGAAGTTGCGCATTCCCTTCCCAAATGGCTTCCTGAATCCCTTCATACTGCTCTTCCCATGGTTTTATGAGTCCTTCAGTCCAAACTTCACACGTTTTTCTCTTCTCTGATATTACTACATCCATGGCCTTCTATGGAGGTGCTTCAGGGACCTCAGTCCTTGTACCATTTGGCAGCCTTGACTTCATAGCCATGTTTTTGCACAGTGCCATATATGCCCATTTGACCCATGGGACGCATAGATCCCCTTTTTTACATGGTATTTGCTGACCCTTATTCATGACTTCATGTACCTTGGCGAACCCTCGCCCCTTCGCACTTGGTAGTGCGATCCATCGTTGCATACTGTTAGGGCCTGCGCTTGTAATACTACTGCATGCCAGAACAATATGTTCTATATACGGTCGTATCCATCGGCAAAGGTGTGTTCACCAGCTGTTCTGCCTTTCTCCACCAATCTGACCTAGATGGGGTCTTTCAAATTGCAATTGCATCCATCGTCTACCTTTGCACGAATTTCCAATATTCTTTTGACGTATATGCCTCCATCGTGCAAGAGTCGTGCGCAACACCCATTTGAGTGAACCACACCACTGTCATTCTAGTACGGTACTTTCAAGTTTGTCTAAGGCTTTATCCAATCTTTCTACCCCCTCATCTGTTAGTATTTCCCTTGCTTCAGTTGTCACGGGCCGTAGTGATCGAATCATCAGGTTACAATTCAGCGTGGTGACTTCATGCAACCGATTCTGCCAACGTTCTATTTCTTCATCTAAATCTGAAGTACAGGAACTATCATGCTCCTGTGATATTCTCCCATCTTCAATCGGGTTCACCCAATCCTGGTCTTGTGCCATTATCTGGTAAATGCAATGCAACTCATCATCGTTGTCATCCTCATGCATAGGTTTAGTGTATCGTGCCCCTTTGGCTGGATCCAGTAGAACTACTACACGTAGGGACTTTTTCTCAAAAATCATTTTCCGCTTCTTGAAGTTGATGACTCCATTCATATCCGTGGCCCAGTTTATTCCTAGCAACATTGGGTAAGGGTTACTATCATCCACAATCTCTATTACCTCGAAGTCCATCTGCATACTCGCACCTTCGATATCCACTGTTACCCCTTGCAAGCTTCCCATGGGCACGATCTTTTGTTGGTTCACCATCTGTAATTGAATAGGAGACCATTGTAACGTAGGCCTACCCATTTGTTCCCAAGTCTATTTTGGTAACATGCTCATGTCCAAACCCAGGTCGAGGACTACCTGATCCATCTCATATTTGCCAATTTGCACCATCAACCACATTTCCCTCCCAATGCGCAAAGCATGCTTCCCCATCTTTTGAACTATGCATGGTTCCCCTGACCCTGCGCACCTAGCGATCAGCTCTTGTAGTCCTTTGACTACCTTATTGTCATGTAGCAGCTTCATGCATGTCTCTAAAAAGGTAGTTAGCATAGAAGGATCTAGTCCTATCTCTGGGTGATCCTTACTACCTGAAGTAGAGGCCTCTGCGAAGCTCTTCTTAGCTTCCATAAATGTTTCCTTGGCGCGTTCCAAGTCAAACTCAGGTTCCTTTGTAGGAGCCTTGTATACCTAGGCATCTTCCTCAGGCTGCTTCCCCTTATCTTCCCCAGTGGTCGTGCCACTTCTGAGCATCATTTTTATGTTGGGGTCCTCTTTGCACAGTTCAGACCTCATCATTTGGATATTTTGAGTTGGAGTAGGCTGTAGTACCTCCTTCTGCGCATTTTTGCGATCAACGTTGGAAAATCTACCATTTCATGATCAAACTACTCACAGTGTTGGAAATAATACTGAGAGGGGGGGGGTGAATCAGTATTATCAGATCAATCAAACTTTTCAATTTCATACTCAGAAACATATACGCTACTTCAATTAAGTGAACCCGCGTGTACACGCTACTGTGTCTAATGAAACTCGCGTATATCCAGAGATCTTATAATTCAGTTAGCTTAATCTTCAGTAAATGCATCAGATCATTATTAAGCATATTAACAGTAAACAGGTGCAGAATAATAGAACAGAACATCACATAAGAGCCACACACATGAACACAAAGATATAAGGTGGAAACCCAATGTGGGTGAAAACCACCTGCTGCAAGTCATCTCAATCTTCTTCTTAATAAGAAAATCCTTTTACAATATTTGTACTGGTGCAGTCTTATACCAGTACGGGAGCTACAACCCCCTTTGCTCTTGTACTAGCCGATCCATTTACTAGTACGCAGGCTACTACCTGCTACAATGCTCCAAAGATCTCCTTTAGCTTTTGTACTAGCTTAGATACTAGTACGTAGGTACTTGCCTACAATCTTCTCACCTCCAGGTAGCACGTTTCATCAATTTTCAGACTGGATACACTGAAGCACAACACATAATCTGCAAGGCCACTTTCCATCCAATTTTCATACTGGACCCATAACTATCATTGAAGCTCAAAACAATCATCAAACTCTGAATCACTGAAACCCTGTTAACAACAGTCACCAGAACACAGAGCAGACACAGAACTCTGTAATAACCATCAGATCCATCTGCAACTTCAAATATCAAGCTTTACAATGTATACGCTACTTCGATGAATCAAACCCGCGTGTATACGCGCTTTTTCCAAAGACAACCCGCGTACAGATCTAAAAATAATTTCTCATAACTTGCAGCTGTACCAGACATCAGTCATACTCATAACATTTATAGAACAATACATGCGTCAGTATGTAGATCTAGAATAAGCATCATAAAGATAGTTCATTTCAAACCATTTGATCCCGATCTCTCCTTAGATCTAGTTCTCCATCAACCGGTGAGATCTCTCCTTAGCTCAGATCAAGCAATGCATCATCAACCCATAACCCTGCATACTGGATCTAATGCTTTATCAGATATTCAAGACATTTCAGATGCACTTGCCTAATGGTTTCCTTCTCCTTATATAGCCTTAGGCCTTGTTCAATACCAAGGGCCAAAACCATAGAGATTCAATACCATCAACTTCAAAACTAGGGATCAACACGTCCGCCGAGACGCCAAGGTCCAAAACCATAGGCACAACTTCCAAGGAATAACCACCATGGACCAAAGGTACTTTTCCACATACACGCGCTTTTGCTGAAGCCAACCAGCGTGTACACGCGACTTGGGCTTAACGAACCTGCGTGTATGAACTTTCTCTTCTTCGTATAGTCTGATCATCAATTCCTTGCTGCTGACCTTCTGTCTGATCATCAATTCCTTGCTGCTGACCTTCTGTACTATGATTTGTCATCAGTGAGGTTTGCCATCAAGGACAACACTTATCTCATAATGCCAACAATCTCCCCCTTTGGACTTGATGGCAAAGCTAACTTGTCACACTTAGAACTATCATCTGATTCCTTTGAGCTGTCCTCCATCAGTCACATCTGATATCTCTTCTGAAGATTCATCATCTGATTCCTTTGAGCTGTCCTCCATCAGTCACATCTGATATCTCTTCTGAAGATTCACCCAGTTATACATAAGTGAGATATTCTTCTATGAGAGGGTTGCCATCAAGTACAACACATGCATCATAATGCCAACAATCTCCCCCTTTGGACTTGATGGCAACAACACCAAGTCACTCTCCCCCTTTGACATCAAGGGCAAAGGGTGGACCAAGATATTCTCTTCCTTTGCTGAATCATTCCACTGTCCATACTCCCCCTGAGTACCTGCTGAAATCTCTGAATAGTCTCCCCCTTTGTATATGCCAAGGTGTACCAATCTGTTCATACTCCCCCTGAGTACATGCTGAATCTTTGTACCGCTGAAGTGTGTTGTACATGCTTTTCCTGACTGTAGGCAAGATCTGCAAAAGATGTTCTTCAAGAAGAACATGACTCTATACATCATAAAGGACCTTCCTATCACTTAGGACTCATACATACATCCATCTCTCAACTAAGTGAGGATATACAACAAAATTTTACATATGACAACCAATCACATTACATCAATCATCCCAGGCATAGTGGGGAAACCAAAATAGGTCGTTACATGACCTTGACACCATGAAAGAGATACCACAAAAGAGATATATGACATAGAGACGTAAGAACTAGACCAAGACTTATGAAAGTCACCAGCAGCATCTGATAATCACCATTCAGATCAGCAACCAAGAGATCCTTCTGTTCTCCTTTCGCCTTTGTTTCTCCTGAAATCAACACCAAATGTGAACTAGAACCAAAAGCTTTAAGATAATGCCAACAATGCATCATTGGAAGATTATCTGCTCCCCCTAAACCTGTGCCAGATGATCTCTGTCAGACCTATATCAGACTTTCTGCAACCAACATCTGTCCCTGCTGATTTCCTTCAACTCTCCATATACGCGTCTGTATACACATAAACAGGCGTATATACGCAGATATCCCTTACGCAACACGCGTACACCATATACGCGACTATCCCCTTGTAAAACGGCGTATGCACGCGGATATCCTTTACACAACATGCGTACACAAATTTCCATATCAGCAACCTGTAAATGTCCTGTAGAGAATAGGTCATCAACCTATAACAAGGTATGTCTGCATCAATTCATCCCTTTGAACAGAATTCAGAGTCATTCACATGTGTGAAACCACCATAGCCATTTCATCAAGCTCTACATGATCCAAGTATCATTACTTGGGAACATCTGCATCAACCAACATATGTAAGTATCAACCTATCATCATATAGATATGAACTCATCATCATGTCTCCAACAAAGTGACATTGAGGAGTCATCCATGTATCAGCACTATGTATCTTGAGCTCAAACTCTTTTGACAAAGCTTCTTGATATCATCATCAGCAACAATCCTTATTCACATGAGTGCCTGCATCATAACTGTATGATCTTTATGCATATGACAACAGCAGTATATAAGTGACTCATCATCAAGTGAGGAAGATGTGTATTCAAGCTTTGTACTTCTCCTTGTCCTTATGAAGATCACCATGTAAGCACCATATATGCATCATCAAAGAATCAACCATAAATCTGATCTGAACATCTTCTATGTAACTTCAAGAATCATATGAGAGTTTATCATAGACAACTCACAACCACATCACAGCAAGATATATCATTTAGCCATATAAGAATCATCACCAAGGATTATTAACCATAATGCCAACAACGAATTACTAAAGGCATATGCTCCCCCCTAAACCAGTGCCATCTGTTAGATCTGATCATGCATATATCAGCAATAAGCATCAAAACATCATCATCCTCAAGTTAGGATCAAAAACACTTCTAGACATCATACAAGTAACAAAACATTTCCACACATCCTCAGCAGACTGTAACCAATAGAGCAAATAACAGACTGAATCATATCAGATCCTTTTTCTGATCCTGTCCCCACTGCTTTTCCTCAGATTGACATATACGCGACTTTGCAGTGTCTAACTCGCGTATATACGCGACTTCCCTTTAAGGAACTTGCGTATGAGATTCAGAACACTGAAGTTTTACACTTTCAGCTCCCCCTGAGTCTGATATGTCTGTGCTATGCTGTGTCTCAGTACATTGTGCTGACTGTACTTCCTTCTTCCTCCATATCTTCAAGTGTGATGAGGTTTTCTCCTTTTGGTGTGATGTCCATCCTTTGTTCCTGCATTCCTTTGCTATATGTCCAAGCTTGTTACATGCATAACATCTAACATGTTTCATGTTCCTTCTGTAGCAATTAGCAGCTTTGTGACCATACATATTGCAAGCAAAGCAATATCCATTAAAGTACCTTGATTGAGATGACCTGTCCGCATAATAGTCTTGAACTCTTCTTCTTCTACATCTAGCTGCAACATGTCCAAGATTATGACATACATAACATTCAATATTATTCATAGGAGGAGTAAAAGATTTTCTTTGAAGACTTTCTTTCCTTCGTTGATGATGAGATTGACCTTTCATCTCCTTGTTGATCATTTTGGATTTCTCTTTAGAGTTCCTTGCCTCACCTTGTGAACTAGATTCACCTTCAACAGATTCATGGAAACCAAGACCAGTCTTTATAGCAGGGGACCTTTGACTACTAAGAATATCATCCAAGACTTTAGAACTATCTTGAAATCGTAAAAGCTTATCCTTTTCTTCTATTTTACCTTTCAAGATATTTACCTCAACTTGAAGTTGTTCCTCCTTTTCTAGACATTGCTTCTTCATGTCTTCTCCATCTTTCCTTCCTTCTTCCAACTGATGCCTTAGTTTGAGAATCTCCTTTTCTTGTTCTTCATTCAGATCCTGCTGCATTTGACGAACTCGGAAGGCACATTCTAGTTGAGATTTTAAGCTGGTGACTTCGTTTTCTTGTTTTGCAATAGCTTGGAGTAGATCTGTATTCTGCTTCTTTGATTCTTCAAGATCTCCTTTTAGTGAGGGGATTGTAGCTTCAAGATTTTCATAGTAGCTGGATCTATCTTTGAGTTTCTTGATGGTTGTGCTTCTTTCGTTGACTTCTTTTCTTAATGATGTCACTTCATGCTGCAATTTTTGACATTGGTCTTCCTTGTCCTTGAGTAGCTTTCTTACCTTGTTTCCTTCTTCTAGTTGGGCCTTTAGTTCGGTAACTTCTTCTTTGAAAGCACATTCCCTTTTGTTCAATAGATCTTGTTGATCTTTAACTTTGTCTGTAAGCCTTCTAAATAATGCCTCTATTTGATACTTTTCTTGCTCACCCATAAAAGCATGTTCAGTAGTTTCACTATCACTTCCATCACTTTCACAAGGAAATATAGCAGGAACATCAGAGGATAACACATTCATACCTGATAATGATTCTGAATCTGATTCTGAATCTGAAGAACTTCTTATACCTAATCCCCAATCGACTCTCCCACTGTCATAGATCTTCTGAGATGTCTTCTTCTTCTTATGAGGTTTCTTCTTAAGCTTCTTTCCCATTGTTCCACGGATCTCCTTCAAGCGATCAAGCTTCTACCAAAGGACCCGCTCTGATACCAATTGTTGGAAATAATACTGAGAGGGGGGGGGTGAATCAGTATTATCAGATCAATCAAACTTTTCAATTTCATACTCATAAACATATACGCTACTTCAATTAAGTGAACCCGCGTGTACACGCTACTGTGTCTAATGAAACTCGCGTATATCCAGAGATCTTATAATTCAGTTAGCTTAATCTTCAGTAAATGCATCAGATCATTATTAAGCATATTAACAGTAAACAGGTGCAGAATAACAGAACAGAACATCACATAAGAGCCACACACATGAACACAAAGATATAAGGTGGAAACCCAATGTGGGTGAAAACCACCTGCTGCAAGTCATCTCAATCTTCTTCTTAATAAGAAAATCCTTTTACAATATTTGTACTGGTGCAGTCTTATACCAGTACGGGAGCTACAACCCCCTTTGCTCTTGTACTAGCCGATCCATTTACTAGTACGCAGGCTACTACCTGCTACAATGCTCCAAAGATCTCCTTTAGCTTTTGTACTAGCTTAGATACTAGTACGTAGGTACTTGCCTACAATCTTCTCACCTCCAGGTAGCACGTTTCATCAATTTTCAGACTGGATACACTGAAGCACAACACATAATCTGCAAGGCCACTTTCCATCCAATTTTCATACTGGACCCATAACTATCATTGAAGCTCAAAACAATCATCAAACTCTGAATCACTGAAACCCTGTTAACAACAGTCACCAGAACACAGAGCAGACACAGAACTCTGTAATAACCATCAGATCCATCTGCAACTTCAAATATCAAGCTTTACAATGTATACGCTACTTCGATGAATCAAACCCGCGTGTATACGCGCTTTTTCCAAAGACAACCCGCGTACAGATCTAAAAATAATTTCTCATAACTTGCAGCTGTACCAGACATCAGTCATACTCATAACATTTATAGAACAATACATGCGTCAGTATGTAGATCTAGAATAAGCATCATAAAGATAGTTCATTTCAAACCATTTGATCCCGATCTCTCCTTAGATCTAGTTCTCCATCAACCGGTGAGATCTCTCCTTAGCTCAGATCAAGCAATGCATCATCAACCCATAACCCTGCATACTGGATCTAATGCTTTATCAGATATTCAAGACATTTCAAATGCACTTGCCTAATGGTTTCCTTCTCCTTATATAGCCTTAGGCCTTGTTCAATACCAAGGGCCAAAACCATAGAGATTCAATACCATCAACTTCAAAACTAGGGATCAACACGTCCGCCGAGACGCCAAGGTCCAAAACCATAGGCACAACTTCCAAGGAATAACCGCCATGGACCAAAGGTACTTTTCCACATACACGCGCTTTTGCTGAAGCCAACCAGCGTGTACACGCGACTTGGGCTTAACGAACCTGCGTGTATGAACTTTCTCTTCTTCTTATAGTCTGATCATCAATTCCTTGTTGCTGACCTTCTGTCTGATCATCAATTCCTTGCTGCTGACCTTCTGTACTATGATTTGTCATCAGTGAGGTTTGCCATCAAGGACAACACTTATCTCATAATGCCAACAATCTCCCCCTTTGGACTTGATGGCAAAGCTAACTTGTCACACTTAGAACTATCATCTGATTCCTTTGAGTTGTCCTCCATCAGTCACATCTGATATCTCTTCTGAAGATTCATCATCTGATTCCTTTGAGCTGTCCTCCATCAGTCACATCTGATATCTCTTCTGAAGATTCACCCAGTTATACATAAGTGAGATATTCTTCTATGAGAGGGTTGCCATCAAGTACAACACATGCATCATAATGCCAACACACAGTATGGACAAGATATTCTCATTGGGTTGGTACAATCACAAGCGTAGTGCCCAGGTCCTCTGCAATTATAGCAAATTAACTGTCTGCGTCCCTGTCCGAGTCCCATTCCTCCTTGTCCTTGACCTCGCCCTTGAAATCCACCCCAAGCTATTGCTGCGGCTGGATCGAGGTTGCACGTTTCTATTTACATTTGATAAGCTGAGGTCCTATCCATCATTAGCTCATAGCTCCAACAAGTCTGCCCATCGTGACCCACTGATCTACAGAAATTACAATATACTTGCTATGGAGTCTGGGTATACCTTTGCAACAGGTGACAGTTGTCTGTCACGTGCTTTCCTCCCACTTCACAAATTGCGCACCAGAGTGCGGGTTTCGCACTCGGCCCTCCTTGTGCCTCTGGTCTCAACAGCATCAACCCCCCTCCTACCAAATAGTTTGCGAGTACTAGATAGTGATCCTTATCGTGACCTTGGCCTTTACATTTTATACACCACACTTCTTCACGCGTCTCTGGCCGGGGTGCCCTATCCTGCTTCAAACTCTGCATCTCCAAGCATAGGTTTTGTAGTTGCACATGGATTTGTTGGAGTCCCAACGTCAGATCCTGTATCAGTGTTTCATGAAGCCTGATTTCCATTTCCAAGGATTCTGCCTAGGTTAAGAGCTTCTGTTGTGACAGTGCCGTCCTCAGGTGTGGTGTCAAAGATGTCACAAACCACGCGTTGTGCTATGCATCTGTCAGTGTCATATTATCCTCATGGATCGTACTTTTCAGCCTCTGATCGAGATCCTAGGGGTTTCACCTGGAAGCATCATGATCTCCTTGAATCCGATGATCGACTGCGTCTCCGATTTCATCCAGCTAAATTCTTTGTTCAACACATTCTAGGTTTCCGCTATTCTGGCTTTTGGGTGATCATTTGAGTGCTTGATATACCATGTCAGTGCATGATCTTGTAGCACACAAACCAATGTGGCCTTCTTAATGTTATCATCCATAACCCTGTGTGCTTCCCACACTACTCTTACTACAAACCAAAACTAATCTGGATCTTCATTCCCTACTCCTCTAAATACAGGAAACTTGATCATGCTCTCCATGCTAAATTGTTGGTTTGGTGGAGGTGGTGTGGGAAAAGATGGAGGTGAAGAAGGTGACAGGAGTGGTGGTGTTAGCGGGGATGATAACAGCAGAATGCATTGCCTGACAAAACTGACTGTACTCCTCAGAGAAACCCAAGCGCATTCTTCCTCGCTTGCTTGTAGAGGTGAAATTAAAGGACTATTTCCTAACCCTTCGATACCTTTGTAGAACTTTCCGCTCTGCGTCGTTCCACTCATTAATGTATTTGCATCACTCATTTTTCACATAACAACATTTTAATCCAGGTATTCAAAGATTTGATGTACTTACCTCACGGTCCCTTGAGAAAGCGTATTTCTGCTTTGCTGTAGCTGACATTCATGTCTATCGCAAATTAGTGATAAACCCTCCTATTATCTGGTCCAGCCAATGGTCTATAGCTAGCACGATATTATCTTTATATGCCTTTAGCATGCGCACCAAATCTGGAGTCCACACTATTAGTTGGTCAAGCTTGCACCTTCCTTGGTTGTCTACTAGCCTCACGATCCAATCATACAGTTCTTAAGAGAGGCCGCGAAGAAGATCTCGTGGATTTCCGTATATATGAAGCGATCCAACCACCTCTTCTTGGATATCTGTAGTGTTTTGTTTTCCTGTATTATGAACTCGTGAAGCTTATGATCCAACCAATCTTCAATTTATTTCTTCATAGGATTCCAGTGTTCTGACATCAGACATCCCTTAGGCAAATCTCGGTCCCAGTGATAGAACCATTTGTTGGCTTATTGGGGCTTAAACCAGGTTCAAATTTTTTTTAGCCAAACAAATCCCGAAACTATCGGCCCTTTCGGCAACAGTCCACAGAGCGTGGACTGAGGTCTCACCCGAGGTAGTATGGGAGGGTGCTGGAACCAGGTTTCCGCACCCTAGGGATGAGTTGATGAGGTCTGGAATGATCACGAATCGATCCCACGTGCTACGCTACTTCCACGCAGCCGTATGTTTAGAGCAACTACCTTTGCATGGCTTGGAGGACGAGCACAGATGTTGTTTACCTTTTCTGTGATTATTATTATTATTATAGATCATGAATTAACTTAAGAAGTCACAATACTTTCAGTTACCTTTTAACATAAACAGACATGCGCACAATCATAAACCGTAATAGATGCATAAACTGGAATATAGAAACAGACACACAATATTCCTAAACCAACTTATCTTTATTAATGCATTTTTCTAGTTACAATCCACTTCCTACCTTGCACACATAGTTGCAGGGGTCCACGCACACAGCTGCGGAGCCTCTATCTCCTACTACAAGCCAAAACTCAGAATTACAGCCTTAGATCGAACACTGCATTCAGAAAACCGTAGTATACTATATATATATAGATATATATATATATATATATATATATATATATATATGTATATATATATGTATATATATATGTATATATATATCTATATATATATATATATATATATATATATATATATATATATATATATATATATATATAAATGACATGACATGCATAGGAATTGATTTATCTCACTGCATTAGCTCCAACGATGATTGGCCTTTGGCGCACCAGTTCAAACTGAGGATTCTTCAAGGATGCCCTAAATTCAAAACCCATCACTCTTTAACCTACGGCTCCCTGACACAGAACCCAATGTCTTTTCAAATCATGGGTAGTTTATCACTACTGCTTCACATCACAAAAGGCTACCTTTTACTCTTAGAGCCTTGCTCTTATTTATACATTCCCATGGTTTGCGGACCATGGGTAGGCTGACACATTCTAAATTAATTTACAATATTTTAGGGCGGACTACCCTTAGACTTGACCCATAACAATTCGTGCTCTGAGCATTCGTGGATCTTTTACAATACCAATACCAAAAATTGCGGGCTTTAAGCCCCAAAACCTTTATGCGGGGGATCCGCTGCCCAATAGCTGGCAGTCTCCCCCCAACCTTGATGTTGTTACATGCTAACACAAATCCATGCCCCATTGTAGTTAAGAACTATTGTGTAGGTGGAATGGTAAGGCTTGGCATTGTTTGTTGAGAGATGTTGGCTTCAAATCCTGTGGCCTCTGGTTCGGTTGTTGAACCAATTTTTGGTGGCCTCTTGGGCTGCCACATGGCGGCCTACGGTTGGGCCATGTGGCAGCGTGTGGTTGGTCATCAACACACCAATGAAACACTGCCTTTGTACACCAATCATCGAGTGATACTTGTCACCTTCCTATTCAATACCTACAAGTAATATTATTTTTTTCTGACTAGGCTGTATGGATGCCCAGTCATCATCCCTATCGTCTCTTGCACCAAATTTGCTTGTTTGGGAAAACCAACAAATCACATTTTTGGGAGCATACGGTGTCTATTTTGTGCGAAATGAGTTGTGCCAGATTCAAGATGATGAGAAATACATAGTCGTTTAGGCTCCACACCATTCTGACATCTTTGATTTTTGAGCACCTGATCATGCGGGAAGCAGAGTAGAAAAAGAGGAAAGAGGAAGAATAAATCAAGAAAAGGAAAGAGAAGGAAGAGCGTGAGAGGAAAAAAAGGTAGGAGGAAGAACTCAAAAGAAAATGGGAGAATGAAGAGTGAGAAAAGAAAAGGATCAAAGAAGACTAAAGGAGGAAGTTGAAGAGGATAAGGGAAAGAAGGAGGAAGAGGAGATGAAGAGACAACAATAAGAGATAAACAAGAATGATGAGCAAGATCTCCAACAATAGTAGTAACACTAAGAGTTTGATATGCAGGTTTATCTTCCTCCATTAGATGTTCCTCCTTCCACCCTCATTACCAGTGGACACCTACCACTTAGAGAATTGGGCATCCTAGATGAGGCGGAGGAAGAGGTGTTGGACCTCACTAGACTTAATTTTGATGAGTTCAATCATTAGATTATGGAGGAAAGGAGGAAATATTATGCCAGGAACCCTGCAGAACCATTATCCATGACGACAGAGGAGGATATTTCCCTGGATACCACTGTGAATCCTGAGATGATCGTGTTAGCTAGGATTGCCTTCATTACCGTGACCAAGCTAAACATGAGAAAGGTGACTAAATGAATCACAGAGCTCCCAAGAAATCTCTATGCTTCTGAGAAAAGAGCTTCCATAACAAAATAAGATAGAAGAGACAAGAGGATGAGAATAAAGCTCTACGCCTAGCACACTCAAGCATGAAGGAGTTGCAAGCATCCATCAAAGAAGAGGTGGAGACTCTAGAGGAGGTTATGGTTGTGGTCTATAAGGAAATGCTAAAATTTCATCAAATTGTATCTCCTTTCCTAACCATACAAGACGATACTAAGTAGAATACATTCATGCTAAAATAAGCTACCATGGTTATTGACAACATGCACGAGATGACAAGCAAATATCCAAAGGAACTGGAAACTCTTCCCACGAAATATGGGATATCCACCCAAAACGAAAAGGTTCAAATTCACATCAAGATCCAATCATGAGATAAGATTACGAGGGATGTGGACAGAGTTCTGGCTTCGTACATGCATTTACTAAGTGGGTTGGAATCTGTGATTGAAGTGCATAGAGTCTCTTCAATCTAGGCAGTCAGAGAAACGAGGAGGCGGGAATAAGTCCTACATCAAATTCAAGAATTCTTAGATCCTTTTAGACATGCTTCTACTAAGGAGGACTTACATGTGAGGAAGGAGACATTTACTTAGCATGTGATAGAACAAGTGAGGATATACACCAAACTGGTAACTTTGTCCAATTAAATCAAGGTTAGGAAGAGCATGATAATGTCGATTTCCCTCAAGAGCCTTCACAAACATGATGAAGAGCAACAAAATATGGTCTTAGTGGATGTTGATTACAAGCTCTAGCGCACATACCTTGTGAAGCAATTGCATGTGGATGTTCTTGAATTTTCTATTACCAAATTATTAGAATAGGAGCAATTTTGTTATGCATAGAAAGATAGAATAGAGTAGAGTCTAGTAGGAATATGAAAGGTTATGAGGTAGTTCAAGAGTCATGGGTAGACCAATAGTCACGCTCTTTTCTGTAAATATACCCTCATGACACATTGTAAAGGAATTTTAGCTTTGGACTCAAGTTCGGGGTTTTTTTTTTCTTTTTTCTATTTTGTTTTTTATTTTTTATTTTTCTTGAGAACTTAGGATCTTCTAGTGAATGCAAGAAATAATTGGCTATTTCTACTTTCATATTTGATGGAGATATTATATAATGGTTCCATGGATATTATTAGCTTAATGAATTGGAAGTTTTTATGAGATTTGGCGTAGTGTCTCTTCATGTGTCTCCCTACGCTGTGGGATTTCTCTTGCAATAAATGGATGGTATATGTTATGTGTATCGTATGCTTATGTCAACAAACTACTTTATTGATGTCACAATTATATTATTGTAGATTGTGTGCTTACTTACAGTTTATATGGTTACTAATTGCGAACTTATTCATGATTGGTAATTTATCTCTTATGCATTTGTGAATCTCATTTAAGGTCTTGCTAGCAATACTTTTCTTGAGGTTTACGCTTTGTAGTTACGTTATTTCTATTCATGGTATCTGTGTTATTTGATATCCATAAGTTATTTACTTGTATTTGTTGAAGTTCCATCCGTTCTCCTTTAACTTATACTCTCTCTTCATCCAAGGCAAACCTCAAACAGCGAGATGGCCGCTGAACCTACATACTGGTTGGGACTCCTTGACAAAACGGTGTAAAAGCTTATTGGGATTATGCACCAGAGATATCCCCTTGTTGTTGGTGGTACATTCCATCCCGTCAACACAGTGACACAATATATAAGTGTTGCATTATTATAACAACATAAGTATAATCATATCCAACGCAGGCTTGGTATCAATACTCTTGGTATCAATACTAAAAAAATATATTGAGATCCACTAACTTCCTCCACTAGTTGTTGAATATACATTGCAAACTCTTAGAAAATGGTTGTTGAATATACATCCAAAAAGGGACCTTTGGATAAACGACCAACTTTTCGTCCAATACATGCTAGAGTTGACAACGGTCATCTCAGCATTGTAGTAGTGACTTCGCATGCTCTAATGAGTTTGAAGAAAAAATGGGATGCAACTGGTTCTTGCAGCTCCTCTTGTGATGTGCCTTATGAACTCATGAAATATTTTCGTTTTATTAACACTAAGTTAGTAAATAAATATTAATTTGTGGTTATGCATAATTATTTTGAAAACCATTCAAACAAACGAATAAAAAGAAATAGCATGAATTAGCATGATGCCGTCAAAATAGTGTAAGATACAATTTAGTTTGATTGTATACTTCGACAACGAAAAATAAAAATAAATGAGACAAACTATGTTGTATAACCAAAAATAAAAATCATCGAAACAAAATATGTTGTATAACCAAAAATAAAAATCAACGAGACAAAATAGGTCGTATGCTTCAACAAATACAAAACAGAATCCAAAAATAATTAGGGAAATACACAAAAATTGTTCGAACTTTAACAACGATGCACCATGCTACCCAGCGGTAGAATTTTTAATCCTAATAATTACCATAGTGTGTTTTCTGAAATGGGTACATTAATCATGGTATATGGTTACGACAGGTCCTCCGAAACAATTCACATTCCGAAGGAAATCACAGTTTAACAAAATATGCGCGAGAAAAAAGTGCCAAAATATGTTCTGGTATAAGTTGAATATCGTGGGATAACCAGGATTCAAACCGTCTGTATTTTCCATTGTTTAATTTTTCTTTGAAATGGTGTAGCTGCAATTTTAACTTATATCTGTAATACCACCCAATTTAATTTTTTATTTTAAAGGCGTTGTCTTTGAATTATCACAGAAGATATTGAAATTGCGATGTGGATGGCTTAAAAAGAAAACTCGGAAGTTGCCTCGGATCAAGCCCTTAAGGGCCTTATCGCCGACCTATTATACGAAATGTTTGGCCTCGTTCGACAATGATTGAGAAATCATTGACGTAGGTGTTTTGTAACGCGCAGGTCCATAAAGACCCTAAACCAGCAAAATAACAATAAAAAATTAAACTTAAGGGAATTAAAAAACAATGAAAACAGTAGCGTGAGGCTTCTATTGCTATCAAAAAAAACAACAACTAAATCATAAATCACACAAGTTAGCAGTAGTAGGGTCTGAAACTCTGGTTCCATGCTAAAAATATTGAGGGTGAAATTAATAATACACGGTGAAGAAATGAAATGATTTACTCTTCTATTTAAGAAGGTACTTTTCTTTTATACCATAATAATAGGCAAATCATGCTTTCAAATTCTTTTATAATACAGTATTGGAAAGGTTACGAAATTCTCCTCTTCCCCTGAATAATTTGGATATTAAGTAGCATTTTCTTGATCCAACTCTCAGAATGCAAAGAAAATAAATTTAATATGGAGTCAGCGGATTCACTGTTTTTATTCTACCTTACATTTGATTTGACTTGAATTGATTTAGATTCACTTTTCATATAGCATAGAACACTTATATTATTTTCTTTTATGGTTTCACCAGTCACAGCCATAATAATGTTAGATGCAAATGTGATGGTCAGCTAATGGGTTTGTTGGAAGTAATGCTTTATGTCATCTGTTCCATGTGTATTACAAGTTTTCAGTGAGTATTTTGAGGAGTTATTCTAGACGTAATTGTTTCCCATGTGTATGAATTGTAACTGAAATCCCAATAAGTCAATCTAGAAGTTGTTATTTCCCTATGTGTGTGAGTTGTCTATGAGTCATAGATCTATCTTCTTCGAATCTTATCATCTAAAAGTGGGTGATCTAGTTCTTATATATGTAACTGTTTTATGTAATCAATAAAGTAGAAAATGTGATTTGTTGTGTGTATAATCTCTATTAGCTCTCTTTTATTTTTCTAACAGGGTATTAGAGCTGGTACTGGCTTGGCTCCCTCAAGGGAGGGCCAGTAATATGTCTGGGATCCTGATTGTTAGTATTTATTTACATATTAGTATAGATGTGTGAGAGTTTATTTTTAGTGTGTGAATTATTTTTTGTGATCTTGAGTGTGTAGAACTATTTGTTTGATCCTTCTGTTGCCTTTCTATCCATAAATTTTTGTTTGTGCTTGTTTGCCAAGAACTTGCAAAGAAGTTAAATTCATGCTTGGGTGATTTTGTCAAATTTGTGTGCACTATCATATTATAAATCTGCAAAAGCATGCCCATGAACTGTACATGTTGTTGTACGGATCTGGATTTGAGATCTGGATCTAATATCTATGGCTTAGGATTTTCAAGTGGTCAATGATATATGTCAAAAGTATTAAAATTGGAGGTTGATCTTAATTTTTTGCTTCTGCATAGAAGAAATCTCTCTGTCATATGCTTATGTTGCAATCTTGTTCCAATCTCAAATTTGGGAGTTTGCATTTTTAAACATATTTAGTCTGGTTTTTTGGAATTGACCATTCTAGAAAATGTTTCTTTGTGAAGACGAAAAAGCTCCAAGACAAAGATTGAACCAGATGAACAAACGTGGTGACTTGTCTATGCCTAAATGAGAGTTGATAGTTTGATGATTATTTATCTTGTAGTTGCGAAATGTTTCAATTTTAGTTATAAAAAGGGTTGGCAGTTCTTAAACTGGAAGCGCCGGTGTCCAAAACATCAATTCTTGTGTGTTAGTAAGGTCAAGTTGTTCATATTATCTTTCGGATACATCGCATAAGGATTCTTCCTCATTGACGTTTCACTCATCTGTGAAATAATATTGAAAGATTGGTCTTATTTTTCACTTGTATATATATATATAGATGATTAGGCGAAAATGTAATTAATTAATTATTCTTTTTCCTTTTAGGTTTTAATGGTTATATTAATTTTATTTGTTTTATATAATTATTTTAATTTAATTTTGATTAATTGTTTTTATTTTAATTAATTTAATTTTGCTTTTAGTAAATAATTTCTATTTTAATTATTCTAATTATTAAATTAAATTTCAATTATTTTAATTATATTTCATTATTGATAATTTGTTTTATTTATTTATTTATTTTAATTAATTTTATATTATATGATTTTTAAATTATATTTATATTAATTAATTATTTATTTTAATTGTTTTGATTATAATTATTTTAATTCTTAATTCTAATTGTTGTAATTAGATTGATTATATAATTGCTTTTGATTGTATATATTTTAATTATTTGTTTATTTTAATTATTTTTTTAATTAATTATTACTTTTAATTTTAATTGTTTTAATTATATTTATTTTAATTATTATTTTAATTTTTATTGTTATAATTATATTTATTTCAATTTATTTATTAATTTTAATTTTAATTTTAATTGTTATTATTATATTTATTTCAATTTATTTATTAAATTATTTATTAATGAGCTATTTTTACTTTGTATGTGTATTAGTTTTAATTATAATAATTAAAACAAATACAAATATTAGTTTTAGTTTGTATTAGTTTATTAAATAAAAGTTAATAAAGGCAAAATAAGGCCACGATTAAGGGACACTTATTCCAAGATGATGGTGGGAAAACTAGCCTAGTGGGTGTTCATTTCAGTTATTATGGCCAAAGGAATTTGGCAAAGGCAAAGGTAGAGGCTTTGGAAAGGCAAGAGGAATTTTTGGCACATTTGTTTATGAAAATAATGGAAATTAGGAGAAAACGAAGGTGAAATGTCACAGGTTGCATGTGGGGAGGAAAATGAAAGAAAATAATGGAAATTGACAAAAATAGAGGCCTCATTAATAAAATGTCTTATGAGGACTAGTTGGCAAGTTTTTTTATCAGGCTTGGTTAGTGTAACCTTTTATCAGTTCATTTTTTGAGCTCTCTCATTATTCTCTCTCTCACACTCTTGGACACTTAGATTTTTTTGCAACATTCTAGATTTGGAGCGAGGAAGGGAAAAGCAAGCAAAGGAGGGACAAGGAAAAGAAATGAAATCAAAGAGAAAGCAAGGAGGAGCAAGATCAAGCAGCTTAAGCGAGAATACTTGCAGGTAACACATTCCGTGTGTGATTTCCTAGCTAGTTTTGACATGCATGGCTTTGCATGTTGCTATATGGTTCTCTTGTTTTCGGTGGCATGGTTTTGTCCGGTTATGATAGTGGTTTTCAGCCTTGCCTTTCCTTTTTCCAGATAGCCATGGTGTGATGGGATTGTTTCTCATTTTTTAGCTTTGGAATTTTCGAATGGTTTCGTAATCTGGGGCAGAGGTGGTCTTAGGAAAATTCCCAAAGGCCTAGGAATCCCTTGACCTGTTTTGGCGTGATACATGATAAATCCTAAGGGTGGTGTCTCGATCTAGGGCCTAGTGATCTCATGTCGATTGCGGTAAATCCTGAGAGACAAGGAGACAGAAAATTCCTCAAGGATAGTGATGAAGTTGGGGGGCATTCCAAATTCGGTTTGGTTTTGGTTCAACCACGTCTACGATCAGGTGGTACATGGAAGTCCCAAACCTGGTCGGCTTTTTCCTATGTTTAATAAAATCTAAGCTCTCTTGATTTTATATTTGTTATTATGTGGCATTAATAGTTGTTATCTCATTTTTATTTACATGGTTTAATGTTGGTTATAAACATGGTTATGTGACTGGTTATAGTCATGGTTATTTCATATATTTTCTTGTAACTAAAAGGATAATGGATGCAAGACCTAATTGATGTCAAAATAGTTAAGGGAAAATGGTGGTGATCCTTATTGTCAATTCTCATATAAGTTATCAGTCATTTATGTTATGTCTTGTATTCATTTCCTGTAGATTTCATTGATGCTAAGTGTTTGATAGAATGTCAATCCTGCTTGGGGATAGTCAGGCCTAGTCCTAGAGTCAGTTTTTGATTTGTAACCCTTGGTTTCACGTAATTAATGGATTCTAAAAGCTATAATGGTTTCTCGGCAGTGACCTAGATTCAAGGCTTGAAAATTGGCACAAATCTCATAGTTGCAAGCACATGTCTGAGGAGAAAATTCCCTAGGCGCACCCATGCCTTATTGTGGGAGGATCTGGAACCTCTCAGATGCACCCTTGTACATATCAAGGGAGATTCTAAGGGTTTAATAGTCTAAAACTCAATGGGACCTAGGGACTAGTCATGGGGATCACTGAGAAGGCTTCTGCGAGTCTTGTAGCAGGTATAGAAGATTTGTGTTGTCGATTTCCATCGATTCCACTCCCTTAACTGACACATAGGGAGTTGAATCATATCATAGTAACTTCCTATCACATGTTTACACTGGTTGGCCGATTACTTGGGTAGATGTCAGAGGAGGGAATTATAGAGTGATTTTTGGTATTCTTGCTTTGACATTGTTTAAAATTGTATATTTTGTGTTATAAGTTGTTTAGTGGATCAATAAGTATTATGAATTTGGAATTATCAAAATATAATTGAGAAAGTGTGAGGTTTCTTTTTCACCTAGAAAAAGAAATACATATTTGCCCTTCCTGGGCTAATTTTCATCGAATTGGAAATAAAATTACATTTCTCATATAGTTTCATTTTGGATTGTTACTAATTCTATTACGATTTTCATATTGTTTCATTTTGTATTGGTATTGAGTCGCTTTTCAGACCATCTCAATTGTACTCCATACCCCTAAGTAATCTATAGCCTAAAATAAAGTGTTAATAAAATTAATTAGTCATTTTTTGTTATAGAAAATAAACATTAGCTTGGGGTTGTAGAGTTTTGGAGTAGGATTTAGAGAGAACACTCTTCAAGGCTATAAAACTAAAACTAGCTCCTCTGGTGAGTGTAAATCCATTTTCACATCATATGCTTGATGAAAATATCCTCTCACACAAGAGTTAAGCATGTGGTCACATCAAGAGCCTATGGAGTGACATCCCCACTCTCAAGCTACCGGTGTTCATTGAATTGTACGTGCTACAAGGGGGTTTGTTTGAGAGGTGTACAAATATTTTTGAGTAATCTCTTAGGAGGTTTTGGTCTTAGTTACCCTGCCTACACATATGGTTCCAATCACATGTGTCTTGTCAATCATTTTGTTTTTAAGTTGTAATCATAGTGGCCTACTATCTAGGGCTCTATCTAGGTGACTATGGGTGGGAATTCACCATGGTACTTGAGGCAGACATCAATCACTATATCAGTGCTCCTATATGGTGACACTCAGCCCCATCGAGGTCACTTGCTTCAATCAAGGCTAATATAGGAAGGTTGGGGTAACTACTTCTCTAGTCCTTTTTTATTCCAAGATACTTGGGGAATTGATCACCACAAGCGTCCTAGATTTCAGGAGGTACCCTTTTTAGTTGGTTTGTTTGTTGGGTCACTTTGGGAATTCATAGTGGGTATCGTTTGGACTGAGTCTAGATGATCATAGGGATGTATAAAATAATTTAATAAAAACATATATTCACCTTGGTTGAATAAATTGCCTATTATTCCTGAAGATTACAAATCCTTTCTTCTGAAGGGGGTGGGGGGGTTGTCCACTAAAAGACAGACATATAATAGCTCTGTTATAAGAGGGCTTAGACAAAAATTGATTTGGAAGGGATAATTTTTGTTTTGGGGGGAAAGACCGAGTCACTATTGAAGTTGTAGATGAAACTCACCACAACACGTTAACCCACCTTTAACTAACAATATCCACCCAATACTTACAAAGTTGAGTGTATGTTTTACAAATAGTTTTTCCTTGTTCTCTCATCCAATGTCTTGTGAGAGTGGTGCTTCTACCATAGGGGAAATGAGTCCCTCATCACCATCCACGTCAGTGTTAGTATTTGTAACTCAAACAGTGTATTTCCATGAGGGTGTCGACTTATGGAAATCACCATTAAATGTATCCTATGGTGTTTCCATAATTTCACTTTATTAATTAATTAATTAAGTGAAAGTTCTTTTTATCAAAGTGACTTTTAATTAATAAAGTGACTTTAGTGGGTTAAAGCCATTAATCTCATGGTTAGATCTTAACCATTGAAGATTAATTTTTGGCTTATCCCAATGTTATAAAAGAAATATAAGGGAAAATACAAAGACATGTAGAGAGCATTCATTTCACAAATCATGTGAGTGAAGGAGAGAATCATAAATTTTATTTTCAGCAATTGGCAAGGAGTTTCAATAATATTTCAACAAGAAGGCATACAATCAATAAAAAGGAGAAGAGCAGTTGAAAAACTTAGCAAACAAATCCATACAATTGTCTATACATATTTCATATAGCCATATGGATTCTAGAGCCGACCATACATAGTCATATAGCCATATGGATTGCATAATAGGTTTCATGTTTGTTGCAAATCATCCTCGATTTCTATGCAAACTAAAAAAATTATTGGTTGTTGTTTCTTTGTTAATTTCTCGTAGTCATTTCCCTGTAAGGGAGCTCTTGTAAGTTTTGAAGATATTTTGAATGATGAAATGATCTAGAAGAGCATAAATAATTGTGCATTGTCTGAGATTTATTTTCTTGTTTTCAGTTGCATGCAAGAGTTAATAATTCCAACAAGTAGCTAGATCTTATCTATTTTCTTAGATATATAGTTTTAGGATAATTTAACAAGGTATCATAGCATTTTCTCTGAGAAAAAAGAAGATCTATTATTTTCTAGGTTACTTCAGCAAGCTTGAGAGATAAAGCTTAGGACAACCATGTTAGTAATCAATGTGAAAGTTAAGGATTGGCTTCATAGGGTTTCCAATTTCTTTCCATGGAAGGAAAGAACCCCATTTATCTTGAAGGATAAATACTTGTGGGAAATTGTGTCCAACCCTCCTCCAACTTCAATGCAGGCCTCATGGAGCACGCAAAAACTAGCAATAGTAGACCCTACAGTGTAAGGAGCATGGGATAAGAAGGATGTAAAGGAACATAGGGTGATCCTTGAAGGATCATATAATTATGCATGTTTCAAAAATACCAAATCTAAGGAGATGTTTGGTGACTTAGTATCACTTTTTCAAAGTGATAATATGAGTCAAAAAATTACTCTCAAGATTATGATCAAAGAATATAGAATGAACCCATCCAAGAATGTGCCCAACTACCTTATGAGGATCACATAGATCTGTGACCAGCATGCAACTATTAGAGAAGTTGTATTAGATGCAAAGTTAGTGAATTTTTCTTTGAATGGGTTCACTAAGGCTTGGGAACCATTTATCATGGGGATCTATGGCCAGGAACATCTTCCCAAGTGGGAATGGATTTGGGATCATTGCATCCAAGATGAGACTCATAAAGAGTCCAAGACCAACAAACAAGGAGAAGGAGTAGCAGATGAAAACATGGCCTTGGCCAGCAAGACAAAGAACACTAAAGGGGAAGTTTCCATGAAGAAGGGTGACATTAATGGAGAGGGACAACAGTCCTAGCAGAAGAGAGATATGAGAAAAGATCAAATCTTATATCTATAATAAGAATGAACATTTTTATTTTTATTTCCCACAGAGGAAGAATGGTAAGATGAAGTCATAAAAAGTTGCAATAATAGTAGAGACACAGTTAATCGAGCTTGCTTCCAATTTCGACAGTGGATTTCACTTGTGTCTTTCATTTCTACTAGATTTATTACTAGAAGTTCCTAGTACTTGGATAGTGGTGCCTCCTACCACATGACATAGGCTATATAACTATTCATTAGTTTTAAAAAGGATGATTCATGGATCCATGTTGAGGTTTGTGATGATGCCAAGTATGCAGGGAGGGGATAGGGGATAGTAAAGTTCCAACTTGAGTCAAGAGGGTCTTTTGATGTGCAGGAGGTACTTTGTACTTGGCCTAAAGAAGAACATTTTCTCCATCTCACTCATGGAAGAAAAAGGTTATGAAGTTAACTTTTGGAGGGGGAAAGTGTTCATGTTCCCAGAGGGAGCCAATATAGACACTACAATGAGGATTCGAGTCTGGGAGGTGTTGGCTTGAGGGGGCCTGACCCAGGTTCAACGTTAGTTAGCCAAACAAATCCCTAAACTACTAGCCTTTTCGGCATCAGCCCGCGAAGCGCAGACTAAAGTCTCACCCGAAGTAGTATGGGGGGATGTTGGAACCAAGTCTCTGCACCCTTGAGATGGTTGTGATGTCGGTTTACTCTGGCTATACCTCCCTTCACGCAGGTTGCTTAGCCCTCTATTCCACCCTTCAGTATCTTCGCGAGAGGCTATAATTAGATTTCATGCAACCCTAACCTGCGGCTCAGGGACTTTCGTGCTGCTAAGGCAAATATCTACGATATCTCCCAAACTAGGCTAAGCGTCTTGCTTATCTTATTAGCTGATCTTAGTTAGCTTCGCGTAAACATATGTTCTTAATTTCGTTCACTTACCCAACACATTTACATACATTCGCGCATCTTACAAGCATTATAAGTGAAATTCATACCCAATATAATAGATTCATAAACAGGAAATAAAGACGCATAAATTATAGAATACTTCTCTTTATTGATAATTCTGGATGATTACAGACTCGACCTGTTTCGCGCACTTAGTTGCGGATTTCTATGCCTCTTCGCACTCAGCTGCAGAGCCTCTACCTAGCTATGACCCAAGACTTAGACTTCTACTTTAGAGCTATCTCTCATACCTTATATCTTCATTAGTCTTCATTCCTATACTACTTAGAGCTTAGCTCTATTTATATAATCCCATGGTCTGCGGACCATGGGTAGATCCTTTACAACCGACATTACATTTCCATAACAAAGGCAAACAACCCTATGACTCTTTAACATCTACGCTCTCCGCAGCCACAAAATGCGGAGTCTTTACACTTGGATTACAAAATTGGACCAAAATATGGGCTTTTTGCCCCAAAATTTCCCTTGGGGGATCCCATGCCCAACAAGCCCCCAACACAAACATCGTGACTTGCCCTTGAGTCACTTTTCAGGCTCGGAGATCTTAGTGTGAAGACCTCCCAGGTCTATTTGGATAATCGCAACCTCAGCCACGCACTAAGATGCCGCTTGCTAGACTTCTTCCACTCGCTGCTCGATGACTGCCGCTAAACTGTTACCTTGAATCTTCTGCTGAGTTGCCTACAGTGTCATGAGCTTTCCTTCAATGGAATTTGTGATCATATAAGCCTCGTCTATTCATGGCTCTAAGCATGCCTTTAGGACTGCTTCTTTGTGCCGAGTGACATCCACCTGTTCCTTAAGCACCTTTGCCTCCTACATCTGTGCAAGCCTCTGTGTAAGGGTGACCGTCTACGCGGTCTCTTTAACCTCATCATATCTTTTTTGTAGCTCACATGCCTCTGTCTCCAGGTGCTCTACATTTGGCTCCTCCTATAGGGTGGTCAGGACCTCGAATGATTATTCAAAGAGTCACATGCAGTTTGCTACTGCACTGTCAATCGCCATTATTGTTGTTGTAACGGCGGTGGTGAATTGTTCCCTAACTTCTGGCAAAGTTGAAGGTTGAACCCTCAACTACAATTCTGTGATCTGCAAGTTCAACTCCAGCTGAACCCTAGCCATCTCTGTTCGAGCATCGCACACCCCTGTGGCCAACTTGTGGACGTGTGCCTCAACTGGTTCCTCTGCCTGAATTTCCAACTCCAAGACCATTCGACAGGCTTCCTCCACTACCTGCATTATTTGTTTATTCTATTCCACTACCTTGTTGTGCTATAGGCCCAACTGCTTGATATTGATGCACTGCTTGCTCATCACCTATAGAGAGTGACTCTCCTGGGCCCTAAGTTTTGCGGTGACTCCATCCTGCAACAGGTAGAGTGTCTCTCGAGGGAGTGTGGCCATATTCAATCCTACCCCTTTCATACTGCTAACCATGGGCCTATCGGCCTCATTCTCTATAGTGAGTGCCCCATCAGGTAGCGGTACCACGTTGGTCACCCTTGTGCGCAACATCTCCTCAGCAGCTGAAGTGTCGATCGCGAGGCTGGTGGGCACTATGCCAGCCTATGGAGTGTAAACCTGAAACTGCTGCAGCTCTATCTGGAGAGCCCCCAATACCAACTATTATTTCTCTTCAAACTGTTGGAGGGCCTCCGCAGTGACATTCCTCACCGTTTCTCCAATATCATGTAGATCCCCCTCAGTGACTGTGATTGGGTCCAAGGATGTATTTGAAGCCTTGGTTTCCTTCCATGATGCGGACTTCTCATGCAGGTGCTAACTCTTGAGTTGGGTGGACATTGTCTGCGGGTCCTTGCCACCTTGTTCTGTCGGCTCCTCTATTTCTGCCTTAGCTCCAGGAGAAGGTGGCTTCTATCCTTTGCACTCTTCTCCTCCTGTCTCCTGTTGTGCTATCAATTTTGTGGCGTTGCGCATTGCTTGGGCCTTAGCCTTTGCTTCCTCTTTTTTGTGCTTCTCGGCCAGTTGCGCCATCCTAAGCTTTGTTTCTTCCTTCTTACGCTGCGCGGCAAACTTGCCCATTTCCACCACGGAGCTTGCTAGAGCTCGCCACTCCGACGGCCAAGACTTGAGGACTACGAAGATAACATCATTTGTCACCAGATATGGTAAGTTATTCCATGTCTTCGTGGGGTCCTTCAACGCCCTGATAAAGACATGGTGGAAATCCGCTTTGAACTCTACAAACTGTCGTATACTTTGGGCGACAACCACGGCTTGTGATTGATCCCCATCCGGATACTCATCTCCATCAAGATCAAGAAGATCTTGCTTTCTTTTATGCATTGCGCATCCTTGGTCACCCACAGCGAAGCATACTTCGTTGCCTCTGGGAGGTCCAGTGTGACCGAAGGGAACTCACTGTCTTTTGGTAGCTCCCATGTCACCAGTACGATCGAGAGCAGAAGCCACGTGTAGTGAAACATCTTGCCCTACTCCTGTGCCTCGCAACAGTTCACAAGGAACTCACTGCATAGATAATTCTCCTAGTTGAACTGGACTCCTTCAGCGCATTGGGCTGCTAGTGCAATCACAGGTGCGGGCACCTCATCCACTCGGCACTTCTGCATCACCTTCCTTGCTAGTATTTGTGTTGCTACCTTGACTACAGGGTTATTAATGATGGAGATGGCATATCCTTGCTTCTTCTTCTCCAACTTAAATTTCTTCTTCATAGCTTCTACAAGGGCCAACTCACCACCTTTTCCTTCTGATATATTGGTTGGATTCTCCCCTGAGTAAGGTAGTTGTGTGATCCGATGGATCAAGTGGTTTGTGATGGGAATGGGCTCCTCCAGCCATAAACACCCATCATGCACCAAGCAGAGCAGCTGCCTGATGACGAAGACGGTCACTAGGGCGCGGTGGTAATGCAGCACCCAGAGAAAGTTGAGCAACCTGGCTTTCTCTACACCCTTGAGCCAGGTCCACGGCTCCAATTCAATCATTCTCGCAGTCGCATCAATTCATCGGCACATTAGTTGCTTAGTCACTAAATGCGAGAATTTCTTGTGATCTGCGAGGTCCCAACCTTCGAACTCTAGTACAGGAACTCGTCCTAAGTGCGGCCCCTCAAAAACAATGTCATCTGGGAAAAACGAAGTTTGCAGGGATCTCTTGCTCTCGTCTATGTCCTTCGGCACCTTGGCTTTGCCCTTGCGCAAAGGAACATATTCTGGTAACCAGGTAATAGGGTTTGCACCCTTGGTTTCAACCTCCATTTCCACATCCTCCTCATCTGCCAAGATTTATTCAGATTCTTCCTCATCAGCCTCGAGATTAACAGCCTTCCCCTTTTCCTACAAGGTGAGCTTGGTCCTCTCTGGGTTTCTTGGTGAGACGTGCACTAGGATCATAGCCTGCTTATCCTTATTTGGTCTTGGTGTTCTGGGTGATTTAGGGACCTCAACTATCACTTCGACACTCTCTGGGGCTTCTACTACCGCAATTTCCAGCGCAGCTTCCTCGGGTGTCTACATCATTTTGTTCAGGAGGTCTTGTGTCTCCTTCGCAATCTCTCAAACACTGAACTTGCTCTCAAAGCCTTAAAATTCGCAAGGTCCATACACAGTCAATAGCACAACAACCGAATTTTCAAAATGCCAAGTGTTTTTCATTGGACAACCACTTGTAATTTATAGGGCCTTTTGAATTCAAATTCAACCATTCCCCCCACATTCGGCCCATTAATCCTAGATTGGCAGCAAATTTTCAAGAATCTAACCCATAAATTTCGACTTAAATGCTTGTCGCCCGCTCCATTTGGCCTCAAACCGACCATCAAATCGTGAATAGTGACTTTAATAGTCACTTTCAGGCGGACCTGCGTGCTAGCATAGTTGTCTTCGCATTGTCGTGGACCCTGTGACACTTTGTTGCTTCACGCAGTCCTGATATCGCGCAGCTCCCCAACTCGAGCAGTGTAGTTTATAGTCTCACGCCTCCTTTCAACTGCCTAGAGCACTAAGATTGTGCTAATTTCACATAGTCACATGGCTGGATCACCGGTGTATGGCTTCAAGCGACTTCCATTCACCTTTCCTGGGCAGGGTTCTCCATTTAACTTGACCAATTGTACCATGCCTCCGTCAATAATCTCCTTAATAACATGCGTCCCTAACCAGTGTATCCTAAATTTTCTGGGGAATTTATCAAACTTACTATCATACAATAAAACCAGATCATTTACCTTGAATGTACGCAACTTGATGTGTCGATCGTGCCATGCCTTTTCTCATTGCTTCTAGACCTACTAGTGAAATCCAACCAAAAATCATTCTTCTTCGAGCTCAGCCAGCTGCGCGAGCCTCTCTTCCAGGGCTCCGCGATCCATCATACTTGTGAGCACTGTTATGTGCAGACTAGGCACGATGTATTCCATAGGAATTACGGCTTCCACCCCATAAACAAGCCTAAAAGGAGTTTGTCCCATCATCTTCTTGCATGTCATTCGATAAGCCCATAATACTGTAGGTATGCATAGGTTCCAATCACTTGGCTGAGTATTGAAAACCTTGGTCAGCGCATTTTCAAGCACTTTGTTGAATGCCTCCACTATCCCATTGTTATAGACATATTTGGGCACTGCAACCCCAATCTTATATGTCGATAAACTAAGGCTCTTCTAACCCCTAAAAGTGTTGTTTCCTACCCTAAAAGATCATGGCCAATTGATTACATCATTCCCCAGAAGTTCCTCCTAAAAAACCATCCAGAACTGGCCAAAATAGGACCATACTGACTGCTCCATTGTCAGGGTGTGATGCATACTGACTTCTACACTAGCCAAGTGCAATGCATACTAATGAGGCCTTCTATGGGGTGCGATGAGTGAGGATGGACAAATGTTCGAGATAGTTTGCTAAGTGGATGCTCATAGAATCTTCTAGAAACTTCCCCTCTGACACTTGCCTCTCTAAATTCACCCATGGATGAGTAAGAGATTTTAAACTTCATTTATCTCCCCTCTTGTGGAACCAAATGTAACAAGTGGAATGACACTAATCAAACCCCAGAGATGACTCACACCCTTGCACACATCTATAAATGGATCCCCCATCTAAGAGATCCGGAGGCTAGAAGATTGTGAATTGAAAGTAGGTGTTGATAATTTGTATTTGAGAAAGAGAATTGTATTGTTTGGTGATCTTTCTATTTCATGAGGTGAAGAGGGCGTTGATGCTGGGAGGATGATGCTGGATCAGACAATTGGATTGTAATTCTCCCTTCTATTTAATAAAGTTCTTTGAGTTTTCTTCCATATAACTGTGCAATTGTGAATGTTATTATTTGTGAATGCCATTATATATTCATTATATTTCTGATTCCATAATGATTATGATATAATAAATCAAGATGCTTTGATGATTCTTTGTTACTGTGTTTCTATAGGTACTCTCCAAGCGAGATAAGTACAGAGAGGAGTTGCAAGTTCTGTCAAGGGGGAGAGAGATCAAACAAGGAGTTATGTGGAAGATCCAGGTTGGTTCCTTTGTCTTTCTCTTATCTATTATACATAGAAGAAATCATGAATTGCTTTAAACTGTTGTTTCTAGGATAGCTGCCAAACCTAGAGGGCTAATCGATCGAAAAGACACTAGTTTTCCTAGAAACAAATTGGCAACTCCACTGGGGAACTATAGATGATTGTTTTTTGTTGTTGTTTGTTTTATAAACTATAGACAGAGCCTGAAGTCAGCCAGGTAGCCTTCGAACTACTCTTGCTCTACAATTACATAGTAGATGAATGCTGCTTCAGTCAATCTCTGGTTTAGTTTATGAATTAAACATTGGACTTACAAGCATTCTATATGCCCTTTTGGTAGCTTAGTAACCTCTCAAGATCATTTCTCTATACTTTTCTCTTTATTGTCCATCATAGCTCATCTTAACTCACTAAAATCAGTTGCAAATTTGAGCCAAAACCCATTTCAGTTGCGCTCCTTGGCCCATCGCACTATCTGTCACTGTGAACCAGTATGAATCGCACCTCCCAAGCCTAAAAAGTGTGATGCATCCCTATTTCTATGAAGCCTAGGTGCGATGACTAACTGAACCTATTTCCATTTTTGAAATTTTGGGTTTCTGTCCTTGTTTTTCAGTTCTATTTAGTTGATTTTCTGCTTATGAATAGTGCCTCCTTACTGAAGCCTCCTTGCATCACATAGATTAGCCTCCATTGATTAGGATTAGTAAATGTTTTTATGTATTTGTCATCATTTACAATCCTTTGTTGAAAATTTTCTTAAATCGATCTGTTGTTTTGGTACAAAAAGTGTTGTAACTGTCGTTTTGTGTCAAAAAGAGAAGTGTTGTTGAGTCTTCCTTCCCCGTATAGTCCATTGAACTTTTTGCCAAGTATTTGATTTGATTTTTTTATATTTGAAGTGTCGAAATCATTTTCTATTCGAAATTGAAAAGTGTCGTCTAGCCTTCCTTTCTATTTTGAAAAAGAAATTGTCGAAAATGTCGCTTTGAAAGAAATATTTCAGATCTTTGCTATACTTAGTTTTCCTTTCTGGCATTTTTTCACATTAAGGGGAACAAAAATCAAATACATGCATTTGCATTTGCATTTAGTTTGTGTGTGAAAAATGATTTAGGTAAATGCACTAGTGTGTGCTCTTTGCTCTTTGTTTGAAAGAATTGTAATCTTCTTTCCCTAGTAGCTAGGATTTTCATTGATCAAAATAAACAACAGTTGTTTATCATTGTAGATTGCATTTTAGGAATTTCAAATCAACATCGCGTGGTGAACCATTGAAAGGCAAACTTTAAACAAGATCAACTCTAAAATAAATTTCGATGAACTTAACAATGCTTTGGAACTTAACGCAACACATATAGAGGTCTAAGCTAGAGACGTGTTCCGGCGTCGTAGAAACTAGTAACTATCGTTTTCATCGAAGGTTGGTTGATTCCTCTTCTTTGATACAACAAGTGCTAGCATGGACTTGTGCTCCCCATACCGTCGCGTATATATTGGGAGACCGCAATAGGCTTATATCCTTTATCCATAGGAAGTAGATTCTGCCTCCCTATCGATCACAATGCACTGAACACAGCATTCAGGAAGATTGACTGCCATACATAAGTCCTTGGTAATTTCTCTTTAATTTATCACAAAGGTGTATTTTGTAGTTTTGTGATTGGTTTGTGGTGGGCTCTAGTATTTCAGAAATAATGCTGCAACTCCTAAGGCTCCCTTCTTTACTTTTATCAACCCGGTAGTTCGTAACAAACTTGGAAGCAACAGTGCTATATGCACAAGTACTAGCTCTTGTCGCAGGCTGTCACTTGATCAGCTGGCACAAGTCTGCTAGGAGCTTAAGCCAACTTCTATGAGCTCTTAGAAGAAGCTTTTAACTGTGATGGACAAAAACTAACTCAACCAGAGGCTAATATACTTGCAGAAAGAAGCGGAAAGCTGAAAGGAAATGCAAACCCTAACAAACCCTAGTTTTACCGACTAACCCTACTAGTGCAAGTAAAAGGATGAAAGCTACAGAAATGGATGCCACTGACTTCTAGAAAGGTAAAATGCATGTGACTAAGCTACTTCTAAAGATAAATATGAAGGAAACATCTTTTTGCATTTTTGAGTAATTTTTCAGAATTATTTTGCATGTGCTTTAACTGTTTTTTACTGTGCAGAGGTTGATTGGTGAAAGGAAATGGAGTAGGCGCTTGCAGGAGGTTGGGAAGGCTATAATAGGGCCTAAGGGATCCCTAGCACCCTTCCAGAGAGTTTCACAGTGCTCGGATCTCAAGAAACCGCTTTCGTGAGCTTCTACAGGAAGTCTGCAGGGGTTCTACAGGATGTTCTGTGGCTTCTACAGGATGTTTCTACAGGATGTTCCGAAAGGGGATTTTGGAGGGTTGATGGTGGAAGAAAGGTGAAGAAGTGGGTATGGAGGTTGGATGATGATGTGGAGGGGTCCAAGACCTGGCGAACGAAGCAGGTGAGTGATAAGGATGGTTGTATTTGTTCAAGGAGGGGTAGAGCAATGTTGCACAAAAATATGGAAATTAGGTCAAAGTGAGGGAACGTAGAAAATTTGAGGCAAGAATCAGAGTTGGAGGATGGAGCAGGAAGTATTGATGGATTAGGGGTAGGCAAAGAGGTATCACAGGTGCTCTGCAAGTTATTTTTCAAACTATTCAAACAAAAACTCAGAAAACCAAAGACCTAGCTACTTTAACCTAATCTGACCTAAATACCAGCAAAGAAATTGAACAGAAGTTTATTTGCAACGAAATCATGTGAAATAGCTATTAAAACTAAGCAATCATGAACTTGAGCATGTAACCACAACTGGTATCAACTTCTGCAAATGAGAATCTAACACTAACAATTTAATGATGAAGCAAAGACAATGCTTTTGGTGGCGGCAAGGACACCTTGGTCTCATCTCATGGTCCCACAGAGGGAGAGGTGAGATCAAGGGTGCTTAATGGCCTTTTTGTGAAGATATTCTCTATTATTAACCTATCAAATCAATATGAACATGGAAAGCCTTTTTAATCATCAACAATGACCTAGGTAACCAAGCAAAACTGTAATCTACTTAACATAAATTATTTGATAAAGACATCAGCAACACATAACAGTACACAAAGGAAACCTTGGCACTTGGGTTGGGCCCAACCCTAAGAGCTACAGGCTCCTAAGAAAAAGCTCAGAACTGGTGCCAAATGAAACTACTTTCCATTACTCAAAAATAACCATGTCACACAAAAAATTGTACAATAGAAGCTACAAAATGAGCTGAGAAACTAGCAGCACTATAGTGCAAAATACAACTATTCAAAAAGTAACCTACGAAGGCTAGAAGCCTTCCTATTTATGCACTACGAGGGTCTCCAATAGCCCTCCTTAACTCGAGAGGCTCGGCTGCTCGAACTACCAGTGATCGGTCACTTTACACAAAACTGCTCGACTGCCCTTGGGAATCCTTTTCGGTGGTCTGCTGAACTCCGAGCTGAGGGTGGAGAATTCGAGGAAGGGGCCATTTAGTACAGGAGACACCCTTCCTACGAATCCTCACCCTTTTTCCTTCATGCTTGGCTGTCATCTCGCTCATAAATGCTTGGCCTTGGTCCAAAATTTGTCCAAAAATCTGCAACAACCACATGTTAGCCTTCTTGGTCAAGTGACTATTCTCATTCGTTCAAATAACATAAATATACTCAAAAAACATGCATAAACTATGAAAAACAGTGGATTGATGAAGAACAATAGGAAAAATGAGCCCAATAAGTTACCCATTTTTGGGGCTCATCAGTTTGGTAATCCCTCTGTCTAGATTTTTAGAGTAGTCACTTTCGTTCCTTTTCGACTCTTTAAAAGAAAAGGTCCATCTAAGCACTTGTCACTTCAGGCTCATTAAAAATCGAAGGGGACTAGAGTCATCTTTAGCTTTTTCTCGACTCTTAAAAATTGAAAAAGAAAAGTTGTGTCAAAGCGTCATTAAAATTTATTAATTCGGAATAACATTATTTTCCCCTTAATTTTGAGTTGATCAAGTAATCTGCAATCATGGAAGAAAGTCAATCAAAACCCCGTCATTCGCGGAGACTAGTGAGTCAACCGTCTTTGACTCCGGAAATGAAGCCATTCCAAGCAAAATGGTCTCGTTTAACTGAGTCCAATTCATCTAGTTTATTTGAAACTTTTGTTTCAACATCGTCAGAGACTACAGTTACTCCGATTATTTCTAATACATCTTCCTTTAGAGAAGAAGTTCCGCAGTTACAAGAGGACACTAGAACTGATCCTAGTGTAATGGTAGACACTTCTATACCTGAAACAACTCCATCTAGAGTTGATCCAGACACTAAAGTTCACTTACCTGAACATCTGGAAGTTGAGTTCTAGAATTCAGAAGGTGTCACCCCTCCGGTATCTGTCACTGCAAAAGCTATACCTTCTTCGGCTCCAGAAATATTTTACGGACCTAACGGTCTACCTCTTCCACCTAGACTAATTGCTATAGAGGAGATAGTAGAAGATCCTCCATCCAGTACCCCATTACATTTTGGAACTGGGATTCATCTGTATCCTTCTACTCCTGAAGTTGGTCCTTTTAATAATCCTTCATTGCAAGTTCCTGTCGAATTTCTAGGAAATCTTTTGGATAGACTAAACATGTCTGAGCAACCATTGACATCTAGGACTGTGTCATCTGATACAGCTACAACAGAACTTCCTGCTGCCATTCCTACAATGTTTGTTGGTATACCATCTGTCCCGGCTAGTTATCAATCACTAGCTGGAGTCCACTCAAGGGTTGTTTCGACGACATGGTCTGTTCCTATTTGTTCATCCGGAGTCCCATCTGGTATTTCTTATGTTGAAACTTAGCAAGTTGATCCTACATGCCAATATCAATTTGGGCAGACCAGTCTTCAAAGACCGATATATCCTTTGAACATTGGACTGCCGCCATATGGAGGGCAGTATGCTTTTTCATTGTTCCCTCCTGGAGAACAACCATATGAGAGTTTACAACAAAATTCAGGTCAAACTGGAATTGCATCCAGTGGTTGGGTACCGATACTGCCACAACAACCAAGGGTTGTATATTCAATGCAACCAACCCAACCTCTGTCGAATATTCCCACTACACCTGCTATTGTGACCATGTCACAAGTACAAGCACTGCTTGTTATGTCTCAACCTCAAGTATCTCAGGTTGCAATACAACAGCCTCTTGTCTCTACGGCTCAATCACAACCTCAAGTTAGTGTTTCCTTACTTGGAACGACTCAGGGTCAAACGGGTATTGTCACTCCGCATTTTGGTCAATCTTCAAGTATTGGGCAACAAAAAATGGTCCAACAACCATGGCTGGTACAATACCAACAACCGCAATTCCAGCAAACCCAACCTCAGCTTGGGATTGGTCAATATCAAACCTACCGAGGACCTGAGCAACAAGGCTTTGTAGGTAATGGACAACCGCATTTTCAAAATAGTTATCAGCAACCACACTATACTGGTTATGTCCAACAACCTTATCAAAGTTACCAGCATCAGATACATTATGTTGGTATGTAAAGGCATACTGCTCAAGCGATTCCATCTTATCCTGGGTATGCTTCACCTAACCTGAATCAATAGTTTCCTTTTATGGCAACTCTAGAATTACTGGATTTGAACAGGCTAACAAATGATCCAATTGCATATGCCCCTTGGTGGCCAGCGATTCCTCATAAAATTCCCTCTGATATTCCTAAATTCAATGGAAATCCAAGTGAAGATCCATCGAATCATGTAATGAATTTTCATTTATGGTGCTCATATAATACCCTGAATGATGAATCGATTAGGCTTCGCCTTTTTCAGAGAACGCTCACTGGTCCGGCAGTGAAATGGTACATTGAATTCCTTAGAGATTCGTTTGATAACTTCAGCACCCTTGCCACCACTTTTCTAACCCACTTTCAGCTACCCATAAGGTACAAAACAAGAATAGAACTTCTTACCAACTTTAAACAGACCATGGCCACTCACATATCCGATCATATTCATGAGTGGTGATGTCATCGTCGAATGGTAAAGACATATGTTCCTGATCAGCTTTTAGCTGAGTGGTTTATTAAGTCCTTATTAACATCTATAATTGAGGACGTGGCAAAAGGAGGAGTTGTCACTGAAGAGCAAGTCATTGCTCGTGCCCAATATTTAGACTTGATCTATACTCAGTGTTATCGGGAAAACTAGTGTCCATTCAGAGCTGCTAGTCCCACTAAGACAGGTAACTATCTTAGAAACAAACAAACCAAAGTTACTTGTGTTTTCCTTTATGAGAGATAGATGAGAGAGAAGCAGAGAGTACCAACCTCAGTCTTTCTCTAGTCTCCCTGCTTGTTTCCTCTCTCCTTTGATAGAGCTTTCGCCACTCCTTTCTCACTTGTCCCGCTTCAAAGAACACCTGTAGAGTCAAAGCAGCAAAATACCATCAAAGCATAGATATCTATAACCATAAACAATGTAGCATCATACGTACATTAACCATACAAATGCATATACAAATACAAGATTCAGAGATACACAAGTATATGGAGGAAAACTCAAATAGCTTTATTGATAGAAGTAGTAGAAGAGAGGATTATAACCAAGCTATCTGGTCCAGCATCATCCTCCCAGCATGAAAACCCTCTTCACCTCATAAAAAGCAAGATCACCCAACAATACAATGTCTTCAAAGAGAAACGAACAACACTTCCTTACAAATTACAAAATTCCAACCTTTGGATCTCTAGGATGAGGGATCCATATATAGATGTTTGCAGGAGAGTGAGTCAGCTTCTGTGATTTTGATTAGTGTCATTTCACTGATATTTCTTGGTTCCATTTGGAGATTTCATGATCTCTTACTCATCCCTGGGCGAATTCAGAGAGGCAAGTGTCATATGAGCCGTTTCTAGAAGATTCTTTGAGTTTCCACCTAGCAAACTGATTCTGCCATTTGTCTGCACTTGCTCCTATAGAAGGGCTTTTCAGTATGCATCACACCCCCCATGTGTAACAGGTGAGATACATTGCACCCTCAGCATGGAGCAGTCTATATGGTCCAGTTTTGACTAGTTCTGAGTAGTATTTTAGGGAGAACTTTTGGGAAATGATGTAATCAATTGACCTTGATCCTTTAGGGTGTGAAACAACACTTTTTGGGGTTTCAGAGCCCTTGGTTTATGGACATATGTGATTGGGGTTGCAGTGCCCAAATATGTCTATAACAGTTGCCCCCTAAGGCATGAGGTCGTAAATCTTCTGATGTCGGGTGAAATGCTTTATCATGAGGATCCGAGGTTTTTCGAACTGGAAGGTGACCTGTAATAAGATACAATACAATACATTATCTTCATAATATTTTCATGATCTAGCTGAGGTGGGCATTCCCATGCTCAACTTTATAAATTCTTTTTCATGTACATAGGACAGACAATTGTCTGTGTGGCAGACTGATGATTCTGGTAGAGCCATCATCCCTTAGCTTGGATGCTTATCTGTGCAGCAATGATGTACATTTGATGTCTTTATTTTCCCGATTATATCGCAGCCCGGATGGATGAAACTAGATCCGGGGTCTTCAAAATCATTCAATCTTCACCCGAAGTACAAGTCGATCGATGTGAAAAGATGTTCTGATGTCGAACATGGAAAGACATCACCTGATTACCAGCCAATGATGTAAGCTGTTAACAGGCGTGAGAGGAATCACCGATAATGATGATGACCCTCAAGGTACTATAGTAAAATTCACGTGGTGTGAATACATTAGTCGATGTCGAACACCACGCAAAATCTTTAGATCGAAGGCCATTGATGTAAACCTGTCACCGGAAGTCAGAAACTTGCCATTGAGGCATGCAAGCTTCAAAGTACTGAAAGGGTTGTTCCTAAGTCAACTTCTTGGATAATGAGCTGATGTCGACAAGAAGTGACTCGTCGTAGGAGGGCCTTAATGAATCCCACATCTACAACACGGAACGGAGCAAATGATTTTGTGGAGGTGAAAACGATCTGATGATTTAAGGTTCAGGGTAGCGGTCATGAAAGAATGGAGCGTTAAGGTATTGCAGCAGATGAGGTGTTAGCTAGGTTGGTGAATTCTCTAAGCGACTTCTCTTGAACATATCAATGACAATGAAATGGATTGGTAACATTAACCCCAAGATGGATAGTACGGAGTACCAATGGTGATATGACTGGCGAATGGAATAACCCAACCCGACTCAATCATGGTGACGGAGTGAAAGTGTCATGTTCAAGAGCAACCTGATATCAATGAAGTTATTCAAGTTTTCTTCCCTTTTTCCCTAGTCATTGCTGACTATTACCTCTTTATTTTTCTCAAGCTTAAGGAGAATAACATATGCTTGTTCTATAATTTGCCTTCGAGCAAACCTGTCGCTATGTTTTAACGAGCCTAGCGACAATGAAACTCGTTCTTGTCTACATGGACAAGTTTGTCGCTATTGTTTTAACGAGTTTAACGACAAAGATAACTCGGTCCTTTTCAATTTTAGAGAGTCTAAAAAGAGATGGAAAGGCAACTCCAGTAGTCCTTTTTCGTAATATAATCCCTTAAGTCTGAAAAAGTATAAAATAATATGAAAGGGATGACTTTTCGATAGTTTTAACGAGCCGAACAAGACAAGCGCTTGATCTTTTTGTGTAATGATCCCTCAGGTCCAAAAAGATTAAAATATATAGGAGGGATGGCACTTCCAATGACTTTAATGAGCTGGAGAGGCCAGTTGCTCGGCAATCTTTTCATATTTTATGAGTCAGATGAAAAGAGCTTAAAGGAGACTTGTTTTTTAGGAATGAATGATGTTTTCAAGTAGCAGTTGGTTCCAGGTAAGGTTTGGAACTTTTTCAATCACGGCAGTGTAAAGAAGGTGGCTAATAGAATCACTCGTCACAGCTGTTTGTCAAAAGGGTAAACAATCAAATGGAGGTGAATGATCGGCTAAAAAAGAGTGGAGGTGATGGTAAGAACGCGACCAAGGTTCAAAACCTGATAGTTATGCATCGCAAAGAATATTTACCAAAGGTGGGTTCATTTTTTAATGAGCTTAAACTCTAGGGGAACATGTGCTCATTGCTAGGTTTATTTTTTAACGAGCTTGAACTTCGTGTAAACCTGCTCATGATAATAGTTAGAGATGTGGATTTCACCATTAACACTATGTTCTTTTGACGGTCGTACTGCCTGCTCAATTACTCCATCAAATTGATTAGAAATTTGAATACATGCTTGAAAAATGAGTTAAACACCAATATTTTCCTTGAATTTCGTGAATAGTAACATAAAAGTAGTTTTTACCTCTCAGTTTTACCATTTCATTCAAATTTGGGATTTTTGGAGCTCTGGAGGTGTTTTCCCCCTTGATTTTCATCAGCTAATTCCTGGAGATTTTGTGGACTATTTTCAGCATTGTCTGGACCAGGTAGGAGCTAACCCTGAGCTCTTCAATTGCATTCTTTCCTTTTCTGATTCTGAGCATGTTTTCTTGTTTTTCTGGGCCTCTGGGGTTTGAACAATTCGTTCTCTCCCCATCGCACCTAGTATACATCGAAAGGTATGATGCATACTGAGCTGGACATTGGCCAATTAGTACGCATCCCACCTAGTACATAGCTGGTGTGCAATGGGCACAAAGAGGAAAGTTTATGCACTGTTTTTTCATGGAAATTTTGCCTGTTTTTGCCTGAATCGGGATCCTAATCCTTCTCTTGTTTGTTTCAGAGATTTATTGGATCAAGATGGTCGTTACATGGCGTGAATGCGAGCATGAAGAAGAGGATATGGTTGCCTTACATGATCTGGGTACGATGACTGCATTGCGGAACTGTGGCTTGCTCAAATACTTACGTATATCCAGCATGTGGCAACAAATTAATTTGTTGCAATACTTTCTTGATGCATGGGATCCTACCAACCAAGTGTTTTGGATTCGAGGTAAATCCATACCTTTGACAGTTAAAGATATCTACTTCTTGACCAGTTTATCAAGGCGTGGTGCCCCTCTCTCACTATCAAGATCCACCCGTGGGGGTGAATCCGTGAGGGATTATATTCACTGGTTTTGTAGAGATGGATCTCAGCCGAGTAAGGACAGCAAGATCAGTATTCGAGATGTCATTGACTGGTCCTTGACGACTATCTTACTCACCTTTGCTAGATTGGCTAGTAGTGTCACTCTTCATTTGGCCAACGGGTCCTATATGCAGTATGCTCTGGAATGCCTTGAACCAAAGGTATTCAACTGGTGTGATGCAGTACTTCTGGTTATAAAAGAACAGCTTACCAAGGTGAAGAACGGAAGATCCAAGAACTTTGGTTATGGTTCTATTCTGATCGCTTTCGCCTTGGAGAAAATCCCACTGATGCAGCCACAGTACATTTCACTCGGAGTGCCAGCACCAACAGAACCACGGATGCAGAGATGGGTTGATCTTATGGCCAAACATGCTAGTCAATCGCAGATTTCATTCTCTGATGCCTTCTTTGAGTGGTTCAACCATCAGCAGATGGTCTTTGCCAAGTATCCATATGTTGGGATGGATTTCCGGGGTGACCCAGATTTGGTGCTACCGGCTGGTGAGCAGTGGGGTGTTATAGGTAAAAGATCTGACCATATCTCTGTTTATTGTTTTTATAATGTTCTTGTGTTTTTTAAATGTTATCAAGACTTAATCAAACCCATATATTTGTGCAGATATTGGACCAGTGCGACCAACAGTGTGCCCGAGGGTAGCAGCTGTCGTTCCAGCAGGAGAGGCTGTAGGGAGGGTTGTCCTTCGCGATCTGGACATAGCCGAGACCCTTGCAGTATTGCAGGATCAGATCAAGGGTCTCACCCTTGGTATTCAGGATGTGAGGACCGACGAGTTACCTTTGAGATTACAGCGCCATACTACTGGTGTGCCGAGTCAATGGACTAGGCTCTTATGTATGATCGCATATGCGGTGACTTGTTATCACCAGCACCATTAGCCTAGGGTGTTTTTCCTGCATTTTTGAGTTTTTGGGTCATGTGACCGATTTTGTCTTGGACACAAAACATTTTGACAAACTATAAACAGTTATATATATTTTTTATTTTTGGAGCTTTATTTTGGTTAAGTTATATGATCCTGATGCAAATGTTGATTGAAATGCTTTCTTTTATAAATGTTGCAAATGTCTATCTAACACATAATTTGCTAATGAATCAGTTAACGTGTTTAAGTTTCTGGAAATGTGTTGATATTGAATAGAATCAAACTCTCTTTCCAAAATCCTGACCCTTAGGAATATACGATAGATAGTTGGATTTTGAACGGAATAGATGCCAGTAAGTTGTAGGATGATGAGTTGTGAGTCTAGCCTGACAATAAGTCAGCATATGCCACGTGCGATGGCATCAGAGAGAATTTCTATCAACGCGCTATACTCAGTGATGTTGTTCATTGACCGACCAATACATACTCCTCTGAAACTCACTAACTTGCTGCTTGGATCAAAAATGGCCCAGGCTGCAAAAGATAGGTTCCGCGTACTATGACTAGCTCCATCGGCATATCCAACAAATGATTCCAATAGGTTCGACATCTGCAACAAATGCAAAAGTGGATTACCTAACCAAAACGATCACTCTTGACGAAAACAAAAAATGTAACAAAAGCATATAAAAGGATTACTACACTTATTCAAGCATAGTAATGCTTAAGGTACAACCCATTTTGGGGTTGCGCCAGTGGAATCCCATCTTAACTACTAGCTCATAGGACCCTTTTGCTAATAATCGCTTAACAATGTAGGGACCCATCCACAATGATTGGAATTTACCTGCTCCCAAATTATCGGATTCCTGATCGTAAAGCAAGACAAGGTCACCTTCTGAGAAGACATGGGGTTTGACAATTTTGTCAAATTTCTCCTTAACTCGTTTCTTATGAGCTTTGCTAGCAAAGGTGGCGCCACGATGGGTTTCATCCAATTGGATTAGTTCCAAAAAACGAGCCTCTTCCTCTGAAGTTCCAAGGAGAAGGTCGACTGCGAGCTTGAGATATGAAATCTCACACTGAATCGGTAAGACGACTTCCAGGCCATACACCAGCTGAAAGGGTGTAAATCCAGTTGCATTTCTTACTGATGTTCTATATGCCCACAAGGTTGAGTACAGGATTAGGTGCCAACTCCGTTTGTGGACTCCAATCATCCTTTGCAGCATGCGCTTTAGGACTTTGTTGATGGCCTCAACTATCTGTTAGCTTGCGGATAATACGGAGTAGAACTGTCATGGGACAGTCCTAATTTGGTAGCCAATTCGACCATCATGTGATTGCGGAAATGCAATCCATGATCTGTGACTATAGCTTGTGGAACACCGAACCTAGAGACTACATGATTGAAAAAGAAAAGAGCAGCCATTTCGCTGTTGTTGTTTAATGTAGGCATCGCCTCGGCCCATTTTGTAAAATAGTCAACTGCAACTATGATATACCCATGCCCCCCGGCCGAGGTGGGGTTACATGTCATGAAATCCATGCTCCATTTGGCGAATGGCCCAACAGCAACTACTGGATGTAGATGTGTGGGTGGTATTCTGGTTTTGCGGTCAAAGATTTGACAAGCATGGCAACTTCTGACTACGGTTATGCAATCTTTGAATATTGTTGGCCAGAAGTAACATTCTCATAAAATATTTTTTGCCGTAGCGTAACCATATTGATGCCCCCCACACACGCCTGAATGACAATCATTCAGGACTTTTTTGGCCTCCTCATGGGTGAGGCACCTTCGCAGAACTGTATCGATACCGCAACGGTAAAGTGTATCACCGACAATCATGTAGTCTTTTGCTTGGTATCGAGTACGTTGTTGTTCTGAGCGAGAGGTATTAGGCCTGTATGTTTGGGTTTGGAGATAGATGATTATATCTCCATACCACGGATCTCTTGACAACATCAAAAACAAAGACTCATCCACGATTGATTCTTTGGATGTTGAATCGTTGGATGATGATGGGAAGTTGCATAGTAACTCCGCGAAAACTAGAGATTTCTTTGATTTGGATTTTATGAATTCCAAATCAAACTCTTGCAAAATAGCTATCCATTTCGAATATTTGCCCCCAAGTAACTGACGTGACAGAATGTAAGTCATAGGGTTGCAATCTGACAAAATGGTAGTTTTTCGAAAGAGGATATAGTGTTGAAATCTTTGTATTGCTTGAACAGCTGCAAGAGCCAGCTTTTCAACATAGGAGTACTTGCTTTCTATATCATTTAAGTTTCGGATAAAATAATAGACAGGATGTTCTATTCCATTTTCTTCTTGAATTAAAACATTTGCGATGGTTGTATCTGTTGCAGCTAGATACAGGTTAAAGTCTTTTTGATAGTCAGGAGCGTACATTAATGATGCTTTTATTAGGGATTCCTTTAGAGAATCAAAGGAAGCTTGCGTAACCTGATCCCAGTTGAAGGGTACTTCTTTTTTCAAAAGACGTGTATAACCTTTAACAAGTTCGATGTAATTTGGAATCAACCTCCTCACAAAGTTTGCTTTCCTTTGGAGTTTCTGAATCTGAAGCAAATTTGAAGGTGGAGGCATATCGATGATTGCTTGAACCTTACATGGGTCAAGTCGAATCCCATCCTTAGAAACCATGAAGCCAAGTAAACGACCAGAACTAACACAAAACACACACTTGTGCAGATTGAGTCATATCTTGTAGTGTCAGAAATGTAGAAATATAGCTCTCAAATGTTGCGGGTGATCAGTTCGCTTTAGCGAATGAGCCGGTAGATCGTCAAAATATGGTTGAACGATGTTCTTGATGTCATGGAAGGCATAGTTCATAACCGTCTGAAAAGTCACCCCTGCGTTCTTTAAACCGAAAGGTAGTTTGCGGTACGCGAATGTGCCCCAGGGAGATATAAATGCAGTCTTCAACTGGTCTTGTGGGTGGATATTTATTTGATTATAGCCAGAAAATCCATCCATTGGTCAATGGATCAATAGCAAGTTTATAAGAATTTTTAGACCAGACTTCTACCACCTTTGGAATACCAGGACAATCAATAAGAAGGTGCTTTCCCTTACAAATTTTGCAAGGGAATTTGAGCTTGTGGTTTCTTTTGGATGGTTCCTCAAAATTTTCCATACTCAAAGTTAGTTGGTTGATTGCTCTCTTACCTTGCTTCTTTTCCTTCTTCTTCCCTTTCTTCTTCTTCTTAGCCACCTAGTTACTAGCATCAAGGCTTTTACCAAGTGAAGAAGAAGAAAGGGAGGAAGACATTCCGGGTGAAGAAGGTAAAGGGTTAACCAATGGTTGGTGTTGTTGAGACAGAGAACTTGATTGAGGTGAAAAACTTGGTTGAGGTGGCACATTTGCAGTATTTGTGACTAAATAAGTTGAAAACAACCACACCAGTAAACCTACCATGAATCCAGAAAGTGAAAACGTAGCCGTATAAGGAGGACCGAAATTTCCAAATTTATGAAAAGGACTAGGATTCTTGTTAATGGGGATTCCTTAATCAGCAACTTCTGGAATTGTTTTCATTATATTCAACTCAAATAATGTTTATTAAAAATTTAAATAATATTCACAATCCACACCTAAGGTCTATAAAAAGTAAAAACAAGAAAATAACACATGATATTAAATCTAAGGATTCAAACCATGAAAACAAACTTTTCACAGCAAAATCACTAGTTGGTGCTGAAATCCAACTTCGCAGAGATCAATGTGAAAAGTGAATAAAGAGAGAGCAGGTGGAAAAGTTATGCTGAAAACCTTCAATGAACACGATCTGGTGCAAGTAACTTCACGTATGCCATCTTGAGTGAAGAGTACCCTTCAAAAAGGTCCAAGTGAGTCTATCCCATGTTTATTCCAGGTAGAGCAGAGACTTCCCCTCTGATGTCACCTTGGGTAATAGCCCTAAGATTATGGTCTCTAAGGTTACCACTTATGACAATTTAACCTGGGGGGATAATCACAGATTGAACGCACACACAAGGGCACATTAACAAAGCTCAATCCCCTTGAAAATTCCTTAACATGGTTAATCTAAGGTTTACCTTCAAGTGAATCCCAAGCAACTTTAGGCAGCTTTTGTAATAACTGTAACCAATGAAGTGGGGTTGATCACTCCACTAGGTCTGATATTATCTCGTGCTTAACTTCTTTGTTAGAGGATTTTCCCATAGCCAAACTAAAATAAATGGATTTACTCCATATCGCAAGATTCTAATGTTTGTTTGTATCTTTGGAAATTTAACTCACTTCCCTATTCCAAAGCCCTGCAACCTGATCTAAATGTTGAAAATAGCAACAAGAAATGATAAAAATAGGATCCAAAAATTCCAATTTTAATTTGTCCTTGAATTAAAATTGTGAATTAAAATTCGAATTTAGTCTTACCAGCTACTTGAAAATAATTAATTAATTCATCATGGATTAATTAGTTGGAGAAATTCAAGTTAGAAGTCTTTTAAAGTCATGCAAGAGTTATCCCTTAAATTAAGGAGATTATCCCTTAATTAAGGAGATAATATTGAGTTATATTTGAGTTGTAATTAGTTAACTCAGTTTACTGAGTTAAGTCTAGTTAAATTAGTTACAAATTGTTTGAGGAACTAATTGTGATTTATCAGTCAGTTGATGCATGCATTCACTCAACAAGTGTATTCCAGATAACTGAAGATTCCCTCATTAGTAACTCATGCATGTCTATTCTGAGAAAGAGCCAGTTGAGATTAAAGTCAAGGACAGTGTATTATCAGTTGCATGTTTTCTCCTATAAAGGAAACTCATGCATGCAGAAGGAAAAAGGTCCCTTGAGGATTGGGCAATTTTACAATGTGTAAGAGAAGTGTTCCACTTGGTTGAAGGTGAATCATCCCAGAGGAACAGCGCAAGGAAATAGGAGCTTGGAGGGAAGAGAGGAAGGCTTGTGAGAAGCTTCGATTGCCTGTGAGCATCTGTGAGGATTGTACTGAGAGCTAGCTAGCTATGAGAGCTAAGGCTTTGTATAATTCTTATGTATTTCCACCTTGTATGATAATACAGATAGTGGGGTTTTTAGCTGAGGCTTTCCCCAAAGTATTTTCATGTGTATTGTGCATTGATTCTTCTTCTTCTGGTTATATGTGTTCAACTCGATCTTTAAGCTTCCGCAAACTTTGATAGTAGAAGTAGGTTATAGTATTCTTCTTTGACTTATATTGCATTATCGGGTTAACCTACAGTATATTTTCTACATGGTAACAGAGAGCTAGATCGGTAAAGAAATTTCTACATGGTATCGGAGCAAAGTTTATCGGAGTTGTGAATAGTATACTGAGAAGAGACTTCAAAGTTTGAAATTCCAAGTTGCAGGTGCAAATCAAATTCATATCATACTTCAAGGTTGGCCAATGGCGTTCTATGGCTTAACACTCGAGTATTCCTTGGAAGGTAGCTCGAATTATATAGCGTGGAATATAGAATGGAGGTTGTATTAGAAGACAATGGCTTGAAGGAATTCACTGATCAAGAAATCCCAAAGCCAGCTTCAACTAATGCACAAGAGTTGGATGAGTGGAAGAAGTGTATGGTGAAGGCAAGACGGATTATCCTTGAGGGAGTTCGAGACCATATTGTCTTGAGTCTCCATGGGAAGGATACTCCATTTTCAATGTGGAATACATTGAAGGACCTCTACCAGAACATTAGTGACTAGAGAAAATTGGTGCTCAAGGATAAGCTTTGAAGAATCAAGATGGAGAAGGGCGATACTATTTCCACATATGTGAACAAATTCACCACTTGCAGAGATGAGCTTGGTAGTGTGGGAATAACTACTACCGATGATGTAATGGTGAGCCTCGCTCTCCTCGGCCTTCCAAAGAGTTCGAATAGCTACCAGGACTCTGTGAATGGAAGGGAGAAATTGTCGGACTGGGAACAACCGTGGTCGAATCTGATGCAGGAGGAGATTAGGAGGAGCACACGAGATGGTTCTTCATCCAAGGATGGGGATGAAGAAAATCTGGCCTTAGCAAGTAAGGAAAGGAAAGGGAAGGGGAAGGCTTCCCATTCCAAATTGAATTCTTCTCATGGAGGGAAGAAGGGTGACATATCTAAAGTGATATGCTTTAATTGTCACGAGATGGGACATGATGCAACTAATTGCCCATTGAAGAAGTCCAAGAAGGGATCCTCGGAAGGATCAGAAGGTGAGGCATTATACTCTCAGTTCGGAATGGACTTTACCCTCATCGCATGCATGGTGTCATCGATGATGGGTTGTGTCTGGTATCTTGACAATGGAGCCTCATTCCACATGACTGGTGATAAAAGTTTATTTAGTGCCTTAGAGGAGAAAGACCTCAAGATGCGCATAGAGATGGGTGATGATGAAAGGTATAGTGTTTCAGGAGTGGGCATAGTTGCTTCTCAGAGGGAGCATGGAGCTCCTTTCACCTTGACAGATGTGAATTATGTGCTTGGACTGAAGAAGAACTTGGTATCGATCGCGATGTTGGAGGATAAAGGCTACGATGTTGTCTTTAGTAAGGGAAAGGTTTTCCTGAGACACATCACCACAAGATAGGTGGAACAGATTAGTTCACGAGTTAAGAACTTGTATGCTCTTGAGGTTCAAGATGCATGCAAAGCCTTGAGGAGCAGAGAAAATGTTAGAGACTTGGTGGTTGAGAGGGAGAGTAAATTACCTCTCAACATGCAGTCCCAGAAGAAGTCTCAGACAATTGTGGAGGAGCCACAATTGGAGAAGCAGAGAGGAGACCGAGTGAAGAGATCCACTCATGCAGATACCTCCATGAGGGGAGAATTTCGATCCAAGTGGGTAGAGGGATCACATGCATCCATACCTCCATGTGTAAGGTGGGGTGATGTGAAGTGATAGTCCCAAGAAGGCTGCAGGGACCATTGAGAGGTTTTATCTCATGGATCATACCTTGCTACATGAGCCCAAAGTACATAGTAGCGGGAGGAATCAGTGGGATTGATGCAGTCAAATATCAAAGTGACAAAGGCTAGAGCAGTCAGATACTGAAGAGCACAAAGAAGGATTGACAATAGTGCAGAAAGGTAGAGTCAGCAGAAGCACAAAGTTTTCATTTGATAGAGGCAATAGCAGTCAGAGACTTTGATGACAAATGCATCGTACTGATTCAAGTTGGATGTTTTTTTTGTTTCTAGAGTTGATGAAGCAACAACACTAGAGAGAAGTGTTTCATGCATAACATTCCAAAGGTTCACGATCGGGATCGAGTTGATTTCCTTTCTTGTTGAGAGGGAGTGTCAAAAATAGCAACAAGAAATGATAAAAATAGAATCCAGAAATTCCAATTTTAATTTTTCCTTGAATTAAAATTCGAATTTAGTCTTACCAGCTACTTGAAAATAATTAATTAATTCATTATGGATTAATTAGTTGGAGAAATTCAAGTTAAAAATCTTTCTAAAGTTATGCAAGAGTTATCCCTTAAATTATGGAGATTATCCCTTAATTAAGGAGATAAGATTGAGTTATATTTGAGTTGTAATTAGTTAACTCAGTTTACTGAGTTAAGTCCAGTTAAATTAGTTCCAAACTGTTTGAGGAACTAATTGTGAGTTATCAGTCAGTTGATGCATGCATGCACTCAACAAGTGTACTCCAGATAACTGAAGATTCCCTCATCAGTAACTCATAAGAAAGACCCAGTTGAGATTAAAGTCAAGGACAATGTACTCTCAGTTGCATGTTTTCTCCTATAAAGGAAACTCATTCATGCAGGAGGAAAAAGGTTCCTTGAGGATTGCGCAGTTTTACAATGTGTAAGAGCAGTGTTCCACTTGGTTGAAGGTGAATCATCCCAGAGGAACAGCGCAAGGAAATAGGAGCTTGGAGGGCATAGAGGAAGGCTTGTGAGAAGCTTTGATTGCCTGTGAGCATCTATGAGGATTGTACTGAGAGTTTGCTAGTTGTGAGAGCTAAGGCTTTGTATAATTCCTATGTATTTCCACCTTGTATGATAATATAGATAGTGGGGTTTTTAGCTGAGGCTTTCCCCAAAGTATTTTCATGTGTATTGTGCATTGATTCTTCTTCTTCTGGTTATATGTGTTCATCTCGATCTTTAAGATTCCACAAACTTTGATAGTAGAAGTAGGTTATAGTATTCTGCTTTGAATTCTATTGCATTATCGAGTTAACCTACAGCAGATTTTCTACATGGTAGTAGAGAGCTAGATCGGTAGAGAAATTTCTACACTAATGTAGGTGGAAAGAACCCTAAAATAGTAATAATTCAAATTGATTTTATTATTGTTGTTTTTTTAAATATGTTACTTACTCAATGGGTAAATGGATGTGAAATTGATAGTGTTATGACCTGACTCAAAACTTTAATGCAATCAAACATGATATTATGATCTTTCCATTTCGATGAATTGTAGCTAAAGTGAGGAGAGAGGTTCTTCTTTAAAATATTAACTCCAAAATGCACCACTTCTAATTTTCCAATGCAATTCAAATCCCTAAGTGCCAAACCATGCAATGTAATCTATACACAATTTGCTTGAAAACTATGCAAATGTAATCTATGCACAATTTCCGTTCATGTTATGAAAACGAGAATTCTAACTATGAAAATGTAATCTATGCAAGAGAATTCTTCAAAACAAACATAAGATGATTCCAAATCAGCGAAAGAATAACAAGACTATTTTCCTTCACCAATGTAACTAAAGAATGAATCGAGTGTAAGTAAATGAAATTGGGTGAAAATTCCAAATATCAAAAGTGATGACACTCAAAGGTGATTAACACTCAGACACAAGGCAATTAACACTCAGAGGGGGGATTTCAAAAATGAAAGAAAAAACATGCAAAAATTGTTAAGAAACTAAGACAAATCTTTGAGTAATGACCAAAGGAGATCAAATTAATAATTTCTCAAAAAGAAAATTCAAAACACCCAATCAAATTGACAGAGACTCTATAAGGCTATAAACAAGCTTAAGAAATCACAAAAACATAAAATTTGGACTTAAATCAGAGAAACCCTAGATTTTTCAAAAAAATTACAAGGTTGTATAGGTCACTAGCTTGATTCTGTATGCATATTCACTGGTGCTAAGGAATAAGTGCGCAAATATACGTTATGTTGCTAAAGATAAAATGTGCAGTCTAAGAAAATTTAAAAATAAATAAAAATAAAAAGAAAGGTCTCAAACCAGAAATTTCAATTCTTAAAAGGGTATAAAGGTGTCAAGGGTCACAGTAGGACATAATGGATAACTCTCATTCCCCGGTATGGTTGTCAATTTGTTAGGCCGAAAAATCACTTCTTGTGGACTAGAATGATATCCCTAGATTTCCAATCAAACCTAGTAACAAACATCAAAATAATTTCTACCTTTCCCTAGCTTATAACTAGAACATGAAACATATAATATGTGAAGAATCACTTACCTATTAGTGATGTTCTTGTAGAATTCCTTTCAGTGCTTTCCACAGCCAGCGTTTCCTCAATGCCTTAAAGACTTTCCCAATGCTTTCCACAGCTTCTCCATGATGCTCCAAAAGAGATCTGCATAGACAAAAACATTCAAAGGGATCAAAGCATCTTGCATATAAAATCAAAGGTAAATGAAGTTCCTAACTTAACATACAACATATAGTTGAATCAATAATCAGTTATAAACTATGCGAGTGATCAAGGAATCTCACAAATAAAATCAAAATAAATGCAATTAGGAAAGAAAAACTAATTTGTATTAAATTCAAAGGAGAAAAATATTACAACCTAGTTGCATTGATATCACAAGCCTCTTCCAATGGTCTTCCTTCCTTCCCTTGATGGCAAGCTCTTCAGACCCAAAATCAGCAGCATAAGTTTATAAATCCAAGTCTCTCCTTCATCCTCTAGTCTTGTGCTCAATTTATAGGCAAGAGGAGGAGGTTTCTAGTTCCTCTTCTCAAGGGATATGATGCTTAAGAGGAGGATATTAGTTCCATGAACCAAGGGATGAGGCACAGGTATGTAGTAGTTCGAGGTTTCTAATTTGGATAAGGTTCCTCCATCAAAGCTTCTAGAATTTTTTTTTTTATTTTTTTTTTTTTACTTGTGTGAACAGGATTTTGCAGTTTATAGTGGAAGACAATGTGAATAATTTCACAGGCCATAATGGTAAAAACTGCACATGCGCAGGTAATGGATAGGAAAACTGCGCAGATACTCAAAAATGGTTTTTAAGCAGTACAACCCAAAATTCATTTTCTCCCTAGTATTGTTTTAATTCAAGCTTCATAAGGGATTCACATGAGACACTCATTGGATGGCAAGAGATCCGAATCGAAATTCATGGTGACAAATTTAGTGTAACACTACGAGATCCCAAGATGTCATACCCATTTGAAGAAAAGCTTGGCAGTGGCTTCTATTGTGATGCTCTTCTTGCAGGCAATTAGAATGGTCATCTTGGAAAATCTATCAATGACCATAAAAACAATCATTACCATGCTTGGTCATAGGAAGGCTAGACATACAATTCACTAAGATGGATTCCCAAGTTTGGCTAGGAGTAGGCAGAGGGGTGTATAGGCCTTGCTTCTTAATGGTTGGTTTGGAAATGGCGCGAGAAGTGAAAGACCCGATATACTTTCCAACATCTTGTTGAAGTTTCGGTCATTAAAAATAATTCTATATTATTGTCACTATTTTATCCACACCAAAGTTCCCTTCTACTCAGATATAATGTGCTTCCCAGATCATCTTGGCACACTCACTTGAAGGAATACAAAGGCTTATTAGGTAGCATAACAAGAGTTGAAAATTATGGTTAGTTCCATAACCAGAGGTCAACTAAGGCAGTCAGTGACATGATTAGTGTTATCCTTGTTGTATTTGATGTACAAAAATTGTTGTATGTGTTGTAGCTAAATCTTGCTAGGAAGGACAAAGGTTTCTTTGGGGTTCATGATTTCACATGATCGATTTTTATGATGTTGGTTTATAAAAAAAAATGAATTTGGGGAAAATTTATCTTTTCATGAGCAATTTTGCTCTCGGCCTTCCTTCTTTTATGCAAAGGTTATCTCTGTTGAAAAATTATTTCCCAACAGCACCCCTTCATATTTCCAAAAACCACCAGGGGTGGTCCCGAGAGCAATTTATAGTTTTCAATAGCCATAATGTTTTTTTGTTAGTTTATGCGTGAAGACAAGCACCTGGGCCCACATGCATCCACCTCAACTCAAATGTACCATGTGATTGAAGCTTGAGGGACCTGCACATATCTTTATTATTATATTTCAAAACTCATTATTTATGGCTCCAACTCAAAAATATGACTTCGGCATGTATTGTAAAACAACTTATTAAGGGAAGGGTTTAATGTATTTTTGGAATGTAAAAATACATACATTAATATTATATGTATTATTATATATAAAATTTATATTATAAAGCATTCTGAAAAGCCAAAAATAAATCTTGTGTGTTTAAAAGAAATAATTATCATTTGTGGAAAGAGACAATTATGTAATTTAGTTTTGTACCCATTTTTTGGAGAATTGGTCTATGGGGTGTTGAAGAATCTAAGGCAATTAAGTGTAGATAAATAAGATAAGATAATATAATTATATTTATGTCCAACTAATGACCACAAATTAGGTCAAAGGGATTGTTGAGTAAACTGATGTATATACAAAGCAGCAGAACCAAATAGTATCCTATAAAAGATACAATGCATGATGTAAATCAACATCTCGCCCTAGCGGAGAAGATCCAGGAGCTAATAGGTCTGAGGATCAGACCCATCTCTCCTAAAAACTGAGGTTGAATGAATAACACTGAAGAAACTCAACAAAGTTTGTTGGCTCGATGAAGAGTCAATGGCAAGTGCAGACTGTCCACTAAATCATATCCTAGGGGGGTTCACACACTGCTAAATGTTGGAGGAACTAGTCTGTCTCCCAGGAACGGATCTAAGACAGAACCTCTGTTCAGATCTTATGTGGTAGGGTGAGGTCCCACGGATCCTCATTGATCTGGAGTCTAGATACGTACTAGTATCAATCAATCTCTTGGTGCCCTTGTCTGAAGGTAGTACCCTGAAAAATGTCGTGATCCTCTGTGTGGGGTCTGGTCTGATGGGATGCTGAAGAATATGCGTTCGGAACCTAAGAGACTTCTACATATATAGGGCCAAACATCTCTGATCGGGGTACCTAAAAAAGTCAGTGAGGGTTCAAGAATCTCTAAACAAGCAATGAAACCTTCCTTTGATCTCGTAGTAGAGTGATTCTTCAATACTAGATAACAATTTGTGAATTCTTTTTACAATTTGTCTTTTGTTAGATTAATCTTCTTCTTCTCTTATTAATGTGTATGCGTGTGCTTCATCAAACTACTATCAAAACATAAAACAATTACACAAGATGTTGGCTCTCTTCCAGGGCCAAAACCTCTCTTCTCTTGAGAGGAAAACCCTTCAGTAAGTTTTCTCTTATTGAATATTCTTTCGTGATCAATGCCAAACCCTAGACTCTTGACTAGAAGATCCTCCAAGCATAAGTAAAGTCCTTACTTTTCTTTGCACTACGTTTCCCCTACACTTTGTCTACCTCCTTTCGGCACTTCATCCTTCTTCCGTCACTTCGTTCTTCCTTCCACTGTAAGTTGATCTTCTAGAAGAAACACTTTTACTTAGTGATATCCTTCACATAAGGATACTCATTCCTTCTCTTGATCATCTAAGTTCCTTGTTGATGTATGGTGGTAGGCTTAGCGTGACATCACTGCAGCCCTAATTCTCGCACGTGTGAGAGGTACCCTACAGAATTAGGGTCCTTTTCCTTTACTAGAGAGATAGGCTTCTTCTCTTGAATTGGGGGGCCTTGTAAGCTTATTTTCAAACCCCACCAACACTAATTCATGAAATGTTTGATCCTGTTGTCATACCCGCATACTTACCCTCATCATCTTTGCACGTGTGACTGTTTGTAGCCCTAGAAACAATCCTCTTCACTTCGGCCTTCTTCTTCCTTCCTTCACTTGTCTTGGAGACCCTTTAGACTAGGCTTTCCCTTCTCTTTTTCAGCTACTTCCCTTCACTGATTTCAAATATATTTTAGTTCATTATAATGGAGTGGAAAGCCTCTATATATACAGGATTGTCCCTCCTTTTAGGCAAACTGTTATATATCTAGGGGGGATAATATGGGGTACCAAGGGAGGTACCCAAGGTAATAATGTAATAATGGGATGGGCCATAGTAATAAATAAGGTGGTTAACCCATATCATGTAAGGGACCACAAGTAGTTAATAATAATGTAATGGGCTCATGGTATTAGTTTGATGGTATGAGGGAACCATGGTAATGATCCATGGTATTGTATGTATGAGGCCTATATAGAGGCTAGAGACTCCACATGGAGAATAGAGAGTGAAGGATTATTGTATGAACAGGCATATGGCTTGTGGAGTGTTCTCCTTCCTTAAGGAGTGAATGCATGGTGTTGCCCTACCTTAAGGGTTTTGATCAATAAAGAATCATTTCATATTATTTCTGGGTTTATTTGCATTTTCTTATATTTTCATATCAGATCTATAATATTTCTGGGTTAGATCTATAACAAGTGGTATTATATCTACAACAAGTGGTATCAGAGCTATAACAAGTGGTATCGGAGCTACAACAAGAATGTTATATACCTAGGGGGGATAATATAGGGTACCAAGGGAGGTACCCAAGGTAATAATGTAATAATGGGATGGGCCATAGTAATAAATAAGGTGGTTAACCCATATCATGTAAGGGACCACAAGTAGTTAATAATAATGTAATGGGCCCATGGTATTAGTTTGATGGTATGAGGGAACCATGGTAATGATCCATGGTATTGTATGTATGAGGCCTATATAGAGGCTAGAGACTCCACATGGAGAATAGAGAGTGAAGGATTATTATATGAATAGGCATATGGCTTGTGGAGTGTTCTCCTTCCTTAAGGAGTGAATGTATGGTGTTGCCCTACCTTAAGGGTTTGATATCAATAAAGAAGCATTTCTATCTATTTCTATCTTGTTATTCTTGGGTTATCTCTGTTATCATAATACCTTTGGGTTAGATCCATAACAAGTGGTATCAGAGCTATAACAAGTGGTATCGGAGCTACAACAAGTGGTTTCATAGCTATAACAAGTGGTATCGGAGCACTTTCTTGGGCACAAGGGGAGAATTTTTTTTAAATTTTTTGCAGGATTTCGGGGGCGGCGAGTTTGCAGATCAGATCTGTATGTTTTGGTGAAAGATCTACAAAATCTAATTGTAGATCTGTATTCTTTGTGAAAAAATAGCCGATTTCAAAAAAAAAAATCGGTTGAATCGGAGTCCGGATGAAGGAGATATCGTTGATCTAAAAATCAGTGGGGTTGCAGACAATTTTTTAGGGCAGCGAGTTGCGGCACAGATCTAGACATCCTGGTGCAAGCTCTGCAAAATCTAATTACATATCTGGATTCTTTGTGAAAAAATACCCAATTTCAACAAAAAAAATCAGTCGAATCGGAGTCTGGATGAGGGAAATATCGTTGATTTAAAATCGGCTCTTTTTTCAGAAATTTTGGGTGACAGCGGGAGAGTAGCAGCGCAGATCTGAAATTCCAGTGTCTGAATCAGGATTTCTATCACATGGGCATATGCAGAATGGTTGTTCCATTTCCGAAAACAGGTTATAATAGGGGTTCTGAGGAATATTGACGGAATTGTGACCATTTCAAATTTTCGCTAAATTTTTTATGATGGCGGGCCCAAATCGGAATTTGAGGAACTTGTATAAATTTGATGGCTCTCATCCAGCTAGATGGCTAGCACAAATGGAGCAGTATTTCAATCTGAATAACATCTTAGATAATGAGACTCAGCTTATGGTGGCAAGCACGTACTTGGACAATGAAAGACGACAATGGTGGCAAGAGCATCAATGTTCCAATAAAAAGTTTTGGACTTGGGACATATTCACAAAAGCTATTATGGACCACTTTGGCCGAAAAACTATTCTTGTTGATAAGCTCACACAGACAGACACATTTCCTAGCAAAGATTTTATTTTTACAGAAAAGAAGGAAACCATGGAACCTAAAGGGTTATTTTCTACTAATGTTTTCTTATTGCAGGTTCATGGATTGATTCAGAAAGAGAAGATCATTGTTTTTATAAATCCTAGTTACAAGCATAATTTCATCAATGCTAATTTGGCAAAAACATTGCAAGTTCCTGCAAAACACATTGAAAACACACAGGTGGATGGTGAGGATGTTCAAGTGTATAAGGATTTGAAGATTTCTATGGATAAGTATGTGTTGCATGGTGATTTTTATACTTCAGAGATGGATAATATGGATGTTGTTTTGGGATATCCTTGGATGGAATCTGCGGGTACTATCAATATTAATGTGCAGAAGAAATTCCTGAAGCTCTGGTATAAAAAGAAAAAAATTACATTACAGGATATTTCCATCAATAAACAGGTAGAGTACATGGAGGTGGAAGCAGAAGATGTTCCAGGGACTGACATATCAGATGATGAGCCTTTGATGATCGACAATCAAACACAAACAGAGGCTGAAGCAGAAAAGGTTACAGGTACATCAGATGAGAGCTCAGTGGTTGAAGTCATATTGGAAAAGAAGACACCACAACGGGCACCACAGCAGGGTGAATTAAAGAAAAAACCATCGTGGGTTAAAACTTCAACATATCATCACCCACATCACCCCGCAAGACAACCATCAAGATGGAAACCAATTAGCCACATGGAAAACAACCCCCGCAGGACAGATAGAGAGGAGCGAAGATCCACCTACTACACATCAACACTACAGAGCTACCATAGTCAACTTCCATCTCAAGCGAGCGAGGCACCAGCGATATCGAGGATTCACCTTTCTCTTGGATGGCTAGATGCACGTGCATGGTACCAGTGGACTACTCTTTTGAGTAGATCTTATTATTTGTGTTCTTCCCATGTTTCGGGGATGAAACATGCAAAGGGGGGTGGAATTTTATATACCTAGGGGGGATAATATGGGGTACCAAGGGAGGTACCTAAGGTAATAATGTAATAATGGGATGGGCCATAGTAATAAATAAGGTGGTTAACCCATATCATGTAAGGGACCACAAGTAGTTAATAATAATGTAATGGGCCCATGGTATTAGTTTGATGGTATGAGGGAACCATGGTAATGATCCATGGTATTGTATTTATGAGGCCTATATAGAGGCTAGAGACTCCACATGGAGAATAGAGAGTGAAGGATTATTGTATGAACAGGCATATGGCTTGTGGAGTGTTCTCCTTCCTTAAGGAGTGAATGTATGGTGTTGCCCTACCTTAAGGGTTTGATATCAATAAAGAAGCATTTCTATCTATTTCTATCTTGTTATTCTTGGGTTATTTCTATTATCATAATACCTTTGGGTTAGATCCATAACACCGACTAGAAGGCCGACTTGTTATGCTTGCTTCGATGGCTTCTTTGGCGGTGTCACATGCTTGGAGAAGACTCTTTGATGGTGCCTTTGCATAGGAGGGGACTTGACTTTGCTTGGAGGTGACTTCCTGGACACTTATACAATGTAACATACCCTTAAGGTCTTTAACATAAATTCTTTTGACCTTTTGATTTACCTATAGCGCTTTAACAGATGCTAGACCTACTTCAATGAGAAAGAAGCTCATTGACATATATTATAAAAAATAATATTTCTTTTTCTTGAATAAATACAAATATCAAAAGTACATTTATGAAGACCAAACCTAGTTACATTTCCTTCAAAACACCCTCTTAACTAGGGAGGTATTCATACAACATTACAAGGTTTTTGGCTATGTTTCCATCTTGAAGAATTCACATAAGAGAAACCGGATTTGTAATCCATCTATTATAGCATCATATCAATCAGCATTATCAAAGTGCAAGGCCTTGACTAATAGCTCCATATCTTCATTATATCATAAGCTACAATGTTGGTGATACCAACGATTTATAGACACCTTCATCATTATCTCTCATGGTACATACCCACCAAAGTGTTCTCTGAGTGTGACCTTCTAGGAATATTCTTATCTTGGGTTCCCAGCCCTCAAAAAATATCGATCCTCTTGCCTACTCTTGTCTTGGATTCCCTACACAACCTCAAAGAGTATCAGATTCCAAATGATTACCTAATCCTCCCATTCTTTCTTCCCATGTGAGGACAATAATGTTGTGTCTATCTTGTGTCTACATTTCCATTCATGGCCTTCATCTATACTTGCAGTTGTTAGTCCTGGTCTAGTGCATGACCCATGAGATGGAAAAACACAAATGTCACTCCTTTGTAATCAGGGGTGATCCAAATCTCCCTTTTGATCAAGGACTTGTCAGAGCTCCCTCTTAACTAGGGGCTCTTTCATTCATCAGCAACTTCTTCTTCATGGGTCCTTCAGCTGCTTGATCTCCTTCCTTTATTTGATGTCATGAAGTCTTTCTTCAAACTTATTCTAGGTAGGGCACCATCCATCAATCAGTTTCCTTCCCGGTTTGTCATGTCATTGCTTCCTTCGTGGAAATTGTATTTCTTTCCATACATCAAGTTTTCTTGTCATCTAGATACTCCTTTGTCATTTGTCCATGCTTCAGAATACTCTTCTCATGCATGCTTTGTTGTACTTGCTTGTTTGCATGCTTCGACCTAGTAGTCCATCATGACTTCATCCTGATATTGCTTCAACATTGTTATTTTTCTTTTGCTGGATGGTTTCTTCATCATGACATCTTGGTAGAGTTTGACTTAGTCATAGAAGAGATTCGGAGGATCTTCCTTATTTTTCTTATTTTATTCTTCTTTCACCTCTTGATTCATGTGAGCTTCTTCCCTCTTTCTTTTGTTGTTGTTTTCCTTCTTAAGCTTAGGACAATTCCTTTTATATTGTCCATATTATTGACATCCATAGCATTGATTTTGGACATGTCTTTGTTGTTTGTTTTTCATGGACCAAATTTTCCAAATTTTCCCTTTCTCTTGGTCATGGTAGCAAATTCTTGCTCCTTTGATCCCACATGTTCCTTTGCCTTAAGTCTAGTTTCCTCTGTCTTGCATAGATACCATAATTCACTGAGTTTGGTTGCCTTCATGGCATATATGCTTGATGTGAAGTTGCCCCAATCCTCAGGTAGAGCATTGATTACTAAAATTGTCATTTCTCTGTCAGACACAACTTCCCCAAGCTCTTGAAGTTGATCTCTCATCTCATAGATCTTCATGAAGTAGGGAGCTATTCCTTCATTTGATATCTTCATTTTGTACAATTCATTTCTTAGAGATATCACTTCTCCGGTTGTGGATACCGAGAATATCTCTACTAGCTTATAATAAATTTCTTTTGGTGTTTCAAATTTGGAGACATAAGGAATGAGAGAGTCTTTGATGGATTCTGTTAGAATCCTTTGAACTCTTGTCTCATCCTTATTATACTTGGCTAAGGCTTGAGTATGTTCCTTAGCAGGAATAGTAACATTCCCTTTGATGTGTTCTAGGATTTCTTTCTCCTTGAGAAGTAAATCAGTCTTCTTCCATGCAAGAAAGTTATTTGTACCTACCAGTTTGTTGCTTTCCTTGCAAAAATACATTGATGTATATTCAGAAGGGCACATATAATTACTTGATATATTTTTTAGATGTAATGGATTTGCTTCCTCCTTAAAGACTTGATGGCTTGCCTTCCTTGGATCTTGATGTTCTTCAAGTTTCCTTCTCCAAGTAGACTTGATTGATGAAAATATTTGCTTGGTAACTTGTAGATGATGTAGGTCCCTCTTTGATTTGCTCTTATTTGTAGGTGCCTTTGTGTAATGCTCTTATTCTTGCTTTGTAGTCTTCCTTGATGAATGATAGATGGTAGGCATTCTTTTCCTTGAGTAAATTTGGCTTGTTGCTTCAACCTTGTAGATGCTTCTCCTTGATGAGTGTTCCTGAGTTGCCCTTTCCTTGATGTGTCACCTTAGCTCCAATACCATGTTGAAGAATCTAGGGCAATTAGGTGTAGAGTGATTCTTCGAGGCTAGATAACAATTTGTGAAGTATTTTTACAATGTGTCTTTTGTTAGCTTAATATTCTTCTTCTCTTATTAATGTGTATGTGTGTGCTTCATCAAATTACTATCAAAACATAAAACAATTACATAAGATGTTGGCTCTCTAACAGGGCCAAAACCTCTCTTCTCTTAAGAGGAAAACCCTTCAATAAGTTTTTGTTATTGAAGATTCTTTCGTGATCAATGCCAAACCCTAGACTCTTGACTAGAAGATCCTCCAAGCACAAGTCAAGTCCTTACTTTTCTTTGCACTATGTTTCCCCTACACTTTGTCTACCTCCTTTTAGTACTTCGTCCTTCTTCCAGCACTTCGTTCTTCCTTCCATTGTAAGTAGATCTTCTAGAAGAGATACTTTTACTTAGTGATATCCTTAACCTAAGGATACTCATTCCTTCTCTTGATCATCTAAGTTCCTTCTTGATGTATGGTGGTATGCTTAGTGTGACATCAATGTAGCCCTAATTCTCGCACATGTGAGAGGTACCCTACAAAATTAGGGTCCTTTTCCTTCGCTAGAGAGATAGGCTTATTCTCTTGAACTGGGAGGCATTGTAGGCATAGTTTCAAACCCAACCAACACTAATTCATGAAATGTTTGATCCTGTTGTCATACCCGCATACTTAACCTCCTCTTCTTCGCACGTGTGACTATTTGTATCCCTCGAAACAATGATCTTAACTTCGGCCTTATTCCTCCTTCCTTCGCTTGTCTTGGAGACCCTTTAGACTAGGCTTTCCCTTCTCTTTTTCAGCTGCTTCCCTTCACTGATTTCAAAGATATTTCAATGCGTTATAATGGAGTGGAAAGCCTCTATATATACAGGATTGTCCATCCTTTTAGGCTGACTAGAAGGCCAACTTGTTATGCTTGCTTCGATGGCTTCTTTGGTGGTGTCACATGCTTGGAGAAGACTCTTTGATGGTGCCTTTGCATAGGAGGGGACTTCACTTTGCTTGGAGGTGACTTCCTGGACACTTATACAATGTAACATACCCTTAAGGTCTTTAACATAATTCTTTTGACCTTTTGATTTACCTATATCACTTTAACATGTGCCTGACCTACTTCAATGAGAAAGAAGCTCATTGACATATATTATAAAAAATAATATTTCTTTTTCTTGAATAAATACAAATATCAAAAGTACATTTATGAAGACCAAACCTAGTTACATTTCCTTCAACACTCCCTCTTAACTAGGGAGGTATTCATACAACATTACAAGGTGTTTGGCTAGGTTTCAATCTTGAAGAATTCACATAAGATAAACCAGATTTGTAATCCATCTGTTATAGCATCATATCAATAAGCGTTGTCATAGTGCAAGGCCTTGAGTAACAACTCCATCTCTTCATTAGACCATGAGCTACAATGATGGCGATACCAACGATTTATAGACACCTTCATCATTGTCTCTCAAGGTACGTACCCACCCGAGTGTTCTCTGAGTGTGACCTTATAGGACTATTCTTATCTTGGGTTCCCAACCCTCAAATAATATCAATCCTCTTGCCTACTCTTGTCTTGGATTCCCTACACATCCTCAAAGAGTACCGGATGCTAGATGATTACCTAATCCTCCCATTATTTCTTCCCAAGTGAGGACAAGAATTTTGTGTCTATCTTGTGTCTACATTTCCATTCATGACCTTCATCTAGACTTACGGTTATTAGTCCTGGTCTACTGGATGACCCATGAGATGGAAAAACACAAATGTCACTCCTTTGTAATCAGGGGTGATCCAAAACTCCCTTTTGATCAGGGACTTGTCCGAGCTCCCTCTTAACTAGGGATTTTTTCATTCATCAGCAACTTCTTCTTCATGGTTCCTTCAGCTGCTTGATCTCCTTCCTTTATTTGATGTCATGAAGTCTTTGTTTGAACTTCTTCTAGGTAGGGCACCATCCATTGATCACTTTCCTTCCTGGTTTATCATGTCATTACTTCCTTCGTGGAAAGTGTATTTCTTTCCATACATCAGGTTTTCTTTTCATCTGGATACTCCTTTGTCATATGTCCATGCTTCGAAATACTCTTCTCATGGATGCTTTGTTGTACTTGCTTGTTTGCATGCTTCGACCTGGTAGCCCATCATGACTTCATCCTGATATTGCTTTAACATTACTTTTTTTCTTTTTCTAGATGGTTTCTTCATCACAACATCTTTGTAGAGTAGAATCAGTTATCAGCATCTTTCATATCTCTAAGGCCTTCATAGTTTTCAAGGGTCCTTCCCTCCTTTGTCAAATTTGTCCTGCCTTCTTTTGGGAGATATCTTCAAAGTATTTTTGTCAGATAGTGATTCTCGGTGATCATGGTGTTCTTCACATTCTTGATCTCTTTCTTCATTTGCTTCTCTTTGGATAGATAGGTCAACCATATTATGCTTCTTGTGAGAGCACTTCTTCATTGCTTGCTTCCTAGAATAATCATCATTTCTTCTTGCTTCTTAATCAGCAATCTTATACTCCTTATGTGAGCATATTCTTTTGTTTACCTTCATTGCATTGTAGCACATGCCTTTGAGCATGTCCTTGGTGAAAGAGATTCTTTCATACTTGATCATGTTATAAAACTATTCCCATGACTCAAATATATATGATAACATGACTAAACTTTGATGAATACATACCTCATCTTGATTCTCCTTTGATCATTGGCTTCATTTGGTTGTCCTTGATGTGGCCCATCTTGCTTTATCTTAGCTTGCCTGCACATCATCCTTTTCTTGAGTCCCATGAATGGGAGTTCCCAATGATACATATGTTTCCTATTCATGAATCCTCTTTTGAAGATTCCATAATAGGATCTTGAAGATCCTTACCCTGCAAATGTTTCTTTCCTTTTGATGATGGAGATCTTCTAATATTCTTATTCATGATCAATTTTCTTTCATAGTGGACGAGGTCCTATTCTAGGTATGCTCGTTCTACATGTATATCTTGATCTATGTCCATCATGCTCCTATATTCTAGAAGATATTGCTAACCATGCATTTTGTTCTTATTTATAAATACTACTTCTACATGAGTATCTATAACTCTATGTACTACATGCTTCTAGATTCTAGAAGATGTTTCTAACCATGCAATTTCTACATGTTCCTATTCTACTCAAAACCTTGAAAGAAGACTTGAAGTAAAGAGTTTGACTTAGTCATAGTAGAGATTCGGAGGATCTTCATTATTTTGCTTATTTTCTTCTTCTTTCACCTCTTGAGTCATGTGAGCTTCTTCCCTCTTTCTTTTGTTGTTGTTGTCCTTCTTAAGCTTAGGACAATTCCTTTTGTATTGTCCATATTCTTGACATCCATAGAATTGGATTTTGGACATGTCTTTGTTGTTTGTTCTTCGTGGACCAAATTTGCCAAATTTTCCCTTTCTCTTGGTCATGGTAGCAAATTCTTGCTCCTTTGATCCCACATATTCCTTTGCCTTAAGTCTGGTTTCCTCTGTCTTACATAGAGACCATATTTCACTGAGTTTGGTTGCCTCCTTGGCATATATGCTTGATGTGAAGTTGCCCCAATCCTCAGGTAGAGCATTGAGTACTACAGTTGTCATTTCTCTGTCAAACATGACTTCTCGAAGCTCTTGAAGTTGATCTCTCATCTCATAGATCTTCATGAAGTAGGGAGTTATTCCTTCATTTGATATCTTCATTTTGTACAATTCATTTCTTAGAGATATCACTTCTCCGGTTGTGGATACCGAGAATAGCTCTACTAGCTTATCATAAATTTCTTTTGATGTTTCAAAATTGAAGACATAAGGAATGAGAGAGTCTTTGATGGATTCTATTAGAATCCTTTGAGTTCTTGTCTCATCCTTATTATACTTGGCTAAGGCTTGAGTTTGTTCCTTAGCAGGAATAGTAACATTCCCTTTGGTGTGTTCTAGGAGTTCTTTCTCCTTGAGAAGTAAATCAGTCTTCTTCCATGCAAGAAAGTTATTGGTACCTACCAATTTGTTGCTTTCCTTGCAAAAAGACATTGATGTATATTCAGAAGGGGACATATACTTACTTGATATATTTTTTAGATGTAATGGATTTGCTTCCTCCTTAAAGACTTGATGGCTTGCCTTCCTTGGATTTTGATGTTCTTCAAGTTGCCTTCTCTAAGTAGACTTGATTGATGAAGATATTTTCTTGGTAACTTGTAGATGATGTAGGTCCCTCTTTGATCTGCTCTTCTTTGTAGGTGCCTTTGTGTAATGCTCTTATTCTTGCTTTGTAGTCTTCCTTGATGAATGATAGATGGTAGGCATTCTTTTCCTTGAGTAAATTTGGCTTGATGCTTCAACCTTGTAGATGCTTCTCCTTGATGAGTGTTCCTGAGTTTCCCTTTCCTTGATGTGTCACCTTAGCTCCAATACCATGTTGAAGAATCTAGGCCAATTAAGTGTAGAGTTATTCTTCGAGACTAGATAACAATTTGTGAAGTCTTTTTATAATTTGTCTTTTGTTAGCTTAATCTAATTCTTCTCTTATTAATGCATGTGTGTGTGCTTCATCAAACTGCGATCAAAACATAAAACAAGAACACAATATGTTGGCTCTCTGCCAGGGCCAAAACCTCTCTTCTCTTGAGAGGAAAGCCCTTCGATAATTTTTCTCTTATTGAAGCTTCTTTCATGATCAATGCCAAACCCTTTTCTTTGTATTATGTTTCCCTGGCAATTTGTCTACCTCCTTTCAGTACTTCATCCTTCTTCCAGCACTTCATTCTTCCTTCCACTGTAAGTAGATATTCTAGAAGAGATACTTTTTCTTAGTGATGTCCTTCACCTAAGGATACTCATTTTTTCTCTTTATCATCTGAGTTCCTTCTTGATGTATGGTGGTAGGCTTAGTGTGATAGCATTGCAGCCCTAATTCTCGAACATGTGAGAGGTACCTTAGAGAACTAGTGTCCTTTTCCTTCGCTAGAGAGATAGGCTTCTTTGTTTGACTTGGGAGGCCTTGTAGGCCTAGTTTCAAACCCAACCAACACTAATTCATGAACTGTTTGATTGTGTTGTCATACCCACAGACTTACCCTCCTCTTCTTCGCATGTGTGACTGTTTCTAGCCCTAGAAATAGTCCTCTTCACTTCGGCCTTCTTCCTCCTTCCTTCGCTTGTCTTGGAGACCCTTTAGACTAGGCTTTCCCTTCTCTTTTGCGGCTACTTCCCTTCGCTGATTTCAGAGATATCTAAGTGCATTATAATGGAATGGACAGCCTCTATATATAGAGGACCGTCCCTCCTTTTAGGCTAACTTGAGGACAGTCTGCAAGCTAACTTGTTATGCTTGCTTCGGATGGATTCTTTGGTGGTGTCACATGCTTGGAGAAGACCCTTTGATGGTGCCTTTGCATAGGAGGGGACTTGATTTTTCTTGTAGGTGACTTTCTTGACACTTATACAATGTAACATACCCTTAAGGTCTTTAACATAATTCTTTTGACCTTTTGATTTACCTAGAGCACTTTAACATGTGCTAGACCTACTTAATTGAGCAAGAATCTCATTGACATATATTATAAAACATAACATTTCTTTTTCTTGAATAAATACAAATATCAAAAGTACATTTATGAAGACCGAACCTAGTTACATTTCCTTCAACAGGGGGCAAAAATAAAAGTCCAGAAGGGGCATTTGTGAGGGGGTTCGGAGATTTTGAGTTATGTCGGTCTTGTAACAAATAAATCTCTCTAAAATCAAAGAATGCAAATCATTGTTGATTCCAATTTTGGGGTAATTGCATAATTGTTGTCTTCTTATGTTTCTTTCATTTGTTAGTGTTTTGCTTCAAATGGTATGAGTGTAATGAAGATGTTGGTTGATTTAAATCAAATTTATGAATTTACATGTAATTAACAATACTCATATTTTTGGTTTGAATCGCTTAATAGGCCACTCCAGCATATCGGGCACTCACCCATTAAATTCGCTCTTTGCACCAATTCCTCTGCGGGTACAAAGCTAAGATTCTTAAGTGCCCCAATTATTAGGCCTTTTTTTCCTTTTTTCTTCTAGTCACCTCTCGAAAACCTAAACTATACAATCCTCGTCTATCTTGGCCAATATGGTTTAAAGCTTTGTTGCATGCCCTCATGGCCTATCCCTCCGACCACCTATTTTAAATTTTTCATCAATCTTTAGATGTTCCGAGCACTAGTTGCCTCACAACTAGGAACAGTCTCTAGGAGAAACAACATGTATGTTTACCATTTCTTATGGTGTTGATTCTGTAACTTCCCTTGTGTCTGCATAAATTGAAGAGGTATGTGATCAGTGTGGATGATCATCTCCTTCCCCATAATATAATGTTTCCATTGTTGGCATGCTTGCACGATGGAATACATCTCCTTATCATAGGGGGGTATCTTCGAACAGTATCAAAGAGTGTTTCACTATGATAAGCCACCAAATGTCCCTGTTGAATGAGTACTGCAGCGATGGCATAATTGGAGGCATGCTTTTTAATCTCAAATGATTGTTGCAAGTCTGGAAAGGTGACGATTGGTGAAGAGTAAAGGTGGTATTTCAGCGCATTGAATGCCTTCTGTTGTGATTCAGACCAAAAAAAATTGTTTTTGCTCCATCCCTAGTTACTTGACTTAAGGGCCAAGAAATATACGAGAACCCTAGCACGAACCTTTGGTAGAAGTTGCCAAGGCCCAAAAAGTTGCAAAGCTCAGTTAGAGTAGTCAATGCCATCCAATCCCAAATGACTTGGATCTTAGCTAGATCCATAGGCACTCCTTGTTCATGATCAATAATGCAGCCTAGGTATTGGACCTTGTCCATGCCGAAAGAACATTATTCCAAGTTAGCACATAGCTTGTGCTGCGACAAAGTATGGAGGACCTGTTGAATATGCTACAAGTGTTCTTCCCAAATAGACTTGCTAAAGATGATAATATCATCTGGATATACAACCACGAACAAGTTCGTGAAAGGCCACAAGATATCATCCATCATCCTCATGAAAGTTGTTAAACATTTGTCAAACCAAAAGGCATGACCAACCATTCAAAAACACCCTCCTTGGACTTGAAAGAAATTTTTCAAAGATCAGTTGGTTCTATTAGGACTTGGTGATAGCTGAACTTCAAATAACTCTTACTGAAATACTTGAACCCTTAAGCTAGTCAAGCAGGTTTTTAATTCAGGCAATCAGGTATTGATTCTTGATTGTGATTTTTTTCAGGGCTTGATAACCATTGCAAAGTCGCCAGATCCCATATTTCTTTTGCAAAAGTAAAATTGGACATCCAAAAGGTGAGAAACTCAATCTAATGTGCACTTTTTGGAGTAGCTCTTGAATTTGCTGCCTTATTTCTTCATTCTCCAAGAGAGAGCGACAGTAGCTTGTCCCATTGGGTAGTGGTGTATTGGGGGTCAAGTTGATGGAATGCTTGACTTGACAGTGTTGATGTACCCCCATGGGTGAGGAGAAGATGTCTCTATACTCTTCCATGATGTTATTCACTTTTTGTTGCTACTTAAAGGAGCCCTGTGTGTAGGCCATGGATGTGGCCACAATCATCCCATTGCTTTGAGTGCGAATCAGAAGGAAGAAAATTTCCCAATTGGAGATGATCATACTGCATTACTTAGCAGAGATGAAAAAAATGGCAGTAGGGGAAGCAACCTCTGGTATTTTGTATAGATGTCTACCCAAAGTAATAATAACACTACGAGGTCTAGACTCATACATAGCATGTCACTTCGACAAATATGGTTGGCCTAACAAAACATCTCAAACTTCAAGGGGAGCAAAATCACACAATACCTCATCTGTGAAAGGCTTCATTCTATAGGGAAGTCGACATTTTTTACTGATGCAAAGATCTCACCCTTGGTGGGGCCACCCAATGGTGTATGGTTGCAGGTGTGGCATTGTTGACAAGCCCAGTTGCTTAATGACCTCTATTGATATGAGGTTCTTTAGACTCCCGCTATCGAAAATGAAACATTGTGGAGCACTAGTCGCCCACATTTGTGAAAGGAAGAGGCATTCACCTTCCTCCATCTTTGTTGGACCTTGATGGTGGCAATGGTGGCATTGGGTTCGACATCAATGATTTGTTTTCCCTTGTCCAAATTTGGCTCAGATTCAAAACCAACATCTGGTTTTGAAGCTTTTAGCTTGGTGACCAGTGACTGCTTTGTGTGGCATTCATTGGTGTTATGAGAGGGGTTCTTGTGGAACTCACACCACTTTCTCGTGTCCTTCTTCGTCTTCCCAATGTTATTCTTTGTTTGTATCTTCGATGGATTGTCTTGGGGTGGTCCAACCTGGCTATGTCCTTCGTTTATGGTTTGGGGAAGCCCTTGTCCTGCTTCTATTGTGAAGGGTTCACAAATACAAAATCCCACTTCTTCTATTTAGATTTCTATTCCATTTTGATAGCATATCGATATGATGTGCCAAGCAAGGAGATGTCCAAGAATTCCATTTTTTTTATGTACTTGTGTAGACACCCGCGGTACTTGAGCACCAGATGTCGCTCAGAGCCTTTGATACGCAGCTTGGTGCGCAAGTTATGAAAGATATTTGTGAACTCTAGCACTGCTTAGTCCCTTTATTGTTGTAGTGTGGTCCATCTCATGTACTGGGTTGCATAGCTTCCAACCGAGTAATATTTTTTCTTAACATCATCTCTAAAAGATTCTTAAGTGGGTGTGATTGCAAATAGTAGGGATTCTTTTATGGCCCTTTTCTCATAGTAATTTTGCCACCAATCCTTGACATAGGGAATAGCCTTAAGGAGTGCAAATATAATCTTCTCTGTCGAAAAAAATTTGGACCAAAAAATACCCTTCTAGCATATTTAACCATTTGTCTAAAGCATTTGTGTCTATCTAACCTTCAAATATAGGAAATATCAAAATTAATTTGTACCTTAAAGGGGGTGATACCTCCAAAGTGGCCACTTAATGAAGATGCTTCACCTATTGGCATCCGTCGAAGGATATGGGAAAAATTATCCATTATCTTATTCATTTGTCGCTTGAGGGCTTCTTCGAGCAACAATTTAATAGGATCTCCTACTCTCTTGTATTTCTTTTCTTCCACCATGAGAGGTCATTAGGGTCGGCGAGGACGGTCTTGCAAGGGCTCAAGCAGTGCAAGTCTCAACTCCTTATACCCTGACCTTGTTGGCGATATGCACAAAAAAACAAAGAAAGGGTAGATCGCTCTGATACCACTGATTTGATATTATGAAGGGAATGAAATGAAATGTAGATTACTAACCAAAAGCACAAAGATACAGTGAAACTTGACTTCAATTAAAAAATGTTGAAAATTGTATACAAGTATAATAAAAGCAAACTAGCTCGAATTGTGGTAACTTATCTATGAGAAGAGGTGATGGCTATGTGCCTCCCTAGACTGTATTACAACCAACCAAGATCCATCTTAACTTCGGATCTACCAAGCGTCGAGAGGGATCAAATTTCTTTTCACTACAAAAGATATTTGCACCTCAAGAAATTTGATCCCTCTTAGCGCTTGGTAAATCTAGAGTTGAGATGGATCTAGGTTGGTTTAATTATTAATTATAATTAAAATATATATATTATAATTATAATTATTAATTGTTAGTTCAATTCCCCTCTTTAAATTAGTTATAGTCCACATCAATACCATGGGTTCTTAAGCCCCAAGGAATAGCTCAGTTGGTCGAGTACTCGTTGCTAAGTAGCTTGCCAATTAGGAAGTCATGGGTAAAATCTCATCGACGCCCTTAGGGTTAGGCCCGGCCAGATAAGATGGCGGGTAGATCCCTTCGAGTGGACCTACCTGGATTATTACCCATGGATGTGGCAGCAACTCAGTGACCGTGAACCACAGTTGAAAAAAAATACCATGGGTTCTCATAAACATTGAGCTCAAAAACCATCAGTAACTTGACCAAGTCAAATTATTAGTTGGAAGTAATTTTTAATTCAATGTAAAGTTATTTTTATTCTTATTTCTATTATTTTATTATTTTTGTTATAGGACAAGACATTACAACACATCTCTTCCAGACTGGGCTAGAGAGCTTCTCTTGGCACAATGAGGCTCCAAGGCCTTTTTATCATGAAGAAGCAATAAGGAAACCCTACACATCCAAAAACCTAACTCTAGGAGATGAAGTGCCTAAGGCTTATGGGCCTTGATGGGGTAAGTTGGAATGTCAACTTCTCGAGGTCGTAATTTTAAGCTTATGATATTCGTTTGGTGTGCACAATAGCCCATTGGAAAGGTTTATCCGAGGAGTATAACTTTTTACTACCAAATAATAGTTGTCAGTCTGTTTCCCCAAAAAACACCATTTAGGGCATCAAAACAATTCCAGAAGTTTAGGACTTGAAAACTGCCAAACATAGAAAACTACCAAAATAACAAATTGTGCCGCAAAATAGGAAAATGTGTTGTGAACTACGTGGGTGGCCACTGATATCCACCTGGTTCATGGAATGCCTTGCCACTGGTCTATAGGTAATTGGCTTTCACTCCCTAATCAAGTTTGTTTTCTTATTCTTTGATCAATTCATTAGATTTGTTTTTCCTTTTATATTAATTTTTTTCATCTATTCATTGTGTTAGTCTTGATCCCTTGCCACTTGTTAGGTTTATGGTGACAAAACTTTGGCATCGATACACAAGAACTCAAAGAATTGTCATATGAATCTTAAGCCAAACCCACACTGCTTCCAATTGCAAGCACAATTGAAGTATGTTTGAGAAAGAATTTATTTCAAAAGGCATAATAGATTTGCACTAAAAACACTTAAATAACCTTGCATTTACTGTTTGTTCATTATAATCTTTTAAATTCACAACAAATTGATAGAAGATGAAACAGTGAAAAAAAACTCAATTTATCTAAGTTTCTAAAATTGAAATTTAATTTACAATGGTACTAAATAATATGAGTTCAAATCATAGTTTTAAAATCGATCCAAATTGATTTAGACTTTATCAACTTAACAAAATTTGATTGCTCACTAAACCAACTTAGCCATCTACTCGGTTTAGAGGGCCAGTTTGATACTAAACTAGCCCTACTCAGTTGAGTAGGTGCTAAAACCCACCAACATGCAAAATTATTTTTTTCTTAAAAGAGCTTGACCAAAAACACTAGCAATTAATAGTAATGGTATTCTTAAAAATGAAAATTTGCATTTCCTTCATATTTCTTTTTTACTCTTTACATTTCCTTAACATTTTGTTTATCTTTCTTTTTAATAATTTTACTTGAAATTTTAACATGACCATTAATTGTTTCAAGATGTATGAGAATGGCTCCAACCTCATTAGACTTCATATATACAAAGTAGAATTTCCTATCCCATTCAAAATTCAGCGAATTCAACAATTTCCAAGATTGATAGAGTTTCAACATTTTCATTGGATTCGATCACATATGAGGGTTTGGAATTGCATTTAATCGAGAGCACCATCTCATTTATCCACCCTCAATGTTGGTGATATTAAGTGTTTAACTCCTTCGACATGGCCTTGGAAAAAATGTACCCATTAATCAAAGCAAAATCATTAATTAGACATGTTAAGGTTTTGTATCATATTACAAGACTTTGATTAGGTAGTGTCATCAAAATTGGATGATGTTCATTGATGTCCCTAAAAGATCAAAGCAAAGGCTAGAAAAGAAGCAAAAAGTGATATTAATGAAGAGGATCCAATATAGACAATGGTGGAACATTGTTTGTCATGTATGTTTATCATTTTAATGTTCTTGCTCATTTATTCATGATGCTTTCTTTAAGAGGCACGAAAAGAAAGAAATTAAAATCAAAACTTAAAAATTTTAAAATATAATTTGTTCATTAAAATTTAAATATATTATAATTTTTTTAATAAACTGAGTCATTGAAATCAAATCTCTCTGAATCTAAATTTACCCTCGACGAATTCCAAGTTTTGAAACAATGATTTAAATTTCTTAATGATGAAAAACATGAATTAACCTAAACATTGATGATCTTTCACCGATTGGATGGTCAAGGAGAAGGAGAAGGCTCCTCTTTTTTAACCTTGAGAACTTGGAGGGCGTTAAGCCTCAAGCAATCCAAGGCTATGGTCAAGGAGAAGGTTTCTATTTCTTACCTTGAGGACTTAGGAGGGTGTTGAGCCTCAAGCAATCCGAGGCGTAGGGGAGAGTTTTTAGTTTAAAATTTATTAAAACATATGCTTCTAACAACCAATTCCCAGATTTTCTAAATTTTAATTCCTATCATATGCAAGATGTATAAATAAGCTTTGGAATATATTGAAATTCCATCCTGTATGGACATGGATTATTTAATATGGATGATATTTTATGCAAGATGTATAAATGAGCTTTAGAATATACTGAAATTCCATCCTGTATGGACATCGACTATTTAATATGGATGATGTTTTATTTTTCAGCGGAAAATCTGTGGTTCTTTTTCTTTTCTTTTTTTAGTTTGTTTCCCAATCTGAGTCGAACTCTTGACTCTGCAGCTTTCACCATTTTTTCGCCAATTGTAATTGTTGAATTTTTCCCAATCTGAGTCGAACTCTTGACTCTACTGCTTTCGCCATGTTTTCGGCAATTCATAATGATAACGTTGCTTTGAAACCCTATCCTCAAAAAGCTTCCAAGCCGAAAAAGGAAATCATGGAACCTCAACAAAAGCCTTCATAAAATGTAACATAACAGAAACAGAAGAATAACACTTTTCCCTAACCAGGTATGTATTTCTTTATTTTTTTGGTATTTGTTAAGTTTTTCCCAGACAGTCGAACTCTTTACTCTGCTACTTTGACCTTTTTTTTTTGCCAATTCATACCTGATAACCTTATTTCTTTATTTTTTTGGTATTTGTTAAGTTTTTCCCAGACAGTCGAACTCTTTACTCTGCTACTTTGACCTTTTTTTTTTGCCAATTCATACCTGATAACCTTACTTTGAAATTCTTCCCTCAACAAAGCTTCCAAGCTGGAAAAAGAGAATAAAGAACCTCAACAATAGCCTTTATAAAATGTGACAAAATAAAAACAGAGGCTTAACATTTTTCCCTAACCAGATGTGTGAAACACCCTGGAAATGCCTAACAAATATTTTATGAGTATTTTCTAATATGGAAATGTTGCAGAATGTTTACAGGCTTTTCCCGAGGGGCTCTCCTACTGACTAAAATATTCCCCAGCTTTCTTTTGGCCTTTTTCCCAGCCCCAAAGGTTAACTTGATTGATAGATGCTCTTGTGCTAACTCCACTAGGTTACAGGATCCAATCTCATCTGGTTACATATTCAGGTCTTCCGGTCACCAAGTACACTTCTATGAGTTGTTATGTGCTACGCCTCACTTACGGGAAAGAGGATACATTAAATGGCTGTGAAGACATCTTTTCTCAATTGGATCATTGACAAAGAAGTGCAAATAGAGCAACCTCAGGGCTTTGAGGTACATGGGAAGGAGTCCCATCTGTGCAAGGCTAAGAAATCGTTGTATGGACTCAAACAAGCAGGGTATTCTGCAGAGTATGGGCTTCACCAAAAATAAAGCAAATTCTAACTTACATTATATATTTGTTTAAACTGATTAGTCTATTTTGGTGTTGTAGGTAAATGACTTGCTTTTTTATAAGTGCAGAGAAACTCATTACAGGTTGCAATGGAGACATGGCAGTCGAGTTCAAGATGAAGGACATGTGTGTGAGGCATTACTTCGTGGGGTTGCAAGTTTGACAAAGGGAGGGAGATCTTCATTGGGCAAGGTAAGTAAGTAAGTATGCATTTCAAGATTCATGTGTGTGAGGCATTACTTCGTGGGGTTGCAAGTTTGACAAAGAAAGGGAGATCTTCATTGGGCAAGGTAAGTAAGTATGCATTTCAAATCTTGAAGGGGTTTTAAATGGAGGAATGCAAACCTATGGCCACACCACGATCGCTAATCTAAAGGAGTGATAGCTTCAATTTCAAAGTTAACAGATTCCATGATGTAAAGCCAGTTGATATGTTGTTCGACGCATTTAGTCAACACCGAGCCAAATATATGTTTTGCAATGAACACTTTGAATCAGTGCATGGTGGAACCAAGTCAAGAGCATTGGGTAGAAGCAAAACATGTGCTCATGTATTTGAGGGGCATAGGGGAGATATAGGGAACATGGTGTAAGACATCTCAAAAATGGTGAAGTGAAGTTGCAGAATTCAAACACATATTGGGCAAGCAGTACAGCAAACAGAAAAGTGACCTCAAAGTGTTGCTTTAACTTGGGATCAATGACGGTGCCATGGTTCAGCAGGAAGCAGACTTCAGTGGCACTTAGCTCAACATTGGAAAAATACATGGTAGCTAGCACTGCCAGTTGTGAGGCCATCTGGCTTCATAAGATACTTGCAATATTATATGATCAGGAGTTAGAGCTTATATTCATTTACTGTGATAATCAGAGTTATATCAAAGTCTGAAAATCAAATGTTTCATGACAAGTCCAAGCATATGAAGATTAAATATCAAGGGTTCAAAAGAGATAAGTAATGCCAACATACTCCCATAAATCAGCTAGTATTTAATATTTGAGGCATTCAAAGTTAGACTTGGATCGGTCCATAATTCCTTCCTTGTTAAAAGAGAGTATTACGAATTATAGAGTGAACAGGAACTTCCACGCATGTTCAACGTGAACAAGAAAAAAAATAGTTTGAGATATTTTCCCAAAAAAGTCTAAGAGTAATTTTATTTTTTTGAAAAATAATTAGATTTCGTAATTCACTTTAATAAAGGAGTCTTATATTTAGCATTTGAGCTAAGTCAAATGACACAAGGACAGGGTACATGGAAGACACGAAAATACGAGTATCCAACATGTGACACGGTGACCCCTCAAAATATGACACAGAAGATATGTTACATATTATATATTAAAAATATAACAAATTAGTGAGTCACATATTATATATTAAAAATATAACAAATTAGTGAATTACATATAAAATATGAACTATATAAAACATTTACTTAATGGTGATACAAATTGAATTATACAAATAATGTATATAACCAAAATATATATTTAGTGCAATCTATCTCTGAACCAAAAAAGACATCAACAAAGAGGTCCTAACTGGCGTGTAGAGTCTAGATAGAATTATGCTACAACAAATAACTAGTACTACATATCATCAAAATCATTGTCTATATTGGGATCCTCATCAAAAATATAACTCTCTAAGCATTAAAATAAAATAGAAAATGCTTAACATGTCAAATCAAGATTTTGTTTTAGTTATGAGTAGATTTTTACTGGGGTCATAACAAAAGAGTTCAACCATCAGTTCCACTAATATCGAGGTACAAAGAGGGTTTGGTCCTCTTAATCAAAATGTGAATTCCATACCCTCACATATGACAAACTCCAATGAAAATGTTGCAATCCCCTCAATCCTGAAAACTATTAAGTCTATTGGATTTTGAGTGGGATCTAAAATTCTACCTTCTCCATATGAAATCCTATGAAGTCAGAGCCACTCTTAAACATCCCGAGTAAATCAATAGAAATGCAAAAAATTTAAGTAAAAGGTTGAAAATGAAAGATAAGGAAGAATGTCACTTTTACTTCCCAACACTTGGAATCCCTTCTAACATTGCTTAATCACCATTAGCTACACTCCAAAACCTTTGAGAGCTCCAAACTGCGACCGAATTGGATCAAAATGAGGTAATAAATCAATTGTAAAATGTTTTTTCACTAGACACGTCCAAATTTTAGGTCACCATTAAGGCTCGTGTCCAACACCAATCAAACTCATGTCCTACAAACAGGAGAGAAGTCGGACAGAAGTCGAACTCGTGTAAAACACGTCACCCATGTGTTGGGTCCAACATGTGAAATAACTGACACCAGGGGAAGGTAGGGCATATCATGTTACTTAGCATTTGAGTACAAAATTGCATCTCATGCATGACTATAGACTAGGAAAAATCTTAAAATAGATTCTCTGTTAAACGTATATTGACAAGGCAAGGTAAAGACTTTCTCACACACTAGAGCAGTTGAACAAGTTGAGCAATTGAGAGGGAGACAGAACATGTGGCAAGGAAAATCATTTTTGGCAACAGTCTCATACAGACGTTCATACAGACGTCCATACAGTCGTTCGCACAGTACCATATGTGTTCATAGAATTGTACGAATTCCATACAGCAGCAATTTAAATTTAACATTTACTAAATTCAGCAATTTATTTGTTTGATTGAGATCATGAGCACATTAGTCACCTAGGGCTTGAAATTCTAACACTATCTCCCCTTTTCTGAAGGTTTCAAAGTAGTTTTCAGAAGACTAACTAACTCCTCTTTCAGATGAATTAGTACATAGGAGACACTTAATTTGCATCGATAAATCAGCTCATTTATTCAATACTGCCTCCCAAAGGCAAATCAAACTTGAAAGGATGTTTCCAAAAACTGATTCCATTTCTTACTTACTTGTCTTTTGTCTCATACCTTTGACCACAGATTACAACTCCCCAAAAGAAACTGAATTACTAAACGTAAAGATGGCCTAGTATGAAGGGCACAATACTTTGGTCTCACTGTGTCAATGGTGAAGAGAAATAATAAAAGAAGTTTTATAGGTTTGATCAAAGCACAGTGAGCTTAGGATGATGTTTCTTTAATATAGAAAAAGAGACTATATACACAAATTTGTTCCGACTTAACCTATATCTGTAGCCAATTTAAGTCTAAAGTTTCTAGAGTTTCTAAAAATTCATCAGTATTAATTCTTAGGTCTTCGATATTCACTTTTTGGCAATGATTTATATTTCCCAAAAATAACAACAATCTAAGTACATACATGAACAGATAAAAACGCTAAAAAAGGAAAGCTGAGGCATGTGAAAGAATCACTTCTAGAGTAAATAATCCTTTGCAACTAAGAGAATATTCAGTGGGTTACAAGGAAAAAGACAAAAGAAAATAGGCAATAGATGGGTAGAATCAAATTTCTAACAGGAGTCAGTAGGGCTGTGGTTCGGCAGTAAGAGAATGGCATCCCAGACCACCCACCAAGGCCCAATTCCCCTAGAAAACTAAAAAGCAGTTGAACACAGGTGCAAATACTAGAAGAACTCTTAGTAACGCATTGTCTCTGCAGCTCAGCCCAACGGAAATGCTTGTAATCATCAATTCACCCCTCGGGCCATTTTCCCAATGCAAGTGCGCCACTTATAGTGCTCAACCGCTTCAGGCCAATTATAATGCCTTTTGGGCCAGGTGTAACACTTTTCTTGACATCAAAGGATGCACTTTCAAAAAACAAAAAGAAAATCTAACAGCAACTCTTACGTGCTAGAAACCAACTACAGTTCCAAATCAATTACAATATCAACAAAGCAATGATGCAAATCCAACTGGAGCTACTGGAAGGCTTCATTGCAAAAGAGTTTAGTTAGTGTAAATACACTTATGCGATGACAACGAAGACCCCAAAACCCTGACAACAAATACATCTTGATCCGTACCTCAATATTTTCAATAATTATAAATTACTTATACAAATGCATATCGCTATATTAAACTGTAACAGCAATACCTCTGCCAAAATTTTCAATCTGATTATCTATTTTATTTATATATTATTAGAATAAAAAAACTGTATATAGGATATGAGCAACTGTAAAATCAACATAAGCAGAACATACTTGGACAAAATGATTAGCAAGAAATAAGAAAAAAGAGAAAAAAATTTCACCTGTATACAAGGTAGAGATCTAATCTAAAATAAATTTGGTGTTTAAAATTTTATTTGAGAAACAAACCATGCATCATGTCCATTTTCATGTTTCTTTGTTACATTTCTCTTATTCCTCGTACTCTGGTCCTTGTACAAAGACTCTGACTGGACAGCATGCCAATTTCTCAGCGAGAACATCCATTGTGTTTTCACATCGAGGATTTAGGATGGCACTACTATAGTGTAGGTAAAATCAATTTTAAATCCTCATAATTTATCGACAAATTTGGCAAGAAAAAACATATATTCCATTGCCATGCAGACAGCATACACAGATTAAAATCCGGATGAAGGATAAACAGAGCTTCCATGATAAAACAAATAGACTAAAACGTGTCTTTTTTGGAGCTTCAGAATTGCTTTCTTTTACTGCGGAAAAGTTTATCTCTTCTCATGAAGGCGTAGAAAAAGCCAACAAAAATCATGAGAAAGGTAAGGGCGGAACCCCACGGAAAGGGTGGATCCTTGAAACAAACAAGTGATGCCTCTAATTCTGATGCAGCCTGGTAAAAAAGGGTATGAATAGCAAACAGATCGTAATCCGAGGACTTTATGTAATACAGAGCCTCATTAAATTCAAAGTGGGAAATTGCAGACACAGCTTTGTCCAGCTTGTATCGTAATAGATTCCACCTCTGTGTAAACTCAACATGCCTTTTCTGCCCAAGAAGCTTCTTCTCCCCTCCGTGCTCGAGAACAGACACAAGCACATCCATGGCGCTTGAAACCGTCGCATTCAAGCTAGTTAACAGAACATTCCTCGGCGCTGCATCTCTTTGCACAAACGACAATGACATACTCTCAGAGAACGGACCAAAAGGGGTCTGCCCAACGCTCCATGTATAATCAACCAAAGTGCTGTTATGCCTGGAACTCCATGTCAAGTGTGTGGGCGACACACCCCACAAGCTCTGCAAGAGCGCCCCCACGATCGGCCTCTCAAGGTTCCGTGACTGAGTGATGACATGCCGGCCATTACAATTGTAATCGCTCACGGACTGAACACTCTTGGTTCTAACCGCAATCACCATGTCTCTGAAGGCAATTGACTGGTGGAAGCGGTCTAGCATGAGCGGACGGTCATATTCCAAATCAAAAACATAAACAGGCAGGGTTCTGGCAGTCTGATCATGAGTAATCCCGGCAATTGTTTCCAAATCCACCGATGATACTGACAGCAAATGGTGAAGGATTTTGGAATCCAGATACTCGTTAACAATCAAAGTATAATTCTCAAACAAAAACCTAGACGTATAGGACCTCATAGATCGACCAACGGCGGAGACGCAAATTGGGCATTTAGTGTATTGAATACTGTACCTCTTGAATCTCAAAGACTGATGAGTCAACAAAAGCCCTTTGGCATCCTTCATGAAAGTGTCTTCAATGGAACCCCAGTCGATCCCCCGTGTGTCGATCTCTTCGGTACCGTGAATGTGCACGATCTGGACAAGGAGTTCCGTCTCGAAGTAAGCTGGAATCCGCAGCGCCGGCCTGAAGAGAGCCCCTGTCGCGCTCCAAACGAGAGAGGCGATGTCCGCCATGAAGGCTTTCTGAGATTTTGGGCTGCCGTGGAGTGCCGCCAGGGGGTGGAATTCGCCTCGGGGTAGCAAACCCTCGCCGGAAAGCGCCGGACCGTAGTCCACCGGACCGGCCGTTAGGTCTACCCACAGGTACCGTTCCTTTCCCGTCCAAAGCGTCCCCATGCACTTCGAGAACGCCAGGGACGAATCCCCTGGGCTGTACGCATAAGCATAGGGTTTATCCTGCTTTCTGAGGTTCAATAAATATATCGTGTAGGTGGTCAGCGGGCTCTCCAGGTCCTGCTGGATTATTTCATCGACGGCCGTGTAGGGCACCGAGTGCAGAAACGTGCGCATCACCATCGACGAAGTCTCCATCTGCGAGTGGATCGACTGGAAGAGCCGATCGGCGAGGCGGTCGTCGGCAGGTGTGACGTCCAGGGAGAGCTTTGTTCTAACCGAAAGGCCGTGGGGTTCGAAGCCAATTACATGGATCTGGTCGTCAAAATGCAGGGCCGAAATGTATTTGGCGATCTGGTTCTGCAGCTGGAATCGATCGTCGCCGGTGAAACCGACGAGCTTGACATGAACGGGCAGCAAGATTTCTAGGGTTTTGAGATAAGCGAGGCGCTCCAGGGTATTGAAGTGAGCGGAACGCGCGAGAGCTTTTTTGAGGGAGGACGGAAGAAAAAGGAAGGAATCGTTGGTGGCGTGGGGATCCATCCTGGCTCCTTCCGCCATGGCCGCGTCAAGCCCATATGGAGAAAGCGACGAAGCTATTACCAGTGGCGTCGAGGTTAACAGGCTAAGAAATATCAATACCAGACCTGGGGATGCCCAAGCCCTGAGTCGTATGGCAGCTGAAGCTGCAATCACCATTGCTGAGGGCGTTCTTCTCACACAGCAAAGCTAAGTGGAGCAAACCGCATTGTTGATGAGGAAGGGATTAGTCTTGGACTGAAGCAAGGTACTGATAGATCTTGATGCAGGGTAATGACACAACACGAGAACTTCCAACTCGCCATTGACTATTTTGTACGAGACATCAATAGTCTTAGCCTCACTCATCGTGTCAAAAGTATGGGGTGGTTTGGCTGCGCAACCACGGGTTTATATTTGGATCTTCAAATGAAACATGTTAAAATTTGTAGTACTTTGAGAGTTGGTGAAAATCATTTTTAAGTGCGGTTCCAAGGGTTCTTGGTTTAGGAGTTGTTTTTAGTGTAATTTTTTGAAATTTTCGGTGTTGGAATTTCGTGGAAAAATTTTAGGTGAAATTTTGATTTGTGTTATTTAAACTGGTTTTTTAATTACATATTTGGATTCAGCACCCTGGATCCGGCCCTAAAATTTAGGTGAAATCTTGATTTCTGTTATTTAAACTGGTTTTTTAACTACATATTTGGATTCAGCATCTGAAAAACCCCACGATACTTTGATTGTGCAAGGATTACCCATCAAACTTGGAATCCGAGGGATAAATTTTAGGTGAAATCTTGATTTGTGTTATTTAAACTCATTTTTTAACTGCATATTTGGATTATTTTAGATGAAATCTTGATTTGTGTTCTTTAAACTGGTTTTTTAATTGCATATTTGGATTCAGCACCTTGAAGAACCCCTAGGATACTTTGATTGTGCAGGGATTACCCATCAAACTTGTGATTTCAATAAATTGTTGCCCATCATAAAAGCTTTTAAAAAGTCGCACTAAAGACAACTCCCTTGGTTTATAGCATCCCCAAAGATTTTTTGGTAGGGTATAATACGTAGGTGTCTTATTAACTCAATCATATTTAGTATTAAGGTTTTATTAGTTTAACTTAATTTGTGTTAAATATGAGTGTAGATTTATTTTAATCTTGGATTTATTAAGCATTGAGAAGATCAAATCTCTTGAGATACAAGCCTTTTTTAAAGTGAAAAGAGAGTCAATCATATTTAGTATTAAGGTTTTATTAGTTTAAATTAATTTGTGTTAAATATGAGTGTAGATTTATTTTAATCTTGGATTTATTAAGCATTGAGAGGGATCAAATCTCTTGAGATACAAGCCTTTTTTAAAGTGAAAAGAGAGTAGGTGTCTTATTAACTCAATCATATTTAGTATTAAGGTTTTATTAGTTTAATTTAATTTGTATTAAATATGAGTGTAAATTTATTTTAATTTTGGATTTATTAAGCATTTAGAGGGATCAAATCTCTTGAGATACAAGCCTTTTTTTAAGTGAAAAGAGATTTGATCCTTCTCAGCAAACCTCTTTTAACGTGAAAAGAGATTTGATCTCTTTGACTTAAGATGGATCTAGGTTGGTTTTTATATACACGCATACCATATCTAGGTTGGATCCATCTCTCCCTCTCCCTCTCCCTCTCCTCTCTCTCTCTCTCTCTTCCCTCCCACTCTACTCTCTCCCTCACTCTGTCTCCATCTCTCCCTTATCACCCTCTCTCTCTCCCCACCTTTCTCTCTTTTGTATTTCTTCTTCCCTCCCTCTATTTCCCCTACAACTCCATCTCTCCCTCAAGTTCTCTCTTTTCCTACCTCTCTCTCCATTTCTCTCTCATCTCCATTGCCACTCCCTTTCCCCTCTCTCTCCCCCCCTCCAACTTCATCTCTCTCTCCCTCCCTCTCTCCTTCTCTCTCTCAAGTCCTCTCTTCCTTCCTCTCTCTCCCTTTCTCTCCCACATCCCTCTATCTCTTCCCCTATCTCTCTCTCTACCCTCCAACTTTGTCACTGTCTCCCTCCCTCTCTCTTTCTCTCTCTCCCCCTCTTCCCCCTCCATCTCTATGTCTCTCTCTCTCCTCTCCTTCTCGTTGTCTTCCCTCCTACCATCTCTCCCTCTCTCTCCATCTCTCTCGTCATTCCATATCTCTCTACCTCTATCTCCCTATGCCTTTGTTCTTCACTCCCTCTCTCTCTCCCTCTCTCTCCCTCCCTCTCTTTCTCACTCCCTCTGTCCCCCTCCAACTTCATCTCTCTCTCTTTCCCTCCCTTCTCTCTCTTCATTCCTCTCTCTCCCTCTCTCTTACACCTCCCTTTGTCTCTCTCATCACCATCACGCGCTCTCACTCTCTCTGTCTCTCCATCCTCTAGCTTCGCTATCTCCTTCCCTCTCTCCTTCTCTCTCCCCCCCTCTCTCCATCCTCTAGCTTCACTATCTCCTTCCCTCTCTCCTTCCTATCCCTCCTCTCTCCCCCCCTCTCTCCATATGATGGAGAATTTACACTCTATGTAATCAATGTTATATATAATATCTAAAATATTTCACATTTTATTTTTTTTATTTGTGAAATGAGCTATGTTTTTGGCATGTGGTATTGATAATCCATGGTATTAGCCCATGGTATTGCAACAAAACCTATTTACAATGGATTTGTTTATTTGTCTATGGTATTGATAATCCATGGTATTGTAGCAAAACCTATTTACAAGTTAATAATATCCATGGTAAAGTGGGGGTGGATATCCATGGTTAAGAAACTTGTTATATTGTAAGTATTAAGTTTTGTTGTGCTTATTAATTAAATTTAAATATGATTATCGAATCATTATTAGTCCCTAGGAAGGTAGGACTCTAACAATGGATTTGTTTATTTTTCTTTTGATCATTGTTAGTTTATCATTGACCAACGCAAATTATAATGTTAAACTTTGAAAAATAAATATTTAATTTTCAACATTATTAAAAAAAATAGTTTGCAAACATTTGATTGGACCATAAATTGAAGGTCTTATTGCACCCTTTGCACAATATAATGTCATGTGGATAAGCCTTACATATTGTATATGGTTGCAATATTCATGCATGAATTTTAGATATTTGTGTAGCAATTTTTTATTCTTAATCTTTGCATTTATTTTTTCTTCAGCACTTATGTATGAGTAAAATTGTAAATGTGTAGAATTACTAGTGGTTACTACCCACCAAAATTTATGAAGTTCTTTAGCATGAGAAGACCATTTACTTATCCACCTCACATCGCAATTTATTAATTATTGTTAAAGAAAGACGACATGATGATTTGTCTATCAATCAATAATAATTTAGCATTGAACAATGTAACTTATAAATATATATGCAATTTTTCCCCGAGCATAATTTCTAACTTGAATTGGAGGGGTTAAACTTCCCTACAAAACATAATTACAATATAACAAATTAAATTTTATTATTTTTATTACTTTTGACTTTTTATTATTTATTTAGTCAAGATTTAAATGTTTACACTTAGTAATTTATTTTTTTAAAATAGTAAAAAAAATGTGAAGATTAATAACTATTAATGAGTAATATATCATATTATTTTTTAGAACAAAAATGTATTCTTATTGCTGCTTAAAACAAAAATTTAGACAAAGTGTTTGAAACCTAAACTTACTCAAAGTGTTTCAAACCTTTAAGGTTTTTAAGTAAATTGAGAATGGAAACTCTAAATATGTTTAATGCCTTAAACTCATGAACTATGGAGTTGAGTTTAACTATAGAGTTTATGGAGTTTAAGTAAATTGAGAATGGAAACTCTAAATATGTTTAAAGCCTTAAACTCATGAACTATGGAGTTTAGGTGAGTAAATGAAATGTATGTGATTTAGATTAATAATTAATTATTTTAAATTATATAGAAAATTATCGTTATTTATAAATTAAAATAAAATTTAAGATTAAGATTTTATAAATAATAAAATAATTTAGTTATTAAATTAATTATTATATATATAAAATTATTAATTATAATAATGAAAGCTACGTTTATTTACAATAATTTAAAGAAAATAAATGAAATAAAATTAAAAAATATCATAAATTGAGAAAATACAATAATTTAAAGAAAATAAATGAAATAAAATTGAAAAATATCATAAATTGAGAAAAAACTTATGAAAGCAAGTTAGTATATGTGGAAAAAGACAAGTGCTTGTATGCTTAATGGAAATTAATGAAGCTTTTCACATAATCAATAACCCATACAGTTCCAACAATGAACCTAGCTGCAATAAACCAGATGTTTGTGAAATTGTATGTTGATCACACCAATTTAAAGCAAGATGAAGCCCCATGGAACCTTTACTAACTCTATAATTGTATTGTTGAAGGGTATGTGTGATTGTCGCGGTGTTATTCACATAGATATTTGTAAAGAAATACATACATAAAACAAATATATAAATTTTACCTCCAATAGAATCACTTCTACTTTGACCCTAATGTTCGACCATAGATTTAGATTCCTTGCCATCTCTAGCATCATTAAGCTATTAAAGAACTAAACAAATGGACTTAGATATGATGCAATCACAAAAGAAAGCTACAACTACTATATCTTTTCTCCTTCGCTTGTTCAAGTACCCCTCCTCTCATTTATAAGAAGTGGGTAGGCCATTGAAGAGTTGTGGTTGTTGCCTTTTGGGTTTACTCAAGTTTTTCATTTAAAAATTAACAAAATATGAATTTTGAAGGTCATAAAGGCTAAGGGAGGTTAGGATTAAATAAATTCTTTTAGGGTTTATTTGAAGACATTTTTGTATTTTTTTCCAACCATAATTGATAATTTTATATTAATATAAATTTGTGTATGGGGTGCAACAGAGGATCAAAATTACATCAATATTTGTTGTTGAAAAATGTAGCAAGAAATTCTCAATTTGATTTTTGCCTTGATTAAATTGAGAAAAATCGAATTTCCACATTAACAGACAACTTGGATGATGTTATCTTGTGTGGCATGGCTTGTGTCACCTAGTATACTCAGTAAATTCGAGTTGGAGGAGTTAGAGTTTAGTTCTGCATGTGTAATTGCTAATTTGTAGAAATCAAGGTGAGTTATCTCAAGTTGTTTTCAGTTAAACTAGTTCCAACTTTTGGAAGAACTAGTGAAAGGTCAATTAAGAAGTGGGACTTCAGTCAAACTTAGTGATCATCCAGTTAACTGATCAATCAGGCCAAAATAGCTTATGCATGCAAAGACTTCGAGTTACCCAGTTGAGGTGGAGATTCCAAGGCAGTGTAACATCAGTTGTAGACTAGTTTCAAGTGTATAGGTGTTGCATGCAGTCAGATGATCAACCTAGAGGAATTGTGCAATTAAATTGAGGGAATTTTCCTAAATAATAGGGGTTAATTCCTCAAGGAACAACACAAGGAAATATGAGCTCAAGCTAAGGGAAAGTTTGATTAAATCTAGGTTAGAGGCCTTCAATGAGCAGAGAGATAGGTTGTGCACTTGCAGGGTGAGCTTAGTTGAGCAAAGCAATTGTAATACATCTCTATTTCATTTTATTAATGCAAGAGGCATTGGGGTTTTTAGCAGATTTCTTTCCCTAGATAAAAATACTTGTTGCATGTGTGTTATTCCTTCTTGCATGTTTGAAATTTTTTTTCTAAATTGTGAATTAATGTCTGTAGAGCAGTAGTGTAGATCTGTGTCTTGTGATTTTGATTAAAACTTCATGAGCAGTTGCAAATATACAACCTAATTTCTACATGGTATCAGAGTTGGATTCACATTAGAGAAGGAAATTCGAAGTTGTATCTCAGAGGTTTGAATTTGAAGATCAGTGTAGCAGGATTTCTTCAGAGCTGAGAAGATGGCCTTCAATGGACTAAGGCTAGAGTATGCCTTGGAAGGCACCTCTAATTTTGTTGCATGGAAGGACTGCATGGAGGCAATATTGGATGACAATGGGTTGCTAGAATACATCAAGACAGATGTTGCAAAACCTCAAGCATTTGATGCTCAGAACCTTTCTCAGTGGAAGAAATATGTAGCCAAGGCGAGGAGAATCATCTTGGAGGGAGTATGGGATCATATTGTCTCAAATATCCATGGAAAAGAAACTCTGTTCGTGATGTGGAAAGCATTGATAGAATTGTTCGAGAATAATAGTGACCACATGAAGTTAGCACTCAAGGATAAAATTCAAAGTATCAAGATGCAAAAGAATGACACAATTTCGTGGTATCTAGGCAAGTTTACACAGTGTTGTGTTGAACTTGGCGGGGTCAGTGTTAATGTCCCTAAAGAGGACTTGGTAACCTTAGCCCTTTTGGGCCTTCCCAAGAGCTGGCATACTTATCAAGATTCGATGGATGGGAGGGAGAAACTACCGAGTTGGGAGCTTATATGGTCCAACTTGGTACAAGAGGAAATAAGGCGAAATACCAGAGATGGGACTTCATTCAAGGGAGAGGATGAAGAAAAATTTGCGTTGGATGGAAAGGCAAAGAAGGGAAAAGGGAATAAATCCAAATCCAAACCGGAATCCAATCAAGGGGTCAAGAAGAAATATTTATCAAAAAATAAATGCTTCCATTGTCATGAATTCAAGCACTATGCCACAAAGTGTCCACACAAGAAGGCAAGTAAGAAGACCTCAGGAGGAGCAGCAGGTGAAGCCTTGGCTTCACAGTTCGAGCTTGACTTTACCCTCATTTCATGCATGGCCAACACAGTGATGGGGAGTGTGTGGTACTTGGACTCAGGTGCATCATTCCATATGACGGGCAATAGAGATTTTTTCAATGACCTGGAGGAGAAAGATTTGCAAATGCACATCGAGATGGGGGATGACGGAAGGTATAGCATGACCAAGATTGGTACAGTTACCTTTAAGAGGGAGTCAGGCTCCTCCCTTAAGCTCAAGGATGTCATGTTTGTTTCGGGCCTAAAAAAAAATCTTGTCTCTATTGCATTTTTGGAAAACCATGGTTATGATGTGATCTTTAGCAAAGGAAACGCATTCCTGAGACAAATAGTCATAGGATAGGTGAAGCAGATCGGGGTTTGTGTGAAGAACATGTACAAGATAGATGTGGAGGATTGTGCTACATTGAGCACAAAGGCAGAGAAGGTGCAGAGTCGTGATGTTGGTGAAATTTGACATAGAATACTTGGTCATTTGCATCATGGTGCTTTAAAGATCATGCAGCAAATAACCATAGGCCTCCCCAAAGGAGCACTTGAACAGCAGGATGTATGCAAAGGATTAGGGAAGTACACAAAATCCACATTCCATGATCAGGACAACAAAGCACATGCAATCCTTGAAAGGATCCACTCTGATGTTTGTGGACCTTTCTCGACAGCCTCTACTATCAGGCACAAATATTTTGTCATTTTCATTGATGATTTCTCACGAAACTGTTGGATCTTCTTCATGCGGAAGAAGGATGAGACATTCGCCAAGTTCATTGAATTCAATGCACTGGTTGAGAAATAAACGAGCAAGATGGTGATGGCTCTCACAAGTGAGAATGGAGGCTAGTACGTGTTGAATGAATTTAATGAGGCATTCGAAAGAAGGCATTCGACGAGAGTTAACAACACCCCACAACCCACATCAAAGTGGGGTGTCTGAGAGAAAGAACCATAGCATTATGGGATCAACGAGGGTGATGTTGCATGATCAAGGCCTACCTATGCATTTGTGGGTTGAGGCATGCAACACAACTACCTATTTGTAGAACTCGATTCCTCATCGGATTTTTGGCATGATTACACCAAAGGAGGATTTCTCGGGGAGAAATTTGAATGTGTCGTACTTCAACATTTTTGGAACCTCTATTTACTTCCATGTCTCCAAAGAATCAAGGAAGAAGCTAGATTTGATAGAAGATTTGGGGGTATTGGTGGGTTACACAGAAACTCCTACAACTATCGTGTGTATTTGTCGTCCCTCATAATGACAATTATGCGAAGGGATGCAAAATGTGATCAAGACAAAGCCATGAAATGCTCTCTTGAGAGGGAGCTTCAGATCTCACCAAAAGAGGAGATTTTAGCTCCAAAGGAGGAACCTCATCAAGTTGTGGAGCAGCCACAAATTGAGGAGCAGAGAGTGGAGACAACCACTCAAGAAGAACCATCCAGAGAAGGCGGGAAAAGGACTAGGGAAGCTAAGAGACTTGTGCAGGATGTGAGGGAGAATGTGGGCGCTCCTTCAAATTAGTGTAAGTAGAGAAGGTCATCATATTGGTACACTGTCTACATGGCTCTAATGACTGAGCTTGTAGAAATTGATCCATCCTCTTTCGAGGAAGCAGTAGAGAAACCTATGTGGGTTGATGCAATGTTGGAGGAATACAAATCCATTATAAAGAACAGTGTTTGGGAAGTGGTCCCAAGACCAGCAGATAAATCAATTGTGGATTCGAGATGGATCTTCAAGGTAAAGCATCTAGTAGACGGAAGCATAGAAAAGTACAAGGCCAAATTTGTGGCCAAGTGGTACTCTCAAGTTAAGGGTATTGAATATGAGGATACTTTTGCTCCTGTAGCAAGGTACTACTCATCCATTAGATCAATTCTTGCTCTAGTTGCATAGATGGAGTGGAAGATCCACCAGATGGATGTGAAAACAACATTCCCCAATGGAGTTATTAAGGAGGAGGTGTATATTAAGTAATCAGAAATCTTTAAGACTTTTGATCGGGAGTCTTATGTGTGCGAACTCAAGAGAGCTTTGTATGGTCTCAAGCAAGAACCTCATTCTTGGTACACCGGGATCAATAGTTATCTCACTGGTTTGGGCTTCACCAAAAGTGAAGCAGATGAAAACCTCTATCATATCTTAGTAGAAGGTAAATTGTTGATTATTTTCTTATATGTTGATGAATTGATTTTAACTAGTGATGAGTAGATGATCAGATCTTGCAAGGAGGACCTTGCAAGAGAGTTTTAAATGAAGGACATGGGTCTCGTGCACTACTTCCTCATATTGTAAGTATGACAAGGTGATGGGGAATTTTTTGTCTCTCAGGGAAAGTATGCCAACGATATACTTCATAGGTTCTGCATGGATAGTTGAAAACCCATGGAGACACCTCTAGCAACCAACTGGAGGAAAGAGGATGCCACTTCATGTGAGGAAGTGGATGTTATTTTTTATCGACAGTTGGTGGGTTCACTAATGTATCTTGTGAATACACGACCAGATATATGATATGGAAGCAACCAACTGAGCCAAGATATGGTTAAGCCAACCAAACTATTTTGGAGGACATCTAAGCATGTTCTACGGTACCTGAGAGGCACTACCTAGTTTGGACTACGGTACAAACAAACAAAGGGAGTGAAGCTATGTGGCTTCACAGATGCAGATTAGGTGAGGCATCCATTATATCAAAAGAGTACATCAGGTGGAATTTTTAGTGTCAGTTCCGCAACAGTTTCTTGGTACAACAGGAAGCAAAGGTCTATGGCACTCAGCTTGACAGAAGTTGAATACATGGTTTCCAGTCAAGGAACATGTGAGGTGATCTGGATGAGAAATATACTTGTTGGCTTGTTTGGTCAGATGATGGATCTGACTTTGATCTACTGTGATAATCAGAGTTGCATCAAGCTCTTTGAAAATCATGTTTTTCACGATTGATCCAAGCATATAAATATCTGGTATCAACATTTACGGGATTGTGTGCAAAGGCAGATAATATTGTTGCAGTACATTCTGACAGAGGAACAAGATGTTGGTATTTTGACAAAGGCTTTGTCAAGAGGGAAGCTCAAGGATAGGGTTGTTTAATAATCCCTTTCTCGCTGAGAGGGAGTGTTGAAAAATGCAACAAGAAATTCTTAATTTGATTTTGCCTTGATTAAATTGAGAAAATTCAAATTTCCACATCAGCAGACAACTTGGATGATGTTAACTTGTGTGACATGGCTTGTGTCACCCAATTTACTTAGTAAATTCGAGTTGGAGGAGTTAGAGTTCAATTTTGCATGTGTGATTGCTAATTTGTAGCAATCAAGGTCAATTATCTCAAGTTGTTTTTAGTTAAACTAGTTCCAACTTTTGGAGGAACTAGTGGAAGGTCAGTTAAGCAGTGGGACTTCAGTAAAACTTAGTGATCATCCAGTTAACTGATCAATCAGCCCAAAATAGCTAGTGCATGCAGAGAATTCGAGTTACCCAGTTGAGGTGGAGATTCCAAGGTAGTGTAACATCAGTTGTAGACTAGTTTTAAGTGTACAGATGTTGCATGCAGTCAGATGATCAACATAAATGAACTACACAATTAAATTGAGGGGATTTTCCTAAATAATAGGGTCTAATTCCTCAAGGAAAAACACAAGGAAATAGGAGCTCAAGTCGAGGGAAATTTTGACTAAGTTTGGGTCAGAGGCCTTCAACGAGCAAAGAGATAGGTTGTGCACTTGCAGGGTGAGCTCAATTGAGCAAATAAATTGTAATACATCTCTATTTCATTTGATTAATGCAAGAGGCATGGGGTTTTTTAGCAAATTTCTTTCCCCGGATAAAAATACTTGTTGCATGTGTGTTATTCCTTCTTGCATGTCTGAAATTTTTGTTCTAAATTGTGAATTAATGTCCGCAAAGCAGTAATGTAGATCTGTGTCATGTGATTTTGATTAAAACATCATGAGCAATTGCAAATCTATAGCCTAATTTCTACATTTGTCATTTGGTTGTGTTCTTCTTTCATACAATACATCAACATAAAAACTTCATAACATTTGTTCTTGGCTATAAATACTAAATAGAAAATGCCCAAAATTTTACAAGTACAAGTTTTAACTTGCATAAGACTACTAGTTGAGGATTTGCTAACCCAACCTGGGAGAGGGATAGACAAAGGGTCTACATTTAAATAAGGCAAAGTAGGTAGAGGAGAACTAACAAGATGTGCTGAATACTTTTAGACCAGATATCTAATAGTCATGAGAGCTTCAAATCTTCAATTTGGCTCCTAAGTGCATTGATTTTTTCCTCCATTATGTGAATTTGCTGTTGATTACATATGAAAATATCTATGGTGGTAGAACAATTTGCTACCAATTATGCATGTTGAAGTTGGAGATAATTCATTTCATGCTACAAGTCATTTATTCCAAGAGACTATAAGGGGTATCCCTTTTTTCTTTCTGGGAATACTCTATCATTTCCACTTGGAGGTATTTATGGCTCAATTCACACCAATAGAATGCTATAGCTTTACATTGTAGATGCTTCCACACTGAATTAACTTGAGGAATGAACTTGGGAGTAAGGACTAACAAGGAATGAGCCCCAATTCCACCTTGTCCACCTAAACTGAGGCTAAGAAAAAGCAAAGGGTAGAGAAAAAATCCAAGATAGTTTAGGGCTATGGCCAATCTAAAGAGAAACAACCCACTTCCTCCTTGATGGTTGTAGAAAGTATAGGCATGAGGTCGATTGTGCGAGATAGGATTGGCATCCTTGTTTCAAACTAGATTTGTGACATCCTATCATTCATTTACATCATGAGTTCCCATTATGACGAATATTGAAGAAAATGCAAGGGGTAAGGAAATGTGTACAAAGGTGGTACAAGGTTATGTTTAAATGATTACCAATCCTACCTGCTGTCCACATGTACAATGGTAACACCACCTGTCAAATGGTGCCTGCCATCCTTTACCATGATCAAGGGATTGTGGAATAAAGACCCTTCTTGTTTATTGTTAAGGTTCCTTCGTCATACTTTGTGACATAATTTGATAGCCCAACTATTGTTTTACCTCAACATGTGAAGGGTTTGAAATTAGTTTTACCTCAACATGTGAAGGGTTTGAAATTTCTAGATGTGATTCATAGCAAGTCAAATATTTTGGAAGATTGACTTGAGTCTAGAATTTATGGGAAGAGAACTAAAATGATAATGCTTGATTATAAGTGCTTAGTCTCCGACAAGGATTAATTTGTTGATGTTTAGTACAAATGTTTGTTTGATTTATTGATATATTGCATAAACCTTTGCTTCATTATTCAAGGTTCTTCCTAGGCTCCATGAAAACATTATTTCTTCTTGTCCTCTAAGTCACATTAGCACCCCCCCCCCCCCTCTCTTGCACCCATCACCCCTAGATTGTGCTTTAAATATTTATTAAAATAGAGAACATGTCTTTGTTGAGATCGTAGCTAATGGTAACTTATTCTTCATAAGGTTTCCTTAGATGTCAATTACTGGAGGGAGGAGACTTAGATGAGCTAGTGATTTTTAAATTGAAAGATGATGATCCAAGTGGATATCAGTGGCCACCCACCTCTTCCACCATCTCAATGGTTCTCTATCTTCTTGGCAGTTTTTCTATGGTGTTTGGGTCCCAAACTTTTGGGGTCATTTTGAGGCCCTAAGTGATGTTTTTTGGAAAATTGGGGGGTCAGGGGTTGCCATTGCATTCCATAGCCATAGTCAAAAGTTTTAGTCCTTGGATAGTCCTTTCCAACAAGTTATCATGCACTCTAAACATATATTGTATTCAAAAGTTGTGCCCCTCAGAAGTGGGTGTACGAACTAACCACCTAAGGGCCTGCAAACATTGTTGTGTTTCATCTTCTAGGGTTAGGATTTTGGACCTCTATGGTCCTTTATTTATGTTAAAGGGACATTCTTTCAACCCCTGCTTTTGTGAATGTGCATAGCCACCATCTCCCTTTGTTCAGAGATAACTACCACCATTCTAGCTATTTTATGTTCTACAATATTATGTTATTTCATTTATTAATAGAAGTTGGGTTTTCACCATATTATTATAATCTCTGCTATATTTGTGTGTGTGTGTTTGTGTTCCATTTACTTTCCTGCATTTCATTACATTCTGTGTACAACTTGGATCAATGGTATCAGAGCAATTTGTTCTTTATTTTTTCTCAGTGCATGTCCCCAATGAGGTTAGGGTATAGAGAGTTGAGTCTTGAGTTAGTTTCACTTGGGAACGGTCACTCTCACAAACTCAATCAACCTCCCATGGTGTAAGAAAAGAGAGATGATGGATCAAGATATCCTATCAAGTTTTTTCTTAAGAAAATACTCGCACATTAGAGGAATGAGGCGATGGACAATTTTGCCCAAATCCTTCAACCACTATCAATAATGGTCGAGGCACCTTCAACAAGTGGCAATTTTGGAGGTGCAACACCCTTCAAGATACAAGTTAATTCTGATACCACTTTCGACTTAGTTACCGGAGAATCCACAGTAAGAACCATTTTCTGCCAACGTTTCAAATCCCAACCGGGATCCATCATCAAGACAACTAGAATGCTTGATAGAAGAAGAGCTTAATGAGGGATTAAGTAGTCCACAGTAAGAACCATTTTCTGCCAACGTTTCAAATCCCAAACGGGATCCATCATCAGGACAACTGGAATGCTTGATAGAAGAAGAGCTTAATGATGGATGTCCACAGTAAGAACCATTTTCTTCCAACGTTTCAAATCCCAACCAGGATCCATCATCAGGACAACTGGAATGCTTGATAGAAGAAGAGCTTAATGAGGGATGTCCACAGTAAGAACCATTTTCTGCCAACGTTTCAAATCCCAACCGAGATCCATCTGATACCCCTTATTTGAAGGCCAAATAGAAGTAAATGTTTAGAGAAATTGTTAAAAATATTAGAGGTCTATCACGTTGTCCAAAAAAATTCTAACAATGAGAAGATCACCTTAGCGCCTTTGAAAATTGTTCCCCCATATCAAAGATTGGTGAGAAGGTTACTAGGAGAAACACAATGAAGATGAGTTTGCAATGTTCAGTGCAAGACTAACTTGGGCCACTTTTGTTGATTCCCTTAATGAGGAATTCTACCCTATAGGGAACTATGATGACCAATACACGTGATGAAAAACTCTATGACAAAGAGAGAGACCAAAAGGTTCGAAATTACCTGTACAAACTAGAATTAGACAAAATTTAGCGTTGTATACTAGTATATCATCCAAATAAATAATAACAAATGAATAAATAAAAGGGCATAGTATATCATTGACTAAACTCATGAACATAGCTAGTGCATTGCATAGCCCAAACGAAATAACTAACCACTCATACAAACCTTTTCATGTTCTGAAGGTGGTCTTCTAGGTATCCTCTTATTTGACTCAAACCTAGTAACACCTTAACTTTAATTCCAACTTGGTGAAATATTTGGCTTGTTGCTGCCAAATCCAACAAATCATCTATCCTAGGAACGGAGTTCCTATTCTTAAGCGTAATTTTGTTTAGCACCTTATAATCAATGCACATCTGCCAAGTTCCATCCTTCTTAGGCACAATTATAATGGGTGACCCACATGGTGAGGTACTTGGTCGAATAATACCAAGTTCTAGTTCTATTCCAATAACTTCTTCACCTTGTTTTCCTTTATAACAGACTACCTGTATAGACCAATGTTTGGCAATGAAGAGTTTGGAAATAGCTAGATCTCATGATCCGCTACCCTCTTGGGTGGTATCCATTTAGGCTCCCAAAGCACACCCTTGTACACCTATAATAACTTTTCTGGTTGTTTTTTTTGTTCCTTAGTGCACCCCTTTAGGGATGAATTAACTCTCATGGACTCTTTTACAAATTTATTTTCTCTTAAAAATAACAAAACATACTTCTTGCTAGAAATGATCAACCTTTTGGCCTAGTTGGCACTTACTAGCAAGATCTTTGACTTGCCCTTGCGCATTGATGATGAAGAATTTTCCATCCTTGATGCGTAAATACTAGTTGGCTCTCTCTGTGAAGAACATATCCTGCATGTACATTTAGGGACTCCCAAATACAACCCCACATACATCAAGTGAACTACATCCAACTCTACTTCATTAATAAAATCAACACTAATATAGCATTGTATTCTGCATTGTTTGTTTAACCTTATCTCTACCTCCTTGTTGACCCATCCCAATGGATATGGGTGAGGATGGTCATAATTCTCCAGTCCTAGTTTCTTGACCAAATCTACTACTATGAGATTCATCTGTGATCTTGAGTTGAATAAAGCATCAATTTTTATTTTATTAGCCTATACCTTTATATGGAAGAGTCTGGTCATTGCCTTCTCTTCTTATTGTTGAAGGCTACTCAGATTCACCCCCTTCCACATTGATGTACAAGCAATCTTCTCATCCACATTGAAGCTACTTTCCACTTGATTACTTGAATCTGTGGCCATGATATTTTTCTTCTTAACATCTTTGTCTTGGTTCTTCAAGTTGAGCTCTAGATGCAACTTCCAACACTTCTCCTTTGTATGACCATTAATGTTACAATGGTTTCTAGTATCTTTGCATTGGCGTGATGTCAATATTTCATTTTTTTCTTTCCTCCCTTTCTACTTCTTCCTCCCCTCCTTAGAAGTTTCTTGGTGCTCCTTTTTTTGACCCACTTGATTTCCCTTTCTTTTGGTGTACCTATGTTCTCTAGGTATTGTTCATGTACACAAGCCTCATCCATAGTTCTAGGTTTGGACAACATCACTTGCTTCCACATATAGCTATGTAGATCCACCAAATACTTGAGGAGTATGTGTGGTTTCTTTGGGGAGATACCTAACATTATTGTCATCTTCCTAAATTCAGTGTACTCCTGTACGTTATGCCCCTTTCTCTACCTGAAGTAATACCACCAAATCCACTAGTCCTCTACATACTTGATAGGGTAGAACTATGACTTTATGAGAGTTTTGAAATTATCCCACTTAATAATTAGAGGATCTCCCTCTAGTCTCAAGGTTGTTGTTTGGTTTTCTCACCAAGTTAAGGCATTTCCCTCTAATTTCAAATGAGAAAATGAAATTTTGTATTCTTCCTTTATGCAATGAACACTAAAATAAACCTTTATTGTTGTAACCAGTGATTTAACTTCAAAGCATAAATCTCACCTTGATATGGCTTGATGTTGATCTTTGCTTCGATCTTGAATATGGACCGTGAATGGTTCATGAAACTCAAACTAAGTTATTCATTTCAGGGTTCTTTCTTAGTCTCCCTCTCTGGTTCTTCCCAATCCCCTAATTTCCCCTCTAATCTAACCTCTAAGTTAGGACCTTCATCTTCTCCAATCCCTAACTTGTTCAACAGAGCTACCATTAGAAGATTCATGTTACAACTGATATATTTGACCTATTCTTCTACCCTTGAGAACCTATCCTCTGTCACATCTTGATGGTTATTAATAGATTTGTCAGCCATGGCTACAATTTTACGACTTTCTACTTAAATCGATTTGGATCCCTTGCAACTCTCCATAATATACCCAAATAAATATACTTTGATACCAATGTGATCTATAAATTTCCATGGATATTCCACTCAACTGTTCATCACAACATATTTACTAAAATATATTTGAAAATACGAAATCTACAAGTTGAGGGTTAATTTTCACTTATGTTTTTGGATTCATTGGTTATTGCTTTATGCTCAAGCACAAAATAGTTAAAACATATAAAATATAGAACAATACAAACCACAATGAACATGATATATGATTTGGGAAACTATTAAAGCAGAAAACCCAACTAGAAGGCGAGGCTTCTCTACTCTCTTTTTCTCTAAATGGAAATGGATGCAAGTACAAAGGAGTGAGACCTATGGATTGTGTGTTGCTGCAGTAAACAAACCCTCTATGTCTTCTCTCTCTTTATCCACTCTCCACTACTCTGCTAATATATGGAACAAAATGCACTCCAATAGAATGGAACCCATTTTCCTCCTAGTGGCCTGATTATAACATAGCTCGATAGCCTACTAGGGTAAAGTTTAAATCCTTCAACTCTTAACTAGAGATGAAATATTGACTTCTTATAAAGTCTTATTAATCATGATTAGGTGACTAGCCCCTTTTCCATCAATAATGGGGTTTGATGTGGTATCCTCTCCAATCATGGTGGCTAAAAGAAGGAATTCAACTTTCAGGTGTCATAACTTTTGCATACAAACTCTATTTGAGGTATCTATTACTCTGTTGGAATGGTATCTAAGTGTAGAATAGCACTAGGGGTGCCACACTTAGGAAAAAAAATCCCCCAAAAAATGCCATTTAATTCCTCAAACTACGTTTGGAAGGTTTCAAAACCCAATTCGCCAAACTACACCCACCTATAACAATGGTCCTATGAGCTTATTCCTCCAATTTTTGCACTTTGAAAGCATCAACATGTATGAAATAATATTGATCCAATCAAAATCACACCCCCCCAATTTGGGGGCTATTGGTCCCCAATTTTTTTTACTGAATGAGGTGTGGAAATTTTTCCTCTACCTTCACCCTAATGTACCATTTAGCCTTGCCTAGAAGTTGTTCTTTCAACCCAATTTTCCAAAGGTCATGTTGTCCATGTCTTGTAGTTCTAGACCTCTTCTAACTATCCTTTGGAAACTCTACGTAAGTGTAATACCCCTCCTATTACCCCTATTGTTGTAATGTTAAAATTATGAATGTGTAATGCCAACATGGAGGCCATGTATGGTTGAGACATTGTGTTGTAAACATAAAATAAATTAAATATGATTTTGCTAGCCTGAACATAGCGACACATGAACCCAATATTTTGTGGGGTTTCCTATTATGTGCATTGGTTACTAGTGGTATGCCTTTTAATTGCTAATGACATGCTTGTTGGTAGACCCATATTGATAGCATTTAACCTCTTTAACATTTCCCTAGCCAACCACCAACCTGCACTAACAAGCATTAAATGTTTCAGAGTGGGAAACATGGGGAGAGGATGATGCCATCCATGTTCCTCCTCATGGACCGAGACAAAGGGAATAAAATCCCAGGAAGGAAGAGTGCAGAAGTAGAGACGATTCCCTCACCCGAAGAGGGAGGAGGTGGCATAATGGATCAAACCACCACCTGATAGATGACAGGATGTGATTGGATGGAAGGGAACAAACAACATGCAAAAATAAAGGAAAAGAGAAGAAGAAGGGCATTGAGCCATTAGTGGAAAAGAGGGGGAGGATTCCTAAGTCAAAGAATGAAGGGGACAAAGATACCCTCTTAGATAGCCTGCAAAGAATGAGAGTAGTCTTTAAGGAGCAGAGGAGAGAGTTGGTAAAAGTTGGGTAGAGAGGGATCAAGAAGCTCCTAGAGCCAAACTAAAGGATTGAATTGGGATAGAATTTGGGTGGAGACCTTGTGATTGAACGCATAGGAGTGAGGGAGCCGTTGTGGCACTTACTTCCTGAGGGTAGTAGATAAGGTGCTTGGAAACTGGAGTGTATGACCTAGCCTTTGGTGTGATTCCCTTGAACAAGCATCTCCTCAAACTTTGGATCCAACACAAGGTTGGTTAGCTACCAAAAAGATTGTTGAGTAGCTGACTTACGGTTGAGTGGAGAGTTGAAATCCCTCCTTTAGTTATCAACTATCTTAATACACTCAAATAAGTATAATTTTTTATGCATATGTGAATTATGAATGGTGATTATGCCTGTTATGTTAGCAACTAATACATAATATGTATGATTCATGAATGAATGCCTAAATCACTCTATATTTATGGTTGACAACTGCCTTATATGTCCATGGTTATATGGAATGTTTTTGTATTGTTAAATTTTGTTGTCAACTCAAGATTGGCAAGTTATTCTTAGGTGTTATGATTTCAATGAATGACTGCATGGGACCCACTATTATGTGTAGGATTTATAAACTAACTTATATGTTGTGGGTTAATGAATGCTTGCATTATGAAGTCCCATGTCATGAACATGATCTGTAGCTACCTAGAAAACTATAAACATATGGAATACAAAGATGGTGCTGATGAATGAATAACTCAGGAACCATGTGACAAATTGTTGTGTTGACAAGGACTAACCCAATGCTAATGTGATATATCATGCTCTCTACCTCTATATTTATTGGCAATAATTAAAATGAATGAAGTAATTAGATGGTATAATAGATTTATGATGTATGTGATCGGACTATAACTATCCTCTTGCAATTATGCAACCCTTTGTATTTGTGTTCTATCGGGAAGATGATCGAGAGTTTGGGGCTTCAAGCCTTGAGGCCAAAACCCCTAAAAGTTGGTGGTATGGGGTGCCTCCTGTGTTAAATTCAACCAAATATTTGAGTTAATGGCTCAAGCTTTAGGCCCTTATGCCATATTTCACTTTAAAAAACTAGTCTAGTTAGGCACGATGAGGTGGTCACCTACCCATTCCATGAACCAACTTGGTTCTTGGTTACATATCTATATACCACCAAGGTTGGTAGGTAGTGGAAGAATGTGACATTTATGGGCATGCAAGTGGGACTAACCACTTTCTAATGTGACCATAAAGTGGAGGTTCAAGCCTCAAGGTCGTGGGTCTGAATCCGCAAACAGTCTAGCATGGAACCCTACCACCACCTATCGCTCATTGCCCACTCCCTATCCACCTTTCTCTGACCTTGAGAAAAAAAAATCAAGCGATAAACTGCCCTGACATGGATCTAGCTCAGTGGGCCCAATATGCTAATCTATCAGGTACACATGGAGGCCACGTGGACGCTACGTGTCCAACATGATGACGTGGCCTCTTTTAATAGGCCCAACTTCAAATGGGCATAACTTTTCATCTAGGATTAGTATTAAGTTAAATTTTATATCGTTAAAAAGATCTCGACAAGATGAACATGATGGTGGTATCAGTTTTGAGATTTGACGATGTGGTAAAAAGAGGATTTTGTAACCCCATCTTCATAAAAGACCTTGGAGATCGAGTTAAGTCATGTAAAACACCTCCCATAGTCTAGATAGTACAAGGGAGTGGAAATGAGTGTTACACTGAGCATCCAATGTTAAATCCTCTACAGAAGGGAGGACCTATTCCTTTTCCTAATCGAACATGGAAGGCTCATGAAGTTTCAAATTTTCTAGGTTCACCACTAAATAAATGTGCATGTATGTGTAGACTATATCTATAGGTGTTATCTCCCATTTTTCTAGTGTATCTAGTGTATCAAAGTGACCATATCACAGAGCCTTAATTTTCTTAGGAGGACCATTTAGCCTCTCCTTCTTCAACGGTAACCATACTATGTCTTCCACCTTGAATGACTTCTCTATTCAGTGTTGATCTTGCCTAGCCTTATACTTTTCTTATGATCTCTTCAATGTCTCTTTCACTTGTAGATGGATCTACCAGATCTTCCCAACTAATTTCTTGTAATGCCTCGCCCCCCTCCCGCCCACTTGATCCCATTATCTTACATTATGTTATTAACCTACCTACTAAGTAATTGAATTTTATGTTTTATTCTTATAAGAATTATTAGTATACATAAGAGGTATGTGTATGCTAGCTACATACCCACATCTGGCACGAATACACTAGTTTGATATACCCAATTATGCAAGACGATTAGTTAGTGGTTAAGCTTGATTAATGGTCAAGCTTATGGTTAGCCTTAATCTTGAATAATAGTTAAGCTTGATTAGTGATTAATTAAACCCTGAATCCTGACTTATAATGTTTGCTTGCATCGAAAGCCAAAGGACATTCGGTTCCACTCTATATGTGAAAAAGGTGGGGGTGCAACAACCTTGTCACTATTGATTAATAAATTATATGTTAAACATGATTATTTAATATTTAATTGATAGGATTCTCATGAATCCATAGGGTTCACTCACAAAAGGATATTAATAGTTTATTATTATCATTATTTTATTATTTATCATTCTTGTGCCCTGACATGATGATCTTGCGAAAAAAAAAATTTGGATAAGGGGATAGGTGGAAGATGGCAGAGGCATTATGGGGGATTGACTAAAAATAGGAATTAAAATTCGAATTTGAACTTAACAGTTGTTTGAAAATAAATTAATTAATTCACCATGAGTTAATTAGTTGTGAAAAATCAAACATGAAGTCTATGTGAGGACATGCAATAGTTTCTCTATTAATTGAGGAATTTATCCATCAGTTAAAGAGATAAGGATGAGTTCTAATTTGAGTAGTAATTAGTTGGATCAGTTAACTGAGTCAAATCCAGTTAGATTGATTTAAACATTTTGTTTAAATTAATGTGAGTTTAGTTAGTTAATGCTTGCATGCATTTAACTGTTGTTCTTCAGATAACTGAATATTCTCTCATGAATAACTCATGCATGTCAGTTCAGACAGAGACCCAGTTGAGATCAAAGAAGGGACAATGTACTATCAGTTGGATGAATTTTTTTCCTGTAAAGGAAGCTCATCCATGGAGAAGGATTTATCTCCTTCAGGATTACGCAGTTGGATCAGAGGTTAGTGAGTGTGTGAAGAGGCCAATTCACACAAGTGGCTGCACTGGACCCCAATCAAAATTTCACAAAGAAATAGGAGGCTTGGAGGGCAGATCAGGAGGTTTGAGAGAGGCCTTTGACTGTCTATGAGCAGCAGAGGTATTGCAGAGAGAGCAGGATAGCTTTTGAGCTGATTCTTTTTGTAATACTGGCTATATTTCCACTTGTATGATAATACAGAGTTGGGGTTTTAGGTTGAGGCTTTCCCCTGGTTATATCTTCTGTGTTATGTGTGATTGATTTCTCCATATCAGTTATATGTGTTCTTATTGATGTTTCTCATGTTCGATTAAGCTTCCACTAAATTGGTTGTAGAAGTAGATCAAGTATTTTGCTTTAGTCTATTGCATTATCAGGTGATCTATAGTGGGAATTTCTACATGGTATCAGAGCTAGCTGATCTGTAGAAAAATTCTACAATTTAACTTTCTCAGATCCACACAGATCCTAATCTCTCCTTGAGTCTTCTTTTCTTGCACCACCATAAGACTCACTATGATTCTTCTACTGGCTCAATAATTCCTGCTGATATCATATTATCAAGCTATATCTTTACTTTCTCCTTATACTTTGGTTCAGCTAGTAAGGTGTTTATTTGATTGGCGTAACATCAGGCTTAAGGGGAATCTTCATGACTCCTAGATCTTCTATTATACCCTTCATATCTGAAAACTTGGTGGGAAATAGCTCTTGGCATTCATGAATTAACTCTATAACTTTACTGACTATCTCTTCATCCTAATAGTCTCCTATTGTTGCAAACTTAGGTTCCTTCTTTGATCCTATGTTCACCTTCTTGGTCTTTAGTGGCTTCATTATATCTGGTATTTTTGGCTTAGGTCCAGTTACTTCATGGTATCCTTTTGATTCTGCTATGTCGATGTTGTGAGTATCTTCTTATTAATATGCAGTAAGGTTATAACATTCTAGTGCATTTTCTATCTATGTAGCCCAATCAGGTTGCTTCCATGTCAATGGGGTTGCATTCTCAAAGATCCTCTTCTTAACTGTCTGAAGGGAAAAATCTATGTATGGTAAATCATCCTCAAAGCTGAATGTTAATATGAAGCCATCAACCATGTTTGCCCAGTTTACTGTACCATGTCGAAGCTTTGTTTCTAAGTACTAGTTCTTAGGGATTGTCTCTAATGTATGAATGAATCCATGTACCCATTCTTGTTGTGGAATCTCCTTCCATGATGTAGTGCATAGCTGGATATGCTTCCTAGGATTAGTTTCACCACCATATTTTATCTCTATTTCTGTATCTATCTATCCAAACCCCATCCACATCAATCTTTTACTTTTTTGCCAACCTTCTATATTCTTCGTGTGTGCACCCCACCATCTAGCAGGGGTAGATTTCAGGGCTATATGCAAGGCTAACAACCTTTGATTCTCTAGAACCCGTTCTTCATAATCATCAAGAAAAGTATTTGCATCACCCAAGCCATCAATAAAAGGCAAATTACATACCTCAGATATCATACAATGAACTGATTTGGTAATTCTTGCACAATTCCTTTTGGATACTTTATGCAACCTATTTTTCCAGTTTTCCAACTCTTCTTCTGAGTCTGAGGTAAAAGAACTATCATGCTCCCAATTCAACTTGCCTTCTGCAATAGGATTAACCCAATCATGTTCCTTTGCTGTCACTTGATAGATATTATCTATATCAACTGCACAATATTCTTCTCTAACTGGTTCTATATATCTTACCCCTTCTGATGGATCCAAGGGAACAATTACTCTCATATTATTCCCTTCAAATATCATCTATCTCTTATTTAGATTAATTATATCCATATTTTCAAATTCCCAATCAAGTCCAAGCAATGTAGGATAGGGGTTACTGTCATCAACAATCTCTATTACTTCAAAATCAGCAGTAGTGTGAAATCCTTCAATGTCCACTGTTACACCTAGTAGTCTTCCTAAGGGGAATATATTTTGTTGATTTTCCATCCTTAACTGAATAGGTGACCACTGTAGCTTCGACTTACCCATTAACTCCCATGTCTGCTTCGTTAATACATTAGCATCAGATCCCATATCCAGGATAACTTGATCCATCTCATATACTCCTATCTGTGCACTAAGCCTCATCTCTCTTCTGGTTCTTTTTTCTTGATGCAAATTATTGATTGCATGCATCTCACTTCGCAGTGTTTCTTTGGATGCACAGGAATCTATCAGCTCCTAAATCCATTTTACCGCATTTTGATCTCTTAATAATTTCATACAAGTCTGCATATTTTTTTTAAATACTTGCTTGATTTGTTGAATCCTGGTCTTGTGTCAGATCTCGATCCTGTGTCGAACCTCGGTTTTGTGTCGAAGCTTGATTATGTGTTGAAGCTAATGACATGTCGCAACTAGTTCTCTGCTTTGGCTATGCACTAGAGGTCAAAGCTTCAACATCCATGAAGATTCACTTTGCTTCCATAAATACTTCTTTTTCCTTCTGAATATAAGAAACAAGAACCTTCTCAACAAATTTTTCTAACCCATGTACTTTCATATTCTTTCTTCTCATCTGCTTTATCACTTCCAGTTGCAACTCCACTTCTAATGACAATACTAATTCGAGGTCCATTGGTCCTCCTTTTGATAGTCATCATTTGAATACTCTGTGTCAGCTGTTGATTCCTTTTTTCTTGCATCTTTTCCATAATACAGGGCATTCTTCAATTACATGGTCAAAGGATTTACAATACTTTCATTTCTTTGTAGGGTTTTGAAAATCTCTCGTAAAATGACATGCCTAGTCATAGTTATAGCGAATGATTTGTCCATGTCCTCGACCAGCTATGACACCTTGACCTCTTCCTTGGTAGCCTCCTCGACCACCGCACTATCCACTGCCTTCCTGTCCATGTTCTTCTGCTTGCGTTTTATAAGTGTGAACACCGTGCTCCATCATTAATTCATAAGCTCGAAAACTATTCTCATCAATGCCCTATTGATTTACAAAATTTGCAATATAGGTTACTTGGAGTCTACACATATTTTTGTAACAGGTAACAGTCTTCTGAGCGATGTTGGCCTCTGGTCTTACATATCTCGCACCATAGGCTCGATCTTGGATTTAAGGGATTCGGTGCCCCACTAGCCATGTAATATCTAAATATGGGACATTGTTCTTTAGAATGGCCCTTCGATTTTCACTTCATACACCATACTTCTTCTCTGACTCTTTGCTTTTCTTGATATCTTGTATCTGTAGGGTTAGGTTCACTAGCTGACTCTAAATCTGTTTCATACATGCATTAGTATCTCCTATAGGTGAAGCTTCCAACTTCATTGCAATCTGTAGAGCTTCGACTTGACTTGGTATTTTTTTTTGTGTCAATGGTAATATGATATGCAGTAAAAACGCAACTATAAACCATTCTTTATGTTGTTGTGAAACTATGTCGAATCTCACTTGATCCAACAATACCTTAAATATCTGATCAAATTCCCAAACAGACTCAGTAGGTTTCTGTTTAATTTCTTTCAACTCAATGATGCACTACGACTCAAACTTTGGCTTCTTAAATTCTCTTATCAATGCTGCTTTAATATTTGCAAATGTTCTGATCTGATTATTTGAATACTTCATATACCATGTCAATGCTCTATCTCGGAATGTCGTAATGAGCTGCACTTTCTTTATATTTTCATCGTTGATCTACTTCGTGGTCCATATAGCTTCACATAAAAACAAAAACTGTTATGGATCCTCTGATCCAATTCCTTTGAAAACAGACAACTTAATATCATCAACCATATTTCTTCTTGGAGGGGGAGGGGGATGAGTAAGGGGATTGGGATGGGGGATAGGGGGAGGGGGAGGGGGAGGGGGAGGGGCAGAGCCACAAACACCCTAGCTATTGCTAGAGTCTGGCTTCTGCGAACTCTCAGGCTGGGAAGGTGAATACTACGAAGTTACCTGTGGTATATCAGGGTGGTTATCCTCTCTTTCACTTTTAGATTCACTGAAAATAGGACTACACTCAGTCTTTACAAAGGTCTTCAGGTCTTGTCCATGAGCTCTCTTTCTGGTATCTATTATATATCTCTTTCCACTTCACGTTACTATGATCTCTGGCTCATATTTATTCTCTCTTCTTCCAAACATAAGTAAACTAGCAATTTGACTGCATCTGTAAAACTCCCTTTTCATATATAAGCATCTTAATCCAAAGTTTCAAAGATCTCAAATACTTACCTCGCTGTCCTTTGAAGAATCGTCATTTTACTTTGTTGTAGGACATAGTCGAGTCTACTACGGACTCAGTAATGAATCCTCCCAAGATGCTATCAATCCAGATATCGACAACCCTTGAAATCCCATTGTAAGTGCTCTTGAGTCACTGTATTAGTTTAGGAGTCCACATTGAAGGTTCTCCGCCTTTAAAATAGGTATTTATTTCAGTCAACCTTGATATCCACTCGTGTAGTTCGACAGGAAATGATGCAAAGAAAATTCGTATTGTTCTATGAAAATATACTTTTGGAACCAAGATTTAGACGTCATATGAGGATTTATGTTCTCTTGATCTACAAATTTTTTCTCTTTCAGTTATAGCCAGTCTTGAATCTCTTTCTTCGACGAGTCCCACATCCACATATCCCTCAAATAGGTCCCTGTACCGACAATGGAACCATTCATTGGTTATGATTTGGGTTGACCCAAGTTCGATCTATAGTGCACACCAACAAAACCCTCAATCACTGGCCCTTTCAGCAACGACCTGCAAGAAGATCGCAGTCTCACCCGAAGTGACTATGGGAGGATGCAGAACCAAGTTTCTGCAACCTTGAATGATGTGGAGATGTGGTATTTTTATGTTTTTGTGTTCCTAACATCCATTAATTACTTCGTTGCATTCATTTAACCACTTAAACATATCATATAAAGCCATAAATCATCATTGTACTGAAATAAAGTGCAACTGTAATAAACTACTACGCTACAATAGATAATAAGAAAATATACACATGAAGACACCAAATTACCATGGTTCACCCAATGTGGGGATACATCCACAATAATTGTTGCTAATATAATGATTTTGTGTACAACAAACAGTTCTTGACCTGCATACTAAGATGCAAATCGTCTGCGCACTCAATTGTAGACTCAGGCTTCTGCGCCTCAGCTGCAGAGCCTCGCCTCTTCTTCCAACTACAGATCACAAGAATTCGACCATAAAATGGATCTGGATCACAATTGATGGTTTTCTTCTTATTTTTTGACCCTATATACTATTACATCAAGGGTTATGTCATTACAATACCATGGTCCAAATACCATATACTCCCTAAAACAAGCATCTATGGTCCCAAAACCCATTGATATTTTACATTATTACAAAAAGAATGGGATTCACCCTATCCCAAACCCTTATATTGTGCGATATATTCAAACTTCTCCGCTACGTGCTCTACTTTGCACTCCGCTGCGCACTCCACAAAACATAGAGTCTTTGCCAAAAACTAGGCCAATTTGGGTTGCGCCCAACCGACTCTAGTTGACCACTCTTTGAATGAAAGGTTTGGCCCCTTGAGTATTATCCAAAGTGATCACTAAAATAGGTGTGCCTATGGTGGTGGAAGGGTTAATTTTATGTCTACGGATAAGGAACCCCTCCTCATGGGAGCAAGGCCCTAAGGGTGATGAGAACAACAAAAAATAAACGTCGTCATGGTGGCGACAAAAGATGTATACATAAAATAAATATCATAAGGTCACTAGACATGACCAAATAGCATGCACCTATCAAATCTAAGGACAAAGCATGCAAACCAAGAGATCCAAGGGATCTTTGCATAGTTGAAGCTTGGTTAATCAATGCCCAAGTTGAATGTGAAGATATGGTTAGGATAGTTACACTAGCCTCTTGCTTAAAGGCTCTTACGCCTGATGCAAGTAAACTTAGTTATGTGCGAGCACCTTCCATAAGAATCGAGTGAGTATCAACCAACCTCTGCCCTCATTATAGCAAGGATGTCCCCATTATCATCACATGTTTGCGGTCCCTAAGATTATGTCCTCTAACATTACCACGTATAGCTACATGAGTTGGAGGAACAGTGATTAGTCAGGTCTACAAAAAAAGGCAAGGTATCGATTCCAATACGTCCCTAAGGAGACCCCGTAAGTACGTGCAAACAAATGCCACCAATACTAAGTGAAGCTTGGTAGATCACTCCATTGGCCCCAATGTGACCTCATGATTGACCCTTGTTTAAGAAGGGTTTCCTAGGAAACTTGCAATTGCAAATGGATTTTCCCTCCCAAGCTCAAGATTCTATGTTTGTTTTAGTGGCCTTGGAGAGTTTAACTCACCAATTTATTCCAAGGCTCTAGAACCTAAGCTATTGTGGGTGTGCTACCAAAGAAAAGAAAAGTATCAAATTAATTTTATTATATGTTGATTTTAATGGTTATTTATTAAGTCAGAGATAAATGGTGTGAAACTTGTATGGTGTTTTTGACTTATCTTCAAAGAAAAAAAAGTGCATAAAATTCTCATTCAAACTCTTATTTTCAGTGAAACCTACTTATGAGTAGGTGAGATCATTTTAAATGAAGATATGAATACAATCCTTTCACCCTCTCATTGATCACTCAAATATAAAATGCAAATCAGAACCGCAAATGCAGACAAGTAGCAAAAATAAGCCAAAGGAAACACACAAAAATTTACTCAAAACCAAAACCTAATAGTAACCAAACATGTACTAAAAGGAATTGTCCAATTATTCAGACACATTTACAAGAAAACATACAAGAAAAGGGTTGCAGGACAATGGTGGAAGAGAGTTATATATCCCCAAATGTCTTTGTTGCGAATCAAACCCAAGAGGATTCAAAACCCTAAAAAAGGAAAAATAATCCACCTATTGGAGGTAGATGTGATAGTTTTATAGAGCAAAGGAGGCACAAGAATACAAATCTAAAGAGAAACCACAACTAAGAAAAAATATATGCAAGAAAAATGAAGAATTGTAGGAAAAGCATTTTCAAAACCCCTAATTGGAGGCTTCAAAATGTTGTCACAAAATAAACAGAGCTAATGAGCTAACAACGCTCTATCACATGTCAAACCAAGGCATTGATAGGATGGACAACACTTTGGTATAAACTGCAAAGGAGAACTAATATAGTAAAGTCCATATCTTTATTTTTCAGGCATTGGGGCTTCATATCTAAGCTATCCTATGACTCCTAAACACTGTACAATAATATGAAAAGTAAACAAATGTTGATAAACACTTAGACAAATACTGCAAAAAATGACCCACTAGGACTTACCCATTGGAGTTTCCAATTATGTTTGTGTAGATATTTCACCTACATAAATATATTACTTTATTTCGACAAGCATGCCCAGGGTTTTTTAGATAGCAAGGATTATAGCCAAGTAAATCCCAAACACATGCATGCAAATAAGGAAATAACAAATGGAAATAGTGAGGCACACCTTCTATCAAGAGAAATTGATGTTTGTTGCAACTAGCTTGAAAGAACACTATAAATATTTTCTCCTTGCTTTCCTTCCCTTAATTTGAATCGAATTTAGTCTTAAGAGCTACTTGGAAATAATTAATTTATTTATTTTAAATTAATTAGTTGGAGATATTCAAGTTAGAAGTCTTTCTGAAGTCATGCAAGAGTTATCCCTTAAATTAAGGAGATAAGATTGAGTTATATTTGAGTTGTAATTAGTTAACTCAGTTTACTGAGTTAAGTCCAGTTAAATTAGTTCCAAACTATTTGAGGAACTAATAGTGAGTTAACAGTCAGTTGATGCATTAATGCACTCAACTAGTGCTACTCCAATTAACTGAAGATTCCCTCATCAGAAACTCATGCATGTCTATTCTGATAAAGACCCAATTGAGATTAATGTTCAAGGACAACGTACTATCAGTTGCATGTGTTTTCTCATGGAGAAAACTCATGTATGCAGTCAAGGATTCATCCTTGAGGATTGCGCAGTTTTGAAGGCTTGTTTTTCCACTTGATAATAGGTTAATCATCCACAAGGAACAGCGCAAGGAAATAGGAGCTTGGAATGTAGAGAGGCAGGCTTGAGAGAAGCTAAGATTGCCTGTGAGCATCTGTGAGGATTGTATTGAGAGCTGGCTAGTTGTGAGAGCCAAGGCTTTGTATAATTCCTATGTATTTCCACCATGTATGATAATACAGTAGTGTGGGGTTTTTATCTCAGACTTTCCCCAAAGTATTTTCATGTGTATTGTGTCATTGATTCTTCTTTGATTTATATTGCATTATCGAGTTAACCTATCACATATTTTCTACATTGTGTTTCATGTGCTATTTATTTGGTATAATTACCTTGTCAATTATTATTATTAATTTAATGAATATGTTACACATACTTCCTCTCCGTGTCTTGGTTATTATGAATTGTATGCATTTAGACTTGCATATCTAAAGCATATGCAAGGCATGGTTTTTACACAATAATTATGTATATACTGTCAACGGGTAGTAAATCCATATATTTAGTTGATGGCATCCAACTGTGTATGTAGATGACAGATTATAGACTTGATTGTATGGTTGGATGATATTAGAGTTCGACTATGTGATTGATGGATAGTCGATAGACAATAAATTCTAAAATCCAGTCAATGGGGAGTCAACATATAATCCATCTGGGTATTTTGTCAATAGGCAGTCAACCCATTTCTACAATTGATGTGTAGTTCATACTCCTTGGCTAATGGGTTATGTTGATTTCCAAGGAAAATATGATATCATAATTTAAGAGAATTGGGTGTTGGAGTACACAGTAGCCGAAAAGATCATGTTTCCAAAGTGCCCCATACTATCAACAATAGATAGAGGGTGTCGGGTATGTTACAATGACTATGTGGCCTAGCAATAAACAATGAGGTGATTTGGCTTGTCTTAACATGGAGACCCATGTTCAGAAGCCCCTAGTGGGTGCAAATGAGCCCAAGTGCACAAACTAGGGATTTTGATAGCATAGAGTTTATATTAGTATTCCAAGACTTGCTAGGAACTCTCAAGTCTTCAAGATTCTCGTGTGAAATAAGTACTAGAGGCTAAACTCACCTAGAACTCACCACGGTTTATTAACGTGCTCAAACCTACCATGACTCATTGAAACTTTTCAAACCTCAAGAAATCTTGTTTTTGAGTTATTCCTATTTGTAGAGTTTCATCAAATTGAAAACCAAATTTATTGAATCCCAAACTAGTCGAGCTCTTGTTAAGTCCAAATCTCACAACCATAACAAAATTTAGCTCTTGAAATGCCAAATGTTTTTGAGTTGCAAGTTTAATACTCATTACCATCATCAATTAGTTTGAATATTGTACATCTAATTTCATATAACACAATAATAATGTCAATCTGTGGAAATTCATAATAAATTCACAATGTCTTCTTATCTTTTTAAACTTGCATCTCAAACAAGACATACGCAGGCCACCATTTCTACGAGGATGAAAAGTGAGCAATTTCATTGAACTGGTAGAAACTAAAGTTAAATGGTTGGTAGAAACTAAAGTTAAATGGTTGGTTATCACAATTTCGTAGAAACTAAAGTTAAATGGTTGGTTATCAAAATTCCTTATGAGCAACGACAAATGAATGAGATTGAAGTGAAGGGTTGAATAGATAATTTTTCTTAACAAATAAAGGTGTTCAAAACCAAAGTGGGTATGGATCAATGTTAACAAAGAAAAAACTAGGATGAATAAGATTGAGGAGGTGAGGGAGGTTGACTAAATATTTTTTCTTAAAAATGAAAGTGTTCAAAACCAAAGTGGGTTTGGATCAGTGTTATAAAGAAAACTAAAACTACACTGTAGACACAAAGGGCTGAATAAAAGAATATATAAAATATTTAAATTTTGATTAAAATATTAGTAGTTTACGCCCCTGCAAATCCAAACCATACACACAAATATGCAAAATTTTATTTTATATAAAATATTTAAATTTTGATTAAAATATTAGTAATTTACGCCCCTGCAAATCCAAACCATACACACAAATATGCAAAATTTTATTTTTCCAAACCATACACACAAATATGCAAAATTTTATTTTATATATATATATATATATAAAATCCGAATTTGTAGTTTCTTACCCTACACACAAATATGCAAAGTTTTCTCATATATAACACCCGAATTTGGTCGTACATTGGTACAAATTTGGTCAACTCAGCTTGCTCTAACCTGTGTTCGCGCTCGAGCCGATCAGTTTTGACTGGCTACAGAGCAAAACTGGTCATTTTTGTTTTGAGGAGCCAAAGCAAAGACTTAACCACCATGAGGAAGACCACGTCCTGATTTGACCCGAGAGCGAGAAAATAAAGGTTGACAAGAGCTCTCAGGGTTCTATGGTGTGGATGTTTCCCTCCTCGTAATTCATCTCTTAGCAATGCTACCAAAAGGAAGGTAAGTGGACGTCTCTATCTATTTAGCTCCTCAGTATTTGAAGGTGTACATTATGGATTGGAGGGAAGGCCATTCACAAGTGTGTGAATACAAGGGAGTAGAATTGATCCGAGAATGTGTGAGCAAGTTACAACATTAAGATAGACTTGTCAACTTTGAACACAGTTCCAAATGGAAAACCCCTAGAACTGGTTTGGTTTGGCCTAAGTCCAGTTCATAAAATTAATGTGAATGAGATCAAATGCAAGTTCTGGGTGACTTTGACAACAGAGGTACCCCTCATAATGTGACACCAAAGGGATTCTATAACCATTTCCCCAAAAATACTGATGAAATTTTGTCACAACTTGAATCTAGAGAGCAAAAGTTATTGTTATGCATTGATTATTTCTAAAGGATTAAAGGGAAAATAGGATCTCCTAGTTCATTTCATTTTCTTCAGTAAGGAACCTACCTATATGCTCCCAATTGTAACAATCCTTAATCCTAAGCCTGTTATTTCTAAAGGATTAAAAGGCAAATGGGACCTCCTAGTTCACTTCATTTTCTTCAGCAAGGAACCTACCTATATTCTCCCCATTGTAATAATCCTTAATCCTAAGCCTGTTATAATTGTTTCTAACGGATTAAAAGGCAGATGGGGCCCTAGTTCATCTCACTCTCTTGCCAAGGAGCCCACCTATATGCTTCAAATCATAATAATCCTCACTTGTATCCTGCTATAATTCTGTTATAGAAATCCTAGGAAACAAAACCAGAATGTTGGCCTTGGAACTATTAACCTAGCTTTAGCTCATTTCATGCAGAGTTATACAAAGTATATACACATCACTGTAGTTAACAACTCGAGTAGTATTATATGGTATGCAAAATAAATAACATCTCAGAACACAGGTTCAAATTGCAAACGCGCGTCTCAAAATTTTATTAATAGCCAGTGCAATTACAAGTATAATGCTCAACTCTCACACTTTTCTTTCAAAGCCCTGCTATAAAAATACCTCACTTTATAAAACATCAGTAAAAAAATTCTTCACCTTCCATCTCAAACTTTTTGACTTTCTCTTCTACGATACATAAAATACTTGTACCCATCCATTTTACATGACAACCTTTTTCACTGATCTCCAACCCATCCATGGGGCCCTTTCACAACCCGTAGCATTCTGCAAATGCAATGTAAACTTACAGTACAACTTGAGGGCCTGCAACCCAACCTTGGCATGTACCTTTCTCTCGACAAGCTGGTAGCTCAAAACTGAACCTTATAGGCCTTTTCACATGCCCACAACCCGCCCTCTCAATTCCCTCAACATTCATACTCAACAAACCACAATTGTTTTTTGGTATAATCAAAGATAATCTTTTCGATTTTTCCCCGTCTATTTTTTTTGTTCCATGGCATCCTCTAAAATCATTGTTGTAATTGCATTTTTTGTTCCTGAACCTGTTCTTCATTCTCATAATTACATCTCATGCATCGATTGTTTTTACTACCTAGAGGTTGCTGAACCTTCTCAAAATGCAAGAGCACTTTTGGTGCTCAATTTCAGGATGCAACACATGGTAGGAAACTAGAGCTTTAGTTCTTGATGTACAATGTGAAAACGAATTTGTAATTCTTCTTCAAGTTCCTTTTATAGTAGTAACAAAGAACTTACGGTTATTTTTGTCACTTGTCAAAAAGGAACATGCCAAGGCTCAGAATTTAAAAGCACAAATGAATTCTCATGGAGAAAATGTGGAAAGTTAAAGTGATAACAGATATCTATTATCGCCTCAACGATAAAAAAATATCAGGATTCAGCCTTATTTTTTCCTCTTCATTAAGAAATTTTAAATTTCAGATATAAACTTGTGGCCTAATGGGGAATTCACCAAACATAAGTGTAAAGTTCCATCCTCACCAACAATAGTGACATTCTTGCGGTAACCAATAACCAGGCTGAATATAATCTGGATCTCATGCTCAGATAGTGATTATCCAAGTTACCTATTATTGGAATTCCCATACCTGGGATGCTATTCTAATCACACCTCCCAGTGCCAGTCATTAAATAAATGTATATGTAATCTTCATAAGGAAACAAGAAAAAAGAAGGAATCGTTCAGTTTTAATGTCCGTGATTCATAGCCCCCTGGGGGAGCTCACTTGGCAAGCCTGTGCAAATGTGAAAGTAAATGTGAGTACAAGGTCCCATGTTCAAATCCCCCGGAATGTCTAACCTGTGGCCGCGTGTTGGGGGCGGCATGGTTCACCTAGGGGTTATAGTGGTAGCGGTCCAGTTTCCAATTCCTCTAGTAAAAACAAATAAAATAAAAAATGTCTGTGACTCATGAAACAATTGACAACCTAATATTTTCAGGAACTTCTGTTTACAATGGGGATGTCAAATAGTAAATCAAAAGTATTCTGAATTTTATATCCTTGAATCTTTTACACAGGATATTTTGCTTTCATATTTACCAATTTTGTTTTGTCAGCATATTTGCCCATTCCAATCTTATTATATGTCAAAGGTGACCTCAAGAAACTCAAACCAAACACAGTTACTGAATCAAACTTCCATCACCATTGACACAATTTCCCTTCAACATATTAATGCCTAAATGAGTTGTGCCATTTATTTCTTCCAAGATGCAGATGACAGAGATTTTCAATATGAATAAAAAGAATTAACTAGTAAAGAGTGTCTGAGATACAATCATACATATGTTGTGACACCACAACCCAATATAGTAAAGCCACGTAATTCAAACCATGTCTGTCATGGCCATCTACAAGCATGATTAACAACCTCCAACAGGCCAACAATGATACAAGCTTGAGAAGCACCAGCCACCACATTCATTGCTTATGCTAAAAAGGGTGAAATCCATTTTAAGAATCCTTGTCACTCTCCTTTGCAGCATTTCGTAAACTCGGATGGTTTTGAACTTTTGGAGAAGGGACGGTCTTTGATGGGCACCTGCTTGTTATGAATGTTTAAGCTGGCCTGATTTGAACTCCATAGACCATAACCAAACAGAAAACTTTGAGAGCCAATGGAATATGAAGTTATTTGTCTTATCTATACAATCTAGCAAAATGATTATAAATCTTTTGAGTCTGGATTTAGCATGATTCTTCCCGCCGTCTGAAAACATGAATGACAAAAATTTTCTTCTTTGAGTATTCTGACAGAGCAGAGTGACTCCAGAATCACTCTATATTTTTCAGTCTTCACGGCTGGAGGGGTTATAAGAGTTTCTCTAAACACCAAACTTGCAGTCAAAGAAATTGCATCTGAAAAATAGGCCAATCAAATCACAGCTCCTAGCTTATCATAACTTTGTTAGAGATGGCGTATCGACCTGTGAACATCAATCTTCCACTAGCAATCTAAAAAACAGTGTTGAAAAAATAGCCAACCAGAAATCTAAAAGTCAGTGTTGGAAAAATAGCCAATTTATCTGCAACATCTTTACTTTGGCAATGTTTACTCCAAAACGAAAAATGAAAATCGTGCTTAAAAAATTACAATTTCATGTGCCTATTTTTGCTGATATTTTAAAAATGAAAATAGTTATTTTTTAAGTTTGCCGACTTTGCCCCTGATCTTTTCGATGTCCCAATTCCATGTCCCCTGCAACTTTTCGCCAATGCCAATGTTTGAAAGATTCCAAATGACGTAGTTTAAATTTTTCAGTAAGATCTCTAAATAGAGAAATTTTATTGATGCTTGAACAAAAAATTCAGAATTTACATATTCAGCAATGATTTGTTTACCAGTAGGTTCTGCATACTAGAAGTTTCATGATAATACCCAATAGAACATATATAACACACCAATGCAGCTAAAAATTGCTTAAGCAGTTTGCTGGAAACCATGAGACAGCTGCTTGACAAGTTAAAATACAAGAAAATCATAGAATCGTTAGGGTAAGGCATATTTGATTTGATGGCTCAGCATATAGCCATCTGCTCTGAAGACAATGCCTAGAATATGAAAACAATACTGTCATGAACTCTGGACTTCTGGTTCTGAGCAACACATTCAGAAACCCACATTAGGTTCCTGATTTCCTGCTCCCGCAGCCTCACATATGTAAAGAAGACACCATAGTGAAACTGCATAAATATAAACAAACATGTAAAAAATCTGGAACTCTTTTTTTGCATCCAAAAAAATTGGAATAAAGCCCTTGAAATCTCTAATCTTTATCCTTAAACCAGGAAAGGGGGGCTAAGAAAGCAGAGTGTGCTTGGTTTTCCTAATATAATAGCACATGCCTGTTGTTCAAATGCAAGGCAAAACCTCTTAACTTCTTCTTCGTAAAAAGCTTTATCCAACATCTGACTTTCTCCATATGAAATTTTAGCAAATATTGATTGATATGGTGGATACTTTTCCATAGCTGCACGGACCTGTGAATAAAAAAATTGGTCAAAAATGCATGTAAAGAAGCAACCGTGAAAATTTTGAATGCCATAACAACAGCAACAAAAAGGTAGATGCAAAACAGTAACCTGATCAACATCCTCACAGACAGCAAGTTCTTCATGACCGTAAGGGTACCTGTCAAGAAAATAGCGCACTTGTCAATCCTATTCCTGTTAGAAACCAAGATCAAAAACAGAAACAGAGGTGTAGCAAGCTATAGCATCAAATCCTTTGAGCACACAATAGAAGTTAGGGCACGACAATTTATTTCATCTACATTGAAATAGAAGTAATTTAAATAATTAGAAGGCTTACAGCAAGCCAAAATTAGAATACAGCTTCCGCCGATCATCACGAGTCAACTCTGTCCCAATACTGCACACATGGAGTTGCAGTCATGATTCAGGGACGTAAGATTGAATTCCACTGATGAATTTACAGACTTTGATACCGCAAATGTTTATCTTATCACAACTAGTTATGAACCAAGACATGCTTCAATCAAAAAGTCCTACTCTACAACCCCTGAAGGATAAACTAGCAGTTGCCAGTAAGGACATCACTGAAAACTTTGTTTCCCAGAACCACACATGATTGAGCAACATTTAGAATTGCATACCTAGTCGGAATTGAATGAAGCTATACAAAGGCAAAATTAAAAGGAACCACTAAAACGAGTTACTGGATACCTATTTATTGTAATGTTAACAGCTCTTCGGTCAGCTTCAAATGCCAACAAATCACACATTATTTCTGCAGTAGCACCTCCCAATTTCTGTTGGCAACAGTGGCATCAGAAACAGTGCAAATATTGCTAAATGCAAATATTCAATCAACACCAGGTGAAAAAATTCTAACTTGTTACAAGGTTTTTATGAAACTAACCTTGCAAAAATTATAGAAGTCCTCAAGATATGCTTTATAGAGTGTATTCCGCATAATTTCAATATTCATATCATCAAGATCCTAAGAAATAGAGTAATGAAGAATATTATTCAAACTTATAAAATTATAAGAGCACTGAACTTTTAAGCACTAGAATTTTTTTAAACATATCATAAAAGCGTACAATTATGAGGGTCACTGTACATACCCTTCCACTTTTTGTATAGCTTTTTGCAAATAATTTTCTGTAAATATAAGATGCATTTCACAAAAGAAAACATGTGATTGCTAGAGTAGCTCACTACATTACTTTGTGGCAAATTAAGAACGAAAGTAGCTATAACCTCTTGCAAGGTACTACCAGTGAGGCTGTCTGGACTCTGAACAATACGGAATAATGTCCATACCTCGGAGGTAATGCATTCTGAAAAATAAGGAGCCAAAGGCGTGTCCACAAGCACCAGTCTATACAGCTCTCGCATATTCTGGGCAACTGCAAGCGTTGCAATACTGGAAAGCTTCTAATTATTATGAGGAACATGAAATTGTTCATAATTTTAAGTTTTAAAGCATCATCCACTCCAATCTGCTAAAATTTATAGGCCAGTTGCAAATAGAAGCACATCACATATATACACAATTTGAGATTTAACTACCTGTCGAACATGCCCAAAGGATGACATTTTTCTAGCAATTCTTGAACATCCCTTTCGTGCAACGTGCCAGTAACAATGAGAACTACGTTGTCAATCATGTGACCATAACTGAAAGCAAATTCCAACAATATTAGTTCTAATAATTCTCCACCTGTAGTGAAAATGTCAGGAAAACTTCCAAGAGAGTTTTGTCAAAAACACTTCCATAAAATTATTTGATATTATTAAATGTGGCACTAGAAATTTATCTCAATGCCAAATCACAAAAGAAGACGGAAACATACGTAATATATTCAAGGAAAGTAGACAGTGGCTCAGTAGCTTGAGAAAGCATGTGTTTGTATTCATCCACCAATTTCAAAGTACATTTCTCCACAATGGTGGTTGTGTGCAATGGCGAAGGCTCTGCACGTGCATACCAAACAATACAATTACCAGCTGTGACAACTGTCAGATAATCTGTATAACCAGAACCTACAGAGATGAATCATGAAACATAACCATTCACTCAAGAAGCATTAGCATGTATATTACTGAAATTAGTAAATATCCAACAGCTTTTCATTATATCTTGTATATTATACAATACTGCAACTCCACTGATTTCCTTCTGTTGTATCATACTAACACTCCCAGACTTATAATGCTGTGATTTTTATGTCAGTCCTGTGCAAGAGAATGTACAGAAGGTTTCAATGTAGAAAGCCTTCAAATTATTTAGGATTGTATATGCAAATTTCCACTGTGCTAAATTTCACAGAAACCAGTTCTACAAATTGAGGAAATGAATTGTCGAAAAAAAAATATTGGCATGACAACTAGGTCAACATGCAAAATATCCGCATTGAATTCACCCTCCAAAAAGAATGGACACATGCAAAATATAATAAAATAATGTTCAACCTAGGAGGATGTGCTCAAGGGTCCACCTAGGAAAGCTCACAAAGTGTGCCCTCCAAGGTGCATAAGAGATGCAACAATAAAATGTTCCTTCTAACCAACCTCCAAAAATAGCAAGTGGTCACAAAATGCATGTAACCAATCCATGTATGAATCCCAAGGCAACCAACTCCATGGATGAATGTGTAAGGTGCCAAATAAATGGAAAGCTCCATGACAATTGTAGTCAAATCCCAAAATAGACAGTGGACCATCCCAAACAAGACAAATCCAAGGAGACAAGGGTGAATTATGTTGGAAATCTGCAGGTTTTTCACCTTATCATTAGATTGCCATTACATGATAATTACTTGTGAGACTGTTAGCATTTTTATTATTATGTTTTCTTTCTTCATCAAGCAATTAGTATAAAACATGAAGATCACAGAACACAATAGAACACAAGATATAGGCTCCAATGGGCAAAACCCATCCAAGGGGGTGTTGACCACTGGAGTGGCACCTGCGTATTATATGAAGACTCCATGCCCAAGGATGTACCAAAGGTTGTTTGTACCATCAGAGATCATCATACTACCTAATTTTTTCAACTCTACTTATCATTTTGTGTTGTACTCAAATTCCACATCTTCATGGGGGCAATGTAAAAGTGATACTAGTATGAAGAGTTGAGTCATGTAATAGGCTTGGGTAGCCTGGGACCTTATCATCAAGTGAGTAGTACTCTGGGAGGTTTTTTTTACTTCATTAATTATCATCTCCTTATGAGGACTTAATAATTAATTGAGTTTTTCCCTCCAAATATGCCCCAAAGCCAAAGTACGACTTTATGGTTAGGCCTTGGGTGAGCCCTAGTGTCTAGGGGTCAAAAGAATCTTGACGCTCGTCACACACACCTACCAGTTAGTGAGAAAAACCCTTAATCCCACAAGGTGTGGTTGGTGGCACAACTAAGAGAAGGGGTTGTCACCTATTCCCAACTCTCTCCGTTTAAGCTATCTCTTAGGCTAGCTATGGGGGGTGGTCCCTAAATGGAAAACTAAGTTAAAAGATGTGAGGTTTCTAGGAGATGTTTGAGTGAAATGGATTACTTTTTTGAGATTACAAGCAAATATAATATGAGCAATATGAGCTAAAATCAACTTTAATCATCAACACATGAAATAATAAGCATATGTAAAACCAGTGCTTTCAAAATATTGCTCAAAAATGAAAGGTACTTGCTCAAAATAAATGAAATGCTTCAAATGGGAGCACAAGCAATCTTGAAAATGAAACAAAAGATGTTATCACAATAAAATATCAATGCAAGATAAAAATGCTTTCAAGATATATGACCATTTATTACTCAAAGCATTTAAAGAAAGAATATCTTGCAAAAGGAAACTAATTAAAATTCTACTTGCAAAATATAGATGAGATGATACTTGCCAAAACAAAATATTCAATTCAACACATATTCATAAATGACAAGTGTATGGATTATTTGCAAGTAAAACAATAAGATGTGTTTAATATGAAATGCACCTAAACTAGATTGGATGCAATTATCTTGGTTACTTTTAAATTCTAAATGCCTAATCTAGGTGAGAGATCCTCCTCTTGAACTCTTACCAAAGGGTAAAAATTGGGGTGATTGTAAAAAAGAGGGGTTGAAGACACGATGGTGTCGTTAACAATACCCTTCCCCTCAGTCTTATGAGTCAGCATGTGTCTTCGTTCCTATGAGGGGACAAACCACCTCCATAACTGCAGGGTCACACACTCTTTACCTTGCTTCATACCAATTGGAAGAATTTTCCAAGAAAGGTTTTTTCCTATGATTTCTATCAACCAAGCTTATGCTTGGAGGTTAATTAATTAAAATGCAACTAAATTAGAATGTCTAATACGATATGCAAGTGAGTTTGCAAGTAAAATATGGAATTGCGTTAAGTAAATATGTTCCACAAAATCACTTGTATAGTTGTTCAAGTAAACACAAGATGCATAAGCTTCATAAACAATTGAAATTGTGAGTTGCTAAAGATAAATGATGAACCAATAACAAGCTAAAGCAAATGAAGCTTGAAGTTTGTGAGCAACTAAATTGCATGTAAAGTAAATTGCAATGCTTTGAAAGATAAACTTGAGATTTGTACTCACAAAAGCTTTGCAAAAGGAACTTTAAACTTGAGAAAAGATGATTAGCTTGACATGCAATTTAAATGGTTGTTTTGAAAGATAAATTTGTCCAATACACAATGCTTCAATATTCTCAAAATGGAAATGTGGTATAACAATAAAGCATGAATTACTTAGACAAGTGTCAAACTAAATGTATCAAAGTTTGTTAAATAAAATAGAAATGTTTGCACAAAATAAGAGTGAATTGTTTTGCAAATGAAAATGTAAACTTGAAACTTGTAGCTATAATGATAAGTAGTGCAAGTTTAAAGCATGTAGTAAACTTGAAGAAAATAAAATGCGATTTGTGTTACTTCCCAATTAGAGCATGCATATGTGATGTGAAAGAAAATGGAAATGTCAAAGCCAACAAGTCAATCCACCCACAAATTCTCTCCCTAAAATGGAAATATAGGGATGCCAATGGGTAGAACCCACGCTCCCACAAAAGAGAAATTTTATTATTTTGGTTTACAATGATGGTTAGAGCCTCTTAGAAGGATGCCCAAGGAATTGGTGAGAGAGTACAATGTGAGATCTTGAAACAACAAGGAAATCCCTTCAAGTATGGGAGCCTCAAAAGAGGTGAAGAAGTTCTACAATTAGAGAATACAAGCTCAAAGATGATACACGGCCTAGCCTCTTTCAAAAGCTCTCCTAATGCCCACGGTCTCCTTGGAATGAGACTTGAAGCTTGAGAGTCCTACAAGGAAGAATATTAGGGCTGCAAAACTAAAACAAGAGTTAGTGTGAAAAGAGAGCATGTAAGTGGGTGATAATGCTACAAAATAATATACAAAAAACTAAATCAAATGATGGGGAAGATCCCCATCACTTGTCTAGCTTATGTGAAGCTCTTAACTAGCTAGATATGGAAATGAAAGCACAAGATCAAAAGATATAAAAGATTTTTTAATATTTTGACTTATGCATAAACTATGTGAAAGGAGAACCCTGCAAGAACAAGTACTTTCAAAAGATTAGATCTATGAAATTTAAATAACGATGAAAGCTCCTTGAAAACAATGCCAAGAGTGAGTTGGTCTCTTGAAGACTTACCCTCACACTTGCTAGTTGATTCAACAATGATCCTCTACAAAACTTCCAACACACACATTAGCTTACATGGATTAAATCAATAAACAATGGCAAGAGAACTCTAAAATTTGTATGAAAATAGATAGAGTTATCTAGCCTAGATCATATCAAATAACCAATTGCAAATATAAGATAACTATACATCTACAATTCCATAAAGCATATGAGCAAATGAAATATAAATCAAAGGCACAAGTAAAGATATATCATCAATGAACCAAGCAATGCTCCAATGAAATAACAATCATCAATAAACCCCAAAGTCTCTTTATTCATATGAAGAACACAAGTACATAGAAGCAGAGCTTCCCTGAGCATAATAGCTCGTTGCAAAGATACATAAGTGAGAGCATAAAGCTCTTACTATACAGAATCTTGGGAGCCAATCCCAAGGCAAGTGGTAACAATCCCAAAGCAAATGAGTGACAATCCCAAAGCACCTTCATTCAAATTCGAATTTCCCAAGTGGCATCAAGAATCCCTCAAGCAAAATCAAATTCCATGATGAAATGACAAGTGTATATGGGTGGGAACCAATGTGGGGACAATTTCCCACAAAAATATCCACCAAATATTCTCCCAAATCCTCCCAAATGTGCATTAACTTCACAAATTCGAATTTTCCAAGTAAGTAGCTTCCTCATTTCTTGCTAGAAATTTGATTTCCTTGAGCACGTGTCCTTTCTTTGATTTTAGGAGTCCACATCACCTTGGGACTTCACTATAACTCCTCCATGATTATCCACCTCATTTCCACATCATTTAGCATGTGTGGATATTTATTTTTCTCCATTTATTTAATTGTTGGCTTAATTTATTGCTACTTTTTCCACTAAACTTAGGAAAAGTTGGTTTTGAGGGACTATAACACATTTTTAACCCCTCAAAGTGTTTTAGTAGAAAGTTGAGGGTGGGAGGTGCAATTTTTATTACTCGTACCCCATACAACTTCTCTAGACACCACTTATTATATTTCATATACAAATTTTATTCCAATTTCCGCCCTGCGAAAAATTTAAGAAATTAAAAAATGATCTAGTATGGTAATGGGGGGAAACCCAAAAAATTCTCTTCTTATAGAATCAAATCAGATGAGATATCCATGACCCATAACCACAAAAAAATTCCACCTCTAGATGCCAAATCAAGTCTTTCTTCTTTCTAGCAGATCCATCAATAAGAAACTAGCAACAAGAGAAATACCAAGGGAGATCTTCCACAAACCCTAGCTCAAGAAAAACTTCTTTCTTTCAGACTTCGCCCCTCCACTTCTTCTCTGTCCTTTCTATGATATTTCAAACCATAAATCATCAAGTATATGTGTCCAAATGAGCTTCATCTTCCCTCTATTTATATAATTCAGAGGGGGTGCGAATAGACATGTCCATTGGGGCAAGGCCGACTTGGCATCTAGAGGGGTTTCTATCCCAAAATTACATTTAAATTTGTTTTTTTCTTTTACAATAGATCCAAAATAGGACTTTGACTCTTTGACTCAAAACCTAGGAGCATGAAGAATATGCTTATCTAGAAAAATAATAATAAATTTTCTTTTTCTTTTCTTTTTGCTTTTACATAAGATACATAAAGGTACAAATTATGAAGACCGAACTTAGTTACATTCTCCAACACTTGCTCTTAACTAGCCAGGTATTCATAATTGTACACCCAATACAAAAATACTCTCAAACTAAAATATTCTCATAAGAAGAGTTGGATTGATAAGCTATCTTTAAGCTTCAACATCATGACCAGCATTGTCAACATAGTAAGGCCTTAACTTGACAAGCTTATAAGAACATAATGCTGGGAGGCTTTACGTGAGATACCACACTTCATCTTCAAGGTACATACCCCATCTAGATGTTCACTAGGTATGTCCTTTTAGGACTATTCTTATCTTGGATTCCCAATCCTCAAAGAATATCGGTCCTCTTCGACCACTCTTATCTTGGATACCTATCCAATCCTCAAAGAGTGTCAGTCAACAAGAATACTTCCTATCTTGGATTCTCTATCCTCAAGGAGATCACAGATGCTTATCCAATCCTCCATTCTCCCTACCATGGCCTTCACTTAGACGTATGACTGTTAGTCCTAGCCTAGTGCATGACACATGATAGAAGAGAATACAATGTCCATCATCACTCCCTCTCAACCAGGGAGGATATCCTCATCCCCACTTGATTAGGGAATAGATCCTTGCTCCTATTTAAGGAGACTTCTTACTCCCTCTAAAACATAGAGGAGATTCTTTCACTTCCTTTCAATTGGGAAGTCATAACCACAAGCTCTCTAGCTTGTCTTCATAAGTGTATCAGGTACCAGTTCTTCATGGAGATAGTAGTTGCATGGTTCCTTAATTCTTTTGTATCTCATCATGTTGAGCTTCTTTCTTCCTCTTTTTCCTTCAATCTTGTGACAAGATTCAGGCCATCAACCTTTCGTATCACTTTCCTTTAGTTATCGTCAATAAAGGCATTATATTGAGCCTTATCATATTTCCTTCTAAACATGAAAGTGATCTTCATGAACATTAGGTTATCCTCTTATACTGCTACCTTTCAATCCCAAGGTGATAATGATGTAAACACCTTGACTACATAATCCTTTAAGCAAAACCATTTACAATCCATATGTTCTTTGAATTGAGTTCAATACCAACAATTGAACTTTCCTTAACTGTCATTATGTATTTTTGCAACATCCTTCCAGGTAGCAAAACAATATGTCAACCAAATAACCAATATCAAAAATTAATATTAGACTTACCTTATCATGATGGCCCCTTTCATCAAAGTATTTGCTTACTTGAATCCTTTGAGATCAACATCCTTTTGCATGATCCATCTCCATATTGTATAAGAATCTTTCTCCATGCATTCATTTTAATCAGAGTACCCATGGATCGAACTTGATTACCAAGCTACAATATCTTCTTCCTTGGAGTTGTCATTGTCAACTCTCTTTCTTTCTTCAAGAGACCATATTTGATGTCGATCAAACGAGTTCTCCTTCCAGCCTCTTCATGTGCTTTTGCAATATGACCTACCAGGGATCCAAGTCATATCCCAAGTAGATCATCAATATCAGAGTTGTCAAATTATAATAGCTTCTTGGACAAAAGGTGTCAAATTCTGCTATATGCTCCCTCTGAAAATCAACATTTCTTTGCACGCTTAATCTTCATATTACAACAAGATTTTGCTTCATCAAACTCATTAGCTGGAAGCTTCAACATTATGTTCTTCAAGGTCTTTATAGTTCTCTCTTTCCATCATGCTCATCATCATCAAGCATGAGTCTTGCTCAGCTTTGTTCTTCCATTCTTCTCATCTTGCTTCCTTTATTATGCACCTACACTTTTTACCAACAAGTAGAACCAAGCAAAATATACAAAGACAAAAGCATGATGTCAATTTTGTCAATCTAGAGTCCCCATGTTTTCTCCAAGGATGTACTTCTAGGGTTTTAGTTACAAACCCTATATTTCTTAATCTAACCCTTGATAGGGTTTTTACTTTCAGCGGAAACATCATCCCTAGGGTTTTGATTTTAAGCCCTAGGGTTTATCTAATTCAACCCTTGCTAGGTTTTTACCACACACCCTAGATTATTCTTCCAAAATTAGATCTATAAACCCTAGATGTCAAGAACTAGGGTTTCCTCAGAGGGAACAATCAGTTAGGGTTTTTCATTCCTAAGGTTAGTTTAATCTAGGGTTTAGAAACCCTAAATACCAAAAGCCTTCAAGACTTCTCAATCCTGCAAACCCTAGATGCAGTGGGCTAACTATGAAACCCTAAAGACTTTACAGACCCTTTAATCTTAAATAAGCATGAGATTGACATATATCAAGAAATGTATATAACAATTATACCCACCTCTGCAACTTTACCAAACTTCTTTCTTTGCAAAGATCTGGTCTGTCTCAATACTTTTTCAACAAGTGTTTTATCTTCAACACAAGTACCTCAACTTCTCTTATGTTGAGCTACAACCTTTTTCTATTAATCCAAGACTACTTCTTAGTGCAAGGATAATCCAATTCATTCATAGAGCTTATAAAACTCAGTCTTTTGTCCATCGAACATTGTCAAGCCAAACATTGTCTTCTCTCAAGGCTCCATGTCGGCTTTCCAAGAAGCTTGACTACCTAATCCATCTATGGTTGCAATGTATATCGTTCTTTCAGTCTAGAGTCATAGGTCTTGACTGAAAAGTCCTTCAAGCCTTCTTTACAGAGCTTCCTTTTTCATAATTGTTAATTTTGAAGGTATAAGCACAAGAGACACCTTTAAGACTCAATATTGTTACCACATACGAGACATTGCCATATATAAGTCACTGCAATGCTTCATCAGGATCGAACTACAGTGGTGTGTTATTGATCACTAGAATATAAAAATGTAACTACCGTGATGTAGTGTCGTCTTAGTTTCACATATAGATTGTTAATCCATAGTACAAGGTAACTTTCGTTGCCATGTCTCAATATATAGTGATCATCGTCATTACGATCTTTTTGGGCTTCTTGTGTTTTCCCGGTTACTATTCTATAGATCGCAATCCATCCTTTGGACTTTTAACAACAGAACGATTCTTGTATATAATACAAGCCACTGTGTGATTAATATGATCCAACCCTTTTGTAAGTCAACGCAAGGATAGTTGCAGTTGAAATTGAGCCATTGAATGATGTAGCATCGAGAGCCACAATACGTGCCACAAAATAATGCAAACCATATAACACAGTAATTCAAGCCAGCCAAAGAAAGATGGGTGCGAACCATCGCCAGAGTTATATGTATCAATTAGTCACACAAAATTATTCACAAGTCGTATTTATAACAATGTGATGTCACTGTACAGAAGAGAGCCTTTGTAAAGAGTGATCCACAATGTATATACTTCAAGCCAAGTCAAAAGAATAGCAGTGCTTTAGTTCAGATGTGTCCATTGTTCATAAATGCAACCACTGTATATAGTGATGCCTCGGGAAAGAAAATGAGGACGCAAATCATAAATCATATGAGCCACAACAAAACAACTCCTAACTTCTAGGCCACTGTATATACAGAAGGAGATTACGAGTTACTGATCTAAGCCACTGTTATCAACAACTGTGATTCACTGATGCAGATCCATGGGTGTCATAAGATCCGAGCCACGATATATATGATAGAGCCATTCAAAATTAGTCACGGATCTGTGTAACGAGCCACACGAACTATTTTGTAAATCATTGTGAATGCGAGGGCTACAAAATTATATAAGCTAGCCTTCAATCATAAGCAATCTGTTGAGAATAATATGAACCAGAGAACTATCGAATTCAACACCAGTGCAGACTTTATAGGACTAAATCTTTTGAGTAGGGTTTCCATAGAGTCTTCATTAAGTATGCCAACAGATAGTGATCTTCATCCTCCACCTTCAAACCGCCTTAGCTCTAAAACCATTTTGGAAATCAGGAGGTTTTTTCATCTTATCATTAGATTTCCATTACATGATAATTACTTGTGAGACTGTTAGCATTTTTATTATTATGTTTTCTTTCTTCATCAAGCAATTACCATAAAACATGAAGATCACAAAAGACAATAGAACACAAGATATAGGCTCCAAGCCAAGGCAAAACCCCTCCAAGGGGAAAACCCAAAAAATTCTCTTCTTATAGAATCAAATCAAATGAGATATCCAAGACCCATAACCACAGAAAATTTCCACCTCTAGATGCCAAATCAAGCCTTTCTTCTTTCCAACAGATCCATCAGCAAGAGACCAACAACAAGAGAAGTACCAAGGCAGATCTTCCACAAACCCTAGCTCAAGAAAAACTTCTTTCTTTCAGACTTCGGCCCTCCACTTCTTCTCTATCCTTTTTGCAGTATTTCAGACCATAAATCATCAAGTGTATGTGTCCAAATGAGCTTCATCTTCCCTCTATTTATATAATTCAGAGGGGGTGCGAATAGACGTGTCCATTGGGGGCAAGGTCGACTTGGCATCTAGAGGGGTTCTTGTCCCAAAACTATAATTAAATTTTTCTTTTTCTTTTTCTTTTTCTTTTACAATAGGTCAAAAATTAGGATGTTGACTCTTTGACTCAAAACCTAGAAGCATAAAGAACATGCTTATCTAGAAAAATAATAATAATTTTTCTTTTTTCTTTTCTTTTGCTTTTTACAATAAATACATAAAGGTACAAATTATGAAGACCGAACTTAGTTACATTCTCCAACAAATTAGAGTTTTGACCTTGCCAAAACTCTATTGAATAATAAAATATATACCTCCAAAAATAGCGTCTCCACGAGTGCACCCTCTAAGAATATGCTCCAAATATAGTAAGAAGACAAAGCAAGAGCATGCAGAAGCCACGTGCATGGTCCTCTAAAGTATGCTACACACTAGCTAATAAAAGCCCTCCATAACCACCTCAAACAAAATAATATATTTTCCAAGTGAAAGAGGTGAGGACATTCTCCGATTAAGGTCAAAATATGGCCACTGTAATTGAAATACCCATGCAATAAATATGAGAGAGCACCTAAAAGAGGTGCACCCTAGAAAACTATGCCATGTAACTACCTCAACCACCCAACAAATAATAGAATACCTCCATGTGAAGTCGCCTTAGGAAGAAGTGCCAAGGTGAGTAGAACTCATGAATGCTCATGTCAAAACCATGTGTTGTTTTCAAAAACCATCAACAACTCCCAACAAACCATGTGCATAGAGAAAGTGCACCCTAGGAGAATGTGCCAACCTTCCCAACAATAAAATAACCATGAATGCCTTGGAAACTACGCCCAAGAGGAATGCTCCATAATAAAGCCTCAAATAACCTCCAAAGAACCCATCCAAGTGTGAACAACAACCAAGTGAAGTAGGGTGCTTAATCAATTAACCTTCAAGGTAGTAAAATGGATTAACTTAACCTCTAAATCGTTAAATTAACCTCAACATGTGTGCACAAAGGTAAAACACTCAAGTAAAACCATAGTCCAACCTCCCAACGGTTACCAATTGATTAAATCAACATGAACATGTGTGCCAATGGGTGGGGTGCACTCCAATAAGTGCTAAACCATGGAAACAAGATGTATCTCCTAGAAAAACCCACCATGATAACACAATGACAAAATATAATCTCCACCTCGGTTTGAACTTGGGGTGTGCCACCAAGGGACTCATACCCCTGCATTTAACTCAAACTTTGGAAAAAGTACATCCAAAAGGGTAGTAACATCATTGAACATATTCCACCTAGGTGATGTATAGCAAATGTTACAAATTACAATATCAAGTTATATCACCTAGGAAATCCCACCAAGATAAAGTGCACAACCATGACACATCCATCATCTAATCACAAAATTATAAGAGAAAGGGACAATAGAATGTTAACTCATCCAATCATCAAGTACGTCCCCACCACACATCCAGCCAAAGAGGACCACATAGAACATCCCTCTTAATTACAAATCAAGAATACACATTATCAGGTAAAAGTCACTAGGAAATTCCAACAAGGTCATGAAACATTTACCTCTTGACGTCGTCCTTTAACTCCTACGGGCATTAGAACCACCATCCAACAACAAGGTGTAGCACATCCAAGATGAGCATATACACCAAAACCACATCATAATGAGATAGCATGCTCCAAGATACCAAGATACCAGAAAATGTGTAACCCAGGGGTGATAACAAGGCAAGCACAAGTCAAGAGACCCCCAAACCAGCAAGCACAATCATCCAACCAAGGAGAAATGAGACTCGCCCAACCAAAGACCTATATCACATGATTCAATGCCATGAAGAGAAGGGGCCCCATGAAGATGTATCCCAAGTCAGTCAATGCTCCCTGGTACTGGTGGCAAATCTCCATCAACGTGATGAAAGTCACAATATGGAACCTCATACAACATGAGGTGTAACATGGAGAATTGGATGAAGGGCAAGTTTAATTTGAGGTTTATCACCTTATTTCTACTTTTCATGGGATAATTTGATGGCTGGAATTGATCTTGCAAAACTGCTGAAATAATCTTTGTAGAAAGGCAGATTTGTCCCAATAAGAAGAGACTAGGATTGAGGTCTAAGTTCTAACCCTCCATCTCTTCTTGTAATAATTATTCATTTAATGGATATTCCTGCTATCATTTCTGCACGCTGATAGGTTGTTGTTGTCCCTTCTCTTGTTCATGGTTGAATGTTATACTTGGCTATTTTGCAATTTTTGTGAGGTGTGTCTTTCGAAGGGGCTTCTTTTAATTTCTAGGTACTTAAGGGATCTATATGGTCACTTAAAGAACATTGTTCATAGCCTGCATACATCTCTTCATCATATTCAGACCCTCTGGTTCATTGACCTTGAATTCATAGACCAAATTGGATAGGCATTAGCCTTGGCAAATTTCACCATTCATTTTATTCTAAAAATACAAAAAACATTTATTTTATAAGGATTCCCCCCTTGTGCCAGAAAAGAACCGGCCTAAAGCGAGAGGAGGTATTGTTGTGGTGACATTGGTCAATCTTCCTAATTTCCCTTAGGGTTGAACTTTGTAAAACAACTTTGTAATATTTGAAATGCAGGTTTGGGAGGTATCAGGTTCAATGAAATTGACTATAAACTTAACACATGTTATTACAAGGTCAACACCTCTATAACAAATGAGGGGTGTCCCCATCATTGCACCCCTAATCTTGTTGGGGGACACAATGTGCACCACATAACAGATTGGGGTGCGTTATGACTCATCCTACCCTTGGGTACAGGACAAATGCACCCAAGTGTGTACCGAAGGACTAGGGGTGTGCAGACTGGCTAGAAAAATTAATACATAAAGGTGTCACCAATGCCAAGACATGTTTAAACAAAATGTAATTGTTTAATGGGGACTTTAACAAATCATAAGAATACTAGCCAAGGTGATCATGAAACAATCAGAATTCTTCTGAACCACCAACAAGATCCTATGGCGAGTACAAGAGGAGTGTAGTTATTTTATTATTGGTGTTAGCACATTGTTTGCAGTGGTAGAAAGTCAAGGTAGCAAGGGTTGATTTTGATGTGATTGAGGCAATGGCAGATTGGAGCAATCATTCTATTGCAAGTCCATGATAGTGTTAAATAACCGATACCATCAAGGAAAACTTTCTCTTATAATCCTTACTAGGCTGTTTTACACAAATCTGAAAGTTTGTGAAAAGAGTAAATCCAACAATTGACATCCTTTCTCTAAAACATCAGACAACCTTTCATGTAAAAATTTACCACCAAAATTTACAACAGATAACAGTAAATTACATGGCTTTTCTATTGCAAATTTGTATGACATATACAATTTGTAAGTTGCAAGATAATGAGATTTGCCACATGCATGATACTTATATGAAATAATCTATTCCCTTGAAGTTTTCTTGCAACTCATTCATAGGAGTAACAATGGTATGATATTGAGATCCAACAACGAGGAAAGCAACCACAATTTGTTTTGTTTACTAATTTCGGTTTTTGTCAATCTCAATCATGATGGAGCCAATGTCCGACAAAGGCAGGAGAAACATTTCCAAGTTGTCAAAATAGTATGAAATTAGGCCTATGGACACATGGAAGGTGTAGTAGAAGAAATAGCTCACATCAAAGGCACCAAGCTAGAAATCTCAAGAATTCTCCTCCGTATAGCAACAAAATTGTTGTCCTAAAGAGACCCAAGAAAAAGTAATAAGGTTGACGAAATGGTCTATAGACTGATTGAACAGGCAGGCTGCCTGGCTCCTAATGGTAACATCTAATGAGGAATGAAACATCTAGTCCTAGGCAACTTATATCAAGAAAGGAAATATCTAAATAATGTATTTAGATTTTTCTTGTTTGGCAACTGATAACAAAAGAGGCAAGTTCTAAATATGTATTTGTAAATCTCTTTAAAAGGCTATCAAGCCTCATGATAATACAAGTGAATGTTAGAGTCTTTAATCTTACGTTGTGTGTTTTTGGAAGATCCAGCCAAGAGGTGAGGCTCTCTAAGCCTCACCTCCGATTAATTGCAGATCAATTGGTATCAGAGCAAGTCACTCCTTGAGGCCTGATCTAATTATTTTTTTAAATGCTCATTTATTTAATGTCTCTCTTTTCATGCAGCTGCCACATTTTCCATGTTGCATTTTCTGTTCAAAGTTTGCTACCCTCACCCATATTCTTTCCCTGCGTCTTCTTCTTCCTTTCACACATTTTTAGTCTCAATTCCTCTGCCTCATCACAACATCTACAACACCCATGGCCACTTTTGTTAGAAGTCTGCAACACATTTATAGTTCATGGATATATTTGGTGTGGCCTGGTTCCGTACCCCACCCAGAATCCATGAGTTTTTATATCAAGAGCAACGTTCAGAGCGGGTTCCCTTTGGAAACGTGCCCTCCCACCCCGCTTTAGTAGGCACCTACTTCACATTCAGCATAGCAGCATTCGGCTTGGGTTCCTTTGGAGATGTGCCCTCCCACCCCAAGCTATGTAGGCACCTGCTACTTCACCAACAATCAGCATAACAACATTCAACGCAGGTTCATTTGGAGACGTGCCCTCTCACCCCAGACTATGTAGGCACCTGCTACTTCATCAACAGTTGGCATTACATCCAATCAACTCCAGCAGCATCTAAAAATATTTCAACCATGGCTTCAGAATTAAACAGGGAGGCAGAAAGCAGGGGACGCTTTCCATCTAAACCGGGAGGAATTGGGCAGCCAAGCTGCCTGGCTCATAATGGTAACAACTAATGAGGAAGGAAACATCTAGTCCTAGGAAACTTATATCAAAAAAGGGAATACCTAAATAATGTATTTAACTTTTTCCTGTTTGGCAACTGATAACAAAGGATGCAAGTTCTAAATATGTATTTGTAAATCTCTCTAAAAGGTTATCAAACCTCATGACAATACAAGTGAACGTTAAAGTCTTTAACCTTACATTGTGTGTATTTGGAAGATCCAGCTAAGAGGTGAGGCTCTCTAAGCCTCACCTTCGATCAATTGCAGATCACTGACCTCCCAACTAATCAAATGCCTACAAATGTAGGCAACTATGTGTTGTAGCTACAACAACAACCCTCCTCAACTCCACTCAGTGCCTTGTGCCTAAAGGAGATTGAGGGGTCCACGTCTTCAAATCAATGCAAATATCTTCTTGCCAAGCCTATCCAACACTTGTGGGCTATGATCAGCTTTCTTAACTTGAGGTAATGGAGGAAGACTTATGAACTTAATTGAGCTATGATGATAAATCTAGCAGATTTAAGGAGCCTTAATGTTAAATTTAGGTATGTTCTATGCTAGAGCAATTTATTTCAATTTTCACAGTTAGATTAATATCTTTTCCAGATTAGCAATCACATCATGCTCATCAACATTAAAGTAAACTGCAGATAGAACATAAATATAAATCGCAGAAGACAAGCCAAGACAAGAGGACACAAGATGTGGCGCTAGCCAGGGACAAACCCCAATGTGGGGAAACCCTTCATCAATTCTTCTTATATGATCTTCAATAGTTCAGCAGAGAGAGAGATAGTACATATACCTCAGAAGTCAACATTTTGACTTATCAAAATAAGACCAGAGATCTTCTCTAAGAAGATGTCACATGAGGTAGCTGATCTGAACTTAGGTGAAAGCAGACTGCTTCAACAGATCCTCTAAGGTGACTCCATCACCATACTGCACCTCATTGTGCTGCACCTCATCATCATGCTGCACCCGTCACTGTGTTGCACCCATTCACTAAGCTGCTCTTGTCATTGAGATGCAACCAATCCTAGTTGTACCCATCATGGTGCACTATGCTGCACCACTCACAGTTGTACTCATACATGTTGTTGTACATATTGCCTCCACTATGCTGCAATCATTATAGTTGTACCTATACATGCTGTTGTACATATTGTCATCATGTTGTTGCACTAACTGTCACCTACAGCCAACCAAAACAGCTTTTTCCCTTACCTTAAAATTGCCCACACAAACCTACGTCCTCCTTTCTTCAAACTCGGCCTAGCTGTAGCATTTAACAACCCTCCACGCAGTCACTAAGAAACCCTTGCTATGATGCTATGGCCTATGGCCTAGCACATAGCAACTCTGAAGTAAATGTCCTCAAAACAGTTACATAAACATCATTAACACAGCAACATTAAGGAGCAGACTTCAACGTTTTCCTTTACTGTATAACTATGGCTTATCAAACAGTCCTGAAGGCATGTCTATATCAACTTCCTTTATCACACAGTCACCTACAACAAACATGCAATTTCCTTGTTGCGTTATAGGGCTACCTTTGTCGCTTCATTGACAGTGGATGAATGCTCCCTTAGGACTATGGATAAGGGTTGCTTCAGGCAGCGTATTAGGGCCTTCATTAACAACATATTAAGGCTCCTTCTGGACTGCGTATAAGTATCTCTTGGACAATATATTAGGACCTTTCCTAATTGCGGATTAGGGCCTTGATTTAGGGCCTATATGAGCTGCGTATAGAACCTCCTCTTAGTTGCATATTAGGGCCCAATTGCTGCAGAATAGGACCATTGTTTAGCTGTGAATAAGGGCTCAACAGACTGCGGATTAGGGCACCTTAGGACAGCATATAAGGGCATCTTTAACAATGAATTAGGGCCACCCTTAACTGCAGATTAGAGCTCCCTCCTTGACTGCGTAGAGCCTTCTCTTTTGACTGTGCCTTGATCTCGTATAGAACAGTAGTTAGGGCATCTCCCTTTAGGTCAGCATTTAGACTTCTCTCCTCCATGACAGCGTTAAGATCTCTCTCAGAATGCAGATTAGGGCATGACATATTCCCTTTGACTATGTCTAGATGTTCCTCCTTTGACTGCGGCTAGACTGTTGCTAGGGCATCCTCCTTACTGCGGCTAGGGCATCATGAGACTTAGGCCAACGTATACTCTTAGGATCTCTCCTCCCACCAAAACCCAAAGACAAGTGGAGAGGAAGAGATCACAAGAAGAGTGTGTGCAAATGACTTGCAAGCCACCCCTTTTTATACTAAAACGTTGAGCACAAGTGGGGTTTATTTGGTTGCTGGCCGACCTTGACGAATTGTCTTATAACACAAATAAATTCATAACTCTATGAATACTTATCGAATCGGATGATCTTTAGATCAATCCTACACCTCTCGATGAGAGGGATCCAAGAAAAATATCAGTTGCCATTAATAAGATGACTCACATGGAGTTTGGCCCTAGTTGCCAATTTTAACACTCCCTCTCAACTAGGGAGAACTCCATCCACTGATCCATCTGTCCGACTGTACTATCTCTGCCATCAGTGCCCTGCATTGCTTTGCTCTGCTCTGCTGAACCATGAAGAAGAAGAATTGATCGAGAATGTCTCATACCATTCTTTATTGACCCAAAGTCAGTTTCATATGAGGAGAGTGTGTCATACCACTCTTACTGACCCGAAGTCAATTTTATTGATCCCAGATCAATATCACAAGAGAGTGTCTCAAACCACTCATATTGATCCCAGATCAGTTTCATTAATCCAAGACCAATGGAGGTCATCCTAGCATAGGGAGTACAGTAGATACAATGATGCGTCCATCAATAGTACTACTATGGTCCCTAACCCCATTTCCCTGCTCATTGATCAGATGAGAGGTACTTCCCATGAGTCCCAGACTGCATGGGTAGGATGCCTCGACAGGAGAACTAATCATCCTGTCCACAAGAGAACGAATCATCCTGTCCCACATTTGCCACGAGAGAACTAATCATCCCGGCCCATAGGAGAACTAATCATCCTGTTCCACAGTCGCCACGAGGTGTCACAGGGAAGGCTGAGCCATTCACCCTGTACACAACGCACCACAAGGGGAGGGTGAGTCGCCCTATGGTCGCGTGTTGCTCCAGTAAGTACCCCAAGCCCCCCAGAGCTCTCAGAGCTCAATGCATGCAATATGCAGGACCCTTATAAGAAGGTCTCTTTAACGACTCTAAGTCGTTCGAGAAAGTCACAGATTTGACCTTTCCCCGGGGTTTTGACAAAATGTCTACGACTTGTACATCAGTCTCAATGCGATGGAGCCTCCTCGCTCATCGACTTAGCATATCCCAGATAAGGTAGTATCTGATGTCTATCTATTGGAGCAATCATCGAATATGGGATTCCTCAACAATCGAATCCCCCCCTGGTTGTCACAGAGAATCACAGTGGTATTCATCATGTGTACAAACAGCTCACTAAAGAGCTTCCACAACTAGGCAACTTCACACGAGATCATACTCATAGCTATGTATTCGGTCTCAGCGGTGCTTATAGCAACCGACTTCCGCTTCCTGCTCATCCATGATATCGAAGCAGAATCCAAAGAGAACCAGCACTCAGAAGTGCTCTTGCGATCCTCCACACTGCCTCCCCAGTCAGCATTTGAATAATCATGCAGCTTCACATTTCCGGCAGTGTATCTCAATCCATGAGAGATTGTGCCCCGTAGATATCTCAAAAGATTCTTGGCACCAATCCAGTAAGGCTCGACCGTATATGAGCTCATCATGCTGACTGCAAAACATATGTCCGGACAGAAGTTCACCAAGAACATCAATGCAAATGATTTTATGAAACTTAGAGGCATTTCCCAAATCTTGTCTGGCATCATCACCATATAACTTCTATTATATACCTAAGGGGGATAATATGGGGTACAAAGGGACGTACCCAAGGGAATAATGTAATAATGGGATGGACCATAGCAATGTTGCACGAAGCGGGGACGAAGCGGGGACTTTTTTGGAAGCAGGGACGCGGAAGCATCATTTTCCAAAAATCTAGGAAGCGAAGCGTCTGCGGAAGCGTCTGCTATATATATATATAAATATATATATTTGCATTTATACTTAAAAAAAACATCCCAAATACCAAATTAGTTGTAGAAGTCATGAAAACATGCATATTTTTGCATAAATCAAGATAGATATAACATCCATTGTACATTAATGATTAATTATTCGAGCATCAACCATTTAGATGCATCAACCATCTAGAATCTAGATTCTTCTCCTCTTGTCTAGCCTTTGCCTCTACCTCGATTGTCTAGGGATATTAGTCAACATTGCCCAATTTTGATCAAACTACCTAATTCAAGACTTAAAATATGGTAGAAAAAGCTTAATATGCTTGATTGATGATTTTGACTTCATTGAAAGGTAATTTTTTGCTAAGGGCATGCCGCGTGACAAAGGAGTTCAACAATTAACACCACCAACACTAGGGTACATATAGGGCTTGGTGCTCTTGATTAACTGCTAATCGCATACCTTCATACTTGATATAATCTAATGAAATGTCACAATTTCATTGATCCTGAATTCCTGAAAACTATTAAGTCTGTTGAATTTTGAATAGGATATGAAATTCTATTTTCTCCATATGAAGTCCAATGAGGCTGGAACCACTCTCAAACATCCTGAGTCATTTCATGGTAATGTTAAAAATTTAAGTAAAAAGATGAAAATGAAAAATAAATGAAAATGTCACTTTTACTTTAAAAATTTAACATTACCATGAGGGAGCATCTACTATATTTATATTTTTTTTTTATTTTTTTTGTCTTCATTCCTCACTCTAACCCAAGGTGGACCCACCCCCAACAAGCAAACTCACCTAAAATTTAAAAAAAAAATTGAAAAAAAAAAACGATTTTCTAAACGTTTTTTCTGGAATCATACGAAAGCGTACGCTTCGCCCTTCGAAGCGCCACGCTTCGTACTGCCGAAGCACCGTACGAAGTGCGCTTCGAAGGAAAGCTTCCGAAACTTCCAGGAAGCGGAAAAAAAATTTGGAAGCGCACTTCCGTCGAAGCTTCCTAGACGCTTCCGCACGGGACGCGCTTCCAGGCTTGAACCGGGGGGGGGGGGGGGGGCGCTTCATGCAACATTGGGCCATAGTAATAAATAAGGTGGTTAACCCGTATCATGTAAGGGACCACAAGTAGTTAGTAATAATGTTATGGGCCCATGGTATTAGATAGATGGTATTGAGGGAACCATGGTAATGACCCATGGTATTGTATGTATGAGGCCTATATAGAGGCTAGAGACTCCACATTGAGAGATGTCAAGGAATATTGTATGAATAGGCATATGGCTTGTGGAGTGTTCTCCTTTCTTAAGGAGTGAATGTATGGTGTTGCCCTATCTTAAGGGTTTGATATCAATAAAGAAACATTTCTATCTATATTCAGTCTTCTCATTTATTGGGTTTATTTGTATTCTCATATATTTCTGGGTTAGATCTATAACAAGTGGTATCAGAGCTATAACAAGTGGTATCAGAGCATTTTCTTGGGCAAAAGTGGAGAATTTTTTTATTTTTTGCAGGAACTTTCTGGGGCGGCAAGTTTGCAGATCAAATCTGTATGTTTTGGGGCAAAATCTATAGAATCTAATTGCAGATCTGGATTTTTTGGGAAAAAATACCCGATTTCAAAAAAAAAAATCAGCAGAATCGGAGTCCGGATGAAGGAGATATCGCTGATCTAAAAATCAGTAATGTTGCAGACAAATTTTTCGGGGCAGCGAGTTTGCGGCACAGATCTGGACGTCCTGGTGCAAGATCTGCAGAATCTAATTACAGAACTGGATTCTTTGTGAAAAAATACCCGATTTCAAAAAAAAATCAGTCAAATCGGAGTCTGGATGAGGGAGATATCGCTGATTTAAAATCAGCAATTTTTTGTGACGACGGGACAGTTGCAGCGTGGATCGACAATTCCAGTGCCTAGATCGGGATTTATACCACATAGGAAGATGCAAAATGGTTGTTCGATTTCCAAAAACAGGTCATAATAGGGATTCTGAGAAATATTGACTGAATTGTGGCCATTTCAAATTTTCGCCAAAAAAATTTTTTGTGATGGTGGACCTAGATCAGAATTTGAGGGACTTGTATAAATTTGATAGCTCTAATCCAGCCAAATGGCTAGCACAAATGGAGAAATAATTCACATTGAATTACATCATGGATGATGCGACTCAGCTAAGTGTGGGAAAAATGTACTTGGACCACGAAAGATGGCAATGTCATCAAAAATGCCATCCAAGGACAACTACTTGGCAGATGTTCGCAAAATCTATTTGTGACCACTTTGACCATAAATCTAATTTTGTGGGTCCTCTTACTAAGCTCACACAGACCGGCACACAAACTAGCAAAGATTTTATTTTTACAGGAAAGAAGGAAACCAAGAAACCTAAAGGGTTATTTTCTACTGGTATCTCCTTATTGCAGGTTCATGGATTGATTCAAAAGGAGAAGATCATTGTGTCTATAAATCCTAGTTGCAATAAAAATCTCATAAATGTCAATTTGGCAAAAAAATTGCAAGTGCCAGCAAAACACATTGAAAACACATAGGTTAATGATGAGGATGTGCAAGTTTATAAAGATTTGAAGATTTCTATGGACAAATATGTATTTCATTCTGATTTTTATGCTTCAAATATAGCTAATGAGAATGTTGTTTTGGGATACCCGTGGATGGAATCGATGGGTACTATAAATATTAACGTGTAGAAGAAATTCTTGAAGCTTTGGTATAAAAAGAAGAAAATTACATTACAGGATATTTCCATCAATAAATAGGTAGAGTCCACGGAGGCTAAAGCAGAAGATGTTCCAGGGACTGACATATCAGATGATGAACCATTGATGATCGACAATCAAACACAAACAAAGGCTGAAGTAGAAAAGGATACAGGTGCTGATACATCAGATGAGGGCTCAGTGGTTGAAGTAATATTGGAAGATAAGACACCACAGCAGGCACCACAACATGCACCAGATAACAGTCAGGCTCCAGTAAGGGGTGAATTAAAGAAAAAGACACCGTGGGTTAAAACTTCAACATATCATCACCCACATCACCCCGCAAGACAACAACCAACAAGATGGCAACCAATTAGCCACAAGGACAACAACCCCCGCATGACAGATAGAGAGGAGCGAAGATCCACCTACTACACATCAACACAGAAGAGTTGCCACGGTCAACTTCCATCTCAAGCGAGCGAGGCACCAGCGAGATCGAGGGTTCACCTTTCTTTTGGATGGCTAGATGCACGTGCATGGTACCAGTGGACTACTCTTTTGAGCAGATCTTATTATTTGTGTTCTTCCCATGTTTCGGGGACGAAACATGCTAAGGGGGGTGGAATGTTATATACCTAGGGGGGATAATATGGGGTACAAAGGGAGGTACCCAAGGGAATAATGTAATAATGGGATGGGCCATAGTAATAAATAAGGTGGTTAACCCGTATCATGTAAGGAACCACAAGTAGTTAGTAATAATGTTATGGGCCCATGGTATTAGATAGATGGCATTGAGGGAACCATGGTAATGACCCATGGTATTGTATGTATGAGGCCTATATAGAGGCTAGAGACTCCACATTGAGAGATGTCAAGGAATATTGTATGAACAAGCATATGGCTTGTGGAGTGTTCTCCTTCTTTAAGGAGTGAATGTATAGTGTTGCCCTACCTTAAGGGTTTGATATCAATAAAGAAGCATTTCTATCTATATTTAGATCTTGTTTTTCTTAGGTTTATTTATATTATCATATATTTCTGGGTTAGATCTATAACAACTTCTGAAAGTTAAGATACTCGAGGTAGTCACAGGCTTGCAATTTACCATTCCACATCCGGAATCCAACTCCCTCTTACTTCTACAAGTGAGAGGGTCAACACCTATCAGAAATAGGTCGTTCTTAGAAGGTGCTGGTGTGAGAGGTCTATCACCCACAACCTTCAAACAATGGTTTGGATCGGCTTCACTCTTAGTGAATCTCAGCTTCATCTAACAGCTATCAATCCTCTCATACTATGCCCGGGGTGTTTTGCTTAAAGCCACAGAGGGATTTCTTCCACTTGTATACATGAGATTCCTGATCATGAATCTCAAACTCCTCGGGTTGTTCCAAACCTATGGACCTGCTACATGAGGGGAATGGTCCCCTTGTAAGATTTTCCTTCAGTACATCTCAGACATGTACCTTCATGCTCTTCATGCTCTTCATGCTCTTCTTGAATTCAGGCATCCCTGTCACCATCTAACTCACATCGAGTAGGGCTCCATAAGTAGACCTTCGGTGTTATAGATGAGATATGTCAATTGACATGATCCCCAATGGACCATCCTGCAACTTGATACAAATTGCCAACCCTGAACCCATGAGAAAAAACATCTTTTGAAAATTCTATTTATGTACCCTTCCATCGATGAATGCCACCCTGAAACCTTTGACTTCCATTGCCGAAATGGACACCAAGTTCTTCTTGTGATCAGGTACATAAAAGAGATTCTTTGAATGAATTGAGTTACCCTCATTCAATTGAGGGGTAACACCCTTTCCGAGATAGGTGGCATTGGCTCCAAGTATAATCCCACGAATGTTTCCATCTCTACCAAATTAGAGAGAGAGCACCCTTCTATTTGATGGAGTGCCTTGAAGCACTACAATCAATAAGTCAGATTCCCAAAGAATCTGAAGGAGAGGGCCAATACAAGATAACACTTCTTTATCTTATCATAAACAACATTTGATTCTTCATACCTGGGGTTCCTTGCTTTCTCTGAAGAGTCGGTCGTTTTCTTGATGACCTGCATTACTTGTCATTCCTCTAATCATTGAAGATGTCCCTGGAATGATTGTTATCATCATCAAGTGATGTGTCCCTGCCATTCGGACACTCCTTTGCATAATGGCCGAACAAGTCATCTGTCTTTCTTTCCACCCTTAGATCCAGACTTTCCAATGAAGTGATCTTTAGGTAGGCCATCATAAGCTTCCGCTACACCATTCTGATAATGTTCTCTGCTTCGATTTCACCCTTGGTGAATTTGAAGAGGGATGAGGAATACATTGATCCTTTTGTCCTTTCCCAACTGTCTTTGGTGATTGCTCTTTCACTCTTGCTTGGGCATTGTCTTCACCTCAGCTCTGATACCATGTTAAATTTAGGTATGTTCTATGCTAGAGCAATTTATTTCAATTTTCACAGTTAGCTTAATATCTTTTCCAGATTAGTAATCACATCAGCATTAAAATAAACTGTAGATAGAACATAAATATAAATCACAGAAGAGAAGCCAAGACAAGAGGACACAAGATGTGGCACTAGTCAGGGACAAACCCCAATGTGGGGAAACCCTTCATCAATTCTTCTTATATGATCTTCAATAGTTCAGCAGAGAGAGATAATACATATACATCAGAAGTCAACATTTTGACTTATCAAAGTAAGAGCAGAGATCTTCTCTAAGAAGATGTCACATGAGGTAGTTGATATGAACTTAGGTGAAGGCAGACTGCTTCAACAGATCCTCTAAGGTGACTACATCACCATACTGCACCTCACTGTGCTACACCTCATCATCATGCTGCACCCGACATTGTGTTGCATCCATTCACTGAGCTGCTCTTGTCACTGAGATGCAACCAGTCATAGTTGTACCCATCATGGTGCACTATGCTGCACCACTCACAGTTGTACTCATACATGTTGTTGTACATACTGCCTCCACTATGCTGCAATCATTACAGTTGTACCTATACATGTTGCTATACATACTGTCATCATGTTGTTGCACTAACTGTCACCTACATCCAACCAAAACAGCTTTTTCCCTTACCTTAAAACTGCCCACACAGACCTGCGTCCTCCTTTCTTCAAACTCGGCCTAGCTGTAGCATTTAACAACGCTCCACGCAATCGCTAAGAAACCCTTGTTATGATGCTATGGCCTATGGCCTAGCACATAGCAACTCTGAAGTAAATGTCCTCCAAACAATTACATAAACATCATTAACGCAGCAACATTAAGGAGCTGACTTCAACGCTTTCCTTTATTGTATAACTATGGCTTTTCAAATAGTCCTGAAGGCATGTCTATATCAGCTTCCTTTATCACATAGTCACCTACAGCAAACATGCATCTTAATGTTGTGATAAGACATTTCCTTGCTGCGTTATAGGGCTACCTTTGTTGCTTCATTGACAGTGGATGAATGCTCCCTTAGGACTGTGGATAAGGGTTGCTTTAGGCAATGTATTAGGGCCTTCATTAACAGCATATTAAGGCTCCTTCTGGACTGCGTATAAGTATCTTTTGAACAACGTATTAGGACCTTTCCTAACTGCAGATTAGGGCCTTGATTTAGGGCCATATTAGCTGTGTATAGAACCTCCTCTTAGCTGCGAATTAGGGCCCAGTTGCTGCAGAATAGGATCACTGTTTAGCTGTGAATAAGGGCTCAACAGATTGTGGATTAGGGCACCTTAGGACAGCGTATAAGGGCCTCTTTAACGGTGAATTAGAGCCACCCTTAACTACGGATTAGAGCTCCCTCCTTGACTGCGTAGAGCCTTCTCTTCTGACTGTGCCTTGATCTCGTATAGAACAGTAGTTAGGGCATCTCCCTTTAGGTCAGCATTTAGACTTCTCTTCTCCATGACAGCGTTAAGGTCTCTCTCAAAATGCGGAATAGGGCATGGCATATTCCCTTTGATTGCGTCTAGATGTTCCTCCTTTGACTGCGGCCAGACTACTGCTAGGGCATCCTCCTTACTGCGGCTAGGGCATCATAAGACTTAGGCCAGCGTATACTCTTAGGATCTCTCAACCCACCAAAACCCAAAGACAAGTGGAGAGGAAGAGATCACAAGAAGAGTGTGTGCAAATGACTTGCAAGCCACCCCTTTTTATACTAAAACGTTGAGCACAAGTGGGGTTTATTTGGTTGCTAGCCAAATTTGACAAATTGTCTTATAACACAAATAAATTCATAACTCTATGAATACTTATCGGAATCGGATCATATTTAGATCAATCCTACACCTCTCCATGAGAGGGATCCAAGAAAAATATCAGCTGCCATTAATAAGATGACCCACATGGAGTTTGGTCCTAGTTGCCAATTTTAACACCTAATCGTAATCTTTTGGTAGAAAAATACTTTGCAACTCTTCATCACCAAGAGATAACTCTTAGAGAGAGGTTTCTATTTGATTTTCCTTGCTAGATTGAACCTTTATGAGCCTATGTAGTGCCCTCTTGGACATCTAGCCAGCACTATGGCACTCTCTTGGCCCTCTATTCAAAGCTACAACTTTGCTCTTAGCTTCACAACTTGATTTTTCTCTCTCCCTTGACCCCTATAGTGTTCCATTAAGCCTCTTCTCAGCACCATAGCACCCTATTACCCCTCAGTGCGGCACTACACCCAAATTCATCCCTCAAATTTGATCTTAAAGCCATTTTTCTTCCTTTATGAGCCTCCACAGCGCAAAATTGATCCTCTAGCATGTGCTATAGCACCCAAATAACCCTTAGTCTAGCACTATTGCCTCATTTTCTCTCTCCTAAGTTCCATTTTTCATTCCTTGACCCCTATAGTGCAGCACTAGGAATCTTCCCAGTGCTATAGTGCATCAATGGCTCTCTTCATAGTGCTACACTACCTCCTTGAGCCTCAAGTCAGAGTCATGATTCACTATTTCAAGCCTCTTTCTCTTGCAAGTTATTTTCTCTCAAGTTTTCCTTGGGTAACACATGAATTTACTAAAGGTAAAAGACAAGATAGAGCAAGGTCATTGGAATGAAAGGCTCAAGAACTTTTATCATAGTTCAGTAACCTTCAATTTCAGTTCCTCGGCTTCCTAGGGTTTGTTTAGCTGGAACATACAGGGTTTCATGCAACAAGCCATTCTAGTGCTTTTAGCTCAATTCTTGGAACAAATCTTCATATGTTATTTGTGTTCAAGATTGAGTGCAAGAATCAGTGCTTCCATGCCAAGAAACCCTTGTTCTTTCTCAAGTGTATAGGGAAACTTCTACATTGGAGGATACATAGAGACCTCAGTCAAGATGGTAAACTTGTTTCAATTGTAATCATCAAGAGTACTTCCAATCCATATCTACCAGTCTCGCCTTTCCCTTCACTACTAAATCCCAATGCATGTTCACAGGAACAATCATCTTGGACCAAACCTTTAAGTCCTTTGCAGACAACATTTGAAACTAATCTACATAATGGGTGCCTGTTGTTTCATTGTTTTCACAGAAGAACCACGTGTATGCCCAAGAGTAAAACATACTAAATTTCAGTGGTTAAGCACTCATACAGAGTGGAACCTGATAACTCAATTAATCAAAATCTTTGGGATAAACATGGTCAAAGGCATATCAATTGTTTCAAAGAGAGCATTTTCCCGCAAATAGACGAGGCTCGAAGATATACCATGTTGACAACATATATAAATCAAAGGAGGAACCTTTAGTTAGGTGAGCCCCTACATGTTTTATGGAAGACAACCTTGAACAAGCTCATAAAGACAAGGAAAGATCAAGCGAAGAAAGAGGAAGCAAGGAATCAAAAGTTGTTGCATATAAAATGATCTCTTACAATCTCTCCATTCGTATGCTTTCCAAGGATAATTTAAAGCAACAACTTGTGGACCTCGCCAAGCAACAAACAATGTTGAATCCACACCTAGTCTTACTAAAGAGGAATATCTAGTCACCTCACAAGCCACATTAGAATGCGATGACATCATGGAAAGCCTACTACGCAGCAGAGGCACGATGATTAAGTTGTATTATGAAGACTATGTGGCATGTATTCAAGGCATTATGTAACTCTCAATTAAGGACCCAATCAGTGGGGGGCCACTATGTAGTTAACTTTTGAGAGTTTTGAAAAAATCTTTTATTATATTTGTAAATTATGGAAGCTAAAGAGTTGTAAATGACTTCAAAGAAGTTCAACAATCATAGGAGGCAGTTACTAATTGAATCTATAAATGTTGTAAAACTCTCAACAAGGGGGGTTGCAAATTTTTTAATTTTATTGATATACCTACAGATTAGAGCTAGGAGGTTGGTACTTCTGCACTCATTGTTTAATATTTAGAAGTGTTAAATTTGGCAACTAGTGCCAAACTCCACCTTGGACTACTCATATGATGGAGATGATATTTTTGTTGGATTCCTCCTTCCGAGAGGTGTAGGATTGATCTAAAGATCATCTCATTCTGACATGTAAAAATGGAATTATGAATTTATTTCTTCTATGGACAAATTGCCAAGGTCGGCCAGCAATCTAATGTAGGCTCAGAAGCCCAAAAGTCATGTCTCTTCACCCTCAACGTTGCATATAAATAGAAGGAGCATCTACCTCATTTGGACATTCATCATCATCACACATATCTCTCTCCTCATCTGACTAGGTCGTACAAATTTCAGGACAACCTTCTTCTCCTCCACACGTGCAAAGGATTGACTGTGTTTTCTGTTTTCCTGCATTGACCAAGTTGCAGCAAGTTTGACCAGCGTTGACCAGGCAGCGTTTGACCTTGTTTGACTGTGTTTTTCTTGGGAGAATTTCTATTTGGGCAGGTCGCATTCTTTGGCGAATGCACAGATTTCGAGGATTTTAGGGTAGTTTGACCAAAGTTGCCGCAGGCCATTTGACCGCAGGTTTGACTATGCGTTGACCAAGTTTGACCGATTTCTTCAAGACTATTTTGCATTGATTTGCACTGTTGTTGGAGGCCGAATTGACTGGGTTTGAATGAGCTGATTTGGAAAAGTAATTTTGTTGATTTGACCAGCGTTGACTTTTTGGTTAGGGCATCCTGTTGACTGCAGTTTGACTGGATAAATTTGACTGTGTTTGGGCAAGTGAATTTTGTATATTGTACTCTCTCTCTGTTGAACTTTTGAAGAATAATAAGAAGATTTGCTCAAAGGGTTTTCCCCACATTGGGGTTTTTCCCTAACATCCGCCAAATATTGTGTCATCTTGTCTTGGCTTGTCTTCTGGTTATTGTTTATGTTCTATCTGCATTTACTATCACTGTTTATGTGATTGTTAATCTGGAAATTGATATTGGGTTAATAAGAAAATTGAAGTAAATTGCTCTTAAGCAATAGAACATACCATTGTTATCTAAAAGTAACATGGTATCAAAGTTGACGTAAAGACAAAGCCCAAGCAAGAGTGAAAAGAGCAATCACTGAGATTTGTTGGACAAGGACAAGATTCAATGGCCTCCGCATCTTACTTCAAACCTAATGACAAGCTCAATGATAAGTCTGATTATCATGCATGGAAGATGTCTCTTGATTTGACTTTGGAAGAGCAGGATTTTATGGACTATGTGCGGGGAAAGATTACTGAACCTCCTTCAAATGCACCGGTTGTCGCTAAGACAAAGTACAAGAAAGGTGAAGTCAAAGCTAAGACGATCATTAGGGATTCTATTAACAAGCATTTGGTTGCATACATCTCCAATTTGAACACATCTAAGGAGATGTATGACAGGTTGGTTGGCATGTTCAAAGTTAGCAATGCAAACCAACTCCTCTTTCTCAAAAACAAGTTGAAGGACATAAATAAGGGAAGAGGTGAAGATATCCAATCCTATATCATGAAGATTACCGAGATCAAAAATGATCTTCTTTCAATTGGAGAAGTTATTGCTGATAGGGAGCTCACTCGCATTGCCCTTGGAGATCTCCCTCATGAATGGCATGTGTTCAACACTACTATCCTCAACAATGACAGGATTCCAAGTTTTGATTAATTGTTGACTAGATGTACTCAATAAGAGACAAGGATGATAGAGAGAGACATGCCTTCAAATAGGAATGATCCTACTGCATTCTCCGCTCATGCTAAAAAGAAGAACAATGCAGGTTCAAAGAAGCAATGTCAAGGAAGACCGAGATTCAAAGATGGAAGAAAGGGAAGATGCTTCATTTGTAACAAGTTTGGGCACTATGCTAGAGAGTGTCCTAAAAGAAGGGATACACCTCGGGATGATGACAACAATTTCAGGGGCAACAACAATCAAAGGAATGGCAAATTCAACAACAAAGGAAAAAGGAATGCTCCTGCTACTCAACATGGAAATGGTCGACCTCCCAAAAGATCAAGAAACTCCAGGTATGATGAATCTAATGTTGTAGATAACAAGCAAAAAGAATTTTATCTTATATCTGCCCTCTCTACTGCCTCTCCACCGGATACCTTGGGAAATTGGTTGATTGATAGTGGTGCCTCAAGGCACTTCACTAGGTATAAGGAAGCTCTTTCAAATCTGATAGAAAAGGATACAAATTTGGAAATCATTCTTGGAGACAATGCCACCTATCCCGTGAAAGGAGTTGGGAATGTTACTCTTCAATTGAATCAAGGTAACACCATTCATCTACAAGAAGTACTATATGTACCTGATCTAAAGAAGAACCTGGTATCTATCTCGGCAATGGAGGACAAAGGATTCAAGGTAGCATTCATTGATGGAAAGGTACATGTTTGGAAAAGAAATTTCAAAGAAGCATTTACTCTTGGATTCAGGGTTGATAGCCTATATCAAGTTGGAGGAAGTCCATTGGGAGCTATGTCTTGTGACACATCTCTTCAATCCAAATTATGGCACTGAAGGTTTGCTCATCTTCATTATAAAGCCCTACCCGATGCAAGGAAGATGGTGACAGGTATGCCCGAATTTAAAGTAGAACATGAAGGTGTTTGTCAAGGATGTGCCAAAGGAAAACATCCAAAGGGACCATTCCCCTCAAGTCATAGCAAGACTACCGATATTTTGCAATTGGTTCATTCTTATCTATCTGGTACGTTGCCCATGACATCTTTGGGAGGATATTTATATTACGCTATCTTTGTGTACAACTTCTCTCGCAAAACTTGGATTTATTTCTTGAAGAAGAAGGACGAAGTGTTCACATGGTTCTGCTCTTTCAAAGCCTTGGTCGAAAATCAAACAGGGAAGAAGATCAAAATATTGAGGACCGATAATGGAACCGAATATGAATCAAATGAGTTCAATGACTATTGTAGAGAAGCTGGCATTAAGAGGGAGACTACTACCGCATATACTCCTGAGCAAAATGGTGTTGCTAAAAGGAAGAATCGTTCTATTATAGAAGCCACCCGTGCCATGCTTCATGATCAAAGCCTTCCAAAGTTCCTATGGGGAGAAGTTGCCAACACTGTCGTGTATGTTCAAAATAGATGCCCTCATCAAGCATTGGACTCCAAAACTCCTAAAGAAGTTTTCACCGGTAAGAAACCTGATGTTTCTCACTTTAGAATTTTTGGTAGCCCCATGTATTTTCATGTGCCGAAAGAAAAGAGAAGCAAATTGGATGCATCTGGGAAGAAAGGAACATTTGTGGGCTACAGTGAAACTTCAAAGGCATATAGAATCTATGTGCCTGGTCAAAGAGAAGTGGAGATAAGTCATGATGTCACCTTTGATGAAGATGTTGCCCTTGGGAAGATTAGGAACCTTCCTATTCCAAGGAAGGACAAAGAAGCAGACACAGGAAACTAGGGAGAACTGCAAGATGAGCCGATGCCCGATGTTGAAGGACCAATGGACCCCATTGATCCACCTCCCCATGAGCCCTCCTCCTCAAAAAGGAGACCCTCATGGCTTAGGGAAACTCTCGAAGATGCCGAGAGACATATTGCACCAAGGGGGACATTTCGTGAAAGTAAGAAGCTGAATAGGTACCAAGGGTACTTAGCTGCCATGAGCACCATTGTTCAAACTGAACCTTGCACATTCGAAGAAGATGTGAAGCACCAAGTATGAAAGGATACTATGAACGAAGAGTATGAGTCAATTATGAAGAATGATGTCTGGGATGTGGTCCCTAGACCTAAGGACAAATCTGTTGTCACCTCGAAATGGCTCTACAAGATCAAGCATGGAGCTGATGGAAGTGCTGAAAAGTTCAAGGCCAGGTTTGTTGCTCGAGGCTTCTCTCAAAAGGAAGGTGTGGACTATGATGAGATATTTGCACCAGTTGCCCGATATACCACCATCCGTTCGATTATAGCCCTTGCTGCCTCGCAAGGATGGAACCTACACTAGATGGATGTCAAAACTGCCTTCTTGCATGGTTCAATTAAGGAGGAAGTCTATGTAGAACAACCCGAGGGGTTCGAAGTTCAAGATCGTAAGACACATGTATGCAAGTTGAAGAAAGCCCTCTATGGGTTGAAGCAAGCTCCCTGGGCTTGGTATGAGAGGATCGACAACTATCTGATGAAGTTGGGTTTTACAAGAAGTGAAGTTGATCTGAACCTTTACTTTAAGGTTGAGAATGGTAGACCTCTCATCTTGGTACTTTATGTCGATGATCTCTTTCTGACAGGTGGCGGCCCTCTCATTCATCAATGCAAGAGGAAGTTGGCTTTCAAGTTCGAGATGAAGGACCTAGGACTGATGCATTATTTCCTAGGATTGGAGGTCTGGCAAAAGCCAAGTGAGATTTTCCTTTCTCAAGGAAAATACATTGTGAAGCTACTTGAAAGATTTGGGATGGTGGATTGCAAGTCCATGACTACTCCAATGGAACTTAACTTCAGAAAGTTAAGCAGAAGTGTTGCTAGGCCCGATTTGGGAAATCCTTCTGAATATCGTCAACTTGTGGGGGCCCTAATGTTCTTGGTGAACTCTCGTCCAAACATATGCTTTGCAGTGAATACGATGAGTCAATTTATGGTCGAGCCTCATCATATACATTGGATCGTTGCCAAGAATCTTCTAAGATATCTTCGGGGCACAATCACCTATGGATTGAGATACATTATCGGGAATGTGAGGCTCCATGGTTATTCTGATGCTGACTGGGCTGGCAGTGTGGTGGATCGTAAGAGCACATCGGGATGTTGCTTCTCACTAGGTTCTGCTTCGATATCCTAGATGAGCAGGAAGCAGAAATCGGTTGCTTTGAGCACTGTCGAGGCTGAATATATTGCTACTAGTATGACCTCCTGTGAAGTTGTTTGGTTGAGGAAGCTCTTTAGTGAGCTATTTGGACATGTGTTGGATACAACCATGATCTTCTACGACAACCAAAGTCGGATTCGTCTTTTTGAGAATCCAGTGTTTCGTGACCGCTCCAAGCATATTGATATCAGGTACCACTTTATCCGGGATATGGTACAACGGGGAGCAATAAGGTTCCATCACATTGGGACTAATGATCAAATCGTAGACATTCTTACGAAGCCCCTGGGGAAGGTCAAATTCTTAACTTCCGTGAACGACTTGGAGTCGTGGATAGACCCTCTTATGAGGGTCCTATTTGAGTTGGATATTAACTCTGGGAGCTCCGGGGGGCTTGGGGTACTTCTTGGAGCGATGAGCAACCATAGGGTGAGTGGTTCACCTTCCCCTAGTGGTTCACCTTCCCCTAGTGGTGCGTTGTATACAGGGTGAGTGGTTCAACTTCCCCTAGTGGTGCATTGTGTACAGGGTGAGTGGTTCAACTTCCCCTAGTGGTGCGTTGTGTACAGGGTGAGTGGTTCACCATCCCCTGTGATAACCCATGATGGTTGATATATGCATAGGATGAGTGGTTCACCTTCTCCTATGGCATATGACCAGGATGAGTGGTTCACCTTCTCCTGTCGATACATCGTACCCATGCAGTCTGGGACTCATGGGAAGTACCTCTCATCTGGCCAATGAGTTGGGAAATGAGGATAGGGACCATAGTATCAGATACCACTTTATCCGGGATATGGTACAACGGGGAGCAATAAGGCTCCATCACATTGGGACTGATGATCAAATCACAGACATTCTTAAAAAGTCCCTGGGGAAGGTCAAATTCTTAACCTTCTGTGAACGACTTGGAGTCGTGGAGAGACCCTCTTATGAGGATCCTATTTGAGTTGGATATTGAACTTTGGGAGCTCCGGGGGGGCTTGGGGTACTTCTTGGAGCGATGAGCGACCATAGGGTGAGTGGTTCACCTTCCCCTAGTGATGCACTGTGTACAAGGTGAGTGGTTCACCTTCCCCTGTGATACCCCATGATGGTTGATATATGCATAGGATGAGTGGTTCACCTTCTCCTATGACATATGAGCAGGATGAGTGGTTCACCTTCTCCCGTCGATACATCCTACCCATGCAGTCTAGGACTCATGGGAAGTACCTCTCATTTGGCCAATGAGTTGGGAAATGAGGATAGGGACCATAGTACTACCGATGGATGCATCGTGTACTACCGTACTCCCTATGCTAGGATGTTTGATATTGATCTGGGATCAATGGAGACTGACTTCAGGTCAGTGGAGAGTGGTATGATACACTCTCGATCATTTCTTCTTCATTATTTCTTCATAGTTCAGCAGAGCAAAGTAGGGATGACAGGGATGGTACAGATTGTCAAATGGTTTGGCAAGTGGAGTTCTCCCTAGTTGAGAGGGAGTGTTAAATTTGGCAACTAGGGCCAAACTCCACCTTGGACAACTCATATGATGGAGATGATATTTTTGTTGGATTCCTCCTTCCGAGAGGTGTAGGATTGATCTAAATTCTGACATGTATAAATGGATTTATGAATTTATTTCTTCTATGGACAAATTGTCAAGGTTGGCCAGCAATCTAATGTAGGCTTAGAAGCCCAAAAGTCATGTCTCTTCACCCTCAACATTGCATATAAATAAAAGGAGCATCTACCTCATTTGGACATTCATCATCATCACACATATCTCTCTCTTCATCTGATTGGGTCGTACAAATTTCAGGAAAGCCTTCTTCTCCTCCACATGTGCGAAGGATTGACTGGGTTTTCTTTTTCCTAGGTTGACCAAGTTGCAGCAAGTTTGACCAGTGTTGACCGGGCAACATTTGACCTTGTTTGATGGCGTTTTTCTTGGGAGAATTTCTGTTTGGGCAAGCCGCATTTTTTGGCACAGATTTTGAGGATTTCTGGGCAGTTTGACCAGCGTTGACCGTAGGCCATGTGACTGTGCATTGACCAAGTTTGACCAGTTTCTTCAGGACTATTTTGGGCTGATTTGGACTGTTGTTGGAGGCCGAATTGACTGGGTTTGAACGAGCTGATTTGGAGAAGTAATTCTATTGATTTGACCAACGTTGACTTTCTGGTTAGGGCATCCTGTTGACTGCAGTTTGACTAAACAGATTTGACTGTGTTTGGGCAAGTGAATTTTGTACATTGTACTCTCTCTGCTGAACTTTTGAAGAATAATAAGAAGATTTGACCAAAGGGTTTTCCCACATTGGCGTTTTTCCCCAGCATCCGCCAAATATTGTGTCCTCTTGTCTTGGCTTGTCTTCTGGTTATTGTTTATGTTCTATCTGCATTTACTATGTTTATGTTCTATCTACATTTACTATCAATGTATATGTGATTGCTAATCTGGAAATTGATATTGGGGTAATAAGAAAATTGGAAGTAAATTGTTCTTAAGCATAGAACATACCATTGTTATCTAAAATTAACAAGAAGCCTTGAAAGGCCATTGTTGGAACTATATTATTGCATTCAGCTTGTCTTTGTTTCTAACTACTCTTAAACAATTCAAGGTTTAAGGGGGGATTGTTAGGTAAACTTGACTCAAGGAAAGAGTCAAAGTTGACTAGGTCAAATGGTAGAGGTTTTGGGCATGTGGTTTAGTGCACCTAGGTTTTCTACCCATGGAATTCATGTATGAAACCTTTAAAAGGCTAAGTGAAGACTCTATTGTAATAGGCAAGGGGAGGTGAGCAGTGAAAGCTCACTTGGCCGGGTTGGCTGGGTTTTGGCGAAGGGATCTAATGAAATTCCATTAGATGTGGTTTTCCTAGGGTAAACTCTGTGTTTGTGTATTGTGTTGCTGCTTGTTTTTAATGTTTTCGCTCGCGGCAATTTTTTAACAGGAACAAACTAAATCCAGTCAAGATGTTTTGAAACAAAAACCATCTAGCGGTCTATTACTTTTATCATCAAGTCCACTAGCTACAAGTAAAAAACTACATTTACATAAGCATCTACCATTCTATTTTATTCACTAAAGTGTGAGTCAATCAAGCTTCTTTAGAATTTCCAAGAAACTCCATCTTCATCAATAATACCTTTTCCTGATATTTTAGGCCTCCAACGGGACCCTGAAATTTTGTTTTGTTACTCCACACCATGCCTGCCGCGTAAGTGATGGAAACTGCCCCTCTACTATTCACTATATACCCTCTAACACCAGTTGTACCTAGTTTCTTCCTTGAGGCTCCATCAAGTTGCAGCCTCCAGGTTGCAATTATAAAAACCTTCTCGGTCAAGGTGAGTCATTCTGTTTATCACTCTTGGCTTTGTAGGAAGCCTTTGAATACAAAATGTTGCCCTAAATTCTCCCTGCTCTCCAACTTCCTTCTGAATAGAAAAAGACAAATTACTCACCCAACTCGGGGCTCTCACTATTATCTTATTCACTTTGGTTGTCATTCTTGTATACGACCTACTTTGTACGTTCAAAGGACCTAAAAGCAAACTTGGTGAGAAAATACCATTCTAGCATACTAGCATTCTTCCCTCTTGGGCCAAAAGGACAAATCCTATCCCAGGTGAGATTACGGATCAAATACCAGATCCCTTGCCAATGTACCCGAAACTTCCATTAACATGCTAAAAAAGGAAAGTCACAACAGTCTCCTCGTCTATTTACCATAGAAGACAATAAGAGGGAACATCAAATCCTTGCTTCATCAGGCAAGTTTTTCAACAATCAAATTGTTGAGAATCCAATCGATACAGATTGTATCCACTGAAATCGTAGCACTATGAGAAGATTATACAGAGCAATCTTTCTACAGTATAGAAAAGGCATCATTACATCATGCAGAGTTGCAGCAACTGACTATAATTTCCATTCTTTTAGAGAGTTACAGCAACTGCTATAATTTCCATTCTTTTGGAGCCAATTGATTTAAATCCAAATCTACCGACATAACTGTATAATGGAGCACTTAATTTTTCGAAATCAATACTACAGGAGGGGCATTACCATTCTGCAAATAAGGGCCATATTCAGTGGCGGAGAGGTGCATTTTGATGTCATCTAGCGTCTCGCACTGGCTTAGATTGTTGTAATCGGCCGTTGTCAAGAGGCCCGACCTGTATCCTCGCACAATTGCCTCCAAGTATCCTCCATGGATGTTGAATGTCAACGCCTCGAACCCATACATGATTGCTACTTTGATTTCCAAAACTAATGTTAGTACAGAGTAGATCTGAACCTGTTTGGCCTTTAAACCTCCAACAAGAACAGATCGGTTTATGGGTGTTTGGATCGGGTTGGAATCCGCTCTCTCACCCACAGGGCGCAGAGAAATGTATCAATGTCTGATGAGAGAGCAGGCTCGCGTGAAATGGCCAAAGGATTTGTCACATCTATTTTATTTTTTTAATACAGTAATTGCTTGTCAAGGATCACATTATGATGAGGGAAATGGGTCATGGAATAGCACTCATACCACATTTTATATGGATCCACGAGATAGGTATGGACAAAGTTGGATTTTGGAGGAAGAGGAAGGAGGAACCTTATATTGGGTGGGTGGATAATGGAAGAGTCTCTTGTTTTTTAAATTTTAAATTTAGAATTTCATGGAGATAAATTTTATATAAATTAATTGTTTTATGTTTTATAGTTATATATAAAGAATATATTTATAAAGGAATTTTTTATTTTTTTTTTGGGTAAATCACATCAAAAAAAATTAGGTTGACATTTTTAAAACCACTTATATTAATATATATGTAGAGATGCAAAATGGTTAGTTATAATGTACTAGTCTAGATCCATTTTAACTTCGAATCTATCAAGTGTCGAAAGGGATCAAATCTCAAATCCCTTAACTATGGTTAGTTATAATGTACTTTTTTTAGTGCAAAACTTGAGGAAATGTTTGCATCTCAAGAGATTTGATCCCTCTCGGCGCTTGATAGATCTGGAGTTAAGATGGATCTAGGTTGGTTATATACTATCTATGTTTGTAACTATGTGTCTCTTTCTTATTCCCTCTCTCTATCTCACCCCCCAAACATACACACTCTCCATAGCTATCTCCCTCTCTTGACCTTCTCTCCCTCTCTCTCTCCTCTCTCTCTTCCCTCCCACTCTCCTCTCTCCCTCACTCCCTCTCCATCTCTCCCTTGTCACTCCCTCTATCTCTCCACCTTTCTCCCTCTATGTCTTTCTTCTTCCCTCCCTCTCTCTCCCCTTCCAACTCCATCTTTCTCTCCCTCTCTCTCTTCCTTTCTCTCTCTATCATTCTCTCTCACCTCCCTTTGTCTCAACCCCCCATCACTCTCTCTCTCTCTCTTCCCTCTAAATCTGTCACTATCTCCCTCCCACTCTCCTTCTCTCTCTCTCTTCCCTCTAAATTTGTCACTATCTCCCTCCCTCTCTCCTTCTTTCTCTCCCCTCCATCTTTATGTCTCCCTCTCCTCTCTCTTCCCCTTCTCTCCCTATCTCTCTCCTCTCTTATCCTCTCTCTTCCCTCCTCTCCTCTCTCCCTCACTCTCTCCCTTGTCACTCCCTCTCTCTCCCCCTCCCACTACATCTCTCTCTCTCTCTCCCTATCTCCCCTCCTTTCTCTCCCACCTCCCTCTCTTTCTCTCCCCCCATCACTCTCTTTCTCTCTCCCTTAAATTTGATCCCATGATATTGTGTTTAAGAATGTATATAAATTAAAAAACTCAATTGGTTGTAAAATATTAAACTTATATTTTGGATCAATCGTGTCAAAGAAATGCAATAATGAAAAACTTAAAACAACCATGCACTATATTTCTTTTATTATTGTTAGTCAATATGTTTTCTCTCATCGCTTGGATACTTTGTTAAGATGGATATGTATTGATTCTTAATAATATTATTTATATTATATAAATTTCACATATTTATATATAAAAGTATTCTCATTTTATTTTTATTAAAACTTTGATTTAATTTCTATGGGAATATTTTTAGTAGTCGTGAGGATAGATGGTTTAGATATATCTCAAAAGTAATTATAACATTTTTCCTTTTAGATTTAATTTTAAAAATGCTATAAAATTAAATTAAAATAAAATATTTATAAAATATTTTGATTGTGAAATAAGTTATGTTTTTTGGGCATGTAGTATTGATAAGTCATGGTATTACCCATGGTATTGTAACAAAACCTATTTACATGTTAATAATATCCACGGTAAAGTGGGGGTGAATATCCATGGTTAAGAATCTTGTCATATTGTTATAAAATATTTTGATTGTGAAATAAGTTATGGTTTTTGGGCATGTGGTATTGATAACCCATGGTAATGTAACGGAGTCTATTTACAAGTTAATAACAAAATCAAAATATGACAAATAGACTCTAATGTCAACTATTTATTATTATTTGAGTCAATATTTAAATGCTTGCTTTATATTACTTTTAACTTTTTATTTATTACTTTTAATTTTTTGTTTATTACTTTTAATGTTTTTTTAATTGAGCTTGCATAAAAAATTTAAATGTTAAACATTTTGGCCTACACATCTACCCCAATACTCGGCCCACATTGACATTAGATTAAATTTGTTAAATGTTAAATGTTAAAAATTAAACATTTATAATTAGGGCCGACATTAGATTATTTTTTAATTAAATGTTAAATGTGTTAAATGTTAAACATTTATGCTTGAGATCTACCCCCATATTGGTTGTAGAGCGTGCAATAAAAGATAAATAATTTATTTTATTAAAAAGTGAACAATTTATTAAAAATGAACTTTAATGAAAAACTTATAAATATTTAATATGCAATTAGAATGTTAGTTTAAAATATATAAATATAATTAAAACAAAAGAAAAAATAGTCCACGAGGTAGTCAATGATCGAGTGCTCTGCTAAGGCACTCCTTCATGTGAATTCACTGGTTCAATTCCCTGCCCCGATCGAGGTGATATATTAGACATGATGGACATGTAGCCCCACCAAGCTTACAAAAAAATGCAAAAATAGAAAAATTACCAAAAAAAATAAATGAGTTAATAATAAATTATTAATTATTAATAACTATAAGAATTTCTAAATTCAGACTTCTGTGATCCATATTGAATAACTAAGAAAAAAGTTTTGGTAGAAATCAGATAGGAGAATTTTTGCTGATGTGTTTCAAACCATCTAGTGTGGTTCATCATCATGACAAGATGAAGAGGCAGATCATGGCACCAGCTTAAATAGAGAGCAATGTAGAGACTCTTAGTTAAGTTAACGGCTATAATAAACGACTAGTTTATGAATAATATTTTTTAAAATATAACATCAATTATTAGGATCAAATTATATTAAATAAAATCTAATAATAGGTTATGGTTTGATATATAGTTGAATAAATAGAATCAAAATTTCAAAGTCAAACCTAAAACAAGAAGCGAAGTCCTAAAAATAATAAATGGAGTCAAGACCCTATTAATAAATAATAATATTTTATTGAAAAAACAATGACATAATAAAAAAATATTCCCACAATGTAAATAAAAATAAACTAAAAATAAAATCCAAACTAAAAATAATCAAAATAAGAAAGACTAATGAATCAAGGTCAAACATAAAATAAGGGGCTAAGGCCCTACAAATAATCAAAGGAGCCAAGAATAATCAAAATGGTTAAAAAAACTTATTTGATGAAAAACCAATCAAAAAATTAGCAAAAGCCTTTCAAAAACAAGTAAAAACAAAAGATATAAAGAAGATAAAAATACCTACAAAGATAAATAAAATAGGATAAATTGTAATAAAAATCTCAAAAAAATATTCAACAAAAGAAAATTATAAAATTAGGAAGACAAGACAGGGACCCAACATCTGCTAATTTTCCAACCATCAGCTCTATTCAAATTATTGGGCCTTCTTTCGATTTCTAAGGTTTCCCTGATTTTTTATGATGGAAATGACTAATTTTGGTAATGACTTGGGCCTCCTCAATGCAGATGTGATGCTTAGTTTTTTCTACATGTTTTGCCAAAGCATAGGAGTGGGTCTTGCCATGCTTGATGTCAACAGTGTGCTTATGAATCCTTTGACTAATCGAGCGATCAATCTCACCTACGTAGGGAGTCCCACAAGAGCAATTGATAACGTAAACACCTTTCATATTTTTAGGGTCCACCGAGTCTTTTACAGATCTTAGGGAGCTCCAAATGGTATTTAGAGGTCTAAAGGTTGAAGGAACATTATGCTTCCATAAGATCTTTGCAATATTATCAGTGATCCCTTAGATAAAAGGGAGATGCACCCCTGAAAATCGATCCTTGGGTTCTTTCTTAACCTTAGGACCTTCTTCGGCTTTGAGGAAATCCTTAGTACATTGGTGTCTATTGTACCCATTATTAAAGAAAACACTCAGGAGATGAGATTTCTCATCATTAAGATGGTTATCATCAGAAACTCTTAAAGCTCTAATCGTTAAAGTGTTGAGAACACCAAGCTTTTGAGCCGGGAAATGATGAGATTTAGCATGAAGATATTGCTCCATGTGAGTTTTCTTCTGAAAGAATTGATGAGAAAAAGAGTCATCATCCTTCCTTGAAAGGAGGACGTCAAGGAAAGGCAGACTACCATTGCTTTCATATTCCATGGTGAACTTTATGGAACTAGACTGATTGTTAAGATGAAGGAAAAAAAGTTCCAACTCTTCCTTACCATGGGACCAGATGACACAAGTGTCATCCACAAGCCTTTTCCACATCTTAAGCAGAATCTGAGAAGAGGCTAAGGCCTTTGATTCAAATTCCTCCATGAATAGATTAGCCACCACAGGGGAGAGGGGGGAACCCATGGCAACACCACAAGTTTGCTCATAGAATTCCCCATCAAAAGAGAAGAAAGTAGAGGTGAGACAGATATCAACTAATCTAGTCATATCAAGATCCGTAATACGCTTGATGACTTCAATGGCCTCATTGATAGGGATATTAGTGTAGAGGGAGACCACATTGAAACTCACAAGCTTGTCATCGAGATCAAGTTTAATACCCTTTAACTCATTGACAAACAATGAAGAGTCCTTGACAAAGGATTATGTATGGCCAACAAGGGGCTTAAGCTTCAGGGCTAAATATTTAGCAAGAAGATAGGTCGACCCTCCTATCGTGTTGACAATGGGTCTCAGAGGAGCCCCTTCCTTATGAATCTTTGGAAGGTCATAGATTATGGGGTAAGCTTATGACTAAAATAGCTAACTGAGTTACTAGATTTTATAGCAAGAGCCACACTTTTGGAGATCTTCTTCAAAGGATCCTTATTAAGTTTCCTGTAGCTCTCGCTATTACAAAGGTGGTCCAACATCTTCCTTCAGTAATCCTCTTTATCTAGAATAACCACAACACCACCCTTGTCGACTTTGAGAACAACAACATCCTTGTTATTGTTTAATGACTTGAGAGCGTCAAACTCAAGTTTGTTGATGTTGTTCTTGGGGGGCTTTGCCTTTCTAAGGACAACAACACAGTCTTGTCTGATGATATCTTTAGTGACGTTTGGTAAGTCTCTAATACCATATTCAATGTCACAAATAATATTAACAACCAGGATCTTTCTACGAGCAAGGGAAAAATTTCCCAGCTCAAAAGCTTGGTGTTCTCAACACTCTAGCGACTAGAGCTTTAGAGTTTCCGATGATAACCATCTTAATGATGATAAATCTCATCTCCTTAGTGTTTTCTTTAATAATGGGTACAATAGACACCAATGTACTAAGGCCTTCCTCAAAGCCGAAAAAGGTCCTAAGGTTAAGAAAGAACCCAAGGATCAATTTTCAGGGGTGCATCTCCTTTTATCCAAGGGACCACTAACAAGATTGTGAAGATCTTAAGGAAGCATAAGGTTCCTTCAACCTTTAGGCCTCTAAATACCATCCAGAGCTCCCTAAGATCTGTAAAAGACTCGGTGGACCCTAAAAATATGAAAGGTGTTTACGTTATCCCTTTCTCTTATGGGACTCCCTACGTAGGTGAGATCGATCGTTCGATTAATCAAAGGATTCATGAGCATGTTGCTAACATCAAGCATGGCAGGACCCACTCCTCTGCTTTGGCAAAACATGTAGAAAAAACTAAGCATCACATCTGCATTGAGGAGGCCCAAGTCATTGCTAGGATTAGTCATTTCCATCATCAAAAATTCAGGGAAGCCCTAGAAATCGAAAGAAGGCCCAATAATTTGAATAGAGACGATGGTTGGAAAATTAGCAGATGTTGGGTCCCTATCCGGTCTTCCTAATTTTATAATTTTCTTTTATTGAATTTTTTTTTGAGATTTTTATTACAATTTATCCTATTTCATTTATCTTTGTAGGTATTTTTATCTTCTTTATATCTTTTGTTTTTACTTGTTTTTCACATATTTCTACTAATTTTTTGATTGGTTTTTCATCAAATAAGTTTTTTTTATCATTTTGATTATTCTTGGTTCCTTTAATTATTTGTAGGGCCTTGGCCCCTTATTTTATGTTTGACCTTGATTCATTAGTCTTTCTTATTTTGATTATTTTTAGATTGGATTTTATTTAAATTATTTTTACTTTGTTTTTATTTACATTATGGGAATATTTTCTTATTATGTCATTGTTTTAAATATTATTATTTGTTAATAGGTCATTGACTCCATTTATTATTTTTAGGACTTCGCTCCTTGTTTTAGGTTTGACTTTGAAATTTGATTCTTTTTATTCTATTTATTCAACTATATATCAAACCAGAGCATATTATTAGATTTTATTTAATATAATTTGATCCTACTAATAATATATATATATATATATATATATATATATATATATATATATATAGTATTCATAAACTAGCCATCTATTATTGTCGTTAACTTAACTAAGGGTTTCTACATTACTCTTTATTTAAGTTGGTGTCATGATTTGTCTCTTCATCTTGTTGTGGTGTTGAACAACATTGGGTGGTTTGAAACGCATCGAAAAAATTCTCCTATGTGATTTCTACCGAAAGTTTTTTCTTAATAACTATAAAAATATAAAATATCTTGGAAAAATAAATTTAAAAATATATGTAAATATAAAACAAAATATTATAACCATTCAATAATTATTTTTATATTTAATTAATATAGAAAAACAAAAATAACAACATAAAAATTGGAAAAAAACTTAATAAAAGATGAAGAATATAAAAACGATTGTCTATTAATTTATGTAAAAAAAATGAAAAATGAAAATATAAAATAAAATATAAAATTGAAAGGAACAAAACAAATGTAAAAACGTATAAGAAAAGCAAACAAAAAAAACTATTAATTAGAAAAAATCTAATTAGATGGAAATCGATAAAGAAAAATTATGAAAACAATTAATCATTAATTTCTATAAATATATAGAGAGAAGGAAAGAGAATGTTAGCAAGTGTAATATGCAGTGTTGTTGCTTAGTACGAGTCTCTTATGCAAGAAGTATTTTATAACAAATATTGAATGCTTGAAATAATAAAACATGTTTGAATACAAAGTAATTAGTGGACTAGATAACCTTGGAGCAAAATAGAGATAGGTGCATACATAATTTTGGAAGAAATATTAGCCCCACCAGCTTGTTACAAAAGTTAAGAGCTTATTGAAATGTGCTTGTGCACATTTAATTTCATCCTTAGCTTATGCGATGAAATAAAAAGGAGAAATTACAATGTCTAGTATCTTTATATTATATATATGTATGTATGTATGTATGTATGTATGTATATATATATATATATATATATATATATATATATATATATATATATATATATATATATATATATATAAAACTAATTATGGTAACAAACTATTTATTTAACTTTAAATACATACTCATCGTAATTCGGCGGCAAATAATATGGTAGAATTTCTATTTTGCAAAAATCAAATTAATATGAAGTATCTCGTGTCGTCTTAATCACGCGACAAAGAATTCATATGTAATAAATATCTAATATAAAAATTTACAATGTCTAGTATATCGAAAAGAAAAAAAAGTGTGTGACTACAAAATATTCCTAAATTTTTTTTATTTTATTTTATAGGCTTCACTGCAAAAGATTCCTATTTTCTTTTTTTTTTTTAAGTTATGATTAAAATTGTAAAGACAAAAGAGAAAACCGTGTTGACTTAAATTTTATTTTTTATATTGCAACATGATTTGAAATTCAATTGGTTGCAACATGATTTGAAATTCAATTGGGAAAATATAAATATAGGTGAAGTTTATTGAGAAAAATGATTAAACCAAGTCCATTCAATAATAAAAATGGGCAATGAAAAAATATGAAGAAAATAAGCAAGGGAAAAATAAGTGTAATATGTAGGTTGTTGCTTTTGTTTTTTAAACATGCCACTTTTCATGGTTAGTAAAAGGTCGAAACATAATGACAATTGTTTTTTTTAAGAAAATCTTAATTATGGAAAAATCCATAATATTGACAAAAAAAATCTGATAATTAATTTATGAGGACACTTGGTGATTAGAGGTTTTTTTTTCCTTTTAATTTTTATTTTTAATTCTGAAAAAATTGATTTTAAACCATATAAAATTAATCATCCACCAACCAAAAATTAGAAATTCAAAAAATAATTTTCAATTTCTAAAAGAATTAAGTTTAATATTTTATTTTACCAAAACTTTAATAAATTTTGGAAATAGTTTCTAAACATTTGCAAATTAATTAAAAGTCAAAGCATTTTGACCCAAACTGATTACAATATACTCTGTTGAAGGCAGGTATAAAAATAAGGAGGAGGAGAAAGGAAGAAAAAATTTGGAAAACTTAAATCTATCTAAAAATATTTAAGAAAGGATTCAATACAGAAGATTTAAAAAAAAAGGAAGAAACCTAGGAAAAAAGAGATGGGATCCAACAACTGTTAATCTTCCACTCATCGTCCCTATTCAACGTATTAGTCATTTTTTCCATTTCGATGGTCTCCCTAAATTTTCGGTGATGGAAATGATCAATCCTAGCAATGCCCTGAGACTCTTCTAAACAAATGTGGTGTTTTTCTTAGCATGTTCAGCCAGAGTCGAGGAATGTGTCCTACAATGTCGGATGTTTGCAGCATGCTCTTGAATCCTTTGATTTATGGAGCGACTTGTTTCTCCAATGTAGAGGATCCCACAGGAACAAGGGATTATATAGACATATTTCATGTTTTTTGGATTGGACGAGTCTTGGATTCAATTGCATTTTAAATATTTATAAGTTTCTCATTAACGTTCATTTTTAATAAATTATTTATTTTTTAATGAAATAGAATATTAATCATTTATACGTTATAACTAACAGTTTTGCATCTCTACAATATATATTAACATGATTGGATCAGAACTTTTATCTAAGTCCTAACGATGAACCACACAAAGTGGTTTGAAATGCGTCAACTTGAATATTTTTTGTGTTTTACCTGAATAATTCCTTTATAAATGTTATGAAACACAAAAGTTTGCACTGAGAAAGAATATATTATTTGGTTAAACATGTAATGTAAAGTGTTATATAAAATATTAAAAGGTTTTTTGTTCATTTCTTTCAATTAACTTGTGTCCATATTATAAGCAAATATAAAACTCTCCTAGCTATAAATTTCACTAATTACTAAAAAAAAAAGTGACATGAAACTCTCATAGTTACAAATTTCACTAATTACCAAAAAAAAGTGATATTTGTTTTATTTAGTATTTATGGATATGTATGTGTTTGTTTATTTTAAAATTATTACTTAAGAATTAGAACTCATCACGTTGTAGTTTAAGGGGTTAGTTCAATTAATTGTTATTAATGATGTTGGATATTTAGCTAGTTCTAATTCAATTAGAGGAAATTTCAGCCTAAAAGTGTTCATGGAATTTTCATGTAATTTCCATGTCATAACATATAAACCAATCAAAAATCCTTTAAATTTTAAAACAGGTACATGTACATATTTTGGAGGGAAAAGAAGAAATTTTTATTTTTATTTTTTATTTTATTTTATTTATTTATTATTATTATTATTATTATTTATAGGTTTATTCAAATTTCATGTGTAAACAATTGTTGGATGTAGAATTAAATTCCACATCCAACAAGTACTCATTATGCATACTTTTGAAAAGGCCAACATTGATAAAAATTGAAGATACATTAAAAAAATGTGTTCAACGCGTTTTTTAATGTACCTTCAATTTTTATCAATGTGGATTTTTTGAACATGTTTTTTTAATGTGTCTTCAATTTTTATCAATGTGGGTCTCAAAAGTATGCATAATGGGTATTTCCAATGAGTGTTTACACTTGAAATTTGAGTAAACTAAAAAGGAGATAAACCAAAAGTACAATTAGAAGAAAAAAAGTAGGTTTCTTCTTTTCCCTCCAAAATTCATAACTCTTATTATATTATTTTTCCTCAGGAAGTCACTTTCAGGCTGAAATTTCCTCTTATGTAGAAAGTGTCTGGTTCAAATTAAGTGAGTGAGGTGCATTAATGCATATCAACATATTTATTGAATATGCCATTCACAAATACAGGTAAGTATTTCTTGACTTTCCCTATAAAATGTTTTTGTTTTTAAATTACCTGCGAATAGAAGCATATATAAAGTGTAACCAAAGGTTTTATATGGTCTAGTGTATGGGATTAATGTTATTAAAAAACACATGACCCCACTAAAAGTAGTTACAACTATGACCAAAAGGGATATTTACTTTATTATGTATATTATCTTGTTTAAAATACCACCTTTTAGTCTTACAATAAGACCTAAAACTACTATTAATTGAGTAAGAGCTCGTCTTCCTTGGATACAAGGAAACATGTTAACTATTTGTTGTAGCGGCTACAACCACCCTCCAAAATTTTGCCTTAGCTTCGTTTTGGAGCCTCCCTACCAACCTTTCACAGCAGCATGTCTTACTTCATCAAGTACACAAGCTTCAGTGATTTTCTTGCAGAAGTATAGCCGCCTATCCAGCATACCCCTCACCGGTTGTGTTCTCAAGACTTGGTCTAACTGCAGGCTAAGCAGCTCCCTCAAGAAATTGTGCAATTCTGGAGGGCAACTAGCCTTCGCTCCAGAAATTGTGCAATTCAATCTAGCAGCCTGTTGGGCTCCAGAATTGTGTAGTTCTACCAATCAAGCTTCATCTAGAAAATTGCGCAATTCCTCCCAGCAGGGCTAGTTAGCCTAGGAATCACGCAATCTTGGGCAACAGTCAGCTGCTTTGCCCAAAAATTGCACAAATCTCCTGGGCAGCGAACCCAACTCCTTTTCGGAAATGCGCATTTTCTCCCTGCAGTTGAGCAGGCTCTTGCATGTGCAGTTGATTTGACTAGTTCCACCCGAGACCAAGGAAACTTGACTTGCATGCATGGGCTGCTTTTTCCTGGAATAGAAAAAACAACATGCAAAAAGCATCCCTAGATTTTAGGGAGCTATTTTTAGCAGCTGGAGGTTACATGCAAAGATTATTTTAGAATCTTTCCTCCAAGTGTCACTTTTTCCTAGATTTGTGGCATGCGCATCATGAGCTTCAAACTTATTTATTCGATGCTTCAGAACTCATTTCTTCACATCGATCTTGGAGCTATGACATCCCACAACACATCCAGGACTCTTTGACACATCCAGCTCAGCTATTCACAGGTAAGTGGTCTCAACTTGTCTTTTGCAACATTTTTGTCGCTTTTTGTGTTTTCGCTTGTGTGAGTGTTGTTTGCTTGATTTATTTGAACGCTTGCTGTCGTTTACATGCATACTAGCTTGTACTAGCATCGTTTTAGTTTTCGTTACTATCTCACTGCTGTCACATGCATGAAACTGTTTTGCATGAACGGTAGTCGATTCAGCAACTCGCTTCACCCACATGCATGCGTTCCATTTTCTGAATCTTTCATTCACTATTTGCATGCATGATCATTTGTTTTTTCTTACACTCAGTATCTCCATGCATTCACTTTCACATTTGCTTTTAGTTGCCTGTCGGCGGGTCTGGGCAGCCTTGGCCCAGACTCTGCCTCACCAAGACAACATTGCGCAATCCAGAGAGGGAAGGCTCTATCTTCCCCTCAGGAAATGCGCATTTCTGCCCAGCAGCTGTTCCCCAGGCCTGCTTTGCGCAATTCTGAGGGACAATCATTGCTGGCCTAGAAAATTGCGCAATGTAGTCACTGAGCCTTTAGTACAATTTATGAGGTGTGAATAAATGGCCTTAATTTGAACACCCATATAATCATCTGATCGAAGGTCAATGATGTAAACATGTCATCGAAAGCAAGGAAACCTGTCATTAAGGCATGCAAGTTCCAAGGTACTAAAGGATTTCTAGATCAACTTCCTAGATAATTTGTTGAGGTCAATATGAAGTGATCCGTCACAAGAAGGCCTATGACATGAAACAAGTATTAATATTTGAAGTACAAAATAAGATTCATTTGGGACTAACTCTGGAATGGTCGATGTGATAGAAGGATTTTAAGGACTGTAAAATGGTTTGACTTTGACTTAACTTCTCTTGAACATATTGACGACACGTTAATAAATTGGAAGGACTTGACTCAAAACAAGACCAAAGACCAATATGAATACTTTCAAGGAGGTATGATCAATACAGAGACAAATGGATTTCCCAACCCTGACACGAAGAGTGACAGAGTTTCAAGTTCAAGGGTGATTCATTTCCTTTTCAAATATAGAATTTACATACTTCTTTCCCAATTTCCCCCACCATTTCTAGAAAGTACCTCTTTATTTTTACACAATATTGAAGAGGATAACATATGTTTGAAATATAATCTCATCCTTTGGATGAGTCCTTTGGAGTATTGTTAACGAATCTAGGAAGGAGTGGTTTGGTCTCATCATGATTGACGAGTCCTACATTCTTTATGTTTTACAAGTCCAATGAAGGGATAACTTAATTTCTTTTTCATGTTTAGAGAATGTGAAAAATAAATGAAAAGGAAACTCCAATATGGAATTTTCCATTTAATTTTAATAAGCCCTAAAAAGGGATAAAAGATAACTCATTTAGTTCTTTCAATGTAAAATTTTAACGAGCCCAAAGAAAGTAAAGCTCGACGATTTTTCATATTTAGGGAGTCTGAAAAGAACATAAAGAAGACTCCAAGGGTGTTATTTTTGGTAAATTTAGCCCCCCTGGGGTCAAAAAAGGATAAAATAATACAAAGGAGACTAATCATGATTGATCATAGTACACCTTTTCTTGTCTACCAGTCTAGAAAAGGGGTAAACTTACACTAAACATACACCCTTTCTAATCCTTTTAATGAGTGTGAAAGGAAACAAGTTCACTCAGAAAACTTTTCATGTTTAGGGAGTTTGAAAAGAGCTTAAAGGAAACTCCAAAAAGTTCCTTTTTCATATAGTTTTTACGAGCCCGAAAAAGTGATAAAAGTATACTCAGTAACTTATTCTCATGTATTTATGAGCACAAGAAGGAACAAATACTAAGCTCGAGATAGGTTTCATTTTTACACAACCTTGAAATAGAGATAAAATTATGCTTGAGATAGTTTTGGTGCCCCCAGCCAAACAACAGAGGTACATGCCCCCCAATGTTTATGGATATCTATTTCATTTTTGAACGAGCTTGACATAGGAAAATAACTTATGATCATAACACCTTGTTTCATTTTTTAACGAGCTTGACATAGGAAAGGAACTATGCTCATAGTGATCTTGATCATGGCTTCCAAGAGGACAAATCTCTGGAAGGAATACATGCCAAGGGACACACCTAAATCATGGCTTCCAAGAGGTCTTCATCGGATGAAAGAATGATTCTCCGGAAAGAATACACGTCAAGGGACTCAATAGGGATATGTTAGGTCCCTATAATACTAGTGATGCCCCCATTAATATTGTAGTTGTATCCCTTATTAATATTGTTGTGCCCCTATTGTCCCCATATTGTTATTACTGTGCCCCATAGAATCCCTCTATTGTTATTTTTGTGCCCTTATATTATTATTGTTAGGTTGGCTTGGTTATATTGTGACCCCTTAGACTCCTATATATAGAAAGGAGGTTTTGTCATTTGAATCATCCAAGAATTGTTCATTTATGTAATGTAAAGGAGGTTGCCCCCTTGAAGAGGCTGAATTCTAAGGCATTGATCTATCTTTTCTATCTTTTTGTGAGTTGGTTTCATAACATTTGGTATCAAAGCTTAGGATTCTAGGGTTTCGCTGCTCCAAATAGGTCATCGTGGAATTTTCACTATAACTTTTTTTCTACGACGTTTCAGAAGCGAAAAAAAAAACTCATTTGAGACAAAATCACACTGAACCTCAGGTCCGAATTTCATAGCTTTTCGCGGTATATTTGCGGAGATATGATCTGAGGAAGTTGGTCTTTTTGCAGACTCCTGAATTACATTCCAAACAGGTGACCTGGGGAAAATCGTCATAACTTTCTCTCTAGGCATCAGATTGAAATTTTATAAGAAGGTACAGAAAGAGGACGAACTGCAGTTTCTTGTATATATTTTTCAGAGCCAAAGGTCGAAACAGTGACACGTGGCACTTCATACAAGTTCACTCTTCTGGAAAGGTCTATAATCAGGTCATCTTGGGAGATTGTGCATAACTCTTCCTTGGAGAATCCAATTTGGATCAAACTGGTGGCATTAGAAAGAGGATGCAGAGGGCTACTATAGATCACAATTTCAGAACTAGATGATCTGAAATTACAGAAATACATCAGATTCAATATTAAGCTCCTACAAAGTGAAAAAGTTGTGTAGTTTTTTTAAATTTTTGCATAAGCTTGGTTTGAAAAATTAGTTTGAAGGAATTCAAAGGGCATAGTAAAGCATTATTATCGGTAATTAATGCCTCGAGGAAAGAAAATGCAAACACCTAGTAAGCAACCTGAAAGCTCTAGCATGACTCATGAAGAAGAGGAAGGAATGCAATATGATATATCAAAATTACGAGACCAAGTGCAACAAGTGTCACTTGCACAAAAAGTAACAGAATATAAGATGGATGGTTTAAAGAAAGATGTAGAAGCTAAGATGGATGGTTTAAAGAAAGGTGTAGAAGCTAAGATGGATTGTTTAAAGAAAGGCGTAGAAGCTAAGATGGATGGCATGGAAGCTAAGATTAATGGCATGGACGCTAAAATAGATGGCATGGATGATAAGATGGAAGAATTGAAGATAAATATGAATAAGTTGCTACAAGAAATGGTCATTAATGGTGAAAGGGTAATAAAGGAAACTCGTGATGAAAACAAAGGAAATGTTAATCATGATTCCATAGACTCTAATGTTGGATCGAAGACCGACCATATTCCAAAAATCTATATGAGGAAGTTTGATGGCAAGGATCCCGCAACATGGATTTTACAGATGGAGCAATTTTTCGATCTCAATAATGTGCAAAACACACAAAAGGTACATATTGCAACTTTATATTTGGAACCAAATCAGTTTGTATGGTATCAATGGCTTTGCTCTCGTAAACAAATTATCACTTGGGCAATTTTTACAGAAGAATTGACAACACATTATGAGGATACAAAAAGCAACACTTTTTTGAGCCAATTGATAAGTCTCAAACAAAAGGGTTCAATAATGGAGCACATTGAGGAGTTCCAAAAATTGAACATAAGGGTAAAAAATATTCCAGAGGAGCATAGGATTGATGTGTTCATAGGGACTTTAAAGGATAATATCCAACATGATGTTCGCCTTTGGGAACCTGATTCATTAGAGAAGGCATTCAGGTTAGCAAGGAAAATGGAAAGCAAAATTATGGCAACCAGTAAGCATACCACTCACAACTATAAAGATGGAAGTGTTGTTGCCCCTAGCCTTCCACAACCTATAAGGTTGACACCACAACAATTGGAAGAAAAAAGAGCAAAAGGGCTTTGTTACAGTTATGATAGCAAATACAATAAATGTCATAAGTGTGATGAGAAGAAATTATTCTACATAGATTGTGAAGAGGAAGAAGAAAAGGAGCAAGAAAGGTCAAAAGAAGAGGATATACTCCAGGAACAAAGCCTAGATAAAGAAGAAATAAATCTGACCATATCTTGTAATGCATTGGCTGGAATTACCACTCCTCAAACCATCAAGATAGACGGACAAATCAAGAAGAAAAAGGTAATAGTGTTGATTGATTCAAGAAGTACCCACAATTTTATTCATTGTAAGATAGCAAAAGAATTGAATTGCTTCCTATATCCAACACCAGAGTGTCAAGTGATGGTTGCAAATGGAGGAACAATAAATTGCTCTTGAAAGTGCCATAATATCAAGCTATCCATGGGAGAATATGTATTGAAAAGCCCAATGCTTTCCATTCCAGTGGGAGGTGTTGATGTTGTACTAGGAGTCCAATGGCTACAATCCTTGGGTACAATAGCTTTTAACTTTCAAGAACTTTTCATGAAATTTTATGCGGAAGGAAAGGAAGTTGAATTAAGGGGTATTGCAGGGAAACTAGGAAAGACAATAAGCTCTAACGGTATGACAAAGCCTCTAAAAAAGGAACAACGAGGTGTAATTGCACAATTATGTTCGTTAGATGTTTCCACATCGAATTCATCTATTGCTCTAGATCTCCAAAAAGACTTGGACAATCATTCCAAGGTATTTGAGACTCCCAAAGGTCTCCCACCTATTTGTGATCATGATCATGCTATTCATTTGATTCCAGGAAGTGTTCCTCCAAACATCAGGCCGTACAGATATCCCTAGGCCCAAAGAGTGAAATTGAACGTATGGTTGCAGAAATGCTTGAGGCTGGTATAATTCAACCTAGCCAAAGTTCTTTCTCTGCTCCAGTAGTATTGGTGCACAAGAAGGATGGATCATGGTGCATGTGTCCGGATTGTAGGGAGCTCAACAAGCTCACTATTAAAGATAAGTTTCTCATTCCTATCATTGATGAATTATTGGATGAATTGCATGGATCAATTTACTTCACCAAGTTAGATCTTCGTTCAGGATATCATCAAATCAGAATGAAGACTTAAGACATTCCGAAAACAACATTTATAACTCATGAGGGTCACTATGAGTTTTTGGTCATGCCTTTTGGCCTTACCAATGCACCTTCTACATTTCAAGGTTTGATGAATTCCATTTTCAAACCCTTCCTTAGAAAATTTGTGTTAGTATTTTTTGATGATATACTAATCTACAACAAGTCTTGGAAGGATCATGTTGAACATGTTGACAGGGTGCTACAACTATTGGAGGAGAAACAATTATATGCAAAAAGATCCAAATGTTTCTTTGGAGTACAAGAGGTGGAATATCTGGGTCATATTGTATCTCATGAAGGAGTTAAGGTAGACCCTAGCAAAATTAAAGCCATTAAGGAATGGGAAATCCCCACATCCATAAAGCATTTGCGAGGATTTCTCGGGTTGACAGGGTATTATCGCAAGTTTGTTAAGAATTATGGGAAAATAGCAGCACCTCTAACAACATTATTCAAGAAAGATGCATTTTCATGGACTCCAGAAGCAACAAAGGCCTTCGAAGATCTTAAAGAGGCAATGTGCCAAGCACCAGTCTTAGCTACACCAGACTTCACAAAAACCTTTATTGTGGAATGTGATGCTTCTAGAAATGGAATTGGTGCTGTTTTAATGCAAGATGAAAGACCCATTGCTTTCAAAAGTCATCCAATCAAGGGAAAGTATTTACACAAAGCTATTTATGAGAAGGAAAAACAGATCATGATAGCCTTAAATACTTTTTAGAACAAAGATTATCCTCTAAAGAACAACAAATATGGGTCACAAAGATGTTGGGTTATGACTTTGAAATCATATACAAAAAAGGGAAGCAAAATGTTGTGGCAGATGCACTCTCAAGAAAGGATGAGGATTTGGAAGCAGTGTTGTGTGCCATTTCTATTATCCAACTGGATTGGATAAACGAAGCAAGGGAGGAATGGAAGAATGATGAAGAAGTGTGGGAACTTATTCGAAAGTTACAACAAGATTCCACTACATCTGATACATTTAGCTGGAAAAATGATTCGTTATGGTACAAAGATCGCTTATACCTCTGTAATAATTCCCAACTCAAACAAAAGATTCTTTTGGAATTGCACGCTTCTCCCTTAGGAGGGCACTCAGGATTTTTAAAAACTTACCATAGGGTTAAGAAGGAATTTGGGATGACCTTAAATCGGATATTCAAAAGTTTGTGGCAGAAGGTTTGGTATGCCAACAAAATAAAGCTGAAACAATTAAGATACCAAGTCTATTACAACCTTTATCCATTCCAAGCCAACGTTGGGAGGAGGTTTCAATGGATTTTATCACATGTTTACCCAAGTATGAGGGAAAGAGTGTCATCATGGTGGTAGTTGACAGACTTACCAAGTATGCACACTTTTGTGCATTATCACATCCATTTAAAGCCAGTACAGTTTCTATGGAATTTATGGAAACAATTCAAAAGCTACATGGAAACCCAAAAATTATTGTAAGTGACAGAGATCCCATTTTTACAGGAAATTTTTGGACAGAATTATTTTCTTGTCTTGGTACTCAGTTAGCTCATAGCTCATCTTATCATCCTCAATTTGATGGGCAAACAGAGATAGTAAACAAATGTTTGGAAGGATATATTCGTTGCTTTGTATCTGATAAACATACACAATGGGTCAAATGGTTGCCTGTGGCTGAATGGTGGTATAACACTTCCTTCCATACTGCAACAAAAATGACCCCATTTATGGCACTTTATGGATATTAGCCACCATCCATCACATCATATTTAAGAGAAAATTCTAAGGTTCAAGCAGCGGAACATCACATCAAGCATCAACAACAAGTTCTCCAACTCTTAAAGGATAACCTCGTGTTGGCGTAGAATAGAATGAAACAACAGGCAGATCAACATCGCAGTGAAAGAAGTTTTGATGTAGGTGATTGGTTATTCCTACGGCTACAACCATATAAACAAATTTCCCTCAAGCAAGCTAAGAAGGATAACAAATTGTCACCAAAGTATTATGGTTCGTACAAGGTGTTGCAAAATATTGGTACTATGGCATACAAATTGGAGCTTCCTGCAGCTTCTCGAGAGCACCCAGTTTTCCATGTTTCATGTTTAAATAAGGTTATAGGCGACAAGCTCCGAGTTCAAACAATATTTCCAGAACTTGACGAGGAAGGAAAAAATATATTGGAACCGGAAGCAGTCATAGAAACAAGAACTCGACAACTACGAAATCGATCCATTTCAGAGTATCTCATCAAGTGGAAGAACTTATCCGCTGAAGATTCCACATGGGAGGATGAGAATTTTATACAGAAGCATCCAAAATTACTCAAGCGTTAAGGACAACACTTTTTTGAAGGAGAGGGGCATGTTAGGTCCCTATAATACTAGTGATGCCCCCATTAATATTGTAGTTGTATCCCTTATTAATATTGTTGTGCCCCTATTGTCCCCATATTGTTATTACTGTGCCCCATAGAATCCGTCTATTGTTATTTTTGTGCCCTTATATTATTATTATTAGGTCAGCTTGGTTATATTATGATCCCTTAGACTCCTATATATAGAAAGGAGGTTTTGTCATTTGAATCATCTAAGAATTGTTCATTTATGTAATGTAAAGGAGGTTGCCCCCTCGAAGAGGCTGAATTCTAAGGCGTTGATCTATCTTTTCTATCTCTTTGTGAGCTGGTTTCATAACATGATAGGAAGATCATGCTTCAATGTCCCCGTTGAAGGGTTCACCATGTCAACTACTGGATCTAAGTCAAAAGAAGTCGAGCATACATTGAGAGGATATTTTTTATTGGCAAATGAAGGCATAAGACAAGTTGTCACATAATTAACCTGTAGTGGGGGGATACCACTTGTGTATAGGGAACATTCATGGAGGTTGGATGGTTAGTAGTCATATCAGGACCAACAAATGAAAGTTAGTCAATAGTCACAATGTTTCCATTATGAGGTAAATACATCACTTTAAAGAGTGTGTACATGATATATTTCATGGCATAGACATAGTCTCGCCTATGACGAAAATTGAAATTTAAGGGGCATTGCACTACCATAACATCAATACAGATATTTTTTCCTTCTAAGGTAATGGGTAGCTGAGGAATGATCCCCAATGGTTCATTTTATATTCTATTAAAATCCAATAGATTTGGAGTAACAAACACAAGCTGAGGGGAATCCAAAGCATGCCAAGCAGTTGAGGATAGAATGCTACTAGAAGCACCTTCATCTATAATAATGTGACACATGTTCTTATCACAAGCCTTCATGGTGATTTGGAAAGGGATACAAGAAGGGATACGAGGCTCTACAAATCTATTCCAATCATAGGAAGTGATCTTAGTACTTGGAGGGGGTTCTGTGGAAATGGGTGAAATGCCCCCTTGTCGAGAAATATTTGAATCGACAAGAAGAACCTGAGCGGTATTAACTTCACTCTTTAAGGGGAGAGTGGGATCGATCAAATATGGAATCGATTTGACCATTTCAACTTCACATTCCAAGGGAAGGGTGGGATCAACTGATGTTGAACTTGGATCACTCACTTTATCTTCACTCTTTAAAAGAAAAGTGAGACTGACCAATAATTCACTCTGATCGATCACTTCATCAACTGATGGTGGGTTGGGAGAAAGCTTATCGTAACTAGTTGGAAGTCGCTGCTAAGAAGCAGTAAGATTTTCCAACAATTTAAAGGCTTCATCCATATGAGGGCAAAGGTGATTTTGATGACTATGTTCGCATAACCTACAAGGAAACCTAACTTTACCCTTTTTCCCTAGAACCTTATAATCACTAGTTGATGGACCAATAGTAAGTTGATGACAATCCTTAGACCACACTTCTAAGATCTTAGGATTACCAAGACAATCAATAAGAAGGTGGTCACCCTTACAAAGCTTTCAAGGGTATTTGAGTTTGCAATGTATGTTGGAATATTCCTCAACATTATCAAAATTCTCAGCAATGGTTGATTGGTTTCCCCCTAACCTATTTTGCTTCTTCTTCTTCTTTCTTTTATTCTTCTTCTTAGCCTCTTGGTTACTAGTATTAATACTTTCACCAAGCAAAGAAGAAGAAAGGGAAGAAGAAACTATGTGCAAAGTAGGGCAAAGTGTCAACATGAGGTTTGTATTGTTGAGGTGGAGAACATGGTTGAGTTGGAGAAACTTGCGTATTTGGGACCAATGAAGTTGAAAACAACCATACCAGTAAACCTATTGTGAATCCAGGAAGGGACAATGTAGCCATGTAAGGAGGACCAACCTTTCAAAAACATGGAAAAGGACCAGGATTCTTGTTAAAAGGGGTTCCTTGATTGGAAAATTTCGAAATTGTTGCCATCATATTCAACCTAAGGTCTACTAAATGATAAAACAAACAACACACACTAATAAATATAAGGAAGCAAACATACAAATAATACAATAAACTTTTCATAGTGAAATCACTAGTTGCTAATGGAGTCCAACATCGCAAAGATCAATATGAAAAGTGGCTAGAGATAGAGCGGGTGGGACTAGTTATGATGACAACCTGCTTAATAGTCATGACCTGATGCAAGTAACTTCACATATAGCAAAGTTCCCTCTAAGAAGGCCCAAGTGAGTCTAGTCAATATTTGTCCCAGGTACAACAATGAATTCCCCCTTGCCATCACATTGTGTAATAGCCCTAGGATTATGGTCACTAAGGTCACCACCTACAATAACCTAGCCTAGGGGGGTAGTTGATAGTCGGACATACTCACAAGGGTAGGAAACTGTGAGGCCCATAATCCCCTTGGGAGTTTCCTCCCAAGCAATCCCCAAGTGTCTTTCAACATCGTTTGTAATATGTGCAAATCAATGCCATTGTAACCGACAAAGGAGGGTAGATTACTTTTTTGGGTCTAATGTGACATTGTGCTTAACTCCTATGTAAGAGGATTTTCCCATAGACAACATGTGGTAGATGGATTTCTCTCCCTATCACAAGCTTCTATGTTTGTTTGTAGCTTTGGATCATTTACTTTGAACACCTATTCCAAAGCCCTACAACTAATCTAATGTAGGTGTAACTATGATATAAATATAAAATGTCTAATTAATTTGATTAAGCATTGATTCTTAAGTTGTTGTTTACTCGCCCACGGGGCTTTGGATTGACGATGAATGGGTGCACTGATAAGGCACTCCTTGCGATAGGTCACCGGTTCAAATCCCCCGTGGGTGCTTAGGTAGTATTATATAGAAAAAAAAGTTGTTGTTTACTCAAAAGTGTCCATAGAGATTAAACCAATGATATTATGACTTGAATCCAAATCTAAGGCAACAAATATGAAAATGTAATCTTTTTCAATTTAATGAATACTAACTATATTAAGGAGTGAGAGGTTTCAAGAAAAGAAAAAATTGCAACATTCAAAGCAATAAACATGAAATACCCTTTGAATGCAAATCAAAGAAACTATAGGATACACGATTCTCCCCCCCCCCCCCTTGCCATGAGGGGGATTTTTTTTAAATGCAACCTTGCCTAAAAATGTGAGATAAAAAAAAATTCACCCATGAACTATAATACAATATTTTACTCTTTTTTAAAAACAAATATTCTATGTAAAGGAATAAGAACTCTTTTCATAAAACACACCAACAAGTAAATCTTTGACAAAGTAGTTCTAATGCCGAAGAAGAATGTAAATACTTTAGTCAAAAAACAAAAACTAATAACATCAAAGAAATGAAAATGGAAACTTTTCACAAAAACAAAAAGATTTTCCACAACAAGATAGCCAAACAAAACAAAAAGTTTGACCAATAACAAATCAAAAACAGACTCAAAAACCACAATAATCAACAGATCCAAGATCACACATAGGAAACCCTGGGAAATTTTCAAATTTTTAGAGATCAATGCAGGTAACCAACACATATTAGTGCGATGAACAAGGATAGTCACAGTCTGAAAGCAAACATAGTGTGATGTCATCGCACTGTCTCCCACAGTAGGGTGCAACGAGCATAAAATTGAAGAAAATTTTCAAAATTTTCAAAAGACCTAATAAATCTGTGTTTTCATAATCAAATAGGGTTGACCAAAGACTCATAAAAGGTTCGACTTTAAGAAAAAAAGGAATACTACTTAGGAAAAACTCGTTCCCAGTGAAGCTACCAATTTTATTTGGTGGAAACTAAGTCTGACACAAAACAAACAAATCTTAAATGCAACCTTGCCTAAAAATGTGAGATAAAAAATAATTCACCCATGAACTATAATACAATATTTTACTCTTTTTTAAAAACAAATATTCTATGTAAAGTAATAAGAACTCTTTTCATAAAACACACCAACAAGTAAATCTTTGACAAAGTAGTTCTAATGCCGAAGAAGAATGTAAATACTTTAATCAAAAAATAAAAACTAATAACATCAAAGAAATGAAAATGGAAACTTTTCACAAAAACAAAAAGATTTTCCACAACAAGATAGCCAAACAAAACAAAAAGTTTGACCAATAACAAATCAAAAACAGACTCAAAAACCATAATAATCAACAGATCCAAGATCACACATAGGAAACCCTGGGAAATTTTCAAATTTTCAGAGATCAATGCAGGTAACCAGCACATATTAGTGCGATGAACAAGGATAGTCACAGTCTGAAAGCAGACATAGTGTGATGTCATCGCACTATCTCCCACAGTAGGGTGCAACGAGCATAAAATTGAAGAAAATTTTCAAAAGATCTAATAAATCTGGGTTTTCATAATCAAATAGGGTTGACCAAAGACTCATAAAAGGTTCAACTTTAAGAAAAAAAGGAATACTACTTAGGAAAAACTCGTTCCCAGTGAAGCTACCAATTTTGTTTGGTGGAAAAATCTTATTTTATTGACAAGATATATCTCCCTAGACTTGGAAACCAAGTCTAAAACAAAACAAACAAATACATAGAAACATTCCCTAGATTACCATCAAATCATAGATGTAAGATTGGATGAATGGTTCATACATTTTTTGAAATGCTTGATGATGATCCTCATTGTTGTTTGATATATCTTTTGATCTTGTTCCCAATGCTCCAGGAAAATATATGCAAAGACACAAACATACAAATGATCAAAGCATATGATACATAAATTATTTAACATAATCTATACAAGTGATCAAGGAATCTCATAACAATGAGTGTGGGAAATAAATATGCATTTGTATTAAGATCAAGAAAAGGAGAGAGTTTCAACCAAGCCTTGATGTTGAAGCTTCCTCCCAATAGCCCTCAATCCCAACCTTGCAATCAAAAAGTCTCCAATGAATACTTTGGAAACATGAAAGTATAGTCTCAAGAGTAAAAATCCAACCCCTTCCCCATGATAGTATTTTGAATTCATAGACTAGAGGAGATAAGATATCGAGGTTACATATCCACTAAGGTAGGGATGGGATCCACTAAGCTAGGAATGGGATCCAAGATAGGAGGTATGCGATTCAAATCCCTGTCATTTGAAATAAATACCTTCATGAGGCTTCTATAATAGAAGTTTCTCATTCCTTTTCATTTTTTACCCATGTTAAAAGACCATCGTACGTTTTGTGAAGGCAAGTTGCGATGACGTCGCAATATGTTAGTTATGCAAGGTGCGACCATCGTAGGTTAATAATGTTGGCACTTGTGATAGTCTCCAAAAATAGGGTTTTTAAAGGTATTTTCATAAAATTCTTATCTTCCATAGGGAGTTATTGATTCCATCTTTTTTGGGGATTGGTGACAATAGTTCTTCAGATAGAAAAAGATATGAATTTGACATCATTTGCCTAGATGCTACAAAATAATGTGTAACGTGCTTAATGCTACTATCCCATGTACCATCTAAGCCTCCACTAGATCTCCTACTAATAGTTCCAAGGGTTAAATAAAGTTTCAATCCTAGTTCCCCTCACAATCTTAACTCGAAAACCTCCTATAATAACCACATCCCCCCTTTCATCTCTCCCTCCACATACATAATTGTTGTATTATACAATATAAAATGAAATAAATGTGCTATAATAATAATAATAAACCATATAAATATTTAATTTATTTAATTTAAAGTATTATTATTTCATTGAGTAAATTATAAAATTAATATATAATTCAATCTTTTTTCATTCATTTGTGTGTATGATGGATACATAATTAAGGGGATGTGTGCTAAGGATGATTTAAATCTTTTCAATCTTGTTTTGTTTATTTTTTATTGTTTTTCTCTTCCATATTACCTTATAATAAAGCTCTTAACAACTAAGTATTATTATTATTATTTGTAAACATAACATAAAATATTTTGTATTAAAAGTTTTCACTTGGAAATGCAACATTACTTCACGATCACAAAATTTGAAAATATTAGTTTAATGAGATCTTCAAGGTCCTCCATCATAAGATCCATTAAGAATTTTATGAGGAATTCATATATTCTTATATAATCATACTTATAAACCCTCCAAAACACACCTAATATTGAACAAAACTAAGACACCATGACAACTGGTGCTGATGAATGGGGTCTTCATCCCTAAGTTGAGGTCTAAACTCCACTAGGGGAGTTGCATTATTTAAATCTCGAAATAAAAATTGAGCATGAGAAACATAGCTACCGAGGAACGAGGATAGTTTCATATCCTATTCTTTTTATTGTTGAAGCTCCTTGATTTAGCATCTAAGGTAGCCAATTTCTTCTTTAACATGTCGAATATAAGTTCGCTACTCCACCATAATGTCCATTCTTGTTATAAGACTAGCAACCAATTGATTATACTGAAGTTGGAGTTATAACACCTGTTTAAAATTTCTTTCTCCATTTTGTGTTGTTGGTCTCATCTAGTAATTGTCCCTATAATCCTTAGGGCCCCAATAAGATTACAATCGTGAATAGATAAAGTGTCGCTTTGATTAGTGTGCATAGCAAAGGCGAGAAGATAAATAGAAGATGTAGAACCACCCCCTAAATGCAATAACCAACCATCCTCCTTGTAATTGCTTTGATCCCACTAAGAATTTCTATAATGGTGGCCAAGAAGAACAACAGACTAGATAGAAGACCAATTAATAACTTGCCTACCCATAAATGACATTTGACTTATTTATCAACCAAATTTCATGCCCTCCATCGCTCACCAACCTGCATGATGACCAAACATTTGTGCTTTGGCATCACTATCATATCCATCCTCCCTTATAGCTTGAGCCATATAACATGGCCAACATGCTTAATCAGAGTGATGCAATGGCATCAGTCAAATTCCATTTTGACCTATAGAAGATCAAAAGAATTTATGATCGAAACATTTTGTTTGTGTAGATGAAGAGAGAATAGCTTAATTTTCCATGTAATCTTTATTATTAGCATTTTTGTTAATTTATTAGAAGAAAGGCTCGGAGCTTGATTTCAAGCCAAAAATGACTCATTTGATCCTATTCTCAAGAATCTGAATGAACCTACAAATGTATTTATCAAAGCTTTGAGTAATGATAAAATTGGATTTATGTGTGAATCGATTTGCAGTGCAACCTATGTACAATTTTAATGCATTAAATCCCCTATGTAATTCCTCTACATAAAATCTTCAAAATCCTTTCAAATATCGCTTTTTAATTCATGCAATTGACTTGATCAGTGTGGTGCAATGAAGGTCTTCTTTTAACTATGAATTGACAGAGAGATATTGTCGTAAAACCTTGAATTTTCCCTTTCTGCCTTTGGCTAGAGACCAGGAGTATTCACTGAGGTGCAAAGACTTTTTTATTTTATTTAGGCAGATCAAGGTCTATTAAGTATCTTGTTAAAGTCAAGCAAGTGGTGTTTAATTTGTTATTCTAGACCAATGTGGATGGGTGGAATAACGAAGGACTAATGTTAAACCAGGTTGGAATATGGAGAGAGGGACAAACTTTAGTTCGTTTATTCACATGAAATTTTTCATCCTGGAACGTCGTGGATGGGAGGAAGAACAAAGGACCAGTGTTAAGCAAGGCCGACAAATGGAGAACGGAACAAATTTTATCCTATCTATTCACATGAAAGTTTCATCCTATACCAACATGGATCCATAGAAGAACATAAGGAAAGTGTTAAGCGAGGTCGACAAATGGAGAGTAGGATAGATATTTTCCAAATCATTTTTTGTGAACCTTTTTTTGTCTTGACACAGGACCACCAGAGTATTACATAATATTTGTAAAGTGACATGATAAAAAGGGTCGACGCAGGGTTTTTTAAGATGGTTATGCTTGCAATTGATTGTATGGAAGCGCCTAGGGTGGTACATTCGAGTCTTGGCATTCCTTTATGATATAAAGGAGTCCTCCCCACGGATATATACATATATATCTTTGATAAAGAGTCGTCATTATGTTGGGACTTGGGTAGGCTTTACAATTGTGTGACCTCTTATAATATACAACGGTACATAGGTTGGGACCAGGCTCGAGTTATTTAGGGTTTCGAGTCTAGATTTTGGATCTTTTATTGTTAAAGAAGTCTGTGGGGCCTGCACCAAAGAGCAACAACAAAATACAGACGCTTCACAACCATTATCACAGGGCCCATCCTTTTAATTGTCTGAAAAATCCTAGCTTCTATGTGTATTATCCATCTCAGAAAGAAGAAGCAGAGGATTGAATTTCCTTCATATTAAATTAATTAAAACATGCCCCTCCCCAATATCATCACCCCTGAATAATGGAGACATAAGTGGAGAAAGAATTGTGTCCCTAATTGTTCCACTAAATTATCAAACCATAAAATATACCAAATATCACACTAAACCAAAATGTACTTGCTTTTCCATGGTTAGGTTGACCCTCCAAAGGCATGTATGAAATTAATCCTTTGAGTTATATCGTCGCCCACACTCATGAAAACTTCCATGTGTTTCCTCAATCTCTTAAATAAGTGTTGGAGCCTCTATAACATTAAGGATATGTGCATTGGTTTCTAGGGGCTTGTATGATAATCAACTTGTTCATATATAATAAGAGTGCCTTGTTCTAAGGTGGTGCTCCTATTAGCCATAATATCATCTTACTTATTATTATGCCAGAGAACATGGGTCATAGATTGAGTGGACAACCTTTTTAAAAGAGATTAAATCCTTTTGTAAATATTTCTTAACCTTAGATCCAATGGATAGGTACCTAAATGTAGATGACAAATTATGATTCTAGAGTATTGTTACATGTCATTTTGTCACCATTAGGCAAATGACCACAAATCCATATCTCCCACTATCTGATGAACTCTTGTAAGCAATCCCCTGCAATGTTGGAAGAAAAAAACATTCTGAAAACAACAAGAATCCTGGATTACATTGCTAACAAACCTATTTTTCAGGTAGTGTCGCACTTTTCCTTGCAATTATATGCACAAACGTAGTTGCAATCATTGAACCCTGCAGAATATTTCGCTTTGTTTTCCATTAAAAAGTGTGACAAACTTTTAACGTGGGTAAAAATAAAAAGAAACTTCTAGAAGCCTTGTTTGTGAATATTATACCAACAAGAAGGATTCGATCCCCTACCTATTTGGGCCTCATCCCATGGTTCATGAATCTATTCCCTCTCATTATGGAACCCTAATCCCCATATTTGTGGATCTAATCCTTAGAAAGAGGATCTCTAACCCTCTCCTCTTGTCTTATATATTCACTACAGACCAAGGGGAAAGGGGTTTATTTTTTTATGTAAACTTATGTTGTCAATTTGAGGCCGGAATCTTGTCATTTATGTTAATTTGGAAGCTCAGTAACAAATTCCAAACATGGGACAAGATTCCTCTTTTTGAGAGGACCAATTTTGACTATTGAAGCGCTCAATTTGGACAAGGGAAACTGTATTTTTTAAATTAAGCCCCACATGTCCATATTTGATCAAGTCAGTCTTAAAGAAAATTTGACACCCATGGATGGCTATAAATACAAGTCAAGTGACCCTCATTTGGATATCATCATGAAGCATTCTACTATTATTCTTTCTTTTTTTTGGCTTGCACAGGTCTGAGATGGTTCGTGGAAGCTTGCTCGCACATGTCCAAGGTTGCAAGGTATAAAGCTCGCACGTGTGCTAGGGTTTTGGTTTCTGATGACAGGCATGACACATGCAGTTTTCGGTCACAATTGTAAGAACACTGGCTCATGCATGCGGTTGGATGGTTTTAGCCACACGCACATCACTCTTTGCGTGGGGTTGGAACCTAGGGTTTGGTTTTATCAGTTGACTGCAGATTTCTCTCATTGACTGCAAGGTTCGAGAGTTAACTGCAGATAGTAACAATTGGTTGTAGGCTTCTAAAGCAAGGTTTTGATTATTATAATTGTTGGGTTCATCTCATGAATTTTGTTTAGCATATTTTGTTGAATCATTCAATGACAATCTAATAATAAGAATAATTTGAAAGGGTTTTCCCCATAGTGGTTTTTGCCTTGGTCTCCGACCAATCCTGGTGTATTTATGTGTGAATTTTTTTCTTCTATTGTTCCTTTATGTTCCACTACATTTATGATGATATTTTTCTTTCTATATAATCGTATATGTTGCTAAATAATGATGTAAATTTGAATAACGTTATGATGTTGTGGGGTGAAATTAATATGGAAACAGTGAAATGCAATTATAAAAGCAAAGAAAAATATAGCCCTAAGAAAAATTAACATGGTATCAGTGTTGGGCTAAAGAAAATTCATTGAGATCACCCCTAAGAAGACACCATTGATGGAAGCAAGAGAAGATGGTGGAGACCTAAAATAATGCTAGGGTTTGAAGGTAACCCTAGGAAATTTGTGTATTAGGGTTTGATGGATATTATAAGGTTAGGGTTTGGAAGAAATCATGCACTGTGGAAACCCTAGCATGATCAATGTGAATATGTTCTAACACTTATGATAGATTTGATGTAGCCATAGATGGGATAGTCTCAATTAGGCCTTGGTTATTAATGAAGTTGGTTGAAAAATTAAAGGAAACAAGGTTATATGGTCAATGGATAGTCACAACTCTTGAAGGTTAGTTCAAGAAGGAGATGATCACCTCTCATTAAAGATAAGTACATTCCGATTCATGTTACTCCATTATGTCTTTACTTTGGTTTATATTTATTCATTTGATTATTGTCTATACTTCCTGCATGTATATTTGAGTATTGTGATACTTCTAATTTCCTAATGAGATGTGATAAGTGGATCCTTCTTGAGGATAATTTGAGGTGTAGGAAAAGATGGCTAGTGTAGGAAAAGGAAAAGAGGCACCTGATGAAAATTTGACAAAGTACTCCAACTGTAAATGTCAAGGTGCATTGATATCTTAACAATACAAGGTATATATGATGTATTGTTTCAATGTTATGTTTCAATTTCAATATTGGATGGAAAGGTAAGCCCTAAGGTATGATGAGAATATCACCTTCACAAATGGCTCATGCATGCATATGAAAGTAATTTTGCTTCATGGTACTTATGATGAGATGGTGCACTTGGTATTAAGTCATGTAAAACTAATTCGAAACATTGAATTTTTTTATATATTTGTATGCTTGATATTTGGCAAGCATTTTTCATTTTAGACATGATGGAATTCATAAAGAAGGCTAGAAAATTGATTCTTATATATGATAGCTTGATAATGCTTGTAACGAGCATGGTAACCTTGATGATAAAAATGTAACAATATGATTATTGCTCAGGATCTCCTTGTTGACCTTGGCTTAGTAATTTTGAAAATATGGTAAAATTGGATACCCTGATTTGATGGTTAATGATAAAGAAGTGATGCAGTGATTATAATCTTTGAAGTATGATGATACACCTTTCAGCTTCCCTAATCATATGACTCTAACTCTTGATGAAAATTTGATGTCATGTTCTTATGTGATGATGAAGTAGATGATGCTAACATGTTATTTCCATGATGGAAATATGTTTTAGAACTTGACATACTTTGATTTCATGATACAACAAGTTTTACTTATGCATGGATAGGCTAATGTCTTGAATGATGATGACTGAAGTGGCTTCTCATTTATAGGGGGAAACTCTTCATAACATCCCTCCTCCTATTATCATTTGCATTAAATTACTATTGAAGTAAGAATTTTAACATGAGTAAACAAATATCTGATATTTTTAGTATGTAACAAGTTCTGGTATGAGAAGAGAGGGTTTCCCTTAGTCTAAGCCTCACAACTACATGCAAGAAGGTCTATGGGTGTGGTTGTGCTTGTAGGTCACAAAATATAAAGCCTCATGCACAAAATCAGAATTGTGCATGGAGTATAATTGTCCTATAGACATGGAGCAACCAATAGAATGTATTATGAGTAGGGAAGTTTGAATGTTTGACTTACTATAGAGATTTTGAATGTGTTGACTAAACTTGTGTTTGCAGATGACCAAAATATGCATATCAATATGTCATTTTGATTTAATCATTAAATCTAGTGTTTGATAACACTTGCAAGGGTTTGACAAGATTTGGCTTATTGGCTTGACTTGGTGAGAATATTGGCTTGAATGATTGATGATGCTTTAGAACTTTGACATTATGCTTTATGGTTCATAGATATGTTTTGGGTTATATATTGATTGAATTCACAATGATAACAAATTAAGGTTTTGATTTGATAACTGATGATTTACCTTGATATGTGGGCATAGTGACTTTTAGAGACTAATATTGGTATTCAATAATGATTTTGTATTGGCTTCATTGGCTTTGGCACATTGGTTGAAGTATAAACAATTGTGATTTGCTATGAAATAATCTCACAATGAATGGATGAAACTGATATGACTTATTCTTGGTATATGCATGAAACTTATATGACTTGTCCCTCATGTATTCATTCATATTTGGTGGCAAAAATGATTCATGTTTTTTTTTTCTAAGTTAAGTTAATCTATTAATATGTAACAAAAAAAGTACAATGAGGCTCAGGCCTCAACAGTGCTGAACATAGTTTATCAGAGAATATCTTGACTGCCCCAACATTGGGGAAACCAGTCCGCAGAGGCAAAAATACCCAGATATGGGATATCAGTCTTTAAGACCAGGAAAAACAAAACGAGAGAAGTTTCACCAGGACAAAAATAAATCCAGACAAATTCCAGTAGAGCAAACATATCAAAAAAGACCAATCAGTAAAGGAGACCTCAGCTGGCGACACCTGGTAGCCACGCATCATCATTTGAACTCGTCTGGGATGGGCTCCTCTACAACCAGACATGCATACTGCGTCCAGTCATCCTCCTCCTCCGACGTGCCGCCGTGTGGCCCACACACAGGTTGGATGCCACCATAGCTTCCAGCCGCTGCCTTCGGAGCTAAGCCCCGGTCCCTCTTCCACCTGCAAAAATGATTCATGTTATGATCACAAGGATGGATTGATAAAAGTTTGATTGGATAATGCTTGGTAATAAAAGGATGTTGTAACTTGGTATTTGGATGAGAGCTCCACCTCGCACCTGGTCCAAAGACTTTGTCACGGGGATATTGGCAGAAAATCTTATGATTTTGATATTAGTTTTGATCTGGAATCTAAGACTTGATAAGTTGACTTAGTTGATTTGATTGCACAATATTGTTTGTGTAAGGCTGAGCATATTGGTTTTCTCAAGTATTATGTTTACAGAAAGCATTTCATGAAGCAAGCCCCCCGAGCCTAGTATGTATGCATTGACAGTTACCTCGTGAAGCTAGGAAGATGTGCAAATCCAAACCTCTAATTCGAAATAAGTCCAAGGTATGATTTTGATTTTGGTTTTATATGTCGATGGTTTATTCTTGACATGTAATGAGCCTCTAATGATCAAAGTAAGAGGGAGTTTGCCTCTGAAGTTAGAAATGAAGAATCATTGCATGAGGAATTACTTCCTGAAGTTTGGAAAAGAAAATTTACATTGTGAAGTTATTAAAGAAAGTGGAAATGTGAATCCTTGGATACTCTGATTGAATTTCAAGAACTTATGAAGAGATATTGTTGAACCTGACATGGCTACTAATAATTGATTGAAGCATTGATATTATGTGTGAACACTTGTCCATATATTTTGATTCAATTCATGATTGAGCCTCTTCATACATAGTGTGTTGTTGCCGAGTACCCTTCAAGATATTTGCATGGGACGATCAATCTTTGGTTTGAGATATTCCTCCTATGATATGTGACTGCATGGATGTACTGATTTTGATTGGGATTGTTATTGATGAGATGAACATATCTGGGTGTTTCCTTAGTATGAGATATGCCATGATATTTTTGGATGAGAATTTTGTATCTTTAAGCATGGTTGAGGTTGAATATGATGTTGTTGGCATAGCTAGCCATGAGGCAGGTTGAAGAAGATCTTTGGAGTGTTGTTTGAGCAGGTTTTGGATATGACAGAGATACTTTGCCATAATATTGAGTGGGATCTGATTGGCACAAAATCTCGTATATAGCTAGGACTGGGATCTCTTCATATATTGAGTTAGTGTTGTCATACAAGACAAGCTTAGACTTATGGTTGCCACCTTCGTGAGAGGGAGGATGAATAAGGTATCATTTTTGTGACATATATTTTTTGTTCTAATATAATATTTGATTTGATGTCCTGCATAAACAGGAGATTGCAGCTATTGCGACATGATGATGAAGTCAATACCATATATGAACATGATGATATGTTTATGATCTATAGAGTGCAGGACTAATCGAGAACACTAAGCCAACTTTTCCCCCCTATATGAGCTCATAGGGTGAGGAATTGAGATGGAGGGCTCTTGGGGTTGAGGGATCTCTGGACAATAGGGTCATAGATGTTGCTCCCCTATATGTCACTAATGGCCCTCCAAATTAGACACAAATTAAGGCCCATAAAATCTTTCTTAGGCACATAAAGGCTATATTAAATCTCTCCTTCTACAATTAATAATGTTTTTTATCTTTAATATGTTCTTAGAAAGGTTTAGAGATAATTTCATATTATGTGCCTAATATTATTTACTTTTGCATAATATTGAGAGAATATGGAGTAAATTCTGAATGAGATAATATAGGGAATTTCTCCGTACTATAGGGTGGACCAATATTGGATAATAAATGAACTAAATATCATGAAATTATTGACAATTTTTGGAGCTCCACTGATTGAGAAAATCTAGGAAAGTGTTTCGTGTCATTTAATGAAGATTCCTAGTGTTGGGAACCAAATCTTTTTTTGAGATATTTTGGACGAGAAAACTACCCCCTTTCAAGGAAAATGCTTCCTCATCACTTTGTATAAGTACCAATTCGAATTGGCCTCTAGAGGCATGCATTTGTTAGTCTTCTTGTAGAGAAAACTTGTTATTTAGCAGCTCCACTTTCATTTCTAGCAGGGATGTACTTGGATTATTTCAAATAATAAAGTTTGGTGACCTTTTTAGATACTAAAGCTCATTTTACTTCATATAACTCTGAGTTTCCTTGGGCTTGGCCATCCCAAGAGCCTTAGATCCCTCTTGTACAATTTCTTTGTTTCCTTTAAATGTATTTTTCACTTGCATCTCTTATTTTTACATTTACTATTCATGCTTCTTTTGTTGTAGGTCATATTGGTTAAATTATTGAAGTGAGTTGTTTTGCAGGTTATTTACGGAGTCACAAGAATTGTGCATCCTTATAAAAACTTTGAAAACTCATATTCATGATTGAGCTACTTGGATTGGTTTACTAGTTCACAAATCTAGAATTTTTGGATGTCCCTTTTAGCAAACTAGTAGTAATTTTCTGCTATTTTTTAGAACGTTTTAATGAGCTTCATTTGAGTTTACTCCACTTGTATTGGGTCATAAAAACATTCAAGTTAATAAAAAAAATTACCCCATAGCATCTGCACTTGATTAGGTTAGGCATTTGGTAGGTTAACTAGCTCACTAGCTCACTAGTTCTTGAATTTCTTATTTAGAGTAGTAATATTTTTCTATTTTTTAGCATATGTTAACAAGGGTATTTTGGTGTGATTCCACTTGGAATTCAGTCCTAGTACATCCTAATTAATTAAAAAATTCCCCATCTCATTTTCATTTGATATACTTTGGCATTTGGCAATTTATCTCACTCTTGTAGCAAAACAAGGCCTCCTATAACACCTCCTGTAGCAGTCTTGTAGCACTCCTATAACACATGTAAACTTGACCAGATCTACTCCAAAATCTTGGATTTCATATCTTAGGCTTGAATAATGACCCATAAGCTCTAAATCCATGATTGAGAAAGACCAACGACCACTTAGGATTTTCCTTTTTACCCCTACAACACATCTCAACAATTTGGGTTAATGGACAAATTTATGAATTGGATAGCACAATAATGATTTCCTTGATTTCCACATGAAGTATATAATGAACTCTGTCAATGGATCTAACCTCTTTGGAATGCAGTGATTTATTAAATTATCTTTCCTTCATGCATGTTAGATTATTTTACTGTCTTTATTCTTAAGCTAGGGTTTCTATTTCAAACACTATTATTTCCATTCCATAGACTAAGTTTACTTTTCAATGCAACTTTTACATTTTGCAATGAGGTTATTGTTTTATTTCATGATATTCACTGCATTGCATCATATCAACAAAAGAAGGACACATTTCAAGTTGCACATATAGTACTGACATCTCTTAATTTTGTACGAACCCCAAGTTGATAATTTAACTTAGTAGCCTTGGGAGTTATAGCATTCTTGTTGCAATATTGGGCTTCATCAGTCACCCATAGGGTGTGAGTGATCCTTATCTATTTTGAAAAGTCAGGTATGTCCCTCTATCTTGGTCTATGTAGAGTATACCCCAGTTGGCATCATACCCACAATATGGGCTTGTTGGGATTACTGCTCCCCGTCTGGCCAATGGGTTGAGAGAGTGCTTAAGGGTGTGTGATCCTTACCTTTAGTAAGTCAGGTATCTCACCCAAGATGATTATGATGCAGGTGTTCCACCACATGACTATTTAGTGTCATTGTTGGGAATATTAGTGGGCAATAGGATGGTTGTGATCCTTACCACGTATAACAAGTTTTATCTCGCCCATTGATTGCATCATCAGATGGTTGTGATCCTTGCTTGGTAAGTGGTATCTCGCCTATTGTCTGACATGATGTGAGAGATTCCAATAGGATCTTCCTCATTGTCATTGGATTCTATTTGAGATGTGCTCCTTGATGTGGTTCCAGGTTGAGTAGGGCTTCCTGAGGATAAGCTCTCTGATGTTTCCTAGGTGGTAGCATTGGGTTCCCCTCCGATATCAAATTATTCTTCTTTTAGATTAAAAAATGTTCAGCATGTGAACAGAGACAATTAATTGATTAGAATAGACGGGCAAAGATGATTAGTGACAATATTTGATGATGAGATACTTGAGACAGTATATGATTTGAGGGCAAGATACTTTTGATGATTGCATGATGCGATCGAAATTTCTCCCTAGCTGAGAGGGAGTGTTAATTTGGAAACTCGGTGACAAATTCCAACCATGGGACAAGGTTCCTCTTTTTGAGAGGACCATTTTTTACTATTGAAGCACTCAATTTGGACAAGGGAAATTATGTTTTTTAAATTAAGCCCCACATGTGCATATTTGATCAGGTCAGCCCTAAAGAAAATTGCACACCCATGGATGGCTATAAATACAAGTCAAGTGACCCTCATTTGGATATCATCATGAAGCATTCTTCTATTCTTGTTTCTATGGTTTGGCTCGCACAGGTTTGAGATGGTTCATGGAAGCTCGCTCGCACATGTCTAAGATTGCAGGGTCCGAAGCTCACACATGTGCTATGGTTTTTGTTTTTTACTACAGGCATGCAAGCTCATGCATGCAGTTTGAGAGTTTCAAACACACACAAATCACTCTCTGCATGCGGTTGGGACCTAGGGTTTGGTTTTATCAGTTGACCGCATATTTTGCACGTTGATTGCAGGGTTTAGTAGTTGACCACAAATATTGATAGTTGATTACAGGCTTCTAAATCAGGTTTTTTATTATTAACATTATTGGGTTCATCTCATGAATGTTGTTTAGTTGATTTTGTTTGATAGGATTATGGTTGAATATATGGATAATTATACTCTCTTTTGCTAAATCATTTAATGACAATCTAATAGCATGAAGATTTTGAAAGGATTTTCCCCATAGTGAGCATTTCCCTTGTCTCTGACCAATCCTGGTGTCTCTATGTGTGAATTTTTTTCTTCTATTTTTACTTTATGTTATGTTGCATTAATGATGATATTGTTCTTTCTATATAGTTGCATATGTTGTTTAATAATGATGTAAATTTGAATAATGTTATGATGTTGTGGGGTGAAATTAATATAGAAATAATGAAATGGAATTATCAAAGCAAAGAACAATATATCCCTAAGAAAAATTAACAAGTTAAGGGAGATTTGGAGACTATTGAAAGGATATTTTCCAACATCAAGGCTAGGTTGTATCTCTCCTTTTCATTCAATTATAATACAAAAGAGTGTTTCTTTCTCACTAAATTGTACATTGGATCTGATATGTCATATGCTTACTTTCATTGTCCATTGGTTATGATATTAGGTACTAGTCTCCTTGATCACTAGTATATGTTGTACTCGATCATTTATATATCATATTCCTTTGATCCTTTGTTTGTTAGTGTGTTTGCAAGTTTGGATTATGAGCATTGAAAGGTTGTATCAAACCATAGCAAGGATCTTCAACAAGCATTTCGATTAAAAGGTATGGATTCTATACTCCATTACTCTTATTTATGATTCAATAAAGATGAACCTAGGGAAATATTTACTAGTTTGTTTATTTGTTACTAGATTCAGTCATTGAGTCTAGGGAGATCTTGTCTTGTTCGCAAAATGAGATTTGTTTGCCTAACGAATTGGTGACTCCACTGGGGAACGTTTTGTTCTTATATATGTCTTCTTGTGTTCTTTAATTGCCTTCCACTACCTTGATTGATTGTATTTAGATACTTGAAAGTTAAATTTTTGGATCTGTGGCTACATTTTTTTATTTTTCTTTGTTTTTCTCGGGTGTCGCACTTTGCTTTTTAGTAGCAGGGCGATAATTGTACACTTTACTATTAGAAACAAAGTGACACCGCACTGGTGTTAATAGATTACCTATGACATACTTAGAAAATTTTAAAAATAGGGTTTTTTCCGTGTGGGTATGGAAAATTTTGCGTGTTATGATTTCTTGTGTCTGTTTACATTATAGAAAAGTCAACTTTATTTTGATTTGATGTTTTGGATTACCATTTTGAAAAATTACTTATCTTTGCAAACTAGGGTTTAGGGTTTGATTTGTTGATTTATCAAAGGAAAGGTTGGTCATTGTTGGATTAGTTTGAGTTTGTCTTTCTTCTTTCAATATATCAGATTAAATACTTGTGTATACTTGCTTGCAAAGAATCATTAGCATAGGTGAAAAGTTAGATTTTTTCAAAGTGAGCACTTTTTATTCACAATTTGTTTCTTTGAAAGAATAATGATTATTGTTTTTTTATAGAACAATACAAAATGGTACTTACAATGATTTGGTATTCATTACATCAATTTGAAATTATTGCTTTTAAGAGTTTGTTGGTTTTCTCTTTAGTATTTTGAAGCTTAGGGTTTTTGTGTTGAAAATAAATTTTTGTAATTATTGTGTTATTTGATGAATTGAAATCTAAAAATGTAGTTTTTGCATTTGGTGAAAGTAGAGTTCTTGCATTTTGTTGGAATATCAAAAGAACTTTCTCCTTCCCATAGATAGAATTTCATTGAATTAAAGAATTCATTTTCCCATATTTGCTACATTAGATTGGATTTGAAACCTTTATACCATTTACATCATATAATATCAAATTAACTTTAATGAAAAGAGGAACTTTAAAATCAATAAAACATTAAATCAACCAAACATTAGTATGGTTCTAGGTTAGAAGATGTGTTCCAATGTCTATAAACATAGGAGTTGTCATTAATTGTTTGTGTTAAATTCTCTGGGTAGTCGGTATTCCACATATGTAAGTATATAGGATCATTCTCCACGTACCCTTGAGTATATCGAATGGTGCTCCATGCATGAAAATGATATAGAAATTCTTCCTATCATAAAATATGCACTAGAAAACACTAATACAAACCGGGCTTCCATGTACTTTCATGTATATCAGAAGACCCCGTCTAGGTTGCATACCATTTATAGGTAACCAAGTCAACTGCCTTATCATCTGTGATATACCGAACACAACATTCAGGGAGATTTTCTGTACATACTGGAAACAATATTCCACAATTCACAGGGGCTTGGTAATCCTTTTATACCTAGTTACCCTTTTATTTGATTTTGGTTATTTATTTGGTTGATTAAGATTTGAAACAAATATTTTAATAATATTCACCATGGCAGAATTATCAAGACATTCACATAGAATGCAGGATTTACCCCCTAAATACACCCCTAGTCAATTGGAACGAATCAAAGTAGAGAAATCAAAATTGACATAACTTGGGACGTCAAACGAACCTGAATCATCTAGTGTTGTAGAATTTGAAAACAATAGAATCTAAAATAACTCAACCACAAATAATAGAATCAAAGACGGTTCAATCTGAACCTAAAGTTACTGAAACCCTAGAACTTGAGATCATTCAGGGTACACTAGAGATCAATAGAAATTTGGAAACAGAATCTATCGAACCAAACATTGATGAACCTGAATATGACATTTCTAAACCTGAGTGACCTTCAGCTTTTATAGCTCCTACCCCTCTTCTAGTTTCATCTCAAAGAACTATTGTTCAATTGATCTACCTCTTGGTCTTCTATGCATTGAAAATATTACTGAAGAGGAAGAGGAATATATTGAATATCCTCCTCTTACTACTAGTGATCTGTTAATTGTTCAAAGTCAACCTTTTAAACTTTTTGGATCAAATCCTTGGTATTTGACTCCATTAAACTTTTTAGGTCAAGGTATTCCTTGTTTACATACTCCCTTTGATTTTACACCTAGGCAAATCATGTTGGAGATCCCTCTTGTAAGTCAAGCCTCGTCTTTTCATATGAGTAGACCACCTAGCTAGCCCGTTGTGACTTCTATATTTACAAGATTTCCAAAGTCATTCCTATATGATGGACCTTTGGTTCCCATTGGGTATTAATCATTCAACGAAACTTTTTCGAGAGCCACTCCTTCTTCTCAAGTTTCTACTTGGTTTTCTGGAATCTCATCTAGTTTATCTACTGCTAAAGTATAAATTATTGCTCAGAACATGGATTTCATGCCTGAAACACCTTTGGCATCGTACCAATACATTAATGTGTTATCTGGTAACATAGGTATTCCTCAACCGAATCCAACTGGGATTTACTATCCATCTAGGGGGAATTGTCCTATGTTCATCTTGGAGGGAAACCTCCTAGAGGAATTTATTCTCTGTTTGTAGGGTCGTCGATTACTTGAACTTATACGAACCTTGGTCAGATACCTCAAGTCAGTCCAAGTCAACCTGTTATATCTCAATGCTTTATTGGTGCCCCATTTCCACTAATGGGGAGTACTATTTGGAACCCTCCTTGTGTTCAAAAACCTATTCAACTTGCTCCATAAGTTCTTGTTTATTAACCTATCCAAGTTACTAGCCAAACTGTATCACATAAATCTATTCAACAACTTGTCCATGGTATTCCTCAAATATTTTTTCAGCCTACTATGCAAACAATTATTCAACAACTGGCTCCAAGTACACCTTGGACACCTATCTAATCTATGCCACAAATGATTGTGCAAGGAACACCTTAGATATCAGTTCAACGAACTACACAACCCATGACTCAAGCATTTGGTTATCAAACTGGTCAGACTATACCTCAATATTTTATTGGTCTAGCTTTCCAATCAATGACATAGATACCTATCAGTCAACCTAGTGTGAGAACAATTCAAACAATGTATCTAAATCAACCTTACCTAGGTCAACCTTTCCATAGAACAAATTTACCTGGGGCAAATTATGTTGGGTCAATTGTATCAGGTTAGCCTTTTCAAGGTCAACCACATCTTATTCAACCTTTTCAGGTATTTCCACTTCAAACTCAACCTGGTATGACTTACCCTAGTTATCCTAGAGGAATGAAAATTCCAACTCCACAAGCTATTCCATAATATCCTGGATATCCTCCTCCAGGGGTTGGACTCAATCCTCAAGGGTATTTGTATTCTCAGAAAGACTTTAACTGGTATTTACCTTTCATTACAATGTTGTATTTTCCATATCTATCCCGCCTCATGAACGGTCCAATTTATCATTATCCTTTTTAGCCGGTGATTCCTGCAAAATTACCAAGTGACATATCGAAATTTGATGGTAAGCCTAGAGAAGATATGTCAAATCATGTAATGACTTATCACCTATGGTATTCTTCAAATTCATTAAATGATGATTCCATTTGGTTATGGATTTTCCAGCTGACTTTAATAAGTCCAACAACGAAATGGTACATTGAGTTACCATGCCTCTTTCCATAATTTTAACTCCTTAGAAACAACTTTTTTAACGCATTTTCAGTTACCTATTCGATATGAAACTAGTACTGATATTTTGAATTCATTAAAACAATATGATTCTACCCATATCTCAGATCATATACATGAGTGGAGACATAGATGTTGTTTAGTCAAAGCTTACATTCCAAATCAATTGTTAGTTGAATGGTTTGTTAAATATTTACTTCCTACCATAATGGAAGATGTTGCTAAGGGAGGAGTTGTTATGGAAGAGAAAGTTATTGCTCATGCCCAATACTTAGACCTTATCTATTCACAAACTGGCACCTTGCACCAAAAGATTTCAAATTCACCTTGCACATCCAACACAACTCAACCAGCTCCAACTCCTACAGTATCTCACACTTCTAATGGTGTAATTGGTTATGTTAACCAACAATCTAAGAGTAATTCGAAGCCTACTCCCACTGTGGCTACGCAAAATTCACGCAATGAAAATACTTCTGCCAGTATTACTTTCAAGATTAATGCAGTAGAATCATCTACTGGTAAGCCTCAACAACTTAGAAGGAAGAAAAATGGCAAAGGAAAATCAAAACAAATTGCCCCTAAAAAGGAAAAACGAACTAAAAACGAACCTTCTAAAGAGAATAGGAAACCTCGATATCCTTGTTTGATTTGTAATGATGACCATTATACTAAGGAATGCCTCCATTGTGCAGAGGTAAATAAATTCCTCAATGGTTCCTCTACACATGTTGTTTTAAAAGATATTTTTCCTTCTCCAGACAATAAAACGGTTTCTAACAACTCATCTTCTTCATCCACATCTGCAGATATCATGATGATGTCCTCTCAAGTTTTCATAGCAACAAGATCTAAAGATTACAAGTCTAAAACTCCTTCGAACGAAATGATACCAATCAACCTTTTGCATAAGTTCCACCTCCTTCTTAACCTTTATAGATTAAGAAATCAACTTCTAACATAGTGATTTTTCATCCTCCTAGAGGTGCTATTCAAAAGTCGTCTTTTAATCTACATTCCAGAGTGTCTCAAAATTATAACGTTGTTGAAAACTTGCCTCAATATCCTTCAGCAATGTCACCTCTCGAAGTGATTCAAATGTGTCTTGCACAACAGAAATTACTATTGTCAGCCATTGGTGAAATCTGTCCATAAGATTCTAACCTCATAGTCTTTGATATTGAAACCCATATACCTGAATTCCCGCATCAACTGGCATTTCGAATTTTGGTTTTTGTTAAAACCAAAAGAGTTTTTCATATAGTGATTGATGAGGGGGATTCTACTTATATTATGTCTATTGTGTGTTGGAAAGCTTTGGGATCTCTGAAAATCAATCAATCTCCTACCACTTTCAAAGTTGTCGATGGAAGAGGATTTTGACCTTATGGTATTTGAAATGATCTACCGGTAGAATTAGAGGGTAAAGTGGTTTCTTTTGAAGTAGAATTTGTTGATGCTCAACTTGACTACAATATTTTACTAGGTCAAAGTTGGACTTATGCAATGTTTGCAGTGGTCTCGTCACTTTTTTATTGATACTATTCCCTCATCAAGGGAGGATAGTTAAAGTAGACCAACTAGATTTTTACACTTCTAATCCAAATTCCACTGGTACTTTACCCTTTATGGGGAAAACGACTAGTTCTTATGAGAATGTTAGAGTTGGTTTGCTTAAGGATTCATCACTAATGGGGAATTTTGCAGTCCCTCCACCCAATGCTCCTTTTATCATTTCCCAATTCAATATGATTTCATCAAGCACTCCAGAATCATATGATCCTTGGATCGTGCCTACAAAATCATAATTAACCACTTCTGGCAACCAAATGCCTCTAATCCCATTGGAACTAGCTTATCGGGTTGTTCAATATTTTTCAAAACCTGTTTTTAATGTAACTGTTCAGTGAATATGATCATCGATGAGTATTCTCAATCATCTTGGTTGGAACCTATATCATTACCTAACCCTTTGGATAACATATTTACAATAAACGAATGTACAATGGAGGTTATGACTTTAGATGAAATTCCTTGGGACAATTATCATCATCGTTCCTCTTTTCTTCCCAACCTCGAAAAGATTGAGAACCACTTTTCTACAATGTTTTCACCTGAGATTGTAGATGACCCTGAATTCCCTATATCGATTTTTGAATCTGAATCTGAAAAGAATTATGGAATATATCTGCAACAATTCTGCTTAATATCTTAGTGAAACCTGGAATTATGGAGAACATTCATATAGGTGCCTCATGCTCACTTGATGAAATTTAGACTTATAAGACCCTATTCCAAGAATTTTGTGAAATTTTTTCCTGGTCTTATGAGGAAATTCCTATAATCTACTCAAGTATTATAACTCATGAAATCAAGACCTACTCGGATGCTAAGTCTATCAGAAAAAGATTACATCTAGTGCATCCTAGAAAAGTTGTTGCTATCAAAGTTGAGGTTGAGAAACTTCTAAAGGCTAGTTTTATCTATCATGTTCCTTTGACCAATTAGGTTTCCAACATCGTTCATGTTACCGATAAGTAAGGGATAATAAAAGTATGCGTCGATTATAGAGATATTAATAAAGATGGTCCTAAAGATAGTTATCCTACTCATTACATTGGCCAAATAATTAATGATTGTGTTGGTAACGAAATATTTTCTTTTATGGATGGACTTTCTGGTTACAATCAAATTAACATACTTCCTGTAGATCAACATAAAACCGCATTCATTTGTCCATGGCGAAATTTCGCCTATCAAAAACTTCCATTTGGGCTAAAGAATGTTGATGCCACTTTTCAACGGGCTATTTCTTACTCTTTTCATGACATTAAGCATATTGTACATTCGTACATAGATGAGCTACCAACACATTCATTAAAATGTCAAGATCATCCAATCCATCTACGAGCGATTTTTCTCCAATGTTAGCATTATAATATACGCTTAAACCCACATAAATGTGTTTTTTGTGTCACATATGGTCATTTACTGGGATTTTTTGTGTCTAAAGAAGGCATTTGTGTTGACCCCCTCAAGGTAGAGACTACTTTGATTTTGCCTCCTCCGTACGCCAACTCCAAAGTTTGTAGGGGAAAGCAAACTTTTTACGTCGATTATTCTAATTTATGTAGAGATAACTAAAGGTTTCACCTAGATTTTGAAAAAGGGCATCTCTTTCATTTGGGATGAAACTGCTCAAAAAGATTTTGATGCACTTAAACATGTGCTGACTCACATACATTTATTTCATCCACCTAGTTATCATTGGGATTATTTTTTGTATTTAGCTGCATCAATCATTACCATTGGTATGGTATTAGTCCAAGAGGATGAATTGAACAATGAACATGTTGTTTACTACTTAAGTAGTACCAATTCTAAAATAAAATATGAACACATGGATAAATTGGCCCCTACAGTTGTCCAAGTTGTCTAGAGATTTTGTTTCTATATTATATTGCACAAAACAATAGTGGTTTCAGATTGTAACCCCGTGGTTTATGTTCTTACTAGACAATTTCTTAGGGGTGAATATATCCTACAAGAATTTGACTTAGAATCTGTTAAATCCAAGTCAAAGAAATCACTAGTATTTGCTGAGCTTATTTGTGACTTTCCCTATTTTGACATAGAAACAGTGGCAAAGGATTATCTTCCAAATGAATCTCTCTTACTTATCAGTACACTAGATCCTTAGTATGTAAATATTATTGTTTATCTCCATACTCAAACTTTTCAGCCGGAACTATCTCGTACTAATCTTCATCGCATTCGGTACCAATCCCAACAATATACTATTGTTGGTAATACACTTTATCATCATGGTTCCGATTCATTTTTCCGACGATGTTTAACACATGACGAAGCTAAAAAAGATTTGAATGACTCACTATAGAGCATATGGCGGTCATATGTGAGAGCTTTCCACTGCTCAAAAAATCCCACACGCTATATATTTATGGCCTTATATGTTCAACGATTGCATTGATATGGTCCATAAATGTCATAATTATCAAATATATCATCAAAAAATGTGTGCCCGTCCTACTCCTGTTCACCCAATAATCGTCGTCAGTCCCTTTTTGAAATGGGGCATCAATTTCTTTACTATATAACCCTCACTCAAATGGGGAGCATGGCTATATTATCCTAGTTGTGGATTATTTTACGAAATGGGACAAGGTGATGCCTACATTTAGGGATGATGGTGAAATTGCTGCTCTTTTCATATTCAATCATGTGATCGTTTGGTTCGTTGTCCCACAGGCCATTGTCACTAACCATGTCAACCACTTTCAAAACTTTACGATGACTGAAATTAACACGAGCTTGGGCTTACATCATGATAGTTTGACTCCCTATTACCCACAGGCCAATGGCCAGGTAGAAGTCGTGAACAAATTTTTAACCACTATGCTTCAATGAATGATAGGGATCCATAAGCGAACTTGGCATCTAATGTTTTTCTCAACATTTTGGGCATATCACACCTCAACAAAATCTGCAATCAGATTTACACCCTTTCAATTAGTTTACAGTCTGGAAGCAGTCTTACCTATTGAATGCGAAATTTCGTCACTAAATCTAGAAATCAAACTACTTCCTACTACTTTTGTAGAGGAGGAATGTTTTCTATACTTGGCATGTCTAGATGAAACTTGTCGTGATGCTGCATTGGCTAGCGAGGCTCATAAGAAGCATGTTAAGGCACATTTTGACCAAAATGTAAATCCTCGTGTGTATTCAGAAGGTGACTTGGTCTTGGTTTACGATCAAGAACATGACAAGTTAGGAGTTGGAAAGTTTGAACCTATGTGGCATGGTCCCTATATTGTAAAACGTGCACTTGCAAAAGGTGCTTATGAGCTAGTTGACTATGACGAGATTCCTTTGTCTAAGCCCATAAATGGGATTTACTTGAAAATTACTATGCTTAGATTACTGCATGAGTACATTGTATATTGTTGTATCATATTTTACATGTGTGGAAATTTTATTTCTTTTTTACAAACTCCTTCTATTTCTCCTGCTTATCTTGTGTTACACTTGATTTGCAGATGTTGACGCTCCCTCAAACTTACATTGGTTATGCTAATGGTGCTAGTCATAGTACTCAAAATCTCTCTTTCGCCACTTGGGCCATCTATTCGCCCACCGATGAGTTAGTGAGTCTGCATGGGGTATGCCTTAGTCGCATGATGAACAATATTGCATAATACAGTTTCGTCATTGAATTATTATCTGATGCCATTTCATTTGGTATTCGTCATTTAATCATCAGATTAGATTCTCAACTCATAGTATTACACTTAAGTCATGTTTATTTAGTTAGAAGTTCTTCAATGTTAAGGATGTTTTTACAGGTCCGTCTCTTGGAAAGAGAATTTGATTACATTGAATACCAACATATTCCAATACATTTAAACACATTAACTGATGCATTAGAAAATTATGTGTTAAATCGACATTTGCAACATTTGTAAAAAGAAACAATAGTCATTCAAACATTGTATAAAATAAGCTGAGTAAATAGAAGTAGTCTCCATAATTAAAATGTCTGTAAAAAGTTTTGGTTTTTACAAAAATGAAGTCCAAAACATATGAGGCACACTGCCTTTATTATGTGAATATATGTCGATAGACCAAAAAGACAAAATCTAGCTCTATGCCTAGAAACTAAGCATGGCGCTCATGATAGCAGATGATAGCACGAGCCACTCGTCATAAAAGAAATCTAATATTCTTGGGTACACTTGACATATGCCTCTAATAATGAGAGGGAAGGTCATCAATCCCAATGTCTAGGATATCTAGAGTCAACCTCTCTAGGTTCCCATCAATCTCAGCTAACATCTGCATTGCAACAGGATCCTACTCAACCGGAACTGGTTGTCCACCACGCCTAGTTATTCGTAACATTATAAACTAAATTAATAAGTAATATAAATTATAAACTCTTAAAATTTCCCCCCTCCTCAACAACTTGACATATTGGAATATAAATGGTGGACAAGGCTTGATCTTCAACTCCTTCCCACTCAAACTAAATCAAATATAGGGATTTGGTAGTTGTATGTGTCTTCTGATGAATTTAAGCAATGACTCTCCTCACAAAAAGGATATATGTTATGTTTTGATGGGACTTACAAGTATAACCAAAGGGTGTAGGACCTAGGGGGTGATTATTTACCCTAGTGGACAAGTATAACAATATTTTTCTTGTGGCCTAGGATAAGCTACTAATAGTCAAGTAGAAGCATATGCCCTCTTCCAAGTGTTGTTACAATCATTTTCACACAATATCAACAATTTAATCGTGGTAGGGTACTTTTTAGGCAAACAAATATCATCTTGCAGACAAGACAAGATCTCCCTAGACTCAATGACTAAATCTAGTAACAAACAAACTAATAAATCTTTCCCTAGGTTCATATTTATTGAATCATAAATAAGAGTAATGGAGTATAGAATCCATACCTTTTAATCGAAATGCCTGTTGAATATCCTTGCTATGGTTTGATACAACCTTTCAATGCTCATAATCCAGACCTGCAAACACACTAACAAACACAAGGTCAAAGATATATGATATATAAATGATCAAATACAATATATACTAGTGATAAAGCAGAATAATACTTAATATCTTAACCAATGGACAATGAAAGTAAGCATACAATATATCAGATCTAATAGACGATATAGTAAGAAAGAAATACTCTTTTGTATTATAATTGAATGAAAAGGAGAGATACAACCTAGCCTTGATGTTGAAATATCTCCTTCCAATAGTCTTCTATCCTTCTTTAAATGACAAGCTTCCAGCCTCAAATTGACAACATAAGTTTACATCAAAAATCAACCCCTTCCCCTCTAGTCTGTATGGAATTTATAAGACAAGAGAAGAGGGCTAGAGATCCTCTTTCTAAGGATTAGATCTACAAGTATTGGAATTAGGGTTCTATAATGAGATGGAATAGATTCGTGAACCATGGGATGAGGCCCAAATAGTTAGGGGCTCAAATCCTTCTTGATGGTATAATATTCCCTAATAAGGCTTCTAGAAATTTCTTTTTATTTTTACCCACGTTAAAAGGTTGTCACACTTTTTAATGGAAAACAAAGCGAAATATTGTGCAGGGTATAATTATTGGAACTGTGTTTGTGCAGATAATTTCCAGAAAAATTGTGACATTGCTTGAAAATAGGTTTTTTAGCAATGTAATCCAAGATTCTTGTTGTTTTCAAAATGGTTTTGCTTCCAACATTGTATGGGATTGCTTACAAGAGTTCATTGGATAGTGAGAGATCCAATTTGTGGTGATTTTCTAATGGTGACAAAACGGTGTGTAACATATTGCCCCCTATAGTTCAAAGTAAGAAAAGGTGTTTGAGGACTAAAGCGCTTTATCAGGAAAAAGTATATATTATAGACCAACTGGTTGGAGACCTGAAACAAATAATCAAAGATTGCAATACAATATCTTCATATAATCGTCATTGAGGTAGACATTCCCATACTCAGATTACAAGTATCTCAAAAACAACTATGGAAATGTACAAAGATCCATGTCAATAATAGACTCAGTATGGACACAACAATCAAATATGGATCTATATTTACAATCATGAATATATAAAAACTCCACGCAACCTAGATGGATGAAACTAGATCAAGGGTCTTGGTCTTCATCTCTACTGATCCATAGTATGAATCTAACCATGTGACAAAATGTTTCAAAGTTGAAAATGGTAGAAATCACATGATTAATGGCCAATGATGTGGATTGTTAATAGGTGTGATAAAAACCACCAATAATGTCAATGTTCCTCAAGGTACTCCAGTATAATCTATGAGGTGTGAATAAGTGTCTTGAAGTTGAGAACCCATAGAATCGTTCGATTGAAGGTCAATAATGAAAACTTGTCGTTGAAGGTGATAAACCTACCAATGAGGCATGCAGGCTCCAAGGTACCAAAGGAGTTTTCTAGATCAATTTCTTAGATAATGAGCTGAAGTTGATAGGAAGAAATCCGTCGCAAGAGGGCCTATGAAACAAAACTTATGTCAAGTTTTGAAGAACAATTTTGGAGTGATTCAGGACTGACACAAGGATGCTCAATGCGATTAAAGGCTATGATTTGCAAGGTAAATTTGACTGAGGTTAGAATTATCTTGAACATATTGGTGATACAACATTTCGACTTGGAAACATTTGACTCAAAAAATAAGATTAAGAATCATTCTAAAGATTTTCAATGAGGTATAATCAGTTGAGAGGCAAATGGATTTCCCAACCGAGACACAAAAGTGACAGAATGTCATGTTCAAGAGAAACATACTTCCTTTTCGCAATAAAAAAATAAATGTTTCTTTCCCATTTCCCCCCACCATTACTGAAAAGTATCTCTTCATTTTTACATAAACTTGAGGAGGATAACATATGCTTTTCAAGTAAGCTCATCCTTCAGAGTATTTTTAACGAACCCTAGGAAGGAGTGGTTCAGTCTTATCATGATTGATGAGTCCTATATTGTTTAATTTTACGAGTCCAATATAGGGATAAATCAACTTATTTTCATATTTAAGAGTTTAAAAAGAGGTAAAAAGATAACTCATGCAACTCTTCGACGTAAAATTTTAACAAACCCAGAGAAAGAGAAGCTCGATGTTTTTCATGTTTAGGGAGTCAAGGGAAAAACTTAAGTAAACTCCAAAATGTCCTTTTTCGTAAATTTAGTCTCTCAAGCCCAGAAAAGGGTAAAATAATGCAAGAGAGAACTCTTTTAGCCATGATCGACTAAAGTATACATTTTTCGTAACTAGTCTACTTGGTCCGTAAAAGGGGTAAACTTATACCAGGTAGATGTCTTTTCATTTACTTTTATGAGTTTGAAAGAAACAAGTGTACTCAACAATATTTTCATGTTTTGGGAGTCAGAAAAGAGCTTAAAGACAACTCTAAAGTTTCACTTTTTCGTAAATTTAAAGAGTTCAAAAAAGTGATAAAAATATACTCGTTGTCAAAATGATCCGTTTTCAAAAAATAAGGCTATAATCTAGACACTCAGTTTCAAAATCATAATAATTGGTCAGAAATACTGAAAAATATTTAAAATATTTGAAATTTTAAAGCTATAGGATTTTTATTTTATTTTTATTTTAATAGGCCTAATTTTCTCCTAAAAGTCAAAAAGTAAATAATTTTTACCATTTTGTTTTTTACTATTTCATAGCTTTGAATGTGCATTTTCTCCCAAATCTCTAGGAGCATATTTTGGTTGATCCCGTGGACCATTTCGAGTATTGTCTTCTCCATGTAAGAGACATTTCCTTGTTCTTGACATTCACGATTTTTATTTTGCATTTTGATGGTTTTTTTTAGTGTTTTAAAAGCTCAAAAACGCCCCTACAGGTTGCCGCACTTCTCCTATATCGGGAGATGGGCAATCCCTAATCTACCAACATGGGTGAAGGCGACTTGCACATTCCGATTTGAGAAAAAGTGCACAAATGTGCTCTGTTTCTCAAAGAAAAGTGTGTAAGGTGGGAAGGGCATTCAAAAATAATTAAAACGCTAAAAAATTTCTCCCAATCTTTTGATGCTTGTTATCTAACATATTTTTCTCATTCATTGCAGACTTTTTGCTTGTCAAAATGGAATGGAGAGAGAGAGAACATGAAGCCCAAGATATTTTTGTAGTTAATGATCCAACAATAATGCAAGCACTCAGGAATTGTGGTTTGGCAAAAAATTTCTTGATTTCAGGCACGAGGGCCCAAATAGATTTGCTGACATGAATAGTGAGAGCATGTAATGTATAAGAACAATGCTTTGAAATTGGTGATTACACATTGACCATCGATGTTGAGGACATATATTTTTTGACAGGGCTTTAACATCGAGGAGCCAACATTTCGCTATTCGGCCCTAGGGCAGGCGGTGAACCAACAAATTATTACATAAGCGAGTATTGTATTCGTGGATCCAAACTAAGTAGTGGAAGAATTGAAATTAAGGACATAAGAGAACTTCCATTGAGGACCATCACATTCACCATTGCTCGCTTATGTGGAAGTGCAGTGCTTCACCTAGCTACAAAAGTGAAAATGCAAATTTCATTAGAGTGCGTGCAACCTACCATGTTCAATTGGTGCGAAGGGGTTCTAGCCAATTTAAAAGGACAACTCACCAGAGAAAAGACAGGATGATTGAAGCACTTTGGATATGGTTCGATTGTAGTATCATTTTCCCTAGAGAGGATCCCCATACTACACCCACAGGTTTCCATGGAGATGACGGGTCCAAGAGATCCTCGTATGCTACAATGGGTTTCGTTGATGGCTCGCCACAAAGGTGGCTCAGTGATTAGATTCACTCCTACATTTTTCAGATGGTTGGGCCAACAACTCCTCATGATTGAGGATTACCCATATGCAGGTGTAGATTTTAGAGGTGATCCAGATATCCTTCTTCCTGAAGGAATGCAATGGGGTGACCTAGGTAAAACTTCTCACTTTGGTTGTTTTTTTTTTTTTCAAGATTTTTTTGTTGTGTTTTTAAATTTGAGCCAAAAATTAACTGAAGTTTTACCTAGGTCACCCCATTGCATTCCTTTAGGAAGAAGCATATATGGATCACCTCTAAAATATACACCTGCATATGGGTAATCCTCAATCATGAGGAGTTGTTGGCCCAATTATCTAAAAATTTAGGAGTGAATCTAATCACTGAGCCACCTTTGTGGCGAGCCATCAACGAAACCCATTGTAGCATATGAGGATCTCTTGGACCCGTCATCTCCATGGAAACCTGTGGGCATAGTATGGGGATCCTCTCTAGGGAAAATGATACTACAATCGGACCATATCCAAAGTGCTTCAGTCATCCTGTATTTTCTCTTGTGAGTTGTCCTTTTAAATTGGTTAGAACCCCTTCGCGTCAATTGAACATGGTAGGTTGCACGCACTCCAATGAAATATGCATTTTCACTTTTGTAGTTAGGTGAAGCACTACACTGCGACATAAGCGAGCAATGTTGAATGTGATGGTCCTCAATGGAATATCTCTTATGTCCTTAGTTTCAATTCTTCCACTACTTAGTTTGGATCCACGAATACAATACTCGCTTATGTAATAACTTGTTGGTTCACAGCTTGCCTTAGGGCCGAATAGCGAAATGTTGGCTCCTCGATGTTAGAGCCCTGTCAAAAAATATATGTCCTCAACATCGATGGTCAATGTGTAATCACCAATTTCAAAGCATTGTTCTTATACATTACATGCTCTCACTATTCATGTGAGCAAATCTATTTGGGCCCTCGTGCCTGAAATCAAGAAATTTTTTGCCAAACCACAATTCCCGAGTGCTTGCATTATTGTTGGATCATTAACTACAGAAACATTTTGGGCTTCATGTTCTCTCTCTATCCATTCCTTTTTTACAAGCAAAAAGTCTGCAATGAATGATAAAATTATGTTAGTTAACAAGCATCAAAAGATTGGGAGAAATTTTTTAGCGTTTTAATTATTTTTGAATGCCCTTCCCACCTTACTCACTTTTCTTTGAGAAACAGAGCACATTTGTGCACTTTTTCTCAAATCGGAATGTGCAAGTCGCCTTCACCCATGTTGGTAGATTAGGGATTGCCCATCTCCCGATATAGGAGAAGTGCGGCAACCCGTAGGGGCGTTTTTGAGCTTTTAAAACACTAAAAAAAACCATCAAAATGCAAAATAAAAATCGTGAATGTCAAGAACAAGGAAATGTCTCTTACATGGAGAAGACAATACTCGAAATGGTCCACGGGATCAACCAAAGTATGCTCCTAGAGATTTGGGAGAAAATGCACATTCAGAGCTCTGAAATAGTAAAAAACAAAATGGTAAAAGTTATTTACTTTTTGACTTTTTATGAGAAAATTAGGCCTATTAAAATAAAAATAAAATAAAAATCCTATAGCTTTAAAATTTCAAATATTTTAAATATTTTTCAGTATTTTTGACCAATTATTATGATTTTGAAACTGAGTGTCTAGATTATAGCCTTATTTTTTGAAAACGGATCATTTTGACAACGAGTATATTTTTATCACTTTTTCGAACTCTTTAAATTTACGAAAAAGTGAAACCTTAGAGTTGTCTTTAAGCTCTTTTCTGACTCCCAAAACATGAAAATATTGTTGAGTACACTTGTTTCTTTCAAACTCATAAAAGTAAATGAAAGGACGTCTACCTGGTATAAGTTTACCCCTTTTATGGACCAAGTAGACTAGTTACGAAAAATGTATACTTTAGTCGATCATGGCTAAAAGAGTTCTCTCTTGCATTATTTTACCCTTTTCTGGGCTTGAGAGACTAAATTTACGAAAAAGGACATTTTGGAGTTTACTTAAGTTTTTCTCTTGACTCCCTAAACATGAAAAACATCGAGCTTCACTTTCTCTGGGTTTGTTAAAATTTTACGTTGAAGAGTTGCATGAGTTATCTTTTTACCTCTTTTTAAACTCTTAAATATGAAAATAAGTTGATTTATCCCTATATTGGACCCGTAAAATTAAACAATATAGGACTCATCAATCATGATAAGGCTGAACCACTCCTTCCTAGGGTTCGTTAAAAATACTCTGAAGGATGAGCTTACTTGAAAAGCATATGTTATCCTCCTCAAGTTTATGTAGAAATGAAGAGATACTTTTCAGTAATGGTGGGGGGAAATGGGAAAGAAACATTTATTTTTTTATTGCGAAAAGGAAGTATGTTTCTCTTGAACATGACATTCTGTCACTTTTGTGTCTCGGTTGGGAAATCCATTTGCCTCTCAACTGATTATACCTCATTGAAAATCTTTAGAATGATTCTTAATCTTATTTTTTGAGTCAAATGTTTCCAAGTCGAAATGTTGTATCACCAATATGTTCAAGATAATTCTAACCTCAGTCAAATTTACCTTGCAAATCATAGCCTTTAATCGCATTGAGCATCCTTGTGTCAGTCCTGAATCACTCCAATATTTTTCTTCAAAACTTGACATAAGTTTTGTTTCATAGGCCCTCTTGCGATGGATTTCTTCCTATCAACTTCAGCTCATTATCTAAGAAATTGATCTAGAAAACTCCTTTGGTACCTTGGAGCCTGCATGCCTCATTGGTAGGTTTATCACCTTCAACGAAAAGTTTTCATTATTGAACTTCAATCGAACGATTCTATGGGTTCTCAACTTCAAGACACTTATTCACACCTCATAGATTATACTGGAGTACCTTGAGGAACATTGACATTATTGGTGGTTTTTATCACACCTATTAACAATCCACATCATTGGCCATTAATCATGTGATTTCTACCATTTTCAACTTTGAAACATTTTGTCACATGGTTAGATTCATACTATGGATCAGTAGAGATGAAGACCAAGACCCTTGATCTAGTTTCATCCATCTAGGTAGCGTGGAGTTTTTATATATTCATGATTGTAAATATAGATCCATATTTGATTGTTGTGTCCATACTGAGTCTATTATGGACATGGATCTTTGTACATTTCCATAGTTGTTTTTGAGATACTTGTAATCTGAGTATGGGAATGTCTACCTCAATGACGATTATATGAAGATATTGTATTGCAATCTTTGATTATTTGTTTTAGGTCTCCAACCAGTTGGTCTATAATATATACTTTTTCATGATAAAGCGCTTTAGTCCTCAAACACCTTTTCTTACTTTGAACTATAGGGGGCAATATGTTACACACCGTTTTGTCACCATTAGAAAATCACCACAAATTGGATCTCTCACTATCCAATGAACTCTTGCAAGCAATCCCATACAATGTTGGAAGCAAAACCGTTTTGAAAATAACAAGAATCTTGGATTACATTGCTAAAAAACCTATTTTCAAGCAATGTCACAATTTTCCTGGAAATTATCTGCACAAACACAGTTCCAATAATTATACCCTGCACAATATTTCGCTTTGTTTTCCATTAAAAAGTGTGACAACCTTTTAACGTGGGTAAAAATAAAAAGAAATTCCTAGAAGCCTTATTGGGGAATATTATACCATCAAGAAGGATTTGAGCCCCTAACTATTTGGGCCTCATCCCATGGTTCACGAATCTATTCCATCTCATTATAGAACCCTAATTCCAATACTTGTAGATCTAATCCTTAGAAAGAGGATCTCTAGCCCTCTTCTCTTGTCTTATAAATTCCATACAGACTAGAGGGGAAGGGGTTGATTTTTGATGTAAACTTATGTTGTCAATTTGAGGCTGGAAGCTTGTCATTTAAAGAAGGATAGAAGACTATTGGAAGGAGATATTTCAACATCAAGGCTAGGTTGTATCTCTCCTTTTCATTCAATTATAATACAAAAGAGTATTTCTTTCTCACTATATTGTCTATTAGATCTGATATATTGTATGCTTACTTTCATTGTCCATTGGTTATGATATTAAGTATTAGTCTGCTTGATCACTAGTATATATTGTATTTGATCATTTATATATCATATATCTTTGACCTTGCGTTTGTTAGTGTGTTTGCAGGTCTGGATTCTGAGAATTGAAAGGTTGTATCAAACCATAGCAAGGATATTCAACAAGCATTTCGATTAAAAGGTATGGATTCTATACTCCATTACTCTTATTTATGATTTAATAAATATGAACCTAGGGAAAGATTTATTAGTTTGTTTGGTACTAGATTTAGTCATTGAGTCTAGGGAGATCTTGTCTTGTCCGCAAGATGATATTTGTTTGCCTAAAAAGTACCCTACCACGATTAAATTGTTGATATTGTGTGAAAATGATTGTAACAACACTTGGAAGAGGGCATATGCTTCTACTTGACTATTAGTAGCTTATCCTAGGCCACAAGAAAAATATTGTTATACTTGTCCACTAGGGTAAATAATCACCCCCTAGGTCCTACCACCCTTTGGTTATACTTGTAAGTCCCATCAAAACATAACATATATCCTTTTTGTGAGGAGAGTCATTGCTTAAATTCATCAGAAGACACATACAACTACCAAATCCCTATATTTGATGTAGTTTGAGTGGGAAGGAGTTGAAGATCAAGCCTTGTCCACCATTTATATTCCAATATGTCAAGCTGTTGAGGAGGGGGGAAATTTTAAGAGTTTATAATTTAGATTACTTATTAACAAAGATACCACCCTCCCACCAACATCCTTGGACTAAGGTCTCTTTTCTTGGAAAATCGCATTATTTATGGCCAACCATATTTTCCAATATATTTAGTTTGGAAGGGCTAGCCATAAACTTTTGAAGACCAATTTTCAATGAATTTTTAGAAGTAGCACTTTTCCCATGCTTCAAAGAATTTGAGATTCAGTTTGTCCATATCAGTTTGGGAGTTAACTCCTATAAAGGAATATCCCAAACAATTTTTGAGAAGCAACATTCCAAAAACAAATGAGATATGTATTCATTGGCTTCTAGACATAGGATACATCTTAATGGACCATGTATTCCTCTCTTAATTAAGTTCTATGATGTTAGAACTATTTTGTGGGCAAGAGTCGAGAACAAAATGTTGAATTTTGGAAGATCATAAGGATTCCAAATTTTAGTCCAAACTCCTACCTTTGGGAAGCAAGCCATCATGGAAAAGAAACAATTCTTAACCTCATTTGACAAAATACTCTGAGGCCTCTACAATCTTCCTCACCTAGATGGCTCATGGCACAACTTGAAAGAGCGGCTTTAAATAATCTTACCAAAGGCTATAGAGATTGAGGGATTAGTCCAAAATCCCATCCTTTCCATTTTCCCTCCTCTGTCCATGTAGATACATCAAACAATGAATATTTCCCTTGTCTAGTGAGTCATTCACAAAAAGGAACGAGCCTCATAACGTTTCCAATAGGAGGATGGACCATTATTCCATTGGACCAAATGTTAATATGCTACCTATTCTCTAGTATACAACTCAACTACGACTTAATCAGAGGGATAATAGAAGAAAAATGTCTTTAAATATGAGAAGCGCCCCCTTGGATTGATTAGGGTGGGATTGTCTAAACACGATTTCCTTTATGCATCAAAATATTTTTCATGAATTAGTCACTTCCACTAGTTATTTTGTTCATAAATGAGTCTCCATAGAAGTTTAGACCCAAGGGTCATATTCATTAACGATGATTCTTTGATTCCCAAACCTCTGTGAATATTTGGAACTCTCACCGCTTCCCAATTTACTAGATGAAATTGCTTGGTATTTGTTCTACCTCCTAGCCACATTTTTTTTTCTTGAGCCATTGAAAATTGTGTCCCAACCAGCACTAAAAGAGTTGAAAACTAAAAAAGAGAGGAAATGTTGATAAGATTGATTTTTCCAAAACCATGTGTTGAACTGGATTTAACTAATGCATTCCCCATTGAGTGAACATGACTTTAAACTTGGAGATAAGGGAATGTAGGAAGGATGGATATTTCAAGTGAATAATTGGATTTTTCTCAACATTTATGAATCCTCCAGAAGCAAAGAAAAAATAATCTAACATAGATTTGAATCATGAGGCTACAATGGTTGAGGCTCTTCCTAACAAAAGTGTATCATCAGCTAATTATGAACAATCAATATTTTTAATTCCTTTCAAGTATTGGATTCTTGAAAGAGATTCCAATCTTCTGTCATAATCTAAGTTTATGCTCAATGATTCTGCCATGAGAATACACAAAATAGGAGAGAGCAGGTAGCCCTATCTTAAGCACCTAAAGGATTTAAAAAACCTAGTTGGCCTACCATATACCAATGGAGAGATCCAAGGTCCCTCAATACAAGCATTTGTTGAGTGCCAAAACCCCATAAATTTCCCAATCAACCCTTGATTTGAAAGATAAAGAGCCATGTCATGGGATTGATTTGCATTTATTGGAATTTTGGGAATGTCATTCAATTTTTTGACACATCGAGATGGACGGGGCTTTTGAATTCTTGTATAATCATAACTAAAGTTTTGAAAGAATTTATGTTGAGTATGAGGAGGTGGGGGAGGGCCAAGTCCTCCTAAGCCTCATGCCATGCGAAAATAGAACTATCTAACTATGATTTAGAGAGTAGAATTAAAAAATTGGGATATATATATGACTTGATGATTATACCTTTGATGACTAATAATGAGTGATCCTTACTTAATATGTTGTTAGATTTCTTAACAAGAATTTATATGCATAATCATAATGATGTCCCATATATATATATATATATATATATATATATATATATATCTTTGAAATCTTGATTGCCACTATTACACTGGGTACAACTATTTCATAAATGTCACAAATGGGTCAATTACAACATGTCTACAAAGTCTTGAACCCACATAGCTGGGGATACAAATTGTTCACCAAACCACTCTAGCTAAGATCCTTTTACTCACATAAAAGGAGGACATGGGGGTGGGATTTGATCCAATTATGTGTGCATGGGTCATGAAACCATTTAATATGGTCTCTCTTGGTGCAATCAAACATTCGACCACTACCTCAAGGTGATCCATGGCTCTAGGGAAGCCCTCATGGGAATTGACCCTTGTCCAATTACGTCAATAGACATGTTTATTTTGGAATAGGACTTCTATAATTTTAATTTAATTATCAATAATTATTAGGTGGATGATAACAATTTAACCTCCAAGGAATATTCTAGGATATTTTTAGTAGTATACACAAATCAAAGGTCAAGATTTATCTACAAAGTAGTTATGCTCTTTTTGTCCTTTTAATTAAATTGATTAATTAAAAAGAATGTCACATGAACAACTATTATATAGAATAAGTTTTTTTTTTAGCATGTGGCATTAATTAGCCATGATATTCTCCCATAGTATTATAACAAATCTTATTTAGAGAATAAGAATTGTCATGATAAAGTGAGTGTGAATCTCCATGGTTAATAATATTGTTAAATGTATATATGTTTAATTTTTTTTTATAAATAATAATAATTTAAAATAAAGTTATAATTTAATTATTTTTTTATGATTTTTTTATTTTTATTTTAGCAATGTGACATGTATCATGAAGTAAGTGTTTTGATGCCTATTATGAATTGATGCATATTAGCAACTACCAACCATTTGGTTTATATGTCTATGTTAGTTTATATGCCTATAAATACACAATTAAATAAATGTGTGCTAATAATGATTTAAAATTTTCAATTTTAGCATTCCTTTTAAATAATGGATGACAGGTGAATAAATAGTTAATAATTGTGTTATTGATAGATATGCATATATGTGTTAATGTCGTTTTAGCCTTTTAAGTAATTGATGACACATTAATTAACAAGAGCCGTGTGGCCGCATGTCATTGCTTATTTGTATACATGAATTGCGCGCATATAGTTTTTTAGTTTATTTGGTTGAAATGGTATGTGTGATACACCTTAAATGGAGAACGATCCCTTATGCCATAAACAAAGAGGTCTCATAAATCAATTTGTTATTTAGCTTGGTGGGTGATTAGGAGTACACTCTAATATGTTTTAATTTAATTTTTCATTAAACAAAGTCTTTCCGTAGAAATCACATGAGAGAATTTTTTGGCCGCGTTTTGAACCAACAAGTATGGTTCATCAACTACTAATTAATCATTTTCATTATTAATTTTTATTCCTCATATTTACAATTTAACTACTTAAGAAGATATACTAAATGTTTTAATTATGATGATATTAAATAAAGTTTAAAGACCTCGTTTGAACACCCAATAATTGTTACCTCATAGCCAATTTCACAATTAAATTATGATAATAAAAAATAAAAAATTTAAGTTTAAATTAAATTTTGTTTATTATATAAAAATATATTTCTCTATTATAAAATTAAATAATTAATTGATTTTTTTTTCATTTTTTAAAGTAAAATATAATACAGTATTTTGAAAACTTGATAATTATTTTTCCCCATTTTCTTCTTAGATCCCTAAACATTTGGGTAATCCGAGTGTAAAATACCCTTGAGAGGTTGAGTAACAATAACAATAAGATTTTAATTGAAAATTATATATATATATATATATATATATATATATATATATATATATATATATATATATATATATATATATATATATATATATATATATATATATATATATATATTTCCCCTGGGAAAAAGTCGTAATTTCTATTAATATTAAGAAATTACATTTTGTAGATGCCGAAGCATATTCATATGGAGGCAACAGTGCCTGTCAAGTTCACAGTCTGTATAATTTGGCTAAAGAAAACAAGTTGTCTCCACGCAGGGAGCACTACCGAAACAGTAAAACTAGCAGTATTCAAAATTGTGTCCATGCTCTACGCAGAGAGCTTCATATAAACTGTATAATATCAAAAAAAAGAGTTGTACTCATGACTAAACAGTAGATTATATATACATGCTATAAACAAAAATGATACTGTTATGTGAGGGCTTTATAGCCCATCTCCATTATGATCATCAAAAGGTCTGTGGTAATGCTGGTAGAATGTTCCGTCGATTTCCTCCTGAATCAACCAGTCATTTCCTTGTCTGTGCGCTGCCTCTTTGGATAGCTGGTCGGCGACGGTGTTCTGTTCCCTGTAAATGTGTCGACAGACAAATGATTCAAAGGAAGTAATCAGTCTTTTAGCTTCATCTAAAATGTGCCTCAATGAAAATGCATGACAATGAGATGCATCATTCAGCCAGTTGCAAACAATTTTAGAATCTCCAAAGAGCTGTAGGTGTCTGCACTGTTTATGAATTGCAAAATGTATGATGTGTTTTGCCGTGCACAGTTCAGCAAAGTTATTGGTGCCTCTGCCTAGGTTTATTTGTATCTTGAAGCAATGCATTTCATTGAGATATAGTATGGCTCCACCCCCACAGCCAGCATCCTGTGCCGAGCCATCAAAGTAAGCCCAAGGCTTAGTTTTGTCGATGATCGCAGGTCTAATGGTGCGTGGGGGGGCAGAGGATTCCTCTTCAGGTATCATGTCAAAATCAGCAATCGTATGGTGTAAGATTGTGGGCCAGTGAGGAGTCCTGAGGTTGAAAATGGCCTGATTGCGCGCAATCCATACTGCCCAGCAGGCCAGCAATGGAATGTTGATGGCTTTCCCGGTGTGATTCTGGCACCAGTTATTCCATGCTTCCATGAGATTATTACCTTGCCAGTCTTTCATGTTCGGATAGTGAGTGATGAGGGATTGCCAAAACTGTAAAGCAGTGCTGCATTTTAAGAAAAGATGGTCTGTGCTTTCTTCCTCCTCTCGGCATAAGTGGCAACGAAAGGGTCCATAAAATGATCTCTTCATGAGATTGGTGCCTGTAGGGACTTTGTCAAAAAGAATGTTCCACATCAATAATCGTGTACGAGGAGCTGATTTAAGTTTCCAGAGCGCTTTCCATGTGGGGAGGATATCCGGGGGCCTGTACGGTTCCATGAGCCTCAAGTATCCTAACTTCGGGGAATATGCTCCATGCTTGGCAAAGGCCCAGATGATTTCATCAGGTCCTTCAGTGAGCCTGATGTGAGCTTGTGTGAGTGCATCCGTATACTCCAACCATTCTTGTTGCCACCTCTCAGGAATTTCTAACACTTGTGCGGTAGTCCATGCCTGATGGAGAAAGGAGGAATTCTCATTATCTCCAATATGCTTAATGTGAGTAACCCCTCTGTCATGTAGGTGCCTTATAAGATCAGCTGATAGTCTGTGGGCATTGCCACAGCCGACCCACGGGTCCAGACCAATGCGAACTGCATTACCTTCCCTAATGCGCCAAGTGATTCCTTCTCGCAGTAGAGGTAAGGTGCCAATGACCGCTTTCCAGATATTGGATATGTTTTGGCTAGTTCCTTGCTGTATACGGATCCAGTCCAATACATTCTGTGGCTTGATATATTTAGCATATGCAACTCGAGTCCATAGACCATTTGAGGTGAGTAGTTGCCACCCAAGTTTGGCTGCTAATGCCCTGGAGAATAGATCGAGCCTCTTAATACCCCATCCTCCCCAGCGTTTGGGTTTGGCAATGGTGTCCCATTTGACCCAGGCGAAAAGCTTCCCCGGCTGGTGACCTTTCCAAAGAAATCTGCAACAAATACTTTGTAGTCTATTCAATATGCCCTTTGGTATCCAGGCTAGGGTCATCCAATAGACTGGAGTGGCTTCAATCACAGCTTTAATGAGGACCAATCTGCCCGCACGAGAAAGATATTTGTGGTACCATACCTGAAGTCTTTTTTCCACTTTCGCTATGAGCCATGTCCAGTCTGCTATTCTGTATCCAAGAGGTTTCAGTCTAAAACCGAGGTACTTTATACCATCCGACAGGTTCAGAGAATTGAAGGGGAAGCGCTGTATAGCATATGCAGTTTCATGTATAGAGCAGCCGGCTGTGGTAATCGTGGACTTATTATCATTGATCTTCATACCTGTAGCATGTTGGAAGAGAAGGATTGAGTTATGGAGGGTAGTGGAGTCCCCAATGATGCCATTCAGGAAGATCAGTATGTCATCAACAAATAACAGATGAGTGAGGTAGAAGTTATCCGCAATTTTAATGCCAGACAATAAATGCCTATCTCGAGCTGATGAGATAATTCTACTTAATCCTTCCATAATAAGCAAGAAAAGCAGAGGTGAGAGCGGACATCCCTGTCTGAGTCCCCTTTCTGAAGTGAAGAATGAAGTAGCTTCACCATTAAGAAGCACACTATAGGATACATCAGTGATGCAGCTCATCGTCCATTTGATAAATTCATAGGGGAAACCAAGATGTGTTAGAAGCAGCCTTAAATACAGCCAGTTAGTTCTGTCAAAGGCCTTGGATAGATCCACTTTTAGAATCATTCCCTTCTGTTTTTTGATCTGCATGGTGTGTATGAGCTCTTGAGCTGTGGCTATAGCCTCATGGATCTGTCTGTGGTGTAAGAAGGCGAATTTCTCTGAAGATATGTGTTGCGAGAGAATGGGCTTGAGGCGATTTGCAATAATCTTGGCAATGATCTTATATAGACAATTACAGAGAGAGATGGGGCGAAAGTCATCGAAGGAGATCGGGTCATTTGATTTAGGGATAAGAGCGATGAAGGTGGATTTAATAGCAGAGGATATTCTGCCCCTCCTTCTGCTTTCCTCTACAATCTTCAGTAGGTCATTCCCCAGGATTTCAAAGAAAGCGATGTAGAATTCAATGGACCACCCATCTGGGCCTGGGCTTTTATCCTTTTTAAACCATTTTAAAGTAGCCTCCAATTCTTCCATGGTCACTTCCTTCTGTAGTTCATCCGACTCTTCTTGTTCTACATATCTGGGGAAAAGTTCAGCCACCCTCATGATTTCCATGATATTAATATCTCCAGGAGCTTTATATATACCCTTAAAGTGCTCTGTAGCCAGTCTGGCCAGGTTCGGCTGTGATGATACAGGTTGTCCTCGTTCATTTCTTAACTCCCATATAGTGTTGATCGCTTTGCGCCCATTGGCAAATTTATGGTAAAATTTTGTATTATCATCCCCCTCTGTGAGCCAAATTGCCTTGCTTCTTAGCCTCCAACTTTCTTCTCTTTCTTTCAGAATTTGTGAGCGCTTCACTATAAGAGCGGTGTACTGCTCCTTGCTCTCGGGGGTGGGGAAGGTCCTAGATGATGAATCCTCGAACGCAGCAATGACTCTTTTCGCCTCTTTCAGAGTTTGATTATCCTGGATACGTTTTTGATGTGCCTAGATCTTAGATCTTTGCTTGAGTTCAGTTAATTTTCTAACGAAGCCCTCTGAGTGGTCCTCATCTTCCCTGATAAGGTTGTTTTGCCAATAGTTATTTACCAATTGTATATAAGAAGGGTCCTGTAACCAAGAGGCATTAAACTTGAAGGGGCTTTTGATTTTATGGTTAATGTCCAATGCTTTTAAGAATATAGGGCGATGGTTCGATATGCCTCCCGTGCCGACCCATTGACGAATTCTAGGGAGTCTGTTGAGCAGTAACTCCTTAATAAGGAATCTGTCGAGTCTTCTGGCCAAGCTTTGTTCTCCACTTCGGTTATTTGTCCAGGTATACTGAATTCTAGCAGATGGAATATCCACCCACTGGTGTTCCTCTAGTAGGTTAGATAATGTATCTGATAAGGAATCGACCTGCGCCAAGTGCCCCCATGACTCGCAGAATCCAAGGGAAAAATTTAAATCACCTCCAAGTATGATGTTGTCCGCTTGAAGTAATTCAGATTCCAGTAAGGTCCTCCAATAGTTGGCTCGGTCGGCACAAGGGCCATAGACATTGATGATTCGAATATCCAACGCTACAGAGTAAGCAAATATGTCTAGACCAATGTAACCTCTGCCACCCCAAATGTTCCGGATCGCCATAGCTCTGTTACTAGCCCCAATAGCCAATCCACCGGATCGCCCAGATGCGTCCAGTGCATGGAAGGTCCAGTTAGGTAGCCAGGAGTTGAGGGTATGGATAAGAGGTTCGGCCAAGCAGAGGGATTCTTGAAGAAAAATAATATCCGGCTGAGAGGAGATAAGCAGTCTCCTGAGCGCTAGTTTTTTGGCTAAACTAGCAAACCCACGACAATTGTAGGATAGTATCTTCATGTAGGGTGAGATAGAGGGCCGTTCTTTGCTCTAAGGGCCCTGAAGATAGTTTGCTGTCGCCCAAGGGCAACTTCTTCGTCAGCAGTGTGTCTCGCTTTGGTTATGCGGGAGGGTCATCCACGAGAGTTCTTGAGAGTAATAGGAGCGACCTCAGGGTCAAGTCCAACGGCATCAAGACCTCTGTCCTTCGATCGGGATCGAAGAGAATAACGGGGGGATATCTGGGAGGTAGGAATGGAGAGGGATGTGATGGATGATGTTATCAGCAATGGCTGGCAAGGGGAGGCCACTGAAGAAGGAAGCGGGAGGGAGAAAATGAGAGAGGGGTGAGGGGGCAAATCCCGAGGATAACAATGAGCCACAGATGATGAAAGTGCAGTAATAGGATCTGAGCAAATAATGTGCTGTGATGTAATGCCAAATGATATGCATGAAACAGGAGGCAATGGAGAGGGGGATGATAAAGACATACCCGTCGTCGCGGTGCCCGCCTGTTCAGTCGCTGGACGCACAGGAGCTGGTGGTGAAGGAGGGGGAGCAGTGGAGACTATAGCAGTGTCTGCTGCCTCTGGGGTGCTACGGGATCCACCAACATCCTGTGTATGCATTTGCTCCTCTTGATTCTGCTCCGGATTCAGCCTGGGGGAGTCGCCCAGGGGTTGGTCAGCCACTCCATCCTTAACATTCCTCATCACTTTCCGAAGGAGTGGACAGTCCCTGTAGAGGTGTACCACTGTGTGACATCTGCGACAGCGATAGGGGATGCCTTCATAGTCAATAATCTGTTTGCGTGCTGTGTCTCTCCACTGAATGGTAATGATTTCTTGAAGTCCTCCCCTGGTGTCCAGGTTAATGAGAATCCGAGCATAAGCCATCATGCCTGTCTACTGGTAAGATTTGTCGTAGTCCATGAAAGTGCCAATGGCATTGCCAATCCTCCTGAAGATATCTTCTGACCAGTAATGTAATGGTAGCCCTGGGAGCCGGATCCATACGGGCCCGATGCCTATCTGCTCCGTCTCGGGGTCAAATAAAGGAGTCCATCTCTTAAGAAGCACCGAGGCATGATCAAAGTGCCAGTAGGAGGACAAGACCCAATTGGTATGGTCAGCACGAGCGAACCTCAATGCGAACCATCCCCTCACAAAGGTTTGCACGAAAGGGATGTCCACCAAATGATGACCCCAAACTTCAGCTGCCCATGTCTTCAATCGTGCTGCCGAATAGTTCCGACCTCTGATGCGCCCGACCAGTACTCGATCTGCGAATTCCATTGTCTCTCCCCACTGGATGTCCTCCTCCAGCCTGAGAAAGATGTCGTCCTCCTTGGATTTGAAGCACCTGTATTTCTTTTTAGGGCCCTGTGAGGGAGGAATGTTCTGAGAGCGACCGAGGGGAGGGGCAGATGCGTTCAACGGTGTCGGGATCTGATGTGAGGAGGAGGGGTCACAGATGCCTGAAACATTAGGGGGCCCGAGAGCGGAGGTACGAAGGTGAAACTTCCGGAAGAAGGACCGAGAGACCCAGAGAGACCGGCTGTGGCAGAGGGCAGAGAAGGGGTTTGTAGCGGCCGGGAAATGGAGCCAGATGCCGGTGGTTCTAAACCAGGGTTAGGGTTTAAGCAGCCGGAAACGAAACCGAGGGTAGCCGGAGAGTGGGGGGGAGTAGAGAGTGCTGGCCAGGTCGGTGGTACATCCGGGAGGACCACAGGGTATGACCTCGACTGTTCACTAAGCGAGAACGGAGAGTAATTTTCGGAGAGGCCCGAACTGAACATACCTTCTGATGTGGCAAAGGGTGAGCGCCAGATGGAGACCCCTTCCAGCGGGTCAGCTGAATAATCAACGGCTTCTAGATCCTCCATTGCCAGCTACGTCTCGGAACGGCGGACACCTCGGTGAGTAGAGAAACCCGGAGAAAACGACAGTTCTCAGTTAACGGACCGTGCAGGGCAGGTTCAAACCGTCACAGGATGTACACCGGTAGTCGCGGCACAGTTCTCTTCCTTCGTTAAACTTCCAGCACGGAAACGTAGAAGGGGCTCACGGCGGTTAGAGGAGAGACGGTATCAGTATAATGCGGGTAGACGGAGGGCATCGCGGTTCAGAAGCTGCAGAGGGTTCAGAAACCCTAACCTAGACCATCGCGCGTTATCTCCCGTCCCGTCTCCATCTCTCCTCCCGACACGCTCAAAGCATCTCAATCTCCAACCTATGTGTTTCATGTTATTATGAAACATTGGGTTGTTTTCCCAATTGAAAATTATATATATATATATATAGATATATATAGATATAATTTTAAGAAAAATAGATAAATCAATATTTATTTTATTTAAATTAAAATAATAATTTTAAAAACATATATAAAATGATTTAAATATTTCGTAAATCTAAAATGATTTTTAATCATATAAATGTTAATAATAAAGTAGGACAGAATTATTATATTTCATTTCATTATAGTGTACATTAAAATATTATATATTTTTATTTTTATTATTTATTTATTTTTGTTAGTAAAAATATTAGAAGAAGAATAATAACTATCTAATTTTAAGACCGTCTTAAACTAGATATTAAATTAGTGCAAAAATATTAGAAAATGAACATAATTATATTTTGTATTTTTTTGGAAATAAAATATATATAAAAGTGTGAAAAGTCCCTGAGGATCTTCTCGATATGAAGTCCAAACTAGACCTCACATCGTTTGGTATAGGAGTCCCATCTGGTACGATGGCCTGGTTTCCATTATCTTAAATATATGTCTTAGCTCTTGCTCGTCAGCACGTGAGAGTGACCTGCTTTGTTTAAGAACAATGAGGTCCGAGTGCCTAGTGAGTGCTAGTGTTACTTATGTCAAGGTTTTTTCACAGAGAGAGAGAGGGTGGGAGTGAGTCTTAGGTTGGATGGGAGGAAGTCCCAACTCACACAGCACAACATGACATGCACAACTTCCAGAAGAGTAATCCACACGGATCCGACAGTCACAACACACAAAGGAAGATAGCACATACAACACTTAGCGGGCAGTCTGTGCGAGTGTGACGGTCGTTAGAGCAGGTTTCGTGAAAGGTTTTGTCTGATGTCCGGGAGGTAACCAACATGAGCAGGACAACATTAACAACTTATACAACACATTTTCATAAATATATGTATTAGAACAACTGAATGAGTTCAATTGTTTAACACAGGTTAAAGAAACATGTATTACAAGTGTTCAAGATTAATTCTTACAAACAATTACAACACATGTGAGAAAACGTGCTGGCCTATGAGCAGGCTTCTGAATTAAGTGAAAGTTCCAAGACACATCGATACACCATACATCACTAACCCCGTGGGCGAGGCGTTGGAGCCACTACTCACTCCTCAAAGAAAAGATTACAAACTCTCAAGGCTATGTGGGAGGAGCCAAGGTGAAAAAGTCTCTTGCATGTACAAATGAGGGGGTATTTATAGCCAAGGGTGAAACTAGCCCTTGTGACTATTCGACTTCCCTCATGACTGTTTGACTTTCATGACTTTTTAGATTACATGACTCTTCAGATTACGAGTGGGTCTCTTGGACTTCCACTTTACATTACATTCATTGACAACAGTATGGCCCATAGTAGTGATGTGGCCGACATGACTCATGACACGACTCGACATGATAGTGTTGGTATGTTCATGCTGTTGCTGGTGTGCATGTCGAGCTGCAGTGTTGTTGAGTGATGGATGTCTTCTTGGTGTATTGTAGCTTCGCCTCCGCATGGCAAGGTGTGCGGAGTCCTCAATGGTCATTGGGTTCGCTTGATGTTGCATGTGCACATTTCTCCTTTGTTTGTACTTTGGCATGCTTGACATGTTTGTCCGTTTACGAAAATATGTCCTCGCATGTTTTGTCATTCGTTTGTTCGTGAAACTGTCTCTTCGCATGTTTCGTATGTTCGCAAAACTGTCTCTTCACATGTTTCGTTCGTTCGCGAAACTGTCTCTTCGCATGTTTCGTCCGTTTGCGAAACATCCCCTTGCATGTACTCTCCTTTATTCATCCCATTCGTCATCGCATCATGTTTGTTCATGTACCTATATCTACAATCACTCATGACGAGACGACATCAAATCCATAAACCTCCTAGTCTACCATGATGCATGATCGTTTGCTTTTGGATGTAGGTGACTAGGAGAGAGGACAAGGCTATGAAATTGCGTGAGGCAAGTTTCGAGCTGGGATGCGAGCTCCGGGCACTGCTGGTGAAAATTGCGCAGAGGTCACTGGGAGAATGAGATGGACAATCCAGATCAACAATGATTGTCCACGAGATTTGGCTCGGCTGGAGGGAAGATCTGCAGAATTTTTGGGGTGAAGTAGTTTGTGCAGCAGAGGGCCTTGGTAGAAAAAACTATGCAATTCTTGGAGGGAGCAGGTTGCGAGCTTCAGGAGGCTTGGCAGCAAAAATTGCACAATTCTTGGAGGGAGATGGCAGTGGGCAACGGAATGGCTTGGCAGCAAAAACTACACAATTCCTGGAGGGAGCTAGCGGCGGGTTGTGGGATGGCTTGGCAGCAAAAACTGTGCAATTCCTGGAGGGAGATAACAGTGGGCTACGGGGTTTTTTGGAGGAAAAAAAAGTGCAATTGCTGGGAGACTGACCTGCTAACCACCTCTGTGTAGTTTCTGAGCTGAGTGGGATGTTGGGTTGTTGAGGGGCTTGCTAATAAATCTGCACATCTTTCTGGGTGAGCAGCCAGTCGGCTGACTAGTGACTCGCTGGAAAAACTACGCAATTCTGGAGGGGATACAGGGACGAACACTCGGTGTCTCTCCGACCTGTCTGCGAAGTTTTCTTAGTCAGCGGATCGGGCAAGCTCTACAGCTTCTGCACAATTTTTTAGGGGAGTGAGTCTTGGGGTGACTACCCGGTCAAACTCTCAGGCTGACCAGTAGGAGACTTGGATGATCATCTTACAATCAATGCAAATTGAAATGGCTTGTTGGACACTTGTGCGATGTTTTGGGTGATAGTCGGTCGAATCGATTGCAAGGTGGAGGTTTGGCTGTTAGGGATGATCCGATCATCAGAACTTCAGCAAGATGACTAAGTGTGTGAGCGAGTGAATTTTTTCATACGCGAACATTGTGACACACACTCAACATAACTTGATGACAAGACACCTCAAACTATCAAGACAACATATGCTCAACATGACTGACCGACAGTGCGAGTGACAAGCGTTGTGCTTGTGGTAGATCATTGAACGACCACGACGACTCTTGCACCATAGTGCATACAACATTATGTGTGAGTGCGGAAGACGACAATTGGTCGAACAAGTGAAAAAGAAGCATGACATCTAGGAGAAACACAGTAGATGACTTTTCGTGTTTTCACACTTGCATGTTAATGAGGACAGTATGATATGAAAATGACAAGAAGTCCTGCAAAATCAACTAAGATGTGTACTTTGGAAGATTCTCTTTACTTACCATACTTACCCTGAAGATGATCATGCATCTAGCGAAGTTCGCATGCGGTCCTGATCTTTTCCATTACCCGGTTCCTTGGTCCTTCTCCTCAACTCCTTGGAAGTGATTTCAGCATGTCACCTTTTCCTGTAGTCACTAAGAGGTAGATCTGCGTGATTTCAGTGGATAGTGACTGTCACTAGAATGAGGCCCTGGGAGGCCTGTCTACATAGTTTCTCCATGCAATACAAATAAGACAACTTGGACAACACTGCATAGTTTTGAGGCTCAACGCACTGCTGCAGGATAGGGGTCTTGGGAGGACACCTCTGCGTAATTTATGAGTGCAGTGTAGGCTAGGGCCTTTGTGGGTTCTAGGGTTTCAGCAGGCAAGGGAGGTTGGTGTCTATGTGCACTGCGGGGTTTCAGCAGACAAGGGAGGAAGCTTGATGGTTGCAGAAGAAAAGAACACAATTCTAGGAAGTTAGATGAGGCTAGGTTGCTTGGGAAAATGGCTAAGTGTGAGATCAGTGAAACATATGTAAACATTGATAGGACTTGACTGTGATCACACACAGACACTTAGTGACACAACATAGACCATCCAGAATACATAAGACATACTTTGCTTGATGCAACAACCTTCGTGATGTGAGTGCGTGAGGTAAGTGTAGCCGCTACAACACTTGGCGACACACTGGTAGAACTGCAGCTCTATGAATGGACCTTGTTTCATGAAAAGTGAGTCTAACCCTTTCGGAAGTATTGTTCGATTCTTTGATCATCGTGGTTTCCACACTAGCTTGATTGAAATATGTAGTCCCTACCATTCTCTTGATTAGTCAACACACATTCCAAGCCAAGTCAACTTAGTTGTTTCGATTGGGGATGAGGGGTATATTGGTGCACAAGTAATATGACAGTTAGATTTTAAGTTTCATCTCTGGTGTTGCTCTGCTACCAGTAGGCTTGGATAGTACCCCGACGAAGTCACGCAGGAACACAAGCATCATTCCACTGCCAGCGAGCCTGGTCAGTACCCCGACGGAGTTACTTGCATCACCTCTCTACGCAAGAATCCTTTCTCTTCTTTTGCCTTATTCATTTTTTCATTTTTCATTTTTCATTTTTCAAAGAACTGTGCGTAGGCACTTATTTATTCTAGGGGCGGATGAGGGGTCCCAACTTATTGAGAGGAGAAGAAGTTTTTCCTTCAGAGAAGTATGTTATATCTACCTCTGACATACTTGTTAAGGTTTTCCCCCTCACCTTACTCTACTTGAATGAGCTGGCAAGGGTTAACCCAAAAGAACCGATTAGAGTAGGTGGTACTAGTTAGAGCAAGAGCATTGTGTTTTCACCAAGACTCACTCTGAACAGAACATATTTTCCGTCAAGGCATCATCAACTGAAGACAACAAGTTCGTCATAAAGAGAGAGGACAACAGATAACCATATGTTGATAGTTGTACATGTCTTCTTAGATTCGCTCGGCTTGTCTCGAGAGCCAAACACGGTTTCACAAGAGGCTGACTTACGGGTACAAGCAAGCAAATAAATAAAAAAGCCAGAAGCAGAAGTAAAGCGAAAGCAAAACAAGTAAGAAAATCAAGCAAGCAAGCAAACCAAAGAAAGTAAGCAAGCAAGCAAACATGTAAACTAGAATGCAAAGCAAAGAAAAGCAAGGAAGAAAACCTGACTCCTACTCTTATGCTAAACAATGCATGGGTCTACTTATGTGAAGTGATACTTCCAATGAAGCCACCGACGCATTGGTCGACCCATGTTGGTGAAGGCGTGGTTTGTGAACAGCATAGTCACGCAAAACAACAAACATGAAAGATATAATGATGAAGACAAACACACTCAGGGCTTAAGTGCATCCACAGAAACGAAACGAGTGAAAGCGCATGATACGCACTCTGTGGACTTTCCATGGTGTCGTGCTACACTGCATGCAAATGTTAAGCATACACATTCTCTTGGCTGTGACATGCAATCAAATGTGAGAAAGGTATACCACTTACGTTGCACAAGTGTGCTTGCTGTGTAAGATTCCTCCATTGCAATAGTGATGGGATCATGTGATTCAATTGGAGGGAGTGAAATATGGGTGTTTGGTTGATCTTCAATGCAAAGAAGAGAGTGATGAAGAGCCTTGTGTGTTTCAACAATTTCTTGATCAGAAGTGAAACCAACCTCAGGATAGCGAGGGCCTGACATAACCATCAGCTCGGGCTGAAGTTCCTCAACAGCCTGTGGGGTTTCGACTTCGTCGACAGGTAGACCATTGGAGACTAGTGGCCTAGAGATATTAATAGCGAGTGAATCAACATCATGATCGAACGAAGAAGTACAGGGATCATGACAACCACGATAAAAAAATTCGATATGTTCGTCGACATCCTCATGATTTGATGAATCGTGTAGAGGGGTAGATGAGGAGCAAGGATATTCCCCCTCTGTGTTTTTAGAAACGATAGATGACAAACTAGAAAAATTTTCAGAGGAAGATGTATCCTCTCTACAATGTAATGACAGACTAACATCTGATGTGTCCTGTGAACGATCGGAAGTAGAAACATTCGGAAATGAGTTTTCATAGGGGAAATCAACAGTTGAAAAATCACAAGGGATGTTAGGATAAAGCAAATGAGGCGCGAATCGAAGGGTTTCATCCTTCACTGCAGGTTCTTCTTTAGATTCCCGCACACACTCATCATGAATTATGGCATAGGTTGGCTACACAACACCAACTCCGTCAAAAACTTGATCCTTGTTCACAACAAGTGTGGAGTTCGGAATGGAAGAACATAAGACAATACAATTCGGAGGACCAATGGAACGCGGGGATGGACATTGAGGGAATGAATCCACCTAACAACTAGCAGGTTTGCAAGCCAAATATGCATAGATATCAATAGAAGGTGGGGTTGGAGGATGTAATAGTTCAACAAATGTGTGTGCATGTTCTCCCACATCACTTTACGGTGGTGAAGTTGTTCGATGAGGCGAAGGTGGACAATGACTTGTGATAACAACTGTGCCTACCTATGATTGCGTAGCTCCATAACTGAAGTGTGCTAAGTGGGATTCGAGTGATTCCAAGAATTGCAGATTTTCGGATATGTAAAGAAGATACTCAAATCTTCCATCGAGAAATTCCCAATCAGTTTCATCTTCAGGAAATCGGTATGCAAGATTACAAAAGCGTGTGTGAAACTATTCAACGGATTCAACTGGTGATTTTCGTAATTCTAGAATTTCTTTGTTGAGTGCTTTATGGTCAAAGTGGTTGAAATCATGGTGTATCTCTTCAACCAGATGAGAAAGAGAATGAATAGATTTTTTGGGTAGCGTGGCACACCAATGCATTGGATGCCCTCGAAGTGTGTAGGTGAACAATGCGCAGGTCATGTAATATTCAAAGATTTCATGTCTTTCGCATGAGCCTACAACACTGACCGCGTGCCTAACCAAGGCTACATAGCCTCCACCATCGTATGTTTTATGTGACAAGTTATCCCAGAGCTTCTATGAGATTTTGAAGTCGTTTCCATAAGACATACACTTCGGAAGACAAACTCTATAGTTAGTCATGATAAATATGTCGAGATTCAAAACAGATTGCGAGGACTCAGCTTGTCATCTATCCCTCCTTCTAGTGCTAGAATGTTGATGGTGTTGGACCCGCCAACAACAGGGGATATCCCTGGTATGAAATCCCAACTAGACCTCACACCGTTTGGTGTAGGATTCCCATCTGGTACGATGGCCCGGTTTCCATTATCTTAAAGATATTCCTTAGCTCTTGCTTTTCATCACATGAGAGTGGCCTGCTTTGTCTAAGAACAACAAGGTTCACATGCCTGGTGAGTGCTAGTGTTACTTGTGTCAAGGTTCTTTCACAGCAGAGAGAGAGGGTGGGAGTGAGTCTCAGGTTAGATGGGAGGAAGTCCCAACTCTGTCAGAGACACACAACACAACAGGACATGCACAACTTCCGGAAGAGTAATCCACATGGATGTGGCAGTCACAACACACAAAGGAAGATAGCACGTACAACACCCAATAGGTAGTCCACACGAGTATGATGGTCATTAGAGCAGGTTTCGTGAAAGGTTCTGTCTGATGTTCGGGAGGTAACCAACACGAGCATGACAATGTTAACAACTTATACAACACATTGTCATAAATATGTGTATTAGAATAGCTGAATGAGTTCAATTTTTTAACACATGTTAAAGCAACATGTATTACAAGTGTTCAAGATTAATTCTTACAAACAGTTACAACACATGTGAGAAAATGTGCTAGCATGTGAGCAGGCTTCTGAATTAAGCGAAATTTCCAAGACACATCGATACACCATACATCACTAACCGTATGGGCGGGGCATTGGAGCCACTACTCACTCCTCAAAGAAAAGATTACAGACTCTCAAGGCTGTGTGGGAGGATCCAAGGTGAAAAAGTCTCTTGCATGTACAAATGAGGGGGTATTTATAGCCAAGGGTGAAACTAACCCTTGTGACTGTTCAACTTCCCTCATGACTGTTTGACTTTCATGAATTTTCAAATTACATGACTCTTCAGATTACGAGTGGGTCTCTTAGACTTCCACTTTACATTACATTCATTGACAACAATATGGCCCATAGTAGTGATGTGGCTGACATGACTCATGACATGACTCGACATGACAGTGTTGGTATGTTCATGCTGCTGCTAGTGTGCATGCTGAGTTGCTGTGCTATTGAGTGATTGATGCCTTCTTGGTGTATCGTAGCTTTGTCTCTGCATGGTGAGGTGTGTGGAGTCCTTAATGGTCATTGGGTTCGCTTAATGTTGAATGTCCACATTGCTCCTTTGTTTGTACTTTGGCATGCTTGACATGTTTGTCCATTTGCAAAAACATGTCCTCGCATATGGTTCCTCCATTCATGAAACAGTCTCTTCGCATCTTTTGTCCGTTCGCGAAACTGTCTCTTCACATGTTTCATCAATTCGTGAAACATCCCTTTGAATGTACACTCATTTTTCATCCATTCGTCGTTGCTTCATGTTTTTTCATGTACCTGTATCTGCAATCACTCGTGATGAGACGACATCAAATCCATAACCCTCCTAGTCTACCATGATACATGACAGTTCGCTTTTGGATGCAGGTGATCGGGAGAGAGGAAAAGGCTTTGAAACTACGAGAGGCAAGTTTTGAGCTGGGATGCAAACTTTGGGCACTGCTGGTGAAAATTGCGTAGAGGTCACTAGGAGACTAACATGGACGATCCGGATCAACAGTGACTATCCACAAGATCTGGCTCGGCTGGAGGGAAACTCTGTGCAATTTATGGAGTGAAGCAGGTTGTGCAGTAGAGGGCCTTGGCAGCAAAAAATGTGTAATTCCTGGAGGGATCAAGTTGTGGGCTTCAGGAGGCTTGGAAACAAAAACTGTGCAATTCCTGGAGGGAGCTAGCAGTGGGTTGCAGGATGGCTTGGCAACAAAAGTTATACAATTCCTGGAGGGAGCTGGCAGTGGGTTGCGGGGTTTGTTGGAGGCAAAAACTACACAATTGCTAGAGGGAGCTGGTAGTGGGCTGTGGGGTTTGCTGGAGACAAAAACTATACAATTGTTGGGAGGTTGACCTATTGACCACCTCTACGCAGTTTCTGAGATGAGCAGGATGTTGGGCTACTGAGGGGATTTCTTAGAAATCTGTGTAGTTTTTTGGGTGAGCAGTCAATCAACTTATTGGTGATTGGCTAGAAAAGCTGCAGAATTCTAGAGGGGAGACAAGGACGGACACTCGGTGTTTATCCGACCTATCTGTGCAGTTTTCTCAGTCAGGGGAGCGGGCAAGGTCTGCAACTTCTGCGCAATTTTTGAGGGGAGTGAGTCCCGGGGTGACTGTACCATCAAACTCTCCGGTTGACCAACAGGAGAGTTGGATTATCAGCTTGCAATCAGCAGAGATGGAAATTTCTTGTTGGACACTTGTGCACTATTCTGGGTGACATTCGGTCAAGTCGATTTCAAGGTGGAGGTCCGATTGTTAGAGGGTGATCTTGTCATCAAAAATTCAGCAAGATGAGTAAGTGTGTGAGCGAGTGAATTTGTGCATATGCAAACATTGTGACACACACTCAACATAACTTGATGACAAGATGCCTCAAACTATCAAGACAACATATTCTCAACATGACTGACCGATGGTGCAAGCGACAAGCTTGGTGCTTGTGATAGATCGTTGAACGACCGCGATGATGCTTACGCGATAGTGCATACAACATTATGTGTGAGTGTGATAGATGTGTACATGGCGAACACAACTCAAACACAACCTTCAACAGCACCAGAATGAGGTCTCAAGAATTACATAGCAATCAACATGCCTAAAATGACAATTGGTTGAACAAGTGAAAAGGAAGCATGACATGTAGGAGAAACACAGGAGATGACTTTTCGTGTTTGCACACATGCATGTTACTGAGGACAAGATGATATGACAATGACAAGAAGTCCTGCAAACTCAACTAAGAGGCGTACTTCGGAAGATGTTCTTTACTTACCATACTTACCCTCAAGATGATCATGCATCTGGCGAAGTTCGCATGCGGTCCTAATATTTTCCATTACCTGGTTCCTTGGTCCTTCTCCTCAACTCCTTGGAAGAAATTTCAACATGTCACCTTTTCCTATAGTCACTAAGAGGTAGATTTGCGTGATTTCAGTGGACAGTGACTCCTACTGGAATGAGGCCCGTCTGCGCAGTTTCTATATGCAAGACAAACAAGACAACTTGGAAAACACTGCTCAGTTTTGAGGCTTAAGGCACTGCTGTGGGACAGGGACTCTGAGAGGACACCTCTGCTCAATTTATGTGTGCAGTGCAGGCTGGGGACGTTGTGAGTTGCGGGGTTCCAGCTGGCAAAGGAGGTTGGTGTTTATGTGCAATGCAGGGTTTCGGTGGACAAGGGAGGAAGCTTGATGGTTGCAGAAGCAAAGCACACAGTTCCGAGAAGCTGGATGAGGCTAGGTTGCTTGGGAAAATGGCTAAGTGTGAGATGAGTGAAATGTATGCAAATATTTATAGGACTTGATTTTGATCACACATGAACACTTAGTGACACAACATAGACCATCTAGAATACATAAGACATACTTTTCTTGATGCAACAACCTTCATGACGTAAGTGTGTGACGTGAGTGTGAAACATCTCAATGTGATCACAATCCATCATACGCACACAATTCCCTTGAAGCAAGACAACATTCCTTTTACATGACAAACAACAACCCCTTGTGACCAAATATGACACATGTTGCATGAAGATGAGAACCTAGACAACTCTTAAGATCAAGGAGAGGAGCTTGAAATCATCAACTTACCAGCAAGCGACCAAGGATAATCTATTGTAGGTTCCGAGGTAGGCTCCCAAATTCGCATGCCAGCCAAAATTTTGGAGGGTGGTTGTAGTCGCTACAACAGGTCCCTAATACCCTGATTGGTCTTAGGGTTGCAATCATTTTGATGACTAGGGAAACCATGTTGAATCTCAATGTCTAAGGGGCTTTGAGAAAGACCACCATAGTGTTGCATCTTGTAGACATATCAATAGTAGCACTTCACATAATCATTGAGGATGTCATGGTCTCCATTGACTCCTGGAGTACCCTACTAATTTCTTGGTCCTCCAGCCCAAAACGAAGTTTAAGGGCTATCCTCTCATCTTAGGAAGACCTTGGTTGGCCACCGATGATGCCTACATTAGTTCTAGGGCTAGGAACATGACTATCAAGAATGTACATTTATCCAAACAACTTGTGTTGTATCCTCCTGCTCAACCTTCTATTGAACATGATTTACCAATATGGTTAGAGGACGAATTGTATCCTACAATTCCCTACCCAGTCTGCACTCTAGATATTGTTATAGGAGGGTGACAACTTGATGAAGATGACCTTATTGACCATATCCTTCATAATCAATCTCCCACTCCCATACCAATTGATGTGTTGATGAAAGAATTTGGGAGTAATCACTAGAATGACTTATGCTATGTTGACCCAAGTCTAGAACATGTCAAGATTATAGAGTTTGGCCCATCGAGAACTTTAAATATCAACCCCTCTTTGTCGGCCAAACAAGAAGAACAATTTTTCAATGTACCAAGGCAACACTTGGATGCTTTTTCCTGGGATTATAAGGAAATGAAAGGTGTGCATCCCTTAGTTTGTACTCATCATATTTACATCAAGGAGGGATGCAAGCCTGTGCGCCAACCCCGAAGAAGGATGAAACCATATCTTAAGGAAACTGTGAAAGAAGAATTACAAAAGCTACTGGATGCAGGGTTCATATACCCCATTTCAGATAATGAGTGGGTGTCACCTCTTGTTTTAGTTCCCAAGAAGAATGGGAAGTGGAGAATATGTGTTTATTAACAAGGCTAAAAATAAGGACCATTTTCCTTTGCCCTTCATTGACCAAGTCCTAGATGGCCTTGTAGGGAAGAAATTATTCTCCTTCATGGATGGATTTTGTGGATACAATCAAATCCATATCAGCCCCGAAGACCAAGATAAGACCACATTTACATGTCGTTGGGGTACCTTTTCTTATAGAGTTCTTCCATTCGGTCTTTGTAATGCCCCTGCTACATTCTAGAGGGAAGTTCTGATTATTTTAGCTGAACTTGTTCATGACTGTTAGGCCCCTATACTATTAGTGTAACCCCTTATTGTTATTATTATAACCCACTTATTATATTGATGTACCCATGTAGTACCCATATTGTTACTATTGTGCCCCATAGAAGCCCACTATTGTTATTATTGTGCCCTTACATTATTAATGTTATGTCGGCTCTGATTATGTTATGACCCCTTAGACTCCTATATATAGAAAGGAGGTCTTTTCATTTGTATCATCGAAGAATTGTTCATTTATGTAATATAAAGGAGGTTTCCCCCTCGAAGAGGCTGAATTCTAAGGCATTGATCTATCTTTTCTATCTTTTCTTGAGCTGGTTTCATAACATTTGGTATCAGAGCTTTGGATTCTAGGGTTTCGCTGCTCCAAACAGGTCATCGTGGAATTTTCGCTATAACATTTTTTTCTGTGATTTTTCAGAAGTCCCAAAAAAAACCCATTTGAGAAGAAATCGTGCTGAACCTTGGGACCGAATTTCGTAGCTTTTTGTGCGATATTTGCGGAGATATGATCTGAGGAAGTTAGTCTTTTTCCAGACTCCTGAATTACATTCAAAACAGGTGACCTGGGGAAAATCGTCATAACTTTCTCTCTGGGGATCAGATTGAAATTTCGTAAGAAGGTATAGAAAGAGGACGGACTGTAGTTTCTTGTATGCATTTTTTAGATCCAAAGGTTGAAACAGTGACTCGTGGCACGTCGTACAAGTTCGCTCTACTGAACTAGTCTATAATCAGGTCATCTTGGGAGATTGTGCATAACTCTTTCTTGGAGAATCCAATTTGGATCAGACTGGTGGCATTGGAAAGAGGACATAGAGGGCTACTACAGGTCATAATTTCAGAACTTAAAGATCCAAAAGTACAGAGTTACAGTCGTTTCAAGGTAGAGCTCCTAAAATCAAGAAAAAGCAAGATGAGGAAGTTTGATGGCAAGGATCCGGTAAATTGGATACTTAAAATGGAGCAATATTTTGATATACATGGTGTAAAACTGTTACAAAAGGTATGTATTGCATCTTCATATTTAGAACCAGATCAATTTTTATGGTACAAAGGGCTTTGTTCTCGTAAACAACTTGTTACGTGGTCAATTTTCACGGAGGAAATGATAGCACATTATGAGGATACAAAGAGCAACACCTTCTTTAGAGCAACACCACAACAATTGGAAAGAGTAAAAGGGCTTTGTGACATAGTGGAAAGCAAAATTATGGAAACCAGGAAGTGTACCCCTCACAACTATAAATATGGAAGTGTTGTTTCTCCTAGCCTTCCACAACCTACAAGGGTTACACCACAACAATTGGAAGAAAAAAGAGAAAAAGGGCTTTGTTACAATTGTGATAGCAAATGCACTAAAGGTCATAAGTGTGCTGAGAAGAAATTATTTTACATAGAATATGAAGAGGAGGAAGAAAAGGATCAAGAAACAACAAAAGAAGAAGATATACGCCAGGACACCACCCCAGAGAAAGAAGAAATGAATCAGACCATATCTTGTAAAGCATTGGCAAGAATTACCACTCCTCAAACTCTCAAGATAGAAGGACATATCAAGAAGAAAAAGGTGCAAGAAGTGAAAGATCACATCGATAAAGAAGAAATGAATACAACCATATCCTGTAATTCATTGTTCAAAATTACCACTCCTCAAACTATCAAGATAGAAGGACATATAAAGAAGAAAAATGTTCAAGAAGTGAAAGATCACATCGAGCATCAAGAAATAAATCCGACCATATCTTGTAAAGGATTGGAAGAAATTACCACTCCTCAAACTCTAGAGATAGAAGGACATATCAAGAAGAAAAAGGTTCAAGCAGTGAAAGATCACATCGAGCATCAACAACAAGTTCTCCAACTTTTAAGGGATAACGCCACTTCGGTGCAAAATCAAACGAAACAACAGGCACTTAAAAAATGGCGACCTTACCGAATGGGAAGACTCTTCAAGGATGAGGATGTGGAAGCATTGTTTTGTGCTATTTATATTATCCAACCAGATTGGATAAACGAAGCAAGGGATGAATGGAAGAAGGACGAAGAAGTATGGCCACTTATTCAAAAGTTGCAAAAGATCCCAATTCAAACAATATTGCCAGAAATTAAAGAGGAAGGAAAAATCATATTGGAACCTGGAGCAGTCACAGAAACAAGAACCCGACAGCTACGAAATCGATCAATTTCAGTGTATCTCATCAAGTGGAAGAACTTACCTGCTGAATATTCCACATGGGAGGACAAGAATTTTATACAGAAGCATCAAGAACTACTCAAGCGTTGAGGACAACGCTTTTTGAAGGAGAGGGGCATGTTAGGCCCCTATACTATTAGTGTAACCCCTTATTGTTATTAGTATAACCCACTTATTATATTGATGTACCCATGTAGTACCCATATTGTTACTATTGTGTCCCATAGAAGCCCACTATTGTTATTATTGTGCCCTTACATTATTAATGTTATGTCGGCTCTGATTATGTTATGACCCCTTAGACTCCTATATATAGAAAGGAGGTCTTTTCATTTGTATCATCGAAGAATTGTTCATTTATGTAATGTAAAGGAGGTTGCCCCCTCGAAGACGCTGAATTCTAAGGCGTTGATCTATCTTTTCTATCTTTTCTTGAGCTGGTTTCATAACAATGACTTTGTTGAAATATATATGCATGGTTTCACTCCTTATGGATGTGACTTCCATGAAGCTCTCTCTAATCTATGCAAAGTCTTGAAGAAATGTATTGAAATGAATCTCTCATTGAGCCCTGAGAAATGTGAATTTTTTATGAATGTAGGGACTGTCCTTGGCCATTCTATATCCAAGGAGGGAATACAGGTTGACCCAAACAAGATTGCCATCATCAAAAGGGTCCCTATCCCTCAAAAGAAAAGAGATGTTAGGATTTTCCTTGGATTAGCTAGGTATTATAGAAGGTTCATTAAATATTTTAGCAAACTGGCTTCACCCTTGTTTGGTTTGTTGGCTAAAGATTCATATTTTTGTTGGACAAGCAACTGTCAAGAAGCCTTTGAAATATTAAAAGAAAAGTTGACCACTGCACCCATCCTTAGGGGTCCCAACTGGGCATTACCTTTCCATATACACACAGATGCCTCAAACAAAGTTGTAGGGGTTGCCTTAGGAAAAGTGGAAGACAAATTTCCTTATGCTATCTATTTCATTAGTAAGAATTTGTCTAAATCTGAGTTGAATTATACTGTCACTGAAAAATAACTCTTGGTTGTAGTACATTCTCTAAACAATTTTAGGCATTATATCACTAGTTACCAAACTTTGGTTCACATTGATCATGCAACCATTAAGTATTTAATGAATAAACTTGATGTCAATGTAATTAGATGGTTGTTATTATTACAAAAAATTTATTTTACTATTGTTGATAAAGTAGGGAAGGAGGATGTGGTTGCAGATTTGTTTTCAATACTAACTCTACCTGCAGGAAAGGAAGAGATGATAAATGATCAACTTTGTTGGGTGTGTGTTATATTCTTTTCATGACTAGCCCCGCACGTGAAGCCAGGGGGTTAGAGGGGGGATGACCAACCCCCTCTTCGTTGCGTTGGGCACATCAGGGGGGTCACAGGGGGTGGTAGCCCCCCCTACCGAGAGGTTTGAGAGGGGCAGTAGCCCCCCTCTACGGGTTTTGGGGTAGCGCCCTAGGAATTTTTTTTTGGACCCTATATTAGGTGTGTGGACCTACCTTTGGTTTTGTGCATGGGTTTTGCACATGGTTTTGGGCATGATGGTTTTCTACCCATGGTATCTTGTAGATTCGGTTAAGGGAACTACAATTATGTTCTAATCCAAGGTTAATGGATTGGAGTTTATGGATGGTTCAGCATGTGTATATATGTATTGTAACATTGAAAGGAATATAATGAAAAATAAATTTTCTAGTCTCGGTTTTGTGATCCAGGGGAAAATATCTGTGTATTTGTTCTATATTCTCGTCATTATTTATTTTCTATTTTTTAAAAATTTGTTTGCAGGTAATTTCTGTACAGACTTAAAAACTACAAACTTGTTGATGAACATATCTTTTCCATCTCAGTGCTTTCTCCTTGGTTTGCTGATATAGCCAACTATTTGGTTGTTGGGAGGTTCCCTCCTAACCTATCCTCCAGGGAGAAAATCAAGATTGTCAGGAAGAGCGCCCCATTCACCTGGATTGGGGGAAACCTTTTCATATTGGGGTCAGATCAGATCCTAAGAATATGTGTGAGGGAAGAAGAGGTCTTTGACATCCTCTCAGCATGCCATGATGGGCCCTGTGGGGGCCACTTTGTTGCTAAGAGGACAACCTTCAAATTTCTACAATCAGGTTATTATTGGCCCACTTTACATCAAGATGCAAGGAGATACACCACCAGGTGTGATCAGTGTCAAAGGATGGGTAAGCCAACACCCAAGGATGAGATGCCCTTACAACCTCAAGTGACTCTAGAGCCATTTGAAAAGTGGGGCATGGATTTCATTGGGCCTATTGATCCCCCATCAGGACAGAAAAGGTATATCATTGTGTGCATTGATTACTTGACCAAATGGGATGAAACAAAAGTAGTAAAAGTAGCAACTGAGCAGAAGGTGGTTGAATTTCTAAGGGAGAATATCTTCTACAAATTTGGTTTTCCGAGGGAATTAGTCACTGATCAAGGAGCACAATTTACATCAAGTTTGATTGAATACCTTATGATCAAGCACCACATCAAGCACATGACATCTACTGCTTATCACCCTCAAGAAAATGGACCGATGGAAGTCACCAATAAAACATTGGAGAGCATTCTTACAAATATTTTTAGTAGCAGCAGAAAATATTGGGCAAACAAACTTGTGGAAGCTACTTGGGCCTACAACACCAATTGGAAGACCACCACTGGATTCACTCCCTTTAAGTTGGTCTATGGGAAGAAGGCCCTATATAATATTTAATTTGAGTACAATACCTTAAGGATGGCAGCTCAGTTAGACTTGGGTATCACTTCAACACAATAGGAAAGGCTGCTCCAACTCAATGGTCTAGATGAATTCATAATGCAAGATCTCCTACACAATGAGGTAATCCAACTACAAAGGAAGATTTGGCATGACAAGCACATCAAAGAAAGAACTTTCCAAGAAGGAGATTGGGCCTTGTTGTATGATTCCAAATTTAAGGATTTCAAAGGGAATTTGATGACAACATGGCTAGGTCCATATCTAGTAGAGAAGTGTCATGAGAATGGGTCTATCCAAATCAGAACCATTGATGAGGAAGGAATTCCCTTACTTATCAATGGTCACAGGTTGAAATTGTACAATAAACCCTTATCCAAGGAAGAATTTGTCAGTTCAATCAATAGAGAGTTAAATGTGATTGGGAGGTTCATAGGCATCAGTCCACAAAAATTCTAAAAAAAAAAGAAAAAAAATAATAATAAGAGGGCCTAGATGAAAACCACCATGAGGCATCTGAGGCCTGTAGAAATTTTGAATAATATGACACTTATTCACAGAGATTATCCTGATTATACACTATTGCGGAATACATGCATAATACATAACCTCCTCTACATTGATCATCAATTTGCAGAAGCAGAAACAATAACATGCGCACATAGAAGCATCAATCACACATATCAACACAATATTTTCCCGGGGAAAGCATCTCGCTAAAAACCCCAACTATCTGTATATTATATTGATTGAGAACATGTAACAAACATAGTACAATACTCCTCACAAGTACTCAGTACTATCTCCACCTGTTACACACAATACAACTCAGATCTAATCTCCAAATCTCCTCCGCTGCTTTGCCTGCCGCCACTGCACAATACCTGCTGAGAAATGAATGAGAATCGCTGATCCAAACTCCTATTTACCTTGTGAAAATCACCCACACTGTAAATCACGTGAGCACAAGCTATATTTCACTTGGTATTGGCCCACACTACGCAGAGATCATTGGCATAACTCAATCCCATGCATGTGCAAAATCTCATGCACAACTGACAGCAATCTCAACCTCTAACACCTGTCTCCACTGAAATGTACATGCACTGAGTTAACTGATGTATTATTCAGTTGCATTATGAGTTAATAATTAGTGAATTAATTAATAACTAATTCACACAACTCATCACTTAGTCTATTGATCAGTTAGACTAAATACAACTAGTTCAACCAAGTCAAACTGAACACAACTCCATCAACTGCTCATCCAACTCCACAGAACTCAATCACATGAGTTCTAACTGATGTCTTGCATGCAATAGCTCAACTAACTCATAAAGAAAATGTATTTCCTTCTGACAGCTGCATGTGCCACATCTGTAGCTCGAACTGAAGTGCTCCAAGAGGATAAGATAAAGTTTATAGTCTAAATATTATTATGAGACAATAATATTTGACCTTTCTATTTTTGACTAGTAGTCTAAAAATAGACTCTGATCACTCCTGCTGTGATCACTCCTGCTGTGACCACTCCTGCTATGATCACCCCTGCTGTGATCACCCCTGTTGTGATCACTCCTGCTGTAATCACTCCTGCTGCGATCCAAAAATAGACTTTGCGCCATAATTTGCCTGCGGGCCCACTTAGTGAAGGCGAATCCTTTCCACTAAGCTCCATCATCTTGTTGCATTCTCAACAAGCATTTCTTGTTGCACACTTTTCAACAAGGCCCGCTCCTAAGTTGAAAACCTCTCTGAGGCAACCTAGGAGTAGAAAAGGGAAAAGAAAAATGAAAGATCACCAAGTGAAAACCTCCTCTAAGGCGCCTAGGGCAGGCACGTAGGCTGAAAAACTGTACAAATGCAGCTTGCTTGTCTCAAAAAAATAAGAGAAAGAGAAACAAATGGAAGGATCTCTTACACCACTTCTGCTAACATTCTTTTTCTTTTGGATCAACCATGTTAAAGAAAATACAATAATAAAAAGATTAAAATAATCACCCACTATCTTTCCTCTGTCATTGTTAATCACTTTGCTTTCTCACTTCGCTTGGATCCCTGGTTAAGATGCATCTATCCTAGTTATTTATAATATTATTTATATTATATAAATTTCACATATGTATATATAAAAGTATTCTCATTTTTTAATTTATTAAAACCTCCATTTAATCTCTATGAAAATATTGTTAATATCTTGAGGATGGAGGGTTTAGACCACCACTGGATTCACTCCCTTTGAGTTGGTCTATGTGGAGAAGGCCCTATATACTATTGAATTTGAGTACAATACCTTAAGGATGGTAGCTCAGTTAGACTTGGGTCTCACTTCAACACAATAGGAAAGGCTGCTCCAACTCAATGGTCTAGTTGAATTCATAATGCAAGATCTCCTACACAATGAGGTAATCCAACTAGAGAGGAAGATTTGGAATGACAAGAACATTAGAGAAAGAACTTTCCAGGAAGGAGATTGGGCCTTGTTGTATGATTCCAAATTTAATGATTTCAAAGGGAAGTTGATGACAAGAGGGCTAGGTCCCTATCTAGTAGAGAAGTGTCATGAGAATTGGTCTGTCCAAATTAGAACCATTGATGAGGAAGGGATTCCCTTACTTATCAATGGTCATAGGTTGAAATTGTACAATAAACCCCTGTCCAAGGAATAATTTTTCAGTTCAATCAGTAGAGAGTTAAATATGATTGGGAGGTTCATAGGCCCTTTGAGTCATCTGAGGCCCGCTCCTGAGTTGAAAACCTCTTTGAGGCAACCTAGGATCAAAAAATGGAAAAGAAAAATGAAAGATCCCCAAGTGAAAACCTCCTCTAAGGCGCCTAGGGCAGGCATGTAGGCTGAAAAACTATAGAAATGCAGCCTGCTTGTCTCAAAAAAATAAGGGAAAAGAGAAACACATAGAGGGAGCTCTTACACCATTTCTGCTAACATTCTTTTTCTTTTGGATCAATCATGTTAAAGAAAATACAATAATAAAAAGATTAAAATAATCACCCACTATCTTTCCTCTATCATTGTTAATCACTTTGCTTTCTCACTTCGCTTGGATACCTGGTTAAGATGCATCTATCCTAGTTCTCTATAATATTATTTATATTATATAAATTTCACATATGTATATATAAAAGTATTCTCATTTTTTAATTTATTAAAACCTCCATTTAATCTCTATGAAAATATTGTTGGTATTGTGAGGATGGAGGGTTTAGATATACCTCAGAAGTAATTATAACCTTTTTGCTCTTATATTTAATTAAAAAATGTTATAAAATTAAATTAAAATAAAATATTTGTAAAATGTTTTTATTTTGAAATAAGTTATTGTTTTTGGGCATGTGGTATTGATATGCCATGGTATTATAACAATTAAAAGCCTAGATCCATAACATAATTTTCAAAAGTCTAGATGGCCCATGGTATTATAATTTTCTCCCCTCCTCTCCCTCTTTATCTTTCTCTTGTGGGTATTGGCCCATGGTATTGTAAAAAAACCTACTTAGAAGTTAATAATATCCATGGTAAATATTTATGATTAAAAATCTTGTCATATGTAAATATTAAGTTTTTATTCGCTTATTAATTAAATTTATAGATGGAACACATCTATATTAAGTATTACAAATAAATTTATAGATGGAACAACTCTATATCAAGTATTATAAATATATTCATTACATAAAATATAATACTACAATATTATATGTTACCCAATATTTATAACTGCCCCACCTAATAAATAGTGGCCATGGGCGGGGAAAAATACTAATTAAAATGTAATATTATTAAATTTTATCTAATATTTTCGGTGAGACCCCACCCTACATATTATAGCCTATTCAATATTTCCCCTCACTCCTACTAATTTTATTGAGCACCTTCCATTATATTGAGTTTACCTTCCTACAACTGAAAACATGAATGCAACGAAATATAAATTTACCTGATTATTATTATTACAGAAATCACACAACCGAAAACCTAAACGCCACGAAATATAAATTTACTGGGTTATTATTACTACAGAAATCTTATTATTTCAAGATATGCCCAATTGAATCTAAATGTGAGGAAATTTACCTACTTATTATTATAGGATATGCCCAATCCAATCCTCCCCTTCCTTTACCAAATTTTCTTTGTTATCACACAACAGGAAACTTAAATGCCAAGAAATTTACCTCGTTATTGTTACTTTTTAAATTGTATATATATCGTTTTCAAAATTGAGTTTGTTAATATTAGTGAACACATTTTTTATTTTAATTATTATTATTATTTTTTTTTTTTTAAGTAACGTTACATATATCTTCAACATATACAATATATATTAGCCAACACATATAGTAACGTTACAACATACGACACATATATATATTTTTTAATATTTTTTTTTAATGTAACATTACCTTACGTGACAACATCTCCTTCATATTTTTTAATATTTTTTTAATGTAATGTTAGGTTATGTGACAACATCTCCCTCATATTTTTTAATGTAAGGTTACGTTACATGACAACATCTTTTTAAAGTAACGTTACACATATCTTGAGCATATATAATATATATTAGCCAGCACATATATTGTTTTTAATATTTTTTTTAATGTAACGTTATGTTATGTGACAACGTCACCTTCATATTTTTTAATATATATATTTTTAATGTAATGTTACGTTATGTGACAACGTCTCCCTCATATTTTTTTAATATTTTCTAATGTAGCGTTACGTTACGTGACAACATCTCCCTCATATACTGGCCTGTAAAGCGCCTCTCGGAAGAAGGCCCTATATATTATTGAATTTGAGTACAATACCGTAAGGATGGCAGCTCAGTTAGACTTGGGTCTCACTTCAACACAATAGGAAAGGTTGCTCCAACTCAATGGTCTAGATGAATTCATAATGCAAGATCTCCTACACAATGAGGTAATCCAACTATAGAGGAAGATTTGGCATGACAAGCACATCAGAGAAAGAACTTTCCAAGAAGGAGATTGGGCCTTGTTGTATAATTCCAAATTTAAGGATTTCAAAGGAAAGTTGATGACAAGATGGCTAGGTCCCTATCTAGTAGAGAAGTGTCATGAAAATGGGTCTGTCCAAATCAGAACCATTGATGAGGAAGGGATTCCCTTACTTATCAATGGTCATAGGTTGAATTTGTACAATAAACCCCTGTCCAAGGAAGAATTTGTCAGTTCAATCAGTAGAGAGTTAAATGTGATTGGGAGGTTCATAGGCCTCAGTCCATAAAGATTCTAAAAAAATTATAAAAAAAATTAATAATAAGAGGGCCTAGATGAAAACCACCATGAGGCATCTGAGGCCCACTCTTGAGTTGAAAACCTCTCTGAGGCAACCTAGGAGCAGAAAAAGGAAAATAAAAATTAAAGATCCCCAAGTGAAAACCTCATCTAAGGCACCTGGGGTAGGCATGTAGGCTGAAAAACAGTACAAATGCAGCTTGCTTGTCTCAAAAAATAAGAGAAAAGAGAAACACATGGAAGGAGCTCTTACACCATTTATGCTAACATTCTTTTTCTTTTGGATCAATCACGTTAAATAAAATACAATAATAAAAAGATTAAAATAATCACACACTATCTTTCCTCTATCATTGTTAATCACTTTGCTTTCTCACTTCACTTGGATCCCTGGTTAAGATGCATCTATCCTAGTTCTTTATAATATTATTTATATTATATAAATTTCACATATGTATATATAAAAGTATTCTCATTTTTTAATTTATTAAAACCTCCATTTGATCTCTATGAAAATATTTTTAGTATCATGAGGATGGAGGGTTTAGATATACACACAGTTGGTAGATTTTATGGCTACAGGAAAAAACCTACAAGTTTCCATCCATCCTTCCATCCATACACCTCATCTCCACACTCTCCACTCACATACCCATCTCTCTCCATCATCCAATCAACTTGACACTCCAATTTTACCTCCTCGTTGTGATGCTACAGGAGGGACCTATATTGCTACAGGAGGTCCTGTAATGCTACAAGAGGAGACTATGAAGCTACAGGAGGGGGATCCAATGAGAATAACAGACCATAAGACCATGCTGCCTCTAGGAAATGATAAATGGGGGTCCTCCAATGATTCTTTCATCACCCATCCATTCCATTTAGCCAAAACTTGCTCAAAATTTCCACTTTGTCCTACCTCTAAAAAAAAACACAGAAACACCTGTTTTCTATTCCTCCAACATCTACACCACTTCCTCATGACTCTAACCATATCCTCATGACCTGTCATCACTTCCCCTCAACACCAACATGCAAGATGAAGACTTCAAGGGAGGATTAAATGACTGCTATAGGGAGAAAACTCCTCCTGTAGCAACCTGTGTAGTCACAACAGAAATCCCTGAGATCCTTTTTTTTTTCCACCCACAGAAAGAATGATGGATCCATGTCTGCAACCAGGAAGGGACACATCATCCTTAGGAAGGCATTCCACCAGTAGAAGCAACTTGGACATCAGGGAGGCACCTGCACACACACAACAAAGTTATCAGTCAGGGTATCATCAAGTTATGAAGACATGCACAAGAAACAAGAAAAAGAGTCAACTCCCTCTGAGATCATGATGTTATATGGCCCAACTCTAGCATGCAACCATCTCCAACAATTCGATACACATGTAGGCTCAGGTATGGCTACCCACTCCTCTTCGCTATGCATAAAATGACTAAAATGTGTAATGGTCGAGAAAGGATTTTTAATAGGTTGGAGGTGGCCACTGAACTTGGTCACCCTCAGCTAGTAAACTTAAGTTTGTATTAGTCACCCATGCAAAGTGGTGATGTCAACTCAAATTAAGGTGGTGTTCAAGAAGAGTGGGGTGATAATGACAAGGATAGGGGAAACGATTGCGAGTGGGGACAATGGTACAAAAAAGGAAACTCGTGTATATCCCATGTCACCAAAGTGCTCTGAGATTTTACCCCAAAGAGAATATTATGTATTGGGCTCAAATTCATTTGCACATTCACTCATTTAAAAAAAGCAGTTAGAGGAAGGACGAGTTATTGTTATTAGACCACCTAGGGTGTCAGCAAGGAGTTTTTAACCCTATCTGCAGGTGCTACAAGAGGAAGCTACAGGCAGGTATGAGATGCTACAGGAGGGTCGAGAATAAGCTACAGGAGAAATTGAAAGGTGAAAAAGGAGCCACAGTGGCTCAAAATTGTCTCAAAACCATCATACACATACAGAGTTATTTTGACAAGAAGTAAGTGACATCCTACTTACTTATTCTTACATCCATTTACATGAGAAGCTTCCCTTAAATTGGTAGCCTGTAACAATGAATTAAGAAGTAGGAGGTATTTTTGGAAATTGTTGTGGTTAGAAGCAAAGAAAAAGAGTTTGGTTGATATCAATTCTATCATCCTTCTCCCTCACTGCTACCAAGGAATTTAACATTGTTTCACCACTGATATTGTTTTAAAAAATTTGAATTCCAAACCTAAGTAGCACCAAGGAGGCACAATAGAAGAAATAGGGGGAGGATTTAACAGAAGATAACCCTTAGACACCAATAGGATTCACCAACACCCTCTTGTAGTGAACATCTTCAGAAGACATCAATGGTTGGGTTTCTTTGAGTTGTTAAAGGGGTATGATGATGATCTCACTCATGAATTTTCCATGGCATTACATTCTCAAGGAGAAGACAATGCCACTACTATTGTCAAAGGGTTGGCCATCTCTCTAAGTCCTGAAACCATAAGTGTGACCACCTTACCCTAAGAATTCGGCGGAACAAAGAAGACAAGGCAATGAGTGTCACAAATAGGAAAAACTTCTTCATTTTGTAAGAGAATCCTATAGAATATAAGAATGGAGTAAGAAGATAAATCCTACCTTACCCTTGGGATGAGGTAGCTTACCATATCCTCAAGTATATATCTTGTGAAGGGAGATTGAGTGTGGTATATGCCTACCACTTCAGATTTCTCCATGAGCTGAGATTCAAGGCATAATTTCCTCTCCCTCAAAGACTTAGTGTTCCCCATTTCCTCCTACAGTCAATCATTGAGATGAGTCAGAAGGTGAGGGAAGGAAAGCACCAACACTTAGCTCACCATGGCCTCATCAAGTTAATTGTGATGGATGCTTTGAGCCACTTAAGGATCCCTATCCTATGGACTAAATTTGTGGACATGGATAGGGAAACTTTCATAGAAACCCAAGCCATCACACTTGGAGAAACACCAACCTATAGCACTAGAGGTAAAGAAGGCAAAACAAAGGAAGAACAAGGAGCAAAAACAGAAGAAGAGGAAAGAAAACAGAGGAAGAGGAGGCAACAGAGATAGAGGAAGGAGAAGTAGAAATTAAAGGAGGAGAGGGGAAGAAACAAGTAGAAGGAACAGTAAGCCCTAAGGAGACTTCTAAACCCCAAGAAGCAGAGAAACAACCACATCAAACAATTCTATCTCCAGGGAATATTGAACAAGAAGTAGTTGCAACATTGGCTACATTGGGCATACGTGTCAAGCCCAAAAGGAGGCAACCACGAGAAGGTACCTGTCACACGGAATGAGTCGATCTTGCAGACAAGATAGACCTTCCTAGAATCTAACGATATCTAGTGACAAGCAAGCCAATCAAAAACTATCTTTCTCTAAATATGCATTTATAAACAAAGGCAAACAAGTGTTTAGGCCTACCTTGGGTCCAATGCAAGTTTGTGGAAGCCTCGCTCCTTTGATCCAAATGAGCTCCCTTGTTGCGAATCTGCAAACGCAAACAAGCAAACAAATTAAATAGCACCTGAAAAGCCAATATCATGAAGCATACTTAACATGATGATCAAGGAATTCATGAAGACAATTTGTTGAGAAAAATGAATATGATTGTATTAATTCAAATCAAAGAAGAACTTTACAACCTGTGCCTTGATGCTGTACAAGCTCCTCCCAGGGCCCAACAAGAAGTCTCCTCTACTTTGACAAGTTTCACTCTCTTCCCAATGAAGCCAAAAAGGTATGTGATCTCTCCTCTCAAGCTTAACTAGGAAGTCTTAATTCCACCAGCATTTACCCTAAAAAATGTTCAGCTTCTAACCTCCCTAGCAACTAGCCCAATGCCTTAATTTATAGTGCAATGGGGGGAAGTTACTAGGTCCTCCTTCAAAGGGATAAAGTCCTCCTTCAAAGGGATAGCTCCTCTCATCAAGGGATTAGCTCCTTCTCTTTTGGGATGCATGAACCACCTAAGAGCAACCAATCCACGTCAAAATTCCTTCTAGAATCATCTAGAATTAACCCAAAGTGAGTTTTTAGAATAAACTTGCACCTTTTTGACTTTCACAGGGGTCCGCACCCACTCCTTTAGGGACAGAGCTGGCAGGTCCACATTTTTTGTGAACATGAGGTGCGGGACCGCAGGCAATAGTGAGAGAAAGTGCGGAACCAAAGATTTGTTGATTTTCAATGTCTTTCTCTCATTTTCAAAGATTGACTCGAAGAGCTGAGGTCTGAGACTTGCTTAGGAGGACAGTACAAGTGATGATAGACCCATAATGACTGCAAATAATCACGGTGACGATATTTTCGTGTAACAGATTGCCCCTTAAAGTGCGAAGTCTATAGTAGATGAGGATTTCATTTATCATTTAGGAAGAGTGAAGTACTTTATCATTTCGAGGATCATCTTGTGGAGAGCCCAGTCGGAACCTGTAAAAAACATTCAATGCAAGATATATATATGAGATCATATCATCGCTGAGGTAGGCATTCCCATACTCAGATCAAAACTGACTTACAAAACTAACTACTGCTCTGATATAGGAATGATCTTGTAATACATCACAAGTATAGACTCATGTAGACACAGTATGGACGCAACCATCTGTTTATGAATAGTCCACCATATAAGATGAATACAAAATTCCTCGCAGCTTGGATTGCAAAAACTAGATCCAGGGTCTTCATTTCTACTTCCCGAAACAGTACGATTCTATCCATGCGAATGAACGTGTTGAAGTCGAACATGGTAGAAACCACTTGATTACCAGTCAATGATGTAAACTATTAACAAGTGTGAGAGAAACCACCAGTGATGTCAATGGCTCTCAAAGTACCCAATACAATCCATGAGATGTGAATAGAAGTGTTGATGTCGAACATGTCATGGAATCCTTTGATCGAAGGTCAATGATGCAACCTGTCGTCAAAGGCGAGAAACCTGCCATTGAGGCATGCAGATCCCAAGGTACTGACGATTTCTAGATCATCTTTATAGATAATGAGCTGAAGTCGATAGAAAGCGATCCGTCGCAGGCAAGCCCACAACATGAAATCATAGATCAAGTTGAAGAAATTTAGTTGCAAGAATTGACTCAGGGATGGTCAAGATGGATGACAGATATTTTGCAGATGAATGGCTTATTGGCATTGACCTCTTGAAAACATAACGACACAACAAATGGTTTGGTGACAATTGACCCAAAGTTAATACCCAGAAACCGGCTGAAGACTTTCAATGTGGTTTGATCAACTGTTAGGCAAAGGATTTCCCAACCCAGGTGAATAAAAGTGTCGTGTTCAAGAGTGGTTACAAAGTATGACAAACAGGCTCTTTTTTCTCTCTTTTCCCCCACCATTTCTGGCAAGTACCTCTTTATTTTTGACAAGCTTGAGGAGGATAACATTTGCTTGATTATAAGCTCATCTTTCAGATGAGTCCAACTTAGTTTAAATTCAAACCCTAAGAAGGAGTGGTTCGTTCCTGTTTGTAATTGAATAGGTCCTTTACTGTGGAATTTTAACGAGTCCAATATAGGAGAAACTCGGCGTTTTTCAATTATAGAGAGTCTGAAAAAAGTTAAGAAGACTCTAGGGTTAACCTTTTTCGTAAATTTGTGTCTCCCAAGCCCGAAAAAGTATAAAATAATACTTGAGAGAACCGCTTGATCTTTACGACCAAGGAGTACTTTTCGTAATTAGTGCCTCTGATCCGAAAAAGTAAAAAAACGATCAATGACACGTCGTTTTATAACCAATATCGAATTTGAAACGACAAAAATCCGGCAATCTTTTCATGTTTTTACGGTCAGAAAAGAGCTGTAAGTGGATCGTCTTTTTAGTTCCGTTTTAACGAGTTAAAAAGAAAAACTCGGCGATCTTTTCATGTTTTAGGAGTCAGAAAAGAGCTTAAAGGTGACTCTAAATGTTTTTTCGTCGAAAATGATCGATTTCACCTGAACAATCCGTTATCCTGAACAAAAATTGCAAACATTACTCATACCTGTTTGAGATGGATAAAAATGCTGCAAAAATTACCTTTCTAAAGTGAAACATAAACAAATTTACAATTCATTTATTCAAAAAACTTATAAAAAGGGCTTTCGTCAATTCATTTTTACCGTTTAATATTTGGGTGAGAAAATAGTGCTTTTGTTCAGAAACTTCCCATGAAGATTGCGGAAAATCCATCCGTCGGAATCGAACACCGTCTTCTCCAGGTAATCCACATCATCTTACTGTTCAAGTTCAACCGTTTTAATTTGTGTTTTAGGGTTTTATTTGATTTTTAGAGGGTTTTTAGGCTAGAAACCTGCGCGCGGGGGTCTGCAGGCATAACACTGGCAACCCGCGGACCTCGACCTTTTCTCAATGGGGAAAAAGTCAGGGGTCCGCACCTTCCATGAAGGCAAGGTGTGGACCCAAGCACTGTCTCTAATAGAGAGGGTGCGGTCCCCGCAGCAAGAGTTTTTAACCCAAAAATTCTCAAAATTGACCCAAACAATTTAATTTCTTGCATTCTAAATTGCCTTTTTGTTGGATGTAGAGTGTACATCATGCTTGATTGGCGAGAACGGGAGCATGAGGACATGGATCTTGCCGCGTTAAATCACCAACCTTTGATCGATGCATTGAAGGCATGCGGCTTGTACAAATTCTGGGCCATACCTGGCATGAGGGCCCAGGTGGATTTCTTGCAGTGGCTGGTAGACAGGAGGAGCATACAGGACCAGTGCTTCTTCATTGGTAGCCACCAGCTCGAAATTGAGCCAACAAACATATACTTTTTGACTGGTTTGCCTAAGAGAGGCGAAGACTTGACTCTATTTGGGACTAGGCCAGGTGGCCAGTCTGTCGACAGCGTCCGGCTAGAGTTCTGCAACAACCAGGCTAGAGACAAAGGGATAGACATTAAAACCATATCCTGTCCTGAACTCATGGTGATTGCTTTTACTGTTACCAGACTTTGCGGGAGTGTCGCACTACATATTGCCACTAGATCCCAGATGCGGATGGCAGTTGACTGCTTTCGAGGCACCATCTTCAACTGGTACGATGCTGTGTTGGCTAATGTAAAAGGCCAACTGACCAGAGCCAAGAACGGACAACTGAAGACCTTTGGTTATGGGGCTTTGGTTGTGAGCTTTAGTCTGGAGAGGGTCCCAATGTTGGTCCCGTAGCACCTTACTGTTGGAGCTGGGCTTCCTCGAGAGCCCAAACTGATGCGATGGGTTGCAGTTATGGCTCGTCATCCGGACGAGGGGACAGAGGTCGTTCGATTCAAACCTGAGTATTTCCATTGGTTAGAAAACCAGATTTTTGCTATTCAGGACTTCCGTTATGTTGGGGTAGATTTTCGTGGTGACCCAGACATGGCTCTTCCACCAGGAGAGCAATGGGATGATTCAGGTAAAATCATTTTCAACATTTTCCTATTTAATTTTTTTTTTTGTTTTTATGTCGTCCCAAAACTGATAGTAAAAGTTTCAATGCAGATGTGGGTCCACAGCGACCAGCCGCTCTCCGGCCTTACGAGAGGAAACAACCAGCTGCAGCGGTGCCAGCCCCACAGGACGAATCAACAGAGACCTTGGCTGAGTTGGAGAGTCATCTAGAGCGCTTGACAGGGGACATTCCAGAGACCGGCATAGATGACATTCCTCGTCGACTACAACGCTATGTGATTGGGGTCCCAGGACCTTTTAGGAGGTTCCTTTGTAAGGTGGCCCGTACAGTGGTTTCTTATCGAGATCATCACCAGTGATAGGATGATCACCTATTGTATACACATATGACATTTTTGCTTTTTGTACTTATCATTTTTTCCGATCATAAGGTGTTTTTCAACCTATGATCGAGGACGATGTATATTTTGACACAGTCCTATATATATCACTATTACGGGCTTATCTTGTAAATCATGTTATGGAATGTTTTTAAATTTACATGTATGATTATTGCAAATGTCTACTTAACATTCGAGAAGCAATTGCATCTGCTAATGTATTTAAAGATCTTGGAATATGTTGATATTCAATATAATCAAATTCACGTTCCAAGAGACGCACTCTCAAAAATAATCTCAATAACACTGGATTTCTGATGGCATACACTCTATTAAGTTGTAATACAACGAGTTCAGAATCTAACCTCACTATCAAATTCCGAATCCTAAATGAAATTGATTCAGATAATAACTCAATCACTGCACTATACTCGGCAATGTTGTTCGTTGTTTGACCGAGGCTTACCCCATGCATAGATACCAACTCGTCAGAGGGCGAATAGATAACCCAAGCTGCGGAAGAAATGTTCCGTGTATTACGACAAGAACCATCAGCGAAACCAATGTATGTTTGGAGAGGCATCGACATCTACAATATCAAGAGTAAAACCAAGATAAGCAGGAATAATGACGAAAAACACTCTCTAAGCTAAGCACACTTTTTAAACTAACACACACCAGCTAGAAAGAAAACTATCCTAACTAAAAATCTCCATACCCATTCTTTAAGCATAATACCTCTTCAGGTAAAGACCATTTCTGGGTTTACCTAAAGAGTCCCCGTCAAAGTCTACCAATTCATAGGCCCCTTTTGCTAGCTTTCGCTTGACAACATAGAGACCATCCCACATGGAACGAATTTTCCAGCGCCTAATTTATCATTAGCTTGATCGTACAATAAGACTAGATCTCCTTCCGAAAAATTTCGAGGGGTCACATTTCGATCATACTGAGCTTTAATATGTTTTGCGTGAGTTTCGATCGCCAATGCAGCATCATGTCTATTCTCATCTAATTGAGCCAAGTATAACAAGCGTTTTTCCTCTTTGGAAGTGGCTGTAAGTAACTCGATGGCCATTTGTAATGACGGGAGTTTGCATTCAATGGGTAACACAACTTCCAGAACATAAACTAGTTGGAAAGGAGTGAACCCTGTTGACGTTTTTACTGAGGTTCGATACACCCAAAGCGCTGAAAATAGCATGTTATGCCAATTCGACCGATGAATCCCAATGATTCGTCGGATCATGATGACTAAAACTTTGTTGATGGATTCAATCAGACCATTAGCTTGTGGATAATAAGGAGTTGAACTATCGTGACGCAAGCCAAGCTGGCTTGTAAGTTCGGTCATCATAACGTTTCGAAAATGACGCCCATGATCAGTGATAATCGCCTGTGGAACACCAAACCTAGAAATTATATGATTGAACATGAAAATTGCAGCTGTTTTGCCGTCTGCCTCAAATGTAGGCATCACCTCGGCCCACTTGGTAAAATAATCTACCGCAAGGATGATATACACATGCCCCCTGGCCGAGTGAGGGTTACATGTAATAAAATCGATACCCCATTTGGCAAAAGGACCAACAACAATTATAGGGTGGAGAGGAGTAGGTGGAGCGCGCATCTTTCGATAAAAAATTTGGCAGTTGTGGCATTTTCGGATCGCGTTAATACAATCTTTAAGCAAAGACGGCCAGAAGTAGCCAACGCGCAATATCTTTTGGGATGTGGCATACCCAGACATGTGACCGCCACACGCTCTAGAGTGACAGTCATTTATAACCCTTTTAGCTTCGTCGTGAGTTAAACAACGTCGAAAAACAGAGTCCGCCCCATGGCGATAAAGAGTATCTCCAATAATTCGGAATTGTTGGGACTGGAATCGTATTTTTCGACGTTCTGACCTTGAAATTTCTGGCCGAAAGGATTGAGTTTGGAGATAAACGATGATATCCCTATACCCCGGATCTAAAGCGCTGATTAGAAACAAGGATTCATCCGCAATGGGCTCCTCCGCCATAGTTTCCGTGTTAGCACGCGGGAAGTCACACATTAACTCCGCAAAAACTAAATATTTCTTAGACTTAGATTTTTCAAATTCCAAGTCGAACTCCTGCAGGATCACAATCCATTTGGAGTACTTGCCCCCTAGCAATTGCTTGGTCAAAATGTAGATCATAGGGTTGCAATAAGAAATTACTGTAGTTTTACGTAGTAAAATGTAGTGACGAAAACGTTGGACAGCTTGAACAGCTGCCAATGCCAATTTCTCCACATGTGAGTATTTTAGCTCAGTTGGATTTAAAGTTCGACTAAGGTAATATATCACATGTTCAGTACCGAAGTCATCTTCCTGAACTAAGACCATTCCAATGGTGGAATGAGAGACGACGAGATACAAGAAGTAGTCCTGGTTGTAGTTGGGAGGATGCAATAACGGTGCATGGGTCAATGCGTGTTTTAGTGCATCAAAATATTTCTGAGCTATCTCATCCCAATAGAATGGAGTATTCTATTTCAACAACCGGGTAAAACCCTTTGTAACCTCGGTGTAGTTAGGAATGAATTGTTGTAAAAATTTTGCTATCCCTTGCAAACTTTGGAGTTGGCGAAGACTCGAAGGAGGAGGAAATTTGACAATAGCTTCAATCTTCGAGGGATCGACGCGAATGCTGGCTTTTGAAACAACAAACCCTAGCAGTCGACCCATTTCTATACAGAAAACACACTTGTGTGGATTCAACCTAATCCGATAATGCCTACACCTCATAAAGATTGCTCGTAAATGGATGAGATGATTAGCTCGATGTAATGAATGAGCAGGCAAATCATCGGAATAGGGTTGCACAATGTGCTTGATGTCATGAAACGCATAAGACATGGCCCTTTGAAAAGTTGCCCCGACATTCTTGAGCCCAAAGGTAATTTGCAATAAGCAAATGTCCCCCATGGACAAATGAAAGCTGTTTTTGGTTGATCGGCAGGTAGAATATTGATTTGATTGTATCCGGGAAAACCATCCATGAAGGAGAATATTTCGCTGCCGGCACAATCATCAATGATTTGATTGATATAGGGAGTTGGGTAATTGTCCTTAGGATAGGCTCGATTAATGTCCCTATAATCGACACATATTCTTATTGTCCCTTTTTTTTGTTAACCGGAACAATATTCGATACCCAATCCGTTAACGGAATCAGATAAATGAAACCTGCTTTGAGTAATTTTTCAACTTCTGCTTTAATAGCAACAACTTTTCTTGGGTGAATCTGACGCAAACGTTTCCGGACGGGTTTAGCGTCCAGGTAAGTCTTGATTTCATGAACAACAATTGTGGGGTCAATTCCTGGCATTTCCTCATATGACCAGGCAAACACGTCACGAAATTCTTGAAATAGGGCCTTATATATTTGAATTTCATCTTCTGTACACGAGGCACCTATATGAATGTTTTCAAAATTCTAGGCTTAACCGAAATGTCAATAGGAATAGTTTGAGAAATGTTTCCCAAATTTAACTCTGAATCAGGATTTTTCATTGGATTCTGAGGTTCCTTGACATATTCAGTCATAAAAATTGATGAAAAATTATTTTCAAAACGATCATTCTCGGGTAAGAATGAAGATCTGTGATGGAGATCTTCCCATGGTAAATCATCTACACATAGGATTTCACGAATTTTCTCATCAGAGTGAACAATTTCGGAAAACTTTGTTGCATCCGAGCTTGATGTGAAAAGTGATTCCTCACAGACCACATTCATTAAGTCAATTTTGGTTGAAGATGGGTCGGAAAACGATTACACGGCCTCATACGCAATTTCATATGGACTCAAAGGCATAACATCACCAAATGAGTCTATCTCAGATTCAGAAGGTACGATCTAAGGATCATCATAAACAATGGTGTTTGATGAAATCATATGAATGGTTGTAAATGAAGACGATGCATTGATCAGAGGAAAAGGAAAAGTTCCTACTCCAACATCCTTATATGGGATAGTTGTTTTACCGACATGCTGAATGCTTTCAGAAGAGGCTGGGTCAGACGAAAAGTAGGCCAACTGGTCTATTGTTACGATCTTTCCATTATGAGGAAACTTTATAACCTGAAAGACCGATGAAACAACATCTGTCATAGCGTAAGACCAACTACGACCCAAGAGAAGGTTGTAATCTAGAGGGGCATCAACCACCTCCACATCTAGATTAACAATTTTTCCTTCAACCCCTATAGGTAAATCCTGTAGAATGCCAAAAGGATGAAACCCATGGCCATCAAAGCCTTTAGAATCGTCGGGGATTGATTTAGTGAAGGAGAACCAAGCGATCTCCAACACTGTATCGACATAATACACGTTGAGGCTCCTTCATCAATCATAGTCCTATGAATAGGCCTGTTTTTTACTATCACTGGGATCTGGAAAGCCATTTGATGAGGTAAGCGTGGTGTACTATTTTCTAGATCGAAAATTATTAGGTTCGAGTCCTGAACGTCAACAGCTCTTATAGCCGACAAAAGTAATTTATGTTGTGCTGGACATGATTGCAGCACTTCCAAAGCCGACATTGCTGAAGGTGAAACAACTAAATCCTCAATAATGTTATAGTTCTGAGCCGCTCTCGCATGTGGATTGAAAGCTGACTTTCGAAGTATACCCTTGGCGGGCGGTTTGATTACTAAGTTTGGATTAGGTTTCTCGATCTGTAGTGGATCGGAACCGGGAGGTGAGGTTGATGGGTTAGAATGAGAAGATTTTGCTTCTTTACCATCAACAAGACTTTTACTACCATAATCATGCGTTCGAGTCACAATCCTAACATGGGACATCATCAGTATGGGTTCTTCATTGGCACTCGAGGAAGAACCTATCATCTTACTATCTTGACTTGGAAAAGGATCCTTCAAAACAACAGGCGTTTGGGAACCTTTGACAATCTTCGCAACCTCTACACGATGAGGGCAGTCTCTTGTAAAATGCTCTTCGTCACAAATGAGACAAGGATAACGAGGTTTGCGTTTCTCATCATTTGATTCCGCTTTTTCTGGTTTCTCTTTTGAATTTTTATCTGTTTTATTTTTCTTCTTCCCTTTCTTCTTACCACCGGATTTTGATTTGGCTGTAGATGACTCTACAACATGAATATCGGCGGAAATCTCCACGGAAGAATCTCCTGTCGGGGAATCTGGCAAGGTTATGATAGGAGAAGAATTCTTGGAAGACTTCTTCTTACTTTTGGTGTTAACCGTACCAATCATACCATCAGCGGCATGAGACCCTAAAGGAGCTGTAGCGATTTGATTTTGCTTAGGAAGATCGGGGATTTTCTTGTGTAACGTACCTAACTGAGTATAAACTAAGTCAAGGTACTGCGCTTGAGAAATTACTTGCTCCTCAGTAACGACTCTGGCCTTAGCTACATCCTCAGTGATCTTTGGTAATAAAGATTTTACAAACCATTCAGCTAAGATCTGATCCGGAATAAAAACCTTCACTAAACGTCGTCGACGTCTCCATTCATGAATGTGATCTAAAATGTAAGTGGATGTCGACTGCTTTAATGAAGTTAGTAATTCCGTGCCATTGTCATATCTGACTGGTAACTGAAAATGAGTTAAAAACGAGGTAGCTAACTGACTAAAGTTATAAAAAGTGGCTCACGGTAACTCAATGTACCACTTGGCTGCAAGACCAATTAGAGTGCACTGGAAAAGCCTTAGACGGATTGAATCATCTGAAATGGAGTTAGACGCACACCAGAGGTGATAAGTCATCACATGGTTCGACGGGTCCTCTCCTGATTTGCCTTCAAACTTAGGAATATCACTAGGCAACTTTTCGGTATTGGCGGCCAAAACGGAAGATAGTTAATGGGATCATTCGTTAGGCGTAACAAGTCAGGCAAGTCCAAAGTTGCGATAAACGGTAACTGACGATTAGGGTCCCTAAAACTATGGGTCATGAGACTAGCCCCAGGAGGAGGATATCCAGGATAACTAGGAATTGGAATTGCATATGGGATATTGTATCCTCCCGGAAAACTAGGATTAACCAAACCGTACTGGGGTTGTTGAGGTTGTTGATATGTATACCCAGGGTACGGTTGATACTGATAGACTGGTTGCTGCACAGCAGGACCGAATTGGTACTGTCCCTGGTACGGTTGATAAGTAAATTGTGGTTGACTTGTGACAACCGTACTTGAACCAGGTTTTCCTACAGGCATCTAAACCGAAGTTCGAATTGTGGATCCAAACTGAGGTAAAGATGTCTGAGGAGTAGATATAGGAATAGTAGAAACCAGAGATGTTGATACTCCAGAAGTAGGTGGGGTAGATTGAACAGATGTTGCAACAGTTGCAGCATCCGTTTGAGGCAGAGTACGAGGCGTACTAGGCCCAGGCTGAGAAACTACCGAAGGTACAGAAGTTTGAATAGTAGACTGGATAGGTTGCTGGGGTGAACCAGAAACTAAGGGTTGTCCAGTTTGAGATGACAACTGTACATTCGGTTGCAAGACCTGTTGAGTTTGCGATGGATCCCACACTAAATTCATTCCGAGGTACGAACCCATAACAGGTTGAGAATATTGAGGACCATAACTGGGTTGAGGGTAGGGTTGATAATTCAAAGGTACATTTCCCGTTCCTTGAACATATGATTGACCGGAGGGTGGTTGGAAACCTTGGTTCGAGTACTGACCTTGGGGTTGATACCCTTGAGGCACGTACTGATACTGGGGTTGACCTTGAGGTACATATTGATACTAGGGTTGGCCTTGAGGTACATATTGAGTCTGGGGTTGACCTTGAGGAACGTACTGTCCTGTAGGTATGTATTGTCCTTGAGGTTGCCACCCAGGCGCAAATTGGGTACCTTGAGGTTGCCCCCATGCGATAATTGAGGATTTTGAGGCTGCCCCCCAGGCGGTAACTGGCCAACTTGAGGTTGAGGATTAGGAATAGTAACTGACATCATGAGAATATCTTCTACACTCAACGGCTTAGTACCATTGTTTCCAGTTAATAACCCTTGTTCAATGGGTTGAGAAGATGCTCCCGCAAAAGTACCAGAAAGTGAATGATACCCAGAAGGAACATAAGGACCGCCGTACAAAAAGGATTCTGGCGATTGAGTAAACATGGACGACTGTCTTGACATATTTAACGGAGGATAGTAACCTCTAGGTGTTGGGTGATAAGGAATACGAGGTGGTGAAAAATTTAGCCTTGGGTTTTCCAAAAAAATTGTCAATGAAAGATACCAAGCACTGCTCCTAGGTGGACTGTAAAAAATTGATTCACACTCCCTTAGTTCAATAACAGGTTGATTTTCAGGGATAGGAATGCCTACTTCTTCTTCCGGAGTAGCAAGTTCTTCGATAGCTATAAGTCCAGAAGGAAGATTTTGGGTAATTATTATTTCTACCCTGGGTGAACCAGGACCACTAGAAGTTGGAGAGGTAAACCCCGATGTTGGAGTAGCAGCAAATTCACTTTCAGGCTCGGATATTTCAGGTTCCTCACCTATATCACAAGTAGATGAAAAGCTACAAGTAATTTCGGAAACAGACACTGATTGTGGATTATAATCTGCTACTAAAGCTCGAAAATCAGGATGTACCACCAAAGAAGACTCTCCTTCTTCAGGTGACCCAACTCTACTGTCTCTAGGAGTTACGAGGGCTCTTAACCCTTCAGGCTGGCTCGGTGAAAACTCAAGAGGTTGGCCCCGAAGTCTACGGGACTTCCTCGGTAATTCAGCCACGATTAAAAATTTTAACTACTTCACACGCAAACAAAGTAAAATCTCAATGAAAACCACCTAAAGCCTCTAAAGAACCAAACAAATTTGAATCACACGCCTAAAGAATCTAGGAGATCAAACCACACACAAACAGTAACTTTCCATACTGAAAACACTAGTTGGTGATGAAGCCCAACGTCGCAGAGTTCAATACAGAAATGGCGGTTGGAACAGTTACCCCGGCAACCTGCTTAATGAATAGACTGGCACAAGTTCCTCCACCAAACTGTCTCAAGTGAAGAGAACCCCCCAGAAAATCCAAGTGAGTCTAGCCGACGTCTGCTCCAGGTACAGTGGGATCTTCCCACCACTGTCACCTTAGGAAGAATCCTATAGAATATGGTCACAAAGGTTACCAACAGAAACAAATATACCTGGGGGAACAGTCTACGATCCGATACGCACGCAAAGGCAGAGTAACAAGATCAATCCCCTTGAAGGCTCCTTGACATAATCCAAGGTTTACCAACAAGTGACCCTAGGCTCCTCGACAATGGTTAATCCGAGGTTTACCATTTTTAATACGTGAATATCTGGCTTCGTTCCCAATGAGGAAGGATTGATTCCCACACTGGTTCGGACACGATCTTGTGCTTCTCCTTTAAGAGGAGCTTTCCCAGAGCATAAATGCAACAATTGGATTTCTCTCCTACCGCAACATACAGCTACTTGTTTGTTTTACTGTCTTGGAGATTTAATTACTCCCTACTCCAAGACACTAGCCTAAGCTATGTTGGTGTATCAGAGCCCTATAAACAAAAATATTACTAGATAGATTTTACTTTAAGCGTTATTTTTATTGGTTTTTGTTTAAGTCAAGAGGTGCAGAGATGAAACTCGTGGTGTGAAGACTCGACTCGAAATCACTAAAAAATGCACTTAAGATGATTAAAGCAATCTTTTCCCTTCAATGAACTTCTAGCTAGGAAAGAGTTTGAGAATGCAAATACTTGTAAACACAAATCTTTCTTAACAAACAAATTAAAAGAAGAGCTTTTTGTCTTTTCCAATGCACTCAAAATGAGAAACTAGTTATTTGCACAAAAATTTCCCTTTTCTTTCAAAACACTCAAACACTACAAAAAAAAGCTTTTTCCAAAAGAGATTTTTTATGTTTTATAAAACACTCAAAACTATAGAAATGACTAACCTTGAGATCTATAAACTATAAAAAACCTATTTGAAGTCAAAGCTTACAAGATGTCTTTTTCAAGGATGTTTTAGTTAGCTACAAGCAAACTAAGGACTAGTTTGTCCAGAATCACAAATCAGTCAAAAAACAACCAATTTTTGTTTTCTTTTCTAAAAATGCAATCCGAACTTTTAACACAAGCCTTTTCAAAGTTTTGTAAAGAGAAAACACAAGGTGGATTCCTCAACAAAGGTAGATTTTGCAAATGGTCAGAGTCATAAGAAGGCTAGTAAAAACTAAGGTGATCTGAGGTTTCTACAGCTTCTAAGCTCAGAGCTACTACAAGACCAAAATGAAAACCAAACCCAACAATCAAAACTTCTAGGAATTTCACCTAAAACCCTAAAACCAATGGAATTAAGCTAAGAAAAGCTTCTGACAAGTTATATGCAGGTCTGGGAAGGGGATAATAACATCTAAACAAAAACTAAGCTGACTAACAGAGAAAATATTAGTTTTTCCAAAATTTTGACAGGGTCCGCAGGCCCACAGTTAACACAGGTGCGTTATCGCTCTATGCTAAAAGCAAAAGTGCGGATAGGTCCGCACTGTGTCCCAAGCCGAGGGTCCGGTCCTCTCCCAAAGTTATGAAAAACAAAAAATAATCCTAGATCTAATAAATCTACCCAATTCCACACACAACAAGCCAAAAACAGAAAAAAAACACAGTTTCTCAGGTCAAAGTGAAAACAAGGAAAAAAATCAAGTCCCCAGTGGAGTCGCCATTTTGTCACACGGAATGAGTCGATCTTGCAGACAAGATAGACCTTCCTAGAATCTAATGTTATCTAGTGACAAGCAAGCCAATCAAAAACTATCTTTCTCTAAATATGCATTTATAAACAAAGGCAAACAAGTGTTTAGGCCTACCTTGGGTCCAATGTGAGTTTGTGGAAGCCTCTCTCCTTTGATCCAAATGAGCTCCCTTGTTGCGAATCTGCAAACACAAACAAGCAAACAAATTAAATAGCACCTGAAAAACCAATATCATAAAGCATACTTAACATGATGATCAAGGAATTCATGAAACAAATGACATAAGGCAATTTGTTGAGAAAAATGAATTTGATTGTATTAATTCAAATCAAAGAAGAACTTTACAACCTGTGCATTGATGCTGTACAAGCTCCTCCCAGGGTCCAACAAGAAGTTTCCTCTACTTTGACAAGTTTCACTCTCTTCCCAATGAAGCCAAAAAGGTACGTGATCTCTCCTCTCAAGCTTAACTAGGAAGTCTCAATTCCACCAGCATTTACCCTAAAAAATGTTCAGCTTCTAACCTCCCTAGCAACCAGCCCAATGCCTTAATTTATAGTGCAATGGAGGGAAGTTACTAGGTCCTCCTTCAAAGGGATAAAGTCCTCCTTCAAAGGGATAGCTCCTCTCATCAAGGGATTAGCTCCTTCTCTTTTGGGATGCATGAACCACCTAAGAGCGACCAATCCACGTCAAAATTCCTTCTAGAATCATCTAGAATTAACCCAAAGTGAGTTTTTTAGAATAAACTTGCGCCTTTTTGACTTTCACAGGGGTCTGCACCCACTCCTTTAGGGACAGTGCGGGCAGGTCCGTAGTTTTTGTGAACATGAGGTGCGGGACCGCAGGCAACAGTGAGAGAAAGTGCGGAACCAGAGCTTTGTTGATTTTCAATGTCTTTCTCTCATTTTCAAAGCTTGACTCAAAGAGCTGAGGTCTGAGACTTGCTTAGGAGGACTGTACAAGTGATGATAGACCCATAATGACTGCAAATAATCATGGCGACAATATTTTTGTGTAACAGTACCCTATATTTCAAAACTAGGAAGAGAACCATAATCAGACAAGGGAAACCACAACTTCATTCAGAGGTCCCTATCACTATTGAGGAGTCACCCAGTAAAAAGGGAGAAGTGGGGCCTAATGGAGGAAATTTTGAGGAGATTACCTCTCTTAAGGGAAAAATCAAACCACTCGTGATATGTGAGAGAAGGCCCACCACAAGGGAAGTGACCTTCAAGAAACCCAATACACAAGCTTCCCTTGACCAAGAAGAAAAAATGGAGCTACAAAAGAAACAAGGGCAGCTACAGGAGAAACAGAGAATGCTACAGGAGCAAAAAAAAAAGAGCTACAGGAAGAAGAAACCACCTCAAAGTTAGTTGAGAAGGACCTCCAAGAGCTTCAAGAACCTGATCCACATCCCAACTTAGGGTCCTATTATAAATTTATTGAGGGAGGAAGGATCATACCTGAAAATTTTGCAGTCCCACTCCTATATGAGTTGGAAATAGAGAGAGGCAGAACACATAGGTGGATGCAAATTGCCAAATCTAAGAATGTAGAAGATGTGGGCCTCATGGAGGAGAAAGTCACTGAAATGGGCAAGGAGTTGAGTGATTTGAGACTAAGAGAGTCAATTATGAGGGAGAAACTACAGACATAAAACACAAGGTTGAGAGAGTAGCTACAAGAGAAAGATACACAACTTGCCACTATGGCAAGTCTCTCTATGGAAGCCATACAGTGCAAGCAACCATCAAAATCCTATGCTCTTTTCCTCAAGGAATAGTGGCTACAATTCCAAATTAAGATACTAGCATAGTATGGATCTTTTCCTTTTCAAGACTACAGGCAGTTTATTGAGTTTTGCAAACAAGATAGTATGGAAGATAGGGCAAAGGTAGTTGAATTCTATATGCACAATTTCATTCTAACATATCTGAATTTATAGGATCCCAATTCAATATTGGGAGACATGAAACTAATGGCATTATCATCTTGGTTGACTCATGAAGAGGCAAGGGCTGAGGAAGTGAAAAAGGTAATGAAAAAAGAAGAGAAGGAACCCTTGTATATCAAAGCAGAGCTAGTAAGCCCTAAAGTTGTCATCAACAATCATAACCTTATTGCCTTTGATCCTATTTTAGCACCTAGATACATAGCAACACAAGAGAAATCCATTCTGCATTTTGAGGACACTTTTAGGATGTCAGGAACAGAGAGTCTACAAGCTTGTCAGAGAAGGTGGCATGCCTTACCCCACAATCTACAAATCAAAGAGTATCACTCTCCTGAAAGGCTAAGGAATGCCTTGGAAAGAACCCCATTGTACAAAAGAATCATGCAAAGACTAAAAATCAAATGGATAGGACTCAAACTCAGTCCACCTTTGTTGTTGGGCTTACAAGAAGAAGGGAACCAGGCAGAGGAACAAAAGGTATGGATAGAGATAGAGACAAATGCAGGTTTTTATCCACAGGAGGGCACACCAACTGAGGTGCCTTGGGATGTCAGAGAGGCCACCAAGGCCATGAATGAGCTTCATGTGGATGACTAAGTTGCTCAGAGGATGAGCAACACCTTCAACAGGGGGGTGATGATGAGTCCCATCAATAGGTATATCTTGAAGTTCATTATGCTATCCTCCAGCCTTAAAACTATCCTTTTCTCACATTTATTCACATTTTTTGTTATAATATTCTTAGTAAGAAGAGTAAAATGTGTTTTTCATAGTATGTGGCCTAATGTGATTAAATTGTAGGAAAAGAAGCATTTTTTAGGAATTTACTATGCAGGGGCTTGATGAAGACAATTAGGAGGGAATCTAGGGAGGCTTGTCCACCTCCTTAACTCTCTAACTCGACTTGAGATCACCAAATCCTCACTCACAAGCTCAAATTCATTGACAATCAAGTAACTCCAAGTGCATGAGAAGCTCAAGGAGGACAAGATCCACAATTTTTGAGATCAAGGAGGAAATCACTCCTATTTTCAAGGGAGTTGCTATCAACTACCCTTTTGTATAAATAAACGAGCTGAAAGGCTCATTAGGATTTGAAGTTTTGATTCAGCTAGGTGTAGCTATTGAGCTCAGAGCTTAACATTGTTATTTTTACTTTCATGTGATGTATGCGACTTTTACTTTCTGATAATGAGAAGTTGGTTATTAAGTTGCATCTAAGTTAGTTTTAGAGGGTTGAGACCCTTGGGTTTGGGCCCAACCCAGAGGCTTTGGTCCCTCTTTTGTACTTTTGTTTTCTTCTTAGTTCTAAGCATTTCATAGCTTTCTTTCATGTAATGGATGTTAATCTATAAAAACCTGTGATTGCAGGCTTCCCTATCACCTCTCTTGTGGGAGAATGGTTGGAAAGATTTACAATCTTAGTCCAAAAACATTTTGTTTATGATTTATTGGAAACAAATAGATGTTAGTTGTCCTTCTTCATATTTACTTTATGAAACATAGAGTTAGTTCAGTGATCAGAATAATGTTGTGGCATAGAATAGATGTTATTGAAATTCAACTCATATTTTCCATCATAGTTTATATCATTGTTTTAATGGTCAATTGATGCATGCATGTGGCTAGTTGCATGATCCAGTTTTAAATAAGAACGCAACAAATTATAGATATGACCATAAATACAAAGATGCAATAGAAATAATACTTCATTTCATTGATGTAAAATACTGAAATATGCTTACAAATAGAAATGGAAATAAACTAGCTCGGGCGATGGTGGCTTATCTCTGAGAAGAGATGTGGCGGCTATATGCCTCTGAACTGTCTTACAATGAGGCTCAAATGCCTATTTATTGTTGAGAAACAATGGAAAACCCTAAAAATCCAAAAACCTAACCCTAGGAGATGAAGCGCCAAAATATGGGCCCCGTTTTGCTACATCAACTTCTCGGGGTCGTAACTTTGGCATACGATCTTCGTTTTATGTGCATAATACCTCGTTAGAAAGAGCTATCCTAGGACTAAAACTTTTGAGTAAACAATAATGGGCCATGGATCCATGTTGCTCCTAGTTTTCCCAAAAAACGTCGTCTAGGGCCTCAAAACGGCTCTGGAAGCTCAGGACCCGAAAAAACTACCAAAAATAGTAAATTGTGCTACAAATAAGGAAACTAAAAAACTGAAAGAAACAATGGTGGAGGTCCAAGTGGAATAGGTGGGTGGCCACCAATATCCACCTGGATCATTCCTCCCCCCTTAGGAAGCAATGGTTCCCATTGTGTTGAGTTCCTCCATGAGATGAGGAAACTTTTGTTGAACTTGGTCCCTGGTGAGCCACTTGTCCTGATGAAGGAGTTGGCCTACTTTGACAACTCGATATAGTTGGATCCTTTGTTGTCGGGTGTTCTTGCTCTGCGTGTCCATGATCTGATCAGTTGTGGCATGTTCCATGCAATCTAGATTTAACTCTGCAGGTGTGAGTTGTTTTGCAATGTCTGATGTGTCTAGCAATGGTGAGAAGTATGGTCAAAGGCGGTCCACATTGAACACTGGGTGCAGGCCAAGGAATGGGGGAATGTTAAGCTCAAATGCCTTGTCTCCCACAGCCTTGGTAATGGTGTAAGGACCATATCAGAGTGGTTTGAGTTTCCAATAGGCTCCAGTAAGGCGTTCCTTTTGCAAATGCAACAAGACTTTGTCACCCACCTGAAACTTGTGTGGCACCCGATGTTGATCATGTCGTTGCTTGTACTTGGCATTTCTCCAGAATTTCGTGTACCTATTGGCGGATATGTTGGATGTGCTCAATGAAGTTGTTTTCCTTATTGGTTTCGGACTGGACATGAGCCGAATCTACCCGAGTAGCTGCAAATGGCATGGCCACATCAATGGGACATAGTGGCTGGAATCCCAAGCCCACCTAAAAGGGGCTGTGGCTAGTCGAGCTGTGGAGAGCCCGGTTATAGCTGTGCTGGACATAGGGGAGGTTCTCATCCCATGTGCATGGATTCTTTGAGTTGTACATACACAGAATGTGTACGATCATCCTGTTGACGACCTCTGTCTGGCCATCAGTTTGGGGATGGAAAGTTGTGGACTTAGTGAGCTTTGTGTCCAGCATCGACCAGAGACTGGACCAAAATGCACTAAGGAACCTGTTGTCCTGATCTGAGATGATAGATTGTGGGATCCCAAAGTGTACCCACACTTGTTCAAAGAAGAGTTTAGCAGTGGCTTCTGCTGTGATATTATTCTTGTAGGCCACCATAATGACCATCTTCGAGAATCTGTCGACGACCACAAAAACACAGTCGTTTCCATGCTTAGTAAAAGGAAGGCCCGGCATGTAATCCATGGAGATGGATTCCCAAGGTCGACTAGGGGTAGGTAGCAGAGTATAGAGGCCTTGCTTCTTGATGGTTGGTTTGGCAATGGCGCAGGCAATGCAGGATCTGATGTACTTTCCAAAATCCTGTCGAAGATTTGGCCAATAGAAATACTTCTGCAGTACTGCCACCATTTTCTCGACCGTGAAATGCCCATATTGTGCTTCCCAAATCATCTTGGCACGCTCGCTTGAAGGAACATAAAGGTGACCCAGGTGGCATAACAGGGCATCCTCGAGGTGAAAATCTGGAACATGCTGACCCTCCAAGGGTGTCTGGTATGTGTGGCAAAATTCTAGGTCGCTTTTATAGAGAAGTGGCCAATCAGAAGTCTTGTGCCCACAAGAGTTAAGCACGGTGGTTAACACCATGATCGGTGGTCGAGTGAGGCAATATGAAACATTATTGATGTTGCCCTTCTTATACTTGATATTCAAATGGATTTGCTGCAGGTATGTGGACCACTTCTGATGGAAATCATTCTGCAACTTCCCTTGCATTTGTATGAATTGCAGAGGCCGATGGTCTGTGTGGATGACTGTTTCCTTCCCCAAAATGTAATGCTTCCATTGTCGACAGGCCTACATAATGGAATACATCTCTTTGTCATAAGTGGGATACTTCTGGATTGTGTCTAAAAGTGTCTCACTATGATATGCCACTGGATGCCCATGTTGAGTAAGGGCTGCCCTAATAGCATATTCAGAGGCATCTGTCTTGACCTTAAATGGTTGTTGCAAGTCTGGTAAGGTGAGCACTGGTTCCAAGCAGAGGCGATGTTTCAACTCTGTGAATGCCTTCTGTTGAGATTTAGACCAAAAGAATATTTCTTTCACTCCTCCCTTGGTGACTTGACTCAAGGGCTAAGTGATATGAGAGAATCCCAACACGAACATGCGCTATAAATTGGCAAGACCCAGAAAGTTGCAGAGCTCTGTCAGAGTGGTTGGAGTTGGCCAATCCCGAATGACTTGGATCTTGGCTAGATCCACATGCACCCCCCGTTCATCAATAATGTATCCCAGATACTGAACTTGGGTCATGCCAAAAGTGCATTTCTCCAAATTGGCACATAGCTTGTGTTGCCGCAGTGTTTGGAGAACCTGTTGGATGTGATGGAGGTGCTCTTCCCAACTCTCCCTGAATATCGGGATGTCATCCAAGTATATAACTACAAATGAGTTGGTGAATGGTCGCAAGATGTCATCCATCAGTCTCATGAGGGTTGTAGGAGAATTCGTCAACCCAAAAGGCATAACCAACCATTCGAAAAGGCCCTTCTTGGCTTTGAAGGCAGGCTTCCACACATCGGAGGGTTCGATTGGTACCTGGTGATATCCTAAATTCAAGTTGATCTTGCTGAAATATTTTCCCACTTTAAGTCGTCCAGAAGGTCATCAATTCGTGGGATCGGGTACCTGTTCCGGATAGTGATCTTGTTCAACACCCGATAGTCAATACAGAGTCTCCAAGTCCCATCCTTCTTCTGTACCAACATGATCGGGCTCCCACAGGATGATGAACTTGGTCGGATGTGACCTTTCTGTAGTAGTTCCTGAATCTGCCTCTTGATTTTGTCGTTCTCCAGAACGGAGCGCCAGTAGATTGGTCCATTGGGCAGTGGTGCACCTGGGGTCATATTGATGGAGTGCTTGACTTGGCAGTGCAGAGGCACCCCTGTGGGGGAGGTGAAGATGTCCTCGTACTCCTCCACGACTGTGTTCATATGTTGTTGTCGTGCAAAGGGGCCCTGTCTGGAGGTCGTGGCCACTATCTTCTTCTTTCCTTGAGGGTGTATCATCAGGAAAACAAATTTCTTGGTTTTGGAAATGAGCTTACTGCATTGTTTTGGAGTAACCAAAGAGATGGCGGTAGGTGGTTCTACCGTTGGTATCCTGTACAACTTATTTCCCAAAGTAACAATAACAACACGAGGCCTTGAATCATACACAACTTGTCGCTTCCAAAAGTATGGTTGGCTTAATAATACATCACAATCATCAAGGGGAGCAGCGTCACACAATACCTCATCCGTGAAGGGCTTGATGTTGTATGGAAGGCAACACTGCTGGCTCACGCGAAGATCTCATCCTTGGTGAAGCCACCTGATGGTGTACGATTGTGGATGTGTTGTGGTTGGTAAGCCCAACCATTTCACGACCTCTACCGAAATGAGTTCCTTTTGGCTCCCGCTGTCGACAATGAATTATAGCAGGGAACCCTTTACCCACATCTGGGAATGGAAGAGGCGCTCCTCCTCTGGATCTTTGGGTTCCTCCTTCTAGATATTCATGGTGGCAATGGTGGTGTTGGGCTCTGCATCGATAATCTAATTCCCTTTGTCATTCCCCTTATCGGGCTTTGACTCAGAGTTGGAACATGCATCTGATTATGTAGACTTTAGCTCGGCCACCTGTGACTGCTTGGCTCGACACTCACTTGTGTTGTGAGTGGAGCTCTTATGGAACTCACACCACTTTCCCATGTCCTTCTTCAGCTTTGCGGTGTTGTTATTTTCTTGCAGATTTGGCAGGTCCTCTTGGGCCACCCTGCCTTGGCTTTGTCCTTTGTTCAGCGGTTTGGGGGCACCTTTCCCTTGCTTCGGATTCACAGATCCAAAGTCTCACTTCTTCTGTTTAAACTTTTGCTCGATCTTGACAGCGTATCGGTACACTGTGCCGAGTGAGGAGATGTCCAGGAACTCCATCTCATCCTGGATGTACCTATGTAGGCAACCACAGTATTTGAGTACCAAATGCAGCTTAGAATCCTTGATACCCAACTTTGTGCGAAGGGTATGAAAAATATTAGTAAACTTCGACACGTCTTGGTCCCTTCCCTGCCGCAACATGGTCCACTTTATGTATTTATCCTCATAGCTTCTAACAGGGTAGTACTGCTCCTTCATGGCATTCTGGAATGAATTCCAAGTGGGTGCGGCTGAAAACAGTGAGGTCGTACTTTCATCCTTCTACTCGTAGTAGGTCTCCCACCAGTCCTTGATGTGGGAGGTGGCTTTGAGAAGAGCGAAATTAATCTTTTCCCAACAGGAAAAATCATGAACAGAAAAATACCCTTCTAGCATATTTAACCATTTATCTACAACGTCTACATCTATCTGAACCTCAAATATGGGAATGTCAAAGTTAACTTGTACCTTAAAGGTGTGGCGCTTCCAGAGTAGCTGTTGGAAGTAGATGTGTTGCCCCTGGGTAGCCACTGAAAGATCTGGGCAAAGTTGTCCATCATCGCGTTCCTTTGTCGCTCAAGGGCCTCTTCAAGAAATATTTTGATAGGATCTCCTGCCCCCTCGTCTTTCTTTTCATCCGCCATGGGAGGCTGTTGGGATTTGCGAGGCTGGTCTTGCAAAGGTTCGACCAGATCAAGCCCTAACTCCTTATATCCCAACCTCGTTGGGGACATGCAAAGAAAAAAAATGAAAGAGCAGACTGGTCTGATAGCATTGATCCAGATTTAAACAGGAACGCAAAAAATTATAGATATGACCATAAATAAAGAGATGCAATAGAAATAATACTTCATTTCATTGATGTAAAATACTGAAATATGCTTACAAACAGAAATGGAAATAAACTAGCTCGGGCAATGGTAGCTTATCTCTGAGAAGAGATGTGGCGACTACATGCCTCTAAACTATCTTACAACGAGGCTTGAAGGCCTATTTATTATTGAGAAACAATGGAAAACCCCAAACATCCAAAAACCTAACCCTATGAGATGAAGCGCCAAACTATGGGCCCCGTTTTGCTACATCAACTTCCCGGGGTCGTAACTTTGCCATACGATCTCCATTTGACGCACACAATACCTCGTTAGAAAGATCTATCCGAGGAATACAACTTTTGAGTGAGAAAAACCAGTCCATTGATCCATGTTTCTCCCAGTTTTCACAAAAAATGTCGTTTAGGGCCTCAAAATGGCTTCGGAAGTTTAAGACTCGAAAAATTTCCAAAAATAGTAAATTGTGCTACAAATAATGAAACTGAAAAATTGAAAGAAACAATGGTGGAGGTCCAAGTGGAATAGGTGGATGGACACCAATATCCACCTAGATCATTGCAGGGTTGTGTTGATCTGCAGGGGAGGGCACCTCTTTAACCTCCATTTTGGACTTCTCCATCTTCTCTTTTCATCCCTCAAATTTCTCCCAAAGCTATTTTTCCACAGTCACTCCGCCTATGAAATTTAAGACACCGTGGGCATTCATCCTGGTGAAAGAAAGACCTCTGAGAAGTCATGGGCTTGGATAGGAGGCTTCCCCCACCTTCCTTTACTCTCTCAACCTTCATCTACCTCTTCATTCCCTCAAGACATCATATCCACCCTAAAAAGTATCTTGGAACCCCTCCTATAGCATTACAGGTCCTCATGTAGCATTATTGGTCCTTCTGTAGCAATACATGACCTCCTGTAGCAGCACCTGTAGCAGGCTTGTAGCACCACTTTTCTTCACCTTCTTTGCTCCCCACTTCAACCTTAGCTCAGTCAAGATGAATAATGACCCCAAGTTGTGATTTGATGATCAAGAGAAGCTCCCAGACCACTCCAACCATTCCTTTTCCTCACTACAAAACATAGTAGAATTAGTGTTTTTCAATCACAAGCATGATACAAGTTAGATTTCTTATTTTCAAGAAAGTGTGAAATAGATAGATGATACATGCAATTATGTTGCTGATTTGATGAATTATGCAAGATAGAGTAGCTTTCCTTTTGCAAGTAGATTAGCCCTTTTCCTTTCATGAAATGATTAATTAGCATCTACAAGTTGAATAAATGGAATTTTCACTTTCATAGCTAGAATCAGTTTTCAATTGTGCTTTCATCAACAAGCTTTCACTATAGTTCAATAGGAGGAATGGTCTCTGAACACCTTGATATAATTTCATGAATGAGGGTGGCATGAGTAGAATCTAACCTATTGTGCATATAGCACTATCACCTCTAAGTTTGTATGAACCCTGGGTTGATAATTTGAGTTGAGGAGCCCTTGGGAGTTGCAACATTCTTGGTGCAACATGAGGGCTCACCAGAATGTATGGACTAATAAGTGTTGTTTCAACTATGTGGAGAGGGCATAGGGCCTTCTCAGTGATTCTTAGATTAATCTCAAACTTTTATGATCAGATATGCATTCATGACCTATAGCTAACGTGCTTGCCATGTGTTTGATGAAATGTCTATTATGTTTTAGGCAGTCTAAGTCAAATTCTACCTTCAAGTTTGTATATTTAGCCCTGTTTTCATGTCATTAATGATTCTAAAAAGTATTAGGAAGCTTTAGGTAGTTGTATGGAGGCTAACCTAGAATTGATGCTCAGATCTCGAGACTGCACTCTCTCAACTGAACATTTTGCATCACAACCGCACTCAGGAAGGCTTGTGAGTGCAGTGGGAGGCCTTCAACTGCATGGAGGCCTTGTCATGCATGCAGTTGGGGGTTAAGTTATGTGAAAAGTAGTCGCAGCTCAAGGTTTTGTCACTTGGGGTGGTCCTTTGGCCCTTGAGTTTATTATAGCCCTGAGAAATGTTATGAGTTGTTAGTCAATGGTCAGTTGTAGGCCCGAATTCCTTAACTAGAGCTAGGAGGTTGGGTCATGTCATAGTAACTCTTCATCTCATGTTTACCTTGGCAGGCTGGTGAAATTGGGTAAATATGGGGGGGGGGTTTACAATTTCATCTACTTCATGAGTCAATAGTGTAGTTGACAATTTCTCCTCGAAACAATAAATTAATCAAGGAAATCCTTTTAATTCCCTTTCATTATTGCTCCTAGTTTTCACAGTTCCTTGAAATATCACTAGGTGCTTATCCTCATTCTCCTTCTTAAATGAAATGACTGATTATTTTCCTTAAGTATAAGGTGTGGCTCTAATAGTCTATTAATAAATTAAATTGTTCTCAAATATAATTTCTCGATATCCTTCAGTGAAAATGTGGTTGACTTCAAATCATATAAACCAAAGGTTGTTGGGGAAAAAACAACATTTCTGAATCTAGAATAACTGCAACATTGAGATCAGTTTGTACAAAATGAAGTTGTGCAAGAAGAAGGTTCCAAATATAAAAGAATAATGCTATTTTTTTTTAAGAAACATAACATAGGAAAACCATTGAATCTAGAATAACTGCAACATTGAGACCAGTTTGTACAAAATGAAGGTGTGCAAGAAGCAGGTCCAAGATCCAAAAGAAGAATGCCAAATTTTTGTTAAGAAACATAGCATGGGAAAACCATTTATAATTGATAATCTAAATAAAAGTCACGTTTTTCACTTTTATATTTAGAGCACTAGAATTGTATTAAACCATTAAGGATCTACCATGTGGTTTTGGTTTTACCAGTCACTCCGTATTTACAGTAAATTCCTTACAATCAGTGAATTCAATACCTCCATATTTATACATCACATATACATTATACAAGTTATATTTATACAACACATTGTTGTTCATTTAATGTTTTTCTTATCAAAAACATATACGGATCATACACAAACTCTACAAATCTCAGTGACTGACAGAGTGTGTAGTACATTCATACATCCAAGACCTCATTAATTCAATATATAAGAAGATACACTTGATTTTTCCATAAGTGCATGGTGCTCACCTAAGGAATTTTGGTGGCCATGCATGTCAACAAGGATATGTTCAAGTAGTGTAGTGTAGTGGATACAGATTCATTCATGAATTTTTGGGATTAGAGTCCATTACTTATTGATTTGTTCCACTATCTAGATTGACAAATTATATTTATTTTCCACCAATGCACCCACAAACAATGTAATATTTCATTTCTTTAATGGTCATATCGTAATTCATTGTACTTGCAACAAAAACACGAGCTTTATGGTGCTCGTTTCAACTCTCAACACATTTTTTAACAACTTTAATGGGTCTAAGCTTAGTTTTTTTAAGCAAAGTGGATATTTTGTATTATATTATAAGACTAGAAATCATAGCCAACTCCATTTGTTAAATTATGAAACTATGGTCAAATTCCACGTTGGATAGATTATTTGATGGATATGATTATTTCATTGAATTCCTCTTTTCAAGAGGACCAAAATTGACCTAAAGATCATCAAATTTGGATAAGGGAAAGTGTACTTATGAAGAAAAGCCCACATATGCATATTTGGACAGGTCGACCCTAATGGTAAATTGGTCACCCTTGGAAGCCTATAAATACAAGTGACCTCAAGCTCATTTTGAAATCACCAAACATCTTCTTCTTCTCTTCTTCATTGATTGGTTCACACAAATCTGAGGTTGGGTTGACAAAAGAAGTTCGCAAAGGTTTGAAATTACAGGGTCTGAAGCTCACATCTGTTTCTAGGGTTTTGGGCTACAATCGTTGGCTTATCACAGGAAAAAATTGACCACATTAGCTGGCTTGAAGGCTTAAGGGAGTGACTAGAATCCTTCAGTTGCTCACACAACTCCTCCTCCATTCGACCAGCAAGTTTGACTGTTGACCGAAGTTGACCATAGTTGACTGCAGATAGGAAGTTGTCTCTGATATATTTTGATGCTGGAAACATATTTCTGAATGTTATTGGATTGTTTTTTCTAGATGATATTGTATTGGTCTCATTGTACTCTATGCTAAAAATTTTATGACAAACTAATAGAAGAAGAATTTCAAAGGGTTCCCACCTAGTGGGGTTTTTCCTTGGTCTTTGAAAAAAACTAGTGTCTCTTGTTGATGTGTTGATTATCTCCTTTGTCATTTCATTTATTGTTCTATCTTCAATTATTGTAGATGATTGCAAATACTAATTGTTATTGGAAATATTGCTAATTGAAGTATTGAATTAGACTAAAGTAATTGATACAACATAGAACAAACTAAAAATTTAACATGGTATCAGAGCTAAGGTGAAGAACAAGCCCAAAAGGACATAAGCATTGAAGTAATCATTTTTAGGAAAGTTTAAGGAGCCAATTGTTTTCGGGAAAAGTAGTGTTTTTTTGATCTACTAGTTCCACTAGGATTGGCAGCTATCCTAGGAACAAACAATCAAAGCAATTTGCGATTTCCTTTATGTATGATAGATAAGAGAGGAACAAAGAGACCAACTTGGATCTTCCACTTGACTCCTCTCCCTTGATAGAGCTTGCACCTCTTCTCCTACTTATCCCACTCAATGAATACCTGTAGAGACAAAGTAACAAAACACCATCAAAGCATCTTGATCTATTATATCATAAACAATGCAGAATCAGAAGTACATTGATCATACAATGGCATTCATAAACAACAACATTCACAAATACACGATTGTATGGAGGAAAACTCAAAGAACTTTATTAATAGTAGAAGGGAGAATTACAACCCAGCTGTCTGATCCAGCATCATCCTCCCAGCATCAAAGCCCTCTTCACCTCATGAAAAGCAAGATCACCCAACAATACAATGCTCTTTCTCAAAGATAAACTATCAACACTTCCTTACAAATTACAAAATTCCAGCCTCTAGATCTCTCAGATGAGGGATCCATTTATAGATGTTTGCAAGGGTGTGAGTCATCTCTGGGTTTTTGATTAGTGTCATTCCACTTGTTTTTCTTGGTTCCACTTGGAGATTTCTTGGATCTCTTACTCATCCCTGGGCGAATTCAGAGAGGCAAGTGTCATAGGAGAAGTTTATGGAAGATTCCATGAGCATCCACTTAGCAAACTGTCTCGAACATTTGTCCATCCTCGCCCATCTCACCCCACAAAAGGCCTCTTCAGTATGCATCGCACCTTGATAGTGGGGCAGTCAGTATGGTCCAGTTTTGGCCAGTTCTGAGTGGTTTTTCAGGTGGAATTTTTGGGGAATGATGTAATTAGTTGACCATGATCTTTTAGGGTATGAAACAACACTTTTAGGGGTTAAAGAGCCCTTGGTTTATCGACATATAAGATTGGGGTTGCAGTGCCCAAATATGTCTTTAACACCAATCTAGCCAAGTCAATATGTCTTCCTTCTTCAAGGAAAATGAGAAGTTTGGTGACTCATCCAATTTTGTTGCATGGAATGTCAGGTTGGAGATCATAGCTGACAACACTGATGTTTTGGAATACATTCAAGGAAAAGTACCTGAGCCTCTGGAGAATTCTTTCGTTGTTGCCAAGAACAAATACAAGAAATGTGAGTTGAAAGCGAAGCAAATTATAGCTTATGGTTTACAAGATAATTTAATTGCTTATGTTGGAAATTTGAGGAAGCCTAAGGACATGTATGATAAGATAGCTGGCATGTATGAAGTCAACAATTTGAATGAAATCATCTCCTTGAAAGATGAACTCAAAGATACAAAGATGAACAAAGGAGAATTTGTGTAATCCTACATTATGAGGATATCTTGTCTTAGAGGTCAATTGCAAAGAGTTGGGGAATTTGTGCCTGACAGGGAATTGGTAATTGTGACTCTAAGAGGTCTTCATCCTATTTGGGAAACCTTTATTACTACTATAAGTAATAACAATATCCTCCCATCATTTGATGAAATTGTTGAAAAGCTCACTCAAGAAGAATACATTCATCACTCATGAAAAGAATAAGAAGAAAGGAAAAGGAGGTCCATCAAATTCAAGAAAGCTTCCTCCTCAAAATCCAATTAGAAGGAAGGAATTATTTCACATTGAATATTACAATTGTCATAAGAAAGGTCACTATGCTCGAGATTTCCCCGAGAAGAACAATGGACCACGTCACAATACTAGAAGCAACAACAATAGGTTCAGTGGTCAAAGAAGGAGAGATGATTAAAGGAATTATCGTAATGGAAGAGATGAAATAAGAAGAAGAGATGCTCCAAGCAATCATGAAGAAGATCATCATCCACAAAGGAATTCAAAATTCTCCATGCATGAAAGTAATGTTGTGAATCAATCTGAATGTATTCTTATTTCTGCCCTTAATATTTCATCTCCTCTGGATTCATGGGATAGTTGGTTGATTGATAGTGGGGCCAATCATCACTTCTCTGGTTATAACGAAGTCCTCTCTAATTTGGTAGAGAGGGATTCAAATTTGAAAATAATTCTTGGAGACAACTCCACTCATCCCATCAAAGGCTTTGGGTCCATAAAATTTCATTTGAATTCTGGGGAATATATTTTGCTCCATGATGTGATGTATGTGTCAGGATTGAAGAATAATTTGGTATCAATATCTACTTTGGAAGAAAAAGGGATGAGGGTTGCCTTCATCAAGGGAAAGGTTCTTACTTGTCCTATTGGATCACCTATGAGAAATGCATTCACATTGGGATCAAGATATGAAGGACTCTATAGGGTTACTGGAATACCACTTCTAGAATTGGTCCATGATACTAATCATCTAAGCGAGCTATGGCACCGAAGATTGGCCCATTTACATTATGATGCTCTTCCGAAATTGGAGAAATTGGTCTCAGGGATTCCCAAGGTTCAAGCCCATCATGATGGAGTATGTCTAGGTTGTGCCAGTGGAAAGAAGACAAGGGGACCATTCCCCTCCATCGAGAACAAGGTAAATGACATCCTCCATCTCATTCTTTCTAATATATGTGGTTCAACTCCCATGCATTATATTGGTGGGCATCTCTACTATATCACCTTCATTGATGACTTCTCAAGAAATACATGGATATATTATTTGAAGCACAAGGATGAAGCCTTTGAAATGTTCAAGGAGTTCAAAGCTTTGATTGAAAATCAAATAGGGAAGAAAATCAAAATATTCAGGTCTAACAATGGTGGAGAGTACATATCAAAGGAGTTCATTGATTTTTGCAAGAAGGAAGGTATCAAGAAAGAGACAATTGTGCCATATACTCCCAAACAAAATGGAGTGGATGAAAGAAAGAACAGGTCCATTATATAATTTTTCTATGCCATGCTCCATGATAAAAAGTTGTCAAACTTCCTTTGGGGAGAGGCAAAAAATGTCATTGTACATGTCTGAAATAGGGTACCTCATCAAGTATTGGACAACAAGACCCCCAAAGAAGTTTTCATAGGTGTTAAGCCTGATTTTGGCCATCTCTGTATCTTTGGTTGCCTCGTATATTTTCATGTGCCAAAGGATAAAAGAAACAAGTTGGAGGCCACTGGAAGAAATGGTGCGTTTGTTGGATATTGTGAAAATTCTAAAGAATTTTAAATATATATTCTTGGTCAAAGGAAGGTTGAAATTAGTAGGGATGTTACATTTGATGAAGATTCCACCCTTGGAAAGGTGAGGGACCTTCCTCTGCCTCCTCCTCCTGAAAATAATGATGATATTGATATTTTAGATGGTCCTTTTGTGCCCAAATCTGAGACAAATATTGTTGATGATCCTATGGAGCCCATGAATCCCTTAGATCCTCCTCCATGTGATCCTCCTGCCAAGAAGAGGCCAAATTTGCTTCGTGATACTTTACAGGATGATGAGAGACGTGTTCCCATTCGAAGATCATTGAGAGAAAGAAGGAAGCCTTTCAGGTACTAGGGATATCTTGCAACCATGAACATTATGATTCAAGTCGAACCTCCCACATTCCAAGAAGATGTAAAATAACAAGTTTGGAAAGATGATATGGTTGAAGAATATGAATCGATTATGAAGAATGATGTATGGGATGTTGTGCAGAGACCGAAGGGGAAATATGTGGTCACTTCAAAGTGGTTATTCAAGATCAAGCATGAATTTGATGGTAGTATTGAGAAATACAAGGCAAAATTCATAGCTCGAGCATTCTCCCATAAAGAGGGAGAAGATTATGATGATATATTTGCACATGTGGCTCGATATACAACCATTCATTCGATAGTTGCATTTGACACAAGTCAAGGATGGACCCTGTTAGCCCTGTTGGCATATGGCCCAAAATGGATCCAAATATGCTCTCTAAGTCTTCAAAAGCTAGTAAAATCATGCCAAAGATAAAAACAATTGCAGTATAAGAGCCCTTAGAATGGCGGAAAAGCACTATCGAGAGGCAAAAACCCAAGGAAACAGTGAAAAAACTGAGTATCGGAGGTCTGAACAGTGAAATTCATAGTAGCCATCAGATTTGGCCGATCAATGGTCCAGATCTGATCGATGGATCACAATTGGTGGTGGCAATTGACGGATATCGACGTGTACCATATAACACTTGCGATGACGACTGGTGGAGTCAAGTAAGACCATCGATCAAATGCACAGATCGACGGCCTACGTTGCATCGTAGGATCACTATCAGAGATTACAAAGAGTGCTTGCAAATGGCCCGGGGCATGAGCGATATGCGATTGCGATTAATCGCATCACAATATCGCAATCGACAAACACAATGGAGTGGGGCCTATACACATATATATATATGTGCGATACGATCAACCGGACCCAATAACATTATGAACCATATTATATATATTGAAGTCCAGGAAACGCCTTTTTCCTTTGTATTTGCGTATTTCGTTTATTAAATGAAATACAAAGGATGAAGTGCCGATGCAACATTACGGACCTAAAAGGGTTTATTAATGTTTTTGAACACCATTTCAAGTCTGATAAAGCGGGATTTTCACATTTTAATGTATTTTCCAATATAAATGGAAAATCACAAAACAGGCAGGATTTCGGGAGAGCCAAAGGTGATAAGTGGTTTGGGCTAGGCTCCGCCGGATCCCATACAACGGCTGCCACGTGTCTAGGTTGAGGAGAGAGAAAACCACCCTCATCGAGTGGTTAACTCCTGTATGAAAGAGCCGCCCAAAATGGATCACAACCGTTGGATCTAGAGCTCCCAGATCAATGGTGGAGATGTGATATCACTACAAAGGTGGACCCAATAGGAAAATAGACCGGATTTGAGGATATTTGAAGTCCGGAATGAACAGAGTTTTGGTGGAATTTCACAGTGAAAAGCATTTCTCTGTGTTAACAGGAAGCGGCTAGTTCAGGGGTTCTAAAGGCCCGAGGCACTCTTATGCTGCAAAATAGGTGGCCACCTCCCCTTTCTGTGTTAAGCAATGATTGCTAATGCTAGAAGGGGGATTCGAGCGGACAGAGGCTGGGAGACATATGGCCGGAAAGAGAAGAAGCCACAGCGCAACACAGCTGAACCAACAGAAATGGTCATGGAATGTCGTTGGCACGAGCGAGCCACCTGATAGCGAGGCACAATTACCAGAATTTCGTTACTACGCTGTTAGAAAAAGAGACCTCTGAGGTCATGTGTGTCGAGTCATGGAATCAAGTAGTTAAAAAGACAGAGGGGATAGATTAAGACACCTCGAGCCTTTGAGAGCTTGGGAGCGTTGTAAAAAGCCTATAAATGGCTAAAAGTTAGAAGTATGAAGGGTTCAACTTTTGGAGACTGTGGAGACTCTGCTCCTCTAGCGTCTCATCTTCATTCCATAAATATAAGCTTCTTTTTCTATTACATGTTCAATTCCCATTTTCTCTCCTGTTCTAAGCTTGCACTTGAATAGGTTATTCATGTTTTCTTCTGTGTCTAATGCCAGATAACTGCCATCTTATCTCTGTGTTGATAAATTAGATTTGCAAGCTCCAATTACTTCTTGTAGCTAGCCATTCATATGTGTTTATGTATGCATCTGTTGGTACAGTTAGTATTCTCCATCTATCCATTGAATCTATAAACTATTGAGCATTAGTGGTCTAAAGCCTGGTAAAGTTGAGAGTGTTCATGCATGTCTTGAGTGAAAACAGAGTTGAAACAGTCATCTGACTTGATCCAAACCATCATCCGTTCCAATAGGTCAAAGCACAATATTGAAGATTTATATGTTACCAGGCATCTCCGAGCTACAACCTAGGAGAGTTTCCTAGAGTGATAACAGAGCCATCATCAGATGGACATGAAGATTGCATTCATCCATGGCATGTTACAAGAAGAAGTGTACATTGAGTAGCCACAGGGATTTGAAATAGAGGATCAAAAGTCACATGTTTGTAGGATGAAGAAGACATTGTATGGTTTTAAGCAAGCTCCCAGAGCACGGTACGTCCTCATAGGCAGTTATTCGGTGAATCTATGATTCACAAGAAGTAATGTTGATCCCAACCTCTACTTCAAGTTAGTCCAAGGTATTTCATTGATTTTGGTTTTATATGTTTATGATCTATTCTTGACAAGTAGCGAGTCCTTGATGATCAAGTGTAAGAGGGATCTAGCCTCTGAATTAGAGATGAAGGATATTGGACTCATGCATTACATTCTAGGCCTTGAGGTGTGGCAAAGGCTTGGTGAGATTTTCCTCTCACAAGAAAAATATGTTGTGAAGCTGTTGGAAATATTTGGAATGACAGAATGCAAGTCCCTACCCACACTAATGGAAATGAACTTCAAGAAGTTATGTGGAGAAGCTGCAGGACCCAATTTGGTGAATCCATCCGAGTATAGATAGTTGATTGGGGCTCTGATGTTCCTACTAAACACACGTCCAAACATGTGCTATGTAGTGAATACGTTGATTCAATTCATGACCGAGCCTCTCCATAAACATTGGATCACTGCCAAAAACATTTTGAGAAATTTGCATGGGACGATCACACTTGGTTTGAGATATTCTGTCGGAGATGTTCGACTTCATGGATACACCAATGTTGACTAGGAAGAAAATGTTGTCGACAGGAAGAGTACGTCTGGATGTTGCTTTAGCCTTGGATCTGCCATGATATCTTAGATGAGTAAGAAGTAAAATTCCATAGCATTGAGCACCACCTAGGTAGAGTATATTACCACTAACATAGCTAGTTACGAAACAGTTTGGTTGAGGAAGCTCTTTGGAGAGCTATTTGAGTAGTTCCTAAACACTACAGTGATATATTGCGACAACAAGAGTGGGATTCATTTGGCAGAGAATCTCATATTTCATAACAAGTCCAAGCACATAGAGATGTGATACCACTTCATTCGAGACATGGTGCAGAGAAGAGTTGTTAGACTCCATCGTATATCCACAAATGAGCAGATTGCAGATATTCTCACCAAGGATTTGCTGAAAGGGAAGTTCATGGTCCTCAGAGAGCAACTTGGACTGATGGATGTGACCCCTCCTGATAAGGGGCATCACTGATCGAGGACATTGAGCCATCTCTTCCCCCTTGTTTGAGCTCCCAGGGTGTGGAATTGAGATAAGGGGCTATTGGGGTTGAGGGATCTTTGGACAATAGGTTATCATCCCTATCTGTTACCCATAGGGTTGGAGATGTTTCTCCTCTATCTTGGTATTTATATAGTATATCCCAGTTACCATCATACCCACAAGTCGGGCTTGTTGAGATTGTCCCTCCCCATCTGGCCAATGGGTTGAGGGGGCTTGGGGCATGCGATCCTTACCTCTTGGTAAGTCGCGTATCTAGCTTAACCTCAGATTATGATCCAGGTGTTCTACCACATGAATATTGAGGGTAATTGTTGTGAAGATCAATAGGAAATATGATGGGTTGAGATGTGCTCCCCTATATCACTTATTTCCCAATATGGGGTCAGAGATATTTATCTCCCCCATGAGATTTCGGGTTGAGATGTACTCCCTGATGTGGTTTTAGATTGAGATCTGCTCTCCAACGATGTAGAGGGTGGTAGCGTTAGCTCCCTGATGATTCTTCTTCTTTATGTTAGGGTCCTATAATTTTTATAGGGTTTCCTGATTATAGCTGATCATTATTATGTTTGAGATGTTGTAAATAATATTTATTCCTGCAAATTATTTCCAAAGAGACACCAAGTACCAAGATTTAAGGATATTTTTGCATGTAAATGTTTGGATCAGATTCTCAGAAGCAACTTCCAACAATATATCATGAATTCAAATTCAATTCCTGTATCAAAAGCAAGAGCAAGTTGAAGTCTTCACCACAAAACAAAGAAGAAGGAATAAGAAAGAAATCATTTATTTTGAATTATTAAAATTAATTCAAAAAATAAATGAATAATCCAAATTCTAAAAAACATGAAATTTTTGTTTATTCATTCCAAAGTCCAAAAGTCAAAGGGCCCATCCTCAACCCATGCATTAATTCCCCCAACGAAGAATAGGGATATGTGCATATTATAAATCGACGATTATGAATAGGTTTCGTATCCCCTGGTCCCTCCGACATTTAACCAAAGGGGGGTCCGAAAAGTGGTGATTATGAATAGGTTTCGTATCCCCTGGTCCCTCCGACATTTAACCAAAGGGGGGTCCGAAAAGTGGTTTTCACTTTTACTGTAAGACAGATGTCACCCTCACGTGATTTGGGAGCCCCCTCCCCCTAAACCTCTTACTTCCTCACCAATCCATTTACTGTTTTGCTTTGAATTTTATAAATATGGTGGAAATGGATTTCATGAGATTATACAACAAATAGCGTGTGGATGGGAGGCTAAGTAAATGTTGTGTGGATGGAAATGCTAAGTAAATGCTGTATGGATGGCAAGGCTAAGTAAATTCTATGTGGATGGGAGGCTAACTTAAAGAGATCAAGTGAGGTCAGGGATGGAAGGTTATTAAGTGGGTAAAATAATTTTACAGGCAGAAGGAGTAAAATAATTTTACAGCTACAGGAAAAAGAAATTCATGGGTGCATGAAAATAAATTCATGAGAGACAATAAGAGGGAAATTTTGCAATCATATGTTCATGAAAGTAATGCACAGGTGAGAAAAATAGGGAGCTTCATGTAAACGAGTTTTACACATAAGAGGACAAGTAAAAATGAGTTTTACCTAAGCAAGATATTTTTGTTTTTACAGGGATAAAAGTCAAAATAGAAATGTTTTACCAGCCATGGATTTACAAAAAACAACACATGGTTTTGCAAATCCATCCAAAGATTTACAGGAGTAAAAGGAAATTTACAGGGGAAGGTAAAAGGAGAAACATGACATGGTTTTTGAAAACAACACATGGGTTTCAAAATCCATGGGAAGAGAAACAATACATGGATTTAGAAAACAACCCAAGGATTTTTGAAACAGTATATGAATTCATAAATCATTCTAATAAATACTTTGAATTATGAATTTCATTTAAATATTTGGAAATATTAATTTAAATATATTATTTAAATCCAAATATTTTGTGACAAAACAAAGTATTTAAAAGAGGGTGGATAAGACAATGCACATGACAACAACAAGATAAACAAGGACAACAATACATATTCAACTTTTAGAACAAAATGTAGTAGAAAGAGGGACATCACAAACTTCTTCCAGCAAGATAAACAACATTGCTCATTCAAAGGCCCAGTCACCACCAGAATGCCCATAAACAAATTTCTAGCAGTCAGTAAACCAATTCCAAATTTGAATGCACAATGCTTGCAGGTAGTTTAGAGTTTCTAGCAGGAAAATTAGAGATATTATCTTATATTTAGTTTATTATGCAGGATTTCTCTAGAAATAGCCACAGTCAGCAACAATTCACTTTAAAGGCTGAACATGAGACCAGAAATAGTATAGACTTCCTATTACTTAGTTGTATTTATTTAGTTTATTATGCAGGATTTCTCTAGAAATAGCCACAGTCAGCAACAATTCACTTTAAAGGCTGAACATAAGATCAGAAATAGTATAGACTTCCTATTACTTAGTTGTATTTTGGGAAATATCTACATGTTTTTGGTAGATATTGTTTGTAATAATTTTTATTCAGATTTTCATTAGTGAATATTTTGTAAATCAATTCTTTTTGGGGATTTGACATTAGTTTAGAAGAAGATATCAGGATATTTTGTAATTATTAGTATAAATACTTCACTGTTTGAAGTATTAAGGGTTGATTTCTGAATGTAATTTCTGCTGCATATTGTATATTTTCAAGTACTGGAGCATCAATAATACAAGGAACTTTCACAGGATTCATGTGGTGTACTAAATGGTGATGTGTCTCTTTTGTCTATTTGTTGAAACATTGTTTTGCCTTTCTCTGTTATTCTAAATTTCTGAATTAATCAATAGAAACTATGATAAATAGGATTTGTTCCTCAGAGCACCCTATTTTGGCTGTTGATAATTTTAATGTTTTCCACCAAAGTCAGACCAATGAATTATTATTTTCTCCTTGGTTTCTAATAAACCCTACACTTCTTCTATTCCACAATTCATTTAATATCTGAAAAGATCCAATTAATGCAACCTAGCTTGCCGTGTGATAACTCCTCTAAAAATTCATGCAAAACTCCAGTTTAGTTTAAAGACTCCATAGCCCAATGGAATTATAACACTCAAATCAACCAAACCTTTCAAACAAAACAAACAAGTACAATCATAAATAGCCTAAAACTTACACTAAAAACAAAGCTAAATTAAACAGGGATCCCTCTCTGAAGCTGATAGGGCTATATTCTAGCTTCCAAAGTGGTTTTGATGATGTCCTATGTGTTTACTCCCTCAACCTAAAAAATATAGAATGAAAACATAGTGGCGACCATATTGGGGATCTGAAAGTTTCAGGTTCCTAAGAAAAGTATATCAAGTTCCAGATCTGATTACTGATGGTGGACAGTGATCAGACACAAGAAGGTTGAATCATCCACCTGGCGACTCCACACAGTTTCAGCTCAATCGGAAGACTCCACTGGTAGAAGAATCCAGAAATTAGGACATTCATGGCAACTCCACTGCTTACTGATCAGGTTGTTTCCTAAAAACAAGATGACAGGGTATGTGGTAAACCCTATATCTTGTGAAGTTATAAAAGAAATCAGGGATCAATTAGCAGATTTTCAAATAGATGAAGTCTTTTCAATGGTCGTGCTTCATTGTTTGAGATCTCTCAAGTCTTCTCTTGAAGGTAAAACCTATTTTTTCGAATTAGTTGTTGAAAGGTTTGAAAAGGAGATTGAGCTTTTAGATGTTCAAATCCAATCATATAACTTCCAAGATCCTAAACAGTTCTTGGAAATTCTCCCTCCTCTCAAACGAGAAATAGTAGTGTTGCATGTTGATGTTGAAATTGAGCATTGTTTTGAGAGTAAATCAGATGACTCATATCAGAAATTGTATAATGATATAGAAAGCATATGTGGAATACCCAATCATGACCATAAATTTGCAAAATACTTTGAGCATCAAGTAATAGGTCATGTCTTTCATGATCCCATAGCTATCTATATGGAGAAGTTTTTCACTGCAGAGTCCCAATCAATTTCTAGTGCCTCCCCTATTTTCCATGATTCCAGAGCTCTCTATCGTGAAGATCAAGCTGATAATCAGTTTCTAGTGCCCTTACAAGCTCTAGTTCTGATTCTTCTTAAAGACAGTGAAGGAGCCAAGGTATTGGATCAAATTTTTGATTGGCTATATTGGATATTTTACATTGCATAAAGTCAAGCATTTGGTGTTAGAATAGGATTGTATATACATAAATAAGCTTATCAGGTAAGCATCTTTTCAACATTCAGATTTTCAGTGTGCAGCAGTGATTTCAGTTGTTAGTTTGCAGTACAGAGTTCAGTTTGTAGTTTCAGTTCAGATTTCAGTACACAAATCAGATTTCTGTTTAAAGTTTAGAACAAATGACTAAGGTTTTCAGTTGTATAGGTATTAATTGGCAGAGCAGGTTACAGATTTGGGATCTGCGCAATGGATCAGGCTACTAGTCTACAGTGTTCTTAACACTTCACTAGGAAGTGCCATCCCTAGCTGGAGCCACTGTTAGGGTCCTATAATTTTTATAGGATTTCTTGATTATAGTTGATCATTATTATGTTTGAGATGTTGTAAATAATATTTCCTCCTACAAATTATTTCCAAAGAGACACCAAGTACCAAGATTTAACGATATTTTTACATGTCAATGTTTGGATCACATCATACTTTCATCAGAAAGAGCTCAGAAGCAGTTTTCCAACAATATATCATGCACTCAAATCCAATTCTTGGATCAAAGGCAAGAGCAAGTTGAAGTCTGCACCACAAAACAAAGAAGAAGGCATAAGTGAGAAATCATTTATTTTGAAGTATTAAAAATTAATTCTAAAAATAAATGAATAATCCAAATTCTAAAAAACATGAAAATTTTGTTTATTCATTCCAAAGTCTAAAAGTCAAAGGGCCCACCTTAATTCCCCCAACATTAAAAACATAGGGATATGTGTTAAAAGTATAGGGATATTGATTCCCCCAACGTTAAAAGCATATGTATATGTGCATATTATAAATGGACGGTTATGAATAGGTTTCCGATCCCCAGGACCCTCCCACATTTAACCAAAGGGGGGTCTCAAAAGTGCTTTTCACTTTTAATGTCAGTTACAAATGTCACCCTCACGTAATTTTGTACCCCCTCTCCCTAAACCTCATTAAGAGGGAAATTTTGCAATCATATGTTCATGAAAGTAATGCACACATGAGAAAAATAGGGAGCTTCATGTAAATGAGTTTTACACATAAGTGGACAAGTAAAAATGAGTTTTTACTAAGCAAGATATTTTTGTTTTTATGTCAAAACAAATTTTTTACCAACCATGGATTTACAAAAAACAACACATGGTTTTGCAAATCCATCCAAAGATTTACAAGAGTAAAAGGAAATTTACAGGGGAAGGTAAAAGGAGAAATGGGACATGGTTTTTGAAAACAACACATGGGTTTCAAAATCCATGGGAAGAGAAACAATACATGGATTTAGAAAACAACCCAAGGATTTTTGAAACAGTATATGAATTCATAAATCATTCTAATAAATACTTTGAATTATGAATTTCAAAAAACAAAGTATTTAAAAGAGGGTGAAGAGGGTGGATAAGACAATGCACATGACAACAACGAGATAAACAGGGACAACAGAGGGTGAAGAGGGTGGATAAGACAATGCACATGACAACAACAAGATAAACAGGGACAACAATGCATATTCAACCCAACATTTCATAACAGAATGCAGTAGAAAGAGGGACAACACAAACATCTGCCAGCAAGACAAACAAAATTGCTCATTCAAAGGCCCATTCACCGAATGCAGCTAATTTCCAGCAGTCAGTAAACCAATTCCAGATTTGAATGCACAATACTTGTAGGCAGTTTAGAGTTTCTAAACACAGGAAAATTAGAGATATTATCTTATCTGTAGTTTATTATGCAAATTTCTCCAAAAATAGACAACACAAACATCTGCCAGCAAGACAAACAAAATTGCTCATTCAAAGGCCCATTCACCGAATGCAGCTAATTTCCAGCAGTCAGTAAACCAATTCCAGATTTGAATGCACAATACTTGTAGGCAGTTTAGAGTTTCTAAACACAGGAAAATTAGAGATATTATCTTATCTTTAGTTTATTATGCAAATTTCTCCAAAAATAGCCACAGTCAGCAACAATTCACTTTAAAGGTTGAACATAAGATCAGAAATAGTATAGACTTCCTATTACTTAGTTGTATTTTGGGAAATATCTACATGTTTTTGGTAGATATTGTTTGTAATCATTTTTATTCAGATTTTCCTGAGATTATTAGAGAATATTTTGTAAATCAATTCTTTTTGTGGGATTTGATATTAGTTTAGCAGAAGATCTCAGGATATTTTGTAATTATTAATATAAATACTTTAGAGAATATTTTGTAAATCAATTCTTTTTTTGGGATTTGATATTAGTTTAGCAGAAGATCTCAGGATATTTTGTAATTATTAATATAAATACTTCACTGTCTGTTTGAAGTATTAAGGGTTGATTTCCAAATGTAATTTTTGTTGCATATTGTATATTTTCAAGTACTGGAGAACCAATAATACAAGGACCTTTCACATGATTCATGTGGTGTACTAAATTGTGATGTGTCTCTTCTGTCTATTTGTTGAAACATTTTTTTTCCTTTCTTTGTTATTCTAAATTTCTGAATTAATCAACAGAAACTGTGATAAACAAGATTTGTTACTCAGAGCACCCTATTTTTGCTGTTGATAATTTTAATGTTTTCCACTGAAGTCAAATCAATGAATTATTAATTTCTCCTTGGTTTCTACTAAACCTTACACTTCTGCTATTCCACAATTCATTTAATTTCTGAAAAGATCCAATTAGTGCAACCTAGCTTGCCCTGTGAGAACTTCTCTAAAAATTCATGCAAAACTCCAATTTAGTTTATACACTCCATAGCCCAATGGAATTATAACACTCAAATCAACCAAACCTTTCAAACAAAACAACAATTACAGTCATAACTAGCCTAAAACTTACACTAAAAACAAAGCTAAATTAAACAGAGAGATCCCTCTCTGAAGCTGGTACAGCTAGATTCCAGCTTCCAAAGTGGTTCTGATGTTGTCCTATGCTTTTACTCCCTCAACCTCAAAAATACAGAACGAAAAAACTTTAGATTCGAGAATGTTTCAACAAATAGAGTTGATCATAAATGGGACATGATATGACGACGGGATATACATGACATATTGATCGATGGTCAGATATTTACAATGGAATTCTCCCTAGTTGAGAGGGAGTGTGAAATTATGAAACTACGGTCAAATTCCACTTTGGATAACTTATTTGATGGATATGACGATTACATTGAATTCCTCTTTTCGAGAGGACCAAAATCTACCTAAAGACCATCAAATTTGGATAAGGGAATGTGTACTTATGAAGAAAAGCCCACATATGCACATTTGAGCAGGTCAGCCCTAATGGTAAATAGGTCACCCTTGGAAGCCTATAAATAAAAGTGACCTCGAGATCATTTGTACATCACTAAGAATCTTCTTCTTCTCTTTTTATTGATTGGTTCGCACAGGTCTGAGATTTCGTTGACAAAAGAAGTTCTCAAAGGTCCGAAATTACTCAGTCTGAAGTTGGCATTTGTTTCTAGGATTTTGGGCTACACTCACTGGTTTGTAGGCTCAGGGGAGCGACTAGAAGCCTTTAGTCGCTCACAAAACTCCTCTTCCATGCAACCAGGAAGTTTGGATGAGATTTGACCATTGACTGAGGTTGACCACAGTTGACCACAGGTAGGGAAAGTTGTCTTTGATATATTTTGAAGCTGGAAACATATTTATGAATGTTAATGGGTTTTTTTGTTGGATGATATTGTATTGGGCTCATTGTACTCTCTGCTGAACATTTTATGACAATCTAATAGAAGAAGAACTTCAAAGGGTTTTCTTCATAGTGGGGTTTTTCCTTGGTCTTTGACCAAACCTGGTGTCTCTTGTTGATGTGTTGATTGTCTCCTTTGTCATTGCATTTATTGTTCTATCTTCAATTACTATTGATGATTGGAAAGACTAATTGTTATTGGAAATATTTCGAATTTAAGTACTCAATTGGGCTAAAGTAATTTTATAACAAACTAAATATTTAGCACTATTTACATTCAACAGTTACATTAGCTATATCAAAATTCTAGTAGAGCCATATCTTAGTTTCCCTATTGCTGCAGGATTTTTGTTCTACACTATTACATTAAAAAAGTCCATATATTCTATAAAATTGCCCTAATTTTTTTTGTACCTACAATACATACTAAATTTATTTCTAATTTTTCCTAAAGTGGTCGAGAATTGGGTCTGGGTTGTTCTCAACTACCACCTACTTGCCACGAGTTGCTTCAATTTCTCCTTCTGCTCTTGTGCACTCCCTTTTCTGCAAAGACAAGCTTGGTTCCATAAATCCCTGCTTTTCCTCTTTGTCTAAAGTCTTGTCCACCTCCTACTTCCTCAACTTCAGCATCAAAATGTCTGATTCCATGCAAAGTAGACAACACTCCATACATGCACTCATCCCTTCCTTCTCTCTTTCTAGTAAGTCGAGCCTCTTATCCAACATCTCATACATCCCCAATATATTTTTAAATATCTTCTTTGTTGCATCCATGTTTTCCATCTTCATCGATGTCCACTTCCTCAACAATGATTTCCAACCTAAAAATATCCAGATGGGCTCTGTTTCAATTTAAGATCCCTTATTTATTAACTTTCTTTCCTCTCAAGAGAGGATTTCCCCTCTACCAACATTAACTCCTTCTATAAGTGAGTCGTTATTGCTTGATCCCCTGATGATGTGCTAGACCTCGCGCAATGAAAATTCTTGTTAACATTAAAGGAAATTTTGTCATATAACTTCATTTCCCACATCAACTGAACATGAGAGGACCATCGAGATTTCATTTCGGGTCACCCTTCATTACTATCATTCCAAGTGTGAATTCCACCATGCATGTAACACAACGTGTGATGGATAGGTTGGGCTCCAATTTGTCCTCTCCTTCCTTCATCCCTATGGCAATGTGATTCCAACTAGAAATTTGTATTAGTTCCCATTAATTCGACTATCAGAGGGAACGATTCGTTCAAACTTCCAAAAATTTTCATTAATTTATTTTGATTATGGGATCAACGCGTTTATCCTTTCACCACCATAGAGCACAATAACCCCTTACTCAAGTTGAGAGCCCTGGTTGGTCAGGGTGTCTACCACCACGTTACGAGTTCTAAGGACATGGAGGAAGGATATTTTTTCAAATTGTGTCACCGGCAAAGCTATTCTTCAAACAATTAGAGGGGAAGTAGGAAGACTTCCTGAAACTTCCTTGGTTACGCGTCATATTACCATCATTGAGTCCCCTAGGATCATCAATTCTTTTATTCTCGTATTCTTGGCGATAACGAGGCCTTTCCATAATTCCAAGTACTCCACTTGATTGTTTGTTTCCCATCCTAGACCCCAAGAAAAAGTATATACATTTGTTCTTCAGTGCAGTGTATTACCCCTCCACTCCTGTTACCCCTGGGTTTCCTTTAGAGGCTCCATCAAAACTAAGAATTGAAAGAGTTTGCCTAACCAAGCTCAGAGTTCATCCACGCCCAATCTAAGTTGAGTGAAGGAGGGAATTTTGGGTCCTAGTGTGAAGCTGACAACATGATCATGTAACTTTGGGAGTTGGATCCATTCTCTCTCCTCATCAGTCATATCGGTTAAGTCATTTGACTTTATGCCTTTTTCAACCATGTATTTTGAGATTAAGCATTGATATTTTATGGTTGTTCTATGGGTGGAAGAGGTTTTATCTTTGAAGATCACCTTGTTCATTTCCAACCATATCGTCTACCATAAATAAATTTGCAATGTTGTCCAGATTCGTTTCACTATAGTAGATTTAATTTTACCATTGGGGGGGGGGGGGTTACACTTCTAGGCTTCAAACATTTATGTCCAGTTTCCTCGGATGATTGCAACGTTGCTGACTTTTTCAAAGGCTAATTTCCATACGTTTGTGGATAAAGGACAATGGTGGAATAAGTGTGTGATTTTTTCTCCATCAGCCTTACATAACACGCACCGTGAAGGGCCTTGGATGTTTCTCCTTCTCAGGTTCTCCATCGTGAGTATCTTCTAATGAATAAGAACCCAACATAATGAATTCACCTTCGAAATTGCATCATTTCTCCAAATCATTTTCCATAGCCTCTTCTTCGGAGGGTGGGGAAGCTTTTAGATAATAAGATTGTATCCCTCTTTGACTGAATATTGTTTTGAATCACAGGAGATGGGGGTGATTCTTTTCAAAAGAGAGATGAGAAAATCCCATTGCTCAGACAAATGCGGGGGGGGGACTAGGGAACTGTCAGCCTGCCCAGGCCCTAGAGGGGTCCCAATATGAGATTTATTTTTGCCTTTCAATACATTTTGTCTTTATCCAATCCACTAGAGGCCTCCCCTCACCTTTTTCTAGAAATTCAGCTACTTCCTTAAGCTAATTCTTCCTTTTCGATCATGTACTTCCATAAGCTAATTCTTCCTCCATTCCCCAGGATCAACCTAAGTTTTGTATTATGATAGGGGAAACAACTTTGCATAGACTCCATATTTTTTATCCTTTTCATTCCAATTGCAAGTTCTATGCTCTTATTATTTTGTTCTTGTGAAAGTACTTATTTGTGAAGGCTTCCTTCCACTACTCACTGGAATTTGATATTAGTTTCCATACAATTTTCGCACTTAGAGTGAGATTCATGTACAAGGGGTACTTAATTCCCAATCCTTTGAACTCCTTCGGTAGAAAGAATACACTCCAATTTAGAAGATGGAATTTTCATTCGTTTTCCTTTCCTCCTTGTCAGGGGATCCTTCTAATCAGAGCACTTATTTGAGAGAGGATGCTCTTAGGAGCAAGCAGTCCCAAGCCTAGATAAATGGGGAAGATCGATAACACATATTTGATTAGGATGGATTTTCGAGCTATTAGGTCCCTATAATACTAGTGTATCCCCATTATTGTTATTGTTGTGCCCATGTAGCCCCCATATTTTTATTGTTGTTCCCCATAGAAGCCCACTTATGTTGTGCCCTTACATTATTAGTGTTATGTAGGCTCTAATTATATTGTGACCCCTTAGACTCCTATATATATAAAGGATGTCTTGTCATTTCTATCATCCAAGAATTGTTAATTTATGTAATGTAAATGAGGTTTCCCCCTAAAAGAGGATAATTTTTAAGTCGTTGATCTATCTTTTATGTGAGATGGTTACATAGCATTTCGTATCAGAGTTTTGGATTCTAGGGTTTTGCTTCTTCAAACATGTCATCTTGGAATTTTCGCTATAAATTTTTTTTCTACGAGGCTTCAGAAGTTGAAATTTTTACCACATGGAGCCGAAATCTTGGTGAACTTCATGTAAAATTTCATATCTTGTTTCACTATATTTTTGAAGATATGATATGAATAATTTATGATTTTTGCTGGCTCCAAAATTCAATCTCAAACAGGTGACGTAGCTAAAATCATCACAACTTTTGTTTCAGGAATCAGATTTAAATTATATAAAAAGTGGCTAAAATTTCACAAACTTCAGTTTTGTTTGTATCAATTTTAGAGCCAAAGGTTGAAACAGTGACACATGGAATCCCATACAACTTTGATCTACTGAACCAATCCATAATCAGGTCATCGTGGAAAATTTGGCATAAATCCTTCTTGAAGAATCCAATCTCAATCAGAATTGTAGGGTTGGAAAGAAGACTTTGGGAGCTACCACAAGAAGCAATTTTACAATTTGGATATCCAAAATTATAGGGTTACAACCATTTCAAGATCGATTTCCTAAAAGTAAGAAAAAGGTGTGTATTTTTTTTTTTTTAATTGTGTAACTTTTGTTTGAAAAATCAATTTGAAGTGATTCCAAGGGCATATTGAAGCATAGATATTAGTATTGGGTTCTAAAATTCCTCCTAAGAAAAATAATTCTATACCCATTAAGCCCTCAGAAAGCTCTACTATGACGCATGAAGAGGAATAATTGCAGCATGATATATCAAAATTACGAGACCAAGTGCAACAAATTTCGCTCTCACAAAGAGAAACCAAAGATGAACTAAAAGGCAACATGAATGGTTTAAAATCAGACATGGAAGGTTTGAAGGATGTCATGGAAGCTAATATGGATGGTTTGAAAGAAGATAAGGAAGGTTTGACAAAATTGTTGCAAGAAAGGCTTCCTGGTGGTGACAAGGTAATACATGAAAGTCATGAGGAGGACAAAAGGAATATGAATTATGATTTTAGAGACTCTAATATGGGGTTTAAGAACCACCACATTCCAAATATAGATATGAGGAATTTTGATGGCAAGGATCTGATAACATTGATACTACGTATGGAGAAATATTTTGACCTACATGATGTGCAACCCTCACAAAAGGTATGTATTGCAACTTTATATTTAGAACCCAATCAGTTGGTATGGTATAGATGGCTTTGTTCTCGTAAACCACTTGTCAACTGGTCAATTTTTATGAAGGAAATGATAACAAATTATGAATATACAAAGAGCAACACCTTCTTTATCCAATTGATAAATCTCAAACAAAAGGGTTCAATAACAGAGCACATTGAAGACTTCCAAAAATTGAATATTAGGGTAATCGATATTCTAGAGGAGCATAGGATTGATGTCTTCATAGGGACTTTAAAAGATAACATCCAACATGAGGTTCACCTTTGGGAACTTGATTCATTGGAGAAGGCATTTAGGGTGGCAAGAAAAGTTGAAAGCAAAATTATGGCAACAAGGAAGTCTACCACTCACAACTATAAAGATGGAAGTGTTATTTCTCCTAGTCTTCCACAACCTACAAGGTTGAAACCACAATAATTGGAGGAAAAATGAGAAAAAGGGATTTGTTATAGTTGTGATAGAAAATACACTAAAGGTCATAAGTGTGCTGAGAATAAATTAGTTTACATAGTGTTGGTTGTGTTATATTCTTTCCACGACTAGCCCACGTAGTTAACCGGGGGGTTAGAAGGGGGGCGGAGCCCTCCCTTCGTTGTGCCAATTACAGTGGGGGTGAGTCACAGGGGGTTTGAGGGGTGCAGCTAACCCCACTCTATGGGGTCTGGGGTAGCGCCCCGAAAAATTTTGTTTTTTGGACCCTATATTAGGTTGGGTAGACCTACCTATGCTTTTGTGCATGATTTTTCGCACATGGTTTTGGACGCGATGGTTTTTTGGTCCATGGTTTTGGATGCGATGGTTTTCGGTCCATGGTATTGGATGCTTTGGCATGTATAAATATGTATTGTAACATTGAAAGGACAAGAATGAAAAATCAAGCTGGTAGTCCCAGTTTTGGGATCCAGGGGAAAATCTCTGTGTATATGTGTTTTATGTGTTTTGCTTTCACATTGTTTATTTTTTGTGTTTTAGAATTCGTATGCAGGTAATTTCTGTATGAGGTTAAAACCTACATTTGGTATCGGAGCAGTTTTGGCTTCAAGGGGACGCCTTTGTTATTGAGGGGTTTCACTCGGGCCTGTGGTAAACCCTATTCAGTGGGAGATCTGCGGGATCGATTTTGGTGGTGAAAGAAGATGGCGAGCAATGGAAAGATAGAGATGAAAAATTTAATGGTCAAAGTTTTGAGTTATGGAAACAAAAGATGGAGGATTTGTTGGTGGATAAAGATCAGTGGATCGTGGTAGATCTAGGCACTAAACCAACATGAGTGTCCAATGAAGAATGGAAGAAGTTGGATCGGAAGGCAAAGAGCACAATATGATTGTGTGTCTCAAATTCAGTATTGCTGAATGTATCAGGGGAAGCTACGATGAAGGATTTGCGGTACAAGTTAGGGACTTTGTACCAATCTAAGTCTCTGGTGAATAAACCGTTCCTAAGGAAAAAGATGTATAACCTGAGGATGAAAGATGGAGACTTGGTGATAGAGCATCTGAACGCATTTAATACTGTGGTAAGTCAATTATTATTTGTTGATATTAAAATTTTAGATGAAGATAAGTGCATCAGTTTGTTGTGTTCTCTACCAGATTCGTGGGATAGTCTGGTTATTGCAATAGGTAGCAATGCAACTACCTTGCAGTTTGATGAAATAGTCTCATCCTTGCTGATGGAGGAAATGACACGAAAAAACATGGAGATCCAGAATGGTGATGCCTTGTCTATACGAGGATGTTCCCAGAACAAAAACAAAAATAAGTCATCGAGTGGGAGATCTAAATCTCCAGGAAAACCTGTAAAGGTGGTGTGCTGGAAATGCGGAAAGGAAGGGCACTACAAAAGGGACTATAAATCTAAAGCTCTTGATAAAGGAAAAGGATCTGATGATGCTCCTTCTGCAGAGGCAAAAACCACCTCAGATGAAGGTGGGGATGTGTACTTGGCTTCTTCAAATACACATGTAGATCATGAAGCATGGCTGATTGACTCAGGTGCATCCTTTCACTTCACTCCCCATAGAGAGTGGTTCTGTGAGTATGAGAAATATGATGGTGGTGATGTCTTCTTGGGGGATGACAGGAAGGCTAGAATTGTTGGTCACGGAAAAGTAAAGTTGAAGTTGCAAGGTGGAAGGGTTAGAACACTTCCGGGTGTTTTTCATATTCCTGCATTAGCCAGAAATCTAATTTCTGTAAGAAAGCTGGATGATGCAGGTGTAAAAATAGTGTTCGAGAAGGATACCTGCAAGATGGTTTGGGGGGCACTGGTATTGATGCGGGGAGTTCGAATTGGAACTCTGTACAAGCTGCAAGGTAGCACTGTTGTTGATGGGTGCAACAGTTCCGTGGTTCTTGAAAGTGGAGCAGAAAATTTAGTGGTCTATGGAGAGAAGGCCATGTTGTGGCATCAAAGGCTTGGACATATTGGAGAGAAAGGCCTTCGAATACTTCATGGTAAAGGTATGGTAGAAGGTATGAGTAATAGCCCTTTGGATTTTGATTTCTATGAAAATTGTGTATATGGGAAGTAGAATCGGGTGAGTTTCCCCTCTGGTGGTAAGAGGGAGAAACATATATTAGAGCTTGTGCACAGTGATGTGTTTGGACCTGTGAAGGTTCCATCACTGGGTAAGTTTGTGTACTATGTATCATTTATAGATGACTTCTCAAGGAATACATGGATATATTTCCTTAAGAAGAAATTTGAAGTCTTTGACAGGTTTAAAGAATTTAAGGCTCTGGTGGAAAACCAGACAGAGAATAAGATAAAGATGTTGAGGACAGATAATGGTGGAGAGTTTTGCAGTAAGGAATTTGAATAATTCTGTAAGAATTGTGGTATAGCATGGCAGAATACTACTCCATATACACCTCACCAATATGAAGTTGCAGAAAGAATGAACAAGACGTTGATGGAAAGGGCAAGAAGCATGCTCAGTGGTGTCGGTTTAGGACATGAATTCTGGGTAGAGGCGGTGGAGATAGCATGTTACTTGGTCAATATATCACCTTCATCAGCGTATGGACTGGTAAGAAACCCTCTTTTTCACATCTGAGGGTATTTATATGTGATGCATATGTACATGTTCCAAAGGAGAAACGAACCAAGTTGGATAGTAAATATGAAAAGTGCATCTTTATTGGGTATAAGGATGGTTTAAAGGGTTATAAGCTTTGGAACCCAATAACAAGGAAGGTTGTGTTAGTGCCTAGATTTACCTCAGGTTGAAAAGGTAGGATCCAGGGCCAACATCAAACCACGCTCAACCTGGTAGCTAGCCCTACCAGGTTAGGAGAGGGCTCTCTCCAGGTCGATCTCAGCAAATTATGATCGATGAGGGCTTGAGATGACTGACAGAAATACTGATCTTAGGTGAGGTATATGTGCAGGAGAGTTTTATTTGATAAAATGATGATTTTGTTGGCTCAAATGGAAAGATGGCTTTTGGGTGCGGGGATTGAGGCTCAGTCCTGTAGAGATCTCAATGGGGTAAGGTAGGAAATTGTTTTTGGCACTTAAAATCGAATGAGATGGAAGGAATAGACAGGTGAGGTGTTGAAGAGGGCAAGAGCAATCATGTATCCTCCCAAAATAGCTGAAAACATCAAATAACTAAAGCAAACTTCAAGTAGAGCACTGCGATTTCAATGGATTCTACTTACACTCTTGTTTGTTTAGTTCAGAATAAATTAGATAGATAATGGCATACAATCACATAAAAAAATTCACAATTACAAAGAGAAGCACTGTACCAAGATAAATTGCCACATGAATCCCAGAGAGTGCTACAAATCCTGGTCTCAATTCCTTATCCAAAAATGAAAATATGAGTGTACAATGAAGTTCTTTTATTTATCAAGAGTCCAACCATGCTAATGACTGAAAGATCACAAGATATAGACAAACCATAACTCATCCTAGCCTCTAGGGGTCAAGCTCACAAGTTTAGGAGCTGTTTCAACTAATTCTAAACTGAGAACTAGAAATTGGGCAACAGAACAACATGCCTCTAGAAACAAGGGAACTGATTCATTCAATTTCAAACAACTTTTACACTGATGAATCTACCTCTACAAGTGAAAATTTAACATATTTACATCATGATCCATCAATGTACATTAAATTACATCACAAATTTTCCATTAGGAAATTGAAAGAGTCAAATTGGCCAAAGCTGGGCGAAAAACAGAGCAATACTTGGTCAAACTGGCAATTTTTCCTCTATGCGCTGCGCTTGATTCTCTATGCATAGCGCCTATTTGGAACCACTTTTGGAGGCCTTCCCGGTGTTCAAATCAGCTCCAGGTGTGCTTGTTGGAAAGGTCTGCCTGTCTACTTTCCAACCCAAGTGGAAATTTTCAATTTGGCATCCATTTTCCCCTCCAAAAGTCCATTCTCCTAACACTGCTTCCTGTGTCTCAAAATAGGGGCAGTGAGGTCATTTTTTGAGTGTTTTTGACCTATTTGAGGGCTCAAAACCTGCCCAAATTTCTTGGCCATAGGTAGGTAAGCATAATTTTTCATGCCAAATCAAAAAATGCTGAGTTTTTGTGATTTGGAGGCCCCTAGGGAAAGCGAGCGCCACGTGGTGCGGCACATAGGGCAGAAAATCCTGTTTTTGTGCCAAAAAAATTTCCAAAATGCAAAAATTGCTCCAATTTTTTTGAAATTTGGGCTGAGTCTTCTCTATCAAGAGTTGTGTTGAGCCAAGGAAGCCTCAACCAATATCTAAAGTCGATCATGCTCCTTTTGCCTCTTGTTCCATTGCTCTCTAATGTTGGGAATGCTGGTTGCTAGTGAAATGGATTTTGGTGTTAATGTGAAAGTGACACCAACTAGAGTGGCTTGATCACCATGTAAATCTAGTACAAACAAATGAGCCAACTCATGATGAAACTGAATGCTAGCAACCTTCTCACAAAATTCATAACATGACTGATGTTGGAAACAAGAGATGGCAAGAGGGCATAACTGTAACTCAGCAAGAATGGTTGGTTCTTCTCTGATATGTTTGCCACCTCTATGAGGCCTCCTGGGTGCATGTCCTTATGTAGGTGAGTCACTTTGGGTCTCCTCTTCATAATCATATGAAGGATCAGATGCCATGTCTACTGGTAGATAAACTGTCTTGGAGAAGTATGTGCTGAAATGTCAAACTGTCTTGAACTGTTTTTGATGGTGTGTTTGACCTCTGCCACCAAGGGAAAACAGTGAAATGAGGGACTATGGAGGAGTAATTTAGGGAAATAGGGAATTAGGGAATGGTTTAGGTGGGGCTAGGGTTTGGGAATTTACATTTGGGATTTTGGGAAAGGGAACTTGGGATAGGGGATTAGTGAATTTAGGGGGTAGGGGAACTTAGGGAATAATGAAATCAATGAAAAGATGGGTAAGGGAGTGATGGAGGAATTTAAAGGATTGAATTGGTAGCAAAACAGTCAATCAAAACCCTAGGCATCAATTTTATTTGAGGAATTTCAAATGGTAGGGTTTGATTTCTTTAAACAATCACCATTCATCAACCACCATGAAGCAAGCACCAAACCTGGATAAAAAACAATGATGGAGGCTCTACCTACTTGTAACAAGACAAATCCGTGCGTTTTGGGCGATTGGAGCAAGTTTTGGCAGTTTTCGGGCTCTCTGGCTGTGTGCGCCGCGCATCTAACCCAATGTGCCGTGCCCGTGCAAAATAGAACTGGAGTCTGAGGCCAGTGCGCCGCGCTTGGTGTGTGTGCCGCGCCTCCTGCCCAGTGCAACGTGCCGGTGAATTGGAGCGATCTCACCAAATATCTTCACTTACTGACCACAACCACTTTGCTTTGCTTTCTCTTTGCTCTTGGAGTGCAAATGAGCTTTAATCATTTGGAGAAATGATTTATACATGGAGCTTTTAGATTTTAATTTTGCCAAACCCATTTTCATAATGTTTTGGAAATGCCTTTATTTACAAACTCTGTTTTTTGGACTTTTTCACTTCATTTGAGTTTTGTGATGAATTAAATGATCTGAGCTCTTCTTGTTTTGCAGATGTTGGAACTACTGGGGCTAAGGAAAGAAACCAAGGTTGCAAATGGAGTGATACACAATGAAGAAAACAAAATTTCATGATTTTTGTACAATAAAAGCAAAATAATTTGTTTGAAAAACACATTTTCGAACACTTGGCGATGAAATTTATTGATGCTGAAACCTCCTCATGGCCTGTTGGTTGTTATTAGACACTTTGAAGCATTTTTTTGACGAAACCCTAATGAAACCCTAGACCTAATTGACAATGAAACCCTAAAGACAACCTTTGCAATCTTTAAGATAAAAAGAAGACTGTATATGTTTTTTAATGAGTAAACATGAGCCAAAAGGTAAATGACATGAGGGAAACTGTAGGAGAAGCCACTATCGTCAGATGATCCATGCTCCTAATGGAATGCAGCCAACTTAGCAAGACACCTAATATGCAATGCAACAAAAGAATTTGATCTCTGACGGAGGGATGAAGATACCGACACTAACAGGTTGTGTACAATCGAGATGCAATGTTTAGAGAGGTGAAAGATGGTATTAAACATGAAGTTCGACCAAAGGAACCTGAGAAGATAGAGTTTGAGCTAAAGGAGGAAGAATCAGTCTCTACAGCAGAGGAGGAATCAGAAGATGAAGAGCCACAAACTCCGGGTGTGAGAAGATCAATTCAAGAAAGAAGGTAGCTAGAAAGGTATAGTCCATCTGCTTTCTATTCAAATTTTGATTTATCTATTACTGATGATGATCCCAGAACTGTGAAGGAAGCAGTAGATTAAGAGGATGGAAAACTCTGGAAAGAGGCCATGGTTGATGAAATGTAACAGTCCAAAAAATAAATATCTAATTTAACATTAATTTAAATGAGAGTGGCACTTACCTAGCCCAATAAACATGTAATTAATTAACTAAATTCAAATTGAATGAATAGTGCTTACCTGTTTACCTGTGGTCGAAGTAGGCTTATCGCAACAAGGTTTTGGGGACGACTCTCCACCCAACCGTAGGCTCAATTGTGCAACGTCTTGCTACAACTGGCCACCCCGAGCCCTCAATCAACGTACTACTGCCAGTGACTCCTAGGTCTTAGTATACCATTCTCCCAAGAGAATGAAAGATAGAATCTCGGAAAGATGGAATGCCGGAAAAATGCCTCCCATCTTCCTCGCCATCTATTAAATAAAACAAACATTGGAAGAGGAACCACATGCGCACCCTCCATGTGTGTCATGCCACTTTCTTTTGATTTCCTTCTTTTTGATAGTTTCCTTTTCTTGTTTTATTTCCTTCTTTTTGATAGTTTCCTTTTCTTGTTTTATTTCCTTCTTTTTGACAGTTTCCTTATTCTTATCTAGAGCTTAGTATGGTTATTACTATTTTTATTTTTATTATATTTATTATTATTTCTTTTTATATAATTTTTAATATCATTTATTATTTGACATTTATGATTTATTATTTTTATTATTATTAAGTGATTTATTTATTATTATTTATAATTTATATTATTAATTATTATTTTTGTATTATTTATTATTTATTATTTATTATTTATTATTAAGGGGAGGGATATTACATACTCTCCCACTTTAAGGAACTTCGTCTCGAAGTTAAGTTGAATTATTTATTATTTTATTATTTAATTTACTTCATGTTACCAACACCCTCTGCTGAACTAGTATAACCAGCAGGCATCGAAAGTCCCCAACACTCCGGGAAATCTCAAGGAATCTCTGTCCTTTTTTCCACTTTCGGCACTAGGCTAAGCCTGACCTGGTCTGTATCCTAGTCCAAGGCTGGCCCCAAGGTTCGCACCTGACTCAGACCTCATCTGCCCCAAGGCAGGCATCCGGTCCGGTACTCAATGACCCCGAGCATCTGGCATGGCTGGCCCACTCCCTCCACAACTACTAAGGCACACAACCCCAGGCATCGAAGTCCTTTACATCCCTTCCAGACTTCGGCATCCCAATCCAATAACAGGCACCAAGCCTAGAACATCAGGCACTTGGCCTCCTCAAGATGGTCCCATAGCTCTTCTAGAGCTATCCATCAAGAGCTATACACAAGACAAAGGAACAATTGGCATATGTAGTGTTGATTGAGTTTGTCCCCAGCCCATATGGTCTTACTTATTATTTCTCATGCGTATGGGCTCACACGAAATTATCGAATAAACCTGCCCTTTCGGCCCATTTATGGAGTCCTGTGAATCATCACACCTCAACATGCAACCAATGCATTAGCTATACCATCATAGTATCATAGAAAATAATCCACATGCCAAGTCTTGCATGTCATCATGAGAACATTCATCATTGTTAATCGCAAAAATAACTAACTGCATGCTCACGTATGTCATAAATTTGTATGCAACTATCACATGCTTCACCTCAAGAAATAACATCAACATATTTGCATCAAAGATATATCATGACTTCACGTAATAAATGAAACACATGTCAGTATACATCTTATCATAACATCATGATCTCTATGAATATCATACCCATTATGAGCATTCAACATCGTTATAATAACAAATAAATAAAGAAGCATCACATATACCCTCATACCATCACATCATGGAACATCATTAATATGATAACCATCTCAATACTTATCAAATATAGAACAACAATGCACTTTAAGCATTATTATCATGAACTGATTTCATTTAATTATATAAACAATGAATACTAACTATGAATTAAGATTATTCAACATCCCTCTAAGATCTATGTTATCTCATGAATACTATTATTGTCATGTTTTCATCAAGATACCAATTGCTTTCCAATATTCATTTTCACTTCTTTCAACTAGGAAGTTGACAATTCGTTAAGTACATCGTGAGCCTCATCAGCTTTGAAATTTAATCTCTTGTCATATTTTCTTCCTTCCTCAATATATTACTAGCCTTACAACATTCCTTAAATTATTAATATTGGACAACATTGTTTGCTATTCAACAAGTGTTCTCAACTTCCAATTTAGACACTTCAACTTTGCAGGTCATCATTATGACCCTTACTAATCATGTTGCTCAATCCACTTATTAACATCTTAGGAACAATGTCATAACATCTTGAATTCTATTCTAAATACATTCTACATCCACTTTAAATACTTCCCACATAAAACTCCAAATTCTTTATGGATTGTATATTGTACTAATATTTTCCCTTTAATAAGAAAACATGATAATTAATAAACATGATAATTAATAATTCCTAGTAGGTTGTCATAGTAATCATCACCCCATACTTTCATCATAAATAAGTTTGAAAAGTTTGTTTGGATTGGTCCTCATCTCATTGGAATATAAAAATTTTAAACACTTCAACCTTCCCATATTTCATTAAGTTTCCACAATGCATCATTCTAAAGATGTGCCTCTTAAGAAGTGCAAACATAAAGATCTTAGTGACAATGCAATTCCTATAGTTATATATATATATATATATATATATATATATATATATATATATATATATATATATATATATATATATATATATATATATATATATATATATTTATTGTACAACCTCTTTAAGATATGTGATTGTGTGGAATTTGATGCACTATAATTAGATATACAAACCTTCTTTGAAAAATATAAGGATTTGTGTATTTGTAACATAATTCAAATGTTTCATTTTTACTAAATAATTAAACTTTATGAAAATTTTAAATGCATTCCAAATCGAAATCTAGAAAACAACCTTTCCACCACATTGAATATTCTATTGGATCTTCTTGGAAATGGATATACATCCTTAGTGTGTCTTTTCAACAATGAAATTTCAACTAATTTTCGTAGTTTGTTTGAATCTACAAGTAAGATAATGTTGCAATAAAGTCAATAATGAAATTATTACTATGTATGGATAAGGATAAAATAAGAAAAAAGGAAATGCACATGTGCTTATGAGTTGAGCAAGTTTATCTCTTTTTAGCTGTGGCTTTGTCCTTTGCTTCCTTTGTCATTGAAAAATATGTATATCTCCTTTTCTTTAGTATTTCTTGAGATAGTTTTGGTTGTTACATAATTGGGCAGACTCGATTAATCTGAATTGACTTACAATTTTCATTTCAGATTAAAGTAGGATGCTTTTAAACACGTGTTGAATGATTTGAAGATTGTATATGTAGTAAAAAATTGCAAATCTGTTCCCTAGACTAGTGTTTGAGTGAAAACTAGGGTCTGAAATGTTTGAGATAAATCTGTTGTGTTCTTTGAAACACTTTTCCTTTTAATGTTCTATAAGTTATTGGGCTTATGAGGTTTGTTCTATTTTGCTGGTTCCCTATAAGTAATAGCCATCATATCCCAAAAGGGTATTTTTGATGGAGTAAGTGACTTGTTAATAATAAAATAAAGCATATTATTAAGAAATACATTCGACTTAAAAGTTGCAAGCTGTTTCATCCTTGAAATTTCAGTTAAAGTGTTCTAATTGGTCCAGCTACATTGAGTTGCAATCAGACGCAGGGTGCTGGACAGATAGATTAAGGTTGAGACAGTTCTCAAAGGTCTGACAAATTAGTTTGAATTATGTTTTGAAAGCTTAAAATAGTTGCATCAGGGGACAAATTGAGGTAAAAAAACATCCTCTGGTGCCATATTCACCACAAATAGCCTAAAAATGTTGTTGACGTGTATAATCATTTAATATAATTGAATGCATTTCATATTTTTGGAATTCTCCACAACTAGCATTTTCAAGTCCAGACTTCTAATCTATTCTAGGCTCTAGCTTTAAGGTTTGACTTGTTAATAATAATTAATGTGTATTTTTAGCATAAGTGTGATTTAATAAGAGAAAATTGTAAAACAAACTCAGTTTTTGAAATATACTCTACCTTGTAGCCTTTGATCTTCTTTAAGTAGATATAGGCTGTCAATCTAGATCATCAACATGTTTTCATTGATGACTTTTACTTGTGGGAACAAACAAGAGATTGAGGAAAGTAGGAGTGGCTTTGTAAGCAGTAGCAACCCAGTATGATACTGTGGGGATGTACATTTATGCTCAATCAATGAAACAATTTTGCTCGATAGTTGAGATTAGTTAAAACTCCAAGATATCATATCAATTACTATTATTGCACCTTGATAGGCTGTGGGGACATATTTTAAGTTAAATTATTCAATTATCTTTTCAGAATTTTACGCATAGTTAATGCTTGAGGTCAATTATAATTCACTTCAAGCGATTCCCCCTTTTAGCCTTTACTTTTGCTTGCGTGTAAAATCTCTTTCTTTTGGACAAACATCCATTGGCTTTCATTGCATTCCCAAAGTTGTTAAACATCAAATAATTCATTGACACTATCAATGTACACTGGTCCCTTATTGCTGTTCTCATTTGTTTTTGAATGCATCTCTGCTGTTTGCTCAATTCATAAGCCATAGCCCTTGATCCATGGAAAAGAAAACAAATTTCCAACCAAGTTTCCGTAAGAAGGGGCAAGTTTCAAGGACAAATTGTTAGACTCCCTCACTTTTCAAGTAACAACATCCCAACATCCCATAAAACACATGCATACAAGTATAAACTATAGACTAAAAGGATAGACAGAAGCAAAAGACAACAGACTAAAAGGATAAATTGCCTTTCCTAAGCGAAAAACAACACAGACTGACAGGATAAATTTCCTTCCCTCTCCTTAAATATATTTGATTATCAACCCATAAAAACATTTGGCTAGTTTCATGCCAGCACGTGTCCAGTTCAAATACCCCTGGGTGAGGTGCACTAGCCAAAATAGTTTACTGGGGATGCCATCTACGAATGTGGAAGCATCCCAGATTTCCTGGCAAGTTTTTACTTGGAAAAAGAAATAAATCAACCCATAAAACAATATAAAATAAAATAAGTAAATATTGTTTGCATAATGTATCATTAGAAAGTAGTCCATGTAAAATTTCCAAATGCAGTTTTCACCCTAGAAACTATTAGCACAGGCAGTCCAAACCAGTAAATGTATCCCAATACAATTAGCTATGTATAAATTGTCCAACAAATATGTTTGGATGACGTAAGTTGTCTGTACATACAATCTCAGCATTCAAATTGGAGAAACTGACCACTAATAGAAAGCCCACATTTAGTCATATTGTGTGCATATTTTGCAGGATCATCCACTCTATATTCCAGAATTGCTTGGTTCATACAAATCCCACTCATTGTTGAAATCGTAATTTCAACGCAGCGGCAACATTGCCAGAATCCGTTCAGCATACACGCCTGGAACTTCTCGGACTAGCTTTCCGATGAAGGAATAATCCGGCAAGGAGCTCCGAGAAAATATGGAGCTGACACGTGGTTTACCACTGACGTAACGCAACGTCATTTTCTCGGGCGTTAAAGTTGGGCAGCAAATTGCCTTCCGATATTCATTACCGCCGTCTGATTTGCTTCTTCATCCTCAGCCGTCGATCGCGTAAGGTGCATACGGGCCTGCAGCAAGTCAATAGTTTGTGTGGCGTGTGAGGATTCCTGTTGACCGCCGAGAAGGGAATTAAATTCTTTTAATGACTTTCGTAGTTTTTGGTAGAGGCTTTAATTTTGGATATGGGCTTGTGTCCCATATGATATATGTCACATTCTTTTTGTATGTTTTTTTATATATATATGTTGTCATAAAAAAGTATAATACAGAGAGTCTTTAGAATGTGCGTGCTGTAGTCTTTATTCAGGTGTGCCTGCGAGCAAAAAAAAGTTAAGTCATTTTTTTTGTTGTGATGTATTGTGGCTGCGGCAGCGTATAGTCGTGCGCGTTTATGGTGATGAGTAATGTGCCTGCGCACAACTCTTTTATGTAATGGTGTTATGTGGTGGCTACGTACAGTGTGTGCGATTTTTGTAAATGCACAGCAGTGCATAAAAACCAGTTGCCAGTTGCTCATTGTAATAAAGAGGGTGTAGTGTGAAAGAAGAAAATGCACAGTAGTGCATGAAGAAAAGAAACGAAGTGGAGCGCATGTGTTTTGAGTAAGTTTTTTTATAGGTTGGATTTGCATTGAAATGCAAATGAAAAGAGCGCTCAGGTATTTTTTTTGAGATTGTGAATGTAATGTAAAGATTACTGTATGTGTAAAATATTTTTACAGCAGTATGTGTAAAAATAGTTTTACACCAGCAAATGTAAAAATGGGTTTTACTGCAGTAAACCCAGCACAGTAATTTCTCAGGTGAAAACAGAGTTTTGATGGGTGAAAGTAATTTTGGTGAATCCCTCTCAGCAAAGAGGAAGACATATGTATCAGGCCTTGTATTTTAATTAATAGAAATGTTTTATGGCTGTGTAATACTCTGTTATGAGTACATTTGGTTTTATTAGCTTCGCTGTGCAAAGGTCCTGGAAGAAATGAAACAGAGCATTGTCTCTGTGGTGTCTGTGTGTTTGGTTTTGGTATTTCCCCATTCAAAAATACCCAACAGTGGTATCAGAGCTAGTCCAGGCTCAAAGAAGCTGAAGGAAAAACTCTTGTTGCAGCACTGAAGGCTCTCAAGCAGTGTGAAGCCACAGCCAAAAGGGTTAAGGTATTTCTTAAAGCTTTCCTTTGCGTTACTGTTATAGAAACAGTCAGTGATTAAAAAAAACACAGTCAAGTATTTAAAGCCTAGATAAGAATGGCAAGGTCAAAGAAGAAAGCCTCCAAGCCTGCTAAAAATGTGTCTCCCTCCTCTATTAAAATAGAAGACAATTTATTTGAATACATTCTATTTGAAACCCCAAAGTTTGATGGAAACTTTGATGTATGGGAAATAATGATGAGGGCTTTCCTAATGTCTGAGGGGATTGAAGTCTGGGAGTCAGTGATTGATGACAGCAAGATGGATAAAGAATCCATGGAGTATGATGCACAAGCAGCAAAGACTATCATGGATGGACTCCCTGATTCTGTGAAAAGGAATCTAGGAAAATATTCATCAGCAAAGGATATATGGGACAGACTGCATGACCTTCATGCAAAGGGAGCACTGACCATGACAATGAGTCAAGAAGAACCCATCATAGAAGCTGAGAATGAAAAGCTTGACCTCATCAAGCTTCAAGTAAAAGAAAGGGATGAAGAGCTTGCTAAGCTTAACAAGGAACTTGACCAATGCAAGAAGAAACATCATGAAGAAGTCATATCAATGACAAATCAGCTGAATAGTGCAAAGAAGCAGGCAGATGCCTTGACAAGTCAACTTGAACAAAGACACAAGAAAGTGAGTAAGCTTGTGGAAGAGATTGGACAGTACAAGGTAGAGGTCTCCTCCCTTAAGTCCGAACTACAAGAAGCCAGGAAGCAGGCGCAAGGAGCTGAAAAGAAAATGGAGAGCAGTCAAGTAGAAATCTCCAAAATGAAGACTGATATTATCTCCTTCAAAATAGTAGCAGCTGAAGCTACTCGTAGCAAGGAAGAAACTGAGGGACAACTAGCAAAGAAAAATAATGAATGTGAAAAGTTAGAAGAAGAGATTGTCCTCCTCAGGAAGAAGGTTGAAGGGATGAACAAGATCATGAAGAGCTCTCAAGCTCTGGATGACATGCTCAGCTATCACAGATCTCCATTTGATAAATCAGGACTTGGGTATGTAGCTGAACCCTCAAACAAGGATGAAGATGCTTTAAGCAAAGGATATGTGAAGAAGCCAGAAAGAGATGGTGATGCTCCTAGTTCCAGCAAAGGCAAGGAGAAAAATGAAGGCTGCAATAGAAGAAATCCTGCTCCAAGTAGAAAACCAGCTCCAAGAAGAAATGTAGCTGATGTCAAAGAGGCAAGATGCAATGGTTATCAACAAAGATTCTCAAGGTAGCAAGGCTTCAGAAGTACATCAAGGAAACCTCCATCTCCCAGGTACCAAAGTTCATTTTATGGTTATTGTTATGCTTGCTCAAACTTTGGTCATATGGCAAAAGACTGTAGAGCATTTCATGAAGATAAATGTTGTGGTCCCCGACAATCTCCAAGAAATAATTTCACAAGAAGAAATCATGAATTCTTATTCATGAATAAAGTTGAATGCTTCAAGTGTCATAACATTGGGCATATGGCACGAGATTGTAACTTGACATGGGCTCTTACACAAGCTAGACCCATGCAAAAGAAGAAAGTTACACAAGTATGGAGAAGAAAAGAAATACAGCCTGAAAGCCCCTTAAGCAACGCAGCTGATCTAAGTTTGTTTTGAGAAAACTTGCCAAAAGAAGACAAGCACACATTAAAGGGGAGCTTGAATTTTTTTTTGTTTGCTGAACTGTATTAACAGTCATTTGTTGATGGAGGATGTATTGCAGCGTAGCAGTTGCAAATGAAATCTTTGTTAATCCCTCTGAAAGATAATATGCAGCAGTGATGAAATCAACAATGTTTTTTGCTTTGTTTTTATGCAATATGCACAGAAATGCATAAAGAAGAAAAGATGGCAGCGCTGAAATGTAAAGTGCAGCAGCGCAATAAGAGAAAAATGCAAAGCATGGAGACCCTCACAGCAGTGGGAAGACAAAATACAAAACAGCAGTTTGGAAATTTTTGTTATGCAGCACATGCATTGAAATGCATAGTAATGGAAGGTAGTTTCCTTCTATGTAATGTGAGAGAACATACTCACAGCAGAGTGAGTACAATACACAGTAGTAAAAAAAATGTAATGTTTTTCTTCATATGCAATGCAGCATGCAAAGAAATGCATAAAGAAAAACAGGGACAACAGATTTTTAATGCACAGCAGAAAGCCAAAGGAATTGCACAGTAGTGCATTGTGTAAGACTAAGATTGTGTGAAGCAAGGGTGCATGAGAAAAGGCAGCAGCCTGTGTTATTTTTTTGTGGAGAATGAAGTGCCAAGTGTATGTGCACACAGCAGTGCAAATTGCAGCAGCAAGACAACAGCAAGTGTATGGACAACAGCAACTTGAAGAAAAGTTTTCCCATCATGAAGAAGGAGAAGCACACAACAATGCAAATAAGAAAGATGCAGCAGCATTAAAGTTTTGTTGAAGAAATGAGATGTTATCGACAACAGCACATGTAAAAGAATTTTTTCTTTACAGCAACAAATGTATGTGTAATGAATGTGTTGTTCATTGAATTAAAATGCAATATATGCAACAGCAGTGAGTGTAAGAAATGTTTACACACAGCAGTGTAAATTTGTAAATTGGGACAGTGGAATTGTTCCAGAAAAGACAGAGTATTTTGTCTTTGAAAAGTGCAGAAGCAGTGCAAGTGTAGACACAACAGTGTGGGATAGACACAGTAAAGAAGATGGCACAACAGTGCAGCAAAGAATATGCAGCAGCATAAAAGAACAATGTAATGAGTTTGCACACACAACAGTGCAATGATTGTTTGTTTTGAAACTGCATGTAAAGCAATGTCTGTTTGTAATCCCTCTGTTAATGAGGAAGGTGCTTTTCAGCACAGTCATTTGGTGAAACCCTTTGCTAAAGAGGAAGGTGCTCTTCAGCACATTGTTATGGTGAATCCCTCTGTCATGAGGAAGGTGCTCTTCAGCACAGTCACAGGTAAATCCCTCTGTCATGAGGAAGGTGCTCTTAAGCACAGTTTCAGGTTAATCCCTCTATTAAGAGGAAGACAACTTTGTTGTTTGTGGAACTGCATCAGAAGCAGTTGGTGAATCCCTCTATGTGAGGAAGATATCTTTGTAACAACAGTACTAAGGAATCCCTCTACGAGAGGAAGAGTCTGGGTATGACCGAATGCCCAGCTGTTGAAATTAAAGGGGAGTGTTGAAATCGTAATTTCAACGCAGCGGCAACATTGCTAGAATCCGTTCAGCATACACGCCTGGAACTTCTCGGATCAGCTTTCCGATGAAGGAATAATCCGGCAAGGAGCTCCGAGAAAATATGGAGCTGACACGTGGTTTACCACTGACGTAACGCAACGTCATTTTCTCGGGCGTTAAAGTTGGGCAGCAAACTGCCTTCCGATATTCATTACCGTCATCTGATTTGCTTCTTCATCCTCAGCCGTCGATCGCGTAAGGTGCATACGGGCCTGCAGCAAGTCAATAGTTTGCGTGGCGTGTGAGGATTCCTGTTGACCGCCGAGAAGGGAATTAAATGCTTTTAATGACTTTTGTAGTTTTTGGTAGAGGCTTTAATTTTGGATATGGGCTTGTGTCCCATATGATATATGTCACATTCTTTTTGTATGTTTTTATATATATATATGTTGTCATAAAAAAGTCTAATACAGAGAGTCTTTAGAATGTGCGTGCTGTAGTCTTTATTCAGGTGTGCCTGCGAGCAAAAAAAAGTTAAGTCATTTTTTTTGTTGTGATGTATTGTGGCTACGACAGCGTATAGTCGTGCGCGTTTATGGTGATGAGTAATGTGCCTGCGCACAACTCTTTTATGTAATGGTGTTATGTGGTGGCTACGCACAGTGTGTGCGATTTTTGTAAATGCACAGCAGTGCATAAAAACCAGTTGCCAGTTGCTCATTGTAATAAAGAGGGTGTAGTGTGAAAGAAGAAAATGCACAGTAGTGCATGAAGAAAAGAAACGAAGTGGAGCGCATGTGTTTTGAGTAAGTTTTTTTATAGGTTGGATTTGCATTGAAATGCAAATGAAAAGAGCGCTCAGGTATTTTTTTTGAGATTGTGAATGTAATGTAAAGATGACTGTATGTGTAAAATATTTTTACAGCAGTATGTGTAAAAATAGTTTTACACCAGCAAATGTAAAAATGGGTTTTACTGCAGTAAACCCAGCACAGTAATTTCTCAGGTGAAAACAGAGTTTTGATGGGTGAAAGTAATTTTGGTGAATCCCTCTCAGCAAAGAGGAAGACATATGTATCAGGCCTTGTATTTTAATTAATAGAAATGTTTTATGGCTGTGTAATACTCTGTTATGAGTACATTTGGTTTTATTAGCTTCGCTGTGCAAAGGTCCTGGAAGAAATGAAACAGAGCATTGTCTCTGTGGTGTCTGTGTGTTTGGTTTTGGTATTTCCCCATTCAAAAATACCCAACACTCATGCCTTCCAAATGCTACAAAAGAGTTTATGCATGTCCTTAAGTAATTTACATAGTTAAGTTTCTTACACAAAGGCAGACAGTGATTGTTAGATCAATTGAGAAACCACTGGAACAAAAAATAAAAATTGTAAATATTTTTGTCAGATTACAGGCCACAGGGAATGGCCTAGCTTTCTGTATTGGGGATGCCCAGCATTAGCATTTGTAAGGAATGTCTCGACTCTCAAAATTACCTTGCTGTACGGGAAATTCCGTGACATTCTCAAGTCATTGACTACAGAAAAATGGCAGATGATCACATTTCCAAGGCATCCCCTATCCCAGGGCATAGACTATAGTAAATCCAAGGGTTGCCTAGACCACAGGGAACATGTGCCCAAGAAAAATAGGAAAATTTAACATTAGGCAATCTTCTCAGCAAGACAAGCTAAATTAATGCCATTACCCACACAATATAGACTAAGGAAATCCTTGAGTTGCCTTCTAGACCATACGGAGCATGTGCCACAGAAACATAGAGGAAACTGTAAAATCAAGCAATCTGCCCAACAACACAAACTAAATTAATGCAATTACCCACACAATACATAGGTAATCATCGTCTTTTTTGACTAAGAATACACACAGGATGTGTATATGAAGAATGTAATTTCCAATCATCTTATGAATTAAATTACAGTTTTTTTCTCCAGATAAAATGAATAAAAAAAATAGGTATTCATTAAAAAGTAGTTATCGATTGCAAAGAACTTAAACCATTAGCCTAAGCCTATGCCTCTCATGCATAGGCATTTAATAGTGCTCAAGCACCAAACCACTGTAATAGTGAAGATCATCGGATTTATCATCATTTAAATACTTACAGGGTCCTCTTTGATGAGGTGAGACCTAGAAAATAGACAAATCTTTTGATTGAATAAAAAGTGTACCTGTTACATGTTTATTTCAATTCATATACGGCTCACAATAAGGGAGAACGACTATCATTCAAACAACAAGAGGAACGACTATCAACTATTTCAAAGTCTAAAAATCATCATGTAATATCTCATTTGTATATTGGGAAGAAAAATCAGTCCCAATCTTGCCTTGTAAAATCAGTATATTGGGAAGAAAAATCACCCAATCTTGCCTTGTAAAATCATTATTTGTTATGTTAAACCTATCTCATAATTGGGTAAACTCTGAGATTGGGGAATTGGTTTTAACTACTTGTGATTCATAATAATGTCTAAATTATATTATTGTTTTCTAATCATATAGATCACGCATAAAAGACACGTAAAAGTCACATATGAATCGAAGATGATGTAACCCAAAAAAAAAAAAATTAGGGATGAGGGTTTCGTAGAATCACTAGAAAAATTTATGAAAAAATTATTGGAAACGTTCGTGGAAATAGTTGAACTGAATATCTAATAATAACATGGTTGTTATGTTTATAAAAAGACAGTATATAATAAAAAATACACAAAGAAATGCAATGAAATATAATTTCCCTATTGCAAGTCTACAAAGACTTTCACTGAATGCTACTAATATTATTCTAGTGAATTTCAATCTCTCCAATTATTCTGCCAACCCCAAATAGGAAAACATGAAAAGAAACATAAATCTCCAAAAATGGCTCCCACACAAAATTCAGGGACAGTTCAATTATTTTGTCAAGCCTCATCATCTAAAAACACCACCTTTGTAGTTATTTTTATGGAGTCGGAAAGCACAGTCAACGAAAACGTTTCATAGATGGGCAAACACAAATGTTTCTGGGTTACTTCCGTGAGATTTCCGTGGTCCTTTTTAGAGTTAATAGAATGGACCGTAAAGTTGTTTTTAATTATAAATGTGATCGGACAAAATTTAAAATCTCAAATTTAATAAAATTAAAGAGCTAGTTCAAATATGCTAAAATTTCATTACAGTTTAAATTCTGAATTTTAAACTTTTAATAAATTCATTGAATCGTTATGATCATATAAGTCTTCCCATTGTTTTGAAAAAACCATCATCGAGAAAAACTTTATCGTTTAAAAAATAACGAAGAAAGTCCGACATTTAGACGCAAACTAATGTCAGAACCTTCTTACCGACGCACTATCTCAGTCTTTAATAACAATTAGCGGGTCTTATTGCTTCAGAGAATTCGTCGTGTTCCCCGTATTAGTCGTTCTCCAACTTTGGCTTATTAGGGTTGAACTCTAACGTTCTGTTTCCGCTAATTCCATCATAAAATCCAAAGGTAAGCAATACTCTGTGGATGCTATCGTAATATAATTCTGTTTCAGAAAATTAATGATAGGAAGGTTCTGATACAACAGATTTCTTTCCTTTTTTTTGTGAAGATGAGCTACGCCACTTCGTCCACTTCACAAGGACCGAACACATCTGCATGCGCTGCTTGCAGAGTCCAGAGGAGAAAGTGCTCAGAAAAATGCATGCTGGCACCATATTTTCCACCGGACGATATCGACAAGTTCCTGCTGGTACGCAGTGTTTTTGGAAATAGCCGCTTCATCAAACTAGTCAAGGTTGGTTCGATAGCCCTAATGCAATTCTATTATTTAGGCCTGGTTTTCAAATCCTCAACAAACTTTATTTAGGTCGTCTGCAGACTAAACGACGTCAACTAAGGGGAACGGAATCTTCAATTCATAACCTTAATTAAACACACGCAAAATGTGATCTACTACTCAATTACTTGCTTCATTCCATTGCTCAAAGCTTATATTATTATAAATATGAGAAACAACTTAAAAAAAATAGCTACGCTAATCTTGAGCCCTACACACATCGTGACTGAGACAAAACTGATAGCTAAATTTATCTTTCTAAAAATATCTCGAAATAATAACTAACTACACTAAAAACTTCAGTTAGCTTATCTTAACTCATGGATGAGTGCATGCATGCGGTAGTAATGATCTCCGTCACATATTGAATAACGCTATACAATCTGAATGGTACGGGAGTAATGATCTCCATCATATATTCATTAACGCCATACAGTCCGAATGCCTCACCTCCTCTGCCTCACCACAGGTGTTGGAAGCCAAGATAAATTTTATAATGAATAAAAGATTGCCTATTTCATTTATGAAATCACATAAGCTATGTGGGTGTAAGCCTGAGTATAAATTTTTCTTCCTCGTATAAAATCAATGTTTACTTACAAACAATCGCGTGTACTATCTATTTCTTCATTAATTTTTATCTTCAATTTTTTTTTTTTTTTACAGGTTCTGAAAACCCATAAGAATTGAAGTAAAAGGAGTTAAACAACCCAAAAGAATCCCAATTTTTTTTTTTTTTTTTTCGAAGATGCCCATAGGCCCTAAGGGTTGAGCCAAAGCTCTGATACCATATGTAACAGTCCAAAAAATAAATATCTAATTTAACATTAATTTAAATGAGAGTGGCACTTACCTAGCCCAATAAACATGTAATTAATTAACTAAATTCAAATTGAATGAATAGTGCTTACCTGTTTACCTGTGGTTGAAGTAGGCTTACCGCAACAAGGTTTTGGGGACGACTCTCCACCCAACCGTAGGCTCAATTGTGCAACGTCTTGCTACAACTGGCCACCCCCGAGCCCTCAATCAACGTACTACTGCCAGTGACTCCTAGGTCTTAGTATACCATTCTCCCAAGAGAATGAAAGACAGAATCTCGGAAAGATGGAATGCCGGAAAAATGCCTCCCATCTTCTTCGCCATCTATTAAATAAAACAAACATTGGAAGAGGAACCACATGCACACCCTCCATGTGTGTCATGCCACTTTCTTTTGATTTCCTTCTTTTTGATAGTTTTATTTTCTTGTTTTATTTCCTTCTTTTTGATAGTTTCCTTATTCTTATCTAGAGCTTAGTATGGTTATTACTATTTTTATTTTTATTATTTATTTCTTTTTATATAATTTTTAATATCATTTATTATTTAACATTTATGATTTATTATTTTTATTATTATTAAGTGATTTATTTATTATTATTTATAATTTATATTATTAATTATTATTTTTGTATTATTTATTATTTTTATTTATTATTAAGGGGAGGGATATTACATGAAATGGCATCTTTGCACAAAAATGAGGCTTGGAATCTAGTGGAGTTGTCGATTGGAAGGAAACCCATTGGCAACAAATGGGTGTTCAAGAAGAAGACAAATGCAGAAGGAAAGGTGGAGAAATACAAAGCTTGGTTGGTAGTAAAATGTCATTCCCAGGTGCTGGGAATTGATTTTGGCGATATTTTTTCTCCTGTTGCCAAGGTAACTTCTATTAGATTACTTTTATCTGCTGCTACTGCTTTTGATTTTGAGGTAGAACAAATGGATGTGAAGACATTATTTCTTCACGGGGATCTGAAAGAGGAGATCTACATGACGCAACCTGAAGGCTTTGCTGTGAAGGATAAGAAAGAACTGGTATGCAAGTTAAAAAAGTCTCTGTATGGGTTAAAATAGTCACCAAGGATGTGGTATCAAAAATTTGATACATTTATACGGGGACTTGGCTTCACCAGAAGCAAAGAAGATCACTGTGTGTATTTTAAATTAATTGGTGACCATGTTATTTATCTGGTCTTGTATGTGGATGATATGTTGCTGGTTGGAAATGACAAAGAAATTATCTAGGATTTGAAGACCCATTTGTCCTCTAAATTTTACATGAAAGATCTTGGTGCTACAAACTATATTTTGGGCATGGAAATTAAAAGAGATTGGACAAAGAGGGAGCTCTAGTTAAACCAGAGGAAGTATGTCGAGACAATATTGCAGAGGTTTAATATGTAGGATAATAAACCGGTGAAGGTTCCTATTCCTGTAGGTGTAAAGTTATCTACTAAACAGTGTCCCAAGACACAAGAAGAGGAAGAGGACATGTCCCATGTTCCATATGCAAGTGCAGTTGATAGCCTGATGTATGCAATGGTCTGTACTAGACCAGACATTGCACATGCAGTGGGAGTATTGAGCAGGGTCATGTCAAAACCAGGGAAGGAGCACTGGACAAAATTGAAGCGAGTTTTCAGGTATTTGCATGGCTCTAGTGATTATGGTTTGTGCTACCAAGGAAGACCATGATTATACAGAGTGTTGGATATTCATGTCTTTGTTGATCCAGACTGGGCTAGAGATCTGGATCAGAGAAGATCTACAATTGGGTATGTGTTTAACCTATTTGGAGGTGCAGTCAGTTGGATGAGTAAGAAACAATCTGTAGTGGCACTATCAACTACAAAGGCAGAATACATGTCAGCCACTCATGCAAACAAGGAAGCAGTTTGGTTGCAGAGATTGTGTCCAAGTATGGGGTTAGTACATGGAGCTATAGGGATAGTCTATGACAGCCAAAATGAAATTTTCTTGGCAAAGAACCCTGCATATCATTCAAAGACAAAGCACATTGATGTTCAGTATCACTTTGTGAGGGATATGATAGAAGACAAAAAGGTGTTGCTGGTAAAGGTGGACACTTTGAAGAATACTGCAGATGCATTGACAAAATTTTTGAGCTCTGAGAAGTTCTCTTTGTGTAGAGAAACAATGGGCATTGCAGGGCTGAATAAAAGACTAAGCTCTCTTGTGGCCCCCTGTGGAAAGAAAACAACAAGTGGGAGAATGTTGGGTTGTGTTATATTCTTTCCACGACAAGCCCACATAGTTAACCGGGGGGTTAGAAGGGGGGTGGATCCCCCCCTTCATTGCACCGATTGTGTAGTGGGGGGGAGTCACAGGGGGTTTAAGGGGTGCAGGTAATCCCACTCTATGGGGTCTGGGGCAGCACCCCGGAAAATTTTGTTTTTTGGACCCTATATTAGGTTGGGCAGACCTACCTATGGTTTTGTGCATGATTTTTCGCACATGGTTTTGGATGCGATGGTTTTTTGGTCCATGGTTTTGACGCGATGGTTTTCGGTCCATGGTATTGGATGCTTCGACATGTATAAATATGTATTGTAACATTGAAAGGACAAGAATGAAAAATCAAGCTGATAGTCCTGATTTTGGGATCCAGGGGAAAATCTCTGTGTATATGTGTTTTATGTGTTATGCTCTCGCATTGTTTATTTTCTGTGTTTTAGAATTCGTATGTAGGTAATTTCTGTGTGGGGTTAAAACCTACACGTAGACTGTGAAGAGGAGGAAGAAAATGAACAAGAAACATCAAAAGAGGAGGATATATACTAGGAACCAACCCCAAATAAATAAGACATGAATCCAACCATATATTGTAATGCATTAGTAGGAATTACCACTCCTCAAACTCTCAAGATAGAAGGATATATCAAGAAGAAAATGGTAATAGTGTTGATTGATTCAAGTAGTACCCATAATTTTGTTCATTGTAAGATAACCAAGGAATTGAATTTCTTCCCATATCCAATACCAAAGTGTCAAGTGATGGTTGAAAATGGAGGAACTATAAATTGCTTTGGAAAGTGCCATAATATCAATCTAACCATGGGGGAATATGTGTTGAATAGTCCAATTCTTTCCATTCCAATGGGTGGTGTTGATGTTGTACTAGGATTCCAATGGTTACAATCTTTGGGGATGATAGCCTTCAACTTTCAGGAACTTTTCTTGAATTTTTTTTGGGAAGGAAAGGAAGTTGAATGAAGGGGAATCGTAGGGAAACTAGGAAATATAATTGACTTTAATGGCATGACAAATCTTATGAAGAAAGAATAACAGGGCGTAATTTTACAATTATGCTCACTAGGGGTTCAAACATCGAAATCATCTATTTCTCTAGATCTCCAAAAAGTCTTGGATAATCATTCCAAGTTTTTTGAGATTCCCAAAGGCCTCCCATCTATTCGTGATCATGATCATGAGATTCACTTGATTCCAAGAATTGTTCCTCCAAACATCAGGCCTTACAGACATCCTTATGCCCAAAAGAGTGAAATTGATTGTATGGTTGTAGAAATGTTAGAGGCTAGTATAATTCAACCTAGTCAAAGTTCTTTCTCTTCTCCAGTAGTATTGGTGCACAAGAAGGATGGATCACGACATATGTGTACATATTATAGGGAGCTCAACAAGCTCAATTTTAAAGATAAATTTTCCATTCTTGTCATTGATGAATTGTTGGATGAACTAAATGGAGAAATTTGCTTCTCCAAGTTGGATCTTCGTTCAGGATATCATCAAATTAGAATGAAGACTAAATACATTTTGAAAACAACATTCAGAACTCATGAGGGTCATTATGAATTTTTGGTCATGCCTTTTGGAATTACTAATGCACCTTCCACATTTCAAGGTCCGATGAATTCCGTTTTCAAACCCTTCCTTAGAAAATTTGTATTAATAGTTTTTGATGATATACTAATCTACAACAAGTCTTGTAAGGGTCATGTTCAACATGTTGATAAGGTGTTCAAACTATTGGAGGAGAAACAATTATATGCAAAGACCTCCAAATGTTTCTTTGGAGTATAGGAGGTGGAATATTTGGCTCATATTGTATCTCATGAGGGTGTTGAGGTAGACCCTAACAAAATTAAATCCACTAAGGAATGGAAAATCCCCACAACAATAAAGCATCTTTGAGGATTTCTCGGGGTTGACAATGTATTATCACAAGTTTGTTAAGAATTATGGGAGAATAACATCACATCTAACATCATTACTGAAGAAAGATGCATGTTCTTGGACTCCACAAGCAATGAAGGCCTTTGAACATCTTAAAGATACAATGTGCCAAGCACCGGTCTTAGTTATACCAAACTTCACAATTTTTTTTTATTATGGAATGTGATGCTTTAGGAAATGGAATTGGTGTGGTTTTAATGCAAGAAGGAAGACCTGTTTCTTTTGAAAGTCATCCAATGAAAGGAAAGTATTTACAAAAACCTATTTATCAGAAGGAAATGTTGGAAATACTACATGCACTAAAGCAATGGAGACCTTACCTAATGGGAAGACACTTCAAGGTAAAAATAGATCATGATAGTCTTAAATACTTTTTGGAACAAATATTATCTTCAAAAGAGCAGCAAAAATGGGTGACAAAGATGTTGGGTTATGAATTTGAAATCATCTACGAAAAAGGGAAGAAAAATGTTCAGATGCACTCTCAAGGAAGGATGAGGACATGGAAGCATTGCTTTGTTCCATTTCTATTATCCAACCTGAGTGGATAACTGAAGAAAGGGATGAATGGAAGAATGATGAAGAGGTGTGGTCACTCATTCAAAAGTTGCAGCAAGATCCTAGTACATCTGATACATTTAGCTAGAAAAATGATTCATTATGGTACAAAGATTGCATATATCTTTGTAAAAATTCCCAACTCAAACAAAATATTATTTTGGAATTGCACACCTCCCCCTTAGGAGGGCACTCAAGATTTTTAAAAACTTACCACATGGTCAAGAAGGAATTTTTTTGGATGGCCTTAAATCTGATATTCAGAATTTTGTGGCAGAATGTTTGGTTTGCCAACAAAATAAAGTTGAGACAATTAAGACCCCGGGTCTATTACAACCTTTATCCATTCCAAGTCAGTGTTGGGAGGAGGTCTCAATGGATTTTATCACAGGTTTACCCAAATCTGAAGGAAAGAGTGTCATCATGGTGGTAGTTGATAGACTTACCAAGTATGCACACTTTTGTGCATTATCTCATCCTTTTAAATCCAGTACAATTGCTACTGCATTTATGGAAATAATTCAAAAGCTTCATGGAAATCCAAAGATTATAGTAAGTGACAGAGATCCCATTTTCACTGGAAATTTTTGGACGGAATTATTTTATTGTCTTGGTACTGAATTATCTCATAGCTCATATTATCATCCTCAATCTGATGGGAAAACTGAGATAGTGAACAAATGTTTGGAAGGATATATTCGTTTCTTTGTATATGATAAACAAACACAATGGGTCAAGTGGTTACCTCTAGCTGAATGGTGGTATAACACTTCCTTCCATATTACAACAAAAATGAATCCATTTATGGAACTTTATGGATATCATCCACCGTCCATCACATCATCTTTAAGAGAAAATTCTAAGGTTCAAGAAGTGGAAGATCACATCGAGCATCAACAATAAGTTCTCGAACCCTTAAAGGATAACCTCACTTTGGTGCAAAATCGAATGAAACAACAGGCAAATCAACATCACAGTGAAAGAAGTTTTGATGTAGACAACTGGATATTTTTACGGCTACAACCATATAAACAAATGTCTCTTAAGCAAGCTAAGAAGGATAATAAATTATCACCCAAGTACTAGGTTCATTACAAGGTGTTGCAAAATATTAGTACTGTGGCATACCAATTGGAGCTGCCTGCATCTTCCCGAGTATACCCAGTTTTCCATGTTTCATGCTTAAAGAAGATTATCAGTGACAAGTTTTCAGTTCAAACAATGTTGCCAGAACTTGACAAAGAAGGAAAAATCATATTTGAGCCTGAAGCAGTCACAGAAACAAGAACCCGAAAACTATGGAATTGATCAATTTCATAGTATCTCATTAAGTGGAAGAACTTACCCACTGAAGATTCCACATGGGAGGATGAGAATTTTATACAGAAGCATCTAGAACTACTCAAGCATTGAGGACAACACTTTTTTGAAGGAGAAGGGCATATTAGGTCCCTATAATATTAGTGTATCCCCCTTATTTTTATTGTTGTGCCCATGTATCCCCCATATTGTTATTATTGTGCCCCATAGAAGCCCACTATTTTTATGTTGTGCCCTTACATTATTTTTGTTATGTAGGCTCTGATTATATTGTGAACCCTTAGACTTCTATATACACAAAGGAGGTTGTTATGCAACCAGCTCACAATATAAAAGAATGAGATAGATCAACGACTTCAAAGTAGCCTCTTCGAGGGGGAAACCTCCTTTACATTACACAAATGAACAATTCTTGGATGATACAAATGACAAGACCTCCTTTCTATATATAGGAGTCTAAGGGGTCACAATATAATCAAAGCTGACATAACAATAATAATGTAAGGGCACAATAATAACAATAGTGGGCTTCTATGGGGCACAATAATAATAATATGGGGACAACATGGGCACAACAATAACAATAAGGGGCTATAATGACAATAATAATAAGGGAATACACTAGTATTATAGGGACTTAACATGCCCCTCTCCTTCAAAAAAGTGTTATCCTCAACGCTTGTGTAGTTCTGAATGTTTTTGTATAAAATTCTCACCTCCCATGTGGAATCTTCAGCGGGTAAGTTCTTCCACTTGATAAGATACTCTGAAATTGATCAATTTCGTAGCTATCAAGTTCTTGTTTCAGTGACTGCTTCAGGTTCCAATATGATTTTTTCTTCCTTGTCAAGTTATAGGAATATTGTTTGAACTGGGAGCTTGTCACCTATAATCTTCTTTAAGCATGAAACATGGAAAACTGGGTGCACGTGGAAAGATGCAGGAAGTTCCAATTTGTATGCCATAGTACCAATATTTTGCAACACCTTGTACGGACCATAATACTTTGGTAATAATTTATTATCCTTCTTAGCTTTCTTGAGGGAAAATTGTTTGTATGGTTGTAGTCGTAGAAATACCCAGTCACCTACATCAAAACTTCTTTCACTGCGATGTTGATCTATATGTTGTTTCATTCTATTTTGTGCCAAAGTTAGGGTATCCTTTAAGAGTTGGAGAAATTTTTGTTGATGCTCGATGTGATCTTCCACTGCTTGAACCTAAGAATTTTCTCTTAAATATGATGTGATAGACGTGGATGATATCCATAAAGTGCCATAAATGGGATCATTTTTGCTGTAGTATGGAAGGAAGTGTTATACCACCATTCAACCAGAGGCAACCATTTGACCCATTGTGTCTGTTTATCAGATACAAAGCAACGAAGATATCCTTCCAAAGATTTGTTCACTATCTCAGTTTGCCCATCAAATTAAGGATGATAAGCTGATCTATGAGCTAACTGAGTTTGAAAATAATTATGTCCAAAAATCTCCAGTGAAAATAGGATCTTTGTCGCTTACAATAATTTTCGGGTTTCCATGTAGCTTTTGAATTGTTTCCATAAATGCATAGCAACTATACTATCTTTAAATGGATGAGATAATGCACCAAAGTGTGCATACTTGGTAAGTCTATCAGCTACCACTATGATGACACTCTTTCCTTTGGACTTGGGTAAACCTGTGATAAAATCCATTGAAACCTCCTCCGACCGTTGACTTGGAATGGATAAAGGTTGTAATAGACTTGGGGTCTTAATTGTCTCAACTTTATTTTTTTGGAAAACCAAACATTCCACCACAAACTTTTGAATATCAAATTTAAGGCCATCCCAACAAAAATCCTTCTTAACCCTATGGTAAGTTTTTAAAATTCCTGAATTCCCTCCTAAGGGACATGTGTGAAATTCCATAAGAATCTTTTGTTTGAGTTGGGAATTCTTACAGAGGCATGACGACCTTTGTACCATAACAAATTATTTTTCTAGTTAAATGTATCAGATGTACTGGGATCTTGCTGCAACTTTTGAATGAGTTACCACACTTCTTCGCCATTCTTCCATTGATCCCTTGCTTCGTTTATCCAATCTGGTTGGATAATAGAAATGGCACAAAGCAATGCTTCCACATCCTTATCCTTTCTTGAGAGTGCATCTGCAACAAAATTTTGCTTCCCTTTTTTGTAGACGATTTCAAAGTCATAATCCAACATCTTTGTGACCCATTTTTGTTGCTCTTCTGAAGATAATCTTTGTTCTAAAAAGTATTTAAGACTATCATGATCCATTTTTACCTTGAAGTGTCTTCCCATTAGGTAAGGTCTCCATTTCTTAAGTGCATGTAGTATTTCGAACATTTCCTTCTCATAAATAGCTTTGTGTAAATACTTTCCTTTGATTTGACGACTTTCAAAAGCAATGGGTCTTTCTTCTTGCATTAAAACAACACCAATTCCATTTCTTGAGGCATGACATTCCACAATAAAGGTTTTTTTAAAGTCTGGCGTAGCTACTGGCACTTGGCACATTGCCTCTTTAAGATGTTCAAAGGTTTTCGTTGCTTCTGGAGTCCAAGAAAATGCATCTTTCTTCAGTAATATTGTTAGAGGTATTGCTATTCTCCCATTATTCTTAACAAACTTGTGATAATACCTTGTCAACCCAAGAAATCCTCGCAGATGCTTTATGGATGTGGATATTTTCCATTCTTTAATGGCTTTAATTTTGCTAGGGTCTACCTTAACACCTTCATGAGATACAATATGACCCAAATATTCCACCTCTTGTACTCCAAAGAAACATTTGGAGGTTTTTGCATATAATTATTTTTCCTCCAATAGTTTGAGCACACTATCAAATGTCCAACATGATCCTTCCAAGACTTGTTGTAGATTAGTATACCATCAAAAAATACTAACACAAATTTTCTAAGGAAGGGTTTGAAAATGGAGTTCATCAAACCTTAAAATGTAGAAGGTGCATTGGTAAGGCCAAAAGGCATGACCAAAAATTCATAATGACCCTCACAAGTTCTAAATGTTGTGTTCAAAATGTCTTCAATCTTCATTCTCACTTGATGATATCCTGAACGAAGGTCCAACTCGGTGAAGTAAATTGCTCCATGCAATTCATCCAATAATTTATTAATGATAGAAATGGGAAATTTATCTATAATAGTGAGCTTGTTGAGCTCCCTATAATCCATACACATGTGCCATGATCCATCCTTCTTGTGCACCAATACTACTTGAGCAAAGAAAGAACTTTGACTAGGTTGAATTATACCAGCCTCTAGCATTTCTGCAACCATACGTTCAATTTCACTCTTTTGGGCATAGGGATATCTGTAAGCCCTGATGTTTGGAGTAAAACTTCCTAGAATCAAATGAATAGCATGATCATGATCACGAATAGGTGGGAGGCCTTTGAGAGTCTTAAATACCTTGGAATGATTGTCCAAGACTTTTTGGAGATCTGGAGAAATAGATGATTTAGATGTGGGGACCTCTAGCAAACATAATTGTGCAATTATGCCACATTGTTCTTTCTTTAGAATATTTGACATGTTCTTAGAGCTGATTATATTTCTCAGTTTCCCTGCGATACCCCTTAATTCAAATTCCTTACCTTCTGAAAAAATTCAAGAAAATTTCTTGATAATTAAAATCTATCGTACCCAAATACTGTAGCCATTGGACTCCTAGTACAACATCAGCAACACCCATTGGAATGAAAATCATTGGACTGTTAAACACATATTCTCCCATGGATAACTTGATATTGTGGCACTTTCTAGAGAAATTTATGGTTCCTCCATTTGCAACCATCACTTGACACTCTAGTGTTGGATATAGGAAGCAATTCAATTCCTTCACTATCTTACAATGAATAAAATTATGGGTACTACCCGAATCAATCAATACTATTACCTTTTTCTTCTTGATATGTCCTTCTATCTTGATAATTTGAAGAGTGGTAATTTCGGCCAATGCATTACAAGATATGGTCAGATTCTTTTCTTCTTTGTTTAGGGTTTGTTCCTAGTGTGTATCCTCTTCTTTTGATGTTTCTTGTTCCTTTTATTCTTCCTCTTCACAATCTATATAAAATAATTTATTCTTAGCACACTTATGACCTTTAGTGTATTTTCTATCACAAATGTAACAAAGCCCTTTTGCTCTTTTTTCATCCAATTTTTGTGGTGTCAACCTTGTAGGTTGTGGAAGGCTAGGGGCAACAACACTTTCATCTTATAGTTGTGATTGGTAGGCTTCCTTGTTGCCATAATTTTTCTTTTAATTTTTTTTGCCAACCTGAATGCCTTGTCTAATGAATCAGGTTCCCAAAGGAAAACCTCATGTTGGATGTTGTCCTTTAAATTCCCTATGAACACATCAATCCCGTGCTCCTCTAGAATATATTTTACCATTATATTCAATTTTTGGAAGTCCTCAATGTGCTCCACCATTGAACCCTTTTGTTTGAGATTTATCAATTGGCTAAAAAAGGTGTTGCTTTTTGTATCCTCATAATGTGCTATCATTTCTTCCATAAAAATTGTCCAAGTGACAATTTGTTTACGAGAGAAAAGCCATCGATACCATACAAACTGATTGGGTTCCAAATATAAAGTCGCAATGCATACCTTTTGTGTGTTTTTCACATTATGGAGATCAAAATATTGCTCCATCTATAGTATCCATGTTACGAGATCCTTGCCATCAAACTTCCTCATATCGATCTTTGGAACATGGTGGGTCTTCAATCCAACGTTAGAGTCTATGAAATCATGAATAACATTTCTTTTTTTCTCATCATGAGTTTCCTCTACTACCTTTTCGCCATTAGGAAGCATTTCTTGTAGCAACTTTGCCAAACCTCCTTTCAAACCTTCCATGTCTTTCTTCAAATCTTCAATGTTTACTTCTAAACCATCCATCTTAGCTTCCACACCATCCATCTTAGCTTCCACACCATTCATCTTAGCTTCCACACCTTTCTTTAAACCATCCATCTTAGCTTTTGTTACTTTTTGTGAGAGTGAAATTTGTTGCACTTGGTCTCGTAATTTTGATATATCATGTTGCATTTTTTCCTCTTCTTCATAAGTCATGCTAGAGATTTCAGTTTGTTTACTATGTGTTTCCATTTTGTTTCTTTGGGGCATCAGTTAATGATAAATATGCTTCATTGTGCCCTTTGAATCACTTCAAACAAATTTTTCAAACCAAGCTTATGCAATTTTTTTAAAAAGACTACACACCTTTTTTTCTCTTTGTAGGAGATCGATATGGAATCTGTTGTATAACTCTAATTTTGGATCTCCAAGGTCTAAAATTTCATACTCTGATATCCCTCTACGTCCTCTTTCCAACCCCACAAGTCTGATCCATATTGGATTCTCCAAGAAATAGTTATGTCAAATCTTCCACGATGATCTGATTATAGATTGATTCAGTAGAGTGAACTTGTACGAAGTGCCACATGTCACTGTTTCGACCTTTGGACCTGAAAATGATACAAAGAAAAGTAAAGTCTATCCTCTTTCTATAAATGTTTATGAAATTTCAATCCTATGCTCAGAGAAAAATTTATAACGATTTTCCCAAGGTGACCTGTTTGAGATCGAATTCGGGAGCCTGCAAAAACCCTAACTTCCTCAGTTCATATCTCCGAAAATACATCGAGACAATATCTGAAATTTGGTCCCGAGGTTCATCACGGTTTTTGACCAAATGGCTTTTAATTTCATCTTCTGTAGCTTCGTAGAAAAACGTTACAACAAAAATTCCACGATGACTTGTTTGAAGCAGTGAAACCCTAGAATCCAAAGCTTTGATACCAATTTTTATGCAACCAACTCACAAAATAGAAGAATGACATAGATCAACGACATCAAAAGTAGTGTCTTCAAGGGGGTAACCTCCTTTACATTATACAAATGAACAATTCTTGTATGATACAAATGACAAGACCTCCTTCCTATATATAGGAGTCTAAGGGGTCACAATATAATCAGAGCTGACATAACAATAATAATGTAAGCGCACAACAATAACAATAGTGGGCTTCTATGGGGTACAATAATAACAATATGGGGACAACCTGGGCACAACAATAACAATAAGGGGCTACAATGACAATAATAATAAGGGAATACACTAGTATTATAGGGACCTAACAGAGGTCTTGTCTTTTTTATCATCCAAGAATTGTTCATTTATGTAATGTAAAGGTGGTTTCCCCCTCGAAGCGGATAATTTTTAAGTCGTTGATCTATCTTTTCTATGAGCTGGTTTCATAACACAAGCTAAGTTAAGCCACCTCGTACCCCATCCTTGCTTATTATTCTTGAATTTTTGCAGGATATCTTCCCTTGAGGAGGAACTTAAAGAAATTGGGATGTCGATATATTCAAATGACTTATAATCTATTTGAATTGAAAAGCCCAGTGATGTAGCAATCTCTTGCAATATAGAATCCGAGCAATTCCACCCATAAAGCTGACTTTTATTTTTTTTACCAAGTCTCCTAATAGACCAAGGGTCTAACCTTAATTAGAGAATACGTTTGTGAAGAATTAATTGTGTCGGCGTCATCCCTCGGCCATTGGAGCAGGCATGCACCAACGAGATGATGCCAACCTAAAAATTTATAATAAAACTAAGGTTGACTTTGTAATTTTGAATTTTTATCTTTATACATGCAAAATTAATGGCTTAAACCAGATACTAGATGTCACTTACAATGACATAATAATTGATAATATTGTTATTTCAACGACACTTTGGAATGAAGTTTTGTTTTAAGATTAATTAGCCAAAGTGTTGTTTTATAGTGATAATATTATATATGAATAAAATTTATATGTAATATTTAAGGATTATTATTATTATTGTTATTTTAAGATTGTGTTTTTTTTTCATTAGATTTTTTTAATATTTTGAGAAAAGTATAGAATAAATTAGAAAATTATAATTTTGGTATTTTTTTTATAATGTTCAAAAAGTGTTTGGAGAAAATTGAGATTATAGTTTTGGTAATTTAGTTTAACAAGGAGTTCCAAGCGTTAGTTCAAGTGGTTTGGAGCTAGACGTGAAGTTCTTTGATATTGTTGCTAGATGTTGATGATCACAGTTCAACTCTCTTTGATTCCCTTAGGGTGAGATCTGTAATCAAGGCTGACTGTTTACCATAAATATTTTACCATCCATGCATTGTGGAGAAGTACGAAAATGTGAAGAAGTAGGCTGGGGGTTTCAGCTTTCATTCCAAGTGAAAAATAAATAAAAATTTAGTTTAACTAAGACATTAAGTGAGGCTCAATTATATCTATATAAGTAATCAACTTAAAGACTTGATCCCATAACCTCCTACTTGTAATTCACAAAACTCAACCACTCAAGCTAGCCCAAGTGGCTCTTAAGGTTATTAAATATATTATTGGGAACAATATTATTGACTCTTATTTGTAAGCATATATTGATTTATCATTTTTCTTCAAGAAACCACATTACTTAAAGCAACTTGTTGGTATTTTGTAACATGGTAGATTTTATATCTTACTTAGTGCTTCTCAATTTTGAATAGTGTTGACGGTGCTGGACCCGCCAACATGTCAGGGGATCTCCCGGGTAAGAAGTCCCAATTAGACCTCAGACTGTTTGGTGTAGGAGTCCCAACAGTGGGTCGTATGGTAATTCCTTGACCACGATTTGTCACAGAGGCAAGTAAGATAACTCTATTGGTAGCAAGGGTGTAACATATCCAGTGAGCCAAGGAAGGTGCATGAGAGGTTCTAACACACGGGGGGTTGAGATGAGCACGCCCCTTGGAGACTTGTGATAGCACCGAGTTAAGAAGGGAACACACGAGCAAAGATGCATCACAACATGGAAGGAAAGTTAGCTAGAAATCCAAATTGATGGTTAAACCAACATCACATTTTAGAAAGATTCATACATACATACACAGAAATAGCTATACATGCATGCATAAGCAAATAAATACATATATCATCTACAGTAAATAGATATCTGAAATATAATACAACATATACATGAAAAGTGCTGGCTCTTGCTATATCAAGAAGTGTAAGTTCCAATCATACAATACATCCATGTCCAACCACTAGTTTTGACAACGGAACGTTACAACCACAACCCCTGCTAATCCAAAGAGATGTACTAGCCCTGCACAGTGGAGAAGCCAAGGCTCATTACAATACCATCCAAGCTCTCTCTAAGATAGTCCTATCGAAAGCTTGGCTGACCAAAAATCCTTTACAATGAGTTATCATGTACTATTTATAGCAAAGGGTGGGGTGACCCTTGACATTCCCCTTTGTGATAGTTCATCTACCCTCATGACTCTTCATCTACTCTATGACTGTTACATCCAACTATCGACACTCGAATTTACACTTGACAAGATGTTACATTACAATTCACATGTACCCATGTGAGAGAAAACGTCTTGAGCAAGACATCACTATGACTCTGACAACCGTGGGAAGTCCAACTCTTCAACATCCCTGCGATGATCAACAGAAGCGTACTGATGCCAAGATTGGTAGTCTGCGATGGTGTCTGTGTACTCCAAGGTGACATCTTTCTGAAACCTGACTCTTGTCTCCATAGCATCCGGGTACACTGCTTAGGCTCCTCTGTCCAACTTGGCTGAAAGCATGTGCATCATTGTCTTTAATGTGGTCGGACTAGAAACAAACTTGTGCATGGTGTCTGCACTGATCGACAAGTTCGGTCTAGTGGCTATGTGCATCAACTCGTCAAAGTACAAGTCAAGCTCTAGTCGGACCTGTGCCTTTGTCTTCACCTGGGTGAGAGTCCTAATAGATGGGATCGCATGTGCGTGCACCACAACATCTATACTCTTGAATACACATGCATGGGAAGCCTGTAAACTAGTGATGAGTTGTCGGAGCTCTTCATCGTTCTGGATATGACTTCAGATGCATGCCTTCGCTCGACCGCTTTGGGCTTCATCATCCTATGCAAGTGAAGCAGAGCTCCCTTGTATCTCATCGTCCACATTTGCATGTAATAAACATCAGCATGCACATTCGACAAGATACGTGCTCTTCTAGCACTTCGCTGCTGCCATCCATTGAGATGGACAAATTCCTTATGCATGGTACCAAACTTGGAATACAATGCCCGCATAACTGTGTCAAGGGACAATAATTCATATAGTATTTCCTTCTTCAGTTCTGCTCGGGTGGACGTTGTCGCCAACTCTCCTCCTTGCTTGGCCATCTGTAGCTCTTTAGCCATTCGCTCATTCTCAGCTATCATAAAGTGAACACTTGAGCTAGTGGCTTCGTCATATGATCTAGTGGCATTGGCCAAGGCTGTTGGATGTTTGTGCACGTTAGACACGATCGCTCATTCCTCGTACTGCACAGGAGATGTATGATCTTTCGAAGTTGACACTCTGTGGGATTGCACAACTCTGTGTTGAGACTTGTCGAATGAGATGTTGTGCATCTCTCCTTCCGGCTGATCTCCAAGGATCTCACTATCTCCTTTGTCACTTGGGACTTGCTCATCTTCTAGATGCGGTGAATCTGGTGGGTCGACCTTTTGGTGGTGAGGCATGAGGTTGATTTCCTGCTCTAACTCCTGTTGCTTCATGTTTGTATCCATCTGTTCAAGTGCTTGCTCTATCTCCTGAGCAAGGTCCTGTTCCTGTGATGGTTCACCCTGTTCACCTAATGCCAGTTGTTCTGATGAGTCCACTACTTGTACAGGCACTGTTTCATCCATCTGCACATGTTGCGCCCCCTGTTGTACCTGTTACTGCTATGCTTCCCTCTCCTGTTTGCACAACTCCTGTTACTTTCAGAGTTGCTCCTTCAACTCATGCAACTCCTTCTCTGTTTCCTCCATTTTCTGTTTCTCTCTCTGCCTTTGCGCATTTTTCTTGTCGCACTATTTCCTTTTCGCCTTTATGGCCAAAGCTGATTTCTCCACAAGTGGATCTTCTCAGAACTTGCAACTTTTCTCTTCCTCCATGCGATCGACAATCTTTCTCTTGCCCTTGTCGCGCACTGGTATGTTCACCTCTACTGCTGCTGCTGCTTCTGGTGCTCTCCAGGATGCTGCTTCACGTTGCTTCGCTAACCATTCCACAATGAAGCCAACCTGCTCATTGGGTATGGAGAAACTGTAGCAATAGCTCCATGGGTTCTCCTTCACCCAATGAAATGCCACGTGGATCTAGTTGAACTGTACTCTCATGCAGTGATCTTTCACAAGACAATGTGGGTCATACAGATTGTAACTTCGGAGGTCAAATGGATACTTCTTCATCTGTTCTGCTTTGACATCTGCATGCTTGAAACTCTGGATCTCATATAACCCAATGCACAGTGGAAGAGCGGGTCAAGGTGCCTTCTTCTTCCAATGCAGCCTAGATGTCCATCCTGCCAAGATGTGATATGCTACGGGCATGTCCAAGGCAAACTTTGGTAGAACATGCAGATGCTTCTCCGCACTGTACATTCATATGAGGGTGTTGATGTTGAGGCATACTAATAAGCTATGTCTACCAGTGCCTCCATTGTTGTCATCGACATGCAGGGTGGATCTTGTTCGAATATCTTCTTGTAAACCGGGGTGACAAAATGATCGGACAGTTGTGTGATAACTCCTCTGAAGCTGCATTCGGACAACATCTTATAATAAGTGTTCAAAGTAGTCTCCACTGGTGACCATGCCCACTTCAAGCCCAGGAACTATTGTTAGGGACACACTGCATCCAATATGTAGGCAGACATGTAGATTTTTGCTTGCATACCTTTGGGCGGAAGTTGAGCCCTTATTATTTGTTCCTTCAGCTAATGAGCCAAAATGTCGGAATAGTTGCATGGTTTTCCCTCTCTGGCCATTTTGTCCAGCGCGATCACCAAACTCTGTGGGAAGGTTTTCATGCTTTCTTGGCCATACAGTCGACATGAAAAAATGACCAAGTATTGATATGCCTTCTGTAGTATCTTCATCTTGTAGATTTGGTTGGGTGTCATCCTGAATCTAGCTGGCTCCTTTACCCAGTTCTTTAGAATGTCTCTGGAGTTGGCATTATTGCTGGGTAAGTTGAAGGGAGTCTCCATGATAGTTATGGGCTCCGACATCTGATACATCTCATCATAATCATGTTCCCTAAAGGTTGCAATCTTCATCCCGCTAACACTGCTCAAGGTCATCATCTCGGGATCAGTGTGTGAGACGATCCAGTGTATCATGTCCGTGCATGGGAACACGGGGTATCTGCATGCAATTCGGTACAAGCTAGACTTGTGAATGTTCACGTATACCTAGTGGTCTTCGAGGTCTTCCCCAAATGTGCTTGTAAATGCATCATTGACCTCTTGCCATTTCAACTTGATGTCCTTGTCTAGAATTAGCTTGGTGTCTTCATAGATTGGTAGACTTGTGGACACTCGCTCAACTGCTGCTCCAGTTGCACTTCCGTCAGTGTCCTTTGATCCTACTCTCTTAGAGGCCATTGATCCTGAACTATTAAGAGGTGGATGAACACCTACTAGATATGGAGACAAAGCGACATGCATGGAAAGAAATCTATCAGCGAAAAACCAAAGCAAATTGGAGGAACGACATAACACATACCTGGGGAAACACTGGAAAGGATTACGTAATTTCTTCTGGGAGGCTGGGAGACTAGCTACGAGACTTGCACAAAAGTATCCTGGGCTATTTGGGATGCAAGATTGACTGCTGGAGTGCAATGCGTAATCCAGGATGACTACTGACTACTGGAATTGTGCAATGCGCAATTTCAGCTGGCAATGTTTGCAGGCTTAGAGACTACATTGCACATTTTTTTGGGACAACAGTCACTGTCCCTCATAATTGCGCAAATCAGGCCTTGGGAATAGATGCTGGGTAGAAATGCACATTTCCAGAGGGGAAGACAAAGCCTTCCCTCTCAAGATTGCACAATGTTGTCTTGGTGAGGCAAAGTTCGGGCCAAGGCTACCCAGACCCACCAACGGGCAACTGCAAGCAAATGTGAAAGTGAATGCATGGTGATACTAAGTGTAAGCAGAAGCAAATGATCGTGCACGCAATCAGTGAATGAAAGATTCAGAAAACGAAACATCATGTATGTGGGTGAAGCGAGTTGCCGAATCAGTGATCGTTCGTGCAAAATAGTTTCATGCATGCGACAACAGTGAGATAGTAAAAAAAATTGAGATGGTGCTAGTACAAGCTAGTATGCATGTAAGCGATAGCAAGAGTTCAAAGAAATCAAGAAAACAACACTCGCACAAGCAAAAACACAAAAATCAACAAAAATGCTGCAAAATACAAGTTGAGACCAATTACCCATGAATAATTAAGTTGGATGTGTCGAAGAGTCATGGATGTGTTGTGGGATGTCAGAGCTCCAAGATCGATGTGAAGAAATTAGCTCTTAAGCGTCGAATAAATAAGTTTGAAACTCATGATGTGCATGCCATAAATCTAGGAAAGAGAGACACTTGGAGGAAATATTCTAAAACGATCTTTGCATGTAACCTCCAATTGCTAAAAATAGCTCCCTAAAATATAGGGATGCTTTTTTCATGTTGCTTTTTCTATTCTAGGAAAAAGCAACCCATGCATGCAAGTCAAGTTTCCTTGGTCCTGAGTGGAACTGGTCAAACCAACTGCACATGCAAGAGCCTGCTCAACTGCTGGGAGAAAATGCGCATTTCTGGAAGGGAGCTGGGTTGGCTGCCTAGGATATTTGCGTAATTTCTAGGCAGAGCAGTTGAGTGTTGCCCAGGATTGTGCAATTCTTGGGCTGAGCAACCCTGCTAGGAGGAATTGCGCAATTTTTTGAATGAATCTTGATTGGAAGAATTGCGCAATTCTGGAGCCGAGCAGGCTGCCATATTGAATTGCATAATTTCTAGAGGGAAGGATGGTTTCCCTCCAGAATTGCACAATTTCTCGAGGGAGCTACTTAGCTTGCAACTGGACAAAGTCTAGAGAAATATCCGGTGAGGGGAATGCATCAAGCTTGGATAGACAACTGTGCTTCTGCAAGAAAATCATTGAAGCTTGTGTACTTGACGAAGCAAGAAATGCTGTTGTGAAAGGTTGGTAGGGAGGCTCCAAAATGAAGCTAAGGAAAAAATTTGGAGGGTGGTTGTAGCCGCTACAAAACTTGGCGACACACTGGTAGAACTCCAGTTCTCTGAATGGACCTTGTTTGTGAAAAACAAGTCCAACACCTTCGGAAGTATTGTTCAGTTCTTAGTTCATCTTGGTTTCACGCTATCCTGATTGTAAGATGTAGCATCTGCCAATCTCTTAGTCAATTGACACACATTCCAAGCCAAATCAACACAATTGTTTTGATTGGGGTTGAGGGGTATATTGGTGCACAAGCAATATAGTCGTCAGAGTCTTAGCTTCATCTCTGGTGTTGCTCTGCTGCCAATAGGCCTGGACTATACCCCAGTGTAGTCATGCAGGAACACAAGCATCACTCCACTACCAGCGAGCCTGGTCAGTGCCCCGGCTGAGTTACTTGCATCACATCTCTACGTAGGAAGCCTTTCTCTTCTTTCACCTTATTCATTTTTCATTTTTTTATTTTTCACTTTTCATTTTTTTTTCTTTCATAATTATGCATAGCACTTATTCATTTCAGAGGTGGAAGAGGGATCCTAACTTATTGAGAGTAGAAGAGGTTGTTCCTTAAGAGAAGTGGTTTATTATATACCTGTGACGTGCTTGTTAAGGTTTTCCCCTCACGTTACCTACTTGACTGAGTTGACAAGGGTTAACCCAAAAACAACCAACTAGAGTATGTGACACTAGTTAGCATGCAGGCGTTGCGTTTTCAACAAGGTTCACTTAGAACAGTATGTATTTCCCTTCGACGTATCATGGACTAAAGGTAACAAATTCGTCACACAGAGGTAGGATGACATATAACCAAGTAGTGATAGCAGTAAAATACCTCTTGTACTTTACCCAACTTGTCTCAAGAGTCATACATGGTTTCATGTGAAACTAACCTATGAACAACAAGAAAATAACAACAAAGAAAAGCATAAGTAAAAGCAAATGCAAAATCAAAGTAAGCAAACAAGTAAGCAAACAAACAAACGAAGCAGGTAAGCAAACAAGCATGCAAGCATAAAATTAAAAGAAAAACCACTCCTACTCCTAAGCTAACGGTGCATGGGCCTAATCACATGAAGTGATATTTCCAATGCAGCCACCGATGCATTGGTTGACCCATGTTGGTGAAGGCTTGGTCCTAGAGCAACCCCGTTGTGGGAACGAGCAAACATGAAAGATATAACAATGAAGACAAACACACTTCATGTTTAAAAGTGCCCACAAGACATAAGTGATTGCAAGTGCATGACATGTGGTCCATGGACTTGTCACAATGCTGTGCGACACTGCATGCAGCTTTGAAGCATACGCATACTCTTGACTGTGACATGCAAGAAAATGAAAGAAACAAAGACAACTTGCGTCGTGCACATGTTCTTGCAATGTAAGATTCCTCCAATGCATGAGCGATGGGATCGTGCAGTTCAAGTGGAGGAAGCATGATCTGTGTGTGAGATTGATCTTCAATGCATACAGATGAGTGATGAGGAGCCTCAGGTGATTGAACAATTTCTTGATCGGAAGTGAAACTAACCCCAAGAGAGCGAGGGCCTGACATAACCATCAACTCGGGCTGAAGTGCCTCGATAGTCTTGGGTGTTTTGAATTCATCATTAGATAGATCATCATAAACCAATGGCTTCAAAAAATTGACTGCGATAGAATCATGATCGTGATCGAATATGGGAGTAAATGGATCATGACAGACACGACCAGAAAAGTCAATTTTTTCATCGGTATCCTCATGATATGATGAATCAAACAAAGGGGTAGATGAGAAGCGAACAAATTCATCCTTTGTGTTTCTGGAAAAGGAAGATGAAAGATCAAGTGGATTTTCAATGAATGACTTATCCTCTCCGTTGTCGGATGATGGACTGACATTCGGTGTGTCCTGCGAGTGATCAACAATGGGTGCATCCATGGATGAAGATACACATGCGAAATCATGGATGGCAGGTTCACAAAAAATGCCAGGAAAGAATGGAGGAGGCTCGGATGGAAGGGAGTCACCCTTCGCCGAGTGTGGATGGTTAAGCTCCCAGTCATACTCTTCATGAATGATAGTGCATGCTGGTTGTGTAACACCGACTCCGTCAGTGACTTGTTGCTCATTCAAAACAAGTGCAGAGTCCGGAATGGAAGAACACAAGACAGTATCATCCGGAGGATTAGCCGAGTACAAAGATGGAGGTTGTGGAACAAAATGCATATGACAACTCGATGGACTCACAACAAAATCTGTGCAAAAATTAAGCGAAGTGATGTTGGGAGGATGTGACAGTTGAACAAATGTGTGAGCATGATCTCCCGCATCACTCTGCAGTGGCAGAGCTGTTTGATGAGGGGACGACAGACAATCACTTGTGACAGTGACTGCATCCATCTGTGATTGCACAGCTCCATCACTGAAGAATACTGAGTGAGGCTTGATTTCAAAATTCTTCTTGGGATGAGTAGATTTCTTAACGCAATACTCGAATTAGTCCCAAAGATAGAAAAATTTCATCTGTCTCTTCAGATCTTGAAACTACAAATCACGGAAGCACTGCCAAAAATCCATATGAGATTCATGCGGAGCCTTCCATTTTTGTAACAGCTTCTATTCAAGATCGTCTCGATCAAAATGATAGAAAGTGTCTTCAATGAGATCACATAAGTGCTCAAGTGAGTGCATGCTGTCAGCTGGCAGGCGCACATCCATCGATGTGGAGATTCACGAAGTGTGTATGCAAGCAACAAACTGACATGTTCATCAGAACATCCATCTTCCTCATGAAGCATGGAAATAAAGTCATGCAAAAACTCAGGCTAGACCACTTCGCCTTCACCATCATACGTGTAAGTGGGAAAGTGACTGAAAAACCCCCTTGTGACGGTAACAGATTCAACGTTCGAAAAACATCGCGGAGGGAGAAGAGTGCAAGACTCCATGATAAATATGAAAAGGTTCAAAACACGATGAGAGGACACAACTTGTCATCTGGCCCTCCTTTTAGTGCCATAAATGTTGATGGTGCTGGACGTGCCAACATGTCAGGGGATCTCCCTGGTAAGAAGTCCCAATTAGACCTCATACCATTTGGTGTAGGAGTCCCAATAGTGGGTCGTACGGTAATGCCTTGACCGTGATTTTGCACAGAGGCAAGTAAGATAACTCTGTTGGTAGCAAGGGTGTGACATATGCAGTGAGCCAAGGAAGGTGCATGAGAGGTTCTAACACACAGAGGGTTGAGATGAGTGCACCCCTTAGAGACTTGCAATAGAACGGAGTCAAGAAGGGAACACATGAGAAAATATGCATCACAACATGGAAGGCAAGTTAGCTAGCAATCCAAAGTGATGGTTAAACCAACATCACATTTAAGAAAGATTCATACATACATACACAGAAATAGCTATACATGCATGCGTAAGAAAACAAATACATATATCATTTAGAGTAAACAGATAGCTGAAATACAATACAACATATGCATGAAACATGTTGGCTCTTGTTATATTAAGAAGTGTAAGTTCCAGTCATACAATACATCCATGTCCAACCACTAGTTCCGATAGCGGAACGTTACAGCCACAACCGCCTGCTCCTCCAAAGAGATGTACTAGCTCTGCATAGTGGAGAAGCTAAGGCTTGTTACAATACTATCCAAGCTCTCTCTAAGATAGTCCTATCGGAAGCTTAGCTGACCAAAAAGCCTTTACAATGACTTATGAGGGACTATTTATAGCAAAGGGTGGGGTGACCCTTGGCATTCCCTTTCGTGACAGTTCATCTACCCTCATGACTCTTCATCTACTCTATGATTGTTACATCCAACTATTGACACTCAAACTTACACTTGACAAGATGTTACATTACAATGCACATGTACCCATGTGAGACAAAACGGCTTGAGCAAGCCATGCAAGACATCACTATGACTTGGAAAACTGTGGGAAGTCCAACTCTTCAACATCCTTGTGATGATCAACAATAGCATACTAGTGCCAAGATCTTTAGTCCGTGATGGTGTCCGTGTACTCCAAGGTGACATGTTTCTGAAACCTGACTCTTGCCTCCATAGCATACGGGTACACTGCTCAGGCTCCTCTGTCCAACTTGACTGAAAGCATGCACATCATTGTCTTCAATGCGGATGGACCAACAACATACTTGTGCATGGTGTCTACATTGATCGACAAGTCTGGGTTGGTGGCTATGTGCATCAACTCATCAAAGTACGAGTCAAGCTCCAGTCATACCTGTGCCTTTGTCTTCCCTGGGTGAGAGTCCCAATAGATGGGATCGCATGTGTGCACACCATAACATCCATACTCTTGAATAAATGTGCATGGGAAGCCTGTAGACTAGTGATGAGTTGTGGGAGATGAGTTGAGGGAGCTCTTCATAGTTCTGGATATGACTCTGGATGCATGCCTTCAGCTCAACCGCTCTAGGCTTCATCATATTAGGCAAGTGAAGCGGGGCTCACTTGTATCTCATCATCCATGTTTGCATGTAATCAACATCAGTATGTATGTTCGACAAGATACGTGCTCTTCTAGCACATCACTGCTGCCATCTGTTGAGATGGATGACTGCCTTATGCATGGTACCAAACTTGGAATACAACACCCGCATAATTGTGTAAAGGGACAATACTTCATCTAGTATTGCCTTCTTCAGTTTAGCTCGGGCGGATGCTGTCACCAACTCTCCTCCTTGCTTGCCTATCTGTAGCTGCTTAGCCATTCGCTCATTTTTAGCTATCATAAAGCAAACACTTGAGCTAGTGGCTTTAGCATATGTTCTAATGGAATCGACCAAGGCTACTGGATGTTTGCGCATGTCAGACATGATCACTTATTCCTCATACTGCGCAGGAGATGTATGATCTTCCAAATTTGACACTTTGCAGGATTGCACAACACTATGTTGAGACTCGTCGAATGAGATGTTGTGTATCTCTCCTTTCGGCTGATCTCCAAGGATCTCAGTGTCTCCTTGGTCACTTGGGACTTGCTCATATTCTGGATGCAGTGAAGCTGGTGGGTCGACCTCTTGGTGGTGAGGCATGAGGTCGATGTCCTGCTCTAACTCCTGTTGCTCCATGTCTGTATCCATCTATTCAAGTGCTTGCTCTATCTCCTGAGCGAAGTCCTACTCCTGCGATGGTTCACCCTATTCGCCTGATGCCAGCTGTTCTGATGAGTCCACTACTTGTACGGGCATTGTTTCATTGTCTACACATGTTGCGCCCCCTATTGTACCTGTTTCTGTTGCGCTTCCCTCTCCTGTTTGCACAACTCCTGTTCCTTTTAGAGTTGCTCCTTCAACTCATGCAACTCCTTTGTTTCCTCCATTCTCTGTTTCTCTCTCTGCCTTTGTGTGTTTCATTTTTTGCAATGATGCCTCTTTGCCTCTATGTCCAAAGCTACTTTCTCCACAAGTGGATATGCTCGGAACTTGCAGCTTTGCTCTTCCTCCATGTGATCGGCAATCTTTCTCTTGCCCTTATCGTGCACTGGTATGTTCACCTCTACTGCTGCTGCTACTTCTGGTGCTCTCTGAGATGTTGCTTCATGTTGCTTCACTAACCATCCCATAGTGAAGCCGACCTTTTCATTGGGTCTAGAGAAACTGTAGCAATATCTCCATGGGTCCTCCTCCACCCAATGAAATGCCTTGTGGATCCAATTGAACTGTACTCTCGTGTAGTGATCTTTCACAAGAAAATGTGGGTCATACAGATTGTAACTTTAGAGGTCGAATGGATACTTCTTCATCTGCTCTGCTTCGACATCCACATGCTTGAAACTCTAGATCTCGTATAACCCAATGCGCAACAAAAGAGCGGGCCAAGGTGCCTTCTTCTTCTGGTGCAGCCTAGCTGTCAATCCTACTAAGATGTGATATGTTACTTCCTGCATGACGAGCATGTCCAAGGAAAACTTTGGTAGAACATGCAGAGGCTTCTCCGCACTGTACATTTGTATGAAGGTGTCAGACGGTGAGGCATACCAATCAACTATGTCTATCAGTGCCTCCATTGCTGCCATCGACATGCAGGGTGGATCTTGTTCGAATATCATCTTGTAAACCAGGGTGAAAAAATGATTAGACAACCATGTGATAACTCCTCTGAAGCTGCATTTAGACAACATATTACAATAAGTGTTCACAGTAGTCTCTGTTGGTGACCATGCCCACTTCAAGCCCGGGAACTCCTATCGGGCACAGACTGCATCCAAGATGTAGGCAAACATGTAGATTTTTGCTTTCATACCTTTGGGTGGCTGTCGAGCCCTCGTTACCTATTCCTTCAGCTAATGAGCCAACATGCCAGACCAATTGCATGGTTTTCCCTCTCTAGCCAATTGGTCCAGTGCGATCACCCAACTCTATGGGAAGGTTTCCATGCTTTCTTGGCCATACAATTGACACGCAAAAATGACCAAGTATTGATATGCCTTCCGTAGTATCTTCATCTTCTAGATCCAGTTGGGTGTCATCCTGAATCTAGCAAGCTCCTTTACCAAGTTCTTCAGAATGTCTTTGGAGTTGGAATTATTGCTGGGTAAGCTGAAGGGAGTCTCCATGATAGTTACGAGCTCTGCCACCTGATACATCTCATCATAATCCTATGCCTTGAAGGTTGCAATCTTCGTCCCGCTGACACTGCTCAAGGTCATCGTCTCGGGATCAGTGTGCGAGACAATCCAGTGTATCATGTCTGCGCATGGGAACACGGGGTATCTGCATGCAATCCAGTACAAGCTGGACTTGTGAATGTTCACGTATACCTGGCGGTCTTCGAGGTCTTCCCCAAATGTGCCTGCAAATGCATCATTGACCTCTTGCCATTTCAGCTTGATGTCCTTGTCTAGAATTAGCTTGGTATCTTCATAGATTGGTAGACTTGCGGACACTCGCTCAACTGCTGCTCCAGTTGCACTTCCGTCAGTGTCCTTTGATCTTGCTCTCTTAGAGGCCATTGATCCTGAACTGTGAAGAGGCAGACAAACATCTGCTAGATCTGGAGACAAAGTGACATGCATGGCAAGAAATCTATCACCAAAAAACTAAAGCAAATTGGAGGAATGACATAACACATACTTGGGGAAAGACTGGCAAGGATTGCGTAATTTCTTTTGGGAGGCTAGGAGACTGGTTGCCAAACTTGTGCAAAAGCAGTTTGGGCTATCTGTGATCCGGATCTTGGGAGGAGGCCCCCAAGATCTAAAAGATTGAAATGGATCTTGGGAGGAGAGACCCCCAAGATCTAAAAACTTGCATTGCCAAAAGAAAAATAGGAGAATGCCCAATAAACAAAACCACAAAGAAACTTTTTTATTAAAACCAACAATAACTGTAAAGGCTACATTGTGGCGGACCCTCTGTCCTCTTACAAAATGTGACTTGTTACTTATAATATTTTTAAGTTACAATACCACGGGTCAATTCCATGGGTGAATGAATACCATGGGTGGATTTTACATTACCACGGGCAGATGCCATTTACAATACCATGGGTAAATTCAATGGGTGAATGAATACCATGGGTGGATTTGTACCATGGGTTGATGCCATTTTCCATTCGGATCATTCCTCCCTCCTTAAGAAGCAATGGTCCCCATTGCGTAAAGTTCCCTCCTGCAAAGCCTTTGTTGAATATGAAGATCCACTGAAGATAAGGGTTTTACGTGGTTAACCCAAAACCCTGATAAATGAAGATCTGAGGATAGAGATACCCTGTAATGCTTGTGACCAACTGTGATTCTGACAGTGTGTGGCCTAGCAAATGGACTTCGATGAACTGTGGGTTTGTGGATGACCCATAACCATGAAGAATGAAGATCCGAGGATAGAGATACCCTGTAATGCTTGTGACCAACTGTGATACTAACAGTGTACGGCCTAGCAAATGGACTTCGATGAAGTGTGGGTTTGTGGATGACCCACAACCGTGATGTTGGTTGTTGATGAAGTAGCAGGTGCCTACATAGCCTGGGGTGGGAGGGAACATCTCCAAATAACCCAAGCCGATTGCTGCCATGTTGAAACTGATGAATGTGAAGCAAGTGCCTACTAAAGTGGGGTGGGAGGGCACGTCTCCAATGGAAACCCACTCCGAATGCTGCTCCAGAATTAAAATGGACATAACTCGGCCAATATAACTCAGAATATTTATTATAACCTGTTTTTGGAAGTAGAAGGACCATTTTGCATCTTCCCATGTGATGGAAATCCTTATCTGGGCACTCTGAGATCTCAGATTTGTGCTGCAACAGTTCCGCCGTCACAAAAATTCTGATAAAATAACTGATTTTAAATCAGCGATATCTCCCACATCCGGACTCCGATTTGACCCATTTTTTTTTTGAAATTGGGTGATTTTTTGAGAGGAATCCAGATCTGGTATTTGATTTTGTAAATTTTGTACCAAATGTTTCAGATCTGATCTGCAAAGTCGCCGCCCAAAAAAAAATCCTGCAAAAAAATGAGAAAAGAAAAATTCTTCCTGCTTGACCCAAGAAAGTGCTCTGTGGAGGTTGTAGCACATGCCTGAAGTTTGTTGAATATTGCTGCAAAATTTGAAACTGAAACATGCATCAAACCCTCGTTCCCATGGAATCATAACCTGCTCTGATACCACTGATCCGGATCTTGGGAGGAGGCCCCCAAGATCTAAAAGATTGAAATGGATCTTGGGAGGAGAGACCCCCAAGATCTGAAAACTTGCATTGCCAGAAGAAAAATAGGAGAATGCCCAATAAACAAAACCACAAAGAAACTTTTTTATTAAAACCAACAATAACTGTAAAGTCTACATTGTGGCGGACCCTCTGTCCTCTTACAAAATGTGACTTGTTACTTATAGTATTTTTCAGTTACAATACCACGGGTCAATTCCATGGGTGAATGAATACCATGGGTGGATTTTACAATACCACGGGAAGATGCCATTTACAATACCATGGGTAAATTCAATGGGTGAATGAATACCATGGGTGGATTTGTACCATGGGTTGATGCCATTTTCCATTCGGATCAATCTGGGAGGCATGTCTAGCTGCTGGAATTGCACAATGCACAATCTAGGCTAACTGCCGGCTGCTGGAATTACACAAAGCACAATTTCAGCTGGCAATGGCTGCAGGCTCAGAAAATGACTTCAAGTACAAAGAAGCAAGGTTTGTGGCACGTGGGATGATAAAATGCACATATCCTCTTTTTATTCCCTCTCCCTATATCTCTCAGCTACTCTATTAGTCAATGGAACAAAATGCACTCGAAAAAAATGGAACCCCTTTTCCTCCTAGTGGTCCAGTTATAACACAACTCGATAGCCTGGTAGTGGTTAGGTTTTATTCCCTAAACTCTTAACTAGAGTTACAATAGGGATTCTTCTAGAGTATTTTTTATCATGATCACATGGCTATCCCATTTTCCTTGAGTAAAAGGTACTGACATGGCATCCTCTCAAATTATGGTGGTCGAAATAGGAAGGTTAACTTTTGAGTGACATAACTTTTGTTTAGGGACTCTGATTGAGGTGATTCTTACATTGTTGGAAATGTCTTTGTGTGTAGAATAGGAAATAAAGTGTTGTGATAAATAAAAAAAAGATTCCCCCCAACATACCATTTGATGCCTCAAAATTATCGTGGAAGGTTTCATACCCCAATTTGCCAAACTAGGCCCCACCAGTAAAAATGGTCCTATAAGTTGATTCCTCCACTTTTTCCACTATGAAATCATCAATATGGATGGAAAAGAATATAATGATCTAATCTAGATCAACATGTAAAATGAAAGACATTTATTTTTAATAAATAGATTTTACAAAATCCTTTCCCTTAACTTGTTTATTTTCAAAGTCCATTGGTCTCCCTTATTACACACTTTATTCTTCAAGAGAGATGTGTGCATAATTCTAAAAAAATTCCATAATATCTCATAAGACCAAAAATTCCTCTAAAACCTTTGATGTTCTTAGAAATGGGCCATTTAGTGATAGCTTGAATCTTTTTTAGGGTTAACCTTGACCCCTTCCTTTGAAACAATAACTACTATTATTACTTCATGTTTCCCAAAAGCACATTTGGACATTTTTACTAATATAATTAATTATTTTTAATAATTTATAGGATTTTATCTACATGTTTAATTTGATCTTCCCATGATTTCTCATAGATAACTATATCATCAAAGAAACCAAAACAAAATTTCTAAGATGAGCTTGATTTTTTTTGTCCATAATGCTTTCAAAGCAGAAGAAGCATAAGTTAACCCAAAAGGCATAACCAAGAACTCATAGTGCCTTTCCTATGTTCTAAAAGTTGTTTTTGGAATGTCTTACTACTTCAATATAATTTTAACCCAAAAGACATGACCAAGAATTTATGGTGCCTTTCCTACACTCCACTTCAATAGAATAAGTGTAGTAAGAACCCCACTATAATCCCTTTTTAGGAAAATTTCCATTCTAATTGATATTTCACACTTCGTACCTTGATCTATGTTTGATCCGAACTTAAACATGAACGCGACAAATCACACATATAACCATAAATACATAAATGCAGCAGAAATAACACTTTATTTCATTAATACCAGAATACTGAAATACAAACATAATGGAAATAAACTAGCTCGGGTGATGGTAGCTTATCTCTGAGAAGAGATGTGGTGGCTACATGCCTCTCAATTATGTTACAATGAGTCTCAAAGGCCTATTTATTATTGAGAAACAATGGAAAACCCTAAACATCCAAAAACCTAACCCTAGGAGATGAAGCGCCAAAATTGAGAGCCCCATTTGGGTAAATTGGTACATTAACTTCTCAGGGTCGTAACTTTGGCATATGATTTCTGTTTGGCTATTATAATACCTTGTTTCGAAGATCTCGAAGAGAAGGCCACATAAATAAAATGTGATAGTGGGACATTTCGGTCTCTCCGTTTTTCCCTAAAAATGTCGTTTAGGGCCTCAAAATGGCTACGGAAGTTCAGGACCCAAAAAAATGCCAAAAATAGTAAGTTGTGCTACAATTAAGGAAACTAAAAAATGAAAGAGACAGTGTTGGGGGTTTAAGTGGAATAGGCGGGTGGCCACCAATATCCACCTGGATCATTCCTCCCTCCTTAGGAAGCAATGGTCCCCATTGCGTTGAGTGTCTCCATGAGATGGGGAAACTTTTGCTGAACTTGGTCCCTGGTGAGCCACTTGCTTTGGTGAAGGAGTTGGCTAGATTTGACAACCCGATATAGTTGGATCTTCCACTGGCGAGTGTTCTTGATTTGTGTGTCCATCATCCGATCAATTTTGGCCTGTTCCATGCAGTCCAGGTTTAGCACTGTTGGTGTGAATTATTCTGCAACGTCGAATGTGTCCAACAATGGTGGAAAGTGTTATCACCAAAAAATTGATTATCTAGCCTAATTTACTAGATGGATCAAAATACACCATGTAAGGCCGATTTTACCATAGTAAAATTGCTTTCACTGTGAGAAATTACTTAATAAACCACATATGTTAAATTAATTTATAATTAAACCCATGAAGAATAATTAAATAAATCACTATTTATTTAATTATCTTCTAGGAATAATTAATTAAACCATTGTTTACTGAATATTCCTTGTCATATTTGACCAAATTAAGAAAAATCAACACATAAATTATTAATTATCTTATTTTTCTCTAAGAATAATTAATTAATCACTAATTAATTATTATTCCTTGTCAAATTTGACTAAATCCCCCAGGAATAATTAAATAAATCATTATTTGTTTATTATCCCTTAACAAATTTCTTGAGATGATAAATAAATCATTTATTTCTTTTTTATTTCTAAATAACATTTTAAATACTTTTTCCTCCTAACCAAATACAATAAAATATTCCAAGTGGTTATTCCAAGAATGGGGTTAATAATATTTTATTATTGCTCATTATTTGAGGATAACTCGATATTTTGTTATAAATAGAAGGGTTTTCCATTCATTATTCACTTTTGATTATTTTCATTGTTGCACTCATCGCTGTAACTCTGATTATTTTCATTGTTCACTACCACTTTTCTTCCATTTGAGTTCCCATTGAGCTCAAATATTTTTTTTGTTGGGTTTACACATTATAGAGGAGAGAGACTCTACAAAAGCTGAAGACGTTTGAGGATAGCCAAGAACCCATCCCATAGAGGGGGAATGGTAACATTTATTTGTTCCCTTCACAGGTGTTATAATAGAAATCTATTATTTGTATATCCGGTTTTCATTGGATGATTGAAGTTATTACTATTTCTTTTTGTTGTTTAACTAGGATTGTGGCATAGATCAGGACTTTGGCAGATTTTGTTTCTATCAATTGCTGCAAATCTACAATGTTTAGCATCCATTTATATTGTTGAGACTATTTGTTATCCATAGTCTTAAGCATTTTCTTTTCGTACATATTTGAGAAGAATACACTACAACAAAATTGGCAACTCCACTGGTTTTTTACTTCAGGTCCAAAAACCTGGGTGACCTTCAGTTTTTAGCTTAGGGTTTCTTCTTTTTTTAGTCTCTTAATGTTGTTTTCTAGCTTTTTAACTCTAGATCTATTAAATTTCTGACTTCCACAAGTTTTTTGGTCTTTTTCGCAGGTCATAGGAACTAGCCGTGACAGAGACGACAATTTTTTCCGAGATTTGCCGACTGAGAATCAAGGAGCATAAATCACACTTTTTAGCCCAAAAAGTGTGATCTGGAGTCCAGAGCGCACCTTTCAGCCCAAAAAGTGCGATCTCCCTGAAAACAGGTCAGTACTTGCGATTTTAGGGTTTCCGGGTTTTTATCAGATCTGTTTCTGGGTTTTGTCGAGAGCTGTCTGCTGGGTTGTTTGACCTCTATCTCATCCCGCTTAGGCCTTGATATACTCTGATTTACTTGTCGAAGTGGAATTTAGCCCCCTAGGGCTTCTAGTACGCTTCCACCTTTATAGGAGGAGTTTAGCTGAGTGAATAGTCTGAGTATCCACAACACTTTCAGCCTTATTTTCTAGATTTGTACCCTTCCATTTCGGACCTCCAAAGATAGGTTTTTTCCATCGATAGTTTCACATTAAACTTGTTTGGTCATTGGCCTTAGGGTCCCATCGGTTGCCCTAGGTTTTTCACCCATCTCCCTATCTTTTCGCAACGATTTCCCCTCTGGTTTTTTTCTTTTGCTGCATCACTTTCCAGCAGCCTAGTGTCATTCAAACCCAGTCATACCAACAATTAGATCTCTTCACGTTTTTAGTGTGTTTTTTAGTAGATTTTTCTACCAACTAGCACAGTGTTGCAAACCCAGTTTGGGTGGGGTTTAGTTAATTGTTTTGCTATTCATTTTCTGTTGTTAATTTCAGTTTATTTTCAGTAAGATTTTTTCTTTTTTTACAAACACGATCTGGGCTTAATCAATAAATACACTTGCACACACAAGCACACCTTAAGCGAAGGGCACTTGGTTTACACCACCAAGCCAAGACTTAACATAATAAATTTATCTCCCCTCATCGAGACAAAGGCATATTGTTGATCTCCCTTCACCATTTCCGTGTCACGTGTGTCTTACCACCATTGCGCCACCAAGGTGTTTGTTGTGGAGACTATTAGGCCTTCACCCCTAGTTTTTGCTTGGGCATATTACCCCTCCCCGTCGGGTTCGATTTCATAGCCCTCCAAGTCCCCATACCGACTCTTCTCCTGGTTCATCTGATTCCTCATTTGATTCCGAGCCTCCTTCACCGCATATTTTCACCATGTCTGGAACCACAGCGGGTGCAAGAACCCAACCTAGTGTTGGCTCTGGTTCTATCCTGGTAGTCACATCAAGCAGAACAGTCTCAGGAACCATTCTGACAACCCCCATGCTCCCTTTTATGTCTAGGTTAAGTCTCTCGGATTTTAGCTAGTTGATAAACGACCCTATACACCACGATGCTGGATGGCCTGCTATGTCGACTAAGCTTCCCTTAGACATACCAAAGTTTGAGGTAATGCCAGAGAGGATCCTACCAACCCTGCCTGCTCCTTCCATATGTGGTGTTCGTCCAACTCCATTACTGATGAATCCATTCGTCTTCGGCTGTTCCAAAGAATACTCACTGGAGACGCTACAAAATGGTATGTAGACCAGCCCACCATACCTCACTCCATTTTCGTGACTCTTGCTAAAGAATGCCCTCATATTTCTAGTTACCTCTCCAGTACGACACTTGTACGGAGCTATTGACCTCATTCCATCAGTCCTCTACCACTCGCCTTTCCGACCATGTTTAAGAGTGGCGTAGAAGGAGGAGCACATGCTGTGCCCCACCCTTCATAGACTGTGTCTACCTAGATTGGTTTATGAGGAGCCTTTTATCTCCCATTGGAAAAGATGTCACGTCCCAATTTCCTAAGACCGAGGAAGAAGCTCTCCAAATCGCTATAAGATATGACCTGATTTATGTGCAATCCAGTTATGTCTATATCGTCATTCTAGACCTTCCCCATCTTGGATTGGAAATGCACCATGGGCATCTCATGCCTCTGACAGTTTTGTTGGAACCCTTTCACACCCTTCGCCATATACTCAATAAAGTTATGGCTATCTGCTGGGGGGCACTAGTTCCTTCAACACTTATGCCCCTCCTACTAGCAGCATGCTTTCAAGGCCCCAACCTGTCTACCAAACTGTTGATCCTCCTTATGCACAACTGAGTGCTCCAGCCCCTCAAGCATTAGCGCCTCAACTTCCCATGCATCCTCAGCCCGAGCAGCCACCGCCTCCTTAGGGTCAAGTGTTTTCACAACATAGTGTGACCAATCCCCAAAATTCAAAGAAAAAGAATAAGGGGAAGGGTAACAAGGGTAACCAAGGTAATCAAGGTAATCAACCTAGTGAACCCTAGGGGAACTAGCCTAACACCAACAACCAGAATAGGGCAGCCAACCCAAGCAGAACAAGGCTATTCATACGAACAAGCCTTCTGAATGTTGTGGTGTACATGGACATTATACACGTGAGTGTCCCCTCTTAGCCCAACTGCACCAAATGTGGGAAGATCAAGTAGCTTCTAGAGGTCAACAATCACCTCAGAATCCTGCGCCATCTCAACCGACAATGCTTACAAATCCTTTCCCTCAATAAGGATTTGTTGCTGCTCAACCTCAGCTAGGTCAAGCAGCCCATACACCCCAACCTTCTAGTCCTGGTGACTACCACATCCTTATGATGAATTCTGATGAGGTTAACCCCTTCGATATCAACCTGCAAACTCGGTTGCATCAATATGAAAATCCATCGACTTCGTCCGCCACTGAGTCCAAAAAAAACATCTACTGAGACTCTTACGAAACCAAATGGTCTTCTATAGAACCCTCAACCTAAATTTTAGGAAATTCCCAAGATCCCAAAGGAACCATTACATCATGATGCGACTTCTAACTGATCTACCCATACATACAAGATAGTAGACGAGTTGGCACAATCACCTGCTGCCATGTCGACGCTGGAGGTACTCCAGTCATGCCCATCTCAAAAGAGAGCTCTACAAACTACTTTGGGTGCATTAGATCCTTCTGACAATTGTTTGATTGTATTCCTAGTTGATACATTAGAACATCCCCCATTGCCTTCATCCATTACTTTCCAGATACCAGTCTAAGTTCATAATGCCATCATCTCCCGATGCATTATTGACGAAGGTGCATCAACCTGTGTGATGTCCGTTGCGATTTGGAAACAACTTAAGTCACCTGAGTTTTCCCCTAGCACCATCACTTTGCGTGCTTGGGACAGACACTCCTCCCAGCCTCTTGGTATGTACCACAATTTTCCAGTGACTCTTGCTGGTAAGACTGTCCATGTATACATTGAGGTTATTGATGCCCCTTTAGATTACGACATTCTCTTGGGTCGTAGTTACACATATTCCATGTCAACCATCGCATCTACAGTTTTCTGCATGATCTGCTTCTCCCATGAAGGGAAGATCGTTACCATCCATCAGTTGACTTACTACGAGCCGACATCCATGAACTCCCATGAGTCCATTATCTCGTCAATGTCAGATAAGCAATCTCCAAATACTCTCACAGGAATTTCACCTAGAGTCTACAAATATTCCTCATTGTTGAGTGCTTTCCCTGGTCCTCCCCCTCTCATCTCAGAGCCTAACTCTATGAGTGTTTGCAAGTCTCATACATCCTACCAACAGCCAGCTCCTCAGTACCCTATTGTTGCCATCCCGATTCCCAGCTAAGTCCTCTGGATCCACCCCCCTAGGTCCTCCTCCATTTGTGGGTTCCTCTCCTATGTTTCCACTAGGAACTATTCCTCCAGGTCTCAACCATCCAAGAGCCATTTCGTCGGGACATTACTCTGCAGGCTAGATACCTTTCTTATTTCCCCCTCCGGGAGTATTTTTTGTGCCTGTCATGGCTTTGATGGTACTTCATAACATGACTTTTGGGATCCCAGTATGGTACATCGATCCCCTTTGCAAGCATTCCACCTGGTCAGCTAATACCTTGTCATGCTTTGACCCCAGTTCAACCGGTCTCGATAGCCGCTTCCGCTGCTTCAGTTCCATCACAACGTCAACAGGAACCCGCTCCTATTGTGAAAGCATCTAGACATGGGGGAAAAACTAAGAGGAAAGAGTCTAAGGACAAGGCTCCCCAAGCTCCTCCAACCCCCAAGGCCCCAAAGCTATCACCTCTATGTGCTTTGTGTAAAGTTGTTGGGCATGCCACCAATAATTGTCCCAAGCTTCCTCATCTCAAACCTTTGGTTCATGAAACGTTCCATGAGTCAAATATCCATGAAGTCCATGTTAACTTACCGGGTCCACCCAAGGAACTCCAAACGTTACACACAAATCATCCTTGTGTGATCATCATGGTCACTATTTCCATTGTTTCCTTCGTCTTGATGAATTTCACGATTTCCTTGAAGCACTTCATGAATACGAGGCCACTCGTAGTGGAACACCTACTCCTCTACCTGTGGATTCTGGTACCACTAGTAAACCAGAACAAGGGGACTCTGGTCCCACCATTGTGATCCCTCCCCCCAATGTCGAGATGACAGACACCACAGGCCATATCCTTTACCTGTCGTCATCCTTGAGTTCCTCACAGGCAAACCTTTCTGAGGTTTCTGCGCGCGCTTCTATCGAACCTCTTTCGACAGAATCCCAGGTCTCAACATCCATAGATCCTCCATCTACTAGCTTGTCATCTACCATTCCAGATGATGCGTATGTGAACCTTCTCTCCTAGGTTGATGCACCAGGTACCGTCACCGTATCATGTAGTCATTCTTCCTCCCATATGCCCATCTTCCATTCTGATGAGGACATCATGGAAGCTATGTCTACCCCTGATTGCCCTTACACTTAGGAAAGGGGGCATATTTTGTTTGGAGGATTCTGAAGGTCATCTCCTTCCTAAATCTCCCAATGCACTCTACCTCAAGAAATTTTTCTCATAGCATATCCCTTTGATTTGCATGTATTTATTTCTATCATGAAGTTAGGTAGGCTGCATCATCTCATCCGTTGTCTTTTTCACCTTTCAGATGGATCCATCATCCACACTGTATATCGGTCACGCTGACGGTGCAAGTCGCTTCTCTAGGAATCTAGCCTTGACAGTGTGGGCCATATTTACCCCCTTCCATATGTTAGTCCTTTCGAACAACGTGTGCATTGGATCTTCCACCAATAACCAGGCCGAATATGATGTAGTGATAGGTTTGTTAGTCAATTCCCTCACTCATCGCATCCTTCATCTTCATGTTCGTTTAGATCCCTTGCTACTTTTCATGCAATTGAATGGTGTGTATAATGTCATAACCAAGTCTTATTTAGAAAATACCTACAAGTTAAGCTATGGTACATGAATTTGAAACCATTACTTTCAGTCATGTTCCTAGATCCCAAAATAACTATGTAGATACCATTGCAAATAACATTCTAGATTGGTATTTATCACATGTATACCACAAAAGACAACCATAAAACACAACACATGACGAACCATCATCGTCATATAAAAATGCATAATCATATTATGAATCACATAAAACATATAAATGTTTAGATTCCACCACTCTAAATAAATCGAGTACGCCCATAACATATTGGCGGGGCACATAGGTCCCTACATCTCCTTATCATCCTTTGGAGGATCTCATGCCAAGTTGAGTCAAGATGCTTGAATCCCTTTTTTGAGCACTCGGAACACATGGTGCTCCACAAACTCCTCCTGCTAGGGGGAATCATTCCCACCATTGCATACTAGATCAGTCCCCTCCATCACATATATTTGCGGGAAGTATCACATGCTTGGGGGCATGATGGTTTTTCCCCTGGCAACCTTCTCAATTGATTAACATAAGTCTCAGCCTAGATCCCACCGAATCTAGGTATGGCCAATTCTCCTCCCATTCCTTGGATAGTTTGTCCTACTGGCCTCTTCGGCGAGGCATATGCACATCACATATCGTAGATGTTTGATACCATATCTTCAAATATTCTACTCTATGTCCACATAATCCTTATGTTTGACTTAGTCGGTGAGAATGATTCTAGACCTCCTCTAGTAGTTCATTCTTGTTTTCCTCTTCCCTTAATTCTTCACCAGGAACCATCATTCCAAGAAGCAGTAAGGCCATCTTTAGACAAGCAAGGCCACTTGCCTGAAAGTCACAGATCCTGATTCCGATGGTCGGTTTGTCTGCTACAATCTCTGTTATCAGGAAATCTAGTGTCTATGCAGAGTTGCTAGTCCCACTAAGGCTGGTAGCTACCTTAGAAACAAACAAACTAAAACCACTTTCATTTTCCTTTATGAGAAGTAGATAAGAGGGGAATAGAGGAGACCAACCTCTGTCTTGCACTTGGTTCCTTGCTTGATTCCTCTCCCTTCTGATAGATCTTTGCCACTCGCTTCCTCGTCTACCCAGCTTCAAAGAGGACCTGTGGAATCAAAGCAGCATAACACTATCCAAGAACAGAGATCTACTATCATAAAAAATATAGGACCAGATATATATTAACCACACAAATGCATATATCATCAATCATACAAGAATGTGGAGGAAAACTTGAATAGATTTATTAATAATCAAGAATAGCAAAGAGGATTACAACCAATTGTTCTGACCCAGCGTCATCCTCTCAGCAAGAAAGCCCTTCTTCACCTCATGAAAAGCTTAGATCACCCAACACTATGATGTTACACCAAGAAACCAACAACACTTCCTTACAAGATACAAAATTCCAGCCTACTGGATCTCTGGGATGAGGGATCCATATATAGATGTTTGCAAGGGGGGTGAGTCAGCTTTTTAGATTGATTAGTGTCCTCTCTCTGATAGTTCTTGATTCCACTTGGAGATTGATGATCTCTTACTCATCCCTGGGCGAATGCAGAGAGGCAAGTGTCACAGGAGAAGCTTTTGGAAGATTCCATGATCCTCCACCTCACAGATTGACCCTGCCATTTGTCCACTCTTGCCCATCGCACCCCATAGAAGGGCTTTTCAGTATGCATCGCACCTTCCGTGTGCATTTAGGTGGGATGTAGCGCACTTTGACCATGGAGCAGGTGAGATGGTCCAGTTTTGACCAGTTCTGAGTAGTTTTTCATGGAGAACTTATGGGAGATGATGTAATCAGCTGACCTTGTTCTTTTAGGGGTTGGAACAACACTTTTAGGGACTTAGGAGCCCTTGGTTTATGGACATTTATGATTGGGGTTGCAGTGCCCAAAAATGTCTATAACAGTTGCCCCCTAAAGCATGAGGTTTTTAATCTTTTGATGTCGGGTGAAATGCTTTATCATGAGGATCCGAAGTTTTTTCGAGCTGGAAGGTGACCTGTAATAAGATACAATACAACACATTATCTTCATAACATTTTCATGATCTAGCTGAGGCGGGCATTCCCATGCTCAGCTTTATAAATTCATTTTCATGTACATAAGACAGACAATCGTTTGTGTGCAGACTGATGATTCTGGTAGAGCCATCATCCCTTGGATTGGACGATTATCTGTACAACAATGATGTACATTTGATGTCTTTATTTTCCTGAATATATATCACAGCCCGGATGGATGAAACTAGATCCGGGGTCTTCAATCTCGTTCGATCTTCACTCGAAGTACAAGTCAATCCATGTGAGAGATGTTCTGGAGTCGAACATGGAAAGACATCGCCTGATTTACCAGCCAATGATGTAAGCTGTTAATAGGCGCGAGAGGAATCACCGATAATGATGATGACCCTCAAGGTACAACAGTACAATTCACGTGGTGTGAATAAGGGACTTGGCATCGAACACCACGCAAAATCTTTCAGTCGAAGGCCATTGATGTAAACTTGTTGCTGGAAGTGAGAAACTTGCCATTGAGGAATGCAAGCTTCAAAGTACTGAAAGGGTTGTTCCTAGATCGACTTCCTGGATAATGAGCTGATGTCGACAAGAAGCGATCTATCATAGGAGGACCTTAGTGAATCCCACATCAATGACACAGAATGGAGCAAATGATTTCAATGGAGGTGAAAATGATATGATGATATAAGGTTCAGGGTGGCGGTCATGAAAGAATGGAGAGTAAATGTATTGTAGTGGATAAGACATAGGTGAATTCTCTGAGCGATTTCTCTTGAACATATCGGCGACACTGACATGATGGATTGGTAGCGTTAACCCCAAATATGGATGGTGTGATGGACCGATGGTGATATGACCAGTGAACGGAACAACCCAACCCGACTCGGATGCGGAGTGAAAGTGTCATGTTCAAGAGCGACTTGCTACCAATAAAGTTTCTTCGAGTTTTCTTCCCAATTTTTCCCCAGTCATTGCTGATCAGTACCTCTTTATTTTTGTCAAGCTTGAGGAGGATAACACATGCTTGTTCTATAATTTTCCCTTCGGGCAAACCCATCGCTATGTTTTAACGAGTCTAGTTATACTGTATGGACAAGTTTGTCGCTATTCGATTTTAACGAGTTTAACGACAAAGATAAGTCAGTCCTTTTCAATTTTGGAGAGTCTGAAAAAGGGACGTAAATAAAACTCCAATAATCCTTTTTCGTCATATAATCCCTTGAGTCCGAAAAAGTATAAAATAATACAAAAGGGATGAATTTTCGGTAATTTTAACGAGCCGAACAAAATAAGCGCTCGATCTTTTTGTGTAATAATCCCTCAGGTCCAAAAGGATTAAAATATAAAGGAGAGATAGCACTTCCGGTCACTTTAACGAGCTGGAGAGGCCAATTGCTCGGAAATCTTTTCATATTTTACGAGTCAGATGAAAAGAGCTTAAAGAAGACTCATTTTTCGAGGAACGAGTGATAAATTCAGGTAGCAGCTAATTCTAGGTAAGGTTTGGAATTTTCCAATCACGGCAGTGTCACAAGGATGGCTAACAGGATCACTCTTCGCAGCTGTTCCTCAAAAAGGGTAAACAATCAAATGGAGGTGAATGATCGGCAAAAATAGAGTGGAGGTGATGATGAGAACACGACCAAGGCTTCAAAGGCTGATGATAATACATTCACGATGGTTATTTACCGGAAATTGGTTCATTTTTTAATGAGCTTAAACTCTGGGAGAATTTGCTCATTGCTTATGTTTATTTTTTAACGAGCTTGAATTCCACGTTAAAACTGTTCGATCCAGTCATATAATAAGGATGTCTCATTTAAAAATGGCATTTTTTCAAAGCTTTGCCCCGCATCCTTTCTTTATGCAAGATAGGAAACGACCAATCCTACGAGTTTAAAGGGTTAGAGGACCTACAAATTTAAAAAAACAAATGGTCACTCTTCGCTTGCACACCAAAAGATTTGCATGCCCCGGATATAGCGAAAAATTTTCAAGTTACCAAAGATTGTTCTATCCGCACCGCGGAAAAAACACTTCCTAGGTGATGTCTACCGAAATAAACAAAGGTGAGTGGCGCAACTGGCTCCACTCACATAACTTTGATGAAGGAATCTTATTCCAGTCTAATATCATAAACTAGTCATATATCCTTCGCGGAAATCTACCCTATACCCAAGGTTTTCCTGTCGAAATAGACCAAGGTGCATGCCCCCTGGGTTTCAGTCATGTCCTCCGAATCACTCGCACTCATCAGGTGGACAGACTGGGGATTGATGAGACATTCCTTGCGTGAAAAGACCATTCAGGGATGGTATTTGACTATTTGCTATGTGTGAACCGGGGAATGAAAGCTGGTCTACGAGCTTGACCACTTTTCCTTCATGCGGAAAACACATTACTCTAAAGAGTGAGGAGACAATGGCTCCCCTGCAATAAATATAGTTGCGTTCAAGGAGTAGATTATAATCCAGGGGTCCTTGGACTACCATTACGTTCATGTGAACAATTTTCCTTCTCAATGTTATCAGCACATTGGGAAGGATCCCTAACGGTCGATTGGTTCCTTTGTCAAAGCCTGTTAGATTTATCATTTTAGGCAAAAGCGATGGCGAACCAAGCGCTTTCCAAGTAGTTGAGGAAAGGATACTCACAGAAGCCCCTTCATCTATGATGGTACCGGCCATAACCATTCTATATATTTGAGCAATGATTCGAAATGGTACACTAGTCGGTAAATGGAGTCTGCCTAGTAGATTCCAATCGAAGGAAACAACTAGGTTGCTTGGAGGTGGGACCGAATAGACGACCGGATATGACTCTGATGAATTTCCTTCCTGCAGTAAAGGAACGAGTAGACTGCCCTCATGTTCATCGGAGTCTGTGCTTACAAAGAGAATTTGAACGGTGTCATTCTTGTTCTCTCCGGTGACTGTATCATCTAAAGATGGATCCTCTGAAGGCAAGACCAGGTCAACTGTCGCCTCAACCTTTTGAATTTCGTCTGGTGTGGATTCAGATGGTTTATCTTCAATGATAGACGCTTCGGCCGACCACAATGGCGTTTTAGTCGGATTTTCAACTAGTGACGGACTCAGCAAGAGCTTCTTATATCCAGGAGGAAGCCGTAACGGTGAAACCGGACGGTCGTCCAAAACTCTTTTAGCCTCATCCAAGAAGGGACAACGGTGGATGGCATGATCGCCTTCACACAGTTTACAAGGAAATTTACATTTTCCTTTTTGTCCAGGGGCTTCACTTTCACTAGTTGATGGTGTATTTTCAACATGATCATCAGAGGTTGATGACACCGGATTGTGCAAACGAGGAGACCAGTCCCTTAAGATCCGAGGGATGCAAGGACAATCTCGATGATAGTGGTCTCCTTTGAAAATGACACATGGCGATTTAGGCCTGGATGGTGCAGTGTGTGGATTTTTTCTAGATGATGCCTGGTTACCCCTTTTCGCCTTTGGCTACTTCTTCTTCTTCTCCTTCTTCTTCTCAGTTACTTTATTTTTTGCTTTACCATCTTTATCAAGCGAAGAGGAAGGAGGAGAGGGAGAATTGGACGAAGTAGAAGGTTGGGGGGTAACCCTGGTATCATTTAGTTGCTGACTTGATTGTTCAGGAATCACGGTGTTCTGAATGACAGAGGTCGAGAAGAGCCATACGGGCAAGCCGATTGTCAATCTTGGAAGTGACAATGTGGCCATATGGGGTGCACCAACATCTCCCCAAGAGGAGAAAGGACTAGGATTTCCTCCAAGGGAAAATCCTTGGTTGGTGGACTCCATTTTTCTCAACCTAAGACCAACGTAGGAAAGGTGATGTTTATTCCGATTAAAATAAATTTTAGACGCTTTGACACAACTTGTTTTTTCATTTTTTAAGAGTCGAGAAAAAGCAAAATATGACTCTAGTCGCCTTTGATTTTTAATGAACCTGAAGTGACAAGTGCTTAAATGGACCTTTTCCTTTAAGGAGTCTAAAAAGGAATGAAAGAGACTACTCTGGAAATCTAGACAGAGGGATTACCAAACCAATCGCAAAACTGTAGAATACTTTTTATGGTACGACAGTCAATCTTCCCGAATGCTGTGTTCAGTGCATTGCGATCGATAGGGCGGCAGACACGGCTTCCTATGGATAAAGGATAAAGCCTATTGTGGTCTCCCAATATATACTCGACGGTACGTGGGAGCACAAGTCTGTATTGGCACTTATCGTCTCAAAGTGGAGGAATCACCCAACCAGCAATGAAAACAACAGTTACCAGGCTTTATGACGCCGGAATACGTCTCTAGCCTAGACTTCTAAATGTTGTGCATTAGGTTCCAAAGTGTTTTTAGATTCATTAAATTTATTTTACAGTTGATCTTGCTTAAGAAATTTTCCTTTCAGGTTCACTGCGTGATGTAGATATACAATTCCTAAAATGCAATCTAAGATGATAAACACTCGTTTAATCTTCTTTTTTGCAATGAAAATCCTAGCTACTAAGGAAAGAAAGATGATATTCTTTCAACATAGAGCAGAGAGCACACAATATATGCACTGTCCTAAATCAAACCAACAAACAATCTAAATGCAAATGCACATGCATGTATTTGTTTTCAGCCTTCTTAATGTGTAAATGATAGAAAGAAAGATAAGCGCAAATCTGAATTATTTTTCAAAGCGACTTTACTAACAAGTTTCTTTTCAAGACAAAATGAAGACAATGACGACACTTTGTTATTTGGAATTGAAAACTTGCTTTCGACACTTGAAAAACAATTAATTCAAATCAAATACAATAGTAACAGTGTAATCAACTATCAAGAACAATCAGATTCTCTTCTATGACTGAAAACGACACTTGCGACGCTTTCAAATCAAGAAACGACAGTTCAATTACGCTACTTCTTTGTAAAAGAGAAATGAAAATGGCTCACAATACATAAAATTTTTTACAGTTCTTTGCACAATGGAGGCGGAATAATGGAAAGGAAGGGGGTTTCCAACAAAGGTATACTGACTACAGACAACAAAACTCCTTAATAGAGCTAAAAAGAGTGAAAAAACCAAATTCTGGAGGCAAAATTAGCCCTTTCTGATCAGCGCACCTGTTACACAGGGATTCCAGTATGCATCCCACCTACAACACATGGGAAGTGCGATGCATACTGAGATCCTTGAAGAGAGAGTGCGATGGTACAGTGTGAGACTTTTGATCCAGTTCTTGATCACAGTTTGCAGCACAGTTCAGGGATTTAGGCCGGGCAAGTGGTAATCAGTAAATAAATCACAGGGGTAGATCTAAGGAGGTTACTAGAGCTACCACAAGGGAAATTAGAAAGCTTGTAAATCAATTTTTCAGTTTATAAACAAAACCTGGAGATAGACTGAAAGAGCATTGATCTACTTTGCACTTGCATAGCAAATGCAGTTCGAAGGCTAGCTGGCTTGACTTCAAGCTTCGTCTGTAAGTTTATAAAGCAAACAAATATAGAAAAACAAATAATCTATTCGCTCCCCAACGGAGTCGCCATTTTGTTATTGGGAAATCTAGTGTCTATGCAGAGCTACTAGTCCCACTAAGGCTGGCAGCTACCTTAGAAACAAACAAACTAAAACCAATTTCGTTTTCCTTTATGAGAAGTAGATAAGAGGGGAATAAAAGAGACCAACCTCTGTCTTGTGCTTGGTTCCTTGCTTGATTCCTCTCCCTTCTGATAGATCTTTGCCACTCGCTTCCTCGTCTGCCCAGCTTCAAAGAGCACCTGTGGAATCAAAGCAGCATAACACTATCCAAGAATAGAGATCTACTATCATAAACAATATAGGACCAGATATATATTGACCACAAAAATGCATATATCATCAATCATACAAGAATGTGGAGGAAAACTTGAATAGCTTTATTAATAATCAAGAATAGAAAAGAGGATTACAACCAGTTGTTCTGATCCAGTGTCATCCTCTCAGCAAGAAAGCCCTTCTTCACCTCATGAAAAGCTTAGATCACCCAACACTATGATGTTACACCAAGAAACCAGCAGCACTTCCTTATAAGATACAAAATTCCAGCCTCCTGGATCTCTGGGATGAGGGATCCATATATAGATGTTTGCAAGGGGGGTGAGTCAGCTTTTGAGATTTGATTAGTGTCCTCTCCCTGATAGTTCTTGATTCCACTTGGAGATTGATGATCTCTTACTCATCCTTGGGCGAATGTAGAGAGGCAAGTGTCATAGGAGAAGTTTCTGGAAGATTCCATGATCCTCCACCTCACAGATTGACCCTGCCATTTGTCCACTCTCGCCCATAGAACCCCATAGAAGGGATTTTCAGTATGCATCGCACCTCCCGTGTGCATTTCGGTGGGATGCAGTGCACTTTGACCATGGAGCAGGTGAGATGGTCCAGTTTTGACCAGTTCTGAGTAGTTTTTCATGGAGAACTTCTGGGAGATGATGTAATCAGTTGACATTGTTCCTTTAGGGGTTGGAACAACACTTTTAGGGACTTAGGAGCCCTTGGTTTATGGACATTTATGATTGGGGTTGCAGTGCCCAAAAATGTCTATAACAATCTCCATAAGGTTTAGGGCCTTCTCCTCCTCTCAAATTGGAATGAAAACACCCTTTTATGGAAAAACTCAGAATTTTTCTGTCACACATTGCAGCTAGATGGTAGCTTATCTTTATGAACCATTAGCACCATTGGAAATCTCTCATCGAGTACTATAATGAGTCTTTTTTTTTTTTTTTTTTTTTTTTTTTTTTTTTTTTTTTTTTTTTTTTTTTTCAGTTTTTTATGGTTTGACACTTCGCTCGGAATCCATTTTTCCAGGAAGGGCCACTTCATCGACTTTCAAAATCGAATTTAGTCATATGAGATGCTTATACATTGGGGACCACCTTCCCTTGGCGCTTGTCATCTCACGTGTCAATTTTCGTCATGAGTAACCATCATTTACTTATGCTTTCATGGTCCCCACCGGAACTATTATGTGTGGCAGCGTCATCGAGTCACCCTTGTTCATAGCATCCGCGATTAGTCACCTTTGCATCTATGGAGACTGTTTCACGTCCCATTATATCATGTCACAATATTCTATCCATATTTTCATATTGTCCATCCTGTGTTGCCCATTTTGGCCTCCAGTCATATTGTCCCCCATCCCCTTCAGAGTTGAGTAAGTTGTTGCCAGGTCAACCATGCACTTTATGCTTTGACAAGATAATTCGCCTGTTTGTCCCTGAGTCCCATCATTTTCCATTGTTCCTGGTGTCATTTCATCAGTCACATTACTATTTTTCCTCGTGCCTTAGTTGATAATCCTCATTTCCTCACCTATCATGGGCCCTATTCTGTCGACATCAGCTCATTTATTCCAGAAGAACGACCTAGAGGGTGGTGTATCTTGGTTCCAACTTCCATTCTTGTTCGACACCTTAGATCAAGCAAAGGGACTCATTATTTCCCTTTGAATTGGTTGTTTCATGTTCGTGATTCATACACTTGATGGTCTAGTGATGTAGCAGATTGTACCAGTGATTCCCGGGTGTGTGTGAGATGTTTCAGACCTCATGAGGGGGTGGCCCTTCAGGTATCCCCCCACATGCCCAGATGCCTTCATATTATGCTACAACCTCAGATGTAGTTCTGCAGATTTGATGGGTTCGGTTCCTACCGATCACAGTGTTCATAACATGCATGTCTCCTTTAGATAATCCATTCAGTTTTGCAGAACCCTTCCTGGTTCAGCAGAGCTTCTTTGGTTGTTCTACCCTCCCTCCCACCCATTTTTTGAGGGAAGGGCCATTATATCTCATGTACTCAGATGATATTTAGTCCCAGGTCATGTTTTTTCTAGGTGCATTATGTATATGGGACACATTATATTATTTTCTGGCTTAGTTATGCCAATGTGTCATATACCATCCATCGTGTGCTTCATTGCTCACTTTTATGTTTCTGGGCACATCATTATTTTTGTACTAAGTTATCTCAATGGGTATAGGTATGCCTCCCTAACCTCACTAAGATCCGGTACCACAACATAAAAGGAAGTTTGAATTGAACACATCTATTTATTAATTCAATGTTCTTAGTGATGCTTCTCAAATAGATTTTATCAATTACCCATTTACACTCTAAATCCTCCAAAATTCCCTAATAAAACTTTAGTAATCAATGAACAATTGCATTTTTGAAGTTTATTTTTTATATTAAGATTTATACTCAAAATATTAATTCACTAAATGTGTTTTCCTATGTGCAGGTATCATTTTATTTGGCTATGTGAAGGGTTCCCATTCTCAGGGATAGATTATAAATGCATATGCTCCATATAAAGGTAAAACATTATTTTGGGATCACATTGAGAAATGTGGGATTATTGACCTTAAATCATTGATCATGGCCAAATATTTGAACTTCACTCTCAATTTAAACGAGGTTTGGGCAAGAAAAATCTATGATTGATCCACTTGATTCATATTTCGATGGACTCATTGATTCACAATTTGTGAGATATACCCCCCTGTCCCATTGCGCCTACTTGGCGTAATGACCATTTAGGGTCAACGGGTATTTCCAAATGCCTTGACCATTTTCTTGTGGATGCAAATTTTGTGGGATGCATGTTTGGGATTTGATCATTGATCCTTCCCATTTACATTTCAGATCACCAACCTATTCTACTGTTGTGGGATTGGTTGGTAACTCATAGAGCCTTTCCATTTAAATTCAACAATGCATGGTTAAGGACATATCCTTTGAAGAATTGGTTCATAGTTGCTGGACTAATTATAGAAAAAAATCGGAACAGGGAGCCTTGGTTGGAATGGGCCATAAATTGAGGACATTGAAGCTAGTTGTGCACACATGGGAGGATGGTAAAAAGAGAGTGCATAGGAAGGAACTAAAGGATATTGAAGACATACAGGTCAATATTTCAGACCCAAATGACCCAGAATATTTTTCCAATTCATAGAAGAGGCAACTTTTGGAGTTGGAAACTCAGAAAAGGAAAATTCTTCTTATGAGGGAAGAGGAATGGTGATTGAAGAGTAGGATCACGTGGGTGGCAGTCAGCGACAAAAACACAAAGTTTTTTCATAGACATGCATCAAGTAAAAGGAAAAAGAATGACATTTGGGGTTTGTGGGATGAGGATGGTAAATATATGTCTACTCAACCAGAATTGGAACAAGTTGCCATCAAAATTTTTAGGAATCAATTTCGAGAAAGGGATCGAACATTCTTGGCTTACAGGGTTTTTTTAAATCAGATGCTGAATATGTTTTCTAATGCAGATAATTAATTATTAGGGAGGCTGATATTGAAGGAGGATATCGAGGGGGTATTGAGTTCCAGTTCTAAAAAAAAGGGCCCTAGACCTGATGGATGGTGCGTAGAACTATTTATACACTTCAGGGATATGATGGGGCCCAACATTCTGGTGGCTGCGAAGGAATCTAGGACAAAGGAATTCATTCCAGGGGCAATCAATGTCACATTTATCACACTGATACCAAAAAAGGAGCATCTTTCCATTTTTTTGAATATAGGCCTATTTCTCTTTGTAATGTGATTTATAAATTGATTTCTAAAATAAACCTAAACAAATTGAAATCTTGACTTTCTAAACACATCTCTTAGGAGTAGTTTGGATTTCTGGAAAACCGAATGATACAGGACGCGGTAGCAATCACTCAAGAGTGTCTACACTCCATTAAGACCCATAAAAAAAAGTGAGTCTTATGAAGATCAATCTTATTAAGGCATATAACTGCATAGACTTGGAGTTCTTGTGATTGGCACTATACAAGATTGTCATAAACCACAAGAACGTATGATGGATAATGGCATGTGTTGTGACAAAAAACTTTGCTATTATCATCAATGGGATACCCGCCACTTTCTTCAATTCTCCAAGGGGGCTATGACAGTGATGTGCCTTATCACCATTACTGTTCATATTGGTTATGGATGGATTAAGTTGAAAACCACGAAAGGAAGGAATAGGGGTTTGATTAAAGGGATAAATGTTTCGGGGGAAGTTTACATTACATATTTGATGTTTGTGGATTATCTGCTTTTGAGTGGTGAGAATAACATTGAGGAATGGGGACAAATTCATTTGATACTATCTTCATTTGGTGAGGCTATAGGCTTGTACATGAACAAAGTAAAATCAAAACTTATTACAAATACACAAGATGCAATGGTAAGTATGGAGATTTCCCACATGTTTGAGATTGAAATGATTTAGATAAATAATGGATTTAGTTACCTTGGCTATACATTGAAACCAAAAAAATATGGGAATAAAGACTAGGAGTCGCTGTTACATAAATTTGAGAAGAAATTATTAGTTTGGAAATTCAGGTGGCTTTCAATTAGGGCTAGACTCACTCTCATCAAATTAGTTCTGCAAAATATGTCTATCTATTGGATGCATTTATATATCCTACCCAAGGAAAGCATTCATAAAATCGATAAAATAATGGCTAGATTTCTATGGGCGGGTAAAAGTACAGGGAGAAAATATCTGATTTGGAGCTCAAAATTTTTCTCAAAGTTCAAAGTTGTCGGATCAGTGTGGAACCTGAACAACTTCATAGTGCTCGTTGTCTTGAATCTAGTGTAACTCGTTTCATGCAAAACAAACATTGTATGCTCCCAGAAACGAGTCCTATTTGTTTTTCAAAACAGGTGAATTTTTGATAAAATGACAGTCCAGTCAGTAGTTTGTACTGCGGACGGGGCACTGACTAGGCATGCCTACATGGCAGGCTAATTGGGCCCACTGATTGGGCATGGTTGATTGGGTTCTATCGGGCCAATCATGTCTCGCCACTTGTTCGAATATCATTGGTGTTAATTTGGGCAATATTCATTGGTGGGTTGGTGGCCAACCACAGGCTGCCACATGGACCAACTAGAGGTTGCCACGTGGCAGCATGGGGCCACTAAAAACTTGTTGAATTCAAGATAGCGCTCCATAGGATTTGAACCTAAAACCTCTTGCAAACCAAACACCACTCTTACCAATGTGCCATGGGTGGACCTTCGTTATAGGACCCACATATATTGCATCTAAAATATGGTTCAATGCATATGGAGTTGGGGGTCGGGCTAAGGCCTAGCCCCTGGCCACCGCTGTGCCATGGGACCGTGCGCAAAGGGGTCAACGGCTAGGACCTAGCCGGCTCTCGTAGAGGTTACATAACCGTTGCAATGTGTTTACGGTGCTGCACCTGCCAACATTCACGGGATCACTGCAGTGTGAAGTCCCAACTAGACCTCACACCATTTGGTGTGGGAGTACCATGCGGTATGATGGCCTGGTTGTCATTGTCTTAAGGATTTTCCTCAACTCTTGCTTGTTAGCACATGAGAGTGGTTCGATTTGTCTTCGAGAAGTGAGGTTCGCCTGCTAGGTGAGTGTAAGTGTACTTGTGTCAATGGTTCTTTCACTGTGAGGGTGAAAAGGTGAAGGTGAGTTCCAGGTTGAAAGGGATCAATCCCAACTCGGCTAGGAACACACAACACAAAGGACATACACAGCTTTCGGTGAAGCAGTCCACTCAGATGCAACAGTCACAACATACAAGGTAAGATAACACGTACAACACTCACAGATCAGTCTGAGATGAGTGCAACATTTGTTACAACAAGGTTCATGTGAAAGGTCTGTCTGATGTCTGGAAGAGCTGTCGACATGGACGAGACAACATTAACAACATATACAACACATTTCCGTTAATAGATTATGCATTACAACAAATTAATCAGTTCAGATGTAGAAAAAATGGTTAAAGCAACATGCATTACAAGTGTTAAAGATTAGTCTTACAACAAATACAATACATGTGTGAAAACGTGCTGGCCTGTTGACATGCTTTTGAATTAAGTGAAAGTTCCAAGCCACATTGTTACACCATACATCACTAACCTCGTCAGCGGGGCGTTGGAGCCACTACTTTTTCCTCAAAGAAAAGATTACAAACTCTCTTGGCTATGTGGGAGGAGCTGAGGTGAAAAGTCCTTTCATGTACAAATGAGGGGGGTATTTATCGCCAAGGGTGAAACTAACCCTTGTGGCTATTCGACTACCCTCACGACCGTTCGACTTCCATGAATTTCCAACTTACATGACTCTATGTTCAACAAGTGGGTCTCTTAGACTTCCACGTTACATCACATTGATTGACAACAAGCCCATAGTAGAGATGTGGGAAACATGACTCATGATTTGACTCGAAATGACTTGACATGACATTGCTGGTACCTTCGTGCTGCTACTGGAGTGCTTGTCGAGATAGAGTGCTACTAAGTGATGAATGTCTTCATGGTGTACCATAGCTTCACCTCTGCATGGCGAAGTGCACGGAGTCTTTGATGGTCCTTGGTTCGCTTGATGAAGCTTTAGTCTGTTGTTCCTTGCTTTCATGCTGGAAGGCTTGACACGCTCACTTGTTTGTGAAGGTGCATGTTCGGGGTGTTTGTCTGCTTTGCATGCTTCACTCATTCATCTGTTGGTGAACCTGTCCATCTGCATGTGCTACCTTTGTTCATCCCATTTGTCACGTTGACATGTTTGTTGGTATACCTGTACCTGAAATCTCTCATGACGAGATGACATCAAATCCAAAACCTCCTAGTATACCATGACACATGATCATTCGAATGCAAGTGATCGGGAGAGGTAGCAGGGCTGTGATATAGGATGATGGCTCCAGGCGACTTCTGATGAAAACTATGCAAGAATCATTGAGAGATGGAGATAGGCGATCTGAGTTGACAATGACTGATTGCAAGGTTTAGCTCGGTTGGGAGGCAAAATTGCGCAAATTTTGGGAGGAACAGTTCGGGTTGCTGGAAGGCAAGGTAGGCATGCTCCGCACATTTTCTAAAATGAATAGTTAGTAGGGGCTAGACAGCCAAATTTTCACAATTTTCCAGAGGAATGGGCCAGACTGCATGAGGGGTCAGCATGCAGGTATTGCGCAATTTTTCTAGGGAACTGCTTAGTAGACTGGTAGCCAAATCTGCACAATTCCCAGAGGGAACTGCCAATTGGCTGTTGGGGTCACTAGCAGCCAGACTTGCACAATTTGTAGAGGGAACTTCCAGTTGGATGCTGGGGTCAATGGTAGCTAGACTTGTGCAATTCCTAGAGGGAACTGCCAATTGGCTGCTGAGGTCATTGGCAGCGAGACTTGCGCAATTCCTAGAGGGAATTACGAGTTGGCTGCTGGGGTCACTCGCAGCCAGATCTGTGCAATTCCTAGAGGGAACTTCCAGTTGGCTGCTGGGGTCACTGGCAGCCAAATCTGTGCAATTCCCAAAGGGAACTTCCAGTTGGATTCTCAAACACTGGTAACAGAAACTGCGCAATTCCTGGAGGGAACAGGCAGTCTACTGCTGGGAGCTGCTGACTGGGAAAATTGCATTAAGGCTGGGAGGCTGGCCTACTGATCATCTCTGTGTAATTTATGAGCTGTGCTAACTGATGCACAGTGGGAGGCATGCTCATGAGCACTGCACAATTTCTGAGATGAACAACTGGTCGACTATCCGGGTGGCCAGCATGAGTGCTGATTGAATTGCGTGCGGGCAACATAGCTTGTTGCTTCTGCACTATTCTGGTTGATAGTTGATCGAGTCAAAACTAGGGTGATGTTCAAGATTTCAGTGAGGATTCTAGTCATCAGAACTTCAGCAAAATTGACTAAGTGTGTGAACAGTTGAAAGATGCATAGGTGAACATACGGGCACACACTCACATGACTTGACAAAGAAACGACCAAACCATCTGGACATAGATGTTCAACATGACTGACCGGCGATGCAAGTGACAAGTGTGACACTCGTGATTGATTGTTCATGATCAAGATGATGCTTGCATGACAGTGAATGTGACTCTGTGTGTGAGTGTGACAGATGCTTTCATGGCGAAGACATCAAACACATACGAAGCAAAGACTTTGAGCATAACCAGAAAACGGTCGCAAGCATGACTTAAACATCAACATGTAGAGACTTGAGTGCAATAAACAAGAAAGGTGAATCCAAAGACTCACATGAGCTCATAGAGTGAACTTGAGTGTGTAGTCATCAAGTGAAAATCTCTAAGGGAAGCTCTGAAATTGGTGCAGGCAAAGATTTTGGAGGGTGGTTGTAGCCGCTACAACACTTGGTGACACACTTGTAGAACTCCAGCTTCTCTGTTTCGGTTCATTGCTAGCACAGGGCCTTTTTCTTTCAGGAAATATTTAATCCCTGTGCAGGTTACTTCAGTTTCCCCATTTACCCCATGGACATACATGGTTCACCCTTTGCTAACTCAGTCAAACACAATCAAAATTTCATCTTAGATCTCAGTGTTTCGAATCTGAGAAGGGTAGTTTAGTTCACGAGTTGAAGATTTTCAGAGTATAAGTTTTCATCTCTGGTGTTGCTATGTTGCTAGTAGGCTTGGACAGTACCTCAACGGAGTCACGCAGGAACACACACATTGCTCCACTACCAGCGAGCCTGGTCAGTACCCCAGTGGAGTTGCATGCTTCATCTCTCTGCACAGGAAGCCTTTCTCTTCTTTCATCTTTGTATTTTTTAAGAGAACTGTGCATAAGCACTTATTCATTTTTGGGGCAGAAGAGGGATCCTAACTTATTGAGAGCAGAAGAGGTTGTTCCTTCAGAGAAGCATGTAAGACCTCTGACATAGGTTTGCTCATTTATATTTTTCCCCTTATTCATTTCTACTAATTGGATTAGCTTCAACACACAGAGCAGAAGGCTGAGTATAGGCATGGGGCTTCTCAGTGTGGAAACAGGTTCATGGTTGGAACAAAGATTCCCTTACAGATGGTTCATATTTTCTGTTAGGACTTCATTCGCCGAAGGTTATAACTAAGCACACAGAAAATGGACACAAGACTAGCCAAGTGCTGCTGTGTCACAAGTCTCTTCGAATTTCAGCCACATACTCTATTCAAAAGCCAGAACGTAGTAGTTGGAAACACTTATTTCCGGAAACAAAAAAGTAATATATCAAACAAAAAAATGCACGTGAACAAAAATAGTAATCAAAATAAAAGAAAGAAAAAGCAAAGATAATAAGCAAAACAAATTAAATGAAACAACAAGCAACAAGTAGACTATGTACAAGGCACGGGGGTGGCCTGAACTATTGGAAATAATGCTTGAGATCTTGGTCGTTGATGGGAAGGTTGTCAATCCTCCCATCAAGTGATCGCAAATGATACATGTATGGTCCAAGCTTCTCATGAACTGTGTATGGGCCAATCCACAGGGACTGGAACTTTGTATGTTTGCCTTTGTCTTCATGGAGTTTATCCCATTTCAGAACTAAGTCATCCACATCGAAGCTAGCTTTCCCTGTAGACTTCTTATCAAACCACCTCTTGATATGGTTCTGGTGGACTGTGAACTTTTCTTTTGCTTTCATCCTTTCTTCTTGGAGCTTATGGAGAACATCCATCCTACGTCGAACTAGCTGGTAAGGCTTGCCTTAGGATTCCTGGGAAATCTGAAGAGCAGATAAGTAGATATTTGGTGGGAGGATGGATTATTTATCGTAGACCAGGTAGTATGGTGAGGTGTTCAGAGAGGGCTTAGGTGTTACATGGTCAACCCATAGTGCATTCATTAGGGCGGTATGCCAGTTACGCTGTTCAAAGAAAACAATCTTCTTGATTATACATATGAGGTTCTTATTTGTAGACTCTACTAGACCATTTCCTTGCGGATAGTAATTTGATGAATTCTTTAACACAATACCATTTTGTAATGAAAAGTCATAGAGTTTCAAAGACGAAAAATAAGTTGCATTATAAAAAACAAGTGATACCGGAACACCGAAGTGTGAGATGATATTCTGCTAGAGGAAGCTGATGACCTCTTGGTCGTTCACTTGTTTGAGCGGAACTACCTCTGTCCACCGCGTAAAGTAGTCAGTTGCTGTTAGGATATAGTGGTGTTGCTTTGATGAATGAGGGAAAATTTCCCCAATAATGTCCAGGCCCCACTGTTGGAATGATTCAGTCAATACAATAAGGTGTAGTGGTGCTGCTGATCTTCAGGTTCTGCCAGCACACCGCAGATAGACCAGGCATTTGCGGGCATGGGCATGCACATCCTTGAATAATGTGGGCTAGTAAAAACTGGCTCACATAACCTTGTGTGTCATGGTATTCCTCGCAAAGTGACACCTGGTGGATCCGTCATGCAGATCTTGAAGTACCTTCTCTGATTCCTATGCTTCCAGGCACCTGGGCAAAACTCCATCACTATGCTTTCTGTAAAGCACTCCGTGCACCGAATGGTATGCTAAGGATTTCAAGTGTAATTCCCTCTTCTGTTTGATAGAAAAGTGAGAGGGTGTGGTGCCATTCTCAAGGTACTGGTGTATATCTGCGTACCAAGAGGTTCTATTTTCCATGGGGGTTGCTCACCTTATTTCGTACATTTCAATCTCTTGCTCCCAACCGACGAGCTCTTCTTCACTCTTCTGGGCATGTACTGCTTCAACTGCAAGTCTACAGAGCCCATGTCCTTTGATCATGTGTACTGGCTTGATTTCAAGATCATATTCTTGCAAACCTGTCATCCAGTTCGCACGTCATTCTCCCAACTCTTGTTGTACCAGCAATGTATGCACTACTAGGTGGGCAATGAAGACAATGCAATGGTTTTTTAGCAAGTAGGGCCTGAAGTGTTTCACCGCCTTGTAAACTACATAGGCTTGTTTGTCAATGGAGGGGTAGTTAAGTTTTGGACCCTGCATTCTTTCACTCATGAAAGATATGGGATCTTCATCATCCGCTTCATCTTTTTGAGTGAGTACTGCAGCTAGCGAGTTGTCGGAAGCGAAGGTGCATAGTAGGAAATCCTTTTTGAAATCTGGGCTGTACAGTGCAGGCGCTTTGACAACAAAATTCTTAATCTGGGTGAATGCATTATTTTATTTCTTGCCCCAGGTGTACACTACATCTTTCTTAATCATGTCTTGCATGGGCTTGACTATTTGTGCATAATCCGAGATGAATTTTTGGAGGAAGTTTATCTTGCCCAAGAAGGACTGCATGGATTTCTTGTTGACTGAGTGAGGAATGTGTGTGATAGCTTGGACCCAGTCTGGATCCACCTTGATACCGCTCTTGGCAACAATGTGTCCGAGGAGGTTCCCCTCTGACACAGAAAATATGCTCTTTTTGGGGTTCAAGGAAATCCCGTATCTTTGACATCGCTCAAAATTTTTCTTAAGATGGTGTATGTGGTATTCTCATCTTCAAGAGAACACAGTCACATCATTGAGGTATACCACCACACTTTGCCCAATGAGTCCGCAAAAGGTGATGTCCATAGTGCGCTGAAATGTTGCACCTGCATTTACAAGCCCAAATGGCATCCATCTATAAGAGAACGTACCCCACTTGGTACGGAAAGTAGTTTTGAGTCTGTCAGGTTCTGCTACCAGAACCTGATTGTATCCTGAAAAACTGTCAAGGAGAGAGAACATCTGTGCCTTAGATACTGTTTGCAAGATATGGTCCACAGATGGGACGGGGTAGTTATCTTTGTCTGAGGTGCGTTTAATGTTCCATAAATTGACACACAAGTAGATTTTCCCGAACTTCTTTTGCACAGGCACAAGGTTGGAGACCCAAGTGGAATGACAAACTTTTTATATGATCCGTGCATCCAACAATTTAATAAGCTCTTTCTATATGAGGGTTTCAAGCGACAGATGTACTTTTCTCAGCTTTTGTTGATATGGCTTGACCCCTTCATTGATTGGGATGATATGTTGGATGACACATGTGTCATAAGTTTTCAAATCATCATACATCCATGCGAACACATCTCGGTACTATTTGAACAAGCAGATGAAGGCTTGTCGTTCTTGTTGTGTACAACATGTACCAAGGTTGAAAAATTTTGGATCCTTTTTTGTTCCCAGGTTTATCAGTTCATGCTTCATGGTGGAACTATGGGTCTTGCTGTTCCTTGGCCCTTGGAACCACTCTTGCAAGTCATATAGATTTTCTAATGATACCACACCTTTTGTGATAATGTGGCCTTTCATGTCATCAGCTCCTACTTGCAGAGAGTGCTCGTGCTCGTCGTCATCTATTGCTGCATCTTTGAAAATGACAGTGTTGGCCATAAAATGCAGTATTTGTTGATCATCATTAAACACGTGTAAGTTAGTTATGTTATTCGGGATAGATGGCTTGTACAAAATTTCAATAGTAATCTATCCCTAATCAGTGACATTCTTGAGGCTGCATTTTCTAATGCATTGGCAGCTGCATTATGCATACATGGAACAACAATGATATTAAACACTTGGAAGTTTGAGATTAGTCACCATACCTCTTCTTGGTAGTTTTTTAGATGTGGTGATAAACAATGAATGGTGTCATGTACCTGCCATACCACTATCTTTGAATCACCTACCACATTAAGCATGACCACATTGAGGCTGATGACTTTCTGCAAGACTAATATGAGTGCTTCATATTCTACTACATTTTTCGTGCACTCAAACTCCAAGCGGCTTGACACCATATTCTTCCTGTTGCAAGGGCCGATCATAACACACTCGGCTCCTAAGCCGTCCTGTGTCTTTGATCGGTCAAAGTACAAAGTCCACAAGTCATTTATACATGAACCACTTGATGTGCTAGTACTACGGCTACTGCTGTCACTGTTACTATTGGTACAGTGTGTTGTATTAGTTTCATTACCATCAGTTGGGCAAGGAAGGAGTCCCAACCATGTGTCTAGTGGGGTTGGAGCTGGCCATGCAGGATAACGCCCCAACGTTGTTTTAAGGAGGCAATTTCCGAACATGAGTTTTGTGAGAGCCAACAGTTCATTCTTTCCATTGATGGGAGTGGCATTATGCTTCATGTACCTCTTGGACTCTACCCAGATTTGGTTGCACTTGCCCTTATATGGAAGCCACATGTGGGACCTGTTAGCCCTGCTACATGCTGCTGACTTTCCAGGAGAAGGAATAAGTTTGGTCCTTGGTTGCTGGCTCAGAGATGGTTTATAATGGTTATCATTGTCTTTCCCTATTTTTCCCGCTACCTCCATTTCATCCTTCCCTTTCATTTTCCCTTTTCTCCTTATAACTCCCACTCCTCCGTTTCCTCCTTCCCCTTAAATTCTCCTCATTCCCCTTTAAACCCCTTTGTCCTTGTTTTCCTCCGATAACCCTGCATAAACCTTTTTCATGGCTTATGGGTGCTTTTTGTTTATAATTCGTTTAAACCCCGCTTAACCTTTTTTTTTCAGCTCCCGGGCATTTTTTGTTTTAACACTATAAAAGCCTGCCTAAACCCATGTTCCTCTAACCTCCCAGGAGCTTTTTGTTTATAATGCTATTAAACCCTCATAACTTGTTTAAACCTCGTTTAAACGCATTCTTCGTTTAATCCCTGGCACTAACCTCTTAAGCCATTATAACCGCGCATATAATAAAAATCATAACGCACTGTCGCCCTCACCTGTCACATCAAACCCGAAACTTGTGCATTAAATCCTGTCTGTCCAATCCTCCGCCTTGGGATCTGACGCTTTTCGCTTCCCCCGCCCCGTGAACTTGCATGCCTGTTAGCCCGCGGGGAAGGCGGTTTCCCGCCAGACCTGCCTGCCACGCGGTGCTATTTCACTGGATCACGCTACCTTGTATGTAAACCACCATTCCCGAAGAGCAGTGCAGGGAAATTGCTTACCGCTCATCCAGTAAGGCTCCCCATGCGTTAATGTTTGTGCACCTTCTGCTTGCGATCATCGTCGGATCTGCCGCGTCCAGATCTGATGGCCCTTGTTGCTCCATTCCAATTTTCTCCCAATAGCCCCATAGATTTGATCTCTGTCGTCCGATTTTTCATATCCGACGGCCAAAATCAATCGCGCTCCTGTTTTCTCCCAATGCTGCCCGCCAACAGATCTCGGTTGTCCATTTGATCCATCCAACGACCAATGTTCTTTCTCAGCTCCTCGTCCATTTTCAATGTATTTTTCAGTGTTTTCGGCCTATTTTGTGCGTGCGAAGAAGGAAGAGATGATCCAGTACTCAACGCATTGAATCCTCAACTACCTCATTCATGTAACAGCACGGCCAAGGATGAGAAGGACGATACGCGAGCAGTTCAATGACTGTAGCAGTTATTGAAATTCATTCAAATAATTCTTCACTTGTTCAGGAAGGACAACAAAGTACCAGTAAATGTCATTTTTTCCATTTAAATTAGCAGACTGTATCAAAGACCATATCTAGTTGTAAATGCGGTTGGTGGTCAGTTATGACCCCTCCGCGCATGGGTCTGCAAAGATTTTTTGTGAACAAACTCTATATATACCAAAAAGCAAGATTTAATGAGGTTGATGAATGTTATTTTGATGTAAAATTCAACTTCTGGAGACTGTAACTACTATGACACCTGCAGCTTCTGGTTTACATTTTCAGCTAATACAAGCTTCTTTTGCTATTAGTTGCTCACTGTCCACTTCTTCTTCTTTGTTCCAGGCTGTGCTTGTCATGCATTTGTTCATGTGTTGCTGATGTTTAGCATTAGAGGCACTGTCATGCCACCTCTGTGTTAGAATCTAGTTAGTTTCATTGAATCTGTATGTAGGTTTCTGTTGTTTTAATGACAGAGAAATGCCATCCTGTCTGTGCATTAAGAAATAGATTTACAGACCTTTTAACTGGTTGCAGCTAGCCATCATAGTGTCCTGTGCATCTGTTGGTGTGATCAGTATTCTCCATCATCACATTTTCTTTAAAACTATGAGTAATTGGTGGTTAAAAGCCTTGTAGTCTGGGGGTGTTCACCCATGTCTGGGGTTAAGCATAGTAGAAGTGGTTGTCTGGCTTGAATATGCAACATTTCTTTCATTCATCCACCAATTTTCCAACATTTTTGTTGAGTTTGTAATGTTCTCGAGCATCTCTAATATACAACCTAGGAGAGTTTCTTGGGGTGATAACATTAATTGGCGCCGTTGCCAGGGAGAGGAGAATTGAAGTTCAGCTTCCCTGGGAGAACGACACAACTTCAAGCTTTGATGATAGAAAAGGTTTGAACACAGTTTCTGGTTGTAATCATCTATCTGGCGACTCCACTGGAGGAAGACCATCATTTGGCGACTCCACACTAAATTTCTGGCTCAGTTTGTGAGACACACTCGAAGAAATCCTCAAAAATCTCCAGATGAACCATTGCATGACCCTGAGAGCACTGTCAAATCGAAGAAATATTCACAGAAAGGGGTGTCAGGATCAGGTAAGCCTAAGAATTCTCATTCATCTCTGAAAGATAAAGTTGCAGCTGAAGATTTACAGTTTGAAGATTTAGAACCCAACACTATTAATAAAGAAAATCCTTCAGAGATTAATTCAGCCCCTTGTACAGTTAGTTCCCTTTTGAATCTCAGTCCAAAGAAAGCTTCCCATTCAGTCCAAAACATCCCTTTGTCTTTGCCATCCATCACATTATTTCCTACCATTCAATCTGCTAGTATTCTTCCACATATTCCAATTATGGCAGGACAACAAGCACCCATGAAGATTGAGAGAATTGTTGCTGCTAGATATGGACCTTTAGTCTTGCCTGTTCCTTTAAATCCTATGCCTGTGGGAGAATATAAAAAATATATGCCTAAATTCATTGGAACAGAGGGAGTAACATCAAAAGAGCACCTAGAAGCTTTTTACAGTTATGCTGACAATTTAGATATAAGTGAAAATGATGTGTGGATGAGGTTTTTTGTCCAGAGCCTTGATGGAGAGGCTAGAAAGTGGTTTAGAGAATTGCCCTAGAGATCTATAACAGATATTGAAGCATTAGATGATGCATTTTTGAAGCAATGGGGAGATAAAAAGGATCTGCTATATTATCATATTGAGTTTGGTAATCCGAAGAGGGAAAATAGTGAATCTTTACTTGATTTTAATAAAAGATTCAATCGTATGTATAGTAAGATACCAGCTGAGGTAAAGCCTACTCCTACCCCTGCCAAACTTACTTATGCCAATGCTTTTGACTCTGATTTCTACATGTTATTGAGAGAAATAAGGTGTGCCACTCTAGCTGATATGTAGGATGCAGCACTAGAAGTGGAATCCAATATTATGGCTGCAGAGAAGCTAAAAAATCAAGCTGACAGAAGGAGGTAGAGAGGGAAAACTTCTACTTCTTCTGCATCATCTTCGAAGCCTAAATTAGATAAAATGACTAAGATGATAGAGTCATTAGCTGCTGAAATTTCTAAGCTAAAGGTTGAGTAGAACTCAGGGAAAACAAGGCAGCAAAACACATTTTCTCCAAGAAATCCCAATCCATTTAGACGAGCAAATGAGCAATTACAAATAATGCAGAGGGGTGAAGAATCAAAAGAATATCATAAAGTTAAAGCCCCTTTCCAAAATGTAGTCATGGAGGAGGAACAATTTGAGGATGAGGATGAAATTCACTGCATGGAAGATAAAGGCAGAGCTGCATTTTTGACATTGGTTGAGCATGAACAATCATTGCTGCAGGAACAAGACAATCAAGAATGGGATAGAGAAGCTATCCTACAAACTGAACAATAGCAGAGATATAATCTGAGATCCAATGCAAAAAATGCCAAGGAGAATCCTGCACAAAGAGCTGCTGTCCAAGAAGAATCACAGAATGTCAAACAAATAAGACCAGTAGCTGATCTAGTCATCCTCAAAGCTCCAGTTCAAGAGGTAAAAGGTTCTGATAAGTTATCTTCTTCTTTCAGCTTTGAGTCAGAAGTTCAAAAATTGAAAATATCTGTGCCTCTGGTAGAGTTGGTGAAGAGTGAAGTATTTAGAAAGCCTATCCTTGAAGCCCTTGAGTTAGAAACCACACAAACCCCTACTGACTCTGTTAATTTGCAAGATGACAAGCCTACCATTGTGCTTAGTCCCATGATTGAGCCTGCTGATAATAATTCATCCATTATGTCTCATTGACCATTCATGACAAAATCGTCCACAATTGCCTGCTAGATATAGGGGCCAGCCACAATTTAATGCCTAAAGCTATCATGGAAGAGTTAGGCCTTGATATCACTAGACCCTATCATAATTTATTTTCTTTTGATTCAAGGAAGGTGAAATGTCTTGGATTGATTAAAGATCTGGCCATTACCTTAACTCAGCTGCCCATGAAGAGTATGATGATGGATATTGTGGTAGCAGATGTCCCTCCTAAGTTTGGTATGTTGTTGTCCAGAGGGTGGATTAAGAGACTAGGTGGGACATTACAGAATGATCTATCTTATGCCACTATCCTAGTTTTTGGAGGAGAAAGCAGGAGATTGTACAGAGAAGCACAATTGGCATATATCACCAGTGATGAGAAGAATCCTACAAATCATCCTATATATGCTATGGACACTAATTTTGGAGCATGTATTCTCCAAATAGAAGAATCTCAGAAGGCCTCATTGCAGATAAGGAAACCAACAGTTCAGGCTGAGGAAAAGCAAGGAAGTCAGGTTTGGGAAATGTTTTTTGTTGGAGCACGTTCCAAGGAGACTACAGGAGCAGGAGTGGTGCTAGTGTCTCTAGAACAAGAAAGCATTCAACTGTATTTTAAGCTGGTTTTCCAAGTCACAAACAATATAGTAGAATATGAGGCTTTGCTGTTGGGCCTTAATGCATCAAAAGACAGAGGAATTAGAAGCATAAGGGTGTTTGGAGATGCTGATTTGATTATTCAACAAATTAATAAAACATTTCAAGCAAAGCACCCAAGGTTAAGAGCATACAGAGATGAGGTATAGAGTATCAGAGATTCTTTTGATTATTTCTGCATTTCATACATTCCTAGAGGTCAAAAGTAGCTTGCTGATGCCCTTGCTGTTTTTGCTAGTCTATTTATTCCTCCTATGCCTCCCAAACTAGTCTATGAAGTCCAAATGAAGTATAGACCATCCTTTCCTGATAATGTCCAGCATTGAAAAGTTTTTAATGATGATGATGAGTTAAATATGTTTCTTCAGGTCATTGATGAGTTTTCTGAAATGAAAATTGACCAAGAGAATGATGCCTTGCAAGAAAGCCCCCAATCCCAGCTTAGAAATAAAATTGGTAAAAACAACATTGTCCAGCTTCCTAGTAATCATATTCCAAGGGGTTTAATTCCTCTAGAAAGGCTGTTTGACCAGAATGATGTGCCTTACAAAGCTGCCCAAAAAGAAGACCAATTTGCAGTCTGTAAGAATGATATAGGAAGTCTAGGTCAGCCTAGATATGTAAATTTGTCCACTCATTTGTCAGCTGATCAAAGTGTTGAATACTGTAATTTAATGAGGCAATTTTCTGATGTGTTTGCTTGGGAGTATAGTGATCTGAAAACATATGATAAGAACATAATTCAACATAACATCCCTCTGGAGAAAGACACTATTCCTTTCAAATAGAAGCTGAGACCAATAAATCCAATGCTTCTTCCTTTAATTGAAAAAGAAATTAAAAAATTGCTGGCTGCCAAGATCATAATCCCTCTCAGATATTCCAAATGGGTAGCAAATTTGGTGGTGGTGAGGAAGAAGAGTGGAGAAATAAGACTTTGTGTTGATTTCAGAAATTTAAACAAATGCTCAAAGAAAGACAACTATCCTCTGCCCAAGATGGAGCATTTGCTGCAAAAAGTCTCAGGAGCTAAAGTGATGTCTTTTTGGATGGTTTCTTAGGCTTTAATCAGATCGCTGTGCACCCAGATGACCAAGAAAAGACTGCATTTACCACTCCTTGGGGCACTTTTATGTATGCCAAATTGCCTTTCGGATTGATGAATGCTAGAGCAACATTTCAGAGAGCTATGGATATAGAATTTGTGGGTGAGAAGGATAAGTTTGTCCTTATCTACCTTGATGATATAACATTATACTCCAGTAGCCATCAAAATCATTTACAACATTTGAAAAATGTATTCTTGAAGTGCAGGAGGTTTGGAATTTCAGTCAATACTAAAAAATCTCAATTTGCTTTAAAAGAAGGCAAGCTGTTAGGACATATTGTGTCTACTGCAGGTGTTCAGATTGATCCAGAAAGAGTCAAAGCAATACAGACTTTGTCTGTAAGATCAAAGAAAGATATCCAATCCTTTTTGGGCAAAATAAATTTTGTAAGGAGGTTTATACCAAATTTTACTGAATTAGTGAAGCATGTGACCTCCATGTTGAAGAAAGGATCAGAGGTAAGGTGGACTGATGCAACAAGAAAATCATTTGATTCCATCAAAAAAGCTATAATGGAGGCTCCCACATTAATAAGTCCATATTACAACAAGGAGTTCCATATATTTTCTTTTGCCCATGAAGACACCATTGCAGCAGTTTTATTGCAGCAAGATGAAGAAGGTTCAAAACATCCAGTAGTGTTTTTCAATAAGAATTTGAGGGATGCTGAACTGAGGTATGATATTATTGAAAAACAGGCATATGCTCTTATCAAATCTTTGAAAGCTTTTAGAGTTTATATCTTGCATTCCAAAATAATTGCATATGTACCCTCTGCTGCAATAAAAGATGTTTTAACACAACCTGATGCTGATGGAAGAAGGGCAAAGTGGATTGCAAAACTGATAGAATTTAATATAGAGCTGAAGCCCACAAAGCTAGTTAGAGGTCAGGGTCTTGCCAAGCTATTGGCTGAAGAAAATTGCAGGTCTTTAGATATTGATTTCCTATGCACAATTGCAGAAAATAGTCAGGCAGAAAAGGAAGAAGCAGCTGAACCAGAGAAAGAACAGTCAGTGGCCGAGAATCTAGCTTCATGTGGCTGGTATTCTACAATAATTATTTTTTTGCTGAAGCTAGAAATCCCTTCAGGCCTAAGCACAAGTCAAGCCAGAACTTTAAAACTTAGGGCAGCAAAATATTGCATCAATGAAAATCTACTCTACTGGAGGGATCCATCTGGAATATTTTTAAGGTTTCTGGACAAAGAACAATCAAAAGAAGTTATGCAGTAGTTTAATAATAGCATGTGTGGAGGGCACCATTATTGGAAAACTATAGCCCATAAAATTCTCAGAGCTGGGTACTATTGGCCCACATTATTTTCTGATGTATTTGCTTTTGTTAAATCTTGTGACAGGTGCCAAAGATTTGAAGGAAAACAACAGTTGAAATCCCTGCCCCTAAAACCAATACTTGCAAAAGGACCTTTTCAACAGTGGTGTTTGAATTTCATTGGAGAAATAAATCTACATTCCAGTGGCCAGCACAGATGGATATTAGTAGCCACTGATTATTTCACTAAGTGGATTGAAGCAGTCCCTACTAGGAAGGCTGATCATAATGTGGTCATGAAGTTTTTTACAGAGAGTATCTTCAGCAGATTTGGTTGTCCACATAAATTAATTACAGATAATGCAGTAGCCGTCAGGGCAAAAGAATTGGTGGAAATGTGTGATTCAATGGGTATTAAACTTGTTCATTCTACCTCATATTATCCACAAGGAAATGGTCTAGCATAATCCTATAATAAAAGTTTGATCAGGATAATTAAGAAGCTGTTAGAGGAAAATAAAAAGAATTGGGATTCAAAGCTCAAGTATGCACTGTGGACTGATAGAGTCAATGTTAAAAAATCCACAGGGAATTCTCCTTTCAAGTTGGTATATGGCACTGATGCTGTATTTCCAATTCAATTAACTCTCCCTGTGGCAAAATTCCTTCAAACAGAACATGATGAGGAAGAAGAAATGGCAAAGAGGATCACTGATTTAGCAGAGGTACATCAGATTAGAGAACAGCTGGTTGAAAGGGCTGCAACACATCAGAGAAGGATCAAGGAAGCCTTTGAAAAAAAGGCAAAAACAGATAATTTTTAGGTTGGAGACTTGGTTTTGAAGTGGGATGCATTAAAGGAAAAGAAAGGCAATCATGGGAAGTTTGATTCTTTCTGGACATGGCCTTTCATCATTTCACAGGTTGAAGGGAACAACATCTTCTTGCTGAAAAGTATGGGAGGAGAATCAGTTTTTGATGGCCCAATTAATGGGCGGTTTTTGAAAATTTATGTGATTTAAGGTCTTTGGCCTTAAAAGTTGTAAATATTGTGTTTTTATTAGTTTTAGTATAGATGCAGTAGACTCCATGCCCAATGGAACACTAGGAATTTTGGCTAATTTGTTTTCAGCTAGAAAGGCATTGATCTGCAGGTTCTTGAGACCTCACAAGGAGGATCTCATCCCAGAAGGAGCCAGTGTTAGCCTTGTTACATGCTGATGATTTCCAGGAGAAAGAATAAGTTTGGTCCTTAGTTGCTGGCTTAGAGATGGTTTATAATGGTTATCATTGTCTCTCCCTATTTTCTCCGCTACATCCATTTCATCCTTCCCTTTCATTTTCCCTTTTCTCCTTATAACTCCCACTCCTCCATTTCCTCCTTCCCCTTAAATTATCCTCATTCCCCTTTAAACCCCTTTGTCCTTGTTTTCCTCCCATAATCCCGCATCAACCTTTTTCATGGCTTATGGGTGCTTTTTGTTTATAATTCGTTTAAACCCCGCTTAACCTTTTTTTTTCCAGCTCCTGGGCATTTTTTGTTTTAACACTATAAAAGCCCGTCTAAACCCATGTTCCTTTAACCTCCTGGGCACTTTTTGTTTATAATGCTATTAAACCCTCATAACCCGTTTAAACCTCGTTTAAACGCATTCTTTGTTTAATCCTCGGCACTAACCTCTTAAGCCATTATAACTGCACATATAATAAAAATCATAACGCGCTGTCGCCCTCACCTGTCACATCAAACCTGAAACATGTGCGTTAATCCAGTCCGTCCAATCCTCCACCATGGGATCTGACGCTTTTCGTTTCCCCCGCCTCGTGAACTTGCATGCCCATTAGCCGCAGGAAAGGCGGTTTCCTACCGAACCTGCCTGCCACGCGGCGCTATTTCACTGGATCATTCTACCTTGTACGTAAACCACCATTCCTGAAGAGAGATGAGGGGAAACCACTTAACGCTCATCCAATATGGCTCCGCGCATGTTAATGTCTGTGCACCTTCCGCTTGCGATCACCGTTGGATCTGCCGCGTCCAGATCCGACGGCCCTTGTTGCTCCATTCCCATTTGCTCCCGATAGCCCCCTAGATCCGATCTCCGCCGTCCGATTTGTCAGATCCGACGGCCTATAATCAATCGTGCTCCTGTTTTCTCCCAACGCTGCCCGCCAACAGATCTCGGTCGTCCATCTGATCCATCCAACGGCCAGCATTCTTTCTCAGCTCCTCGTCCATTTTCAATGTATTTTTCAGTGTTTTTGGCCTGTTTTGTGCGCGCGAAGAAGGAAGAGATGATCTGGTACTCAGTGCATTGAATCCTCAGCTACCTCATTCATGTAACAGCATGGCCAAGGATGAGAAGGACGATCCTCGAGCAGTTCAATGATTGCAACAGTTATTGAAATTCATTCAAATAAGTCTTCACCTGTTCAGGAAGGACAAACAAGTACCAGTAAATGTCATTTTGTCCATTTAAATCAGCAGACTATATCAAATACCATATCTAGTTGTAAATGCGGTTGGTGGTCAATTATGACCCCTCCACGCATGGGTCTGCAGAGATTTTTTGTGAACAAACTCTATATATACCAAAAAACAAGATGTAATGAGGTTGATGAATGTTATTTTGATGTAAACTTCAACTTCTGGAGACTGTAACTACTGTGACACCTGCAGCTTCTGGTTTGCATTTTCAGCTAATACAAGCTTCTTTTGCTGTTAGTTGCTCACTGTCCGCTTCTTCTTCTTTGTTCCAGGCTGTGCCTATTATGCATTTGTTCATGTGTTGCTGATGTTTAGAATTAGAGGGGCTGTCATCCCACCTCTGTGTTAGAATCTAGTTAGTTTCATTGAATCTGTATGTAGGTTTCTATTGTTTTAATCCCAGAGAGATGTCATCCTGTCTGTGCATTAAGAAATAGATTTACAGAGCTTTTAACTGGTTGCAGCTGGCCATCATAGGGTCCTGTGCATCTGTTGGTGTGGTCAGTATTCTCCATCATCACATTTTCTTTAAAACTGTGAGTAATTGGTGGTTAAAAGCCTTGTAGTCTGGGGGTGTTCACCCATGTCTGGGGTTAAGCATAGTATAAGTGGTTATCTGGCTTGAATATGCATCATTTCTTTCATTCATCCACCAATTTTCCAACATTTTTGTTGAGTTTGTAATGTTCCCGAGCATCTTTGATATACAACCTAGGAGAGTTTTGTTGGCATTTTGGCTCAGGTATGGCGCTATGATACAGGTGTTGTCCTTGATGGCAACTCTCTTTGATGACAGATCTCCGTTCAGTCTACAGAATGAAGAGAAATCTCATATACGCAGGTTAATTAAGTCCAAGTTGCGTATACACGCTGGTGATATGCATACTAAGTCGCGTATACGCAGGAGAGCTATATAATAAGGCGCGTATACACGCAGATGCATGAACAGAAAAGTGCGTATATGTCGGGAAGTTTCCTTTTGGTCCATGGTAGTTAGTCCTCGGTACTTGTGCCCATGTCTTTGGACCAAAGTACCTCGACAGTCGTGTAGATCTCTAGTTTCGCAGTTGATGGTTTTGGATTTCTATGGTTTTGGCTCTTGGTATTGAGCAAGGCCTAAGGCTATATAAGGAGAAGAAGATCATTAGGCAAGATCATCTTTCGAAAAGGCTTGAATATCTGAAAAGGAAAGAGATCTGATATGCAGGTTCTGGGTTGCTTGATCTAAGCCAAGGAGAGATCACATCGGTTGATGGAAGACTAGATCTAAGGATAGATCGGGATCTAATGGTTTGAAATGCACTATCATGATATGGTTGATTATGCGTATTTCTAGATCTGCATACTGTCGCAATGTTATGTTCTGGGTCTAACTGATGTCTGGTACAGCTGCAAATTGAGAAAGTTTATTTTTAGATCTGTACGCAGGTTGGATTCGGTAAAAGCGCGTGTATACGCGGGTTTTGCTCATTGAAGTAGCGTATATCTTTTGAAGCTTGATTTTGGGTTTACAGTTGGGTCTGACTGTTATTGCAGAGTTCTGTAGTCTGTTCTGTGTTCTGGTAACTGGTGATTGACAGGGTTCAGTGGTTCAGTGATTCAAAGTTTGGTTGTTTTATGCTTCAATGATCTGTTGTGAAAGGTGAATGAATTGTGGCCTTCAGATTGTAATGTTGTGCTTCAGGAATATCCAGTCTGAAAATGTATGAAAGGTGGTACCTGAAGGAAAGAAGATTGTAGGTCAGCACCTACGTACTAGTATCTTGGCTAGTACAAGAGCAAAGGGGGTTGGAGCTCCCTTCCAAGGAAGTTTGGAGAACGAGAGAAGGTTGTAGCCTTCTGCAGGTTGTAGCCTGCGTACTGGTATAAGGCTGCACCAGTACAAAAGATTGTAAACTGAAGTTTCATATTAAAGAAAGATAGAGACAACTTGCAGCAGGTGGTTTTCACCCACATTGGGTTTCCACCTTATATCTTGGTGTTCATGTGTGTGGCTTTTGATCTGTTCTGTTATACTGCACCTGTTTACTGTTAATGTGGTGAATAATGTCCTGATGAACTTAACTGAAGAATAAGCTAACTAAATTATGAGTTTTCTTCTTATACGCTGTTTTATTTAGTCACAGTAGCGTGTACACGCTGGTTCACTTAACTGAAGTAGCGTATATGTTTCTGAGCATTGAAAAAGTTTGATTGATCTGATAATACTGATTCACCCCCCCTCTCAGTATTATTTCCAACAATTGGTATCAGAGCAGGTCCTTCAGAGAAGCTTGATCGCTTGGAGGTAGATCATTCATCATGAGCAACTACGAGAAAGAAGCATCAATCAGGCCATCGATTTTTGATGGGACAAATTTCAATTATTGGAAGGTAAGAGTTACTGCATATCTTCAATCTCTTGGTACAGAAGTTTGGAACATTGTAGAAACAGGCTATGCTTTTCCTTCAGCTACTCCTACAGATCTAGCTGAGAAAAAGCAGTATGAAACAAATGCAAAAGCAGTCAGTACTCTATTAGGAAGTATATCCCAAACAGAATTCATGAAGGTCATGCACTTCAAATCAGCAAAAGAGATATGGGACAAAATGATCACTAGCTACAATGAAAATAATCAGGTAAAGCAGGGACGAATTACAAACAGAAACTATCAGGGACAATCCTTCTTAAGGGTGAACAAAAGCTACAACCAACCACAGGTAAAATCTTCTCAGTTTGGCTCAAGAATAGATGAAAATAGAAATTACAATCAGTTGGCTGGTAGATTCAATAACCACAGAAGCTTCTTCAATGGACAATGCTTTTCTTGCCATAACTTTGGTCACAAAGCAGCTCAATGTGTTGCATATAAAACAATCATGACTAGGGAAGCTCAAAAACAAAGAAGTATGACAGGGATTACAAAAAGAACCTATAACAACTTTTCGGTTCTTGAAAATGAAGTTGAATGTTCTATTTGCAATAATTTTGGTCATAAAGACTCTGAATGCAGGAGCAGGTTTCAGGAGAAAAAGGAACAAGCCACGAGCACCAAAACATGGAGAATAAAGGAACCTCAAACAGAAAGATGTGGGATAGCATTTTATGCAGAAGGACAGGAAAATCTATGGTACATTGACAGTGGATGTTCGAAACATATGACAGGTGATAAAGAAAAACTTGAATCTTATTCTACTTTAGAAAAGGGAAAGAAAGTTTCTTTTGGAAATGATACTCCTGCAACTATAAAAGGAAAAGGTATTGCTCCTTTGAAAGAAAAGGTCAAGGCTGGAAATGTTTTATATGTTGATGGATTGAAGCATAATCTACTAAGTGTCAGCCAGATGTGTGATCAAAAAACCGAGGTTATTTTTAGATCGAATGGATGTCTTGTTCGTGATCTTGATACAGGTAAAACAGTTCTCAAAGGCAAAAGAACTCCAAATAATCTGTACATATTTGAAGAAGGACAACAACAATGCTATCTTAGCAAGGATGAAGAGCACTGGTTATGGCATCGAAGGTTGGGACATCTAAGCTTCTCACAAATAAGGAAAGCATGCAAATATCAGGCAGTTCGCGATCTTCCAGATATCAAAATTCCAGACAACACCATATGCAAATCTTGTCAGTTTGGAAAGCAAACCAGAACTAACTTTCCAGAGAAGGAAGGATCAGCTAGCTTGCCTCTTGAGCTAGTCCATACAGATGTATGTGGTCCATTTAGGAAAAGGACACCTCGAGGAGAAGAATATCTGATATTATTCATTGATGATTTCTCAAGGTTTGTTTGGTTAGGGCTTATGAAGCACAAAGATGAAGCATTCGAAAAATTCAAATCCTTCAAAGCATTGGTTGAAAATGAATCAGGACACAAAATTAAGTGCCTCAGATCTGACAGAGGTGGGGAGTTCACCTCAAATGAATTTTTCGATTTCTGTGACGAACATGGGATAAGAAGAGAATTCTCTACAGCTAGAACTCCTCAGCAAAATGGGGTTGTGGAAAGAATGAACAGAACTATCCAACAAATGGCTCGTGCTATGCTCGATGAATCAGGTACTCTTGCAACCTTCTGGGGTGAAGCTGCACATGCTGCTGTTATTATTCTTAACAAAACCACTGCCCAGGGAAACTTTTGAATATCTCAGACAAAAGCTGGGAGTAGTTGATGCTTCATCCTGCTGTTGAAGTTTGTTTATTCTACAGAAAAGTTGGTATACGCAGGTTACGAAAGGGCTATCCGCGTATATACGCAGGTTACGGAAAAGGAAGTCGCGTGTATGTTGGACGCTTGTTGCAGAAAGTATATCCGCGTACATACGCAGTTTCATGCAGGAGAAAACGCGTATATGAAGTTCTGAACAGTAAGGGCAATCTCTGGAGTTCTGAACAGCAATGGGTATGTCAGAATTCTTCAGGCACAGTTTCAGGGGGTGCAGCAGGCACAGGTTCAGGGGGAGCAGCTTAAAAGTCTCATAAAGCATTGTTGGCATTCAGATGTTTTGGTTGTTGGGTTCAGGAGAAGGAGCTCAGAAAGAAATCCTGGTTGCTGATCTAAAAAGATGTTTCTCAGATGCTGCTGGTGACTTTCATAAGTCTTGGTCTAGATCTGTTGTCCCTATGTCATATCTCTTTTATGATGTCAAGGTCATGTAATGGCCTATGTTGGTTTCCCCACTATGCCTGGGATGAATGATGTAATATAATTGATTGTCTCTGATGTGTCCCCTCTTGGTAGGGAGTATGGATGTATGTATTGAGTCTTTTGGTGATAGGAAGGTCCCTTATGGTGTATAAGTCTTGGTTCTTGTTGAAGAACATCTTTTGCAGATCTTGCCTACAGTCAGGGGGAGCATGTTTCAGCACAGCCAAGCAGAGGTATCAGCATGTTCTCAGGGGGAGCACAGCCCTTTGCCCTTGATGACAAAGGGGGAGAATGATTCTAAGGATCTGAAGGTTGCCATCAAGTCCAAAGGGGGAGATTGTTGGCATTTTGGCTCAGGTATGGCGCTATGATACAGGTGTTTTCCTTGATGGCAACTCTCTTTGATGACAGATCTCCGTTCAGTCTACAGAATGAAGAGAAATCTCATATACGCAGGTTAATTAAGTCCAAGTTGCGTATACACGCTGGTGATATGCATACTAAGTCGCGTATACGCAGGAGAGCTATATAATAAGGCACGTATACACGCAGATGCATGAACAGAAAAGTGCGTATATGTCGGGAAGTTTCCTTTTGGTCCATGGTAGTTAGTCCTCGGTACTTGTGCCCATGTCTTTGGACCAAAGTACCTCGACAGTCGTGTAGATCTCTAGTTTCGCAGTTGATGGTTTTGGATTTCTATGGTTTTGGCTCTTGGTATTGAGCAAGGCCTAAGGCTATATAAGGAGAAGAAGATCATTAGGCAAGATCATCTTTCAAAAAGGCTTGAATATCTGAAAAGGAAAGAGATCTGATATGCAGGTTCTGGGTTGCTTGATCTAAGCCAAGGAGAGATCACATCGGTTGATGGAAGACTAGATATAAGGATAGATCGGGATCTAATGGTTTGAAATGCACTATCATGATATGGTTGATTATGCGTATTTCTAGATCTGCATACTGTCGCAATGTTATGTTCTGGGTCTAACTGATGTCTGGTACAGCTGCAAATTGAGAAATTTTATTTTTAGATCTGTACGCAGGTTGGCTTCGGTAAAAGCGCGTGTATACGCGGGTTTTGCTCATTGAAGTAGCGTATATCTTTTGAAGCTTGATTTTGGGTTTACAGTTGGGTCTGACTGTTATTGCAGAGTTCTGTAGTCTGTTCTGTGTTCTGGTAACTGGTGATTGACAGGGTTCAGTGGTTCAGTGATTCAAAGTTTGGTTGTTTTATGCTTCAATGATCTGTTGTGAAAGGTGAATGAATTGTGGCCTTCAGATTGTAATGTTGTGCTTCAGGAATATCCAGTCTGAAAATGTATGAAAGGTGGTACCTGAAGGAAAGAAGATTGTAGGTCAGCACCTACGTACTAGTATCTTGGCTAGTACAAGAGCAAAGGGGGTTGGAGCTCCCTTCCAAGGAAGTTTGGAGAACGAGAGAAGGTTGTAGCCTTCTGCAGGTTGTAGCCTGCATACTGGTATAAGGCTGCACCAGTACAAAAGATTGTAAACTGAAGTTTCATATTAAAGAAAGATAGAGACAACTTGCAGCAGGTGGTTTTCACCCACATTGGGTTTCCACCTTATATATTGGTGTTCATGTGTGTGGCTTTTGATCTGTTCTGTTATACTGCACCTGTTTACTGTTAATGTGGTGAATAATGTCCTGATGAACTTAACTGAAGAATAAGCTAACTAAATTATGAGTTTTCTTCTTATACGCTGTTTTATTTAGTCACAGTAGCGTGTACACGCTGGTTCACTTAACTGAAGTAGCGTATATGTTTCTGAGCATTGAAAAAGTTTGATTGATCTGATAATACTGATTCACCCCCCCTCTCAGTATTATTTCCAACAATTGGTATCAGAGCAGGTCCTTCAGAGAAGCTTGATCGCTTGAAGGTAGATCATTCATCATGAGCAACTACGAGAAAGAAGCATCAATCAGGCCACCGATTTTTGATGGGACAAATTTCAATTATTGGAAGGTAAGAGTTACTGCATATCTTCAATCTCTTGGTACAGAAGTTTGGAACATTGTAGAAACAGGCTATGCTTTTCCTTCAGCTACTCCTACAGATCCAGCTGAGAAAAAGCAGTATGAAACAAATGCAAAAGCAGTCAGTACTCTATTAGGAAGTATATCCCAAACAGAATTCATGAAGGTCATGCACTTCAAATCAGCAAAAGAGATATGGGACAAAATGATCACTAGCTACAATGAAGATAATCAGGTAAAGCAGGGACGAATTACAAACAGAAACTATCAGGGACAATCCTTCTTAAGGGTGAACAAAAGCTACAACCAACCACAGGTAAAATCTTCTCAGTTTGGCTCAAGAATAGATGAAAATAGAAATTACAATCAGTTGGCTGGTAGATTCAATAACCGCAGAAGCTTCTTCAATGGACAATGCTTTTCTTGCCATAACTTTGGTCACAAAGCAGCTCAATGTGTTGCATATAAAACAATCATGACTAGGGAAGCTCAAAAACAAAGAAGTATGACAGGGATTACAAAAAGAACCTATAACAACTTTTCGGTTCTTGAAAATGAAGTTGAATGTTCTATTTGCAATAATTTTGGTCATAAAGACTCTGAATGCAGGAGCAGGTTTCAGGAGAAAAAGGAACAAGCCACGAGCACCAAAACATGGAGAATAAAGGAACCTCAAATAGAAAGATGTGGGATAGCATTTTATGCAGAAGGACAGGAAAATCTATGGTACATTGACAGTGGATGTTCGAAACATATGACAGGTGATAAAGAAAAACTTGAATCTTATTCTACTTTAGAAAAGGGAAAGAAAGTTTCTTTTGGAAATGATACTCCTGCAACTATAAAAGGAAAAGGTATTGCTCCTTCCATCTGGAGTGTATTGAGCACAGTTGAAAGTGGTTCGAGAGGTGTGCTTACTCCATTGCTAAGAGAGGCTGCGTTGTCTGTCGCTGTCTGTCCGAAAGCACGCAGCAAGATATCTTCCTGACTTTGGATCTTATCCAAGTCAAACAAACTGATGTTTGCTCGATTTTTCTTCATTTCATCAATAATGTTATAATCTAGAGGTGGTAGACTCACCGAGGTGTCTGGGGCAGAACAGGTGTTCGTGTTGTCTGGCGGAGTGTTCTGCAACTTGCTGTTCATGGACGTACTCTAAACTTCCACAGTATTTCCGGACTTGTTTTTTGTTTGTTGCTTCGAGGCATCCGATGGATCAATCTTCCTTATTAACACTCTGACCTTTTGTTGCATCTCCTCAAGTTTGGGGGAGCCCCTTTACTTCTAAGACTGAAATGGTCAGTTTTCTTCCGGTGCTGCTTCTCGGTGTTCTTCTTTGCCATTGTTTATGAGCACTGATACGTGTTCACCATGTGCTCAGAGCTTGATGGCTCATCAGGTGCAACCTATGCATAATTATACGTGTCTTCTAGTTGCTCCTGCATGTCGCTTCCCGCCTCGAGTATACAACTATAAATAGTATTTGTGACTCGCTTCCATACCGGGAAAGAGTTCTCAAGATGATGTTCTTTGTGGAAAAAATAGAATTTTGGATTTGCACATAGTTCGAGCTGTAACAGAGGCTTTTGCACAGTTTTTGGAACGAATTGGTCACTGCATAATGAGCCGGTTGATGTACTGCTTGCTTGTCTCTGTCTAGGTGGGTGACTTCTTGCGAATGTGTCCAATATGCTTTGCTTGAGTTCGTACATTTCAGTGGACAAGATCTTGACAAGACGAGTGAGGGTCTCAATGTCAGTTGCTTCCTTATCTCTACCCTTGCTTGTCATTGCTTGGGACTTCCTGCTCGCATCCTTGGAGTCCTTCGTCGATTCATCATCCTTGATGATTCCAACTGCGCGCTGGTCCTTCTCAACAATGATAGCCTCTTCACAGTTTTCCAAAAGTGTTGGTCTTGTAGCTCGCTTGATGAATGCACAATGTTGGTCGGCAGTGCGAATGCGTAGTAATCAATGGTGATGGAGTCAAGAGGCTTAGTGTCTGCTGGGAAATTGTTCAGTATACGTGTAAACCTCTGATTGAAATCTTTCACTTTATCTTTTCCTTTCATCTTAAGGCTTCCCAACTCTTTGAGTAGCATGGCTGGGGTCTTGTCATCAACGAACTTCTCAAGGAACATGTGTTTAAATGTGACCTAGTTGCGTATAGAGTTTGGTGGAAGGCTGTGATACCAAGCAGCTGCGTGACCAACCAAGGTACATGGGAAAAATCTACATGCAACATCATCATAACGTACCTCAAGGGTCTACAGCTGTAGGTAGAAGTTGTCTAGGTGGTCTTCCGCCTTTATCGTGCTGTCAGGGTCGAACTTGACATTCATTCTTTCCATTGGATTCGACATCTTATGAAAGACGACTGAGAGAGCCAATGGTCCCTGGTCATCCATTTAAGATTTGGGTCAGCCATATGTTCTTCTTCTTCGTGCTCTTCCTCTCATTTGGAGTTTGATGTGTCCGACTCTGAGTCTGTTGGTTTGTCTCCACCTCCGCCTCCTCTACTTCCTTCTCCTCTGCCTCCTACACCAAAGTCTGATCCCGAGATCACAAGAGTGCCTTATTCACCTTGTCGGAGGATTGGAGGTTTCTTTCTGTCTTCGATAGCTCCTCCTGGACCTTCAAGTGTGGCAAGGGTTGCTTCCTCCACTGATGGTACTACAACTTCTGTGGGATTGGCCTCTGGCTTCCTCACTGTGTGTGGAAGATGTTGTCTGTCTGGGATCAGTCTGACTGCTTTCGCGAGCTGGCAAGTGATGGGATGAATGGAGCGAAGGTGTTGATATGAAGTCTCGTGCTCAACACTGGGAGGGAGGTGTAACTGATCGTCGAGTTTTGTGTAGGTGAGAGAGAGTGTGAGTTGCTGCCTTGACTAGATGTTTGTCAAATGAGTGTGAGGGGAATTTCATCCATTTACAACTGTTTTCTCTCCTTCTAGCGCAAAAAATGTTGACGGTGTTGGACCCACCAACATTCAGGGGATCACCCGGGTGTGAAGTCCCAACTAGACCTCACACCATTTGGTGTGGGAGTCCCATCTGGTATGATGGCTTGGTTACCATTGTCTTAAGGATTTGCCTCAACTCTTGCTTGTCAGCACATGAGAGTGGTTCACTTTGTCTTCGAGAAGTGAGGTTCGCGTGCCTGGTGAGTGTAAATTTACTTGTGTTAATGGTTCTTCCACTGTGAGGGGGAAAAGATGAAGGTGAGTTCCAGGTTGAAAGGGATCAGTCCCAACTCGGTTAGGAACACACAACATAAAGGACATACATAGCTTCTGGCGGAGCAATCCACTTGGATGCGACAGTCACAAAATACAAGGTAAGATAACACATACATCACTCATGGATCAGTCTGAGATGAGTGCAACGATTTTTATAGCAAGGTTCATGTGAAAGGTCTATCTGATGTCTGGAAGAGAAGTCAACACAGACGAGACATCATTAACATCATATACAACACATTTCCATTAATAGATTATACATTACAACAAATGAATCAATTCAGATGTAGAACACATGGTTAAAGCAACATGCATTACAAGTGTTAAAGATCAGTCTTACAACAAATACAATACATGTGTGAAAACATGCTGGCATGTTGATAGGATTCTGAATTAAGCGAAAGTTCCAAGACACATCGTTACACCATACATCACTAACCCCATCAATGGGGCGTTGGAGCCACTACTTACTCCACAAAGAAAATATTATAGACTCTCTTGGCTATGTGGGAGGAGCTGAGATGAAAAGTCCTTTCATGTACAAATGAGGCGGGGCCGGGTATTTATAGCCAAGGGTGAAACTAACCCTTATGGCTGTTTGACTACCCTCATGACCATTAGACTTCCATGACTCTATGTTCAACAAGTGGGTATTTTGGACTTCCACGTTACATCACATTGATTGAAAACAAGCCCATAGTAGAGATGTGGGCAACATGACTCATGACTTGACTCGACATGACTTGACATGACATTGCTGGTACATTCGTGCTGCTGCTGGAGTGCATGTCGAGCTAGAGTGTTGCTGAGTGATGGATGTCTTCATGGTGTACCATAGCTTCACCTTCGCATGGCGAAGTGCGTGGAGTCTTTGATGGTCCTTGGTTCGCTTGATGAAGCTTTAGCATGTTGTTCCTTGATTTCATGCTGGAAGGCTTGACAGGCTCACTTGTTCGCGAAGGTGCATGTTCGTCGCTTTTGTCCGCTCCACATGCTTAGCTCATTCATCCGTTGGTGAATCTATCCATCTGCATGTGCTTCCTTTTTTCATCCCGTTCATCGCCTTGACATGTTTGTTGGTGTATCTATACCTGTAGTCACTCATGACGAGACGACATCAAATCCAAAACCTCCTAGTCTACCATGACACATGATCATTCAAATGCAAGTGACCGGGAGAGGCAGCAGGGTTGTGATGCGGGATGATGGCTCTGGGAAATTGCTGATGAAAACTGCGCAAAAGTCACTGAGAGATGGAGACAGGCGATCTGAGTCGACAGTGACTAACTGCAAGGTTTATCTCGGCTGGGACGAAAAATTGTGCTAATTTTGGGAGGAACAATCTGGGCTACTAGAAGGAAAGGTAGGCATGCTCTGCGCATTTTCCGAAATGAACAGTTAGTAGGGGATAGATAGCCAAATTTGCACAATTTTCTAGAGGAACGAGCTAGGCTACATGAGGGGTCAGAAGGCAGGGATTGCAAAAATTTTCTGGGGAACTTCCCAGGAGATTGGTAGCCAGATCTTTGAAATTCACAGAGGGAACTGCCAGTTGGTTGCTTGGGTCACTGGTATCCAGACTTGTGCAATTCCCAGAGGGAACTTCCAGTTGGCTGCTGGGGTCACTGGCAATGAGACTTGCGCAATTCCTAGAGGGAACTTCCAGTTGGTTGTTGGGGTCACTGGTAGCCGACTTGCACAATTCCCAGAGGGAACTGCTAGTTGGTTGCTGGGGTCACTGGTAGCCAGGCTTGTGCAATTCCCAGAGGGAACTGCCAGTTGGATGATGGGGTCAATAGCAGCCAGACTTACGCAATTTCCAAAGGGAACTGCCAGTTGGATGCTGGAGTCACTGGCAGCCAAATCTGTGTAATTCCTAGAGGGAACTACCAGTTGGTTGCTCAGACTCTAGCAACAGAAACTACATAATTCCTAGAGGGAGGCAGTCTGCTATTGGGAGCTGCTGGCTGGGAAAATTGCATTAAGGCCAGGAGGCAAGCCTACTGATCATCTCTGTGAAATTTCTGAGCTGAGCTGACTGATGGGTAATGGGAGCCCTGCTCATGAGCACTATGAAATTTCTAATATGAACAACCGGTCGACTATCCGAGTGGCCAACATGAGTGCTCATTGAATTTCCTACAGGCAACACAGCTTGATAGAACTAGCTTGGTGCTTTTGCGCTGTTCTAGTTGACAGTTGATCGAGTCGAAAGCAGGGTGATGGTTCGGCTATCAGTGAGGATTCTAGTCATTAGAAATTAAGAAAAATTGACTAAGTGTGTGAACAGTCGAAAGATGCATAGGTGATCATACAGACACACTCTCGCATGACTTGACAATGAAATGAACAAACCATCTAGACACACATGTTCAACATGACTGACCGACAGTGCAAGCGATAAGCGCGACACTCATGATTGATCATTTATGATCGAGACGATGCTTGCGTGACAGTGAATGTGACTTCGTGTGTGAGTGCGACAAATGCTTTCATGGCGAACACATCAAACACATACAAAGCAAATACTTTGAGAATAAACAGAAAACGGTCGCAAGCATAACTTAAACATCAAAATGCAGAGACTTGAGTGCAATAAACAAGCAAGGCGAATGAAAAGACTCACACGAGCTCATGGAGTGAACCCGAGTGTGTGCAGTCATCAAGTGAAACTCTCCAAGGGAGGCTCCGAAATTGGTGCAGGCCAAAATTTGGGAGGGTGGTTGTAGCCACTACAACACAACAAAAATGATGCATGTGATAGGGCGGTAACCCCCACACCAGAAACGAAGACAATTAACAATTATTATTGTGTCATGTGCATTTTCCCAAACCATAGGTTAGATAACCGCCTGCCTCCAAAACCACCAGCACTAACCACTGGATAGACCACCAACATGTGACCTCACACATAAACTGCCAGGACTTGACCGCCAGTGGTGGGGGGCTAGCCCTAGGGGGCCAACCCCAAGTTATATGGGAGTCCATGTGACCAGGAGCGCGCCGAATTTCGGGGGCTCATTGGAAAAATTAACGGTCCTATAATTTCACCCGCCGAACAGGAATCATGCCAAGTTTAATGGGCAATTTCCGTGTTTGGGGCGCTCGACCTAGGTTTTGGCCGAATTGTAGAATGGTTAGCTGCAAAATTTGGGAAAAGGAGGAAAGAAACATAACTTCCTCACTTTTTAGTCTTTTCAAGTGTAGGAAGAGGCTAGACATGCATTACTGGGTCTTCTGAAGCCAATTGAATAGGTTTCAGAGCCATTAGAGCACTTTTGAAGAGACTTTTGCATGTTTAAATCTATGGGTGCTAGGATCAACCAGGGGGGTTGAATCAGTTTTTGAAGGCTTTTGAGAATGGAGAGGACCTTGTATGGGTTTTCTAGCCTTCATATGTTTTTTGCAGCAGCTGAGACATCTATGGTGTAGCTCATGTTTCTTTTGTAGCCTTTGAGAAGCATAGCAAAGGCATAGGAACAAATCTCTTTTCCAAGATGGGTTACAAGGGAGGAGGCCTTGGAGTGAACAATCAAGGCATTATCCATCCAATTGAGGCAAAGGAGAGACCTCAATATGAAGGTTTGGGCTATGTTGAAAAGGAAGAATGGTCTTCCTATAAATGCTCTTGGGTATCTTATTATTTTTGTCATAAGAGAGGACATGAGGAGGAAATTTTTTGGGATTTTCATCCGGAATTGGTACCAGCTTGGTTTCTAAAGCAAAAGGGGAACATGAAATGCAAGACTTCTCGAAAGAGAGATGAGAAAGTTGAAGAAGAGACTAAGACAAGTTATTCTCGCCATTCAAGTTCTCCTTGTCAAGCTCATAAGCCAAAGGAAAACCATAAAAGGTATAAGCGTCTTGATTATTCAAAGGCTTTTGATGATTAAAAAAAACAAGATGATTTGAATAATATGTTGTGGAATGTTTTTCTGTGCACTTTTTGGTCATGCACCTAACCATTTTTTAGGTAAGTGCCACAAAAGAAAAGAGTTAGTCAAGAAGATGAATATGTCAATTGGAAATGATACTAAGAAGGGAAATTCTCATCCAAGTTTAAAGACTTTTGTGCTAAGAAAATCTCACAGAAACGTTTGCACTCATTGCAATGTAAGTGGGCATTGGATTGAAAACTATTGGAAGTTGCATCCACATCTTCATCCAAAGAAGGACAAATAGGTAATGGAACCACCTAAGAAGGAGAAGGAAGAGGAATGTGCAAGGCATGCCATAACCATTCTAGAAGCAGTTCCAGAAGGAAGTGAAGTGCAGAAAGAAAATTCCCTTGTTGCATGTCCCCATAGTTGGGCATTTTGTAAAAATGATGTTTGTGAATAAATCACTTATATGCGATAGTAATTTCTTTGGAATTCTTATGTTATTTTGGCTTGATGATGAGTCAATTTGTATGGGAGTTTGGGAGTAAAATTTATTCCATATTGTAAGAAGCATTTTCATTTGTGGACATTTTAGTAAGAATCCCAAAATTTGGGATGAGTAGTTGCAACACATTCAGTATGTTACAAATGTTTCAAGCACTCATTTATACAAGTATTTCCATGTGAAGTTTGTCTGGGTTATTTGCCAAAGTCTTTTTGGATTTTATCCTTGGTAAATATTTTACAGAGGAATGTAGGTTTTAACCCCATACAGAAATTACTTGCATACGATTTCTAAAACACAGAAAATAAACAATGCGAGAGCATAACACATAAAACACATATACATAGATTTTCCCCTGGATCCCAAAACTGCGACTACCAGATTGATTTTTAATTATTTTCCTTTCAATGTTACAATACATATTTATACATGTCGAAGCATCCAATACCATGGACCGAAAAACCATCGCGTCCAAAACCATGGACCGAAAACCATGTGCGAAAACCATGCACAAAACCATAGGTAGGTCCACCCAACCTAATATAGGGTCCAAAATATTTTTGCCTGGGGCGCTGCCCCGAACCCCGTAAAGGGGGGCTACCCGCCCCCCTCAAACCCCCTGTGACCCCCCTATTGCGCAATCAGTGCAATGAAGGGGGGGCTCTACCCCCCCTCTAACCCCCCGGTAAACTACATGGGCTAGTCGTGGAAAGAATATAACACAACTCAACATTATCCCACTTCTTGTTTTCTTTCCACAGGGGGCCACAGGAGAGCTTAGTCATTTATCCAGCCCTGAAACGCCCATTGTTTCTCTACACCAACAGAGCTTCTTAGAGCTCACATATTTTGTCAATGCATCTACAGTGTTCTTCAAAGTGTCCACCTTTACCAACAATACCTTTTTGTCTTCTATCATATCCCTCAAAAAGTGATACTAACATCAATGTGCTTTGTCTTTGAATGATAAGCAGGGTTTTTGCCAAGAAAATTGCACTTTGGCTATCACATTCTATCCTTATAGCTCCTTGTACTAACCCCATACTTGAACACAATATCTGCAACCAAACTGCTTCCTTGCTTTCATGAGTGGCTACCATGTATTCTGCCTCTGTAGTTGATAACGCCACTATAGATTGTTTCTTACTCATCCAACTGACTGCACCTCCAAATAGGTTAAACACATACCCACTTGTAGATCTTCTCTGATCCAAATCTCCAGCCCAATCTGCATCAACAAAGCCATGAATATCCAACACTTTGTCCAATATTGGTCTTCCTTGGTAGCACAAACCATAATCACTAGTGCCACGCAAATACTTGAAAACACGCTTCACTGTTGTCTAGTGCTCCTTCCCTGGTTTTGACATAAACCTGCTCAATACTCCCACGACACGTGCAATGTCTGGTCTAGTACAAAGCATTACATAAACCAGGCTACCGACTGCACTTGCATATGGAACATGGGACATGTCCTCTTCCTCTTCTTGTGTCTTGGGACACTATTCGGCAGATAACTTTACACCTACAGGAATAGGAACCTTCACCGGTTTACTATCCTGCATATGAAACCTATGCAGTATTGTCTCGACATAATTCCTCTGGTTTAACTAGAGCTTCTTCTTTGCCCGATCTCTTTTAATTTCCATGCCCAAAATATAGTTTGTAGCACCAAGATCTTTCATGTCGAATTTGGAGGACAATTGGGTCTTCAAATCCTGGATAATTTCTTTGTCATTTCCAACCAACAACATATCATCCACATACAAGACTAGATAGATAACATGGTCACCAATTAATTTAAAATACACACAGTGATCTGTTATGCTTCTGGTGAAGCCAAGTCCCCCTATAAATCTATCAAATTTCTGATACCATATCCTTGGTGACTGTTTTAACCCATATAGAGACTTCTTTAACTTGCATACCAGTTCTTTCTTACCCTTCACTGCAAAGCCTTCAGGTTGCTTCATGTAGATCTCCTCTTCTACACCCCAGTGAAGAAATTTTATCTTCACATCCATCTATTTTACCTCAAAATCAAAAGCAACATCAATAGATAAAAGTAATCTAATAGAAGCTACCTTGTCAATAGGAGAAAAAATATCACCAAAATCATTTCCCGACACCTGGGAATAACCTTTTGCTTCTAACCGAGCTTTGTATTTCTCCACCTTTCCTTCTGAATTTGTCTTCTTCTTGAACACCCATTTGTTGCCAATTGGTTTCCTTCCAGTTGGCAAATCCACCAGATCCTAAGCCTCATTTTTGTGCAAAGATGCCATTTCATCAACCATGGCATCTTTCCAGAGTTTTCCATCCTCTGAATCTACTGCTTCCTTCACAGTTCTGGGATCATCATCAGTAATAGATAAAGCAAAATTTGAACAGAAAGCAGATGGACTATACCTTTCTGGATGCCTTCTTTCTCGAATTGATATTCTCACACCCGGATTTTGTGGCTCTTCATCTTCTGATTCCTCTTCTGCTGTAGAGTCTGATTCTTCCTCCTTAAGCTCAAACTCTATCTTCTCAGGTTCCTTTGGTTGGACTTCACGTTTAATAACATCTTTCACCTCTTTGAGCACCACATCTTGGCTGTACACAACCTTACTTATTACTTGGTTCCAAAGCTTATAAACCTTTAAACCATCCTTATACCCAATAAAGATGCACTTTTCAGATTTACTATCCAACTTGGTTCTTTTCTCCTTTGAAACATGTACATATGCATCACATCCAAATACCCTCAAATGTGAAAGAGAGGGTTTCTTAGCAGTCCATACCTCTTGTGGAGTATTATCCTCCAACGCTGATGAAGGTGATATGTTGACCAGGTAACATTCTGTCTCCACCACCTCTGCGCAGAATTCATGTCCTAACCTGACACCACTGAGCATGCTTCTTTCCCTTTCCATCAACATCTTGTTCATTCTTTCTACAACTTCATTTTTCTCAGGTGTGTATGGAGTAGTCTTCTGCTGTGCTATACCACACTTATTACAAAATTCTTCAAATTCCTTGCTGCAAAAATCTCCACCGTTATCTGACCTGAGCACCTTTATCTTCTTCTCACTGTTATCTGTTTCGCCCTCTTACCACCAGAGGGGAAACTCACCCGATTCTGATTCCCATATACACAATTTTCACAGAAATCAAAATCCATAGAGCTATTACTCATACCTTCTACCATACCTTTACCATGAAGTATTCGAAGGCCCTTCTATCCAATATGTCCAAGCCTTTGATGCCACAAAATGGTCTTCTCTCCAGAGACCACTATATCTTCTGCTCCACTTTCAGGAACCACAGAACTGTTGCACCCATCAACAATAGTGCTACCTTGCAGCTTGTATAGAGTTCCAATCCGAACTCCCCGCATCAATACCAATGCTCCCTGAACCATCTTGTAGGTATCCTTCTCGAAAACTATTTTTACACCTGCATCATCCAGATTTCTTATAGAAATCAAATTTCGGGCCAATACAGGAATATGTAGAACACCTGGAAGTGTTCTAACCCTTCCACCTTGCAACTTCAACTTTACTTTTTCGTGACCAACGATTCTAGCCTTCCTATCATTTCCTAAGAAGATATCACCACCATTGTATTTCTCATACTCATAGAACCACTCTCTATGGGGAGTGAAGTGAAAGGATGCACCTGAGTCAATCAACCATGCCTCATGATCTACATGTGTACTTGAAGAAGATAAGTACACATCCCCACCTTCATTTGAGGTGGTTTTTGCTTCTGCAGAAGGAGCATCAACAGATCCCTTTCCTTTGTCAGGAGCTTTATATTTACAGTCCCTTTTGTAGTGCCCTTCCTTTTCACATTTCTAGCACACCACCTTTATAGGTTTTCCTAGAGATTTATATCTCCCTCTAGATTTAGATCTCCCACTCGATGACTTATTTTTGTTTCTGTTCTGGGACTGTCCTCATACAGACAAGGCATCACCATTCTGGCTCTCCATATTTTTCCATCTCATCTCCTCTGTCAGCAAGGATTAGACTATTTCATCAAACTGCAAGGCAGTTGCATTGCTACCTATTTCAATAACCAAACTATTCCACGAATTTGGTAGAGAACACAACAAAATAATGCACTTACCTTCATCTGAAATTTTAATATCAATAGACAATAACTGACTTACCATAGTATTAAATGAATTCAGATGCTCTGTCACCGAGTCTCCATCTTTCATCCTCAGGTTATACAACTTTTTCCGAGGAACAATTTATTCACCAGAGACTTAGATTTGTACAAAGTCCCTAAATTGTCCCAAAAAGCCTTCGCCATAGCTTCCCTTGATACATTCAGCAATAGTAAATCTGAGACACACAATCGTATTGTTCTCTTTACCTTCTGATCCAACTTCTTCCATTCTTCATCGGACACTCACGTTGGTTTAGTACCCAAATCTACTGTGATCCACTGATCTTTATCCACCAACAGATCCTCCATCTTGAGTTTCCATAACTCAAAACTCTGACCATTAAATTTCTTGATCTCTATCTTTCCACTGCTTGCCATCTTCTTTCACCACCAGAATCGATCCCGCAGATCTCCCACTGAATAGGGTCTACCATAGGCCCAAGCAAAACCCCTCAGCGATAAAGGCGTCCCTTGAAGCCAAAACACCTCTGATACCAAATGTAGGTTTTAACCCCGTATAGAAATTACCTGCATATGAATTCTAAAACACAGAAAATAAACAATGCGAGAGCATAACACATAAAACACTTATACACAGAGATTTTCCCCTGGATCCCAAAACCGGGACTACCAGATTGATTTTTCATTATATTCATTTCAATGTTACAATACATATTTATACATGTCGAAGCATCCAATACCATGGACCAAAAAACCATCGCGTCCAAAACCATGGGCCGAAAACCATGTGTGAAAACCATGCATAAAACCATAGGTAGGTCCGCCTAACCTAATATAGGGTCCAAATTTTTTTTCCCTGGGGCGCTGCCCCGGACCTCGTAGAGGGGGGCTACTGGGTCCACTCAAACCCCCTATGACCCCCCCGCTACACAATTGGTGCAACGAAGGGGGGGATCCACCCCCCCTCTAACCCCCCGGTAAACTACATAGGCTAGTCGTGGAAAGAATATAACACAACCCAACAAGGTCACCATTGTATTTGATTCTTGGGAAGGATGTTGTTATTGATGGCCATAATGACATAGACAAAGCCAAGAAGTTCATTGAGAAATTCCGATTGGTACATCAAACAGTTCAAGATCAACTTGAAAAGTTCCAAGGTTAAATGGATAGAGATTGGAAAGGTGAGGGAAATATACCCTGAACTGCTAAACACCTGAAAGTGATCTGGAGCTCAAAAAATTGTTCAAAATTCAATTTTCTTAGATTGGTGTGGAACCTAAATGACCGCGTAGTGCTCGTCGTCCTGAATCTGACGCAACTTGTTTCATGCGAAACATACATCGTATGCTCCCAGAAACAAGTTCTGTTCATTTTTCAAAAAAAGGAATTTTTTGCAGAAATGACAGTCCAGTGAGCAATCTGTACTATTGATGTGGAGCTGCCTAGGCATGCCTACGTGGTAGGCTGATTGGGCCTGCTGACTGGGCATGGTTGACTGGGCTCTGTTGGGCCAATCATGTCTCGTCACTTGTCTGAATATCATTGGCACTTATTTGGGCGATTTTCATTGGTGGGTTAGTGACCAACTATAGGCTCCCACGTGGCCCAACCGGAGGCTGCCATGTGGAAACATGGGGGCCACCAAAAACTTGTTGAAGTTCAGACTGCACTCCACTTTAGGTTTTAACCCCGTATAGAAATTACGTGCATATGAATTCTAAAACACATAAAATAAACAATGCGAGAGCATAACACATAAAACACATATACACAAAGATTTTCCCTTGGATCCCAAAACTGGGATTACCTGATTGATTTTTCATTATGTTCCTTTCAATGTTACAATACATATTTATACACGTTGAAGCATCCAATACCATGGACCTAAAACCATCGCGTCCAAAACCATGTGCGAAAAATCATGTACAAAACCATAGGTAGGTCCACCCAACCTAATATAGGGTCCAAAAACAATTTTTTTTGGGGCGCTGCCCCAAACCCCATTGAGTGGGGTTACCTGCACCCCTCAAACCCCTTGTGACTCCCCCCGCTATGCAATTAGCGCAACGAAGGGGGGGCTCTGCCCCCCTTCTAATCCCCTGGTTCACTACATGGGCTAATCGTGGAAAGAATATAACACAACCCAACATCTGCAAGATTCGAACCTGAAACCTCTTGTAAACCAAACTTTGCTCTTACCAATGTGCCATGGGTGTACCTTGGTTATAGGACCCACGTATATTTAATTTAAACTATGGTTCAACGCATATGGAGTTGAGGGTTGGGCTAAGACCTAGCCCATGGACACCACTGTGCCATGGGACTGCGAGCAGGGGGGTCGAGGGTTAGGCCCTAGCCCACCATTGTAGCAGTTACATAAATGTTGCAATGGAAATGACACATGTGATAGAGCGATAACCCCCACAGCAGAACCAAGGATGCTTAACAATTATGACCGTGTCATGTGCATCCACCCAAACCGTGGGTTAGCTAACTACTCGCCTCCAAAACCACCAGCACTAAATTCCAGATAGATCGCCGGCATGTGACCTCACAGATAAATCGCTAGGACTTGACCGCCAACGGTGGAGGGCAAACTCCAGGTCGTATGGGGTCCACGTGCCTAATTGTAGGATGGTTAGCTACAAAATTTGGGAAAAGGAGGAAAGAGGCATAACTTCCTCAATTTTTATTCTTTTCAGGAGCAGAAAGAGGCTAGACAGGAATTTTTGGGTCTTCTGAAGCCAATGGAACAAGTTTCAGAGCCATTGGAGCACTTACGAAAATACCTTTTGGAGGTTTAAGTCTATGGGTGCAAGGATTATCCAGGGGGTTGAATAAGTTTTTGAAGGATTTTGAGAATGGAGAGGACCTTGTAGGGGTTTTCTAGCCTTGATATGTTTTCTGCAGTAGTTGAGACATCTATGGTGTAGCTCATGTTTTTCTTTTCTCATTATTTGTTTGAGGAGAGTTCTATTTTAGTACTTCAAGTGAATTGTTGTAGTTATTCTCATTGTCAGATGGAGTATGGGGTCTTGATTTGAAAACCCTTTTCTTTCTGATTGTTTCATGACTGACTGTAGGTTGTCATGTCTTTAGAGTGAGATTTCTTTGCAGGAGAATGTTTCCTTGAAGGGGAAACTAGCCACTCTTTTGGTCAACACACTTTATGTACTCTTTATCACTGAAGTATTTTGAGCATAATGAGATTGGGTAAAGCCATTGGAAGTTGGACCAAGGAAACGTAGCCCAGGAGGGGTGAACTCCTTTATAAATTGCTGAGTGTATTACTGTTATGCTGTTGATCACTGTTTTTTTAGTTCTTGTTTTAAGCTCATGAATTACATATAAAGACATAAAAACTCATGTGAAACTTGCAATTTTTCTCTTAATCCTCAAGAACTTCGTTTACTATTTTGAATTGGAATTTAGCACAACAAACACTAAATTTCGCATTCAGATCAATATCACTTGGTCTGAATGTACACCATAGCACGCCCTATTCTAAATGGTTGATGGATTATATAGGAGATTGAGCATTTTAACTGTTCATTGGTCGTCAAATCCCTTTGGAAGGCACTATATGACATTGGTGTTTGGAAAAAGATCACGAAGGGAAAATATATTCGACATATAGAAGCCACAAATTGGATCAAAGAAGGGGTACATGAGTATAAGGGTGTGTCATACATATCACACAATATGATGAGAAATAAACAATGACTCTTTGCTGGGATGAGATGGGATATTGGAGATGGTCAACAAATTTAGGTGGGTTTGGATGCCATTAAGGGTACAGATAGTTAACATTCTCTTACTACCCCCTTATTGTACCACTTATACCAAATCGATATTACACATATTTGGTAGGTGGTTGTCAATCTAAACATTAATTTGGGTACATGAGCATGGAAAAATGCAAAGGCTTTAGGGCTAACAAGTAGTCGGGGAATAGAATGGTAAGAATACATCCATAGTTTAAATCAGAATGATGCTTTTATCACCGATGCAGAGGATAAAATGTATTAGGTGGGCACATCAAAAAAGGGACAGATTTCTATAAAAGACATATATATTGATATACCTCCCTCCATCTCTCCTTATTTGTCTCTCTATCTCAACCCCCTAAACATATGCCACGATCTCTCTCTCTCTCTCTCCCCATATCTATATATATATCTATCTATCTCTCCATCTTCCTTTCCCTCTCTATCTCTTCCCCACTTATCCAGCTATACCGAGTACTTTGTTGAATGATCTTTCTTTTCTCCTGATGTGATAGGTGTGATGGTAGCTTCCCTACAACCAGATAATTGGCAATGTCTACATACCATGGTGAGTGAGCAGATACTGCAAACAAGTATTCATCAGGAAAGGAATCATCTACTGGAGTATTATCATCAGTTTTTATCCAAGAAAGGAAATCAGCAACTACATTTTCTTTACCTGGTCGATCCACAATTGTAATATCAAATTCTTGTAGTAACAATAACCACCTAGTAACTCGAGCATTTGTAACAGATTTATTCATTAAATACCTGATAGCCGAGTGGTCAGTATGAAAAAAAGTAGGATAACCAGTAATGTAATGTCGAAATTTATTAATAGCATAAATAACTGCTAAAAATTCTTTCTCAGTAACTGTGTAATTAAGCTCAGTAGGGGTCATATTCTTACTAATGAAATAGATAGCATAAGGAAGATTATTCTCTTCTTGTCCCAAGACAGCTCCAATTGCAGTATCCGAAGCATCAGAGGATATATGAAAGGGAAGTGCCCAATCAGGTCCCCTCAGAATAGGAGTTGTAGACAACTGATGCTTAAGTTCATCAAATGCTTTCTGACAGGCATCAATCCACCTAAATTCAGCATTTTTCATAAGTAATATAAACAAAGGAGAAGCTATTTTAGAAAAGAAATTGATAAATCTTCTGTAATATCCAGCATGTCCTAAAAAACTTCTTACATTAGTTTGTGTTTTAGGAATAGGAAGGGTCTGAATTACCTGTACTTTGGATGGATCTACTTGAATCCCAAGAAATGAAATGAAGTGTCCTAGTACAATTCCTTCGTTCATCATCATATGACATTTTTCGGTACTTAGGGAAAGATTAGCTTGTATGCATCGTTTAAGTACTTTCTCAAGGTTTTGTAATGCATCTTCAAAAGTCACACCATAGGGAGTGAAATCATCCATAAATATCTCCATAGAGTCATTAAGCATATCAGAAAAGATTCCTATCACTGCTCTTTGAAACATTGCTGGAGCATTACATAGTTTAAATGGAAGAACTATATAAGCAAAAGTCCCCCAAGGACTAGTAAAAGTGGTCTTGTCTTGATCTTGGGGTGCAATTCTGATTTGGTTATATCCACTAAAACCATCTAAAAACGAAAAGAATTTCTTCCCTGACAATTTGTCCACCACCTGATCAATAAATGGCAAGGGGAAATGATCTTTTTGAGTGGCCTTATTTAAGGCTCTATAATCTACACACACTCTCCATTTCCCGTTTTTCTTAGGTACTATCACCAATGGAGAAACCCATTCACTGTCAGATATGGGGTATATAAACCCTGCATTAAGCAACTTTTGAAGTTCTTACTTAACAATTTCCCTCAAATTGGGATTCATTCGACGCTGGGGTTGACAGACTGGTTGGGCCCCCTCCTTAATATAGATACGATGAGTACATAATTCAGGAGAGATCCCCTTCATATCTATGTAGTCCCATGTGAATGCTTCCTTGTTTTCACGGAGCAACTTCATTAGCTGTTGTGTTTCAGCATCTGATAAATTGGGGTTTATGTTCAATGTTTTGCCAGGTTCAATTTCTACTGTTATGCTTTTAGAGGAGATAGCAGTTGATGTTTGAGGTGAATTTTCAAACTTAAATTTTTCCTGTGTTTCAGGATCCAGAATTGCAGTTAACTGATTATATGTTTCAGAAGTAACTGAGGAAGGTTCAGAAATAAAATTACTAATTACTTCATCTTTTGTGGTGTCTTTAAGAGTTAAGGCTTGTCCAATGGTCAAAATGGGTTGAGTATCATTATCCTCATAGTCTAACCATACAGAATCATCATTGTTAATCATAGGTTTAGCATGAGGGTACAGCGTAAGCTGCTTAGTTTCACATCCATTATAAATTGTCATTGAACCTGATCTACAGCTGATAAAAGCATCTACTGTAGCTAGCCAGGGTCTCCCCAAAATCAGAGGATGCCCCCCCAACTTTGCTTTAGCCTGTAATACAACAAAGTCAGTTGGGTAATTCCAAGATTCGACTGAAATGATCAGGTCTTCAATGAACCCCTCCTGTTTGATTGTGGAACGATCAGCTAATTCTAGGATAGTTGGTGTCTCTCTAATTACATTTTCCAACTGTAACAATTATGCAGTTTCAAGGGTCATAATATTTATAGCAGCACCTAGATCTACCAGAACTCATGAAACAATAGTTTTTCCAACCTGTACTGTGACCATAGGGTGACCAGGATCACCATATTTTACAGGAGGAACTTTTACTGACATTAAATCAGCTAGATCCTCCATCACACGAACTGTAAGGGGATCTTTAGCCTTCCTACCATGTTTCTTGATGCAAATGTCTCTGACGGTTCTGGCATAGATTGGTACATCTCTGAGTGCTTGTAAAAGTGGAATTTTAACGTAAAGATTCTGCAGTTCCCCTAGAATATTAAAAACAGGTGGCTCAGGTGTCTTAGCAAGAGCTAGACGTTCAGGGAATGGTGGCTCTATTGTTTCAACAATTTTATTAGAGGATGGCTTGACTATTTCAGCACCCTTATTCTGTAAATTATTCTTTTCTGTCTCTTCTTTATCAGAGTCAGAAGAGGTAATATCGTCAATGATCGGCTCAACTACTCTCCCGGATCGTAAATGAATATCATTACATTGCACAGGAGATGTAGGTAGGTTCTGAATGTCGATGACTTGCACAACTTTATTATTATTATTAGGGTTAGGGTTCGGTTGTACAGGTAGCTGAGGCTTCATGGTCTCATTGTTTGGTGGGGTACCTAACGGGAGAGAAAGTTGTTACTGGAACTGAGGAAATTGGTTTGTGAACGGAGTTTGTTGAGCTCTCCAGTTTGGGTTCCATTGATTGAAATAGGATTGTTGTAGAAGTCAAGGAGTCCACATTGCAGGGTCTACAAAGGGAGGGTTTGTTTGTTGCATGGCTAGGAAATTCATTTGATTAAAGGGTGGGTATTGCATTTGGTTAAAGGGGGGATAATTTTCTTGATTAAAAGAAGGATAATTATTCCAACGATTAAATGGAATACTAGAGTTCGTACCTTGTCCTCGTGGTTGCAATTTCCTCCTTTTTGTCAGCATATAAACTGCTTCAGCTTCCTCCTCAGTTGGTTGTAACACTACCTTTATCCCTGGTAAAGAGGGGCATTGTTGAGTTTCATGGTCCTTCTCACAAATGGTGCAGATTGGTACCTTGTCCAATGGACATTCCCTTAACGGATGTTTTTCTCTGCATTTAGGACAGAAGATGGCCAAAGCGGCTTCTGCCTCTGCTTGTTTCTTCTTAACCTGTAAGGTATCAATCTGTGAAGCAAAAGAACTTAACATTTCAGTCTTGAATTCCTCAAGTAGATTACCTATTTCAGCTCTTGTTGCTCCTCCACTGGCTGATTTCTGGACCCTTGAATAAGTATTATCCCTGCTCTTTGATTTATTTGCAGCTCCTCTTGAACACCTCTTGCAGAGGTTAATGATTTCATCATATGATTCTTTAGATATATCCCCTTTACCAAGCATATTTAACATATCTAAACAATCATCCCTTACCCCTTTCAATAATATTGTTTTGAGAATATCCTTACTTACATCAGGGTGCTCAGATCTCTGCAGATTATACTAGAGTCTTTCCACAAAGTCTTCCAAATTTTCATCCTCCTTCTGAACCATCTTGAATAATTCCTCCCTTTTTTCTCTCGTCCGGCAATAGTCTTGGTATTTGGCCAGAAACTTCTCCTTCATCTGATCCCATGTTGTGATCACATGACCTCCCAAGCTCATAAACCATCTTAGTGCATTTCCTTTTAATGTTGCTGGAAACAACTTTAATTTTTGAGCATTATTAACATAATCATAACTTCTACACAATATATAAAACTTGAGGTCTTCAAAGGATAAACCATGGAAGCTAGGTAGGGCTGAGAGTGGAATATTCTTCATAGGAGTTGTTCCTCTGGGAAGTTCCTCAATAGGAAATTCCAAGGTGGAGAGAGAATTCTCGCCTCTTCCTTCTCCTCTACGTCCTCCACCAAAGATTCCTTCATTGTTTCCATCCATTGGTTGCTTTCCTGCTGCACTTGCCCGGTCTTCAGTGTTTTCTGTTGGACTCTCAATGTCTTGAACTGGCTCCTCAATTTCAATATCCTCTATTGGTTCTTCGATTTCAATATCTTCTATTGGTTCTTCAATTTCCTCCACTGGTTCCTTGGTATGTTCTATTGTTTCTACAACCCTTTTAGGTCCCACTACTTCCTCTGTTTGATAGTCCGTTTGGAGAGAGTGCTGAGTTTGTGGCCTCCGAGAGCTTAGCCTCTGAGAAGTCTCAGCTTTTGAAATAATCTCATCGATGAAAGTTTTTCTTCCTCCTCTTCCTTTGTCCTTGCCACCTGTAGGATTAGTTTTCTTAAGTCCTCTCATGTATCTTGCATATCTACAAGAAAATCATTAGTGCTTTTAAAATCTATAATTACCTTCCTCGACAACGGCGCCAAAATGTTGGTCACTTTAATTGCTTATTGAATTAAACAACAAAGTGCTACATAAATTGTCAACCCGAGGAAGTCTTGTTATCTCAAAGGCAACTGCGTACTATATGTACTCAATCTTAAAAGCAACAAAAGTTGTAGTAAAAACTGGTCATACTTTGCCTTAAGAAAACTGAAGTTCCACTCTGAGTTACAACAAAACAACCTATTGCAGACAGCTACCAAAGAATGCTTAAAAGAAAGAAATCTAAAGAATCAATCTGCATAGGAGAGTGCTGGCTATGTTGTAACAGAGAACAGGACCCTATTCCCGGAGCGGGAATCTTCAGCACCTGTTCCTAATTATCAAGCTGCCACCTTGCTCTGTAAACCTAGTTGCAACACACATGAATTGACTGCTGATAAAATAAACGTTGCAGCAATTAATTGAAAAGAAAACAGAGTTTCAACAAAATGATACTCAGTAAACAGTTTTGTTAACAAAGCATGAATAAAAGCCACACTTAACGCACTGCAGAAATGAAATGGGTGAATCTTGTGATGAAGGTGGGCCCTGTCCTTCTCACAAGATTCCCCAGGAAACAAGAACTAGAAAGGAATGTTCAGAACAAAATTTTATTCATATGTCAATAAGTCATGTTACAGAGAAAATGGATTCCAGTTCTATTCCTTCAACTAAGCCCCCTTCCGCAGTCTGTTCGTCCCCTGTAATGTAGATGTCTCCTCTTTTTAAAGAGGAGACATCTATTACAATAGATTACATTGTAAGTCATATTTTAACCCTTTGTACAAAAATAGGGAAGTTAGTTTTTCCCTTTAACAAAATGTTGTTACAAAAATACTGTCTTTAGATCATGATCGTTGCATCCAGTATAGCAACTCCTTTGGTGGTCTCCTTTTGCTGCTGTCGAATCTAAACTGAAGATCACAACTGTTCAGCCACGATATTTGTGTGTTGTTCCTGCTGTTTCAGCAACTGTGGAAGTAGTCTTGCAATCTCCAAGCAGTTTCAGTAACGTGAACTGCACATTGTTCTTTAACCGTTCAGCCATTATCAATTCAATGGTTAATAATGAATATAGCGTAATTATATGAAAAATAATTAAACGTATAGTGATGAGAAGAAATATTGTGTACCTTTGGGATACTCGGGTTAAAACAGTAATCAAGGACTTTAAATGTAAGTTGAAAAAGGGAGACAATATAGCAAAATGTATGGTCAAAAAGAGACAATATGAGGTCCTAACATTCATCTCCTAGGGTTAGATTTTTGGATGTTTAGGGTTTTCCATTGTTTCTCAATAATAAATAGGCCTTTGAGACTCATTGTAACATAGTTGAGAGACATGTAGCCACCACATCTGTTCTCAGAGATAAGCTACCATCACCCGAGCTAGTTTATTTCCATTATGTTTGTATTTCAGTATTCTGGTATTAATGAAATAAAGTGTTATTTCTACTGCATTTATGTATTTATGGTTAGATGTGTGATTTGTCAAGTTCATGTTTAAGTTCGGATCAAACATAGATCAAGGTACGAAGTGTGAAATATCAATTAGAATGGAAATTTTCCTAAAAAGGGATTATAGTGGGGTTCTTACTACACTTATTCTATTGAAGCGAAGTGTAGGAAAGGCACCATAAATTCTTGGTCATGTCTTTTGGGTTAAAATTATATTGAAGTAGTAGGACATTCCAAAAACAACTTTTAGAACATAGGAAAGGCACTATGAGTTCTTGGTTATGCCTTTTGGGTTAACTTATGCTTCTTCTGCTTTGAAAGCATTATGGACAAAAAAAATCAAGCTCATCTTAGAAAGTTTGTTTTGGTTTCTTTGATGATATAGTTATCTATGAAAAATCATGGGAAGATAAAATTAAACATGTAGAGAAAATCCTATAAATTATTAAAAATAATTAATTATATTAGTAAAAATGTCCAAATGTGCTTTTGGGAAACATGAATTAATAATACTAGTTATTGTTTCAAAGGAAGGGGTCAAGGTTAACCCTAAAAAAGATTCAAGCTATCACTAAATGGCCCATTTCTAAGATCATCAAAGGTTTTAGAGGACTTTTTGGTCTTATGAGATATTATGTAATTTTTTTAGAATTATGCACACATCTCTCTTGAAGAATAAAGTGTGCAATAAGGGAGACCAATGGACTTTGAAAATAAAAAAGTTAACGGAAAGGATTCTGTAAAATCTATTTATTAAAAATAAATGTCTTTCATTTTACATGTTGATCTAGATTAGATCATTATATTGTTTTTCATCCATATTGATGATTTCATAGTGGAAAAAGTGGAGGAATCAACTCATAGGACCATTTTTACTGGTGGGGCCTAGTTTGGCAAATCGGGGTATGAAACCTTCCACGATAATTTTGAGGCATCAAATGGAATTTTGGGGGGGATCTTTTTTTATTTATCACAACACTTTATTTCCTATTCTACACACATAGAAATTTCTAACGATGTAATAATCACCTCAATCAGAGTCCCTAAACAAAAGTTACGTCACTCAAAAGTTAACCTTCCTATTTCAACCACCATAATTTGAGAGGATGCCATGTCAGTACCCGTTACTCAAGGAAAATTGGATAGCCATGTGATCATGATAAAGAATACTCTAGAAGAGTCCCTATTGTAACTCTATTTAAGAGTTTAGGGAATAAAACCTAACCACTACCAGGCTATCGAGTTGTGTTATAACTAGACCACTAGGAGGAAGAGGGGTTCCATTTTTTTTCGAGTGCATTTTGTTCCATAGACTAATAGAGTAGCTGAGAGATATAGGGAGAGAGAATAAAAAGAGGATATGTGCATTGTATCATCCCACGTGCCACAAACCTTGCTTCTTTGTACTCGAAGTCATTTTTTGAGCCTATAGCCATTGCCAGCTGAAATTGCACTTTGTGCAATTCCAGCAACCAACAGTTAGCCTAGATTGTGCATTGTGCAATTCCAGCAGCTATTCATGCCTCCCAGATAGCCCAGACTACTTTTGCACAAGTCTGGTAGCCAGTCTCCCAGCCTCCTAGAAGAAATTGCGCAATCCTTTCCAGTCTTTCCCCAGGTATGTGTTATGTCATTCCTCCAATTTGCTTTGGTTTTTCGCTGATAGATTTCTTGCCATGCATGTCGCTTTGTCTCCAGATCTAGTAGGTGTTCATCTGCCTCTTAACAGTTTAGGATCAATGGCCTCTAAGAGAGCAGGATCAAAGGACACTGACGGAAGTGCAACTGGAGCAACAGTTGAGCGAGTGTCCGCAAGTCTACTGATCTATGAAGATACCAAGCTAATTCTAGACAAGGACATCAAGCTGAAATGGCAAGAGGTCAATGATGCATTTGCAGGCACATTTGGGGAAGACCTCGAAGACCACCAGGTATACATGAACATTCAAAAGTCCATCTTGTACTGGATTGCATGCAGATACCCCATGTTCCCGTGCGCAGACATGATACACTGGATTGCCTCGCACACCGATCCCGAGACGATGACCTTGAGCAGTGTCAGAGGGACGAAGATTGCAACCTTCAAGGCACAGGGTTATCATGAGATGTATCAGGTGTTAGAGCCCGTAACTATCATGGAGACTCCCTTCAGCTTATGCAGCAACAATTCCAACTCCAGAGACATTCTGAAGAACCTGGTAAAGGAGCTTGCTAGATTCAGGATGACACCCAACCGGATCTACAAGACGAAGATACCGCGGAAGGCATATCAATACTTGGTCATTTTTGCTTGTCGATTGTATGGCCAAGAAAGCATGGAAACCTTCCCATAGAGTTGGGTGATTGCACTGGACCAATTGGCAAGAGAGGGCAAACCATGCAACTGGTCTGGCATGTTGGCTCATCAGCTAAAGAAACAGGTAATGAGGGCTCGACAACCGCTCAAAGGTATGCAAGAAAAAATCTACATGTTTGCCTACATCTTGGATGCAGTCTATGCCTGATAGGATTTCCCGAGCTTGAAGTGGGCATGGTCACCAATAGAGACTACTGTGAACACTTATTGTAAGATGTTGCCTAAATGCAACTTCAGAGGAGTTATCACATGGTTGTCTGATAATTTTGTCACCCTGGTTTACAATATGATATTCGAACAAGATCCACCCTGCATGTCAATGGAAACAATGGAGGCATTGATAGACATAGTTGATTGGTATGCCTCATCGTCCGACACCTTCATACAAATGTACAGTGCGGAGAAGCCTCCGCATGTTCTACTGAAGTTTTCCTTGGACATGCTCGTCATGCAGGAAGTAGCATATCACATCTCGGTAGGATTGACAGCTAGGCTGCACCAGAAGAAGAAGGCACCTTGGCCCGCTCTTCTATTGCGCATTGGGTTATACGAGATATGGAGTTTCAAGCATGTGGATGTTGAAGAAAAGCAGATGAAGAAGTATCCATTCGACCTCCGAAGTTACAATCTGTATGACCCACATTGTCTTGTGAAAGATCACTACACGAGAGTACAGTTCAATTGGATCCACGAGGCATTTCATTGGGCGGAGGAGGACCCATGGAGATATTGCTACAGTTTCTCCAGACCCAATGAACAGGTCGGCTTCGCTATGGAATGGTTAGTGAAGCAACGTGAAGCAGCATCCCAGAGAGCACCAGAAGTAGCAGCAGCAGTAGAGGTGAACATACCAGTGCACGACAAGGGCAAGAGAAAGATTGTCGATCGCATGGAGGAAGAGCAAAGTTGCAAGTTCCGAGCATATCCACTTGTGGAGAAAGTAGCTTTGGACATAGAGGCAAAGAGGCATCATTGCGAAAAACGAAACACACAAAGGCAGAGAGAGAAACGGAGAATGGAGGAAACAAAGGAGTTGCATGAGTTGAAGGAGCAACTCTGAAAGGAACATGAGTTGCACAAACAGGAGAGGGAAGTGCAGCAGTAACAAGTACAATAGGGGGTGCAACATGTGAAGATGATGAAACAACACCCGTACAAGTAGTAGACTCATCAGAACAGCTAGCATCAGGTGAATAGGGTGAACCATCGTAGGAGCAGGACTTCGCTTAGGAGATAGAGCAAGCACTTGAATAAATGGATACAAACATGGAGCAACAGGAGTTAGAGCAGGACATCGACCTCATGCCTCACCACCAAGAGGTCGACCCACCAGCGTCACCACATCCAGAATATGAACAAGTCCCATGTGACCAAGGAGACACTGAGATCCTTGGAGATCAGCCGAAAGGAGAGATGCACAACATCTCATTCGACGAGTCTCAACATAGTGTTGCGCAATCCCGCAAAGTGTCAAATTTGGAAGATCATACATCTCCTGCACAGTATGAGGAATAAGTGATCGTGTTTGACATGCACAAACATCCAGTAGCCTTGGTCGATTCCATTAGAGCATATGCCGAAGCCACTAGCTCAAGCGTTCGCTTTCTGATAGCTAAAAATGAGCGAATGGCTAAGGAGCTATAGACATCCAAGCAAGGAGGAGAGTTGGTGACAGCGTCCGCCCAAGCTGAACTGAAGAAGGCAATACTAGATGAAGTATTGTCCCTTTACACAATTATGCGGGCGTTGAATTCCAAGTTTGGCACCATGCATAAGGCAGTCGTCCATCTCAACAGATGGCAGCAACGATGTGCTAGAAGAGCACGTATCTTGTCGAACGTACATACTGTTGTTGATTACATGCAAACGTGGATGATGAGATACAAGGGAGCCCCGCTTCACTTGCCTAATATGATGAAGCCCAGAGCGGTCGAGCTGAAGGCACACATCCAGAGTCAGATCCAGAACTATGAAGAGCTCCCACAACTCATCACTAGTCTACAGGCTTCCCATGCACATGTATTCAAGAGTATGGATGTTGTGGTGCACACACATGTGATCCCATCTATTGGGACTCTCACCCAGGTGAAGACAAAGGCATAGGTATGACTAGATCTTGACTCGTACTTTGATGAGTTGATGCGCATAGCCACCAACCCAGACTTGTCGATCAATGCAGACACCATGAACAAGTATGTTGTTGCTCCATCCGCATTGAAGACAATGATGTGCATGCTTTCAGCCGAGTTGGACAGAGGAGCCCGAGTAGTGTACCCAAATGTTATGGAGGCAAGAGTCAGGTTTCAGAAAGATGTCACCTTAGAGTACATGGACACCATCACGAGCTAAAGATCTTGGCACCAGTACGCTACTGTTGATCATCACAAGGATGTTGAAGAGTTGGACTTCCCATGGTTTTCCAAGTCATAGTGATGTCTTGCATGGCTTGCTCAAGCCGTTTTGTCTCACATGGGTACATGTGCATTGTAATGTAACATCTTGTCAAGTGTAAGTTCGAGCGTCAATAGTTGGATGTAACAATCATAGAGTAGATGAAGAGTCATGAGGGTAGATGAACTGTCAGAAAATGGAATGCCAAGGGTCACCCCACCCTTTGCTATAAATAGTCCCTCATAACTCATTGTAAAGGCTTTTTGTTCAGCTAAGCTTCTGATAGGACTATCTTAGAGAGAGCTTGGATAGTATTGTAACGAGCCTTGGCTTCTCCACTATGCAGAGCTAGTACATCTCTTTGGAGGAGCAGGGGTTGTGGCTGTAACGTTCCACTGTCGGAACTAGTGGTTGACCATGGATGTATTGTATGGCTGGAACTTACACTTCTTAATATAACAAGAGCCAACATGTTTCATGCATATGTTTTATTGTATTTCAGCTATCTGTTTACTCTAAATGATATATGTATTTGTTTGCTTATGCATGCATGTATAGCTATTTCTATGTATGTATGTATGAATCTTTCTGAAATGTGTTGTTGGTTTAACCATCACTTTGGATTGCTAGCTAACTTTCCTTCCATGTTGTGATGCATCTTTTCTCATGTGTTCCCTTCTTGACTCCGTGCTATCGCAAGTCTCCAAGGGGTGCACTCATCTCAACCCTCCATGTGTTAGAACCTCTCATGCACCTTCCTTGGCTCACTGCATATGTCACACTCTTGCTACCAACAGAGTTATCTTACTTGCCTCTGTGCAAAATCGTGGTCAAGGCATTACCATACGACCTACTGTTAGGACTCCTACACCAAATAGTATGAGGTCTAATTGGGACTTCTTACCGGGGAGATCCCCTGACATGTTGGCGGGTCCAACACCATCAAAATTTATGGCGCTAAAAGGAGGGCCAGATGACAAGTTGTGTCCTCTCATCCTGTTTTGAACCTTTTCATATTTATCATGGAGTCTTGCACTCTTCTCCCTCCGCAATGTTTTTCGAATACCGAATCTGTTACCGTCACGAGGGAGTTTTTTTATCACTTTTCCACTTACACGTATGATGGTGAAGGTGAAGTGGTCTAGCCTGAGTTTTTGCATGACTTTCTTTCCATGCTTCATGAGGAAGATGGATGTTCTGACGAAAATTCCAATTTGTTGCTTGCATACACACTTCGTGAATCTCCACATCGATGGTTGTGCAGCCTACCGGCTGACAGCGTGCACTCACTTGAGCACTTATGTGATCTCATTGAAGACACTTTCTATCATTTTGATCCAGACCATCTTGACTAGAAACTATTACAACAACGGAAGGCTCCACATGAATCGCCTATGGATTTTTGGCAGTGCTTTCGTGATTTGTAGTTTCAAGCTCCGAAGAGCCAGATGAAATTTTTCTATCTTTGGGACCGATTCAAGTATTGCGTTAAGAAATCTTCTCATCCCAAGAAGAAGTTTGAAATCAAGCCTCGCTCAATATTCTTCAATGATGGAGTTGCGCAATCACAGATGGATGCAGTCACTGTCACAAGTGGTTGTCCGTTGTCCCCTCATCAAACAACTCTACCACTGCAAAGTGATGCAAGAGATCATGCTCACACATTTGTTCAACTGTCACATCCTCCCAACATCACTTCGCTTAATTTTTTGCACAGATTTGGTTGCGAGTCCATCGAGTTGTCATATGCATTTTGTTCCACAACCTCCATCTTTGTACTCGGCTAATCCTCCGGATGATACTATCTTGTGTTCTTCCATTCTGGACTCTACACTTGTTTTAAACGAGCAATAAGCCACTGACAGAGTTGGTGTTACACAACCAACATGCACTATCATTCATGAAGAGTATGACTGGGAGCTTGAGCATCAACACTCGCAAAGGATGACTCCCTTCCATCCAAGCCTCCTCCATTATTTCCTGGCATTTTTGGTGAACCTACCATCCATGATTTCACATGTGTATCTTCATCCACAGATGCACCCATTTTTGATCACTCGTAGGACATAATGGATGTCAGTCCATCATCCGAAAATGGAGAGGATAAGTCATTCATTAAAAATCAACTTGATCTTTCATCTTCCTTTTTCGGAAACACAAAGGATGAATTTGTTTGCTTCTCATCTACCCCTTTTTTTGATTCATCATATCATGAGGATACCGATGAAAACATTGACTTTTCTGGTCATGTCTGTCGTGATCCATTTACTCCCATATTCGATCATGATCATGATTCTATCGCAGTCAATTTTTTGAAGCCACTGGTTTATGATGATCTATCTGATGATGAATTCAAAACACCCAAGACTGTCGAGGCACTTCAGCCCGAGTCGATGGTTATGTCAGGCCCTTGCTCTCTTGGGGTTAGTTTCACTTTCGATCAAGAAATTTTTCAATCACCTGAGGCTCCTCATCACTCATCTGTATACATTGAATATCAATCTCACACACAGATCATGCTTCCTCCACTTGAACTGCACGATCCCATCTGTCATGCATTTGAGGAATCTTACATTGCAAGAACATGTGCACGAAGCAAGTTGTCTTTGTTTCTTTCGTTTTCTTGCATGTCACAGTAAGAGTATGCGTATGCTTCAAAGTTGAAACGCAGTTTCGCACAACACTGTGACAAGTCCAAGGACCTCATGTCATGCACTTGCAATCACTTATGTCCTACGGGAACTTTTAAACATGAAGTGTGTTTGTCTTCATTGTTATATCTTTCTTGTTTGCTTGTTCACACAACCAAGTTTCTTGAGGACCAAGCCTTCACCAACATGGGTCAACCAATGCACCGGTGGCTGCATTGGAAATATCACTTCACGTGATTAGGCCCATGCACTGTTAGCTTAGGAGTAGGAGTGGTTTTTCTTTTAATTGTTTGCTTGCATGCTTGTTTGCTTACCTTCTTTGTTTGTTTGTTTGCTTACTTGTTTGCTTACTTTGCTTTTGCATTTGCTTTTACTTATGCTTTGCTTTGTTGTTATTTGCTTGTTGTTCGTAGGTTAGTTTCGCATGAAACCATGTATGACTCTTGAGACAAGTTGGGTAAAGTACAAGAGGTATTTTACTGCTACCACTACTTAGTTATCTATCATCCTACCTCTGTGTGACGAACTTGTTACCTTTAGTCCATGATACGTCAAAGGGAAATACGTACTGTTCTAAGTGAACCTTGTTGAAAACACAATGCCTGCGCACTAACTAGTGTCACATACTCTAGTTGGTTGTTTTTGGGTTAACCCTTGTCAACTCAGTCAAGTAGAATAAGGTGAGGGGAAAAGCTTAACAAGCACGTCAGAGGTATATAATAAACTACTTCTCTTAAGTAACAACCTCTTTTGCTCTCAATAAGTCGGGATCCCTCTTCCGCATCTGAAATGAATAAGTTCTACCGAAGTTTGCCTTGGACATGCCAGTCATGCAGGAAGTAGCATATCACATCTTGGCAGGATGGACATCTAGGCTGCATTGGAAGAAGAAGGCACCTTGACCCGCTCTTCCGCTATGCATTGGGTTATATGAGATCCAAAGTTTCAATCATGCAGATGTCGAAGCAGAACATATGAAGAAGTTTCCATTCAACCTTCGAAGTTACAATCTGTATGACCCACATTGTCTTGTGAAAGATCACTACACGAGAGTACAGTTCAACTAGATCCACATGGCACTTCATTGGGTGAAGGAGGACCCATGGAGCTATTGCTACAATTTCTCCAAACCCAATGAGCAGGTTGGCTTCATTGTGGGATGGTTAGCGAAGCAACGTGAAGCAGCATCCTGGAGAGCACCAAAAGCAACAGCAACAATAGAGGTGAACATACCAGTGCGCGACAAGGGCAAGGGAAAGATTGTCGATCGCATAGAGGAAGAGAAAAGTTGCAAGTTCCAAGAAGATCCACTTGTGGAGAAATCAGCTTTGGCCATAAAGGCGAAGAGGCAGTAGTGTGACAAGTGAAATGCACAAAGGCAAAGAGAGAAATGGAAAATGAAGGAAACAGAGAAGGAGTTGCATGAGTTGAAGGAGCAACTCCGAAAGGAACAGGAGCTACGCAAACAGGAGAGGGAAGCGTAGCAGCAATAGATACAACACGAGGCGCAACATGTGCAGATGGATGAAACAATGCCTGTACAGGTAGTGGACTCATCAGAACAGCTGGCATTAGGTGAATAGGGTGAACCATCACAGGAACAGGACTTTGCTAAGGAGATAGAGTAAGCACTTGAACAGATGGATATGGACATGGAGCAACAGGAGTTAGAGCAGGAAATAGACCTCATGCCTCACCACCAAAAGGTTGACCCACTAGATTCACCGCATCTAGAATATGAGCAAGTCCCAAGTGATGAAGGAGACACTGAGATCCTTGGAGATCAGCTGGAAGGAGAGATGCACAACATCTCATTCGACGAGTCTCAACACAAAGTTGTGCAATCCCACAGAGTGTGAACTTCGGAAGATCATACATCTCCTGTGCAGTATGAGGAATGAGCAATCATGTCTGACGTGCACAAACATCCAATAGCCTTGGCCGATGCCACTAGATCATATGACGAAGCCACTAGCTCAAGTGTTTGCTTTATGATAGCTGAGAATGAGCGAATGGCTAAAGAGCTACAGATGGCCAAGCAAGGAGGAGAGTTGGTGACAACGTCCACCCGAGCAAACTGAAGAAGGCAATACTATATGAAGTATTGTCCCTTGACACAGTTATGCGGGCATTGTATTCCAAGTTTGGTACTATGGATAAGGAATTTGTCCATCTCAATGGATGGCAGCAACGAAGTGCTAGAAGAGCACGTATCTTGTCAAATGTGCATGCTGATGTTGATTACATGCAAATGTGGATGATGAGATACAAGGGAGCCCCGCTTGACTTGCCTAGGATGATGAAGCCCAAAGTGGTCGAGCTGAAGGCATGCATTTAAAGTTAGATCTGGAACGATGAAGAGCTCCCGCAACTCATCACTAGTTTACAGGCTTCCCATGCATGTGTATTCAAGAGTATGGATGTTGTGGTGCGTGCACATGTGATCCCATCTATTGGGACTCTCACCCAGACGAAGACAAAGGCACAGGTCCAACTAGAGCTTGACTCGTACTTTGACGAGTTGATGCAGATAGCCACCATACTAGACTTATCGATCACTGCAGACACCATGCACAAGTATGTTGCTGGTCCGACCACATTAAAGACAATGATGCACATGCTTTCAGCCAAGTTGGACAGAGGAGCCTAAGCAGTGTACCCGGATGCTATGGAGACAAGAGTCAAGTTTCAGAAAGATGTCACCTTGGAGTACACAGACACCATCGCAAACTACCAATCTTGGCATTAGTACGCTATTGTTGATCATCACGGGGATGTTGAAGAGTTGGACTTCCCACAGTTGTCCAAGTCATAGTGATGTCTTGCTCAAGCCGTTTTCTCTCACATGGGTACATGTGAATTGTAATGTAACATATTTTCAAGTGTAAATTCGAGTGTCGATAGTTGGATGTAACAGTCATAGAGTAGATGAAGAGTCATGAGGGTAGATGAACTATCACAAAGGGGAATGTCAAGGGTCACCCCACCCTTTGCTATAAATAATAGCTGATAACTCATTGTAAAAGCTTTTTGGCCAGCCAAGCTTTCAATAGGACTATCTTAGAGAGAGCTTGGACGGTATTATAACGAGCCTTGGCTTCTCCACTATGCAGAGCTAGTACATCTCTTTGGATGAGCAGGGGTTGTGGTTGTAACGTTCTGTTGTCAAAACTAGTAGTTGGACATGGATGTATTGTATGATTGGAACTTACACTTCTTAATATAACAAGAGCCAACACTTTTCATGCATATGTTGTATTATATTTTAGCTATCTGTTTACTGTAGATGATATGTGTATTTATTTGCTTACGCCTGCATGTATAGCTATTTCTGTGTATGTATGTATGAATCTTTCTGAAATGTGATGTTGGTTTAACCATCAATTTGGATTGCTAGCTAACTTACCTTCCATGTTGTGATGCATCTTTGCTCGTGTGTTCCCTTCTTAACTCTGTGCTATCACAAGTCTCCAAGAGGCATGCTCATCTCAACCCCCCATGTGTTAGAACCTCTCATGCACCTTCCTTGGCTCACTGCATATGTCACACCCTTGCTACCAACAGAGTTATCTTACTTGCCTCTATGCGAAATCGCGGTCAAGGCATTACCGTACGACCCACTGTTGGGACTCCTACACCAAACAGTCTGAGGTCTAATTGGGAATTCTTACCAGGGAGATCCCCTAACATGTTGGTGGGTCCAACACTGTCAACACTATTCAAAATTGAGAAGCACTAAGTAAGATATAAAATCTACCATGTTACAAAATACCAACAAGTTGCTTTAAGTAATGTGGTTTCTTGAAGAAAAATTATAAATCAATATATGCTTACAAATAATAGTCAATAATATTGTTCCCAATAATATATTTAATAACCTTAAGAGCCACTTGGGCTAACTTGAGTGGTTGAGTTTTGTGAATTACAAGTAGGAGGTTATGGGATCAATTCTTTAAGTTGATTACTTATATAGATATAATTGAACCTCACTTAATGTCTTAGTTAAACTAAATTTTTATTTATTTTTCACTTGGAATGAAAGTGGAAACCCCCAGCCTACTTCTTCACATTTTGGTACTTCTCCACATTTCATGGATGGTAAAATATTTATGGTAAACAATCAGCCTTGATTACGGATCTCACCCTAAGGGAATCAAAGAGAGTTGAACTGTGATCATCAACATCTAGCAACAATATCAAAGAACTTCATGTCTAGCTCCAAACCACTTGAACTAATGCTTGGAACTCCTTGTTAAACTAAATTACCAAAACTATAATCTCAATTTTCTCCAAACATTTTTCGAACATTATAAAAAAATACCAAAATTATAATTTTCTAATTTATTCTATACTTTTCTCAAAATATTAAAAAAATCTAATGAAAAAAACACACAATCTTAAAATAAAAATAATAATAATAATCCTTAAATATTACATATAAATTTTATTCATATATAATATTATCACTATAAAACAACACTTCGCCTAATTAATCTTAAAACAAAACTTCATTCCAAAGTGTCATTGAAATAACAATATGTTGGGTCCCTATAATACTAGTGATTACCCCATTACTATTGTAGTTATACCCTTTATTTATATTGTTGTGCCCCTATTACCCCCATGTTGTTATTTCTGTGCCCCATAGAATCCCTCTATTGTTATTTTTGTGGCTTTATATTATTATTGTTAGGTCGGCTGGATTATATTGTGACTCCTTAGACTCCTATATATAGAAAGGAGGTTTTGTCATTTGTATCATCGGAGAATTGTTCATTTATGTAATGTAAAGGAGGTTGCCCCCTTGAAGAGGCTGAATTCTAAGGCGTTGATCTATCTTTTCTATCTTTTCTTGAGCTAGTTTCATAACATTTGGTATTAGAGCTTTGGATTCTAGGGTTTCGCTGCTCCAAACAGGTCATCGTGGAATTTTCACTATAACATTTTTCTGTGATGTTTCAGAAGTTGCAAGAAAAACCCATTTGAGAAGAAATCGCACTGAACCTTGGGTCCAAATTTCAGAGCTTTTCGCACGATATTTGCGGAGATATGATCTGAGGAAGTTGGTCTTTTTGTAGACTCCTGAATTACATTCAAAACAGGCGACCTGGGGAAAATTGTCATAACTTTCTCTCTAGGGATCAGATTGAAATTTCGTAAGAAGGTACAGAAAGAGGACGGACTGTAGTTTCTTGTATGCGTGTTTCATATCTAAAGGTTGAAACAGTGACTCGTGGCAAGTCGTACAAGTTTTCTCTACTGAACTAGTCTAAAAGCAAGCCACTGTGGGAGATTTCACATAACTCTTCATTGGAGAATCCAATTTGGGTCAGACTTGTGGCATTGGAAAGAGGACATAGAAGGCTACTAGAGGTCGCAATTTCAGAACTAGATGATCTGAAATTATAGAGATACATCAGATTCAATATCAGGCTTCTATAAAGTGAAAAAAGGTGTGTAGTTTTTTTTTAAATTTTTGTGTAAGCTTGGTTTAACAGAATTCAAAGGGCATAGTAAAGCATTATTATCGGTAACTGATGCCCCGAGGAAAGAAAATGAAAACACCTAGTAAGGAACCTGAAAGCTCTAGCATGACTCATGAAGAAGAGGAAGAAATGCTACATGATATATCAAAATTACAAGAACAAGTGCAACAAATGTCACGCTCAAAAAAGCTAACAGAAGCTAAGATAAATGGCGTGGAATCCAAGATAAATGGCATGGAATCTAAGATAAAGGGCATGGAAGCTAAGATGGATGATTCAAAGACAGATTGGAAGAGAGACACGACAGATTTGAAGACAGACATGGCAGATTTGAAGATAGATTTGACAAATTTTCTACAAGAAATACTTACTAATAGTGAAAAGGTTGTAAAGGAAACTCATGATGTGAACAAAAGTTATGTTAATCATGATTCCATAGAATCTAATGTTGGATCGAAGACCCACCATATTCCAAAAATCGATATGAGGAAGTTTGATGGCAAGGATCCCACCACATGGATATTACAGATGGAGCAGTTCTTCGATCTCAATAATGTGCAAAACACACAAAAGGTATATATGGTGTTGACACCTAATCCTCGACGGATGGGTGAACTGGAACGTGAACAGTCATCAAGAAGGCTTTTAGGATCCAGTGAAGGAGGTCAAGTGATCGATTTTTCTTCCAGGAGGCTTTTAGGATTAACATTCCGTTGTAGAGATCTTCATTAGCTATATCGCTCAAATTTCTACGCTCTAACGCATAGACAGTGACCTTGACTATCCAGATGCGGAATGCATTCAACCTGTCTGTAGGTAGAATTTCAATGTTCAAGTCGTAAATCATCCAGCGATTTTCAGTTGATCGCATCCCGTTGCAAGGCAAGACAGTATGGAAAAAATCCCGAACAAAAGGTCTTCATGAAAATGTGTATCCTTCAAACCGTTGAACAGTAAGTTCTGAGGGTGTTTGCGCTTTCTGCTGTAAAAATAGTGGGATTTAGGCTTGTTTTTGGAGCCAACGACCTGTGCTCAATGAAACCGTATGTATATGCCTTGTTAATGATTGACCAGCATACATATTGACCAGCTGCTTCAATGCGCTGTTTCAATAAGTTTTTGAATGCGCTGTTTCAATAAGTTTTTGAATGCGCTGCTTGAATAAGTTATTGAATGAGTTTTGGAAGCTGTTTGAATATTTTAAGGAGGATATGGTATTGTAACTGACAAATAACATCTGGCGCCGTATAGTAACAAAACTGTGTTTGGTAGTTCAAATAGTATTGCGCAGTTTATATATATCATCCAAAGCGTTTATATAAGCAGTTTTCAAAGCATTCAAAGTTATATCAGTCAGAGTGTTTTATAGTGTTGCATGATAAATTGATATATTGAAGTGATATATTAATACATTGAAGTGATCCCTTGCACATTTTTTCAAAACATAGTAGTATTACAGTGATGAAATGCTGATGCTTTTAGCAAATATCAGAAGGATTTGAAGGCTGTAACGTAAGGATTTTTTATCAGCAGAAGTAATTTTTACAGAATACATTCAATCATCTCTATGGTCGGAATAGTTCTCACTGGAAAGGAGAACTATTCTGAATGGTCTCGGATGGTAAAACACACCCTTATCTACAATGAGTTGTGGAAAGGAGTGTGTGTCGGAGAAGAAGACAAAGACCCTGTGCAACCTACATCAGATAAAGAACTTGTCATTTGGGAAAACAAGAACAGCAAAGCCTATGCATTGATCGCAACATCTGTAAATGAAGAAGTAAGTCGTCATATTTCATCCTATTCCACTGCCTTTGAAGCTTTACAAAAGCTAAAAGAACTCTATGATTCACATTCTGCACTTGAAGTTGTTCAGCTCATGATTAAACTCTTCACTCTTGAACTGAAAAATAATGATCCCCTTGCTCTTGCATCTGAAATAAAGTCTATAATGCATGATATTAAATCCACTAAAGTTGAGCTGGATATCTCTCTTATTGCCTTTCTTAAAGCACTCTATCCTACCTACTCCAATTATCTTGAGTCTTTACAAGCAAATGGAAATCTTAAAGACATAACCTTTGAGTCTCTTGTGAAAAAGTTTGCTGAAAGAGAGAAAGCCTTTGGAAAGAAAACAGTCCCTGAATCTTCTGAAGAGACTGTTTGCCTTGCTCATAAAGAAAAGCATCCTGCTCAAGATTCTACAAGAGGAAGAGGTGGACGAAGAGGAAGAGGATGATACTTCAGAGGCAGGGGGGCAGACATTCTCAAGCAGAAAAGGCAGATCTGCATTGCATTCGCTGCAAACGAAATGGATCACATGATGCTTCTACATGCAAGCTACCATGGGACAAAATTGAGCAGAGAAGAAATCAACAGAAAGGTAAAACTGATGACACAGACAAAGGTAAAGCACCTGAATCCGCTCACTATATTGAGGCACAATGTAACATTGGAGTAAATGAAGATTTGTTTAATGCTTCACTTGCTTCTTCGAAAAATGATTGGCTGCTTGATTCAGGAGCAACCTGTCATATGACTCATAGGAAATATTTTTTTGAAGATTTCACTGACAATGTTGATGGAGCAGTATACTTTGCAGATCAGTCAAAAATCAAGCCATCAGGGCTTGGCACAATCAGGCTTAAACTGCCTGGTCTTCCAGACTTTCTTCTGGATCATGTTCTATATCTCCCACAGCTCAAGAGAAACTTGCTGTCCCTGGTCCACATCCGCCATCAAGGTCACTCCATTCATATGTTTGATGGCAAGCTTGAGTTAAGAAAGGTATCTGACCACTCACTTGTCATGAGGGGTATAGAAGAAGAAAGACTTCTTAAACTGCAAGGAACTTCTGCTCATGCACAACATTTCTCATATATTTCTCATCATGAAGAAGGTACACTTCCATCAATTTTATTATGGCATGCTAGATTTGGACATTTAAACTATGACAGTCTCCGCTTATTAAAGAAAAATGGTGTTGCTGGTTTGCCTACAATTCCTAGAAAACATAAGCAATGTGATGCTTGCATTCTAGGAAAGCATAGCAAACAGTCTTTTCATGATTCACATTCAAGAGCACATAGGAAGCTTGAACTCATTCATTCAGATTTATGTGGTCCAATGCCTGTTCCTTCTGCAAATGGAAATAAATATATCATGACATTTATTGATGATTACACCAGAATGTGTTGGGTTTATTTATTGAAGAACAAATTTGATGCTTTTCAAACATTCAAGAATTTTCATAAGTGGATTGAAAATGATGCACAATCTCATATTGGGTATATTCGCACTGATAATGGAAAAGAATATACATCAAATGAATTTGAAAACTATCTTCGCCAACATGGGATCAAACATCAAACAACTGTGCCTTATAATCCCCAACAGAATGGTGTAGCAGAAAGAATGAATAGAACAATTTTGAATATGGTACGATCCATGCTTTTCTTCAAAAATGTAAAGATAATGTTTTGGGCTGATGCTGTTCTATGTGCTGCATATATAAAGAATAGATGTCCATCTAGTGCTATAAGAAACAAGACTCCTTATGAATTGTGGTATGGACATGTTCCTTCGGTAAAACATCTCAGGATTTTTGGTTCCACCTGTTATGCTTTAATACCAAAGATACATAGAAACAAACTTGGTGCTAGAATTCGTAAGTGTATCTTCCTGGGGTATTCAAATACATCTAAAGCATACTGCCTCTATGATGAAGTAAATAAAAAGTTTGTTTTATCTAGAGATGTCATTTTTCTCGAATCATCCAAATCTGACAATGTTGTTGAGTGGAAACTTGATCGCTTGGATAGATTCGCAAAACCGAAATCATTTCAAGAGTTTGAGAATCAGATTCCACATTTTGAAGGGGGGATTCCTATACTAGATCAACATATGGAATCTTCTTCTGAAGAACAATCTCCCTTGCATGAAACTCCAACACCGGATGATCCTTTAAGTGATGTAATTGATAGAATTGGGAGACTCAATCTTGATTCAGTCCCAACTCAATCAACAGAGCAGCCTGGACCATCTCAGAAAGGTCCCCCAAAGTGGCTGACAAAGACACTTGAAAGTGTTCATCCTGATGAAATTGGAAAAACAGGAACCAGAAATACAAACCGACAAGATGGAGGTGATGTAGATAACTCTAATTCACCTGTTGACATATGGAAACTATATATTTGGAACCAAATCAGTTTGTATGGTATCAATGGCTTTGCTCTCGTAAACAATTTATCACTTGGGCAATTTTTACGGAAGAATTGATAGCACATTATGAAGATACAAAAAGCAACACTTTTTTAGCCAATTGATAAGTCTCAAACAAAAGGGTTCAGTAATGGAGCACATTGAGGAGTTCCAAAAATTGAACATAAGGGTAAAAGATATTCCAGAGGAGCATAGGATTGATGTGTTCATAGGGTCTTTAAAGGATAATATCCAACATGATGTTTGCCTTTGGGAACCTGATTCATTAGAGAAGGCATTCAGGTTAGCAAGAAAAATGGAAAGCAAAATTATGGCAACCAGGAAGCATACCACTCACAACTATAAAGATGGAAGTGTTGTTTCCCTAGTCTTCCACAACCTATAAGGTTGACACCACAACAATTGGAAGAAAAAAGAGCAAAAGGGCTTTGTTACAATTGTGATAGCAAATACACTAAAGGTCATAAGTGTGCTGAGAAGAAATTATTCTACATAGATTGTGAAGAGGAAGAAGAAAAGGAGCAAGAAAGGTCAAAAGAAGAAGATATACTCCAGGAACAAAGCCTAGATGAAGAACAAATAAATCCGACCATATCTTGTAATGCATTGGCGGGAATTACCACTCCTCAAACCATCAAGATAGAAGGACAAATCAAGAAGAAAAAGGTAATAGTGTTGATTGATTCAGGAAGCACCCACAATTTTATTCATTGTAGGGTAGCAAAAGAATTGAATTGCTTCCTATATCCAGCACCAGAGTGTCAAGTGATGATTGCAAATGGAGGAACAATAAATTGCTCTGGAAAGTGCCATAATATCAAGCTATCCATGGGAGAATATGTATTGACTAGCCCAATGCTTTCCATTCCAATGGGAGGTGCTGATGTTGTACTAGGAGTCCAATGGCTACAATCCTTGGGTACAATAGCTTTTAATTTTCAAGAACTTTTCATCAAATTTTCTACGGAAGGAAAGGAAGTTGAATTAAGGGGTATTGCAGGGAAACCAGGAAAGATAATCAGCTCTAATGGTATGACAAAGCTTCTAAAAAAGGAGCAAAGAGGTGTAATTGCACAATTATGTTCGCTAGATGTTTCCACATCGAAATCATCTATTTCTCCAGATCTCCAAAAAGTCCTGGACAATCATTCCAAGGTATTTGAGACTCCCAAAGGTCTCCCACCTATGCGTGATCATGATCATGCTATTCATCTGATTCCAGGAAGTGTTCCTCCAAACATCAGGCCGTACAGATATCCCTATGTCCAAAAAAGTGAAATTGAACGTATGGTTGCAGAAATGCTAGAGGCTGGTATAATTCAACCAAGTCAAAGTTCTTTCTCTGCTCCAGTAGTATTGGTGCACAAGAAGGATGGATCATGGCGCATGTGTCCGGATTATAGGGAGCTCAACAAGCTCACTATTAAAGATAAGTTCCCCATTCCTGTCATTGATGAATTACTGGATGAATTGCATGGATCAATTTACTTCACCAAGTTGGATCTTCGTTCGGGATATCATCAAATCAGAATGAAGATTGAAGACATTCCGAAAACGGCATTTAGAACTCATGAGGGTCATTATGAATTTTTGGTCATGCCTTTTGGCCTTACCAATGCACCTTCAACATTTCAAGGTTTGATGAATTCAATTTTCAAACCATTCCTTAGAAAATTTGTGTTAGTATTTTTTGATGATATACTAATCTACAACAAGTCTTGGAAGGATCATGTTGAACATGTTGACAGGGTGCTACAACTATTGGAGGAGAAACAATTATATGCAAAAAGATCCAAATGTTTCTTTGGAGTCCAGGAGGTGGAATATTTGGGTCATATTGTATCTCATGAAGGAGTTAAGGTAGACCCTAGCAAAATTAAAGCCATTAAGGAATGGAAAATCCCCACATCCATAAAGCATCTGCGAGGATTTCTTGGGTTGACAGGGTATTATCGCAAGTTTGTTAAGAATTATGGGAGAATAGCAGCACCTCTAACAACATTATTGAAGAAAGATGCATTTTCATGGACTCCGGAAGCAACAAAGGCCTTTGAACATCTTAAAGAGGCAATGTGCCAAGCACCGGTCTTAGCTACACCGGACTTCACAAAAACCTTTATTGTGGAATGTGATGCTTCAGGAAATGGAATTGGTGCTGTTCTAATGCAAGATGAAAGACCCATTGCTTTTGAAAGTCGTCCAATCAAGGGAAAGTTTTTAAGCAAAGCTATTTATGAGAAGGAAATGTTGGCAATACTCCATGCACTTAAGAAATGGCGACCCTACCTAATGGGAAGACACTTCAAGGTAAAAACGGATCATGATAGCCTTAAATACTTTTTAGAACAAAGATTATCCTCTGAAGAGCAACAAAAGTGGGTCACAAAGATGTTGGGTTATGACTTTGAAATCATCTACAAAAAAGGGAAGCAAAATGTGGTGGCAGATGCACTCTCAAGAAAGGATGAGGATGTGGAAGCATTGTTGTGTGCCATTTCTATTATCCAACCAGATTGGATAAACGAAGCAAGGGAGGAATGGAAGAATGACGAAGAAGTGTGGGCACTTATTCGAAAGCTACAACAAGATTCCAGTACGTCTGATACATTTAGCTGGCAAAATGATTCGTTATGGTACAAAGATCGCTTATACCTCTGTAAGAATTCCCAGCTAAAACAAAAGATTCTTATGGAATTGCACACTTCTCCCTTAGGAGGGCACTCAGGATTTTTAAAAACTTACCACAGGGTTAAGAAGGAATTTTTTTGGGATGGCCTTAAATCAGATATTCAAAAGTTTGTGGCGGAATGTTTGGTTTGCCAACAAAATAAAGTTGAAACAATTAAGACACCGGGTCTATTACAACCTTTATCCATTCCAAGCCAACGTTGGGAGGAGGTTTCAATGGATTTTATCACAGGTTTACCCAAGTCTGAGGGAAAGAGTGTCATCATGGTGGTAGTTGACAGACTTACCAAGTATGCACACTTTTGTGCATTATCACATCCATTTAAAGCCAGTACAGTTTCTACTGCATTTATGGAAACAATTCAAAAGCTACATGGAAACCCAAAGATTATTGTAAGTGACAGAGATCCCATTTTCACTGGAAATTTTTGGACAGAATTATTTTCTTGTCTTGGTACTCAGTTAGCTCATAGCTCATCTTATCATCCTCAATCTGATGGGCAAACTGAGATAGTAAACAAATGTTTGGAAGGATATCTTCGTTGCTTTGTATCTGATAAACAGACACAATGGGTCAAATGGTTGCCTCTGGCTGAATGGTGGTATAACACTTCCTTCCATACAGCAACAAAAATGACCCCATTTATGGCACTTTATGGGTATCAACCACCATCCATCACATCATATTTAAGAGAAAATTCTAAGGTTCAGGCAGTGGAACATCACATCGAACATCAACAACAAGTCCTCCAACTCTTAAAGGATAACCTCGTGTTGGCACAAAATAGAATGAAACAACAGGCAGATCAACATCGCAGTGAAAGAAGTTTTGATGTAGGTGATTGGGTATTCCTACGGCTACAACCATATAAGCAAATGTCCCTAAAGCAAGCTAAGAAGGATAATAAATTACCAAAGTATTATGGTCCGTACAAGGTGTTGCAAAAGATTGGTACTATGGCATACAAATTGGAGCTTCCTGCAGCTTCTCGATTGCACCCAGTTTTCCATGTTTCATGTTTAAAGAAGGTTATAGGCGACAAGCTCCCAGTTCAAACAATATTGCCAGAACTTGACGAGGAAGGAAAAATTATATTGGAACCGGAAGCAGTCACAGAAACAAGAACTCGACAGCTACGAAATCGATCAATTTCAGAGTATCTTATCAAGTGGAAGAACTTATCCGCTGAAGATTCCACATGGGAGGATGAGAATTTTATGCAGAAGTATCCAGAACTACTCAAGCGTTGAGGACAACACTTTTTTGAAGGAGAGGGGCATGTTGGGTCCCTATAATACTAGTGATTACCCCATTACTATTGTAGTTATACCCCTTATTTATATTGTTGTGCCCCTATTACCCCCATGTTGTTATTTCTGTGCCCCATAGAATCCCTCTATTGTTATTTTTGTGGCTTTATATTATTATTGTTAGGTCGGCTGGATTATATTGTGACTCCTTAGACTCCTATATATAGAAAGGAGGTTTTGTCATTTGTATCATCCAAGAATTGTTCATTTATGTAATGTAAAGGAGGTTGCCCCCTCGAAGAGGCTGAATTCTAAGGCGTTGATCTATCTTTTCTATCTTTTCTTGAGCTGGTTTCATAACACAATATTATCAATTATTATGTCATTGTAAGTGACATCTAGTATTTGGTTTAAGCCATTAATTTTGCATGTATAAAGATAAAAATTTAAAATTACAAAGTCAAACTTAGTTTTATTATAAATTTTTAGGTTGGCATCATCTCGTTGGTGCATGCCTGCTCCAATGGCCGAGGGATGACGCTGACACAATTAATTCTTCACAAACGTATTCTCTAATTAAGGTTAGACCCTCGGTCTATTATGAGACTTGGTAAAAATAAATAAAAGTCAGCTCTATGGGTGGAATTTCTCGAATTCTATATTGTAAGAGATTTCTACATCGCTGGGATTTTCAATTCAAATAAATTAGAAGTCATTTAAATATATCGACATCCCAATTTCTTTAAGTTCCTCCTCAAGGGAAGATATCCTGCAAAAATTCAAGAATAATAAACAAGGATGGGGTGCGAGGTGGCTTAACTTAGCTCTTGTTATGAAACCATCTCATAGAAAAGATAAATCAACGACTTAAAAATTATCCGCTTCGATGGGGAAACCACCTTTACATTACATAAATGAACAATTCTTGGATGATAAAAAAGACAAGACCTTTGTTAGGTCCCTATAATACTAGTGTATTCCCTTATTATTATTGTCATTGTAGTCCCTTATTGTTATTGTTGTGCCTAGGTTGTCCCCATATTGTTATTATTGTGCCCCATAGAATCCCACTATTGTTATTGTTGTGCGCTTACATTATTATTGTTATGTCAGCTCTGATTATATTGTGACCCCTTAGACTCCTATATATAGGAAGGAGGTCATGTCATTTGTATCATCCAAGAATTGTTCATTTGTGTAATGTAAAGTAGGTTACCCCCTTGAAGACACTACTTTTGATGTCGTTGATCTATGTCATTCTTCTATTTTGTGAGCTGGTTGCATAAAAATTGGTAACAAAGCTTTGGATTCTAGGGTTTCGCTACTTCAAACAAGTCATCGTGGAATTTTCACTATAACGTTTTTATACGAAGCTACAGAAGCTGAAATTAAAAGCCATTTGGTCAGAAATCGTGATGAACCTCGGGACCAAATTTCAGATATTGTCTCGCTATATTTTCGGAGATATGAACTGAGGAAGTTAGGGTTTTTGCAGGCTCCCGAATTCGATCTCAAACAGGTCACCTGGGAAAATCGTTATAAATTTTTCTCTGAGCATAGGATTGAAATTTCGTAAACAGTTATAGAAATATGATAGAATTTAGTTTTCTTTGTATCGTTTTTAGGTCCGAAGGTCGAAACAGTGACATGTGGCACTTCGTACAAGTTACTGAACCAGTCTATAATCAGGTCATCGTGGAAGATTTAACATAACTATTTCTTGGAGAATCCAATATGGATCAGACTTGTGGGGTTGGAAAGAGGACGTAGAGGGCTATCACAGTATGAAATTTCAGACCTTGGAGATCCAAAATTATAGATATACAACAGATTCAATATCGATCTCCTACAAAGAGAAAAAAGGTGTGTAGTCTTTTTAAAAAAATTGCATAAGTTTGGTTTGAAAAATTTGTTTGAAGTGATTCAAAGGGCACAATGAAGCATATTTATCATTAATTGATGCCCCGAAGAAACAAAATGGAAACACATAGTAAAAAAACTGAAATATCTAGCATGACTCATGAAGAAGAGGAAAAAATGCAACATGATATATCGAAATTACGAGACCAGGTGCAACAAATTTCACTCTCACGAAAAGTAACAAAAGCTAAGATGGATGGTTTAAAGAAAGGCATGGAAGCTAAGATGAATGGCATGGAAGCTAATATGGATGGTCTGGAAGCAAAGATGGATGGTTTAGAAGTAAACGTTGAAGATTTGAAGAAAGACATGGAAGGTTTGAAAGGAGGTTTGGCAAAGTTTCTACAAGAAATGCTTCCTAATTGCGAAAAGGTGGTAGAGGAAACTCATGATGAGAAAAAAAGAAATTTTATTCATGATTTCATGGCCTCTAACATTGGATTGAAGACCCACCATGTTCCAAAAATCGATATGAGGAAGTTTGATGGCAAGGATCTCGTAACATGGATACTACAGATGGAGCAGTATTTCGATCTCCATAATGTGCATAACACACAAAAGGTATGCATTGCGACTTTATATTTGGAACCCAATCAGTTTGTATGGTATCAATGGTTTTTCTCTCGTAAATAAATTGTCGCTTGGACAATTTTTATAGAAGAAATGATAGCACATTATGAGGATACAAAAAGCAACACCTTTTTTAGCCAGTTGATAAATCTCAAACAAAAGGGTTCAATGGTCGAGCACATTGAGGACTTCCAAAAATTGAATATAATGGTAAAATATATTCCAAAGGAGCATGAGATTGATGTGTTCATAGGGAATTTAAAGGATAACATCCAACATGAGGTTTTCCTTTGGGAACCTGATTCATTAGAGAAGGCATTTAGGTTGGCAAGAAAAATTATGGCAACAAGGAAGCCTACCAATCACAACTATAAGATGGAAGTGTTGTTGCCCCTAGCCTTCCACAACCTAAAAGTTTGACATCACAAAAATTGGATGAAAAAATAACAAAAGGGCTTTGTTACATTTGTGATAGAAAATACACTAAAGGTCATAAGTGTGCTGAGAATAAATTATTTTTACATAGATTGTGAAGAGGAAGAATAAAAGGAACAAGAAACATCAAAAGAAGAGGACACACACTAGGAACAAACCCTAAAGAAAGAAGAAAAGAATCTGACCATATCTTGTAATGCATTGGCTGGAATTACCACTCCTCAAATTATCAAGATAGAAGGACATATCAAGAAGAAAAAGGTAATATTGTTGATTGATTCGGGTAGTACCCATAATTTTATTCATTGTAAGATAGTGAAGGAATTGAATTGCTTCATATATCCAACAACAGAGTGTCAAGTGATGGTTGCAAATGGAGGAACCATAAATTTCTCTAGAAAGTGCCACAATATCAAGTTATCCATGGGAGAATATGTGTTGAATAGTCCAATGATTTTCATTCCAATGGGTGCTGCTGATGTTGTACTAGGAGTCCAATGGTTACAATATTTGGGTACGATAGATTTTAATTATCAAGAACTTTTCTTGAATTTTTTTCAGAAGATAAGGAATTTGAATTAAGGGGTATCATAGGGAAACCAGGAAATATAATCAGCTCTAACAACATGTCAAAGCTTCTAAAGAAAGAACAATGTGGCATAATTGCACAATTATGTTTTCTAGAGGTCCCCACATCGAAATCATCTATTTCTCCAGATCTCCAAAAAGCCTTTGACAATCATTCCAAGGTATTTGAGACTCCCAAAGGCCTCCCACCTATTCGTGATCATGATCACTCTATTCATTTGATTCTAGGAAGTGTTACTGCAAACATCAGGCCTTATAGATATCCCTATGCCCAAAAGAGTGAAATTGAACGTATGGTTGCAGAAATGCTAGAGGCTGGTAAATTCAACCTAGTCAAAGTTATTTCTCTGCTCAAGTAGTATTGGTGCACAAAAATGATGGATCATGGCGCATGTGTATGGATTATAGGGAGCTCAACAAGCTCGATATTATAGATAAATTTCCCATTTCTATCATTAACAAATTATTGGATGAATTGCATGGAGCAATTTACTTCACCGAGTTGGACCTTCGTTCAGGATATCATCAAGTGAGAATGAAGGCTGAAGACATTTTGAACACAACATTTAGAACTCGTGAGGGTCATTATGAATTTTTGGTCATGCCTTTTGGCCTTACCAATGCACCTTCTACATTTTAAGGTTTGATGAACTCCGTTTTCAAACCCTTCCTTCGAAAATTTGTGTTAATATTTTTTTATGATATACTAATCTACAACAAGTCTTGAAAGGATCATGTTGAACATTTGATAGAGTGTTCAAACTATTGGAGGAGAAATAATTATATGCAAAAACCTCCAAATGTTTCTTTGGAGTACAAGAGGTGGAATATTTGGGTCATATTGTATCTCATAAAGGTGTTAAGGTAGACCCTAGCAAAATTAAAGCCATTAAGGAATGGAAAATATCCACATCCATAAAGCATCTGCGAGGATTTCTTGGGTTGACAAGGTATTATCACAAGTTTGTTAAGAATTATGGGAGAATAGAAACACCTCTAACAATATTACTGAAGAAAGATGCATTTTCTTGGACTCAAGAAGCAACGAAAGCCTTTGAACATCTTAAAGAGGCAATGTGTCAAGTGCCAGTCTTAGCTACGCTAGACTTTACAAAAACCTTTATTGTGGAATGTCATGCCACAGGAAATGGAATTGGTGTTGTTTTAATGCACGAAGAAAGACTCATTACTTTTGAAAGTCGTCAAATCAAAGGAAAGTATTTACACAAAGCTATTTATGAGAAGGAAATGTTCGAAATACTACATGCACTTAAGAAATGGTGACCTTACCTAATGGGAAGACACTTCAAGGTAAAAACGGATCATGATAGTCTTAAATACTTTTTTAAACAAATATTATCTTCAAAAGAGCAACAAAAATGGGTCACAAAGATGTTGGGTTATGACTTTGAAATCATCTAGGGAAGCAAAATTTTGTTGCAGATGCACTCTCAAGAAAGGATGAGGATGTGTAAGAATTGCTTTGTGCCATTTCTATTATCCAACCAGATTGGATAAACAAAGCAAGGGATGAATGGAAGAATGACGAAGAAGTGTGGTAACTCATTCAAAAGTTGCAGCAAGATCCCAATACATCTGATACATTTAACTAGAAAAATAATTTGTTATGGTACAAAATTCACTCATGCCTCTGTAAGAATTCCCAACTCAAACAAAAGATTCTTATGGAATTGCACACATGTCCCTTAGGAGGGCATTCAGGAATTTTAAAAACTTACCACAGGGTTAAGAAGGATTTTTTTTGGGATGGCCTTAAATTTGATATTCAAAAGTTTGTGGCGGAATGTTTGGTTTGCCAAAAAAATAAAGTTGAGACAATTAAGACCCCAGGTCTATTACAACCTTTATCAATTCCAAGTCAACGGTCGCAGGAGGTTTCAATGGATTTTATCACAGGTTTACCCAAGTCCGAAGGAAAGAGTGTCATCATAGTGGTAGCTGATAGACTTACCAAGTATGCACACTTTAGTGCATTATCTCATCCATTTAAAGATAGTATAGTTGCTACTGCACTTATGGAAACAATTCAAAAGCTACATGGAAACCCAAAAATTATTGTAGGCGACAAAGATCCTATTTTCACTGGAGATTTTTGGACATAATTATTTTCACACTCAGTTAGCTCATAGCTCAACTTATCATCCTCAATTTGATGGGAAAACTAAGATAGTGAACAAATGTTTGGAAGGATATCTTCATTGCTTTGTATCTGATAAACAGACATAATGGGTCAAATGGTTGCCTCTGGTTGAATGGTGGCATAACACTTCCTTCCATACTGCAACAAAATTGATCCCATTTATGGCACTTTATGGATATCATCCACATCTATCACATCATATTTAAGAGAAAATTCTAAGGTTCAAGCAGTGGAAGATCACATTGAGCATCAACAAAAATTTCTCCAACTCTTAAAGGATACCCTAACTTTGGCACAAAATAGAATGAAACAACATACAGAGCAGCATCACAGTGAAAGAAGTTTTGATGTAGGTGACTGGGTATTTCTACGACTATAACCATACAAAAAATTTTCCCTCAAGCAAGCTAAGAAGGATAATAAATTATTACCAAAGTATTATGGTCCGTACAAGGTTATACATCTGTAATAATTCCCAACTCAAACAAAATATTCTTATGGAATTGCACACTTCTCCCTTAGGAGGGCACTCAGAATTTTTAAAAACTTACCACAGGGTTAAGAAGGAATTTTTTTGGGATGGCCTTAAATCGGATATTCAAAAGTTTGTGGCAGAATGTTTAGTTTGCCAACAAAATAAAGTTGAAACAATTAAGACACCGGGTCTATTACAACCTTTATCCATTCCAAGCCAACGTTGGGAGGAGGTTTCAATGGATTTTATCATAGGTTTACCCAAGTCTGAGGGAAAGAGTGTCATCATGGTGGTAGTTGACAGACTTACCAAGTATGCACACTTTTGTGCATTATCACATCCATTTAAAGCCAGTACAGTTTCTACTACATTTATGGAAACAATTCAAAAGCTACATGGAAACCCAAAGATTATTGTAAGTGATAGAGATCCCATTTTCACTGGAAATTTTTGGACATAATTATTTTCTTGTCTTGGTACTCAGTTATCTCATAGCTCATCTTATAATCCTCAATCTGATGGGAAAACTGAGATAGTAAACAAATGTTTGGAAGGATATCTCCGTTGCTTTGTATCTGATAAACAGACACAATGGGTCAAATGGTTGCCTCTGGCTAAATGGTGGTATAACACTTCCTTCCATACAGCAACAAAAATGACCCCATTTATGGCACTTTATGGATATCATCCACCATCCATCACATCATATTTAAGAGAAAATTCTAAGGTTCAAGTAGTGGAACATCACATCAAGCATCAATAACAAGTCCTCCAACTCTTAAAGGATAACCTCGTGTTGGCACAGAATAGAATGAAACAACAGGTAGATCAACATCGCAGCGAAAGAAGTTTTGATCTAGGTGATTGGGTATTCCAACGGCTACAACCATATAAAAAAATGTCCCTCAAACAAGCTAAGAAGGATAATAAATTATCACCAAAGTATTATGGTCAGTACAAGGTGTTGCAAAATATTGGTACTATGGCATACAAATTGGAGCTTCTTGCAGCTTCTCGAGTGGACCTAGTTTTCCATGTTTCATGTTTAAAGAAGGTTATAGGCAACAAGCTCCCAGTTCAAACAATATTTCCAGAACATTACGAGAAAAGGAAAAATTATATTGGAACAGGAAACAGTCACAGAAACAAGAACTCGACAGCTACGAAATCGATCAAATTCAGAATATCTCATCAAGTGGAAGAACTTATCCGGTGAAGATTCCACATGGGAGGATGAGAATTTTATACAGAAGCATCCAGAACTACTCAAGCGTTGAGGACAACACTTTTTTGAAGGAGAGGGGCATGTTAGGTCCCTATAATACTAGTGATTACCCCATTACTATTGTAGTTGTATCCCTTATTAATATTGTTGTGCCCCTATTGTTCGCATATTGTTATTACTGTGCTCCATAGAATCCCTCTATTGTTATTTTTGTGCCTTTATATTATTATTGTTAGGTCGGTTGGGTCATATTGTGACTGCTTAGACTCCTATATATAGAAAGGAGGTTTTTTCATTTGAATCATCAAAGAATCATTCATTTGTGTAATGTAAAGGAGGTTTCCCCCTCGAAGAGGCTGAATTCTAAGGCGTTGATCTATATTTTCTATCTTTTTGTGAGCTGGTTTCATAACACTCAGCATCATCAGGGTCATCACTTGCAGGTGATTGACCAAATGTATTGGTACATCATCAGGGCAAGGTGGAAAGTCAGGGAGCTCTACCATCATTGACTATTTGTTTAGTCAAACTTTTGTGGTTCAAAAGCTTTCAAGTGGAGAGGATTGATCCAGGAGGATCTCATCAGATCAATTGCACAGGTTCATCGTCAGTAATTCAATCTGGTGTCATTCAATTTCGACAATGTTGTTAAGGTTTAGGTTGTTCAGGTGATTTTAATGGTTTTCATGGCAATGGATTTGTATCTGGTTGTTGTCAAGTGTTCTTCGTCAGTTCCGCCAGGATGATCATCGACGTGGGGTTTTTCTTCCCTTTTGCAAGGTTTGATTGTCGATATAGGTTGTCGTCATGTGATGTTGATACAAATGTCACTTTGTGATGAAGTGATGTACATGGGTTATTTTTAAATCAAAATGATGTAAAATCTAACCTAATAACATTATAAACCTATGCTAAAAATCCATGTATTAAACCATCAAAACCTAAGTGCTAGACCTAGAACCCTAAGTCTACACCATCACCTAGTCCTAAACCCTATTCGGACCATTACAACATTGTATTGTATTAAACTTACATTAAAAATTCCTAACCCTAGCTCTAAACCCTCTCGGTATATATTAAAACACATAAAACATTACAAAATAAAATAGACAGTCCTAAACCGCTGACTCTAACCGCGTCAAAACCGCGAGGGGATAAGGCTCATGTGAGCGGATATGATTAAACACATCCAGCCTTCACCGTGAGCGGGGATAGCAGTTAGAGGAGTCGCATTAACCACATCAGCGTGTACATGTGAGTGGGTAAAGGAGTTAATCATCGGCTTGGAGATAACTGCAGTCCCTAACTGCATCAGAACCGCAACGGTCGGAGGTAGTTTTCACATGCTGCGGAAAGACTGCGATGGTAGCCGTAACTGTCGGGCGGATAAGCCACTAGGTGGCAGTCAGACAGTCGACCGCCAAGAGAACCAGTTATTCACATGGAAACAGTTAACCAACGCGCAGTCAACCTAACCACCAACAATTCTATTTTTAATATATGGTTATATTTGGGTTTTTTGCGAAGTTTGTTAAAACAAATTAAATCGAAGACCATGGCCTAATGACCCTAAGTGTCATTTCATGGTTAGACCGAAACCTCAAACCCTTCAATTCAGTAAATTCATGCCATGTTTAGTCCAAAGGAGTTCACATGTACCTGCAGGCCTATAAGAGGCAGTTTTTGTTCATTGAACAGGAGGGAGAGTGATTTTGGTTTTTGTATGCAGATTCTGGAGGTTAAAGGTTGCTTTTGTTTTCAGTGTAACAGGAGCATCCAGATTTAGAATTAGGAACCGTGATAGGCATTGGAAATATGGTTCAAAGATTTATCCTTTGATGGTAATCAGAACTACCTTTGTGCATATTCAGTTTGATCAAATCTCTGTGTAATCGACCTCTTTTGTTTCAATCCTAATAAAGTGGTCGCCCATCTTCAAAGTAGACCCGGAGACGTAGTCCATCAGGGATGAACTCCATAATCAATCTTGTCGTCTGGTATCATTGTGTATTTGTTGTTTTCATTACTGTTTTGCATCTTACTTATGTTTTATCAGTTGTCGTAAAGTCTTCTTCTCAAGCAGTTCTCTCGATTTCCGCACTTTCAGTTAATAATCCATTCATTAATGGCTAATCAATTCTACATCAGTTTTAACATATGATCATTTCAGATCATTCACATCTAATTATTATAAAGTTTAGGAGTTGTCTACGGAGGCGGAGGAATTGCCCGGACGACCAAAAGTGTCTGGAATTCGGGCAAAAGAATTTCAAAAAATCTTGTAGATGCAGTGTTTGAATCATGTTTTTGATGGTGGAAATGGATTCAGCACCATCAAAAACATCTAGGGCACCTAAAATTATGAATTTTGACAGCTTTTACTTGGATTTACAAAAATCCCTGCCGGATTTTTTCAAAATATGGTTGGAATTTCCATAACTTTCAGGGAAAAAAAGCATAATTTTTAGACTACGACTAAAGTTTATATTACGAAGTTTATTATTGTTACTTTATAATGGCCACACATCATGTGTTTATCTATCTTGATTGGATTGCTTTAGAGAATACAACGGGGTTTTTTCCATGTAATTTCGACAATTTTGTTTATTTTTATTTTTGTTTCAAATTCTATTACATGAAAGTTTCTTATTTTGGATAACCTTGTGCAAGTTTATCAATATATTTTTTCTCCAATTTCATTTATGGTTCATTTTATTCTACCCATTCCACATAATTAGAGGAAAAAATATCCGCAACAAATAAAATCTCCACCACAAACTTATCACTATACTTACCTGGAAGCAAACTCCTCTAAAGTTGTTTCTTTTTATTGTACACCCTTTCCATCTAAAATAGTATTGAATGTGCAGAAGAGGAACCCCAAGTGGAGCTAAGTGAAGGATGAGGCTCTTCGTGAGGAGACCTACACTTCCAAAATTCGGGACACCAAATATTTTCATACCATGGACATGTCCAAGCAAGTGAAGACCATTACGAGTAAATTTCTTATGCAATGCAATAAAAAATATCACTGAATTCTAGTTCATTTAGTTGCAAATCAAAAAAGTTGATTGTAAAGTCATTACCCATGGATCTAAAGAAATCGAAAAATCTAAATTCATAGAGTGATACCTCTATAAAATCACTTTTTTTTTTTTTAATTTCCTATTTGATTTCCTAGACTAAAAAACATGTTTATTTTTATTTTTTTTTCCTCACTTAATGTAAATATTTTAACTAACTTACCAAAAAAATTATTTGATTAAAAATAATAATAATAATAATAATAATAATAATTAAATATAATAAAAATATTAAAATTAACTTTTATAAAAATTATTATTAAAAAAAAAAATTCATATATGGCTTGAAAAATAAGCAATACATGATAATGAAACTTAGTTTAAATTTATCTTTCAATACGTTATAATGAAACTTAATTTAAATTTATCAATATTAATATTATTTCGTAATATTAATAGTATTTCGCCATACTAACTATTATATTAAATATATGCAATATTATTTATATTGAAATAAATTATATTAAACAAATTTAACATGTTTTGAGGTAGATGTTATGAGGGAGATGTTGTCACTTAACGTAAAGTTACATTATATATATAGATATAGATATAAATATATAATAAAAAATTAATTAAATTTTTTTAATTTAAAAAAATAAATGTGTCAACTAATATTAACAAAATCAATTTTGAAAACGATATATATACACAATTTAAAAAGAGATCGATTAGCTTATTCATTGAATAACAAAGAAAATTAGGTAAAGGAAGCAGAGGATTCAATTGGGCATATCCTGTAATAATAACGAGGTAAATTTCCTGGCATTTAGGTTTTCCGTTGTGTGATTTCTGTAATAATAATAACCCAATAAATTTATATTTCGTGGCATTCAGGTTTTCTGTTGTAGGAAGGTAAACTCAATATAATGGAAGGTGCTCAATAAAATTAGTAGGAGTGAGGGGAAATATTGAGTAGAATGTAATATTTAGGGTGGGGTCTGACCTGAAATATTAGGTAAAATTTAATAATATTACATTTTAATTAGTATTTCTCCCCACCCCTGGCCACTATTTATTAGGTGGGGGTGGTTATAAATATTGGGTAACATATAATATTGTAATATTATATTTTATGTAATCAATATATTTGTAACACTTAATATAGATGTGTTCCATCTATAAATTTAATTAATAAGAGGATAAAAACTTAATATTTACGATATGACAAGATTTTTAATCATGAATATTTAACATGGATATTATTAACTTCTAAGTAGGTTTTTTTACAATACCATGGGCCAATACCCACAAGAGAAAGATAGAGAGGGGGAGGAGGGAAGAAAATTATAATACCATGGGCTACTACCATGGTTTATCAATACCATGAGCCATCTAGACTTTTGATTATTATGTTATGGATCTAGGCTTTTAATTGTTACAATACCATGGTCCAATACCATGGCTTATCAATACCACATGCCCAAAAACAATAACTTATTTCAAAATAAAATTATTTTACAAATATTTTATTTTAATTTAATTTTATAACATTTTTTAATTAAATCTAAGAGCAAAAAGGTTATAATTACTTCTGAGGTATATCTAAACCCTCCATCCTCACGACTACTAACAATATTTTCATAGAGATTAAATGGAGGTTTTAATAAATTAAAAAATGAGAATACTTTTATATATACATATGTGAAATTTATATAATATAAATAATATTATAAAGAACTAGGATAGATGCATCTTAACCAAGGATCCAAGCGAAGTGAGAAAGCAAAGTGATTAACAATGATAGAGGAAAGATAGTAGGCAATTCTTTTAACCTTTTTATTATTGTATTTTCTTTAACATGATTGATCCAAAATATAGGTTTAATATTTTACAACCAATTATGTTTTTTTATTAATTTAAATACTTTCTTAAATACAATACAATGGGATCATATTTAAGAAAGAGAGTGAGATGGAAGGGGTAATAGAGTGTGGCATTGTTATAGACATTTTTGGGCACTACAACCCCAAACATGAAATGTCCATAAACCAAGGGCTTCTAAGTCCCTAAAAGTGTTGTTCTAACCCCTAAAGGAACAAGGTCAACTGATTACAGCTTCTCCCAGAAGTTCTCCATGAAAAACTGCTCAGAACTGGTCAAAACAGGATCATTTCAACAGCTCCATAGGCAAAGTGCGTTGCATCTCACCTAAATACACTGTGTGGGTGCATTGCATTTCAAAAGGCCCTTTTATGGGGTGCGATGGGCGAGAAGTGACAAATGGTAGTGTCATTCCGTGAGGTGGAGAGGCATGGAAACTTCCAGAAACTTCTCCTGTGACACTTGCCTCTCTGAATTCGACCAAGGATGAGTAAGAGATCATCACTCTCCAAGTGGAAGCAAGAACTATCAGAGGGAAGAAACTAATCAAATCACAAGCTGACTCATCTCCCTTACAGATATCTATATATGGATCCCTCATCCTAGAGATCCAGAGGCTGGAATTTTGCATATTGTAAGGAATTGTTGTTGGTTTCTTGAGACAACATCAGATTGTTGGGTGATCTAAGCTTTGTATGAGGTGAAGAGGGGCTTCCTTGCTGAGGGGATGATGCTGGGTCAAAACAACTGGTTGTAACTCCCTTGGCTCTTTCTTGTTTATCAATAAAAGCTATTCAAGTTTTCCTCCATACTCTTGTGTCATTTATGTTTTCTGCATTTGTATGGTCAATTTACATCTGATCCTAGATTGTTTATGATTATAGATCCATGTTCTTGTATAGTGCTATGCTACTGTGATCTTACAGGTACTCTGTGAAGCTAGGCGTGCAAGGGAACAAGTAGCGAAAGTCTATCAAGAGAGAGAGGAATCGAACTAGGACATTAGCGCAAGACAGAGGTTGGTCTTCTTTGTTCTTCTCTCATCTATACTTCATAAAGGAAAAACGAAAGTAGCTTTGCTTTGTTTGTTTCTAAGGTAGCTATCACACCTTAGTGGGATAAGCAGTTCTGTGTAGACACTTTTCCCTGTAACAAAATGGCGACTCCGCTGGGGACGAATTAGTTTGTTTGTTTATCTTCCTTGTTGTCTATTTTATAAACTTACAGACAGAGCCTGGAGTCGAGCCAGGTAGCTTCCGAACTGCATTTGCTATGCAAATGCAAAGTAGATAAATGCTGCTTCAGTCAATCTCCGGGATTTGTTTATAAATTAAACAACTGATTCACAAACTCTCTAATTGCCCTTGTGATAGCTCTTAGATCCTCCTTAGATCTACCCCTAATTTTTGCATTATTGATTACCATTTTCTCGGCCAAAACCCATGAACTGAACTACAAACTGTGACTCGGAACCCAAGCAAAGTCTCGTCTCTGGCCCAGCGCAGGTACTATTCTGTGAATCTAAAATTCAGCGCACTTCCCGAGTGTAGTAGGTGCGCTGCATTTCAAATTCCTTTTGTTACAGGTGCGCTGATCAGACTATTTTGGTTTCCGTGCTTCATTCTTTCCAGTTCTATTCATGAATTTTGCTGCCTGTGATCAGTATATCTTTGTTTGAAACCCCTTTTCCTTGCTTTTATTTCACCTCCTTTGTACAAAAGAACTGTAAATGTTTTTTGTGTATTTGTTGAGTCATTTTCAGTTCTTCTTTGCAAAAGTAACGTAATCGTACTGTCGTCCTTTGATTTGAAAGTGTCGCAAGTGTCGTTTTCAGCCATAAGAAAGAGTTTGGTTGCTATAGATAGTCGATTATCCTGTTGCTGTTGTATTTGGTCTGAATTTGTAATTTTTCTAGTGACGAAAGCAAGTATTCATTTCCAAATCGTAAAGTGTTGTGATTGTCTCCATTTTTGATTTTGAAAAGAAACTTGTGAATAATTGTCACTTGAAAAGAAATTTAGATTTGTGCATCAACTTTCTTTTTATTATTCACATACTAAGAAAGTTGAAAACAAATACATGCATGTGCATTTGCATTTAGACTGTTTGATTGGTTTGATTTAGGACAGTGCATTTAGAGTGTGCTCTTTGCTCTTTGTGAAAGAATACTGTCTCTCTTTCCTTAGTAGCTAGGATTTTCATTACACAAAGAAGATAAAAGACTGTTTATCATCTTAGATTGCATTTTAGGAATTACACATCTACATCTCGCGGTGAACCTGAAAGGCAACACTTTGGAACCTAACGCACAACATTTAGAAGTCTAGGCTAGAGACGTATTCCAACGTCGTAAAGCCTAGTAACTGTTGTTCTCACTGATGGTTGGGTGATTCCTCCACTTTGAGACGATAAGTGCTAGTACAGACTTGTGCTCCCACGTATCGTCGAGTATATTTTGGGAGACCACAATAGGCTTAATCCTTTATCCATAGGAAGCCGTGTCTGCCGCCCTATCGATCACAATGCACTGAACATAGCATACGGGAAGATTGACTGCCGTACCGTAAAAAGTATTCTGTAGTTTTGTGATTGGTTTGGTAATCCCTCTACCTAGATTTCCAGAGCAGTCCCTTTCGTTCCTTTTCAGACTCCTTAACGGAAAAGGTCCATCTGAGCACTTGTCACTTCAGGCTCATTAAAAATCGAAGGCGACTAGAGTCATCTTTTGTTTTTTCTCGACTCTTAAAAATTAAAAAAACAAGTTGTGTCAAAGAGTCTAAAATTCATTTTAAATGGAATAATCATCACCCTTTCCTACGTTGATCTTAGGTTGAGAAAATGGAACCCACCAACCAAGGAATTCCCCTTGGAGGAAATCCTAGTCCCTTCTCCTCATGGGGAGATGTTGGTGCACCCCATATGGCCACATTGTCGCTTCCAGGATTGACAATCGGCTTGCCTGTGTGGCTCTTCTCAACCTCTGTTGTTCAGAACACCGCAATTCCTGAACAATCGAGTCAGCAACTAGACGAATCCAGAGTTACCCACCAACCTTCTACTTCCTCCAATTCTTCCTCTCCTTCTTCTTCGCTTGATGGGTTGGTAAAGCCAAAACCAAGTACTTGAGAAGAAGAAGGAAAAGAAGAAGAAAGAGAAGAAGAAGAAGGAGCCAAAAGCGAAAGGGGGCAACCAAGCGTCGTCTAGCGAAAATCCACACACTGCACCGACCAGGCCTAAATCACCATGTGTCATTTGCAAAGGAGACCACTATCACAGAGATTGTCCTTCCATCCCTCGGATCTTAAGCGACTGGTCTCCTCGTTTGCACAACCCGGTGTCGTCAACCTCTAATGATCATGTTGAAAACACACCGTCGACTAGTGAAAGTGAAGCCCCAGGACAAAAAGGAAAATACAGATTTCCTTGTAAACTGTGCGAAGGCGATCATGTCGTCCACCGTTGTCCCTTATTAGACGAGGCTAAAAGAGTTTTGGATGATCGTCCGGTTTCACCGTTATGACTTCCTCCTGGATATAAAAAACTCTTGCCGAGTCCGTCACTAGTTGAAAAACCGGTTGACCCGCCCAGGTGGTCGGCTGAAGCATCTATCATTGAAGACAAACCATCTGATCCCATACCAGACGAAAGTCAAAAGGTCGAGGTGGCCATTGACCCGGTCTTGCCTTCAGAGGTTCCATCTTCAGATGATACAGTCACAGAAGAGAATAAGGATGACACCGTCCAAATTATTTTCGTAAGCACAAACTCCGATGAACATGGGGGCAATTTACCCATTCCTTTACCGCAAGAAGGAAGTTCGTCAGAGTCATACCCGGCCGTCTATTTGGTCCCACCTCCAAGCAACCTAGTTGTCTCCTTCGACTGCAATCAACTAGGCAGACCCCGTTTACCAACTCGTGTACCATTCTGAATTATTGCTCAAGTATATAGAATGGTTATGGTTGGTACCATCATAGATGAAGGGGCTTCTGTGAGTATCCTTTCCTCGACTGCTTGGAAAGCACTTGGTTCGCCATCGCTTTTGCCTGAAATGAGAAATCTAACAGGCTTTGACAAAGGAACCAGTCGACCGTTAGGGAACCTTCCCAATGTGCCCATAACATTGAGAGGGAAAACCGTTCACATGAACGTAATGGTAGTTCAAGGACCCCTAGATTATAATCTACTCCTTGGATGAGACTATGTTTATTGCATAGGAGCGATTGTCTCCTCACTCTTTAGAGTAATGTGTTTTCCGCACGAAGGAAGAGTGGTCAAGCTCGTAGACCAGCTTTCATTTCCTGGATCACGCAGAGCAAATAGTCATATGCCATCCCTGAATGGTCTTTTCACACAAGGAATGTCTCATCAATCCCCAGTCCGTCCACCTGATGAGCGCGAGTGATTCGAGGGACATGACTGAAACCAGGGGGCATGCACCCTGGTCTGCTTCGGCAGGAAAACTTCAGGTATAGGGTAGGTTTCCGCGAGAGATATATGACTGGTCTGTACTCCCATCCGTGATTGGAAGAGGGAGTTATTCTGGAACAAGATTCCCTCATCAAAGTTATGTGAATGGAGTAGCCTCCTCCACTCGCCTTTGTCTATTTCGGTAGACATCGCCGAGGAAATGTTTTGTTTGCACTGTGAACAAAACAATCTTTGGTAACCTGAAAGAGGATTACCTCTCCTGATAAAACAAATGTTTTGTTGGTGATTTGAAGGGTGACCTTGAAACTCTGTTTTATACCTGGGGGCATGCAAACCTTTTGGCGTGCAAGCAAAGAGCGATCATTTATCTGTTTTTTGGATTGGTCGTTTCCTAACTTGCATAAAGAAAGGATGTGGGGCAAAACTCTAAAAATTTCCGTTTTAAATGGGACATTATTATTATACGAATGGATTAATCAAGCAGTGTTACCGCAAGGTTCAAGCTCGTTAAAAAATAAACCCGCATCGAGCAGTTTTAACGCATAGTTCAAGCTTGTTAAAAAATAAACATAAGCCATGAGCAAATGTTTCCCCCCGCGTTTAAGCTCATTAAAAAATGAAATATTTCCCGGTAACTAACCATCGTGAATGTATTACTTCAGCCTTTAAAAGCCTTGGTCGTGTTCTCATCACCACCTCCACTCTGTATTGGCCGATCATTCACCTCCATTTGACTGTTTACCCCTTTTGAGGAACAGCTGCGAAGAGTGATCTCACTAGCCATCCTTGTAACACTACCGTGATTGGAAAATTCCAAACCTTACCTGGAATCAGCTGCTACCCAATTTTATCACTCGTTCCTCAAAAGAAGAGTCTCCTTTAAGCTCTTTTCAACTGACTCATAAAATATGAAAAGATTGCCGAGCCATTGGCCTCTCCAGCTCGTTAAAGGGACCGTAAGTGCTATCCCTCCTCTAGATTTTAATCTTTTTGGACCTGAGGGATTATTACACAAAAAGATTGAGCGCTTGTTTTGTTCAGCTCGTTAAACGGATCGAAAATTCATCCCTTCTGTATTGTTTTATACTTTTTCGGACTTAAGGGATTAGATGATGAAAAAGGAATTTTGGAGTTTCCTTTACGTTCCTTTTCATACTCTCTAAAATTGAAAAGGACCAAGTTATCTTTGTCGTGAAACTCGTTAAAACTTAATAGCGACAAACTTGTCCATAGCAGACAAGAATGAGTTTCACTATCGCTAGGATCATTAAAACATAGCGACAGGTTTTCCCGAAGGGCAAATTATAGAAAAAGCATATGTTATCCTCCTCAAGCTTGACAAAAATAAAGAGGTACTGGTCAGCAATGACTGGGGAAAATTGGGAAGAAAACTTGAAGAAACTTTGTTGGTAGCAAGTCGCTCTTGAACATGACACTTTCACTCCGCATCCAAAGTCAGGTTGGGTTGTTTCATTCACCGGTCACATCACCATGGTCCCATCACACCATCCCCATTTGGGGTAATGCTACTAATCCATCATGTCAGTGTCGCCGATATGTTCAAGAGAAGTCATTCAGAGAATTCACCTGTGTCTCACCCGCTACAATACATTTACACTCCATTCTTTCATGACTGCCACCCTGAACCGTATGTCATCAGATCATTTTCACCTCCATTAAAATCATTTTCTCCGTTCTGTGTCACTGATGTGGGATTCATTAACGCCCTCCTGTGACGGATCGCTTCTTGTCGACATCAGCTCATTATCTAAGAAGTCGATCTAGGAACACCCCGTTTAGTACTTTGAAGCTTGCATGCCTCAATGGCAAGTTTCTCACTTCCGGTGACAAGTTTACATCAATGGCCTTCGACCGAAAGATTTTGCGTTGTGTTCGACGCCAAGTCCTTTATTCACACCATGTGAATTGTACTGCAGTACCTTGAGGGTCATTATCATTATCGGTGATTCCTCTCGTGCCTATTAACAGCTTACATCATTGGCTGGTAAACAGGGGATGTCTTTCCATGTTCGACTCCAGAACATCTCTCACATGGACAGACTTGTACTTCGAGTGAAGATCGAACGAGATTGAAGACCCCGGATCTAGTTTCATCCATCCGGGCTGCGATATATATTCAGGGAAATAAATAAATCAAATGTACATCATTGCTGCATGGATAATCATCCAATCAAAGGGATGATGGCTCTACCAGAATCATGAGTCTACACTCAGATGATTGTCTGTCCTATGTACATGAAAATGAATTTATAAAGCTGAGCATGGGAATGCCGGCCTCAGCTAGATCATGAAAATATTATGAAGATAATCTATTGTATTGTATCTTATTACAGGTCTCCTCCTAGCTTGAAAGAACTTCGGATCCTCATAATAAAGCATTTCACCTGACATCAAAAGATTAACGACCTCATGCTTTAGGGGGCAACTGTTATAGACATTTTTGGGCACTACAACTCCAAAAATGAAATGTCCATAAACCAAGGGCTCCTAAGTCCCTAAAAGTGTTGTTCTAACCCCTAAAGGAACAAGGTCAACTGATTACAGCTTCTCCCAGAAGTTCTCCATGAAAAACTGCTCAGAACTGGTCAAAACAGGATCATTTCAGCAGCTCCATAGGCAAAGTGCGTTGCATCTCACCTAAATACACTGTGTGGGTGCATTGCATTTCAAAAAGCCCTTCTATGGGGTGCGATGGGCGAGAAGTGACAAATGGCAGTGTCATTCCGCGAGGTGGAGAGGCATGGAAACTTCCAGAAAATTCTCCTGTGACACTTGCCTCTCTGAATTCAACCAAGGATGAGTAAGAGATCATCACTCTCCAAGTGGAAGCAAGAACTATCAGAGGGAAGACACTAATCAAATCACAAGCTAAGTCATCTCCCTTACAGATATCTATATATGGATCCCTCATCCCAAAGATCCGGAGGCTGGAATTTTGCATATTGTAAGGAATTGCTGTTGGTTTCTTGAGACAACATCAGATTGTTGGGTGATCTAAGCTTTGTATGAGGTGAAGAGGGGCTTCCTTGCTGAGGGGATGATGCTGGGTCAGAACAACTGGTTGTAACTCCCTTGGCTCTTTCTTGTTTATCAATAAAAGCTATTCAAGTTTGCCTCCATACTCTTGTGTCATTTATGTTTTCTGCATTTGTATGGTCAATTTACATCTGATCCTAGATTGTTTATGATATAGATCCATGTTCTTGTATAGTGCTATGCTACTGTGATCTTAAAGGTACTCTGTGAAGCTGGGCATGCAAGGGAACAAGTAGCGAAAGTCTATCAAGAGAGAGAGGAATCGAACTAGGAGATTAGCGCAAGACAGAGGTTGGTCTTCTTTGTTCTTCTCTCATCTATACTTCATAAAGGAAAAACGAAAGTAGCTTTACTTTGTTTGTTTCTAAGGTAGCTATCACACCTTAGTGGGATAAGCAGTTCTGTGTAGACACTTTTCCCTGTAATAGGCATGGATACATAGAGGGGAGAAACACAGTGAGAGAGAGAAAAGAAGAGAGAGAGGATGGGGGAAGAGGGAGGGAGAGAGATGGATTTGGAGGGGGAAAGAGAGGGAGTGACAAGGGAGAGATGAAGATGGAATGAGGGAGAGAGGAGATGAGGGAAGAGAGAGAAAAGGAGAGGATAAATATAGGGAAAGAAGGGGAAGAGAGAGACAGGGAGACCTATATATGGAGGGGGGAGAGAGTGGGAGAGAGAGAAGGATAGAGGGAGGGAGATAGTGATAGAATTGGAGGGTGGAGAGAGAGTGTGTGTATGATGGGGGCAGAGATAGAGGGAGGTGGGAGAGAAGGGGAGAGAGAGGACTTGAGAGAGAGGAGAGAGAGGGGGAGAGAGAGAGATGGAGTTGGAAGGGGAATGAAGACAGAGAGAGAAAGGTGGAGAGGGAGTGGCAAGGGAGAGATGGAGAGTCAGTGAGAGAGAGAGAGAGATAGAAGGGTGTCTTTTTCATATAGGACTTGATCAGGAAATCCGAAGATGCATTAGAGAAGATGAGGTTTATGATATATTGAAGGCTTGTCATGATGGCCCTTGTGGGGGGCATTTTGTTGATAAGAGAACATCACATAAAATTCTGAGGATGGGTTGTTATTGGCCCTCACTTTTCAAGGATGCAAAGAAATATGTTAGGGCCTATGACAGTTGTCAGAGAATGGGTCAAGCTAATCACAAAGATGAAATGCCACTGAACCCCTAGGTAATACTTGAACCCTTTGAAATATGGGCTCTAGACTTTGTAGGGCCCATTAATCTTCCATCCAACCAAAGAGTTCATATATTGGTTTGTACAGATTATATGACTAAATGGGTGGAAGCTAAGGCACTTATTAGAGCTAATGAAGAATCTATTTTAACCTTTTTATTTGAAGAAATCTTCGTTAGGTTTGGAATGCCTAGAGAACTAGTTATAGACGGAGGACCTCCTTCCAATTCTATGGTTTTAAAGCTATGCTTCAGAAATATCATATTAATCATAAAAATACTACACCTTACCACCCCCAAGCTAATGGGCAGGTGGAAAGTACAAATAAAGTCATAGAAGATATTTTAACAAAAACAGTGAAGGAGAATAGGAAGGATTGGCCTCAAAGGCTGCCCGAGGCACTACGGGCTTACATAACCACCTGGAGGAACACTACAGGTTTTTCACCCTATGAATTGGTTTATGGAAAAACTGTTGTTTTTCCAGCGGAATTTTGAATTAAAACCTTAAGAACTGCTTTAGCTGTTAACCTTGATTTGACTGATGCACAGACAGCTAGGTTGCAGCAGCTGTAGGAATTAGATGAAAAAGGGTTGGATGCCATCCATCAGACAACTATGATTCAACAACAAAGAACCAAGTGGCATGATAAAACTATTAAGCACAAGCAGTTCCAAAAAGGTGATTGGGCTCTATTGTATGATTCCCGGTTTGAAAATTTTCAAGGGAAATTACGAACAAGGTGGCTGGGACCTTACGAGATAGATACTGTTTTTCCCAATGGAACAGTAAGGCTCCTAACAATTGATGGTTCTAGAACACCATTGTTAGTAAATGGGTATCGGCTTCGTCTGTACCAGCAACCAATTTCTAAGAAGGATTTTAAGGCCACTTGCATGGCAGATTCACATTATATCTTTTTGGGGGAGCCTGCTTCCCCTCATTGCATTTAATCTCTGCATTATATATTCTCGTATTATTATTAGATTAGATTACTTAACTAATAATACTTGTCAAGGGTTGCCATGTTATAATTTATTATTTTGCAGATCTCAGATTCAGAGGCTGGTTGGAAAGAACAATTGTAGTGCAAGCAGGATCAAGTTTCATTTTGGGAAGCATTTTCATCTCATCTCAATTCATAGCTCACTTTCCCACATTACCTTTCAACAACCCTTTCCTATTTTGCTTTACAGCAACATTTCTCTTTATTTTCCCTATTGATGAAACACCATTTTCCCTGTTGCTGAAATGCCATTTTCCCTGTTGTTGAAACATCATTTTTCCTGTTGTTGAAACAACAATTTTCCCCATTGATGAAACACTGACTTTCTCCATATTTCCTTAAAACATCAATTTTTTCCGTTTGTCCCATAATTGAAACATTAATTCTTCTCAAAGGAATGGATACATATTAATTTCCATTGTGAGAAATATCTATTGATCCCTATAACTTTATTATTTCACGACCTCCTCCTATGTTTATAAAAGCCTTTCATGAAAATACCCTGAGAAAACAAAACCCTTTTCATAACCATCCATGATCTATTAGCAATGACATTTTTGAATATCAATCAAAGGTAAACATGAGGTATGCATTTTTTATGTGTGTAAATATTAAACTATAGTTAATGAGAAGATTGTGACACGATTACCACAATTGCCATACATTCAAACTTATCGTTTGAGCTGCAGTTGGGGGGGGAATACAAAAATTTTGTAATCATTTCACGATATGCCAATCACCGTCGTTTTTACCACGATTATGTCCCATCACCCCATCTTTTTCTTATTATTTCATGACCTTATTTCCAAAATTTACTCTGTTTCGGGTGCGGTAACTTGGCTCTATACTGTGCATTTTACTGAGGCAAGTAACTATGGGAGGCAACACTATTCGAAATGAACCCGGCTCAATGGCTCTATTGGAATTGCACCTAGAGGTATATCAGATATTTTAGCAGGCAAGCTGGGTGGATTATTTTCGAAGGCTCCAAGAATTTGATCCTTAGCAAGTCCTTGAATTCGCACGTAATCTACTGGAAGGCTACTCTACCATTCAAGGAGTCTGAATTCCAGTAACAGAGGATGATATAGCACAGGTTTCAGGTTTACTAGCTGTTGGAATTCGATGGTTCAGTCGTAAACACATCATTTTGAACGCACAGTAGGAATTTCTTCTACCGGGAGAGTGGGTCGAGCCTAAAGGCAGGGGTGTTGCACTTCGTTCATTATCACCTCCATAGTCGAAGGTTTCCGAATTTGTAAAACACTATCTCACCTGCGAAGGGCGTTACCAGGTAGTTTATCAATATGATTTTGTTCTGTTGAATCATGTAAGACATGGTCGTCTGTTAAATATGTCGTATTATCTACTTGGGTGTCTAAAGAATATGTCACATTATTCCATGAATGCAAAGTACCCACTCTTGTCCCTCACTCACCATCGTCTTGTTCAGCTTCTAATTTAGAGGGGCTTTGCTCAATAGAATCCCCCTCTCCTTAACAATCCACCCCCAGAACCCCACGAAGATGTTGAAATACCTCAAGAAGCAGCCGAAAATCCCCAAGAAACTGCTGAAATTCCTCGAGCAGCAGCAGAAAATCCTCAGGAATCTGCTGAAATTTCTCAAACAACAGCCGAAACTCCCCAATTAAATGCTGAAAATCCCCAGCCACCCGTGACAGTTAGTCCAATTGACCCCTCCATTGCATCAACCCCACCCCATAATTTACCTGAATCATCCACTCCCACTGTCCATATCCCCAGCGATGATTCAGATGATGACATTCCCATTGCTAAGCTGAAAAGGAAAAGGCAAGAAAAGGCTGTGCCCCCATCAAAAAGATGAACAAGGGCCTCAATTAAAGAAGCTATCATTTCTGATGACCCTCCTACCCCAGAGAAGGCTACCCATAAAAGAAAAACCACTGTTCTTCCTGCCTTTTTACCTCGAAGACGAACGAGGGCATCTTCTGAAGTGGCAACCAAAGCCACTACCCTGAATTCTCCACCCATTATCCTAAAACCCCATACCCCACCACAGTCCCAAGGCCCTGAATCTTTACCTACCTCACCCTCGGGTACTGAAATGAAAAATGCACAGGATTTTGTGACATCATTTCTTTCAGAGAACATAGCTGTTACACAAGAACCAACTACTGATTCAGCAGCTGCTTCGCAAGAACCTGCTGCTGATCCATCAAAAGCAGATACCCAAGATGATGTACAACATGTAGCTGCCCCACAAGAACCAGCTACTAACTCAGCAGTTGCCACACAAGAACCACCTGCTGATGTCCAGGAAACAGACGACCTAGATGTAGCTGCCCCACAAGAACCAGCTACTGACTCAGCAGGTGCTACACAAGAACCACCTGCTGATGTCCCTAGAACAGACAATTTGGATGTAGCTGTGCCAACTACTGACTCAACAGTTGCCACACAAGAACCACCTGCTGATGTCTAGGAAACAAATGATGTGGCCGTGCCAACTACTAACTCAGCAGTTGCCACACAAGAATGACCTGCTGATGTAGCCATGCTAGCTACTGACTCAGCATTTGCCACACAAGAACCACCTGCTGATGTCCAGGAAACAAATGACTAGGATGTAGCCGTGCCAGCTACTGACTCAGCAGTTGCCACACAAGAACCACCTGCTGATGTCCAGGAAACAAATGACCAGGATGTAGCCGTGCCAGCTACTGACTCAGCAGTTGCCACACAAGAACCACCTGCTGATGTCCAGGAAACAAATGACCAAGATGTAGCCGTGCCAGCTCCTGACTCAGCAAGTGATACACAAGAACCACCTGCTGATGAGCAGAATATAGATAATCAGGAGCCAGCTTTGCAGTCAGCAGCTGTCACACAAGAACCATCTGCTGATATGCAAAATGTGGATGCACAACATGAGATAGCAGCTACAGAACCAGCTGATGATTCAGCTGATGTCACACAAAAACTACCTGCTGAGGCTGCAAGTAATGAAGCCGCTACTGAACAACAACCTTTCCATTCATTAGAATCAGCTACTGAGACGGTGACTGCTGCACAAAGCCCAGTCACCTTGGCATCCCTTTTACAAGAAAATGAGTTTCTGAAATCAGAGCTTGAGGTTTATAAGCAGGAACTAATAGTGGCAAGGGAAGCCTATGAAAGAGAGCTTAATCTGTACACCTTAGCTCATGCAGCATCTGCAGCTGAGAAAAGTGCAGAGAAAGATCGATATAGTGAATACATGTGCAGCCAATGTGGTAATATTTATCAGCAAGCTGGTTATAAGATAGTTGAGGTCCCATTGCTTGGAGCCACTCATGCATCGACTCCTGTTATAGTTAAGAAGGAACACCCTGCTGTTACACAAGAACCAGCAGGACCTTCAATGGTTTTTGAAAACGAAGTGAAACCACAAATATCTCGGCCTACCTTGGTTGTTAAAACTGAAAGTCCTGCATCAAGGCCTACAAAGACTGTGTTTACCCAGACTGAACCTCAGCAGTCAAAGACTGTCTCCACTCAGCCCATAAGCACTCAAGCACAAATGGATGCATGGAAGAAGGAATATGTCGAGTCACAGGAAAGGATCTTGCAAGAACATAAATTATCATGGCAAAATCATGTATATGCAAATTGGGAAGTGTTGGAACAGTCTCGTGCACAGCACATGGAAAATAAACAGTTAAAAACTAAATTGTCCCTCATGTTTAATTTTGTTCAGAGACTACTGGCCACTAGGAAACCATCTTTTAATTATTCTGTGTTTCTGGCAGAGTGCCTAGCGTTCTTCCAAGCAAAGGCAATCAGAGATGGACGACCTCACGAGGTATCTACACCTCAAGAGTTTATCAAGACATTCACAGAGGCATCATTTAGTGAACAAAACTTGCTCTGTGAACTATACCTCCATAATGAAGCCATGCTTGAGGATAGGAAATTTAATCTGATTCCTTTGGTTGGGGACATTCAGATTCGAGCCTTTGTCTCTTTCCTGGCTAATCAACTCACATGGAAAAATGCCTTTCTTTCAGCCAAACACAATGAAGATAATCTCCTTCTGTGGATTCGATCCGAACCACAGAATGTTGCTGTTTTTGTTGCTGAACATCATCGGTTTTTAAGGGAACCAGGAATGACTGAGCATTTGAGAGAACTACAGGCAGTAGTCTTACAGGATTGCCAATATTATGTCAAAGCCAAGGGAGCTCTTGCCTTGCAGGCAAACAATCTATTTTGGGAACACTGCCCTCAGGAGAGAAAGGAATATCATCCCTTTAACCCTCTGAATCTTCAAACAGCAATTTCACGGCTACCTAATTATGTGAAATGCATTCAACAGTGTGCTGAAAAGTGGTTAGGATATCATTTTCACTTTCCTCTTCTATGGTTGCCAGCACAACAGTATAAGGCTTATTTCAGGTTGTCCAAAAAGGAGGAGCTCGCAGCATGGCAGAGAATACAGAATGTCCAGGGTTTCAGAGATTTGGTTGATAGCACCTTCTATACTTACTGCCTAAGCAACTTGCACTGTACAACCCAGTACTCGGACTCAGACTCAGAGTAAACATTGCATGAGGACATGCAACCCTTTTAGTTGGGGGGATGTTAGGACCTCATATTGTCTCTTTTTGACCATACATTTTGCTATAATGTCACCCTTTTTCAACTTACATTTAAAGTCCTTGATTACTGTTTTAACCCAAGTATCCCAAAGGTACACAATATTTCTTCTCATCACTATACGTTTAATTATTTTGCATATAATTACACTATCTTCATTATTAACCATTGAATTGATAATGGCTGAACGGTTAAAGAACAATGTGCAGTTCACGTTGCTGAAACTGCCTGGAGATTGCAAGACTACTTCCACAGTTGCTGAAACAGCAGGAACAACACGCAAATCTCGTGGCTGAACAGTTGTGATCTGCAGTTTAGATTCGACAGCAGCAAAAGGAGATCACCGAAGGAGTTGCTATACTGGATGCAACGATCATGATCTAAAGACAGTATTTTTGTAACAACATTTTGTTAAAGGGAAAAACTGACTTCCCTATTTTTGTACAAAGGGTTAAAATAGGATTTACAATGTAATCTATTGTAATAGATGTCTCCTCTTTAAAAAGAGGAGACATCTACATTAGAGGGGATGAACAGACTGTGGAAGGGGGGGCTTAGTTGAAGGAATAGAACTGGAATCCATTTTCTTTGTAACATGGCTTATTGACAGATGAATAAAATTTTGTTCTGAACATTCCTTTCTATTTCTTGTTTCCTGGGGAATCTTGTGAGAAGGATAGGGCCCACCTTCATAACAAGATTCACCCATTTCATTTCTGCAGTGTGTTAAGTGTGTCTTTTATTCATGCTTTGTTAACAAAACTGTTTACTGAGTATCATTTTGCTGAAACTCTGTTTTATTTTCAATTAATTGCTGCAGCGTTTATTTTATCAGTAGTCAATTCATGTGTGTTGCAACTAGGTTTATAGAGCAAGGTGGTAGCTTGATAATCAGGAACAGGTGCTGAAGATTCCCGCTCTGGGAATAAGGTCCTGTTCTCTGTTACAACATAGCCAACACTCTCCTGTGCAGATTGATTCTTTAGATTTCTTTCTTTTAAGCATTCTTTGGTAGCTGTCTGCAATAGGTTGTTTTGCTGTAACTGAGAGTGCAACTTCAGTTTGCTTAAGGTAAAGTATGACCAGTTTTTACTACAACTTTTGTTGCTTTTAAGATTGAGTACATATAGTACACAGTTGCCTTTGAAATAACAAGACTTCCTCGGTTTGACAATTTATGTAGCACTTTGTTGTTTAATTCAATAAGCACTTAAAGTGACCAACAATGTAGCGCCAAAATTGTGGGCCCAATTTGGATAAATTGGTACATCAAATTCTCGGGGTCGTAACTTTGGCATATGATCTCTGTTTGGCTCTTATAATACCTTGTTTTGAAGATCTCGAAGAGAAGGCTACAATAAATAAAATGTAATATTGAGACATTTTCAGTCTCTCTGTTTTTCCCTAAAAATTTCGTTTAGGGCCTCAAAATGGCTCTGGAAGTTCAGGACCCAAAAAACTGCCAAAAACAGTAAATTGTGCTACAATTAAGGAAACCAAAAAACTGAAAGAGACAATGATGGGGGTTTAAGTGGAATAGGCGGGTGGCCACCAATATCCACCTGGATCATTCCTCCATCCTTAGGAAGCAATGGTCCCCATTGCATTGAGTGTCTCCATGAGATGGGGAAACTTTTGCTGAACTTGGTCCCTGGTGAGCCACTTGCCTTGGTGAAGGAGTTGGTCAGATTTGACAACCCGATATAGTTGGATCTTTTGCTGGCGAGTGTTCTTGATTTGTGTGTCCATCATCCGATCAGTTTTGGCCTGTTCCATGTAGTCTAGGTTTAGCACTATTGGTGTGAATTGTTTTGCAACGTCGAATGTGTCCAACAATGGTGGAAAGTGTTATTACCAAAAAATTGATTATGTAGCCTAATTTACTAGATGAATCGAAGTACACCACGTAAGGCCAATTTTACCATAGTAAAATTGATTTCACTGTGAGAAATTACTTAATAAACCACATATGTTAGATTAATTTATAATTAAACCCATGAAGAATAATTAAATAAATCACTGTTTATTTAATTATCTTCTAGGAATAATTAATTAAACCATTGTTTACTGAATATTCCTTGTCATATTTGACCCAATTATGAAAAATCAACACATAAATTATTAATTATCTTATTTTTCTCTAAGAATAATTAATTAATCACTAATTAATTATTATTCCTTGTTAAATTTGACTAAATCCCCCAAGAATAATTAAATAAATCATTATTTGTTTATTATCCCTTAACAAATTTCTTGAGATGATAAATAAATCATTTATTTCTTTTTTATTTCTAAATAAAATTTTAAATACCTTTTCCCTCCTAACCAAATATAATAAAATATTCCAAGTGGTTATTCCAAGAGTGGGGTTAATAATATTTTATTATTGCTCATTATTTGAGGATAACTCGATATTTTGTTATAAATAGAAGGGTTTTCCATTCAATATTCACTTTTGATTATTTTCATTGTTGCACTCATTGCTGTAACTCTGAATATTTTCATTGTTCACTACCACTTTTCTTCCATTTAAACCCATTGAGCTCAAATATTTTATTTGTTGGGTTTACACATTATAGAGGAGAGAGACTCTACACAAGCTGAAGACGTTTGAGGATAGCCAAGAACCCATCCCATAAAGGGGTAATGGTAACATTTATTTGTTCCCTTCATAGGTGTTATAATAGAAATGTATTATTCGTATATCTGGTTTTCATTGGATGATTGGAGTTATTACTGTTTCTTTTTGCTGTTTAACTATTATTGTGGCATAGATCAAGACTTTGGCAGATTTTGTTTCTATCAGTTGTTGTAGATCTACAATGTTTAGCAGCCATTTATATTGTTGAGACTGTTTGTTATCCACAGTCTTAAGCGTTTTCTTTTCGTACATATTTGAGAAGAATACACTACAACAAAATTGGCAACTCCACTGGTTTTTTACTTCAGATCTAGAAACCTGGGTGACCTTCAGTTTTTAGCTTAGGGTTTCTTCCTTTTTTAGTCTCTTAATGTTGTTTTCTAGATTTTTAACTCTAGGTCTATTAAATTTCTGACTTCCACAAGTTTTTTGGTCTTTTCCGGAGGTCATAGGAACTAGCCGTGACAGAGATGACAATTCTTTCTGAGATTTTCCGACCGAGAATCAAGGAGCATAAATCACACTTTTTAGCCCAAAAAGTGCGATCCCCCTGAAAACAGGTCACTACCTACGATTTTATGGTTTCTGGGTTTTTATTAGATATGTTTCTGGGTTTTGCCGAGCGCTGTCTGCTGGGTTGTTTGACCTCTATCTCATCCTGCTTAGGCCTTGATATACTCTGATTTACTAGTGGAAGTGGAATTTAGCCCCTTAGGGCTTCTAGTATGCTTCCACCTTTATAGGAGGAGTTTAGCTGAGTGAGTAGTCTGAGTTTCCACAACACTTTCAGCCTTATTTTCTAGATTTGTACCCTTCCATTTCAGATCTCCAAAGATAGGTTTTTTCCATCGATAGTTTCACATTAAAATTGTTTGGTCATTGGCCTTAGGGTCCCATCAGTTGCCCTAGGTTTTTCACCCATATCCCTATCTTTTTGCAGCGATTTCCCCTCTGGTTTTTTGTTATCGCTGCATCACTTTCCAGCAGTCTAGTGTCATTCAAACCCAGTCATACCAACAATTAGATATCTTGACGTTTTTAGTGTGTTTTTTAGTAGATTTTTCTACCAATCAGCACAGTGTTGCAAACCCTGTTTGGGTGGGGTTTAGTTAATTGTTTTTCTATTAATTTTCTGTTGTTAATTTCAGTTTATTTTTAGTAAGCTTTTTTCTTTTTTACAAACACGATCTAGGCTTAATCAATAAATACACTTGCACACACAAGCACACGTTAAGCGAAGGGAAATTGGTTTACACCACCAAGCCAAGACTTAACATAATAAATTTATCTCCCCTCATCGAGACAAAGGCATATTGTTGATCTCCCTTCACCATTTCCGTGTCACATGTGTCTTACCACCATTGCACCACCAAGGTGTTTGTTGTGGAGACTATTAGACCTTCACCCCCAGTTTCTGCTTGGGAATATTACCCCTCCCCGCTGGGTTCGATTTTATAGCCCTCCAAGTCCCCATACTGACTCTTCTCCTGGTTCATCTGATTCCTCATCTGATTTCGAGCCTCCTTCACCGTATATTGTCACCATGTCTGGACCCACAGCAGGTGCAGGAACCCAATGTAGGAATTTACAGGGTAAGTTCCACAGAAAGAATACCAAAAGGACACCGCTCACAACCAGATCTCAAATCAATACACCAGTATTTTTGACGTGGTTAAAACCTTCAGAGTGCAAGGAGGGAAACAGTCCACGGCCTGTCCCAACGTGGATACTACAGGCAATTTATTAATCAAAGAATGAAAATTTACATAAGCTTCTCTCATGCACGGATTACCCGAACAATGACCCTCCATGCGCTTTAAATAGAACTCATGGACCAATCGGGTGTCAAGCCACGGATCAAGTGTCGGTAATACCGAGGTGAGAGTGAACCGTCGGATCACTACATATCGTGACCGTCGGATTGTAAGTTACAAAATGTACAACGGTAAAGAAACACACTTTACCTAACTCTAACCTAACTCTATACTAGACCAAGTTGAACTTAACTATATCCTATGTGTCGGAATATCCTAACATCCCCCCTTAAGAACAACTTGGGATAGGATTGAAGGATTTACAAATATGACACAATAGGAGAAGGAAGGAGGCACTAGAGCCTATCCCCCCTTAGTGACAACTTCCTGAACTCCAAGCATATATCGAAGTTTAGTGAACTTCGCCTCTGTGAGAGCCTTTGTGAAGATGTCTGCAACCTGATCATCTGTTGGACAATATTGCACTTCAAGAACATGGTCATGAATGAGCTTTCTGATGAAGTGCATGTGTAGTTCAATGTGTTTGCTGCGCTGATGCTGGACTGGATCTTTGCATAGCTGAATGGCACTTTGATTATCACACCAAAGTGTGGTTGGATGCTGCTGCTCAAAGCCAAACTCTGATAGGATCTGACGAAGCCACAAGGCTTCCTTACTAGCTTCCACGGCACCACGATACTCTGCTTCTGCTGACGAAAGAGAAATGGCAGCCTGTTTCTTACAAGCCCATGTAATAGGTCCTGAACCAAGAGTGAAGACATAACCGGCAGTAGACTTCCGATCATCAGGGTCACCAGCCCAATCAGAATCAGTGAAACCAACTAACAGAGGAGCTGCTTTGGCACTGTAATGAATCCCAAACTGTACTGTACCTCGAACATAACGAAGTATTCTTTTAGCTGCTTTCCAATGACTTTCACGGGGGTTTTGCATAAAACGAGCAACAAGGCCAACAGCAAAGGAAAGATCAGGACGAGTATGGGTTAAATACAAGAGTTTTCCGACAAGTTGACGGTATAAGGTAGCATCAACTTCAGGAGAAGTACAAGAGACTGAAAGTTTGACTCCAGACTGAAAGGGAGAAGGGGCTGGCTTACAGTCTTCCATGTGAAAATGACGAAGAATATCACAAGCATACTTGGACTGGGAAAGGAAAATACCCTCTTGGGATTGCAAGACTTGAAGACCGAGAAAATAGTGTAAGTGTCCTAAGTCTGTCATTTCAAATTTCTTTTTAAGGCTGGACTTCACATGGTTTATAAGGTTGGGATCACTACCAGTAAGAATAAGATCATCAACATAAAGAACAAGGATGATAAGAGAGTTGCCCACTTTCTTGGTGTAGACAGTATTGTCAGAATGACACCTAGAAAAGCCAGATTCTAAAAGAAAGCTATCCATTTTGGCATACCAAGCCCGAGGAGCTTGCTTGAGGCCATAAAGGGATTTCTTAAGTCGACAAACAAGGCTGGAGTCTGTTTGTATGAAGCCAATGGGTTGTTCCATATAGATTTCTTCCTGCAAGTCCCCATGCAAGAAGGCAGATTTAACATCCATCTGATGGACTTCCCATTTTAAAGAGGCAGCAAGGGAAAGAACAAGGCGGATAGAGTTCATTTTGGCAACAGGAGAGAAGGTTTCAGTGTAGTCAATGCCTTCAACCTGTGAAAAGCCCTTAGCAACGAGACGAGCTTTATGTTTATCAACTTTCCCATCTGGTCCATACTTGGTTCTGTAAACCCATTTACATCTAACAAGTTTGCGTCCCTTTGGTAGAGGAACAAGATCCCATGTATCATTTGTCATCAATGAATGATATTCTTCATTCATAGCTGCTTCCCAATGTGGATGGCCTGAAGCTTCTGCAAAAGTGTCAGGATCATGATTTACTGGAGCTTGAGCCAGTAAAGAAGAGGCTCTTTCAAACTGAGAACGTGTACGTCGCTGATCTGTAGGATCACCGGCAAGATCACCTGCTGCATCCCGAGTAGCACGGACCCATCTTGGAAGTTGAGGATCCTGAGAAGGTGGGGGAGGATTATCATCCTCGCTTTCATCATCTGAAGAAGAAATGTTTTCAAAGATAGAAGAGATAGGAAGAGGTGGCACATCCGCCGGACTAGGCTCGCAGGCCGATTTATTTTCATCAAATTTTACATCTCTTCTAATGATAACATTTTTGGACTTAAATGGAATAAGTCTATAACCTTTTACATCTTCAGAATATCCAACAAAAGTACATTTCTCACTCTTAGGTTCTAAAGCTTTATGCTTTTCATCTGGAATATGGGCCCATGCTTCACTTCCAAACACACGAAAGTGACTTACATCTGGTTTAATGGAACTCCAAGCTTCTTCTGGAGTGATATTCTCTAGAACCTTAGTAGGAGTGCGATTGATTATATAATTTGCACAATTAATTGCTTCGGCCCAAAAACTAAGACTGAGTCCTTTAGATTGCAGCATACAATTAGCCATTTCCTTTAAGGTGCGATTTTTCCTTTCAGCTACACCATTTTGTTGTGGAGTGTATGGAACAGTATGTTGCATTTGAATTCCATTTTCGGTGCAAAAGTTGATGAATGTGTTTTTAACATATTCTCCACCATTATCAGTTCTTAGCTTAAGAATTTGATGTCCAGATTGTTTTTCAACAAATGCTTTGAAGGCCAAAAAAGTGGTAAATACTTCGCTCTTGAGTTTTAAGAAGTATACCCAAGTGCGTCTGGAGAAATCATCAATGAAAGTTAAGAAGTACTTGCAGCCAGAGAATGAAGCAACAGGAAGAGGACCACATAAATCACTGTGCACAAGCTGTAAAGGGGCTGAGGCGTGCCAAGAGGCACGTTTGTCAAAACTGTCCCGATGATGTTTTCCGAGTACACATCCGGAACAAACACCATCTCTGCAAGATACCATAGGAAGACCTGTCACCATATTTTCTTTACATAGATGCTGAAGGGAGCGATAGTTTAAGTGACCAAATCGCTCATGCCAAAGTTTGCTCACTTCATCATTATGAGCAACAAATACTGAGGGAAGATTGGATGACCCAAAGTTGTGAAACTTATACAACCTTTTGGAATCATCAGCAAGACCAGTAGCTAGAATCTGTTTAGGATCTTTTAGATCCTTGATTACAACATCATGAGGTGAAAATTCAACAATTTTACCTTCACCTGAATGAGTTATCTGATAGACAGATAGAAGGTTGCAGGATAAGGTTGGAACACATAATACATCATTAAACTGACCATTGTCTAGATGAACAGTTCCAGTCCCTACAACATTAAGAGATCTATCATCACCAATATATATATTTTTGGTGTTACAATCATTTAAAGAAGAAAACATGGCTTGGTTTTTGGCCATGTGACAAGAGGCTCCAGAATCAATGAGCCACTCATGAGAATGAGAAGAAGAAGAAGATACATTTAATGCATAACCAGACTGAGATGATTGACAATGACATGCAGAAAGTGCCATTCCGGAAGTTGAAGTTGAAGTAGGCTCCACATGGATGTTATGTTTCTTCATTGCGGCTTCCAAGGCTTCCATCTTCTTAAAGCATTTAGATTCTAAGTGGCCATCTCGATTACAAAAGTTACAATGTCTATCAGTCTTCTTCCATTTGTTTTTATTGGTCTTATCATTTTGCTGAAATGATCTTTCATTTTGAGGCTGAAATGGTTTAGGACCATTCTTTTGAGGATATGACTTCTTAGGATTCTTTGAATTTGGTTGCTGCTGGGCGGCTAACGCTTTCGTGGAAGAGTTTCCAAGATTAAGAAGACCAAGGTGTAAGAGTTTTTCTTGTTCTCTTATTAAGGAATCACAAAAGGAGTCAAAGGAAGGGGCTTGTAGTCTTGTCCTTGACAAATGAAAGCTTCCCTTGTAGAATGGAAAGTGGAAACAAATACAGAGTAGGCTGGTCCCAACTTAGTAAGGATGGAATAAATAAGGTTACCATCTTCTTTCTTAACTTTAACACCTTCCAAGAGATATCTAAGGTCTTGAATTTGGACAAGAAATCTTCAATGCAAGAAAAATTATTAGGATCCAAAGTAAGCAGCTCATTTTCAAGTTGATGGGCTCTAATTTCATTTTTAATCCCAAAAACTTTAGCAAGTTTTTCTAATGCTTCATGAGGAGTCTCAAGTTCTGCAATGTGGAATCTAAGATCAGGAGAAATAGACATCCCTATCAAACCACGTGCTTGATCTTGTCTATTTTCCCATTTTGCCGCCTTGTCTTCATCTTTTGGTTTCTTCTCTTGGTCTGTGGCTATTCTGAAGAGACCTTTACTTCTAAGTAAATCTTCCATGTAGGCTACCCATTGGAAGTAGTTAGTGCTGTCAAGAATGACTTGGCATGGACTTTCCATTTTAAAAAAAAAAAACTGAAGCTGAAGATGCTGAAAGTAAGTGTTCCAATGGATAGATCTCGAAAAAATAGGCGGTTTTAAAAAAAACGGCTCTGAAAAAGGCTTCCGGATGAAGAAGTTATGGCTTTTTGAAAAAAAATTGTTGAAGTTGCCGGCAAAGTGCGCGAATGTGCGGGAATGAAAAAATCCGCCCCCACAAAATGGAGACTTGAACCCAAGACCTCTACTCTCTTAAAATAGCTTTGAACCAATTGATCTATACAAAAAATTTGAGAGAGAGAGAGAGAGAGAGAGAGAGAGAGGGGGGGGGGGGGGGGGGGGGGCGTGCTTGCCTTGAGAAAGCTCTTTTTCCCTACAAAACACAAAACACAAAACCCAACACGAATATGCAAAGAAAAACGAACCTTGCGGCTCGAAGTTAGCTTTAGCCAAAAAACTAGAAATTTTAAAAAAAATCTCAAAGTTAGCTTTAGCCGAAAAACTAAATATTTTTCTCAATGTTTCTGATTTTCCGAGATCACACTAAGGTGCAGGGAAAAGAGCATACGCATGAGAAAAATCCTTCCTTTCTGTTTCTGATTTGCCCAGATCGCACAGAGTCGCAGGGCAAAGAGCATACGCAGAAATGAAAGGTATAGATCCGGTTAAAAAAAAGGCTAAATAAACTGAGACCGAAATAAGCAGAGAGAAAATAACAGTAAACTGCAAAAAAAACACTGTATACCTCCCGATCTGAAAAATGACGCAGCTAGGGCTACCGGAAACCTTTTCGCGTGAAACGAAAGGGGTTCCTCACTGGAACAGATGCTCCGAATGCAACAGAGCAGTCCTCTCGGCCCGAAAGCAGTCAGAAACAGCAGATCTAGGAAACGACAGCCGCATGCAGTTCTACCGGCTTCAGATTTGGATCACCAACGGACGTGGCCCTCAAATAGCTCCGATACCATGTAGGAATTTACAGGGTAAGTTCCACAGAAAGAATACCAAAAGGACACCGCTCACAACCAGATCTCAAATCAATACACCCGTATTTTTGACGTGGTTAAAACCCTCAGAGTGCAAGGAGGGAAACAGTCCACGGCCTGTCCCAACGTGGGTACTACAGGCAATTTATTAATCAAAGAATGAAAATTTACATAAGCTTCTCTCATGCACGGATTACCCGAACAATGACCCTCCATGCGCTTTAAATAGAACTCATGGACCAATCGGGTGTCAAGCCACGGATCAAGTGTCGGTAATACCGAGGTGAGAGTGAACCGTCGGATCACTACATATCGTGACCGTCGGATTGTAAGTTACAAAATGTACAACGGTAAAGAAACACACTTTACCTAACTCTAACCTAACTCTATACTAGACCAAGTTGAACTTAACTATATCCTATGTGTCGGAATATCCTAACACCCAACTTGGTGTTGGCTCCTGTTCTATCCCGGTAGTCACATCAAGTGAAACAGTCTCAGGAACCATTCCGACAACCCCAATGCTCCCTTTTATGGCTGGGTTAAGTCTCTCAAATTTTAGCTAGTTTATAAACGACCCTATACACCATGATGCTGGATGGCCTGCTATGTCGACTAAGCTTCCCTTAGACATAGCAAAGTATGAGATAATACCGGAGAGGATCCTACCAACCCTGTCCACTCCTTCCACATGTGGTGTTTGTCCAACTCCATTACTGACGACTCCATTCGTCTTCGGCTGTTCCAATGCACACTCACTGGAGACGCTACAAAATGGTATGTAGACCAACCCACCGCATCTCACTCCATTTTCGAGACTATTGCTAAAGCATGCCTCTCATATTTCCAATTACCTCTCCGGTACAACACTTGTACGAAGCTATTGACCTCATTCTGTTAGTCCTCTGCCACTCGCCTTTTCGACCATGTTCAAGAGTGGCGTAGAAGGAGGAGCACAACCTGTGCCCCACCCTTCATAGACCGTGTCTACCTAGATTGGTTTATGAGGAGCCTTTTATCTCCCATTGGAAAAGATGTCACGTCCCATTTTCCTAAGACCGAGGAAGAAGCTCTCCAAATTTCTCTAAGATATGACCTGATTTATGCGTAATCTAGTTATATCTATATCGTCATTCTAGACCTTCCCTATCTTGGATTGGAAATGCACCAGGGGCATCTCACGCCTCTGACAGTTTCGTTGGAACCCTTTCACACCCTTCGCCATATACTCAACAAAGCTATGGCTATCTGCAGGGGGGAACCAGTTCCTCCAACACTTATGCCTCTCCTGCTAGCAAGATTCTTTCAAGGCCCCAACCTGTCTACCAAACCATTGCTCCTCCTTATGGACAATCGAGTGCTCCAGCCCCTCAAGCATTAGCGCCTCAACTTCCCATACATCCTCAGCCCCAACACCCACCACCTCCTTAGGGTCAAGTGTTTTCACAACAAAGTGTGACCAATCCCCAAAATTCAAAGAAAAAGAATAAGGGGAAGGGTAACAAGGGTAACCAAGGTAATCAAGGTAATAAACCTAGTGAACCCCATGGGAACTAGCCTGACACCAACAACCAGCGACAGGGCAGCCAACCCAAGCAGAACAAGGCTATTCATACGAACAAGCCTTTTGAATGTTGTGGTGTACATGGACATTATACACGTGAGTGTCCCCTCTTAGCCCAGCTGCACCAAATGTGGGAAGCTCAAGCAGCTTCTAGAGGTCAACAATCACCTCAGAATCCTACGCCATCTCAACCGACAGTGCTCATAAATCCTTTCCCTCAATAAGGATTTGTTGCTTCTCAACCTCAGCTAGGTCAAGCAGCCCATACCCCCTAACCTTCTAGTCCTAGTGACTACCACATCCTTATGATGAATTCTGATGAGGTTAACCCCTCCGATATCAACTTGCAAACTCGATCGCGTCAATATGAAAAGCCATCAACTTCGTCCGCCACTGAGTCCAAAAAAAAACATCTACTGAGCCTCTTATGAAACCAAATGGTCTTCTACAGAACCCTCAACCTAAAGTTGAGGCAATTCCCAAGATCCCAAAGGGACCATTACGTCGTGATGCGACTTCTAACCAAGCTACCGATACATACAATATAGTAGACGACTTGGCACAATCACCTGCTGCCATGTCGATGCTGGAGGTACTCCAGTCGTGCCCATCTCAAAAGAAAGCTCTACAAATTGCTTTGGGTGTAGTATATCCTTCTGATGATTGTTTGATTATATTCCTAGTTGATACATCAGAACATCCCCCATTGCCTTCATCCATTGCTTTCCGTATACCAGTTCGAGTTCATAATGCCACCATCTCCCGATGCATTATTGACGAAGGTGTGTCAACCCGTGTGATGCCTGTTGCCATTTGGAAACAACTTAAGTCACCTGAGTTATCCCCCAGCACCATCACTTTGCGTGCTTGGGACAGACACTCCTCCCAGCCTCTTGGCATGTACCGCAATTGTCCAGTGACTCTTGCGGGCAAGACTGTCCATGTAGACATTGAGGTTATTGATGGCCCTTTAGATTACAACATTCTCTTGGGTCGTAGTTACACATATGCCATGTCAACCATTGCATCTTTAGCTTTCTGCATGATGTGCTTCTCCCATTAAGGGAAGATCGTTACCATCCATCAGTTGACTTACTACGAGCCGACATCTGTGACCTCCCCTGAGTCCATTATCTCGTCAATGTCAGATAAGAAATCTCCAAATCCTCTCACAGGAATTTCACCTAGAGTCTACAAATATTCCTCATTGTTGAGTGCTTTCCCTGGTCCTCCCCCTCTCATCTCAGAGCCTAACTCTATGAGTGTTTGCATGTTACAAGTGTCACAGGCTGCTCTCAAGCAGTCTCATACATCCTACCAACAGCCAGCTCCTCAGTACCCTACTGTTGCCATCCCAATTCCCAGCCGAGTCCTTTGGATCCACCCCCTTAGGTCCTCCTCCTTTTGTTGGTTCCTCTCCTATGTTTCCACTAGGAACTATTCCTCCAAGTCTCAACCATCTAGGAGCCATTTCGTCTGGACATTACTTTGCAGGCCAGATACCTTTCTTATTTCCCCCTCCGGGAGTATTTTTTGTCCCTGTCATGGCTTCGATGGTCCTTCCTACTATGACTTTGGGGATTCCAGTATGGTACATCGATTCCCCCTGCAAGCAATCCGCTTGGTCAGCTAATACCTTGTCATGCTTTGACCCCAGTTCAACTGGTCCCGACAGCCCCTGCCACTGCTTCAGTTCCATCACAACCTGAACAGGAACTCGCTCCTCTTGCGAAAGCATCTGGACATGGGGGAAAAGATAAGAGGAAAGAATCTAAGGACAAGGCTCCCCAAGCTCCTCCAACCCCCAAGGCCCCAAAGCTATCACCTTTGTGTGCTTTGTGTAAAGTTGTTGGGCTTGCTACCAATAATTGTCCCAAGCTTCCTCATCTCAAACCTTTGGTTCATGAAACGTTCCCTGAGTCAAATATCCATGAAGTCCATGTTAACTTACCGGGTCCACCCAAGGAACTCCGAACGTTACACACAAATCACCCTTGTGTGATCATCATGGTCACTATTCCCATTGTTTCCCTCGTCTCGATGAATTTCACAATTGCCTTGAAGCACTTCGTAAATACGAGGCCACTCGTAGTGGAACACCTACTCCTCTACCTGTGGATTTTGGTACCACTAGTAAACTAGAACAGGGGGACTTTGGTCCCACCATTGTGATCCCTCCCCCCAATGTCGAGATGACGAACACCACAGGCCATATCCTTTACCTGTCATCATCCTTGAGTTCCTCACAAGCAAACCTTTCTGAGGTTTCTGCGTGTGATTCTATCGAACCTCTTTCGACAGAATCCCAGGTCTCAACATCCGTAGATCCTCCATCTACTAGATTGTTGTCTACCATTCCAGATGATGCGTATGTGAACCTTCTCTCCTAGGTTGATGCACCAGGTACCGTCACCGCATCATGTAGTCAGTCTTCCTCCCATATGCCCATCTTCCATTCTGATGAGGACATGGAAGCTATGTCTACCCCTAATTGCCCTTGCACTTAGGAAAGGGGGCATATTTTTTGGAGGATTCTGAAGGTCATCTCCTTCCTAATTCTCCCAATGCACTCTACCTCAAGAAATTTTTCTCATAGCATATCCCTTTGATTTGCATGTATTTATTTTTGTCATGAAGTTAGGTAGGCTGCATCATCTCATCTATTGTCTTTTGCACCTTTTAGATGGATCCATCATCCACATTGTATATCGGTCATGCCGACGGTGCGAGTCGCTTCTCTAGGAATCTAGCCTCGACAGCGTGGGCCATATTTACCCCCTTCCATATGTTAGTCCTTTTGAACAACGTGTGCATTTGATCTACCACCAATAACTAGGCTAAATATGATGCAGTGATAGGTTTGTTAGTCAATGCCCTCACTCATCGCATCCTTCATCTTCATGTTCATTTAGATTCCTTGCTACTTGTCATGCAATTGAATGGTGTGTATCATGTGCATAACCAAGTCCTATTTAGAAAATACCTACAAGTTAAGCTGTTGGTACATGAATTTGAAACCATTACTTTCAGTCATGTTCCTAGAGCCCAAAATAACTATGTAGATACCATTGCAAATAACATTATAGATTGGCATTTATCACATGTATACACAAAAGACAACCATAAAACACAACACATGGCGAACCATCATCGTCATATAAAAATGCATAATCATATTATGTATCACATAAAACATATAAGTGTTTGGATTCCACCACTCTAAATACATCCAGTACACCCATAACATACTGGTGGGGCACATAGGCCCCTACATCTCCTTATCATCCTTTGGAGGATCTCGTGCCAAGTTGGGTCAAGATTCTTGAATCCCTTTTCGAGCACTCGGAACACATGGTGCTCCACAAACTCCTCCTGCTAGGGGGAATCATTCCCACCTTTGCATACCAGATCAGTCCCCTCCATCACATATATTTGCGGGCAGTATCACATGCTTGGGGGCATGATGGTTTTTCCCTTGGCAACCTTCTCAATTGATTAACATAAGTCTCAGCCTAGATCCCATCGAATCTAGGTATGGCCGATTCTCCTCCCATTCCTTGGATAGTTTGTCCTACTAGCCTCTTTGGTGAGCCATATGCACATCACATATCATAGATGTTTGATACCATATCTTCAAATATTCTACTCTATGTCCACATAATCCTTATGTTTGACTTAGTCGGTGAGAATGATTCTAGACCTCCTCTAGTAGTTCATTCTCGTTTTCCTGTTCCCTTAATTCTTCACCAGGAACCATCATTCCAAGGAGCAATAAGGCCATCTTTAGACAAGCAAGGCCACTTGCCTCAAAGTCACAGATCCCAATTCCGATGGTTGGTTTGTCTTCTACGATCTCCACAAGATTTAGGGCCTTCTCCTCCTCTCAAATTGGAATGAAAACACCCTTTTATAGGAAAACCCAATTTTTTTTTGTCACACATTGCGGCCAGACCGTAGCTCAGCTTGATGAACTATCAGCACCATTGGAAATATCTCATCAAGTACTATAATGAGTCTTTTTCAGTTTTTTATGATTTTACACTTCGCCTGGAAGCCATTTTTCCAAGAAGGGTCACTTCATCAGCTTTCAAAATCGAATTTATTCATATGAGATGCTTATACATTGGGGACCACCTTCCCTTGGTGCTTGTCATCTCATGTGTCAATTTTCGTCATGAGTATCCATCATTTACTTATGCTTTCATTGTCCCCACCGGACCTATTCTGTGTGGCAGCGTCATCAAGTCACCCTTGTTCATAGCATCCACAATTAGTCACCTTTGCATCTATGGAGACTGTTTCACGTCCCATTATATCATGTCACAATATTCTATCCATATTTTCATATTTTCCATCCTGTGTTCCCCATTTTGGCCTCCAGTCATATTGTCCCCCATCCCCTTCGGAGTTGAGTAATTCGCTGCTAGGTCAACCATGCACTTTATGCTTTGACAAGAGAATTCGTATGTTTGTCCTTCAGTCCCATCATTTTCCATTGTTCCTAGTGTCATTCCATCAGTCACATTACTATTTTTCCTCGTGCCTTAGTTTGAGGATCCTCCTTGCCTCACCTATCGCGGGCCCTATTCTATTGACATCACCTCATTTATTCCAGAAGAATGACCTAGAGGGCGGTGTATCTTGGTTCCAATTTCCATTCTTGTTTGACGCCTCAGATCAAGCAAAGGGACTCATTATTTCCCTTTGAATTGGTTGTTTCATGTTCGTGATTCATACACTTGATGGTCTAGTGATGTAGCGGATTGCACCAGTGATTCCCGAGTGTGTGTGAGATGTTTCAGACCTCATGAGGGGGTGGCCCTTCAGGTAGCCCCCCACATACCTAGATGCCTTTATATTATGCTACGACTTGAGATGCAGTTCTTCAGATTTGATGGGTTCGGTTCCTACTGTTAGAGTCGGTCTTGAGCCCTCCATCAGTGATCAAAACTATTTGCATTTGCATAGGTAGGTGTCTCATCAGTGTCATGTTTTGCATTCCATTAGGCATGCCATAACCCTGATGGAGGAGCTGGTGTCTTTGTGCCCCTCTTGGCATTGCTGGATCAGGTCATATCAGTCATTAAGCTCTTTCAAAGCTTGTCTTGTTTGGTGTTGAAGTCAATTCCTAGGTCTAGGGTTTTGGTCATTTATCTCTGCAGGGTCATGTCTCTGAAAGTCCATGAGTGCTCAGCAAGCCAGAGGGAGGAATTGTAAACATGTTTCTTCGATATTTTTATCTTGTACAGTGAATTTTCACCTTGGATTTAAAAACTCTGTTTTTAAAGCCAAGGTCAGTTTTTTTAAATTTTTGTAAAAAGTGATGAAATTTCAAAAAGACTTCAAAAGGGCAGCAGTAACCCTGGTCCCCTTGCCAAGATCCCTCAGATGATCTCCCTGAAAAAAGAATCAAGTCAAAGCACTAAAAGAGTCAATTTCAGGACAAAGGAAGCCAAAAAATCAGTTTTAAAAAGTGTCAATGAGAAAACTTTAGAAAGTGGGTTTGAGCATGAAAATTTTTCAAATGAAACCTATAAACACTCAATCTCCCTCCTTTTACTCTCATTGTGCATCCAAGGCATTGAGGAGTGAGAGTGAGCAAGCATTCAAGAGTTTTGGGCAAAGTCTGGTCGAATTCGGGCTAAGGACAGGCGCGCGACCCGTCAGGCCAGGCGTGCGACCCGTCAGGTGCGCGCAACCTGTCAGCGCCATTTCCGCAGTGCATTTTGTAACGAGCGCGACCCGTTGGGCGTGGCGCGCGACCCGTCAAGGTTTCCCCTGCAAATTCAACTCGAAACCGTTCAAACTCCCTCAAATCTTCAAGATTGTTCGAGGTAGGCCCTCTACACTTTAGTTTGGTGGTTGGTTATGATTGATGACCCTCATGCTTGTGTTTAAAAGTTAAATTGTGCAAGTGGATGAAATTTCAAATGAATGTAATGTTAATGGTTAAATGTGCTAGGGTTTGTGTTGTTTCAAGGTTTTTTCCCTTTGTAATTGTTTCCCTCCTTCCCCTTTCCACTCATATGTGTACTCATATCTAGCTTCCCATACTATTCCATAAATAAAATACAAACCCTACCCCTCTCCCAAAGCATCAAAAACACTCAAACCCTAATCTTGCTGCACCATATGCATGAGAAAACACAGCAAATTGTTGGTGAATATGTAATTTTTTTTGTATATTTCCTTATCTTCCCCTGTTAATACATGTATTCATATTCCCATATTTTCCCTTTTTATACTTGTATTCCCATAAGCAGTGATCTTTGCAAATGATTTCCCAATATCCCTGAGTATAAAAATGTATTCCTATATGCAAATATTTGTTTGCAATGTATTTCCTTAAATTCCTTGTTATGTTCATGTATTCCCAATTCCTTGTAAAAAGGTCCCTCCCCTAACATTTCCCTCATGTCATTGTCCCCTTGAAACAACATAGAATTCAACACTTTTAAAGGCAGAAACAACAGTACATTTTGTCCACTCTACTCCTCAAACATGTCAGAAACCGAAACATATGAGCAGAGTGATGACCAAGCATCAGCGTCAGAGGTTGAGGTACAGAGGAGGCCACATAGAGGTGGAAAAGGTGGCCATCACAGGAGAGAGGAGCCTACTTCTTTGGCAGGTCTACAAGCTTGTCCTTTGGCAGTTTCTTGCTTTCAGTACATGTCCTGTTATGAGTTTTGTGAGAGGATCTCTCAGATTCAACATCACCGAGAGTTGGCCCGCCTCTTTGTCTTGCACTTGCATGAGGGAAATGTTAACCTTGCTGGGTTGGATTTCATTTTGACACCCGAGATCATTGCACAGGCTACAGGGATTCCAAAGTCGGGGAAATTTGGAATAAGCGTAAGGTATTGGATATAGTTCACTTTGAGCCTTTTGTCCGGCCACCATTCATGAGACATTTGGCCGGTGTGCTTCCTTTCAGGTTCCTCCGGAGTCAGTATGCCCCCATGTTGAGACTCATTATGCTTTATTTCACCTGTGAGGGCAGATTTTCCCAGGTATACCCATATCACATTCGCCTCCTGATGCACTTCACCTGAGTGAGGATGATGAACATCCCTGTTTTCTTCTACTAGAACATTGAGAGGATGGTGTCCATGATGCAGAGGAAGAGCCCAGCCACAGCACAAATCCTAAATTTTTTTGAGAATTTTGGGTGAATTTTGGCAATTTTTGGCAATTTGCAGGTTTTTCCCATTAACGGGTCTCACCCCCCGCGTGACCCTATATCATGGCAACTCAGTTTGGCAAAAACTCAGCATTTCTAGATTTTTCATGCAAAGTTACACATGCCTGTGAATGGACTTGAGTTTTTATGAAGTTTAGGGCCTCCAAAAGGTCAAAATACTAGCAAAAAATGACTTTTTGCCCCTTTTTTGAGTTGCAGAAAGCAGTCTTGGGAGAATTGATTTTTGACTGGGAAAATGAACTCCAAATTCAAAAATTCCAGTTGGGTTGGAAAGTAGACTCATAGATCTTTCCAACAAGCCTACTTTTGCTCAATTTGGCTACCTGCAAGTGCTCCAAACATAGCTCCAAAGGTGCGCGACCCGTCAGGCAGGGGCGCGCGACCTGTGAGGCAGTTTTGTCCAGAAATGCACTGTACAGCCCAGAAAACGCAGATTTGACTTAGTTTGAATTTTTGGGATGAAATGTGATTCTATTTGATGTAATTATTGTACTTTTTAGACACTTTTACTCTTATGTAACACTTCTAGAACATTCATTCATGAAAAGGGTAAATATTAAATGAATGAATTGGTTTCCTAGCTTATAGAGGCAAGTTGTTTTGACTGCCTAGTTTGTAGTGCTTAGTTTAGAAGTGGTTGAAATAGCTCCTAAGATAGTGAGCTCGACCCATGGAGGCAAGGAAAGAGGTTAGATCATCTATATTATGTACTTTTTTGCTCATTTTCATGGTTGGACTTTTGAGGGAGAAGCTATCATTGTATTATTTCACTGTATCTCTACAATTTTTGGCTAAGGAAGACCAGGGTTTTGCAGTCCTCTTTGGGATTCTTGTGGACTCATGTGTTGATGGTGTGTTTCTCAATGTTCTTGTAAGCTTGTTATGTGATTCATTTCCTTTCTTTTACTTCTGCACATTAAACAAATGAAGTGTTAAAGTAAGAATTCATGCTTGCCATGCTCTGCTTTTAAGTTTGTTTAATTTCAATGTTTTCTTCTGTCTAAAGAGAATTCAAAGTGATTGTTTGCTCTCTTTAGCTCCTCATCTTTCATTCCTGACCATTCACCTCAGTTAAAGGCATCAACGCTGTCTCCTACCTCGCCCCAAGGAACCCCCTGCAGAAACTGTGTCCAATCCCCGCACCCAAAATTTCCATCCCCTCAATTTGCCACCAAAAACCCCAAAAAACCAAAACCAAACTCTTTGATCAGTTTACTAGCCTAATATCAGTGCTACCTTATTGGTCATCTCATCTATTGAAGATTTTACGAGATAGACCGGAGAGAGCCTTCTCCTGCCCCGTAGGGCTAGCTAAGAGGCTAAATGGTTTGATGTTGCCTTGAGGTTTACCTTTCTCAGCCTGAGGTGAAATTTCAAGCACTAACACCTACCGATTGTAGTGTTCATAACATGCACGTCTCCTTTAGATAATCCATTCAGTTTTGCAGAACCCTTCCTTGTTCAACAAAGCTTCTTCGATTGTTCTACCCTCCCTCCCGATGAGCCCCAAATTTGGTAACTTGTTGGGCTCATTTGGCCTAATTATCCTTGTTCAGTCCTTGTTCAATCCTTCATTTTTCATAGCTTATGCATTATTTTTCAGTATGTTTATGTCATTTGTACGAATAAGGGTAGTCACTCTTCCTAGGTGGCTAACACGTGCTCATTTCAGGTTTTTTGACACATGTTGGAGCAAAACCAAGCAATCATGGGCTAGAAGACAGCCAAGCTTGAGGTGAGGATTCGTAGGGGTTTGTCTATGGAATTAAATAGCCCTTCCTCGGGATCTTCACCCCCAACTTCGAGCTCCAAAGGCCACCAAAACCGGATCTAGAAGGCGGCCAAGCAGATTTTGGAAGGGGCTGTCTACTCACAATTTGGACGCCAAGTCCCATAGATTTAGGAGGCAAGCTAGGGCCCTTGTGGTGTATAAATGTTAACACCTCAGCCTTCATAAGGGACTTTTGAAACCATTGCATATTTTTCACTACAGTGCTGTTAGCTTTACTTTGTTCTCTTGTAGCCATTTTGGCATAACTCTTGACTTATGACTATTTTTTGATAATGAGAAGTAGTTCGATTTTATATCAACTTTGATTTTTCTATAGGAGCCATAGCTCTTAGGGTTGGGCCCAACCTGAGAGCCTAGGGCTTCCTTTTTGTACTGTTACCTTTCCCTTATGCATCGTTGTTTTCCTTTTATGCATTTGAAACGTATTTCTGTTGGGCAGATTTAGTTGTGTTGGTTAAATAGGTCACAACAGGAAAAAAGCTCCAAGAAAAGGGTCAACAACACTCTCAGTTTCACCTCATCCTTATTGGATCAGGGGCTGGAATTGAAGAAATAGTGATGCCCCAACAAAAAAACACTAGTTTGCTTGACCATGCAACCCTTAGTGCACTATTTTCATTTGTAGAAGTTAGTTATGGGTTCATATCTTTAAAATGTTTCTTTGCATGATTGATGTGCATGGTTTTCTTTCCAAATAAAGCTGTTGTTCATTCGTTTTATTGACAGTTAGATTAGATTAGCTATGACTTTGATTATTTGTAAGACTTTGTTGATTCAATTAAATGTACACTGTGCAAGGCATCTCTACCACTCTCTCATCCGCCTAAGATTCATCAGAGCCAGCTGTTCCATCTCCTAGCTAGGTTCCTCGTCTCACACCTGTCCTTTTGCCCACGTAACCCTACCTTCTTGCTCCATCGTTGTCTTAGCCTTCTTTAAGCCAAGTCAGCCTTGTACACCCTCTCACCACTCCATCCACTAGTCCCTGGGTCACTCCAGGCCCCTATCCTACCTCCCTATCCATTCATGCATCTTCCCTCACTCACCCATCCTCTAAAATCCACTTTTTAAACATCCTATAGAAATTTCTGAACATCCTGTAGAAATCTTTGAACATCCTGTAGAACCCCTGCAGACTTCCTGTAGAAGCTCACAAATGAGGTTTCTTGATAGCCAAACTTTGTGAAACTCTCCGAAAGGGTGTTAGGGATTCCTTAGACCCTCTCTGAACCTTCCCAACCTTTTCCAAGAATTTCTCCTCCTTGATCCACCCCTGCATAGTAAAAAGCCAGTTAAAAGCACATGCATGATAATTCTAATAACTTATTCAAAAATACAAAAAGATGTTTTCTTCAGGTAGTGGTAGTCTAGGCACATGTATTTTACCTTCATAGAAGTAATGGCATCCCTTCCAGTAGTTTGCATTCTGTCCTTTGCATCAGTAGGACTAGCTGGTAGAATTAGGGTTTGCTAGGGTTTGCGTTACTTTTTGGCTTTCAGTTTCTTTCCACAAGTAGATTAGCTTCCTTTGAGTTAGCTTTCATCCATCACTTAAAAAGCTTCTTCTAAGAGCTCATAGAAGTTGGCTTAAGCCCCTAGCAGACTTGTGCCAACTGACCAAGTGACAGCTGCGGCAAGAGCTAGTACTTGTGCATACAACACCGTTGCTTCCAAGTTTGTTACGAACTACCAGGTTGATAAAATTAAAGAAGGGGAGTCTGAGGAGTTGTAGCATTATTGCTGCAATACTGGAGCCCACCATCTTTTTTGCACCGTTTCCGGGGAAGCATCAGAGTATTGGTGATTGTTGCTTTTCTACTATTTTCTCCTACAACCTTCTGCTAAGTAGTTTTTTTCATTTCATTTCTACAAAAGTAGAGTAGATATTTCTTGCTTTCATATATTAGCATTTCAATTCCACAATTTCAATTCTGCAAGCGTAGATTAGCGTTTCAATTCAACAAGCGTAGACTAGCATTTAATTCCTGCAATTTCATTTGAGCAAGATAGATTAGTCCTTTCGTGCTTTCATTTCAATTCCACATTTTCATTTCAGCAAGATAGTTAGTTGCAGTTCAATCTATTTTAGTTTTGCAGGTACTAGAAGAAAAAAACAACAAAAGCAATCAAAAGTCTTTCCATTTCATGCCTCGTAGGAACAGAGATAAAACCGGCAAATTCTTACCCAACACCCCCACCACATCTCTGAGTCAACCTTCTCTCTCCTCTGGTGACAGTGAGCCAGAAGAACCTATAGGTGAACTTCCTGAGATATACGAAGATCCTATAACAGAAGAAGAGTTAGAGAACACTCCATCTGAAGCCATGGCTGAAAACCGAAATGGTAGAAGAGAAGATGAGAGAATAGAAGGTGCCTTTCCCATTCGAGAGACCAATGAAGACATGAAAATGAAAAACATAAGCCCCTCCGCTTTACCTCACTTCCATGGATTGACTATTGAAGACCCTGATACCTTCCTATTTGAGTTTTCTGTCCTTTGTCGAACTTATGACTATGCTGAGGATGAGCAAAAGTTGAAACTCTTTCCCTCTACCCTCAAGGACGCATCATTACACTGGTTCATGGGGTTACTTGGAAACAGTATCACCACTTGGGCTCAGATGCAACAAGCTTTCAATACCAAATATCGGGACTACTGTAGATCCAAGGAAACTAAGGTAGAAATCTTTCGGATGACCATGGGAAGCGATGAATCTTTAGAAGACTAAAAGGAAAGGTTCCAACTCAGTTATAAATGGGCTAGGTGCACACTTGACCCGAAATATCTGAAGCTGGTTCTGCTCCGAGGAGTCCCTGAAGACCTTCTGGAAACCCTTAACATGCTGACTGGAGGAGACATCTACCAACTACCTTATGAGGACATAAAGACCGTGTTTAGAAACCATTCTAGGGCAGCCCGGAAGAGAGGTAGGGGGAATCATCTTTCAGCTAGTACCACCTTCTCCAAGCATGAGTTTTCTAACCAGATGGAAGACCTCAAGGGTGAGATGAGACAGACTATTGCCATGCAACTTGATGCCTTCCGAATTCAGCAAAAGAAAGAAGAAGCTGAGAGGGCTTTGGCCATTTTTTGTCCTAGATGCATGAGGAAGCATCCCAAGAATGAGTGCCCATTGCACTCAGTAGAGGTATGTTTCGTTTGTGAGGAAGACCACCCCACCAACCAATGCCCTACCTTGCCTGGATTTAAAGCCATGTATCTAGGGGCTGAGGTGGCTACTAAACCTCTCTACTTCCTCAACCAGAGGAGGTCACATGGACCCAGACCTTACCAGTAGGGAATGCAAGGGACATCCCAAGCTTATTATAACCCCAACCAATCTGTTCATATACCTTCTTGGGGCCCTCTTGCTCATCCTTCTTGGTCCACACCTCCTCCGTGGTATTATCCATATCCATACCATACTCAACCTACTTCTCATTCGTTTCACTCACATGCCCAGCCACAAACTTAGTGGAATGAACCTCAACCGGGGTGGAGGTCCTAGTACAACACTCCTCCCACCATTTTCCCTCCACCATCGGCTCAACCACAACCATTACCTCCTGCTCCTCCAAGACAACCCCAGATGCCTGCTCAACTGAACCTGAACCCCAACAACAGATAGGCCCAACAGGTATATACTGGGGAGACAACATGCCCTACCTATGCTGTGGAGATCCAGGAGATCAACCTGCGATCTGGGAAGGTCCTTCCAGAGTGCCAACCTCATCCCCTAGAGGAGGAGGAAGAGAAACAGGAAAGTGAACCCCAAGCCATTCCACCCTTTCCTAAGCGACTCACAGTACCCACACAACCCAACCTAGAAGAGAATGAGCTTCTGGGAGAACTCAAGCAGTTGTGTGTGAAAATACCACTTCTCCAGGCCATAAAAGATGTACCGATATACAACAAATTGATTAAGGAGAAGTGTTTCAGGCACCCAGGCAGGCGAAAGAGAGATGCCTCAACCATCAATGTCATAGGACAACTGTCCGATCTCATGTTGGGGCAAGTAATCTGTCCAAAGTATTTGGACCCTGGGAGTCCTGTAGTTGATGTCCACATCAATGGCACCATCATACCCCACACCTTGATTGATCTAGGGGCCGCCATTAATGTGATGACCAGGGACACCATGCTTAAGCTCAACCTTTAGAGTTCCTTAAGGAAGACCTCGATAGTGCTGTAATTGGCAGACCGCTCCACCGTGACTCCCGAAGGGATTGTGGAAGATGTATTGATCTCTGTTGACTCCTGGGAGTACCCTGTGGACTATTTGGCCCTTTAGCCAAAGGAAAAACTCACAGGATATCCCCTCATTTTGGGAAGGCCTTGGCTGGCTACTGCGGATGCGTGCATCAGCTGTCGAGCAGGAAGCATGACCATCAAAAATGGGCCTATGTCCAAACAGTTGGTCCTATACCCTCCTGCCCAACCTCTGCTAGAACATGACTTACCCCTCTGGTTGGAAGAAGGAGAAGAGGATGAGGTCTACTCTGCACCATTATGCACAGTAGAGGCCACCAGGGGAGGTCCTCAAACCGAGGATGATTTGATTGAGAACTTAATCCAAAATCCTCCCCCTGGTGCACTATCCTTGGAAGAGTTGGTGGAAGATACCCAAGCCACTGCTTTAGTGGATCTATGTGCGACTGATCTGATCACTCCCAGAGTTAATAATGTGGAGTTTGGCCCTGAAAGAACTTTAAAGATCAGCTCCTCTCTCTCTCCCTCTCAGGAAAAGGAGCTATGTAGCCTCTTGACCCACCATTTGGAGGCTTTTTCCTGGAGCTACAAGGAAATGAAAGGAATCCATCCCTCAGTCTGTACCCATCATATTTACATTAAGGAGGACTGCAAACTAGTCAGGCAACCTCAGAGGAGAATGAATCCAACCCTTAAGGACATTGTTAAAGACGAAGTGCAAAAATTGTTGGATGCAGGATTCATCTACCCCATATCGGACAGCGAATGGGTTTCCCCTCTGGTGTTGGTACCCAAGAAAAATGGGAAGTGGAGAATCTGTGGACTATAGAGAACTGAACAAAGCCACCAAGAAAGACCGCTTCCCTTTGCCTTTCATAGATCAAGTGTTGGATGGATTGGCAGGAAAGAAGTTTTTCTCTTTCCTAGATGGGTTCAATGGGTATAATCAGATCCAAGTTAGCCCGAAGGACCAAGATAAGACCACCTTCACTTGTCCATGGGGTACCTTTGCCTACCGAGTCCTTCCCTTTGGGCTATGCAATGCCCCTGCCACTTTCCAGAGAGCTGTATTGAGCATCTTTGCCGAGTTGGTTCATGATTCGGTGGAAATCTATATGGATGACCTTACTCCTTACGGATCTAGCTTCCAAGAAGCCTTGTCCAACCTGGGAAAAGTTTTAAGCAAGTGCATTGAGATGAAGCTGTCCCTCAGCCCTGAAAAATGTGAATTCCTGATGACTGAAGGGACTGTGTTAGGTCATACCATTTCTCACCAAGGATTACAGGTGGATCCTAATAAAATTGCTATCATCAAAAAGGTTCCACCTCCTCAGAAGGTAAGAGATGTTCAGAGTTTCTTAGGCTTAGCAGGATATTATAGAAGATTCATTAAAGACTTCAGCAAGCTAGCCTCGCCATTGTTTGGCCTCTTAGCAAAAGATGTTGAGTTTAAATGGACTGACGATTGTCAGAGGGCTTTGAATGAATTAAAGGATAAGTTGGTGTCCACCCCAATTTTGAGAGGCCCAAACTGGGCCCTACCTTTCCACATCCACACTAATGCCTTGAACAAAGCCATAGGGGCAGCCTTAGGACAAGTTGAAGAAAAACTTCCATATGCCATATACTTTGTCAGCAAAAACTTATCCAAGGCAGAAATGAATTATACTGTAACTGAGAAAGAGTTCATGGCCATGGTCCATTCCTTGAACAAGTTCCGACACTACATCACTGGCTATCAAACATTTGTACATACTGACCATGCTACAATTAGATATTTAATGAATAAGCCTGATGTGAATGCTCGTATTATTAGATGGTTACTTTTGTTGCAACAATTTGATTTGACTATCGTTGACAAACCAGGTAAAGAAAATGTTGTTGCTGACTTCTTGTCTAGATTGGATTTGCCTGCAGGTGAAGAAGGAACAGTGGATGACCAGATGCCAGATGAACATCTATTTGCTATCTCAGTACTCTCTCTGTGGTTTGCTGATATAGAAAACTATCTGGTCTCAGCACAGTTCCCTCCGCATCTATCCTCAAAGGAGAAGAGCAGAATCGTGAAGAAGAGTGCCTCATTCACTTGGATCGAGGGCAACCTGTTCAAACTTGGCCCCGATCAGATCTTAAGGCATTGTGTAAGGGAGGAGGAAGTCTTTGACATCCTCCTAACCTGTCACAATGGGCTTTGTGGAGGACATTTTGCAGCCAAGAGGACTGCCTTCAAAATTCTACAGGCAGGCTACTATTGGCCCACTCTTCATCAAGATGTCAGAAGATATATCATCCAATGTGACCGATGCCAAAGGATGGGGAAACCGACTCCAAGGGACGAAATGCCTCTCCAACCTCAAGTGACTCTTGAGCCATTTGAGAAGTAGGGTATGGATTTTGTGGGTCCTATCAACCCTCCTTCAAGGAAAAGGTCTTACATCATTGTGTGCATAGACTATCTGACAAAGTGGGTGGAAACCAAGGCAATCAAAGCAACAACAAAAGAAAAGGTGGCTGAGTTTTTAAGAGAAAACATCTTCTACAAATTTGGCTACCTAAGAGAGTTAGTCACCGATCAAGGAAGCCAGTTCACCTCCAACTTAATTGAAGACTTTCTCGCTTATCACAAGATCAAGCATAGGACTTCCACCCCATATCATCCTCAAGCAAATGGGCAGGTGGAAGTCACCAATAGAGCATTAGAAGGGATTTTGACTAAGGTGGTGAGCAGCAACTGAAAGGATTGGTCAGATTGCCTAGTTGAGGCCACTTGGGCCTAAAACACCACTTGGAAGACCACAACCAGTTTCACACCTTATGAGCTGGTCTATGGGAAGAGAGCTTTGCTATCAATCGAGTTTGAGTACAACACATTGAGGATGGCAGCTCAGCTGGACCTAGATCTCAGCCATGCTCAACAAGAAAGGTTATTGCAGCTGAATGGGTTAGATGAACACCGAATGCAGGCCCTCCTCCACTCAGAAGTGGTTCAACTTCAGAGGAAGATATGGCATGACCGGCACCTCAATGACAAACAATTCTAGCCGGGAGATTGGGCGTTGCTGTATGATTCCAGACATAAGGATTTCAAGGGGAAGCTGAGGACAAGATGTCTGGGACCATATGTAGTGGAGAAGTGTAATGACAATGGTTCTGTCCTTATCCGGACCATTGATGAAGAATCCGTCCCCATGCTCGTCAATGGGCATCGACTAAAGATCTACAGGAAACCTCTTTCAAGACAAGAGTTCATCAAAACTGTGGAAAAATCAGTGCTGGTCATAGAGAAGGGTTCTGCCTATGTTTTGGGCACGCTCTGAGCATCATTATATATATATATATATATATATATATATATATATGCAATAAAAAATATCCTTGGGTGAAAACCTTTCTGAGGCGCCCAAGGCAGATGGTAGGGGTGAAAACCTCATTGAGGCGCCCCTGCTATCTCTCTGAAAAAAGAATTGGAATAAAAAGATCCTTGGGTGAAAACCTCTCTGAGGCGCCCAAGGTAGATAGTAGGGGTGAAAACCTCATTGAGGCGCCCCTGCTGTCTCTTAAAAAAAAAGAAAAAAAAACAAAAAGAAAGAAAAAGAAAAAAGAAGAAGGAAGAAACAGAAAAAAACAAGTTTAATCTCTGGAAATTGTTGCAGGTTGCAGGAACACAATGCAAAAAGGAGGCCTCTCAACTCAAGGACAAGGGTCCCTACCAAGCTACCAGGCAACCTCACATACAGTCCCTCCATGAACACTCATTTTTTCCAAGGTTTGGACACAATCTGGTCATGGTTTAGCCTTCTACAGGAAGCTACAAGACTTTCTACAGGAAGTTCTGTATTTCTACAGGAAACATCCTGTAGAGCCTTTGGGCGGGCCAGGATCGATTTTGGAGAAGGATTTGAAGCTTGAAGTCCGTTGAGGAGGCATGCAACCATTCTTTTCTTCCATCCTCCACTTGTTTCACCTCCTTTCACCACCATTGCTGCCATCTGGTTGAATATACCTGCACAGTCATACCAGAACCCTGTTTTCTCAGATAATTTTTTTTTAAGTGAGAAATAAAGCATGTAGAGGCTCGCACACTTTACCTGTCAAGGCAACCTCATGACCCTGCACCTGTGAACACGACTCATTTATTTCAGCATGCACCCTAGGAGGAGAAACGACTACCTAATGTCCTACAGGAATCCTGTAGCAGCTGATCCTGCTAGAGCACATACCATGGAGACACCAGCAGCTCATGAAGTCGGTGCATGAAGCATTCACCACAAGGAAATCAGGTCTCAAGGTCTCGTAGCCAGAAATAGCCAATGAAGAGGAGCTCCAGCACCCGTGCATGAAGCAGCAGCAAGCAGATCCAGCATTCCTCGTCCCGAAACCTGAAAAAACCACGTCCATGGCCGCATAGGTAAGTGCCTAACCTTATTTCGTCAAATTACATAAGCTATACTCTAAATGTGCATGACTGTGAGAATGGACGGATTGAACAAGTCTGGTAGCCATTCAACTGGCCACCACAACCAGTCAGACGACCTCGTAGGATCCGAATGGGCTTGGTTATGTCGAAAAGACGGGCAATTGACACGTGGGAAGTGTCCAGTCAGGGAGAAGCAGCAGTATGACAGGAATGGAGGCAGTGAATGCAGAGGGAAGAATTCGGCGGTCAGGGACACACCGAGGAATGATGGCTGTGACGTCGGCCAACGGATCGACCGGGACAGCTCACCCCCGCGCCATGAATTCCGCAGCAATTCAAAATCAGCCGGTTGAATAACTTATGATACACTGCAGTCATTTACACTCACAACCTTTTTGCAGCCGAGTACGCGTCCTCCTCTGCAAGTTGTTAGCCCGAGTTCTCGGTTTGTTCCAACATCCTGCTGTTGCTCAGACTCGTCCAAAACCACCGTAACATCCTCCAGAAGCCGTGCACAATTTCTACAGGAAGCTGCACTACAGGGAGCCCGGCACTACGAAGAAGCTTGGACTATTCACGTCGAGGGTGGCAATTCTCAGTGAGGTAGGCCTGAACATAACTTTCCCATGCAAATAATTCAAAAGGTGGTGAATTCGACGTGTTGAGGGGGTAGGGAAAATGTGAATGCAAGTCTGTCTATGAATTCAAAAGCCGTTTTCTTATCGCTGCATGAAATTGTCTTCGTAGTCTGCATGCGAGATTTTCTCCAGGGTCTTGAATTAAAATCCCTCCTGTAGAAAAATTGAGACACTGTCAAGGCTCACCGGTGAAAAATTGTGAATTTTATATGACTGTGTGCATAACGGAGATGTAGCTCTGCGCTCTGTGTAGAGAAATCCCGAAGTCCTCCTTCTGTACATGAGCAGGCAAGTTCAGAACAACAAAAACAGATTTTTTTACCATGCCGGGAGGGTTCATTAGAAAAGAACCTTCGGACTCCAAGAAATTATGAGAAACCCCTGAGGTGGTGGACCTGTTTTCCCGTGCACACTGGATGTCATTCTGTGACAAGCTTCAAGGTCACGATGACGAAATTACAGAAGAATTCCTAAGGTCCTTGAAGCCAAAGTCAAAGACATTGGCCGTTGTCAACTTTAGAGGTTTGACCCTCAGACTCACCCCACAGCTCATTAGCAGAGTAACTAATCTACTGATGGGGGTACCTTGGGATAAGGAGGAGAGAAAATTGGGTCAGAAAGCTAAAAAAGAGTTCTTCTTGCCAGAGGAACAATTTTCAAAGGACAAGAATGGAGTTCGAAGAACTAGCCTACAACCATTCTGGAGTGAAGTCAGCCTCCAAATTATGAATTATATTACATGTGAGGGGCGATTTAGCATCGTGTATGGCTATCATTTCCGGTTGCTCACAGAACTTAGGCACCAAATGGACCTACCCTCAGAACAAAAATTGAGCATTCCTTACTTCCTCCTGCAATCCATGATTGAGTGTGCCACCAAACTGAGATAGGGGACACCAGACTAGCTAGCCCATCATGGGCTTATCAAGCTCCTCGTGGAAGATGCACTCCACACTTACACTGTCCCTCTCTCCTGGGAAATTTTTCGAAATATGTCTAAGGATGATGACATCTAAATTTTGGCCGAGGAGCTCACTTCCTCTAGCAGTGAGCAGAAGGAGCACACTCAGGCAGAGAAGAAAGCTAAAGGACAAGAAACCTCAGGCAAAACACCAAAGAAAGAACAAAAAAGAACACAAGAAAAAGGCCAAGCTGCCAAAACAGGGGGTGGTAAAATTACACCAACATCCAGGGAGAAAAGACTATAGAGCAGGGTAGAAAGGACTGAGAAAGTCCAAGCCAGTGAGGGCACCCCTAAGGCAGCCTCAACCAAGCTAAAGGAAAAAGCACCCTCAACCAAGCAGGCTAAAACGGTGCCATTTGCTTCTACAGGAAACCAGAAGGCTATTTCTACAGGAAGTTTAAAAACGGCTTCTACAGGAAGCCAGAAACCAACCACTACAGAACTTTCTACAAAAAGTCCGAAAAAAGGATAGCAGAAGGAGAAATCGGCCAAAATTCTAGCTAGGGAGGCAGTAGCTGTGCTGGCCACCCTAGGTACCTCTCCCAAGCCAAAGGAAAAACGAAAGAGGGAGACTCCTCTGTATTTTAAAGCAAGAAGGAGTGTGAGAATTAAGACTGGCAGACCCCAACCTCCATCAAAAGAGCCAATCACAATTGTGGATACCCCTACCACACCAAGGGATAGTTCCCCCTCCAAGGCATCCATTACTTATGAGCAGGGGATCCCGAAAACATCCTCATGGAGGGAAAGGATGGAGAAATTGAACTCGGAAGCCTCTCTACAGGATGCTGAGGTGGTTCTACAGGAAACTTTGGCTAGGCTGAAGGAAACTGAGCAGATGGAGGAAAGAGCAGCCAAGTCACCACAGGAGGAGGAGAAGACCAATGTCATCATGGAACCAAGCCCCCAGCCTAGCCTGGGCTCTAATTATAACTTTTTGGAGGCCGGCAAAATTATTCCTCAAAAATTCACAGTGCCACTGTTTCTAGCATTAGAGGAAGAAAGAGTACGAACCCACACTTGGATGAGGATCGCTAAATCCAAGGGGGTAGCAGATATAGGGCCTCTAGAGGAAAGGCTCAAGGAAACACAAAGGGAGTTGGCAAGAGTACAACATGTGGAAAGCTCCCAACAGGCCAAGTTAAGAGAAGAGAATGAGCTGCTTAGACAACAGCTACAGCTACAGGGACAGAGGAAAGAAGAGGACACAACAGCCAAGGACACCACAGCAGAACCTCAAGAAAAAGAAGGAATGCAAGCTGATCTTGAGGAACTAAACCGACAACTACAGGAAAGGGAATTGCAGGTAGGCATAGAGATACAATCTCTAAAACAACAGATGCAAGAAAAGGAGGCACAACTGGCTTGCATGGCCAGTTAGGCAATGGAATCTCTGCGATGTAGGTAGCCGGCCAAATCCTATGGCCTATACCTAAGGGATCAATGGCTACAATTCCAAATCAACACATTGGCACAAAGGGATATCTCCCAAATCCAAAACCCCCAACAGTTCATGGATTTATGTAATAGCAGTTCATCAGAAGATAAGGCTAAGCTTTCAGAGTTTTACCTTCATAATTTGGCCCTTCCAAACATAACCTCGTGGGACCCCAACACAGCAGTAGGGGACATGCAGTTGATGGCAATGACCTCATGGTTAAACCACGAAGAAAAGAGAGCGGCAGAGGTCAGAAATGTCATGGACCGAGAACTACATGAACCACTGCTGATTAGAGTAGAGCCAGGGGACCCCACAACATTGATATCCGCTCACCAGCACCTAGCAACCAACTCTCAGGCTTTATTAGAGTACATGGATCGGTAGGCTCAGGCCATAGCACACTTCGAGGATATGGAGTGATTATTAGGGGACAATTGTGTTCATGCTTGCACCCGTAGGTGGAACACATTGTCCCATAACCTCAAAATCAGGGAATATCACACTCCAACTAGAATGAGGGAGGCCTTGGCACAAGTGCCTCTCTACAAGAAGTCTATGCAGAACCTCCAGGCCAGCTGGATAGGCCTCAAGCTAAGTCCACCTTTGCTTTTGGGATTGTTAGAAGGAGGCACAGAAGAAGAAGAGCATAAGCAGTGGGAAGAGGTGGAAAGGAAGGCTGGATTCCATGACAGTGAGGAGGATACTACTTCAAAAGCCTGGGATGTGAGGGTGGCGATTAAAGCAATGAAAGACGAGGAGCTGGACTAGTTGCTCAGAGGATGAGCAACCCTTTTAGCAGGGGGGTGATGATGAGCCCCAAATTTGGTAACTTGTTGGGCTCATTTGGCCTAATTATCCTTGTTCAGTCCTTGTTCAATCCTTCATTTTTCATAGCTTATGCATTATTTTTCAGTATGTTTATGTCATTTGTATGAATAAGGGTAGTCACTCTTCCTAGGTGGCTAACACATGCTCATTTCAGGTTTTTTGACACATGTTGGAGCAAAACCAAGAAATCATGGGCTAGAAGACAACCAAGATTGAGGTGAGGATTTGTAGGGGGGTTGTCTATGGCATTAAATAGCCCTTCCTCAGGATTTTCACCCCCAACTCTGAGCTCCAAAGGCCACCAAAAATGGATCTAGAAGGCAGCCAAGCAGATTTTGGAAGGGGCTGTCTACTCACAGTTTGGACAGCCAAGTCCCATAGATTTAGGAGGCCAGCTAGGGCCCTCGTGGTGTATAAATGTTAACGCCTCAGCCTTCCTAAGGGACTTTTGAAACCATTTCATATTTTGCACTACAGTGCTGTTAGCTTTACTTTGTTCTCTTGTAGCCATTTTGGCATAACTCTTGACTTATGACTATTTTTTGATAATGAGAAGCAGTTCGATTTTATATCAACTCTGAGTTTTCTATAGGAGCCATAGCTCTCAGGGTTGGGCCCAACCTGAGAGCCTAGGGCTTCCTTTTTGTACTGTTACCTTTCCCTTATGCATCGTTGTTTTCCTTTTATGCATTTGAAACGTATTTCTGTTGGGCAGATTTAGTTGTGTTGGTTAAATAGGTCACTGTTTATGAATAGAATTGCTTCAGATGTTTAAAATAGATTGGTAGGATAATAATAGGAAAAAAGCTCCAAGAAAAGGGTCAATAACACTCTCAGTTTCACCTCATCCTTATTGGATCAGGGGCTGGAATTGAAGAAACAGTGCTGCCCCAACAAAAAAACACTAGTTTGCTTGAACATGCAATCCTTAGTGTACTGTTTTCATTTGCAGAAGTTAGTCATGGGTTCAGATCTCTGAAATGTTTCTTTGCATGATTGATGTACATGGTTTTCTTTCTAAATAAAGCTGTTGTTCATTCGTTTTATTGACAGTTAGATTAGATTAGCTAGGACTTTGATTATTTGTAAGACTTTGTTGATTCGGTTAAATGTACACCGTGCAGGGCATCTCTACCACTCTCTCATCCGCCTAAGCTTCATCAGAGCCAGTTGTTCCATCTCCTAGTTAGGTTCCTTGTCTCACACCTATCCTTCTGCCCACGTAACCCTACCTTCTTGCTCCATCATTGTCTTAGCCTTATTTAAGCCAAGTCAGCCTTCTACACCCTCTCACCACTCCATCCACCAGTCCCTGGGTCACTCCAGGCCCCTATCCTACCTCCCTATCCATTCATGCATCTTCCCTCACTCACCCATCCTCTAAAATCCACTTTTTAAACATCCTGTAGAAATTTCTGAACATCCTGTAGAAATCTCTGAACATCCTGTAGAACCCCTGCAGACTTCCTGTAGAAGCTCACAAATGAGGTTTCTTGATAGAAAAACTTTGTGAAACTCTTCGGAAGGGTGTTAGGGACTCCTTAGACCCTCTCTGAACCTTCCCAACCTTTTCCAAGCATTTCTCCTCCTTGATCCGCCCCTGCACAGTAAAAAGCCAGTTAAAAGCACATGCATGATAATTCTAATAACTTATTCAAAAATAAAAAAAATATGTTTTCTTCAGGTAGAGGTAGTCTAGAAACATGTATTTTACCTTCATAGAAGTAATGGCATCCCTTCCAGTAGTTTGCATTCTCTCCTTTGCATCAGTAGGCCTAGCTGGTAGAATTAGGGTTTGCTAGGGTTTGCGTTACTTTTTGGCTTTCAGTTTCTTTCTGCAAGTAGATTAGCTTCCTTTGAGTTAGCTTTCATCCATAAGTTAAAAAGCTTCTTCTAAGAGCTCATAGAAGTTGGCTTAAGCCCCTAGCAGACTTATGCCAACTGACCAAGTGACAGCTGCGGCAAGATCTAGTACTTGTGCATACAGCACCATCGCTTCCAAGTTTGTTACGAACTACCTGGTTGATAAAAGTAAAGAAGGGAGTCCCAGGAATTGCAGAATTATTGCTGCAATACTGGAGCCCACCACCTCCCACCCATTTTTTGAGGGAAGGGCCATTATATCTCATGTGCTTAGATGATATTTAGTCCTGGGTCATGTTATTTCCAGGTGCATTATGTATATGGGACACATTATATTATTTTCTGGCTTAGTTATGCCAATGTTTCATGTACCATTCATTGTGTGGTTCATTGCTCAGTTTTATGTTTCTAGGCACATAATTATTTTTGTACTAAGTTATCTCAGTGGGTATAGGTATGCCTCCCCAACCTCACTAAGATTCGGTACCACAACATAAAAGGAAGTTTGAATTGAACACATCTATTTATTAATTCAATGTTCTTAGTCATGCTTCTCCAATAGATTTTATCAATTACCCGTTTACACTCTAAATCCTCCAAAATTCCCTAATAAAACTTTAATAATCGATGAACAATTGCATTTTTGAAGTTTATTTTTTATATTAAGATTTATACTCAAAATATTAATTCACTAAATGTGTTTTCCTATGTGCAGGTATCATTTTATTTGGCTATGTGAAGGGTCCCATTCTCAGGGATAGATTATAAATACATATGCTCCTTATAAAGGTAAAACATTATTTTGGGATCACATTGAGAAATGTGGGATTATTTACCTTAAATCATTGATCATGGCCAAAGATTTGAACTTCACTCTCAATTCAAACAAGGGTTGGGAAAGAAAAATCTATGATTGATCCACTTGATTCATATTTTGATGGACTCATTGATTCACAATTTGTGAGATATGCCCCCCTGTCCCATTGCACCTACTTGGCGTAATGACCATTTAGGGTCAACAGGTATATCCAAATGCCTTGACTGTTTTATTGTGGATGCACATTTTGTGGGATGCATGTTTGGGATTTGATCATTGATCCTTCCCATTTACATTTCAGATCACCAACCTATTATACTATCATGGGATTGGTTGGAAACTCATAGAACCTTTCCATTTAAATTCAACAATGCATGGTTAAGGACATATCCTTTGAAGAATTGGTTCATAGTTGCTGGACTAATTATAGAAAAAAATCGGAACAGGGAGCCTTGGTTGGAATGGGCCATAAATTGAGGACATTGAAGCTAGTTGTGCACACATGGGAGGATGGTAAAAAGAGAGTGCATAGGAAGGAAATAAAGGGTATTGAATACATATAGGTCAATATTTCAAACCCAAATGACCCGGAATATTTTTCCAATTCATATAAGAGGCAAATGTTGGAGTTGGAAACTCAGAAAAGGAATATTCTTCTTATGAGGGAAGAATAATGGCGATTGAAGAGCATGATCACGTGGGTGACAATCAAAGACAAAAACATCAATTTTTTTCATAGACATGCATCAAGTAGAATGAAAAAGAATGAAATTTGGGCTTTAAGGGATGAGGATGGTAAATATATCTCTATTCAACTCGAATTGGAACAAGTTGCCATCAAAATTTTTATGAATCAATTTTGAGAAAGGGATCGAAAATTCTTGGCTCGGAGGGTTTTTTTAAATTAGATGATGAATATGTTTTCTAATGCAGATAATTAATTATTAGGGAGGCCGATCTTGAAGGAGGATATTGAGGGAGTATTGAGTTCTAGTTCGAAAAAAACGGGCCCTAGACTTGATGGATGGGGTGTAGAACTATTTATACACTTCAGGGATATGATGGGGCCCGACATTCTAGTGGTTGTGAAGGAATCTAGGACAAAAGAATTCATTCCAGGGGCAATCAATGCCACATTTATCACATTGATACCAAAAAAGGAGCATCCTTCCATTTTTATGAATATAGGCCTATTTCTCTTTGTAATGTGATTTATAAATTGATTTCTAAAATCAACCTAAACAAATTGAAACCTTGACTTTCTAAACACATCTCTCAGGAGTAGTTTGGATTTCTGGAAAACCGAATGATACAGGACACGGTAGCAATCACTCAAGAGTGTCTACACTCCATTAAGACCCATAAAAAAAAGCGAGTCTTATGAAGATCAATCTTATTAAGGCATATGACTGCATAGACTTGGAGTACTTGTGATTGGCACTATACAAGATTGGCATAAACCACTAGAACGTACAATGGATAATGGCATGTGTTGTGACTACAAACTTTGCTATTATCATCAATGGGCTACCCACCACTTTCTTCAATTCTTCAAGGGGGCTATGACAGGGATGTGCCTTATCACCATTACTGTTCATATTGGTTATGGATGGATTAAGTTGGAAAATCACGAAAGCAAGGAATAGGGGTTTGATTAAAGGGATAAATGTTTCAGGGGACATTTACATTACACATTTTATGTTTGTGGATTATCTGCTTTTGGGTGGTGAGAATAACATTGAGGAATGGAGACAAATTCATTTGATACTATCTTCATTTGGTGAGGCTATAGGCTCATAGATGACAAAGTAAAATCAACACTTATTACAGATACACAAGATGAAATGGTAAGTATGGAGATTTGCCACATGTTTGAGATTGAAATGATTCAGATAGATAATGGATTTAGTTACCTTGGCTATACATTGAAACCAAAAAATATGGGAATAAAGAATGGGAGTGGCTGCTACAAAAATTTGAGAAGAAATTATCAGTTTGGAAATTCAAGTGGCTTTCAATTAGGGCTAGACTCACTCTCATCAAATCAGTTCTGCAAAATATGTTTATCTATTGGATGCATTTATATATCCTACCGAAGGAAAGAATTCATAAAATCAATAAAATAATGGCTAGATTTCTATGGGAGGATAAAAGTACAGGGAGAAAATATCTGATCTAGAGCTCAAATTTTTTCTCAAAGTTCAAAGTTTTCGGATTAGTGTGGAACCTGAACGACTTCGTAGTGCTCGTTGTCCTAAAGTTAGTGCAACTCGTTTCACGCAAAACAAACATTGTATGCTCCCATAAATGAGTCCTATTTGTTTTTAAAAATAGGTGAATTTTTGCAAAAATGACAGTCCAGTCAGTAGTCCGTATTGCTGATGTGGCACTGACTAGGCATGCCTACATGGCAGGCTAACTGGGCCCACTGATTGGGCATGGTTGATTGGGCTCTATCGGGCCAATCATGTCTCGCCACTTGTTCAAATATCATTGGCGTTAATTTGGGCAATATTCATTGGTGGGTTGGTGGCCAACCACAGGCTGCCACATGGCCCAACTAGAGGTCACCACGTGGCAGCATGGGGGCCATCAAAAACTTGTTGAATTCAAGACTGCACTCTGCATGATTTGAACCTAAAACCTCTTGCAAACCAAACTCCACTCTTACCAATGTGCCATGGGTGGACCTTAGTTATAGGACCCACATGTATTGCATCTAAACTATGGTTCAATGCATATGGAGTTGGGGGTCAGGCTAAGGCCTAGCCCCTGGCCACCACCGCGCCACGGGACCGTGCGCAGGGGGGTCGATGGCTAGGACCTAGCCCGTTCTTGTAGAGGTTACATAATCGTTGCAACATGTTTACGGTGCTGGACCCGCCAACATTCAGGGGATCACCCCAGTGTGAAGTCCCAACTAGACCTCACACCATTTGGTGTGGGAGTACCATGCGGTATGATGGCCCGGTTGCCATTGTCTTAAGGATTTTCCTCAACTCTTGCTTGTTAGCACAGGAGAGTGGTTTTCTTTGCCTTCGAGAAGTGAGGTTCGCATGCCAGGTGAGTGTAAGTGTACTTGTGTCAATGGTTCTTTCACTGTGAAGGGGAAAAGGTGAAGGTGAGTTCCAGGTTGAAAGGGATCAATCCTAACTCGGCTAGGAACACACAACACAAAGGACATATGCAGCTTCTGGTGAAGCAGTCCACTTGGATGCAGCAGTCACAACATATAAGGTAAGATAACACATACAACACTCACAGATCAGTCCGAGACGAGTGCAACAGTTGTTACAAAAAGGTTCATGTGAAAGGTCTGTCTAATGTCTGGAAGAGCAGTCGACACAGACAAGACAACATTAACAACATATACAACACATTTCCATTAATAGATTATGCATTACAACAAATGAATCAGTTCAGATGTAGAACACATGGTTAAAGCAACATGCATTACAAGTGTTAAAGATCAGTCTTACAACAAATACAATACATGTGTGAAAACGTGCTGGCCTATTGACAGGCTTCTGAATTAAGTGAAAGTTCCAAGACACATCATTACACCATACATCACTAACCTCGTTAGCGGGGCGTTGGAGCCACTACTTACTCAAAGAAAAGATTACAGACTCTCTTGGCTATGTGGGAGGAGCTGAGGTGAAAAGTCCTTTCATGTACAAATGAGGGGGGTATTTATAGCCAAGGGTGAAACTGACCCTTGTGGCTATTCGACTACCCTCATGATCGTTCGACTTCCATGACTTTCCGACTTACATGACTCTATGTTCAACAAGTGGGTCCCTTGGACTTCCACATTACATGACATTGATTGACAACAAGCCCATAGTAGAGATGTGGGAAACATGACTCATGACATGACTCGAAATGACTTGACATGACATTGCTGGTACATTTGTGCTGCTACTAGAGTGCATGTTGAGGTAGAGTGCTACTAAGTGATGAATGTCTTCATGGTGTACCATAGCTTCACCTCCACATGGCGAAGTGCACGGAGTCTTTGATGGTCCTTGGTTCGCTTGATGAAGCTTTAGTCTATTGTTCCTTGCTTTCATGCTGGAACGCTTGACAGGCTCACTTGTTCGTGAAGGTGCATGTTCAGGGCATTCGTCTGCTTTGTATGCTTCACTCATTCGTCTGTTGGCGAACCTGTCCATCTGCATGTGCTACCTTTGTTCATTCCGTTCGTCGCCTTGACATGTTTGTTGGTGTACCTGTACCTGCAATCACTCATGACAAGACGACATCAAATCCAAAACCTCCTAGTATACCATGACACATGATCATTCGAATGCAAGTGACCGGGAGAGGCAACAGGGCTATGATGTAGGATGATGGCTCCAGGTGACTGCTGATGAAAACTGTGCAAAAGTCATTGAGAGATGGAGACAGGGATCTGAGTTGACAGTGATTGACTGCAAGATTTAGCTCGGTTGGGAGGCAAAATTGCGCAAGTTTTTGGAGGAACAGTCCGGGCTGCTGGAAGGCAAGGTAGGCATGCTCTGCGCATTTTCTAGAATGAACAGTTAGTAGGGGATAGAAAACCAAATTTGCACAATTTTCCAGAGGAATGGGCTGGACTGCATGAGGGGTTAGCAGGTAGGTATTGCGCAATTTTTCTGGGGAACTACTTAGGAGTTTGGTAGCCAAATCTGCACAATTCCCAGAGGGAATTGCCAGTTGGCTATTGGGGTCGCTAGTAGCTAGACTTGTGCAATTACTAGAGGGAACTGCGAGTTGGCTGCTGGAGTCACTGGCAGCTAGACTTGTGCAATTCCTAGAGGGAACTTCTAGTTGGCTGCTGGGGTCATTGGCAGCCAGACTTGCGTAATTCCTAGAGGGAATTACCAGTTGGCTGCTGGGGTCACTCGCAGCCAGATCTGTGCAATTCCTAGAGGTAACTGCTAGTTGGTTGCTGGGGCCACTGGCAGCTAGATTTGTGCAATTCCCGGAGGGAACTACCAGTTGGCTTCTCATACACTGGCAACAGAAACTGCGCAATTCTTGGAGGGAACAGGCAGTCTACTGCTGGGAGCTGCTGACTGGGAAAATTGCATTAAGGTCGGGAGGTTGTCCTGCTTACCATCTCTGTGTAATTTCTGAGCTGAGATGATTAATGGATAGTGGGAGGCCTACTCATGAGCACTACACAGTTTCTGAGATGAACAACCGGTTGACTATTCGGGTGGCCAGCATGAGTGCTGATTGAATTGCGTGCGGGCAACACATCTTGAAAGAACTAGCTTGGTGCTTCTGCGCTGTTCTGGTTGATAGTCGATTGAGTCAAAACCAGGGTGATGGTCAGGATATCAGTGAGGAGTCTGGTCGTCAGAACTTTAGCAAAATTGACTAAGTGTGTGAACAGTTGAAAGATGCATAGGTGATCATACGGGCACACACTCGCATGACTTGACAACGAAACGACCAAACCATTTGGACACACGTTCAACATGACTGACCAGCGATGCAAGTGACAAGCATGACACTCGTGATTGATCATTCATGATCAAGATGATGCTTTCGTGACAGTGAATGTGGCTCTGTGTGTGAGTGTGACATATGCTTTCATGGCGAAGACATCAAACACATATGAAACAAAGACTTTGAGCATAACTAGAAAACGATCGCAACCATGACCTAAACATCAACATGTAGAGACTTGAGTGCAATAAACAAGAAAGGTGAATCCAAATACTTACACAAGCTCATAGAGTGAACTTGAGTGTGTAGTCATCAAGTGAAACTCTCTAAGGGAGGCTCCAAAATTGGTGTAGGCAAAAATTTTGGAGGGTGGTTGTATCCGCTACAACACTTGGTGACACACTAGTAGAACTCCAGCTTCTCTATTTCAGTTCATTGCTAGCATAGGGCCTTGTTCTTTCAGGAAATATTTAATCGTTGTGCAGGTTACTTCAGTTTCCCCATTTATGACATGGACATACATGGTTCACCCTTTGCCAACTCAGTCAAACACAATCAAAATTTCAGCTTAGATCTTAGTGTTTCGAATCCAAGAAGGGTAGTTTAGTTCACGAGTTGAAGATTTTCAGAGTATAAGTTTTCATCTCTGGTGTTGCTCTGTTGCCAGTAGGCTTGGATAGTACCTTGGCGGAGTCACACAGGAACACACACATTGCTCCATTGCCAGCGAGCCTGGTCAGTACCCCAGTGGAGTTACCTGCTTCATCTCTCTACGCAGGAAGCCTTTCTCTTCTTTCACCTTTGTATTTTTTAAGAGAACTGTGCATAAGCACTTATTCATTTTTGGGGCAGAAGAGGGATCCTAACTTATTGAGAGTAGAAGAGGTTGTTCCTTCAGAGAAGCATGTAAGACCTCTGACATAGGTTTGTTCATTTAGATTTTTCCCCTTCTTCGTTTCTACTAATTAGATTAGCTTCAACACACAGAGCAAAAGGCTAAGTATAGGCATGGGGCTTCTCAGTGTGGACATAGGTTCATGGTTGGAACAAAGATTCCCTTACAGATGGTTTGTATTTTCCATCAATACTTCATTGTTTGAAGGTTATAACCAAGCATAGAGAAAATGGACACAAGACTAGCCAACTGCTGTTGTGTCACAAGTCTCTTTGAATTTCAGCCACATACTTTATTCAAAAGCCAGAACATAGTAGTTGGCAACACTTATTTCCAGAAATAAAAAAATAATATATCAAAAAAACAAAATGCACGTGAACAAAAATAATAATCAAAATAAAAGAAAGAAAAAGCAAAGATAATAAGCAAAACAAATCAAATGAAACCACAAGCAACAAGTAGACTATGTACAAGGCACGGGGGCAGCCCGACCTATTGGAAATAATGCTTGAGATCTTGGTCGTTGATGGGAAGGTTGTCAATCCTCCCATCAAGTGATCACAAACGATACATGTATGGACCAAGCTTCTCATGAACTGTGTACGGGCCAATCCACAGGGACTGAAACTTTGTATGTTTGCCTTTGTCTTCATGGGGTTTATCCCATTTCAGAATTAAGTCATCCACATCGAAGCTCGCTTTCCCTAGAGACTTCTTATCGAACCACCTCTTGATACGGTTCTAATGGACTATAAATTTTTCTTTTGCTTTCATCCTTTCTTCCTAGAGCTTATGGAGAACATCCATCCTACACCGAACTAGTTGGTAAGGCTTGCGTTAGGATTCCTGGGAAATCTGAAGAGCAGATAAGTAGATATTTGGTGGGAGGATGGATTATTTACCGTAGACCAGGTAGTATGGTGAGGTGTTCAGAGAGGGCTTAGGTGTTACATGGTCAGCCCATAGTTCATTTGTTAGGGCGGTATGCCAGTTACACTGTTTAAAGAAAACAATCTTCTTGATTATACATATGAGGTTCTTATTTGTAGAATCTGCTAGACCATTTCCTTGTGGATAGTAATTCGATGAATGCTTTAACACAATACCATTTTGTAATGAAAAGTCATAGAGTTTCATAGAATAAAAATAAGTTGCATCATAAAAAACAAGTGATACCAGAACACCGAAGTGTGAGATGATATTTTGCTGGAGGAAGCTAATGACCTCTTGGTCGTTTACTTGTTTGAGAGAAACTACCTCTGTCCATCACATAAAGTAGTCAGTCACTGTTAGGATATAGCAGTGTTACTTTAACGAATGAGGGAAAATTTCCCCGATAATGTCCAGGCCCCACTGTTGGAATAATTCAGTCACTACAATAGGGTGTAGTGGGGCTACTGATCTTCATGTTCTGCGAGCGCATCGCAGATAGACCAGGCATTTGCGGGAATGGGCATGCACATCCTTGAATAATGTGGGCTAGTAAAAACTGGCTCGCATAACCTTGTGTGTCGTTGTATTCGTCACAAAGTGACCCCTGGCGGGTCCGTCATTCAGATCTTGAAGTACCTTCTATGATTCCTATGCCTCCAGGCACCTGAGAAAAACTCCATTACTGTGCTTTATATAAAGCACTCTGTGCACCGACTGGTATGCTAAGGATTTCAAGCGTAATTCCCTATTCTGTTTGATAGAAAAGTGAGAGGGTATGGTGCCATGCTCAAGGTACTGGTGTATATCTGCGTACTAAGAGGTTCTATTTTCCGTGGGGGTTTCTCACCTTATTTTGTACATTTCAATCTCCTGCTCCAAACCGACGAGCTCTTCTTTGATCTCCTGGGCATGTACTGCTTCAGCTGCAAGTCTTCAGAGCCCATGTCCTTTTATCATGTGCAATGGCTTGCTTTAAAGATCATATTCTTGCAAACCTGTCATCCAGTTCGCACGTCATTCTCCCAACTCTTGTTGTACCAGCAATGTATGCACTACTAGGTGGGTAATGAAGAAAATGCAATGGTTTTTTAGCAAGTAGGGCCTAAAGTGTTTCACCTCCTTGTAAACTTCATATGCTTTTTTGTCAATGGAGGGGTAGTTAAGTTCTGGCCCCTACATGCTTTCACTCATGAAAGATATGGGATGTTCATCATTAGCTTCGTCTTTTTGAGTGAGTACTACAGCTAGCGAGTTGTCGGAAGTGAAGGTGTATAGTAGGAAATCCTTTTTGAAATCTGGGTTGTATAGTGTGGGCGCTTTGACAATGGATTTCTTAATCTGGGTGAATGAATGATTTTCTTTCTTGCCCCAGGTGTACATTACGTCTTTCTTAATCATGTCCTGCATGGGCTTGACTATTTGTGCATAATCCGAGATGAATTTCTGGAAGAAGTTTATCTTGCCCAAGAAGGACTGCATGGCTTTCTTGTTGAATTTTTGAGGAATGCGTGTGATAGATTGGACCCAGTCTGGATCTACCTTGATACCGCTCTTGGCAACAATGTGTTTGAGGAGGTTCCCCTTTGACACGGCAAATACGCTCTTTTTTGGGTTCAAGGAAATCCCGTATCTTTGACATCACTCAAAATTTTTCTTAAGATGGAGTATGTGGTCTTCTCGTCTTCAAGAGAACACAGTCACATCATCGAGGTATACCACCATACTTTTCCTAATGAGTCTGTGAAAGGCGATGTACATAGCGCGCTGAAATGTTGCACCTGCATTTACAAGCCCAAATGGCATCCGTTTATAAGAAAACGTACCCCACTTGGTACGGAAAGTAGTTTTGAGTCTCTCAGGTTCTCCTACCAGAACTTGATTGTATCCTGAAAAACCGTCAAGGAGAGAGAACATCTGTGCCCTAGATACTGTTTGCAAGATATGGTCCACAGACGGCATAGAGTAGTTATCTTTGTTTGAGGCGCGGTTAACATTCCATAAATTGACACACAAGAAGATTTGCCTGAACTTCTTTTGCACAAGCACAAGGTTGGAGACCCAAGTGGAATGACGAACTTTGTATATGATCCGTGCATCCAACAATTTAATAAGCTCTTTCTGTATGAGGGTTTCAAGCAACAGATGTACTTTTCTCAGCTTTTGTTGATATGGCTTGACCCTTTCATTGATTGGGATGATATGTTGGATGATCCATGTGTCATAAGTTTTCAAATCATCATACGTCCATGCGAACACATCTTGGTACTGTTTGAACAAGCATATGAAGGCTTGCCTTTCTTGTTATGTACAACATGTACCAAGGTTGAAAAATTTTGGATCCTTTTTTGTTCCCAGGTTTATCAGTTCATGCCTCATGGTGGAACTATGGGTCTTGTTGTTCCTTGGCCCTTGGAACTGCTCTTGCAAGTCATATAGCTTTTCCAATGATACCACACCTTTTGTGATAATGTGGCCTTTCATGTCATTAGCTCCTACTTGTAGAGAGCGCTCGTTCTCGATGTCATCTATTGCTGCATCTTTGAAAATGTCAGCGTTTGCCATAAAATGCAGTATCTGTTGATCATCATTAAACACGTGTAAGTTAGTTATGTTATTCGGGATAGATGGTTTGTACAAAATTTCAATAGTAAATCTATCCCTAATCAGTGACATTCTTGAGGCTGCATTTTCTAATGCATTGGCATCTGCATTACGCGTACATGGCACAACAATGATATTAAACACTTGGAAGTTTGAGATTAGTTGCCATACCTCTTCTTGGTAGTTTTTTAGATGTGGTGATAAACAGTGAATGGTGTCATGTACCTGCCATACCACTATCTTTGAATCACCTACCACATTAAGCATGACCACATTGAGGCTGATGAATTTTTGCAAGCCTAATATGAGTGCTTCATATTTTGCTACATTGTTCATGCGCTCAAACTCCAAGCGGCTTGACACCAGATGCTTCCTATTGCAAGGGCCAATCAGAACACACCCGGCTCCTGAGCCGTCATGTGTCTTTGATTCGTCAAAGTACAAAGTCCACAAGTCATTTATACATGAATCGCTTGATGTGATAGTACTGCTGTCACTCCTACTATTGGTACAATGTGTTGTACAAGTTTCATTACCATCAGTTGAGCAAGGAAGGAGTCCCAACTGTGTGTCTGGTGGGGTTGGAGCTGGCCGTGTAGGATAACACCCCAACATTGTTTCAAGGAGGCAGTTGCCAAACATGAGTTTTGCGAGAACCAATAGTTTATTCTTGCCATTGATGGGAGTGGAATTATGCTTCATGTGCCTCTCAGACTCTAATGGATTTGGTTGCACTTGCCCTTGTATGGAAGCCACATGTGGGACCATTCTGTAGAAAAATATCCATCCAACTTGCTGGACCAGTCCCTACTAAGTAATAGACCATATGCTTCTGGAATGTCCACGACCACTATGTTGATGCATTGGTGGAATCGACGGTCATGGGATAGTCGGATGATCACATCTCATAGTTCACCAATGGATGGTATGGATGTTCTATCAAGTTGGATGATTCTCGCAGATGTTTCACTCCATCGTGTATTGATCCTCTTAGTAATGCAGAGCGGCATGACATTGGCTACCGCCCTAGAATCAACCAAGTAGTTGTGAACATTGTAGTTGAAGACTTCAAAAGATAGTAGGAATGGAGGGAAAACTGAGTTTGCTTCTTCCATCTGGAGTGTATTGAGCATAGTTGAAAGTGGTCCGGGAGGTGTGCTTACTTCCTTGATAGCAGAGGCTGCGTTGTCTGTCGATGTCTTTCCCAAAGTGTGCAGCAGGATATCTTGCTGACTCTGGATCTTATCCAAGTCAAACAAACTGATGTTTGCTTGATTTTTCTTCATGTCATCAACAATGTTATAATCCCGAGGTGGTAGACTCATCGAGGTGTCCGGGGTGGAACAAGTGTTCGTGTTGTCCGGTGGAGTGTTCTGCAACTTGCTGCTCATGGACGTACTCTGAACTGCCACAGTCTTTCTGGACTTGTTTTTTGTTTGTTGCTTCGAGGCAGCCGGTGGATTGATCTTCCTTATTAACACTCTGACCTTTTGTTGCATCTCCTTAAGTGTGGGGGGAGCCCCTTTACTTCTAATACTGAAATGGTCAATTTGCTTCCGGGGCTGCTTCTCGGTGTTCTTCTTTGCCATTGTTTGCGAGCACTGATATATGTTCACAATGTGCTCAGAGCTTGATGGCTCATCAGGTGGAACCTCTGCATAATTATACGTGTCCCCGGTTGCTCCTGCATATCGCTTCCCGCCTCGAGTATACAACTATAAATAGTATTTGTGACTCGCTTCCATCCCGGGAAAGAGTTCTTAGAATGATGTTCTTCGTGGAAAGAATAGAATTTTGGATCTGCACACAGTTCGAGCTGTAACAGAGGCTTTTGCACAATTTTTAACGAATTGGTAGCTACTTGATGAGCCAGTTGATGAACTGCTTGCCTGTCTCTGTCTAGGCGGGTGACTTCTTGCAAATGTGTCCGATCTGCATTGCTTGAGTTTGTAGATTTCAGTGGACAAGATCATGACAAGACGAGTGAGGGTCTCAATGTCAGTTGCTTCCTTGTCTCTACCCTTTATCATCGTTGCTTGGGACTTCCTGCTCGCATCCTTAGAGTCCTTCATCGATTCATCATCCTTGATGATTCCAACTGCGCGCAGGTCCTTCTCAACAATGATAGCCTCTTCACAATTTTCCAAAAGTGTTGGTCTTGTAGCTCGCTTGACGAACTGCACAATGCTGGTCGGTAGTGCGGACGCGTAGTAATCAATGGTGATGGAGTCACGAGGCTTAGTTTCTGTTGGGAAATTGTTCAGTATACGTGTAAACCTCTGATTGAAATCTTTCACTTTCTCTTTTCCTTACATCTTGAGGCTTCCCAACTCTTTGAGTAGCATGGTTGGGGTTTTGTCATTAACGAAATTCTCAAGGAACATGCGTTTGAATGTGACCCAGTTGCATATAGAGTTTGTTGGAAGGATGTGATACCAAGAAGCTGCGTGACCAACCAAGGTACATGGGAAAAATCTACATGCAACATCATCATAATGTACCTCAAGGGTCTACAGTTGTAGGTAGAAGTTGTCTAGGTGGTATTCCGCCTTTACCGTGCTATCAGGGTTGAACTTGACATTCATTCTTTCCACTCGATTCGACATCTTATGAAAGACGGCCGAGAGAGCCAATGGTCCCTGAGTCATCCATTCAAGATTTGGGTCAGCCATATGTTCTTCTTCTTTGCGCTCTTCCTCTCCTTCGGAGTCTGATGTGTCCGACTCTGAGTCTGTTGGTTTGTCTTTGCCTCCGCCTCCTCTGCTTCCTTCTCCTCTGCCTCCTACACCAAAGTCTGATCTCAAGATCACAAGAGTGCTTTGTTCACATTTTTGGAGGATTGGAGGTTTCTTTCTGTCTTTGATAGCTCCTCCTGGACCTTCAAGTGTGGCAAGGGTTGTTTCCTCCATTGATGGTACTACAACTTCTGTGAGATTGGCCTCTAGCTTCCTCACTCCGTCTAGAAGATGTTGTCTGTCTGGGATCAGTTTAACTGCTTTTGCGAGATAGAAAGTGATGGGATAAACGGAGCGAAGGTGTTGATATGAAGTCTCGTGCTCAACACTGGGAGGTGAGGTGTAATTGATCGCTGAGTTTTGTGTAGGTGAGAGAGAGTGTGAGTTATTGCCTTGACCAGATGTTTGTCGAATAAGTGTGAGGGGAATTTCATCCATGTACAACTGTTTGCCCTCCTAGTGCCAAAAATGTTGACAGTGTTGGACCCGCCAACATTCAGGGGATCACCTCGGTGTGAAGTACCAACTAGACCTCACACCATTTGGTGTGGGAGTCCCATCTGGTATGATGGCGTGGTTGCCATTGTATTAAGGATTTTCCTCAACTCTTGCTTGTCAGCACAGGAGAGTGGTTCACTTTGTCTTCGAGAAGTCAGGTTCGCGTGCCTGGTGAGTGTAAGTGTACTTGTGCCAATGGTTCTTTCATTGTGAGGGGGAAAAGATGAAGGTCAGTTCCAGATTGAAAGGGATCAGTCCCAACTCGGCTAGGAACACTCAACACAAAGGACATACACAGCTTCCGGTGGAGCAATCCACTCGGATACGACAGTCACAAAATACAAGGTAAGATAACACGTACATCACTCACGGATCATTCTGAGATGAGTGCAATGATTTTATAGCAAGGTTCATGTGAAAGGTCTATCTGATGTCCGAAAAATAAGTTGACATAGACGGGACATCATTAACATCATATACAACACATTTCCATTAATAGATTATGCATTACAACAAATGAATCAATTTAGATGTAGAACACATGGTTAAAGCAACATGCATTACAAGTGTTAAAGATCAGTCTTACAACAAATACAATACATGTGTGAAAACATGCTGGCATGTTGACAGGATTCTGAATTAAGCGAAAGTTCCAAGACACATCGTTACACCATACATCACTAACCCCATCAACGGGGTGTTGGAGCCACTACTTACTCCTCAAAGAAAATATTATAGACTCTCTTGGCTATGTGGGAGGAGCTGAGGTGAAAAGTCCTTTCATGTACAAATGAGGGGGGTATTTATAGCCAAGGGTGAAACTAACCCTTGTGGCTGTTTGACTACCCTCATGACCGTTCGACTTCCATGACTTTCTGACTTACATGACTCTATGTTCAACAAGTGGGTCTCTTGGACTTCCACATTACATCACATTGATTGACAACAAGCCCATAGTAGAGATGTGGGCAACATGACTCATGAATTGACTCGACATGACTTGACATGACATTGTTGGTACATTTGTGCTGCTGCTGGAGTGCATGTCGAGCTAGAGTGCTGCTGAGTGATGGATGTCTTCATGGTGTACCATAGCTTCACCTTCGCATGGTGAATTGCGTGGAGTCTTTGATGGTCCTTGGTTCGTTTGATGAAGCTTTAGCATGTTGTTCCTTGATTTCATGCTGGAAGGTTTGATAGGCTCACTTGTTCACGAAGGTGCATGTTCGTCGCTTTCATCCGCTTCAAATGATTCGGTCATTTGTTCGTTGGTGAATCTATCCATCTACATGTACTCCCTTTTTTCATCCCATTCATCGCCTTGACATGTTTGTTGGTGTACCTGTACCTGTAGTCACTCATGACGAGATGACATCAAATCCAAAACCTCCTAGTCTACCATGACACATGATCATTCAAATGCAAGTGACCAGGAGAGGCAGCAGGGTTGTGATGCGGGATGATGGCTCCGAGAAACTGCTGATGAAAACTGCGCAAGAGTCACTAAGAGATGGAGACAGGCGATCTAAGTCGACAGTGACTGACTGTAAGGTTTAGCTCGGCTAGGAGGAAAAATTGCGCAAATTTTGGGAGGAACAATCTGGGCTGCTAGAAGGCAAGGTAGGCATGCTTTGCGCATTTTCGAGAATGAATAGTCAGCAGGGGATAGATAGCCAAATTTGCACAATTTTCTAGAGGAACGGGCTGGGCTGCATGAGGGGTCAGAAGACAAGGATTGCACAAATTTTTTGGGGAACTTCTTGGGAGATTGGCAACCAGATCTGCGCAATTCGCAAAGGGAACTGCCAGTTGGCTGCTTGGGTCACTGGTAGCTAGACTTGCGCAATTCCTAGAGAGAACTTCCAATTGGCTGTTGGGGTCACTAGCAATGAGACTTGCACAATTCCTAGAGGGAAATTCCAGTTGGTTGTTGGGGTCACTGGCAGCCAGACTTGTGCAATTCCCAGAGGGAACTTCCAGTTGGTTGTTGGGGTCACTGGTAGCCAGACTTGCACAATTCCCAGAGGGAACTGCTAGTTGGATGCTGGGGTCACTAGTAGCTAGACTTGCGCAATTCCCAAAGGGAACTGCCAGTTGGATGCTGGGGTCACTAGCAGCCAGATCTGTGCAATTCCCAGAGGGAACTACCAGTTGGCTGCTCAGACACTAGCAACAGAAACTACGCAATTCCTAGAGGGAATAGGCAGTCTACTATTGGGAGTTGTTGGCTGGGAAAATTGCATTAAGGCTAGGAGGCCAGCGCATTGATCATCTTTGCGCAATTTATGAGTTGAGCTAACTGATGGGCAATGGGAGCCCTGCTCATGAGCACTATGAAATTTCTATTATGATCAACCGGTCGACTATCTGAGTGGCCAACATGAGTGCTGATTGAATTTCCTGCAGGCAGCACAACTTGAAAGAACTAGCTTGGTGCTTCTGCACTGTTCTGGTTGACAGTTGATCGAGTCGAAAGCAGGGTGATGGTTCGGCTATCAGTGAGGATTCTGGTTATTAGAACTTGAGAAAAATTGACTAAGTGTGTGAACATTCAAAAGATGCATAGGTGATCATACAAACACACACTCACATGACTTGACAACGAAATGACCAAGCCATCTAGACACACATGTTCAACATGAATGACCGACAGTGCAAGCGACAAGCGCGACACTCGTGATTGATCATTTATGATCGAGACAACGTTTGCGTGACAGTGAATGTGACTCCGTGTGTGAGTGCGACAAATGCTTTCATGGCAAACACATAAAACACATACGAAGCAAATACTTTGAGCATAACCAGAAAATGGTCACAAGTATAACTTAAACATCAACATGCAGAGACTTGAGTGCAATAAACAAGCAAGGTGAATGTAAAGACTCACACGAGCTCATGGAGTGAACCCGAGTGTGTGCAGTCATCAAGTGAAACTCTCCAAGGGAGGCTCCGAAATTGGTGCAGGCCAAAATTTGGGAGGGTGGTTGTAGCTGCTACAACACAACAAAAATGATGCATGTGATAGGGCGGTAACCCCCACACCAAAAACGAAGACACTTAACAATTATGATTGTGTCATGTGCGTCTGCCCAAACCACAGGTTAGCTAACTACCTGCCTCCAAAACCGCCAGCACTAACCACCAGATAGATCACCAACATGTGACCTCACACATAAACCGCCAGGACTTGACCACCAGCGGTGGGGCGCTAACCCCAGGGGGCCAGCCCCAAGTGATATGGGGGTCCATGTGACCAGGAACGCGCTGAATTTTGGGGGCTCATTGGAAAGATTAATGGTCCTATAATTTCACCCACCAAATGGGAATCATGCCAGGTTTAATGGGCAATTTCCGCGTTTGGGGCGCTCGACCCGGGTTTTGGCCAAATTGTAGGATGGTTAGCTGCAAAATTTGGGAAAAGGAGTAAAGAGAGATAACTTCCTCACTTTTTAATCTTTTCAAGAGTAAGAAGAGGCTAGACATGCATTTTTGGGTCTTTTGAAGCCAATTGAATATGTTTCAGAGCCATTAGCGCACTTTTGAAGAGACTTTTTGCAGGTTTAAGTCTATGGGTGCTAGGATCAACCATGGGGGTTGAATCAATTTTTGAAGGCTTTTGAGAATGGAGAGGACCTTGTAGGGGTTTTATAGCCTTCATATGTTTTATGCAGCAGCTAAGACATCTATGGTGTAGCTCATGTTTCTTTTGTAGCCTTTGAGAAGCATAGCAAAGGCATAGGAACAAAGCTCTTGTCCAAGATGGGTTACAAGGGAGGAGGCCTTGGAGTGAACAATCAAGGAATTATCCATCCAATTGAGGCAAAGGCGAGACCTCGATATGAAGGTTTGGGCTATGTTGAAAAGGAAGAATGGTCTTCCAATAAATGCACTTGTGTATCTTATTATTTTTGTCATAAGAGATGACATGAGGAGGAAATTTTTTGGGATTTTCATTCGGAATTGGTACCAACTTGGTTTCTAAAGCAAAAGGGGGAAATGCAAGACTTCTAGAAAGAGAGATGGGAAAATTGAAGAAGAGACTAAGACAAGTTATTCTCGCCATTCAAGTTCTCCTTGCCAAGCTCATAAGCCAAAGGAAAACCATAAAAGGTATAAGCATATTGATTATTCAAAGGCTTTTGATGATTACAAAAAACAAGATGATTTGAATAATATGTTGTCGAATGTTTTTCTGTGCACTTTTTGGTCATGCACCTAACCATTTTGTAGCTAAGTGCCACAAAAGAAAAGAGTTGGTCAAGAAGATGAATATGTCATATGGAAAGGATACTATGAAGGAAATTCTCATCCAAGTTTAAAGACATTTGTGCTAAGAAAATCTCACAAAAACGTTTGCACTCATTGCAACATAAGTGGGCATTGGATTGAAAACTATTGGAAGTTGCATCCACATCTTCATCCAAAGAAGGACAAACAGGTAATGGAACCACCTGAGAAGGAGAAGGAAGAGGAATGTGCAAAGCATGCCATAACCATTCCAGAAGCAGTTCCAGAAGGAAGTGAAATGCAGAAATAAAATTCCCTTGTTGCATTTCCCCACAGTTGGGCATTTTGTAAAAATGATGTTTGTGAATAAATCACTTATATGCAACAATAATTTCTTTGGTATTCTTATGCTATTTTGGCTTGATTATGAGTCAATTTGTATGGGAATTTGGGAGTAAAATTTATTCCATATTGTAAGATGCATTTTCATTTGTGGACATTTTAGTAAGCATCCTAAAATTCGGGATGAGTAGTTGCAACACATTCAGTATGTTACAAATGTTTCAAGCACTCATTTATAAAAGTATTTCCATGTGAAGTTTGTTTGGGTTATTTACCAAAGTATTTTTGGATTTTATCCTTAGTAAATATTTTACAGAGGAATGTAGGTTTTAACCCCGTACAGAAATTACCTGCATACGAATTCTAAAACACAGAAAATAAACAATGTGAGAGCATAGCACATAAAACATATCTACATAGACTTTCCCTTGGATCCCAAAACTGGGACTACTAGATTGATTTTTCATTATGTTCCTTTCAATGTTATAATACATATTTATACATGTCGAAGCATCCAATACCATGGACCGAAAAACCATCGCGTCCAAAACCATGGACCGAAAACCATGCACAAAACCATAGGTAGGTCCGCCCAACCTAATATAGGGTCCAAAATATTTTTCCCTGGGGCGCTATCCCGGACCCTGTAAAGGGGGGATACCCACCCCCCTCAAACCCCCTATGACACCCCTACTGCGCAATCGACGCAACGAAGGGGGGGCTCTACCCTCCCTCTAACCCCCCAGTAAACTACGTGGGCTAGTCGTGGAAAGAATATAAAACAACTCAACATTATCCCACTTGTTGTTTTCTTTCCACAGGGGGCCACAGGAGAGATTAGTCATTTATCCAGCCCTGAAATGCCCATTGTTTCTCTACACCAAGAGAGATTCTCAGAGCTCACAGATTTTGTCAATGCATCTACAGTATTCTTCAAAGTGTCCACCTTTACCAGAAATACCTTTTTGTCTTCTATCATATCCCTCACAAAGTGATACTAACATCAATGTGCTTTGTCTTTGAATGATAAGCAGGGTTTTTTTCCAAGAAAATTGCACTTTGGCTATCACATTCTATCCTTATAGCTCCTTGTACTAACCCCATACTTGAACACAATCTCTGCAACCAAACTGCTTCCTTGCTTTCATGAGTGGCTACCATGTATTCTGCCTCTGTAGTTGATAGCACCGCTACAGATTGTTTCTTACTCATCCAACTGACTGCACCTCCAAATAGGTTAAACACATACCCACTTGTAGATCTTCTTTGATCCAAATCTCCGGCCCAATCTGCATCAACAAAGCCACGAATATCCAACACTTTGTCCAATATTAGTCTTCCTTGGTAGCAAAAACCATAATCACTAGTGCCACGCAAATACTTGAAAACACGCTTCACTGCTGTCTAGTGCTCCTTCCCTGGTTTTGACATAAACCTGCTCAATACTCCCACGGCATGTGCAATTTCTGGTCTAGTACAGAGCATTACATACATCAGGCTACCGACTGCACTTGCATATGGAACATGGGACATGTCCTCTTCCTCTTCTTGTGTCTTGGGACACTGTTCGGCAGATAACTTTACACCTACAGGAATAGGAACCTTCATCGGTTTACTATCCTGCATATGAAACCTATGCATATTGTCTCGACATAATTCCTCTGGTTTAACTAGAGCTTCCTCTTTGCCCGATCTCTTTTAATTTCCATGCCCAAAATATAGTTTGCAGCACCAAGATCTTTCGTGTCGAATTTGGAGGACAATTGGGTCTTCAAATCTTGGATAATTTCTTTGTCATTTCCAACCAACAAAATATCATCCACATAAAAGACCAGATAGATAACATGGTCACCAATTAATTTAAAATACACACAGTGATCTGCTATGCTTCTAGTGAAGCCAAGTCCCCGTATAAATGTATCAAATTTCTGATACCATATCCTTAATCACTGTTTTAACCCATACAGAGACTTCTTTAACTTTCATACCAGTTCTTTCTTACCCTTCACCACAAAGCCTTCAGGTTGCTTCATGTAGATCTCCTCTTCTAGACCCCAGTGAAGAAATGTTGTCTTCACATCCATCTGTTCTACCTCAAAATCAAAAGCAACATCAATAGATAACAGTAATCTAATAGAAGCTACCTTGGCAATAGGAGAAAAAATATCACCAAAATCAATTCCCCGCACCTGAGAATAACCTTTTGCTACTAAACGAGCTTTGTATTTCTCCACCTTTCCTTCTACATTTGTCTTCTTCTTGAACACCCATTTGCTACCAATTGGTTTCCTTCCAGCTGGCAACTTCACCAGATCCCAAGTCTCATTTTTGTGCAAAGATGCCATTTCATCAACCATGGCATCTTTCTAGAGTTTTCAATTCTCTGAATCTATTGCTTCCTTCACAGTTCTGGGATCATCATCAGTAATAGATAAAGCAAAATTTGAACAGAAAGTAGATGGACTATACCTTTCTGGATGCCTTCTTTCTCGAACTGATCTTCTCACACCCGGATTTTGTGGCTCTTCATCTTCTGATTCCTCTTCTGCTGTAGAGTCTAATTCTTCCTCCTTAAGCTCAAACTCTATCTTCTCAGGTTCCTTTAGTTGGACTTCATGTTTAATAACATCTTTCACCTCTTTGAACACCACATCTTGGCTGTACACAACCTTACTTATTACTGGGTTCCAAAGCTTATAAACCTTTAAACCATCCTTATACCCAATAAAGATGCACTTTTCAGATTTACTATCCAACTTGGTTCTTTTCTCCTTTGGAACATGTACATATGCATCACATCCAAATACCCTCAGATGTGAAAGAGAGGGTTTCTTAGCAGTCCATACCTCTCGTGGAGTATTATCCTCCAACGCTGATGAAGGTGATTTGTTGACCAGGTAACATGCTGTCTCCACTGCCTCTGCCCAGAATTCATGTCCTAACCTAACACCACTGAGCATGCTTCTTTCCCTTTCCATCAACATCTTGTTCATTCTTTCTGCAATTCTATTTTTCTCAGGTGTGTATGGAGTAGTCTTTTGTTGTTCTATACCACACTTATTATAGAATTCTTCAAATTCCTTGCTGTAAAAATCTCTACCGTTATCTGACCTCAACACCTTTATCTTCTTGTCTGTCTAGTTTTCCACCAGAGCCTTAAAATCATTAAACCTATCAAAGACTTCAGATTTCTTCTTAAGGAAATATATCCATGTATTCCTTGAGAATTCATCTATAAATGATACATAGTACATAGAATTATCCAGTGATGGAACCTTCATAGGTCCAAACACATCACTGTGCACAAGATCTAATATCTGTTTTGCCCTCTTACCACCAGAGGGGAAACTCACCCGATTCTGCTTCCCATATACACAATTTTCACAGAAATGAAAATCCATAGAGCTATTACTTATACCTTCTACCATACCTTTACCATGAAGTATTCGAAGGCCCTTCTCTCCAATATGTCCAAGCCTTTGATGCCACAGCATGGTCTTCTCTCTAGAGACCACTAGATTTTCTGCTCCACTTTCAGGAACCACAGAACTGTTGCACCCATCAACAATAGTGCTACCTTTCAGCTTGTATAGATTTCCGATCCGAACTCCCCACATCAATACCAGTGCTCCTCGAACCATCTTGTAGGTATCCTTCTCGAAAATTGTTTTTACACCTGTATCATCCAACTTTCTTATGGAAATCATATTTCTGGCCAATGCAGGAATATACAGAACACCAGGAAGTGTTCTAACCCTTCCACCTTGCAACTTCAACTTTAATTTTCCACGACCAACTATTCTAGCCTTCCTATCATTTCCTAAGAACACATCACCACCATCGTATTTCTCATACTTGTAGAACCACTCTCTATGGGGAGTGAAGTGAAAGGATGCACCTGAGTCAATCAACCATGCCTCATGATCTACATGTGTACTTGAAGAAGCCAAGTACACATCCCCACCTTCATTTGAGGTGGTTTTCGCCTTTACAGAAGGAGCATCATCAGATCCCTTTCCTTTGTCAGGAGCTTTATATTTACAGTCCCTTTTGTAGTGCCCTTCCTTTCCACAATTCCAGCACACCACCTTTATAGGTTTTCCTGGAGATTTATATCTCCCTCTAGATTTAGATGTCCCACTCGATGACTTATTTTTGTTTCTATTCTGGGACCTTCCTCGTACAGACAAGGAATCACCATTCCGACTCTCCATATTTTTCCATCTCATCTCTTCCGTCAGCAAGGATGAGACTATTTCATCAAACTACAAGGCAGTTGCATTGCTACCTATTTCAATAACCAAACTATCCCACGAATTTGGTAGAGAACACAACAAACTAATGCATTTATCATCATCTGAAATTTTAATATCAATAGACAATAACTAACTTACGACAGTATTAAATACATTCAGATGCTCTGTCACCGAGTCTCCATATTTCATCCTCAGGTTATACAACTTTTTCCGTAGGAACAATTTATTCACCAGAGACTTAGATTGGTACAAAGTCCCTAACTTGTCCCACAAAGCCTTCGCCGTAGCTTCCCCTAATACATTCAACAATAGTAAATCTGAGACACACAATCATATTGTTCTCTTTGCCTTCCAATCCAACTTCTTCCATTCTTCATCGGACACTCACGTTGGTTTAGTACCCAGATCTACTGCGATCCACTGATCTTTATCCACCAACAGATCCTCCATCTTGAGTTTCCACAACTCAAAAATCCAACCATTAAATTTCTCGATCTCTATCTTTCCACTGCTCGCCATCTTCTTTCACCACCCGAATCGATCCTGCAGATCTCCCACTGAACAGGGTCTACCGTAGGCCCGAGCGAAACCCTTCAGCAACAAAGGCATCCCCTTGAAACCAAAACACCTCTGATACCAAATGTAGGTTTTAACCCCATATAGAAATTACCTGCATATGAATTCTAAAACACAGAAAATAAACAATGCGAGAGCATAACACATAAAACACTTATACATAGATATTTTCCCCTGGATCCAAAAACCGAGACTACCAGATTGATTTTTCATTATATTCTTTTCAATGTTACAATACATATTTATACATGCTGAAGCATCCAATACCATGGACCAAAAAACCATCGCGTCGAAAACCATGGACCAAAAACCATGTGCGAAAACCATGCATAAAACATAGGTAGGTCCGCCCAACCTAATATAGGGTCCAAATACTTTTTCCCCGGGGCACTGCCCTGGACCTCGTAGAGGGGGGCTACCGGGTTCGCTCAAACACCCTGTGACCCCCCGCTGCACAATTGGTACAATGAAGGGGGGGCTTCGCCCCCCCTCTAACCCCCCGATAAACTACATGGGCTAGTCGTGGAAAGAATATAACACAACCCAACAAGGTCACCATTGTATTTCATTCTTGGGAAGGATGTTGTTATTGATGGCCATAACGACATAGACAAAGCTAAGAAGTTCATTGAGAAATTCCAATTGGTACATCAAACAGTTCAAGATCAGCTTGAAAAGTTCCAAGGTTAAATGGATAGAGATTGGAAAAGTGAGGGAAATATACCCTAAACTGCTAAAAAACTGAAAGTGATCTTTTGGGGTCCAAAAGCTCCTAGTGGGGAGGAGTGATCTGGAGCTCAAAAAATTGTTCAAAATTCAAGTTTGTTAGATCGGTGTGGAGCCTAAATGACCGAGTACTGCTCATCGTCCTGAATCTGATGCAACTTGTTTCGTGCGAAACATACATCGTATGCTCCCAGAAACAAGTTCTATTCATTTTTCAAAACAAGGGATTTTTCGCAAAAATGACAGTCTAGTGAGCAATCTGTACTATTGATGTGGAGCTTCCTAGGCATGCCTATGTGGTAGGCTGATTGGGCCTGCTGACTGGGCATGGTTGATTGGGCTCTGTTGGGCCAATCATGTCTCGTCACTTGTCTGAATATCATTGGCACTTATTTGGGCGATTTTCATTGGTGGGTTAGTGGCCAGCTATAGGCTCCCACGTGGCCCAATCGGAGGCTGCCATGTGGAAACATGGGGGCCACCAAAAACTTGTTGAAGTTCGGACTGCACTCCGCTTTAGGTTTTAACCCCATACATAAATTACTTGCATACGAATTCTAAAACACATAAAATAAAAAATGTGAGAGCATAACACATAAAGCACATATACATAGAGATTTTCCCCTGGATCCCAAAATCGGGACTACCAGCTTGATTTTTCATTATGTTCCTTTCAATGTTACAATATATATTTATACATGTCGAAGCATCCAATACCATGGACCTAAAACCATTATGTCCAAAACCATGGATTGAAAACCATCACGTCCAAAACCATTATGTCCAAAACCATGGACCGAAAACCATCGCGTCCAAAACCATGTGCAAAAAATCATGTACAAAACCATAGGTAGGTCCACCCAACCTAATATAGGGTCAAAAAACAAAATTTTCTGGAGCGCTGCCCCAGACCCTATAGAGTGGTGTTACCTGCACCCCTCAAACCCCTTCTGACTCCCCCCGCTATGCAATCGGCACAACGAAGGGGGGGCTCCGCTCCCCTTCTAATCCCTCAGTTAACTACGTGGGCTAATCGTGGAAAAAATATAACACAACCCAGCATCCATAAGATTTGAACCTAAAACCTCTTGTAAACCAAACTTTGCTCTTACCAATGTGCCATGGGTGGACCTTGGTTATAGGACCCACGTATATTTAATTTAAACTATGGTTCAATGCATATGGAGTTGGGGGTCGGGCTAAGGCCTAGCCCTTGGACACCATTGTGCCATGGGACCGCGGGCAGGGGGGTCGAGGGTTAGGCCCTAGCCCACCACTGTAGTAGTTACATAACTGTTGCAATGAAAATGGCACATGTGATAGAGCGGTAACCCCCACAAAAGAACCGAGGATGCTTAACAATTATGACCGTGTCATGTGCATCCGCCCAAACCGTGGGTTAGCTAACTGCTCACCTCTGAAACCACCAACATTAAATGATGGATAGACCGCCGACATGTGACCTTACAGATAAATTGCTAGGAATTGACCGCCAACAGTGGAGGGCCAACTCCTGGTCGTATGGGGTCCATGTTCCTAATTGTAGGATGGTTAGCTACAAAATTTGGGAAAAGGAGGAAAGGGGCATAACTTCCTCAATTTTTAGTCTTTCCAGGAGTAGAAAGAGGCTAGACAGGAATTTTTGGGTCTTCTAAAGCTAACGGAACAAGTTTCAGAGCCATTGGAGCACTTATAAAAATAATTTTTGGAGGTTTAAGTCTACGGGTGCAAGGATTATCCAGGGGGTTGAATAAGTTTTTGAAGGATTTTGAGAATGGAGAAGACCTTGTAGGGGTTTTCTAGCCTTGATATGTTTTCTGCAGTAGCTGAGACATCTATGGTGTAGCTCATGTTTCTCTTTTCTCATTATTTGTTTGAGGAGAGTTCTCTTTTAGTACTTCAAGTGAATTGTTGTAGTTGTTATTCTCATTGTCAGATGGAGTATGGGGTCTTGATTTCAAAACCCTTTTCTTGCCGATTGTTTCATGACTGACTGTAGGTTGTCATGTCTTTAGAGTGAGATTTCTTTGTAGGAGAATGTTTCCTTGAAGTGGAAACTAGCCACTCTTTTGGTCAACTCACTTTATGCACTCTTTATCACTGAAGTATTTTGAGCATAATGAGATTGGGTAAATCCATTGGAAGCTGGACCAAGGAGACGTAGCCCAGGAGGGGTGAACTCCTTTATCAATTGTTGAGTGTATTACTGTTATGCTGTTGATCAATGTTTTTTTAGTTCTTGTTTTAAGCTCATGAATTACATATAAAGACATAAAAACTCATGTAAAACTTGCAATTTTCCTCTTAATCCTCAAGAAATTTGTTTACTGTTTTGAATTGGAATTTAGCACAAAAAACAGTAAATTTCCCATTCAGATCAATATCACTTGGTCCGAATGTACACCATAGCACGCCCTATTCAAAATGGTTGTTGGAGTATATAGGAGACTGGGCATTTTAACTGTTCATTGGTCGTCAAATCCCTTTGGAAGGCACTATATGACATTATTATTTGGAAAAAAATCATGAAGGGAAAATATATTCGAGATATAGAAGCCAGAAATGGATCAAAGAAGGGGTACATGAGTATAAGGGTGCATCATACATACCACACAATATGATGAGAAATAAACAATGACTCTTTGCTGGGATGAGATGGGATATTGGAGATGGTCAAAAAATTTAGGTGGGTTTGGATGCCTTTAAGGGTACAGATAGTTAACATTCTCTTACTACCTCCTTATTGTACCACTTATACCAAATTGATACTATGCATATTTGGCAAGTGGTTGTCAGTCTAAACATTAATTTGGGTACATGAGCATGGCAAAATGCAAAGGCTTTAGGGCTAACAAGTAGTTGGGGAATAGAATGGTAAGAATACATCCATAGTTTAAATCAGAATGATGCTTTTATCACCGATGCAGAGGATAAAATGTATTAGGTGGGAACATAAAAAAAGGGACAGATTTCTATCAAAGACATATATATTGCTATACCCCCCTCCATCTCTCCTTATTTGTCTCTCTATCTCAACCCCCTAAACATATGCCACGCTCTCTCTCTCTCTTTCTCTCTTTCTCTCTCTCTCTCCCCATATCTATCCATATATCTATCTATCTCTCCATCTTCCTTTCCCTCTCTATCTCTTCCCCTTCTATCTCTCTCTCTCTCACTGACTCTCCATCTCTCCCTTGTCACTCCCTCTCCACCTTTCTCTCTCTGTCTTTCTTACCCTTCCAACTCCATCTCTCTCTCCCCCTCTCTCTCTCCTCTCTCTCAAGTCCTCTCTCTTTTTCCTTCCTCTCTCTCCCCTTCTCTCCCACCTCCCTCTATCTCTGCCCCCGTCATACACACACTCTCTTTCCACCCTCCAACTCTGTTACTATCTCCCTCCCTCTCTCCTTCTCTCTCTCCCACTCTCTCCCCCCTCCATATATATGTATCCCCATTTCTCTCTTCCCCTTCTTTCCCTATATTTATCCTCTCCTTTTCTCTATCTCCCTCATCTCCTCTCTCCCTCTCCCCCCATCTTCTCTCTCTTCCTTCCTCTCTCTCACTGTGTCTCTCCCATCTATGTATCCATCCCACACTCTATTCCCCCTTCCATCTCACTCTCTTTCTTAAATATGATTCCATTGTATTGTATTTAAGAAAGTATTTAAATTAATAAAAAAACATAATTGGTTGTAAAATATTAAACCTATATTTTGGATCAATCATGTTAAAGAAAAACAATAATAAAAAGATTAAAAAAATCGCCCACTATCTTTCCTCTATCATTGTTAATCACTTTTCTTTCTCACTTCGATTGGTCCCTTGGTTAAGATACATCTATCCTAGTTCTTTATAATATTATTTATATTATATAAATTTCACATATGTATATATAAAAGTATCCTCATTTTTTAATTTATTAAAACCTCCATTTAATCTCTATGAAAATATTGTTAGTAGTGGTGAGGATGGAGGGTTTAGATATACCTCAAGTAATTATAACCTTTTTTCTCTTAGATTTAATTAAAAAATGTTATTAAATTAAATTAAAATAAAATATTTGTAAACCAATTTTATTTTGAAATAAATTATTGTTTTTGGGCATGTGGTACAGATAAGCCATGGTATTGGCCCATGGTATTGTAACAATTAAAAGTCTAGATCCTTAACATAATAATCAAAAGTCTAGATGGCTCATGGTATTGATAAACCATGGTAGTAGCCCATGGTATTATAATTTTCTTCGCTCCCCCCCCCCTCTCTATCTTTCTCTTGTGGGTATTGGCCCATGGTATTGTAAAAAAACCTACTTAGAAGTTAATAATATCCATGTTAAATATTCATGATTAAAAATCTTGTCATATCTTAAATATTAAGTTTTTATCCTTTTATTAATTAAATTTATAGATGGAACACATCTATATTAAGTGCTTCAAATATATTGATTATTTAAAATATAATATTACAATATTATATGTTACATTTATAACCACCCCCACCTAATAAATAGTGGCTAGAGATAGGGAGAAATACTAATTAAAATGTAATATTATTAAATTTTACCTAATATTTCTGGTCAAACCCCACCCTAAATATTACATTCTACTCAATATTTCCCCTTACTCTTACTAATTTTATTGAGCACCTTCCATTATATTGAGTTTACCTTCCTACAACAGAAAACTTGAATGCCATGAAATATAAATTTATTGGGTTATTATTATTACAGAAATCACACAATGGAAAACCTAAAGGCCAGGAAATTTACCTCGTTATTATCACATGATATGCCCAATTGAATCCTCTGCTTACTTTACCTAATTTTCTTTGTTATTCAATGAATATGCTAATCCATATCTTTTTAAATTGTGTATATATATCGTTTTCAAAATTGATTTTGTTAATATTAGTTGACACATTTATTTTTTTTAATTGAAAATAAATTTTTTTATTCTATTTCTATATATATATATATATAATGTAACTTTAGGTTAAGTGACAACATCTCCCTCATAACATCTACCTCAAAACATGTTAAATTTGTTTAATATAATTTATTTCAATATAAATAATACTGCATATATTTAATATAATAGTTAGTACAATGAAATACTATTAATATTGATAAATTTAGACTAAGTTTCATTATAATGCATTGCTTATTTTTCAAGCCATATATGATTTTTTTTAAAGTTAATTTTAATATTTTTATTATATTTAATTAATTATTTTTTTATCGAATAATTTTGTTGTAAGTTAGTTAAAATATTTACATCAAGTGAGAAAAAAAAAATAAACATGATTTTTAGTCTAGGAAATCAAATAGGAAATTTAAAAAAAAAAAGTGATTTTATAGAGGTATCACTGTGAATTTAGATTTTTTGATTTCTTTAGATCCATGGGTAATGACTTTACAATCAAGTTTTTTGATTTGCAACTAAATGAACTAGAATTCAGTGATATTTTTTATTGCATTGCATAAGAAATTTACTCGTAGTGGTCTTCACTTGCTTGGACATGTCCATCGTATGAAAATATTTGGTGTCCCCGAATTTTGGAAGTGTAGGTCTCCTCACGAAGAGCCTCATCCTTCACTTAGCTCCACTTGGGGTTCCTCTTCTGCACATTCAATACTATTTTAGATGGAAAGGGTGTACAATAAAAAGAAACAACTTTAGAGGAGTTTGCTTCCAGGGAAGTATAGTGATAAGTTTGTGGTGGAGATTTTATTTGTTGCGGATATTTTTTCCTCTAATTATGTGGAATGGGTAGAATAAATGAATCATAAATAAAATTGGAGAAAAAATGTGTTGACAAACTTTAACAAAGTTATCCAAAATAAGAAATTTTCATGTAATAGAATTTGAAACAAAAATAAAAATAAACAAAATTGTCAAAATTACATGGAAAAAGCCCCGCTGTATTCTCTAAAGCAATCCAATCAAGATAGATAAACACATGATGTGTGGCCATTGTAAGGTAACAATAATAAACTTCGTAATATAAACTTTAGTCATAGTCTAAAAATTATGCTTTTTTGCCCTGATAGTTATGGAAATTCCAACCATATTTTGAAAAAATCCGGCTGGGATTTTTCTAAATCCAAGTAAAAGCTGTCAAAATTCATAATTTTAGGTGCCCTAGATATTTTTGATGGTGTTGAATCCATTTCCACCATCAAAAACATGATTCAAACACTGCATCTACAAGATTTTTTGAAATTCTTTTGCCCGAATTCCAGACACTTTTGGTCGTCTGGGCAATTCCTCCGCCTCTGTAGACAACTCCTAAACTTTATAATAATTAGATGTGAATGATCTGAAATGATCATATGTTAAAACTGATGTAGAATTGATTAGCCATTAATGAATGGATTGTTAACTGAAAGTGCAGAAATTGAGAGAACTGCTTGAGAAGAAGACTTTATGACAACTGATAAAACATAAGTAAAATGCAAAACAGTAATGAAAACAACAAATACAGAACAAAACTAGATGACAAGATTTATTACGGAGTTCGTCCTTGATGAACTACGTCTCTTGGTCCACTTTCAAGATGGGCGACCACTTTATTAGGATTGAAACAAAAGAGGTCGATTACATAGAGATTTGATCAAAGTGAATATGCACACAGGCAGTTCTGGTTACTGTCAAAGGATAACTCTCTGAACCATATTCCCAACGCCTGTCACAGTTCCTAATTCTGAATCCGGATGCTCCTGTTACACTGAAAACAAAAATAACCTCTAACCTTTAGAATCTGCATACAAAAACCAAAACCACTCTCCCTCCTATTCAATGAACAAAAACTGCCTCTTATAGGCCTGCAGGTACATGTGAACTCCTTTGGACTAAACATGGCATGAATTTACTAGATTGAAGGGTTTGAGGTTTCGGTCTAACCATGAAATGATACTTAGGGTCATTAGGCCATGGTCTTCGATTTAATTTGTTTTAACAAACTTCGCAAAAAGCCCAAATATAACCATATATTAAAAATAGAACCGCTGGTGGTTAGGTTGACTGCGCAATGGTTAACTGTTTCCATGCGAACAACTGGTTCTGTCGGCGGTCAACTGTCTGACTGCCACCTAGTGGCTTATCTGCTTCGTGATTATGGCTACCATTGCGGTCTTTCCACAGCATGTGAAAACTACCTCTGACCGTTGCAGTTCCGATGCAGTTAGGGACTGCAGTTATCTCCAAGTTGACGATTAACTCCTTTACCCACTCACATGTACACACTGATGCGGTTAATGCGACTCCTCCAACTGATATCCTCACTCATGGTGGAGGATGTCTATGGTTAATCATATCTGCTCACATGAGCCTTATCCCCTCGCAGTTCCGACACGGTTATGGTCAGCGGTTTAGGACTGTGTATTTTATTTTGTAATGTTTTATGTGTTTTAATATATACCGATAGAGTTTAAAGCTAGGGTTAGGACTTTTTAATGTAAGTTTAATACAATGCAATATTGTAGTGGTCCGAGTAGCGTTTACGACTAGGTGATGATGTAGACTTAGGGTTCTAGGTCTAGAACTTATGTTTTGATGGTTTAATACATGGATTTTTAGCATAGGTTTTGTTGCATAGGTTTATAATGTTATTAGGTTAGATTTTACAAAATTTTGATTTAAAAATAACCCATGTACATCACTTCATCACAAAGTGACATTTGTATCAACATCACAGGACAACAACCTATATCGACAATCAAACCTTGCAAAAGGGAAGACAAACCTCACGTCGATGATCATCCTGGCAGAACTGACGGACGAACACTTGACAACAACCAGATACAAACCCATTGCCATGAAAACCATTAACATCACCCGAACAACCTGAACCTTAACAACTTTGTCAAAACTGAACGAAACCAGACTGAATTACTAACGATGAAATTGTGCAACTGATCTGATGAGATCCTCCTCGATCAATCCTCTCCACTTGAAAGCTTTTGAACCACAAAATTTTGACTAAAAAAATAGTCGATGAGGGTAGAGCTCCCTGACTTTCCACCTTGCCCCGATGATGTACCAATACATTTGATCAATCACCTGCAAGTGATGACCCTGATGATGTTGACTGTTATGAAACCAGCTCACAAAAAGATAGAAAATATAGATCAACGCCTTAGAATTCAGCCTCTTCGAGGGGGCAACCTCCTTTACATTACACAAATGAATGATTCTTTGATGATTCAAATGAAAAAACCTCCTTTCTATATATAGGAGTCTAAGGAGTCATAATATAACCCAACCAACCTAACAATAATAATATAAAGGCACAAAAATAATAATAGAGGGATTCTATGGGGCACAATAATAACACTATGGGGACAATAGGGGCACAACAATATTAATAAGGGATACAACTAGAATAGTAATGGGGTAATCACTAGTATTGTAGGGACCTAACATGCCCCTCTCCTTCAAAAAAGTGTTGTCCTTAACGCTTGAGTAGTTTTGGATGCTTCTATATAAAATTCTCATCCTCCCATGTGGAATCTTTAGCGGATAAGTTCTTCCACTTGATGAGATACTCCGAATTTGATCGATTTCGTAGCTATCAAGTTCTTGTTTCTATCACTGGTTCTGGTTCCAATATAATTTTTCCTCCCTCGTCAAGTTCTGGCAATATTATTTGAACTGGAAGCCTGTCTCCTATAACCTTCTTTAAACATGAAACATGGAAAACTGGGTGCACTCGAGAAGCTGCAAGAAGCTCCAATTTGTATGCCATAGTACCAATCTTTTGCAACACCTTGTACTGACCATAATACTTTGGTGATAATTTATTATCCTTCTTAGCTTGTTTGAGGGACATTTGTTTATATGGTTGTAGCCGTAGGAATACCCAATCACCTACATCAAAACTTCTTTCGCTGCGATGTTGATCTGCCTATTGTTTCATTCTATTCTGCGCCAACACGAGGTTATCCTTTAAGAGTTGGAGGACTTATTGTGGATGCTTGATGTGATGTTCCACTGCTTGAACCTTAGAATTTTCTCTTAAATATGATGTGATGGATGGTGGATGATATCCATAAAGTGCCATAAATGGGTTCATTTTTGTTGCTGTATGGAAGGAAGTGTTATACCACCATTTAGCCAGAGGCAACCATTTGACCCATTGGGTCTGTTTATCAGATACAAAGAAACAGAGATATCTATCCAAACATTTGTTTACTATCTCAGTTTGCCCATCAGATTGAGGATGATAAGATGAGCTATGAGCTAACTGAGTACCAAGACAAGAAAATAATTCTGTCCAAAAATTTCTAGTGAAAATGGGATCTCTATCATTTACAATAATCTTTGGGTTTCCATGTAGCTTTTGAATTATTTCCATAAATGCAGTAGAAATTGTACTGGATTTTAATGGATGTGATAATGCACAAAAGTGTGCATACTTGGTAAGTCTGTCAACTACCACCATGATGACACTCTTTCCCTCAGACTTGGGTAAACTTGTGATAAAATCCATTGAAGCCTCCTCCCAACGTTGGCTTGGAATGGATAAAGGTTGTAATAGACTCAGGGTCTTAATTGTTTCAACTTTATTTTGTTGGCAAACCAAACATTCCACCACAAACTTTTGAATATCCGATTTAAGGCCATCCCAAAAAAATTCTTTCTTAACCCTGTGGTAAGTTTTAAAAATTCTGAGTGCCCTCCTAAGGGAGAAGTGTGCAATTCCATAAGAATCTTTTTTTTGAGTTGGGAATTCCTACAGAGGTGTTATCACTGAAAACGTTGTTGTCAAAATTTTTAGCTTGGCTTAAAGAGTGGGTGTTTTCGCAGCGCCTGAATTATTTTTAGCAGTTTCGCAGCACTACCTGTTTGCGTGGTTTCGTAGCGTGCTACGAAATTGGGAATTGGTTCGAGTTTTCAGCGAAGGTCCAAATCCTAGCATGCCTATTGTATAGAGTTTTGTTTCCCTCCAGGAATGTTGATGAGAGCAGTGACAGTGTGTCCAAGGAGGCACCCTATGATGATGCAGCTATTGTGGGATTGGCATCAAGTACATTAAGGGAGTTATCTCTGAATTCTGGCTCATGGGTGATTTATCTCCTACAAAGAAAAATCCCTCCCCTGGTTACTCTGGTGACATTGAAGTGCAATCAGAAGATCAGTCAAAGCCAATGGAGGGGATTGATGCAAATTTACATTTACTATCAAAAATTTCATCGAAGATTTTAATTGATACAACTGGAGATAGTGCGCCACTTAAGAAATGGTTAGACATATTTCTGGATGACACTAGTTCAAACTCTTAAAGTGTGGTAGCTGAGGAGGACACAATTCACACACAGGTTGATGCTATGCCAGACACTCCAAGGATGCAATGTGAATCTGGTTTTCTTTATATGATAGTCTTGTCTTTATGTGGCTCGAACTGATATTTGAAGTGGACTATTGATTTCTTTGTGCACCTGTAGCAAAAAGGTTAAATCAATATGCTAAATATGTAATACAAAAGTTAGAAGCATAGCAATTTGGGTAGCCTGTAATGTAAATCGCTCTACATAATAGGTGGTCGATCCCCTAAATGTCAGTTGAATACCAGAGAGTTGTTGATGGATTGAGGTCGATTTGGTTACTCTGTGTTTACTGTCGGTTGTTGGTATAATCGTTGTGTTGACCTGTGGTTGTTATATGCATTGAATGGAGCATATCATGGTACCGGTGAATGAGGGAGGTCGAGAGCGCCTGATGAATTAATGTGTTGTTGTGTATGAAAGAATGCAATCCGACGTAGTGGCAGATTGTTTGTTGAGTGATGACTTGTTTATTTTGTTGATTGCATGGGCAAAATGATAATCCAAGGGTCCTAATTGTGGAATGAAATTATTATATTGATCTGGTCATGTAATCAAATTGATGAAGATGCTCCCGCGTGTTGATCTGGACCAGGATGTGGGAATAAACAAATGTTCGTTGATCTGGGGTCATGCTTTGAAGGTTTAATCATTGTTTATTGTCAGGTATGAACGATTAACCACGGCCAAGTGATTCTCTGAACTAGTCCTTTGCATTGACTAATGGGCGAACAGTTAAAAAAAGGAAGGCGATGTGTGGGACGTTGTGTATGGAGTAGTCTTATGTATGGTGTGAAAGAGTCCAAGTGCAATGTCTGCAACATGAGATCACTGGAATAGTATGAACGCAATAGTATCAATGATTTGGTTGTTGCTAATGGAGTGACATCCTTGAATACTTGATCTGGTCATTAATTGTTTTTTTTCTTCGATTGAATGAACCTCCAAAGGTGTAATGTAAATGCATTAATCATCAAATGGTTCGTTGATTCGACCTTCAAAAAAGGTAATGGAAACGTGAAGCCTTGGTTAGAGATGGCAATGAGCAAATAAAGGTCTTACTGGACAGGTAATAACATACGTGTTAACTATATGACACATGGCCTCTACAACAGCGCGCCGGATTGTGGATTATGTTTGTGGAATTGCCGGGTGTTATAGACCATTCCGTTCATGCGCAAATGGAGGATTGTCATTATAATTTCTGGCGCTCATTTAAAAGCCACAGTTCAAGAAAATCTTGCTTATACAGAAGCTTATAATAATCCAGAGATTTTGCACCGGGCGATCATGAATATGGTTGGATATTCATTGGTATGGTTATCTGTCACCCAACGAATTGCCAAGCCCAAGTTATGGCAGATGTATTTGTATATGACCATTGGAGCTAATTCTCAGACATTTGCCAACACGGGATCTCTGGTTACATGTGTTAAGAATTTCCCGCAGAGCCGAGGAGTTGTGTTGGGGATTCTGAAAGGTTTTGTTGTTCGTCTGTGAGCGCGTTTACTTGCACTGGGCATAAATGTTTTCAGGTTTCGTTTATCATTATGACAGTCGTGACCCTCTTTGGAGCCATGATTTCTTTTATTCTTGTGTTGAGAACGAGGCAATTCTACAAAGGTGATATATATGCCAAGTTTAAAGAGCCAGAGAACACAGCATCCAAGGAACATGATAATCAAAGGAATGTGATGGCTGCTAAGGTTGAAATTTAGACAGCAGGGAAGCAATAAAGCTAGTTAGGAATATAAAACTCGTGGATGAATTTTTTAGAGTATCTCAAGTAAAGGTAATAGGTCATGGATCATAACAGGTTTTAGAATGTTCATTTGTTCAGCGTCTAGTGTTGTTGGCAGACATGACACACATAAGCGGACTTGTTGCACCTGGTGTAGTTCCATTTCCTTTTGAGTTTGCAGATGTAGTGATTACTACTAGACACAAGTTACTCCGTGGTCTTCATGGTACAATGATATTTTATGGAAAGGGCATCAAAGAAATCAACAAGCAGGGGCAAGAGGTTAAGTATGACTATGAGGAAAAGATTAACGCAGCTGTGTTCCCTGGTTTTCAAAGTGGTCCTCACAATCATATCATAACTGGCTTAGCTGTTGCTCTTAAATAGGCAACTACCTCAGAGTATAAAGCATATCAAGGGCAGATTCAGTTCAGAGGTAACGGCCTATTTCACTGGTTTGGCAATACCACAAGTTCAGCATGCAATTCAAGTTGTTGATAAAGTAAGAGGGATGGAATGACCTCTTAATGTGTTACAAGTTTCATTGGATGCCACTGTTGGAAAAAATGCAGCCATAAGCACAGTGTTAGCAGAAACTAATGCAGCCATAAGCACAGTGTTAGCAGAAACCAGTGAAGAAGACTGTGTTTTCTAAATCACACAGCAGTTTCGTAGCGCGCTACGAAACTGCTGTAGGTGATGTTTTAAAGCGCAGAGCAGTTAGTGTGATACTGTGAGCGGGAGTTAAGGAAGAAAAATACTTGTCTATTAATACCACCTACAGCACAATCAGAAACAAGTCAGCATTCCATACCTGAGATTATTAAAAGACTTGGGAACATGTGGCTACACTTTAGGAGAATGTTGGGAGACAGAAGCCGTAAAAACAGAGCACCTTCTTTAGTTAATTAATGAAGCCATCTACGTGACTGGAATCCAATGGCCAACTCATTTAGTGTACTTTCCTTCAGTCATCTCAACTCAAGCAGCAAAAGGACATGTGTCAAGAGCCAGAAAAGCATCAAGCATACGAGGAGAAAGGAATTAATGTTTTAGTTTGATTAGGATTGTGTGCAATTACATTTCAGCACTTTGTAATAAATGCATTAATTAAATAGCATGTAGGAATAGTTAATAGCCACCTTCGAGGCTCCCCTCATGCTGGAGGAGGAAGCTCGAGGTGTTGAGTTTGCTTGTCTATATATGGATCAAGGTAGGATGTAAAAAGGGGTTGGATATTATATACAAAAAAAGAGAGTTTTATTGGAGCCAATGTAAGACTTGTTACAGCAATAGTAAACAGTGGTTGTTTCTTCTCAAGATTCTCAATGGATCATTTTGTTCAAATGTGATGTTGGTGTATTCTCTTAATGTTCTTTTACAGCTTTGTTATAACACAATCACTCAGAATTCATATTATATGCTCTGACTTCCTGTGTGTTTGGCAAGTTGTGGTGTTGGTGAAGCATGTTTGAACATCTGATGCAAAGAGCCTTGACTTCCATGAGATGATTGTGATTTTGTTTATTAAATGTGAGAGACTCCATAGCCCAATGAAGACCAATTTGATGTGTGTCCAACCAGCTATATTTTCATAAGTGTGTGAAGAGTTAGCCCTCTGTTGTTGTGATTAATTCTCTATCAAAAAGCCTGTGAGAGAGCCCTCTCTGATTAGGAAGGCTAATTCCTAATCTAAAGTCTGGTCTGAAACAGTTACATGAAATCTTGCTTGGTTGCAGCCCTCAGTAGTGGTTTTGTGATAACAAGAGGTATAAGCGATCTTTGTACCATAACGAATCATTTTGCCAGCTAAATGTATCATATGTACTGGAATCTTGTTGTAACTTTCAAATAAGTGCCCACACTTCTTCATCATTCTTCCATTCCTCCCTTGATTCGTTTATCCAATCTGGTTGGATAATAGAAATGGCACACAACAATGCTTCCACATCCTCATCCTTTCACGAGAGTGCATCTGCCACCACATTTTACTTCCCTTTTTCTGTAGATGATTTCAAAGTCATAACCCAACATCTTTGTGACCCACTTTTGTTGCTCTTCAGAGGATAATCTTTGTTCTAAAAAGTATTTAAGGCTATCATGATTCATTTTTACCTTGAAGTGTCTTCCCATTAGGTAGGGTCACCATTTCTTAAGTGCATGTAGTATTGCCAACATTTCCTTCTCATAAATAGCTTTGTGTTAAAACTTTCCCTTGATTGGATGACTTTCAAAAGCAATGGGTCTTTCATCTTGCATTAAAACAGCACCAATTCCATTTCCTGAAGCATCACATTCCACAATAAAGGTTTTTGTGAAGTCTGGTGTAGCTAAGACCGGTGCTTGGCACATTGCCTCTTTAAGATGTTCGAAGGCCTTTGTTGCTTTTGGAGTCCATGAAAATGCATCTTTCTTCAATAATGTTGTTAGAGGTGCTGCTATTCTCCCATAATTCTTAACAAACTTGCAATAATACCCTGTCAACCTGAGAAATCCTCACAAATGCTTTATGGATGTGGGGATTTTCCATTCCTTAATGGCTTTAATTTTTCTAGGGTCTACCTTAACTCCTTCATGAGATACAATATGACCCAGATATTCCACCTCTTGTACTCCAAAGAAACATTTGGATCTTTTTGCATATAATTATTTCTCCTCCAATAGTTGTAGCACCTTGTCAACATGTTCAACATGATCCTTCCAAGACTTGCTGTAGATTAGTATATCATCAAAAAATACTAACACAAATTTTCTAAGGGAGGGTTTGAAAATGGAATTCATCAAACCTTGAAATGTAGAAGGTGCATTGGTAAGGCCAAAAGGCATGACCAAAAATTCATAATGACCCTCATGAGTTCTAAATGCTGTTTTCAGAATGTCTTCAGTCTTCATTCTGATTTGATGATATCCTGAACGAATATCCAACTTGGTGAAGTAAATTGATCCATACAATTCATCTAGTAATTCATCAAAGACAAGAATGGGAAACTTATCTTTAATAGTGAGCTTGTTGAGATCCCTATAATCCAGACACATGTGCCATGGTACATCCTTCTTGTGCACCAATACTACCGGAGCAGAGAAAGAACTTTGACTAGGTTGAATTATACCCGCCTCTAGCATTTCTGCAACCATATGTTCAATTTCACTCTTTTGGGCATAGGGATATCTGTACGGCCTGATGTTTGGAGGAACACTTCCTGGAATTAGATGAGTAGCATGATCATGATCATGAATAGGTGGGAGACCTTTGGGAGTCTCAAATACCTTAGAATGATTGTCTAAGACTTTTTGGAGTTCTGGAGAAGTAGATGATTCTGATGTGGAAACATCTAGCGAACATAATTGTGAAATTACACCTCTTTGTTCCTTTTTTAGAAGCTTTGTCATACCATTAGAGCTGATTATCTTTCCCGGTTTCCCTGCAATACCCATGAATTCAACTTCCTTTCCTTCCACAAAAAATTTCATGAAAAGTTCTTGAAAATGAAAATCTATTGTAACCGAGGATTGTAGCCATTGGACTCCTACTACAACATCAGCACCTCCCATTGGAATGGAAAGCATTGGGCTGGTCAATACATATTCTCCCATGGATAGCTTGATATTATGGCACTTTCCAGAGAAATTTATCATTCCTCCATTTGCAACCATCACTTGACACTCTGGTGCTGGATATAGGAAGCAATTCAATTCTTTTGCTATCTTACAATGAATAAAATTTTGGGTACTTCCTGAATCAATCAACACTATTACCTTTTTCTTCTTGATTTGTCCTTCTATCTTGATAGTTTGAGGAGTGGTAATTCCAGCCAATGCATTACAAGATATGGTCAGATTAATTCTTCTTTATGTAGGCTTTGTTCTTGGAGTATAACCTCTTCTTTTGACCTTTATTGCTCCTTTTCTTATTCCTCTTCACAATCTATGTAGAATAATTTCTTCTTAGCACACTTATGACCTTTAGTGTATTTGCTATCACAATTGTAACAAAGCCCTTTTGCTCTCTTTTCTTCCAATTGTTGTGGTGTCAACCTTATAGGTTGTGGAAGGCTAGGGGCAACAACACTTCCATCTTTATAGTTGTGAGTGGTATGCTTCCTAGTTGCCATAATTTTGCTTTCCATTTTTTTTGCTAACCTAAATGCCTTCTTTAATGAATCAGGTTCCCAAAGGCGAACATCATGTTGGATATTATCCTTTAAAGTCTCTATGAACACATCAATCCTATCCTCCTCTGGAATATTTTTTACCCTTATGTTCAATTTTTGGAACTCGTCAATGTGCTCCATTATTGAACCCTTTTGTTTGAGACTTATCAATTGGCTAAAAAAAGTGTTGCTTTTTGTATCCTCATAATGTGCTGTCAATTCTTCTGTAGAAATTGCCCAAATGATAATTTTTTTATGAGAGAAACGCCATTGATACCATACAAACTGATTTGGTTCCAAATATAAAGTTGCAATACATACCTTTTGTGTGTTTTGCACATTATTGAGATCGAAAAATTGCTCCATCTGTAATATCCATGTTGCAGGATCCTTGCCATCAAACTTCCTCATATCGATTTTTGGAATATGGTGGGTCTTCGATCCAACATTAGAGTCTATGAAATCATGATTAACATTTCTTTTATTCTCATCATGAGTTTCCTTTATTACCCTTTCACCATTAGTAAGTATTTCTTGTAGAAAATTTGTCAAATCTGTCTTCAAATTTGCCATGCCTGTCTTCAAATCTGCCTTCAAATCTATCTTCAAATCGTCCATCTTAGCTTCCACGTCATTCATCTTAGCTTCTACATCTTTCTTTAAACCGTCCATCTTAGATTCTATTACTTTTTGTGCAAGTGACATTTGTTGCACTTGGTCTCGTAATTTTGATATATCATGTTGCATTTCTTCCTCTTCTTCATAAGTCATGCTAGAGCTTTCAGGTTGCTTACTAGGTGTTTGTATTTTCTTTCCTCGAGGCATCAGTAACTAATAATAATGATCTGCTATGCCCTTTGAATTCCTTCAAAATAATTTTTCAAACCAAGCTTAAGCAAAAATTTTAAAAAATCTACACACCTTTTTTCACTTTGTAGGAGCTCGATATTGCCTCTGATGTATCTCTGTAATTTTAGATCATCTAGTTCTAAAATTGTGACTTGTAGTAGCCCTCTGTGTCCTCTTTCCAATGCCACTAGTCTGATCGAATTTAGATTCTCCAAGGCAGAGTTATGCACAATCTCCCAAGATGACCTGATTATAGACCTTTTCAGAAGAGCGAACTTGTAGGAAGTTCCATGTGTCATTGTTTCGACCTTAGGATCTAAAAAATATACACAGGAAAATATAGTCCGTCCTCTTTCTGTAGCTTCTTATGAAATTTCAATCTGATGCTCAAAACAAAACTTATGATTATTTTCCCCAGGTCACCTGCTTGGAATGTAATTCGGGAGTCTGCAAAAATGCCAACTTCCTCAGATCATATCTTTGCAAATATAGTGCGAAAAGATCTGAAATTTGGACCTGCGGTTTAGAACTATTTCGGTCCAAATGGGTTTTTTCTTTAGCATTTGAAACGTCGCAGAAAAAAGTTATAGCACAAATGCCACGATGACCTGTTTGGAGCAGCGAAACCCTAGAATTCAAAGCTCTGATACCAAATGTTATGAAACCATCTCACAAAAAGATAGATCAACGTCTTAGAATTCAGCCGCTTCGAGGGGACAACCTCCTTTACATTACACAAATGAATGATTCTTTGATGATTCAAATGACAAAACCTCCTTTCTATATATAAGAGTCTAAGGAGTCACAATATAACCCAGACGACCTAACAATAATAATATAAAGGCATAAAAATAACAATAGAGGGATTCTATGGGGCACAGTAATAACAATATGGGGACAATAGGGGCACAAAAAAATTAATAAGGGATACAACTACAATAGTAATGGGGTAATCACTAGTATTATAGGGACCTAACACTGACCATGGAACATTTTGATTTGGTGACCTGTTCCATCCATCTGCAGTATGAACAACTCACGACGATGGTCAAACAACCTGTTATGAACATGTCAATTGATTTCTTTCCACAGATTACCATGAGTTAGTGATTCATAATAATATTTGAAACAATCTCTACAAGATATTGTTCAATACCATTAACATGTATTAACAATCTATTTTGTGGAATAACATAGACAATCAAAGATATTCTTGAGATCAAACCAACTATACTTTCCTGATTCCTGATTACTAAGTGAACTTGTGCCATAAACCCATCAAAATGTAAGGTGAAAATTGTTGCAACTTAGTTCTTCTTTGAAAGTATTGAATTAGCTGTTGATTTGTTTGAATCACGTTTTCCTTATTCATTAAATGATGTTTCCATTGATTAGCACTTTCCCATGATGTATAAGTTTCCCTTAAATGCTTTGACACTGCTTTAGAAAAGGCTTTGATATGAAAACAAATAGGCTTCCTCTCCACTTGAAAATAGGTTTCCAAATTGTTTGAAACATGAATAGGTGACACAATACAAGAGAAATTTAACACTGACTTTCCCAAATACTGACCTACATCCTTGTAACTGTTAATTTCCAAACTTGGACTGAATTGATTCATTCTGACATTAGGAAGAGGAGCTTTAGACGCAAACTGTAATTCATGTTGTATTCCTTGCTTATGAGTAAGATGTTTGGTTTTACATAGAACTAGAAAAGTTTATACCTCTTTAATCAAACTATCTTTAAGCTGAGTCTCATGACTTGAACAAACATCATGTTCATTCTTATGTTGTTCCTTTATACACATGATTACAAATCTTTTATTTGAACTTATTAATCACTTCATCTGATTAGCAACAGCTAAATTCAAGTGATTTTTGTTTTGATGTGCCCTGACAATAAATTCGACCCCATCTTTCTTAAGGTGATATTTATGTTCTCTCCTGTAAAATACTGCATCACGATCATAAAGTTAAGGACTTCCTAAGACAACTCCACATATGTCTACTAGAACCACATCTAATTCCACTTCATCAATGTAATTAGCTGTAATGGAAAATATTAATCGACACTATATGGTGACTTTTATCTGAGTTGATTTATTTAGGCATCCTAATGGGTAAGGTCTTGGATGATTTCGTGTTTCCAAACCCAAATTCTTAACTAAATATTCAGATATTAAATTCACCTGTGACCCACTGTCAAACGTTGTATCTATCTTTGTATGCTTAGAAGTTATCCTTATGTTAAATAATTCAACTCTTTTATCCTCATTTGAAGGATTTATGTTTGATGAAGATGCAATAGTTTTCGAACTTGAACCAGTGTCAGAAGTTTTACTTGTCGTAACCATAGCAGTTATCCTCCTTTCATCACCTAAATTTGAACCTAGATCTTGCTGGACTGCTGCAATTGCCTTCTTTTCATCCTTCTCCTTAAGGAACTTTTTGGGCTTAAGTTCTGGATGAAGTTTCCAACACTTAGATTCATCATGATCGATTCTCTGGCAATGAGAACAAGTAGGTCTTTCCTTCTGAGCTATCGCTGATTTCTTTCTCTTCAAATTGTTCTTCCCCTTACTATCATTGGAATCTCTGATTTCCAACTCTTTGGATGACTATGATGAAAACTTGAATGGTTTTCCACCTAATTCAATATGTATGGCCTGAACACACACTTCAGCAAAATCATTAGGATTAAACATCAACAATGTATGCTGCAAATATGAATGTAAACTGTCGATGTATTTTAATAAAGTTTCACGTGTATCCAATGAACTATCAAGCACCAATGCTTTCTTTTTGAACTCCTAAGTAAAATCCTGAACACTCTGCCCTTTACCTTGCCTTAGATGCCGCCAGTCAATAACAACTTGCTGCATGTATCTTAAAGGATATAATTGTTTCCTAAGAGCTTTTCAAAACTTATACCATGAAGAGATGACTTTTCCCTTTTTCTTTACATCTATTTGAGTTTTATTTTCCCACCAGATTAAAGCTGTTCCCCCCATTCTAAGTGTAGCTAAATGAATTTTAGTTTTATCATCAGAAATGTTCTGAATACGACAATACACTTCTAACTATTTAATCCAGCTATCTAACTTTTTAGGATTCATTTCGCCATCATAAATAGGTAACTCAAATTTTACATCAAGTTTTAAAAGAGATGTTTTCTTAGGTTTCTTTTCTATTTCAGATTTTGCACTGGAAGAAGAAGAAGAAGATGATGATGATGGAGATGATGGAGGTGAAGGTGGTTTATCAGCCTTGCCTTTACCTTTGTCCTTCTTTGATGTCTTTGAAGAAGAAGCTGCATCTCTCGCCTTCTTGTCTTCGTATAGTTCTCCCAACATCTGCTGCATAGTCAAGAATGCTTGCTGAAACTGTTCATCACTCATCTTAGTTTCAGTGTTTTCACCTGCATCAGATCCTATCATGGTTGACTTATGAATGACTCATTGCTTTCCAATCTCTAGATCAATCTGCTCAAGGATTCCTTCTCCTCATTGCGACTTTAACTTGGTTAACATTAAATGGAAAATTATACAAATGCAACCTGCTCTAATACCAAATTATATGATCTAAAATGATCATATGTTAAAACTAATGTATAATTGATTAGCCATTAATGAATTGATTGTTAACTGAAAGTGCGGAAATTGAGAGAACTGCTTGAGAAGAAGACTTTACAAGAGCTGATAAAACATAAGTAAGATGTAAAATAGTAATGAAAACAACAACTACACAATCATACCAGAAAACAAGATTGATTACGGAGTTCGTCCTTGATAGACTACGTCTCCGAGTCCGCTTTCAAGATGGGCAAATGCTTTATTAGGATTGAAACATAAGAGGTTGATTACACAGATATTTGACCAACCTGAATGTGCACACAGGTACTTCTGGTCACTGTCAAAGGATATCTCTCTGAGCCAGCTTTCCAACACCTGTCACAGTTCCCAATTCCGACTGCGGATGCTCCTGTTACACTGAAAACAAAAACATCCTCTAACCTCCATAATTTGCATACAAAAACCAAAACCACTCTCCCTCCTATTCAATGAAAAAAAATTTCCTCTTATAGGCCTATAGGTACATGTGAACTCCTTTGGACTAAACATGGAATGAATTTACTGAATTGAAGGGTTTGAGGTTTCGGTCTAATGATGAAATGACACTTAGGGTAACTAGGCCATGGTCTTCGATTTAATTTGTTTTAACAAACTTCACAAAAAACCAAAATATAACCATATATTAAAAATAGAACTGCTAGTGGTTAGGTTGATTGTGCGCTGGCTAACTGTTTTCATGTGAACAACTGGTTCTCTCAGCAGTCAACTATTTGATTGCCACCTACTGGCTTATCCACCCAGCGGTTACAACTACCATCGCAGTCTTTCCGCAGCATGTGATAACTATCTCTGACCATTGCGGTTCCGATGTAGTTAGGGACTGTTATTATCTCCAAGCCGACGGTTAACTCCTTTACTCACTCAGATGTACATGCCGATGCGGTTAATGCAACTCCGCCAATTCCTATCCTCGCTCGCGGTGAAGGCTGACTGCGGTTAATCATATCCGCTCACATGAGCCTTATCCCCTCATAGTTTTGACGCAGTTACGGTCAGCGGTTTAGGACTATGTATTTTATTTTGTAATGTTTTATGTGTTTTAACATATGTCGAGAGGGTTTAGAGCTAGGGTTAGGACTTTTTAATGTAGGTTTAATACAATGCAATGTTGTAATGGTCTGAATAGGGTTTAGGACTAGGTGATGGTGTAGACTTAGGGTTCTAGGTCTAGAACTTAGGTTTTGATGGTTTAATACATGGATTTTTAGCATAGGTTTATAATGTTATTAGGTTAGATTTTACATCATTTTGATTTAAAAATAACCCATGTACATCACTTCGTCACAAAGTGACATTTGTATCAACATCACAGGACGACAACCTACATTGACAATCAACCCTTGCAAAAGCGAAGAAAAACCCCACGTCGATGATCATCCTGGCGGAACTGATGACGAACACTTGACGACAACCAGATACAAACCCATTACCATGAAAACCATTAACATCACCTGAACAACTTGAACCTTAACAACACTGTCGAAACTGAATGACACCAGACTGAATTACTAACGATAAACCTGTGCAACTGATCTGACAAGATCCTCTTGGATCAGTGAACAATACCATTCACATTCACGATTTATGATGAATAACTTTTTATTAATAATTATATTTAATATAAAATATTATTATTTCATTTTTAACTATTATACTATTATTATTATTAAATTCTATCATAAATTTTAAAATAATAATTATTTTATAATTCCATATAATCCAAAATCATTAATTTAACATATATATTATTGTTATTAAATTCTATCATAAGTTTTAATATAATTATTATTTTATAATTCCATATAATCCAAAATCATTAACGTAACCTTTTATAGTATAAAAATAATATCATAAAATTCATATACACCCCTTTAAAACATTATGTAATGACGTAGTCTAACTAGCTGGAGGACTTGTCTTGAAAGTTATGGAAATTTTCGTCATATTTAGAGAAAATCTCGCAAGGATTTTTATAAATTCAAGTTATAGTTGTTAAACTTCAAAATTTTAGGCGTCCTGGATGTTTTTGATGGTGCTGAATCTATTTCCACCATCAAAAACACGATTCAAACACTGCCTCTACAATTTTTTTTGAAATTTTGTTGCCCGGATTCCAACCACTTTTGGCCGTCCAGGCAATTCCTCCGCCTTGGTATACGACTCCTTATGTAATTCCCAAGATTATTATATCATTATATCCGAATGTAAAATATGTTAGAATTCAAGTCGTATTTTGATACATAAAAGCTACAAACACATTTATCATTAAATAAATCACAAGGATATTGTTCTTCATCGCACAAATTGTTGAAAGTTTTTTTAATTAAAATGGGGTAAGTTACACATTTATTATTTTTTTAATATATTATTCATTTTTCTATTTTTAAGGGTCAAGGTGGATTCAAAGGCTTTTGAATTTCTATTGTGATACATAGAAGTTAGTTAGACATTTATCTTGAAAAAAAGAGAAATTTTGTTTCATCACGTGACACAAATTGATGTATGCTGCATTTATCTATCTATTTATATATATATGGAGATGGGATATGGAGGGGCATTATTCATGCAAAATACTTGAAAAACTGAAGTGTAATTGAGTGGACTAGAGATGGCTCGATAGGGAAAAAGCGGAGTTCATTTATATGGTTGAGTTTTCACAAAGTTAAATATTGGTTCCTCTTATGTCTTTGATGGTCTTTCGATAAAGGAAAATGCATTCTTATTGGTTTCTACAACATTCTTGGCGCTCAAAATTCTGTCGGCCTCCTGATGGAGGTTATCGACTGCTTACATGCTAGAGGATTTTTCTTTTTGGCATAGGTCATCCAATGGTAGCAGGGCTTGTTTCCTGTTTGGAAGAGGGCTATAGAGATTGGACTGGTTGGCCATAATGTCGAGGTATGGCATAATTACATCCTAGAACTTAGAGGAGCGGGATTGTGTCTCTCTCAGGGAGGCGATTTCATCAGTGTGGGGGTGGGGTTCTCCATTAGGAATTTATGGAGGTGGAGGAGATGTACATGTATATTTTGACCACAAAACACTCTCTAGATAATACTTGTTGGTTCCGGAAAATATGGAAACTGAAGGTTCCTGTTAAGATCATATTATTCACCTGGTTGGTCTGGAAAGATAAAACACTGACTTGGGAGAATTTGTGTAAGAGGGGTGTACATGGACCTGGATGGTGCCTGCTATGTCATTCTTCTTTGGAAACTATACAACATCTTTTCCTAGATTTCTTTATTTCAACACAGGTATGGCACTGGATATCCCAAGATTTTAATATTCCTTTTAGTACTCACCTCTCTGTTGAACAATGTTTGTGCTGGTGGTTGGAATTGGGTGGCATACTACAACCTATTCCTCTATATCTCTTATCGGAAATATGGCGTGCCAAGAACAAATATATTTTTGAAGACATCCTTATCAACATCCACAAAATCTACTCCTACATTGGAAACTGGATGGATATGAAGAAAATTCGAGTACATACTGATAGAGATTTAAGTGTTTGTCTAATACAACCATGCATTCGGTTTCCAGCAGGGTACTTTGATGGTGGAGCACATGCGGGAATATGTGGGTATGGTGCTTGCCTTAGGATCTATGACAGAAAAAAATACAAGTTACAATGGCATCGTGGCACAGGCACTGACATGAGGGATGAAATCTTGGCACTCTGGGCCTCCTTTGGTTTACCAAGAAGCTTAATTTGAATACCATTCGCGTATACGAGGATTCCAAGTCCCTCATTGACAATATTCTGGGGAATACTACTCTTTCCCCCTCAGCTTGATCGATGTCACAACCACATTCAAACTCTAAAGTCTTCTTATGACTTCATCACCTTTCACCATATTTGCAGGGAATCAAACGCTGTTGTAGATAGACAGTGTAAAAAGGGTCTTATCGAGGCACTGGGATACACGCACTTTTAGTACATGGGGATAAAACTATTATATGGGCTAGCTCCATACAACTCCCATAGGTTCTTTGTTTTCAATGCCCATTATATATTTTTTTGAATATTTGAACACTTATGTCACTGTTATGTAGTCTCATTATGGGTCAACTTTCTGCACTTCTTTTTGTTTACTTTTGAGTTTATAACCTTTGGCACATACTTAGCCTTATCTGGAAAATACAGAGCCTATAACACTGCAAAATGGAGATTATATGCGTGCACAATATTTTAGACAATTGTACTGGTACTTAATAAAAACCAGTGTTTAGTGTTTTTTCCTCTGAATATAATATATATTAAGAGGAAACACTGGTTTTTATTAAGTATCAGTGTTTCCTCTGAATATATATTATATTCGGAGAAAAAAACACTGGTTTTTATTAAATATCAGTACAATTGTCTAAAATATTGTGCAGGCATATAATCTCCATTTTGCAGTGTTATAGGCTTTGTATTGTCCAGGTAAGGCTACATATGTGCCAAATATTATAAACTCAATTGTTTTTATATATATAAACAAATTTATTATTGATTTTACGATTTTAGAGCTAAAGTGGATTCAAATATTTTTGGACACTCATTGAATATGAAATTGTACTTTTAATTTACTGAATTCATAATTCACAACCTCAACATTCTTCCATCGCTAACATTAAAAGAGAATATTTATAGTGACAAATTGTACATGCGTTGACGTTTTATAAAACTAGCACAACTACATTAATAAACATGTTTGGTATGGGTTGTAGGCATTAGCTTATTTGAATATATAATAATGACACAATATGATTTATGGTAAATAATTATGATTGGTTTTTTAATGTTTTTTTATTATTAAAATTTGTCTAAGTGAAGTTAATATTGAATAAAACCTCGATATTAAAATAATAATATTATAGGCTTAATTTATATCTCATAAATTAAGATAATTATGATTAATATCTATATATGTGAAGACTGAAAACAATATTTAAATCTGAGATACATACACAATTATTCCAAAACAATGTATGTTGTATCAATCTCACAAAAAATATTGTAACAAGTATAAGAATCAAATTCGACCTTAGTATAATATAATTTAAAGTTGATCTAGTATAACATAATACATATCATAACAAGTTGGAGATGGATTTCAATGATCAAATTAAAAGCATCCTCAAGCTCGAAAACAACTTAATATCTGATCTAAAAGCTTACCAGATATTTGGGGAGATGGATTTCAACCATCAAATTAAAGGCATCGTAAATATTGAAAACTTAAAATCTGATCTAAAAGCTTGCAAAGATATTTGGTATAGAAGGAGATTGTAAACGAAAGAATTTTATCAAATCTAGCCTGAAATATGACAATATTTATGGTTTCTCCTGCAAACACTAATTCGAGACATCAAAACTAACCCATTATGAAATTTATTATGGAAAAAAAAAGGGTAAAGTTTAAACCTAAGGTTAATGCAGCATTCCAGTGTATCAAGAAAGTGTAAAACACAAATTTAAGGTGAACTTATCAAATGCATATGCAGAATCCAACATCATTATTAAAAGCAAAACAAAGTAAAATGAAAACACAAATACCAGTAGCATATGCAGAATCCAACAACATTATTAAAAGAAAAAAAATGGAAAATGCAAACACGGATTCTAGCATTTTTGTATAGGAAGAGACTGTAAAATAAAATAATTATGGGAAGTTTGACCTAACATCATTTAAAGCCGAAATATCACATGCCTATGCACAAATTTCACCTTACAACATTGAAGAGAAATCCAAACATCCAATTAGAGGAATTGTTAAATATTCTAGCATTTCGGTATAGAAGAAGATAAATTTAACCTTAAAACGTAAAAAGTAAAATTCAAAAATTAAATTAAAGGCATTATTAAAGAGGAAATATAGATTAAAATTCAAACAAAACTCCAACAATAATCAGATTAAAGGCATTATTAAAGGAAATACAGATTATGTCAGGCCATGGTAACTCCAGCAATTAAACGAGAGAAAACACTGATTGATCTATTATTCATTAGCTAGTACTTTATTTATACAAATACAAAACGGATCAGTTCATCTTCTAGATGACTGTCCGGCTTCACCTCATCCGTTTCGGATTAGGTGTCAATATTCCCCCCCTTAATCTGAAGGGATGTTGGTGAGTCCAAGCATCATTCTGAATCTTTCAAGCTTTTCTCTTCCAAGCGCTTTGGTGAAGATGTCTGCAATTTGCTCGTTTGTGGAACAATGACGGAGATGGATTGTTTTGGCCTCAACATGATGTCGGATCAGATGATATTTAGTATTGATGTGCTTAGTACGATCATGGAACTTTGGGTTCTTGGCCAACTTTATTGCAGATGTGTTATCAATCATGAGTGGAGTAGATTGTATTTGTTTTACTTGCAAATCTTCAAGAATTTTCCCGAGCCACACAATTTCTTTCGTTGCTTCAGCTGCTGCCACGTATTCTGCTTCTGTTGTGGAATCTGCTGGTACTGATTGTTTGCGTGATCTCCAGGAGACAGCTCCTGATCCAAGACTCATAGCATATCCTGAAGTAGATACCCCAGTTTCTTTGTCTCCATCGAAGTCTGAATCAGAGTATCCAATCAAGTTGAAGTCGTCCACCTGTGTATACTTGATTCCAAGGTCTTGAGTTCCCTTCAAGTACCTTAGAACTCTTTTTGCAGCAGACCAATGTCCCTCACAAGGCTTTTGCATAAACCTGGAGAGGATTCCAACAGCAAATGAAATGTCTGGTCTGGTAGTAGTGAGGTAGATGAGACTTCCTACAAGCTGTCTATACTTTGTTGCATCCTCAAATTCCTTTCCTTCAGTGGATGTGAGCTTCAAGTTTTGTTCCATTGGAGTAGAAAGGGGATTGCACTCTGTCATGCCAAATCTGTATAACAAATCTCCAATGTATTTCTTTTGAGAAAGAAATATGGACTTTGGATGTTGGGTTACTTCAATGCCAAGATAGTAATGAACATAGCCCAAATCAGTCATTTCAAAATTTTTTCCTAATTCTTTCTTTATGGATGCAATATAGCTTTCGTTGTTCCCTTTCATTAAAAGATCATCTACATATACCACAAGATATACAACTATTTTGCCAACTTTCTTGACAAATAAAGTTGCATCATCAAGATCAAAATGATTGAAGTTGAGTTTCAGAAGATGCTCAGTTAGTTTTTCATACCAGGCTCGTGGTGCTTGTTTGAGGCCATACAAGGACTTCACAAGTTTGCATACTTTGTGTTCATGTCCTTTCACAGCAAATCCTTCAGGCTGGGACATAAAAACATTCTCTTTTAGATCTCCATTCAAGAATGCAGTTTTTACATCCATTTGATGGACTTTCCAACCGTTCTGAGCAGCTAGTGCAAAGAGTGTCCGGATGGTGGCCCATTTTGCTGTGGGAGCAAAAGTTTCCTCATAATCGACCCCTTCCTTCTGTGCAAAACCTTTTGCCACAAGCCTAGCTTTGTGCTTGTCAAGTGAGCCATCAGCGTTGTACTTGTTCTTGTAGACCCACTTGCAGCCAATTGGTTTGGTTCCAAATGGAGGATCAACCAGCTTCCAAGTGCCATTCTTTATGAGGGCATCATACTCCTTTTGCATCGCTTCTTTCCATTCATCATGAGAAGCAGCTTCTTTGAAGGAAGTTGGTTCAAAATCTGTAGACAAGTTCAATTCACAATCATAAGTAACATCCATATCAACAGGTGAATTAGAGTTATCTACATCACCTCCATCTTGTCGGTTTGAATTTCTGGTTCCTGTTTTTCCAATTTCATCAGGATGAACACTTTCAAGTGTCTTTGTCAGCCACTTTGGGGGACCTTTCTGAGATGGTCCAGGCTGTTCTGTTGATGGAGTTGGGTCTAAATCAAGATTGAGTCTCCCAATTCTATCAATTACATCACTTAAAGCATCATCCGTTGTTGGAGTGTCATGCAGGGGAGATTGTTCTTCAGAAGAAGATTCCACATGTTGATCTAGTATAGGAATCCCCCCTTCAAGATGTGGAATCTGATTATCAAACTCTTGGAATGATTTCGGTTTTGTGAATCTATCCAAGCGATCAAGTTGCCGCTCAACAACACTGTCAGATTTGGATGATTCAAGAAAAATGACATCTCTAGATAAAACAAACTTTTTATTTACTTCATCATAAAGGCGGTATGCTTTAGATGTGTTTGAATACCCCAGGAAGATACACTTACGACTTCAAGCACCAAGTTTGTTTCTATGTACCTTTGGTATTAAAGCATAACAGGTGGAACCAAATATCCTGAGATGTTTTACCGAAGGAACATGTCCATACCACAATTCATAAGGAGTCTTGTTTCTTATAACACTAGATGGACATCTATTCTTTATATATGCAGCACATAGAACAGCATCAGCCCAAAACATTGTCTTTACATTTTTGAAGAAAAGCATGGATCGTACCATATTCAAAATTGTTCTGTTCATTCTTTCAGCTACACCATTCTGTTGAGGATTATAAGGTACAGTTGTTTGATGTTTAATCCCATGTTGGCAAAGATAGTGTTCAAATTCATTTGATGTATATTCTTTTCCATTATCAGTGCGAATAGACCCAATATGAGATTGTGCATCATTTTCAATCCACTTATGAAAATTCTTGAATGTTTGAAAAGCATCATATTTGTTCTTCAATAAGTAAACCCAACACATTCTGGTGTAATCATCAATAAATGTCATGATATACTTATTTCCATTTGCAGAAGGAACAGGCATTGGACCACATAAATCTGAATGAATAAGTTCAAGCTTCCTATGTGCTCTTGAATATGAATCATGAAAAGACTGTTTGCTATGCTTTCCTAGAATGCAAGCATCACATTGTTTATGTTTTCTAGGAATTGTAGGCAAACCAGCAACACCATTTTTCTTCAACAAGCGAAGACTATCATAGTTTAAATGTCCAAATCTAGCATGCCATAATAAACTTGATGGAAGTGCACCTTCTTCATGATGAGAAATATATGAGAAATGTTGTGCATGAGCAGAGGTTCCTTGCAGTTTAAGGAGTCTTTCTTCTTCTATACCCCTCATGACAAGTGAGTGGTCAGATGCCTTTCTTACCTCAAGCTTGCCATCAAACATGTGAATGGAGTGACCTTGCTGGCGGATGTGGACCAGGGACAGCAAGTTTCTCTTCAGCTGTGGGAGATATAGAACATGATCCAGAAGAAAGTCTGGAAGACCAGGCAGTTTAAGCCTGACTGTGCCAAGCCCTGATGGCTTGATTTTTGACTGATCTGCAAAGTATACTGCTCCATCAACATTATCAGTGAAATCTTCAAAAAATTCTTTCCTATGAGTCATATGACAGGTTGCTCCTGAATCAAGAAACCAGTCATTTTCCGAAGAAGTAAGTGAAGCATTAAACAGATCTTCATTTACTCCAATGTTACATTGTGCCTCAATATAGTGAGCGGATTCAGATGCTTTACCTTTGTCTGAGTCATCAGTTTTACCTTTCTGCTGATTTCTTCTCTGCTCAATCTTTTCCCATGGTAGCTTGCATGTAGAAGCATCATGAGATCCATTTTGTTTGCAGCGAATGCAATGTAAGTCTGCCTTTTCTTCTTGAGGGTGTCTGCCCCCCCTGCCTTTGAAGTATCTTCTTCTTTCTCTTGAAGGCATACTGTAACAAAAAACTTATGCTGATAGAAAAAAATACTTATGCCACAGCAAGACTTCTGCTGGAAATTTTTTTTTATGTCATAGCCTTATGCATTCTGTAAAAAAAGATATCTCTGCCAAAAACTTCTGTAAACAAAATCCTTCTGAAAAAAATATCTCTGCCAAAAACTTCTGTTGAGAGAAAAAAAATCCTTATATGATTGCCTTATGCATTTTATTTTCTTCTAACATTCCATAGCATATATATATCACTGCTCATATATATATCACTGTTCAACAAAACTAGGGTGCTCACTGCTTACATATATCAATATCTCAACAAAAAAAATGGCGCTCATATATATATGACTGCTTACATATATCACTGCTCAACAAAAAGAGGGTGCTCACTGCTTTACATATATCAATATATCAACAAAAAACGAGGGCGCTCAATATATCACAGTTCAACAAAAAAAATGCAGTCACCAATATATTCACCATATACCACCAATATATTCACAACACAGTGAACATATACGCATACGCATGGTGTTTAAAAAAAGGAGTGGACGTGACCATTGACCGCACCATTTTCTTCAACACAGGACTGCTCCAAGGCTGCGTTATGCACCACAAACACGCTGTAGTATAGCTCTGTCAACCATTAAAATACATCAACGCAGTCTTCTTGCATCAATACGCAGTCAACCATTAAAAACGCAGTCTTTCATTAGAAACGCAGTCACCATTAACACACCATTAACGCAGTCATGAAGGCACCATTAACACAGTCATGAAGAAGGCACGTGGAGGCACCATTAACGCAGTCATGAAGATGGCATCAAAACGCAGTGGTCATTAAAATACGCAGCCAGCATTAAAAAAACGCAGTCACCCATTTCAGTCTTCAAACAGGTTCCGCATGAACTTTGCACGAATATTTCTTCAACTATAATATAACCTCGATTATGCAGAGACGGAGGTCAATGGAGACGCAATATATATATGTATGGGAGATTAAATGAAGGACTGTGCGATTTGATTTACCATAGGCGACGGGAATATTGGTACACCCACCATCTTTTGCAAGGACTGAAGCGTTCCCGTGGACCAAAGTTCAATACAGCATGTCACAGCAATAAAAACGCAGGCCGCAGCTTCAATACATCATGTCACAGCAATCCAGGTCGTGTTTAATCCGCAGAGCTTCAGGCTTCAACGAGCAAGCTTCAGGCTTCAACGTTCCTCCACAGTGGCACCGGTTTCAATCACCATTCCTCCACAACGGATGCATTCATTAGATTCAAGCGCAGAGATACAAACGTTTATTCAAATACAGAGGGCGCAGTCTCATGAGAGGTCAGTGTCAGAGAGCGCAGGGCAGTCAGAGGCAGCGCAGAGAATTCTGGTCAGAGGGGCAGCGGATTCAGGCAAAGGCAGAGGCAGAGCCAGGGAATCACGCCAGAGCTGCTCTTAAGATAGGAGTTACTACTATTTGAGGGACTGGGACCTAAGCTCTGATACCATTTCAGGCCAGGGTAACTCCAGCAATTGAACAAGAGAAAACACTGATTGATCTATTATTCATTAGCTAGTACTTTATTTATACAAATACAAAACGGATCAGTTCATCTTCTAGATGAATGTCCGGCTTCACCTCAACCGTTTCAGATTAGGTGTCAACAGATTAAAATGCAAATTCCATCTCTTAGAAATGTGTCAGGATTCTCTACAATGGGAAACACCTCCTCCCCTATGCTGTCTGCTCTCACAAAAATCTTTTGCTTCCTCTTCCACCTTGAGAAGGCCATATTGTTGCACTAACTTCCCCTACAACATGAACAAGAGACCTGAGACAAGGATATTGAGTAATAGAATACTGGACAACTCACAAAGTTGTTCGACATATGTGGGAGCTCAGAAAAGAAACGGTTGATGATGCTTGAAATCACAACCGTTCCATCGATAATCAATAAAACCTATGTGATTATTACCATCGATGAACCCAATGAAGTGAATTTCCCAATTCAAAATGAAACGAATGACTTAACGAAGCAATGGGGAAATACATAATTTTTAAATTAAATATATTATTTTTTAATTTGAAACTTTCAAAGATAATGTATTAGACAATGAATATTATCGTGTTTACTCATTTATTTGAAAATCAAAATTCATCGAACCCAATTCCAATATAAATCATAGAGTAATTAAACAGACAATTATATACATAATAGTAATTAAACAAACAATTATATACATAACAAGATGAAGAGGAGGATGAAAATGTGGACAAGCATAGAAATTTGAATTTTAATGGTTACTTGCAATCTTGCAATCTATTTTATTTTGAGTATAGAGGATGCACGACCAAACACATTCTTGGCAAAGAATTTCGTATTTCTGTTAATTTTGTGTAACATCCAACCATAACAAAAAAGATATTATTTACAATACCATGTCAAAATTTGACTCCATCAACCATGTACATATATGCAACATTATATAGTTAAAATATCATGGTTCTATTTACAAAACTATTTTGCTTTATCCTCTATAAAGTTCCCTACACTATGGTTGTTTATTAACTTCTTAGCTCAGGGGTATATCCCTTGTTAAAAATCTCGTCCCATCGATGGCCTCCAATAGTGACTATTGAGTGCTTGTCTGAAAATATTAAAAGCGTCAAGCAAAGAGTATGATTTACTAATTGAAATGTAATGTTGTAACTTTTTAATGTAAAATTAATTTACTTCTTGGGTCATTTTGATTCAAGTTTTTGGATTATTCGATGAGGGAACGTGGCATATGAACAATACAGTGAGCTCGGAACCCATGAACCACTGATCTTTCAAGTTAAGGATTGACGGTCAATAGGACTCGGGTAGGTTATGGGTGTAATCACCCTCACCACTGCCACTCGACTCGGGTAGGTTATGGGTGTAATCACCCTCACCCCTGACACTCTTGTTTGCCATTTTTTCCTTCTACTATTTTAGAATTGCACAACAAATGTACTCAAACCTAATCATTTTCCTGAGACTATGACCTCATGATGCAAGGTACTACAAGGTATTCCTTTGTAGGTTTAATTGTTGCATAAATTTTTACAGTTTCAGTGATTATGGTTCCTTCATTGTGGGTCTAACCCTACAGGCCACCATTGATATTTCCATTTTCAGGTTGCTTTAGTGCGAGGAATTTGTTGTCCCTTGGCAAACTCGTGTGATCAGGAGCTTAAGACCAAGTGTCGAAAAATTCTCAAAAATGAAAGTTCTCAGAATTGGTTCAAACTTAAACGACTGGATAGGTTTCGTCTTCCTGATTCTGGCACCGTGAATGGTTCGAAAAATGGACTCCGTATGTAGAATTTATTCCAATTTTAAAATCACCCAATATCCTCCATGAATTTAAAAAAAAAATAAATTTAAAATAAAATATTCCACAAAATATTCCTCAGAATATTCCAAAAATATTCTATTTCTGGTAGCTAATGGGAAGCTACCATGTGGCAACCCTGGACGCTGCCACATGGCCCCAAAGTGGACAAAGGTTTGGGCGTATTAAAATTTTTGGTGGGGGATCTATGGGTCGAACTCACGACTTACCATCCACAATCACAATGTTTTACCATTAGACCACACGGGCAGAACGTGAAGTGAAATGGAAAAACTATTGTGTTAAAGGAGCTAATTGTTAACGGTCAAGCACGCAATCCAAGGCAGACTAACTGCCCACTTGCCCGGTCACATGCATTAATTCCACCGATGGTTAAGGGCTATCTGACAGTGTAGTTGGCAGAAAACTTGGCGGGGGGCCAATTTTGTTGGACCTGCCATCTTTAGTAGACTTAAATGCAGTTAACTAAAGTTAGTTGGAGTGGTTTTAGGGGCAAACTCGCAATGGTATTGAATATGCCATAACTTTGGCTAGGAAAGGCCTTTTGAGACAATTTTTTTTTTTTGGGTCTCTTCGACATTCTAAAGCCATTGGCACATGTTTCACAGCCAACAGAGGTCGTTTGTAGGTGTTTTTTCTTCAGGGGAGTTCCAAGAGCCACTAGGGACTGTTCAGTGTTGGAGCTGCATGGGGTTGTGTGTAGCCATTGAATGTGAAACAAAGGTCATACCTGACTGTATTCAGTGTTCTGAGTTCATTTCTACAGCTCTTTTTTCCTGTTGAGGCATTCTTCACCTCGAAACTCTTCAAGGAAGCTTTCAGGGCCACTAGGGCCATTTCAGTGCTTGAGCTGTCTGGGGGATGTATTCATCTATTTTTTGGTGGTTCAAAAGCCCAATTATGTTGTCTTCAACCTTCTGAGTCCATTGGCAGAGGTTTCAGAACCATTGGAGGCCATCTTCACCTCGAATTTCTTCATTGAAGTTTAAAAGGACACTAGGGCCATTTGGAGAAAGTACTGTTTAAGGTATAGTTTCACTATTTAGTGCTTGGGGAAGAGCATTCTTAGCTATTTCCTATCTTTTGATTCTGTTTTTACAGTTAGATTTGCCTTTAGAGGCACTTATTTACTTGTATTAGCCTTTGCAGCTTTCTTAATACAAGAGGACAAGCCCATTTTGGGAGGCTTGGTCCAGCAGATGTAGCCCAGGAGGGGTGAACTGCTTCATCATCTTTGTGTCATTATTTGCTGAAGATATCATGCTAAACAAATCTGATATAATGTGTTAAACAACAAAATTAAATAACTTGCCTTCACACATAAACACCTAAACAATTGCTCAAACTTATTTGTTTTATTCCACAAGACATCAAGCTTCAAGCATGAGTATTTTAATGACATCTGAGTGTTTACTTCTATTATTTCTTTAGGCAGAGCCTGTAGAGGGCCAGGTAGCCTCTGGAACTCATCCTCTCTTTAGAGGTGACATATTCGGTAAATGCCCCTACAATCTATCTCTGTATTAGAAATAAGAAGTTCTCACATTTTCAGAGTTAACCTTGGAGTTGTTTGCACATTTAAAATTATTGGAAATGGATACCTTGCACCCTTTATTCAAGTACATTCCATTTTCAGATCACCGTGAGAAATAAAACAAGATAAGCTCCCCCTGGCATTGTACCCCAGATTCAAAGGTTATCAATGATGGTTTTGGTTCTACAAGGGTATTTGAGAAGGAGTATCTTGCGACAAGGTAATAGAAAAATGCTCCACATCTGGTTAGGGTTTATATATATATATTTTAATGTTGATAGTACTATGTTCACTAGCCTTACTAAGTTTTCCTTTCTACCTCATGTAGGTTAACTGCTCAGAATTAATAGCTGAATCAGGTAAACATTGCCTCACCTGTTTATTTGTCAGCTTGGTTCGGGTTTGTCAAATTCTATTGCATGGGTTTTTAATGATTCAACTTGTGTTTGTGGACAAGTTAGTTCAAGTGGGTTTCCTGTTGCCTTCGAAAAATTTGGGGTTTTCCTTTTTCTACAACTGGATTAGCCACCTCCAGGTTTTCCTAAACTTTACTCTGCTTGTTACACAGGGTTGCCATATTGCTGGCCGGGAAAGCTGCAATTTATATGGTAGTTGTAGACACAAAGGGTTTTGTCCCTTCAGACTCTGAATGCTTAGCGATGACTTGTTAACAAGTGTTGGCTTAATTATAACTTTTACACCTATTATATTGGCTTCAATGTTGAATATTATCCGCTTCATATTTTTTTGTTTGGATATAATGATATATGACTTTTAAAATTCTGGTGTGAAACTTGCAATTGTGTAGATTTAATGTTTACTCTATGCAAACTATATTTTGGGTTTCTTTATGGAATTTTTACAGTATATAATTTATTTTTTCCTTTATTTTAGTCTATATTTCATGCATGCATGTCACACCCCGATTTTATGGATTATGTCATTGATCTGTATGAATTTATGTCTTTATTGAGATATAAGTACTATTTCATGAATTTTCTGTTTTTAAGTTAACTTACTTTGAGGATAAGTATTTTCGACCCAAGATTGCGAGTCGATTGCTAAAAATGGTTGGGTCTTTAGGCTAACTGGGGTCTCTACAAACATGCCTTACCTAGTTTTTCCCCACCTCAGCCAGTTAAATAGAAATTTACATACATGTATTCATTGTCCCATCTAGAATAACGATTCCCAAATTCAATTAAGAACAATTTCCTTACATATTGTATTCAGTTTTCCCTTCTAATTTACCTTCATCGTCTTTATAAATTTTACCCTAGTTATGTTGAGAATGATATTAAGCTATTTTAGTATGAGGCTTTTCTTGACAGAGAGTTTTTAACTCAGGTAACCTGGACCTCTTCCAAATTAATTCATAAATTGTAATTTATGTTGTCATACACTAGGGTTTCTTGTTAATACAATAAAGGCTTATATAGAAATTTTCTATTATCAATTTATTTAGGAACTTATTTTTGGTATATTAGGCCGAACAACAGTTATGCATATTTTATATAGGTTTATTATTCCCTTTATGGCCCCATTGAGTTCAGAACCGTGCCCTCATTTAACGATCTAATTCGACCCGACAATTTGAACCCGTGAATAATTATTTATCAATGCTCGTATTATTTAGTTTAATAATGGGGCTTCGATTCAACACATTTGTTCCTACAACATTGTACGAGTTTCTTACCATTCCAGGGTCTACAAGATCAATTTAATAATTTACATAGGCAGACATGTAAAGACTAAAAACCTCCCAATAAAATTATTGTTACCCATATCTTCCATTTCACTCCTTTTAAAAGAAGAATACAAGAAATAACATTTTTCTTTCCTTGATATTCCACTTTCGCTTAAATTTTGTAACAGATTTCAACTGTGTTCTCATTTCAGAGTTTATACTAGTATTGTCTTGGTTAGGCACTTTACAAACATATTCTTTTTCTGTTTGAACCTGACACAAACCATAAATTCCAACAATTAACATTCATTCACCCCATTGTTGGAAATAATACTGAGAGGGGGGGTGAATTAGTATTATTAGTGCAATAATTTTTCATTTACTAAACAAATTTATATACACTACTTCTGTGAAGTGAACTAGCATGTACATGCTACTGTGATTAGAGAAACCAACATAGACATAGAGAACTTATGATTTAGTCAATTTATCATGTATTTATCTTTAATCAGTGCATCAGTAACTTATTAAACAGTGCAGTAGAAATAGAATAAACCGCCACACATAAGAAACACACATGAACACCAAGATTTGATCTGCTGTTGTCGTCTCTGTCTTCTTTTAATACTAAGAAAATCTGTTTACAATCTTGTACTGGTGCAGTCTCATACCAATACGCAGGCACCCACCTACAGAAGGCTACAACCTTCTCTCGTTTTCCAGCTTCTATTGGAAGGGAGCTGCAACCCCCTATCTCTTGTACTAGCCAATGTGTTTACTAGTACGTAGGTGCCGGCCTAGAGAAGGCTATGACCTTATCTCTTCTTCCAGGGACCGCGTTTCATAAATTTTTAGACTGGATGCTCCTGGTACACAACAATACACATGAAGGCTTTGTTTCATCAACTTTTCATACTAGACCCCTTAGAAATTTCAAACTACATCAACCAATAATTAGTTAATCTGAATAGTGAGATCACTGTCACCAGAACATTGTACTGAACCCAGAAACCTGCATTATCATTCAGAACCAGCCGCAACCTCAAAAATCATGCATCAAAACATATACGCTACTTTACTGAACCCAACTGGCATGTATATGTTACTTCCTTTAATCAAACCTGCATATACCTTTAAAACTACTGAAACATAAAACTTCTGAATCAAGTCTGTACCCACCAGCAATATACTAAACATCTACTGTCAATTTACAGAGCTTTACACAAGAAGTAGCAGAGATCACCCTTCTCACTTATACAATCAATTAATCAGATATCAAACTCCTTATGCATTGAGTTTTACATTTAGATCTAAGAAGACTTCATTGATAGACAATGGTAAAACAACAGAATTAATCAAATAGATTATTCAGATCTGAAGAATAGGCTTTTCTTTTGTATACACTACTTGGAAGAGTAGAACCTGTACGTACACGTGCTTTTACCGAGATGAACCAGTGTATAAATCTGCAAATATTAACTCATAACTTCGCTGCTATTCCAGACTTCAGACAGACCCAGATCAAGACATTTAAAGAATAAAACAGGTGTACATAATCAGATCTAGCCCAACCAGTAACCGATCATTCAATGATAAGTCATTTCTGGTCTCATGATCCTGATCCAATGTTGAATTCAAGGTGCACAAAATATTTCAGATCAAATCACAAACATAGCCCCTGCAACATAAAATATACTTCTGATAGAAGTATTCCTTAGAAACCCTTTCACTTTCACACCCTGGCCTTATGATATTCTCCTCCTAATATAGTTTTAGGCCTTTCTCAATACCTCGGACCAAAACCACTTAGGACCTGTGGTATTCTTGGACGGGATCAAATAATCATTTCTCTGCTCAATATTGTGGGCTAATACCATGGTATTGACCTGTGATATTGTCTCCTTTTGGATTTCCTTGATTTTCCAACATATACGTGATTTTTTTCTTGTGAAAGTGCGTGTATACGTATGTGCTCCTTTTGTTCTGTGAACTAGTGTGTATACGCTTGTTAGGGTCCCACCCTAGCCCCCTTATTTATGTAATGGGATCACGTCATAGTTAAGAGTCAATAAAGCCCATATTAATAATTGTAAGTGGTTAATCCGCAATTAATGACGGAACCACAGTTAGTTGCAAATGGGCCGTAGTATTAGATAGATGGTATTAATAAAATCCATGGTATTGACCCATGGTATTGCATGTATGAGTCATATATAAAGGATAGAGACTCCCTGCGAGGAGCATCGTGTCTTATTTTGTAGTCGAGCTCTGCTCTATTGGAGGTTGCCCCTCGAAGAGGCAAGTGAACATTACTCTCTGAATAATAAAATCATTGCTATTCTATGTTCTGGGTATCTTTTCTTCACATATTCTGTATTTGGGTATCATTTTGCAGGTTAAGAGCATAACAAGTGGTATCAGAGCACTTTCCAGGGCCGGTGGGATCTCCATTTCTTAGCAATTTTTTTTTGGCTAGAGACGTGTTCCGGCGTCTTTAAACCACGGGATCTGTCGTTGAGCGCATAAACCTGCGGATTTGGGGAGGCATGCACGCAGGAAATACAAGAGGTGGTCATGTCTGTTGGACTCCCTTGTAACCCCTGTGGGTACCCCTTCGAGTAGTAGCGCATTAGACAGAACCGCGCACGGATTGTCTTCCACGTACCCTCTGGGTATATCGGAAGCCCCCTAGGCTCCCTTGAAACCTCGCTATAGATAAACCGTCGACTGTCTTGCGGCTACAGTACACTGAGAACAGCACTCGGGGAGATTACTCGCCCGTACGATAGGGTAGTCGGGTTGTACGGCTAAGGGTACGGTCGATCCTCCTTAGTTAGAGCCCTAAAACATTGGGCCGAGTACTACTGCCAAACCCTTATGTATATTGCGATCTATAGCACCTGACACTCCTCAAGACCATAGTTCCCTTTTCTATCGAGGGATCACACAACATCTCTTCCAGATCCGCCTGTGCAAAGGGGTGCAACAGCAGCAGACATCAGTCTCGCAGTCTCGAGTTTGCAGATCAGCCATTCCGATCTATTAGATCCATTAGATCCGCAGAAGCAGTCTGTTCCGCCATCAGATCCGCCATTCAGATCTCTCAGATCCCCCAGATCGGAGTCGTTGTGAAGGGTTCCTATACCGGGGTATAATTTTTGCAGGACTTTTGGCCGCATTGACATTTTGAGGATTTGGCCACTGCAGTATTGATAAGGAAGGAGTAAAACTCCGTTAGGAGTTTTCGGGGTGCTTATTGGTGATCTAGCCCATCAGAATCAGGACGACGAGCTGAGCACGGTGGTACCATTCACTTCTTAGTGAAATTTTTTTAGGCGGTCCCAATTTTCAAAAAACCCGGTTGGTGTATGGTAGAAACTAGAGCTCAAGCGATGGCCAATGAAAGGATGGACAAATTTGAAGAATCAATGCACAACCTCCACCTTCAGCTTACCGGACTATGTAACATGGTCGAGAAAATAGTCCCGAAGGGCAAGGAGCAAGCCCACGAGGAGGAGTATAATGGCACTGAACACAATGAGGGTGAGTCTAGCCACTCTCCTCACGTCTGGCACACCCACCCACCACCCAGTCAGTGACCTCCCAAGTTGGATATGCATAAATTTGATGGCTCTCACCTATCGGCATGGATAGCACAAATGAAGCAGTATTTCAAACTGAATCGCATCTTCGATGATGAGACTCAGCTTATGTTGGGGAGCATGTACTTGGACAATGAAAGGTGGCAGTGGTGGGAATGGCATCAACGTTGCACTGGACCTTTTAAGACTTGGACCAAATTCACCAAAGCTCTTCAAGACCGCTTTGACTAGGAATCATCTTTTCTGGGTCGTCTTACTAAGCTCCGACTGACTGGTACAGTGGATGAATATATTATAGCTTTTGAAGCCTTAGCCTTCCGCACTTGGGGTCTCTCAGATGTGTTCTACACGGGATGTTTTATCAGCGGTCTTAAAGAAGCTATCAAAGCCCAAGTACTACTGCACCACCCTCCCACATGGACAGAGGCTTGCAAGGTCGCTCGTAACGTGGAACGTGCATTAGCAGCCCAATACAGTCGCCCAAATTTCTCCGCTAAAGGTTGCCCCCCACAGGCTCACAACATGACTCAAATACTTAAGGTCCAAAAGGTGTCACCTATGGAAATGTCCGAAAGAAGAAAGCAAGGCCTATTTTACTACTGTGATGAAAAATACTCCCTAGGTCATAAATGCAAGGAGCCCAAATTTTTTCAAATTGATGCCACTGACTACAGCTCAACAGAGGAAGATCCACCACTGGAGGAACATGAGCCGCTAGAAGAAGACAGCCAAAAGGACAATGTCTCTGATGAACCAGTTATTTCGTTGCATGCTTTGGCAGGGATTTCTTCCCCTCAAACTCTCAAAATCAGAGGTTTTATTAAACATCGCCCAGTAGTAGTCTTGATTGATAGTGGAAGTACACATAATTTCATCCATCAAAAAGTCGCAGAAGCAATGAATTGTTTTGTACGAGCAATTTCTAACTTCCAAGTTCAAATTGCGGATGGAGGCACAATGAAATGTGAAGGCCACTGTGAAAATGTCAAACTTCAAATGGGGGATTATTAGTTGAAAACTCACATGTTTGCCATACACATGGGGGGTTGCGACATTGTCCTCGACGCTGAATGGCTCCGCACTCTTGGGCCAATCACAATGGATTTCCAGGAGTTATATATGAGTTTTAAGAAGAACAACTACACACATACCCTCCGTGGACTCCAGGAGAGAGCCCCCTCTATCATCAGCTCGAATAGGATGGAAAAATTGTTAAAAAAGGGCAATCATGGAGTTGTAGCTCAATTTAATGCCATCCAGGCAGTCGAAACCAAGCCTCTACCAATTCATCCTGAGATGCAACAGATTTTAAATAACCATCTGCCTGTCTTTGACAAGCCTCATGAGTTTCCACCCTCGCGAGGGGAACATGATCATAGCATCACCTTGGTTCCAGGGGCCCAACCCCCAAATGTGTGCCCATATAGATATCCGCTCACCCAAAAGAATGAAATAGAAAAAATCATCAAGGAACTTTTGGAAGCAGGTGTCATTTGTCCCAACATTAGTCCTTATTCATCGCCAGTGGTCATGGTGCTCAAGAAATATGGGGAGTGGCGGATGTGTCCCGACTTCAGGGCCCTCAATAAGTTGACAATCAAAGATAAATTTCCCATCCCGGTGGTTGATGATTTGCTGGATGAACTCAATGGGGCTCAATTCTTCACTAAGCTGGATCTTCGCTCAGGCTACCACCAAATTCGCATGAAGGAAGTTGACATCCCCAAGACTGCTTTCTGAACTCATGAAGGCCATTATGAATTCCTGGTCATGCCATTTGGTCTTTGTAATGCCCCCTCTACTTTTCAAAGCCTTATGAACCACATTCTCAAACCATATCTCAGGAAATTTGTCCTTGTCTTCTTCGATGACATCCTCATCTATAGTTGCACTTGGGTCACACATCTTTAGCATGTAGATCTACTCTTGCAACTTCTCCGCAAGCATAAATTATTTGTCAAGATGTCCAAGTGTTCGTTTGGCATGGCAGAAGTAGAGTATTTGGGACACATTGTGGGGCGTGAAGGTGTCAAGGTGGACCCCAAAAAGATCCAGGCAATGCAGGAATGGCCTCAACCTAAGACCTTGAAGAGCTTGAGAGGATTTTTGGGTCTCACAGGCTATTATCGTAAATTTGTTCGCAACTATGGTCGCATAGCGAAGCCCCTCACCCAACTCCTAAAGAAAAATTCATTCTTCTGGAATGAGGAAGCACAACAGGCCTTTAAAGCTCTAAAAAATGCCATGTGTTCCACTCCAGTCTTAGCACTACCTGACTTCACCAAATCTTTTGTCATTGAATGTGATGCTTTGGGTACAGGTATTGGGGCGGTCTTAACGCAGGAAGGGCGACCATTGGCCTTCACAAGCCAACAACTTAGTGGGAGGAATCTGGGCCAATCTACCTATGAGAAGGAAATGATGGCCATCTTACATGCAGTCGAGACCTGGCGACCTTACTTATTGGGGCGATGTTTCCAAATCCGCACAGATCATCACAGTGTTAAATATTTTTTGGAGCAACGCCTATCCTCCCCACAACAAAATAAATGGCTAGCCAAAATGCTGGGATATGATTATGAGATCATTTACAAGAAAGGGAAAGACAATAGTGTAGCAGATGCATTATCTCACCAATTTGAGGAGGAAAGCACTCTGCTAGCAATTTCCCTTCCCATTCCAGAATGGATTGAAGAGGCTCGCAGGGAATGGTTTTCACACCCTGGGCTCTCCCAACTCATTTCTCAATTGCAGGTAGATCCAAATTCCACCAAGGGCTACTCGTGGCAGGATGATATTCTTCGCTACAAGGACAGAGTCGTAATATCACCAACATCCACCCTCAAAAGTCGCATTTTGGCAGAATTGCACTCATCTCCCATTGCAGGACATTCGGGCTTTCAGAAGACGTATGGTCGCACCAGAAGATCATTTTTTTGGACAGGCATGAAAAAGGACATCCTTACTTTCGTAGCAGAATGCGATGTCTGTCAACGCCACAAAGGGGAAACCATCAACACACCAGGCACATTACAACCATTGCCCATTCCGGCATCAATTTGGACGGAGGTTTCTATGGATTTCATTACAGGTCTTCCCAAGTCAGGGAACAAGTCAGTCATCATGGTGGTTGTGGACTGACTGTTGAAGTATGCTCATTTCTGCACCCTACCCCACCCGTTTACACCAACTTTGGTTGCTCAATCTTTCATGGATCATATCTTCAAATTGCATGGCATGCCCACTTCTATTGTGTCCGACTGCGACCCGATCTTCACCAGTAATTTTTGGCAGGAACTCTTCAGAATACAAGGCACTCAACTAAAACTCAGTACTTCCTATCATCCACAAACAGATGGTCAAACCGAAGCCGTCAACAAATGTTTAGAAACCTACCTTAGGTGTTTCACTTCAGAAAAACAACACCTTTGGGTACAGTGGCTACCTCTGGTTGAATGGTGGTATAACACCAACTATCATGCCACCACCAAAATGACTCCCTATGAAGCAGTATATGGTCAACTCCCACCTTCACTTACTTCGTATCTCAAGGGATGCTCAAAAGTACAAGCAGTGGATCAAATCCTACAACACTGCACAACCATGCTTGCCCATCTTCGAGAGAATCTTCATCAAGCTCAGAACCACATGAAGCAACAGGTAGACCAGCATCGCTCAGAGTGCCAATTTCAAGAAGGGGATCAGGTATTTTTACGGCTCCAACCATATAAGCAAACATCACTCAAAGACAAGGGGTGTTAGAAACTCTCTCCCAAATTCTACGGACCATATCAAGTACTTCAATGCATTGGAGAAGTGGCGTACAAGTTGGCCTTGCCACCTACTGCAAAAATCCATCTAGTTTTCCATGTCTCATGCCTCAAGAAAGTGATTGGGAACAATTGCAGAATTCAGACCAGTCTACCTGAATTGGACGAAGAAGGGTCCATCTGGCTTCAACCCGAACAGGTCCTAGACGCATGAAACAAGCAACTGCGCGGCCGCATGATTAAGGAAGTCCTCGTCAAATGGAAAGACACCTCTCCGGAAGATGCAACTTGGGAACCAGCCACTATTCTTCAGCAGTTTCTGTAGCTTCAGCCTTGAGGAAAAGGCTAGTCTTAAGGGGGAGGGCATGTTAGGGTCCCACCCTAACCCCCTTATTTATGTAATGGGATCACGTCATAGTTAAGAGTCAATAAAGCCCATATTAATAATTGTAAGTGGTTAATCCGCAATTAATGACGGAACCACAGTTAGTTGCAAATGGGCCGTAGTATTAGATAGATGGTATTAATAAAACCCACGGTATTGGCCCGTGGTATTGCATGTATGAGTCATATATAAAGGATAGAGACTCCCTGCGAGGAGCATCGTGTCTTATTTTGTAGTCGAGCTCTGCTCTATTGGAGGTTGCCCCCTCGAAGAGGCAAGTGAACATTACTCTCTGAATAATAAAATCATTGCTATTCTGTGTTCTGGGTATCTTTTCTTCGCATATTCTGTATTTGGGCATTGATTTTCCAACATATAAATGATTTTATTCTTGTGAAAGTGCGTGTATACGTATGTGCTCCTTTTGTTCTGTGAACTAGTGTGTATACGTTGTTTTGACTAAGTGGATCTGCATACATCTTAAACTGCTTTTCACCATTCTTTACCTCAACTTCTTCATTCTGATTAGTAGACTTTAGTTCCATCTTCCTATTCTTATGTACCAATGCCCTGTTACATCTGAATGGACCTATTACACTATGGGTTGCCTTTCATCAAAAATGAACTGACTTGTGAGTGAGTTGCCATCAAAGACAACACTTGTATCATAATGCCAACAATCTCCCCCTTTGGACTTGATGGCAACCATGCTGGTGTTGATTACTACAAGCTGTAGAAACTGTTAGAGATAACAAGCAACACCAAAATACTCTCCCTCTTTGACATCAAGGGCAGAGGGCGGATCAAACTATTCTCCCCCTATGATATACATTATGCTGTGCATGCTCCCCTTGAGTACATGCTAAGTCTATAGAGATATGATTCAAAATAATAACATGACTCTATAACTCAACTAAGTGAGTATGACCTCCCTATGACCAATGACTCATATATACATCAATCACCCAACCAATTGGGGATACACCATAGTTGACTCATCCACCCAACCAGGTGGGGATATACCAATTGTTTATACATGACAGAAATACAACAATTATTACATCATCCATCCCATGCAAAGTGGGGATACAAATTACATCACGTGTCCAATAGGACTCATTGAAATATAGACCATGACAGAAGAAGTCATATCACACCCTAAATATTTACATGAATTATGCAACAAATGATATAAGTATCTAAATCCATAGCTGAACTCAACAACCATGATGCCAATAATGTTGAATGTGTGTGAAGGCTAATGCTCCCCCTAAACCTGTGCTACCTGTGCATTGTCAACAAGTCATTCATCAAAGCATCTTTGTCAGTCAGATAAAAATCAATGAACAAAGCAAATCGTTAGACTGTAATCATTAATATCAGACAGAGGACCAATATCAGAGTCTGACCCACTATTTTCCTGTCACAAAAACATATACGCTCCTTTAGCCACGGAAAATCGCGTGTATACGCGGCTATACTTCATGAAACCCGTGTATAATAACCTTCCTCTAAAAAATGGATTTAACAGTAGGATGATGCAGAACCTACTCCCAACTTTTGTCTGAGATATTCAAATGTTTCTTTGGGAAGCGGTTTAGTGAATATATAAACAACTTGTTCTTTGGAGGGAACATACTCCAATATAACCTTTTGTTCAAGAATTTTTTCTCATAGAAAATGGTACTTAATGGGTATGTGCTTGGTCTTGGAGTGCATCATATGGTTTTTCAATATACTGATGGAATTTTTATTATCACATAGAATGGAGATGGGTGGAGTACATGTGATCTGAATTTCTTGCAATGTTTTCATCATACAAAGTATTTGTGTGCAACAAGATGTAGCAGCCACATATTTAGCTTCAGCTGTAGATAAGGCAATTGAACTTTGTTTCTTGCTGAACCATGACACTAACCGAGAACCCATATAGAATGCACCTCCACTAGTGCTCTTTCTATCATCAACATTTCCTGCCCAATCTGCATCCATATATGCATGAAGAGTAAGGTCTGTATCTTTAGGATACCATAGTCCAAAGTCCTGAGTTCCTTGAAGATATTTGAAAATTCTTTTTCCTGCCTAGAGATGTGATTCCTTCGGATTTGCTTGGAACCTTCCAGCAATTCCTACTGCATGGATGATATCAGGTCTAGTACCCATTAGATAAAGAAAACTTCCAATCATAGATCTATAAGTTGGTTGGTTTACTTCTGGTGATTCGTCGTTAGAAGTGAGACTGCATCTTGTTACCATTGGAGTACATACTGGTTTAAAATATTCCATTCCATACTTCTTCAAGATCTGCTTGAGATATTTGGTTTGTGAAAGAAAAATACCATCTTTTGTTTGTTGTACTTGTAGACCAAGAAAACAAGTAAGTTCACCAAGTAAGTACATTTAAAATTCTTTCTGCATTACTGAAGCAAAATTATAACTCATGGATTCTTCATTGCTACCAAAGATGATATCATCAACATAAACAACAATAATTAGCAGTTTATCATTTTCAATCTTTGTGTATAAATTTCTATTTGCAGAAACTTTTGTGAAACCTTGTTGTTGTAGATATTTTTAAAGGCAGTAATACCAAGCCCTTGGAGCCTGTTTTAGACCATAGAGAGGCTTTTTGAGCTTGCATACAAGTTTTTCATCATTTCCAAGAATGAATCCTTCTGGCTATTCAATATAAACTTCATCTTCTAAATCTCCATTAAGAAAGGCTTATTTTACATCCATTTGATATACTTTGAATTTTTGAAAACTAGAGAGAGCAAGAAACATCCTTATGGCTTCGAGTCTAGCAACAGGTGCAAAAGTTTCTTCAAAATCTATACCTTCTTGTTGAGCATACCATTTACAAACAAGTCTTGCCTTGTTTTTATTAACTTCTCCATTTTCATTTAGGTTATTCTTAAATATCCATTTTGTTCCTATAACATTTTTATCATGAGGTCTAGGAACTAATTCCCAAGTATCATTCTTTTCAATTTGGTCATGTTCTTCATCCATGGCCTTGACCCAACATTCATCTCTCCAGGCTTCATTTACATTCTAAGGTTTGGTGGAGGATAGTAATGCTAGATAACTTGAGGTCCCTGTAAGAGTTCTTCTTGTCTATACACCAACCCCTTTTTCTCCTAGAATTTGAGATTTTGGATGATTCTTCTGAACATACCTGGATGGAGTCTTTTCCCTGTCTGTTGTATCTTCTTTTGGTGCTTCATTGGTTTCTTCTTCTATATCATTTTGATTTGATGTGGGAAAGAATTCCCCATCTTCCTCACTATCATATTCCTCTGTTGATTTCATTTGTTCCAGATTTCTGCATGCTTCATCAATTACAACATCAATGCTTTCAACAATTTTCCGAAGTATTTTATTATAACATTTGTATCCTTTACTTTTGGATGAATAACCAAGAAGAATTCCTTCGTCTACTCTAGGTTTGAACTTACCAAGTTTTTCATCAGTCCTTTTGATGAAACATTTGCTTCCAAACACTCTAAAGTGTTTTACAATAGGAGGCTTACCATACCAAAGTTCATATGGAGTTTGATTGCTATTTACCCAAACATTCTCTTTGTTGAGAATAGTCACGATAGCAAATGCAGCTTCACCCCAGAAGGTTGCAGGAGTTCCAGATTCATCAAGCATTGCTCGAGCCATTTGTTGAATTGTTCTGTTCATTCTTTCCACCATGCCATTTTGCTGAGGAGTTATTGCGATGGAGAATTGCCTCTTTATTCCATGTTGTTCACAAAAGTCAAAGAATTCATCTGATATGAATTCTCCCCCTCGATCAGATCTGAGACATTTGATTTTTCGATTTGATTCATTTTCAACTAAAGCTTTGAAGGCTTTAAACTTTTCAAATGCTTCATCTTTATGATTTAGTATACCTATCCAACACATCCTAGAAAAATCATCAATAAATAAAATAAAATATTCTTCTCCACGAGGTGACTTTTTCCTTGTTGGTCCACATAAATCAGTATGGATGAGTTCAAGAGGCTTACTTGCTAATCCTTCTTTTTCATTGAAGTGAACTCTGGTTTTCTTACCGACTTGACATGGTTTGCATATGGTATTTTCTGGGATGTTGATATCTAGAAGATCATGAACTTCCTTGAGCCTACTTGCTTTTCTTATTTGAGAAAATCTTAGGTGTCCCAGTCTTCTATGCCATAGCCAGTTTTCATCTATTTTTCTTAGATATCATTGTTGTTGTCCTCCTTTGAGTATGTATAAGTTGTTTTAATTTCTTTTACCTTTGATCATGGTCTTTCCTGTATCAAGCTCAGAAACCACACATCCGTTTGATCGAAACACGACTTCATTTCCTTGGTCACACAATTGATTGACACTCAACAGGTTATGCTTTAAACCATCTACATACATGACATTTCCAACTTTAACCTTTTCTTTCAAGAATATAGAACCTTTACCTTTTGGTGGGCTCCAGTATTGTAGCAATAATGCTACAACTCCTGGAGCTTCCTATCTCTAATTTTATCAACCCGGTAGTTCGTACAAACTTGGAAGCGACGGTGCTGTATGCACAAGTACTAGCTCTTGTCGCAGCTGTCACTTGGTCAGCTGGCACAAGTCCGCTAGGGCTCAAGCCAACTTCTATATGCTCACAGAAGAAGCTTTAGGAGTGATGGACGAAAGCTAACTTAAAGGAGACTAATCTATTTGCAGAAAGAAACTGAAAGCCAACAAAGCATGAAAACCCTAGTAAACCCTAATTTGACTAGCTAGACCCTTACAATGCAAAACTGTGAATGAAACTTCTACCAATGATGCCATTACTTGCAGTGAGCTGAAATACATGCATCTAAGCTACTTGCATATGAAAAGACATGTTTTTGTATTTTTTCATTAAGTGGTTGGATTTATTGTGACGGTGCTTTTGATTAGGGTTTGACTGTGCAGGAGCGGTTCAAATGGAAGGAAAGCATGGGCAAGGTCAGGATGGCTAGGGGAGGTCCCAGAGGGTCTCTAGCATCAGTCCACAGAAGTCTACCACGTTCGGATGCTCAGCAACCGAGTTTGCAGGCTTCTACAGGAAGTCTGCAGGGGATCCTACAGGAAACTCAGGGGTTCTACAGGAAGTCTGTGCAATTCTACAGGATGTTCGATCGTGGGAGTTTTGGGAGATGGTGAGGTGATGGAGTGGTGTGGGAGGATAGGTGAGATGGAGATGGAACTGGTGATGGCTCAGGAGCAGAGAATTCCGATGGAGAAAGAGTGCATGCAGTGGGTTGATGGCTGGAAGGATGGGATCAACGAAAGGTTAAGTAAATGGAGCTATGTGAGTAATGGAAGAGCTGGAAGGTAAACGAGCTGAAAAAAGGTCGGTTGAGTGGCTTCAGGTGTGGTTGACAAGAAGAGGAAGGTCATGGAATGGTGTGGAGCAGTGTAGATGAAACAAATTGTCTATGAATGTCACCAAAAACGAGAACTCTTTAACCTATGTTAACTGTGCTATTTTGAACCAATGAACAGCAGTGCAATTTGTGAAAGAAACTCGTGCATGGAAGTGGAATGGAGAAGTAATGATCGAGACCAAAGTGCATGGATGTATCTACAACTAAAGTAACTGTTGCAGCTTGCATGGACGTGAAAAGAACTGCGTTTCTCTTTTTGGTGGTTGATATGGACTGCACCCCAATCCCTAAGCAGAGATGGCAGTGATCTCTAACAACCTTTTTCTGGAGCTCCAATGGATTATAACTATCCTCTTCTAACCTAAGCAACTGGAAGCAAGTTCACCATAAACTAATCCTATTCAATCTCATAAAAACTAAATCAGCAGACTGTAAATTCAAATTGCATATCAAAGTAAAGAAACGAAGTGCTGGAACGAAAGGCAAATAACATTACAACACCGAGGAGATCTATTGCTCTCAGGTTGGGCCCTAACCTGAGAGCTATAGCTCCCTTAGAAACTCAGAATGAGATCAAAATTTGCCTGCTTTTATTCATAACCAAAAATCTGATGTCATGCCAAAACTGGCTTACAAAAAGAACCAACACCGAGCTGTAGCTCGTACTTCGAAATTACAAGAGTAATGCAAAAGTTCAAAAAAGCTTCTATCAAAGGCTACGGCCTCAGTATTTATGCAAAACAATAATCCAACAGGTTTCCTTGATTTGTGGAGCTCGGCTGTCCAACTGAAGGTTAAACTGCTGATCCTGTAGAACAATTGTAACTGTTGTTCCTGTAGAACGGTTGGCTGCCTCTAAGCTCGGTGGGGAGATTGGTTGGAGCTCGGAGCTATGGTGGGAATCACGAGGAAGGTCCCCAAGACTGTGGACATCCTCTCCTAAAAACCAGCAGTGCCACCTTACTGTCTCCTTGTCTCCTTTCTCGTGGTCTTTGCTCCCTTTTAATGCCAAAAACCTGAAATCATCATGTATTAGTCACGTAGATAGAATGCCTACCCTTCTTCCTACAAACAACACGAATAAACCAAGAAATGAATGCATAAGCAATAAAAAATGAATGGTTTGAGCAAAGCAAGTAGGCCAAATGAGCCCAAATTGTACCAAAAATTGGGGCTCATCATCACCCCCCAGCTAAACTATTTGCTCATCCTTGAGCAACTTAGTCCAAATCCTCATCCTTCATTGCTTTCACTTCTTCCCTTGCATCCCAAGGCTCTGTGGTAGTGTCCTCTCTATGGATATGAAACCCTGCTTTCCTGTTCACCTCTTCCCATTGTTGACTGTCATCCTCCTCTGTATTGCCTTCAGTCAATCCTAGCAGTAGTGGTGGGCTGAGTTTAAGGCCAATCCAGCTGGCCTGGAGGCTTTGCATGGATTTCTTGTAAAGGTCAACCCTTGCCAAGGCTTCCCTCATCCGAATGGGGGTATGGTACTCTCAGATTTTCAAGCTGTGTGCCAGGGTATTCCATCTGCGTGCACATGCTTGAGCAACACTTTCTCCCAACAACCTTTCCATGTCTTCAAAGTGAGCTATGGCTTGGGCCTGTTGGTCCATAAATCTCAAGGAAGCTGTGGGATCCGTAGCCAACTGTTGGTGGGCTGAGATGAGTGCCACCGGATCCTCTAGTTCCGGTCGAATGAACAGTGGCTCGCTCACTTCTCGGTTCATGACCGATTTTGCTTCAGCTGCTCTTTGATCCTCATGGTTTAACCATGAGGTGAATGCCATTAGTTGCATATCACCCAAGGCAACATTGGGATCCCAGGAGACTTCATTAGGCAAAGCCAAATTGTGGAGGTAAAACTCTGCTAATTTGTCTTTGTCTTCTGACGAACTAGTACTGCACAATTCAGAAAATTGTTGTGGGTTTTGGATATGTGAAATACCTCTTTGTGCCAAGGTATTTATTTGGAACTGCCGCCATTGATCTTTTAAGAACAATCCATAGGATTTTGCAGGTGGTCTGCACTGAATTGCCTCCATGGCCCAACTGGCCATGCAGGCCAATTGTGCTTCCGTTTGTTGCAGCTGTTCTTTTAGGGCTTGCACTTCAATTTTTGTTTGCTGTTCTGCTTCCTGTAGAAGTGTCATTGGCTCTTCAAGACTGGTGGTCAGCTCCTTTTTTGCTTTGTTGTTCTTTTGTGATGTCCTTTGAGGATGTTCCTGCCCCTGCCCTTAGTTCTTGTAGCTGCAATCTCAGCTTCTGATTTTCTTCCTGTAGAAGCACACGTTGGCAATTAGCCACATGTTTAGCCATGGTGAATTCACTCCTGACCTCCTTGAGTTGCTCTTGTAAAGGGCCTATGTCCGCCACACCCTTTGATTTGGCGATCTGCATCCATGTGTGGGAACGGACTCTTTCTTCCTCAAGTGCAAAAAATAGAGGCACAGTAAATTTCTGCGGTATGATTTTGCCCGCCTCTAAAAAGGTGTAGTATGAATTCAGACTAGGCGAAGGGCTAGGTTCTGGTATATGTTCTCTTTCTATCTCTTCAGGCGGTTCTACCTCACCCTCCCTTGGTGGTGATGAGGGTCCTTCTCCTTCCCTCTTTTCCGTTTCCTGTAGCCGGGCCAGAGTATCCTGTAGAACATTTTCAGCTTCTTGTAGCCGAGTTTTTTCAGTCAACAGGTCTAACCTTTCTTGCCACGTATTTTTCTTTGGACTCCCCTTCTCGTAGGTGACTCTGATCCTGGAGGGTGACTTTTCCTTGGGAGAAGCAGGTGTATCTTCGATGACAATCGGGCTACTGGATTGAGGCTGTGGCTTGCCCGTCTTTATCCTAACACTTATTCGAGCTTTAAAGTATAGAGGGGTCTCCCTCTTCCTCTTTTCTTTTGGCTTAGGTGGCGTGCTGAGGCCAGCTAATACAGCTGTTGCCTCCCGTGCCAGAATATCCACCTTCTTCTCTTTGGGTTTCACCTTTTCGGGGCTTCATGTAGAAGCCTGTTTCTGTAATTTCGGGCTTCCTGTAGAAGCCTTTGTCTCTGTTTTCGGGCTTCCTGTAGAAGCCTGTTTCTTAATGATTTTCGGGCTTCCTGTAGAAGCCCCTTTTTTCTTTCCTGTAGACACAGGTGTCCCCACCTTTGCTTGCTTACCTGCCTAAGTGTTGCTTTTTGCTTTGGTTGCAGGTGCTGTTGAGGTACTTGGGTTGACGTGGACCACCTCAGCTTTGTCCATTCTGCTCTTCATCCTCTTTTCTCTTGCTGACAAGATAGGTGTGCCACCTTTTTCTTTGTCCTCCTTTTCCTCATGCTTCTTCCTTTGTTCCTTCTTCTGTACTGTGGCCGGGGTCTTCTGGCCTTTTTCTCGCTGTCCCTCGGCCACTGCTTCTTGTTCCTCACTGCTGGAGGAACCCATTTCTTCGATCAACATTTTAATGTCTCCATATTTTGTCAAATTCCGGAAGGATTCCCATGAGAGGGGAACCTTATATGAATGCAGCGCATCCTCCACAAGAAGCTTGATCAACCCATGGTGGGCTATCTGATCTGGTATGCCCTCTTTTAGCTTTGTGGCACACTCCATTAGAGACTGCAATAGGAAATAAAGGATGCTCAGTTTTTGTTCTATAGGAAGATCAATCTGGTGCCTCAATTCAGTGAGCAGCCGAAAGTGATATGAATACACGATGCTAAAACAGCCTTCACAAGTGATATATTTCATGATTTTCAAACTAACTTCATTCCATGGTGGCAACAGACTCGTTCTTCGCACCCCATTTTTGTCCTCCGAGAATTCCTCCTCGGGTGGAAAGAATTCTTTCTTTGCCTGCTGGCTCAACTTTCTTTCTTCCTTATCCCACGGCAAACCCATAGGAAGTTCTGTGATCCGACTGATATGTTTCGGGGTGAGCTTGAGGCTTAGACCTCTGAAGTTCACTGTGGCCAGTGTCTGGGATTTCGGCCTCAGAGCCTGCAAGAATTCTTCGGCCACTTCATCATCGTAACCCTGCAGCTTATCACAAAAAGACATCCATTGTGCTCATGTGAAGAGCTCTAACACTGCCTGGTTTTCCCTTAATTTGGTTGAATCAGTGGGTTCCCGTCTTATAAATCCACCCGGCATGATGAACACGGTTGTTTTAACTAAAGGTGGCAAATGCGAAAGAGATTTGGTCTATTGAGACAGAGCATGCACATAATCCACAAAATTCAACACAGTCTAATTATACTGACATCCTGTAGAACGACAGTATAGGCACAGCAAACAACAATTTCACCGATATCTTTATGACCAGACTGTGGATGATGATCTTGCCACTCTTACTAACCAGTCGCATGAAGAGTTCAGGGTTACCTATTTAATTGGCCACCTTTTTTTGTGAGGCACCCGCTTCCCTGTAGAAGACTGCGTTCCTGTAGAGACTGCATTCCTGTAGAAACTGTGTTCCTGTAGGAGCAGTGCGCAAATTTCGGGGAGGACTGTAGTTGGCCTGCGCTTGAGGTGTGCTTCACCGGCGTTCTGGTAGCCAAAAGCTCGGCGTATCAAAGTGCAGAGGAGATCAGAGTAGCCACTCGAGTTTGAAGTGGTGGTTGATAAATGCATGCGCATAATCTAGCCGATTAGATTTTGAATCGGCGCAATCCGTGGCGCGGGGGGTGAGCTGTCCCCACCGGACCGTTGGGCGACGTCATCCATCATTCGCTTGCGTATTCACTTGCTGCCGCATCCATTCCCACAGATCTGCCGCCGCATTTTCCTGTTAAATTCATTGCTTCCGACGGGAGTGTTCTCACGTGCGTGCTGCTCATTCTCTTTGTCGTGGCCGCCACCCAAACATCCAACTATAACATAACTAGCCGACGTGGCCAGTCGACTGGCCATACGGCCGCTCAACCATTCACTTTTACGCTGTGCAAACAATTCAAAGTAAAATTCATGTGATTTAATGGAAGGAAGGGTCGAGACACTTACCTGCGTGGCTGCACACGATTTTTCCAGTTTTTGGACGATGGTGAGCGGATCTACCTGCTGCATGCGAACTTACACAGACCCGGAGGCTCATGGTTACAGGCTGCCGACGATGGAGTGGATGCTTTGGTTGCATGCGCCCGCGTTTCATTGCAGATGGCAGTGCTGTGAATGGTATCCACTCTAGCAGGTTGAACTGTCACAGGATTCCCGCGGGGTGTCTCGTAACAGTTCTTCCTCCTTGGGTGCATGCTGCACGACGGAGGATCTGGCCTTTCGATCACGCTCCCGGAGATTCCGATGCCTGTGGTATGAGATCTCAACACTTGTTTATCTTTGAAAATGGCTTTTCCCGTGAAAACTCATCGATCTGCTTTGTTGGTGCAGGGAACTTGGTTGCATGTCAACAAGGATGGTGGAGCAAGGTAACAGCAATGTGCAAGGGTGCCAACAGAGGCTTGCATGCGTCCAAATCGATCCGTAGTCGCTAGATCTCCTTTTAAAATGAATTCTGGGCCGTCCCAAACTTCTACAGGAAGTTTCCTGTAGAACACCGAGCTTCTTGTAGAAAGTTCGGGCTTCCTGTAGAAAGTCTGCACTTTCCTGTAGAAAATCTGCGTCTTCCTGTAGAAAGACTGCATCTTCCTGTAGAAGATTCAAACCATGATAAAATTGCACATACCTTGAAAAAACATGGGTATCCTTGGAGGAGGTGCTGGTGAGGTCTCTTGACAGCATGATAAAGACCCTTGGCTTTGAGTTGAAGGGCTTCCTCTCCTCCATAGAACATCTGCAACCTGCATGCAATTTTACCATATTTTGCTTATTGTTTTTTCTTTTTTTTTTCCTTTTTTTTTTGAAAGATAACAGGGGCGCCTCAAAGAGGTTTTCACCCGTGCCATCTGCCCTGAGCGCCTCAGAGAGGTTTTCACTCAAGGATCTTTTTCAAACCTTTTCTTTTTTCGAAAGACAATAGGGGCGCCTCAATGAGGTTTTCACCCCTACCACCTGCCTTGGCACCTCAGAGAGGTTTTCACCCAAGGATATTTATTATTATTATTATTATTATTATTATTATTATTATTATTATTTTTATCCTTCAGGGTATGCCAAAAGCAGAGGCAGAACCCTTCTCTATGACCAATACATATTTCTCCATAGTTTTGATGAACTCTTGTCTTGAGAGAGGTCTCCTGTAGATCTTCAATCGATGCCCATTGACAAGCATGGGAATGGCTTCCTCATCAATGGTTTGAATAAGGACAGATCCATTGTCATGGCATTTTTCCACTGCATATGGTCCTAGCCATCTGGTTCTCAGCTTCCCCTTGAAATCCTTGTATCTGGAGTCATACAACAAAGCCCAATCTCCCGGCTGAAATTGCTTGTCATGGAGATGTTGGTCATGCCACACCTTTCTCTGAAGTTGAACCACTTCTGAGTGAAGGAGGGCCTGCATTCGGTGCTCATCCAGGCCATTCAGCTGCAATAGCCTTTCTTGTTGTGCATGACTGAGATCTAGGTCTAGCTGAGCTGCCATCCTCAAAGTGTTGTATTCAAACTCAATGGACAGCAAAGCTTTCTTCCCATAGACCAGCTCATACGGTGTGAAGCCGGTGGTGGTCTTCCAAGTGGTGTTGTAAGCCCATGTGGCTTCAACCAGGCGATCTGCCCAGTCCTTTCTGCTGCTGCTCACCACCTTAGTCAAGATCCCTTCTAATTCTCTATTGGTGACTTCCACCTGCCCATTTGCTTGAGGGTGATAAGGGGTGGGAGTCCTATGTTTGATCTTGTGATGAGCTAGTAGATCTTCAACCAGGTTGGAGGTGAACTGGCTCCCTTGATCGGTGACCAGCTCTCTTGGATAGCCAAACTTATAGAAGATGTTTTCTCTTAGGAACTCAGCCACCTTTTCTTCTGTTGCTGCTTTGATTGCTTTGGTCTCTGCCCACTTTGTCAAATAGTCAGTACACACAATGATGTAAGACCTTTGCCTCGAAGAGGGGTTGATTGGGCCCACAAAGTCCATGCCCCACTTCTCAAATGGCTCAAGAGTCACTTGAGGTTGGAGAGGCATCTCATCCCTTTGGGTCGGTTTCCCCATTCTTTGGCATTGGTCACACTGACTGACATATCTTCTGACATCTTGATGAAGTGTGGGCCAATAGTAGCCCGCCTGTAGGATTTTGAAGGCAGTTCTCTTTGCTGCAAAATGTCCTCCACAAGGCCCATCATGACAAGTGAGGAGGATATCAAAGACTTCCTCCTCCCTTACACAACGCCTTAAGATCTGATCGTGGCCAAGCTTGAACAGATTTCCCCCGATCCAAGTAAATGAGGCACTTTTTCTGATGATTCTGCTCTTCTCTCTGGAAGATAGGTGCGGAGGGAACTGTGCTGAAACAAGATAGTTTGCTATATCAGCAAACCATGGAGAGAGTACTGAAATAGCAAACATATGTTCATCGGGCATTTGGTCATCCACTGTTCCATCCTCATCTGCAGACAAATCCAATCTAGATAAAAAGTCAGCAACAACATTTTCTCTACCTGGTTTGTCAACAATGGTCAAATCAAACTGTTGCAATAAAAGTAACCATCTAATAATACGAGCATTCACATCTGGTTTATTCATTAAATATCTAATTGCAGCATGGTCAGTATGTACAAAGGTCTGGTAACCAGTAATATAATGTCAGAACTTATTCAGTGCATGGACCACAACCAATAATTCTTTCTCGGTTACAGTGTAATTCAGCTCAGCTTTGGACAAGTTTTTGCTAACAAAGTAAATGGCATATGGAAGTTTTTTCTCAACTTGTCCTAAAGCTGCACCTATGGCTTTGTTCGAGGCATCAGTGTGGATGTGGAAAGGTAGGGCCCAGTTTGGACCTCTCAGGATTGGGGCTGATACCAACTTGTCCTTCAATTCATTTAAAGCCCTCTGACAATCGTCAGTCCATTTAAACTCCACATCTTTTGCCAACAGACCAAACAATGGCGAGGCTAGCTTGCTGAAATCTTTAATGAATCTCCGGTAGTATCCTGCTAATCCCAAGAAACTCCGGACATCCCTTACCTTTTGAGGAGGTGGAACCCTCTTGATGAGAGCAATTTTGTTAGGATCCACCTGCAATCCTTGGCAAGAAATGGTATGGCCTAGCACGGTCCCTTTAGTCATTAGGAATTCACATTTTTTAGGACTAAGGGACAAGTTCATCTCGGTGCATTTGGTTAGGACTTTTCCCAGGTTAGACAATGCTTCCTGGAAGTTGGCCCCATAAGGAGTAAAGTCATCCATATAGATTTCTACTGCATCATGGACCAGCTCCGAGAAGATGCTCAAGACAGCTCTCTGGAAGGTAGCAGGAGCATTGCATAGCCCAAAGGGAAGGACTTGGTAGGCAAAGGTACCCCAAGGACAAGTGAAGGTGGTCTTATCTTGGTCTTCTGGGCTGATTTGGATTTGGTTGTACCCGCTAAACCCATCCAGGAAAGAGAAGAACTTCTTTCCTGCCAGTCCATCCAACACTTGATCTATGAAAGGTAGAGGGAAATGGTCTTTCTTGGTAGCTTTGTTCAGTTCTCGGTAGTCCACACAGATTCTCCATTTCCCATTTTTCTTGTGAACCAACACTAGAGGAGACACCCATTCACTATCTGAGATGGGGTAGATGAACCCGACATCCAACAGTTTTTGCAATTCTTCCTTGACAATGTCCTTAAGGGCTAGATTCATTCTCCTCTGAGGTTGCCTAACCGGTTTACAATCCTCTTTGATGTATATATGATGGGTACAGACTGAAGGATGGACTCCTTTCATTTCCTTATAGCTCCAAGCAAAAGCATCTAGGTGGTTGGCCAACAGGCTACACGGCTCCTTTTCCTGGGAAGGAGATAGGGAGGAACTGATCTTCAATGCTTTCTCAGGGCCGAACTCCACATTCTTGACTCTGGGAGTAACAGGGTTGGTTGTACAAAGATCCACTAAGGTGCTAGCTTGGGCATCCTCCACCAATTTCTCTAAGGGTAGTGCACTGGAAGGTGGATTCTGGATCAAGGTCTCGATCAAGTCATCCTCGGTTGGGGGGTCTCTTCTAGTGGTATCTAAGGTGCATAGAGGTGCTGAGTACACCTCGTCTTCCTCTCCTTCTTCCAACCAGAGTGGCAAGTCATGCTCTAAGGAAGGTTGGGCAGGAGGGTATAGGACTAGCTGCTTGGACATGGGACCATTTTTGATGGTCATGTTTCCTGCACGACAACTTATGTAAGCATCTGCAGTAGCTAACCAAGGCCTTCCCAAAATGAGAGGATATCCAGTAAGCTTTGCCTTTGGTTGTAGAACTAGGAAGTCTGCAGGGTATTCCCAAGAGTCAATAGAGACCAAGACATCCTCCACAATCCCTTCGGGAGTCACGGTGGAGTGATCTGGTAATTGCAGTACTGTCGAGGTCTTCCTCAAGGAACCCTGAAGATTGAGTTTAAGCATGGTATCCCTGGTCATCACATTAATGGCAGCCCCCAGATCAATCAAGGTGTGAGGTATAATGGTGCCATTGATGTGGACATCTACTACAGGACTTCCAGGATCTAGGTACTTTGGGCAGATGACTTGTCCTAACATAAGGTCAGACAGTTGTCCTATGACATTGATACTTGAAGCATCTTTCTTTCGTCTGCCTGGGTGTTTGAAACACTTCTCCTTGACCAATTTGTTGTATATTGGCACATCCTTGATGGCTTGGAGAAGTGGTATTTTTACACACAACTGCTTGAGCTCACCCAGAAGCTCATCCTCCTCTGGGTTGGGTTGTGTGGTGGCTGTTAGTCTCTCAGGAAAGGGTGGAATAGCCTTTGGTTCACTTTCCTATTTATCTTCCTCATCCTCTGGGGGAGGAGGTTGGCGATCTGGTAGAGTCTTTCTAGATCGAAGATTGATCTCCTGGATCTCCACAGCATAGGTAGGGCATGAGGTTTCCCCAGTGTATACCTGCTGGGCCTGTCTATTGTTGGGGTTTGGGTTCAGTTGAGCAGGCATTTGAGGTTGCCTTGGAGGAGCAGGAGGTAATGGCTGAGGTTGAACTGGTGGTGGAGGCAAGATGGCAAGAGGAGTGTTGTACTGGGGCCTCCACCCCGACTGAGGTGCATTCCATTGAGGCTGTGGCTGGGCATGTGAGTGATATGAATGAGAAGTAGGTTGAGTGGGGTACTGAGGTGGATAAGACCATGGAGGAGGCATGGACCATGAAGGATGAGCAGGGGGACCCCAGGAAGGCATAAGAGTCGATTGGTTGGGGCTGTAATAAGCTTGAGATGCCCCTTGCATCCCCTGCTGATAAGGTCTAGATCCTTGTGGCCTCCTTTGGTTGAGGTAATAGAGAGGTTCTGTGGGAGCTTCTGTCCCTTGGTACATGGCTTTAAACCCAGGTAAGGTTGGACACTGATTTGTGGGATGGTCCTCCTCACAAACGAAACACACTTCAACCGAATGCAATGGACATTCGTTCTTAGGGTGTCTCCTTGTGCATCTAGGGCAGAAGACAGCCAAGGCTCTCTCAGCTTCTTCTTTCTTTTGTTGAATCCTGAATGTGTCAAGCTGCATGGTAATGGTCTGTCTCACCTCACTCTTAGGATCTTCTAATTGATTTGCAAGCTCATGTTTGGAGAAAGGGACACTAGTTGAGAGGAGGTTTCCTCTACCTCGTTTCCGAGCTGCCCTGGAGTGGTTTCTAAACACAGTCTTGATGTCCTCATAAGGCAGTTGGTAAATGTCCCCCCCAGCTAACATGTGAAGGGTATCTAAGAGGTCTTCAGGGACTCCTCGGAGCAGGACCAACTTGAGGGATTCAGGGTCAAGTGTGCACCTGGCCTGCTTATAGCTTAGTTGGAACCTCTCCTCATAATCCTCTAAGGACTCATCATTTCCCATGGTCATCCGAAAGATTTCCCCCTTTGTTTCCTTGGACCTACAGTAATCCTGGTACTTAGTATTGAAAGCTTGCTGCATCTGAGCCCAAGTGGTGATACTATTCCCAGGTAAGCCCATGAACCAACGTAATGCTGCATCCTTAAGAGTGGAAGGGAAAAGTTTCAGCTTTTGCTCATCTTCAGTATAGTCATAGGTTCTACAAAGGACAGCAAACTCAAACAGGAAGGTATCCGGATCTTCAGTAGTCAGCCCATGGAAGTGAGGTAAGGCGGAGGGGCTAATGTTCTTCATTTTCATCTCTCCATTGGTCTCTCGGATGGGGAAGGCACCTTCTATTCTCTCATCTTCTCTTCTATTGTCAGCCATAGCTTCAGATGGAGTGGTCTCTAACTCTTCTTCTACTATAGGATCTTTGTATATCTCAGGATGTTCACCTATAGGTTCCTCTGGGTCACTGTCACCAAAGAAGAGAGAAGGGTGACTCAGAGATGTGGTGGGGGTGTTTGGTAGGAATTTGCCTGTTATGAAACCAGCTCAAGAAAAGATAGAAAAGAAAGATCAACGCCTTAGAATTCAGCCTCTTCGAGGGGGCAACCTCCTTTACATTACATAAATGAACAATTCTTGGATGATACAAATGAAAATACCTCCTTTCTATATATAGGAGTCTAAGTGGTCCCAATACAATCAAAGCCTACATAACAATAATATTGTAGGGCACAACAGTAACAATGGTGGGCTTCTATGTGGCATAATAGTAACAATATGGGCACTACATGGGTACATCAATATAATAAGTGGGTTATACTAATAACAATAAGGGGTTACACTAGTAGTATAGGGGCCTAACATGCCCCTCTCCTTCAAAAAGCGTTGTCCTCAACGCTTGAGTAGTTCTTGATGCTTCTATATAAAATTCTTGTCCTCCCATGTGGAATATTCAGTGGGTAAGTTCTTCCACTTGATGAGATACTCTGAAATTGATCGATTTCGTAGCTGTCGGGTTCTGGTTTCTATGACTGCTCCAGGTTCCAATATGATTTTTCCTTCCTCTTCAATTTCTGGCAATATTGCTTGAATTGGGATCTTTTGCAACTTTTGAATAAGTCGCCATACTTCTTCGTTCTTCTTCCATTCATCCGTTGCTTCGTTTATCCAATTTGGTTGGATAATATAAATAGCACAAAACAATGCTTCCACATCCTCATCCTTGAAGCGTCTTCCCATTCGGTAAGGTCGCCATTTTTTAAGTGCATGTAGTATTGCCAACATTTCCTTCTCATAAATAGCTTGCTTGAGATGTAGCAGTAAAAATACCCAATCACTCACATCAAAACATTTTTCACTACGATGTTGATCTACCTGTTGTTTCATTTGATTTTGCACCGAAGTGGCGTTATCCTTTAAAAGTTGGAGAACTTGCTGTTGATGCTCGATATGATCTTTCTCTACTTGAACCTTTTTCTTCTTGATATGTCCTTCTATCTTTTGAGGAGTGGTAATTTCTTCCAGTCCTTTACAAGATATGGTTGGATTCATTTCTTGATGCTCGATGTGATCTTTCACTTCTTGAACATTTTTCTTGATGTGTCCTTCTATCTTGATAGTTTGAGGAGTGGTAATTTCATCCATTGAATTACAAGATATGGTTGGATTCATTTCTTCTTTCTCGATGTGATCTTTCACTTCTTGCACCTTTTTCTTCTTGATATGTCCTTCTATCTTGAGAGTTTGAGGAGTGGTAATTCTTGCCAAGGCTTTACAAGATATGGTCTGATTCATTTCTTCTTTCTCTGGGGTGGTGTCCTGATGTATATCCTCTTCTTTTGATGTTTCTTGATCCTTTTCTTCCTCCTCTTCATATTCTATGTAAAATAATTTCTTCTCAGCACACCTATGACCTTTAGTGCATTTGCTATCACAATTGTAACAAAGCCCTTTTTCTCTTTTTTCTTCCAATTGTTGTGGTGTAACCCTTGTAGGTTGTGGAAGGCTGGGAGAAACAACACTTCCATCTTTATAGTTGTGAGGGGTATGCTTCCTGGTTTCCATAATTTTGGTTTCCATTATGTCACAAAGCCCTCTTACTCTTTCCAATTGTTGTGGTGTTGCTCTAAAGAAGGTGTTGCTCTTTATATCCTCATAATGTGCTATCATTTCCTCCGTGAAAATTGACCACGTAACAAGTTTTTTACGAGAACAAAGCCCTTTGTACCATAAAAATTGATCTGGTTCTAAATATGAAGATGCAATACATACCTTTTGTAACAGTTGTACACCATGTATATCAAAATATTGCTCCATCTGAAGTATCCAATTTACCGGATCCTTGCCATCAAACTTCCTCATCTTGTTTTTTCTTGATTTTAGGAGCTCTACCTTGAAACGACTGTAACTCTGTACTTTAGGATCTTTAAGTTCTGAAATTGTGACCTATAGTATCCCTCTGTGTCCTCTTTCTAATGCGATAAGTCTGATCCAAATTGGATTCTCCAAGAAAAAGTTATGCACAATCTCCCGCAGTGACCTGATTATAGACTAGTTCAGTAGAGCGAACTTGTATGAAGTGCCACGTGTCACTGTTTCAACCTTTGACTCTGAAAAATATATAAAACGAAACTAAAGTCCGTCCTCTTTCTGTACCTTCTTACGCAATTTTAATCCAATACTCAGAAAGAAAGTTATGACGATTTTCCCCAGGTCACCTGTTTTGAGTGTAATTCAGGAGTCTGCAAAAAGACCAAATTCCGCAGATCATATCTCCGAAAATATCGTGCGAAACGATCTGAAATTCGGACCCAGGTTTCAGCGCCAATTCTTCTCAAATGGGTTTTTTTTGCGACTTCTGAAACGGCACAGAAAAACAGTTATAGCGAAAATTCCACGATGACCTGTTTGGAGCAGCGAAACCCTAGAATCCAAAGCTCTGATACCAAATGTTATGAAACCAGCTCAAGAAAAGATAGAAAAGAAAGATCAACGCCTTAGAATTCAGCCTCTTCGAGGGGGCAACCTCCTTTACGTTACATAAATGAACAATTCTTGGATGATACAAATGAAAATACCTCCTTTCTATATATAGGAGTCTAAGTGGTCCCAATACAATCAAAGCCTACATAACAATAATATTGTAGGGCACAACAGTAACAATGGTGGGCTTCTATGTGGCATAATAGTAACAATATGGGCACTACATGGGTACATCAATATAATAAGTGGGTTATACTAATAACAATAAGGGGTTACACTAGTAGTATAGGGGCCTAACATTGCCTGATCTATCTCGGTTCCTACGAGGCATGAAATGGAAAAGACTTTCTTTTTCTTTTGATTGTTTTTGCTTTGCTTTTTTCCCTGGTACCTGCAAAACTGAAACAGATTGATCTACAACTAACTATGAAAGATGCAGAATTAAACTGAAAGCAGGAAAAAACTAATCTACTTTGCTCAAATGAAATTGCAAGAATGGAAATGCTAGTTTACGCTTGCAGAAAGGAAATGCTAATCTATGAAAGCAGGAAATGCTAATCTATGAAAGCAGGAAATGTCTATGCTACTTTTGCAGAATGGAAATGAAATAAACTACTTAGCAGAAGGCAAGAGTAAGAAAATAGAAGAAAAGCAACAATTACTAATACTCTGACGCTTCCCCGGCAACGGCGCCAAAAAGATGGTGGGCTCCAATATTGTAGCAATAATGCTACAACTCCTGGAGCTTCCTATCTCTAATTTTATCAACCCGGTAGTTCGTACAAACTTGGAAGCGACGGTGCTGTATGCACAAGTACTAGCTCTTGTCGCAGCTGTCACTTGGTCAGCTGGCACAAGTCCGCTAGGGCTCAAGCCAACTTCTATATGCTCACAGAAGAAGCTTTAGGAGTGATGGATGAAAGCTAACTTAAAGGAGACTAATCTATTTGCAGAAAGAAACTGAAAGCCAACAAAGCATGAAAACCCTAGTAAACCCTAATTTGACTAGCTAGGCCCTTACAATGCAAAACTGTGAATGAAACTTCTACCAATGATGCCATTACTTGCAGTGAGCTGAAATACATGCATCTAAGCTACTTGCATATGAAAATACATGTTTTTGTATTTTTTCATTAAGTGGTTGGATTTATTGTGACGGTGCTTTTGATTAGGGTTTGACTGTGCAGGAGTGGTTCAAATGGAAGGAAAGCATGGGCAAGGTCAGGATGGCTAGGGGAGGTCCCAGAGGGTCTCTAGCATCAGTCCACAGAAGTCTACCACGTTCGGATGCTCAGCAACCGAGTTTGCAGGCTTCTATAGGAAGTCTGCAGGGGATCCTACAGGAAACTCAGGGGTTCTACAGGAAGTCTGTGCAATTCTACAGGATGTTCGATCGTGGGAGTTTTGGGGGATGGTGAGGTGATGGAGTGGTGTGGGAGAATAGGTGAGATGGAGATGGAACTGGTGATGGCTCAGGAGCAGAGAAGTCCGATGGAGAAAGAGTGCATGCAGTGGGTTGATGGCTGGAAGGATGGGATCAACGAAAGGTTAAGTAAATGGAGCTATGTGAGTAATGGAAGAGCTGTAAGGTAAACGAGCTGAACAGAGGTTGGTTGAGTGGCTTCAGGTGTGGTTGACAAGAAGAGGAAGGTCATGGAATGGTGTGGAGCAGTGTAGATGAAACAAATTGTCTATGAATGTCACCAAAAACGAGAACTCTTTAACCTATGTTAACTGTGCTATTTTGAACCAATGAACAACAGTGCAATTTGTGAAAGAAACTCGTGCATGGAAGTGGAATGGAGAAGTAATGATCGAGACCAAAGTGCATGGATGGATCTACGACTAAATTAACTGTTGCAGCTTGCATGGACATGAAAAGAACTGCGTTTCTCTTTTTGGTGGTTGATATGGACTGCACCCCAATCCCTAAGCAGAGATGGCAGTGATCTCTAACAACCTTTTTCTGGAGCTCCAATGGATTATAACTATCCTCTTCTAACCTAAGCAACTGGAAGCAAGTTCACCATAAACTAATCCTATTCAATCTCATAAAAACTAAATCAGCAGACTGTAAATTCGAATTGCATATCAATGTAAAGAAACGAAGTGCTGGAACGAAAGGCAAATAACATTACAACACCGAGGAGATCTATTGCTCTCAGGTTGGGCCCTAACCTGAGAGCTATAGCTCCCTTAGAAACTCAGAATGAGATCAAAATCTGCCTGCTTTTATTCATAACCAAAAATCTGATGTCATGCCAAAATTGTCTTACAAAAAGAACCAACACCGAGCTGTAGCTCGTACTTCGAAATTACAAGAGTAATGCAAAAGTTCAAAAAAGCTTCTATCAAAGGCTACGGCCTCAGTATTTATGCAAAACGATAATCCAACAGGTTTCCTTGATTTGTTGAGCTCGGCTGTCCAACTGAAGGTTAAACTGCTGATCCTGTAGAACAGTTGTAACTGCTGTTCCTGTAGAACGGTTGGCTGCCTCTAAGCTCGGTGGGGAGATTGGTTGGAGCTCGGAGCTATGGTGGGAATCACAAGGAAGGTCCCCAAGACTATGGACATCCTCTCCTAAAAACTAGCAGTGCCACCTTACTGTCTCCTTGTCTCCTTTCTCGTGGTCTTTGCTCCCTTTTAATGCCAAAAACCTGAAATCATCATGTATTAGTCACGTAGATAGAATGCCTACCCTTCTTCCTACAAACAACACGAATAAACCAAGAAATGAATGCATAAGCAATAAAAAATGAATGGCTTGAGCAAAGCAAGTAGGCCAAATGAGCCCAAATTGTACCAAAAATTGGGGCTCATCACCTTTAATGATAGCAGGAGTGTCATTTCCAAATGAGACATTCTTTTCCTTTTCTAAAGCATTATATGAATGAAGTTTCTCTTTATCACTTGTCATGTGTTTGGAGCATCCGTTGTCGATGTACCACTGATTTTATTGTCCTTCTGCATATAGAGCTATGCCACATCTTTCTGATTGAGATTCCTTCTTTCTCCATATCTTGGGATTTAATGATGTTTGCTCCTTTTGAAGTGATGGCTGAAATTTTCTCCTGCATTTAGATTCTTCATGACCAAAGTTGTTACAAATCAAACATTCTACTTCATTTTCAAGAGGAGAAAATTTATTATAGGAACTTTTCTTGATTCCTGTTACACTTCTTTGATTTTGTGCTTCTCTAGTCATGATGGTTTTGTAAGAAACACATTGAGCAACCTTATTCCCAAAGTTATGACATGAAAAACATTGCCCATTAAAGAAGTTTCTGCGATCATAGAATATTTTGGTATTCTTTACTTGTTGGTTGAAGCTTCTATTGATATTCATCCTTGGATTAAATTGAGTATGATCTACCTGATGAGTAATTTTAGGCCTTTGCTGACGATTGACATACTATTCACTAGTCTTTGCTGCATCAAGATAGCTTCTGGTGGAGGCTGATGGCTTCTGTGATTGAGATGATTCTTCAGTATATCCAAGACCCCTATTTATCATAGGAGAACGCTGAACTTTGATGATTTCATTTAAAGTTTCAAATCCTTTAGCAAATATAAGATTAAGAGATTTTGTCTTCTCAAGTTATTTTCTTAGACCCACAATTTCACATTCTAGATTTTCATTGTGATTTTGTCTTTCAGTGCGTTGGTGTGTCAACATATCTATGATCATATTCTTTTCCTCTAAACAAATTTTTGGTTTAGTGATTTCTTCATGAAAGTATTCCTCTTCTAAGGCATCCAAAAAATTATCATTGTCATAAGCCATGAGTAGTCTATAATCTTGTTCAGTTTCATCTTCATCACTATTGGATAAGCCATAACTATCTTCATGCATATAGTAACTCCTCCTATTAACAATCTATTTTCTATTTCCTTTTGCATATTCCATTCCTTTTTCATATTTATATTAAGGACATTTGGAAACATAATGGATGACTCTAACACAAGTAAAGCATTTGGAAGGTAGCTTACCTCTGAATCCTTTGGAACCCCGTTGAAGCTTCTTGACAAAACTTACCTCATCTTCTTCTTCTTCTTCTGAAATGTGTCTTGATTCATTGTGCACTTCCTTTTCTTTTCCCTTTGCTGACGCTTTAAAAGTGGCTTCTCTCATATCTGTTAGACCTCCTTTTCTCATTTCAAAGGCAGTTAGGATTCCATGGAGTTGAGTCACAGTAATAGTTTGAAGATCCTGATTTTCTTCTATGGCAGACACTTTTGACTCAAATTTAGAAGACAAAGATCTCAAGATTTTCTCAACTAAAGTAGATTCCTTTATCTCTTCACCCAGATTATTCATACAATTAACAATCTCATCTATACGTAAAAAGTAACTAGCAACACTCTCATCAGTATGCATCCTAAGAGTTTCATACTGAATTCTGAGAGTTTGAAGCTTAACACGTTTTACCTTAGAGAGTCTCCTTTGTAGCTCTGAATGATTTTGTCCCATATTTCTTTGGCTATCTTGAGCTGCATGAATTTGACAAATTCTGATTCTGACAGACTTCCCAATAATGTTTTGACAGCTTTGGCATTGGTTTCGTATAAATTATTACCTGCAGAGTTTGTAGGAATTGTTGATGGAAATTGATATCCTCCTTCCACAATTTCCCAAACATTGGCTCCAAGAGATTGTAGATAGGCTCTGGTTCTTATTTTCCAATATACCAAGTTGCTCCCATTGAAGATTGGTTGTTTGATAGATCCCGTGCCTTCATGATTATTCATCTTGAGAGATCTTCGTTCAAGCGATCAAGATTCTTCTGAAGGACCTGCTCTGATACCAATTGTTGGAAATAATACTAAGAGGGGGCAGTGAATCAATATTATCAGTTCAATAATTTTCCATTTCCCAAATATATTTATATACGCTACCTCTGTGAAGTGAACTAGCGTGTACATGCTACTGTGATTAGAGAAACCAACGTATACCCAGAGAACTTATGATTTAGTCAATTTATCATGTGTTGATATTTAATTAGTGCATCAGTAACTTATTAAATAGTGCAGTAAAAATAGAATAAACCATCACACATAAGAAACACACATGAACACCAAGATTTAATGTGGAAACTCAATGCGGGGAAAAACCACCCCCTGCTATCGTCATTGTTTTCTTTTAATAATAAGAAAATATGTTTACAATATTGTACTGGTGCAGTCTCATACCAGTACACAGGGATCCACTTGTAGATGGCTACAACCTTCTCTCATTTTCCAGCTTCTACTGGAAGGGAGTTGCAACCCCCTAGCTCTTGTACTAGCCAATGTTTTTACTAGTATGTAGGCGCCGACCTATAGAAGGCTACGACCTTATCTCTTCTTCCAAGGACCACGTTTCATAAATTTTCAGACTGGATTCTCCTGATACACAACAATACACATGAAGGCCTCGTTTCATCAAGTTTTCATAGTAAACCCATCAGAACTTTCAAACTGCATCAACCAATAATCAGTTAATATGAACAGTTAGATCACTATCACCAGAACACTGTGCTGAACCTAGAAACTTGCATTATCATTCAGAACCAACTGCAACCTCAAAAATCATGCATCAGAACATATATTCTACTTTACTAAACCCAACCTGCGTGTATATGCTACTTCCTTTAATCAAACTTGCGTATACATTCAAAACTACTGAAACATAAAACTTCTGAATCAACTCTGTACCAACCAACAATATACTGAACATCTACTATCAATTTACAGAGCTTTATACAGGGAGTAGAAAAGATCACCCTTCTCACTTATACAATCAATCAATCAGATATCAAACTCCTTATGCATTCATTTTTACATTCAGATCTAAGAAGAATTCATTGACAGACAACAGTGAAACAACAGAACTGATAAGATAGATCAACCAGATCTAAAGAATAGGCTTTTCTTTTGTATACGCTACTTGGAAGAGCAGAACCTATGTGTACACATGCTTTTACCGAGACGAACCAACATATAGATCTGCAAATATTAACTCATAACTTCGCTGCTATTATGGATTTCAGACAAACCCAGATCATGACATTTAAAGAATAAAACAGGTGTACATAATCATATCTAGCCCAACCAGTATCAGATGATTCAATGATAAGTCATTTCAGGTCTCGTGATTCTGATCCAACATTGAATTCAAGGTGCACAAAATATTTCAGATCAAATCACAAACATAGCCCCTGTAACATAAAATATGCTTAAGATAGAAGTATTCCTTAGAAACCCTTTCACTTGCACACCCTGGCCTTATGATCTTCTCCTCCTTATATAGTTTTAGGAATTTCTCAATACCTCAAACCAAAACCACTTAGGACTTGTGGTATTCTTGGACGAGATCAAATAGTCATTGCTTCGCTCAATATTGTGGGCTAATTCCATGGTATTGACCCCTGGTATTGTCTCCTCTTGAATTTCCTTGATTTTCCAACATATATGCACTTTGCGTCTTGTGAAAGTGCATGTATACGTATACACTCCTTTTGTTATGTAAACCAATGTGTATATGTTGTTTTGACTAAATGGACCTGCGTATACATCTTAAACTATTTTTCACCATTCTTTACCTCCAACTTCTTCATTCTGATTTGTAGACTTTAGTTCCAATTCGTGTTCTTTTGTACCAATGCCTTGTTACATCTGAATGGACTTGTTACACTGTGGGTTGCCTTTCATCAAAACTGAATTGACCCGTGAGTGAGTTTCCATGAAGGACAACACTTGTATCATAATTCCAACAAGGGGAACAACAAACAACATACATTACAATAGATATATTTTAATAAACAACAGAAAAACATCACAAAAATATACTTATATGTTATGATAGATGTCTGAGAATCCACAGGTGAGACTTCACCACACAACTAGTGAGATTGAAAATTACGTCCAATTCTTCCCTTGAGATTTTCACTTCTAGAATAACCAATTGATAGTGACCTTTCAAGGTCAGTTCAAAGGCATTAATACCACATAGTCTAGCTAGAGCTTACAAGCTTAAGTTTGTCTTGGAGTTTTTGGAGTTTTCCATTGGCTCCCAGTCTAGCTCACGAATACTCCATAGACATCACCTAGCCACACCTTCCCATTGTCTTGTTTAGGTTTGTATACTTCCTTCTTCTCTCTCTCAAGGTGTCTTCAATTTTTTCCTCATTTCGCTAACCCCCTTGATTTCCCACTGAGATGTTTTTATCTCTAGGGAATGAGAGAAGATAACTGTCTCTAACTGTCTGGAAGTTGAAAATTCATTTAGGGTCTTTCCTGTGAATTCCAAGACTCACTCATAATTTTCTATTAAACAAAAATAATTAACAAACTTTAAAGCATTAAAGTTTCATTAGGCTTTTCACTAAGCCCATAAGTTATTAGGTTTGTAGTAAAAGTAAATGATAGTAAGTAAATTATATTTACAAAAATCGTGGTTGCTACATCTCCCCCCTCCCTCGTGCAAAACATTGTCCCTAGTGTTCATTTTTGTCCTTGAAATAGATCAGGATATGCTTATTGCATAAAGATTTCATCCTCCTAGGTGGCCTCTTCCAGGATAAAGTGCCTCCACTACAGTTTAACTTGGGTAATAGCTCACCTCTGTAAAATTGTTTCTCTCTGATCAAGGATACACAAAGGATTTACCAATAACTCTATGTTCGGTTTGACCTATTTCACAATCATAACACTGTCATTAGTTTTATTTTAATCACTGAACCAAGATATACATACATGATAATTTCGACATTATATAATTTTTACCTGCACATATTGCTAATTAATGATAGGTATGGGATTATATCTATATCTATATCTATATCTATATATATAGATATATATTTAACAATGAAATATGAAACACATTATGGACTCGTATATGACTTGGTATTGTAAGCTGATATGCTACAGGTCCAATTATTTCCAAAATCTAGAAGGGTTCACAATATCAAGGTGCTAATTTTTCATAAGCACCCCACCCTAAGTTACTTTTTTTGGGTTTAACTCACACATATACGTGATCCCCCACATTAAATTATTTGTAAGTCATCTTCTTGTCTATGCAATCCTTCTCTCTATCTTGAGGAGATTTTAAATTTCGTTGAACTTTTCTTACCGTCTGTTCCATTTATGCTAGCAGTCGGGTAGTAATATTAACTTATCTTCTTGACTACTCCAATAAGTAGGTAATCCACACCCTTTTCCATACAATATCTCAAAAGGGCTCATTTTCAAAGACTCATGGTAGACATTATTATATGCAAACTCAACTAAGTGGAGGTATTTCTCCCAGTTGGTTGGCTGTTGCATTACATACATTATCAACATATCCTCAAGTACATAATTCACCCATTCAGTCTACCTATCAATTTGTGAGTGATATGCAATCAATTGAATTTGAGTAACTAATCGAGTAAAAATGGCCTTTGAAAATGCGGATGTGAACTTCACATCCCTATTAGAAATTACCACTTTCGGCATACTATGTAATCAAAATATTTCTTTTATAAATATATTTGCAATATCAAAAATCTTGTATGTGGATTTGACAAGAATAAAATGAGTTGTTTTTGATGGAATCATTTTTCTTCCTAGATCTAGGAGGCCTATTATAAAATCTAAAGTAATTGTGTCCATTTGCACTCAGGAATAGGTAGTGGGTGAAGCAAACTAATAGGGTGCGAGTGCTCAACCTTAACCTTCTAACACTCAGAGAATTTGGCTACATATTCAATAATGGCCTTCCTCATACTAGGCCAAAAGTAGTAATTTTTCATTGCAAAAAATAATATTTAATAACCAGGATGGGCAACATATGGACTTATGTGAAACTTGTCCAACATAAATTGTTTAAAATATGTTTGATTGGGAACATATATTATTCCTTTAAAAGTCAACAAATTATCATTGTTTATACCACATTTAGATCGATTTCCAATATTTTGTGCTTGTTTGGCTTGATGTCATAAAAAACTGTACTCTAGATCTTTTAAGGAAGATTCTTTGATCTTCTCAAGAAAGTTAATTTCTATTTGACTATAGGAAATCTCATACACACAATGCAATTTCCTACTTAGTACATTAACCACACGATTTTCTTTTCCTTTAAGATGCTTTATGTCAAAGTCAAATTTGCTTAGAAAGGCAGTCCACTTGGCTTGGCGTGCATTTAGATTAGGTTGCTTAAAGAAACTTGTCAAACTACTATGATCAATCATTAATAGGAACCTTTTTCCTAGTAAGTAATGTCGCCATACCTTCAAAGTGTCAACTACTTCAGTCAGTTCCAAGTCATAAGTAGAATATCATTGATCATGATATTTCAACTTACATGATTCATAAGCTATTACTCTGCCTTCTTGCATTAGAACTCCTCCCAAATCTTCTTGGCATGCATATACGCAAACTATAATTTTTTTTTTTTGATCCGCAAATTTCAGTACTGGGGCTATAATCAATAAATGTTTTAATTGATCAAAACTATGCTGACACTCTGTTTTCCACTTGAAGGCTCTCCCATTTTTCTACAAAGAAGTTATAGGGTAAGAAATTCTAGAAAATATCTTTATAAAATGATAGTAATACCTGACTAAACCCATGAAGGGTCGAATGTTTGCAACATTTTTGGAGATAGGACATTCCATGATGGTTTTAATTTTCTCAAGATCTATGACTATGCCTTTTGATGAAATGATGTGTCCCAATTATTGGATTTGATCCTTGTAAAAATCACATTTACTATATTTAGAGTAAAGTTGGTTTTCTTGTAAGTTTTGCAACACTATCCACAGATGCTCCTTATGTTCCTCTAAGTTCCTTGAGTAAATGAGAATGTCATCAATAAAAATAAGAACAAATTTGTCCAAGTAAGTGTTATCGGGAAAACTAGTGTCTATGCAGAGCTGCTAGTCCCACTAAGGCTAGTAGATAACTTAGAAACAAACAAACCAAAAACTACTTTCGTTTTCCTTTGTGAGAAATAGATAAGAGGGGAATAAAGAGACCAACCTCTGTCTTGCACTTGGTTCCTTGCTTGATTCCTCTCCTTTCTGATAGGTCTTCGCCACTCGCTTCCTTGTCTACCCAGCTTCAAAGAGCACCTGTAGAATCAAATCAGCATAACACTATCCAAGAACATAGATCTATTATCATAAACAATATAGGACCAGAAATATATTGACCACACAAATGCATATAACATCAATCATACAAGAATGTGGAGGAAAACTTGAATAGATTTATTGATAATCAAGAAAGAGCAAAGAGGATTACAACCAATTGTTCTGACCCAACATCATCCTTGTTGTGGGGAAAAATGCCTATGCAGGACGATCCTATCCACCTAAGGTGTGACAGTGCCTTAGCAACAAACAGAGGCAGCTATTCTAGTATTCTTCCTTTATGAAATAAGAATGAAGAGAGATGGATGGACTAACCGGTGTCTTCCGTTTGTCTCTCGATCCGGCTTCTCTTCTCTTTGAGAGCTCCCAGCTACTTGCCTTCTCGCTCGTCCAGCTTCAACAGGTTCCTGCAAGATCACAAGAAGGGAACACTACACAAAGACATAGATTCATATTCATAACTAGTTCAGGATTAGAAATAAACCAAATACACTAATGCAATCATACATCAAAGACACATCAGCATATAGGAGAAACCAAGATAGCTTTATTGATGAATAACAAGGTTCAGGAGGAGATACAACCAAGAGAGTTCCAATCCAGCATCTCCTTCCCAGCAAATGAAATTCCTATCTTCACCTCCCTTCAAATCATTAAGCACCCAATGATTCCAATCTCAAACCAACAGCAATTCTTTGCAATAACAAAATTCCAGCCTCTAGATCTCATGGAGAAGAGATCCATATATAGATGTTTGGAGTGAGGATGATTCAGCTTGTGATCTCACTAGTGTCCTCTCTCTCTGTCAGTTCTTACTTCCACTTGGAGACTAAGAGCCTCTTACTCATCACTTAGTCGAACTCAGCAAGGCAAGTGTCATGGAGGAAGATTTTGGAAGCTTCCACAGTCTTGACACCTCTCACAAGAGACCCTGAAATTTGTCATTTCCCACTCAGCGCACCCTGGTAGTGCTTCCACCTGCGTTGCAATGCAACTAGCCAGTGTAGCCTCTGCATTTCAACGCAGGCAGCTAGTGGAGCTTCTGAATTGATCCTGAATTGACTTGTTTTTGAGCAGTTTCTGGTGGAGAACTTCTGTGAATTGCTGTGGTTTGTTAGCCTTGTTCCTCTAGGGGTAGGAACAACATGTTTAGGGACTTTGGATCCCTTGGATTATGGACATTTCATGCTTATAGCTGTAAGGCACAAAAATTTCTATAACAGTTGCCCCCTAAAGTATGAGGCCGTTTATCGGGTGAAATTCTTTATTAGGAGGATCCGAAGTTCTTTCATTGCTGGGAGGAGACCTATAATACAATACAATACAATACATTATTTTCATACTTTTTTCATGATCTAGCTGAGGCGGGCATTCCCATGCTCGACTTTATAAATTCATTTTCATGTACATATAACAGACAATCGTCTGATGATAGACTGATGATTCTGAAAGAGCCATCATCCTTTTGGTAGGATGATTATCTGTGCTGCAAAGTTGTAGATTTCCATGTCTTTATTTTCTGAATATATATCACAGCCCGGATGGATGAAACTAGATCCGGGGTCTTCAATCTCGTCCGATCTTCACTCTAAGTACAAGTCGATCCATGTGAGAATTGCTCTAAAGTCGAACATGGAAAGACATCGCTTGATTACCAGTCAATGATGTAAACTGTTAACAAGCGCGAGAGGAATCACCGATAATGAAGATGACCCTCAAGGTACTGTAGTACAATTCACGTGGTGTGAATAGAGGACTTGGCATCGAACACCACGCAAAATCTTTTGGTCGAAGGTCATTGATGTATACCTGTCGCCGGAAGTGAGAAACTTGCAATTGAGGCATGCAAGCTTCAAAGTACTGAAGGGGGTGTTCCTAGATCAACTTCTTGGATAATGAGCTGATGTCGAAAAGAAGCGATCCGTCAAAGGAGGGCCTTAATGAATCCCACATCGATGACACAGAACAGAGCTAATGATTTTGATGGAGGTGAAAACGATCTGATGACATATGATTCAGGGTGGCGGTCATGAAAGAGTATAATGTATGGTAGTGGATGGGACATAGGTGACTTCTCTGAATGACTTCTCTTGAACATATGGCGACACTGATGCGATGGATTGGTAGCATTACCCCAAGTATGGATGGTGTGGCGAGACCATGGTGATGTGACCGGTGAATGAAACAACCCAACCCGATTGTGGTATGGAGGAAAAGCGTCATGTTCAAGAGCGACTTGCTACCATCAAAGTTTTCTTGAGTTTCTCCCAATTTTTCCCCAGTCATTGCTGACCAGTACGTCTTTATTTTTGTCAAGTTTGAGGAGGATAACATATGCTTGTTCTATAACTTGCCCTTCGGGCAAGCCCATCGCTATGTTTTAACGAGCCTAGCGATAGGGAAACTCGTTCTCGTCTAAAGACAAGTTTGTCGCTATTTAATGCATTTAACGAGTCTAACGACAAGGATAACTCGATCCTTTTCATTTTTAGAGATTCTAAAAAGGTACATAAAGTTAACTCCAAAAGTCCTTTTTTGTCATCTAATCCCTTAAGTCCGAAAAAGTATAAAACAATACAGAAGGGATGAATTTTCGATAGTTTTAACAAGCCGAATAAAACAAGCGCTCGATCTTTTTGTGCAATAATCCCTCAGGTCCAAAAAGATTAAAATCTAGAGGAGGGATAGCTCTTCCGGTCACTTTAATGAGCTAGAAGGCAAAAACTCGGCAATCTTTTCATATTTTATGAGTCAGATGAAAAGAGCTTAAAGAAGACTCGTCTTTTGAGGAACGAGTGATAAAAAGGGGTAGCAGCTGATTCCAGGGAAGGATTGGAATTTCCAAATCACGGTAGTGTCACAAGGATGGCTAGTGAAATCACTCTTCGCAGCTGTTCCTAAAAATGGGTAAACAATCATATGGAGGTGAATGATCGGCCAATGGAAAAGTGGAGGTGGTGGGCAAACACGACCAAGGCTTTAATGGCTGATGTCGCTACATTCACGGTGGTTATTTACCGGAATAGTTCATTTTTTAACGAGCTTAAACGCGGATGGAAACATTTGCTCGGTCTTATGTTTATTTTTTAACGAGCATGAACTATGTGCTAAAACTGCTCGGATCTTGTGTTTATTTTTTAACGAGCATGAACTGTGTGCTAAAACTGCTCGATTATCCAGTCATATGATAAGAATGTCTCATGTAAAACGGCAACGTTTAGATTTTGCCCCACATCCTTTCTTTATGCAAGTTTGGAAACGACTAATCCTACGAGTTTAAAGGGTTAGAGGTCCTAAAAATTTAAAAAATAAATAGCCGCCCCTTGCTTGCACTCCAAAAGGTTTGCATGCCCCCAGGTATAAAGTACGATTTCAAGGTTACCCCTCAATTTGCAAGTAAAACATTTGTTCTACCAGGAAAGGCCTACCTCTTTCAGGCTACCCAAAGATTGTTTCGTTAATCTTTCAAACAAAACACTTCTTCGGCGGTGTCTACCGAGATAGACAAAGGCGAATGACCTTAGTGCCAAACACGTAGCTTTGACAAGAGAATCTTATTCTAGAATAACCCCTCTTCCTAGACGGACGGGGTACAGACTAGTCATATTCTCCCGCGGAAACCTACCCTATACCCAAGGTTTTCCTGCCGAAGCAGACCAGGACGCATGCCCCCTGGGTTCCAGTCATATCCTCCTGGATTACTCGCGCTCATCAGGAGGACAGACCGTGGGTTGAGACATTTCTTGAGTGAAGAGACCATTTAGGGATGGTATATGACTATTTGCGACGTGTGATCTGGGGAATGAAAGTTGGTCCACGAGCTTGACCATTCTTCCTTCATGCGGAAAACACATTACTCTAAAGAGTGAGGAGACGATGGCTCCCATGCAATATATATAGTCTCGTCCAAGGAGTAGGTTATAATCCAAGGGTCCTTGAATGACCATCACGTTCATTTGAACGGTCTTCCCTTTCAATGTGATTGGCACATTGGGAAGAATCCCTAAAGGTCGACTGGTTCCTTTATCGAAGCCTGTTAGATTTCTCATTTCAGGCAAAAGCGCTAGCGAACCAAGCGCTTTCCAAGCAATAGAGGAAAGGATAATCACAGATGCCCCCTCATCAATGATGGTGCCAGCCATTACCATTCTGTATATTTGAACGATAATTCTGAATGGTATGCTTGCTGGCAACCGGGGTCTGCCTAGTTGGTTCCAGTCGAAGGATACAACTAGGTTGCTTGGTGGTGGGACCGAATAGACGGCCGGGTATGACTCTGACGAAGTTCCTTCCTGCGATAAAGGAATGGGAAAATTGCCCCCTTGTTCGTCGGAGTCTGTGTTGATGAAGAGAATTTGGACGGTGTCGTCTTTATTCTCCTCTGTGATGATATCATTCGAAGATAGAGCCTCTGAAGGCAAAACCGGGTCAACTGCCACTTCAACCTTTTGACTTTCGTCAGGTATGGATTTAGACGGTTCATCCTCAATGATAGGTGCTTCGGCTGACCACCTGAGCGGGCCATCCAGGTTCTCGACTGGTGAAGGACTTGGCAGGAGTTTTTGATATCCAGGAGGAAGTTGCACTGGTAAAACCGGGCGATCATCCAAAACTCTTTTAGCCTCGTCTAAGAAGGGACAACGGTGGATGGCATGGTCGCCTTCACACAGTTTGCAGGGAAATCTAGCTTTCCCTCTTTGTCCTGTGGCTTCACTTTCACTAGTTGACGGTGTGCTGTCAACATGGCTATCAGAGGTTGACGCCACCGAATTGTGCAAGCGGGGAGACCAGTGCCTTAGTATCCGAGGGATGCAAGGACAATCTCTGTGAAAGTGGTCTCCCTTGCATATGACACATGGCGATTTAGGCTTGGTCAGTGCAGTGTGTGGATTTTCTTTAGACGCCATTCGCTTGCCCCCAGTCACTTTTGGCTCCTTCTTCTTCTTCTCCTTCTTCTCCTTAGGAGCTTGGCTTTCGGCTTGGCCAGCTCCATCATCCGAAGAGGAAGGAGGAGAGGAAGAATTATAGGAAGTGGAAGGCTGGTGGGCAGCTCTGGACTAGTCTAACTGCTGATTCGATTGTTCAGGAGTAGTGGTGTTTTGAACAACATTAGTTGAGAAGAGCCAGACAGGCAAGCCTATTGTCAGTCCTGGAAGTGACAATGTAGCCATATGGAGTGCTCCAACATCTCCCCAAGAGGAGAAGGGACTAGGATTTCCACCACGGGGAATTCCTTGGTTGGAGGGTTCCATTTTCTCAACTAAAAGATCAACGCGGGAATAAGGGTGATTTATTATTCCATTTAAAATAAGTTTTAATGACGCTTTAGACACAACTTGTTTTTTCAATTTTAAAGAGTCGAGAAAAAACAAAAGATGACTCTAGTCACCTTCGATGTTTTAACGAGCCCGAAGTGACAAATGCTCGGATGGAATTTTTCCGTTATAGAGTCTGAAAAAGGCCAAAAGGAACTGCTCTGGAGATCTAGGTAGAGGGTGTGCCAAACCAATCACAAAACTGCAGAATACGTTTTACGGTACGGCAGTCAATCTTCCCAAATGCTGTGTTCGGTGCATTACGATCAGTAGGGCGGTCGACACGGCTTCCTAAGCATAAAGGTTTTAAGCCTATAGGGGTCTCCCAATATATACTCGACGGTACGTGGGAGCACAATCCGTACTGGCGCTATCGTCCCTCAGGAGGAATCACCCACCATCAGCGAGATCGACAGTCACTAGGCTTTACGACGCCGGAACACGTCTCTAGCCTAGACCTCTATGTTGTGCGTTATGTTACAAAGCGTTATTAAGTTCATTCAGTTTATTTTATGTTGATCTTTCTTAGAAGTTTGCCTTTTGAGGTTCACCACAAGATGTATAGACAACTTCCTAAATGCAATCTAAAAGATGCTAAGCAAATTTTATCTCTTTTTCAACAATGAAAATCCTAGCTACAAAGGGAAAAGAAAGCCACCATCTTTTCTCAAAGAGCAATCAACACACTCTAAATGCACTTTCCCTAAATCAATCATGCAAACTATCAAGATGCAAATGCACAATGCAAGTGCTTGTTTTCCGCTTTCTTAATATTGATGCCTAAAAAGAAAGCTTTTTGCACAACTTTGAATTTGCTTTTAAATGACAAATACAAACAAGTTTACTTTTTCGAAATCAGAAAGGGTAGAAGAGATTACAACACTTAACGATTTTCGAAATGAATACTTGTTTTGACACTCAAAAGAGACAAACTCAAACCAAAAGCAAAAATGAATGTATAACCAACTGTAAACAGCAAATGAACTCTCTCCTAAGATCACAATCAACAGATCTGAATCAAGGGCTATAGGATGACTATTTCACTCTTGCAAAGGGAAACTGTAAATGATGCCACAAATACATAAAAACACTCACAGTATTTTGTACAAAAGGAGGCGGAATTTAAGCAGAGAAAAGGGGCTATCAGACAGGTACCTATGCTGGTTACAGGCTGCAAAAATCAGAGATCAAAACAAGGCAAAACAAAGCAGAGAACCCCAGCTGCACAAGGCCTAACTGGATCAGCACACCTGTATAACAGGGAAACTGAATTTCAACGCAGGTAGCCTTCATGGGAACTGCGTTGAAATGTAGAGTCTCTTCACAGAGCCTGCGCTGAAGGAGAAACGAGAGTTCCTCACTGGGTTATGGGTCACGGTTTGCTATTTAATCTACAGTTTCAGGCCAAATCAAAGCAACAAGCAAGGTACAATCAAAGGGATGCTTTGAAGGAGGACTAAGATCTATCACAAAGGATCATCAAATCATTTGTGAGTCCATTGTTCAGATCATAGACAAATCCAGTGATTGGATCAAAGCAACAGCTGCCCACTTTGCATCTGAGAATAGCAGATGTAGTTCAATTGCTGCTGTTGAGTCTATGAAGCAAACAATGATAGAAACACAAATAAAATGACTAAACAGATCTCCCCAGTGGAGTCGCCAATTTGTTGTGGGGAAAAATGCCTATGCAGGACGATCCTATCCACCTAAGGTGTGACAGTGCCTTAGCAACAAACAGAGGCAACTATTCTAGTATTCTTCCTTTATGAAATAAGAATGAAGAGAGATGGATGGACTAACCGGTGTCTTCCGTTTGTCTCTCGATCCGGCTTCTCTTCTCTTTGAGAGCTCCTAGCTACTTGCCTTCTCGCTCGCCCAGCTTCAACAGGTTCCTGCAAGATCATAAGAAGGGAACACTACACAAAGACATAGATTCATATTCATAACTAGTTCAGGATTAGAAATAAACCAAATACACTAATGCAATCATACATCAAAGACACATCAGCATATAGGAGAAACCAAGATAGCTTTATTGATGTATAACAAGGTTCAGGAGGAGATACAACCAAGAGAGTTCCAATCCAGCATCTCCTTCCCAGCAAATGAAATTCCTATCTTCACCTCCCTTCAAAGCATTAAGCACCCAATTATTCCAATCTCAAACCAACAGCAATTCTTTGCAATAACAAAATTCCAGCCTCTAGATCTCATGGAGAAGAGATCCATATATAGATGTTTGGAGTGAGGATGAGTCAGCTTGTGATCTGACTAGTGTCCTCTCTCTCTGTCAGTTCTTACTTCCACTTGGAGACTAAGAGCCTCTTACTCATCACTTAGTTGAACTCAGCAAGGCAAGTGTCATGGAGGAAGATTCTGGAAGCTTCCATAGTCTTGACACCTCTCACAAGAGACCCTGACATTTGTCATTTCCCGCTCAACGCACCCTGGTAGTGCTTCCACCTGCGTTGCAATGCAACTAGCCAGTGTAGCCTCTGCATTTCAACGCAGGCAGCTAGTGGAGCTTCTGAATTGATCCTGAATTGACTTGTTTTTGAGCAGTTTCTGGTGGAGAACTTCTGTGAATTGCTGTGGTTTGTTAGCCTTGTTCCTCTAGGGGTAGGAACAACATGTTTAGGGACTTTGGATCCCTTGGATTATGGACATTTCATGCTTATAGCTGTAAGGCACAAAAATGTCTATAACAATCCTCTTAGCAAGAAAGCCCTTCTTCACCTCATGAAAAGCTTAGATCACCCAACACTATGATATTGCACCAAGAAACCAACAACACTTCCTTATAAGATACAAAATTCCAGCCTCTGGATCTCTGGGATGAGGGATCCATATATAGATGTTTGCAAGGGGAATGAGTCAGCTTTTGAGATTTGATTAGTGTCCTCTCTCTTATAGTTCTTGATTCCACTTGGAGATTGATGATCTCTTACTCATCCTTGGTCGAATGCAGAGAGGCAAGTGTCACAGGAGAAGTTTCTGGAAGATTCCATGCTCCTCCACCTTGCGGATTGACCTTGCCATTTGTCCACTCTCGCCCATCGCACCCCATAGAAGGGCTTTTCAACATGCATCACAACTACTGTGTGTATTCAGGTGGGATGCAACACACCTTGACCATGGAGCAGGTGAAATGGTCCAGTTTTGACCAGTTCTGAGTAGTTTTTCATGGAGAACTTCTGGGAGATGCTGCAATCAGTTGACCTTGTTCTTTTAGGGGTTGGAACAACACCTTTAGGGACTTAGGAGCCCTTAGTTTATGGACATTTATGATTGGGGTTGCAGTGCCCAAAAATGTCTATAACAGTTGCCCCCTAAATCATGAGGTCATTAATCTTTTGATGTCGGGTGAAATGCTTTATCATGAGGATCCGAAGTTTTTTCAATCTGGAAGGCGACCTGTAATAAGATACAATACAATACATTATCTTCATAATATTTTCATGATCTAGCTAAGGCAGGAATTTCCCATGCTCAGCTTTATAAATTCATTTTCATGTACATGAGACAGATAATCATCTGAGTGTAGAATGATGATTCTGGTAGAGCCATCATCCCTTAGATTGGATGATTATCTGTGTAGCAGTGATGTACATTTGATGTTTTTATTTTCTTGAATATATATTGCAGCTCGGATGGATGAAACTAGATCCGGGGTCTTCAATCTCGTTCGATCTTCACTCAAAGTACAAGTCGATCCATGTGAGAGATGTTCTGGAGTCGAACATGGAAAGACATTGCCTGATTACCAGCCAATGATGTAAGCTGTTAACAGGCACGAGAGGAATCACCGATAATGATGATGACCCTCAAGGTACTATAGTACAATTCACGTGGTGTGAATAAGGGACTTGGCGTCGAACACCACGCAAAATCTTTCGGTCGAAGGCCATTGATGTAAACCTATCGCCGGAAGTGAGAAACTTGCCATTGAGGCATGCAAGCTTCAAAGTACTGAAAGGGTTGTTCCTAGATCGGCTTCTTAGATAATGAGCTGATGTCGACAAGAAGCGATCTGTCATAGGAGGGCCTTAGTGAATCCCACATCAATGACGTGGAACGGAGCAAATGATTTTAATGGAGGTGAAAACGATCTGGTGATATAAGGTTCAGGATGGCAGTCATGAAAGAATGGAGCGTAAATGTATTGCAGTGGGTGAGACACAGGTGAATTCTCTGAGCGACTTCTCTTGAACATATCGGTGACACTGACATGATGGATTGGTAGCATTAACCCCAAATATGGATGGTGTGACAGAACCATGGTGATGTGACCAGTGAATGGAACAACCCAACCTGACTCGGATGCGGAGTGAAAGTGTCATGTTCAAGAGTGACTTGTTGCCAACAAAGTTTCTTCAAGTTTTCTTCCCAATTTTTCCCCAGTCATTGCTGACCAGTACCTCTTTATTTTTTTCAAGCTTGAGGAGGATAACATATGCTTGTTCTATAATTTTCCCTTCGGGCAAACCCATCGCTATGTTTTAACGAGCTTAGCGATAGTGAAACTCGTTCTTGTCTGTTATGGACAAGTTTGTCGCTATTTAGTCTTAACGAGTTTAACGACAAAGATAACTTGGTCCTTTTCAATTTTAGAGAGTCTGAAAAGGGACGTAAAGGAAACTCCAAAAATCCTTTTTCGTCATCTAATCCCCTAAGTCCGAAAAAGTATAAAATAATACAAAAGGGATGAATTTTCGGTACTTTTAACGAGCCAAAGAAACAAGCGCTCGATCTTTTTGTGTAATAATCCCTCAAGCCCAAAAAGATTAAAATCTAAAGGAGGGATAGCACTTCCAGTCACTTTAACGATCTGGAGAGGCCAATGGCTCGGCAATCTTTTCATATTTTACGAGTCAGTTGAAAAGAGCTTAAAGGAGACTCGTTTTTTGAGGAATGAGTGATAGATTCGGGTAGCAGCTGATTCCAGGTAAGGTTTGGAATTTTTCAATCACGACAGTGTCACAAGGATGGCTAACAGGATCACTCTTCGTAACTGTTCCTCAAAAGCGGTGAACAATCAAGTGGAGGTGAATGATCGGCCAATACAGAGTGAAGGTGATGATAAGAACATGACCAAGGCTTCAAAGGCTGATGATAATACATTCACAATGGTTATTTACCGGAAATTGGTTCATTTTTTAATGAGCTTAAATGCTGGGGGGAACACTTTCTCATTGCTTATGTTTATTTTTTAACGAGCTTGAATTCCGCGTTAAAACTGCTCGATATAATGGTCATTGATTTTCTTGATTTTACCATTAATAACTTTGTTCTTTCAAAGATTGTACCGCCTGCTCAATTGCTTCATCAAACTAGTTAGAAATGAACAACATATGTTTGAAAAATGAGTTAAGACACTAATATTTTACTTGAATTACGTAAAAAGTAATTTAAAAGTGCTTTTACCCCTCATTTTACCATTTCATTTGAACTTTGGTTTGTTGGAGCTTTGGAGGTGCTTTCCCCCTCGATTTTCACTAGCTGATTCTGGGAGATTCTATGGATGATTCTCGGCACTGTCTGGACCAGGTAGGAGCTAAACCTGAGATCTTTCATTTCATCCTTTCCATTTTGCATTCTGAGCATGTTTTCTGGTTTTTCTGAGCCTCTGAGGTTTGAAAAACTCGCCCTGGCTCCATCGCAGCCTTTCTATATCAAAAGGTGCATTGCATGTTGGCCTACCCACTGGATAGTTAGCATGCAACGCACCCAGAACACTGCTAGGGGTGAGATGGGCGCAAGGAGGGAAATTTGTGCACAGTTTTCCATGGAAATTTTTACCTGTTTTTCACCAAATCAGGATCTAACTCTTCTCTTGTTGGTTTTCAGAGATTCATTGGAGCAAAATGCCTGTTACATGGCGAGAACGTGAGCATAAAAAGAGGACATGCTTGCTTTACATGATCCGGTTACGGTAAATGCACTGCGGAACTGTGGATTATTGAAGTTTTTTCGCATCTCTAGCATGAAGCAACAAATCAACTTGTTGCAGTGTTTGCTCGATGCCTGGGATCCTACCAGCCAGGTGTTCCAGATTAGGGGAAAATCTATCCCCTTGACTGTTGTGGACATCTATTTTTTGACTGGCTTATCGAGGCGGGGTGCCCCTATCTCATTATCAGGTTCGTCCCGTGGGGGTGAATCTGTGAGAGATTACATTCGCAGGTATTGCAGAGAGGGATCTCAGCCGAGTAAGGATGGCAAGATCAACATCCGAGATGTCACTAACAGGCCCTTGAGGACCATTCTATTCACTTTTGCTAGGATGGCTGGTAGTGCGACTCTTCATGTGGCGAACTGATCTTATATACAGTACGCCTTAGAATGCCTTGAACCAAAGGTGTTCAACTGGTGTGACGCAATACTCTTTGTGATGTAAGAATAATTGACCAAGGTGAAAAACGGAAGATTGAAGAACTTTGGATATGGTTCTATTTTGACCGCCTTTGCCTTGGAAAAGATCTTGCTGATGCAGTCGCAGTATATTTCACTTGGTTTACCTCCACCGACTAAGTCACGGATGCAGAGATGGGTCGACCATATGTCTAGACATGCTAGTCAATCTCAGGTTTCCTTTTCTGATACCTTCTTTGGGTGGTTTGATCGTTGGGAGATGGTTTTTTCCGAGTATCCATATGCTGGTATGGATTTCCGGGGTGATCCGGATTTGGTACTGTCGGCTGGCGAGCAGTGGGGTGCCATTGGTAAATTCTTTGACCATATTTCTGTTTATCATTTCTCTTTATAATGTCCTTGTACTTTATTCTGTCAAGACTAATCAGAACTCATGCACTCATGCAGATGTTGGACCAGTTCGGCCAGTAGTACGCCTGAGAGTGTCAGCTGCCACTCCAGTAGGAGAGGCTGTGGGAAGGGCTATCCTTCGCGACCTTGATGTGGTCGAGACTCTTTCAGCATTACAGGATCAGGTTGAGGGCCTCACTCTCGGTATTCCAGATGTGAGGACTGATGAGCTATCTTTGAGGTTGTAGCCACATACTACCGGCGTGCCGAGTCGATGGACTAGGCTTTTACGCATGATTGCACGGGCGGTGATTTGTTATCACCAGCATCATTAGAAAAGGGTGCCCCCTAGAGTTTTGAGTTTTGGGTCATTTGACCAATTTTTGTCTTGGTTACAGAACATTATGTGTAAACCATAAATAGTTATATATATATTTTTGATTTTCGAAGCTTTATTTTGATTAAGTTACATGATCCTGATGCAAATATTGATGAAATGCTTCTTTTTATAAATGTTGCAAATGTCTATCTAACACCTAATTTGCCAATGAGTCTGTCAATGTGTTTAAGTTATGGAAATATGCTAATATTGAATAAAGTCAAATTGCCTTTCCAAAATCCTGACCCTTAGGAACATGCGATAGATAGTTGGATTTCGGACGGAGTGGATACCAGTGAGTTGTAGTATGATGAGCTATGAGTCTAGCTTGACTACAAGTCGGCGTATGCCATGTGTGATGGCATCAGAGAGAAGTTCTATCAACGTGCTATATTCAGCGATGTTATTTGTTGACCAACCAATACATACCCCTCTAAAACTTACTAACTCGCCGCTTGGATCAAAAATGGCCCAGGCCATAGATGATAGGTTCTGCGAACTACGACTCGCTCCGTCGGCATATCCAACAAATGATTCCAATAGGTTTGACATCTGTAACAAATGTAAAAAGTGGATTACTTGACCAAAACAATTACCCTTGGCGAAAACAAAAATGTAACAAAAGCATATGGGTTACTATACTGCATCATGCGTAGTAACGCTTAAGGTACAACCCGTTACGGGGTTGCGCCAGTGGAATCCCGTCGTAATCCATTAACTCGTAGGCTCCTTTTTCTAATACACACTTAACAATATAGGGGTCCATCCACAAAGACTTGAACTTACCTGCTCCTAATTTATTGGATTCCTGGTCGTAAAGTAAGACCAAGTCACCTTTTGAGAAGACACGGGGTTTGACATTCTTGTCGAACTGTGCCTTGACTCGTTTCTTATGGGCTTCATTAGCCAAAGCGGCATCATGACGGGTTTCATCCAATTGGATTAGTTCCAAGAAATGAGCCTCTTCTTCTGAAGTTCTGGGCAGAAGGTCGATTGCGAGTTTGAGGGACAAGATTTCACATTGAACTGGTAAGATTGCTTCTAGGACATACACCAGTTGGAAGGGTGTAAACCCGGTCGCATTCCTTACCGATGTTTGGTATGCCCATAAGGCCGAGTATAGGATCAGGTGCCAACTCCTTTTGTGGACTCCAATCATTCTTTTCAACATGCGCTTCAGGACCTTGTTGATTGCTTCAACTTGTCCGTTGGCCTGCGGGTAATACGGAGTAGAGCTGTCGTGAGACAACCCTAATTTGGCAGCCAATTTGGCCATCATGTGATTGCAAAAATGTGATCCATGATCTGTGACTATAGCCTGTGGAATGCCGAATCTGGCGACTACATGATTGAAAAAGAAAAGGGCAGTTGTTTCACCAGTGTTATCTAATGTAGGCATCTCCTCGGCCCATTTGGTAAAATAGTCAACTGCGACTATGATATACCCATACCCCCTGGTCGAGGTGGGGTTACATGTCATGAAATCAATGCCCCATTTGGCGAATGGCCCAACAACAACTATTGGCTGCAGAGGTGCGGGTGGTCTTCTGGTTTTTCTATCGAAAATTTGACAGGCATGGCAACTTCTGACTGCGGTTATGCAATCTTTGAACATTGTTGGCTAGAAGTATCCTTCTTGTAATTTTTTTTGCGCCGTAGCATAACCATATTGATGCCCCCCACACCTGCCTGAATGGCAATCATTCAGGACTTTTTCGGCTTCCTCATGGGTGAGGCACCTCCTCAGAACTGTATCGACACCACGACTGTAAAGTTTATCACCGACGATCATGTAGTCTTTTGATTGGTATCAAATACGTTTTTTTCTGAGCGGGAGGTATTAGACCTATATTTTTGGGTTTGGAGATAGATGATTATATCTCCATACCATGGATTGCTTGAAGATATCAGAAACAGAGATTCATCCACGATTGTTTCTTCTGATGTTTCATCGTTGGATGACGATGGGAGATCGCATAGTAATTCTGCGAATACTAGGGATTTCTTCGATTTGGATTTTATAAATTCTAGATCAAACTCTTGAAGAATTTCTATCCATTTTGAATATTTTCCCCCTAGCAACTGTCGCGACAAGATATAAGTCATGGGGTTGCAATCTGACAGAATGGTAGTTTTTCGAAAGAGGACATAGTGTCAAAATCTCTGTATCGCTTGAACAGCTCCGAGTGCCAGCTTTTCAACATAGGAATATTTGCTTTCTGTATCATTTAAGTCTACTTAAATAATATATAGGATGTTCAATTCCGTTGTCTTCTTGAACTAAAACCATTGCGATGGTTGTATCCGCCGCAACCAAATATAGGTTAAAGTCTTTTTGATAATCAGGAGCATACATTAATGATGCTTTAATTAGGGATTCTTTTAAAGCATCAAAGGAAGCTTGCGTGACCTGATCCCAGACGAAGGGTACTTCCTTTTTCAATAGACATGTATAACCTTTAGCAAGTTCAGCGTAATTTGGAATGAACCTCCTCAGAAAGTTTGCTTTCCCTTGGAGTTTCTGAATCTGAAGCAAATTTGAAGGTGGTGGAAAATTTATGATTGCCTGAACCTTACATGGGTCAAGACGAATCCCATATTTTGAGACTACAAATCCAAGTAAACGACCAGAACTGACACAGAGCACACATTTGTGTGGATTGAGTCGTATCTTGTAGTGTCAGCGAGATAGAAATATTGCTCTCAAATGCTGCGGATGATCGGTCCGCTTTCGCGAATGAGTTGGAAGGTCGTCGAGATATGGTTGAACGATGTTTTTAATGTCATGGAAGGCATAATTCATTGCCCTCTGAAACGTTGCCCCTGCGTTCTTTAAAATAAAGGGTAATTTACGATATGCGAATGTGCCCCACGGACAAACAAATGCAGTCTTTGACTGGTTCTGTGGGCGGATATTTATTTGATTATACCTGGAGAATCCATCCATGAATGAAAAGATTTCACATCCGGCGCATTCATCAATTATCTAGTCAATAAAGGGTGTAGGGTAGTTTTCTTTTGGACAAGCTTGATTTACATCCCTATAATCGACGCACACTCTAATCGTTCCTTATTTTTTCATCACAGGAACAATGTTCGATACCCAATCGGTTAGAGGAACCGGTAAATGAAACCAGCATGGAGAAGTTTTTCAACTTCTGCCTTGATGGCAGCGGCTTTCTTGGGGTGCACTTGCTGTAGCCATTGTTGTACTGGTTTGACATCTGGATACATCTTGATTTTGTGTTCAACTATACTCGAGTCGATGCTTGGAATTTCATCATATGACCAAGCAAAGACATCTTTGAATTCCCGAAAAAGAGTGTTATATATTTCCAGTTCTGAAGGAGAACAACATTTGCCAACATAAATATTCTCTACAACATCTATTTGGTCAAGATATTTATGGCGATAGTCTCTTCAATATTGGACAAGTTTCGCTTGAAATCCACCGTGTTTACAGTGTTTGATAGGAAATCAAAAACTGATGGATGATGAAGGTCATCAGGAGTATCTTCTTTGCAATCCAGAAGATGGGAACAATGGTGGTAATCTTCCCATGGCGCCCCTTCAATTACCATTGATTGAAAAGTTCCTTCGTCAGTGTAATGCACTTGCAACCAAGGATCTGAAGGGGTGCCATATTCCTTAGACCTATCTATCCAAACGCTTGATGAGTGTTGATTTGGGTCTGCCTCCCATGCCGAAAACATTGCTACAATATTTCTATTGGGCTTGGAGGCAATACCGACGGATGGTCCATGTTTATATCGTTTTCTGAGATCTTTTGAATTGAAGATATCATATTGCAGGTACCTACTGTCGCCACTTCTGCTAGATTGATTGGAGGCGGGAGGGAAAAAGTCCCCATTAATATAGGGTCTTTTAGTAGGCCTACTCCGATATTTTGAAGCGTATGGGGGCTTCCATGGATCATCGGAATGCTTCCCGTAACTTGGGAAATATTTGGGAGAAATGTTTGTTGGTCGACGATTGTAATTCCTCCTTGCAAAGGAAATGAAATCTTCCTAAAGTAGGTCGACAAAACTGCAGCCATAGCATATATCCACGGTTTTCCCAGTAGGATGTTGTAATCGAGGTTTCCGTCGATTACTTCGACATCTATTTCTACTGTTTTCCCTCCTAGTTCAACTTGAAAGTTACTTAGAATACCATATGGGGTATACGTTTGTCCATCAAATGCTTTTAATGTTGTTGAAGATCATGACAAGATTGGAGATCCTAAAGTTTTCCAGCAACTCATCGACATAATACATTTAGATGCCCCCTCATTAATAATTGTTTGATGAACAGTTTTATTGAGGGCTTTCACTTGAATGAGGAAAGCTAGTTGAGCTGGTAACTGAGGATCGTATCCTTTATGATTAAAGGACACAAGATTAGAATCCTTTGGGTATATCCCACCTATAGCTGATAATAAAGCCTGCTTTTGGGATGGGCAATTTTGCAGTACCTCAAGTGTCGACATAGTGGATGGCGATTAGGCTAGATCTTCCACTATATTATAATGCTGTGTTGCTCTGGCACGAGGATTAAATGTCAACTTGTGTACTACTCCCTTTGGTGGTTTTATAGTTAGCTCTGGAATGATGGGCGATGCAACTTCTGTTGAAGTTGTTGTCGAACTACTAGGTTGATCTTTATCCTTGTTGTTCGATAGCTGTGGATTCCTGTAATCTTTATTCCTTGTCAATATCAAAGCATCATTTTGCTGTTTAGAAATCGACAACATCAGCACTTGGGACGGGGAAGCATTTTCAATAGCAACCAGATTTGTCCCTGGATTTGGAAACGGATCAGTCAATACCGCCGAGGTTTTTGAATTCTTGAAGAATCTTTTAAGGTCAGCTTTATGTGGACAATTTTTTGTCCAATTATCCTCATCGCATATTAAGCATGGATTTTTTGGTTTCCTATCTTCAGGAGGGTTTGCAGAAGAATTTTCAGGTGATGATTCTACTTGTTTCTTATTCTTCCCTTTGTTTTTCTTCTTGCCTCCTGGTTGCTTGGTTTCTTTGCCTTTATCAGTCGAGATGACATTTACTTCCGAGGAGAGAAGTTCTTCTTTTGCATTTTGACTGGAAATCTTACAGGCCTTTTTAGATGTAGCCTTTGTCGATTTCAGGTCTGTCATACCAATCACGCCATCGCCGGCATGAGATTCATTGTTTGATTTAGGAGGAGGAGGGATGGAAAATTTTAGTCTGGGAGTGTCAGGGATTTTATCGTAGAGCGTGCCAGACTGAGTATAAATCAAGTCTAGATATTGCGCATGAGCAATTACTTGCTCTTCAGTGATGACTCCTCCTTTTGCCACACCTTCTGTAATGAAAGATAATAATGACTTAATAAACCATTCAGCTAAAATCTGATCAGGAACATACGTTTTTACCATTCTATGACGACGTCGCCACTCATGAATATGATCGGATATGTGAGTGGCTGTTGTTTGCTTGAAATTAGTAAGAAGTTTTGTTCCTGTTTCGTACCTTATCAGTAAATGAAAATGGGCTAAAAAGGTTGTGGCTAGGGTACTAAAGTTGTCAAATGAAGCTCTAGGTAACTCAATGTACCATTTTGCTGCCAGACCAGTTAACGTCGTCTGGAAAATGCGCAGCCTAATCGAATCATCGTTTAGGGTGTTTGATGAACACCACAGGTGAAATGTCATCACATGATTCGACGGGTCTTCACCCGAATTTCCATTAAATTTAGGAATATCTGACAGAAGTTTATGCAAAATCGTTGGCCACCAAGGGGCGTAAGCAATTGGATCGTTCGTTAACCTATTTAGATCCGGTAACTCCAAAGTTGCCACGAAGGGTAACTGTTGATTCAAGTTTGGCAAAGCATACCTAGGATAATATGGGATTGCCTGAGCAGTTGGTCTCTGCATACCATCATAATGCATTTGATGCTGGTAACTTTGGTAAGGTTGATGGGCATAACCATTGTAGAATGGTTGATTTTGACCGTTTTGAATATACGGCTGCCAACTATTTGCAAAGATTTGTTGCTCAGATCCTTGGTATACTTGTTGGAATTGCGGTTGTTGGTATTGCACCAGCCATGGTTGCGATGCCATGTGTTGTTGTCCAATACTTACCGTTTGACCAAGATGAGGGGTAATTGTACCCGTTTGGGCCTGTGTCATTCCACTAGTTGGCGATTGTGGTTGAGTCGCAGGGACAAGAGGCTGTTGCATTACAACCTGAGAAACCTGAGGTTGGCATACAAACAGAAATGCTTGTACTTGCGACACTGTCCCAATAGCCGGCGTAGTTGGTATATTTGACATAGGTAAACATTGTTGCATCGAATATACAACTCTTGGTTGTTGATGCAGTATAGGCACCCAACCGCTAGATGTAATTCCAGCATAACCTGAATTTTGTTGTGAACTCTCGTATGGTTGTCCTCTTGGAGGAGATAATGAAAGGGTATATTGCCCCCCATATGGCGATAATTTGATACTTACAGGAAGTGTTTTCCCTTGAGGACCGGACTGCCCAAATTGACACCCTGAAGGATCAATTTGCTGAGACTCAACATAAGAGTTCCCGGATATTATTCTGGATGAACAAACAGGAACAGACCATACTGTCAAAATAGCCCCTGAGTGGGCCCCTTCTAGCGATTGAGAGCTAGTTGGGATAGATGGTATGCCGACGAACATTGTTGGAGTGACAGCAGGAAGTTCTGCCATCGCTGTGTCAGATGACACAGTCCTAGATGTCGATAGTTGTTCAAACATTTCTAGTCTATCCAAAAGATTGCTTAGCGATTCTACAGGAGCTTCCAATGGAGGTAGACTAATTTTTGATGAAGAAGGATATAGAGTGATCCCGACTCCAAATCGCGATGGAGTACTAGATGGAGGATCCTCCACAATCTCTTCTATAGCAATCAGAACAGGTGGAAGAGGTAGACCATCAGGTCCGTAAAATATTTCTAGTGTCGAAGAAGGTATAAAATCTGCAGCGACAGATGTTTGGAGAATAACACCTTCCGAATCAGCTATAGATGGAGCTGGCTCAGTAACACAAGTGTTTACCTTCACACTAGGATCAGTTCTACTGTCCTTTGGTGGCTGCTGAACTTCTTCTATAAAGGCAGGGATACCAGAAATTTTTGGAGTAACTGGAGTCTCTGATGGTGTTGGAACACTTGTTCTAACCTTACCAGGAGATTTGGAACCGGTTAAACGAGTTTGCTTTGTCTGTAACAGTTTCGACTCTGGAGACAAAGACGGTTGACTCGTAAGCCTCCGTGAACGACGGGGTTTCAATTGACTTTCTTCCACGATTGCGGATTAGTCGATCAACTAAAAATCAAGGGGAAGCATGTTTCCAAATTAGATGAATTTTAGATGATTTGACACAACTTGTTTTTCAATTTTTAAGAGTCGAGAAAAAACAAAAGATGACTCTAGTCGCCTTCGATTTTTAATGAGCCTGAAGTGACAAGTGATCAGATGGACCTTTTCCGTTAAGGAGTCTGAAAAGGAACGAAAGGGACTGCTATGGAAATCTAGATAGAGGGATTACCAAACCAATCGCAAAACTGCAGAATACTTTTTACGGTACGGCAGCCAATCTTCCCGAATGCTGTGTTCAGTGCATTGCGATCGATAGGGCGGCAGACAGGGCTTCCCATGGATAAAGGATAAAGCCTATTGTGGTCTCCCAAAATATACTCGATGGTACGTGGGAGCACAAGTCCGTACTGGCACTTGTCATATCAAAGTGGAGGAATCACCTATCCAACAGTGAAAACAATAGTTACTAGGCTTTACGACGCCGGAATATGTCTCTAGCCTAGACTTCTAGATGTTGTGCGTTAGGTTCCAAAGCGTTTTTAGATTCATCCAATTTATTTTATAGTTGATCTTTCTTAATAAATTTTCCTTTCAGGTTCACTACCTGATGTAGATGTACAATTCCTAAAATGCAATCTAAGACGATAAACAGTCGTTTAATCTTCTTTTTTCAATGAAAATCCTAGCTACTAAGGAAAGAGAGATGGCGTTCTTTCAACAAAGAGCAGAGTGCACACACTATATGCACTGTCCTAAATCAAACCAACAAAAAGTCTAAATGCAAATTCACATGCATGTATTTTTTTCAGCCTTCTTAATGTGTGAATGATAAAAAGAAAGCTAAGCGCAAATCTGAATTATTTTCCAAAGCGACAATTACTAACAAGCTTCTTTTCAAAACAAAATGAGGACAATGACGACACTTTGTTATTTGGAATTGAAAACTTGCTTTCGACACTTGAAAAACTACTAATTCAAATCAGATACAAGAGTAACAGTGTAATCGACTATCAAGAACAATTAGATTCTCTTCTATGACTGAAAATGACACTTGCGACACTTTCAAATCAAGAAATGACAGTTCAATTACGCTACTTCTTTGTAAAGGAGAACTGAAAATGACTCAAAAATACATAAAAACATTTACAGTTCTTTGCATAATGGAGGCGGAATAATGGCAAGGAAGGGGGTTTCAACAAAGGTGTACTGACTATAGGCAACGAAACTCCTGAATAGATCTAAAAAGTATGAACACAGAAGCTAAAATCTAAGAGCAAAAGAGATCTGATCAGCGCACCTGTAGCACAAGGAGACTAAAATGCAACGCACCTACTACACTTGGGAAGTGTGATGCATTCAAGTTTCAAAGAAGACACAGTGCGATGGACCAGGGACGACACTTTAGCTGGGTTCCATGTCACAGTTTGTAGCTCAGTTCAGGGATTTAGGCTGAGTAAGTGGTAATCAGTAAATCATTCATAGGGGTAGATCTAAGGAGGTTACTAGAGCCACCACAAGGGCAATTAGAGAGCTTGTAAATCAATTGTTTAATTCATAAAAAAAACCCGGAGATAGACTGAAGCAACATTGATCTACTTTGCACTTTCATAGAAAATGCAGTTTGAAGGCTAGCTGGCTTGACTTCAGGCTCCGTCTGTAAGTTTATAAAGTAAACAAATGTAGATAAACAAACAATCTATTCGTTCCCCAGTATGGTCGCCATTTTGTTATCAGGAAAACTAGTGTCCATGCAGAGTTGCTAGTCCCACTAAGGCTGGTAGCTACCTTAGAAACAAACAAACTAAAAACTACTTTCGTTTTCCTTTATGAGAAATAGATAAGAGGGGAATAAGGAGACCAACCTCTGTCTTGCACTTGGTTCCTTGCTTGATTCCTCTCCTTTCTGATAGGTCTTCGCCACTCACTTCCTTGTCTACCCAGCTTCAAAGAGAACCTGTAGAATCAAAGCAACATAACACTATCCAAGAACATAGATCTATTATCATAAACAATATAGGACCAGATATATATTGACCACACAAATGCATATAACATCAATCATACAAGAATGTGGAGGAAAACTTGAATAGCTTTATTGATAATCAAGAAAGAGCAAAGAGGATTACAACCAATTGTTCTGACCCAACATCATCCTCTCAGCAAGAATGCCCTTCTTCACCTCATGAAAAGCTTAGATCACCCAACACTATGATATTGCACCAAGAAACCAACATCACTTCCTTACAAGATACAAAATTCCAGCCTCTGGATCTCTAGGATGACAGATCCATATATAGATGTTTGCAAGGGGAATGAGTCAACTTTTGAGATTTGATTAGTGTCCTCTCTCTGATAGTTCTTGATTCCACTTGGAGATTGATGATCTCTTACTCATCCTTGGTCGAATGCAGAGAGGCAAGTGTCACAGGAGAAGTTTCTAGAAGATTCCATGCTCCTCCACCTTGTGGATTGACCCTGCCATTTGTCTAGTCTTGCCCATCGCACCCCATAGAAGGGCTTTTCAACATGCATCGCACCTATTGTGTGTATTCAGGTGGGATGCAACACACCTTGACCATGGAGCAGGTGAAATGGTCCAGTTTTGACCAGTTCTGAGTAGTTTTTCATGGAGAACTTCTGGGAGATGCTGTAATCAGTTGACATTGTTCTTTTAGGGGTTGGAACAACACCTTTAGGGACTTAGGAGCCCTTAGTTTATGGACATTTATGATTGGGGTTGCAGTGCCCAAAAATGTCTATAAGAGTAAGGATGCAAAATACCATTTATTAAACTCATAAATTTTGCTGGGGAATTAGTACGCCCAAATGGAAAAACAACAAATTCATAATGACCATAGTGAGTTATAAATACCATCTTACAAATATCCTCTTCTTTTATTCTTATTTGGTGATAACTTAATCACAAATAAATCTTAGAAAATACGGTACCACCTTTAACTTGATCAAATAAATTGTCAATTCTTAGCAACAAATATTTATTTTTGATATTTAACTTATTTTGTTTCCTGTAATAAATACACAATCGTAAAGTGCCAACCATTTTTCTCACAAACAACACAGGGGCTCCACAAGGTGACACACTTGGACGGATATACCCTTTTTCAAGTGACTCCTTGTTGGGTCCCTATAATACTAGTGATTACCCCATTACTATTGTAGTTATAACCCTTATTTATATTGTTGTGCCCCTATTACCCCCATATTGTTATTTCTGTGCCCCATAGAATCCCTCTATTGTTATTTTTGTGGCTTTATATTATTATTGTTAGGTCGGCTGGATTATATTGTGACTCCTTAGACTCCTATATATAGAAAGGAGGTTTTGTCATTTGTATCATCCAAGAATTGTTCATTTATGTAATGTAAAGGAGGTTTCTCCCTCGAAGAGGCTGAATTCTAAGGCGTGGATCTCTCTTTTCTCTCTTTTTGTGAGCTGGTTTCATAACATTTGGTATCAGAGCTTTGGATTCTAGGGTTTCGCTGCTCCAAACAAGTCATCGTGGAATGTTTGCTATAACTTTTTTTCTGTGACGTTTCAGAAGTCTCAAAAAAAACCCATTTGAGAAGACGTGGCTCTGAACCTTGGGTTCGAATTTCCGAGCTTTTCGTGCGATATTGTCGGAGATATGATCTGAGGAAGTTGGCCTTTTTGCAGACTCCTGAATTACATTCAAAACAGGTGACCTGGGGAAAATCGTCATAACTCTCTCTCTTAGGATCAGATTGAAATTTCATAAAAAGGTACAGAAAGAGGACGGACTGTAGTTTCTTGTGTGTGTGTTTCAGATTCAAAGGTTGAAACAGTGACTCGTGGCACGTCGTACAAATTCGCTCTACTGAACCAGTCTAAAAGCAAGTCACTGTGGGAGATTTCACATAACTCTTCCTTGGAGAATCCAATTTGGCTCAGACTTGTGGCATTGGAAAGAGGACACAGAAGGCTACTACAGGTAGAAATTTTAGAACTGGATGATCCGAAATTACAGAGATACATCAGATTCAATATCAGGCTTCTATAAAGTGAAAAAAGGTGTGTAGTTTTTTTTTAAATTTTTGTGTAAGCTTGGTTTAACGAAATTCAAAGGGCATAGTAAAGCATTATTATCGGTAACTGATGCCCCGAGGAAAGAAAATGCAAACACCTAGTAAGGAACCTGAAAGCTCTAGCATGACTCATGAAGAAGAAGAAGAAATGCTACATGATATATCAAAATTACAAGAACAAGTGTAACAAATGTCACGCTCACAAAAGCTAATAGAAGCTAAGATAAGTGGTGTGGAATCTAAGATAAAGGGAATGGAAAGTAAGATGGATGATTCGAAGATAGATTTGAAGAGAGACATGGTAGATTTGAAGATAGATTTGAAGGCAGATATGGAAGAATTAAAGAAGTTGCTACAAGAAAGGGTCACTAATGGTGAAAAGGTAGTAAAGGAAACTCATGATGAGAACAAAAGAAATGTTAATCATGATTCCATAGATGCTAATGTTGGATCGAAGAATCACCATATTCCAAAAATCGATATGAGGAAGTTTGATGGCAAGGATCCCGCCACATGGATATTACAGATGGAGCAATTCTTCGATCTCAATAATGTGCAAAACACACAAAAGGTACGTATGGCAACTGTATATTTGGAACCAAATCAGTTTGTATGGTATCAATGGCTTTTCTCTCGTAAACAATTTATCACTTGGGCAATTTTTACGGAAGAATTGATAGCACATTATGAGGATACAAAAAGCAACACTTTTTTTAGCCAATTGATAAGTCTCAAACAAAAGGGTTCAATAATGGAGCACATTGAGGAGTTCCAAAAATTGAACATAAGGGTAAAAGATATTCCAGAGGAGCATAGGATTGATGTGTTCATAGGGTCTTTAAAGGATAATATCCAACATGATGTTCGCCTTTGGGAACCTGATTCATTAGAGAAGGCATTCAGGTTAGCAAGAAAAATGGAAAGCAAAATTATGGCAACCAGGAAGCATACCACTCACAACTATAAAGACGGAAGTGTTGTTGCCCCTAGTCTTCCACAACCTATAAGGTTGACACCACAACAATTGGAAGAAAAAAGAGCAAAAGGGCTTTGTTACAGTTGTGATAGCAAATACACTAAAGGTCATAAGTGTGCTGAGAAGAAATTATTCTACATAGATTGTGAAGAGGAAGAAGAAAAGGAGCAAGAAAGGTCAAAAGAAGAAGATATACTCCAGGAACAAAGCCTAGATGAAGAACAAATAAATCCGACCATATCTTGTAATGCATTGGCGGGAATTACCACTCCTCAAACCATCAAGATAGAAGGACAAATCAAGAAGAAAAAGGTAATAGTGTTGATTGATTCAGGAAGCACCCACAATTTTATTCATTGTAGGGTAGCAAAAGAATTGAATTGCTTCCTATATCCAGCACCAGAGTGTCAAGTGATGATTGCAAATGGAGGAACAATAAATTGCTCTGGAAAGTGCCATAATATCAAGCTATCCATGGGAGAATATGTATTGACTAGCCCAATGCTTTCCATTCCAATGGGAGGTGCTGATGTTGTACTAGGAGTCCAATGGCTACAATCCTTGGGTACAATAGCTTTTAATTTTCAAGAACTTTTCATCAAATTTTCTTCGGAAGGAAAGGAAGTTGAATTAAGGGGTATTGCAGGGAAACCAGGAAAGATAATCAGCTCTAATGGTATGACAAAGCTTCTAAAAAAGGAGCAAAGAGGTGTAATTGCACAATTATGTTCGCTAGATGTTTCCACATTGGAATCATCTATTTCTCCAGATCTCCAAAAAGTCTTGGACAATCATTCCAAGGTATTTGAGACTCCCAAAGGTCTCCCACCTATGCGTGATCATGATCATGCTATTCATCTGATTCCAGGAAGTGTTCCTCCAAACATCAGGCCGTACAGATATCCCTATGTCCAAAAAAGTGAAATTGAACGTATGGTTGCAGAAATGCTAGAGGCTGGTATAATTCAACCGAGTCAAAGTTCTTTCTCAGCTCCAGTAGTATTGGTGCACAAGAAGGATGGATCATGGCGCATGTGTCCAGATTATAGGGAGCTCAACAAGCTCACTATTAAAGATAAGTTCCCCATTCCTGTCATTGATGAATTACTGGATGAATTGCATGGATCAATTTACTTCACCAAGTTGGATCTTCGTTCGGGATATCATCAAATCAGAATGAAGATTGAAGACATTCCAAAAACGGCATTTAGAACTCATGAGGGTCATTATGAATTTTTGGTCATGCCTTTTGGCCTTACCAATGCACCTTCAACATTTCAAGGTTTGATGAATTCAATTTTCAAACCATTCCTTAGAAAATTTGTGTTAGTATTTTTTGATGATATACTAATCTACAGCAAGTCTTGGAAGGATCATGTTGAACATGTTGACAGGGTGCTACAACTATTGGAGGAGAAACAATTATATGCAAAAAGATCCAAATGTTTCTTTGGAGTCCAGGAGGTGGAATATTTGGGTCATATTGTATCTCATGAAGGAGTTAAGGTAGACCCTAGCAAAATTAAAGCCATTAAGGAATGGAAAATCCCCACATCCATAAAGCATCTGCGAGGATTTCTTGGGTTGACAGGGTATTATCGCAAGTTTGTTAAGAATTATGGGAGAATAGCAGCACCTCTAACAACATTATTGAAGAAAGATTCATTTTCATGGACTCCGGAAGCAACAAAGGCCTTTGAACATCTTAAAGAGGCAATGTGCCAAGCACCGGTCTTAGCTACACCGGACTTCACAAAAACCTTTATTGTGGAATGTGATGCTTCAGGAAATGGAATTGGTGCTGTTCTAATGCAAGATGAAAGACCCATTGCTTTTGAAAGTCGTCCAATCAAGGGAAAGTTTTTAAGCAAAGCTATTTATGAGAAGGAAATGTTGGCAATACTCCATGCACTTAAGAAATGGCGACCCTACCTAATGGGAAGACACTTCAAGGTAAAAACGGATCATGATAGCCTTAAATACTTTTTAGAACAAAGATTATCCTCTGAAGAGCAACAAAAGTGGGTCACAAAGATGTTGGGTTATGACTTTGAAATCATCTACAAAAAAGGGAAGCAAAATGTGGTGGCAGATGCACTCTCAAGAAAGGATGAGGATGTGGAAGCATTGTTGTGTGCCATTTCTATTATCCAACCAGATTGGATAAACGAAGCAAGGGAGGAATGGAAGAATGACGAAGAAGTGTGGGCACTTATTCGAAAGCTACAACAAGATTCCAGTACTTCTGATACATTTAGCTGGCAAAATGATTCGTTATGGTACAAAGATCGCTTATACCTCTGTAAGAATTCCCAGCTAAAACAAAAGATTCTTATGGAATTGCACACTTCTCCCTTAGGAGGGCACTCAGGATTTTTAAAAACTTACCACAGGGTTAAGAAGGAATTTTTTTGGGATGGCCTTAAATCAGATATTCAAAAGTTTGTGGCGGAATGTTTGGTTTGCCAACAAAATAAAGTTGAAACAATTAAGACACCGGGTCTATTACAACCTTTATCCATTCCAAGCCAACGTTGGGAGGAGGTTTCAATGGATTTTATCACAGGTTTACCCAAGTCTGAGGGAAAGAGTGTCATCATGGTGGTAGTTGACAGACTTACCAAGTATGCACACTTTTGTGCATTATCACATCCATTTAAAGCCAGTACAGTTTCTACTGCATTTATGGAAACAGTTCAAAAGCTACATGGAAACCCAAAGATTATTGTAAGTGACAGAGATCCCATTTTCACTGGAAATTTTTGGACAGAATTATTTTCTTGTCTTGGTACTCAGTTAGCTCATAGCTCATCTTATCATCCTCAATCTGATGGGCAAACTGAGATAGTAAACAAATGTTTGGAAGGATATCTTCGTTGCTTTGTATCTGATAAACAGACACAATGGGTCAAATGGTTGCCTCTGGCTGAATGGTGGTATAACACTTCCTTCCATACAGCAACAAAAATGACCCCATTTATGGCACTTTATGGGTATCAACCACCATCCATCACATCATATTTAAGAGAAAATTCTAAGGTTCAGGCAGTGGAACATCACATCGAACATCAACAACAAGTCCTCCAACTCTTAAAGGATAACCTCGTGTTGGCACAAAATAGAATGAAACAACAGGCAGATCAACATCGCAGTGAAAGAAGTTTTGATGTAGGTGATTGGGTATTCCTACGGCTACAACCATATAAGCAAATGTCCCTAAAGCAAGCTAAGAAGGATAATAAATTATCACCAAAGTATTATGGTCCGTACAAGGTGTTGCAAAAGATTGGTACTATGGCATACAAATTGGAGCTTCCTGCAGCTTCTCGATTGCACCCAGTTTTCCATGTTTCATGTTTAAAGAAGGTTATAGGTGACAAGCTCCCAATTCAAACAATATTGCCAGAACTTGACGAGGAAGGAAAAATTATATTGGAACCGGAAGCAGTCACAGAAACAAGAACTCGACAGCTACGAAATCGATCAATTTCAGAGTATCTTATCAAGTGGAAGAACTTATCCGCTGAAGATTCCACATGGGAGGATGAGAATTTTATGCAGAAGTATCCAGAACTACTCAAGCGTTGAGGACAACACTTTTTTGAAGGAGAGGGGCATGTTGGGTCCCTATAATACTAGTGATTACCCCATTACTATTGTAGTTATAACCCTTATTTATATTGTTGTGCCCCTATTACCCCCATATTGTTATTTCTGTGCCCCATAGAATCTCTCTATTGTTATTTTTGTGGCTTTATATTATTATTGTTAGGTCGGCTGGATTATATTGTGACTCCTTAGACTCCTATATATAGAAAGGAGGTTTTTTCATTTGTATCATCCAAGAATTGTTCATTTATGTAATGTAAAGGAGGTTGCCCCGTCGAAGAGGCTGAATTCTAAGGCGTGGATCTCTCTTTTCTCTCTTTTTGTGAGCTGGTTTCATAACACTCCTACAACTACATCTTAAGTTCTGTTAATTCAGATATTCTCATATGGTAAGGGGATTTTGACACTGGGTTGCTCATGGGATTAATTCTATGGTAAAGTCAATGTCTCTCTTAGGAGGTAACCCTGGAATTTCCTCTAGAAATACATCAAAAAGATCTTGAATTACTCGTATATTTTCTAGGGTAGTTATCTTATTATTAGAATTAGTATAGCTCACCCACACAACATATATTTGACAACCTTTCCAGATTCACTTGCTGTGATAGGTCGTAATTTAATGGTTATTTTAATCCCTTGAATTTCTTGTCTAACACCCTCTCCAGTGAGGAAACTAATGGTTTTGTATTTACAATTCACCAAGGATCAATTTATTTATAGCCAGTCCATTCCGATTAACACATAATAGGATCCTAAGGGAAGCATATTTAATTTTACATTAATCTGTTGTCTTGCTATCTCAACAGGACAATTCTCCACTTTCACAATCACTCTTATTTTATTGTTATGCTCCTTACCTGCAAGAAATTCCGTAATACCAGAAATGCGAAGAAATATAGCCGAGAACACAGAATAAAATAAGAAAAACAACAAGTATTTTATTATTTAGAAATAGATTCAATGTTCACTTGCCTTTTCGAGGGGGCAAACTCCAATAGAGAAGAGATTGATTACAATAAGACTCAATGATCTTTCCTTTACTAACTAAGACTATTTATAGCTAAATGACATCTAAAACCCTAACTACTACTGGTCCCTTGAATAACTCGGGCTAACCACTTTATTTATTAACGATGGCCTCTTTACAACTAATTGTGGTCCCTTTTATCTAATGTGAGTCAACCACTTACAATTATTAATGCATGATTTATTTACTCTATAACTAACTATGACTATGACTTGGCCCATTGGGCTTATTACATGAATAAAGGGGTTAGGTTTGGACCGTAACATGCCCTCTCCCATGAAAAGAAGCTTTGTCCACAACATTGAAGTTGTGGAAACTGCTGACGAATAGTGGCTGGTTCCCAGGTCGCATCTTCTGGAGACATGTCTTTCCACTTGACTAGCACTTCCTTGATTGTGCAGCCGCGAAGATGTCTTTCATGGGTATCGAGGACCTGTTCTGGGTGGATCCAGAGTGAGCTTTCCCCATCCAATTCAGGTAGACTAGTTTGAATTATGCAATTGTCCCCCACCAGTTTCTTGAGGCATGATACATGGAAGAATGGATGAATTTTTGAAGTTGGTGGGAAGCCGGTTTGTAGGCGACTGCTCCAATGTGTTGAAGTATCTAGTAAGGTCCATATAATTCTGGTGCTAGTTTCTAGCAGCCCTTTTCTTTGAGATATGTTTTCTTATATGGTTGCAATCAAAAGAATGCCCGATACCCTTCTTGAAATGTGCACTCGAAATGATGTTGGTTTGCCTGATGCTTCATTCGATTCTGAGCTTGATGTATATTATCTTTGAGATGATCTATCATGTCAACAAGGTTATGTACGATTTGATCAACTGCCTGCACCTTAGAACATCCATGGATATAAGAAATAGGTGAAGGTGAGAGTTGGCCATAAACTGCCTCATATGGAGTCAACTTGGTGGCTTCATGATAGTTAGTATTATACCACCACTCAACTAAAGGTAGCCATTGTACTCATTGATGTTTCTCTTCAGAAGTGAAGCACCTTAGATATGCCTCCAAACATTTGTTGACTACTTTTGTTTGACCATCGGTTTAGGGTTGATAGGTGGTACTTAGTTGGAGTTGCGTGCCTTGTAGCTTGAAAAGTTCTTGCCAAAATTTGTTGGTGAAAGTGGGGTCATGATTGGATACAATGGAAGTCGACATGGCATGTAGTTTGAAAATCTGGTCCATGAAATATTGAGCCACCAAAGTGGGGGTAAATGGCTGGGGTAGAGTGTAAAAGTGAGCATATTTAGAAAGTCTGTCCTTCAACCACCACGATGGCGGATTTATTTCCCGACTTTGGGAGACCAGTGATGAAATCCATGGAAACATCCGTCCAGACAGAGGTAGGGAGTGGCAATGGTTGTAAGGTTCCTGCTAACTTGGTTGTTTCTCCTTTGTTGTGTTGAAACACATCACATTAAACTACAAAAGTAAAAATGTCATTTTTCATGCCATTCCAAAAGAAAGAACGATGAGTGTGAGCATAAGTATTTTGAAATCCTGAACGCCATACAGTTGGAGATGAGTGCAACTCTTCCAAAATGTGGGTTTTGAGGGTAAATGTTGACTATATAACTACTTGAACCATGTAGCGAAGAATATCATCCTTCCAAGAGTAGTCGGCTGAGGAATTAGGATCTTCTCTCAAGTTATTAATAAGTTGGGAGAGAGATGGGTGTGATAACCATTCCTTGTGGGTCTCTTCACATTTGATGGTCCCCCCATCAGTGATAAGGACTTGGAAATTAGATACTTCCTGCAAAAAATAATGAACAAATTCGGTGACTCGCTTATGGATAAAGTTATGAGTGTTTCCACTGTCAATCAATACCACTACTGGTCGATGTTTAAGAAAGCCTCGGCTTTTGAGAGTTTGGGGCAAAGAAATGCTCCCAAAGCATGTAGTGAGATAATTGGTTCATCTGGCGTAGTTGTTCACGATCATTGTGAGGATGGGTTTCCTCAACTTCTTCCTCAGGCCCACCAAGGGCTGGGGCTTCCTCAGATGACCTGTTATCAGTAGCATCAATTTGAAAGAATTTTGGTTCCTTACATTTATGCCTTGGGGAGTATTTATCATCACAGTAGTAGCACAATCCTTGTTTTCTTCTTTCAACCATTTCTACTGGAGACACCTTTTGAACCTTAAGTGTTTGGGTAGGGCCTTGAGCCTAGGTGAGACGCCCCTTAGCTACGAGATTTGGAAGAGTGGAATGGGCAGCTAAGGCGATTTCGACCTCTATGGCATTTTTGTAGGCGTCCATCCACGTAGCTGGGTGGTGCATTCAGACATGGGCTTGGATGGCTTCTTTGAGACCACTGATGAAACACTCCAAGTAGAAGTCATCTCCTAGACCATTAGTTATGATGGTCAATGTCTTAAAGGCTGCAATGTAGTCTTTTACTGTGCCTGTTTGCTGAAGCTTAGTGACACAACCCAAAAAATTAGATTCCCTGTCAAAGCAGTCACATAGGGCTTTTGAGAACATGTGCCAAGTTATGTTCCCAGGATAACATTTTTGATGCCACTGCCACCATTTCCATCTCTCTTGGTCCAAGTAAAGGGATCCCACATGTAGTTTAGTTTGATCTTCGTAGATATCATTAAGGGAGAAATATTGTTCCATTTGTGCTACCCATACTGCAGGATTAGAGCCATCAAATTTGTACATGTCTAGCTTGGGTGGCCAAGGGTGGGAATGTTGGTGATTTCCATGGAAGTGAATGTGATGGCTAGATTCTCCTTCGAGGTGTTCATCAACACTATGCTCCTCCCGATGAGGCCTCTGCATCATATTGGTGAGTAGTGAAAGTTGTGAGGTAATTTGTTCCATATTGCCCTGGAACTCATCCAACCTTTTTTCAAGGCTCTCGATCTTCTCATAGGCCATGACTTGAGATCTGGTACCTACCATACACAAACCTTGGTCAATTACTTAAGAGTAGTCTTCTTGGAAAGAGGGCGAGCTTAGGAATCTATTGGCAAGGATCACTTGAAGTCACTTCAGAAAAATTTGGGACTACCGGAAAATTGAGGCTGACAAGTGAATGGTACCACTACGATCAGCTTGTCATCCTAAAGCTTATGGGCTAAGTATCTTGCAAGTGTCCTGCGATGGTCTCAGACTCCCCACTGATCAATAATGTAGTGACCGAATTCTAGAAAACTTGATCCTCACCAATGTCCTGCGAAAATAGCACCCGAACTGTAGTAGCAGCATGCCTTACTGTACAAAGAGTCTGATCAACACTTTGAAACCCCAACTGCTTGAGTTGCAAGGCAGTGGCAGAACCCCAACTTTTGGATCTGAGTTGTATGATGGCGACAGAACCCCAATTGCTGGATCTGATTTTCACTGCGGTGAAATAACCCCAACTACTAGATCTGATATGGAAGATAAGGTAGTTGGCGATCTTCAGATAGCAGAAGGAACTATGGTCACAAAGGAGTGTCAGGTGCTACAGATCACAATATACATAGGGGTCCAACAATAGTACTTGGCCCAATCTTTCACGGTGTTAGATAAGGAGGATCGACCATACCCTTAGCTGTACTACCCAACTACCCTATCGTACGTGCGAGTAATCTACTTGAGAGCTATTCTCAGTGTACTGTAGCAGCAAGACAACTGACGGCTGATCTAAGGCTAGGTTTCAGGTGAGCCTAGGGGGCTTCCAATATACCCAAGGCTATGTGGAAATGCAGTTTGTGCACGGTTCTGTTTAATGCACTACTACTCGAAGGGGTACCCATAGGGGTTACAAGGGAGTCTAACAAGTGTGACCACCTCTTGTAGTTCCTACGTGCATGCTTCCCCAAATCTGCAGGTTTATGTGCTTAATGACAGATCCTATGGTTTAAAGACGTCGAAACACATCTCTAGCCTAAGAAAATTTTGCGAAAATTGGAGGTACAACCAACCCCGGAAAGTTCTATGATACCACTTGTTATGCTCTTGACCTGCGAGAAATGCTAGAATACTAGAAATGTGAAGAAATATAGCCCATAACACATATTAAAATAAGAAAAACAACAAGTATTTTATTATTCAGAAATAGATTCAATGTTCACTTGCCTCTTCGAGGGGGCAACCTCCAGCAAAGCAGAGCTCGATTACAATGACTCGATGATATTTCCTTTATGTTGTAGTGGCTACAACCATCCTCCAAAATTTTGCCTTAGCTTTGTTTTGGAGCCTCCCTACCAACCATCCTTAGCAACATGTCTTGCACTGTCAAGTACATAGGCTTCATCCGATTTTCAGTCGCTTGCTGACCTGTGCATGTCAGTTTCATTCACTCTCTTCACAGGCTACCATTCTAGACTTATGCTATTTGCTAGCTGAGCAGCTCCCCCAGAAAATTATGCAATTCTGGAGGGGAATCAACCTTCCCTCCAGAAATTGTGCAAATCTGCTGGGCAACCTGTTGGGCTCCAAAATTGCACAGAGCAGTCAGACATGCTTCCTTGAGAAAACTGTGCAATCTCGCTTGGCATTGTATCTCAGCCCATAATTTGCACAATTCTGGGAAGCAGTCACCTTCTAACCCTAGAAATTGCATAATCCATTAGGGACAACCAACCCAGCTCAACCCAGAAACTGTGCAAATCCCTCTCCTAGTCTTGCAGGCTGTTGCATGTGCCTTTAGGTTGATCGGTTCCACCCGAGACCCAACAAACTTGATTTGCATGCATGGGTTGCTTTTCCCAAAATAGAAAAAATAAACATGCAAAAAACATCCCTAGATTTTAGGGATCTATTTTTAGCATCTAGAGGTTACATGCAAAGATCATTTTAGAAACTTCCCTCCAAGTGTCGCTTTTTCCTAGATTTGTGGCATGCACATCATAAGCCTCAAACTTATTTATTCGATGCTACAGAACTCATTCTTCACATTGATCTTGGAGCTCTGACATCCCACATCACATCTAGGAGTCTTTGGCACATTCAGCTCAACTTTTTCTAGGTAAGTCCACTTTACATGTCTTTTGCAACATTTTTGTCGCTTTTTGTGTTTTGGCTTGTGTGAGTGCTGTCTACTTGATTTCTATGAATGATTGCTATCGTTTGCATGCATGTTAGCCTGTCCAAGAACTATTTCATTTTTCGTTTGCATCTCACTATTGTCGCATGCATGACATTGCTTTGCACGGATGGTCGCCGATGCAGAGACCCGTTTCACACACATGCATGTTTTCCCATTTGTTGAATCTTGCATTCGCTATTTGCATACATGATCATTCACTCTCACTTACACTCAGTTTTGCCATACATTTAGATATTCATATGTTTTGAGTCACCCGTTGGCGGGTCTGGGCAACCTTGGCCTGGGCCATGCCTTGCGTAGACAACATTGCACATTTCTGAGAGGGAAGACTCTTCCTTCCTCATAGGAAATTCAAAAAAATGGCCAGAAATTGTCCTCCAGGATTGCTTTGTGAGAGGCAGTGCTCTACTGGCCTAGAAAATTGTGTAATACAGTCTTTGGGCTTGCATTCCTTATTGACTGAAATTGTACATTGCGCAATATCAGCCCCAAGTAGGTTAGCCTGGATTACGCATTGCATAATTCCAGTAGTCAACCAGCCTTCCGACAACTTAGACTATGTTTTGCGTAGTTTCGGTAGTCAGTCTCCCGGCCTCTTGGTGAAAATTGCGCAATCCTTGCCATCAATCTCTCGAGTATGTTGCATGTCAGTCCTTAAGTTTGATTTTGTTTTCAACTTACAGATTGCTTGTCATGCATGTTTCCATGTCTCCAGGTATAGAAAGTGTTTGACTGCCTCTCAGCAGTTCAGGTTTTATGAGTTTGCCGATCTACGAAGACACCAAGTTACTCGTAGACAAAGACATCAAGCTGAAATGGAATGATATCAATGATGCATTCTCAGACACATTTGAGGAAGATCTTGAAGACCGTAGGGTCTATGTGAACATTCACAAGTCAGCTTGTACCAGATTTCATGCAGGTATCTCGCATTTCCATGCACAAACATGATACATTCAATATTCTTGCACATTGATTCCAAGACGATGGTGTTAAGCAATGTCAGTGGGACAAAGATTGCTACCATCAGAGCACATGACTATCAATAGATGTACCACTTGCCGCATCCAGTGATCATAATGGAGACACCCTTCAGTAGACCCAACATTAGTGAAAACTCCAAGGATATCTTGAAGAGTTGGGTGAAGGAACCAGCCAAGTTCAAGGTGACACCCAACCAGATTTACAAGATGAAGATATTGTAGAAGGCATATTAGTACTTGGTCATCTTTGCATGCTGCTTGTACAGCCAAGAGAGCATAAAGAGCTTCCCGCAGAGTTGGGTGATCGCATTGGACCAACTGGCCAATGAAGGCAAACCATGCAACTGGTGTGACATGTTGGCTCACAAGCTAAAGGAATAGGTAACAAGAGCCTGACAACCACCCAAAGGTTAGCAAGCAAATATCTACACGTTCACATACATTCTGTATGCAATCTGTGCCCGTCAGTGGTTCCCAGGCTTGAAGTGGGAATGGAAATTAGTGGAAACCTCTGTGCACACTTAGTGCAAACTATTTTCTGAATGTAGCTTCAATGAAGTCAACACACAAATGTCAGACCATTTTGTCACCTCAGTGTACAAGATGATATTTGAGCAGGATCCACCTTGCATGTCGAAGGCAACAATGGAAGCATTGATCGACATAGTGGATTGGTATGCCTCACCTTTTAGAACCTTCATACGGATGTACAACATGGAGAAGCCTCTGCATGTTTTACCGAAGTTTTCCATGGACAAGCTTGTCATGCAAGAAGTGTCATACCACATCTCGGCAAGACTGTCAGCTAGACTACATCAGAAGAAGAAGGCACCCTAGCCCACTCTTCCATTTTGGATCAGGTTGTATGAGATATGGAATCTCAAGCATGCCAATGCCAATACAGAAGAGTTCAAAAGATTTACTTTCGGCACCAGAAGCTTCAATTCGTACGACCCACATTTCTTTGTAAAGGATCACTGTGCGAGAGTGCAATTTCCTTGGATCCACGGGGCGTGTCATTGGGCTGAGGAAGACCCATGGAGATATTTTCACAGCTTCTCCAGGCCCAATGAACCAATCGACATAGCTGTGGAGTGGTTAGCGAAGCAACATCTAGGAGAGAACCATCATCAACAACAACAGAGGATAACATACCTGCACATGACAAAGGCAAGAGAAAGATTGTTGACAGTGTAGAGGCAAAACAAAGCTACAAGTTCAAAGTAGACCCACTTGTGGAGAAAGCAACTTTGGAGATAGAGGCGAAGAGGCAACAACGCGACAAGAGGAACACGCAAAGGCAGAGAGATAAACAAAGGATGGAGGAAATAGTGAAGGAGTTGCAAGAGTTGAAGTAGCAACTCCAGGAAGAACAAGAGCTACGCAGATAGGAGAAGGAAGTGCAGCATGGACAAACATAGTAGGAGGCACAGGATGCATAGATTGATGAAATTGCATCCATACATGTTGTAGACTAATCCGAGCAGTTGACAGAAAGCAGACAGGGTGAGCAGTCGTAGGAGCAGGACTTCACTCAAGATATTGAACAGATACTTGAGCAGATGGATACGGAGATGGAGAAGCTAGAGTTAGAACAAGACATCGACCTCATGCCTTACAACCAAGAGGTCGACTCATCGACATCACCAGATTCAAAAGCAGAGCAAGTCTTGAGCGACCAAGGAGATACTGAGATCCTTGGAGACAATCCAGAAGTAGAGATGCACAAAACATCATTTGACGAGTCGCAACATAGAGTTGTGAAATTGCATAGAGTGGCTACTCTGGATGTCCACACATATCCTGTGAAGTTTAAAGAATGATTGATCATATCTGATGTGTGCAAGCATCCAACAACATTGGTCAATGCTACCAGAGCCACTAGCTTGAGTGTTCATTTCTTGATAGAAGAGAATGAGCGAATGGCTAAGGAGTTACAGACAACCAAGTAAGGAGGACAACATGTTATAGCATATGCTAGAGCAGAATTGAAGAAGGTGATACTAGATGAAGTATCATCCCTTAAGATAGTCATGCGGATGTTGTATTCCAGATTTGGTACCGTGCATAAGGAAATTGTCCATCTCAATGGTTGTAGAAGCGTTGTGCTAGGAGAGCACGTACCTTGTCAAATCTGCATACTATTGTCGATCGCATGCAAACATGGACAATGAAATACAAGGGAGCCCTATTACACTTGCCAAAGTTAATGAATCCCAAGGCAGTAGAGTTGAAGGCACGCATCCGGAGTTAGATCCGAAACTATGAGGAACTTTAGCAGCTCATCACTAGTTTGTAGGTTTCACATGCAAGGCTGTTCAGAAGCATGGATTTTTTTGTGCGCACGCATGCAATCCCATCTATTGGGACACTCACCAAGGCAAATACAAAGAATCAAGTCCGATTGGAGCTGGCCATGTACTTTGACGCGCATAGCCACCATTGTAGACTTGGCGATCATCGCAAACACTATGCATCAATATGTCACTTGTCTGGCCACACTCAAGATGATGATGTGCATGTTATCAAACGAGTTGGACAAGAGGAGCCAAATTAGTGTACCCGGATGCAACAGAGGCAAGAGTTTGTTTCCATAAAGATGTCACCACAAAGTACATGGAAACCATCGCAGACTACCAAGCTTGCCATCCGTTCGCCATCGTTAACCATCATGAGGATGTCAAAGAGTTGGTCTTCCCATAGTTGTCCAAGTCTTAGTGATGTCTTGTATGGCTTTCTTAAGCCTATTTTGTCTCACATGGGTACATGTGCATATTGTATGTAACATCTTGTAAAGTGAAATTCCAAGTGTCAATAGTTGAATGTAACAGTCATAGAGTAGTTGAAGAGTCACGAGGGTAGGTGAACAATTGCAAAGGGGAATGTTAAGGTTCACCCCACCCTTTGCTATTTATAGTACCTCATAACTCATTTTAGAGGCTTTTGGGTAGCCATGCTTCCGATTGGAGTATCTTAGAGAAATCTTTGAGTGTATTGTAACGAGCCTTGACTTCTCCACAATGCAGATCTAGTACATCTCTTTGGAGGAGAAGGAGGCAGTGACTATAACATTCCTTTATCAAGACTAGTGGTTGGTCATGGTTGTACTGTATGTTTGGAACTTTCACTTCTTAATATAATAGAGTGAGCATGTTTCATGCATGTGTTGTTATTGTATTTTAGTTAACTTGGTTACTCTAATGATAAATGTATCTGTTTTCTTACGCATGTATGTATAGAACCTTTCTGTGTATGTATGTGTGAATCTTACTGAGATATGTTGTTGGTTCAACTATCATTGTGGATTGTTGTCTCCCCTACCTTCCAGTTTGTGATGCATCTTTGCTCATGTGTTCCCTTCCAAGCTATGTGTTTACACAGGTTTTCAAGGGGCGCACTAGAACCACTCATGCACCTTCCTTAGCTTGCTGTGCATGTCACACCCTTGCTACCAACAAGGACATCTTAATTACCTCTCTCCATAACTGCGGTCAAGGAGATACCATACGACCCACTGCTGGGACTCCTACACCAAATAGTTTGAGGTCTAGTTGGGACTTCTTACCGAGGAGATCCCCTGGCATGTTGGTGGGTCTAGCACCATCAACACTTTCCTAACTAAGACTATTTATGGGTAAATGACATCCAAAACCCTAACTACTAGTGGTCCCTTTCATAAATCGGGTTAACCACTTTATTTATTAACTATGGCCCGTTTACAATTAATTGTGGTCCCTTTTCTCTAATGCGGGTCAACCACTTACAATTATTAATGCGAGCTTTATTTACTCTCTAACTAACTGCGACTATGACTCGACCCATTGGTATTATTATATAAATAAAGGGGTTAGGGTTGGACCCTAACATTTATCCCCAGTAGCCAATTCTACTAACCAAGGGTTTTTAAATTTGGAAATTTGAAAATGACACAACTCAACTATTTTTGGACTAACATAACTCAGGCTTGCACTTGGGTCTATTAAAATAGAGAAATAATGGTTAGTTATTTTAACTTCAAATTCTATCATCATAGGGTGGCATCCAGGCTAGTGATCCTCTAAAGCAACATTAATTCTCTTTATAGTTCTTGCTAGCTCCCTAACTGTAGAGGCTTATTGGATGTTAGAAACTGACTCTGTTCTGGTATGATGAGGACAATTTTCATAATAATGAGGTTCCCCACAACCCCAACACTGCAAAGGGAGTTTTTGCAATTGACTAGGCTCAGGCTTGCTTGACACCTCAACTTGTCTCATTTCACCTTGGTACCTAAATTTTTGTTGATTCTTCCATAGAGGTCTACTATGCTATTTTATGTGTGCATTCTTAGTATTCTAAATTTTTTCCCCTTTTTATTTTGCCAACTTCTGCCACTTTCTCCTTTTTTCTTCATTCATTGGTAGAATATTCAGGATTTTTGGATAGCCTCATCCATCATGCTCAGATCATTAAATTCTATGCTTTCCTTCAGAAAGATGGTAAAATACTAAAAAATGCTACACCTTAGCTTTCTTTTCACAGATATAGGGAACATATCTCAGTAGAGAAGTAAACTTGGTTACAAATTCATCCATGGACTATTGTCCTAATTTCAAATCATGGAACTCTTTTTCTTTTTCATCATAGAACCATTCTATTAAATACTTATCCTTGAAATGTTTTTGAAAATTGTCCCAAGTCACTTCCTGCTCATCAATTCCTCAAACAATTTTAGTTTCTTCACACCATAGAGTGGCTTTGCCTTGCAACTGATAAATTTCCAACTCAGCCTTTAAATTTTCATCATATTCATAGATTTGAAATTATTTTTGCATGTCGATTAACCAAGATTAAAAAATTTCCTCCACTTCTCCATCAAGCATTAGCGGTTTTATTTTCTTGAACTCCCCTTGCAATTCGACCTTTTGCCTCTTGTTCTCTTTTACACCAGAAGCATTTTGAGATCCTTATTCATTATCAATTCTACCTCCCTCAATTCCCTGGGTGTCCTCCTTCTATTGGTGTATTTTAGGTCTTTTTCCATCACCAAAACTTGGATTTTGCTCTCTTTGGTTATGTCTATCAGAAAGACTCTTCATGATCCTTTCCTATTCTTTTCTCAACCTATCGTTATCAGATCTTAAATGTTTCATCTCATCTCATTACTGCTAATCTGTCTCAAGCAAGATAATATTTGTATTGTGGGCCTCCTCTCCCAACTAAACCCACATCTCCAGATTAGCTTCAATCATTGGAACATGTATGTATCCTACTGATGGTCTCCCAGGTGGAGTGATTCCAATTCCTCTCCTCATGTTGCTTCCACTCTGTGCATCATTAACACTTTTGTTGTTTCCCAATTGCCCAAACATGCCATAATGTTGATACTGTGACACTCTGATATCACTTGTAACATCCAACCATACTTAACAAAAAAATATATTATTTACACTACCATGTCAAAATTCGATACCATCAACCATATATATATATATATAGTCAAAACATCACGATTTTATTTACAAAATTAATTTTTTGTTTTGTTTATGCACAACAAGGTTCCTTACACTATGGTTGTTTATTAACTTCTTAGTTTGGGGTTATATACCTTGTTAAAAATCTTTCCCCACTGATGGCCTCTAGCTATGACTACTGAGTGCTTGTTGTAAAATATTAAAGGCCTTGATTGAAGAGTATGATTTTCTTATTGTAATGTAATCTTGTACCTTTTTAATGCTACACTCATTTACTTCTCAGGTCACATTAATTTAAGCTTGTGGATTATTTGATGAGGGCACATGGCCTATGAAAAATATGGTGAGGTGGGAACCTATGAACCATTGATCTTTCAAGTTGAGGATCAGGTGGTTAATAGGGTTCAGGTAGGTTATGGGTGTAACCACCTCACCCCCTGTCGCTCCTGTTCGTCATTTTCACCTTTTGTTCTTTCGGAATTGCACAACGTTTGCACTCAAACCCTAATAATTTTCCCAAGAATATGACCTTACAATGCAAGGTACTACAAGGGATTCCTTTCCAGTTTTAATTGTTGCGTAAATTTTACAGTTTTAGTGATTATTTGTACCTTCTTTGTGGTTCTAACCCTACATGACACCATTGATATTTCCATTTTCAGGTCACTTCAACACAAGGGATTTGTTGTGTCCTAGAAGACCCATGTTAGAAATGGAGCACGATAAGCTTTGCTTGGCTTCATACCCTAGACCTGAAGGTCATCAATGAGGGTTTTGGTTCTGTAAGGGTATCTGACAAGGAGTTTCTTGCGTCAGGGTAATAGAAAGCAGTGCTCCGCATTTGGTTAGGATATATATATATATATATATATATATATATATATATATATATATATGTATATGTTGATAGTGCTATGTTCATGAGTCTTACTAAGTTTTATTTTCTACCTCTTGCAGGTTAAGCGTCCAAAATTTAATAGCTGAATCAGGTAAACCTTTCCTCACCCATTTCTTTATCTGCTCGGTTTAGGTTTGTCAAATTCTATTGCAAGGGTTTTAACTGATTCAACTTGTGTCTGTGGATAGGTCATTTCAAGTGGGTTTCCTATTTTTGGGGTTTTCCTTTTTCTACAACTGGATAATTACCTCCACTGTCTTTATAAATTTTACCTCGGTTATGTTGAGAGTGAAATAAATATATTTTAGTATGAGACTTTAGAGTTTTTACTCAAGTAAACTAGATGTCTTTTAGATTAATTCATAAATTGTAACCTAGGTCATCATACACTAGGGTTTTCTTGTTAATAAAATAAGGGCTTATATATAATTTTTCTATTTTCGGTTTATTTAGGAACTTCCTTTTGGTATATTAGGCCGAACAACAGTTATGCAAATTTTATTTAAGTTCCATGTTCCTTCTATAACCCCATAGATTTCAAAACCACACCCCCGTTGTTGGATCCAATCCGGCCCAACAATCTGAACCAATGAATAATACTTTATCAATGATCATATCATTTAATCTAATAATGGGGCTCTCGTTTAACACATTTGTTCCTATCACATTGTATGAGTTTCTTACCACTCTAGAGTCTACAAGCTCAATTTAATAATTTACATAGGGAGACATGTAAAGACTAAAAACCTCCCAATAAAATTACTATTACCTGTATCTTCCATTTCACTCCTTTTTAAAGAAGAATACAAACATGAAAGTTTTTCTTTCCTTGATATTCTACTTCTACTTAGATTCTGTAACAAAGTTTAACTATGTTCTCATTTCAAAGTTTATACTAGTATTGTCTTGATTAGGTTGTTGCCAAACATATTCTTTTTCTATTTAAACCTAACACAAACCATAACATGTAACAATTCACATATATTCACACCATAGGGGAACAACGAACAACATACATTAAGCTAGCTACCTCTTAATAAACAACATAGAAACAACACAACAATATACTTATTTGTTATGATAACTATCTGCGAATCCACAAGTGAGACCTCACCACCCAACCAATGAGATGACCTCACCACCCAACCAATGAGATTGGTGATTACGTCTAATTCTCCCCCCGAGCTTCTCACATCTAGAACAACTATTTGATAGTGACCTTTCAAGGTAAGTTTAGAGGCATCAAGGCCACACAGTGTAACCATAACTTACAAACTTAAGTATGTCTTGGAGTTTTCCACTCTAATTCAGCTCAAGCATACTCCACAAATATCACCTGGCCACACCTTCCGAATGCCCTGTTGAGGTTTAGATATTTCTTTCTCCACTCTCTCAAGGTGTCTTCAATTTTTTCCTCATTCCGCTAACCCCTTGATTTCCCACTAAAATATTTCTTATCTATTAAAGGAATGAGAGATTATAAGTGTTTTAGTTGAAAATTCGTTTAAGACATTTCCTGTGAATTCCGAGACTCCTTATAACTCTCTCTTAAACAAAAATAATTAAAAAACTTTAAAGCGTTAAAGATTTATTAGGCTTTTCACTAAGCCACAATTTATTATGGAGTTGTTTTTAGTGTGACTTTTTGGAGATTTGGGTGACGGAATCCGGTGGAAAAAAATTGAGGTTAAATCTTGATTTGTATTATTTATATGGTTTTTTAACTGCATATTTGGATTCAACACCCTGAAAAACCCCTGGGACTCTTTGATTGTGCAGAAATTGACTATCAAACTTGCAAGTTCAATAAATTGCTGCCTGATTTTGACCAGAAAAACCCACTAGAAAAGCTTCCAAAAAATCGCTTTAAAGACAACTCCATTTATTATTAGATTTGTAGTAAAAATAAATGACAATAATTAAACAATATCTACAGCAACCGAAGTGTTACATTTTGCGATTCTCGGAGAAGAGTTTGGTATTTCCATTACTTTTTAACTATTTGGACATGCTTTGGGTTTTAGTGAAATCACAAAGGCTGAGGACATTACTAATGCATTACAAAAACAGGAGGAAGCAATTCTTATCGGAGACACAAAGTAAAGCCACAAGAATTCTAGGTATAAACATCGAATGGAAGGCGTGGCGTGGCGTGGGAATTGCTTCCAAGGGCACCGCCTTCTGTAGCGTCATTCCAAATTTGTCCGTCATGTCTATGTTCTTCGCACTCATGCCTAGGGGAGGTGCCCACTAGAATGAATGGATGAGTGAAGCCAGATGAATCATGGGATTCGCCAATGGAAACCCCACGCACATTCTTCTTGCCCCGAATGGAATCAACTCGAAGCGTTGACCCCTGAAATCCAAATTGTTCGTCTTATTGTGACCCATAAATCTTCCCGGGGTGAATTTCAACGACTTATTCTAGATCACACAATCTCTTCCGATTGCCCACACGTTGACCAGTACTTGGCTGTGTTTGGGTATCACGAATCCCCCAATCTCACAACGACTATCTGCTCTGTGCGGGAGAAGAAGAGGAACCGGCGGGTGCAATCTCAACACTTCTTTCATCACCGCGTGAAGGTACGAGAGAAGGTCCATGTCGCTTTCTTCCACCATTCTCTTGCGCCCAACAACTTCGTCCAACTCCGCTTGGGCTCGTTTCATTACATGCGGATTATGGACCAGTTCTGTCTGTTGGAGATCAGATGCACAGTGGAAATTTAAACAAAATAAACAGCAGACTAATCAAGCACATAAGACACAAGAATTAACGTGGTTCACCCAACCAATCTGGGCTACGTCCACACAACATAGGCATCGGCAATTTTATTATTCAAACTGGAGATTTATAATGAAATCCTCACAAAACTCTCACCCTCATAGCAAACAATCCGAATGGTTGCCTGTTATATAGCAAAGAGAATCTAACCACCTCATTAACTCACTCACATCAAATATAGGAGGCATTAATCATCTCCCAACAAACTGGAGCTAATCTACGAACTGAATTTCTATTTTTGTCACCTACAGAGATTTTTGCCTATTTTACTCCAAACAGAAAATCTCAACAATCTCCACCTTGACAACAATTAGCCTGATGCCCTGTTATTATTATTTTATTTCTTCTGCAAGCCAAGAGAAGCCAAACACCAACGTAGCTTCTCTAACAAAACTGGTTTCGTGAACATGTCTGCACAGTTTTCCTTTGTATGCACCTTTTCAAGAGAGACTCCCCTTTCAGTGATAACTTGTCTTACAAAATGGTACTTAATTGGAATATGCTTTGATTTACTATGATAGGCCGGATTCTTAGCCAAATGTATTGCACTTTGACTATCACAAAGTAATCTGATGTTGTCCTGTAACCTACCAAACTCACCAAGCAAACCTTTCAACCAAACCGCCTCTTTGCAAGCATGTGAAGCAGCAATGTATTCTGCTTCAGTAGTGGATAAAGCAACAATGTTCTGTAGCTTTGACATCCAGCTTATAGCTCCACCTGCAAGAGTAAAGACATACCCTTAAGTTGACCTTCTCTTATCCAAATCACCTGCAAAATCGGAATCAACATATCTGCAAACAGATTCACTACTCTTATTGTAAGTAATACAATAACTACTTGTGCCTCTCATATACCGAAGCACCTATTTCACTGCTGACCAGTGCTCTTTACCCGGATTTGCCATGTACCTGCTGACAACCCCAACTGCATGTGAAATATCTGGTTGCGTACACACCATCGCATACATCAAACATCCTACTACATTGGCATACGAAATTCGAGACATATAATCCTTTTCTTCATCTATATTAGGACATAAACTCGAAGAAAGCTTAAAATGGGAAGCTAAAGGGACTGAAATAGGCTTCACATTATTCATACCAAACCTCAAAAGTATTTTCTCAACATACTTTTGTTGTGATAGCCACAGCTTACCATTGCCCCTGTCTCTGAAAATCTCCATGCCTAAAATCTGTCTTGCCGCTCCTAGATCTTTCATATCAAACGTCCTTGCCATCTGAGTCTTCAACCTGTTGACTTCTTCAATGCTTTTGCTTGCTAAAAGCATATCATCAACATACAACACTAAGATAATGAACATGCCATTATTTAACTGCTTAAAGTAAACAAAATGATCATATTCACTTCTTACATATTTCTGACTCAACATGAAAGAATCAAACTTCTTATACCACTGCCGAGGCGACTGCTTCAGGCCATATAATGACTTCTTGAGCCTGCAGACAAATTTCTCATTGCGATGTTGAACAAACCCTTTCGGTTGTTCCATATATATTTCCTCATCTAAGTCTCCATGTAGAAATGCAGTCTTAACATCTAACTGCTGCAACTCTAAATCAAGCAAAGCCACTAATGCTAACACAAGTCTAATTGAAACAATTTTAACCACTGGTGAAAAAATCTCATGAAAGTCAATACCAGCTTTCTGAGAAAACCCTTTTGCAACTAGCCGTGCTTTGTACCTGTCCTCCGTATCATTCACACCCCGTTTCAGCTTGAAAACCCATTTACACCCCACAGTTTTCCTACCTTTCGGAAGCTCAACCAGATCCCATGTACCATTCTTACTTAAGGCCATCATTTCATCCTTCATGGCTGCTTTCCACTTGTCACTATTTGAACCTTCTATAGCTTCCTGATAACACAAAGGTTCATCATCATTAGTGATCAAAGCAACTGAAGTAACATGATCATCATACCTTCTTGGAGGGCGTTTGATCCTTGTAGACCTCCTTAAGAATGTTTCTGGTGCTTCCACAATTGGCTGTCTATAACCTGTAGGAACTTCTTTATGATCGCCATCTGAGACCTGTTCATGACCTCCATCTAAACCCTGTTCATAATCTGATTCTGAAACCTGTTCATGACTAGAATCTGAACTATGGTCAATATGACTATCATTAGAAATGCTGTCAAACTGAATGTGCTGGAAATCAAATACATCATCCTGTTTCAATCTTCTATCTACATCTAACTGTACAAGAGAGGATTCATTAAATTTTACATCTCTGTTGATGATGATTTTGCGGGTAGTAGGATCCCACAATCTATATCCCTTTGTTCCATCACCATACCCAACAAAGATATACCTTTTAGACTTTGGATCTAATTTAGTTCGCTGATGTTTAGGCACTAGAGCATATGCTTCACAACCAAACACTCTGAGTTTAGAATAATCACAAGGGTGTCCTTTCCATACCTCTTGCGGAACCTTGCAGCCTATCGCTGTTGAAGGAGACTGGTTTATCACATAATAAGCTGTTGCCACTGCTTCCGTCCACAACTCCTTTTGCAACCCGGCGTTACTCAGCATACACCTTGCTCTCTCTAGAAGAGTCCTGTTCATGCGTTCAGCAACTCCATTCTGTTGAGGAGTATAAACTGTGGTCTTATGTCTCTCGATCCCTGCATCCTTGCAATAGCTGTCAAACTCCTTGGAAGTAAACTCACCACCATTGTCAGTTCTTAAACATTTTATAGTTCTACCAGTGCTGTTTTCTACCAATGCTCTAAACTGCTTGAAAACTGTAAAAACATCAGACTTCTTTTTCAACATGTAGACCCATACTTTCCGAGAAAAGTCATTAATAAACGACACAAAATATGACGAGCCACCATATGACGCTGTAGGGGCTAGACCCCAAACATCTGAATGGATATAATAAAGTATTCCTTTACTAGTATGTTTGCCTATTTTAAACTTTTGCTTACTTTGTTTACCAAACAGACAATGTTTACAGAAATCTAACTTTCCAGATCTTAGATTAGGAAGTAACTTGCGGTCAGCCAAAATATTCAACCCTCGTTCGCTCATATGGCCCGACCTTTGATGCCATAGGCGAATGGAATTACTGTCTTGTTCAGACACTGACACATGATCTGACCTAGTTCTACCTTCTAATTGAAAAAGATTTCCAACTTTCTTAGCCTTCATCACTAGTAAGATACCTTTATAAATTTTCATAACTCCACCTTGAATTATAGTTTTATATCCATTCGTATCCAGTGCTCCTAATGAAATTAGATTTTTTCTTAGATCTGGTACATGTCTCACATCAGTTAACAATTTGGTTGTGCCATCTAACATTTGCAGTTGTATACTTCCTATCCCAACAATACTGCAAGTGACATCATTACCCATGTACACGACTCCATCATTCACTGATCTATATGTCTTAAACCAGTCTCTATGTAAACACATGTGGTTAGATGCCCCGGAATCTAACAACCAATGTTGATCATGTTTTGAAACATTAACAGACAATACCTCATCACTCATACCTAAACCAGATACTGAACCTATATCTGTGGTGTTGGCTTCCTTCTTTTCTGTCGAAGAGCCATCTTTAGCAGCCTGCTTTCGCTTCCAGCAATCCTTTTTCAGATGTCCAGCCTTGCCACAATGCCAGCACTTCACCTTTGGCTTCTTTCCTTTGGAATTTGAACGAGAGTCGCTATGCTTGCCCCCGGAGTGTCTCTCTCTTGAGCTACCTCTGGCCATCATTACCTCTGATGTAGAGGTGTCTGCATTCGACCTCTTCCTCGTCTCCTCAGCCAACAAGGCTCCAACAACATCGCCAAACTCAAGGATGTCTGTTGTACTAAAGCTTATGGAAGTAACAAAGTGATCCTAGGATTCAGGCAATGAACACAATAGAGTTATTGCCTTATCCTCTGAATCAAATTTCACATCTAGACTGTCTAATTGCACCAGTAAGGTATTAAAAACATTCAGGTGATCAGTAATTGAGGTACCTTCTTTCATCCGCAAACCATAAAGCTGCCGTTTCAGGAGAATCCGATTTGTCAAAGATTTCGTCATATAGAGCTTCTCAAGCTTCGACCACAGGCTTGCGGCGGTTTTCTCTGACACAATGTTGAACAGAACATCGTCCGCCAGACATAACCGAATTGCGCTCAGAGCTCTATCGTCCATCTCATCCCATTCATCCTCCGTCATGGAAGGAGGCCTTTTGTTTTTCCCCAACAAAGCTTTCGCCATACCTTGTTGAACCAGAAGATCGTGCATCTTTACCTTCCAGATCTCGAAATTATTTTTCCCATTAAATTTCTCTATTTCAAACCGGCCACTTTGAGTTTTCGCCATTTGTATCAATCAAAAAACAATAATATCCAAAAAAAACAAACCAATGTTTCAATACCAGCAATTAGCAAAACCAACTGCCTATGCCTTTCTGTCTTTGCCTTTAAATAAAACAAAAACAATATTTTGCTGTGTGAATCACAATGTACCAATTCTGCAATTTATAACAAATATATATCACACCGCACACCAAAAAAACTACTCCACCTTATGCGTTCACCCATATGCGTTCACCATATGTGAGACATGTACCATCATATAAAAAAATTGTTCATATAAAAAAGCTTGAGCATATGTATGCATCATATAAAACTCCACATGTGTTGACCATATGCGTTCACCATATGTGAAACATGTACCAGCATATAAAACAATTGTTCATATAATAAAGCTTGAGCATATCTGTTACGGCATACAAATTACGCATGAAACATGGACGTGGGATACCGAATCTGACATTCATTCATTCGAAGGATAGTTGATTGAGAAGAGATATAAGGGAACAGAACAGAGCGATAAGTTTACATATCGTAATAGAGCAGAAGAAGGGCCATCGAACTGGGTTATAACTAAACTTCGAAAAATCTTGTTTCCACGCAGTTTTTAAATACAGAAATCCACGCTATTTTGAAAATATATATAACATATATCCACGCAGGTTATATACTGCTGTCTTCGGTGTGCTGTCTTTTATTAAATGCTGGCAACCAAAAAAAAATATTCCAAACGCTCTTTCTGTTAGCGCATATACGACAACACATAGGCATACCTCCAGTCAAATGCTCCACGCATAGGTAAGCAATCAAGGCTCCACGTAGGTCGTAATACCTTCAGGCACGCTGCCAGCAAATGATCCACGCAGCAGCAATAAACTCCACGCACCAGCACGATCGCCTCTGCCTTCTTGAGGCTCCAGGTTTGGGACCCGCGGCACAACGGCGACCTCGTCCTTGGCTTTGTGGACGACTGAGCTTAAATCCGCTTGGAAACTTTTGCTTCAGCTAACAGAAGCCACATTACCGCAGCGCTCCACCTCCAGTACGTAAATCCAACTCGCCTCAGTTCTCGACCTCCAGCAGTCAACAGCGCCTCCAACATGCTCTGATACCAATTGTTGGAGATCAGATGCACAATGGAAATTTAAACAAAATAAATAGCAGACTAATCAAGCACATAAGACACAAGAATTAACGTGGTTCACCCAATCAATCTGGGCTACGTCCACACAACATAGGCATCGGCAATTTTATTATTCAAACTGGAGATTACATAATGAAATCATCACAAAACTCTCACCCTCATAGCAAACAATCCGAATGGTTGCCTGTTATATAGCAAAGAGAATCTAACCACCTCATTAACTCACTCACATCAAATATAGGAGGCATTAATCATCTCCCAACAAACTGGAGCTAATCTAGGAACTGAATTTCTATTGTTATCACCTACAGAGATTTTTGCCTATTTTACTCCAAACAGAAAATCTCAACACTGTCATCGCCCATTCTATAGTGGTCGCGCTAGTGTCAGTTCCCGCACCTAAAATTTCCTGCAACAAACAAGGGATTGAGCATAACAGGTTACAATCCTCTTTACTATTTTCATCCCGCCTTTGCATGGGGTAATGCTAGAACAACAATTTTCACAGATAAGTTCGCTTCATTACTATCACTAAATACTTCTCCCGTCTTGTATAATAGTAACCTGAGATAAGTGGAGACTTACAATTAAGTAGATCTTGATACCATTGAGAGTAAATTCATCGCTTCTCATGTCAAGTAGAACGTCCAAGAGATCCTTTTCACTATCGCAGCTTCTGTCGGTGCCTTTGTCTCTTGCAGTCAGGTGATCCTGTATGAATTGATCCAGAATGGGAGATGCCCTGAGGATCCAATCGAAACCACTGTAGAAAAGGGAAAGAGTCTGCCAGATTATTAACTGAATGAAGCTCAAGCAGTTTGGCGATGCTCTCTTGCAAGATCTGAGAAACACAAGAATCAAGATCAGACATGTCTGTGCTGAAGATCATGTTCCCCAGTAGATTAACAGTGGTGTTGAAGGAAGCGTGTCCAATATTAACACACTTTCCCTTCACGGCGTGTTCAAAGATCTGGCGAATAGTTTGATATACTTGTTTTCTTCTGAGATGTTGCAGAGCTTCTATCTTCTTGACAGAGAAGAGTTCAGTAGTGGATATACGTCTCAGCATATGCCAGCGAGGTCCAATTTGGCCAAAACTCAGTGAAGATTGGGTGAAAGGTTTATTTGCTTGTGTCACAGACCATCCTGCAAGGAGGTGGTCATGGGTTTTGAGAACTTCCTTTGCCATGGCGGCAGAGGAGGCTACCACTGTGGTCTTCATTCCAAAGTGAGAGAGATGAGCGGTCCGTATTTGGTAGCAAGATGGAAGAGCGATTCGTTGGGCTTATGACCGAGGTGGAACAGATTGTTAGAAATCTGCTATTGGAAATAGCAAATGCTTTTAACGTTAAAGCAGTTTCTATTCTTAATGTGACCCGATCTGATCTTAAAGCATTTAGATCTTATCTTAAAGCAGTTTCTAATCTAAAGCTTTAGATCTTAAGCGTTGAATTGGTATATGATGGACGTACCAGATTAGAGTTAAATAATATATAAAGGATTGGGTCCTCTCTCTCCCACACAAGAGTTGTATTCTTCTCCATCAAGAAACACATAAAGGAAGTGAGGGCAAGAGGAGAGAAACCGAATTCTGAGAAGAAGACATAAGACAGAAGACAGAAGATGGCAGCCATTACATCTTCCGCTGTTAGTCAAGGTATGTCATCTTAAACAACATATTAAGTTCTGAATGTGAAATATTTGGTATTGATGATCTTTGGGCTGTTAGTAGCTATATTTTACATTTGGTATTGGAGCCACAATCAATAACTGAATATTTCCTATGATTGCAATTGATCTGTTGCTGTCATCGTGAAAAAGATTTGCGTTTGTTTGCTGAGGAAATTTAGTGTTGGTAGACTCTCGAAGCGTATAGCTGAGAGTCTGTGAACATGGGTATTATGGCTTGTTCACTGGGATCCCGTATGCCTACTCTGTGGAGCACAAGCTTCTTTCGTCATGAGCGCTTTCTCTAGTAGAGCTATTATCAGAAGAACTTTAGGAAGCGAGGGGTAGTTGTCTGTATTAAATAAAAATGGCGTCCAATGGGATTATGTTCAATGCTTCCAATCGAAATTTGATCGTCATGGTGAATGAAACTCCATCCTTCGAAGATAATCAAGTTTCGATCTTTCCTTGGCCAACGCTGGTTTTAAATTTTGGATTTTAGGGCAAGATTTATGCACTTTTGGCATTGTTTGAAATTTTGGGCATAAAAGTATGTAGTGCGGGGATGCAAAAATACAGCTGAGCTTGTGAGCTGTTAGCGTCTGTCAAACCGCGTCGTTCCTTTTAATGTTTACGCGGTGAAAATTATGTCTCCGAAGACTTTCTTCCCTCATGTGTTGCATTCTCACGATTAGCATATAAGGCATTAAAGACTGCCATGCTGTGTTTTGAAGCCTAGTTACAGAACCTCTCATTAATATCTATTAATGCCAGTAACAGAACCTCGAATTATCTCTGAGCGTTGAAAGATTGTGAAATCTTCGAATTTCCCAGTAATTGTTCTGTGACTGATTGTTTTGCATCAAGTATGTGTTATAAATCATTTATGCACATGAGATTTATGATTTTGTTAATCACCAAAGTGGTCAAAATCAGAATGTTGTTTTGCATAAGGTATGTGTTATAAATTATTTATGCACATGAGATTTATGATTTTGTTAATCACCAAAGTGGTCAAAATCAGAATAATCATTTAGTGCATAAGTGACATAATGATTATTGATAGAAATTGCCAGTTATAATAATACCAATTAAAAACTGGCGTCACTAATGATAGAACCTGAGAACTTACCCAAAGGAAAGTCTTGTTCTATAACTAGTTGACATGATGAGGTTTGATAGATATTTTGATTAAATAAATATTGATCATCCAAAGATGTCAGTTCTATTTAATTGAATATATTTATTACCTACTTATGTTTTGGTATTTAATTATGTTAAGTATAAGATAGTATCTACCCAAAGGAGTGCTATATTATACTATTATGTCTACATCTGAATCGCGTTAGTTATGAGCTTATAGTTATTTCATTTTCGATTTGCAGGTTATCTATCTTTCGTATGTTTTGAATCAAATTTAGTTGAAGTTCCTATTAATACATGGTGGCTTGATACTGGTGCTACAACTCATGTTTCCAACAATATGCAGGGATTTCTTACGATCCGAACCATAAATCCAAATGAAGATCGTTTTCTCTTTATGGGAAACGGAATGAAATCTTCAATTGAAGGCATTGGGACTTATCGTCTAATTCTAGAAAGTGGATATGTATTAGACTTATACAGTACCCTTTATGTACCTTCATTATCTAGAAACCTTATTTCCGCAAGTAAATTGGATATTTCTGGTTTTAGATGTATGATTGGATCTGGTTGTTTTGATTTATATAAGAATACTGATAATGTTGGTTCTGGTATTCTAATTGATGGTTTATATAAATTGAAACTGAATGACACTTATGCGAATTCCTTGTTGAATGTAGTAAATAATGTTGGATGTAAATGTAGCAGGTTGAATGAAAATTCTGCTTTCTTGTGGCATAAACGACTAGGTCATATATCCAAAGAAAGAATGATGAGATTAGTAAGTAATGAAATTTTGTCAGATTTGGACTTTAGTGATCTAGAATTATGTGTGGATTGTATTAAAGGTAAACAAACCAAACATAATAAGAAAGGAGCCACTAGAAGCAGCCAGCTTCTTGAAATAATACACACTGATATTTGCGGACCTATGGACACTCCAGCCTTTAATGGAGAAAAGTATTTCATCACTTTCATTGACGATTTTTCCCGTTATGGTTATGTCTATTTGCTTTATGAAAAATCTCAATCTGTGAATGTCCTTGAGACGTTTGTAAAGGAAGTTGAGAGGCAATTAGATAAAAAGGTGAAAATCATAAGGTCTGATAGAGGTGGTGAATATTATGGTAAATATAATGAGTCAGGCCAGTGTCCAGTTCCATTTGCAAAATTCCTCGAAAGTCATGGCATATGTGTGCAATACACAATGCCAGGTACACCACAGCAAAATGGTGTAGCAGAAAGGCGCAATAGGACGTTAATGGATATGATTAGGAGTATGATGTCAAATTCTACACTACCTAAGAATTTGTGGTCGTATGCTCTCAAAACCGCTAATTATTTGTTGAATAGGGTTCCTAGTAAAGCTGTTCAAAAGACTCCTTTTGAGTTATGGACTAACAGGAAACCTAGCTTAAGACACCTGCATGTTTGGGGTTGTCCAGCGGAAGCGAGAATTTATAATCCACATGAAAAGAAATTAGATTCTCGAACGATCAGTGGGTATTTTTTAGGTTACCCTGAGAAATCTAAAGGGTATGTGTTTTACTGTCCTAATCATAGTCCAAGAATTGTAGAAACTGGTAATGCAAGATTCATTGAGAATGGTGAAGTCAGTGGGAGTACTAGAAGAGAAATTGTAGAAATAAAGGAAACAAGGGTAAATGTTACATTGCCTAGAATAGTTCCTCCATCTACTATTACTCCAAATGTTGTTCTAGCTGTTGTAGAACAGCATGATGATAATGAACAACATATAAATGAAGAAGTACTTCCTGAAGGAAATGACTTACATAATACTGATATGCATGAACCACAACAAGTAGTATTAAGAAGACCTCAAAGAAATCGTAGGTCAGCTATTTCTGATGATTATGTGGTTTATATGCAAGAAGCAGATTATGATATTGGAATCAATAAGGATCCAGTTTCGTTTCACATGCTGTAGAAAGTAAAGAGTCAAAGGAATGGATTAATGCCATGAAAGAAGAAATGAAATCCATGCAACATAATGAAGTTTGGGATCTCGTTGAGTTACCACATGGCTGTAAAAGAGTCGGATGCAAATGGGTTTTTAAAACCAAACATGAATCTAGTGGTAATATCAAACGGTATAAAGCTAGACTTGTTGCTAAGGGTTACACTCAGAAAGATGGTGTTGATTACAAGGAGACATTTTCTCCTGTTTCGAAAAAGGACTCACTAAGAATAATAATGGCATTAGTAGCTCATTATGATTTGGAGTTACATCAAATGGATGTGAAAACAGCCTTTCTGAATGGAGATCTTGATGAGGATGTTTATATGGATCAACCTGAGGGTTTTTCTGTAGAAGGTAAAGAACAATTGGTGTGTAAACTTAAGAAGTCAATATATGGGCTTAAACAAGCATCCCGACAATGGTATATTAAGTTCAATACCATTATTACATCTTTTGGTTTTAAGGAAAATACGGTTGATCACTGTATATACCAAAAGATCAGTGGGAGCAAGTTTATTTTTCTGGTCCTTTATGTTGATGACATCTTGCTTGCTGCAAATAATTTAAGTATATTGCATGAGACTAAGGAATTTCTCTCTACGAACTTTGAAATGAAAGATATGGGAGAGGCATCCTATGTGATTGGAATAGAAATATTCTGTGATCAATCACAAGGAATATTGGGATTGTCTCAGAAAGGATATGTCGAAAGGATTCTAGAGAGATTTGGAATGAGTAAGTGTTCACCTGGAATAGTTCCTGTACAGAAAGGTGATAAATTCAATCTCATGCAATGTCCTAAGAATGATGTTGAACGAAAGGAAATGGAATCAATTCCATATGCATCTGTTGTTGGTAGCCTAATGTATGCTCAAACCTGTACTAGACCGGATATCAGCTTTGCGGTCGGTATGTTAGGGAGGTATCAAAGTAATCCAGGAAGGGAACATTGGCAAGCTGCAAAGAAAGTTTTGAGGTACTTACAAGGCACGAAAGATTACATGCTCATGTATAGAAGATCCAATGAATCAGAGGCGATTGGATATAGCGATTCAGATTTTGCTGGATGCATCGATACTAGAAAATCGACTTTTGGTTACCTGTTTATGTCTGCTCAAGGCGCCATATCATGGAAAAGTGCGAAACAGACTATCGTTGCTTCATCCACTATGGAGGCAGAATTTGTGGCATGTTTTGAAGCCACAATTCATGCATTATGGTTACGGAACTTTATTTCAGGACTTGCGGTTGTCGACACCATTAGCAAGCCGCTGAAAATTTATTGTGATAACTCTGCAGCAGTATTTTTCTCAAAGAACGACAAGTACTCTAAAGGTGCCAAACATATAGAACTGAAGTATCTTGTTGTGAGAGAAGAGGTTCAGAAACAAAGAGTGTCAATCATGCACATCAGGACAGAACTTATGATTGCAGACCCTTTGACGAAAGGGTTACAACCAAAACAATTTAAGGAACATGTTCAAAGAATGGGTCTTGGTTGTATTAATAATAATTGATGTGTGACATTCTGAGCTCTTTTATGTGTTTCTGATATACAATTATGTGTCTCTTGTTTTAATGTAGTAGTACGTATTTTATGTAATTTTAAACAAGAAAGAGTCTTATAAAGATATTATGTTTAATCATTATGATATAAGACATTATGTGGACCATTATGCTGTTTTATATAAATTATGAGTATGAATTGATGGATTGCTGGTATTGTAGTATATGGAAGGGAATGCATTGAATTAATAGTGCACAACCACCATAACTCTCAGCAATTTATCATAGTATGATGTTCAACACTTAATATTATGAATAGTCGGGTCAAGTGGGAGAATGTTAGAAATCTGCTATTGGAAACAGCAAATGCTTTTAACGTTAAAGCAGTTTCTAATCTTAATGTGACCCGATCTGATCTTAAAGCATTTAGATCTTATCTTAAAGCAGTTTCTAATCTAAAGCATTAGATCTTAAGCGTTGAATTGGTATATGATGGACGTACCAGATTAGAGTTAAATAATATATAAAGGATTGGGTCCTCTCTCTCCCACACAAGAGTTGTATTCTTCTCCATCAAGAAACACATAAAGGAAGTGAGGGCAAGAGGAGAGAAACCGAATTCTGAGAAGAAGACATAAGACAGAAGACAGAAGATGGCAGCCATTACATCTTCCGCTGTTAGTCAAGGTATGTCATCTTAAACAACATATTAAGTTCTGAATGTGAGATATTTGGTATTGATGATCTTTGGGCTGTTAGTAGCTATATTTTACACAGATTTCCTACACTGGGCCATCTCGGAGGCCGCGGAGGAAGACCAGAAATCTTTCTCCTCAACATATGCAAAATGAGGAATATGATGAACAAGCTGATCCCCCGCATGGAATAGGAGACCATCCAAGAAAACTCCATCAAAAATTTGATTAGACCCAAGGAAACAAGGACAAGCAAACGCAGAAGCTAAACCACCGCCTACGATGGATGTATGGCTCGTTGCAGGAGGCTTATATAACCATGATAATATCTATAGTCAAAGATGGTGCTTCAGATTCGTTTAGCGCATGAATAATATAAATGCAAAAGACAAGGCCGTTCAAAAATAAATGAAAAGATCCAGGGGATCTCCAAAGTATCCGCCTACGATGGAGGTAAAGAGGCTTATATAACCATAGTAATGTTTATAGTCAAAGATGGTGTTTCACACTCGTTTAGCACATGAATAATATACATGCAAAAGACAAGGCCTTTGAAAAATAAATGAAAAGAACCAGGGCGATCTGCAAACTATTTTCTTCAATTTATATGCCACATATAGGATATTTTAATTGGCACTGTTTTACAGTAACTAGTAAAAATATAGTTGATATAATCGCATAGGAGTATATTAATTACATGTACAACGACATCACTTACACAAGCATATTAGTAAATAGGATTGAGATAAATTATAAATTTAATATTAATATCAATCTGTATATTTATAAATATATAGCAATTTTTTTTTAAATAATTACTATATTATAATAGATTAATTAATAATGATGATAATAATTAATTTTATGGGTTTATTGATTTTTTAAGTGTATAATATTAATGTTTTGGGTTTTATTATTATTATTATTATTATTATTAGGTTTTTCGAATTAATCACGTCATAAGTTTCTAGTCCAGGTTTCCAACCTGTCTTGAGAATGAATTACATTACATGGTTCGAAACTTGGATAACAACTTATGATGTGATTAATCTTAAAAACATTATCAAAATAAGTATGAATTACAAAAGTCTAGAATCAAGCAATAATAATATTGTTATTATTATTATTATTATTAAATAATCCCTAGATTGTAATCCATAAGGTTCATAATACACATATTATTATTATTATTATAACTTTGGGATTAATTTTAAAAACCAAGGTATATAATCCCTATTAATTATTAACAAATAATTAGTAATTAATTATTAACCTAATTAATATTTATTAAAGTATTTTGATTATTAACTAAAATAATATTAATTATCCTTATTAATTATTCACAATTAATTACTTATTCATTTATCAATTATTAATTAATTAATAGTTAATTTTTAATTAATAAATTAATGATTATTGATTATAATTAATTATTAGTTATTAATTATTTATAAATAAATAATTATTTATAATTGAATATTAGTTATAAAATTAACTAATTATTATTTAAGTATAGGCTCTGCACTGGACTACCGGGAACAGTTTCCGGGCTGTTCTGTTATGTTCCCACACGTCCCTTCATGTATTTCTGCTTTTTATATTTCCTTGATATAAATACATCGTGATTTTTCTTCTGAAAAAAAATACTTAATTAAATATTAATTATGAATAATTGTAATTATTAAATATAGTTAATTATTAATTATTAAATATAATATAGTTTTTTCTCTAGAAAAATGGTAATTTTATTTATAATGAGCAAAATTACATGTTGTAGATCCAGCTAACCCATTCTTTTCTACCTTTCTTCTTTTCCACTTTTCACCAACATCTAGCGCTATGAGTGGATGTTACAATGGACATTTGATTTTCTTTTGAATTTGCCAGATATTCTTTGTGAGAATCAGACCCCTTTGGTCCATGAGTTCATTTGCTACCACTTACTTCCATTCCTGATGTATGCGTCTCATGCTGCTGTGAAGGGTTGTTGGGCCTCAGAATGCAGGCAGAGGTGTGATATATCTCTTCCTTTTGTGAGTTGTTCTGGACGTTCTGTACATCCATTTCTGCATTATTTTCTATTGTCTCTTCTTCTTCTTCTTTTGCTTCTTCTTCCATGGGCTCTATGCATTGCCAACCTTTTGGCTTTTTGAATTGTTTGTTATTCCTTTTGGGGTATTTTTTAGCTTGTGGGCAGGCACTATGAAGGTGACCTGTTTGTAGACATCCACGACATCGAAAAGCCGTATTTTCGTAATCTAATGGTTGAGTCCATTGTATATTATTGTGAATCAATATAATACAATCTGGTAGACCTTGGCTAAGATCTACTTCGATGCATATTCTGGCAAAAGTAAATATGCCTCTTATAAGTCTATCCACATCAATCTTGAGGAATTTACCTAGGGAGTTCCCTATACCTTCTAAAACTTTATGATGCCAGAAGTGTAGTTGGAGGTTATGTAACCTGACCTATACAGGTATTTTTGATACCACCATAGTATTGTCATCAAAACCTGGGAACCAAGGGATCATGAAGAGTCCTACATTGCCCCAGAACCATGGTCCCTCATTGAGGACATATTCCTTATCTTTAATTGTGTTGAATCTGACAATAAAAAACCCCTTGGAACATAAATGAATTTGACAATCTGGAGTCCATGTAGAAAATATCCATTGGTGTAGAGCGTCTGATTTAGGCCAAAACCCATTAAATCTACATATGGCTTCCTTGGTATAAAAATCTGAATATAGCTCATTTACCTGAGGCATTGAGATTGTTAAGGCTTGAATTTGATATTTTTGTTCCACAATATAAGGCTTAGGTGGTTCTGGAGGTGATGTTGGTTTAGTTTAAGCTTTTTCCTTCAATTTGTCTACGTCTTTAAAAGATCTTGTACCCTTTGAGTTGGTTCCGGAGCATCCACCTCATAATCTCAGATTGAGGATGGTGGTTGAATATGAGAAAATACCATAATCCTGTAGTGTGCGATTATCCTGTAGACATTGACCTATGTAAATTAAGTATTGCATGCATGCTGGTATGCCTAAGTGAGTCTGGATTTCGTACTTTAAGTCTTGGATCCACCTCCCCTTCCTGATCCTCCTACCGATATTTCTTCCTTGCAGTGTTTTGATGAAGATTTGTATTAGATCTAGATCAGTAGTGGGTGGATCTATTGTTGGACACCTAATCCTCTAAAGGTTGATGTGGAAGCCGAATAGACTAAGTCCAAGAGACCTTGGGATGTGGAACCCAACGGTCACATGAATGTACTATAAATGTATATCATTGTCAAAATAATATATGTACTCTCCTGCTTATCTTTAATATTATGATGCTACCATGTGTGCGTTTAACATGGTATCAGAGCCGATGTTCTTCTCCCTTGCTCAAATTTGAGCCATTGCTTTGTGGCCTTTGTAGATCTGAGCACTTCTCCTTATAGGTTTTGTGCCTTTCGAAACTGATTCACTGTCACTTTGGTTATTCTCTTCTCTAGATGCTCATTTACCTGAAAATCTGGTTGTTCTCTCTCGTGAGCAAGCCAACAACATAACTATGCAGTAGTTGTCGTCTTCCATAACCACTCTTGCATGAAATCATTTGCCATCCCAGCCGTTTCCTTAGGCTACACCTACTTTAATGCTCTGAAATTTGCGCCTACTCCTTGGCTCTAGTAGATTGCAGACACGCTATTTGCCGTTGTAGAAGTATGGCCCTGCCATTCTGGATGCTCTCTGACACACTCCATTGACCGTTGGGACAAAATCGATCAGCAATTCCCCAAAGCACACCACTAGCAGGGACACCTCAGATGGTTTCCCATTATTGTCGTCTTCACTCAATGCTTTCACTATTAAACCTGAAGCCGACCGTCGAAGGTATTCCTTTTGTGTTGAGCCTTGATTTCCAGCACTCTGCTCAGAAACGACGATCTGTAAAGACCCTTGGATGGAAATTGTGAAGTTGACAAATTGATAGTATTGGCCTCCAGAAATCCAGAGGACCTGGCCCAATTGAATGTGGAAGCTGATGATGCAGAAACTGTAGCAGCCATTGCCATTCTCTTCTGATCGGATCTTTATGAAATCTGGTCGGCACTGGTAGTAGTAGGATAGAACGGAATTTGACGAAAAATATGGTAGTCTAGGCTAAATCCTTCTGTTCATTCCAAAAACACAGTTGGAAACAGGCAAGTACAACTCTGGGAATTGTCTATTTATAAGTGTGTGGCCCTTCTTTCCTGGACATCCTCCTGCGAGCTTCCCAAAAGGTTCAGCAGAATTGGGGTGCCTTGTTTAAGCCAGAAGCTATCTAAGCCAGGCGTGCTGCTCTCCGCAATGCGTAGCAGTGCATGAGAAAGAACCCATTCCAACCACTCTTTCACCTCGCTTGATGAGAGGCAATTGATAGATACACTGACTTTAGTATATATAAGTGTATTTCAAGATGCCAGTGTTTAAATCAAAACTCAGATTTAAACAATCCCTTTAATTATCATCAACCTGATAATCGTTAGATTTGCCAAAGAGCCATTTAATTGTTGGTGAATCAAATTGGTAGTGGGAAATAACTGGGGAGCATGATTTATGCGTAGTATTCTCATGCAACCTTGGTAGGCTTTGTGCTTCTAGTGGATTCTAGAAACTATGCATCACATGAGACGATGTTATAGGTGTCTGATAATGCGTTGAATCAGTATGCATTGAAGCTGTGAATTCACGCGATAGTGGTGGTAGTTTATGTGTGTGATTCAAATACAGGGAAAGGATTCTTGAAGATTTATGTTGACATTTTGAAGTGTTAATCATATGCTACGTTGGTGAATTGTTCGTGTGGTGAAATACAAAACAGAATGCATTGAACCACCATTGAATTATGTGTTGTCTCTACATTGAAGCCTTGAAGCTCCTTGAGTTCTATAGTCTCTGCATATGTTGGTTGGAGAACTGGACTCCTGCAAATCGAAGTCTTGATGGCTTTGGGTCTAATTGCTGCAAGGGCCGTGCAGTGAATGGCGATGCAATGAAAATATGAAGGTCATGTTTTGTATTATGGTGATGACATATATGTGCGTTGATCATTGTAAATCAGGTGTGGTGTTTTGAAAACCATTCTGAGTTATTCCATTCTTTAAAGGTTGAAGTTTATGCTTGAAGAGAGAGAGCACTAGCTCTTAATGCATGGGAATGTATGTGATGTAGATTGAGTAGTTTATATTCCTAGCCGTGACAACTTAGTTATGAAGCCAAGCTATTCCAGATTTTATAATTCCACAATTCATTGTATGATACTTAGAGATAAAGAAGTTTGTATAGTCCCCTATTACAGCAACTGAACCTAACTATGTTGACCATAAGTGCAAACATTTCATCAAAGTATCAACATCCTAAAGAAAATTTCAAATCAACTTTGAAAAAAGAAAAAGGTGACTAGATATTGTAAGTGGGTGTGGCTCCTTCCTCATTAATCCATAGGTGTCATCAGTTTTTTAAAAGGTGTAATTTTGACAATGGAGAATATGTCTCAAATTACTGAAGTATTAGAATTCTTGAAAACTTTGATGCATTCTACTGATCATGATACAATGAAAATTAGCAAGAACACTCTCTATGATATTAAAGCCTATCTGCAGTATACACAAGAAAAGGTAGAATTTTTGGAGCTTGAATCTTAGCTTCAACAAGAAGAATTAAAATAGAGGAGTCATCATTCTCAACCTATTTCTGTTTCGAACATTGAAATAGACTCCCATAAGCAGCAAGTTGATTCAGATCTAGTGCCTAATGAAGTAGCAGAATTGCATGCAGATGCAAAAATTCAGCCAAAACTTCCCGGGCCAATCATCAGACCTTGAGAAGAGCTTGTCCAAAACAAGCACAGAACTGGTCTTGGATATGACAAGGATATATCCTTTCATATTCCAGATTACTCAAAGCCCATCCAATTTCAGAGTGTTGGATTCCTTCATGATAGTTCATCTTCAGCTGTTCCAGATTCCGCCCCTCTTCCACAACATCAACGACAAATTGTGAAATGCCAACATTGTGGCTGAGTTGGCCATATGAAAGATCATTGTTTTGATCTTCATCCATGTAATCTCTGTCATAAAACCAGTCATTCTTCAAACAGATGCTTCAAAAACAAACCTCCTGCAGGAACAAAGATTCATCTTGGATGGATCGCTTCTTGGAAATGGGCATCAACAACCAAGAAGATATTTCAGTCATATGTCTGAACTTGTTCTAGAGTATTGAACAATCTTGTAGTTGAGTTTTCTCCATCATCTCACCTTGTATCTGATAGGGGGGGAAATGATGGTCATCTACAAGCTTCAAAGCCACATCAAGCGAGCCTAAGCCACAACCTACCATACCAGATTCAGAGTTGTAGCCAGAGACAAAGATGCCCCTGAGCATGCCTTCAGTTTGTGACACCTCTTCAAAGAATTGGGGACACTTCCTCTAGCAAAAGACTTTAGCTTCTTGCCAGTTTTGGAAGAGTTCTAGGAATTGCATTAAGCATTCCAGAGTTGGTCGTAATCCTTAAACCATCACAGGTTGAGACCTCCCTTTATTGGTTGAAGGTTTCCCTCTTCAAAACATCAATATAACTTCCTCTAGAAGAAGACCTGAGCTTCATGCTAGAATTGGAAGAGTTCTGGGAACTACACTAAGTGTTCCAGTGTTGGTGGTCATCCTTAAACCACCACCTTTTATACCAACATTTCAGAGAGCACATTCAACCTAGTGCTGCCATGTTTTTTGTACATTTTGCTTTACAACTCTCTTCTTGGACTCATACATAACCCTTCGGATTAAGGGGGGGAATGTTGGACACCTAATCCTCTAAGGGTTGATGTGGAAGCCGAATAGACTAAGGAAGTCCAAGAGACCTTGGGATGTGGAACCCAATGGTCACACGAATGTACTGTAAATGTATATCATTGTCAAAATAATATATGTACTCTCCTGCTTATCTTTAATATTATGTTGCTGCCATGTGTGTGTTTAACATCTATCTGAGAAAGGGATCGATATGCTATCAATATATCTAGATCTAATGGATCTCGGCAGAGCGGTATCATATCTCTTCCTTGATTCGCCGAATCTGTGCCATGGAAGCTTTGCAATGGGGCATACACCGGTTCTATCCACTGCATGTGCCAATGTTCCACGTAGGAGCCAAGATCTTTGTAAGTTGTTAGGGTTAGCGAAAGAATATGTGTTTCTCAGGCTCTCGATAGTGCTTCACCTACATATCCTTCTCAGTGTTTTGGGGTTGTGATCTGGAGTAGAATAATGCGTAGACATGATGTGACCTCTAGATCTAGCCAGTGTTATTTGAACGATCTTTTGGATGACCAGATATGTTGGATATTTGGAAGATATAGGGATGATGCTGTGCTTAGTTGGGGAAAGGATCAGCCCGCAACCAAACTTAGACCATGCAAAAGAAAAAAAATTTGATTCATGGTAAGGACGTGCAAGGGGCAATCCGGCCGAATCCAAGTTAGTAACTGCGAAAATGTTGTAAAGGCCCGTGGAGCCGGGTTTGATCTCTCTTTTGTTTCCTTGGGCAAGGGACTGGTAGATTACGTGAAAGAAGCCTGCAAAATCCCTCTCAGTTGCCATCGAATTCTAGCTTTAAATTAATTTATAATAAATTTCATTTTTTTTAGGAGCATCTCAAACTAGGTAGGACTCTCTCATTTTCGATTTTACATGTCCATTATTCCCCCTACAACAGGGGGAGGGTAGTACAAGATTCACACACAAGATCTCCGGTTTAGTGAGACTTCACTCCACGGCCATCGCTACTTGAGCTACCTAAAGTAGACTATTTTTTTTATTATTAATATTAATACCAGAATAAAATTAATTACTCTTAAATTTAAAGTACCTTTATTATCTCCTCATGCTTCTTCCCTTAGAGAATTCAATACCATGGACTATTTTTTTAATTATTTTATTCTTAGAGGTTATTTATTTCTTTATTTATCTTTATTTTATTTCATACAATTTACTTACATTACATTAATTTATTTAATTTTCAAGGTTTTAATTAATTTTTTATTTTAATGTTATTTGACTTAGTCAAAATGCTAAATATTACAACATTTCTAAATATTAAATATAGTTACCTATTAATTATTATAATTAATTATTAACTACTTAACAATTGTTTATCAATAATTTTTTTTAATTGCAAATTAATTATACAATTAACTAATTATTAGTTAATCATAATTAATTATTAAATCTTAAAAATTATAATTATTAAACATACTTAACTATTATTAAATACTTGGAATATTAATTATAAAAATAAACAAATTATTATTTAAATATAATTAATTATTAATTACTTATTATTATTATTATTATTATTAAAAATATTTAATATTTAATTATTCATTATTAAATATAGTTAACTATTAATTAAATATAATTATATTAATTCATAAATTAAATTATATTAATTAATTAATTTAATTACCATTATTATTAATATTAAAATTAAAAATAATAAATTAAAATACAAATTAATTAAAATAAAGTTGCTATTTTTTATTGAAGCTTAGCAATACCTTCCATTCACTCATTTCAATAATAAGGCATGTTACAGTCATAGAAATCGTTTGTGGCCTCAACCTTCCGAGTGGGAAACTAGGTTTGTTGGCCATTGAATTGAATTATAAGCCATCCAAAGCATAAATTGTCCAACTCTGTCTAACCAAGCTGTCGGCCGGATAAGTTGTTCTTGCAGACAAGACCGACCTCCCTAGTATCTAATGATATCTAGCGACAAGCAAACCAAACAAATTCTATCTTTCTCTAAATATGCAATTTATAAATAAAGGCAAACAAGTGTTTTAGGCCTACCTTAGGTCCAATGCAAGTTTGTGGAAGCCTCGCTCTGTTGATCTAAATGAGCTCCCTTGTAGAGAATCTGCAAACACAAATAAGCACACACATTAAATAGCACCTGAAAAGCCAATATAATAAAGCATACTTATCATGATGATCAAGGAATTCATGAAACAAATCACACAAGACAATTTGTTGAGAAAAATGAATCTGATTGTATTAATTTTAATCAAAGAAGAACTTTACAACCTTGGTGCCTTGTTGTTGTACAAGCTCCTCCCGGGGTCCAGCAAGAAGTCTCCTCTACTTTGACAAGTTTCACTCTCTTCCCAATGAAGCCAAAAGGTATGTAATCTCTCCTCTCAAGCTTAACTAGGAAGTCTCAATTCCAACAACATTTACCCTAAAAAATGTTCAGCTTCTAACCTCCCTAGCAACCAACCCAATGCCTTAATTTATAGTGTAATGGAGGGAAGTTACTAGGTCCACCTTCAAAGGGATAAAGCCCTCCTTCAAAGGGATAAGCTCCTCTCATCAAGGGATTAGCTCCTTTAGTTTTGGGATGCATGAACCACCTAGGAGCGAACCATCCACGTCAAGATTCCTTCTAGAATCATCCCGAATTAACCTAAAGTGAGTTTTTAAGAATAAGCTTGCGCCTTTTTGACTTTCACAGGGGTCTGCACCCACTCCTTTAGAGACAAAGCGGGCAGGTCCGTAGGTAACATGAACAAGGGGTGCGAGACCGCAGGCAATAGTGAGAGAAAGTGCGGAACCAGAGCTTTATTGATTTTCAAAGTCTTTCTCTCATTTTCAAAGCTTGACATGAAGAGCTGAGGTTTGAGACTTGCTAAGGAGGACAATATGAATGATGATAGACCCATACTGACTGCAAATAGTCATGGTGACAATATTTTGTGTAACAGATTGCCCCCTAAAGTGCGAAGTCTGTAGTAGATGAGGATTTCATTTATCATATAAGAAGAGTGAAGTACTTTATCATTTCGAGGATCATCTTGTGGAGAGCCCGGTTGGAACCTGTAAAAACATTCAATGCAAAATATATATATGAGATCATATCATCGCTGAGGTAGGCATTCCCATACTCAGATCAAACTGAATAGAAAACTAACTACTGGTCTGATATAGGAATGATCTTGTAATACATCACAAGTATATAAACATGTAGACACAGTATGGATGCAGCCATCTGTTTAGGAATAGTCTACTGTATAATGAATACAAAATTTCTCGCAGCCTGGATGGTGGAAACTAGATCTAGGGTCTTGATTTCTACTTCCTGAAATAGTATGATTCTAACCATGTGAATGAATGTGTCGAAGTCGAACATGGTAGAAACCACTTGATTACCAGTCAACGATGTAAACTGTTAACAAGTGTGAGAGAAACCACCAGTAATGTCAATGGCTCTCAAAGTACTCAGTACAATCCATGAGATGTGAATAGATGTGTTGATGTCGAACATGTCACGGAATCCTTTGATCGAAGTTCAATGATGCAACCTATCGTCAAAGGCGAGAAATCTTCCATTGAGGCATGCAGATCCCAAGGTACTGATGATTTCTAGATCATCTTTCTAGATAATGAGCTGAAGTCGATAGAAAGCGATCTGTCGTAGGAAAGACCACAATACGAAATCATAGATCAAGTTTGAAGAAATTTAGTTGCAAGGACTGACTCAGGGATGGTCAAGATAGATGACAGATATTTTGCAGATGAATGGTTTATTTGCACTGACCTCTTGAACACATAACGACACAACAAATGGTTTGGTGGCAATTAACCCAAAGTTAATACCCAGAAACCGGCTGAAGACTTTCAATATGGTTTGATCAACTGTTAGGCAAAGGATTTCTGAACCCAGGTGAATAAAAGTGTCGTGTTCAAGAGTGGTTACAAAGTATGACAAACAGACTCATTTTTCTCTCTTTTCTCCCACCATTTCTGGCAAGTACCTCTTTATTTTTGACAAGCTTGAGGAGGATAACATTTGCTTGATTATAAGCTCATCCTTCGGATGAGTCCAACTTAGTTTAAATTCGAACCCTAAGAATGAGTGGTCCGTTCCTGTTTGTAATTGAACAGGTCCTTTACTGTTAAATTTTAACAAGTCCAGTATAGGAGAAACTCGACGTTTTTCAATTTTAGAGAGTCTGAAAAAACTTAAGAAGACTCCATGGTTGTCCTTTTTCGTAAATTTGTGTCTCCCAAGCCCGAAAAAGTATAAAATAATACTTGAGAGAATCACTTGATCATTACAACCAAGGAGTACTTTTCATAATTAGTGCCTTTGATCTAAAAAAGTAAAAAAATGATCAACGACACGTCATTTTATAACCTATATCGAATTTGAAACGACAAAAATCTGACAATCTTTTCATGTTTTTACAGTCAGAAAGGGCTATAAGTGGACCATTTTTTTAGTTCCGTTTTAATGAGCTTAAAAAGAAAAACTCGACAATCTTTTCATGTTTTAGGAGTCAGAAAAGAGCTTAAAGGTGACTAATGTTTTTTGTCGAAAATGACCGATTTTGCCTGAAAAATCCGTTATCCTGCACAAAAACTCAAACATTACTCATACCTGTTTAAAATAGATAAAAATGCTTCAAACATTACCTCTTTAAAGTGAAAAATAAACAAATTAACAATTCATTTATTCAAAAAAGCTTATAAAAAGGGCTTTTGTAAATTCATTTTTACCGTTTGACTTCAGAGTGAGAAAAGAGAGCTTTTGGTCAGAAACTTCCCGTGAAGATTGCGGAAAATCCATTCGTTGGAATCGAATGCTGTCTCCTCTAGGTAATCTACATCATCCAACTCTTTCATTTCATCCGTTTCAAATTTGTTTTTAGGATTTGATTTCATTTTTTAAGGAATTTTTAGGTTAAAACCCGCGCGCGGGGGTCCACAGGCATAGCATAGGTAACCTACAGACCCCGACTTTTTTGTAAAAGGAAAAAAGTCAGGGCACCTGCCGTGAAGGAAAAGTGTGGACCCATGCACTGTCTCTAACAGAGAGGGTGTGGTCCCCGCAACAAAGGCTTTTAAACCTAAATTTCTCAAATTTCACCCAAAAATTTTGATTTTAGATATTCTAATTCGCCTTTTAATTGAATGTAGGGTATACATCATGCTTGACTGGTGAGAACGGGAGCACGAGGATGTAGATCTCGCCATGATAAATCATCAACCTTCGGTTGATGCATTGAAGGCATGCGGTTTATACAAATTCTGGGCCATACCTGGCATGAGGGCCCAGGTGGACTTTTTGCAGTGGCTGGTAGATAGGTGGAACATATAGGACCAGTGCTTCTTTATTGGTGGTCACCAGCTTGAAATGGAGCCGGAAGACATTTACTTTTTGACTGGTTTGCCTAAGAGAGGTGAACACTTGACTGTATTCGGGACTAGGCCAGGTGGCCAATCTGTCGATAGCCTCCGGCTAGAGTTTTGTAACAACCAAACTAGAGACAAAGAGATAGATATCAAAACCATATCCCTTCCTAAGCTCAAAGTGATTGCGTTTACTGTTACCAGGCTTTGCGGAAGTGCATCACTACATATAGCCACTGGATCCCAAATGCGGATGGCAGTAGACTGTTTTCGAGGCACCATCTTCAACTGGTGCGATGCTGTGTTGGCTAATATAAAAGGCCAACTAACTAGAGCAAAGAACGGACAACTGAAGACCATTGGATATGGTGCTTTAGTTGTGAGATTTGGTCTGGAGAGGGTTCCAATGTTGGTCCCACAGCATCTCACTGTTGGAGCTGGACTTCCTCGAGAGCCCAAACTGATGCGTTGGGTTGCAGTTATGGCCCGTCATCCTGAGGAGGGGACAAAAGTCGTTCGATTCACTCCTGAGTATTTTCATTGGTTGGAGAAACAAGTTTTTGCTATTCAGGACTTTCCTTATGCTGGGGTAGATTCGTGGTGACCCAGACATGGCTCTTCCACCAGGAGAGCAATGGGATGATTCAGGTAAAAGCATTTTCAACATTTTCTAATTTTTTTTTATTTGTATTTTTTTTATATCTCGTCCCAAAATTGATAGTAAAAGTTTCAAATGCAGATGTAGGTCCACGACGACCAACCACTCTCCGGCCCTATGAGAGGAAACAACTAGTTGCAGCATTACCGACCCCACAGGACGAATCTACAGAGACCTTGGCTGAATTGGAGAGTCATCTAGAGCATTTGACAACAGACATTCCGGAGACCAGCGTAGATGACATTCCTCTTAGGCTACAGCGCTATGTGATTGGGGTCCCAGGACCTTTCAGGAGGTTCCTTTGTAAGGTGGCCCATATAGTGGTTTCTTATCGTGATCATCACCAGTGATAGGATGATCACCTATTGTAGACACATATGACATTTTTTTCTTTTTGTACTGTCATTTTTGCTGATCATAAGGTGTTTTTCAACCTATGATCGAAGACGATGTATATTTGACACGCTTCTATGCTATACTATATCACTATTATCATCTTATCTTGTAAAACATGTTATGAAATGTTTTTAAATTTACTTGTATGATTATTGCAAATGTCTACTTAACATTCGAGAAGCAATCGCATCTACTATTGTATTTAAATATCTTGGAATATGTTTATATTCAATATAGTCAAATTCATGTTCCAAGAGACTAAATCTCAAAAATAATCTCAATAACACTAGATTTCTAATGGCATATACTCTATTAAGTTGTAATACAACGAGTTCAGAATCTAACCTCACTATCAAACTCCGAATCCCAAATGAGATAGATTCAGATAATAACTCAATCACTGCACTATATTCGGCAATGTTGTTCGTTGTTTGACCGAGGCTTACCCCATGCATAGATACCAACTCGTCAGAGGGCGAATAGATAACCCAAGCCGCGGAAGAAATGTTCTGTGTATTACGACAAGCACCATCAGCAAAACCAATGTATGTTTGGAGAGGTGTCGACATCTGCAATATCAAGAGTAAAATCAAGATAAGCAGGAAAAATGACAAAAAACACTCTCTAAGCTAAGCACACTTTTTAATCTAAAAAATACCAGCTAGAAAGAAAACTAACCTAACTAAAAATCTCCACACCCAGATTTAAGCATAATATCTCTTCAGGTAAAGACCATTTCTGGGTTTACCTAAAGAGACCCCGTCAAAGTCTACCAATTCATAGGCCCCTTTTGCCAGCTTTCACTTAAAAACATAAGGACCATGCCACATGGGTATGAATTTTCTAGCGCCTAATTTATCATTTGCTTGATCGTACAATAAGACTAGGTCTCCTTCCGAAAAATTACGAGGGGTAACATTTCGATCATACTGAGCTTTAATACATTTGGCATGAGTTTCAATTGCTAATGCAGCATCACGTCGATTCTCATCTAGCTGAGCCAAGTATAACAAACATTTTTCCTCTTCAGAAGTAGCTGGAAGTAATTCGATGGCCATTTGCAATGACGAGATTTCACATTCAATGGGTAACACAGCTTCCAGACCATAAAGTAGTTGGAAAGGAGTGAAACCGGTTGACATTTTTACTAAGGTTCGATACGCCCAAAGCGCTGAAAATAACATGTTATGTGAATTCGACCTATGAATCCCAATGATTCATCGGATCATGATGACTAGAACTTTGTTGATGGCTTCAACCAAACCATTAGCCTGTGGATAATATGGAGTTGAACTATCGTGACGTAGGCCAAATTGGTCTGTAAGTTCAATCATCATAATGTTTCGAAAATGATGCCCATGATCAGTGATAATCGCTTATGGAACACCAAACCTAGCAATTATATGATTGAACACGAAAATCGCAGCAGTTTTACCGTCTGCCCCAAATGTAGGCATCGCCTCGGCCCACTTGGTAAAATAATCTACTGCAAGGATGATATATGCATGCCCCCTAGCCGAGTGAGGGTTACATGTAATAAAATCGATACCCCATTTCGCAAAAGGACCGACGGCAATTATAGGGTGGAGAGGAGCAGGTGGAGCGCGCATCTTTCGATCAAAAATTTGGCAGTTGTGGCATTTTCGGACCGCGTTAATACAATATTTAAACAAAGATGGCCAGAAATAGGCAGCGTGCAATATCTTTTGGGTTGTGGCAAACCCAGACATATGACTGCCACACGCTCCAGAGTGACAGTCATTTAGAACCCTTTCAGCTTCCTCATGAGTTAAACAACGTCGGAAAATAGAGTCCGCCCCACAATGATAAAGTGTATCTCCAATAATTTTGAATTGTTGGGACTCGAATCATATTTTCCGACGTTCTGACCTTGAAATTTCTGGCCGAAAGGATTGGGTCTGGAGATAAACTATGATATCCCCATACCATGGATCTAAAGTTCTAATTAGAAACAAGGATTCATCCGCAATGGGCTCCTCCGCCACAGTTTCCGTGTCAGCACGCGGGAAGTCACACATTAACTCCGCAAAAACTAAAGATTACTTTGACTTAGACTTTTCAAATTCCAAGTCAAACTCCTGCAGGATCACAATCCATTTGGAGTACTTGCCCCCTAGCAATTGTTTGGTGAAAATATAGATCATAGCGTTGCAATCAGAAATTGCTGTAGTTTTGCGTAGTAAAATGTAATGACGAAAACGTTGGACAGCTTGAACAGCTGCCAATGCCAATTTCTCCACATGTGAATATTTTAGCTTAGTTGGATTTAAAGTTCGACTAAGGTAATATATCACATGCTCACTACCAAATTCATCTTCCTGAACTAACACCATTCCAATGGTGGAATGCGAGGTAGCGAGATATAAGAAGTAGTCCTGGTTGTAGTTGGGAGGATTCAGTAATGGTGCATGGGTCAACGCATGTTTTAGTGCATCAAAAGATTTGTCAGCTATCTCATCCCAAAAGAATGGAGTATTCCGTTTCAACAACCAGGTAAAACCCTTTGTGATCTCAGCGTGGTTAGGAATGAATCGTCGTAAAAAGTTTGCTTTCCCTTGCAAACTTTGGAGTTGGCGAAGACTCGAAGGAGGAGGCAATTTGACAATAGCTTCAACCTTTGAGGGATCGACGCGGATGCCGGCTTTCGAAACAACAAACCCCAGTAACCGACCCGTTTCTATACAGAAAACACACTTGTGTGGATTCAACCTAATTCGATAATGCCTACACCTCATAAAGATTGCTCGTAAATGGATGAGATGATCAGCTCGATGTAATGAATGAGCAGGTAAATCATCAAGATAGGGTTGTACAATGTGTTTGATGTCATGAAACGCGTAAGACATGGCTCTTTGAAAATTTTCCCCAGCGTTCTTGAGCCTAAAAGGTAATTTGCAATAAGAAAATGTCCCCCATGGACAAATGAAAGCCATTTTTGGTTGATTAACAGGTAGAATATTGATTTGATTGTATCTGAAAAAATCATCCATGAAGGAGAATATTTCACTGCCGGCACAATCATCAATGATTTGATCAATATAGGGAGTTGGGTAATTGTCTTTTGGACAGACTCGATTAATATCCCTATAATCGATACATATTCTTATTGTTCCTTGCTTTTTGTTAACAGGAACAATATTCGATACCCAATCCGTTAACGGAATTGGATAAATGAAACCTGCTTTAAGTAATTTTTCAACTTCTAATTTAATGGCAGCAGCCTTTCGCGGGTGGATCTGATGCAAACGTTTCCGGACGGGTTTAACATCCGGGTAAGTTTTGATTTCATGAACAACAATTGCTGGGTCAATTCCTGACATTTCCTCATATGACCAAGCAAACACATCGTGAAATTCTTGAAATAGGGCCTTATATGTTTGAATTTCATTTTTCGTACAAGAGGCACCTATATGAATGTTTTCAACAATTCCAGGCTTAACCGAAATATCAATAGGAATAGTTCGAGAAATGTTTCCCAAATTTAACTCAGAATCAGGATTTTTCATTGGATTATGAGGTTCCTTGACATATTCAGTCGTAAAAATAGATGAAAAATCATTTTCAAAGTGATCAATCTCAGGTAAAAACGAAGATCTATGATGAAGATCTTCCCATGGTAAATCATCAACACACAGGATTTCACGAATTTTCTCATCAGTGTGAACAAGTTCGGAAAACGTAGTTGAATCTGAGTTTGATGTTGAAAGTGATTCTTCATGGACCACATTCATTAAGTAAATTTCGGTTGAAGAAGGGTCGGAAAACGACTGCATGACCTGATACGCAATTTCATATGGACTCAAAGGCATAACATTTAATGAATCTATCTCAGATTCGGAAGGTACAATCCAAGGATCATCATAAACAATAGTGTCTGACGAAATCATATGAATGGTTGCAGTAGAAGATGATGCGTTGATAGGAGGAAAAGGAAAAGTTCCTAGTAAACCAGAATCTTTAACTAGTCCTACTCCAACATCCTTATATGGATAGTTGTTTTTCCGACATGCTAAATACTTTCAGAAGAGGCTGGGTCGGATGAGAAGTAAGTTAGCTGGTCTATAGTTACGATCTTTCCATTATGAGGGAACTTTATAAGCCGAAAGACCGATGAAACAACAGCTGTCATAGCGTAAGACCAACTACGACCCAAGAGAAGGTTGTAATCTAGAGGGGCATCAACCACCTCCACATCTAGATTAACAGTTTTTCCTTCAAATCCTATAGGTAAATCCTATAGAATGCCAAAGGGATGGAACCCACGGCCATCAAAGGCCTTTAGAATCGTCAGGGATTGATTAAGCGTAGGAGAACCAAGCGATCTCCAACACTAGATCGACATAATACACATTGAGGCTCCCTCATCAATCACAGTCCTATAACAAGGTCTGTTTTTTACTAACACTGGAATCTGGAAAGCCATTTGATGAGGTAAGCGAGGTGTACTATTTTCTAGATCAAAAATTATAAGGTTTGAGTCCTGAATGTCAACAGATCCTATAGCTGACAATAGCAATTTACGCTGTGCTAGACATGATTGCAACACTTCCAAAGCCGACATTGTCGAAGGTGAAATAGCCAAATCTTGAACAACGTTATAGTTCTAAGCCGCTCTCGCATGTGGATTGAAAGTTGACTTTCGAAGTATACCCTTGGCGGGCGGTTTGATTACTAAGTCTGGGTTAGGTTTCTCGATCTGTAGTGGATCAGAACCGGGAGTTGAAGTTGATGGGTTCGAATGAAAAGATTCTGCTACCTTATCATCAACAAGACTTTTGAGGCATTTGAGGAAGAACCTATCATCTTACTGTCTTGATTAGGAAAAGGATCCTTCAAAACAGTAGGCATTTGGGAACCTTTGATGATTTTCACAACCTCAGCGCGATGAGGGAAGTCTCTTGTAAAATTCTCTTTGTTACAAATGAGACAATGTTGGGTCCCTATAATACTAGTGATTACCCCATTGCTATTGTAGTTATACCCCCTATTTATATTGTTGTGCCCCTATTACCCACATATTTTTATTTCTGTGCCCCATAGAATCCCTCTATTGTTATTTTTGTGGCTTAATATTATTATTGTTAGGTCGGCTGGATTATATTGTAACTCCTTAGACTCCTATATATAGAAAGGAGGTTTTGTCATTTGTATCATCCAAGAATTGTTCATTTATGTAATGTAAAGGAGGTTGCCCCCTCGAAGAGGCTGAATTCTAAGGCGTGGATCTCTCTTTTCTATCTTTTTGTGAGCTGGTTTCATAACATTTGGTATCAGAGCTTTGGATTCTAGGGTTTCGCTGCTCCAAACAGGTCATCGTGGCATTTTCGCTATAACTTTTTTTTTGTGACGTTTCAGAAGTTGCGAAAAACACCCATTTGAGAAGAAATCGTGCTAAACCTTGGGTCCGAATTTCAGAGCGTTTCGCGCGATATTTGCGGAGATATGATCTGAGGAAGTTGGTCTTTTTGCAGACTCTTGAATTACATTCAAAACAGGTGACCTGGGGAAAATCGTCATAACTTTCTCTCTGGGGATCGGATTGAAATTTCGTAAGAAGGTACAGAAAGAGGACGGACTGTAGTTTCTTGTATGTGTGTTTCAGATTCAAAGGTTGAAACAGGGACTCGTGGCATGTCGTACAAGTTCGCTCTACTGAACCAGTCTAAAAGCAAGTCACTGTGGGAGATTTCACATAACTCTTCCTTGGAGAATCCAATTTTGCTCAGACTTGTGGCATTGGAAAGAGGACATAGAAGGCTACTACAGGTAGTAATTTCAGAATTGGATGATCTGAAATTACAGAGATACATCAGATTCAATATCAGGCTTCTATAAAGTGAAAAAAGGTGTGTAGATTTTCTTTTAATTTTTGTGTAAGCTTGGTTTAACGGAATTCAAAGGGCATAGTAAAGAATTATTATCGGTAACTGATGCCCCGAGGAAAGAAAATGCAAACACCTAGTAAGGAAACTGAAAGCTCTAGCATGACTCATGAAGAAGAGGAAGAAATGCTACATGATATATCAAAATTACAAGAACAAGTGCAACAAATGTCACGCTCACAAAACCTAACAGAAGCTAAGGTAAATGGCGTGGAATCTAAGATAAAGGGCATGGAAGCTAAGATGGAGGATTCGATGGCAAATTTGAAGATAGATTTGAAGACAGACATGGAAGAATTGAAGAAGTTGCTACAAGAAAGGGTCACTAATGGTGAAAAGGTAGTAAAGGAAACTCATGATGAGAACAAAAGAAATGTTAATCATGATTCCATAGACTCTAATGTTGGATCGAAGACTCACCATGTTCCAAAAATCGATATGAGGAAGTTTGATGGCAAGGATCCCGCCACATGGATATTACAGATGGAGCAATTCTTCGATCTCAATAATGTGCAAAACACACAAAAGGTACGTATGGCAACTTTATATTTGGAACCAAATCAGTTTGTATGGTATCAATGGCTTTGTTCTCGTAAACAATTTATCACTTGGGCAATTTTTACGGAAGAATTGATAGCACATTATGAGGATACAAAAAGCAACACTTTTTTTAGCCAATTGATAAGTCTCAAACAAAAGGGTTCAATAATGGAGCACATTGAGGAGTTCCAAAAATTGAACATAAGGGTAAAAGATATTCCAGAGGAGCATAGGATTGATGTGTTCATAGGGTCTTTAAAGGATAATATCCAACATGATGTGCGCCTTTGGGAACCTGATTCATTAGAGAAGGCATTCAGGTTAGCAAGAAAAATGGAAAGCAAAATTATGGCAAGTAGGAAGCATACCATTCACAACTATAAAGATGGAAGTGTTGTTGCCCATAGTCTTCCACAACCTACAAGGTTGACACCACAACAATTGGAAGAAAAAAGAGCAAAAGGGCTTTGTTACAATTGTGATAGCAAATACACAAAAGGTCATAAGTGTGCTGAGAAGAAATTATTCTACATAGATTGTGAAGAGGAAGAAGAAAAGGAGCAAGAAAGGTCAAAAGAAGAGGATATATTCCAGGAACAAAGCCTAGATGAAGAAAAATAAATCCGACCATATCTTGTAATGCATTGGCAGGAATTACCACTCCTCAAACCATCAAGATAGAAGGACAAATCAAGAAGAAAAAGGTAATAGTGTTGATTGATTCAGGAAGCACCCACAATTTTATTCATTGTAGGGTAGCAAAAGAATTGAATTGCTTCCTATATCCAGCACCAGAGTGTCAAGTGATGATTGCAAATGGAGGAACAATAAATTGTTCTGGAAAGTGCCATAATATCAAGCTATCCATGGGAGAATATGTATTGACTAGCCCAATGCTTTCCATTCCAATGGGAGGTGCTGATGTTGTACTAGGAGTCCAATGGCTACAATCCTTGGGTACAATAGCTTTTAATTTTCAAGAACTTTTCATGAAATTTTCTATGGAAGGAAACGAAGTTGAATTAAGGGGTATTGCAGGGAAACCAGGAAAGATAATCAGCTCTAATAGCATGAAAAAGCTTCTAAAAAAGGAGCAAAGAGGTGTAATTGCACAATTATGTTCGCTAGATGTTTCCACATTGGAATCATCTATTTCTCCAGATCTCCAAAAAGTCCTGGACAATCACTCCAAGGTATTTGAGACTCCCAAAGGTCTCCCACCTATGCGTGATCATGATCATGCTATTCATCTGATTCCAGGAAGTGTTCCTCCAAACATCAGGCCGTACAGATATCCATATGTCCAAAAACGTGAAATTGAACGTATGGTTGCAGAAATGCTAGAGGCTGGTATAATTCAACCGAGTCAAAGTTCTTTCTCAGCTCCAGTAGTATTGGTGCACAAGAAGGATGGATCATGGCGCATGTGTCCAGATTATAGGGAGCTCAACAAGCTCACTATTAAAGATAAGTTTCCCATTCCTGTTATTGATGAATTACTGGATGAATTACATGGATCAATTTACTTCACCAAGTTGGATCTTCGTTCGGGATATCATCAAATTAGAATGAAGATTGAAGACATTCCGAAAACGACATTTAGAACTCATGAGGGTCATTATGAATTTTTGGTCATTCCTTTTGGCCTTACCAATGCACCTTCAACATTTCAAGGTTTGATGAATTCAATTTTCAAACCATTCCTTAGAAAATTTGTGTTAGTATTTTTTGATGATATACTAATCTACAACAAGTCTTGGAAGGATCATGTTGAACATGTTGACAGGGTGTTACAACTATTGGAGGAGAAACAATTATATGCAAAAAGATCCAAATGTTTCTTTGGAGTCCAGGAGGTGGAATATTTGGGTCATATTGTATCTCATGAAGGAGTTAAGGTAGACCCTAGCAAAATTAAAGCCATTAAGGAATGGAATGATCCGGATTTAAACAGGAACGCAATAGATTACAGAGATAACCATAAATAGAGAGATGCGATAATCATAAATACAGAGATGCAACGGAAATAATACTTCATTTCATTACTGTAAAATACTGAAATATGCTTACAAACAGAAATGGAAAGAAACCAGCTAGGGCGATGGTAGCTTATCTCTGAGAAGAGATGTGGCGGCTACATGCCTCTGAACTGTTCTGAACTATGTGTTACAATGAGGCTCGAAGGCCTATTTATTGTTGAGAAACAATGGAAAACCCTTCACATCCCGAAACCTAACCCTAGAAGATGAAACGCCAAATTGTGGGCCCCGTTTGGGTAAAATTGGTACATCAATTTCCCGGGGTCGTAACTTTGGCATACGATCTCCGTTTGACGTGTACGATAGCTCGTTAGAAAGATCTATCCGAGTACTACCACTTTGGGAGGCAACATGGGTCCATGGACCCATGTTGTCCCAGAATCCCAAAAAAACGTCGTTTAGGGCCTCAAAACGGCTCCGGAAGTTCAGGACCCGAAAAACTGCTAAAAATAGTAAACTGTGCTACAATTTAGGAAACTGAAAAAGTTGAAAGAGACAGTTGTGGGGGTCCAAATGGGATAGGTGGGTGGCCACCAACATCCACCTGGATCATTCCTCCCCCCTTAGGAAGCAATGGTCCCCATTGCGTTGAGTTCCTCCATCTGTTGAGCTTGTCCTGCGATCTCTGATGTGTCCAGTGATGGTGGGAAGCATGGTCGATGATGGTCCACATTGAACATTTGGTGCAGGCGAAGGAATGGAGGAGTGATGTGCTCTAAAGCATTGTTCCCCATAGCCTTGGTACTGCTGTGAGGACCATGTCGGAGTGCTCTGAGATTCTGATGGGTTCTGGTAAGGCGTTCTTTCTGTCGATGCAACCAGACTTTGTTGCCCACCCGAAACTTGTGTGGTACCCATGTGGGTGAGGAGAAGTTGTTCCTGTGTTTTGTCATGACCGTATCCCTTTGCTGCTGCTGCTGTGTGGAGGAACCCTTTGCAGGGGTCATGGATGTAGCAACGATCTTCCCCTTACTTTGGGAGTGAACCAGACAGATGAATTTCCTGGTCTGTGATATGAGCTTGCTGCCTTTCTTGGTAGTGATCAAAGATGTGGCGGTAGGTGGGGCTACCTCTAGTATCCTGTATAATGAATTATTCAAAGAAATAATGACAGCACGAGGCCTTGACTCATACACAGCATGTCGCCTCCACAAGTATGGCTGGCCTAATAGTACATCACAAACATCTAGAGGTGTAACATCACACAATACCTCGTCTGTGAAGGGTTTGATGCTGTAGGGAAGGCGGCACTACTGGCGAACTTTCAGATCTTGTCCTTCATGAAGCCACCCGATACTGTACGGTTGCGGATGCGGTGTAGTCGGTAGGCCCAACCGCTTCACGACCTCTGCTGAAACCAGGTTCTTTTGGCTACCACTGTCGACAATGAATTGCAGCGGTGAACCCTTCACCCACATCTGTGAGTGGAAAAGACGCTCCCCCTCCTCTGGATCTTCGGGCTCATTTTTCTTGATCTTGGCAGTGGCAACAGTGGCGCTGGGATCCGCATCAATGATCTGCTTCCCTTTTCCATTCCCCTTGTCGGGTTCTGGCTCAGGGTCAGAACATGCATCTGATTCAGAAGCCTTCAACTCGACCACCAGCGACTGCTTGGTCCGACACTCACTTGTGTTATGAGTGGGACTCTTGTGGAACTCACACCACTTTCCTGTGTCCTTCTTCGGCTTTGTGGTGTTGTTCTTTTCTTGCGGCTTTGACGGGTTGTCTTGGGTCACCCCGCCTTGGCTTTGTCCTTTGGGCTTCAGATTTGTAGATCCAAAGTCTCGCTTCTTCTGTTTGAACTTTTGCTCGATTTTGACAGCGTATCGGTATGCTGTGCCGAGTGAGGAGATGTTCAAGAACACCATCTCTTCCTGGATGTATCTGTGTAGGCAGCCACGGTATTTGAGTACCAGATGCAGCTCAGAATCTTTGATACCCAACTGTGTGCGAAGGGTATGAAAAATGTTTGTGAACTCGGACACATCTTGGTCTCGTCCCTGCCGCAGTGTGGTCCATTTGATGTATTTGTCCTCATAGCTTCCGACAGGGTAGTACTGCTCCTTGATGGCATCCCGGAAGTCATTCCAAGTGGGTGCGGCTGAAAATAGTGAGCCTGTACTTTCATCCTTCTGCTCGCAGTAGGTTTCCCACCAGTCCTTGACGTGGGGGGCTGCTTTGAGAAGAGCGAAAACAATCTTTTCCCGACTTGAAAATTCATGAACAGAAAAATACCCATCTAGCAGATTTAACCATTTATCTACGGCATCTGTGTCTATTTGTCCCTCGAAGATGGGGATTTCAAAATTAACTTGTACCTTAAACGGTGTGGCGTTTCCAGAGTCGCTGTTGGAAGTCGATGCGTCGCCTCTGGGTAGCCGCTGAAGGATTTGCGCAAAGCTATCCATCATCGCGTTCCTTTGCCGCTCGAGCGCTTCTTCGAGCAAGATTTTGATAGGATCTCCTGCCCCCTCGTCTTTCTTCTCATCCGCCATGGGAGGCCGTCGGGATTTTCGAGGCTGGTCTTGCAAAGGTTCGACCAGTTCAAGCCCTAACTCCTTATATCCCGACCTCGTTGGGGACATGCGAAGAAAAACAGAGAAAAAGTAGACCGCTCTGATACCACTGATCCGGATTTAAACAGGAATGCAATAGATTACAGAGATAACCATAAATAGAGAGATGCGATAACCATAAATACAGAGATGCAACGGAAATAATACTTCATTTCATTACTGTAAAATACTGAAATATGCTTACAAACAGAAATGGAAAGAAACCAGCTAGGGCGATGGTAGCTTATCTCTGAGAAGAGATGTTGCGGCTACATGCCTCTGAACTGTTTTGAACTGTGTGTTACAATGAGGCTCGAAGGCCTATTTATTGTTGAGAAACAATGGAAAACCCTTCACATCCCGAAACCTAACCCTAGAAGATGAAACGCCAAATTGTGGGCCCCGTTTGGGTAAAATTGGTACATCAATTTCTCGGGGTCGTAACTTTGGCATACGATCTCCGTTTGACGCGTACGATAGCTCGTTAGAAAGATCTATCCGAGTACTACCACTTTGGGAGGCAACATGGGTCCATGGACCCATGTTGCCCCAGAATCCCAAAAAAACGTCGTTTAGGGCCTCAAAACGGCTCCGGAAGTTCAAGACCCGAAAAATTGCTAAAAATAGTAAACTGTGCTACAATTTAGGAAACTGAAAAAGCTGAAAGAGACAGTTGTGGGGGTCCAAATGGGATAGGTGGGTGGCCACCAACATCCACCTGGATCATGGAAAATCCCCACATCCATAAAGCATCTGTGAGGATTTCTTGGGTTGACAGGGTATTATCGCAAGTTTGTTAAGAATTATGGGAGAATAACAGCACCTCTAACAACATTATTGAAGAAAGATTCATTTTCATGGACTTCGGAAGCAACAAAGGCCTTTGAAAATCTTAAAGAGGCAATGTGCCAAGCACCGGTCTTAGCTACGTCGGACTTCACAAAAACCTTTATTGTGGAATGTGATGCTTCAGGAAATGGAATTGGTGCTGTTCTAATGCAAGATGAAAGACCCATTGCTTTTGAAAGTCGTCCAATCAAGGGAAAGTTTTTAAGCAAAGCTATTTATGAGAAGGAAATGTTGGCAATACTCCATGCACTTAAGAAATGGTGACCCTACCTAATGGGAAGACACTTCAAGGTAAAAACTGATCATGATAGCCTTAAATACTTTTTAGAACAAAGATTATCCTCTGAAGAGCAACAAAAGTGGGTCACAAAGATGTTGGGTTATGACTTTGAAATCATCTACAAAAAAGGGAAGAAAAATGTGGTGGCAGATGCACTCTCAAGAAAGGATGAGGATGTGGAAGCATTGTTGTGTTCCATTTCTATTATCCAACCAGATTGGATAAATGAAGCAAGGGAGGAATGGAAGAACGACGAAGAAGTGTGGGCACTTATTCAAGAGCTACAACAAGATTCCAGTACTTCTGATACATTTAGCTGGCAAAATGATTCGTTATGGTACAAAGATCGCTTATACCTCTGTAAGAATTCCCAGCTAAAACAAAAGATTCTTATGGAATTGCACACTTCTCCCTTAGGAGGGCACTCAGGATTTTTAAAAACTTCCCACAGGGTTAAGAAGGAATTTTTTTGGGATGGCCTTAAATCAGATATTCAAAAGTTTGTGGTGGAATGTTTGGTTTGCCAGCAAAATAAAGTTGAAACAATTAAGACACCAGGTCTATTACAACCTTTATCCATTCCAAGCCAATGTTGGGAGGAGGTTTCAATGGATTTTATCACAGGTTTATCAAAGTCTGAGGGAAAGAGTGTCATCATGGTGGTAGTTGACAGACTTACCAAGTATGCACACTTTTGTGCATTATCACATCCATTTAAAGCCAGTACAGTTTCTACTGCATTTATGGAAATAGTTCAAAAGCTACATGGAAACCCAAAGATTATTGTAAGTGACAGGGATCCCATTTTCACTGGAAATTTTTGGACATAGTTATTTTCTTGTCTTGGGACTCAGTTAGCTCATAGCTCATCTTATCATCCTCAATCTGATGGGAAAACTGAGATAGTAAACAAATGTTTGGAAGGATATCTTCGTTGCTTTGTATCTGATAAACAGACACAATGGGTCAAATGGTTGCCTCTAGTTGAATGGTGGTATAACACTTCCTTCCATACAGCAACAAAAATGACCCCATTTATGGCACTTTATGGGTATCAACCACCATCCATCACATCATATTTAAGAGAAAATTATAAGGTTCAGGTAGTGGAACATCACATCGAACATCAGCAACAAGTCCTCCAACTCTTAAAGGATAACCTCGTGTTGGCACAAAATAGAATGAAACAACAGGCAGATCAACATCGCAGTGAAAGAAGTTTTGATGTAGGTGATTGGGTATTCCTACGACTACAACCATATAAGCAAATGTCCCTAAAGCAAGCTAAGAAGGATAATAAATTATCACCAAAGTATTATGGTCCATACAAGTTGTTGGAAAATATTGGTACTATGGCATGCAAATTGGAGCTTCTTGTGGCTTCTCGATTGCACCCAGTTTTCCATGTTTCATGTTTAAAGAAGGTTATAGGTGACAAGCTCCCAATTCAAACAGTATTGCCAGAACTTGACGAGGAAGGAAAAATTATATTGGAACCGGAAGCAATCACAGAAACAAGAACTCGACAGCTACGAAATCGATCAATTTCAGAGTATCTTATCAAGTGGAAGAACTTATCCGCTGAAGATTGCACATGGGAGGATGAGAATTTTATGCAGAAGTATCTAGAACTGCTCAAGCGTTGAGGACAACACTTTTTTTACGGAGAGGGGCATGTTGGGTCCCTATAATACTAGTGATTACCCCATTACTATTGTAGTTATACCCCCTATTTATATTGTTGTGCCCCTATTACCCACATATTGTTATTTCTGTGCCCCATAGAATACCTCTATTGTTATTTTTGTGGTTTAATATTATTATTGTTAGGTCGGCTGGATTATATTGTAACTCCTTAGACTCCTATATATAGAAAGGAGGTTTTGTCATTTGTATCATCCAAGAATTGTTCATTTATTTAATGTAAAGGAGGTTGCCCCCTCGAAGAGGCTGAATTCTAAGGCGTGGATCTCTCTTTTCTATCTTTTTGTGAGCTGGTTTCATAACAGACAAGGATAACGAGGTTTGCGTTTCTCATTAGTAGATTCCATTTTTTCTGGTTTCTCTTTCGAATTTTTATCTGTTTTATTTTTCTTCTTCCCTTTCTTTTTACTGCCGGATTTTGATTTTGCCGTAGATGACTCTACAACATGAATATCGGCCGAAATTTCCATGGAAGAATCTCCTGTCGGGGAATCTGGTAAAGTTATGATAGGAGAAGATTTCTTTGAAGATTTCTTCTTACTTTTGGTATTAACCGTACCAATCATACCATCAGCGGCATGAGACCCTGAAGGAGCTGCAGTTATTTGATTTTGTTTAGGGAGGTCGGGGATTTTCTCATGTAACGTACCTGACTGCGTATAAACTAAGTCAAGGTACTGAGCTTGAGCAATTACTTTCTCTTCAATAACGACTCTTGCCTTAGCTAAATCCTCAGTGATCTTTGGTAATAAAGATTTTACAAACCATTCAGCTAGTATCTGATTCAGAATAAAAACTTTCACTAAACGTCATCGACGTCTCCATTCATGAATGTGATCTGAAATGTAAGTGGAAGTTGACTATTTTAATGAAGTTAATAATTCTGTGCCATTGTCATATCTGACTGGCAACTGAAAATGAGTTAAAAATGAAGTAGCTAACTGACTAAAGTTATAAAAAGTGGCTCGCGGTAACTCAATGTACCACTTGGCCGCAAGACCAATTAGAGTGCGTTGGAAAAGCCTTAAACGGATTGAATCATCTAAAATGGAATTAGACACACACCAGAGGTGATAAGTCATCACATGGTTCGACGGGTCCTCTCCTGATTTTCCTCAAACTTAGGAATATCACTAGGCAACTTATTCGGCATTGGCGGCCAAAACGGAAGATAGTTAATTGGATCATTCGTAAGGCACGACAAGTTAGGCAAGTCCAAAGTTGCAATGAACGGTAACTAACGATTAGGGTCCCTGAAAGCCTGGGTCATGAGACCAGCCCCAGGAGGAGGATATCCAGGATAACTAGGAATTGGAATTGCATTTGGGATATTATATCCTCCTGGAAAACCAGGATTAAGCGGACCGTACTGGGGTTGTTGAGGTTGATGATATGTATATCTAGGGTATGGTTGATACTGATAGACTGTCTGCTGCACAGCAGGACCGAATTGGTACTGTCCCTGGTACGGTTGATAAGTAAATTGAGGTTGAATTGTGACAACCGTACTTGGACAAGGTTGTCCTACAGGCATTTGAACCTAAGTCTAAATTGTGGATCCAGACTGAGGTAAGGATGCTTGAGGAGTTTGTACAAGAACAGTAGAAACCGGAGTTGTCGATACTCTAGAAGTAGGTGGGGTAGATTGAACAGATGTTGCAGCAGTTGCAGCGGTCGTTTGAGGCGGAGTACGAGGCGTACTAGGCCCAGGCTGAGAAATTATAGAAGGTGCAGAAGTTTGAATAGTAGACTAGACAAGTTGCTGGGGTGAACCAGAAACCAAAGGTTGTCCAAATTGAGATGACAATTGCACATTCGGTTGCAAGATTTGTTGAGATTGAGATGGATCCCACACTAAGTTCATTCCGGGGACGGACCCATAGCAGGTTGAGAATATTGAGGACCATAACTGGGTTGAGGGTAGGGTTGATAATTCAAAGGTACATTTCCAGCTCCTTGGACAAATGATTGGCCGAAAGGTGGTTGGAAACCTTGGGTTGGGTATTGACCTTGAGGTTGATAACCTTGAGGCACGTACTGATACTGGGGTTGACCTTGAGGTACATATTGATACTGGGGTTGACCTTGAGGTACATACTGAGTCGGGGGTTGACCTTGAGGAATGTACTGTCCTGCAGGTATGTACTGTCCTTGAGGTTACCCCCCAGGTGGAAATTGGGTACCTTAAGGTTGCCCCCCAGGTGATAATTGAGGACTTTGAGGTTGCCCCCCAAGCGGTAACTGGCCACCTTGAGGTTGCGGATTAGGAATAGTACCTGACATCATAAGAATATCTTCTACACTCAATGGCTTAGTTCCGTTATTACCAGTTAATAACCCTTGTTCAATGGGTTGAGGAGATGCTCCCGAAAAAGTACCAGTAAGTGACTGATACCCAGAGGGAACAAAAGGACCGCCATATAAAAAGGTTTCTGGAGATTGAGAAAACATGGATGACTGTCTTGACATATTTAACGGAGGATAATAACCTCTAGGTGTTGGGTGAAAAGGAATGCGAGGTGGTGAAAAACTTAGTCCCGGGTTTTCCAAAAAATTGGTCAATGAAAGATACCAAGAGTCGCTCCTAGGTGGACTGTAAAAGATCGATTCATGCTCCCTAAGTTCTATAGCTGGTTGATTTTCAGGGATAGGAATACTTTCTTCCGGATTAACAAGTTCTTCAATAGCTATAAGTCCAGAAGGAAGATTTTGGGTAATGACTCTTTCTACCCTGGGTGAACCAGGACCACTGGAAGTTGGAGAGGCAAATCCTGATGTTGGAGTAGCAACAAATTCAGTTTTAGGTTCAGATATTTCAAGTTCCTCAGCTAAATCACTAGTAGATGAAAAACTACCAGTAACTTCGAAAAATGAAATAGATTGCAGATTATAATCTGTTACTAGAGCTTGATAATCAAGATGTAAAACCAATGAAGACTCTCCTTCTTCAGGTGACCCAACTTTACTGTCACTAGGAGTTACAAGGACTCGAAGCCCTTCAAGCTGGCTTGGTGAAAACTCAGGAAGTTGGCCCCGAAGTCTACGGGACTTCCTCAGTAATTTAGCCACAATTAAATATTTTAACTACTTCACACGCAAACAAAGAAAAATCTCAATAAAAACCACCTAAAGCCTCTAAAGAACCAAACAATTTTGAATCACACGCCTAAAGAATCTAGGAGGCCAAACCACACACAAACAGTAACTTTCCGTACCGAAAACACTGGTTGGTGATGAAATCCAACGTCGTAGAATTCAATACAGAAATGGCGGTTGGAACAGTTACCCCGGCAACCTGCTTAATGAATAGACTGGCACAAGTTTCTCCACTAAACCATCTCGAGTGAAGAGAACCCCCCAGAAAATCCAAGTGAGTCTAGCCGACGTCTGCTCCAAGTACAGTGGGATCTTCCCTCCACCGTCACCTTAGGAAAGAATCCTATAGAATATGGTCACTAAGGTTACCAATGGAAACAAATATACCTGGGGGAACAGTCTACAATCCGATACGCATGCAAGGGCAGAGTAACAAGCTCAATCCCCTTAAAGGCTCCTTGACATAATCCAAGGTTTACCAACAAGTGACCCCAGGCTCCTCGACAATGGTTAATCCGAGGTTTACCATTTTTAATACGTGAATATCTTCTATCGTTCCCAATGAGGAAGGATTGATTCCCACAATGGTTCAGATATGATCTCGTGCTTCTCCTTTAAGAGGAGCTTTCCCAGAGCATAGATGTAACAATTGGAATTTATCTCCTACCGCAAGATACAACTACTTGTTTGTTTTACTATCTTGGAGAGTTAATTACTCCCTACTCCAAGATTCTAGCCTAAGCTATGTTGGTGATATAGATCCCTAGAAATAAAAAGATTACTAGATAGATTTTACTTTAAGCGTTATTTTTTATTGGTTTTTTCTTAAGTCAAAAGGTGCGGAGATGAAACTTATGGTGTGAAGACTCGACTCCAAATCACTAAAAAATGCACTTAAGATGATAAGCAATCTTTTCCCTTCAATGAATTTCTAGCTAATAAAGAGTTGAGAATGCAAATACTTGTAAAAACAAATATTTCCTTAGCAAACAAATCAAAAAAAGAGCTTTTTGTCTTTTCCAATACACTCAAAAATGAGACAACTAGTTATGCTCACGAAAATTTCCCTTTCTTTTCAAACACTCAAATACTACTAAAACAAACTTTTTCAAAAGAGATTTTTTATTTTTATAAAACACTCAAAACTATGGAAAAATCTAATCTTGAGATCTATAAATTCTAAAAAACTATTTGAAGTAAAAGCTTACAAGATTTCTTTTCAAGGATGTTTTACTTAGCTATAAGCAAACTAAGGACTAATTTGTCCAGAATCACAAATCAGTCAAAAAACAACCAATTTTTGTTTTCTTTTCTAAAAATGAAATCCAAAACTTTTAACACAAGTCCTTTCGAAGTTTCGCAAAGAGAAAAACAAGATGGATTCCTCAACAAAGGCAGATTTTGCAAACGGTCAGACTCATAAGAAGGCCAGTAAAAACCAAGGTGATCTGAGGCTTCTAAGCTCTGAGCTACTACAAGACCAAAATGAAAATCAAGCCCGACAACCAAAACTTCTAGGAATTTCACCTAAAACCCTAATGCCAATGGAATTAACCTAAGAAAAGTTCTTGACAAGTCACGTGCAGATCTGGGCAGAGGCTAAAAACACCTAAACAAATCCTAAGCTGACTGAAAGAGAAAATCTTAAGTTTTTCAAAATTTTGACAGGGTCCGCATGCCCGCAGTTCACACAGGTGTGGTACCGCTCTGTGTGTAAATAAAAAGTGCAGATAGGTCTGCACTATGTTACAAGCATAGGGTGCGGTCCTCTCCCAAATGTATGAAAAACAAAAAATAAATCAAGATCGACTAAACCTACCCAATCCCACACACATCAAGCCAAAAACAAAAACAAAAACACAGTTTCTCAAGTCAAAGTAAAAGCAAATCAAAGATTCAAGTCCCCAGCAGAGTCGCCATTTTGTCGGTCGGATAAGTCATTCTTGCGAACAAGACCGACCTCCCTAGTATCTAATGATATCTAGCGACAAGCAAACCAAACAAATTCTATCTCTCTAAATATGCAATTTATAAATAAAGGCAAACAAGTGTTTTAGGCCTACCTTAGGTCCAATGCAAGTTTGTGGAAGCCTCGCTCCATTGATCCAAATGAGCTCCCTTGTAGAGAATCTGCAAACACAAACAAGCACACACATTAAATAGCACCTGAAAAGCCAATATAATAAAGCATACTTATCATGATGATCAAGGAATTCATGAAACAAATCACATAAGACAATTTGTTGAGAAAAATGAATCTGATTGTATTAATTTTAATCAAAGAAGAACTTTACAACCTTGGTGCCTTGATGCTGTACAAGCTCCTCCCAGGGTCCAGCAAGAAGCCTCCTCTACTTTGACAAGTTTCACTCTCTTCCCAATGAAGCCAAAAGGTATGTAATCTCTCCTCTCAAGCTTAACTAGGAAGTCTCAATTCCAACAGCATTTACCCTCAAAAATGTTCAGCTTCTAACCTCCCTAGCAACCAGCCCAATGCCTTAATTTATAGTGCAATGGAGGGAAGTTACTAGGTCCACCTTCAAAGGGATAAAGCCCTCCTTCAAAGGGATAAGCTTCTCTCATCAAGGGATTAGCTCCTTTAGTTTTGGGCTGCATGAACCACCTAGGAGCGAACCATCCACGTCAAGATTCCTTCTAGAATCATCCAGAATTAACCCAAAGTGAGTTTTTAAGAATAAACTTGCGCCTTTTTGACTTTCACAGGGGTCTGCACCCACTCCTTTAGAGACAGAGTGGGCAGGTCTGCAGGTAACATGAACAAGGGGTGCGGGACCACAGGCAACAGTGAGAGAAAGTGCGGAACCAGAGCTTTATTGATTTTCAAAGTCTTTCTCTCATTTTCAAAGCTTGACATGAAGAGCTGAGGTTTGAGACTTGCTAAGGAGGACAGTATGAATGATGATAGACCCATACTGACTGCAAATAGTCATGGTGACAATATTTTGTGTAACACAAGCCTTATAAGACATATAATCTGGAAACCAACTAGTAAGCATAAAAATATAAACATAAATTCTACCTGCCATATACAACAAAGTTTAAGAGAAAATTATGAGACATGACTTCCAAAAACTATTCATCTGAAAATTCCACCGGAGTAGGATATTTTACACTTGAACTTGGCAATTTAGATTGTGGCAGACATGGAATATGTCACTCGATTCATCCCAGACAGGTGTTCTGGTGCTGCAACTAAAGTTGAATTAGTTGGAGCTCTTTCTGAATGTATCTGAGACCCAGATTTGAATCCACATTTTCTGTGATGTTGAGGGAAGAAATCATTACTTTAGCCAAAATACATTTCAAAATCCAAAAGATATGGACAAACTGTTTATACAGAGTGAGGTTACCACGTGTATAACAAGGGTCAAGGATCACATCACTCCAATCCTCTACTAGCGGCTTGAGCTCGACTTTCAAATTCAATTCTGCCTCCCGTCTCACAATCAACTACTTCACCTGAGCCAAGGTCCCTTTGCAATATGCCTAAACCGTGGTCAGTAAAACCTCAGCATTCATTTTCCTTCCCCACTAACGTGGAGTCCTACCAGAAGACGAACCAGTTTCTTTTCATTTACTACCCAGGTTCTTGCAGCCTCAACTACCACGACCTAAGGCCCCACCACAAGGAGGAGTCTTCACCATAATGACCAGAGACAAACCACCCTTTGTTATCCTTCTCGCACCTTCCTGCGCTCGAGAGCTAGCCCTTTGTACCAAGGCCAGAGGGAGAAGTGGCTTAGGCAGACCCAGAGTAGAATCAATATAGAGAACCACGCAAAAAACAAACATTAACTTAATGTAAAGGCATACAAACATAGATAGCGCCTGAAAACACTGAACCACTCCAAAATTCCACCACCCGAGCCAATAAACAAAGATAAATAAGAACACTCCTGGAGTGTGAGCACCACCTGAATATGAACGATGAACCCATGCACCTCTGAGCCTAGAGTCCGTAGACTCAGCCTTGATAGAAAATCGGAACCCTTACTTGCCATATGCTTTTCCAGTATAATTCAAGCTTAGAATGGTAAAACCAATTATCAACATGCAGGGGAAACATTATGAAAAAGATATGCAAACTAGTAAACATGCCCACAAGGGAAATACTTTTGCTAAAAAACATGGATATTGACATAACATAGTTGACAAGGCCAAGATTTCCAGTCACAGAAAATGCTAAATTAACAATTGTTTCTTTTCCCCTCCAAACGCGAGGCATATCACGAATTGCAGCCCCCAACCTAGAATACATGATAAACATGATAACATACTAGACTGTATACGCCAACCTCGAGCAAATATCATCAACGTATGAGTACTCCCTCGCATTCTAGGTGCCACGAACCTGCAAACAATAAACTTAGGCTCCCTTAGATGTCGAAGACACCAATTTAAAAGCCAGATAGATGTTCTGAAATCGATCGCTACTCCCGCCACCTGTAGATTTCGAGGTCTACCTAACTTCACATCACGGATCTACAGAGATCTAGGACCCTTCACAATATCAAGACATGAGAGCATGTTAGGGCGTGGGAGAGACTACCCACCGTCCCAAGCATTTATTCTCTCATTCATGTCAATCAACTCCATACAGGCCTCCATCTGCCTCACACCCCGATTGGGGGTAAAATAAAGTTGCTATTAATATTAATACCAATATTAAAATTAAAATGTTAGTATTAATTACTATTAAATTTAAAGGACCTTTATTATCTCCTCTACACTTCTTCCGAGAATTCAATACCATGGCTCAATAGCATGGGCTATTATTTTGAATTATTTTATTCATATAGGTTATTTTTATTTCATTGTTTTTATTTTTATTTTATTTTCACAAGTTAAAATGGTTACATTACATTAAATTGATTTTTTTTATTAGTTTTTTTTGTTGTGTTTATGTTATTTGAGTTAGTCAAAATGTTAAACATTACATCACAACACCTTTACTATATTGAACTGCACAAAACTTCTTGGTGCAATAAACATATATATATATATATATATATATATATATATATATATATATATATATATCTATATATATATATATATATATATATATATGGAAAGTGAAATTAAATCACCTAAAATAATTGTATTTTGAATAAATTTAGAATAAAGTTTAAAAGTATAAATGAATTTGGTATTCTCCATTTTTTTTTTTGTAAACTTGGTGGTGCTTCCTCTATCTATATTAATTTTTCAAAATCAAAAACTTCCATTTGCTCTAAGTGGCTTACCTGCCTGAAGGAAACCAAATAGCCACCTGTCTACATTAAATCCTGTCCAAAATTTGAAAAGGTTTTTCTCTATCCATCTAGTGACATTTTCTTTACTGTCTATACTACTGTTCAAATTAAACAAGTAAAAGCGTTTCATCAAAATTTTGTCAAAATTGTACTGGACCTCTACTTCAGTCCTCGTCCGAGGATATTACTAGGGCTGGCACTTTGGCACTGGAGCCAAGCATCTCGCTCCTCTTCATATCTTATAGTGTCTGCTCAATTCTTTGCAAGGCCAAGTTGTTTCTGTAGGTCTGTATCTAAATTGTTGCAATTTCCTTGAGGAGTTCTGCCCTGATTGGATCCTTTTCCTTAGTATTCTCCTTTGCCTATCTTCCGCCACTCACTGCTTGTTCTCGATTAAGGGTCATGGCCTATGCCACCACATTCTTCATAACCCAATACTATTTTATTGTTTGTCTGAAGAGGGAGTGATTACCTCAAGAGTTCCCTGGATCGAGAACCATACTTTCCCACTCTTCCATGGGGATGTCTTGGTTCTTTATACTGTCATTAAGTTCTCACTCCCAACCATCAATTTGGGCTCTGATGTCCGGTAGGTTCCCTACCATGTAGGCGTCAATGAGGGTATTCATGTGTTCACAACCCGTCTTTCTCCCTCTTTTCCTTTGTTCTTTGTTCGAGCCGCTCATTCCTTCTATCATCTTTTTATCTCTCTTGCCTCTCCTGGTGGCCATGTTGCAACCTTCCTGCCTGTTGTTGTCTGCTGCTTGTTGTTCTCTGTCTTCCTCACTGTGTTGGGCGTAGTGTGAGGTGAGACCAATTTTCAGGTTTGGTTCCACTTTTGTCCACAGGCTGGAGCGTCAATCTTCGGCCACCTTTCCTCTCTCCAGCTCTCGTCTCCATCTTCTACATGCATCTATCTATGACCTGCTCTCCCTTATGGTTTATGCCCTTCCCCTTCCTGTTGTTTATTGTTGCTGCCACCTGTCTGTCATCATTCCCTGCACTAATCCCTACGCCATGACCTCGTAATGATGACCCCCCTGTCCTGGCTACCACCTCCTCGCATTAATCCTCCCTTGCTCCCAGCTGCTCCTGCTGTATGTTCTCTGTCCTCGCCCTGCCACTTGCTGACATCCTTCTGCCTGCCCTCCTGCTGCCCTCCCTTCCTTCTTCGCTGTCATGTTTATCCATCTCCACCCCAATTCTCTCGGGGGCTGTTCTTTCTTTGCTCTGCCTGTCCACTTGCCTACATCCCTGTCCTCTCACTTCATTTCCCTCATCTGTACTTTCGCACACTTGTCCTCTTCCTCCCCCTTCCCAGTCCCATCTCCCTGGTCCCTCTTGTTTCCTTGTGTTACACCCCGATCGGGGGTTCCCCTCTCCTTCTTTTTCATGTTCCAGGATTTTTACTAAGTTTTCCATCTCCTCCATTTGGTATAACTCTTCCTCGTTTGCATCTACAGTTCTTCCTGCATGGCTGCTACCCTAATTAGCTAGGTTGTCAACAGGTGCGTTGCCCTTCCTTCTTACATAGGTAGGGAGGATGTAGTCTATCTATTTGGTAAGTTTACCAATCTCCTGCACCAACTAAGCAGTTCGCCAGCTTCGGCTAATCTTCTCCCACTGGGTTCCTTGCTGTAGCTGTTTGACTACTTCGATTACCATTTTCGAGTCTCCTTCAACTTGTAGCTTTTGGTATTTCTCTCTTATTTCAATTTCCAACCCTTTTCAGGGCGTGAAGCTTTGCTTCATTGTTTGTCGCATTGCCATAGTCCATCGCATAGATCCTGAGTGTCCTCCCCCTATCATCTCTAAATAATCCTCTTATCCCTGCCTCGCTAGGATTCCCTTTCACAGTGCCATCGAAGTTTGATTTGGGGAAATCCTTCTAGGGTCTTCTGAATTGGTTGACCTCCTCCACCTCATTGGTTTTATGTTTCCTAGCTGGCTTATGCATCATGCTTCGTTTTAAGTTCAGGCGGGTCATTATCTTTGCTTCCTTTAGGTTAGTTTTCTAGTCCTCCTTGAACCAATTTTCTGTTAGAATGGTCTCTCTGATGTTTTGAGTTATCTAGTTCCATATTTTGATTTTTGCTCTACTTTACTACTTGAAGATCAGTATGTTTCTTTCTTTCCATATATTCCATAGGACAAATCCTAGTGAGAGTCTCTAGGCCCTGTTCAGGATCGTGTTCTAGTATGGTTTTTTTTCCTCCTGTTTTCTATTGTTGTTTGCATGCTATTTGGATTCCTATCATTAATTTCAAATAGTTGTTGATGTTGTTTCCATAGGTTTTCACTGAAGTTGCAAGCATTGGTGAGGTGCTCCATTGTCTCTTCCTATTCTCTGCAAAGGGCACATCTCGATGGCCCTTGCATTCCTTTTTCTTTCAGTTGGTCCCAGGTTAATGCTCTCCCATGGCTCAGGATCCAGATGAAGAAGGCTATCTTCGGCCATGTTTTTACTTTCCATATACTTTCCCATTTTTTTGTTTTCGGATGTCTATTGTGTTCTGCTTTTATTTGGTAGCCTTCTCCTATTGTAAACATGCATTTGATTTTGTGGCCCCATCTTAGGGTGTTCGAACCTTCTTTTATCACTATTTTCCTTGTTGCCATTTCGTTGTCATAAAGTTCCCATTGGGGTGTTTCTGGCACTTCTGGCGAATTCTGCTGTTGTTTCCACTTTCTCTAGTATTCTTCTAGTTTCAGGCACCAGTAGTTTTAGACTGTGTCGCCCTCGTGGAGGTTGGTGAATTGGTGGATTTCTTTGGGCTATGGTTGGTTGCTAAGTTTTTCCCTCTGTTTCCATGATTCTTCCCAAAAGTTGGCTTTATCCCCTCCTCTGACTTCCCAGAAGCTATGTTTTCTGATCAGGTCCCTGTTGGCACTGGTGATATTCTAGATTGCAGAGCCTTTCTTCTCGTTTTGGCTTCTCATCTTTCCTTCGTGGGACCTAGGCACAACATATTTTCTCTCCATAGCTTTTTCCAAATATCTACCCCCCCATGTATCCATCTCCACCACAACTTTGCTGCCATTACTTGATTTAGGATGTAAGGATCACAGAGTCCGAGGCCTCCTTCTTTTAGGGATTTTCTCGGCCAGCTCCAGGATAGAAGCACCCATTTCTTTTTCATACTAGGCCCTTGCCATAAGAATTTTTTGAACATGTCTACAATTTTCTGGCACACTGTTTTAGGGGTAGCTTGGCTGGTTAGTTGGTATATTGGGATGGACTGAAACACTGATTTTAGCATTATTATGTGGCTCAAGATGTTCAACATTTTGAATGTCCAATTTTCGTTTTCCATTGAATCTTTCCCACCAAGGTATTCCAATTGGCCACTCTGTTTTGTTGGTCATTTAGTTGAATACCTAGATACTTTGTGGGGAAATTCCCAATTCTAAATCCCATGGATGTTGCTAGGAAATCTTGGGAGGATGCTGGGGTGTTGAAGAAATATATATCCAATTTTTCTTTATTTATATTTGTCTCATAGGCACTTGTGAAGTCTGTGAAAATTTCCATTTATTTTCTGGCTTCTTCGAGCGTTGCCTATCCATATAGCATTACATCATCTACAAATTGCTGGTGGGTTAGAGGGAGATCATTCCCCCAGAGTCTTAGGCCCTTATATTGTTCGCTGTAGACTTGCTAGGATAAACAAGGAAGGTGATAATGGGTCACCTTGCCTGAGCCCTCTGGTCGCATTGAAAGCTTCTGTAGGTGATACGTTAAACATGATTGACAAAACTGGAGTGGTTACCATTGCCATTACCCAACTTATCCATCTTTCATCAAAGCCAAATTCCTTTAGGATTTTTTGGAGATATCCCGAGTTTAGTCTGTTGTAAGCTTTGGCCAAACCTAATTTTACCAGCATCCCTTTGGTTTTTGAATTTTTCAATGAGTGTATTGCTTCTTATGCCACCACTATGCCGTCTGTTATTTGTCTGCCTTTGACAAACCCTGTTTTCTCTTGGGATATCAAACCTCGTACTATGGGTTTCAGTCGGTTCATCATTATTGTAGCTAATATTTTATATATAACATTGCAAAGAGCTATAGGTCGGAACCCTTGTTGTTCTTTCAAGTGCTCTGTCTTTGGTATCAGGTCTAGAAATGTAGCGTTCATGGCCAGATGCATTCTTTTGGTGCATCTGGATTCCTCTACTAAATTCACTATGTCTTTACTCACGAAGGTCCAAGTTGCTTGGAAGAATTCTGCAGTGAGTCCATCAGGCCCAGGTGCTTTATTATTTGCCATATTTTTTATTACCTCCTCCACCTCTGCTTTAGTTATTACTCTTAGTAGAGCCAAGTTTTGATCTCTACTAACTAGGTTAGGGATATGTTGACTTGCGAATGTTATCCTCCCTTCTGATATTTGGTTATGTCAGAAGCCCTTTGAAATGCTGAACAAGCAGATTCTCCATTTCTTCCTTTTGTGTTAACCTGTTGCCTTGCTGGTCCATTAGGAAGAAAATTCTGTTCTATTGTCTATGTTGTACCATTGCTTTATGGAATAATTTAGTGTTTATTTCTCCTTCTTTTAGCCATTGAATTCTTGACTTATGTTTCCAAAGGATTTCCTCTTATTTTCTCCTTTCTTACAATTTATTTATCACTGGTCCCTCCTCTTCTGCAAGCTCTTCACTTCTTCCTTCCTCGATGATTTTCTGTTGTATTTGCTTCATCTTTATTTGGAGTATCTCTTGTTCTTTTTGTATGTTCCCAAATTATTCCTTGTTCGATTCCTTTATCCTCCCTTTTAGGTCTTTTAATCTGAGTTGAAAGGTGTGTATTTGGTTTCTTCCTTCCATCACATTCTCAGTCCCTCTCCACCATTCCTTCATTTTATCAATAAAGGTAGTTTCTCTTAGCTAGAAAGCCTCAAACCTAAAGGGTTTGTTCTGGTTTTGTTGGTTCATAGCTATTTCTAGTTTAATAGGCCAATGGTTCGACCCTAAACACGGGAGGATAGTTGCTTCATAGAAAATATCTTTCCCGATGAAGTGTTCTGTTGCTAAGAATCTATCTAGCCTAGAGGCTATATGTCTGCTTCCTCCCCTTCGATTGTTCCATGTGTATTTTCCATTTATGGTTGGGATATCTACCAATTTTAGATCTACTTGAAGATCCTTGAACGTCTCCATCTCTGGCTCTTCTCTTTGCAGACCTCCTTTTTCTCCTCTATTGATGTTGTCAAGTTTAAGTCCCCTGCTATCAGCCATAGTTTCTCCTCATGGATTTTTCCTAGCTGTTGTATTTGAAGAAGGAAACTTTCTCTTTCCACTGGAATATGGGGACCATATAATAAAGAGACTAGAAACCATTCTCTGTTTCCGATTAGCAGGAATCACCTCGTAAGGATTCTTTTCATGCCTATTCAGTAATCTACTGTAATCTCTGCAGGGTTCCATAGTATTGTTATGCCTCCCGCACTACCTTTCGCATCTATCGTCATGCATTCATACTTCGGTTTTATTTTATTTAGGATTTCCTCCATTCTCCCTCTTGAGATTTTTGTTTCTTGTATCAGCATGAGTTGAGGTTTCTCTTTTCTTAGCCTATCCGCTAAGTGTCTCTGTTTTCCTTTACTATTAAGGCCTCTTATATTCCAGGATGTGATTATTATTGGGTTTCTTGGTTAATTTGGTGGAATACCACTGATAACGGTACTACCATCCCTGTATTTACTAGCATTTCTCCCATGATCTGTATAGATTCTTGTAGGTTTCTTTGGCCTCTTTTCTTTCCGCTTTTTGCTTTGTTAGGGTAGTCTTGGGTGCTATCTTGTTGAAGGCCTAGTTGTTCTACAATCTCCATTTTTCCTTGCCCCTATTTCACTTGATACTGTTGGAATGTTTCTCTGTATAGTCATTTCTGGTCTTCTGGAATGAATCGTTCATCTAGATGTCTCCATTCATTTAATAGTTTCCTCAACACCTCTTCTTCCATGCTTAATTCTTCTCCCCTACTTGTATCTATTTCCATTGTAGTGTTATCCATCTTCTCTCTCTCTTCCTTTTCCTCCTTCTCTATCGACTTGCTTTGGGCTTTCCTCTTAGGTTTTATTTTTCCTTGGCTCAAGTTGCTTTCCTTTCCTTTCCCCCGTGATAGTCCATTGTTTGAGTCTCGTTGTTATCTTCTTCTTCTTGTAGTACTTCAAAGCTGTTTGCTTTGTTGGGCTAGGCTTGTTGTTCTTTCTTCCCCCCACTGGTGTTCTCTCTTGTTTGCCTTCTTTTTCTTTTTACTTAATGAAACCCTTCCTTGTCTCCTTAGTTTTTCCTCTGCTTTTTATGCTTGTACTCCTCTTCTTCTATATTTAGTTGGCACTCCTTAAAAAGATGTCCATACTCATGACATCTTCTACATCTGAATGGAATATGTTCGTATTCGAGGGTTTGTTGCCAAACCTCTTCATGATACTCTAGTTCTCCTGTGTCTGGGATGGGGTTAGCTATATTCATGTAAACACATATTCTAGCATATGAGGTGTGTCTTCCTTTTTTTTGTCATTTCTACTATTTTAACAAATCTGCCTATCGTGTTTCCTATGCCTTCAAGAATCTTTGGGTCCTAGAAGTCCATTGGGAGGCCAAATAACCTTACCCACACCGGGGCTATCAAGAATTTTTCCTTGCCTAGATCATAGCATTCTTCCCAGTATCTCATGAACAATCCAACATTATAATGAAAGTAAGGACCATTTTCAAATTTTTTTTCTTTATCTTGCATGTTTGAGAATATTACCGCGAAGAGGCCTCTTGCTCCTAGCTTTAGCTCGATATGGCCTTGGGGTTGCCATTTTTACTGGATCCATTTGGTGAGGTCCTTTTCTATCGGCCATACTCCAATGAACTTGCATATAAACGCATGGTCTTTCATATAACTTCTATATCGCTCCAGTTTGTTCATTGGGATTATGAATCTTGGTTTCTCTGTCACACCTAGTAAGCATTTACCTTTGCTGCCAGCCTGCCATCTCGCTCCAAGGACTAGTCCTGATTTTCTTGTTTCTCCTGCCTACTTTTGGTTACTGGTGTTCTAACATTCCCCTACTGCCGCATCTCGATAGGACGGAATCTCTCCCCCCCTCTCCTCCTCTGTTATTCTCCTTTGATTCTTAGTGTCTGGTTCTGCCGCTTTCAACAGTCTATAGTTTTTCAAAGTGCCGCCTAACTCATGGCTGCCTAACCATTAGGGTTTCTGTATTCTCCAAAACTTTTAAAGTAGATTAAATATTAGATATTAATTGTATATTAATAATTACATTTTTATGTTAAAAATATCCAATTTTCTATTAAATTAATAAAAAATATTTAAAAAATATTATTATACTTAAGAAGAAACCCTTCCAAACCCCACACAGTCCATAATAAACCTAATAAACCTGACCTAAATCAGTTCCATTCACAGTTGGAAGTAAATTTACTAGAGCAGAAGGAAGACCCCGATCCAGACCTGTTGCCCACTTGGTATTCTTGATGTTCAGCAAATTGTCATAAAGATTTTTTGTCCAAGACCAGACCAAGAAAATGAGAAAATCTAAAGGATCGATGACAGTGAAAAAGAGCCCTAATGGGTCACTGTGGTGTTAGAGTTCATGGACAGAAGAACACAACATCAGGAAAAAAGTGCCCCCACTGTCGATCGTGGAGACAAGAAGTTGACAGTGTTGCAAACATTAACCTGAATGAGGAAGTTGAGATGATGAAGAAATTGGGGATTCCGACAGTGTTCATCTCCACTAAGGGGAATATTGTGCTCGACACTAATGCTAGGCCATAGTCTGATTATGTTTTTTTGTTTTGAATGTTATGGAAATTTCATTTATATTTTAAAAAAATCTAGTAGGTATTTTTGTAAATTCATATAAAAGTTTTTAAATTTTATAATTTTAGGTACTTTAGAAGTTTTTGATGGTGTTGAATCTATTTCCACTATCAAAAACATGATTCAAATACTGTCCCTACAAGATTTTTTGAATTTTTTTTCTTGGATTCCAACCACTTTTGACCGTCCAAACAATTCCTCAAACAATTCCTCCACCTCCATAAACAACTTCCTAATATTAATGGGGTTATGGTTGTCACCAAGCATTATATCAACATAAGAGGAGGGTTTAATCTCCCCCTACCCGAAGAGTATAATAGATATGATTACTCCACATGCTCGAAGAGCATAACATATAAGATTACTTCATGTTCCTTTGCATTTCTCCTCTGTGTACTAAACAAATTAGCATAATGAAATGTAATGCTTTACCTTTATAGAAACTTTGGGCACCATTAGTAATATGTGTATTTATTTTTAATTTCCAATTTTTATATTTTCGAATAGGTTTTGTCCCTATGGTCATTAGAAATGGAGTTGTCTAACGAGGCAGAGGAATTTCTTGGATGACCAAAAGTGGCTGGAATCTGGGAAAAAATATTTCAAAAAGTCTTGTAGAGACAGTGTTTGAATCGTGTTTTTGATGGTGGAAATAGATTCAGCACCATCAAAAATGTCTAGGACACCTACAATTTTGAAGTTTAACAACTATAACTTGGATTTACAAAAATCCTTGCCGGATTTTCTCTAAATATAACTAGAATTTCCATAACTTTCTGGGAAACTCCTCCACCTCGTTAGACTACGCAACTAGAAATTGACTATAAATTTATTAAATGGCACCAAATTAAGTACATTTTATATTTAAGATTTATAAATACTTGAATTTATATATGTCCAAATTTTAGTCTAAGACAATAAAATAATTTTATTTATATTTTTTTTTACATTTCAACATTAAAAATGTCAAATAGTCTGAAGTGAATTTGCTAGGTAGAAGGAAGGCCCTTATCCTGACCCTGACCTGTTGCGCGCTTGGTATTCTTGATTTTATATTTAATTAAAATAATATTTAAATTTTATTTTTACAAATATAAAATTATTAACCAAACGTGGAATTTATGAAATGATATTATTGTATGGATACAAATCAGTGATCATTTAATAATGGAGGGTGAAGAGGTGTCAATTTGGGAGAATAAAAGGAAGGCCATGACCCCAACTTGTTGGGCACCTGGTATTCTTGATTTTATATTTAAATAAAATAATATTTAAATTTTATTTTTACAAATACAAAATGATTGACTAGAGGTGGAATTTATGAATTGGTATTTTTGCATGATACAATTCACTAATCATTAAATAATGGATGGTGAAGAGGTTGCAAAATAATTTTGATGGTTAAGAATATTTTTACGGAATGGATTGTGAGTGATAAAACAATTAAAAATATAGACAATATAGACCATACTAAAGATATTAACAAAAAATATTACTAATCAAGCCTAGAATTTCATGTTACACAACATATTTTTTTTGTTTTTTAAAACGTAAAAAAAAGTGAAACATTATTTTTTTTAAATGTATTCAATTGTTAAATTGATGAATAAATTTGAAGGATATTCATCAAAATGTGTTGTATCCTATATATCCCATAGTGTAGTTGTGTTCCACCTTGCATTATTTTGTTGGTTTTTTGTTTAATCATATTAATGAAGTAAGATAGTGACACATGTAGTGCCTACTTTCAAGATAAGTATCATTACTACTAGCTAAAATGAAATATATTTTTTCATAAACCCTTCTAATGAAAAATTAAGATTCAAGTTCGTTTTGTGTCAAATACATTACAATTATGTATTATGTCATTATATCACCCATGAAGCAAATACATTGTAGGCATAGACTATGCATCAATATCATTATAAAGTTAAAATACCTAGATATATTTCTAAAACACTCACATGGAAAAATAAACAAATCACAATTTATAAAGTAGCTTAAAAGTTAAAATAAAATGAAAGGCACTAATTGAAACTAAACATTCAAAAGGGATTAGAGGTCTATTAGTTTAACAAATATATTGGAGGCTCAGTAGTGTAATAAAATATTATATTAGAAAGTGTATAAATTTTGTAATGGGAAGTGTTATTTTAAACCAGAATAACCTCATTGGACAAACCATACATTAATTCCACATAAGAGTATTCTCAACTGTATGTTTTTAACTCATCCACACTTGAGAATTATGTTATTGAACTTATATGTGTAAAATAAGCATTTAATGAGACAACATCACACTCAAATTCATTTCTTGCAACTGTTGGCCATTTTGCATGATGGAGTTTCCAGGTTATTTGCCATCGCATAAAATAATCTAGCATATAAAAGACAAGATGTAAAACAAACATATTTTACTCATATTTATCATGTGTATTCACACTATCATCTATTAATACTTACAAAGTCATGTTAATGATTGGAGCAAGTTGTAATTAACCTCTATGGCTTATCCGACAAATAAGCCCGAATCCCCTAACATTTTTAGAAATTTCCTTAGTCATAGTTAAGGTTCCACATTCCTTTCCCCTAGTCGGTCTGCCATATCATCTTCATGAAGTAGCTTTTATACCATAGAAACATTATCTCATCTTCATCAAACGTTTTCTATAAGACAACTACTGTTGGAAATGAAAAAGGAGCTATACCATGCAACCATCAAATCTCTAGTGACATGCATGGTAAAAAAATCCTCATCTATTGGATTATATAAAACATACCTCCTAACTATTCTGCATGCATCTATAACTCATGCCTAAATACCATATGCATGTATAAACTATATAAAAGCTATTAAATTAGTTAACCACATGCATAGTAAGATTTCATCAGTTACATAATAAGATAACTTCTAAGCAACAATCAGAATGAAATCTAGCCTCATTAAGTATCTGTGAAATAGATAATCTGATCATCATAGACCATTCCATTACTTACATTATACCACAACGAATCCACAAGCATCTACCACTATTTTCCATGTTAACTAGAGGCTTTATATAACATTAAAGGTTCCTTTACTAACGTAATGAAGATCGCCATTAAATGCATTTTATAGACCACTCATTTACAAACATAAGAATGGAATCCATCAAATGAGTACAAACAGAATCATATTAACACATAAACCAAGATGGGGCAACATATCTAATTATAGAATAAAATAATCACATGAAGGGTAATAGTCGAACATACAAAAATTCCACGCATGTGAATCCATCTAAAAACCATCACTTGGAGGGAGGAGCACCACCACCCAACCATGAATAACCTCTGATTCCCCCCGAGCTGAAGTTCTTGCCAAGGATCAACTGTCCTCAATTGATCAATGAACTGGGTATTTAACACCCTCTTTCATGATTTAGTTACCATTGGCAACGTCTCATTTTTATGGACTTTTCTATTTGCCTAGGAATTTTTTGTAAAACCTCATCTTTATCTCCCATGAGGCTTTTCCTCATAAAATCTTGCCTTTATCTCCCACAAAGCTTTTATGTCCGATGGACCTTTATCTCCCATCCATCCGATGGATCTCCAATCCATCCAAGCTTATCTAAAATCACATCTAGAAGATTTATAATGAAAGATTCATCTCTATCCCATTCCTCATGGGATTTGGTAAGAAGCTCCTCTCTCTTGGTGCTCCACCCTCCAAGTGATTTATTTTATTAATTTATTTAATAACACATTTTCTTTTCATATTACATATCACCTATCTTTCCTCAGCTTAGGTTTATAATAGTTTAACCCACAAAGGAGGGTATCACACCTAGCTTTCGTCAGCTTAGGTCTACAATCATTTAACACGCAAGGGAGGATATCACACCTAGATTTAACTCAACTTAGGCTTAGAATAATTTAGCACACAAGGGAGGGGTGTTACATACTCCGCCCCTTAAATTTTACACCGTCCTCGGTGTATCACTACATCTTGTCCTCGTTCACATGTAGCTGGTTTCTGAATCAATAAATTTCATGGCTCTGCTATCTGATGCAATTTTTCCAATGTACATCAGTCACAAGGAGTGCTCCCAGCACATCTCCTTCTATACCTACATCAGTCTCAAGGGGTGCTCTCCTTTCACAACTACCTGTAACATTGTTTTCAAACCATTTGTGAGAATTTATAGATGCAAAATTTTAACTATGATAAATATTATAATATGCTACTTAATATTATTAAAGCAACTATTTCTTATCATTTATTTTATCTGAAGAATGCATGTTCTATGCTTGCATTCTTTCAAGCCTTTGTGTTCTTGTCAAACACCTGTTTCTTTCAGTCTCTCTGCATACAATACACCAGTTAGCATATTTTCTACTTTAATATGCCTACAAGATCATAACAGATTAGTTCATCATATATGTATTCATCGTTATTTTATGTGTGCCAAACTGGAATTTACCATGGTTAATTATACCAATCTTACTATCCTTTTTTTGTGTAACCTCCAGGTCGGTTTCGTTGCCAGACATTTATCTAATGTCCTCATGCATACCTGCACATAATGTGTATGTAACATATGTAGTCATGCAGTTACTCTATGTACTGTTGTACATAGTACCATCTGTGCTATAGCCCATCATACCATTCCTATGGTATTATTTTCATGACAAAAACTTTGTCCACATATTTTCTATCATGTTAGTATCATGCCAAACCTTCCTTTATATTTTTCTAGCAATTAAAAAAATGTGCTCAGTTGATAAATTTGTATGAGCATGGTTCATTTCTGTAATCCAAGAAAGTTTTATGTCTAGTGTAGCTCATTCTCAGATTTCTTTTGGTTGTAACACAATATCAGTAGCATAGTATGTATTCATGCATATTTGCATCTTAAGCAGACTATTAACTCATAGTTTAATAATTGTTAGATCAATACTTCATTCTTAAATCATTTATCTCGGGTGATTTACTATTGCCCTTTTTATGCCTCAACAACTTGTTGGCCATGCATAATTTAGTGTGGGTATACATGAAAGTTTTTACCATTTTCAATCCTACACCCCTTTGTAAGTGTTTATGATCTTAGGGTACTTACATGTTAGCTCCTCTTGAAATCACCCTTAACCCAAAAGATGAGTTATCTATTTTATGAATTCCTGTGTGGATTAGTTAACATTCCTTATGTTATCCAGACACATTATTCATGCAATCCAATAAGAGTATCTCCCAAAATTTCTTGGCACAATTTATGCATTTCAATTTGTATGATATCAATCTATTTAAATAGATTGTTAGATACCATTTAATTGACCCAGTGGTCCATACATTTGTGGTACTTCATCAATTACTATGATTTGTACTCAAGGATACTTATAGGTTCCATTATGCATATCCATCAAAAGATGCATATGTCATGGAAATTTGTTTAAGTTAAGTTTCCCCTTAATCATACTTTCTTCCAACCGAAGAACAAATCACATTGTATGTAGATGCATTAATCAAAGGATTTTGAATGACAATTTGTACAGTTATGTAGTCTTGTACTATAACCTTCAGTTTCCTTGTCCAGCTTGACTCTTTAAACATAATCATAAGTTATTCATGCATAATTTGCCTATTTATTGTTGGCACATAACAACCCATGTATGTATAGCTTGCTTTAGACTCAAGACTCTTTCTTATATGGATGCATGACACCAATACCCTTCTATCATCAATTCTTACAAGGTTGTAATACTGCACACACATGTGCTTACATGGAAGATTCATATAACTCATTACTATGTATGGATATTAAGCATGATACTTTTTAAAACATTTTTATTTGAATGACCACTCAACCGAACTATGGTAACACATACAAAATAATTCATGACAATACATGGGTATATGTATCATTTCACAACAATAAAACAATGATACAACCATGGCTTTCTTTATTATCTAATATTCCTTTCTTGGATTAGGTGATTTTATTTAGTCATGCATGTATACTACAATTGTACCCATCACCATTTAAATCTCTTACTTATTGGAACAATAAATTCCAATATAGTTTTCCACACGGTTCATCAACCATACTTGTCATGGTTTGGTAGAAATCATGTTAGAGGTTTTAAGCAAAAAAATTCTAATTTCTCTTCGTCATTCATAATACCAATTTTGCCCAAGGTTTCCTTATGTGCATCTAGTTGCTATCATGCATATATATGTATTTTACCTTCTCTTTCGAAACCACAATCTCCACATGCTCAAGCATGACTAATTTGGGGATTTACATGAAAAATCAACCCACTAAAATAAACTAGAATTACAGATAGAAAACTGCCTTTGCTCATATACAAAAACCATTACACATAAGGATTTAACTCTTCTATGCAATTCCAAATAAGCAGTTATTTTCTTAAGCTCATGCAAACTACTTTTTCCATGTAGGATTTCCAAGTCTTGCCAAAAGATTTTTCACATCTATGTTGTACGTACCTCAACAATTCTAAATTGTGATATACCATTAAACAATTAATGAATTCATTCATCGAACTTTATGCAGAATTTTTCCTTACTCACAAAGCAAACATTTTTAGAAACAAATTCTTCATGTTTTACATGCTTGACCATACCTTGGTTAATGTTTTAGCACCGAGGCCTTCTCTTTCAGATTGCACTTGCTTACTTGTGCAACTATACTTCATAAATTTTTGTTTCTCTTTATCTCAACTTGATCTCGTGCTTCAAAAAAATGAGATGTTCACAAAGTTAATGCTGCGTTATGGAGAGACCAGTATGGAAATTTCTTTTGAAGTTGTCTAGTAGCTTTGGAATAAATGCTCAATAGACTTCTTCCTTTCATCTTTATTCTTAATTTTTTATTTTTTTATTTTTTTTATTATTATTATGAACATGTCCCTATTTCAAAGCTGAACTTTGATTTTTAACAATCGTCACTTGGATTAGAAATTGTAAACAATTCTGTATATATTTTCAATTAAAAAAACTTCAAAATCATTATTATCATAAATCATTCGTGTGCTTCGGGTCGAAAGAATTCCCTTGTTCTAGATATTTTCCTGTTGCGATAGATGCAATGTCTAAGCTTCCAAGGCTTAAAATTCCTTTGACTATCAATGAATTATTGTTATAACACATATGAGTCTTTTCATCAATGAAATATTGTGACTATTATAACACATATCAACAATAAGCCTTTTTATTATGATGAGCAATCCACGCTCGTCACTAAGTATTGACAGTTCTTCATAGAGTCGCAATGAAACAAGATAGCAGTGGCTATAAATTATAGATATTATGTTGCGTTCTATGAGAGAATTGTTAACAACATCATCAAATACAATGTATTTACTATATAATGCAAACATACATCAAATGTTTGTTATGGTTGTAGAAAATAAAATGATATGATCCCACAATTATTGTGTCTACTGAAGTTGGTAAGTTTCCTTAGTATGAGAGCTATACAATAACCTGAAACTATAAGAAATAAAATCCTAATGTTTTTATAAGCAAAAGGCCAATGGTCATCCTTGGGTCATCAAATCTAAAACAACCATGCACCTTACAATTTTCAAATTGTTCTTCTATCACAGATTATTCCAAAGTATATTTCTGTGGCCTCGAGGCTAACTGTTGGCATACTGTATATTTGTCCCAAATAATTTTTCTCAGTGAAAATTTTAAATTCCATAATCTCAACATGAACAACTATACTAAAAGACTTGTTTTTTTTAAAGCATAGAACCCATTATTCAACTGCGAGCACACCTAGCTTTTAAAAACCAAAAACGCTCTAGAAATTTTACAACGAGTTCATTTAATCAATTGTGAATATCAGAGGAGCATCTTACCTTTTATGTGAATCTGTCATTTATCAACAAAGGCCATATTACTGATCGGACCCATTCGGATTTCATGTGCTCACCATACTGTTGGGTTCAAAGAGCGATCAAACAGAGTCGACTTCTATTTCCGAATAGAAAACATTTCCAGCTCTGCCTCCTTTGTGAACTTTTCCAACGCCAAATTTTTATTCTGTTGATGGTCGATTCAACCCATTCAACAAGATCCATTGTGGCATACTATTGTCCTTTTACAGGCAACCTCCAATGTCCCTTATTGGGTGAAGGCCTACATGAAGGTGCTTCACCATGAAACTTGCCTATCATTCCAGTTGACTTTGACTCCAAAACAATGTTAGCACAATCAAGTCATACACTACACCATGTATGGAACTTGCTAGACATTACAGACCCGTCGAAATGAAGATCATTCAATATCAAGACCCGTGAGTGCTTCTGCACTATGATTTTCACCAAAATATGGTCAATAATGTTAGTTGGATTTCCAGACTAACAGGAACTAGGTTGTGCCCTTTATCATTATTAAATTCATATTGCATGATTTTCGGCAGACAAAACTAAACTAAGCCCATTAACTCACTGTAATATATTTAAACGTATATACGAAATTTATTATTCATGTTACAGAACTATTGCATCCAAAATCTCCCGAGAGTCTAAGTAAAGGTTCTCCTTTTCAAAGTTTATCAATGGCTTAAATGGCGATCTCGTCGAGCATCATAGAAGCCATCGAGTAAATGATCATTGACACTACCAAACGACTCAAACCTATATTTTTGAGATGCCCAGGAGAATTCCTCGATGGATCTCCTTCGTATTGTTGGGCTTAGAATTTTGATGTGAATAGCATGATGCTTACCTCGTCGGGAAAAATCGTTATTACTGATCTTCGAGCAACCATCTAATTGACCATTGTTCTTTAAGAGAAATGGATGTTCCCTTCTTGATAAACTTCGACGATATTTTACAAAGCTCCTATACCGCGATCATTTCCTGTAGAGATTCCAAGATGTCGGTATATTTAAGCTCAAAATCTCGTTAGAAGGATTTAAAGGTAGAAGCGGTAGTGCCATGATAATCAAATCGTCATGAGTGATTGAAAAGTAGTAGGAGATGGAGTATGTAACATCGGAACGACTCCTCTCCCGCATGCACACAAAAGACTTCTGATGGAAAGAACAATGGTTATAATTTAGTCAAACAGAAGTCTTTTGTGTGCATCAATAAGGGAATTATCATTGTCATCATTGTATGTATCAACATGTACTTGTATGAAAACCTTCATAGCAACATTTAGAACCACAAATCGTTGACTACATTCAAAAAGAGGGTGCTCTAGAAGAAAATGGCATGTCTCTTGTGCATCGATATCCTTATCAACAATAGTTTCACACAAAAAACTCTTGTATAGATGGGATGCATGTTCATTTGGATTTTGAATAGAAGAGATATGCATCAACACATGATGGAATGCTTTTTATCCTTTTTCATAATTTTCAACATATTTTTCTATGTAATTAATGATGACACATTTTGAAAGAATAGGTTTCCAATCTATATTAGCCCTCCACATCATCAATGTTTCATGATTGTGCATATTCAATCTATCATCATTTCATCTTGGTTCATATTTATTTTCTCCATTCTCATTAACATATAGTTTTTAATCATCACATAGATCCCACAATGCCTCATATCGACATACTAATCTTCCTGCTTTCTTTTGGAGGCAAGATATTTCATTTCATGTGATGTGAAGTTCAACACAATTAAGAAGTTTTTCATAATCAATCATAGGATCATATTGAAATATTTGTTGTGTGTCCTTTAAGAAAGGATGATCATCAACATTAAGTCTAAATTGAATATTTATTTGATGTCGATCACGTGGATTCATTGCATGTACACATCCATCAAAATATTCTTTAACAAATTTAACTTGTGTAGGATCATCCCAATTTAATGTGTCCACGTTAGGAGAATCTTTTAATCATAGAAATCCATGAATGTGTGGAGATATGCGATGTTGCCACTCATAGCGACACTAATAATCTGTAACCTGATGAAAACACTCAAAAATTTCATCTTGATACATTGTATGCCTTACATGCATATAATATGCTATAGTATGAGGATCGTCAATTACATTTTCATGTCTCCATTTTGTTGCTTCTGATGGATCTATAGGACATGTTCCTAGAATTAATTTATGTAAATCTCACAATTGCATATCTATTGCACTTAATGTAAAGAATATTATGGGAAACCCAATCTATTGAACCAAGTCAGATAACTTAGAACAACTTTTATTCCAATATGCACGTGTTCCTCTCAATATAGTTCTAAATCACATTAATCTTTCTCCAAGTTGTGATTCTGGAAGATTTTGTAGGTTTTGTTGTAACTACTCTACTGTTGTTGGTGGATATTTCAAATTATTCTTTACAAAAACTGCAAAGGAAGCTTGAGCATGATGTGTCATGATGATATTGAGTAAAAGGTATTTGAATTGTGGGTGCCTTCCAAACATGTTGTTATGATATCAGAGAATATGTTTGTCATACTCATGAATATGGAAATTTCTCTTTCGTGTTTGTAACTAATTTTCTTCACCCTTTAAGAACAATTTTGGAAACTCCATATTGAATAATCCCACATGTTATATTCATTAATTAGAGATGAGCCAATGTTAGGCTAACTAAACACTTCCTTTGCATCATGGTTATGTTCCTTTGCATTAGGGTTCTCTACCTAATCTAGAAAAATATCAATCTCATGTCGTGCATTTGGAAGATTTACTGCAAAAGAATATGTTTGTAACCCATCTAATGCATCAACAATCCATGGAACCCCTTCCAACATTTCAAATTCATTGTCAATATCTATATATTCCAAAGCAACAAAATTAATCATATGTGATACATTTGTTGCAACTTCAAGCAATTCTCTAAGTGCATTGTTATCAACTTGAACTCCATTATAATATGGATCATTCTCAATCTTATAATATAATGCACGTAATATAATATATTTTCTGAGAGTAAAATCATAATTTGATTCTTTTCCATGTTTTTTTCACACAACAATAATCAAATCCAAGTCTTCAATATGTCGATGTAATCTCATGGAAAGATTTTAAACCTCTTGTGGAAAACTAATGGTGTCCTCTATATTTATTTTGTCCACCTATTGAATGCATAACCTAAAAATTGGACTTGCACGTGCTATTAACATCCCTTCAACTTGAGTCAGTTCTACAAGAACTTTAGGCTGTCTTCCTAGATTCATATGATTATAAGCTAAAAATATATGATCATATCCTTCTCTTTTACATCTCATACACATTGGACCTGTATTTGTATTAAATACTTGAATTCTTGGATATAACTCCTCACACACATGGCACATTTGATTTTGAGTTAATCGATCAATCTTATCATGAATTTTTTGATGCACAATATGTATATCAGCAAGAATTATAAGTTGATCTTGTTTTTCAACATTTTATTTCCTCTGTTCTTCATGCTCTTCAAATGTCATTTCCTTCACCTTTTCTTCTCCATCTCTTCTTCATTGTTCATTTTATTTTTCTCTTTTTTGTTGTGCCTTTCTTTGTCTATATTCTCTTTGATAGGTTGTTTGATTTTCTTTATTCACCCTCTATTCTTCAAACTCTTAAATTATAATTTATAGTGTCTTTCTTTGTTGATATTGCATATTAGCAAGAATTATAAGTTTATCTTCTTGTTCAGATTTTCATTTCCTCTGTTCTTCATGATCTTAAAATGTCATTTCCTTCATTCTTTCTTGACTATCTCTTCTTTTTTGTGCATTTTCTTCTTCTAATTTTTGTTGTTCCTTTATTTGTATATATGCTCTTTGATATGCTGCTCGATTCTCTCTATTCACCCTTTGTTCTTTAGACTCTTTAGCCGTGATTTGTTGTACCTTTATTTGTCTATATTGCATATCATCAAGAATTATAGGTTGATCTTGTTGTTCATCATTTTGTTTCCTTTATTCTTCATGCTCTTAAGATGTCATTTCCTTCACCTTTTCTTGTCCATCTCTTCTTCGTTGTGCATTTTATTTTTCTCTTTTTTGTTGTGCCTTTCTTTTTCTATATGATCTTTGATATTCTCTTTGATAGGTTGCTCGATTTTCTCTATTCATCATTTGTTCTTCAAACTCTTCAATTATAATTTGTAGTGCTTTTCTTTGTTGATATTTCATATCAACAAGAATTATAGTTTCATATTTTTGTTCAGATTTTTGTTTCCTCTGCTTTGCATGATCTTTGGATGTCATTTCCTTCATCTTTCCTTGTATATTTGTTCTTTGTTGTGCATTTTATTCTTCTAATTTCTGTTGTTCCTTTCTTTGTCTATACACTCTTTGATATGTTGCTTGATTTTCTCTATTCACCCTCTATTCTTCAGACTCTTCAAATGTGATTTGTTGTGCCTTTATTTGTCGATATTGCATATCATCAAGAATTATAGGTTGATCTTGTTGTTCATATTTTCGTTTCCTCTGTTCTTCATGCTCTTCAAATGTCATTTCCTTCACCTTTTCTTATCCATCTCTTCTTTGTTGTGCATTTTCTTCTTCTCTTTTTTGTTGTGCATTTCTTTGTCTATATGCTCTTTGATATTCTCTTTGACATGCTGCTTGATTTTCTCTATTCACTCTTTATTCTTCAGTCTCTTCAATTGTAATTTGTAGTGCCTTTATTTATTGATATTGCATATCAACAAGAATTATAGGTTCATTTTGTTGTTCATCTTTTCATTTCCTTTGTTCGTAATGCTCTTCAAATTTCATTTCCTTCGCCTTTTCTTGTCCATCTCTTATTCGTTGTGCATTTTCTTCTAATTTTGGTTGTGCCTGCTTTTTCTATATGCTCTTTGATATGCTGGTCAATTTTCTCTCTTTATCCTCTATTATTCAGACTCTTTAGCTGCGATTTGTTGTTCCTTTTTTTGTTAATATTGCATATCAGCAAGAATTATAGGTTGATCTTGTTGTTCATATTTTTGTTTCCTCTTTTCTTCATGATATCCATATGGCATTTCCTCCACCTTTTCTTGTACATATCTCCTTCGTTGTACATTTTCTTCTTCTAATTTTTTGTTGTGCCTTAATTCTTTGCCTATATGCTCTTTGATGTTCTCTTTGATATGCTGCTCGACTTTCTCTATTCACCCTCTACTCTTCACACTCTTCAGATATGATTTGTTGTGCCTTTCTTTGTTGATATGCTATTTGATATTCCTTTTGATATGTTACTCTATTTTCTCTATCCACCCTTTATTCTTTACGATCTTAAATTGTAATTTATTGTGCCTTTCTTTGTCGATATGATCTTTTATATTCTTGTTGATATTCTCTTTGATACGTTGTTTGATTTTCTCCTTTTTATTCACTTTTATTCTTTCTTCGATTTTCTCTTTCTTCACAACATATTTCTTTTGAATTCTCTATTTCTTCTTGTTATTGTTTTCTAACACATTCGCGTGTTTGTCTTCTTATACTCTCAACATACACATCATCCATGTGGTTATTATGAGATGACATGGTTATGTACTCAATTACTACAACACATAAATCAATGCATCTTGTCAATAATTACTTTGATTAGAAACTAAAATAAATACATTAAGTGCATTTAATATAATAGGATTAAAATTAGAATTCACGCAAAAATCAATGCATCTAGTGTACTTATATATCAACACTAAAATAAATGTATATAATGCAAAATAGGATTAGAAATGTTTGAATTAGAGTAATGTAAATATTATCTTAACTAATGATTTCAATCATCTTAAAATAGATATAGGCTACTTTGATTTTATTTTCAAGAACCAAAATTCTAACTAAAATAGTGCAATATTCTAATATTTAAACCAAAATATTCTAAATATAATATTCAAATGTAATATCCAGGGTTAATATGGATCTAATATAGATTTGATCCCTCTCAGCGCTTGAAAGAGGAGTGAGATATTACAATATTGGTGCACTAAAATGTAATATTCTAACTAAAATAATTTAATATTCTAACTAAAATAGTCTAATATTCTAATAATTAAGCCAAAATATTTTAAATTCAATATTTTAGCTAAATATTCTAAATGTAATATTATAATATTTAAACCAAAATATTTAAATATAATATTCAAACTGAAAAAATGTGTTATTCTAGTATTTAAACTAAACTATTTTAAATATAATATTCTAAATCTATAAATATTATATTTTAAATGAATGTTATAAATGTACAATTCTAATTCTAATTGTATTTAGTTAAAATATTCTAATTCTAATTCTTAACTAATCATTTCAAGCAAGTTAAAATGGATATAGGATGCTTTGGTTTTATTTTCAAGCACCAAAATCCTAATTAAAATAGTGAAATATTCTAATATTTAAACTAAAATATTTTAAATATAAGATTCAAATGTAATATCAAAGGTTAACATGGATCTAATATAAATTTGATCCCTCTTAGCACTTGAAAGAGAAATAAGATATTACATTATTAGTGCACTAAAATGTAATATTCTAACCAAAATAATTTAACATTCTAACAAAAATAATCTAATATTCTAATATTTAAACCAAAATATTTTAAATGCAATGTTCACACACTTTCCCTTCACGTCGTGTTCAAAGATCTGAAGAATAGTTTGATATACTTGTTTTCTTCTGAGATGTTGAAAACATTCGATATTATTTATAGAGGTCCAATTTCGCAGTCGATATATGTGTCAACATTCAGCAGTCGATATATGTGTCAACATATGCCATCGAGGTCCAATTTCGCCAAAACGTAGTGAATATTGAGTGAAAAGTTTGTTTACGTATGTCACACGCCATCCTGCAAGGAGGTGGTCATGGGCTTTGCCATGGAGGGAGAGGAGGCTACCACTATGATCTTCATTTCAAAGGTAAGAGAGATGACCGAGCTGGAACAAATTTCCCATAATGGGCCTTCGTGGAGGCGCCAGAGGAAGTCCATAAATCTTTCTCGTCAACACATGGAAGATGAGGAATATGATGAACAAAATGGTCCCAAACGATGTGGTTATGAATATAAGCGGTGACAAAACCACCATATATGATGGAGGTATGGTTCGTTGAAATAGGTTTGTATTACCTTAATGATGTCTATAGTCAAAGATTGTGCTTCAAATTCCTTTATCACATGAATAATATAAATGCAAAGGACAAGGAAAAAAAAAATGAAAAGAACTCGTGATCAACAAAGTATTTTGTTCACTTATATGTCACATAAATGATATTTTAATTGCCATGCTTTTACAGTAAGTAAGTAGGACAATCACATTTATTTAAATAAATGTGGTTGAGGACAATCACATTTATTTAAATAAATGTGGTTGATATATCTCGATAAGAGTATATAAACCATATGTACAACTACATCACATCACATGCACAATTATATTAGTAAATGTGATTGAAATACACCCATAAAGATTAACTGTGTATATTTAATATTAATATGGATAAGTATAAATATATAATAATAAAAAGAATATTGTAAAATAATTATTACATTATAAAATATTAATTAATAATAATAATAGTAATAATAATAATAATTAATCCCATGGATTTATTGATTTATTAGGTTTATCATATTAATGTCTTGGGTTTATTATTATTATTATTATTATTATTATTATTATTATTATTATGTCTTTCACATTAATCACATCATAAGTTGTTGTAGATGTTTAGAACCTTTGTCCTAAGCATGTGTCACATTAGATGGTTCGAAGCATCAACCACCAACTTATGATTTAATTAATCTGAACGACAATATCAAAATCAGTATGAATCACAAGCATCTAAAATAGGGAATAATAATATTCTTATTATTATTATTAAATAATCCCTAGGTTTTAATCCGTAGGGTTTATAATAAACATCCCTTAGGTATATTATTATTTTTAATAATAATAATAATAATAATAATAACCTTGGGATTAATATTAAAAAGTGTAGTCTAAAAAACCTATAAATTATCACGGAGAATAATGGAAATTCCAGCAGGATTATGACAAAATTCTACATAAATTTTTGAAAAATAGGGTTACAGTTGTCAAACTTCAGGATTTTGGGTGCCCCAAGAGTTCTTGATGGCGTTGAATCCATTTCCATTATCAAAAAAATCATTCAAACAATCCAACATTCTGATTTTTTGAAATTCTTTCTACCGGGTTCCGGCAAGAAAACTGTGGTCTAGTGGAATTTGTGGCATTGGTAGACAACACAAGATTAAAAACCCAAGGTGTATCCCTATTAATTATTAGTAAATAGTTAGTAATTAATTATTAACAACAACAACAACCACCACCACCACCACAATAACCACCAAAGGATTAATATTATTAGTAAATAGTTAGTAATTAATTATCAACAACAACAACACCAACCACCAGAATAACCACCAAAGAATTAATATTAAAAACTCAAAGTATATAAACCATGTTAATTATTAATAATTAAATATTATTTAATATTAATAATTAATTAATTATTATCCTCATTAATAGCTATTAAATTATTTTAATTATTAACTAAATTAATATTAATTAACGAATATTATTTAGATTTATTAATTAATTAATTAATAGTTAATTCTTAATTAATAAATTATTGATTATAATTAATTATTAATTATTTATAAATAATCCGTTTTTATAATTGAATATTAATTATAAAATTCAACTAATTATTACTTAAATATAATTAAATATTGATTATTAATAATTATAATTATTAAATATATTTAATTATTAAATATTGTTAACTATTAATTATTAAATATAATATACTTAATTAATTATTAAATTATATTATATTAATTAATTAAATTACTATCATTATTAATAGTAAAATTATTATTTTTATTAATATTAATATCAAAATAAATTTAAAATATTACTATTAATTACTATTAAATTTGAAGTACAAACCATATTACAAAATTTGGGCTTCTTAACAGGTACAAGCTTGACTTTGACCACAGACCTATGTCTTTATCCCTGAATCTTGTTATGCATGCCACCCACATGCAGGAGAACAGTGAAATAAAAATTCACATTCACTTCGATAGAAATAATATTGACCTTTTCTTAAGGGATTTAGAAAGGAATTTAGGCTCCCTGACTTATAATAGCAGCATTAATAAAATCTATTACCATTTTACTACTACCCTTTCCACCACCATTAGCAAATTCTCTAATAAGACTTCATTTAAGAAAAATAATAGAACTTCCAATCCTTGGTATGACGAAGACTATAAAATTTCCAGGGAAGCAATCAGAGATGCCCCTAATGAAAACATTAAGCTCCACAATATAAGTATATACAAAACTCTCATTAAGAGGAAGAAGAGGTCATATATTAATGAGATACAAGAGTATCTTTTCTACGTTTCTAAAGTTGTTTCTAAAATGTTTTGCCGGAATGTTCTTGTTCATAAAATGAAATATAATCATTCTATCCCCCTAGAAAATTGGGACAAATATCTTAAGAAGTTGTACGACTCTCTGGACACCATGGGCACCATCTTAAACACTACTATTAAGGATGATATTTTGTCTATGGAAGAATTTGAGTCTGGGATTAATAAGCTTACTAATGGGAAAGCCAAAGATATTGAAGGCTATCAAGCTGAGATCTTTAAAATGGTAAAATCTATCCTCATTCCTCATCTCCACAAGCTTCTCATTTTGGCTGTAAAGCATGGATTCCCTAGGCTTTGAATGTAAAACCTTATTGTGCCTATCTTCAGAAATGGGGACAAAAGTGTTCCTTCTAAGTACAGGAACATTATGATTAGCCACATCCTAGCCAAGCTTTATGGGCTCATTCTGGAAAAAATGATTAGCCTTTGTCTTTAGAACTAGGGTAAAATAGCTAAAGGGAAATCTAGTTTTAGGAGACATTACTTGACCATCGACCACCTTGTCACCCTAAGGATCATCACAGAGGAATGTCACAATAGTAAAACCAATCACTTCTATTGTTTTGTGGACTTTAGAAAATATTTCGACATTGTCCCCCGAGATAAGCTCTAGGAGTGGCTTGAAGAGATCATGGTCCCTCCTAAACTGAGGATTGTTGTGATCTGCCTCTATGAGATTGTCATTGCGAGGCTCAAGACCAATGAAGTGTTGGGTTGTATTATATTCTTTCCACGACTAGTGCACGTAGTTAACTAGGGGGTTAGAAGGGGGGCGGAGCCCCCCCTTTGTTGTGCCAATTGCGTAGTGGGGGGAGTCACAGGGGGTTTGAGGGGTGCAGGTAACCCCACTTTATGGGGTCCGAGGTGCGAAAATTTTGTTTTTGGACCCTATATTAGGTTGGGCGAACCTACCTATGGTTTTGTGCATGATTTTTTCACATGGTTTTTGGATGCGATGGTTTTTTGGTCCATGGTTTTGGATGCAATGGTTTTTCTGTCCATGGTTTTGGACGCGATGGTTTTTCGGTTCATGGTATTGGATGCTTTAGCATGTATAAATATATATTGTAACATTGAAAGGAATATAATGAAAAATAAAGCTTGTAGTCTCGGTTTTGGGATCTAGGGGAAAATCTCTGTGTATATGTGTTTTATGTGTTATTCTTTTGCATTGTTTATTTTCTATGTTTTAGAATTCATATGCAGGTAATTTCTGTATGGGGTTAAAACCTACATTTGGTATTAGAGCTGTTTTGGCTTCAAGGGGACACCTTTGTTGTTGAGGGGTTTCGCTCGAGCCTGTGGTAGACCCTGTTAAGTTGGAGATCTGCGAGATCGATTCTGGTGGTGAAATAAGATGGCAAGTAGTGGAAAGATAGAGATCGAGAAATTTAATGGTCAGAGTTTTGAGTTGTGGAAACTCAATATGGAGGATCTGTAGGTGGATAAAGAACAGTGGATTGCGGTAGATCTGGGTACTAAACCAACAAGAGTGTCCAATGAAGAATGGAAGAAGTTGGATTGGAAGGCAAAGAACATAATGCGATTATGTGTATTAGATTTAGTATTGTTGAATGTATCAGGGGAAGCTACGGTGAAGGCTTTATGGGACAAGTTAGGGACTTTGTACTAATCTAAGTCTCTGGTGAATAAACTGTTCCTATGGAAAAAGCTGTATAACCTGAGGATGAAAGATGGAGACTTGGTGACAGAGCATCTAAACACATTTAATACTGTGGTAAGTCAATTATTATCCATTGATATTAAAATTTCAGATGAAGATAAGTGCATCATTTTGTTGTGTTCTCTACCAGATTCGTGGGATAGTCTAGTTATTACAATAGGTAGTAATGTAATTGCCTTGCAGTTTGATGAAATAGTCTCATCCTTGCTGACGGAGGAAATGAGACAAAAAATATGGAGAGATAGAATGGTGATGCCCTTATCTGTACGAGTATGGTCCCAGAACATAAACAAAAATAAGTCATCGAGTGGGAGATCTAAATCTAGAGGGAAATCTAAATCTCCAAGAAAACCTGTAAAGGTGGTTTGCTAGAAATGCGGAAGGGAAGGGCACTACAAAAGGGATTATAAATCTAAAGCTCCTGACAAAGGAAATGGATTTGATGATGCTCCTTATGCAGAGGTGAAAACCACCTCAGATGAAGGTGGGGATGTGTACTTGGCTTCTTCAAGTACACATGTAGATCATGAGGCATGGTTGATTGACTCAGGTGCATTCTTTCACTTCACTCCCCATAGAGAGTGGTTCTGCGAGTATGAGAAATATGATGGTGGTGATGTCTTCTTGGGGGATGACAGGAAGGATAGAATTGTTGGTCGTGGAAAAGTAAAGTTGAAGTTGTAAGGTGGAAGAGTTAGAACACTTCCGGGTGTTTTGCATATTCTTGCATTGGCGAGAAATCTGATTTCTGTAAGCATGCTAGATGATGCAGGCGTAAAAACAATGTTTAATAAGGATACCTGCAAGATGGTTCGGGGGGCACTGGTATTGATGCAGGGAGTTTGAATTAGAACTCTGTACAAGCTGCAAGGTAGCAGTGTTGTTGATGGGTGCAACTGTTCCATGGTTCCTGAAAGTGGAGCAGAAAATCTAGTGGTCTCTAGATAGAAGACCATGCTGTGGCATCAAAGGGTTGGACATATTAGAGGGAAGGGCCTTCCAATACTTCATGGTAAAGGTATGGTAGAAGGTATGAGTAATAGCTCTCTGGATTTTGATTTCTGTGAAAATTGTGGATATGGGAAGCATAATCGAGTGAGTTTCCCCTTTGGTGGTAAGAGGGCGAAACAGACATTAGAGCTTGTGCACAATGATGTGTTTGGACCTGTGAAGGTTCCATCATTGGGTAAGTCTGTGTACTATGTATCATTTATAGATGACTTCTCAAGGAATACATGGATATATTTCCTTAAGAAGAAATCTGAAGTCTTTGATAGGTTTAAAGAATTTAAGGCTCTAGTGGAAAACCAAATTGAGAAGAAGATAAAGGTGTTGAGGACAGATAACGGTGGAGAGTTTTGTAGTAAGGATTTTGAAGAATTCGGTAAGAAGTGTGGTATAGAACGGTAGAAGACTACTCCATACACACCAAAGAAAAATGGAGTTGTAGAAAGAGTGAACAAGACGTTGATGGAAAGGGCAAGAAGCATGCTCAATGGTGCCGAGTTAGGACTGGAATTCTGGGAAGAGGTGGTGGAGACAGCATGTTACCTGGTCAATAGATCACCTTCATCAGCGTTGGAGGATAAGACTCCACAAGAGGTATGGACTAGTAAGAAACCCTCTCTTTCACATCTGAGGGTATTTGGATGTGATGCATATGTACATGTTCGAAAAGGGAAACAAACCAAGTTGGATAGTAAATCTGAAAAGTGCATCTTTATTGGGTATAAGGATGGTTTAAAGGGTTATAAGCTTTGGAACCCAGTAACAAGGAAGGTTGTGTACAACCAAGATGTGGTGTTCAGAGAGGTAAAAGATGTTATTAAACATGAAGTCCAACCAAAGGAACTTGAGAAGATAGAGTTTGAGCTTAAGGAGGAAGAATCAGACTCCACAATAGAGGAGGAATCAGAAGATGAAGAGCCTCAAACTCTGGGTGTGAGAAGATCAGTTTGAGAAAAAAGGCATCCAGAAAGGTATAGTCCATCTGATTTCTGTTCAAATTTTTCATTATCTATTACTGACACTGATCCCAGAACTGTGAAGGAAGCAGTAGATTTAGAGGATGGCAAACTCTAGAAAGAGGCCATTGTTGATGAAATGTCATCTTTACACAAAAATGAGGCTTGGGATCTGGTGGAGTTGCTGGTTGGAAAGAAACCCATTGGCAGCAAATGGGTGTTCAAGAAGAAGACAAATGCAGAAGGAAAGGTGGAGAAATATAAAGCTCGGTTGGTAGCAAAAGGTTATTCTCAGGTGTCGAGAATTGATTTTGGTGATATTTTTTCTTCTGTTTCCACGGTAACTTCTATTAGATTACTTTTATCTGTTTCTGTTTCTTTTGATTTTGAGGCAGAACAGATGGATGTGAAGACAACGTTTCTTCACAGGGATCTGGAAGAGGAGATCTACATGAAGCAACCTGAAGGCTTTGCGGTGAAGGGTAAGAAAGAACTGGTATGCAAGTTACATAAGTCTCTGTATGGGTTAAAACAGTCACCAAGGATGTGGTATCGGAAATTTGATACGTTTATATGGGGACTTGACTTCACCAGAAGCAAAGAAGATCACTGTGTGTATTTTAAATTAAATGGTGACCATGTTATTTATCTCGTCTTGTATGTGGATGATATGTTGCTGGTTAGAAATGACAAAGAAATTATCCAGGATTTGAAGACCCATTTGTCCTCCAAATTCGACATGAAAGATCTTGGTGCTGCAAACTATATTTTGGGCATGGAAATTAAAAGATATCGGACAAAGAGGAAGCTCTGGTCAAACCAAAGGAAGTATGTCGAGACAATATTGCAAAGGTTTAATATTCAGGATAGTAAACCAGTGAAGGTTCCTATTCCTGTAGGTATAAAGTTATCTTTTGAACAGTGTCCCAAGACATAAGAAGAGGAAGAGGACATGTCCCATGTTCCATATGAAAGTGAAGTTGATAGCCTAATGTATGCAATGGTCTATACTAGACCAGACATTGCACATGCAGTGGGATTATTGAGCAAGTCTATGTCAAAACTAGGGAAGGAGCACTAGACAACAGTGAAGCGGGTTTTCAGGTATTTGTGTGGAACTAGCGATTATGGTTGGTGCTACCAAGGAAGACTAGGATTGGACAGAGTGTTGGATATTCATGGCTTTGTTGATGCAGACTGGGCTGGAGATCTGGATCAGAGAAGATCTACAAGTGGGTATGTGTTTAACCTATTTGGAGGTGCGGTTATTTGGATGAGTAAGAAACAATCTGTAGTGGCACTATCAACTACAGAGGCAGAATACATGGCAGTCACTCATGCAAGCAAGGAAGCAGTTTGGTTGCATAGATTGTGTTCAAGTATGGGGTTAGTACAGGGAGCTATAAGGATAGACTATGACAGCCAAAGTGCAATTTTCTTGGCAAAGAACCCTACATATCATTCAAAGATAAAGCACATTGATGTTCAGTATCACTTTGTGAGGGATATGATAGAAGACAAAAAGGTGTTGCTGGTAAAGGTGGACACTTTGAAGAGTATTGCAGATGCATTGAAAAACATCTGTGAGCTCTGAGAAGTTCTCTTGTTGTAGAGAAACAATGGGCATTGCAGGATTGGATAAATGACTAAGCTCTCTTGTGGTCCCCTATGGAAATAAAACAACAAGTGGGAGAATGTTGGGTTGTGTTATATTCTTTCCATAACTAGCCCACGTAGTTAACCGAGGGGTTAGAAGGGGGGTAGAGCCCCCCCTTTATTGAGCTGACTGTGTAGCGGGGGGAGTCACAGGGGGTTTGAGGGGTGCAGGTAACCCCTCTCTATGGGGTCCAGGGTGGCTCCCCAGAAAATTTTGTTTTTGGACCCTGTATTAGGTTGGGCGAACCTACCAATGGTTTTGTGCATGATTTTTGCACATGGTTTTTGGACGCGATGGTTTTCAGTCCATGGTTTTGGACACGATGGATTTTTGGTCCATGGTATTGGATGCTTAGACATGTATAAATATGTATTGTAACATTGAAAGTAATGTAATGAAAAATCAAGATGGTAGTCTCGATTTTGGGATCGATGGGAAAATCTCTATGTATATGTGTTTTACGTGTTATTCTCTCGCATTGTTTATTTTCTATGTTTTAGAATTCGTATACAAGTAATTTATGTATGGGTTTAAAACCTACACGAAGGGTGGTCTAAAGATATTAAATGTATTATCGTGTTTAAGCAAGTTTGTCCCCTTTCCCTTGCCATTTTTGGTATTTACATCAATAAAGTAGAGGAGTGTCTGGAAATTGTGGATTGCAAAGGCACTGAGTTCGTTGGTATTATCATTACTCTTCTCCTTTATGCTGATGATATCGTTCTTCTTGCAAGGAGCCATGATGTCCTAGAAAAGTAGCTTAAGATTCTTCATGTACATTGCTCCAAGATGGGTCTGAAAATTAATATCGACAAGACTAAAGTCATTATCATTGAATCCAAAAAGATCACACATCATAGTTTTGTCTATGATAACCATTGTCTTGAGCAAGTCTCTTCTTATAAATATTTGGGTATTGACTTTCCTCATTAGCTCAACTAGAATTATAACATCGAGAAAATAATTATTGGAGGTTGGAAAGCTTATTATGAGCTTGAAAACAATTGTAACCCAACTGATCTTCAAATTTGGAGTAGAAAAAAGGTTCCTCTTTGAGACTCTTGTGACCCCCGTTATCTTATACAGGTGTGATGTTTAGGGGTGAAGTATATCTAGGGATTCATGGAGAAAGATTGAGATGATCCAAAAGAAATTCATAACCTATAACCTCAAGATCAAGGGAAATACTCCCTATCCTATCCTCTTGATCGAAGCTAGCCTGTCCCCCATTGAAAGTGCATCTATGTTCATGTATTTGATGTATAAGAAGAAGCTTCACATTATGGAATCAAAGCAGCTACAAAAAATTTCTTCTAACTTTAGTCAAAACCCTCATCTGCACCTCAAGCACAAGTGGTATTAGGATGCTCAGTCTTGGCTCAACCTTTGGGGGATTAAGGAGGAGAGCATCATGGGAAGACAGGACAGTATCAAAGATACTATTACCTCCAGTTTTAACGACAAGTTGTGGGATGCTAAGGAGATGGAGGGTAAAAGGAAGTTAAGGTACTATAAGGAGGTGATCAACCCCACCCTCGATAACCATAATTATCTCTATATATTGACTAGCACTAAGAAGAAAATGAACATCACTAGGATTAGAATTAACTATCATGAGATTTAGAGAGAGACCAGCCGATGGTCTACTCCCAAGACTCCATGGGATGATAGAATTTGTCAGCTTTGTGATACTAAGAAGGTGGAAGATGAAAAACACTTCCTTTTAGGCTGCCTAGCTCTTGCCCACATCCGAACTCAATTCCTTATCATCATCGACACCTCCAATCTTCTTAACTTATTAAGCCAATCCAACTATAACGATCTTGGAACACTTCTTTCCCTACTCTTTGATCACAGAAACAAGATTTTGAAGAATGACAACTAGACTCTCTTTTCTTGAGGTCCGATAGACCATATTGGTCTTAATAGACGTTAATCATCATCATCATCATCATCATTATCTCCAACACGCTTCTTCCTCGTGAGAATTCAATACCATGGCTCAATACCATGGGCCATTTTTTAAATTATTTTATTCTTATAGATTATTTTTATTTACTTTTATTTTCACACAGTTTAAAGGCTTACCTTACTTTCATTTTTTTATCTTGAGGTTATAGATATGAATTGCTTTTGGATCATCTCAATATTTCTCCACGATTCTCTAAATATAATGCAACCCCAAACTTCACATCCATATAAGACAACAGGAGTGATGAGAGTCTCAAAGATGAATCCTTTTTTACTCCAACTGTAGAGATCGAACGACTTACAATTGTTTTGAAGCTCATAATAAGCTTTCCAACCTCCAATAATTCTTTTCTTGGTACTATAATTCTAGTTGATCTCATGAGGAAAGTCAATACCCAAATATTTATAAGAAGAAACCTGCTCTAGACAATGGTTATCATAGATGAAACTACCATGGGTGGTCTTTTTTGATTTAATGATCATGACTTTAGTCTTGTTGGTATTAACTGTCATACCCATCTTGGAGCAGTAGACATGAAGAGTCTTAAGCTGCTTGTCTAAGTCATCATGGATTTTTTCAAGAAGAACGATATCATTAGCATAAAGGAGAAGAGTAATGATTATAATAGTGAGCTTGGTGCCCTTGCAACACATAATTTCTACACACTCCTCTAGCTTATTGATGTAAATACCAAAAATGGTAGGGGATAGGGGACACCCTTTCTTAACCCCGATATTGCATTTAATATCTATAGACCACCCTTTGTTGGTTTTAATATTGGAAATGGTAGTCTCATAAAGGTGAATCACAACAATCCTCAGTTCAGGAGGAACCATGATCTCTTCAAGTCTCTCCTAGAGCTTACCTTGAGGGACAATGTCAAAATATTTTCTAAAGTCCACAAAACAACATAAGATATTGGTTTTACTATTGCGACATTCCTCTGCAATGATCCTGAGAGTGACAAGATGGTCGATAGTCAAGTGTTTCCTCCTAAAACCAGCTTGCCCTTTAGCCCTTTTACCCTATTTCACAAGCCAAAGGCTAAGCTTATTTTCTAAAATAAGCCCATAAAGCTTGGCTAGGATGTGGCTAGTCATAATGGTCCTGTAGTTAGAGGGAACACTTTTGTCCCAAGTTTTAAAGATAGGCACAATAAGTCTTTGCGTTCAAAGCTTAGGGAAGCCATGCTTTACATCCAAATTGAGAAGCTTGTGGAGAAGAGGAATGAGGATGGATCTTCTCAGTTTAAATATCTAAGCTTGGTATCCTTCAATATGTTTAGTTTTCCCATTAGTGAGCTTATTAATCCCAGAATATTCGTCTTCTAGAGAAAATATATATTCCTTAATAGGAGTGTTTAAGATGGTGCCCATGGTGTCTAGAGAGTCATACAACTTCTTAAGATAGTTATCCCAACTTTCTAAGGGTATAGAATGATTATCTTTAGTTTTACGAACAAGCACATTCCGCCAAATTTCTCGACGCAACTTTAGAAAGGTGGAGAAGATGCTCTTGTCTCTTATTAATATATGGCCTCTTCTTCCTCTTAATCAGAGCTTTGTATGCACTTATATTCCGGATCTTAATGATTTCATTGGGGGTGTCTATGATTGCTTTCCTAGCTATTTTACAGTCTTTGTCATATCAAGGATTGGAAATTCTATTATTCTGCTTATACGATGTCTCATTAGTGAACTTCCTAATGGTAGTGGAAATGTAGTAGTAAAATGGTAATAGATTTGATCAATACTATTATTATAAGTCAAGGAGCCTAGGTCCCTTTCTAAATCCCTTAATAAAAGGTCAACATTACTTCTATCGAAGTGAATGTGTCTTTTACTTTCAATGGTCTCCTTCATATGAGGGATACAGAAAAAGGTCTGTGGTGAGAGTCAGTTTCGTACCTGTTAAGTAGCTCAAAGTTTGTAATATGGTTAAGGACATGGGTGCTAGAAATCACATAATCCACGATGCTGATACCCAACCCATGGAAATAGGTCATTTGGCCAAATTGAGGCCACTTGCTAATACCATTACAAATGATTAGGTCCTGGGAACTACAAATTTTGAGGAGCTCGAAGCCGAATAAGTTCTCAATCATGTCTACATAGTTTCTCTTGAATCTATTAGCTAAGTTACCATCCTTGTCAAGCCACAAGGGGTTGGGGTTATAGTTGCTACTTAAAATAATAGCTTGGTTAGTAGCAGTTCGAGCATTAAAGTCCCCAAGAACAAGGATATTAACTTGATTCCTTCTGTTGTAGATGTCATTTTATAAGGTATTGAAAGGACAATTCTTATCCAAGTTGTTTTTCTTATAGAATTTAGAGTTGATAGGGGCGAAATAGAAGATTGTAAGAAAGATCCTATTCATTGTAGAATGAGAGATATCAATCCAAATATATTGATTGAAGGGGTCGGTTTTATGAAGTTGGATGTGAGAGGAAACCATTTTTCTAATATAATAGGCTATACCACGAAAATCTCTCCTAGAGGATTTGTTATTCCAAGCTGACCAAAGAGTGAATTTGTTAAGGTGAGGGACCCTAGATTCATCACGCTCCCAAATTTCAACTAAAAGAATAAGATCAATATCACTTGGGATCAAACTTATGATAGGACCTTTACACCATGGAAAACCACGACAATTCCAAAAGAGGATTAAGAGTGATGCTATTCCCTATTTTCCACTCCTATTTGGGACTCTATATCTAATAATAGCTTTCCTATTCCTAATGATTGCCCATTTCCCTTCTTTTCTTTCCTCCTTGACCTTTTGAACTTCTTTCCTAAGTTCATCATGGTCTTCTAGAATGATATATTCATTTATAAAGATTCTCATTCCTTTTAGGCTTGGGGATTTCCTAAGTATATCTAATTTATGGTCATTATAATTGACCTCGACACTATTTAGATGTGTTTATGTTCAAGTATGTTTCCTATCCATATTGCTTTGGTGATATAAGTTGTTTGAATTTGAGATTCTGTCTTTAATTGTTATTTAAATACTTCTAATGTGTCTTCATTGTTTTGTTCTTCTATGCCAACAATTATAAGGTGTAAGTATCTTTTGTGGCCCTCATGGTCGAGTACAATTAGTTTATTAATTTCTTCTTTTATGGGTTTAATATTTAATTTATTCTCTATGTTATTTAGGGCTGATTTATTATGTAGTTTCTATTTTAGATTTTTAATCTTGCTTTTCAATGTGTCATTTTCTTTAACCATTTCTTGTTTACTATGTTTGATTTCCCGAATTCTACCTTTCATTCCTTGGAGCTCTGTGACAGTATTTTATTTTCTAATAATTTGTAGTTTTTTCAAGCATTGTAGTTCATTCTAGTTTAAAATGATTTTCTCTTTCTTCTCTTCGTCTTTCTAAAGATTCAATGTACTGAGAAAGACTCCCTAGGGTAGTTTTACTTAGTATCCCTTTGCTAGAGAGGGGTTTAGAAATATGAGAGGACGTACTCATAGTTTAAATAAGAAATAATTAAGGTAGAGTAAGTGAGAACATATTCACCTGTCATAGTTGTCTGTGGTAGTGTTTGTAATGCAGATTTAATTGCATGTAATGTTTGCTGGACCTAAAACCACCGAATTGAGACTGCAAAGCTGGAAGAATATTTTTGGATTCCAAGTCGCAAAGTATGTATAAGTGCCAATATTATAGGTGTGACAGACTCTCCGAATAATATTCATAAGTGTATTTGTAAGCTAGAATCACTTAAGTATTGTTGAAGATAATGGAGAATATCCTAGAATAGGTAGAATTGGTTCACATAACCTTACGATGGTAATTAGTTTCTATTTCTTAGGATGCTATTCTAACGTCCCTAAAACCATGTTTTCTATTTAATGTGTAATGTGCATGAACAATGCAGAGCGTTTTGCAGAGCCAGACTCTCCTGGTTAAGACTCTCTTTCATAGTGCTAACCAGTGGGTTTTATTTCTTTAATACAAACATTATCATTTTTTATCATGGTATCAGAGCGTCAGGGTTGAGGAACCTGTACGTTGGCTAGTGGGTGGTTCTTTGAACCGAGATCATTGCATTTGTAAGGTAGATAATTGTGATGATTCCAAAATCATTGCTGGTTTTGAGTGTACCTCTGCAACGAGTGCATTGTGGCTCCTTCACACAAAATTTCTAACTTGTCGTCGCAGCAAAGACGTGTACAACTACGATGATGTCGCAGAAACAATAGGAACTTTTGCGACGATCGTGGAAGCCAAGAACAAGGCTATAGCTATCAAAGAAGTCGTGTGGGGAAGCCAAGAACAAGGTTGTAGCTGACAACAGAAGGTTGTCTGGAGGTTGAGAAGAAAGCCACGATGATTTGCAGGTGTGTTGTGAGATCAAACAACATTGAAGAGTAGTGACCTATCTCTGTCACAGATTTGGGGTAAATTTAACATCTTTTACCTATCGATTTATTTTATTTTATTTTTTCTCTAAATTGCCAAGATGAATAACAATATATTTGAAACATGCATGAATGAGCATAACAAGCTCGATGGTTCCAATTATGAAAATTGGAAGTTCAAGATGCAGACTCTACTAGAAGCGCAGAGTGCTTGGACGATTGTGAATGGGGATGAGCCGAAGCCTGCGGTTGGATCAACATCAATCCCAGATTGGGAGAAATGAGAAAGTAGAGCAAGGACAATGTTAAAGATGTCAGTGAAAGGCTGCATTATACCACACATCAGAGAAGGTAAGTCAACTAATGAGATCTGGGGAATTTTGAAGGAGTTGTACGAGATCATGAATTCAAATCATCTTCTGTTCCTCAAGAGTAAGATCCTGTCCATGAAGATGGAGGAGAATGAAACAATTGCTTCATTCGTAGCAAGGATTAAGGATCTAAAAACCAAATTATCAGATATTGGTCATACAATGGACGATACAGATCTTGTAACCATTACAATGAATGGTGTCACTGATGATTATCAAATTTTCATCACTGGGATAAATTCCAGAGAGAAGATCTCGCATTTTGAAGAGCTAACATGTCTACTGATGCAGGAAGAAGAAAGAAGATCGTCCTTGAAGCCCCAGAGTGTCGATATTGCATTGATGGCGAAGAAGAACTTCTACAAAGGGAAAGGAGGTCCACAACAACAAAACGGAGCAAGTTCACATAAACGACCAAATATGACTCAAGGTATGCATCCTAATAACAACTACTCTGAAACTAAGTGTTTTTATTGTGGAAAATTGGGTCACATTGCTAGGGAGTGTAAGAAAAAGAAATATCATGAAGAACAACAGAAGCCAAAAACACATGCAGGTCATCTCATGAATGGTGATCAGGTGCACAATTTAAGATTGTTCATGGCAGATCATGATGAAAATGTTGACGCAGACATCTGGTATGTAGACTCAGGAGCATCAACACATATGACAGGGAATAAGCACTGGCTCGAGGATTTTAAAGAAATCAACGAAGGCACACATATCTGCCTAGGTGATGACAGAAGCCATCAAATCAAAGGGTGTGGGCAAGTTTCTGTCATTCTACCTAACGGTAATATCAAACAAATTTATAATGTAATGTATGTGCTTGGCATAACAAAGAACTTGATTTCTGTATCTATGATTACAGATCAAGATTTGAAAGTTGAATTTTAAAAATCTAATTGCTAAATTAAAGATCTGCTAGATGGCATGAAGACAATTGCTACAGGAATTCGAACAGGGGGAATGTATAAGTTGGATGTGAGACCTGCACCGGTTCGAGCATTGACAATAGCAAGCTTGACTACAGAAGAGCTTTGGCATCAGAGATTCGGCTACATCAACTACAATGATTTGTTGTTACTACAAAAGAAAGAAATGGTAAGAGATCTTCCTATGCTAAAGCAAGTACATAATGATTGTGATCCCTGTACTTTAAGAAAAATGCATAGAGAAGAATTCCCTGTTAGAGTAGAAAAGAAACAGAGGGATATACTGGAGTTAGTGCACATAGACCTTTTTGGTCCCATGTATACAAAATCTTTAGGAGGTGCACCATATTTCCTACTATTTATTGATGACTGTACAGAGTTTTCTTGGGTGTATTTCTTAAGTAAGAAGAGTCATACATTCAAATACTTTAAGCAGTTTAAAAATATGTTTGAAAGACAAACAGGGAAACAGATAAAAATTCTCCGCTTTGATCAAGGGGGAGAATACAGGAAGGATGAACTCATCAGATATTGTGAAGATCATGGAATTTTGCAGCAGTTTACAGTACCTCATACTCTACAGCAGAATGGAGTAACAGAAAGAAAGAATAGAACACTGGTGGAATGTGCCAGAAGTATTCTTAGAGGTAAGAATCTTTCAAATGGTTTTTGGGCTGAAGCAGTGAATACTACAGTTTATTTAAAAAATAGGAGTCCTACAAGAAGTCTTGAGTCTAAAACTCCTTTTGAAGCATTATATGGATATAAACCTCAGTAAAACACTTAAGAATATTTGGATCTAAAGTATTTGCCCACATACCAAAGGAAGATAGAAGAAAATTAGATTCAAAAGCCATGAGATGTACTTTTATAGGGTATTGTTCGTCATATAAAGCATACAGATTATTTAATCCCTCTACTCACAAGATTTTTGTTAGTAGAGATGTTAAATTCCATGAGCAGGATAATGAAGACCCTGATGAGCACTATGATGGATGGGACATTCCGTACTTTGAGGAAGAAGAAGTAGAGAACAATCAGGGTCAACAGCAGACAAAAGGCAGAGGATGAACAACAATAGCAATAGCAACAACATCAACAACAATAGCAACAACAGTAGAAGGAAGAAAAAGTAACTGATGAAATAAGGTTTGGAACCACTACCCCACCACTCAAGAGATCAGGTAGGAAAGCTCAAATGCTTGCAAGATATAGGGAAAATGCTTTTATAACTAGTATGATGAATGTGGTTGAATCGTCTAGTTATAAAGAAACAAATGAATGTAGTGAATGGAAAACAACCATGGAACAGGAATATGATTCAATAATCAGAAATAACACTTGGGAATTGATTGAACTTCCTAGAGGAAAACAGACCATAGGTTGCAAATGGTTATATAAACCGAAAATTAATGCAAATGGAACTATAGAGAAACTAAAAACTAGGTTGGTTGGAAAGGGGTACTCACAAAAAAAAGGGATGGACTATGAAGAAACATTTGCCCCTGTAGCTAAATTGAACACTATCAGAATGTTAATTGCTTTAGTTACTAAGAAACATTGGATGATGCATCAACTAGAAGTAAAGTCTGTTGAATGGAGAACTAAAAGAAGAGGTTTATCTAGAGCAACCGGAAGGGTTTTTCCAGAAAGGAAAAGAACATTTAGTCTGTAGGTTGAAGAAATCACTTTATGGATTGAAACAAGCTCCTAGGTCATGGTATGAGAAAATTGATTCATTTTTTCTACAAGCTGGCTATAATAGAAGAAAGAATGATCCAAATCTTTACACCATGAAAGATGAACAAGGGTGAGTAGTGTTGATTTCATTATATGTAGATGATTTGATAATTACATGTGATGCTAGATATCTAATTGATGAAATCAAGCAACAGATGTCACAAATGTTTGAAATGAAGCACCTTGGTGAGCTCAGATACTGTTTAGGTCTTGAGATCTAGAGAGGTTCAAGTCAAACATTTCTATCTCAAGCAACATATGTCAAAGGCTTGTTAGAAAAGTTTAGAATGGATTAGTGTAAGCCTGTACCGGTACCATTGTAGCAGAACATCAAATTACAGTGTGAGGATGGCTCAAAAGCGGCGGATGCAACACTTTACAGACAACTGGTTGGGAGTTTAATCTACCTAACCACCACTAGACCTGATTTGGCTTATGTAGTGAGTGTGCTAAGCCAGTTTATGTCTAAGCCACTTGAAAGCCATTGGAATGTAGCAAAGAGTGTTTTGAGGTATCTACAAGGTACTGTAGTTTACGATATTATTTACACTGACTTTTCTGATGTTAGATTGGCAAGATTTGTAGTTTCATATTAGGCAGAAAATGTAGATGATCGCAGATCTATAACAGGTTATGCATTCAGTCTTAGATTCGGGGTGATCACATGGAGCAACAAGAAGCATAACACAGTCTCATTGTCTTCAGCAGAAGCAGAGTATCAAGCCATGTGTGCATCAACATGTGAGGCGGTTTGGTTGCGGAGACTTCTCCAGGATGTTGGGGAAGAACAGACAGTCGCAACAACAATCAGATGTGACAATAAGAGTTCAATCAAGCTGGTCAACAATCCGGTGTTCCACAAAAACACTAAACATATTGATACTCAATTCCACTTTGTCAGGGAGAAAGTGCAATCTAAAGAAATCCATTTGGAATATTGTAATACATGTGATAATGTTGCAGAGATTTTCACTAAGCCTCTTGGGAAAATTAAGTTTCAAATCTTTAGGGAGATGTTAGGCATATTTGTGAACCCATTCTCCATTAAAAGGGAGTGTTGAAGATAATGGAGAATATCCTAGAATAGGTAGAATTGGTTCACGTAACCTAAGGATAGGAATTAGTTTCTATTTCTTAAGATGATGTTCTAATTTCCCTAAAACCATGTTTTCTATTTAACATGTAATGTGCATGAACAATGCAAAGCGTTCTGACTCTCCTGATTCAAACTCTTTTCCGTAGAGCTTACCAATGAGTTTTAATTCTTTAATACAAGCATTACCAATTTTTATCAATTATATAACCTCAGAACATAATCGCTTAAGCATATAACCAGAAGGGATTGTATAGGCCGCAAAAGTATCACTACATAAGTATGTTGCAGCTCATAACCACATAATTATATAGCCACAAGCCCGGAAAATGCGCAAACTAGGTAGCTGAAGTATCACTGTAGGTTAGTGCTATGTTAAAAAAAATCATAGCAGGCCCAAAGGATAAGAACAAAATTGCTTGCTCAAAATCACCACAGAAGTATTAAATCGCTTGCTCGAAACCAATCGGACTGGTCATCTCAGATCTACTGCTTCAGTCTTACCCTAATCACTGTAATTTTCGGATCTGTAGCGGTACCACAGAGACTCGAAATCGTAGACCCGAAGTTGCAGAGACTCGCAGTAGCAGACCCGCGAAGACCCGATTTACTGAGTTCACTGGTTAAAGGCACATTTCAAAATAGTGATAAATGGAAACTGAGCTGGGCCAAAGAGACCCGAAAATATCGGTAAAGGTGTGAATGATTGTGAAAGTATGTTCATAGCGGAGACCCGAAGTCGCAGCGCCCCAAACTTGCAGACCCGCAGACCTGAAGTTGTGTAGACCCGCGGACCTTAAAAGCTGGGTCCAAGAGACCCGAACCAGCAAGAAAAGGTGTGAATGATTATGAAAATATGTTCAAAGCGATGACCAGAAGTTGCAGACTCGTCTTGGAAATGGTTAGTTATAGGACATGGATATGAGTATCGATTGGTTTATCTGTTGACCCAAAACCACAGGAAAATGTGTGAATTATTTTGAAAATATGTTCAAAGCCGACACCCAAAGTCGCAACGACCTGAAGTTGCAGTATCGTAGACTCGAAGTTGTGCAGACCCTCAGTTAAAAAATATTATTATATTTAATTAAGGACCCTTCCAAACCTTACACACTCCACAATAACCTTGACCTCAGTCGGTTTCTATCATGGTTGGAAGTAAATTTGCGAGACCGGAAGGAACACCCCGATCGAACGCTGTTGCACACTTGGTATTCTTTATTTTTGACAAATTGTCATAAAGATTTTTTTGTCACGCAGTTGGCTATAATGTGATTTTTTTTTGAAGTTTTTTGAAGTTTTTTCGGTGAGTTTTTGGAAGTTTTTCTGGTGAGTTTTTCTGCTCAAAATCCGGCAGCAATTTATTGGAATCTCAAGTTTGATAACTAGTTTCTACACAATCAAAGCGTCCGCTGAATCCAAATACTCAGTTAAAAAACCATTTTAACTGCAACAAATCAAGATTTAACTTCAATTTCTTCGGCCGAATTCATCACCTGAATTTCCAGAAAATCGCATTATAGACAACTCCATTTTACACCCAGATAATACCAAGCAAATAATAAACTCCAAAGGATTGATGACAACGATAAAGAACGCCAATGGGCCGCCGTAGTGTCAGATTTCGTGGATGGAATAACACTAGAACAGAAAAATTTGTGCCTCCACTGTCGATTGGTAGGGACAAGAAGTTGACAGTGCTACCAACATTGATGTGCACGAGGAAGTTGAGATGATGAAGAAATTGGGGACTCCGACAGGGTTCGACTCCACTAAGGGGAAGCTTGTGCCCGAAATTAATGTTAGTGGGGTTAGGGCCGTCACCAAGCCAATACCCAGGTAGTATATGAATAGAAGTGGAGGGTTTAATCCCCTTCTCGAAGAGCGCAACATATGAGATTCCTTCACCTTACTTTGCATTTCTCCTCTATGGAATAAACAAATTCGCATAATGAAATGTAATGCTTTACCTTTATACAAACTTGGCGCACCATCAGTAATTTGTGTACTTATTTTTGTTTTCCAACTTTTATATTTTTGAATAGGTTTTGTGCCAACATTCATTAGAAATTGATTAAATGAATCCAAATTAAGCACATTTTATTTTTAGGATTTATAAATAATTGCATTAAGTACATTTTATTTTCTTAGGATTTATAAATAATTGCATTTATAAATGTCCACATTTTAGACTAAGACAAGACCATGAAAATAATTGTATTTATACATGTTTTTTTACATTTTAATGTTAAAAATGTACAATAGTTAGAAGTGAATTTGCGAGGGCAGAAATAAGTCCTTGATTCTACCCCAACCTAGAAGTGAATTTGCGAGGGAAGAAATAAGTCCTTGATTCTACCCTGACCTGTTGGCTGCCTAGTATTCTTGATTTTATATTTAAATAAAATAATATTTGACTTTTAGTTTTACAAATATAAAATTATTAATGAAACTTGGAATTTATGAATTGATATTTTTGTATGATACAATTCAATGATCATTAAATAATGGATGGTGAAGATGTTGCAAAGGAATTTTGATCGTTAAAAATATTTTTATTTTTCTGAAAATTAAATCTTTTGAGGCATTGTTAAATAATGGGTTTCCCTTATGTGTTTTATTTTTTTTCATTATCATCACAATGTTAAAAATGTCTATTTTTAACATTCTGCAATAACCCCAATCTCAGACGGGTCTAACCATGGTGGGAAGTAAATTTGGGAGAGTGAAGGAAGGCACTTACCCCAACCTATTGGGCACTTGATATTCTTGATTTTATACTTAAATAAAATAATATTTAAATTTTATTTTTATAAATATAAAATGATTGACCAGACCTGGAATTTATGATTTGATATTTTTGTATGGATACAATTTAGTGATTATTAAAAAATGGATGGTGAAGAGGTTGCAAAGGAATTTTGATAGTTAAGAATAAATTAAAAATATAAACAATATATATCATACACAAGATATTAACAAAAAATATTACTAGCTAAGCCTAGATTTGTTTTTGTTTTTGTTTTTTATAATGTATTTTCGTGTAAAAAAATGTGAAACATTGTTTTGTTTTTAAATGTATTCAATTTTTAAATTGATGAATAAATATGAAAGATATTCATGGAGGTGTGTTGTATTCTATATGATGTGGTCCACCTTGCATATTTTTGTTGGTTTTGTGTTTAATCATATTCATGAAGTAAGATAGTGACACACAACCGATACAATGCCTACTTTCAAGATAAGTGTCATTACTGCTAGCTAAAATGAAATATATTTTTTTATAAACCCTTTTCACATAAACTCTTTTGTTTTGTGTCAAATACATTACAATTATGGATTATGTCATTATATCATCTATGACGCTAATACATTATAAGCATAGACTATGCCTCAATATCCTTATAATGTTAAAATACTTAGATATCTTTATTGTAAAGATTTTTTGTCTATAAATAAATTATAGACAACCTAACTCATTGTATCCTTTGAATTTGATGTACTAAATTAAAATTGATACATTCCTTCATTTTCTTCATCATGTTATTCTTTTAACAATTGAGAAACACTCACATAGAAAAATAAACAAATCACACTTTATAAAGTGGCATAAAATTTAAAAACAAAATGAAAGGCACTAATTAAAACTAAACATTCAAAATGAATTAAAAGTCTGTGAGTTTAAAAAATACAATAGAGACGGAATAGCATTATAAAATATTATATTAGAATGTGTATAAAAAATTTAATGGGAAGTTATATTTTAACCTAGAATAAAATCACTCGATAAACCATACATCAATTCCACATAAAAGCATCCTCAACCGTATGTTGTAAACTTATCCACACTAGAGAATACGTTATTGAATTTATAAGTCTAAAATAAGCATTTAATGAGACAACATTACACTCAAATTCATTTCTTCAAATTATTAGCTAGTTTGCATGATCTAGTTGAAATTATTAGCTAGTTTGTATGATCTAGTTTATCATATTCATCATATGTCTTCCCACGAACATTTGTCAATACTTTTTTAATGATTAGAGCGAGTTGATCTCTTCTCCAGGAATATGATTTGAAGTTCAATCTAGAAAGGGAGCAAGTCATTGTATGGTGTGAATTTAACATTTTGTGGTTGTTGTAAGTTCAAAAATTCCAGCTGAGATTGGAAAGCTGTGAGTAAAGTTTCTTTCACATTGGTTCCAGACCCATAGCTCAACATCGAGTACACAGTTATCAAGGCCTTAAATAACTAGTGACCATTGCCAAGTTTGGATTTGAGCTCTTAGCAAATTTAACAAGAAAAAAGATTGAGCAATTTTTGACCCCAACTAGTCGGAGGTTAGTCCTGGGATCAATCGGTAACACCCGAAAGGGAAATAACACTAACCACGACATACTGTAGTGGGACCCATCGTGTAAGGACCTACAGTTCTGCTAAGGTGCGACTGTGACCGGTTAGAGAGGGCGCACGGTTAGGAGGTCGAACGAGCTGTGATCCGGTTGAAGTGCGAGCTCCCTTGGGTGTGCGATAATGAGTTATGTGCATATGGAGGGCGAGCTGATGTTTATATGCGTGGTGGCATGGTGTTAAACCTTATGGAGGCTGACCAACAAATGTGTGGAGTCGACGGTGGTTGGAGCGTTCGAAGGAAGGCAGATGCACATATTATGATGGCGTGTGAAGGCATGGGTAGGTCGGCTGGGTAGCTACAACCTCGCCTTATGCCCCATATATATTGGAGTTGCGATGGAGCTCATTTGACCATTGGTCAATGATCAAACACACTCGCTCATAAGGAAGGCACAATCTAGTGCGTGGGTGTAGCAAGGCGTAGAACTTGAGATGCGCCTGTTCTTGGGCAGGGCTGCACGGTGACAGTGTAGTGTTGGGCGAGGGTGCGGGCAGGAGCACTCGGCGGTTGGGTTGAGGCATGCACGGTGTGTGGCGCCCAGGTGCTGTGTAAGAGCACCCAACGGTGAAATGTTGGTGAGCGCCCGGTTGGTGCGACGACTTGGCACGGGTGTCTTGGCGACTCGGGTGAGCGCCCGCCCATCGTGCAAGTGTGCACGGTGACTTGGTGAAGTGTTGAGATTGTGAACGGAGGTGTGTCTCGGGTAGAGGCGCCCGTGTGTGGCGACTTGGAGGCGCGCCCAAGTTGGGCAAACAACACGATCATGCGACGAGGTGAACGAAGGGTTGGTGAGTCGTGCGGCGACCGTGCAGAGGCGCTGACGAGCTGGGCAACCGAGTTTGCCGAAGATTGTAAATTTGGCTAAGTATGAAACTTGGGGTTTCCAAGTATACTTGTAAAGCTTTGTAACTGTTGTAAAAGACTGTATAATATATTATTCGGGCAGACTCATTGTTCAGGGAGTTGCCCCTCCCTTTATATTGTGCAATTGTGTTCTTCATTTATAATTGCTGATGATAATGAATGTGTATGGGTGTTCATTGGTATAAAGGATAACATAATAATACTTGGTTGCGAAACACAAACTAAGTAGGAGTAAGTGGTTAGGCGTAGTCCACGAACATAAGTATTGGTGAAAAGAAAGTGTTCGGTGGTGCCGCACCTCGCTAAGAGTGGTTGAAAGACTATTGTCGGCTTGGGGGTGTGACAGGTGGTATCAGAGCAGCTGATTCAGGCATTGAAGGTTGAAGCTGCTACACACCTTCACCGAAGTGAAGGTGGTATCAGAGCAAGGTTGCTCATGACAAAGTGCAGATATTGAAGCTGATTCAGTGTTGAAGAAGCTTGACAGTTGGTGACAGTGAAGCAGGTACTTGCAGGTGAAAGAGATTGGTGAACACTTCCTGATAAGTGTTGCATCAAGGACTTGGGTTGCAGGCATCTTAGTGAAGCTGTTGGATGGTTGAAACTAGATTGCAAAAGAGAAGGAAGCTGTTAGCAATGGCAGCTGAATCTCAAGCTGGGTCTAGTCACAGTGCGAAGGATGCTACTATGGCATTGATGGAGAAATTGTTGGAGAAGATTGAGGACTTGGAAGCTTTCTAGACTAAGAAGATGGACTTGTTCGATAAGGAGAAAGAGGCCAATTCGAAGATGAAGGAAGAGCTTGATGAACTCTGGAGCTTGATGAACTCTGGACTCAACACGAGTACACTAATCTTATGTGTACACAACTTGAAGTAAGGGTCAAGGAGGTTGAAGAGGCAAGAGACCAAGGTCTTGCAAAGATCATGGGCTTGCGAAAATCTCTTGACAAAGCTAGAGATGAGATCGCGGTGTTGAAGAAGGCCGTGAAGCATAACTCAGGTGGAGGAGTGCCTCATGTGAAATTCAAGGAACTAGAATCTTACGATGGTACAAGGAGTGCAAAGACTCTTGGCAACTTTCTATGGGACATGGAGCAATACTTGGAACGCTTGGGTCTATCTGATGATGAGATGAAGGTCAAGGTAGCTGCTCAGTTCTTGACAAAGGATGCTAAGATGTGGTGGCGAAGGAGGATGGATCAGATTGCCAATGGCAGTGCTAGTGACATTACTTCGTGGGATGAGATGAAGAAAGCTTTGCAGACCCATTTCATTCCTTAGGATGAAACGTGGGAAGCAAGGATGAAAATTAAGTTCATAAAGCAGACAGGGAACCTTCAGAAATATTAGCGGGAGTTTGCAAGTGCGGTTCTGGAACTTCCTGACATGGCGGAGAGGGACAAGGTGTTCAATTTCATTATTGGGTTGAAGCGTTGGGAACACAATGAAGTGAAGAGGCAAAGGATTAGAAAACTTGAGGAAGCTTTTGCTGTTGTGGACAGGTTGGTAGAGCATTATGATGAGATTTCTGATGATAGAAAGAAGAAGTCCGATAAGCCGAAAGATAAGAAGAAGGATGATGCTTCGAACTCGGATGATAATTTGAAGACGAAGAAAGCCTTGAAGTGTTGGATATGTGCTGGACCACATATGGTGAAGAATTGTCCTTCTAGACCGAAAGTGGCTGCGATTGCATAGTCTAATACGAAGAATGAAGAAGCTTCTATGGGGATGATGTAGATACTTGGTGCTGCTATTGCTATAGAGGTGGTCTCTCGGAGGGATCCTGAGAGGAATAGGTTGGAGTATGTTCGGAAGAAGGTTGGAGGTGCTGATATACTCACTATGGTGGATAATGGGGCTTCTCACAACTTCATGGGTGAAGATACTGCGAGAAGAATTGGGCTGAAATTTGTACTAGTGAAGGCACAGATGAAGACAGTCAATTCTCCTCCTGATAATGTTCTTGGTGTAGCTGAAAAGGTGGACGCGACACTTGGTGAGTGGACAGGGAATGTCGACTTCACTATAGTGCGGATTGCTGACTATGAGGCTATGCTAGGAATGGAATTCATGAAACAGTTTGATGCTATGATTGTTCCACATTTGAGGAAGATGTACATTTACAATGGAAGGGAGGATGTACCCATTGGTGTTCCAACCATTGGAGTGACAAGGCCTAATTGTAAGTTGGCAGTGATGCAAATGGAGGATGAGAAGTGGATGGAAGACATGAGTAAGCGATTGTCTATGGTTGAGACAAAGCTTACTAAGCAGTCATTGATCATCAGGACACTTTCAGATAGTATCTTGGATTTGTCAAGAAGGCTAGAAGGGGTTGAGGATGATGATGATGATGATGAGGCATATGTGAGGCCGAATGTCGGGGGGAGGATCGGGTCACTTATCTACAGAGGATGGAGATAGAAGATCCTGACAAATGGATTGAGTTGATTAGTGAGGGTGAGCCTTCAGGCTCTACTCCCTCCACATCTTAGATGATAAAGAAGATGGGGCTCATTGTTAGCTGCTCATGGCAGTGAGTCCTTAAAACAGGTTGAGCAGGTATGGCAGATGGTGCAGGGATGGCTTGGCATCAAGCATCATGACATGTTGCAGATGGGATGGAGTTTCCATGGACCTGAGCATGGGTGAGATTCTTGGTGAGTCCGAGATGTGGCAGAATCCGAGATAGACTGGTGAAGGCATAAGGATGTTCACTCTCATGGCTTGAGCGTGACAGTTGGATTAGCTACCCAAATAGTTCAAACATGGGGTCCAGAAGTGCATAGAGAGATGCTGGGATCAGGCAGACGAGGAGGACAGTTCACAGGATAAGGGCGACACATGGTGGAGATGGAAGTTCTACACATGTTGTAGGGATGTTTGCAGTATGTGGAGGAGTTGACATCATGGACCAAGGATGAGACAGATATTGATGATGATCTTGGTGGATGGCATGTTGTTGGGGACGACAACGACTTCAGGTGGAGGAGGATGTAAGGACGTGTAGTTTCGCCGAGGTGTGACCGCGACTAGTTAGAGAGGGCGCGCAGTTAGGAGGTCGAACGAGCTACGATCCAGTTGAAGTGCGAGCTCCCTTGGGTGTGCGATAATGAGTTATGCACATATGGAGGGCGAGCTGATGTTTATATGCATGGTGGCATGGTGTTAAACCTTATGGAGGCTGACCAACAAATGCGTGGAGCCGACAGTGGTTGGAGCGTTTGAAGGAAGGCCGATGCACATATTATGATGGTGTGTGAAGGCATGGGCAGGTCGGCTGGGTAGCTGCGACCTCGCCCTACGCCCCATATATATTGGAGTTGCGATGGAGCTCATTTGACCATCGCTCAACGATCAAACACACTCGCTCATAAGGAAGGCGCAATCTAGTGCGTGGGTGCAGTAAGGCGTAGAGGCGGAGAACTTGAGATGCCCCTGTTCTTGGGTAGGGCTGCACGGTGACAACGTAGTGTTGGGCGAGGGTGCGGGCAGGAGCTCCCGGCGGTTGGGTTGAGGCGTGCACAGTGTGTGGCGCCCGGGTGATGTGTAAGAGCGCCCAACGATGAAATGTTGGTGAGCGCCTGGTTGGTGCGACGACTTGGCACGGGTGTCTTGGTGACTCGGGTGAGCACCCGCCTGTCATGCAAGTGTGCACAGTGACTCGGTGAAGTGTTGAGATTGTGAATGGAGGTGTGTCTCGGGTAGAGGCGCCCGTGTGTGGCGACTTGGAGGCGTGCCCGAATTGGGAAAACAACACGATCGTGTGACAAGGTGAACGAAGGGTTGGTGAGTCGTGCGACGATCGTGTAGAGGCGCCGACAAGCTGGGCAACCGAGTTTGCCGAAGACTGTAAATTTGGCTAAGTATGAAACTTGGGGTTTCCAAGTATACTTGTAAATCTTTGTAACTGTTGTAAAATACTGTATAATATATTATTCGGGTAGACTCATTCTTCAGGGAGTTGCCCCTCCTTTTATGCCGTGTAATTGTGTTCTTCATTTATAATTGCTGATGATAATGAATGTGTATGGGTGTTCATTGGTATAAAGGATAACATAATAATAATACTTGGTTGCAAAACACAAACTAAGTAGGAGTAAGTGGTTAGGTGTAGTCCACGAACATAAGTATTGGTGAAAAGAAAGCGTTCGGTGGTGCCGCACCTCGCTAAGAGCGGTTGAAAGACTACCGCCGGCTTGGGGGGGTGACACATCAGATCGTTGAGAGTCAGGCTGTAAAATAAGTCGGGTCTATGGTAAGGTAAGCAATTTCTGAGCCCTGACTACTAGTTATAACCTAACCCCTACTGCTCCAAAGGGACCGAGACCCACAATGTGCTCGTATAAAATAATTAGGTTAAAAATCATAGTTGTTTTTCTAAAAAATATTTATTTTAATTATATCAATGTGAAAATATTTAAAAAATAATATTTAAACATTTTTAATTGTAAATAGTATATTCTTATTTAAGATTTAATAAAAAATATTTCAATGAGTTATATAAGTTAGAGACTTGCATCCAGTAGGCCACACATTAAAAATTTAATAGTCTTTACAAAATAATTTTTCTCGATTATGTATTATTAATTTATATTTGCAATGATCATGACCTCTTGAAAAAATAGCATTAGGTCTTTTATTCTCTGTGTGATGAAATCTTTTTTTGTTTAATTTAAAAAAATTCAAAATTGGGTCTCACATCCACTCTCATTTGTCCAAATATTCATAACATGTATTATTCTTAATAAATAATAAATAAATTTATAATAAAAAATAATATTTTATTGAAAAGAATGTAAATCTTATTTCAAAATTCTATGTATTTATTGTAGAAACTCACAAACCTATTTTATAATTTCTATTTCTATGATATATAACCCTGAATTCAAAGTAAATCTTTTTTCCAAATAAAATGAAAGATTGGGATAAGATGAAATCCTTTTTTATTCATATGGTACCAAAGTTATTGAATTTCAAATATTATATGCTTGTCTAATATCCCTATGCCAACATATTCAAATTACCATTTATAACCCTATTAACATGGAAATTGTAAATTTTAGGTTAATATGTAGATGAGGTCAAGTAGTTAATATCAAACTACAATTTGGAAATTGTAAATTTTAGGTTAATATGTAGATGAGGTCAAGTAGTTAATATCAAACTACAATTTCCTCAAGAAGTAGTTACAAAAATTGTGTAGTTATACAAATGATCTTCTGGTGAATATCTATTTTCTCTGTCTAATATGGAATGCAAAAAGATATATGTTAACAAATCCTATCTGGATAAGATTCCAGTTAAAAAAAAATACTACAACGGATGAGAAATGAATGTCCTCTAGGTTGCACATAAAATTAATTTGTAGTATTGCTTGATATACTGAGGTCGCCGGCTTACATGGTACTTGAGCTTCTTGTAACGGATATTAGGTATCGAAAATAGTTTACAATGAGTGTATTAGCAACTTCAGCTGGTGAGTGGGAGCCTAAAGTTATCCACTACCTTATGTTTTCTTTTATCCACCAAGTAAGTGTTTTACTCACTTATAGTTTTTACGATTAAGATTGGGGTGTGCGGTTAACAATATTAAGCTCTCTTTTCATTTACTCATCTAGATGTCTATGGTTATTACTATTATGGCTTGCATTAGAGTTTGTTATTTTTTTCACTAGAGACTTGCTTGGATAGACATCCATGGACTCTCATGGGCAAAGATGATAACTTGTGGTAGTCTATATTTTGTTTGGAAAAGGAGGTGTAGTTATGTGTAAGAGAATTAACCTACATATTTTCCTTTTTCACATTCATAAAGCAGATCTTATGCGATAATATAATATAATATTTAGGTCCTTTATGGGAAAGAACAAGTAATATTTTGTGATTATAGGTAATAGCCATTATGACCACTTTCTTGAGGAAAGAATGGGTGCATATACATAAGAGTTATTTTGTCAAATGCACTTGATATTAGTTATTGTGATCAAATTTATTGAAAAGAAAGCATGATCTTTTTCATATACAAAAAATAGAACTATTGTGTTTTATTTTTTGAAAGAAAATATGTATATTAGCATGTAGTAAGGAATAAATTTTGGAAAAGTAATATATATGTTTGCATGCAGGAAAGAAAAAACTAATATGTTGATATTTGTTGAAAATAAGTAAGTTATTTGCATGCACAAAAACAAATAGAATTATTAAGTTTGATATTGATATTTATTGAAAAGAAATAAGTTATTTGCATGCACAAAAATTGAACGATTTTGTTGATTATTTTGTAAAAGATACAAGTTATTTACATGAAAAAAATTAATTATTATGTTTGACATTTCTTGAAAAGAAATTAAGTTATTATCAGGGATATTCTCATGATGGATAGGAATTATATTTTTAAAGAGAAAATTTGAACTCTTAAAGAGAATATGTGTTTATGTGCATAGGAATAATATCTATTATATTTGATTTGCTGGAAATGAATATGTGATTTTACATGCGTGGGAAGCTCGACTTGTGTAATAAGAAATAAGTAACTTTTCATTTGGGAAAGATTTCACATAAAACCTTTGCATACAAGACAATTGGTTGTTTTATTTGAGAAGCATTGTTATTCATGATATTTCTTGAGGAAATATTGCATATTTATCTGATGTGTGAGATGATAGAAAAATATTTTGTATTGTATGCATAATAGCTAGTAACTGAACCAAATTTTGGAAAAATAATAACTAGTGTTTTATATATATATAGATATAGATATATTAGTTATGTTAAAACCCTAAAAAAAAAAAAAAGGAAAGAGAAAAATATGCCCTTGCATGCATTATTGAATTAGATTCTTTTAAAAGAAAATTGGTAATCACATACTTCATTACATTGATATTCCTTTTGGAAGACTCTTTAGAGAAACATATGCACTTTCATGCATAGAAAAGTATATATTTTCTATTAGATTTTGGAGAAACGAGAGGTGCAATCACATAATATTGTAGATAGATGTCTTTTGAATTAATCACATTATCAGGATTTGGTCGACGTTTCGAACCAACTAATGTGGTTCATCCTCAAGACAAGGTGAAGAATCAATCGATCTTAAGGAATGAATAGTATGGATTCATCATTACCTAGAATTAGTTGTTGAAAACTAGCCGTTGGTAAATTAGTTAATAAGGTAAGTAAAATATTATTAATTATTAGAGGAGGCAAGCTATTTATTAAAAATAAATATATTAAGTTAAAAACTAACCATTAGGAATATAAATAAATATAAAATATTAAAAATAAATATAAAATAATTATATATTTATTTAGAAACTAGCTCTTAAGAATAAATAAATATTATATTAATTTTAAAAATTAATTAAAGTGGTAAAATAATATATATTTATTTAAAACTAAAATATTTTGGTAATAGGAAAATGTATATTTGCAGGCATGAAAGAATGAATGTATGCATTTCATCCCTTTGGAAAAGAAAACATAGTAGTAGGCACAAAGAAAATTGCTTGTTGGGATAGTTCTTTTAAAAGATTGTTATGCATTTGCATGCATTGGAACAATATTAAGTTTGTTAGCTTTCCTTTGGAAAGAATATGAAAGTGCATACAATATTATGTTATCGTTTTGTTGGAAAGATGATGCTTTTAGTGATATGCTTGTTAATGATGCATGTGAAATGATATTAAACAAGGAATTTCATGATATTTTTTTTTTTTTTTATGTTTTATGTAAGCAAACGAATAGATGTTGAAGCGTCACTAATAAATATTGATTATTGGTTGATTAATATTTTATCTAATCATGATATCAAAGTGTGTTGATGACAATAATGGCAGGAAATGATGGTGACTTGTGCAAATGATAGATTATGTTTAACATTGTGGCAAGTAAAGAACTAATTGCCTATGCAAATTGGGGAATGTGAGCTGTAGGATGGTACATTGATAGGATAACCAAGCCATAAAGACAAAAATATTGAATATTTATGGGTAAATTATATTGTGATTATTGTAATAGCTTTTAGCTAGATATGTTGTATTTAAATGATATTTATTTGTAAGAATTTATGACAATGGTTAAGAGATATACTCCCTTACAAGCCATTGAGTGAGGGGTGAACACCCTCACGAGTGTTTAATAATAAAATTAAACATTTTCTCATCTTCACCATATGAGGTTTCCAAGGTATATCAGTTTCTAATAATGCAGTCACATGTTGTGCTAATTTTATGATGTGGATTCCTTACATGAGGTGATGTTTATAATATCAACTATGTGATTAACTAATATAGTTAAAGGAATCATGAAAATGGTACAAGGTTACATAAGGAAGTTTATGTTAATATATTACATTCGTTGTTAATGGTTATGTAACTTATTAATCCTTTACTAAAGTTACCCTATATAACGATGAAGATTCTATCTAATGGTTAATGAGAAAACCTTGAATAATAATTTGGATAGTTACCGTGGGTAATTGTGTAAAATGTTTCTAACTCCATGCAGTTTTATGCGATATTACTTCACAACTTTTTAAATATTTAATAAAGAATATTTTAAAGAGTTATAAAGTTAAAGACATGAATCTAGTGGGCCACACATTAAGAATTTAATACTCTTTATGAAATAATGATGTTGGTTATGCCTCATTAATCTATATTTGCAACCGTCATGACTGGTTAAAAAATTAGAATTAAGTTTTTAGTCCTCTCTATGATGAAATCCTCTCCGTTCAATTCTAAAAGAGTTCAAAATCTAGTTCTCAGATCCACCCTCAATCATCCAAGCATTTATAATATGGATTATTCTTAATAAATAATAAATAAATTTATAATAAAAAATCATATTTCATTGAAAATAATGTAAATATTATTTCAAAATTCTATGTATTTATTGTAAAAACTCATATCCTATTTTAATTTCTATTTTATTTTTATGACATATGGCCTTTGAATTTAAAGTAAATCACTTTTCTAAATAGACTCAAAGGTCATGATAAGCGGGAATCTTAATTTTAATCACATTTCACATGATAAGGAAAGTTGTTACCACATTATAATAAATAAAAGTTACAATTTCTTTTTTTCATCAAAATGATTACGACTCTCTACCATTGTGAAGACTAAAGGCAATACTCCATACGGAAATATTTACCATTGAAGACTAAAGGCAATAATCCATATGTGAATATTTATTTTACAATCACTGATACTTATGAAAAGTTTTCCACCATTACTCAGCTTAGCTACGAATCTTATAGCTTAAAGATAAATCTTCCACTTTAAAAACACCTTTTTAATCGTAATTGTAATATAAAAACTACACATTTACAAGGTAATTTTAATTTTCTTTTATTTTTTATAAAAACTAAAAAATAAATTTATGGATATTTATGTTGAAAACACTTTAAGATGAATCGACCTGAAAATATTAAAGCAATGTTTAAAAGCATTTAATTGCAAATATTATATGCTTGTTTAACATTAATAAAAAAATATTTTAAAGAGTTATGTAAGTTAAAAACTTGCAAGCTATGGATTAAAAATTTAATAGTTTTAATGAAATAATAATACTTTTCCGGAGAAAAAAACGAACTTTTTATTATTATAAAAAGTTACATATACATTCCATAGCTTCCTTTGCTGTTATAGCTGTGTGAGCCTGCATAATATAGTTCAAAAGCCTGATCTTTCCTCTTTGTGAGAGGAAGAAACAGTTCCCAAAAAAATTGCTGATATTCTTTCTGATTGCTGGAGTCTATCCTGCTTTGTCATGGACAAAACCCCTTAGACAAAAAAGATACATACAAAAACGATACATACATATCATAAACAGAAGCATGATACCATATTTCTATATCCGCTGTTTTTTAACAAAAACAAAATTTAGATTTTGCAGATCAGCCGAGTGTCAAGTTATGAGTTTTGAACATATGGAGGCTGGTCCGAAATCTGGTCCTGCCCATTGATTTCTTCCACTATTCTCCAGTTGCCCAGAACTTGTTGAATACCGTCTTTAGAAAGCTTGTCTGCCATATCATTTCGTTCCCTGTAAATATGATGAATGGAAAAAGAATTAAAAGATAATTTCAGCTGCTGAATTTCTTCTAAGAGAGGCTTCAAAACATAATTTTGACATCTGCTATGACCATTTATCCATTTGATAACATTTAATGAGTCCCCAAAGATCTGAACTGTGAGGGTATTTCGGTGTATCAGCCAGCATAAAAGGAACTTGAGGGCGGATAGTTCTGCATAGTTGTTCGATCCATTTCCCAAACCTATGGAAGCTTTTAGAGAGTGACTGTTGTTTAAGTGGATAATAATGCCTGCTCCAGCTTTATTGTTTTGGGAGGCTTCGTCAAAATAAGCCCAAGGCACTCCCTCCTTAATTTGCTCCTCTTCCACTTTCCGGGGTTCCTTCTCTTCCTCTGAATCCAGAATGTTTGTATATATAGATAAGCAGTGAACGGCAATTAATTCTGCCTCAGAATGTTGCTCCTTAAAGATATTTCTATTCCTGGCAATCCAAATACCCCAACAGATGATAGGAGGCAAGTTTCTTAATTTTCTTATTGATATTTGGTTCCACCATTTGTGCCAAGCTTCAACAATAAGAGATCCATCCCAGGAAATAGACATTTGAATATGCTTGGCCACCTCCGACAAAACTTTTTTGACTAAGGGACAGCCGATGAACAAATGATCCATAGTTTCTGAGTCATTTTTGCATAATGAGCACCTTCTCGGGCCTTGTTTGAATCTGGCTTGGAGAGTATCCCATGTTGGGACTATCCTTTTTAGAATACACCATAAAAACAAATTTGCTTTGGCTGGGCACTTAAGCTTCCATATCGATTTCACCCACCATTCTGGTTCTTCCCAACCTTTTGTGGACATGAGAAACTTATATCCGAATTTTGGCGAATAACTTCCCGAGTCAGCATGAGCCCAAATTAGCTGATCTGGTCTTTCTTTGAGTCTTACATTCGATCTGGAGAGTTCTTGCTTGAAAATCTCCCATGCATTCCACCAGCGGGGGTGAATATCCAATTCTTCTCCTGACTTCCATGCTTGTCTTACATTCGATCTGGAGAGTTCTTGCTTGAAAATCTCCCACGCATTCCACCAGCGGGGGTGAATATCCAATTCTTCTCCTGACTTCCATGATTGACCCCATATGGTCGATAATCCTACTTTCTCCACCTGGTTTAAGAACAAGAAACCTTTGGAGGCAAGGTGTCTTATCAGACCAGGAGATAGAGCATAATTCTCGTTGCAGCCCACCCAAGGGTCTCTTCCAATTCGAACATTTTCACCGTTTCCAATCTGCCAGGACAGTCCTTGTTCAATGATTTTAAAAGCATCAATGGTCGCTTTCCATATAATTGACACCTTCCCACCTTTTTTATTAGGATTCCTAATCCAGTCTTCAAGGGGGGATGGATCAATATATTTTCGCTTTACTATTTTTGTCCAAAGATTTTCTAGCATAATGATTCTCCACCATGATTTTGCTGCCAAGGAGGCTGTAAACGCATTTATGTCTTTTATTCCCCATCCTCCCCATTCTTTAGGTGTTGCCACCTTGTCCCATGCAATCCAAGGTAACACATAATCCTCCTTTGATCCAGCCCATAAGAATCTGCTGCAAATTCTTCTTATTTTTCCAGGACTTCTTTTGGAACCCATGTCAGCGCAGCCCAATATACAGGTATTGCTAGAAAGACAGATTTTATTAAGGTTAGCCTTCCTGCTCTAGAGGGCCATCTATAACTCCAATGTGAGATTCTGGCTTCGATTTTTGCTACCAACCAAGACCAGTCCTGCTTTCAATGAAATAATAATACTTGTGTTATACATCATTAGTAATTTTTAATAGTTTTTATGAAATAATGATACTTGTGTTATTAATAATACTTATGTTATACATCATTAATATATTTTTAATAGTTTTTATGAAATAATGATACTTGTGTTATACATCATTAGTTTATATTTACAGTGACTTTAAAAAATTATCATTAAGCTTTTAATCCTTCTCTCTTCCATTTAAAAATAATTCAAAATCCAATCCTCACATCCACCCTCAATCATTCGAGCATTTATAATATATATTATTTTTAATAAATGATAAATAAATTTATAATAAAAAATAATATCTCATCAAAAAAAAGGTAAATCTTATTTCAAAATTCTATATATTTATTATAAACACTACATATTTTATAATTTTTATTTTATTTTTACCATATATAAAACGATATTGCTTTACTTTACACACCAGCGTTTTCGATGAAACAATATTAGGAATCTAAATGTGTTACAAGTGGACAAATTTGAAAATGGGATGGAATTATAGACGTTGTTGTTGAACCTGCTACAGAGGGGCTGCGCTTATTAAAAGAAAAGGGAGCCCGTATTATTAATTGTATCTTAGTTGTACACATCACATGGATTTCCTCAAAAAAGGACAAAAATAAACATTCAAAAATTAAATTCCCATAACAAAAAATATAGCCGTAGTCTTTAACGCGACTTTTTGAAAGCTTTTCTGGCGATTTTTTCCGGTGAAAATCCGGCAGTGATTTATTGAAATCGAAGTTTGATAACTAGTTTCTGCACAATGAAAGCGTCCCAAGGGTTTTTCAGGGTGCTGAATCCGAATATGCAGTTAAAAAACCATTTTAACTGCAACAAATCATGATTTCATCTCAATTTCTTCCGCAGTATTCCGTCACCGGAATCTCAAAAAGTAGCATTATGGACAACTCCAAAAATATATAAAAGAAACAATAATTGTCACGGAGATAAAAATCACTTTATATAACTTTTTCTATATATTTTTAATTTAAAGTGAAAAAATATGTTTATTTAAATTATTAAAATTGAATTAAATAATTGTTTTGAATATATAAATTTGATATTTAGTTTGGACAGAAGAACATGAAAAATTAGTTATCATTTAAGAGTATTTATGCAACTAACTAAATTTTGCTATTAAATCTAACTATTTCAACTATTATTGATATTTCCACATCATCTTTACAATTTTAGTTAACCTATGATTTTTCTACTTCACTTACAATTTAACAACATTATATATATATACTATTTTAATTTACTTTTATTTTATTATTTTACTATTCCATATTTTATTGATAATATATATGTTTTTTTAATGATAATTTATATTTATATTTTATTGAATCCATGTTATCTTATTGTAATATTGTTAACTTTTACTAACAAATTCTTTTTTTTTTAATTATATTATTATGAAAATACTTTTCAATTAGTTTATTTTCATAAAAATTACTAAAAAAAATTAATTAATCATTTTCAAAATATTTAATATTACTATAAAAAAATATTTATAATATATCATTAAAAATCAATCAATTAAATTAATTTTTAATTTAATAATAAATAAACAAATATTATTTCTCATAAATAATTAAATTTTATATTAATATATTTTCTACTAAATTATTTTATTTAAATTAAATAATTATTTCACAATATATTATTATTTAAATTTAAACATTTTATATTATATCATTATTGTAATAAATGCATCCAATTGTCTATAATATAAAATTACTAATATAAATAGACTTATTTTATATTTTAAAAAATTTATTGTTATTTACACCAATCGACGTACGAATCATTTTTACATCATTAAAACTCTTACATATCTCTTAATGCTAAGCATTATAGGATAACAAATATAAAATTAATTTAATATTTTTTGATAAACCAATTACCTAATAAAATAATTTATTAAATTTGATCGTAATAAATATATAATCATTTATAAAAGTACACTTTATCATAAATATATTTAAAAATAAATTATCATTGAAATAGGAATTATATTATTATTATGGTTGGTGGGTTTAGTGTTGTTGGGCCATTCAGTGTGGTGAAGATATGTAGGTATTACACAATATAATGTGTGATAATTTTGCATGAAAATGTATCGAGTTAGAAAGGTTTTACATAATTTATCTATGGGTAATTATAGAACTTAGTATTTATATTCCTTATTAATTATTTGATGGATTTTCATCTTAACAAAGAGTAAGTTACATAACTATTAACAACCATTGTTATAGCATATTAAGATAAATTTTTTGATGTAATTTAGCATCCATTTCATGATTCCTTTAACCAGATTATGGATTCCTTTAACCAGATTAGTTAATCACATGCTTGATATTATGAACATCACATCATGCAATGAATCAACATCATCAAACTAACACAATAAGAAATCACATCATTGAACACCGATATATCCTGGAAACCTTGTAGGGTGAAAACCTCGTGAAGGTGTTTACCCCTCACTCATTGAATTATAAGGGTGTCTATCCCTTAACATTGTCATAAAATCTTACAAGGATTTAGCTAAAAGCTATTACAATCATCATGATATGTAATAGCTAATAGCCCTTCTTTAATGTACCCAACAAATATTCCCTTCTTTATAATTCTACCATCATTAGCTATTATTTTCATGTAAACAAACAAGTACCTTTTTTTCAAAACAAAGTTTATATAGCCTTGTTTCTCTATTTTTCTACATGCAAGTTTCTCATGCTTCCCTTTCAAGAAGGTACTATAGATAAACATCTTTTATTCATAAAAACCAGGCAAAAATAACAAGTTTAGCTTAAGATTTTATGCACCTAAATCAAGAAATTGACACAATTCATCTAGCTAGGAAATCTTTTCAAGAGATTATTATTTTCAAGAAAATTAACATAATAACTCTCTTTATTTATACACAAAAACACATTTTCTATATCACAATAACTACCCTTTTGTGCATGCAACATGTGCTTTTTTTCCTAACACAATCATCCTTACTTCAATGCACATAATATTTTTAAGAAAAAGACATATGTTATTGTTCTTGTATGAACAAGTTTCATATGAAACATTTAAGAAACAATATTTATTTTTCATCAATTCATACATAAAACTCCTATGCAATATATCGACACTCAAATCCTTGCAATCTTCAACTATACAACATGGGTAATATATGCATACAGATTCATGAAACCCTTCCATGAAAATATATCCCAATTAGTTGTCCTTTTTACGCATTAAACACACATACAATAATGCATGTAAAATCTTGAAATTTCAATTCGAAATTTAATACAATTATGCATGGAATTAATATTTCCTTTTCAAGAATTGATCCAGGTGGATATTTGTGGCCACCAGACCATTGTTTCCTTCAGTTTTTCAATTTCCTTATTTATAGCACAGTGCACTACTTTTGACACTTTTTCGGGTCTTAAACTTCCAGAGCCGTTTTGAGGCACTAAACAGTGTTTTTTGGGAAAATGGGGGACAACATAGATCAATGACCAATTTTGGCCATTCAAAAGTTGTAGTCCTGAGATAGATATTTCTATCGAGGTATTTTTCACATTAAACAGAGATCGTATGCCAAAGTTACAACCCCGGGAAGTTGATGTACCAACTTACCCAAACGGGGCCCATAGTTTGGCGCTTCATCTCCTAGGGTTAGGTTTTTCGATGTTTAGGGTTTTCCATTGTTTCTCAATAATAAATAGGCCTTTGAGCCGCATTGTAACACAATTCAGAGGCATGTAGCCGTCACATTTCTTTTAAGAGATAAGATGCCATCACCCGAGCTAGTCTTATTTACATTCTGTTTGTAAGCATATTTCAGTATTTGATATTAATGAAATGAAGTGTTATTTTTGCTACATCTCTGTATTTATGGCTATATCTATAATTTGTTGCATTCCTGTTTAAATCCAGATCAGTGGTATCAGAGTGGTCTGCTCTTTCTCTATTTTTCTTTGCATGTCCCCAACAAGGTCGGGATATAAGGATTTAGGGCTTGAACTGGTTGAACCTTTGCAAGACTAGCCTCACAAATCCCGACAACCTCCCATGGTGGAACAAAAGAAAGATGAGGGGGCAGGAGATCCTATCAAAATATTTCTCGAAGGAGCCCTCGAGCGACAAAGGAACACGATAATGGACAACTCTGCCGAGATCCTTCAGCGGCTACCCAGGGGCAACACACCTACTTCCAGCAATTAATATGGAAATGCCACACCCTTTAAGGTACAAGTTAACTTTGAAATTCCCACATTCGAGGGTTAGATAGATGCAGATGTCGTAAATAAATGGTTAAATCTGATAGAAGGGTATTTTTCTGTTCATGATTTTTCCAGCCGGGAAAAGATTACTTTTGCTCTTCTCAAAGCCACCCCCCACCTCAAGGACTAGTGGGAAACCTACTGTGAGGAGAAGGATGAAAGTACGACTTCACTATTTTCAGCCGCATCCACTTGAAATTCATTCCGGGATGCCAACAAAGAGCAGTACTACCCTGTCGGAAGCTATGAGGATAAATACATAAAGTGGACCACGCTGCGACAGGGAAGGGACCAAGACGTGATGGAGTTTACCAATATTTTTCATACCCTTCGCACAAAGTTGGGTATGAAGGATTCTGAGTAGAATTTGGTACTCAAATAGTGTGATTGCCTACAAAGGTACATTTAGGATGATATGGAGTTCCTGGACATCTCCTCTCTTGGCACGACATACATATACGCTATCAAGATCGAGAAAAAGTTTAAACAGAAGAAGCGAGACTTTGGATCCGTGAATCCGAAGCAAGGGAAAGGCTTCCCCAAACTGCAGAACCAAGGAAAAAGCCAAGACGGTGTGACCCAAGACAACCCATTGAAGCCACAAGAAAATAAAAACACCATGAAGGCAAAGAAGGACATAGGAAAGTGTTGTGAGTTCCATAAGAGCCCCACTCATAACACAAGAAAGTGTCAGGCCAAGCATTCATTGGTGGCCGAGTTGAAGGCTTCAGAATCAGATGCATGTTTCGACACTGAGTCAGAACACGACAAAAGGAATGAAAAAGGGAAGTAGATCATTGATGCAAAGCCCAATGCCACTATTTCCACTACTAAGATCCAGAAGAATGAGCCCAAATATCCAGAGGAGGGGGAGCATTTTTTCCACTCACAAATGTGGGTGAAAGGTTCGCTGCAACAATTCATTGTCGACGGTGGCAACCAAAAGTGAACTGAAAATGGGGCTCTTAGGCTTCTTGTCTAGCATACAAGAACCTCTCCCACTTCCAAAGCTTGAATTTACCCAAAGCTTTAATGATTAACCAATGCGGAATTAAGAAATGCTTGAAAATATAGGCGTATGGTTGTATTTGTTTTAACTGATTATGTGTTATAAATTAAGGTGCTGAAACTGATATATAAATTCATATAATAGGAAATAAAGCAGTAGAGATAATGCAACAATAAAACACACACAGAAACAACAATATTAATTTGGAGTTCACCCATAACTCTTGGGCTAAGTCTCTGTGAGCTCTTGTCAATTTGACTTGGCTCTCTGTGATTATGGTGTAATTCTTTTTACAAGCTCTTTGGCTCTCCTCTTGCTGTTTTACACATAAACAGTGGGTTCAAACACCTTTTTATCCCTTGGCTCTTGAAGCTCTAGCTCTTGGCTCTCTGGATTTTGGTTCTGGCTCTTGGCTCTGACTCTGGCTCTTTGGCTGTTAGTTCTGGTTCTTGGTTCTGACTCTGGCTCTTTGGCTCTTGGTTTTCCCTGGCCTCTGTCCACTTCGAATCCCTCTTCCAAGCATTATACCATCATTGGTTAACCCCCAAAGGGGAGTTGGCCACCATTTTTGTAACGTAAGGGGCAATTAGCACTTGGAATCCTTAGTAATAGTCATTCTCTATTTACACAGAGAATGCTGTGAAAAAATGGGAAAGTCTGCAACAAAACATAGTTCCCAGACTTCAAATATCCATAATTGCACCCTAAAATCCCATCGGGTCAGCCTATAATCGCTATCGCATATTGCAGTGGCTCTGTCTCTTTACATTTCTTTATTTAACGAAATACGCATAAATACATTGGAAAATGGCATTTAGTAGATTTCAAATTATATATATTTCCATTTGAGAACCCTTTTGGGTTTGGTTTACATCGCATATTGCTTCCCCTTTGCATTTTCGTTTAATAGCGAAATATGCGAAAATGCATTAAAAATGCCTTTTCAGCGGACTTTAAAATATATAAAACCCCGTTTATATCGCCGTCGGGTCCAGCCATTGGATTGACCATATACATATATATATATATGTGGCCCCGCTCCATGTGTTGTGCCCATGTGATACCGCAATGCGACAAGTCGAAATCACAGATCGCACAAGTCTGAGGCCACTCTATATAATGGTCTATGCCAGCGCCGATTGCGATCTGCCGATATCGGCGATCACACATCGGCAAGTCACCATGCCTGTGGGTAAGTCCTTCCCTTTGGTTTTAAGCGATGCGATATTTCGGCAATCACATGTCGTGATGCCTTAAGACCTGCAGTTCCTCCTTTATATAGCCATCCACCGATGCGATATCAATGCTTCTTAGACCAATCAGAGTGGGCCATGTGGCCCAATCCCGGCCTACCATGTGTCAACTGTGGATTGGCCCGTGAGCCTATAATCAAAATTTTCAATATAGTTCAGATTTTAATGAAATTGCCTCCTTTTCAAGGACATTAGGCAATTTTCATTTTACAATAACTCCTTCATCTGGAGTCCGTTTTTGCCCATTCAAGTTGTGTTGGATTCAGAATGAGGAGATATCTGCAATGAGACTATTTCCAAGAGCAAGCTGCAATTTTAATTTTCCTTTGATTTACAAAGGATTTGTGTCATTTGGTACCTTCTACCTCTTACATTGATCCGAATTGGATCCATGAAAATGATCAAAGTTCTATGACTGTTTCAAATCATGACAGACTTCAAAATTCTTATAAACAATGAGCTATCAGGAAGGACCTCTAGACAGTGGTAGTTTGTAGCCAACACGGAACAACGAGGACCTTGGTCAAAGCGCGCTAAATATTGGCCCATGGAGATCGCACAATGGCGCAAACTAGCAATTGGGAAGATCAGATCAGAAAATGGAGGCCGTTTAATCGCGCATTGCTAGGAAAAACCCCTAGAGAAGGAAAAGCCCTGGGCGCACGGTCGCAAGGGAAGCCAAGAAACTGTGGGAAAAGTGCTAAAATGATAGGCGGGTCTCGCGCTCCAAAACCGATGGAATATCAGAGGCATTTCGGGCAATAAGCAGGTTTGTCAGAGGACCGAGCGATGCCATACATTGAATGACGCGTGTTCGATGGATGAGAGAGAAAACTGCTCTCATCGCGGGCTAATGGTCGAGCAAGTCAACCGCACAATAAGAGCGATAACTGTAGGATCTGGAGGCCCCATATCTAACGTCGGAGATTGCAGCCGATGGGAACCTAGATTTGAAGGGGGGAATAAACAATGATGCATAAAATTTTGAAGTCTGATTTGACTACTGAGCTGGCGGATGAATCATTTCACAAAGTAACCGAAATAATGACCATTTGAGGAAGAACTAGCGCTTAGTTCGTAAGGAGACAAGTGGCCACTTCTCTCTACAATGCTACACAGTGACGATGACACGAAAGCAAGGAATTCCAAGTGGATAGAGGTAGGAAAATCAAAGGGACGAAAGAGGAAGCGAATAGTTAAGGGACTGATTGGCTTTAAGCCATGAATAGACAGAGAACAGAGAAGAGGAGATAGAAGAGACAGAACAGAGAGTGAAGCAAGAAGCAGAGAATAGAAGTCAAGCTGACTTGCAGAGCTAAGATAGCATCGAGCAAATAGAATCAAGAAGGCTTGAGAGGTTCAAGCAATCCGTGTGAGGATATTTGTTGGGAACTGAGTACCAAATTGGACTCATCCCTTTAAGACCAGTTGAGGTCGAGACTTGGTAAGGGGGAGTTGGTGTACTCTAGTGGCTTGGGGAATCCAAGTACCACCCTACTAAGCATCATCTGTTACAGGAGACTCAAATTGAGCTCCTCATTGTAAAAACTCTTCTTGAAAATAGAATAGAAAATGCCCCCACTGAAAGCTGGACCAGGAGACGTAGCCCAGGAGGATTGGGTGAACTCCAATTAAATTGTTGTGTCTTTGCATTTGCTTGCTGTGTTTCTCTTACTATTTTCCAATGCCTGTGTATTTCACAATCTTATCGATTCATTACTTAAAATAACATAGGCACACTAGCGCATGAGTCTGTAATACCTATATTAATTAACTTAGATCATACATAAGTGATTTTCAGATCAAGTGGTATTAGAGCTATAGGTTGTAAGGTTAGAAAAGCTTGTGCTGGATTTAGCTGTTGAATGCTAACTAGATCAAAGCTCAAATTAGGAGAAGGAGAGTTGTTCGAAACTAATCCTGAGTTTGGAAGAATCTATCCTCAAAAGACAATGTCAGAGGAAGGTTCTGTGGGGCCAGACCCTCAATTTATAGATAGTTTCCTAGCCATAAGGTCCATGGTAGAGGAAATGTATAAGGATTTTAGAAAACATAAAGATGAAGACTCATCAAGCTCTAAAAAAGATAAAGGAGAAGAAGAGTCTCTCCTCCATGACCACTCAAAAGGCAAAGGGAAAGAAGAAAGCTTTCTCACACCTCCTAATAGCCCTGAACATAAAAAGAAGACATCTTTGATTAAACTAGATGTTAAATTTGATTTACCAATATATGATGGAGAGTTGAATGCAGAAAAGTTGGACAATTGGATCAGACAAATTGATGTTTATTGCAGAGTGTAGAGTATCGATTCAGATAAGAGCAAGATTCAGCTGGCCAGCCTACGCCTTGGAGGCACTGCCTTGGTTTGGTGGGAAGGTAGGACCCAAGCTGACATGAAGAGACATGGTAAGACTCTTTCTGTTTGGAGTGAATTTGTTTCTACAATCAAAAAGCAGTTCTATCCACTGGCCTACATGCAGCAAGCCATGATGAGCTGGCAAACTCTTCGTTAGTTGAAAGGGCAAAGTGTACAAGGTTACACCCAAGAATTTAGGAAGAGAGCATTGATTCTAGGAATCTCATTAGACTCACCTAAGACTCTGTTGAAGTACATTGGTGGTATACATAGCTACATGAGGCACACTATCCTCATGTTTAATCCCATTAGTATAGATGAGGTATCTATTCAAGCTACACATCTAGAAGCTAGAGGAAAGAATGGAAACCCAGAAGTTGGGGGATCATCTCAACCCATTGCAAGCAAGAATAAGGAGAAAAGAAAATAGAAATGGAAAGCAAGGAAGGCCAATATTGCATAGAAAAGCAAGTCTTCATGCACTCATTGTAAGAAGGATGGGCGTGATGATGAGCACTGTTGGATTCTACATCCGGAGTTGAGACCTAAGAAGTTCGAGGGCAAGAAGAAGAAGACTGCTGCAACTATTCAGAAAGATTTGGGGTCAGAATCAGGAGATGAAACAACCATTGCAGCCACAGGTATAAAAGGTAAGAATTCTGAAGCATCTACTAGTAATTGTGCACAATCTACTATTGATGAAGAAAATGAGAGAAAATACATGAGCTTTTCCATATTCAAGTTATTTACAAACATCAAAAGATTGATACTTTCTTTGATAATGGCTCACAAGTAAATTTAATTTCTGAAGCAATTGTAAAGAAGTTGGGATTACTGACTACACCTCACAAGAAACCATACCCATTAGGATGGTTAAGTGATAAAGCACAACTACAAATGAGTAGACAATGTAAACTCAAGTTTTCTTTTGGGTCAGCATTTGTAGATGAGGTTGAGTTAGACATAATTCCTTTGGATATATGTAGAATTGTTTTAGGAAGTTGTTACTTGTATGATAGAAAAGCTATTTTCTATAGAGTTGAGAACAAGTATCTACTCGTTAAAGATGGAATCGAGTACTTTGTAAGATATCATAAGCTCAAGAATAATTACACTCTCATAAACTCAGGGCAGATGAAACAAATGATAAATTCATGCAAACAATTTTTACTGATGGTTGTAAAGGAAAAGAAACCTGATAAAACCAATGTATTTCAGGATTGTGATGCTAAAAAACAAGTTGATTTAGAAAAAGTTGTTTCAGAGGATGATATCTTGTTTCAAGAACCTAAAGGTCTGCCACCCAAAAAGGAAATAGTGCATGGAATTAATTTGTAGCAAGATGCTCCATTGCCTACATTGGAATGTACAGGTTGTCCATTTTAGAGAATGCAGAAATCAAGAAGTAGATGTAGGAGTTGCTCGAGAAGGGGTTCATCAGACCTAGCACATCACCATGTGGATATCCAATCGTTTTGGTGAGAAAGAAAGATGGCTCGTGGAGAATGTGCATTGATTACCAAGAACTGAATAAGATAACAATAAAAAATCGTTATCCCCTTCCTCGCATAGATGATCTATTAGATCAATTGAAAGAAGCTGTTTATTTTTCCAAGTTAGACTTGCTTAGTGGATATCATCAGGTCAAAGTTGCAGAACAAGATGCATGGAAGACTGCTTTCAAAACAAAGTAGGGATTCTATGAGTGGCTGGTTATGCCTTTTGGCTTAACTAATGCTCTTGCTACTTTCATTAGAATAATGAATGATGTACTTAGACCTTTTCTTGATGATTTTTTTATTGTGTATATGGATGACATTATGATATTTAGCAAAACATGGGAAGAACATTTAAAGCATGTTAAATAGACACTAGATGTTTTGAAAAGAGAAAAACTTTATGTTAAACTCTCAAAATGTGAATTTGGAAAAACATCTTTGAATTATTTAGGACATATAGTAGGGGGTGGTGAATTGAATATAGATCCCTCTATGGTGGCAGTCATTGTAAACTGGCCTAAACCCAAATCTGCTACAGAAGTTAGGAGCTTCTTAGGAGCAGCACAATATTGGAGAAAGTTCATTTCTAACTTTTCCTTAATCGCAACTCCGCTACATGCTTTAACAGGATTGAACAAGGTGTTTCAGTGGGGAGGCAAATAGCAGAAAGCATTCGACACCTTGAAAGAAAAGATTAGTACAACGCCAGTACTAGCACTGCCTGATCTTCAAAGACCCTTTGAGATCCAAACGGATGCCAGTGACTATGCCATGGGAGTAGTGTTGACACAACACGGTAAACCCATATGTTATCATTCTAAGACTTTTAATTCTGCAGTAGTTAACTATCCCACATATGATAAAGAATTGTATGCATTAGTATAGTGTGTGAAAAATTGGAAGCATTACTTAATGGCAAAGAGACAGTAATACATATTGATCATCAACCACTTCAATATCTACACTCCCAAACTAAGTTGCAACAATCAAAACACTATAGATGGATGGGTTTTCTACAATAGTTTCATTTAGTCATCAGTTATAAAAAGGGCATACACAATAAAGTTGCAGATATGTTATCTGGATCCATTATAAATGCATCTACTATACTTAAGAATAATTCTGTGTTACATGAGAGCTACATTGAACAATATGCTCAAGATATAGACTTTAAAGATGTATATGCAACTTTAAGTGAAGGAAAACAAGTAGAAGAATTGGATTATCATATTAAGGACCGACTCCTATATCATTGTGGGAAGCTATGCATTCCACAAACTGAAAGAGTAAAGATAATTCAAGAAGCACACACTTCTTTAATATCAAGTCACATTGGGGTATGTAAAACAGTTGCACAACTACAAAGATTTTGTTATTGGCCAAAAATGAACGAGATGGTTTCTAGATATGTAAGAGGGTGTACTATGTATGCTAAAAGCAAGCCCAACAATAGAAAACTAGGCTTGTACACTCAATTACTAGTTCCTTCTCATCCTTGGGAAAGTGTTTCCATGGAATTTGTTGGAGGACTGCCCAAATATAGGAAAGGTAATGATTATCTGTATGCTATTGTGGATAGGTTCAGAAAAATGTGTATTTTGATACCTTGTAATAAATATATTACAGCTGAACAAACTGCAAAACTGTTCTTTCAACATGTATGGTTTCATTTTGGATTACCCACTTCCATTATATCTGATCGAGACACCCGATTTGTGGGAATGTTTTGGTCAAGTATGTGGGAACTGATGGACACCAAACTGAAGAAAAGCACAGCTTTCCATCCACAAACCGATGGCCAGACAGAAGTAGTCAACAAGAAAATGATCCAGTTACTCAGGGGATATTGCAGCAAACATCCTAAGCTTTGGGATGAACATTTGTGTTATGTGCAGCATGCTTACAACTGAGCCAAACATTATTCTACACAGAGATCTCCTTTTGAGACCTATTTTGGTTTCACACCAAGGTCTCCTTTGGATTTTGTCTTTGGTAAGGACACAACAATTGAGGGACACAGCGATGTGGATAGGGCAACTAGGTTCATTGAACAAATCCAAGAGATTCACCAGGTGAAACAGGAACAGCTGGAAAAGAGCCAGGCCAAATACAAGGCAAGGCATGACAAGCATCGGATGGAGCATACTTTCCAAGTTGGTGATCAAGTCTGGCTGTATATCAGCAAGGACAGGATGTAAGGTGAAGGTAAAAAGCTAAAGCCTATTAGGTATGGACCTTTCAAGATACTTGAGAAAATTGGTGAGAATGCTTTTCGCCTTGATCTACCAGCTTACATGCACATCTACTCAGTCGTAAATGCAGACAACTTGAGACTATTTGAACCTTCATTAATTGAAGATCCCGAAGAGAAGAGTCAATTGCCTTCTATTGATGACCTGCTACCTGAATCTCTTAATGAATTGCAGGAAGACACAGTTCTGAACAAGAAGGTGAGGATGACGCGTAGGGGAGATGTTGAGTACCTCAGAGTTGGGCTCAGGGGTTCAAAACCAAGCAGTGAAAAATGGATACAGATTGGACAGGTGAGAAGGTTGTATCCTCACTTAGTCGATGCTTGAAAACCAACTTTTGGTGGTCCAAAAGTTTTTTCAGTGCGAAGGCCGTGATCCGAATTGGATCCATGAAAATTATCAGAGTTCTATGGCTGTTTCAAATCATGACAGACATGAAAAATATTATAAACAATGACCTATCAGGAAGGACCTCTGGACAATGGTAGTTTGTAGCCAGCACGAAACAACGAGGACCTCGGTCAAAGCGCGCTGACCGTTGGCCCATGGAGACCACGCAGTGGCACAAACTAGCAATTGGGAAGACCAGATCAGAAAACAGAGGCCGTTTCTAATGGCGCATCGCTGGGAAAAACCCCTTGAGAAGGAAAAGCCCCGGGTGCACAGTCGCAAGGTAAGCCAAGAAACCATGGGAAAAGCGCTAAAACGACAAGCGGGTCTCGCGCTCCAAAAACGGCGGAATATCAGAGGCATTTCGGGCGGTAAGTGGGATTTTCAGAGGACCGAGAGATTCCATACATTGAATGATGCCTGTCCAGCGGATGAGAGAGAAACCCGCTCTCATCACGGGCTAATGGTTGAGCAAATAAACCGCGCAATAAGAGTGATAACCATAATATCTAGAGGCCCCAGATCTATCGCCAGAGATTGCACCTAATGGGAAACTAGATTTGGAGGGGGGGAATAAACTACGATGCATAAAAGTTTGAAGTCCAATTTGATAGCTGAGCTCGTTGATGAATCATTTCACAAAGTAACCAAAATAATGACCATTCAAGGAAGAACTAGCACTCAGTTTGTAAGGAGACAAGTGGCCACTTCTTTGTGCAACGTTACACAGCGACGATGACACAGAAGTAAGGAATTCCAAGCAGACAGAGGCAGGCGAATTGAAGGGATGGAAGAGGAAATAAACATTCAAGGGACAGATTAGCTTTGAGCCATGAATATATAGAGAATAGAGAAGAGGAGACAGAAGAGACAGAACAGAGAGTGAAGCAAGAAGCAGAGAACAGAAGTCGAGTTGACCTGCATAGCTAAGGCAACATCGAGCAGACAGAATCAAGAAGGCTTGAGAGGTTCAAGCAATCCCTGTGATGATATCTATCGGGAACTGAGTACCAAATTGGACTCATCCCATTAAAACCAGTTGACTTCGAGACTTGGTAAGGGGGAGTCTGTGTACTCTAGTGGCTTGGGGAATCCAAGTACCACCCTACTAAGCATCATCTGTTATAGGAGACTCAAATTGAGCTCCTCATTGTAAAAACTCTGCTTAGAAACACAATCGAAAAGGCCCCCACTAAAATCTGGACCAGGAGATGTAGCTTGGGAGGATTGGGTGAACTCTGTAGGTTTTAATCCTATATAGAAATTACCTGCATACGAATTCTAAAACACAAAAAATAAATAATGCGAGAGTAGAACACATAAAACACATATACACAGATATTTTCCCCTAGATCCCAAAACCGGGACTACTAGCTTGATTTTTCATTATGTTCCTTTCAATGTTATAATACATATTTATACATGTCGAAGCATCCAATACCATTGACCGAAAAACCATCGTGTCCAAAAAAAAAGGCATGTGCGAAAATCATGCACAAAACCATAGGTGGGTTTGCCCAACCTAACATAGGGTCCAAAACCAAAATTTTTCGAGGCATTGCCCCGGACCCCATAAAGTGGGGTTATGAGTACACCTCAAACCCCCAGTGACCCCCCCTGGCTACACAATCAGTGCAACGAAGGGGGTGCTCCGCCCCCCCTCTAACCCCCCAGTTAACTACGTGGGCTAGTCATGGAAAGAATATAATACAACCCAACATTCTCCGACTTGTTGTTTTCTTTCCACAAGGGGCCACAAGAGAGCTTAGTCATTTTTCTAGCCCTAAAATGCCCATTTTCTCTCTACACCAAGAGAACTTCTCAGAGCTCACATATTTTGTCAATGCATCTGCAGTATTCTTCAAAGTGTCCACATTTACTAGCAACACCTTTTTGTATTCTATCATATCCCTCAAAAAGTGATACTAAACATCAATTTGCTTTGTCTTTGAATGATATGCGGGGTTCTTTGCCAAGAAAATTGCACTTTGGCTGTCACAGTTTATCCTTATAGCTTCCTGTACTAACCCCATACTTGAACACAATCTCTTCAACCAAACTGCTTCCTCGCTTGCATGAGTGGCTACCATGTATTATGCCTCTGTAGTTGATAGTGCCATTACAGATTGTTTCTTACTTATCCACCTGAATGCACCTCCAAATAGGTTAAACACATACGCACTTGTAGATCTTCTCTGATTCAGATCTCCAGCCCAGTTTGCATTAACAAAGCCATGAATATCCAACACTCTGTCCAATCCCAGTCTTCCTTGGTAGCACAAACCATAATGACTAGTGCTATGCAAAAACTTTAAAACCTGCTTCACTGCTGTCCAGTGCTCCTTCCTTGGTTTTGACATAAACTTGCTCAATACTCCCACTGCATGTGCAATGTCTCGTCTAGTATAGACCATTGCATACATCAGGCTACCGATTGAACTTGCATATGGAACACACGACATGTCCTCTTCCTCTTCTTGTGTCTTGGGACACTGTTCAGCAGATAACCTCACACCTACAGGAATAGGAACCTTCATCGGTTTACTATCCTGCATATTAAACCTCTGCAATATTGTCTCGACATAGTTCCTCTGGTTTAACCAGAGCTTCCTCTTTGCCCTATCTCTTTTAATTTCCATGCCCAAAATATAGTTTGCAGCACCAAAATCTTTCATGTCGAATTTGGAGGACAATTGGGTCTTCAAATCCTAGATAACTTCTTTGTCATTTCCAACTAACAAAATATCATCCACATACAAGACCAGATAAATAACACGGTCACCAATTAATTTAAAATACACACAATGATCTGCTTTGCTTCTGGTGAAGCCAAGTCCCCATATAAATGTATCAAATTTCTGATACCACATCCTCGGTGACTGTTTTAACCCAGATAGAGACTTCTTTAACTTACATACTAGTTCTTTCTTACCCTTCACCGCAAAGCCTTCAGGTTACTTCATGTAGATCTCCTCTTCTAGATCCCCATGAAGAAACACTGTCTTCACATCCATCTATTCTACCTCAAAATCAAAAGCAGCAACAACAGATAAAAGTAATCTAATAGAAGTTACCTTGGCAACAAGAGAAAAAATATCACCAAAATCAATTCCCGACACCTGGGAAAAACCTTTTGCTACCAACCGAGCTTTGTATTTCTCCACTTTTCCTTCTGCATTTGTCTTCTTTTTGAAGACCCATTTGCTGCTAATGGGTTTCCTTCCAACTGGAAACTCCACCAGATCCCAAGCCTCATTTTTGTGCAAAGATGCCATTTCATCAACCATGGCCTCTTTCTAGAGTTTTCCATCCTCTGAATCCACTACTTCCCTCACTCTTCTGGGATCATCATCAGTAACAAACAAAGTAAAATTTGAACAGAAAGCAGATGGACTATACCTTTCTGGCTGCCTTCTTTCTCGAACTGATCTTCTCATAGCCAGAGTTTGCGGTTCTTCATCTTCTGATTCCTCCTCTGTTGTAGAGTCTAATTATTCCTCCTTTAGCTCAAACTCTATCTTCTCAAGTTCCTTTGGTTGGACTTCATGTTTAATAACATATTTTACCTCTCTAAACACCACATCTCGGCTGTACACAACCTTCTGTGTGATTGGGTTCCAAAGCTTATAACCCTTTAAACCATCCTTATACCCAATAAAGATGCACTTTTCATATTTACTATCAAACTTGGTTCGTTTCTCCTTTGAAACATGTACATATGCATCACATCCAAATACCCTCAGATGTGAAAGAGAGGGTTTCTTACCAGTCCATACCTCTTGTGGATTCTTATCCTCCAACGCTGATGAAGGTGACTGTTGACCAGGTAACATGTAGTATCCACCGCCTCTACCCAGAATTCTTGTCCTAACCCGGCACCACTGAGCATGCTTCTTGCCCTTTCCATCAACGTCTTGTTCATTCTTTCTACAACTCCATTTTTCTGAGGTGTATATGGAGTAGTCTTCTGCCGTGCTATACCACACTTCTTGCATAATTGTTCAAATTACTTACTGCAAAACTCTCCGCCATTATCTGTCCTCAACATATTTATCTTCTTCTATGTATGGTTTTCCACTAGAGCCTTAAATTCTTTAAACTTGTCAAAGACTTCAGATTTCTTCTTAAGGAAATATATCCATGTATTCCTTGGGAAGTCATCTATAAATGATACATAGTACACAGACTTACCCAGTGATGGAACCCTCACAAGTCCAAACACATCACTATGCACAAACTCTAATATATGTTTCGCCCTCCTACCACCAGAGGGGAAACTCACCTGATTCTGCTTCCCATATACACAATTTTCACAAAAATCAAAATCCAGAGAGCTATTACTCATACCTTTTCTGAAGTATTCGAAGGCACTTCTCTCCAATATGTCCAAGCCTTTGATGCCACAACATGGTCTTCTCTCCAGAGACCACTAGATTTTCTGCTCCACTTTCAGGAACCACGGAGCTGTTGCACCCATCAACAACAGTGCTACCTTGCAGCTTGTATAGAGTTCCAATCCTAACTCCCCACATCAATATCAGTGCTTCCTGAACCATCTTGCAGGTATCCTTCTCGAACACCATTTTTACACCTACATCATCCAGCTTACTAACAAAAATCAGATTTCTGGCTAATGCAGGAATATGCAGAACACCCGGAAGTTTTCTAACCCTTCTACCTTGCAGCTTCAACTTTACTTTTCCACGACCAATGATTCTAGCCTTCCTATCATCCCCCAAGAAGACATCACCACCATCATATTTCTCATACTCATAGAACCACTCTCTATGGGTAGTGAAGTGAAAGGATGCACCTAAGTCAATCAACCATGCCTCATGATCTAAATGTGTACTTGAAGAAGCCAAGTAAACATCCCCACCTTCATTTGAGGTGGTTTTTTCCTCTGCAGAAGGAGCCTCATCAGATCCCTTTCCTTTGTCAGGAGCTTTAGATTTACAGTCCCTTTTGAAGTGGCCTTCCTTTCCACATTTCCAGCACACCACCTTTACAGGTTTTCTTAGAGATTTAGATCTCCCTCTAGATTTAGATCTCCCACTCAATGACTTATTTTTGTTTCTATTCTGGGACCGTCCTCGTACACACAAGGCATCACCATTTTGGATCTCCATATTTTTCCGTCTCATCTCCTCCGTCAGTAAGGCTGAGACTATTTCATCAAACTGCAAGGCAGTTGCATTGCTACCTATTGCAATAACCAGACTATCCCATGAATCTGGTAGAGAACACAACAAACTGATGCACTTATCTTCATATGAAATTCTAATATCAAAAGATGCTAATTGACTTACGACAGTATTAAATGCGTTCAGATGCTCTGTCACTGAGTCTCCATCTTTCATCCTCAGGTTATACAGCTTTTTCTGCAGGAACAGTTTATTCACCAGAGACTTGGATTGGCACAAAGTCCCTAACTTGTCCCACAAAGCCTTTGTTGTAGCTTCCCCTGATACATTCAGCAATACTGAATCTGAGACACACAATTGTATTGTGCTCTTTGCCCTCCGATCCAACTTCTTCCATTCTTCATCGGACACTCTCGTTGGTTTAGTACCCGGATCTACTGTGATCCACTGATCTTTATCCACCAACAGATCCTCCATCTTGAGTTTCCACAACTAAAAACTCTGACCATTAAATTTATCGATCTCTATCTTTCCACTGCTCGCCATCTTCTTTCACCACCAGAATCGATCTCGCAGATCTCCCACTGAACAGGGTCTACCACAGGCCCGAGCAAAACCCCTCAACAATAGAGGTGTCCCCTTGAAGCCAAATCTGCTCTGATACCAAATGTAGGTTTTAACCCCGTACAGAAATTACCTGCATACGAATTCTAAAACACAGAAAATAAATAATGGCAGAGCAGAACACATAAAACACATATACACAGATATTTTCCCCTGGATCCAAAAACTGGGACTACCAGCTTGATTTTTCATTATGTTCCTTTCAATGTTATAATACATATTTATACATGCCGAAGCATCCAATACCATGGACCAAAAAACCATCGCATCCAAAAAAAACCTGTGCGAAAATCGTGCACAAAACCATAGGTGGGTCCGCCCAACCTAACATAGGGTCCAAAACCAAAATTCTCCGAGGCACTACCCTGGACCCCATAAAGTGGGGTTACGAGTACACCTCAAACCCCTAGTGATCCCCCCTCACTACACAATTGGCGCAACGAAGTGGGTGCTCCACCCCCCCTCTAACCCCTCGGTTAACTACGTGGGTTAGTCGTGGAAAGAATATAACATAACCCAACAAACTCCTTATTAAATTGTTGTGTCTTTTCATTTTTTTGCTGTGTTTCTCTTACTGTTTTCCAATGCTTGTGTATTTCGCAATCTTATTGATCTGTTGCTTAAAATAACATAGGCACACCAGCACATGAGTCTGTAATACCTACATTAATTAATTGAGATCACACATAAGTGATTTTCAGATCATACATGGAGTCTTTTAGACTTAAAGGTTTATCCAGGATCCATTTTTGGATCACACCTTCCCACTAAAAGAAATTTTGGTCTCCAAAATACTGATATACTGATCTCAATAGTAACTGAGAGCGACTTACCTTCTTCTTTCAACCTCCCTACACTTGCCTTTGCATAGTGCCTCTGAACCAAAGTTTCTAACCACTTCCCTTCTCTAGATGGGCTGGTCTTCTTGAGAAAAAATGACTTCCTCCTTTCCTTCCTGCAAAACTTCTACTGAAATGGTCATAGAAGGTAGTTTGAGCTTCTTTTCCTTTATCATTGATCCATGGTGGCTCAACAAATGTGAAGTACATCTGCTCCACAAAACTTTCATTTGTACCTATTTGATAAGCTGCCAACAACACTATCAACAAAAACATGCATACAGACAACAACTGGATGGACTAACTCCTGCTTCAACAAGAAACAGATTTCGCATCTTGTGAACACCTCCACGTTTTACATTTGCATACAAATGATGGACTAGATAACAAGCCCACAAAAAATGCCTTTAAACAAATGACCCTTCAAGTTAAGCATGTAGAAAAAGACCATTAGGACTCTTTTTCCAAAAGATGAAACTTTCATCATTATCTCCGTTTGGAGACCAAGTTAACTTCTTTGAAGTCAACATGGCATCACATGCATGTCAAAGTAATCAACCTGCATGTTAATTACACATACAGGTTCAAAAACAAGGAAATCATTGACATCCTTGTGTTCATGCATCTCAAGCTCATGCATGCATTTCATCCCTCAACTTTCACTTAAGCACACTGTACTTTCGAAGCTGAAATGAAATATAATATAGATGCATCAATAGACATGCAATATTAATCGGATAAGAACTCTAACCATTCCTTACCAATCCCTTTCAAAGGTACTACCTTTGTCTGCCCATTAGCATCATCATGTGAATCATTTTGAGACACATCATTCATGGAATCTTCACTTCCATTTCTGCCATTTTCTCTTTCCACTTTCTTAAGCTTTGGTGGAAGCATTGTTGGAATCAGTGTCCAACACTTTGCAACAAGATGTCCTTGCTTATGGCAGTAAGTGCACTGCATGTGCATCCTCTTGATAGCATGATTTGCCTTGTCCAATGGACCTTTGGCTTCTTGCTTCTTTTCCTTCTTCTGCTTCCTGTATGTGGCCATTTTCTTCCAACATCTAGAAACATCATGGTTATCCAAACCACAAAAGGAACATGCAACTCTTTTCCCATACATATGTGGAAATTCATAATGCTTTGAAAAATCAAAAGGAATGTGTTTAGAACCAGATTTATACCTACCTCTTTCACCTTTATTGCCTCCATGAGGGGGTGAAGCAAATGAAGAAGTGGCTCCCTTTGGAACACCATCAAACTCTTCAAGGCTATTAGAGTCTCCCCAACTCTCTGGTTCAAGTGTGTGCTTCTAAACACCTACATCCTGCAATTGATGTTTCAAGCTATTGCATTCCTCTTGGATACAACCTTCGCACTTCTGAGGTAGAGGACATGAAATTAAACTCTTTCTTGGGACTGTTTCAATGGCTTTCATGGTAGCTTTGGAATTCTCTCCATAATACTGTCCATAGCCAAGACCCAAATATTTAGGCCTTTTCTCAACCATTATTGGTTCAACAATACCTTGTGCATGCTTTCCCAAGCCCTTTCCTTCATAGCCCATCTTGGACATTAGCTTGGAACCTATGCCTTTAGTATGTTTCTCAAAAGAACCAATACAAGAATTCTCAAAGGAATTTGAAGACAAACTGGAATGGATTACCTCTTCTTCAAGATGATACTTGACTAAGGCTTCTTGGGAAACAAAGAGCTGTGTTTCCAACTAATGCATCCTCTTTAGGTTCATATTTGCAATATGAAGTTGCCTCTCCATTTCCTGAAATTTGTCAGCAAGCAACTGCTTCTCTTCCTTCATGGAATTCAGCTGCTTTCTAAGCATGCTGCTCTTCCTTCCATCCTCATACATTTCTCTCACCATATCCATCATGGTGGACAATTTTTGCTTCATGTCTTCATCAAGGAATCTTGTGAAGCAAGTAGAATTTGAGGACCCACTTGTAGAAGTTGTCATTATGCCAATGAAGAAAAAAAAAATCAACAAGATAAATAAAGAGCCTATTTAAGCAACCTCTTGCAACAAACCTCTTGTGCTTTGGATTGCCTTGAGGTCCTTTGGGATAGAAGTTTGCCTTCAACCCTTCTCCTTCTTGTCTTCCTGGACTGCTTTCCCTTTACCTTTGCAAACTCAGAAAATGGTCAGTCTGCAAAACAAGCATACAATCAGCCTCTTGCTATTCAAACACCTTTCAGACAAGCAATCTCTGCTTTGTCAATCAAGCATTCTGATATAACCTTCTAAAAGGTGTGGTTAATAAAACTTAAGCTCTGATACCACCTGATCTGAAAATGGGGATCTTAGGCTTCTTGTCTAGCTTACAAGAACTTCTTCCACTTCCAAAGCTTGAATTTTACCAAGTCTTTAATGATTAACCAATGCGGAACTAAGAAATTCTTGAAAATATAGGCATATGATTGTATTTGTTTTAACTGATTATGTGCTATAAATTAAGGTGCTGAAACTGATATATAAATGCATATAACAGTAAATAAAGCAGCAATAAAACACACATAGAAACAACAATATTAATTTGGAGTTCACCCAAAAATCTTGGGCTACATCTCCATGAGCTCTTGTCAATTTGACTTGGCTCTCTAGGATTATGGTGTAATTCTTTTTACAAGCTCTTTGGCTCTCCTCCTGCTATTCTACACATAAACAGTGGGTTCAGACACCTTTTTATCTCTTGGCTCTTGAAGCTCTGGCTCTTGGCTCTGACTTTGGCTCTTTGGCTCTTGGTTCTAGCTCTTGGCTCTGACTTTGGCTCTTTGGCTCTTGGTTTTCCCCGACCTCTATCTGCTTCGAATCCCTCTTCCAGGTGTTATACCATCATTGCTTAATGCCCAAAGGGGAGTTGGCCACCATTTCTGTAACGTAAGGGGAAATTGGCACTTGGAATCCTTAGTAACATTCGTTCTCTATTTACACAGAGAACGCTATGAAAACACAGGAAAGTCCATACCAAAACATAGTTCCTGGACTTCAAATATCCATAATCACGCCCCAAACTCCCATCGGGTCCACCTATAATCACTATCACATATCGCAGTGGCTCTGTCCCTTTTCATTTCGTTATTTAATGAAATACGCATAAATACATTGGAAAATGGCATTTAGTGGATTTCAAATTATATATATTTCCATTCCGGAACCCTTTCAGGTCTAGTTTACATTGCATATCGCTTCCCCTTTTCATTTTCGTTTAATAGCGAAATATGTGAAAATGCATTAAAAATTCCTTTTCAGCGGACTAAAATATATAAAATCCAGTTTATGCCGCCGTCGGGTCTAGCCATTGGATTGCTCGTATACATACATACATACATACATACATACATACATACATACATACATACATACATACATACATACATATATATATATCTGTGGTCCTGCTTCATGTGTTGTGTCGATGTGATACTACGAATGTGACAAGTCGCAATTGTAGATCACACAAGTCTGAGGCCTCTTTATTTAATGGTCTATGCTAGTGCTGATTGCAATCTACCGATATTAGCGATCACACATCGGCAAGTCACCGTGCCTGTGGGTAAGTCCTTCCCCTTTGGTTTAAGTGATGCGATATTTCGGCAATCGCATGTCGCGATGCCTTAAGATCTACGGTTCCTCCTTTATATAGCCATCCGCTGATGTGATATCAATGATTCTTAGACCAATCAGAGTGGGCCATGTGGCCCAATCCCAGCTTGCCATGTGTCAGCTGTGGATTGGCCCGTGAGCCTATAATAAAAATTTTCAATATAGTTCAGATTTTAATGAAATTGCCTCATTTTCAAGGACATTGGGCAATTTTCATTTTACAATAACTCCTTCATTCGGAGTCCGTTTTTTCCCATTCAAGTTGCATTGGATTCAGAATGAGGATATCTCTGCAGTGAGACTATTTCCAAGAGCAGGATGTGATTTTCATTTTCCTCTGATTTACAAAGGATTTGTGCCATTTGGCACCTTCTACCTCTTACATGGAGTCTTTTAGACTTAGAGGTTTATCCAAGATCCATTTTTGGATAAAAAAGAACCTCATTTCATCAGAGGTCGTGAAGCAGTTAGGCCTATTGACCATACCACACGTGCAGTTGTACAACATTTGGTGGTTTCACTAAGGACGAGATCTCTGCATCCGCCAGCAGTGCCACCTTCCTTATAGCATCAAGCTCGTCACAGATGAGGTATTGTGTGATGTTGCACCTCTTGACGTTTGTGATGTATTATTAGGACAACCTACTTGTGGAAGTGATATGATGTATATGAGTCGAGACCTCACTATGTTATTATTTCTTTAGGTAATACATTATATAGGATACCGAAGTAGCCCCACCTACTGCCAACTCTTTGATCTCTGCTAAGAAATGTAGTAAGATCATCTCCTAGACTAGGAAATTTATTTTCTTTCTTGTTCGCTCTCAATGTAAGGAGAAGATCGTAGCCACATCCATGGCCCCCAGGAATGTATTCTCCATGCAATAGAAGCAGGTGGATACAATCATGAAAGAATACATGGAAATCTTCGCCTCACCCACAGGGGTATCATTGCACTATCAGGTCAAGAATTCGTTTAATATGACTCCCGAATAACCTCTACCCAATGGGCTGATATATTGTTGCTCAATTGTGGAAAATGCCAAGTACTAGTGACATGATCAACATCAGGTTCCACACAAGTTTCAGGTGGGTGACAAAGTCTGGTTGCATTTGTAGAAAAAACACCTTACAAGAGCCAATCAGAAGCTCATACCACTCCAATATCATCCTTACACTGTTACAAAGTTTACGGGAAAAAATGTTTTGGAGCACAACATTCCCCCATTCTTTGGCTTGCACTAAGTTTCAATGTGGACCACCCTCGACCATGCTTCCCACCATTACTAGACACATCAGGGATTGTAGAACATCTCACCAGGGACCAAGTTCAACAGAAGTTTCCCCATCTCATGGAGGCGCTCAACCCAATGGGGACCATTTCTTCCTAAGGGGGGAGGAATGATCTAGGTGGATATTCGTGGCCACCCACTTATTCGACTTGGACCCACACCATTATTTCTTTTAGTTTTTTAGTTTCCTTATTTGTAGCAGAATTTATTATTTTTGGCATTTTTTTGGGTCCTAAACATCCGGAGCTGTTTTGAGGCCCCAAATGACGTTTTTTTGGAAAACAGGGGCCAACACAGACCATTAATTGATATTTTCCGTTCAAAATTTGTATTCCTCGGATAGATATTTCTATCAAGGTATTGTGCATGTTAAATAGAGATCGTATGCCAAAGTTATGACCCTGGGAAGTTGATGTACCAACATATCCAAATGGGGCCCATAGTTTGGTACTTCATCTCCTAGGGTTAGGATTTTGGATGTTTAGGGTTTTCCATTGTTTCTAAATAATAAATAGGTCTTTGAGCTACATTGTAACACACTTCAAAGGCATGTAGCTACCACATATCTTCTTAGAGGTAAGCTACCATCACCTGAGATAGTCTTATTTACATTTTGTTTGTAAGAATATTTCAATATTTGATATTAATGAAATGAAGTGTTATTTTTGTTGCATATTTGTATTTATGGTTATATCTATAATTTGTTGTGTTCCAATTTAAATCCGATTAGTAGTATCAGAGTGATCTACTCTTTCTCTATTTTTCTTTGTTTGTCCCCAACGAGGTCAGGATATAAGGAGTTAGGGCTTGAACTGGTCGAACATTTGCAAGACTAGCCTCATAAATCCCGATGGCCTCCCATGGCGGAAGGAAAGAAATATGACAGGGCAGGAGATCCTATCAAAATATTGCTTGAAGAATCTCTCGAGCAACAAAGGAACGTGATGATGGAGAACTTTTCCCAAATCGTTCAGCGGCTACCCAAGGGTGACGCATCTACTTCGAGTAGCTACTTTGGAAACACCACACCCTTTAAGGTACAATTTAACTTTAAAATCCCCATATTCGAGGGTCAAATAGATGCAGATGCTATAGATAAATGGTTAGATATGCTAGAATGGTATTTTTCTGTTCATGATTTTTCCAGTTGGGAAGAGATTACTTTTGCTCATCTCAAAGAGTCCCCCAATGTCAAGGACTAGTTGGAAACTTACTATGAGTAGAAGTATGAAAGTACAGCCTCATTATTTTCAGCCACACCCATTGGGAATTCATTCTGGGATGCCATCAAGGAGAAGTACTACCCTGTCAGAAGCTATGAGGATAAATACATAAAGTGGACTGGGCTGCGGCAAGGAAGGACCAAGAAATGCTGGAGTTTGCCAATATTTTTGATACCCTTCGCACAAAGTTGGGCATCAAGGATTTTGAGTAGCATTTGATACTCAAATATCGTGGCTGCCTACACAGGTACATCCAGGATGAGACAGAGTTCCTGGACATCTCTTTGCTCGACACGACGTATAGATATGCTGTCAAGATCGAGTAGCAGTATAAACAAAAGAAGCAAGACTTTGGATCCACGAATATAAAGCAAGGGAAAGGCTTCCCTAAACTATAGAACCAAGGACAAAGCCAAGACGATGTGACCCAAGACAACCCATTGAAGTGGCAAGAAAATAACAACACCACGAGTTCAAAGAAGGACACAGGAAAGTGGTGTGAGTTCCATATGAGTGCCACTCATAACATAAGTGAGTGTTGGGCCAAGCACTCGCTAGTGGCCGAGTTGAAGGCTTTAGAATGAGATGCACAATCTGACCCTGAGTTAGAATCCGAAAAGAGGAATGAAAAAGGGAAACATATCATTGATGTGTGGCCCAATGCCACTGTTGTCACTGCTAAGATCCAGAAGAATGAGCCTGAAGATCCATAGGAGGGGGAGTGTCTTTTCCACTCAAAAATGTGGGTGAAGGGTTTTCCGTTGCAATTCATTGTCAACAATGGTAGCCAAAAGAACCTCATTGCAGCAGAGGTCGTGAAGCAGTTGGGTCTGTTAGGTTCCTATACCAATAGGAGTCATAATTTTGAATGACTAAGGTTAAGCCTTGTAATATTGTACATACCTTTGCTTTCTGCAAATGTTTTCCATATTATAAAAATTAAATAGTGTAAATAGGGTATGTCCTAAAAGATAAATCAAAGGACAAAAAGAATAAGAGAAGGTCAAAAAAGATGAAAACACATGAACCCCAAAAACAAAAAGACCATGAAAGTGTGCAAGTCTACATACCACTACTATTTACTTTTATGCATACTAATGATTGTGTGAAACTTGTTATTCATGCCACAATCCATGGTAATGAAGCTGTTTAATCTTGTTTATTCCATGCTTTGAATTTTATGTTTATAAATTAGAGAATAAAATCTGACCAAACAATTTAATCTTGGCAGATCATAGTTAGCTAGAGAAAAGAAAAGGAGCTCATAAGCCTAATCTGAGCCCTTGGATGATATAAAGTTAGAATTAGACAATTTTCTTTATGAAGGAAAAATAGTTGAATAAGGGTTTTCTAGCCTAAATGCACCCTAAGAAATGAAGAAAATATGTTAGAGATAAGAAATGGGTAAGTAGAAGAAATATTGCTGAATTACAAAGTTACTTTGATCAAAGCACATGCATCATGCTTACACACATCTCATCTTTCAACATGTATGGTCAACTATGCAAGTAAAGAAAAAAGGTTTACAAGTTCATATGATTAACTCCCCCTCATTCACTTTTCCCCTTTACTTACTAATTTCCTATCTACAGGCATCTTCTAAGTACTTTTAATCCTACAAGTCAAAGAGGCTCAGAGAATTTCTCTGACTTTTGGAGGGACCGGACCCTCGGCTTAATGACTTATTGACACAAGTGCTATAATCCCCTTCATAAAACCATTCCCCCTTCACAAAAGAATTCTCCCTTCATAAAAACCATTTCCCATCATTACCCTAAGAAAACCCTTTTCCTAAGGTTAAACACCTTTTGCCTAGGAAAAATTATACGCCCCATCTAAATCCCTTTCTGCTCAAAAAGCCCACAAAATCATTTTTTCCTAAGTATGAAGCTAAATGCACTAACACTTACACTTTACCCCTTTCACTTATAAAAACTCACTCCGCCCGCTCGTTTCATATTAATTATTAACATTATTATATAAATCCCATTATAGCCCTTTTCTCGTAAATAAACTAAATCCCTAATTGAAATACCCCAGCCCTTAGTTTTAATAAAAACTATAGAAATCACACATATCCCAATATAACATTACTTAGTTTACCTAATCCTGGTAAACCTAAGTTAAATCCGTTATTAACCTCACCCGACTCCCTAATCCCTCATTAAGCCCTGCCCGATCGCTTAACCCACAATTAATCCCTAAACTAATCCCAAACCATCGTGATTAAACCCTTGGGCACCCCATCAACTCTCGTTCGTTTCCCCCGTGCAACTCTTCTACCCAACTATCGTTTGATTGCGATCACCCACATCTAATGGCCTAAAGCAAATGGAATGCCTTTACCTGCCCCATAAATCGGTTTTCCCCCGACCCGTAATGGCTATGTGTCACGCTCTAACACACATTTGGTGACCCCTCCTAAAAACCACCCATGCCACTAAAGCAGTGTGACGACTCTCAATACCACCTCCCCACCATTCTGATAAACTGCTAATCCTTCATAAATATGAATTTCGCGCCATTTTTGAAAATTTGGCCGTTAAAGTTTTAAACTATGAAAACCCGTGTTTTCACGCCTTTCGCTTGTTTAACTATGTAAACCCATAAAAACCCTCCAGCACCACCCTGCATCTATGTGATGCGATTTCACCTCCAATTATGTCCAAAACTCTACTACGACCCCTTTCCCAAGCATTCTTGTGCCAAAGAGAAATTAAGCACCCTTCCATGCAGACCGGTGCTTTTTTAATAATTGTTGAATTTTACAGGTTATCAGATGAAGCCAAAGCTTGGATAAATAGTTCTGATACTAGTCACAGAACCTGTTTACTCCAAGACCCAACCAAGAAACCTGTTAAAAGACCATATTCAGAAGAAAAAGACTAGTTATACAGGGAACTGAAGATGAAGACAATAACACACGGAGCCGAGAAGAAGACAACTACACAGAGCAGTGACAGTTAAAACAGAGTAACCATACCTGAGATACAGTTAGAAGAAAAAAAAATAAAACATATTAAGACTTGATCGATATCCACTTTCGATGCTGAGACACATAAAAAAAATAAGAATTTACCATTGAAACACATAGTAAAAGTTAAATTACGCAGTAAAAGGAAGAAACACAGTTAAGGATAAAGACAGGTCATCAGTGACAGAGAGTATCAGATGAAAGACATAAGTAAATAAAGCATCTAGCGTGATGAATTCAACAACAAAGAGCATAAAGAGCTAGAAACAAACCATAACAGCCAACAATACCACAATAAAAGGGATAGCATGAAAGTAGTTCATTAGCTGCCTCTATTTCCCTGCAAGAAGATATTTGTAATTCCTAGATTAAATCTCAAATCAGTTTGAGATATTTGTAATAACACCTTAGTATAAATACTTCACAATTTGAAGTATCTAGTGTGGATTCTTAGACATTTCTATAGACTTCTTAATCGAAAGATTATAAAAGCTATTAGAGCATTGATTGATCCAGCAAGCTGGATTGATGAATAAAGACTCGATATTTCAAAGGATTCATGTGTAGAGCGAAGTCTAGACAAGTATTTTCTCACGTTGTTGTTATCTCTTAAAGTTTTTCATATTGTTGATCTAAATCTGAATGCCATAATTGGAATATTGTATCAGAATTTGTTTAAGTACACTCTGTTATAACAATTAGGCAAATCTATGTTTTCTACAGATAATCTAAGTTAAGCAATTCTTAATTTCTCCTTAGTTTAGGTTGTTTCTTTTAATTTATAGAAAAGGATTCTTAATTGACCTTTGTTTCCGATTACCCCCTATTCTTCATTTCAATCCCGGTCTGAGAATTATTAATTGCTCTCTTACCCTTTGAACATTCCCTTTAGTGAGTTGAGCCAGTTATGCTGCCCTTCTTTTGACTCCATATGCCCAATGGTCTAGTGTTTCTGGAAAAACTAGTGTCTTTTCAATCGACTAGCCCTCTAGGTTTGGAAGCTACCCTAGAAACAACAATTTAAAGCAATTCACGATTTCTTCTATGTATAATAGACAAGAGTAAGACAAAGGAACCAACCTGGATCTTCCACTTAACTCCTTGCTTGATCTCTCTCCCCCTTGACAGAGCTTGCAACTCGTCTCTGTACTTATCCCGCTTGGAGAGTACTTGTAGAAACACAGTAACAAATAACCATCAAAGCATCTTGATCTATTATATCATAATCATTACAAAATCAAAAGTATAATGAACATACAATGGCATTCACAAATAATAACATTCACAATTGCACAGTTATATGGAAGAAAACTCAAAGAACTTTATTAAAATAGAAGGGAGAATTACAACCCAATTGTTTGATCCAACATCATCCTCCCAACATCAAAGCCCTCTTCACCTCATGAAATAGAAAGATCACACCAAAAATACAATGATCTTTCCTCAAATACAAACTATCAGCACTTCCTTGCAATTCACAATATTCCAGCTCCTAGATCTCTTAGATGAGGGATCCGTTTAGAGATGTGTGCAAGGGTGTGAGTCATCTCTGGGGTTTGATTAATGTCATTCCACTTGTTACATTTGCTTTCAAAAGAGGGGAGATAACTGAAGTTTGGATGTCTTACTCATCTTTGGGGTGAATGCAGAGAGGCAAGTGTCAGAGGAGAAGTTTCTAGAAGAATATGTGAGGATCCACTTAGGAAACTGTCCCGAACATTTGTCCATCCTCGCTCATCTCACCCTATAGAAGGCCCAAATAGTATGAATCACACCTGAGCAGTGTATCACTTAATATGCATCGCCCCTGGCCAGTGTAGCAATTAGTATGGTTCAGTTTAGGCCATTTCTGGATGGTTTTTTAGGTGGAACTTTTGGGGAATGATGTAATCAGATGACCATGTTCTTTTAGGGTATGAAACAAACATTTTAGGGGTTAAAGAGCCCTAGTTTATTGAAATATAAGATTGGGGTTGAAGTGACCAAATATGTCTATAACAGTTGCTCCCTAAAGCATGAAGTCTTAAATCTTTAATGTTGGGTGAAATGCTTTATCATGAGGATCCGAGGTTTTGAAACTGGAAGGTGACATATATAAGATACAATACAATACACCATCATAATATAATTTTCATGATCTTGTTGAGGCGGGCATTCCCATGCTCAACTTTATAAATTCATTTCACGCACATAGAACAAATAATCGTCTGCAGTTGTAGACTAGTGATTCTTCATATGTAGAGTCATCCTCCCTGGCTTGGATGACTATCTGTGCAGCTTCTGTGTACATTTGATGTCTTTATATCCTTGAATATATCATAGCCCGGATGGATGAAACTAGATCCGGGGTCTTCAAACTTGTTCAATCTTTGCCCGATGTACAAGTCGATCCATGTGAAAAGATGTTCTAAAGTCGAACATGGAAAGACATCGCCTGATTACCAGCCAATAATGTGAGCTGTTAATAGACGTGAGAGGACTCACTGATAATGATGACGACCCTCAAGGTACTATAGTACAATTCACGTGGTGCGAATATATGATCCGATGTTGAACACCACACAAAATCTTTTGGTCGAAGGCCATTGATGTCAACCTGTGACTGGAAGTGAGAAACTTGCCATTGAGGCATGCAAGCTTCAAAGTACTGAAAGGGTTGTTTCTAAGTCGACTTCTTGGATAATGAGCTGATGTCGACAAGAAGTGACCCATCATAGGAGGGCCTTAATGTATCCCACATCTATGACATGAAATGAAGCAAATGATTTTCTGGAGGTGAAAACGATCGATGACACAAGGTTCAGGAATGGCGGTCATGAAAAATGGAGGTTGAAGGTATTGCAGTGGATGAGACATTAACTGGATGGTGAATTCTCAACTGAATGACTTCTCTTGAACATATCAGCGACAATGAGATGGATTGGTAGCGTTAACTCCAAAAATGGATGGTGTGAAATACCAATGGTGAAATGACCAGTGAATGGAATAACCCAACCCGACTCAATCATGGTGATGGAGTGAAAGTGTCATGTTCAGGAGTGACCTGCTACCATAAAGTTTTCAAGTTCTCTTCCCTTTTTCCCCAGTCATTGTTGACCAATACCTCTTTATTTTTGTCAAGCTTGAGGAGGATAACATATGCTTGTTCTATAATTTTCCCTTCAGGCAAACCTTTCGCTATGTTTTAGCGAGTTTAGCGACAGTGAAACTCATTCTTGTCTAGGTGGACACGTTTGTCGCTATTGTTTTAATGAGTTTAATGACAAGGATAACTCGGTCATTTTCATGTTTAGAGAGTTTCAAAAGGGATGAAAAGGAAACTCCAGCAGTTCTTTTTCGTAGCATAATCCCTTAAGTCCGAAAAAGGATAAAATAATACGAAAGGGATGAATTTTTGATCACTTTAGCGAGCTTGAAAGACAAGCACTCGAACTTTTTCATGAGATAATCCCTCAGGTCCAAAAAATATTAAAATCTATAGGAGGGATGGCACTTTCAATTACTTTAGCAAGCTAGAAAGGCCAATAGCTTGACAACCTTTTCATATTTAACAAGTCTAAAAAGGGTTTAAAGAGGACTTGTTTTTGAGGAACGAGTGGTGTCTAGGGTGGCAATTGGTTCTGGGTAGGTTTGGAACTTCTCAAAACATGGTGATGTGAAGAGGTTGACTAATAAAACCAGTCATTGTAAATGTTCCTCAAAAGGGTAAACAACCAGGTGGAAGTGTATGATCAGCCAAAAGAATGGAGATGATGGCAGGAACACAACCAAGGCTTAAAAGGCTGATAGTGTGGCAATCACAAAGGTTATTTATTGAAGGCAGGTTCATTTTTTAACGAGCTTGAAGCTTGCGGAAACTATGCTCTGTGGAGGCAGGTTCATTTTTTAACGAGCTTGAACCTTGCGGAAACTATGCTCAGGTGGTAGGTTTATTTTTTAACGAGCCTGAACCGTGTGACAACATATGCTCAGTGGAGGCGGGTTCATTTTTTAATGAGCTCAAACCTTGCAAAAAGTATGCTCGGATTTTTATTTTTTCTTTTTACGCAAGCTAGAAACGACAAAAGTAAAAAGCTAGAAAAACTAAAAAGCTAACTACTAAGGTTAGGTAGGATGGTTTCATCATCAGTTAGACAAAACACTTCCTTTGCTTCATCCGGAACGGACGAAGGTGAATGGTGGTCGGACCAATCACCTAACCTAAGAAGCTAAACAACTAAAAAGCTAAAAAAACTAAAAATCTAAAAAGCTAAAAAGCTAACGAAACTAAGAAATGAAACTGGTCGTTTGTAGCTTGCATAAAAAGGTTTTCATGCCCCCAGGATGATGAAAAGGAGAGTCTCTAGTAATCATATGGGAACCTACTGTGGTTAAGAAGGATGGTCTTTTTCAGCAGTTAGACAAAACACTTGCTACACTTCGTTCGCCAAATAGAAAAAGGTGAAAGGTGTCTCAGACCAATCACATAACCTATAGGGAAACTTATCTCTACAAGAAAACTTATCTTTTTAGTTGGGTTCGTCTGCCAGATAGACAAGGGTGCATGCCCCCTAAGCTTCGTAACATTCACTAGATTACTCATGGTAATTAGGTGGATAGAATGAAGGTTGAAGAGACACCGTGGATATAAAAGGACCATTAGGGATGATGATTGACTTGGAGCTATGCTTCAACCGGGAAATGAAAGATGGTCAATGGTGACAATTTTGCCTTCATGCAGGAAACACATCATTCGGAAGAGTGTTGAAACAATAGCTTCCATGTTACAAACATAGTCACATCCAAGGAGTAGATTGTAATCTAACAGTCCCGGGACTACTAAAACGTTTAGGTGAACAGTTTTCCTTCCAAAAGTTATCAGTAACTTAGGAAGGATCCCTAATGGTCGACTGGTTTCTTTGCTAAAGCTTGACAATTTCTATGTAACAGGCATAAGTGATGGTGAACCAAGCGCTTTCCAAGCAGTTGAGGAAAGGATACTCACTGATGCACCCTCATCTATTATAGTGCCTGGCATGATCATTTTTTAAACTTGTACTATGATCGGGAATGGTACATAAGAAGGAAGGCAGGATCTTGCTAGTCGATTCCAATCAAAGGAGGTGACTAGACTACTTGGAGGGGGTGCCAAATAAAAGGGTGGATTAATCCCTTGAGTAGCGGGAACTGGGGGATTTTCCTCCTATTGTGAAGGAACAGGCAGGTTGCCCCCAAGTTCATTGGACTCTGAAGTAACAAAAAGAATTTGAATGGTATCATTCTCACTCTCTTCGAGAAGGATATGATCTTCTGAAGGTAAAACTAGGTCAACTGCCATCTCGACCTGTTGACTTTGGTCCGGTATGGACTTAGAAGATTCACTTTCAGCGATAGGTGTTGTGACCAACAATCGAGTTATGTCAGTCAGATTTTCAACTAGTAAAGGACTTGGGGAAAGTTTCTTGTATCCAGCTAGAAGTTGCTGTGGTGAAGCAGGACGGTTATGCAAGAATTTTTTGGCTTCACCCAAAAAAGGACAATAGGGAAGGGTATGGTTCCCCTCACATAACTCGCATGGTACTTTGACCTTTCCTTTCTGTCCATGAACTTCATTATCACTAGTTGATGGTGTGTTGTCAACATGATCAACAGAGGTTGATGACACCTGGTTGTGCGAATGGGGGGACCATTCTCTCAAGATCCGAGGGAGGCACAGACAATCTCGATGAAAATGGTCTCCTCTATAGATTATGCATGGAAATATGGGTTTAGGAGCTTTAATGTGTGGATTTTCACCAGTTGATGCATCCAAAGCATTGGTTGCTTGGTTGCCCCCTTGCTGAATCAGCTTCTTCTTCTTCTCCTTACCTTTCTTCTTCTTCTTAACCACTTGGTTATTAGCATCACTACTTTCACCAAGCAAAGAGGAAGAAGGGGAGGGAGAAACAAATGAAGAAGAAGGCGAAGGGTCAACTTTAGTATCAACTGGATGCTGATTCGATTGCTGAGGAATCACGTTATTTTGAACCACAGAGGTTGAGAACAGCCATATTGGCAGGCCAATAGTAAGTCCCAGAAGGGACAATGTGGCGATATGAGGAGCACCAATATTTCCCTAAGAAGTAAAAGGACTAGGATTCCCCTCGAGAGGGATTCCTTGATTGGTGGACTCCATTATCTCAACCTAAGATCAATGAAGGAACAGGGATGTTATTCCGAATTCAATAACTTTTAAAGACGCTTTGAGACAACTTTGCTTTTTTAGTTTTTAAGAGTCTAGAAAAAGCTAAAGATGACTCTAGTCCCCTTCGATTTTTAATGAGCCTAAAGTGACAAGTGATCAGATGGACCTTTTCTTTTAAGGAGTCGAAAAGGAATGAAAGTGATTACTTTGGAAATCTATACAGAGGGATTACCAAACCAATCGCAAAACTGCAAAATACACCTTGGTGATAAATTAAAGAGAAATTACCAAGGACTTATGTATGGCAGTCAATCTTCCCAAATGCTGTGTTTAGCGCATTGCGATTGATAGGGTGGCAGACACGACTTCCTATGGATAAAGGATATAAGCCTATTGTGGTCTCGTAATATATACTTGATGGTACGGGGAGCACAAGTCTGTGCTAGCACTTAACGTATCAAAGAGGAGGAATCACGCAACCTTTGATGAAAATGATAGTTACTAGTTTTTACGATGTCGGAACACGTCTCTAGCCTAGACTTCTAGATGTGTTGCGCTAAGTTCCAAAGCATTGTTAAGTTCATTGAAATTTATTTCATAGTTGATCTTGTTTAAAGTTTTCCTTTCAATGGTTCATCGCATGATGTAGATTTAAAATTCCTAAATATGCAGTCTACAATGATAAACAATCGTTGTTTATTTTAAGCAATGAAAATCCTAGCTACTAAGGAAAGAAGATTACAATTCTTTCAAACAAAGAGAAAAGAGAACACACTAGTGAGTTTTTCCTAAATCATTTTTGCACACAAACTAAATGAAAATGCAAATGCATGTATTTGTTTTTTGTTCCCCTTAATGTGAAAAATGCCAAAAAATGAAAACTAAATGCAGCGAAGATCTGAAATATTTCTTTCAAAGCGACATTTTCGACAATTTCTTTTTCAAAATAGAAAGGAAGACTAAATGACACTTTTCAATTTCGAATAGAAAATGCTTTGGACACTTCAAATATCAACAAATCAAATCAAATACTTGACAAAAAGTTCAATTGACTATCTAGGGAAGGAAGACTCAACGACACTTCTCTTTTTGACACAAAACGACAGATCAATTTAAGAAACTTTCTGACAAAGGATTGTAAATGATGGAAAAATACATAAAAAACATTTACTAATCCTAATCAATTGAGGCTGATCTATCTGATGCAAATAGGCTTCAGTAAGGAGGCACTGTTCATAAGCAGTAAGTCAACTAAACAGAATTTAAAACAAGGACAAAACCCCCAAATTTCAAGAATGGAAATAGGTTAAGTCAGTCATCGCACCTAGGCTTCATATAAACAGGGATGCATCACACTTTACAGGCTCCAGAGGTGTGATTCATACTGGTTCACAGTGATAGACAGTGCGATGGTCCAAGGAGTGCAACTGAGATGGGTTTTGGCTCAAATGTGCAGCTGTTTTCAGTGAGTTAAGCTGAGCTATGATGGACAGTAAAGAGAAAAGTACAGAGGAATGTCTTGAGAGGTTCCTAAGCTACCAAAAGGGCATCTAGAATGCTTGTAAGTCAAATGTTTAGTTCATAAACTAAAACGGAGATTGACTGAATTAGCCTTCATCTACTATGCAATTGCAAATCAAGAGCAGTTTGAAGGCTATCTGGCTAACTTCAGGCTCCGTCTATAGTTTATAAAACAAAAAATAACAACAAACAAACATCTATTCGTTCCCCAGTGGAGTCGCCAATTTGTTTATGGGAAAACTAGTGTCTTTTTGATCGACTATCCCTCTAGGTTTGGCAGCTACCCTAGAAACAACAGTTTAAAGCAATTCGCGATTTCTTCTATGTATAATAGACAAGAGAAAGACAAAGGAACCAACTTGGATCTTCTGCTTAACTCCTTGCTTGATCTTTCTCCCCCTTGACAGAGCTTGCAACTCCTCTTCGTACTTATCCCGCTTGGAGAGTACCTCTAGAAACAAAGTAATAAAGAACTGTCAAAGCATCTTGATCTATTATATCATAATAATTACATAATCAGAAATATAATGAACATACAATGGCATTCACAAATAATAACATTCACAATTGCACAGTTATATGGAAGAAAACTCGAAGAATTTTATTAAAATAGAAGGGAGAATTACAACCTAGTTGTCTGATCCAACATCATCCTCCCAACATCAAAGCCCTCTTCACCTCATGAAATAACAAGATCACACCAACAATACAATGCTCTTTCCTCAAATACAAACTATCAACACTTCCTTGCAATTCACAATATTCCAGCTCCTAGATCTCTTAGATGAGGGATCCATTTATAGATGTGTGCAAGGGTGTGAGTCATCTCTAGGGTTTGATTAGTGTCATTCCACTTGTTACATTTGGTTCCACAAGAGGGGAGATAACTGAAGTTTGGATGTCTTACTCATATTTGGGGTGAATGCAGAGAGGCAAGTGTCAGAGGGGAAGTTTCTAGAAGATTCTGTGAGCATCCAGTTAGCAAACTATCCTAGATATTTTTCCATCCTCACTCATCGCACCCTATAGAAGGCCCAAACAATATGCATCGCACCTGAGCAGTGTATCACTTAGTATGCATTGCACTTGGCCAGTGTACTAGTCATATGGTTCAGTTTAGGCCATTTCTAGATGGTTTTTCAGGTGGAACTTTTGGGGAATGATGTAATCAGATGACCATGTTCTTTTAGGGTATGAAACAACACTTTTAGGGGTTAAAGAGCCCTAGTTTATCGACATATAAGATTAGGGTTGAAGTGCCCAAAGATGTCTATAACATCTAGAGACATCATTCTATCCATCTGCTTAAAGAACCCCACCACCCAATCTTCAATACAAATCAAAAACCTCTTGAACCTTAAGAACTAGCCTAATATCCTAGCAAAACAAAGATAAATCATATAGAGAACCTTCTCTAGACTTAGGTTGGCTAGATCCTAAGCCTAAAAGTTGGTTTTTGGTTACCTCGGTCATTTTCTTTCTTCTAATAAATTCTAGGGAAACTTTTGAGTGATAACATAGTGGTGACTCCACTGGAGACCCAACAATTCCTCATTCCTAATAAAGCGTTAAGAAATTTATAATTCTATATTTTAAGCCTCTTAAAGTCGTTTGCTAGAATTTATATTGAAAAATCTTACAAACAATTAGAAAATTTGAAATTCTGGCTTTTAGGAAGACTCATTTCACTAGGGCTAATCCAGATGCCAATCCTCCCCTAGTAGTTGATAATCCCAATCTAATTTCAAGAAAATCCAAAAAAGAAGAAGGTTCAGTTAGTCACACACCTTTAGTTAAAGCTAATTCATGTACTGATGAGTGGTTATTTTTAGAAGATATTTCCTTTGATGAGAAATTTGATCTTTCATTATTTAAAGCAAAGTTTGAAAGTAAAAAATACATAACTGTTATAGATCTTTATTTCATTACACGCCTTGAAGTCCAATAGGCCAACAGATCAAATGATGAGTATATTCTAAAATCTCCACAATCATCCATTAATACCACTACTAACCCTGAGTTTTCTGAATAGATCTCTACTACTTTGAGTTCACCATTATACCCTTCAACTTTGGTACCTCCTGAATCGCATTCTGCACCACCATTTACACCTTCACTTCCTCATGAGCCTATCATTACTCATTCACCACCTACTAGTCCTGGTTTTTCATCCGCTGCTGCATTAATCCAAATTATATCAACCCCACAACTTATCCCCTCCTAGCCTACAACAATGGCAAACATATATGCTGCTCTTGTTTTAACTACCCAACTTCGTGCTATGCCTACAAATTATCAGAGTAAGATTCCCTTGTTTGATGATATTTTTCAATACACTACCCAGAAGCATGTAAACAAGATGTCTGACTTCTTTGAACTACATGAATTAGATGAAGTCGATGTCTAGATGAGACTCTTTGCCCAATCTTTAACTAGTGATGTCAAGAAGTGGTTTAAAGCCTTCCTGGCCAATCACATAGTCGACCTAGCAAATTTCCAAAGGTTGTTTATTGATAGGTGGGAAAAGAAATAGAATCCCTTACAAATCCTTTTAGAATATTCAAATATTAAGAGAGGACCTAATGAAACAGTTCAAGATTACTGCAATAAATTCAATAATATATATAATGTAATCCCAGTTAACCTTAGAACCCCACCTGAATTAGCATTACTAAAGTTCCCTGATGGTTTTGATACTGATATGTCATACCATCTTAGGAAAATAAACCCCCCAACATTAGAAGAGATGCAAAGTGTAGCTGTTAATGTAGAAACTTTGTTAGCTAAAAGGGCTATAGTTAGAAATGAAAAGAGAATTGCTAAGGAAGAAACCTCACCATCTGATCTTAAAATATATAACTTGGCCAAAAACATGGAAAGAATAATGGAGAGAATAGGTAACATGGAAAGGAAACCCCAATGGGATAACCAACAAGCACCTCCAATAAGAAACCCAAATTTCAGAAATAACCAAAACATAGGGAAAAACGAACCAGATCAGAACATAAGGCCTCCTTTTCAAGAAAATTATGTAGAAACATCCAATCCAGAAAATCCAGAGCATGATACACAAATTAACCTAATGGGAGTAAATGATGAAGACATTGTTTTTCTAACCCAAGATGAGCAGGAACTGTATATGCTGCAACAATTACAGGTACAATTTGGTGAATCATTCGATTATAAACAACGATATGACTCTACTATTTTTGAAGTTCACAAGCAATATAATTTAAGAAAACAACACAAAATCAACCCAAGAAGATAAAAGAAGCCCCTGTTTCAACGATCCCCCAAATTCTTCCTAGGCAGAACCCAAATCCTTTTGGCCCCGCAATTGTAGATATAACCTCTGATCAACCTTCTGTTGATCAACCATCCACTTCAATTCCACTTGAAAATCCACATAAATAGATCCCAAATAAATAAAAAGAAAACAATCCTACTCAAATCCCTGCTACTAAAACTCAAAACCTTCGATCGGAAAAAGCCTCTCTGCCTTTCAATTTGGGAGCAGAGATAGCAAAGCTAAATATTCCAGTCCCTTTAATGGAACTAATCAAGAATGAACCTTACAAATCACAAATAAGCTAGACCTTAAACATTGTTGAAAATGAGGATTCAGTTAGCTTGTTTGATGATAAACCAGAACTTATATTCGGTCCTGATGTTAATGGAAAACCATTAGAAGGAGGAGTTCCACCTTTTTATATAAGCCTTAGTATCCATGACAAGCTTCTACACAATGCAATGTTGGATTCTGTGGCCTCTCACAATTTAATGCCCAAATGAGTGATGGAAAAATTGAACCTAGACATTACAAGGCCCTACAAAGACTTATTCTCATTTGACTCAACTCAAGTAAAGTATCTAGGATTAATTAAAGGCCTATGTGTTACTTTAGTCCAATATCCTGCCAAAAGCATTCTTATGGACATTGTAGTTGTTGACATCCCATCGAAGTATGACATGCTCTTATCAAGATCATGGGGAGCCAAACTTCAGGGATCTCTTCAACTAGATATGTCATATGAAACACTTTCTATTTTTGGACAACCTAAGAAACTATACCGAGAAACCTTAATGAAATATATGGTAAGTAGCGAGGATCGGCCTTAAAATTTTCCTATCTACTCCATACACTCATATATTGACTCTTTTATTTTGTATAATGCTGATCAAACACAAGAAACACTTTTAGACAATATTGATACAGAACCAAAAGAAATTGCAGTTTCTACACTAGATGAGACTAATCAGACTATAGAGCTATTCAATGAACAAGAAGGCATAATTGCTGTGAATGATGAAAGGTTTGTTCCACCAGATAGTGTAAATTATGATCACGAGATATTATGGAATTTAGAATTTGATGGATCAGTAAATAGGATAGGAGCAGGAGCATGAGTGTGGATATATAACTTGGAAAACAATTACTCATAAGGCCATGCATATAGTTTGAATGTTAAATGTACAAATAATATAGCTGAATATGAAGCATTAATTTTAGGTCTTAAGTTAATTAGGAATCTAGGAGCTAAAATAGTTTCTGCTATGGGAGAGTCTGAACTAATTGTAAAACAAATTGATGTTGTATATATGACTAAAGACCCTAGATTAAGTTGCTATAGGGACACTATTATAGAAATACTTAATACTTTCTTAGAAACAAAGCTTGCAGTAATCCCTAGAAAACATAACATGCAAGTCCATAGTTTAGAAATGTTTGCCAGCACTTATAAATTACCCTTCCAACCTGTTATCACATAGATTGACCTTAGGCCGAGGGGAGGCAATTCCATGGTAACCACAAATCAAGCTTAACCTAGTAGCTAGCCCTACTAGGCTAGGAGAGGGCGCTCTCCGTATGGATCATAGTCAAGATGAGTGGATCAAGAACAAGATTTTATGCTGGGTATAGTAGCTCAAAGGTTTTGATAGGTTTTGTTGGTGTTTTTCCAGATCAGGAGGAGATGGGCAATTTGGGTCTGGGAAACTAAGTCAAAATTGCAGAGGATTCTATGGGGCAAGGTAGGTATGAGCTTCAACACCTTAGGCTTGATGGGGTGAAATGTTAGACTAGTGAGGAGCTAATAAGGGCATGAGCAAGTCATGAATCCTTCTTAAACAACAGAAAATACATGAAATACTGGTGTTTTCCCAAGGCACGGCATTAAAACTAATGTATTCCACCTATCTGACTTGAAAACAACCAATCAGAAGCAATTATAGGAAAGAGGCATACATAAATAACATGAGAACATAATAACAGAAGAAGAAACACATGCTAAAGGCCATACCACTGGGATCCCATAAAAATAGCTACAACTTTATTAGTTTCCTACCAAAACTGCTACAAAGTGATATGTGTTTAGTACATGAGCATCCATCTGAATACAACCTTTGCAAATGATAAAGAGAATACATGATATAGACATCTAAACCACTCGTCCTATCCATCAGGGGTAAAATCCATGAGAAGAGGAGCTATTTTAACCATTTCTAAACAAGGAACTGGAATCTAGGCAATCAAATAACTTGCCTCTAAAAGAGGGGAAACTGATTCATTACCCTCAAAACCACTTTTAATCTAATGAATCTACCATCTACAAGTGTTTTACCATCATATTTACAAGCCATGACATTAATTACATCAACGAATCATCCACCATGAGAGAGAAATCATGAAAATAGTCAAAATTGGCAAAATAGGCATCCTGAGCCAAATTGTCCTACGTGCAGCATCATTGGTCCTATGCTGTAGGTTTTAACCCCATACAGAAATTACCTGCATACGAATTCTAAAACACAGAAAATAAATAATGCGAGAGCAGAACACATAAAACACATATACACATAGATTTTCCCCTGGATCCCAAAACCGGGACTACCAGCTTGATTTTTCATTATGTTCCTTTTAATGTTATAATACATATTTATACATGCCGAAGCATCCAATACCATGGACCGAAAACCATCACGTTCAAAAAAAATGTGTGAAAATCATACACAAAACCATAGGTGGGTCTACCCAACCTAACCTAACATAGGGTCCAAAACCCAAATTTTCCGGGGCGTTGCCCCGGACCCCATAAAGTGGGGTTACAGGTGCCCCTAAAACCCCCTGTTAACTGCGTGGAAAGAATATAACACAACCCAACATTCTCCCACTTGTTGTTTTCTTTCCACAGGGGGCCACAAGAGAGCTTAGTCATTTTCCAGCCCTAAAATTCCCATTGTCTCTCTACACCAAGAGAACTTCTCAAAGCTCACAGATTTTGTCAATGCATGTGCAGTATTCTTCAATGTGTCCACCTTTACCAGCAACACCTTTTTGTCTTCTATCATATCCCTCAAAAAGTGATACTGAACATCAATGTGCTTTGTCATTGAATGATATGCGGGGTTCTTTGCCAAGAAAATTGCACTTTGGCTGTCACAGTCTATCCTTATAGCTTCCTATACTAACCCCATACTTGAACACAATCTCTGCAACCAAACTTCTTCCTTACTTGCATGAATGGTTGCCATGTATTTTGCCTTTGTAGTTGACTGTGCCACTACAAATCATTTCTTACTCATCCAACTGATTGCACCTCCAAATAGGTTAAAAACATACCCACTTGTAGATCTTCTCTGATCCAGATCTCTAGCCTAGTCTGCATCAACAAAGCCATGAATATCCAACACTCTGTCCAATCCTGGTCTTCCTTGGTAGCATAAACCAAAATCACTAGTGCCACTCAAATACCTGAAAACCTTCTTCACTGCTGTCCAGTGCTCCTTCCTTGGTTCTGACAGAAACCTGCTCAATACTCCCATTGCATGTGCAATGTCTGGTCTAGTACAGACCATTGCATACATTAGGCTACCAACTACACTTGCATATGGAACATGGGACATGTCCTCTTCCTCTTCTTGTGTCTTGGGACACTATTCAATAGATAACCTCACACCTACAAGAATAGGAACCTTCACTGGTTTACTATCCTGCCTATTAAACCTCTGCAATATTGTCTCAACATACTTCCTCTGGTTTAACCAGAGCTTCCTCCTTGCTCGATCTCTTTTAATTTCCATGCCCAAGATATGGTTTGCAGCACCAAGATCTTTCATGTTGAATTTGGAGGACAATTGGGTCTTCAAATCCTGGATAACTTCTTTGTCATTTCCAACCAACAACATATCATCCACATACAAGACCAAATAAATAACACAGTCACCAATTAATTTAAAATACACACAGTGATCTGCTTTTCTTCTGGTGAAGCCAAGTCCCCGTATAAATGTATCAAATTTCTGATACCACATCCTTGGTGACTGTTTTAACCCATGTAGAGACTTCTTTAACTTACATACCAGTTCTTTCCTACCCTTCACCGCAAAGCCTTCGGGTTGCTTCATGTAGATCTCCTCTTCCAGATCCTCGTGAAGAAATGTTGTCTTCACATCCATATGTTCTACCTCAAAATCAAAAGCAGCAGCAACAGATAAAAGTAATTTAATAGAAGTTACCTTGGAAACAGGAGAAAAAATATCACCAAGATCAATTCCCACCACTTGGGAATAACCTTTTGCTACCAACCGAGTTTTGTATTTCTCCACTTTTCCTTCTGCATTTGTCTTCTTTTTGAACACCCATTTTCTACCAATGGGTTTCCTTCTAGCTGGCAACTCCACCAGATCCCAAGCCTCATTTTTGTGCAAAGATACCAATTCATCAACCATGGCCTCTTTCCAGAGTTTTCCATCCTCTATATCCACTGCTTCCTTCATAGTTCTGGGATCATCATCAGTAACAGACAAAGAAAAATTTGAACAGAAAATAGATGGACTATACCTTTTTGGCTGCCTTCTTTCTCCAACTGATCTTCTCACAGCTAGAGTTTGTGGCTCTTCATCTTCTGATTCCTCCTCTGCTGTAGAGTTTGATTCTTCCTCCTTTAGCTCAAACTCTATCTTCTTAGGTTCCTTTGGTTGGACTTCATGTTTAATAACATTTTTCACCTCTCTGAACACCACATCTCAGCTGTACATCACCTTCCTTGTTATTGGGTTCCAAAGCTTAAACCCTTTAAACCATCCTTATACCTAATAAAGATGCACTTTTTCAGATTTACTATCCAACTTTGTTCTTTTCTCCTTTGGAACATGTACATATGCATCACATCCAAATACCCTCAGATGTGAAAGAGAGGGTTTCTAACCAGTCCATACCTCTTGTGGAGTCTTATCCTCCAACGCTGATGAAGGTGACCTATTGACCAAGTAACATGCAGTATCCATCTCCTCTGCCCAGAATTCCTGTCCTAACCTGGCACCACTGAGCATGCTTCTTGCCCTTTCCATCAACGTCTTGTTCATTCTTTCTGCAACTCCATTTTGCTGAGGTGTATATGTAGTAGTCTTCTGCCGTGCTATACCACACTTCTTGCAGAATTCTTCAAATTCCTTACTGCAAAAATCTCCACCATTATCTGTCCTCAACACCTTTATCTTCTTCTCTGTCTGGTTTTCCAGTAGAGCCTTAAATTCTTTAAACCTATCAAAGACTTCAGATTTCTTCTTAAGGAAATATATCCATGTATTCCTTGAGAAGTCATCTATAAATGATACATAGTACATAGACTTACCCAGTGATGGAAACTTCACAGGTCCAAACACATCACTGTGCACAAGCTCTAATATATCTTTCGCCCTCTTACCACTAGAGGGGAAACTCTCCCAATTCTGCTTCCCGTATACATAATTTTCACAGAAATCAAAATCCAGAGAGCTATTACTCATACCTTCTACCATACCGTTACCATGAAGTATTTGAAGGCCCTTCTCTCCAATATGTCCAAGCCTTTGATGCCACAACATGATCTTTTCTCTAGAGACCACTAGATTTTTTGCTCCACTTTCAGGAACCATGGAACTGTTGCACTCATCAACAACAGTGCTACCTTGCAGCTTGTACAGAGTTCCAATCTGAACTCCCCGCATCAATACCAGTGCTCCCCGAACCATCTTGCAAGTATCCTTCTTGAGCACTATTTTTACACCTGCATCATCCAACTTACTAACAAAAATCAGATTTCTAGCTAATGCAGGAATATGCAGAACACCTAGAAGTGTTCTAACCCTTCCACCTTGCAGCTTCAACTTTACTTTTCCACAACCAATGATTCTAGCCTTCATGTCATCCCCCAAGAAGACATCACCACCATCATATTTCTCATACCCGCAGAACCACTCTCTATGGGGAGTGAAGTGAAAGGATGCACCTGAGTCCATCAACCATGCCTCATGATCTACATGTGTACTTGAAGAAGCCAAGTACACATCCCCACCTTCATCTGAGGTGGTTTTCACCTCTGCAGAAGGAGCCTCATCAGATCCCTTTCCTTTTTCAGGAGCTTTAGATTTACAATCCCTTTTGAAGTGGCTTTCCTTTCCGCATTTCCAGCACACCACCTTTTCAGGTTTTCCTGGAGATTTAGATCTCCCACTCGATGACTTATTTTTGTTTTTGTTCTAGGACTGTCCTCGTATAGAGAATGCATCACCATTTTGGCTTTCCATATTTTTCCATCTCATTTCCTCCGTCAGCAAGGCTGAGACTATTTCATCAAACTGCAAGGCAGTTGCATTGCTACCTATTGCAATAACCAGATTATCCCACGAATCTGGTAGAGAAGACAACAAACTGATGCACTTATCTTCATCTGAAATTTTAATATCAATAGATGCTAACTGACTTACCATAATATTAAATGCGTTCAGATGCTCTATCACCGAGTCTCCATCTTTCATCTTCAGGTTGTACAACTTTTTCCATAGGAACAGTTTATTCACCAGAGACTTAGATTGGTACAAAGTCCCTAACTTGTCCCACAAAGCCTTTGCTATAGCGTCCCCTGATACATTTAGCAGTACTGAATCTGAGACACACAATCGTATTTTTCTCTTTGCCTTCCTATCCAACTTCTTCCATTCTTCATCGGATACTCCCATTGGTTTAGTATGCAGATCTACCGCAATCCACTGATCTTTATCCACTAATAGATCCTCCATATTGAGTTTCCACAACTCAAAACTTTGACCATTAAATTTCTCGATCTCTATCTTTACATTGCTCGCCATCTTCTTTCACCACCAGAAACAGTCTCGCAGATCTCCCACTGAACAGGGTCTACCATAGACCCGAGTGAAACCCCTCAACAATAAGGGCGCCCCCTTGAAGCCAAATCTGCTCTGATACCAAATGTAGGTTTTAACCTCCTACAAAAATTACCTACATACAAATTCTAAAACACAGAAAATAAATAATGTGAGAGCAGAACACATAAAACACATATACATAGGGATTTTCCCCTGGATCCCAAAACCGAGACTACCAACTTGATTTTTCATTATGTTCCTTTCAATGTTATAACACATATTTATACATGCCGAAACATTCAATACCATGGACTAAAAACCATCGCGTCCAATACCATGGACCAAAAACCATCGCGTCCAAAAGACATGTGCGAAAATCATGCACAAAGCCATAGGTGGGTCCACCCAACCTAACATAGGGTCCAAAACCAAAATTTTCCGGGCACTACCCCGGACCCCATAAAGTGGGGTTACGGGTGCCCCTCAAACCCCCTTTTAACTACGTGGAAAGAATATAACACAACTCAACATACGTGAAGCACCACTTTCAGGCCATTGTTGGATGCCTTTCCATCATCCAAATTGAGCCCAAGAAAGCTCATTGGAACGGTCTTCAAGTCTACTTTCCAGAACACCTAGAATTTTTGCATTTGGAGCTCATTTGACCCCTCAAAAGTTGATTCTCCCAAGGCTGCTTCTGTGTGTCCAAAAACCAACATAAAGGTCAATTTTGGAGTGTTTTTGGACCTTCTAGTGGACTAGTTTTGCTCCAAAAATTTTGAAAATTGCTTGGGTGCATGCAATCAATGCCCTGAATCCAAAAATGTAATCCATTTGTCCATTGGGTGCCCCTAGAAAAATTTCAAAAATTCAAAAATGACAAAAATTTCTCAAAAATTTCCCAAAATTGGTATGAAACACCACCATCAAGTGCTTTGATTAGCCAAGGAGGCTTTAGCCAACATATTTAATCTATCCTCCTCCTTTTTTCCTTCTAAAGCCCTCCTTAACCTAGCCTTCAAGTTTTTGATTCTCATGTTACAAATCTTATTGCGGGCCATATAATGATATGCCATGTGCCTAAGCATTTTGTTGTCCTTGTTGGTCTTCTCAATGAGCCCTTCAAGATGTATATTGACTCTTTCAAGCCAAGTCTCCCTATCCTTTTCAATTTCTTGCTCGATAGGAGTCAAAGTGACATGAGCCTCTTTGTCACTTTGCCTCTTTGCTTTTAGTAGTTCAAGATCCATGAGGACCTGTTTATCACTCAATTGTTTCTTCTCTTGCTTCAAGTATGTGATGACAAACTTGGCTCTCTCTAGGTTGTATACCAAGGCTTGTATCTAAGCTTCCTTCTCCTGAGTGATGATGTCTTTGATAGTTTCTCTCTCCTGAGCTTATAAATCAATAATCTCAGTGTCAAGTTGCTCAAGCTCATCATGTTCTTCCAACTCAAACTCTCTTTCTTGCTCATCATCCAAGTCTTCTTCCTGCACCTTTTCCTTCCCTTTGTTCAGATGTTGTACCTGTACCTACTGTGTTGATGAAGAAGGAAAAGCCCCTTCCACATATTGGGGAGATAGCATTTTCCTATGGGCTGATGAAGAAGGCAAGTTCCCTTCCATGTCCTATGGAGCAAACACTTGCCTAGCAGATGCAAACAATTTCCTTGTACCTCTTTTATATGTCAAGTATACTATCACCTCACCAATTTTTGTCTCCTTGGTTTCGTCTCCTGTTTCCACATGACTAAAAGGCCCACCTGTTTCTTGAATCATGGATGGAGGAATTTTGGGTCCCCTAAACATGTCATGAGCAATGAAAGTCTCCCAAGGGATGTTGAGGAGACTGAGATGGTGAAGAACAATAATCTTGATCAAGGAGTAGTGATAGATGTTGTTCATCTGCTGAGGGTATGGCTTCTTCTGCACAAAGGTAAGCCATCTTATAAATGTTTTTAAACAAAAATTAGGGGAGGTTCAGCATTTTTACCATTGTAAAGTGCATGAGGAGCCTGATATGGTAAGTGTACAACCTGGAAAATCTGCCAGGTCACAAGTGAAATATTTGATGATGACCCTCATTAAGGGGACATACCTGTTCTCCAGAAATTTGAAAGGGAAAAGACTCTTCACCTAAATTCTGTGCTGAGGTTTAATGTAAGGCTCATAATAATTCTCAACAAGGTCCTGAGCCTTATACCATTTCTCACCAACATTAGGGATCCTGGTGGCCTTTGAAATGATTGATGGTGACACTGTGAAAGTCACCCCAGCAAGAGTCACTTCATTGTTGTGCAGGTGGGCTACAAAAAGTCTAGCTAGTTCATGGTGAAATTGGAATCTCTCCACTAGTTCACAAGACTCATAATATCCAAGGTGTCTAAAACATGAAACTGCTAATGGAGAGGCTTGTAGTTCTCTTAGGTTAGTTGGCTCTTAACATCAATTGAAGTAGGGCCACTTACGTTTAGAGGTGAAATTTGCAAGAAATTTGGTGGAATTTTTAATTTTGAAGTGATTTGGTGGCTCACTGCCCTACGCACAACGCCTCCTTCCCTACACGCAACGTTTTTTACAGACCACTTTTGGAGGCCTTACCAATGTCCAAATTGGGTGAGGGATAGCTCGTTGGAAATCTTGTTGAGTATACTTTCCAAAAAATCTTGAATTTTGTAATTTGGAGTTCATTTTCCCTATCAAAATCTCAATCTCCCAATACCAGTCAAAATGTGCAAAATGAGGTGGCCAAAATGCAGAGTGTTATTTCAGTCAACTTTTGGAGGTCTTCTGTTATGAAACCAGCTCACAAAAAGATAGAAAAGAGAGATCCACGCCTTAGAATTCAGCCTCTTCGAGGGGGCAACCTCCTTTACATTACATAAATGAACAATTCTTGGATGATACAAATGACAAAACCTCCTTTCTATATATAGGAGTCTAAGGAGTCACAATATAATCCAGCCGACCTAACAATAATAATATAAAGCCACAAAAATAACAATAGAGGGATTCTATGGGGCACAGAAATAACAATATGGGGGTAATAGGGGCACAACAATATAAATAAGGGGTATAACTACAATAGTAATGGGGTAATCACTAGTATTATAGGGACCCAACATGCCCCTCTCCTTCAAAAAAGTGTTGTCCTCAACGCTTGAGTAGTTCTGGATACTTCTGCATAAAATTCTCATCCTCCCATGTGGAATCTTCAGCGGATAAGTTCTTCCACTTGATAAGATACTCTGAAATTGATCGATTTCGTAGCTGTCGAGTTCTTGTTTCTGTGACTGCTTCCGGTTCCAATATAATTTTTCCTTCCTCGTCAAGTTCTGGCAATATTGTTTGAATTGGGAGCTTGTCACCTATAACCTTCTTTAAACATGAAACATGGAAAACTGGGTGCAATCGAGAAGCTGCAGGAAGCTCCAATTTGTATGCCATAGTACCAATCTTTTGCAACACCTTGTACGGACCATAATACTTTGGTGATAATTTATTATCCTTCTTAGCTTGCTTTAGGGACATTTGCTTATATGGTTGTAGCCGTAGGAATACCCAATCACCTACATCAAAACTTCTTTCACTGCGATGTTGATCTGCCTGTTGTTTCATTCTATTTTGTGCCAACACGAGGTTATCCTTTAAGAGTTGGAGGACTTGTTGTTGATGTTCGATGTGATGTTCCACTGCCTGAACCTTAGAATTTTCTCTTAAATATGATGTGATGGATGGTGGTTGATACCCATAAAGTGCCATAAATGGGGTCATTTTTGTTGCTGTATGGAAGGAAGTGTTATACCACCATTCAGCCAGAGGCAACCATTTGACCCATTGTGTCTGTTTATCAGATACAAAGCAACGAAGATATCCTTCCAAACATTTGTTTACTATCTCAGTTTGCCCATCAGATTGAGGATGATAAGATGAGCTATGAGCTAACTGAGTACCAAGACAAGAAAATAATTCTGTCCAAAAATTTCCAGTGAAAATGGGATCTCTGTCACTTACAATAATCTTTGGGTTTCCATGTAGCTTTTGAACTGTTTCCATAAATGCAGTAGAAACTGTACTGGCTTTAAATGGATGTGATAATGCACAAAAGTGTGCATACTTGGTAAGTCTGTCAACTACCACCATGATGACACTCTTTCCCTCAGACTTGGGTAAACCTGTGATAAAATCCATTGAAACCTCCTCCCAACGTTGGCTTGGAATGGATAAAGGTTGTAATAGACCCGGTGTCTTAATTGTTTCAACTTTATTTTGCTGGCAAACCAAACATTCCGCCACAAACTTTTGAATATCTGATTTAAGGCCATCCCAAAAAAATTCCTTCTTAACCCTGTGGTAAGTTTTTAAAAATCCTGAGTGCCCTCCTAAGGGAGAAGTGTGCAATTCCATAAGAATCTTTTGTTTTAGCTGGGAATTCTTACAGAGGTATAAGCGATCTTTGTACCATAACGAATCATTTTTCCAGCTAAATGTATCAGAAGTACTGGAATCTTGTTGTAGCTTTCGAATAAGTGCCCACACTTCTTCGTCATTCTTCCATTCCTCCCTTGCTTCGTTTATCCAATCTGGTTGGATAATAGAAATGGCACACAACAATGCTTCCACATCCTCATCCTTTCTTGAGAGTGCATCTGCCACCACATTTTGCTTCCCTTTTTTGTAGATGATTTCAAAGTCATAACCCAACATCTTTGTGACCCACTTTTGTTGCTCTTCAGAGGATAATCTTTGTTCTAAAAAGTATTTAAGGCTATCATGATCCGTTTTTACCTTGAAGTGTCTTCCCATTAGGTAGGGTCGCCATTTCTTAAGTGCATGGAGTATTGCCAACATTTCCTTCTCATAAATAGCTTTGCTTAAAAACTTTCCCTTGATTGGACGACTTTCAAAAGCAATGGGTCTTTCATCTTGCATTAGAACAGCACCAATTCCATTTCCTGAAGCATCACATTCCACAATAAAGGTTTTTGTGAAGTCCGGTGTAGCTAAGACCGGTGCTTGGCACATTGCCTCTTTAAGATGTTCAAAGGCCTTTGTTGCTTCCGGAGTCCATGAAAATGAATCTTTCTTCAATAATGTTGTTAGAGGTGCTGCTATTCTCCCATAATTCTTAACAAACTTGCGATAATACCCTGTCAACCCAAGAAATCCTCGCAGATGCTTTATGGATGTGGGGATTTTCCATTCCTTAATGGCTTTAATTTTGCTAGGGTCTACCTTAACTCCTTCATGAGATACAATATGACCCAAATATTCCACCTCCTGGACTCCAAAGAAACATTTGGATCTTTTTGCATATAATTGTTTCTCCTCCAATAGTTGTAGCACCCTGTCAACATGTTCAACATGATCCTTCCAAGACTTGCTGTAGATTAGTATATCATCAAAAAATACTAACACAAATTTTCTAAGGAATGGTTTGAAAATTGAATTCATCAAACCTTGAAATGTTGAAGGTGCATTGGTAAGGCCAAAAGGCATGACCAAAAATTCATAATGACCCTCATGAGTTCTAAATGCCGTTTTCGGAATGTCTTCAATCTTCATTCTGATTTGATGATATCCCGAACGAAGATCCAACTTGGTGAAGTAAATTGATCCATGCAATTCATCCAGTAATTCATCAATAACAGGAATGGGGAACTTATCTTTAATAGTGAGCTTGTTGAGCTCCCTATAATCCGGACACATGCGCCATGATCCATCCTTCTTGTGCACCAATACTACTGGAGCTGAGAAAGAACTTTGACTCGGTTGAATTATACCAGCCTCTAGCATTTCTGCAACCATACGTTCAATTTCACTTTTTTGGACATAGGGATATCTGTACGGCCTGATGTTTGGAGGAACACTTCCTGGAATCAGATGAATAGCATGATCATGATCACGCATAGGTGGGAGACCTTTGGGAGTCTCAAATACCTTGGAATGATTGTCCAGGACTTTTTGGAGATCTGGAGAAATAGATGATTCCAATGTGGAAACATCTAGCGAACATAATTGTGCAATTACACCTCTTTGCTCCTTTTTTAGAAGCTTTGTCATGCCATTAGAGCTGATTATCTTTCCTGGTTTCCCTGCAATACCCCTTAATTCAACTTCCTTTCCTTCCACAGAAAATTTCATGAAAAGTTCTTGAAAATTAAAAGCTATTGTACCCAAGGATTGTAGCCATTGGACTCCTAGTACAACATCAGCACCTCCCATTGGAATGGAAAGCATTGGGCTAGTCAATACATATTCTCCCATGGATAGCTTGATATTATGGCACTTTCCAGAACAATTTATTGTTCCTCCATTTGCAATCATCACTTGACACTCTGGTGCTGGATATAGGAAGCAATTCAATTCTTTTGCTACCCTACAATGAATAAAATTGTGGGTGCTTCCTGAATCAATCAACACTATTACCTTTTTCTTCTTGATTTGTCCTTCTATCTTGATGGTTTGAGGAGTGGTAATTCCCGCCAATGCATTACAAGATATGGTCGGATTTATTTGTTCTTCATCTAGGCTTTGTTCCTGGAATATATCCTCTTCTTTTGACCTTTCTTGCTCCTTTTCTTCTTCCTCTTCACAATCTATGTAGAATAATTTCTTCTCAGCACACTTATGACCTTTTGTGTATTTGCTATCACAATTGTAACAAAGCCCTTTTGCTCTTTTTTCTTCCAATTGTTGTGGTGTCAACCTTGTAGGTTGTGGAAGACTATGGGCAACAACACTTCCGTCTTTATAGTTGTGAATGGTATGCTTCCTAGTTGCCATAATTTTGCTTTCCATTTTTCTTGCTAACCTGAATGCCTTCTCTAATGAATCAGGTTCCCAAAGGCGCACATCATGTTGGATATTATCCTTTAAAGACCCTATGAACACATCAATCCTATGCTCCTCTGGAATATCTTTTACCCTTATGTTCAATTTTTGGAACTCCTCAATGTGCTCCATTATTGAACCCTTTTGTTTGAGACTTATCAATTGGCTAAAAAAAGTGTTGCTTTTTGTATCCTCATAATGTGCTATCAATTCTTCCGTAAAAATTGCCCAAGTGATAAATTGTTTACGAGAACAAAGCCATTGATACCATACAAACTGATTTGGTTCCAAATATAAAGTTGCCATACGTACCTTTTGTGTGTTTTGCACATTATTGAGATCGAAGAATTGCTCCATCTGTAATATCCATGTGGCGGGATCCTTGCCATCAAACTTCCTCATATCGATTTTTGGAACATGGTGAGTCTTCGATCCAACATTAGAGTCTATGGAATCATGATTAACATTTCTTTTGTTCTCATCATGAGTTTCCTTTACTACCTTTTCACCATTAGTGACCCTTTCTTGTAGCAACTTCTTCAATTCATCCATCTTATCATCCATGCCATCAATTTTAGCGTCCATGCCATCAATTTTAGCGTCAATCTTAGCTTCCATGCCATCCATCTTAGCTTCCATTCCCTTTATCTTAGATTCCACGCCATTTACCTTAGATTCCACGCCACTTATCTTAGCTTCTGTTAGCTTTTGTGAGCGTGACATTTGTTGCACTTGTTCTTGTAATTTTGATATATCATGTAGCATTTCTTCCTCTTCTTCATGAGTCATGCTAGAGCTTTCAGGTTCCTTACTAGGTGTTTGCATTTTCTTTCCTCGGGGCATCAGTTACCGATAATAATGCTTTACTATGCCCTTTGAATTCCGTTAAACCAAGCTTACACAAAAATTAAAAAAAAACTACACACCTTTTTTCACTTTATAGAAGCCTGATATTGAATCTGATGTATCTCTGTAATTTCGGATCATCCAATTCTGAAATTGCTACCTGTAGTAGCCTTCTGCGTCCTCTTTCCAATGCCACAAGTCTGAGCCAAATTGGATTCTCCAAGGAAGAGTTATGTGAAATCTCCCACAGTGACTTGCTTTTAGACTGGTTCAGTAGAGCGAACTTGTACGACGTGCCACGAGTCACTGTTTCAACCTTTGAATCTGAAACACGCACAAACGAAACTACAGTCCGTCCTCTTTCTGTACCTTTTTACGAAATTTCAATCCGATCCTCAGAGAGAGAGTTATGACGATTTTCCCCAGGTCACCTGTTTTGAATGTAATTCAGGAGTCTGCAAAAAGACCAACTTCCTCAGATCATATCTCCGAAAATATTGCGAGAAAAGCTCTGAAATTCGGACCCAAGGTTCAGCGCCAATTCTTCTCAAATGGGTTTTTTTTGCGACTTCTGAAACGTCACAGAAAAAAGTTATAGCGAAAATGCCACGATGACCTGTTTGGAGCAGCGAAACCCTAGAATCCAAAGCTCTGATACCAAATGTTATGAAACCAGCTCACAAAAAGATAGAAAAGAGAGATCCACGCCTTAGAATTCAGCCTCTTCGAGGGGGCAACCTCCTTTACATTACATAAATGAACAATTCTTGGATGATACAAATGACAAAACCTCCTTTCTATATATAGGAGTCTAAGGAGTCACAATATAATCCAGCCGACCTAACAATAATAATATAAAGCCACAAAAATAACAATAGAGGGATTCTATGGGGCACAGAAATAACAATATGGGGGTAATAGGGGCACAACAATATAAATAAGGGGTATAACTACAATAGTAATGGGGTAATCACTAGTATTATAGGGACCCAACATCTTCCTCAACTCCAAATTGAGCACAACATGGCTCATTGGAAATTTATCTATGTCTAGTTATCATATGACTCATCAGGAAAGTCATTTGGTCACTCCAAGTAGGAGAAATATTGATTTTACCAAGGTCACTCCAGAAGGGCAGCAACTCTCCTATGGAAAATGATTGTTTGGACATTTCTCACAAACCATGAGACCTGTGTAAAAAATGAAGGAGGATTTTCTTCTTGGGTCTATGGTGGAAAAAAACCTCTCTCATTTTTTTCAAATTCATCTTTTTGTGCTCAGAAACATCATTTGAATAAAACCTATCCCGATGTGTGGAATAGGGGATTTGTAGAAATGAAGGGAATGAGGGGCTTCTAAATTCTTGAGAAAATTTTGGGAAGTAGGGAGGGATGTTAGGAAGCAGGGGAAAGTGGAATTTCAAGGATTGAGTGAGGGGAAGGGGTCCAAAAGGGAAAAACACAGGCCTAACCTAGAAAAGTGTCAAATTGTAGCAATAAGCTAGGGTTTGTGGGAAAATGATGAATTTGAGGGATATCCATGATGGGAAGTGTTTAAGAAGGTATATTAAGGATAGGGGAAGGTGTATGAGCATTAGGATACAAGTTCTGTTGATGATTTGATGATCCAAGAAAAATTACCTTCAAAACCCTAAGAGAGGGAAATGAACCTTACCTAAGCACCACTGAAGCACAAACAAGGTGTAAAATGACTCATTGTAATTTGATATAATGATGAAAACTCTTTGAATGATGGTATAATTAGCCGAATGGTGACATGGAACAACACTTAGAAAACTTTGGAAAGAGTGAAAACAATCCTAGACCTAATACCTAGTGACCAAATTTTACTTGAAGACTCACTGAAATGACAAAATTTGACTTTGACACCCTAAGAACACTTTGTAAGAGCATGTATGATCATTGGTGGAAGGTTGCAAAGACTGACACTAACATAACCTAACTATCAGTACACTACTGAAGTTAGACACAGACTTACAATTCCAGATAATTTGAAGAAATGGCAAATATTTACTAATGATAAATAGATAAATAACTTTTTACTTTCAGAAGAAGAGTTTGTAAATAATAACATAGATACTGATACATCCATAGATCCTGAAACTAAGGATAAAATAGAAATAAGTAAGATAGAAGATGATAAAATAGATAGACTTAACCCAACTAAATTTAACAAATCAGATGTAGATAACTTAGAGCTAATGGAAATTGATGAAATGATCAACGAAGAAACTAAAGTAATTAATCTGAAGGATAAATTCTTACCAAAGGGATTAACCCCTTTGGAAGATTTATTTGATTCAAATGATGTTCCTAGGAAACCTAAAATGGAACCATTAAGGTTTGACATGGAGGAATGCAACATAGGCACTGAAGAAAATCCTAAAATGATCAAACTTTCAAAATCATTACCTCCAACTGAAAAAGTGTAATACATTGAGTTGTTGAAAGAATTTAGGGATTTTTTTGCTTGGAGTTATGAGGAACTTAAATCCCATGACACCAATATCATCCAACATACTATTTCTATAAAAGAAAATCAAAAGCATTTCAAACAAAAACTAAGAAGGATTAATCTTGTCTTACTACCTTCAATAGAAAAAGAAATTTAGAGGATGTATGATGCTAAAATAATTACATCAATCAGATTTTCTGTTTGGGTCTCAAACTTAGTGCCAACAAGAAAGAAAACTGGTGAGATCAAACTCTATGTGGATATCAAAAACCTTAATAAAGTGTCACTGAAAGACAATTACCCTCTCCCCAAGATGGATCACATTTTACAGAGAGTAGTTGGATCAACCAGAATCTCATTGTTGGATGGGTTTTCTGGTTATAATCAAATCTTAGTTCATCCTGATGACCAACCCAAAACTACCTTTACTACTCCTTGGGGCACTTTTATGTATGTGAAAATGCCTTTTGGGCTAATGAATGCAGGAGCCACTTTCTAGAGGGCTATGGATATAGCCTTTGCTAAAGAAATTCATGATTTCCTTGTGATATATCTAGATGACATTACTGTGTTTTCAAAGTTAGACAATCAACATTTAGATCATCTAAGGCAAGTCTTTATTAAATGCAGGAAGTTTGGAATCTCTTTGAACCCCAAAAAGTCCTTGTTTGGGTTAGAGGAAGGAAATTTGTTAGGTCACATAATCTTGAAAGATGGTATAAGAATAGACCCTGCAAGAATAGAAGCCATCTTACAAATAAGACACCCCAGGAACATTAGAGAATTACAAGCTTTCTTAGGAAAAATCAATTTTCTTAGAAGATTTATATCTAACCTAGCAGAATTAATTAGATCACTTAAAAATATGTTGAAAAAAGACTCCACAATAAAATGGACTGTTGAGGCTAAGAAATCCTTTGAAGACATCAAACTAGCCTTAACTAAAACACCTATACTAATAAGTCCTAAATTTGATAGAGATTTCATTTTATTTTCCTTTGCTTCAGAGCACACAATAGTTGCAGTCCTATTACAGAAAAATGACCAGGGCTATGAAAAATACATTGCTTTCTTTAGCAAAGCCCTGAGAGATGCCCCCTTAAAATACAATATAATGGAAAAACAGGCCTTGGCTTTGGTCAAAGCCATTAAAGATTTTAGGGTATACATCTTATATTCTCACATAGTAGCCTACGTTCCTAATTCAGTTGTGAAAAACATCCTAACTCAGGATGGTCCTTATGGAAAGAGGGGAAAGTGGATTGCTACTATCTTAGAGTATAACATAGAAATTAAACCAACGAAGTTAATCAAGTGCCAAGGTTTAGCTAATCTCATGGCTGAATCGAACTGCCAGGCCTTGGATATTAACTTTATTGTAGAAATAGATAATGAAGAGAAGATGGAGACTCCACTAATCACATACCTTTCTTGAATCCCATGGTATGTTGATATTTGTTATGTTTTACTAAATTTACAAGCTCCTCCTGAATTGTCTAGGACTAAAAGCAGGTTTTTAAATATGAAATCCTTAAGATTTTGTATATTAGACAATTTTTTGTTTTGGAGAGACCATGAAGGTATTCTTCTCAATTTCTTATTAAAAGAAGAAGCTGATAAAGTTTTACAAGAGTTTCATGCAGGTGAATGTGGAGGAAACCTTTACTGGAAGACTACTATAGATAAGATCCTTAGAGCTGGTTTCTACTGGCCTACCTTGTTTACTGATGTCAAGAAATATGTGACCTCTTTTCACAAGTGTCAAATTTTTGAGGGAAAGAAAAATCTCTTACCATTACCCCTCAAGCCAATCTCTGCTAAAATACCTTTTTAACAATGGGGTCTAGACTTCATTGGTGAAATTCCCCCACCCTCCTCTGCCCAACACAAATGGATCCTTACTGCCACAGACTACTTTACAAAATGGATAGAGGCCATACCTTCAAGGAAAGTCACATATACAGTTATCATAACCTTCCTTGAAACCAATATTTTATCAAGATTTGGATGTCCAACTAAGCTCATTGCTGATAATGCAACAACCTTTAAATCCAAAAGAATGGTAGATTTATGCAATAAATACCATATCACCCTTGGCCATTCCACAACATATTACCCTCGAGGTAATGGATTGGTAGAATCCTCAAACAAAAGCCTAGTAAATATCATCAAGAAGTTACTAGAGGACTGTTATGAAACCAGCTCAAGAAAAGATATAAAAGATAGATCAACGCCTTAGAATTCAGCTTCTTCGAGGGGGCAACCTCCTTTACATTACATAAATGAACAATTCTTGGATGATACAAATGAAAAGACCTCCTTTCTATATATAGGAGTCTAAGGGGTCATAACATAATCAGAGCCGACATAACAATAATAATGTAAGGGCACAATAATAACAATAATGGGCTTCTATGGGGCACCATAGTAACAATATGGGCACTACATGGGTACAACAATATAATAGGTGGGTTATACTAATAACAATAAGGGGTTACACTAGTAGTATAGGGGCCTAACATGCCCCTCTCCTTCAAAAAGTGTTTTCCTCAATGCTTGAGTTGTTCTTGATGCTTCTGTATAAAATTCTTGTCCTCCCATGCGGAATATTCAGCGGGTAAGTTCTTCCACTTGATGAGATACTCTGAAATTGATTGATTTCGTAGTTGTCGGGTTCTTGTTTCTGTGATTGCTCCAGGTTCAAATATGATTTTTCCTTCCTCTTCAATTTCTGGCAATATTGTTTGAATTGGGATCTTTTGCAACTTTTGAATAAGTGGCCATACTTATTCGTCCTTCTTCCATTCATCCCTTGCTTCGTTTATCCAATCTGGTTGGATAATATAAATAGCACAAGACAATGCTTCCACATTCTCATCCTTGAAGAGTCTTCCCATTCGGTAAGGTCGCCATTTTTTAAGTGCATGTAGTATTGCCAACATTTCCTTCTCATAAATAGCTTGCTTGAGATGTATCAGTAAAAATACCCAATCACCTACATCAAAACATTTTTCACTACAATGTTTATCTACCTGTTGTTTCGTTTGATTTTGCACCAAAGTGGTGTTATCCTTTAAAAGTTGGAGAACTTGTTCTTGATGCTCGATGTGATCTTTCACTGCTTGAACCTTTTTCTTCTTGATATGTCCTTCTATCTCTAGTGTTTGAGGAGTGGTAATTTCTTCCAATCCTTTACAAGATATGGTCAGATTCATTTCTTGATGCTCAATGTGATCTTTCACTTCTTGAACATTTTTCTTCTTGATATGTCCTTCTATCTTGATAGTTTGAGGAGTCATAATTTCGAACAATGAATTACAAGATATGGTTGGATTCATTTCTTCTTTCTCGATGTGATCTTTCACTTCTTGCAATTTTTTCTTCTTGATATGTCCTTCTATCTTGAGAGTTTGAGGAGTGGTAATTCTTTCCAATGCTTTACAAGATATGGTCTGATTCATTTCTTCTTTCTCTGGGGTGGGGTCCTAGTGTATATCTTCTTCTTTTGATGTTTCTTGATCCTTTTCTTCCTCCTCTTCGTATTCTATGTAAAATAATTTCTTCTCAGCACACTTATGACCTTTAGTGCATTTGCTATCACAATTGTAACAAAGCCCTTTTTCTCTTTTTTCTTCCAATTGTTGTGGTGTAACCCTTGTAGGTTGTGGAAGGCTAGGAGAAACAACACTTTCATATTTATAGTTGTGAGGGGTATGCTTCCTAGTTTCCATAATTTTTCTTTCCACTATGTCACAAATCCCTTTTACTCTTTCCAATTGTTGTGGTGTTGCTCTAAAGAAGGTGTTGCTCTTTGTATCCTCATAATGTGCTATCATTTCCTCCGTGAAAATTGACCACGTAACAAGTTTTTTACGAGAACAAAGCCCTTCGTACCATAAAAATTGATCTGGTTCTAAATATGAAGATGCAATACATACCTTTTGTAATAGTTGTACACCATGTAGATCAAAATATTGCTCCATCTGAAGTATCCAATTTACCGGATCCTTGCCATCAAACTTGCTCATCTTGCTTTTTCTTGATTTTATGAGCTCGACCTTGAAATGACTATAACTATGTACTTTCAGATCTTTAAGTTCTGAAATTGCGACCTTTAGTAGCCCTCCGTGTCCTCTTTCCAATGCCACCAGTCTGATCCAAATTGGATTCTCTAAGAAAGAGTTATGTACAATCTCCCAAGATGACCTGATTATAGACTTTTCAAGAAGAACAAACTTGTATGAAGTGTCACATGTCACTGTTTTGACCTTTGGATCTAAAAAAGATATAAAAAGAACTACAGTCCGTCCTCTTTCTGTACCTTCTTACGAAATTTCAATCCGATCCCCAGAGAGAACGTTATGACGATTTTTCGTAGGTCACCTGTTTGGAATGTAATTTAGGAGTCTGCAAAAAGACCAACTTCCTCAGATCATATCTCTGAAAAAATAGTGCGAAAAGCTCTAAAATTCGGACCCGAGGTTTAGCGCGATTTCTTCTCAAATGGGTTTTTTTTGCGACTTCTGAAACGTCACAGAAAAAACGTTATAGAGAAAATGCCACGATGACATGTTTGGAGCAGAGAAACCCTAGAATCCAAAGCTCTGATACCAAATGTTATGAAACCAACTCAAGAAAAGATAGAAAAGATAGATCAACGCCTTAGAATTCAGCCTCTTCGAGGGGGCAACCTCCTTTACATTACATAAATGAACAATTCTTGGATGATACAAATGAAAAGACCTCCTTTCTATATATAGGAGTCTAAGGGGTCATAACATAATCAGAGTCGACATAACAATAATAATGTAAGGGAACAATAATAACAATAGTGGGCTTCTATGGGGCACCATAGTAACAATATGGGCACTACATGGGTACACCAATATAATAAGTGGGTTATACTAATAACAATAAGGGGTTACACTAGTAGTATAGGGGCCTAACAAGGACAATAAGAAAACTTGGAATAAAAAGCTAGTCAATGCCTTATGGGCAGACAGATTGACTACTAAGAAATCAATTGGTACTTCTCCCTATCAACTAGTTTATGGAATGGAAGCTGTCTTTCCATCCTCTTTGGGGGTACCAATAATGAAGATACTTCAAGAAATACAGGTTGAACCAAATAGTATCCAAGGAAGAATCAACCAAACTATACATCTACAACAAACAAGAGAAGAGGTCCATGTCAAGTCTCAAGTTGAGCAAGAAAAGATTAAGAAGATTTTTGATAAGAGAACCAAGGCTGAAGATTTCTACATTGGTGACAAAGTGCTCAAGTGGGACTCAAGGAGGGGATAAAGGAAAACATGGGAAATTTGATTTCCTATGGAAAGGTCCCTATGTCGTTTATGCTTATAGAGGAAGTAATGATTTGTTTTTAAGAGAAATTGATGGTACATATGCAAAAGGTGGGCCAGTGAATGGTCAAATGCTAAAACATTACTTTGAACCTAATTACTAATTTTCATTTGTATATATCCTATTTTCAAAAGTCTAGTTTGGATTGGATAATGATCTCTGAAGTTGAAGCCCGAAGAGAAGACCCTAAGCTTCAAAAGATTCACTATCATAAGTATCAATAATGTAGATTCATAGAAGGAAACTTTGCAAGGAAACATCAACAACAATTCAAAGGCTACTAATCTCTAAAGTTCTTGAAATTTCACAAGGAAATGCCATCCCCAAGTGGAGCCACTGTTAGGTTCCTATACCAATAGGAGTCATAGTTTTGAATGACTAAGGTTAAGCCTTGTAATACTGTACATACTTTTTCTTTCTACAAATGTTTTCCATATTATAAAAATTAAAAATTGTAAAGAGGGTATGTCGTAAAAGATAAATCAAAGGACAAAAAGAATAAGATAAAGTAAAAAAAGATTAAAACACATGAACCCCAAAAACAAAAAGATAATGAAAGTGTGCAAGTCTAAATACCACTACTATTTACTTTTATGCATAATAGTGATTGTGGGAAACTTGTTATTCATGCCACAATCCATGGTAATCAAGTTGTTTAATCTTGGTTATTCCATGCTTTTAATTTTATGTTTATAGATTAGAGAATAAAATTTGACCAAACAGTTTATTCTTGGGAGATCATAGTTAGGTAGAGATAATTAAAGGAGCTCATTAGCTTAATCTGAGCCCTTGGATGATATAAGGTCAGAATTAGATAGTTTGCTTTATGAAGGAAAAAATAGATGAATAAGGGTTTGCTAGCCTAAATGCACCCTAAGAAATGAAGAAAATATGTTAGAGGTAAGAAATGGGTAAGTAGAAGAAAGGTTGTTGAATTACAAATTTACTTGGATCAAAGCACATGCATCATGCTTACACATATCTTTCAACATGTATTGTCAACTATGCAAGTAAAGAACAAAGGTTTACAAGTTCATATGATTAACTCCCCCTCATTCAATTTTCCCCTTTACTTACTAATTTCCTATCTACAAGCATCTTCTAAGTACTTTTAATCCTACAAGTCAAAGAGGCTCAGAGCATTTCTCTAACTTTTGGAGGGACTGAACCCTCCGCTTAATGACTTATGGACACAAGTGCTAGAATCCTCTTCATAAAACCATTCCCTCTTCACAAAAGCATCCCCCCTTCATAAAAACCATTTCCCTTCATTACCCTAAGAAAACCCCTTTTCCTAAGGTTAAACACCTTTTACCTAGGAAAAATTATACCCCCCCATGTAAATCCCTTTCTGCTCAAAAAGCCCACAAAAGCATTTTTTCCTAAGTATGAAGCTAAATGCGCTAACACTTACACTTTACCCCTTTCACTTAGAAATCTCACTCTGCCCGCTCCTTTCATATTAATTATTAACATTATTATATAAATCCCATTATAACCCTTTTCCTATAAATAAACTAAATCCCTAATTAAAATACCCCAGCCCTTAGTTTTAATAAAAACTATAGAAATCACCCATATCCCGATATAACATTACTTAGTTTACCTAATCCCAGTAAACCTAAGTTAAACCAATTATTAGCCTCACCTGACTACTTAATCCCTCATTAAGCCGTGCCCAATCGCCTAACCCATGATTAATCCCTAAACTAATCCCAAACTGCCGTGATTAAACCCCTAGGCCCCCCATCAACTCCCATTCATTTCCCTTGCACAACTCTTTTTCCTGACTACCATTTGATCGCGATCGCCCACATTTGATGGCCTAAAGCTATATCAGCCTCACTCAGTGGACTACCTTTACCTACCCGATAAGGCGGGTTTCCCTCGACCCCTGATGGCTACGTGTCATGCTCTGACTCACATCGAGTGAACCCTTCTAAAAACCGCCTACGCCAATAAAGCGGTGTGACGAATCTCAATATTGCCTCCCCACCATTCCAATAAATCACCCATCCTTCATAAATATGGATTTCATGCCATTTTTCAAAATTTTCCTGTTAAAGTTTTAAACTGTGAAAACCTGTGTTTTCACACCTTTTGCCCGTTTAACTGTGTAAACCCATAAAAACCCTCCAGCACCACCCTGGACCTCTACGATGCGATTTCACCTCCAATTACGTCCAAAACCCCTTTCTCAAGCATCCCTGTGCCAGAGAGCCATCAAGCGCCCTTCCATGCAGACCGGTGCTTTCTTAATAATTGTTGAATTTACAGGCTATCAGACGAAGCCAAAGCTTGGATAAATAGTTCTGATACTAGTCACAGAACTTGCCTACTCTAAGACTCAGCCAAGAAACCTGTTAAAATACCATATTAAGAAGAATAAGACCATTTATACAAGGAACTAAAGATGAAGACAATAACACACAGAGCCGAGAAGAAGACAACTACACAGAGTAGTGACAGTTAAAACAGAGTAACTAGACCAAAGATGCAGTTAGAATACAAACAAAGAAAACATACGAAGACTTGATCGATATCCACTTCCGATGCTGAGACACATAAAAAACATAAGAATTTACCATTGAAACAAATAGTAAAAGTTAAATAATGCAGTAAAAGGAAGAAACATAGTTAAGGATAAAGACAGGTCATGAGTGACAGATGAAAGACATAAGTAAATAAAGCCTCCAACATGATGATTCAACAACAAAGAGCATAAAGAGCTAGAAACAAACCATAATAGCTAGCAATACCACAATAAAAGGGACAACATGAAAGTAGTCATTAGCTGCCTCTATCTTCCTGCGAGAAGATATTTGTAATTCCTAGATTAAATCTCAAATCAGTTTGAGGTATTTGTAATAACACCTTAGTATACATATTTCAAAATTTGAAGTGTGTAGTGTGGATTATTAGACATTTCTATAGACTTCTTGATCAAAGGACTGTAAAAGCTATTGGAGCATTGACTGAGCCAACAAGTTGGATTGATGAATAAAGACTTGATATTTCAAAGGATTCATTTGTAGAACGAAGTGTAGACAAGTATTTTCTCATGTTGTTGTTATCTATTAAAGTTTTTCATAATGTTGATCTAAATTTGAATGCCATAATTTGAATATTGTATCAGAATTTGTTTAAGTACACTTCGTTATAACAATTAGGAAAATCTATGTTTTCTACAGATAATCTAAGTTAAGCAATTCTTAATTTCTCCTTAGTTTAGGTTGTTTCTTTTAATCTATAGCAAAGGATTCTTAATTGCCTTTTGTTTCTGATTACCCCCTCATTCTTCGTTTCAATCCAAATCTGAGAATTATTAATTGCTCTCTCACCTTGATTAAAATTTTTTCCATCCCTCTGGCCTAAAGATCTTCATTCTACTTTGCTATCTTGCCCTTTGAAAATTCCCTTTAGTGAGTTGATCCAGTTCTGCTACCATTCTTTTGACTCCATATGCCCAATGGTCTAGAGACATCATTCTATCGATCTGTTTAAATAACCCCACCACCAAATCTTCAATAAAAATCAAAAACCCCCCGAACCTTAAGAACTAGCCTAATATCCCAGCAAAACAAAGAAAAATAATATAGAGAGAGCCCTATTTAGACTTAGGTTGGTTAGAGCCTAAGCCTAAAAGTTGGTTTGTGGTTATCTCGGTCATTTTCTTTTTTCTAATAACTTCTAGAGAAAATTCTGAGTGATAACAAGGCCTATTGACCATGTTATCACTTAGATTTTCCTTAGAAGTTATCAGAAGAAGGAAAGGATCCAAGGTAACCACAAACCAACTTTTAGACTCAGGTGCTAGCCCACCTAAGTCCAGAGAGGGCTCTCTCTTTATGATTTAGCTATGTTTGAAAAGATTTTAGGCTAACTATTAATTTTCAGTGAGGTTGTTTTGTTTGAGAGTGGTGTAATTATGAAACAAATGGGCAAACTAGGCTTTTAGGCCATTGGGCTATGGGGTCAATTAGGGATAATTTACTGGATCAAGTCAAATTGCTGAGGTATGAGTTCAACAGGCAGGATAACAGAATAAAAACAAACTTTGGGACTTGAATGGGTGATATTTCTACTCAAAACTAGAGGGCAATCAAGAATCCTCAAGTTAGGATTAGAAAGAGGAAAGGAAGAAAGGTCAACTAGCAGAGGGAAATTAAGAATCCTATTCCAGGGACTTATGAGAAAAAATATGGGGATAGAGGAGCAACTAAGAATTCCTTTATCGAGATAGTTTAGAAGAAAATACAGAAATGGTAAACTGTTGATAGCAGAGAGAAATAAAGCTAATTCTGATACACTTTGACTATTTTACCATTTAGATTTAAGATGCATGAAACATTGAAACATATAGAAAATACATAAAATCACAAGGATATAATACTTATTTGTAATTATACTACACGCGAATCCGATGAAATGTCCTCAACTTTCATTCCTTTTTCAACAAAAATCTAGATTTGAGTACAAAAGCTTTCTTAGCTTGATAGCATAGATTTACAGAGATGTTATAGAATCCACTCCAAAATACTTCAAATGAAGAAGTATTTATACGAATTCTAAACTGAAATATCTTGAAAAAATATCAAGATTGGTTTACAAATATCTCAAACTATTTTACAATAATAGAACCTAAATAAAGGACATTCAAAACTAATGATTCTATTTGGCACTATTTTTATGGATTTATGGTGATAAAGAAGAGAAATTTGAATTTGATAGCAACTCTTAAGTGATGATGAGGCATCCCAGTCACTAACTGCATCCTTTCTTTGTGCATTCTGCTCCAGCAATTCTACAAACTTAGGGTCCAATGATACACTTGTATATCTCCATCCGAGATATATATGTAAAAAGTGAAAGAGGTTATTGTAGATGAGTATCTTTTTGAGATAAATCTCCCTCAGTTTCCCAAAATTAAGCTCCAACTGTTCACAATATTCTCTGCAAAACGATGTAAAAAACATGACTTTACACAAACTGAAAAATAGGTTGTGAAGACATCCACTTATCTCTCTTTGGTAATACCTATGCAAAAAGTGAGATGTAGATTGACCCATTAGGAACAACAACCTCCTCCCGTTTCTCAAAGTACTTCTTGGATTGGTCACAATAGTTTCTACAAAACTATGACTTAAACAGGAAATTTCTGAAGAATGTACCATTTTTGCTCTGATTTCATCTTTTAACCTTGAATTTCTTTTAACTTTTCTTAACTTTTATTTTGGATAAACTTAATTGTTGCTGGTGAAAGTGTTTTAATCTCTATTTAACCCTTATTGCATCCATGTTTACTTTTACTATTTACTTTTACTGTTTACTTTTACCGCTCTGTTTTTTCATCTACCTTTACTTTGACAGGAATTTGTATGCTTTGTAACTATCTTCCTTGCTACGTTTCTTCATGCTAACCACTTTACTTGACTTGTTCTTCAATCTAATACTCTTTAACTCTGATACACTTTGGCTGTTCTTTACTGTGTCCTTTTACCTTCACTGCATATTTTAGGTTTTTCACTATTTATTTAAACAAGAAATATTTTAATTTCATGTTTCCTCTGCTCGTCTTTTAACTGTATGTTTTATTTTCCATCTCTGTTTGAATAAATTTGATAACAATCTTGGAGTAAATAGGTCTTATGACTAGTATTAAGACTGTTTATCCAAGGCCGTGGTCTTCTGATCACCTGTAAAACAAAACAAACTGTTAAGAAAGCATTGGTTTGCAGGGGAGGTCGAAAAGGTTTCATTTGAGCTTGAAAGGTATGTTGAGTGAGTCCAGAATGCTTTTTGGGAGGTAAACCATGCTCGAATCAGTTATTAGAGGCTTCAGGTGGGACAGATGGGTTACATAGGGTTTTACTACACAATCAGGTGAAAACGAGCAAAACTGGGTTTTTGTGTTAAAACAGGTAAATGGTTGATATTGGCGGTTAAGCTTTGAATGAATAGTGGACAATTTGTCATATGGAGAGAGTGGGAAGTAGGGGCAGTAAGCAGACTCTATCGCACTGCTTTTGGGAGGTTGGTGGTTTTGGCAGAGGGTCGCGCGATGCCACAAATTGAATGACACTTAGCATCGGCGAAAAGTCAAAACAACTTATATCGGGTGGTTAACATTCGACCAAAAGGCCCGTGCGATATGAGCGAGAGTCGTTGGATGTGGGAAGGTAGATCGAATGGTAGTCAGCAACAGAAAGTGTTAGGGAGTTAATGGAGTGGGAGCGATGGCATAATCAACATAATTAAATGAATTTAATTATATCGGGGATGATTGTATTGGCATAGAGGTTATTAATTAATCCAGGTGACTAATTAATCCCTTTTTAACACGTCGGGGGCTTTGGCTCTTAATTAATCACGGTTTGATTAACTAATCCCACTTAATTAACTTTATTATGGTTTATTTTTCAAACTTCAGGGGCGGGATATTTATTTATTTTGGGATTTTTATTAATAATACATACGGGAAAGGGTAATTTGTTTTGGGAGTGTTGTGCTCTACAACAACCCCCCATTTCATATCATATTTATTTACTAAATCAATATATGAAATGGGTCCCTTTAGAAGTTAGTTGGTATCAATACTTCATTATTTGAGAAAGGTCCGCAAACCAAATGAAGACATTGTATAAAACCTTTTAAAAACCCATTTTTGATCAAATAAAACAATCTTTTATCATTGCGATAAAGCGATCGCAAGATCGCATATCGCAATGGCATAGAAAACACAAATAAGTGGCACATTGGTCTCCGCCGATGCGATATCGCTATCGGCTATCGGCAATACTCCATGCACATTTTAAAGCGCCCCATGCCATTAGCCCCGATGCGATGCGCAATCGGCGATCGACCATTGGCGGTAATCTTTATACAGTCTTAAAACACCCCAGCCCTTTCACCCCCGATGCGATGCGATATCGCAATCGGCAATCGGCGATACACTATTTATGCACATTATGATACCCATTCACCCTGATGCGATGCGATTTCGCTATCGGCGATCGGGATTTCAAAAATTGTCAACGTAAAGATTTAAGTGTTCCCGACGCCCGATTACTATATAGCATGGATTTCAAAAAAGCCGTTAAATGGAGGAATATTGTGATTGATTCATATTTAAAGCTTGATCTTTTAAAGCAATCATTCACCCGCGCTCAACCGCCAAAACATCCACAGCACGCTTAAATGGGCCATTCGGCCGAATAATGGTATAATGAGCATTTAAGAGGTGGCAGGTCTTGAACGGCCATTTAATGTAATTGTAAGATCCTCCCATGGATTGTGTCTGTGCCCATTTTTAAAGCTAATCCCTTATTATGCATTTCTCAATATTTCTCATCACTTGCAAGTTTTCATTGCTATTTCTCTGTGTTACGTATATTTGCGCCTCTGTGTAGAATTCATCCAAAGGAGAAAGCTCAAGCAAGATGGGGAAGAAATCCAAGAAGACCACAGGCGCTTCCGCTACACCAGCTGCAGGACAAGCTCTCGTGGACAAAAAGAAGGGCTTGATATCTGATACTACATGTACAGGTCTCGTCAGAGTTACTTGGCAAGGGACCTATAACCTGATTGAAGCCGAAGAACCAACAAGGACAATAGTTGAAGCTACTGAGGATCTTACTCGGAAGTCTGAATGTACTCTCAAGGATTTAGCCGACTCTTTCCTTCACAGAATAGTGGCCAGGGAGCAAATTCTCCCATACACAGACGTAGTGCGGTGGGCGATTCAAGAAATCCCAATCTTGGATAGAACTTTCAGCACTAGAGATGGAAGAATCTTCGGATCGTTCAGGGCGGATGATCTAAGGCAAATGTATCATTTGCCCGAGCCAGAGAAGATATATAATAAAGCGTTCCTGGAGAAATTCGCAAATGAAAATGAAGTTGAATCCGAACCCATCCGGGATTGGAGACAAAATTTGGCCAAGCACAAACACGAATCTTCCGGTAAGTACTCGGTTGATTCTCTGGCTTCTCCTTATTGCTATGCTGGAATAATGATGTGTAGATTATGGGGATTGCATGACTCTGCTAATTTTACCATAGAAATGGTTCCTCTAATGGAAGCAGCATGCAACTATATAATCATGGATTGGGCCACCATCCTTTCTGACAAATTAGCACAAGCTGTGCGTGATTTTAGAAATCAGACTGTCGTCTCTGAAAGGAAAATTCCCCCAGTCTATTACAGTGCATATATCTTAGATACATTATGTTTCAATTCTGAATTTCTCGTGCTCGGCTGGAGGTGGACGCCACAAGATCCCACGGCTATCCACAAATACCATTAGAAATTATGGAAGTCCTCTTACAAGCACCATCTGTACCAAATCTGCAATGGCTTTATGGTGCCTATTCATTATTCTATTTTTGATAAACCCATTCCCAAGATTTCCTATCAAGCTTCGTTTGATATAACAGCGGTAGCGAGTTGGTTTGGAGAGGAGAGATTTACCTACATAAGATTTTTCGGCAGCCAAGCCAACCCACATGTTATCCCTTTGTACATACTAGATAAACTGCTAGCAAGAGAAATCGCTTATCAGATTACGGCTGAGAGTGTTACACAAACTCTCAAGAAAGAAAAGAAGAGGGGCTGACCCTCTTTTCCCTTGAGGTGTGGTGTCTATACTCTGCATGATCTCAAACATGCAGAAAAGGAAGCCACAAAGATTCAATCCTTAACTCTGGCGACTATCCCAAATAGGCCATATGATCCAAAGAAAGTTGCCTACAATGCACTAGAACAGGCCAAATTGACAAAATTTGAGCACAAAGAAGATATGTTTGACGACCTATTCGTTTCAGCCGAATCAATAGGTCAGGCTAAAGAATTCACTCGAATGAAATATAAGGATGAAGGGTTGACTGAGTTTAATAAGCTTAGAGAACAGAGGTTGCAATCTCTGTCTCTAGATTTACTAGCAACAACCCCGGCAACATCATGAAGCGAGCCTGGTCGGAAACAGTCAAAGGAACCTCTGGTTGTAACAAAGGATCATAAGAAGGAACAGGAGGAAAGGCAGAGAAAAGAAAAAGAAGAAAGGCAGAAGAGAGCACACGAGGAGAAACAGAGGAAAGAGAAAGAGGAACAGCAGAAGAGAGAGCAGGAAAAAGTGCGGAAGGAGTCCCAAGCTGAAAAGGAAAAACAAACCACCATTGATGTCAATATAGATACTAATATTGACCCTAAATTGCTTTAGGAGTGGAAGCAATTTGACTCTATCATCAGTGGGTTGGAATGTTCCAAAGATACAGACACTTCCAAGACAAACGATACACAGGACATCACTTCACCTCAGTTTCTAAGTGGAACCAGCGGCCCACCCATTTCCAAGGATGTTGAGGTAATACCAAAAGACCACTCCCACCAAATCATTCTCCAGGTAGAAGATATTCCTCCCCTGGATGTTTTCTACAGCCCGAGGCATAAAGCAGTGGTAAAAAGACAAAGGAAAAGGAGGAAGATTGATCAACCTCCCCTTTTTCCAGAACAAACTGTAACGGGCAGCATGGTTTGGAAGGAGGAGTTCAACCCCTCCGATGACCTGACAAAACTGTCGCAGTATGCGGGAGCCTATTTGGCAGCGACAATCGACAAGGCATCAGAGGTAAGTCTTCTACTGAAATCCAAGGATCAAGAAATTTTCGCGCTACAGGCAGAATTGGCTGAAACAAAGCAGAAGGCAGAGCAGCAATTGTTGACACAACAGCAAGTGAACAGTCAACTAACCCAACAATTGCAGGCAGAAAAGAAAAGGGTCGACCAAAGCGTGATCCAGAAGCAGAAGGAATTATCAGAGGCATTGGCACAACTAAGAGTAGCAAACGAGCAAATGATGAAAACAAAGGATGAGCAAATCGCTCAATTGTCATCGCAACTCGAAAAGATAAAGGGCGCTCCACAAGTGGCTGAGTTTAGAGCAGAAGCATTACAAATAAACACTGCATTGATATCTCAAATTAGGCTTCTGTGTCAACAAATCGCTCAGGCAGAGCCACTCTGTGAATTAACGACATCCATAAATCAGCAAGTAGAAAAGGCCAGAAATGAATTAGATCAAGCCGAAGAGATCGTAACTGCATTTCTTGACTGGCAAGATTCTGATCAAGGGAGAGAAGCAAATTTGCCCAAGATTTCAGAAACACATAAAGATATACTTTTCACAGAATGGCACTCTTAGATGATGAAAGCAGAAAGGGAAGCTTCAAGATGTAAATCAACTTCCAGCAATTTGGTTGAACTAGTCAACAACACCCTCTACTTATCAAATATGATTTCCCAATGTACACCAGGAAAGATGACAACAACAAACACATTGGAACAATCATGCTATCCTGATTTAGAGGAAAAGGGGAGATTAATCACTGGGATTAATAGTTTAACTATGGAAGCATATTGGCTCTTCCTGGTAAAGCCGCATACACAGAGAGCCGCCCTTACATGCCTAACAGATGCGATCGGGTATATAATTCCCGATATTCAGGATGCCACCTATGCCGTCCAGCTCAGTTCGCGCCTCAACAAACCTCCTTAAGTAGAGCCAATGCTTGCGATAAGTCAGCTCAGATTTAAAGGCAAGCAACCTACCTGATGAATCATGCCGCCGATTGCCAGATCACTGAGGAAAATAGGATCAAAATTTATTGATACCGATTTAGTTGCATTTCAGTTTAATAGATATTTAGATTAATTTAGTATTTATAGACCCTTTCATTGTTTTGGAAAGGGTCGTAAAGTTTTGTACCAGACTTAAAGACTGAAGTTTGCACTATTGTGCTTCAGTCAATATTCTTTTATGAAACTGGACCAGTTGTTCTTAATTCAACAAGGAGGCTTTTTATGCAATTGTGCACTATTGTCTTTGTTGAGAATGTTTCTGCGTTGAAGAAAGAATTACAAGTAGCGATTGATATCGGGAGTGTCAAAGCAGCTCATATGGTATTTCTATCTATGTCTGAATTCATTCCTGTTATGTGAATTTTTATTTGATTATCCTTGCTATTGTTGATTATATGCATGCGCTGTAACAACAGATCTACATTCATACCACTATTGGATGTTTTATGATATGCTTTCCTTTTAATCATGTATATGTTGATAATATAAATGATGAGTGTGGTAATATCGCATTAATCGCTAGGCTTAACTATTTAGGCACAGTAATCTTAAATGAATTAATATCTATGTCTGATCGATGGAGTCATCTATATGCCTGTCTTTAGACACAGACCATTAAACGCTGCACTTTAAAGTTCAATAGATTCCCGGGATAGGTTATAGTTCTTGTATTCTTGTTAATAGTTTAGTTATTCGCTTACCGCTAGCTTAGTTTATAAATCATACATTCATCCTGTTTATCCACTTTTGGGAAACTGGTCCCATTATCCCCAGTCGGAGCCACTATTCCAAACGGAAAAGGAGCTGTACTAAGGTCCGGACTGGGTGGTTATCCCCGATGTTGTTGCAGCGATTTTCGAGGCATCAACATTTTTGGCGCTAGAAGGAGGGCCATCAACTGTGAATGGCACATAAGCCAAAACCTATAAGCCATTCTAAGAGTAATCCTCCCTCCGAATCCCCTCGATCTTCCTATTTGCATACTGGTTCACCGGTATCCAAACAAGAAGAAGAGGAATCAACTACCACTGCTCAAACCCATCATACTCCAGAACAATTAAGTCTTGAATCACCTGAAGTCCAGTCTCTTATCCACAAACTTCAGAGCTTCTCGATTTCACCACAGAAATCTGAGGTATCACAAAGCAGTGCGACTTCGCAGTTCAATTTACCTCACCCTCTCACCAGACTTCAGAGCGAAAAGCTCGGTATTGAACCCACTGAGTTCCCTTTACCCAAAAGGAAAAAGGCGAAGAAAAATACTGAAGGATCTGATAGTGAAGAGCTTTCATCCACATCCTCCATTGCATCTTCCCCTCTGCAAAGTCAACCATCCACTCCCCCATTACATATTGTTGTTCACCAGGGATTAGAAGCTTCAACATCCCAACCTGCCCACTCCTCAGCATTATTTCCTTCCCATACATCTGGAATTCCAACAGTAGTATCAACCACTGTTGCTATTACAATGGCAGATCCATGGACCAGACCTGGTGCAGTCAATATGCCTGCGCCATTGCATCCATTACCAGATTATCCTGAAAAATGGCTACCCAAGTTTAATCCAGATGATGGAACCCAAGCTGAGGAACACATCAATAATTTCATGTTAGCAGTCAACTTGAAAGGAGTAACAGAACAAGATGTTGTTGTTAGACTTTTCCCTTACACCTTACAAGGATCAGCAGGATCCTGGTATTTCTCTTTACCCTCTGGTTCCATTACCAGTTGGAACACTTGCCAAGAGCAGTTTCTTACCAAATATGGAGATGATAGGTCTTTGGCAACTTTAATAAATGATCTCTCCAATCTGAGAATAGAGCATAGAGAACCAATAAAGGAATTTAATGCTCGCTTCAATAAACTCCTAAACAAAATCCCTACAGCTTCCAAACCAAGTGAACAAATTCGAAGCGAATGGTATATCACCGCCCTACCTGCCAATATAGCCATTTTTGTAGACAGGGCTGGGAAACCTACCTTAGCTGAAAACATGAGAGAAGCACTTGCTGTGGAAAAACGCATCAATGCTCTAGAGAAGAAAGCTGCTCTGGAAGACAGAAAAGCCAAAAAAGTCTCTTTCAAAGATGACTCAAGAAAGAAAACCCAAAAGACCCATACGACATGGAAGGTTTGCAAAAGGTCTTAAAAACGTTATCAAATGAAATGGTCGAAATAAAGAAACAAGTGGCCGAAACCTCAACCAAAAGACCCTTTAGAACTTTTAAGAGAAATGAGTCAAAGCCCCCAAATGTCATATCTAACGCAGACTCAGAGCAAGAAGAAGAAGAGGAAGAGGAAACAATCGCACCGACTGATGATGAAGAAGAAGTAGTAGAATGTCATGGAATGTGGGATTTTATACTCCCCAACTCCGATACTGATAATGAAGAAGAGGCGTTCCCAGTCACTACTAGGAGCAAAAGTACTTCTGAACCTGTTCAGGTATCATCAAAGAAGAGGAGTGCAGGTGCCACTACAACCAAAGAAAAAACACCTGCAAAGAAATCACCTGCAGCAGTTCCCCAAAACCAGCCTTCAACTTCTAATACTCCTTCAACATCCAAAACATTAGTCGTATCCGATTCAATGGAGTATAACATTGTTGATGACATGAAGAAAACTAAAGCAAACATTACTATGTTTGAGCTTAGTAAATTAAAGCATCAGCAGAAATTACTTCTTAAAGAATTGAATGTTGTTCCCTCTACACCACTTCCCAGTGCAAAAGCCGCTAATGATTCAGGCCAACCTCCTCCAGGTATGGTTGAAGCTACCGATTCAGTTCTAATTGGAGATAGATCAAATTCTCATACTCCACCCTTCCTGCTAACCTATGAGATTTACAACAGAAACCTGCACAACTGTTTAATTGACTCAGGGGCATCATCTAACATAATGCCAGCTTCAGTTTGCTCTAAACTGAACATTGAACCCCAGAAGTCTGCTATTCATATTGTACAGTTGGACAGGACCAAAGTGCAGGTTGTGGGAGAAATTAATTCCGTAACTATCAGGTTGTCTGCTGATCCCAGAGTAGTACAAAGGATTGACATCCTAATAGCCGATATACCTGAATTTTACGGTTTAATTCTGAGTAGGGATTGGTCCGAAAAATTGCATGGGTATATTTCCACTGATTGGTCACATATGTGGCTTCCCTACAAGGGCAAGCCAAATCAAATAAGGATCGATCGAGAGAAACATATGACCCACACAGTTACTGAATTTGAGCAAGAAAACCAACCCGTAGCGTTCAACAACAACATTTTGGGGAATTATTCGTCAGAGTCATTCTTTGGCAACTTTGTTGCCCAACCATCTCCTTTTTCAGTCAATCATTTTACATCTCAGATTGAAATTTTTTCACAAACTGATAAGTCTAGATGTTTCAATGATGCTGAGAAAACTGTAAATACATTTGTTAATACCTCTTTATTTTGGTCTTTATATTTTGATGGCTCTAAGTCCAACGAGGGCTCAGGAGCAGGTTGCATTTTGGTTAGTCCACAAGGAGAAAAGACAATGTTGTCCTGTAGGCTGGAATTTGAATGCACTAACAATACAGCCGAATATGAAGCCTTAGTCCAGGGACTGTATAAAGCGATCGGTCTTAAAGTGCAATATTTGAAAGTATTCGGCGATTCTGAAATTATTGTTAAACAGGTGAGGAATGCAATCCATTGTCTTTCAAATCACCTCAAGCACTATCAATCGCTAGTACAAGAACTTACTTCGCACTTTTCCGCATTCAACATTTCCTCCATCCCCAGGTCTCAAAACTCAGCAGCCGATCTCCTAGCCAATGTAGCTTCCAAGCTTCTACCTTCTGAAGACTACAGCCTAGATAGATTTTCCGTAGAATTACTTTTTAGGCCTTCAATTCCTGACAATGTCACTAATTGGAGAGTATTCAATCATGATGAGGATATTTTACAATTTCTAACTTCTGAAAAGTCCTATGACGATCAAATTATTGAGGAAAATGACCATGATCTACAAATGAAAGAAACACCTCAGGAAAATTCAATTCCTAAGCCAGTGGTAAAGCTCGAAGATCTTTATGATATCAAAGACAGGTTTAAACCTGTAATTAATGCAAAGCTCCAAAGTTCTACCCTTAGGTTCGAATTGATAAATCTAGGTACTGAGCATGCTCCTCAAAATATTAATTTAGGATTAGGACTTTCCTTGAAAGAGAAGGAGGCATTTATTAAACTGTTAAGGAAAAATAAACAGGTTTTTGCTTGGAAATATGATGATTTGAAGACTTATGATACATCCATTATCCAGCATACCATTCCTATGCTTCCCGATCAGAAACCGATTCAGCAGAAGTTAAGAAAAATACATCCAAATTTGGAGAGCCAGATAAAATCGGAACTTAACAAACTCTTGAAAGCCAAGATTATTTTTCCTGTCCGACACTCAAACTGGGTCTCTAATATGGTGCCAGTCAGAAAGAAAAATGGCGACATTCGAATTTGTATTGATTTCAGAAATTTGAACAAAGCAAGCTTGAAAGACAATTTCCCATTACCTACTATGGAGCAAATACTCCAATCAGTAGCAGGCTCTGAATTGATGTCCTTTCTTGATGGTTTCTCAGGATATAACCAAGTTCTGGTTCATCCTGATGACCAGCTTAAAACCACATTCAGAACAAAATGGGGAACATATGCGTATCAGAAAATGCCTTTTGGACTTATAAATGCAGGAGCGACATTCCAAAGAGCTATGGATATAGCTTTTAGAGGGTTGATTAATAGAACAGTAGTCGTCTATCTAGACGATATTACTGTATTCTCTAAGGAGAGGTATAATCATTTGCATGATCTAAATCAAATCTTTCAGCGTTGCAAAAGATATGGTATTTCTCTTAACCCTAAAAAGTCTTTCTTTGCTCTTGATCAAGGAAAGCTCTTGGGTTTTATTGTATCCAAAGATGGCATTTATATTGATCCTGATCGGATCAAAGAAATCTCTGAAATCCCTTTCCCACACAATAAAAAATCGATGCAGTCATTTTTAGGCCAGATCAATTTTGTTAAAAGATTTGTCCCAGATTTTTCTCAAATTATTTTGCCACTTCAAACAATGATTAAGAAAAATTCAGTCTTTAAGTGGGGATCAGCAGAAAAGGAAGCTTTTGATCTAATCAAGCAATCAATAATCAATGCCCCAGCTTTAAATACTCCAAATTTTTCTAATCATTTTACATTGTATACCATCGCATCCAACTTGTCTTATGCTGCAGTACTCACGCAACTAAATGATCACAATTTGGAAGCACCCATTTCATTTTTTAGCTCAAATCTTCAGGGTGCTGAATTGAATTACTCCGATGTAGAAAAACAAGCCTTTGCTGTATTTAAAGCAGTCAAGCATTATAGACCCTTCCTTTTGAAAACTCACACAAAAGTTATAGTTCCTTTCCCAGCAGTTAGGCAACTATTAATCCAAAAAGAACTAGGTGAAAAAAGGGCAAATTGGGTCACAGCGCTTCAAGAGTATGACTTAGAAATTAGGCCAGCAAAGATTGTTAGGGGCCAAGGTTTTTGCAGGATATTGGCAGGAGCATCCAACATTCCAGAATCAAGCGATACAGAGCAAACTGAAGAAATCAATCAGATAAGTGTTACTGATTCTGAATCTCAATATGCAGATTTAATCTTTTATTTAAAGAATGGTTATGCACCTCCAAATCTATCTTACAAGAACAAAAGGGCCATTAGGTTGAAAGCAAAGAATTTTACAATTATTGATGATGTGCTTTTTAAGCAGAATTATGATTCCATCTTATTGAGATGCCTTGAGAAAACTGAAGCACAAAAGGTTTTGCAGGAGTTACATGATGGACCAGCGGGAGGACATTTTGGAGCTGATACAACAGCTCACAAAATTATTCATGCTGGTTACTATTGGCCTACTCTGTTTAAAGATGCCCACGAGTATGTAAGGAAATGCCTCAATTGTCAAACTTCTAGTGGAAGACAACGTAAATCAGCTTTCCCTCTGCAACCAGTCAACATTGAACAACCATTTGAGCAATGGGGATTGGACATCATTGGGGAGATTACTCCACCATCTTCCAAACAGCATAAGTATATCCTTACTGCTACCGATTATTTTACTAAGTGGGTTGAGGCAATCCCTTTAAAGACAGCAAATTCTGAAGCAATCATTGAATTCATAGATCAATTCATCATTACCAGGTTTGGTGTCCCAAATGCTCTTGTTTTTGATAATGCATCTTACTTTTCAGGCAATGCTATGTTTGATTTCGCTATTAAAAGAGGATTTAAATTAAAATATTCTGCTAATTACTATCCCCAGGGTAATGGTTTAGCAGAGTCTACTAATAAAAATCTGATCAAAATCATTAAGCGAACTATCGAACAGAATCATAAAAACTGGCACAAATCTTTAGTGTTTGCATTATGGGCTGATAGGATAACACAGAAAGCTTCTATAGGATCTTCTCCGTTCAATCTTGTGTATGGAAAAGAAGCAGTACTACCCACAAATCTTGTTCTTCCTTCTTTAGCCCTAGTGCAGTTCATTGAGGAAAGTCCTTCCTCTTCTATTCAGCTTAGACATGACCAAATTCTAAAATTAGAAGAGGAAAGAGAAAAAGCCAGGGTTATTCATGCCAAACATCAGCAAGTCATTAAGGCAGCTTTTGATTCAGTCTCATCCGGTTCAAAACAATTCCAAGTCGGTGATTTAGTTCTGAAATGGGACAAAGCCCATGAGGACAAGGGTAAACATACCAAGTTCCAGAAGATGTGGCTTGGACCATTTCAGATCTGTGAAAAGATAGGCCATTCGACCTTTATATTGCAAGACTTATCAGGGTTGAGAGATTCTCTCCCTGTTAATGGCCTTATCTTGAAGAAATTCTTTAATTGAGGAGGTAACCCCTTCTCCTTCTAGTTTGATAGATTTTTGTAGTTTGTAGGATTTGCAGAAAATAATGTTGTAAGGTATCTACTATTGACCTTTGCTGTGTTTGAAAATTTGATCTACAGGAGTACAACGATATTTGCTTTTAAAATAATAGAACTCTTAACCAAAAGGGATAATTTCTAGGAAATTAGGTATCATTGTATTCTGAAACTACAGTTCAAGTTTTGTGAACTCCTTTCAAAGTTTAAAAGTATTGTAAATCATTCTCTGTTTTCAAATTGGTCTCAAAAGGTTATCAATATCAAGATAGAAGCCAATCCAATTTCAGCATCTTCAACTCTTACCCTGTCATCCATTAACTCTTAAGGAGAAGATTGTTCATCCCATTCACTAAAGTTTATGATTACTCAGAGTGTAATTCTAAAATATCTGATATTAAAGATAAGAGGTCTTATTACAAGCCTGCTTACCATGTTCATAGGGAAATAGTTTAACCGACATTACCAATACTGCATACCAAAACAGGGTAATGGCTTGAAATTATAAGACAAGGGGTCTCATCAAGAGCCAGCTTGTTCGGTTAGATTACTACCAGTGAATGGCATTGTCAATAGCTGGCCACCAAACCAGGACAATGGCTTTTTATCTTATCAATAACAGAAAAGGAAATGAAATACAAAATATGAAAACATGTTTTGAATTCATTCTGTTAATCACACTCTTAATTGGATGGAACAATGGACAATAGCATGGTTAAAAGGTATCCCTGTCGAAACTATGAACGTTTGCTGGCAGCAGAGGCTCTACCTATGACAGAGGAGTTCACTTTAAAAGCTGATTTGGAAAGGTTTTCTGTTTTATCATTATAAACCAATAAAGGCCTATTTAAAACTTAGAATGTATTTATTTTCTTAAAAAAGAAAGGAAGTTAGCAAAATAGTTTCATTTTACTCGGAGTGCATATATACCTAGTTATATTAGAATCTTCCCCTTTGACTAGAACTCTATTGTGGAAAAAGTTTAAGTATTTCTATGCTTTCCAGAGATAACTGGTTCTTCCAGCGAATCGCCAATTGTTGTGCCCTACAACAACCCCCCATTTCATATCATATTTATTTACTAAATCAATATATGAAATGGGTCCCTTTAGAAGTTAGTTGGTATCAATACTTCATTATTTGAAAAAGGTCCGCAAACCAAATGAAGACATTATATAAAACCTTTTAAAAACCCATTTTTGATCAAATAAAACAATCTTTTATCATTGCGATAAAGCGATCGCAAGATCGCATATCGCAATGGCATAGAAAACACAAATAAGTGGCACATTGGTCTCCGCCGATGCGATATCGCTATCGGCTATCGGCAATACTCCATGCACATTTTAAAGCGCCCCATGCCATTAGCCCCGACGCGATGCGCAATCGGCGATCGGCCATCGGCAGTAATATTTATACAGTCTTAAAACACCCCAGCCCTTTCACCCCAGATGCAATTGCGATATCGCAATCGGCAATCGGCGATACACTACTTATGCACATTATGATACCTATTCACCCCAATGCGATGCGATTTCGCTATCGGCGATCGGAATTTCAAAATTGTCAACGTAAAGATTTAAGTGTTCCCGACGCCCGATTACTATATAGCGCGGATTTCAAAAAAGCCGTTAAATGGAGGGATATTATGATTCATTCATATTTAAAGCTTGATCTTTTAAGCAATCATTCACCCGCGCTCAACCGCCAAAACGTCCACAGCACGCTTAAACGGGCCATTCGGCCGAATAATGGTATAATGAGCATTTAAGGGGTGGCAGGTCTTAAACGGCCATTTAATGTAATTGTAAGATCCTCCCATGGATTGTGTCTGCGCCCATTTTTAAAGCTAATCCCTTATTACGCATTTCTCAATATTTCTCATCACTTGCAAGTTTTCATTGCTATTTCTCTGTGTTACGTATATTTGCGCCTCTGTGCAGAATTCATCCAAAGGAGAAAGCTCAAGCAAGATGGGGAAGAAATCCAAGAAGACCACAGGCGCTTCCGCTACACCAGCTGCAGGACAAGCTCTCGTGGACAAAAAGAAGGGCTTGATATCTGATACTACATGTACAGGTCTCGTCAGAGTTACTTGGCAAGGGACCTATAACCTGATTGAAGCCGAAGAACCAACAAGGACAATAGTTGAAGCTACTGCGGATCCTACTCGGAAGTCTGAATGTACTCTCAAGGATTTAGCCGACTCTTTCCTTCACAGAATAGCGGCCAGGGAGCAAATTCTCCCATACACAGACGTAGTGCGGTGGGCGATTCAAGAAATCCCAATCTTGGATAGAACTTTCAGCACTAGAGACGGAAGAATCTTCGGATCGTTCAGGGCGGATGATCTAAGGCAAATGTATCATTTGCCCGAGCCAGAGAAGATATATAATAAAGCGTTCCTGGAGAAATTCGCAAATGAAAATGAAGTTGAATCCGAACCCATCCGGGATTGGAGACAAAATCCGGCCAAGCACAAACACGAATCTTCCGGTAAGTACTCGGTTGATTCTCTGGCTTCTCCTTATTGCTATGCTGGAATAATGATGTGTAGATTATGGGGATTGCATGACTCTGCTAATTTTACCATAGAAATGGTTCCTCTAATGGAAGCAGCATGCAACAGTATAATCATGGATTGGGCCACCATCCTTTCTGACAAATTAGCACAAGCTGTGCGTGATTTTAGAAATCAGACTGTCGTCTCTGAAAGGAAAATTCCCCCATTCTATTACAGTGCATATATCTTAGATACATTATGTTTCAATTCTGAATTTCCCGTGCTCGGCTGGAGGTGGACGCCACAAGATCCCACGGCTATCCACATATACCATCAGAAATTATGGAAGTCCTCTTACAAGCACCATCTGTACCAAATCTGCAATGGCTTTATGGTGCCTATTCATTATTCTATTTTTGATAAACCCATTCCCAAGATTTCCTATCAAGCTTCGTTTGATATAACAGCGGTAGCGAGTTGGTTTGGAGAGGAGAGATTTACCTACATAAGAGTTTTCGGCAGCCAAGCCAACCCACATGTTCTCCCTTTGTACATACCAGATAAACTGCTAGCAAGAGAAATCGCTTATCAGATTACGGCTGAGAGTGTTACACAGACTCTCAAGAAAGAAAAGAAGAGGGGCTGGCCCTCTTTTCCCTTGAGGTGTGGTGTCTATACTCTGCATGATCTCAAACATGCAGAAAAGGAAGCCACAAAGATTCAATCCTTAACTCTGGCGACTATCCCAAATAGGCCATATGATCCAAAGAAAGTTGCCTACAATGCACTAGAACAGGCCAAATTGACAAAATTTGAGCACAAAGAAGATATGTTTGACGACCTATTCGTTTCAGCCGAATCAATAGGTCAGGCTAAAGAATTCGCTCGAATGAAATATAATGATGAAGGGTTGACTGAGTTTAATAAGCTTAGAGAACAGAGGTTGCAAACTCTGCCTCTAGATTTACTAGCAACAACCCCGACAACATCATCAAGCGAGCCTGGTCGGCAACAGTCAAAGGAACCTCCGGTTGTAACAAAGGATCATAAGAAGGAACAGGAGGAAAGGCAGAGAAAATAAAAAGAAGAAAGGCAGAAGAGAGCACACGAGGAGAAACAGAGGAAAGAGAAAGAGGAACAGCAGAAGAGAGAGCAGGAAAAAGTGCGGAAGGAGTCCCAAGCTGAAAAGGAAAAACAAACCACCATTGATGTCAATATAGATACTAATATTGACCCTAAATTGCTTCAGGAGTGGAAGCAATTTGACTCTATCATCAGTGGGTTGGAATGTTCCAAGGATACAGACACTTCCAAGACAAACGATACACAGGACATCACTTCACCTCAGGTTCTAAGTGGAACCAGCGGCCCACCCATTTCCAAGGATGTTGAGGTAATACCAAAAGACCCCTCCGACCAAATCATTCTCCAGGTAGAAGATATTCCTCCCCTGGATGTTTTCTACAGCCCGAGGCATAAAGCAGTGGTAAAAAGACAAAGGAAAAGGAGGAAGATTGATCAACCTCCCCTTTTTCCAGAACAAACTGTAACGGGCAGCGTGGTTTGGAAGGAGGAATTCAACCCCTCCGATGACCTGACAAAACTGTCGCAGTATGCGGGAGCCTATTCGGCAGCGACAATCGATAAGGCATCAGAGGTAAGTCTTCTACTGAAAACCAAGGATCAAGAAATTTTCGCGCTACAGGCAGAATTGGCTGAAACAAAGCAGAAGGCAGAGCAGCAATTGTTGACACAACAGCAAGTGAACAGTCAACTAACCCAACAATTGCAGGCAGAAAAGCAAAGGGTCGACCAAAGCGCGATCCAGAAACAGAAGGAATTATCAGAGGCATTGGCACAACTAAGAGCAGCAAACGAGCAAATGATGAAAACAAAGGATGAGCAAATCGCTCAATTGTCATCGCAGCTCGAAAAGATAAAGGGCGCTCCACAAGTGGCTGAGTTTAGAGCAGAAGCATTACAAATAAACACTGCATTGATATCTCAAATTAGGCTTCTGTGTCAACAAATCGCTCAGGCAGAGCCACTCTGTGAATTAACGACATCCATAAATCAGCAGGTAGAAAAGGCCAGAAATGAATTAGATCAAGCCGAAGAGATCATAACTGCATTTCTTGACTGGCAAGATTCTGATCAAGGGAGAGAAGCAAATTTGCCCAAGATTTCAGAAACACATAAAGATATACTTTTCACAGAATGGCACTCTCAGATGATGAAAGCAGAAAGGGCAGCTTCAAGATGTAAATCAACTTCCAGCAATTTGGTTGAACTAGTCAACAACACTCTCTACTTATCAAATATGATTTCCCAATGTACACCAGGAAAGATGACAACAACAAACACATTGGAACAATCATGCTATCCTGATTTAGAGGAAAAGGGGAGATTAATCGTTGGGATTAATAGTTTAACTATGGAAGCATATTGGCTCTTCATGTTAAAGCCGCATACACAGAGAGCCGCCCTTAAATGCCTAACAGATGCGATCGGGTATATAATTCCCGATATTCAGGATGCCACCTATGCCGCCCAGCTCAGTTCGCGCCTCAACAAACCTCCTGAAGTAGAGCCAATGCTTGCGATAAGTCAGCTCAGATTTAAAGGAAGCAGCCTACCTGATGAATCATGCCGCCGATTGCCATATCACTGAGGAAAATAGGATCAAAATTTATTGATACTGATTTAGTTGCATTTCAGTTTAATAGATATTTAGATTAATTTAGTATTTATAGACCCTTTCATTGTTTTGGAAAGGGTCGTAAAGTTTTGTACCAGACTTAAAGACTGAAGTTTGCACTATTGTGCTTCAGTCAATATTCTTTTATGAAATTGGACCAGTTGTTCTTAATTCAACAAGGAGGCTTTTTATGCAATTGTGCACTATTGTCTTTGTTGAGAATGTTTTTGCGTTGAAGAAAGAATTACAAGTAGCGATTGATATCGGGAGTGTCAAAGCAGCTCATATGGTATTTCTATCTATGTTTGAATTCATTCCTGTTATGTGAATTGTTATTTGATTATCCTTGCTATTGTTGATTATATGCATGCGCTGTAACAGTAGATCTATATTCATACCACTATTGGATGTTTTATGATATGCTTTCCTTTTAATCATGTATATGTCGATAATATAAATGATGAGTGTGGTAATATCGCATCAATCTCTGGGCTTAACTATTTAGGCACAGTAATCTTAAATGAATTAATATCTATGTCTGATCGATGGAGTCATCTATATGCCTGCCTTTAGACACAAACCATTAAACGCTGCACTTTAAAGTTCAATAGATTCCCGGGATAGGTTATAGTTCTTGTATTCTTGTTAATAGTTTAGTTATCCGCTTACCGCTAGCTTAGTTTATAAATCATACATTCATCCCGTTTATCCACTTTTGGGAAACTGGTCCCATTATCCCCAGTCGGAGCCACTATTCCAAACGGAAAAGGAGCTGTACTAAGGTCCGGACTGGGTGGTTATCCCCGATGTTGTTGCAGCGATTTTCGAGGCATCAACATGTTTGGCGCTAGAAGGAGGGCCATCAACTGTGAATGGCACATAAGCCAAAACCTATAAGCCATTCTAAGAGTAATCCTCCCTCCGAATCCCCTCGATCTTCCTATTTGCATACTGGTTTGCTGGTATCCAAACAAGAAGAAGAAGAATCAACTACCACTGCTCAAACCCATCATACTCCAGAACAATTAAGTCTTGAATCACTTGAATTCCAGTCTCTTATCCACAAACTTCAGAGCTTCTCGATTTCACCACAGAAATCTGAGGTATCACAAAGCAGTGCGACTTCGCAGTTCAATTTACCTCACCCTCTCACTAGACTTCAGAGCGAAAAGCTCGGTATTGAACCCACTGAGTTCCCTTTACCCAAAAGGAAAAAGGTGAAGAAAAATACTGAAGGATCTGATAGTGAAGAGCTTTCATCCACATCCTCCATTGCATCTTCCCCTCTGCAAAGTCAACCATCCACTCCCCCATTACATATTGTTGTTCACCAGGGATTAGAAGCTTCAACATCCCAACCTGCCCACTCCTCAGCATTATTTCCTTCCCATACATCTGGAATTCCAACAGTAGGATCAACCACTGTTGCTGTTACAATGGCAGATCCATGGAATAGACCTGGTGCAGTCAATATGCCTGCGCCATTGCATCCATTACCAGATTATCCTGAAAAATGGCTACCCAAGTTTAATCCAGATGATGGAACCCAAGCTGAGGAACACATCAATAATTTCATGTTAGCAGTCAACTTGAAAGGAGTAACAGAACAAGATGTTGTTGTTAGAATTTTCCCTTACACCTTACAAGGATTAGCAGGATCCTGGTATTTCTCTTTACCCTCTGGTTCCATTACCAGTTGGAACACTTGCCAAGAGTAGTTTCTTACCAAATATGGAGATGATAGGTCTTTGGCAACTTTAATAAATGATCTCTCCAATCTGAGAATAGAGCATAGAGAACCAATAAAGGAATTTAATGCTCGCTTCAATAAACTTCTAAACAAAATCCCTACAGCTTCCAAACCAAGTGAACAATTTCGAAGCGAATGTTATATCACCGCCCTACTTGCCAATATAGCCATTTTTGTAGACAGGGCTGGGAAGCCTACCTTAGCTGAAAATATGAGAGAAGCACTTGCTGTGGAAAAACGCATCAATGCTCTAGAGAAGAAAGCTGCTCTGGAAGACAGAAAAGCCAAAAAAGTCTCTTTCAAAGATGACTCAAGAAAGAAAACCCCAAAAGACCCATACGACATGGAAGGTTTGCAAAAGGTCTTAAAAACGTTATCAAATGAAATGGTCGAAATAAAGAAACAAGTGGCCGAAACCTCAAACAAAAGACCCTTTAGAAATTTTAAGAGAAATGAGTCAAAGCCCCCAAATGTCATATCTAACGCAGACTCAGAGCAAGAAGAAGAAGAGGAAGAGGAAACAATCGCATCGACTGATGATGAAGAAGAAGTAGTAGAATGTCATGGAATGTGGGATTTTATACTCCCCAACTCCGATACTGATAATGAAGAAGAGGCGTTCCCAGTCACTACAAGGAGCAAAAGTACTTCTGAACCTGTTCAGGTATCATCAAGGAAGAGGAGTGGAGGTGCCACTACAACCAAAGAAAAAACACCTGCAGTAGTTCCCCAAAACTAGCCTTCAACTTCTAATATTCCTTCAACATCCAAAACATTAGTCGTATCCGATTCAATGGAGTATAACATTGTTGATGACATGAAGAAAACTAAAGCAAACATTACTATGTTTGAGCTTAGTAAATTAAAGCATCAGTAGAAATTACTTCTTAAAGAATTGAATGTTGTTCCCTCTACACTACTTCCCAGTGCAAAAGCCGCTAATGATTCAGGCCAACCTCCTCCAGGTATGGTTGAAGCTACCGATTCAGTTCTAATTGGAGATAGATCAAATTATCATACTCCACCCTTCCTGCTAACCTATGAGATTTACAACAGAAACCTGCACAACTGTTTAATTGACTCAGGGGCATCATCTAACATAATGCCAGCTTCAGTTTGCTCTAAACTGAACATTGAACCCCAGAAGTCTGCTATTCATATTGTACAGTTGGACAGGACCAAAGTGCAGGTTGTGGGAGAAATTAATTCCGTAACTATCAGGTTGTCTGCTGATCCCAGAGTAGTACAAAGGATTGACATCCTAATAGCCGATATACCTGAATTTTACGGTTTAATTCTGAGTAGGGATTGGTCCGAAAAATTGCATGGGTATATTTCCACTGATTGGTCACATATGTGGCTTCCCTACAAGGGCAAGCCAAATCAAATAAGGATCGATCGAGAGAAACATATGACCCACACAGTTACTGAATTTGAGCAAGAAAACCAACCCGTAGCATTCAACAACAACATTTTGGGGAATTATTCGTTAGAGTCATTCTTTGGCAACTTTGTTTCCCAACCATCTCCTTTTTCAATCAATCATTTTACATCTCAGATTGAAAATTTTTCACAAACTGATAAGTCTAGATGTTTCAATGATGCTGAGAAAACTGTAAATACATTTGTTAATACCTCTTTATTTTGGTCTTTATATTTTGATGGCTCTCAGTCAAACGAGGGCTCAGGAGCATGTTGCATTTTGGTTAGTCCACAAGGAGAAAAGACAATGCTGTCCTGTAGGCTGGAATTTGAATGCACTAACAATACAGCCGAATATGAAGCCTTAGTCGAGGGACTGTATAAAGCGATCGGTCTTAAAGTGCAATATTTGAAATTATTCGGCGATTCTGAAATTATTGTTAAAGAGGTGAGGAATGCAATCCATTGTCTTTCAAATCACCTCAAGCACTATCAATTGCTAGTACAACAACTTACTTCGCACTTTTCCGCATTCAACATTTCCTCCATCCCCAGGTCTCAAAACTCAGCAGCCGATCTCCTAGCCAATGTAGCTTCCAAGCTTCTACCTTCTGAAGACTAGAGCCTAGATAGATTTTCCATAGAATTACTTTTTAGGCCTTCAATTCCTGAAAACTTCACTAATTGGAGAGTATTCAATCATGATGAGGATATTTTACAATTTCTAACTTCTGAAAAGTCCTATGACGATCAAATTATTGAGGAAAATGACCATGATCTACAAATGAAAGAAACACCTCAGGAAAATTCAATTCCTAAGCTAGTGGTAAAGCTCGAAGATCTTTATGATATCAAAGACAGGTTTAAACCTGTAATTAATGCAAAGGTCCAAAGTTCTACCCTTAGGTTCGAATTGATAAATCTAGGTATTGAGCATGCTCCTCAAAATATTAATTTAGGATTAGGACTTTCCTTGAAAGAGAAGGAGGCATTTATTAAACTGTTAAAGAAAAATAAACAGGTTTTTGCTTGGAAGTATGATGATTTGAAGACTTATGATACATCCATTATCCAGCATACCATTCCCATGCTTCCCGATCAGAAACCGATTCAGCAGAAGTTAAGAAAAATACATCAAAATTTGGAGAGCCAGATAAAATCGGAACTTAACAAACTCTTGAAAGCCAAGATTATTTTTCCTGTCCGACACTCAAACTGGGTCTTTAATATGGTGCCAGTCAGAAAGAAAAATGGCGACATTCGAATTTGTATTGATTTCAGAAATTTGAACAAAGCAAGCTTGAAAGACAATTTCCCATTACCTACTATGGAGCAAATACTCCAATCAGTAGCAGGCTCTGAATTGATGTCCTTTCTTGATGGTTTCTCAGGATATAACCAAGTTCTGGTTCATCCTGATGACCAGCTCAAAACCACATTCAGAACAAAATGGGGAACATATGCGTATCAGAAAATGGCTTTTGGACTTATAAATGCAGGAGCGAGATTCCAAAGAGCTATGGATATAGCTTTTAGAGGGTTGATTAATAAAACAGTAGTCGTCTATCTAGACGATATTACTGTATTCTCTAAGGAGAGGTATAATCATTTGCATGATCTAAATCAAATCTTTCAGCGTTGCAAAAGATATGGTATTTCTCTTAACCCTAAAAAGTCTTTCGTTGCTCTTGATCAAGGAAAACTCTTGGGTTTTATTGTATCCAAAGATGGCATTTATATTGATCCTGATCGGATCAAAGAAATCTCTGAAATCCCTTTCCCACACAATAAAAAATCGATGCAGTCATTTTTAGGCTAGATCAATTTTGTTAAAAGATTTGTCCCAGATTTTTCTCAAATTATTTTGCCACTTCAAACAATGATTAAGAAAAATTCAGTCTTTAAGTGGGGATTACCAGAAAAGGAAGCTTTTGATCTAATCAAGCAATCAATAATCAATGCCCCAGCTTTAAATACTCCAATTTTTTCTAATCATTTTACATTGTATACCATCGCATCCAACTTGTCTTATGCTGCAGTACTCACGCAACTAAATGATCACAATTTGGAAGCACCCATTTCATTTTTTAGCTCAAATCTTCAGGATGTTGAATTGAATTACTCCGATGTAGAAAAACAAGCCTTTGCTGTATTTAAAGCAGTCAAGCATTATAGACCCTTCCTTTTGAAAACTCACACAAAAGTTATAGTTCCTTTCCCAGCAGTTAGGCAACTATTAATCCAAAAAGAACTAGGTGAAAAAAGGGCAAATTGGGTCACAGCGCTTCAAGAGTATGACTTAGAAATTAGACCAGCAAAGATTGTTAGGGGCCAAGGTTTTTGCAGGATATTGGCAGGAGCATCCAACATTCCAGAATCAAGCGATACAAAGCAAACTGAAGAAATCAATCAGATAAGTGTTACTGATTCTGAATCTCAATATGCAGATTTAATCTTTTATTTAAAGAATGGATATGCACCTCCGAATCTATCTTACAAGAACAAAAGGGCCATTAGGTTGAATGCAAAGAATTTTACAATTATTGATGATGTGCTTTTTAAGCAGAATTATGTTTCCATCTTAATGAGATGCCTTGAGAAAACTGAAGCACAAAAGGTTTTGCAGGAGTTACATGATGGACCAGCGGGAGGACATTTTGGAGCTGATACAACAGCTCACAAAATTATTCATGCTGGTTGCTATTGGCCTACTCTGTTTAAAGATGCCCACGAGTATGTAAGGAAATGCCTCAATTGTCAAACTTCTAGTGGAAGACAACGTAAATCAGCTTTCCCTCTGCAACCAATCAACATTGAACAATCGTTTGAGCAATGGGGATTGGACATCATTGGGGAGATTACTCCAACATCTTCCAAATAGCATAAGTATATCCTTACTGCTACCGATTATTTTACTAAGTGGGTTGAGGCAATCCCTTTAAAGACAACAAATTCTGAAGCAATCATTGAATTCATAGATCAATTCATCATTACCAGGTTTGGTGTCCCAAATGCTCTTGTTTTTCCTCTTTAAAAATTAAAAATTAAAAGTTAATATGACCATGGGAAAAGAAAATGCGCTAAGTAATGTTTCAGAAAGTACATTCATCATCCAACATTATGACTTAGGCTAAAATGTGTTTTGGGGGCTTTTATGAAGAACCATTTATTTTTCCTAAGTAAAAGAGTGATTTTACCCTGGGAAAAAGATTTGAAGGGAATGAATGAATTATGTAGGGGGTGACTTTTGATGAAGGGCCTTTAGCACTTAGGCCTTACAAGTTATTGGGCTGAGGGTCCGACCTACAAGAAGTCAGAGAAATGATCTGAGCCCCTTTAACTTTCAGGTTGTTGGTGCCTTTAGTACTTTTGGGAAATTAATAAAATTTAGGGAAAAAATGAATGAGGAGGTTAATTAGTTTGACTTTTGTATATGATGTAAAATGTCTTCATTGTCATCCATATCTTTAAGTGCTTTTGATAATGAAAGTATATGACTTGATATCTACATAATCATTCATCACACATAATTCTGCAACCATGCATCTACTCACCCTACCTACTTGTCCTACCATTTTTTCTTCTTTTATTTAGGGTGCACTTAAACTGGCAAACCCTTATCAAAACCTTTTCTTTCCTTTTACAATAGAAATCTGTCTAAGTCTATCCTTATTACATCTAAGGGCTTAGATTAAATTGTTGAACTCCTTTTATTCTTTACTCTACCTATCTACTTATCTGCCAAGATTAAACAGTTGGTCAGATTTTATTCTCTATCTATAAACAAGAAATTCAAAACATGGAATAACCAAGACTAAACTATTTGGTTACCATGGATTGTGGCATAAGTAACAAGTTGCACACAATCATTATTGTACAACAAGTAAAATAGTAGTGGCATTTGGACTTGCACACTTTCCCGGTCCTTCTTTTTCTTGGGGTTCATTTTTTAATTTTTTCTAACCCTTTTATTCTTTTTGTCCTTTTATTCTTTTTCTACGACATACCCTCTTTACATTTTTTATTTTTTTTATTTTTTACAAATATGGAAAACATTTTACAAATTTATGAATTTTGGAAAACATTTGGTATAGGAACCTAACTATGGCTCCACTTGGGGATGGCATTTCCTTGTGAAATGTCAAGAACACCGTCGACTAGTAGCCTAATCCATTGGGCCAATCCCACACATGTATATGCTCTGTTGCATAATCTTTGTGACTAAAACTTTTGAACTGAAAATACATCCTTTCTGCAAACTGAAATCTGATCTAACATAACCTTGCTGCTGAAAACTAAATTTATTCAAACTGAAATCCTACCTACTTACTCTAATCAGCTTTCTGACTGTTGGTTAGGTAAAATGAAACAACCAATGCAACCACTCAAGCAGTATATATGTTGATGGATTTTGCTGCTTGGGCTTGTTTGTGATTGAAACTGAGATCCTAAAGCCAAATATAACCTTGTCAACCAAAGATAAGATAAGGAAATACTTGCTTTCCTTTGTAGGCTCCAAAAACTGTACAAAAGGATCCTCCAAAATATGTACACTATTTTTGAACTGATTCAAACAACTATATAATTGTTCTGGATAGCCTCCATGTCGTGGCGGAAAAAGTCGTTTGTGCGGACACAACTGACCTCCCTAGGAGTCTAAACTCTCTAGCGACAAACAAGACAAAATGGAGTGATCTTTCTCTAAATATACCTTTTAAAACATGAAAACTACAAGTGTTTAGGCTTACCTTATTCCAAAACGCTGTTGTTGTAGTTCGTCCTTGCCGATCCGGATGAGCTCCTCCTTCACATCAATTCCTGCAACCACAAACAATCAAACAATTACCAAGCACTTGCATTTCATATAATAAAACATATATTCAACATGCAGACCAAGGAACACATGAAATAACTCATTAACACAAGCTATTGAGAAAAATAAACCAGTTTGTATTAATAACGAAACAAAGAAACTCTTACAACCTGGCCTTGGTGTTGTGCAAGTTCCTCCCAGGGTCCATCAAGGGTTTTCCTCTACTTTGACAAAGCTCACCCACTTCCAAGTAGAATCAAGCAAAGACAATCTCTCCTCACAAGGTTCTAAATGGGAGTCCTAATTCCTGCAGCATTTACGCAAAGAAAATGTATAGCTCCAACCTCCCCTCCCGCTGGCTCAATGTCTTTATTTATAGTGCTGTAAAGAGGTTATTCAGGTCCACCATCAATGGGATAATCCCCCTCTTTGGGTGGGATAGCTCCCTTATTGATGGGATAAGTTCCTCCTTAATAGGGATACATGAACCAACTGGAGGCGCATCCATTTCATCAAACCGACCTCTAGAAAGTTCTAGAAGTAACCACAAGTACCTTTTTTAAGATGAAACTTGCGTATTTTGCCTTTTACAGAAGGACGCACCTGTCCCTTAACATACAGAGCGTCCAAGGACGCAGCTTTTGTGAACATTGTGAGCATCCCCGCAGGTAAGGCTAGAGAGAACCTGCGACCCCAGAGATAAACACATTTTTTACAAGACTTTCTCTCTTCTTTGAGTTTGAGATGGATAGCAGAGGCATAAGACTTGCCTAAGAGGGTAGCATGACTGTTGATTTGAGCCATACTAACTGTAAGTAGTCATGGTGACATTTTTTAGTGTAACAGATTGCCCCCTAAAGTGCGAAGCCTGGAATAGATTAGGGTTTTGTAATTCTAGGAAGGGTGAAGCGCTTTATCATTTCAAGGATTGTCTTGTGGATGACCTGGTTGGAACCTGCAATTTTCAACACAAAATACATGTATAAGATTATATCATCACTGAGGTAGGCATTCCCATACTCAGATTCAAAACTTTAACTAATGGACTAACTACTCTGATACAGGAATGATCTTGCGGTACATCATTTTTATAGACTTTTGTAGACACAGTATGGACGCAGCCATCTGTTTATGATTAGTCTACATAGATAATGAATACAAAACTCCTCGCAGCCTGGATGGTAGAAACTAGATCCAGGGTCTTCACTTCTACTTCCCGAATTGGTACGATTCTAGCCATGTGATTAAATGATTTGATGTCGAACATGTTAGAAACCACTTGATTACCAGTCGATGATGTAAACTGTTAACAAGCGTGAGAGAGACCACCAGTAATGTCAATGGTTCTCAAAGTACCAAGCACAACCCGTGAAATGTGAATAGATGTTTTGATGTCGAACACTTCACGGAATCCTTTGATCGAAAGTCAATGATGTAAACTGACGTCAAAGGCGAGAAACCTGCCATTGATGCATGCATACTTCAAGGTACTGTCGATTCCTAAGTCATCTTTCTAGATAATGTGTCGATGTCGATAGAAAGCGACCCGTTGCAGGCAAGCCCGCAACACGAAATCATTGTTCAAGTTGAAGAAATGTTGCTGTAAGGACTGACTCAGGGATGGTCAAATGGATGACAAGTATTTTGCAGATGAAAGTTTTGCTTGCAGACCTCTTGAACACATAACGACACGACAGATGGCTTGGTGACGAATAACTCAAAGTTAATCCCCGGAACCCGGTTAAAGACTTTCAAAGTGGTTTGATCAACTGTGAGGTAAAAGATTTCCCAACCCAGGTGAATGAAAAAGTGTCGTGTTCAAGAGTGGTAATAAAGTTTCTTTTGAGACAAAAGGTAACAAACAGGTTCATTCTTCTCTCTTTTCCCCCACCATTTCTGGCAAGTACCTCTTTATTTTTAACAAGCTTGAGGAGGATAACATATGCTTGATTATAAGCTCATCCTTCGGACGAGTCCAACCTAGTTTAAATTCGAACCCTAGGAAGGAGTGGTTCGTTCCTGTTTGTAATTGAACAGGTCCTCTACTGTAAAAGTTTAACGAGCCCAGTATAGGAGAAACTCGGCGTTTTTCAATTTTAGAGAGTCTGAAAAAACTAAAGGAGACTCCACGTTGAACTTTTTCGTATATTTGTGTCCCTCAAGCCCGAAAAAGTATAAAATAATACCTGGGGGAACCGCTTGATCTTGCGACCAAGGAGTACTTTCATAATAGTGTCGTTGACCTGAAAAGTAAAAAGCGATCAAGGACACGTCGTTTTATTTCCTTATCGAGTTTGAAACGACAAAAACCCGGCAATCTTTTCCTGATTTTGCGGTCAGAAAAGAGCTAAAAGGGGACCGTCTTTTAATTCCGTTTTAACGAGTGTAAAAGAAACGCTCGGCGATCTTTTCATGTTTTAGGAGTCAGAAAAGGGCTTAAAAGATGACTCTGATATTTTTGTTTGTGAAAAAATTACAATTTCCCTCGAAATCCCTTTGTCCTGCACAAAAGCAACACATTACTCATACCTGTTTAAAATAGGCAAAAATACATCGAAAAACATCTTTTCATGGTAAAAAATGAACTAATTCATCCAAAAAACCTATAAAAAGACCTTTTACCATGTCATTTTTACCGTTTGACTGTTGAGGTTGAAAAAGGAGCTTTTGACAAGAAACTTCCCGTGGTTGCTGCGTAAAATCTGACCGTCGGAATCGAACGCCGTCTTATCCAGGTATTTTACACATCCTACTCTGCATTTCTATCCGTTTAGAATCAATTTTTAGGTCTTAGTTTCATTTTTTGGGGGGGTTTTGGTTTTGGAATGCGCCTCTCGGCGGACGCAGGTGCCCTTCGGGTGACCCGCGTCCCCCGACTTTTTCTCATACGGGAAAATGGTCGGAAGACGCGGTCCGCCTTCAGGCCAGCCGCGTCCGGGCGCCCTGTGCTACAAAGTCGGGGTGCGTCTTCCGTGAAACGCGCATTTCAAAACCCCAACCCCCTCAAAAAACTATCTAAAAATTCCCAAATCAATTTCTAATGACTATTTCTGATGTGCAGGGTATTAACCATGTTAGATTGGAGAGAAAGAGAGCATGTAGAGGATGATGAAGCTGCAATAAATCATCAACCTTCCCTGGATGCCCTAAGAGCATGCGGATTATACAAATATTGGACCATACCGGGCATGAGGGGCCAGGTAAGATTCTTGGAATGGCTGGTTGAGCGATGGAACGTTCAAGAACAATGCTTTTACATAGGAGGGCACCAGTTCGAGATAGAGCCCTCGGATGTATACTTTCTCACTGGCTTGCCGAACAGAGGCGAGCAACTCAGTCTTGCGGGGACTAGGCCGGGTGGCCAATCCCTTGATAGTCTCCGCGACGAGTGGTGCACACCTGGGGCTCACCATTCAAAAGGCATAGAGATAAAACACATCACTCTGCCTGAACTCAAAGTCATAGCGTTCACGGTTACCAGAATTTGCGGCGCGGCCGCTTTACACATTGCTTCCGGATCCCAAATGCGGATGGCAATTGACTGTTACCAAGGCACCATTTTCAACTGGTGTGAAGCTGTGTCGGCTCATATGAAGAGCCAACTGACCAAGGCAAAGAACGGACGACTAAAGACTTTTGGATATGGGCCTCTAGTCGTGAGCTTTGCCTTGGAGAGAGTTCCAATGCTGATCCCTCAGCAACTCACTGTTGATATCTTGGGTCCTCGGGAGCCAAAGCTGATACGATGGGTTGCGGTGATGGCCCGGCATCCTGACGAGGGTGCGACAGTGGTTCGATTCTCAGATAGTTACTTTCACTGGTTAGAGGACCAGGTTTTTTTGATACAGGACTTTCCGTATGCCGGAGTGGATTTTAGAGGTGATCCGGACATGGTTCTTCCACAGGGAGAACAATGGGACGACAGAGGTACTTTTATTTTCACAAGTTTTCTAATTATGTATTTTTTTATTTTTCATATATATCGTCTCAAAACTAACAGTAAAACTTTCAAAATGCAGATGTTGGTCCACAGCGTCCAGCCAACCTCCGGCCTTTTGATAGACTACATCCAGCTGCACCGGTACCGGCCCCACAGGACGCGGCTGCAGAAGTACTAGCTGAGTTGGAGCATGATCTAGAGCGTCTCACGGCAGATATACCTGAGACTACTATGGACGACATTCCTACCAGGCTTCAGCGCTTCGTAGTCGCGGTCCCTGGACCGTTTAGGAGATTTTTGCGTAAGGTAGCCCGCGCAGTGGTGTCATACAGAGAGCACCACCAGTGATTGACTAGTCACTTTTGTAGTCACATGTGACATTTTGACTTTTTGTACTATCATTTTGCCGATCATAAGGTGTTTTCAACCTATGATCGAAGACGATGTATATATTTTTTGACACACTTCTATCTATATATATCACTATTACCGGCTTATCTTGTTTAACATATGTGATGAAATGTTTTTTAAATTTACTTGCATGATTATCGTAAATGTCTGTCCAACATTCGAGAAGCAATTGCATCTGCTAATGTATTCAAAGACCTTGGAATATGTTGATATTCAATGTAATCAAATTCACGTTCCAAGAGACGCACTCTCAAAAACAACCTTAATAACACAGGATTCCTAATGGCATAAACTCTATTAAGCTGTAATACAACAAGTTCAGAATCTAACCTCACTATCAAACGTCGAATTCCAAATGAAATAGATTCGGATAATAATTCAATCACTGCACTGTATTCTGCAATGTTGTTCGTTGTTTGACCGAGGCTTACCCCATGCATAGAAACTAACTCGTCAGAGGGCGAATAGATAACCCAAGCTGCGGAAGAGATATTCCGTGTACTACGACAAGCACCATCAGCAAATCCAATGTATGTTTGGAGAGGCGTCGACATCTGCAATATCAAGAGTAAAACCAAGATAAGCCAGAATAACGACGAAAAACCACACTCTCTAAGCTAAGCACACTGACTAAACTAACACACTTGCTAGCTAGAAAGAAAATCTAACCTATCTAAAAATTTCTCCATACCCATCATTTAAGCATAATACCTCTTTAGGTAAAGTCCATTTCTGGGTTTACCCAAAGAGTCCCCATCAAAGTCAACTAGCTCATAAGCCCCTTTTGCTAGCTTTCGCTTTACAATGTAGGGCCCATGCCACATGGGAACGAATTTTCCGGCACCTAGCTTATCGTTAGCTTGATCATATAATAGTACTAGGTCTCCTTCCGAAAAACTTCGAGGGGTTACATTTCTATCATACTGAGCTTTCATTCGTTTCGCGTGAGTCTCGATTGCCAATGTAGCGTCACGTCGAGTCTCATCTAATTTAGCCAAGTACAATAAACGTTTCTCCTCTTCGGAAGTAGCTGGAAGTAATTCGACAGCCATTTGAAGTGATGGGATTTCGCATTCAATGGGTAACACAGCTTCTAAGCCATAAACTAGCTGGAAAGGAGTGAACCCTGTTGAATTTTTCACTGAGGTTCGATATGCCCATAGCGCTGAAAATAACATGTTGTGCCAATTCGACGATGAACACCAATGGTTCGTCGGATCATGATAACTAGAACTTTGTTGATAGACTCAACCAAACCGTTGGCTTGCGGATAATAAGGAGTAGAGCTATCGTGGCGCAAACCAAGCTGGCTTGTAAGCTCAGTCATCATGACGTTTCGAAAATGGCTCCCATGGTCAGTAATGATTGCTTGTGGGACACCAAACCTAGTTATGATATGATTGAATACGAAAACTGCAGCTGTTTTGCCGCTTGCGTCGAATGTAGGCATCGCCTCGGCCCATTTAGTAAAATAATCAACCGCAAGGATGATATACGCATGCCCCCCGGCCGAGTGAGGGTTACAAGTAATAAAGTCGATACCCCATTTGGCGAATGGACCAACGGCAATTATAGGGTGGAGAGGAGCAGGTGGAGCGCGCATCTTGCGATCAAACACTTGACAGTTGTGGCACTTCCTGACTGCAATGATACAATCCTTAAACATAGACGGCCAGAAATAGCCAGCGCGCAACACCTTCTGAGCTGTGGCATACCCAGACATATGACCGCCACATGCTCCAGAGTGACAATCATTCAAAACCCTCTCAGCCTCTTCGTGAGTTAAACAACGTCGAAAAACTAAGTCTGCCCCCCGGCGATAAAGTGTATCTCCAATAATTTTGTATGGCTGGGATTGAAACCGAATTTTTCGACGTTCCGCTTTGGAAGCTTCAGGCCGAAAGGTTTGGGTTTGGAGATAGATGATTATATCCCCGTACCACGGATCTACAGTACTGATAAGAAACAAAGATTCGTCCGCAATGGACTCCTCTGCCACAGCACTCGGGAAATCACACATCAATTCCGCAAAAACTAAGGATTTCTTAGACTTGGACTTCTCGAACTCCAAGTCGAACTCTTGCAGGATGACAATCCATTTAGAGTACTTGCCCCCTAGCAGTTGTTTTTTCAAAATATAAATCATAGGGTTGCAATCCGAAATAACTGTAGTTTTGCGGAGAAGAATGTAGTGACAGAAACGCTGGACAGCTTGAACGGCTGCCAGGGCCAATTTCTCCACATGCGAATATTTTAGCTCAGTGGGATTCAAGGTCCTACTAAGATAATATATCACATGCTCCGCTCCGAATTCATCTTCTTGAACTAACACCATTCCAATGGTGGAATGCGAAGCTGCGAGGTATAAGAAGTAGTCCTGGTTGTAGTTGGGAGGATGCAACAACGGTGCATGGGTCAACGCGTGTTTAAGTGCATCAAAAGATTGTTGGGCAATCTCGTCCCAAAAGAATTGTGCGTTCTGTTTCAACAACCGTGTAAAACCTTTAGTGACCTCGGCGTAGTTTGGGATGAATCGGCGTAAAAAGTTCGCTTTCCCTTGCAAACTTTGGAGTTGGCGCAAACTCGAAGGAGGAGGCAATTTGATGATAGCCTCGACTTTCGAGGGATCGACGCGAATGCCGGCTTTTGAAACAACAAATCCCAGCAATCGACCTGTTTCTATACAAAAAACACACTTGTGGGGATTCAACCGAATTCGATAATGCCTACACCTCATAAAGATTGCTCGTAGGTGGACAAGGTGATCAGCTCGATGTAAAGAATGAGCAGGCAAATCATCGAGATAGGGTTGCACAATGTGCTTGATGTCATGAAATGCATAAGACATCGCCCGTTGAAAAGTAGCCCCGACATTCTTAAGCCCAAAAGGTAATTTGCAATAAGCAAATGTCCCCCATGGACAAATGAATGCCGTTTTTGGTTGGTCGGCAGGTAGAATATTGATTTGATTATAGCCCGAGAAACCATCCATGAAGGAAAACATTTCACTTCCGGCACAATCATCAATAATTTGATCGATATAAGGCGTAGGATAGTTGTCTTTTGGACAAGCTCGATTTATATCCCTATAGTCGATACAGATTCTTATTGTTCCTTGTTTCTTATTGACCGGAACAATATTCGATACCCAATCCGTTAACGGGATCGGATAAATGAAACCTGCTTTCAACAGCTTTTCGACTTCTGCTTTAATCGCAGCCGCTTTTCGAGGGTGAATTTGACGCAACCGTTGCCGGACGGGTTTAGCATCCGGGTAGGTCTTTATTTCATGAACAACAATGCCGCGATCAATTCCCGGCATTTCCTCGTAAGACCAGGCAAACACGTCGCGGAATTCTTGGAATAGGGCCTTGTAAGTTTGGATTTCTTCTTCAGTACATGCGGCACCTATATGAATGTTTTCCTCGATTCCGGGCTTCACTGAAATATCAATGGGAATAGTACGAGAAATATTCCCTAAATTCAACTCTGAATCAGAATGTTTCGTTGGATCCTAAGCGTCTTTGACATATTCAGCGGTAAAGATAGATGAAAAATCATTTTCAAATGCATCATCCTTAGGTAAAAACGAAGATCTGTGATGGAGATCTCCCCATGGTAGATCGTCTACACTTAGGATTTCGCGAAGTTGTTCGTCAGATGACACAACTTCGGGAAACGTTATCCGTTCTAAGGGTGAGGTGAAAAGTGACTCTTCACTGACCACATTCATTTGGTCGACTTTGGTTGAATGAAAGTCGGTAAAAGACATGAGAGCTTCATAAGCAATTTCATACGGACTCAAAGGCATAGCATTACCGAGTGAATCTATCTCAGAGTCAGATGGGACGAACCAAGGGTCATCGATAAAAACTTTCACTAATCTCCTTCGATGTCTCCACTCATGGATGTGATCAGAAATATACGTGGACGTCGATTGTTTTAGTGAAGTTAATAACTCCGTGCCGTTATCGTATCTGACCGGCAACTGAAAGTGAGTTAAGAACGAGGTAGCTAACTGGCTAAAGTTGTAAAAAGAGGCCCGTGGCAACTCAATGTACCACTTGGCCGCGAGACCAATGAGTGTACGCTGGAAAAGACGTAAGCGGATGGAATCATCTGAGATAGAATTCGAAGCACACCAGAGGTGGTAAGTCATCACATGATTGGACGGATCCTCTCCAGACTTACCTTCGAACTTGGGTATATCGCTGGGCAACTTACTTGGCATTGGCGGCCAGAACTGAAGATATTGAATTGGATCGTTCGTTAGGCGCGTCAAGTCGGGTAAATCCAAAGTTGCAATAAACGGTAACTGCCGGTTAGGATCTCTAAAACTCTGGGTCACAATACCAGCCCCAGGAGGAGGATATCCAGGATAACTAGGAATAGGAGTCGCATTTGGGATATTATATCCTCCTAGAAAACCAGGATTAACCGGACCGTACTGGGGTTGTTGAGGTTGTTGATAAGTGTACCCAGGATACGGTTGATACTGGTAAACCGGTTGTTGGACAGCTTGCCCAGGTTGGTACTGTCCCTGGTACGGAGGTTGAATAAATTGAGGTTGAGTAGTGACAACCGTACTTATACCAGGCTGACCTACAGGCATCTGGACCGTGGTTTGAATCGTAGATCCAGACAACGGTAAAGATGTCTGAGGTGTGGTAACAGGGACAGTAGAAGCTGGAGCCGTCGATACTCCAGAAGTAAGTATGGTAGATGTAGCGATAGTTGCGGCAGCCGTTTGAGATGGAGTACTAGGTGCAATTGACGGCTGAGTAACTACCGAAGCTACAGAGGTTTGAACATTTGGCTGGACGGGTTGCAGTTGCTGGGTTGGACCAGAAACTACGGGTTGTCCAGCTTGAGGAACCATCTGTACACTTGGCTGCAACACCTGTTGACCCTGTGATGGATCCCACACTAACATTCCAGGGTACTGACCCGTAACAGGTTGAGGATACTGAGATCCATAACCAGATTGAGGGTAGGATTGATAATTGTAAGGTGCAGTTCCCATACTTGGAACATATGACTGACCTTGAGGCGGTTGATAACCTTGACTTGAGTATTGACCTTGAGGTTGATAACCTTGAGGTAAATACTGATACTGGGGTTGACCTTGACCTTGAGGTTGGTACCCTTGAGGTTGATAACCTTGGGGTTGATACCCTTGAGGTTGCCATCCTTGGGGTTGCCATCCTTGAGGTTGATATTGATACTGAGGTTGACCTTGGGGTACATATTGAGGCTGAGGTTGACCTTGAGGCACGTATTGCACCATAGGTACACACTGACTTTGAGGCTGCCCCCCAGACACGATTTGTGTACCTTGAGGTTGCCCCCCAGGCGTTAACTGTGGTTGCCCCCCAGGCGGTAATTGGCCACCTTGAGGTTGGGAAACGGGAACTGAACCTGACATCATGTAAATGTCTCCTACACCCAATGGTATATTACCACTGTTTCCAGCAAATAACCCATGATCAACGGGTTGAGGAGATGCCCCCGCAAAGGTACCAGAAAGTGACTGATACCCAGTGGGAACAGAAGGACCGCCGTGTAAAAAAGATTCAGGACTTTGAGTAAACACGGACGACTGACCAGACATATTTACAGGAGTATAAATACCTCCAGGTGGAAAAGGAGTACGAGGTGTAGAAAAACCTACTAAGTTGTCTAAAAAATTGGTTAACGCAAGGTACCAAGAAGTACTTCTAGGAGGACTGTAAAAGATGGATTCACGCTCCCTTAGATCAATAGTAAGTTGACCTTCAAGGTGAGAGACACCTATATCTTCTTCTGGAGCAAGTTCTTCTATAGCAATCAAACCAGAAGGTAGATTTTCGGTGATAATTCTTTCTATTCTCGGTGAATCAGGGACACTAGAAGTTGGAGTAACAGGTTCGGAAATTTCAGGTTCTTCGCCTGTTTCACTGGCAGATGAAAAACTACCAGCAAGCTCGGAAACTGTAACAGTTTCGGGATTGTAACCTGTTTCTAAACTTTGGTAATCTGGATGGACTACCAAGGAAGATTCTCCTTCTTCAGGTGAACCTACTCTACTGTCACTAGGAGGAGTTACAAGGACCTTTAACCCTTCGTACTGACCCGGAATGTCTTCAGGAGATTCACCCCGCGATTTACGGAGTTTTCTTAACAAATCTATTCCGGTAACAATCTCAGGAGACTTGCCCCGAAGTCGACGGGACTGTCTCGGTAATTCCACCACAATTAAAGATTTTTAACTACAACACACGAAAACAAAGTAAAAAATTTCAAATCAAACCACCTAAAGTCTTCTAAAGAAGCAAACAAATTTGAAGCACACGCCTAAATAATCTAGAGCGTCAAACCACACACAAACAGTAGTCTTCCGGACCAAAAGCGCTAGTTGGTGATGAGGCCCAACCTCGCAGGATTCAGTACAGAAATGGCGGGTGGAACAGTTACCCCGACAACTTGCTTAATGAATAGACCGGCACAAGTTCCTCCACTTTAACCGTCTCGAAGTGAAGTGAACCCCCCGGAAAATCCAAGTATAACCGACGTCTGCTCCAGGTACAGTGGGACCTTCCCTCCACCGTCACCTCGGTAGAACCCTAAAGATTATGGTCACTAAAGTTACCAATCACAACAATTACACCTGGGGGAACAGTCTAAACTCCGACAGCACGCAAGGGCAGAGTAACAAGCTCAATCCCCTTACCGGCTCCTTGACAATAATCCAAGGTTTACCGATAAGTGACCCCTGGCTCCTCGACAATGGTTAATCCGAGGTTTACCGTTTGTAATACGTACTGTCTGGCGTCGTTCCCAACGAGGGGGGAATGATCCCCTCACTGGTTCGGACACGAGCTCGTGCTTCTCCTTTAAGAGGAGCTTTCCCAGAGTGTAACTGAAACAATTGGATTTAATCTACTCAAGATAAACTATCTGTTTGGTTTTGTAGTCTTGGAGAGTTAAGTACTCACCTACTCCAAGACCCTAGCCTAAGCTATGTTGGTGTTTCAGAGCCCTAGGAAAAATAAAAATTACTAGATTGATTTTAATTTAAGCGTTACTTTTAAGGTTGTTTCTTAAGTCAAAAGGTGATGGAAGTGAAACCAGTGGTGTGTTGACTCGACTCGAAACCACTACAAAATGCACCTAGGATGATTTACCCACTACTTTACTTTTTCGATGAATTGCTTAACTAAAAAGTTGAGAGAATGCAATCTTTATAAAAGCAACTTCTTAATTGAAGACAATCAAAGAAACAATTCGTTTGTCTTTTCCAAGCATAAAAACATGACCGCTCTTTACATGCACGAAAAAACTCTTTTTCTCTTTCAAAAACAAAAAGCTACTTGAAACAAGACTTTTAAAGAAGATGTTTTTGTATTTTTCTTTTAATAAAGCAAATAAATCTAATATAACCAAAAATCAATCTTAACAACTATTAAAATCTACGAAAATTCACTCATAAGCAAACTAAAAGGTAAATTTACTCTAAGCAATCTTAACGAGGCCAAAACCAACAATGATTATTCTAAGGTGTTTTACTTGATCACAATCAAATCAAGGACTAGCTTATTGCAGAACCAAAAACTAGTCAAAACAAAACTCTAATCTTTTTGTTCTTTTGTAAAATGGAAATCAACACTTTATAAACAAGTAATTCGAAATTTGACCCAAAACAACTTAAATGGTAAGCTGCTCACACAAGGAGACTTTACGACAGGCCCGACTTCTAAGAAGGCTGACAAACCAGAGAGATCTAAGGCTGGACAACTTTCTACCGTCAAAGTCACTACAGGACCTATTGAAAAATCAAACCCTAGGCCTAAACTTCGTTGAAATCCACTAAAACACTCAAAGCTCACAAAACAAGTTCAGGTGAAAATTTTTGACAGGGTACTAAAGGATCTGGGCAGAAAACACTAAGAAAAATCAAAATCTAACAGCAATTAAAGCAAAAAATGGAATTTTCCTAAATTTTACAGGAAGACGCAGGCAACCCGTTATAACAGGCGCGGGCCCGCTCTGTGCAAACGGCAACAGCGCGTCCAAAGACGCACTGTGCAGTACTCAGAGGGTGCGTCCTTCTGGAAAAGTTAAGAAAAACCAAATCTAACTAAATCTAAAGCTAAGCCACCCAAATACTAATTCTCACAGTAAAAAACCAGAAAATAAAAATGATTTTCTCAGAGCAAAGTTCACACAAAGGAAAAGACTTTCTCATTAATGGATTCCCCGGCGGAGTCGCCAATTTGTCGTGGCGGAAAAAGTCGTTTGTGCGGACACAACTGACCTCCCTAGGAGTCTAAACTCTCTAGCGACAAACAAGACAAAATGGAGTGATCTTTCTCTAAATATACCTTTTAAAACATGAAAACTACAAGTGTTTAGGCTTACCTTATTCCAAAACGCTGTTGTTGTAGTCCGTCCTTGCCGATCCGGATGAGCTCCTCCTTCACATCAATTCCTGCAACCACAAACAATCAAACAATTACCAAGCACTTGCATTTCATATAATAAAACATATATTCAACATGCAGACCAAGGAACACATGAAATAACTCATTAACACAAGCTATTGAGAAAAATAAACCAGTTTGTATTAATAACGAAACAAAGAAACTCTTACAACCTGGCCTTGGTGTTGTGCAAGTTCCTCCCAGGGTCCATCAAGGGTTTTCCTCTACTTTGACAAAGCTCACCCACTTCCAAGTAGAATCAAGCAAAGACAATCTCTCCTCACAAGGTTCTAAATGGGAGTCCTAATTCCTGCAGCATTTACCCAAAGAAAATGTATAGCTCCAACCTCCCCTCCCTCTGGCTCAATGTCTTTATTTATAGTGCTGTAAAGAGGTTATTCAGGTCCACCATCAATGGGATAATCCCCCTCTTTGGGTGGGATAGCTCCCTTATTGATGGGATAAGTTCCTCCTTAATAGGGATACATGAACCAACTGGAGGCGCATCCATTTCATCAAACCGACCTCTAGAAAGTTCTAGAAGTAACCACAAGTAACTTTTTTAAGATGAAACTTGCGCATTTTGCCTTTTACAGAAGGACGCACCTGTCCCTTAACATACAGAGCGTCCAAGGACGCAGCTTTTGTGAACATTGTGAGCGTCCCCGCAGGTAAGGCTAGAGAGAACCTGCGACCCCAGAGATAAACACATTTTTTACAAGACTTTCTCTCTTCTTTGAGTTTGAGATGGATAGCAGAGGCATAAGACTTGCCTAAGAGGGTAGCATGACTGTTGATTTGAGCCATACTAACTGTAAGTAGTCATGGTGACATTTTTTAGTGTAACAGATTGCCCCCTAAAGTGCGAAGCCTGGAATAGATTAGGGTTTTGTAATTCTAGGAAGGGTGAAGCGCTTTATCATTTCAAGGATTGTCTTGTGGATGACCTGGTTGGAACCTGCAATTTTCAACACAAAATACATGTATAAGATTATATCATCACTGAGGTAGGCATTCCCATACTCAGATTCAAAACTTTAACTAATGGACTAACTACTCTGATACAGGAATGATCTTGCAGTACATCATTTTTATAGACTTTTGTAGACACAGTATGGACGCAGCCATCTGTTTATGATTAGTCTACATAGATAATGAATACAAAACTCCTCGCAGCCTGGATGGTAGAAACTAGATCCAGGGTCTTCACTTCTACTTCCCGAATTGGTACGATTCTAGCCATGTGATTAAATGATTTGATGTCGAACATGTTAGAAACCACTTGATTACCAGTCGATGATGTAAACTGTTAACAAGCGTGAGAGAGACCACCAGTAATGTCAATGGTTCTCAAAGTACCAAGCACAACCCGTGAAATGTGAATAGATGTTTTGATGTCGAACACTTCACGGAATCCTTTGATCGAAAGTCAATGATGTAAACTGACGTCAAAGGCGAGAAACCTGCCATTGATGCATGCAGACTTCAAGGTACTGTCGATTCCTAAGTCATCTTTCTAGATAATGTGTCGATGTCGATAGAAAGCGACCCGTTGCAGGCAAGCCCGCAACACGAAATCATTGTTCAAGTTGAAGAAATGTTGCTGTAAGGACTGACTCAGGGATGGTCAAATGGATGACAAGTATTTTGCAGATGAAAGTTTTGCTTGCAGACCTCTTGAACACATAACGACACGACAGATGGCTTGGTGACGAATAACTCAAAGTTAATCCCCGGAACCCGGTTAAAGACTTTCAAAGTGGTTTGATCAACTGTGAGGTAAAAGATTTCCCAACCCAGGTGAATGAAAAAGTGTCGTGTTCAAGAGTGGTAATAAAGTTTCTTTTGAGACAAAAGGTAACAAACAGGTTCATTCTTCTCTCTTTTCCCCCACCATTTCTGGCAAGTACCTCTTTATTTTTAACAAGCTTGAGGAGGATAACATATGCTTGATTATAAGCTCATCCTTCGGACGAGTCCAACCTAGTTTAAATTCGAACCCTAGGAAGGAGTGGTTCGTTCCTGTTTGTAATTGAACAGGTCCTCTACTGTAAAAGTTTAACGAGCCCAGTATAGGAGAAACTCGGCGTTTTTCAATTTTAGAGAGTCTGAAAAAACTAAAGGAGACTCCACGTTGAACTTTTTCGTATATTTGTGTCCCTCAAGCCTGAAAAAGTATAAAATAATACCTGGGGGAACCGCTTGATCTTGCGACCAAGGAGTACTTTCATAATAGTGTCGTTGACCTGAAAAGTAAAAAGCGATCAAGGACACGTCGTTTTATTTCCTTATCGAGTTTGAAACGACAAAAACCCGGCAATCTTTTCCTGATTTTGCGGTCAGAAAAGAGCTAAAAGGGGACCGTCTTTTAATTCCATTTTAACGAGTGTAAAAGAAACGCTCGGCGATCTTTTCATGTTTTAGGAGTCAGAAAAGGGCTTAAAAGATGACTCTGATATTTTTGTTTGTGAAAAAATTACAATTTCCCTCGAAATCCCTTTGTCCTGCACAAAAGCAACACATTACTCATACCTGTTTAAAATAGGCAAAAATACATCGAAAAACATCTTTTCATGGTAAAAAATGAACTAATTCATCCAAAAAACCTATAAAAAGACCTTTTACCATGTCATTTTTACCGTTTGACTGTTGAGGTTGAAAAAGGAGCTTTTGACAAGAAACTTCCCGTGGTTGCTGCGGAAAATCTGACCGTCGGAATCGAACGCCGTCTTATCCAGGTATTTTACACATCCTACTCTGCATTTCTATCCGTTTAGAATCAATTTTTAGGTCTTAGTTTCATTTTTTGGGGGGGTTTTGGTTTTGGAATGCGCCTCTCGGCGGACGCAGGTGCCCTTCGGGTGACCCGCGTCCCCCGACTTTTTCTCATACGGGAAAATGGTCGGAAGACGCGGCCCGCCTTCAGGCCAGCCGCGTCCGGGCGCCCTGTGCTACAAAGCCGGGGTGCGTCTTCCGTGAAACGCGCATTTCAAAACCCCAACCCCCTCAAAAAACTATCTAAAAATTCCCAAATCAATTTCTAATGACTATTTCTGATGTGCAGGGTATTAACCATGTTAGATTGGAGAGAAAGAGAGCATGTAGAGGATGATGAAGCTGCAATAAATCATCAACCTTCCCTGGATGCCCTAAGAGCATGCGGATTATACAAATATTGGACCATACCGGGCATGAGGGGCCAGGTAAGATTCTTGGAATGGCTGGTTGAGCGATGGAACGTTCAAGAACAATGCTTTTACATAGGAGGGCACCAGCTCGAGATAGAGCCCTCGGATGTATACTTTCTCACTGGCTTGCCGAACAGAGGCGAGCAACTCAGTCTTGCGGGGACTAGGCCGGGTGGCCAATCCCTTGATAGTCTCCGCGACGAGTGGTGCACACCTGGGGCTCACCATTCAAAAGGCATAGAGATAAAACACATCACTCTGCCTGAACTCAAAGTCATAGCGTTCACGGTTACCAGAATTTGCGGCGCGGCCGCTTTACACATTGCTTCCGGATCCCAAATGCGGATGGCAATTGACTGTTACCAAGGCACCATTTTCAACTGGTGTGAAGCTGTGTCGGCTCATATGAAGAGCCAACTGACCAAGGCAAAGAACGGACGACTAAAGACTTTTGGATATGGGCCTCTAGTCGTGAGCTTTGCCTTGGAGAGAGTTCCAATGCTGATCTCTCAGCAACTCACTGTTGATATCTTGGGTCCTCGGGAGCCAAAGCTGATACGATGGGTTGCGATGATGGCGCGGCATCCTGACGAGGGTGCGACAGTGGTTCGATTCTCAGATAGTTACTTTCACTGGTTAGAGGACCAGGTTTTTTCGATACAGGACTTTCCGTATGCTGGAGTGGATTTTAGAGGTGATCCGGACATGGTTCTTCCACAGGGAGAACAATGGGACGACAGAGGTACTTTTATTTTCACAAGTTTTCTAATTATGTATTTTTTTATTTTTCATATATATCGTCTCAAAACTAACAGTAAAACTTTCAAAATGCAGATGTTGGTCCACAGCGTCCAGCCAACCTCCGGCCTTTTGATAGACTACATCCAGCTGCACCGGTACCGGCCCCACAGGACGCGGCTGCAGAAGTACTAGCTGAGTTGGAGCATGATCTAGAGCGTCTCACGGCAGATATACCTGAGACTACTATGGACGACATTCCTACCAGGCTTCAGCGCTTCGTAGTCGCGGTCCCTGGACCGTTTAGGAGATTTTTGCGTAAGGTAGCCCGCGCAGTGGTGTCATACAGAGAGCACCACCAGTGATTGACTAGTCACTTTTGTAGTCACATGTGACATTTTGACTTTTTGTACTATCATTTTGCCGATCATAAGGTGTTTTCAACCTATGATCGAAGACGATGTATATATTTTTTGACACACTTCTATCTATATATATCACTATTACCGGCTTATCCTGTTTAACATATGTGATGAAATGTTTTTTAAATTTACTTGCATGATTATCGTAAATGTCTGTCCAACATTCGAGAAGCAATTGCATCTGCTAATGTATTCAAAGACCTTGGAATATGTTGATATTCAATGTAATCAAATTCACGTTCCAAGAGACGCACTCTCAAAAACAACCTTCATAACACAGGATTCCTAATGGCATAAACTCTATTAAGCTGTAATACAACAAGTTCAGAATCTAACCTCACTATCAAACGTCGAATTCCAAATGAAATAGATTCGGATAATAATTCAATCACTGCACTGTATTCTGCAATGTTGTTCGTTGTTTGACCGAGGCTTACCCCATGCATAGAAACTAACTCGTCAGAGGGTGAATAGATAACCCAAGCTGCGGAAGAGATGTTCCGTGTACTACGACAAGCACCATCAGCAAATCCAATGTATGTTTGGAGAGGCGTCGACATCTGCAATATCAAGAGTAAAACCAAGATAAGCCAGAATAACGACGAAAAACCACACTCTCTAAGCTAAGCACACTGACTAAACTAACACACTTGCTAGCTAGAAAGAAAATCTAACCTATCTAAAAATTTCTCCATACCCATCATTTAAGCATAATACCTCTTTAGGTAAAGTCCATTTCTGGGTTTACCCAAAGAGTCCCCATCAAAGTCAACTAGCTCATAAGCCCCTTTTGCTAGCTTTCGCTTTACAATGTAGGGCCCATGCCACATGGGAACGAATTTTCCGGCACCTAGCTTATCGTTAGCTTGATCATATAATAGTACTAGGTCTCCTTCCGAAAAACTTCGAGGGGTTACATTTCTATCATACTGAGCTTTCATTCGTTTCGCGTGAGTCTCAATTGCCAATGTAGCGTCACGTCGAGTCTCATCTAATTTAGCCAAGTACATTAAACGTTTCTCCTCTTCGGAAGTAGCTGGAAGTAATTCGACAGCCATTTGAAGTGATGGGATTTCGCATTCAATGGGTAACACAGCTTCTAAGCCATAAACTAGCTGGAAAGGAGTGAACCCTGTTGAATTTTTCACTGAGGTTCGATATGCCCATAGCGCTGAAAATAACATGTTGTGCCAATTCGACTGATGAACACCAATGGTTCGTCGGATCATGATTACTAGAACTTTGTTGATAGACTCAACCAAACCGTTGGCTTGCGGATAATAAGGAGTAGAGCTATCGTGGCGCAAACCAAGCTGGCTTGTAAGCTCAGTCATCATGACGTTTTGAAAATGGCTCCCATGGTCAGTAATGATTGCTTGTGGGACACCAAACCTAGTTATGATATGATTGAATACGAAAACTGCAGCTGTTTTGCCGCTTGCGTCGAATGTAGGCATCGCCTCGGCCCATTTAGTAAAATAATCAACCGCAAGGATGATATACGCATGCCCCCCGGCAGAGTGAGGGTTACAAGTAATAAAGTCGATACCCCATTTGGCGAATGGACCAACGGCAATTTAGATATTTTATACCACATTCCCTTTAAAAACTGAAATGATTCAAAATAAAGAGGCAAAGAAGCTTCACTTATTTCCAAATTTTCTGCATTTTCTTCCGCACTTTCATAGCTAAAATGAATAAGCTGATCAATATTCTCAAGTTGGTGAAAATGGATTTCCTTATTCCCTAAACTAGCCTCTGATTGCTCTGTAAAGTTAGTTTGGATTTGAAGAACATAATTATCATCATACTAATCATATTTGGGCAAATCATCAAAAGAGGTAATGTAATCAAACACACACATTAGATTAGGAGATTTCTCCTCCACATATTGCTTTATAAATCTATCTTATAATCTATGGTAGTTGGAATTAGCAGGAATCTGTTCATGATTCTTAATTTCTTCTTGTACTGATGGTTGAAATATATTGACGAAAGGATAATAGTAATCCTACCATATAAGATCTTCTAGATGATTTGTACCAGGAAAGAAAACATCATTCCAAACTATTGCTTGATTTAAGTGATTGGCCAATTGTTTCTCCTCCTTATTATCCACTGTAACCAAGTGCTCTGAATACTCTTGATCTTCATCAAATATAACAACCTTATCACATACAATAGGAAAATACTTATCATTATCTTTGTCATATAGAAGCTTGCAAGGGAGTTGCAAACTCTCATTAAGTTTAGATGAAATATCATGATCTATCAAAGTATGTTGTCTTATTTCATCTACATGCAAGGAAAAAAAAATTGTGACATGGTTTTCATCAAATAAATTTGACTGGTCTTTAATTTCTGAAGAAACCACTACTTGCTGAAGATGGTCTTGTGGTTCAATACTTTTAAGCTCTATCGCCTCTACCTCTAGATCTCCAGACTGTTGTTGGTTTTCATTGCTGTTTTCTATTTGAGCAAGTTCAGGGAACTGAATTTCTTCTTTATTCTGATCAGTTTGTTGTGCTGCAAGAATTGTTTCCTGTGGGGAAACTTCATGGGCCTCTGAACAACATACATCATCTTTTTCTTTCTGAGGGGAAGATAATTCAAGCAAGGCTTCCACTTTTTGAAAAGGCTTTTCTTCTAAAACCTCTAATATTTCATGATCCATGAACTGATCATCATCATCATAGTAATTTTCAAGATATTGAATAAAACTTTCAAAATTGTCACAACAGTCTTGAATTAGCAATAGAGATGAATAACTTTCCTTGTATTTGTCATGAAATGCAGCATGAAAATGCTTTAAAGAACATATGCTAGAGGCTAGTAAATTTTCATACCAAGATCTAGCTTTTTCTTCTGAACTTGCCATAAATATTTTCATAAGACAATCTTCATGGAATTTGACTTTAAACTTTTGAATGTGCATATGAAATTTTAATAAGTGTAAAGTAGCATCATCTCCTATTTCATATTTAAACGATGGAAGATATTTTGACCAATTAAAGTTAGGCAAAGGATTTGGAAAACCTGGAATCTTTGAACTGTCCAAAGGAGGATACCTGTGTTGATTTATTGAATTCATCTTGAAAACACTCAATGCTAAAATTGGGTCACCGTAGGTTCTCAACAACTCTAGATTCTTTTAGTAGTGGAGTCTTGAGTATTTGAGGTTTCTTGATTGGAAAGTGATCATCATAAGATTCAAAAGGATGATATATATTTACAATTTTCAAAGGAAAATAATTAAAAAATTAATCTAAAATCTTCTCTAAAATACAATATACATTGGAAATCAATTTAGAAAGAACATAATGTCTTGGATAACAATCCAGGTTAAAAACCTAATCTTTTTGTCTTGTTCTTTCAGGTTCATTCCTCCAGTGGAGTCTTAGTTGTGAAATTGATGCGGAGTCGCCAGGTGGATGATTTTAAACTTTGTGTGTCTGATCATTGTCCACCATCATAGATAAGATCTAAACCTGTAAAACAATTCTGAAGAAAAATAGTAAATAACTTCAAAACATTCCTTTAAGATACATAAAATATTTAATTTAGTTCTTTATCAAAGGTTTATTTTAACTGAGGATTTGTTCTTCCCCAGTATGGTCACCATTATGTTATCACTCATATTTTCCTTAGAAGTTATCAGAAGAAGGAAAGGATCCAAGGTAACCACAAACCAACTTTTAGACTCGGGTGCTAGCCCACCTAAGTCTAGAGAGGGCTCTCTCTTTATGATTTAGCTATGTTTGAAAATATTTTAGGCTAGCTATTAATTTTCAGTGAGGTTGTTTTGTTTGAGGGCGGTGGAGTTCTGAAACAAATTGGCAAACTAGGCTTTTAGGCCATTGGGATATGGGGTCAATCAGGGATAATTTACTGGATCAAGTCAAAATGCTGAGGTATGAGTTCAAAAGGCAGGATAACATAATAAAAACAAACTTTGGGACTTGAATGGGTGATATTTCTGCTCAAAACTGCAGGGCAATCAAGAATCCTCAAGTTAGGATTAGAAAGAGGAAAGGAAGATAGGTCAACTAGCAGAGGGCAATTAAGAATCCTATACGAGGGACTTATGAGAAAAACTATGGGGATAATGGAGCAATTAAGAATTCCTTTATAGAGATAGTTTAGAAGAAAACACAGAAATGGTAAATTGTTGATAGCAAAGAGAAACAAAGCTAATTCTGATACACTTTGACTATTTTACCATTTAGATTTAAGATGAATGAAACATTGAAACATATAGAAAACACATAAAATCACAAGGATAGAATACTTATTTGTAATTATGCTACACGAGAATCTGATGAAATGTCCTCTACTTTCATTCCTTTTCCAGCAAAAATCCAGATTTGAGTACAAAAGATTTCTTAGCTTGATAGCATAGATTTACATATATGTTATAGAATCCACCCCAAAATGCTTCAAATGAAGAAGTATTTATATGAATTCTAAACTAAAATATCTTGAAAAAATATCAAGACTGGTTTACAAATATCTCAAACTATTTGACAATAATAGAACTTAAATAAAGGACATTCAAACCTAATGAATCTATTTTGCACTATTTTTATGGATTTATGGTGATAAAGAAGAGAAAGTCGAACGTGGTAGCAACTCTTAAGTGATGATGAGGCATTTCAGTCACTAACTGCATCCTTTCTTTGTACATTCTACTCCAGTAATTCTGCAAACTTAGGGTCCAATGATACACTTGTATATGTCCATCCAAAATAGATATGTAAAACATGAGGTTATTGTAGATAAGTATGTTTGTGAGGTAAATCTCTCTCAGTTTCCCAAAATTCAGCTCCAACTATTCGCAATATTCTCTGCAAAAAGATGTCAAAAACAGGACTTTGCACAAACTAAAAAATAGGTTGTGAAGACATGCACTTATCTCTCTTTTGGTAATACCTGTGTAAAAAGTGAGATAAATTTTTGTAGATTGGCTTGTTATGAACAGAAACCTCCTCCCGTTTCTCAAAATACTTCTTCGATTGGTCACAATAGTTTCTGCAAAACTATCACTTAAACAAGAAATTTATGAAGAATGTACAATTTCTGCTCCGATTTCATCTTTTAACCTTGAATTTCTTTTAACTTTTTTTCACTTTTACTTTGGATAAACTTCATCGTTGTTGGTGAAATTGTTTTCATCTCTGTTTAACCCTTACTGCATCCATGTTTAATTTTACTATTTACTTTTACTGTTTACTTTTACCACTCTGTTTTTTCATCTGTCTTTACTTTGACATAAATTTGTATGCTTTGTAATTGTCTTCCCTGCTGTTTGTGTTCATTCTAACCACATTACTTGACTTGTTCTTCAATCTAATACTCTCTAACCCTGATACACTTTGACTGTTCTTTGCTATGTCCTTTTACCTTCACTGTATATTTTAGGTTTTTCACTGTTTATTTCAACAGAAATCTTTTAATTTCAGGTTTCCTCTGCTCGACTTTTAACTGTATGTTTTATTTTCCATCTCTATTTGAATAGATTTGATAACAATCTTGGAGTAAATAGGTCTTATGACTAGTATTAAGACTGTTTATCCAAGGCTGTGGTCTTCTGATCACCCGTAAAACAAAAAAAACTGTTAAGAAAGCATTGGTTTGTAGGGGAGGTCGAAAAGGTTCCATTTGAGCTTGAAAGGTCTATGGAGTGAGTCCAGAATGCTTTTCGAGAGGTAAACCATGCTCGAATCAGTTAATAGAGGGTTCAGGTGGTGCAGATGGGTTACATAGGGTTTTACTGCACAATCAGGTGAAAACGAGCAAAATTGGGGTTTTTGTGTTTAAACGAGTAAATGGTTGATATTGGCGGGTAAGTTATGAATGAACAGTGTAAAATTTGTCATATGCAGAGAGTGGGAAGTGGGGGTGGTAAGAAGACTCTATCGCACCACTTTTGGGAGGTTCGTGGTTTTGGCAGAGGGTCACGCGATGCAACAAATTGAATGACATGTAGCATTGGCGAAAAGTCAAAACAGCTTATATCGGGTGGTTAACATTCGACCAAAAGGCCCGCACGATATGAACGAGAGTCTTTGGATGCGGGAAGGTAGATAGAATGGTAGTCGGCAATGGAAAGTGTTAGGGAGTTAATGGAGTCGGCCTGATGGCATAATCAACAGAATTAAATGACTTTAATTATATCGGGATTGATTATATTGGCAGAGAGGTTATTAATTAATCCAGGTGACTAATTAATCCTTTTTTAACAAGTCGAGGGTTTTGGATCTTAATTAACCATGGTTCGATTAATTAATCCCACTTAATTAACTTTATTAGGGTTTATTTTTCAAATCTCGGGGGCGGGATATTTATTTATTTTGGGATTTTTATTAATAATACATACGGGAAAGGATAATTTGTTTTGGGAGTTAAATAAATAATAAGAATTAAAAGTTAATATGACCATGGGAAAAGAAAATGCGCTAAGTAAATGTTTCCAAAAATACATTCATCATCCAACATTATGACTTAGGCTAAAATGTGTTTGGGGGGTTTTTATGAAGAGCCATTTATTTCTCCTAAGTAAAAGAGTGATTTTACCATGGGAAAAGGATTTGAAGGGAATGAATGAATTATGTAGGGGGTGAATTTTGGTGAAGGGGATTTAGCACTTAGGCCTTACAAGTTATTAGGCTAAGGGTCTGGTCCCTCCAGAAGTCAGAGAAATGCTCTGAGCCCCTTTAACTTTTAGGTTGTTGGCCCCTTTAGTACTTATGGGAAATTAGTAAAATTTAGGGAAAAAATGAATGAGGAGGTTAATTAGTTTGAATTTTGTATATGATGTAAAATGTATTCATTGTCATCCATATCTTTAAGTGCTTTTGAAGATTAAAGTATATGACTTGATATCTGGATAATCATTCATCACACATAATTCTGTAACCATTCATCTACTTACCCTACCTACTTATCCTACCATTTTTTCTTCTTTTATTCAGGGTGCACTTAAACTGGCAAACCCTTATCAAAACATTTTCCTTTCTTTTACAATGTTAATCTGTCTAAGTCTATTCTTATTACAACCAAGGGCTCAGATTAAATTGTTGAGCTCCTTTAATTCTTTACTCTACCTATCTACTTATCTGCCAAGATTAAATAGTTTGGTCAGATTTTATTCTCTATCTATAAACAAGAAATTCAAAACATGGAATAACCAAGATTAAACTGTTTGGTTACCATGGATTGTGGCATAAGTAACAAGTTGCACATAATCATTATTGTACAACAAGTAAAATAGTAGTGGCATTTGGACTTGCACACTTTCCTGGTCTTTTTCTTTTTCTTGGGGTTGATTTTTTATTTTTTCTGACCTTTTTATTATTTTTTTCCTTTTATTCTTTTTCTAGGACATACCCTCCTTACATTTTTTATTTTTTTGAGTTTTTACAAATATGGAAAACATTTGCAGAAGCAAAGGTATGTACATATTTCAAATACAATTGAGTCACTCATGATATATGACACCTATTGGTATGGGAACCTAACAGACCATAGTACATCTGTAGCCATACAACATCGGGTGGCTTCACCAAGGACGAGATCTCCGAGTCTGCCAGCAGTTCTGCCTTCCCTACAAAATCAAGCCCTTCACAGATGAGGTATTGTGGGATGTTGCACCTCTTGAAGTTTGTGATGTATTATTAGGACAACCATACTTGTGGAAGCAACATGTTGTATATGAGTCGAGCCCTGGCTTTTTTATTATTTCCTTGGGTAATACATTATATAGGATATCGTAGGTAGCCCCACCTACTCCCAACTCTTTGATCTCTGCTAAGAAATGCAACAAGATCATCTCTGAGATTAGGAAGTTTGTTTTCTTTCTAGTTCACTCTCAAAGTAAGGGGAAGATCGTAGCCACATCTATGGCCCTTGGAAGGGATCCTCCACTTAGCAGAAGTAGGTGGATACGGTCATGAAAGAATACACGTACATATTCTCCTCACTCACAGGGGTACCATTGCACTGTCAGGTCAAGAATCCGTTTGATCTGACTCCCAGAGCACCTCTACCCATTGGGGACACTCAATGAAATGTGGAACATTGCTCCCTAAGGGAGGAGGAATGATCCAGGTGGATATTCATAGCAACTTGCCTATTCCACTTAGACCCCCACCATTGTTTCTTTCAGTTCTTCAGTTTCTTTATTTGTAGCACAATTTACTATTTTTGGAATTTTTTCGGGTCCTATACTTTCGGATCCATTTTGAGGCCCTAAAGTACAATTTTTTTTTGGAAAATGGGTCAAATATAGAAGAAATATTGATGATGTCCATTCGAGAGTTGTAGTCCTTAGATAGATCTTTCCATCAAGGTATTGTGCGCATTAAATGGAGATCATATGCCAACGTTACGGCTCCGGGAAGTTGATGTACCAACTTACCCAAATAGGGTCCATAGTTTGGAACTTCATCTCCTAGGGTTAGGTTTTTGGATGTTTAGGGTTTTCCATTGTTTCTCAATAATAAATAGGTCTTCAAGCCATATTGTAACACTATTAAGAGGCATGTAGCACCATATCTCTTCTTAGAGATAAGCTATCATCGCCCGAGCTAGCCTTATTTACATTCTCTTTGTAGGCATATTTCAATATTTGATATTAATGTAATGAAGCGCTATTTATGCTGCATCTTTGTATTTATGGTTATATCTGTAATTTTTTGCATTCTTGTTTAAATCTGGATCAAGAATTAACATATAAATTTACTTCAAGAATTCAATTATAATGGATATTATTATTGTGCATATATTCTTATTAAGATTTTATAGGAATCATGCTAATATCTCCAAGGAAATTAATAATCTATTTTTCTCTCATAATTTCCTGGCAATCTTTTTTTAAAATTAAATGACTTATTTTCTTTCCCTTTTCATAAGAAAAGTTTAAATACATACTTTTCATGCAAAATATCATGATTTCTTTAATATTTTTGTGTGTATGTTTTAGGTGTGTTTTCATTCCATGAAAAACAACATCCCTAACTTATCTTTTACTATGAAATTTTCTTTAAGTAAAGTAATCTTATTTCTTTATCTTTTAACATGAATTTTTCTTTCAAGAAAGTAATATGATTTCTCTATCTTTCACCATGCAATTTTCTTGCAAGAAAGTGTGGTTTCTTATCTTTATATGTAATACCCTTGAAATACATGGTTACTTATCTTTTAATGTGCATAAGCTATGCAAATGATTTTTATATACAACTTTCTTCAAGAAAATGGCTACTTTCTCTTATTTTAAATATAAAAGGATTCTTATGCAAACTCTACCTTCAAGAATCATGCTAAGAGTACTTATCTCTTGAGCCTAATATCCATGAAATTGGTGCTGCTAAACTGTTATGAAACCAGCTCACAAAAAGATAGAAAAGATAGATCAACGCCTTAGAAATAAGCCTCTTCGAGGGGGAAACCTCCTTTACATTACACAAATGAACCATTCTTGGATGATACAAATGACAAGACCTCCTTTCTATATATAGGAGTCTAAGGGGTCATAATATAATTAGAGCCGACATAACAATAATAATGTAAGGGCACAATAAGAACAATAGTGGACTTCTATGGGGCACAATAATAACAATATGGGGACTACATGGGTACAACAATATAATAAAGGGGTTGTACTAATAACAATAAGAGGTTATGCTAGTAGTATAGGGGCCTAACATGCCCCTCTCCTTCAAAAGTGTTGTCCTCAACGCTTGACTAGTTCTTGATGCTTCTGTATAAAATTCTTGTCCTCCCATGTGGAATATTGAGTGGGTAAGTTCTTCCACTTGATGAGATACTCTGAAATTGATTGATTTCATAGCTGTTGGGTTCGTGTTTCTGTGACTTCTCTAGGTTCCAATATGATTTTTACTTCCTCTTCAAGTTCAGGCAATATTGTTTGACTTGGGATATTCTGCAACTTTTGAATGAGTGGCCACACTTATTTGTCCTTCTTCCATTCATCCCTTGCTTCATTTATCCAATTTGGTTGGATAATAGAAATAGCACAAAACAATTCTTCCACATCCTCATCCTTTCTTGAGAGTGCATCCGCAACAATTTTTTTTTTTTTTTCCCTTTTCTATAGATGATGTTAAAGTCATAACCCAACATATTTGTGACCCATTTTTTCTATTCTTCTAAAGATAATATTTGTTCAAAAAAGTATTTAAGACTATCATGATCCATTTTTACCTTGAAGTGTCTTCTCATTGGATAAGGTCGCCATTTCTTAAGTGCATGTAGTATTGCCAACATTTCCTTCTCATAAATAGCTTGCTTGAGATGTAGCCGTAAAAATACCCAATCGCCTACATCAATGTTTTTTTCACTGCGATGTTGATCTACCTATTGTTTCATTCCATTCTGCACCAAAGTGGCGTTATCCTTTAAAAGTTGGAGAATTTTTTGTTGATGCTCGATGTGATCTTTCACTACTTGAACCTTTTTCTTCTTGATATGTCCTTCTATCTTGAGAGTTTGGGGAGTGGTAATTTCTTCCAATGCTTTACAAGATATGGTTAGATTCATTTCTTGATGTTCGATGTGATCTTTCACTTCTTGAACATTTTTATTCTTGATATTTCCTTCTATCTTGATAGTTTGAGGAGTGGTAATTTTGGCCAATGCATTAAAAGATATAGTTGGATTCATTTCTTCTTTCTCGATGTGATCTTTCACTTTTTGAACCTTTTTCTTCTTGATATGTCCTTCTATCTTATGAGTTTGAGGAGTGGTAATTATTGCCATTGCTTTACAAGATATGGTCAGATTCATTTCTTCTTTCTTGGGGGTTGGGTCTTGTTATGAAACCAACTCACAAAAAGATAGAAAATATAGATCAACGCCTTAGAATTCAGCCTCTTCGAGGGGGCAACCTCCTTTACATTACACAAATGAATGATTCTTTGATGATTCAAATGAAAAAACCTCCATTCTATATATAGGAGTCTAAGGAGCCACAATATAACCCAACCGACCTAACAATAATAATATAAAGGCACAAAAATAACAATAGAGGGATTCTATGGGGCATAGTAATAACAATATGGGCACAATAGGGGCACAAAAATATTAATAAGGGATATAACTACAATAGTAATTGGGTAATCACTAGTATTATAGGGACCTAACATGCCCCTCTCCTTCAAAAAAGTGTTGTCGTCAACGCTTGAGTAGTTTTGGATGCTTCTATATAAAATTCTCATCCTCCCATGTGGAATCTTCAGTGGATAAGTTCTTCCACTTGATGAGATACTCCAAAATTGATTGATTTCGTAGCTGTCGAGTTCTTGTTTCTATGACTGCTTCTGGTTCCAATATAATTTTTCCTTCCTCGTCAAGTTCTGGCAATATTGTTTGAACTGGGAGCTTGTCGCCTAGAACCTTCTTTAAACATGAAACATGGAAAACTGGGTGCACTCGAGAAGCTGTAGGAAGCTCAAATTTGTATGCCATAGTACCAATCTTTTGCAACACCTTGTACGGACCGTAATACTTTGGTGATAATTTTTTATCCTTCTTAGATTGCTTGAGGGACATTTATTTATATGGTTGTAGCCGTAGGAATACCCAATCACCTACATCAAAACTTCTTTCACTGTGATGTTGATTTGCCTGTTGTTTCATTCTATTCTGCGCCATCACGAGGTTATCCTTTAAGAGTTGGAGGACTTTTTGTTGATGCTCGATGTGATGTTCCACCACTTGAACCTTAGAATTTTCTCTTAAATATGATGTGATGGATGGTGGCTGATATCCATAAAGTGCCATAAATGGGGTCATTTTTGTTTCTGTATGGAAGGAAGTGTTATACCACCATTCAACCAGAGGCAACCATTTGACCCATTGTGTCTTTTTATCAGATACAAAGCAACGAAGATATCCTTCCCAACATTTGTTTACTATCTCAGTTTGCCTATCAGATTGAGGATGATAAGATGAGCTATGAGCTAACTGAGTACCGAGACAAGAAAATAATTTTGTCTAAAAATTTCCAGTGAAAATGGGATCTCTATCACTTACAATAATCTTTGGGTTTCCATGTACCTTTTGAATTGTTTCCATAAATGCAGTAGAAACTATACTACCATTAAATGGATGTGATAATGCACAAAAGTGTGCATACTTGGTAAGTCTATCAACTACCACCATGATGACACTCTTTCCCTCAGACTTGGGTAAACCTATGATAAAGTCCATTGAAACCTCCTCCCAATGTTGGCTTGGAATGGATAAAGGTTGTAATAGATCTGGGGTCTTAATTGTTTCAACTTTATTTTGTTGGCAAACCAAACATTCTGCCACAAAATTTTGAATATCTGATTTAAGGCCATCCAAAAAAAGTTCCTTCTTAACCCTGTGGTAAGTTTTTAAAAATCCTGAGTGCCCTCCTAAGGGAGAAGTGTGCAATTCCATAAGAATATTTTGTTTGAGTTGGGAATTCTTACAGAGGTATAAGCATTCTTTATACCATAACGAATCATTTTGCCAGCTAAACGTATCAAATGTACTGGAATCTTGTTGTAACTTTTGAATAAGTGCCCACACTTCTTCATCATTCTTCCATTCCTCCCTTGGTTCGTTTATCCAATCTGGTTGGATAATAGAAATGGCGCACAACTATGATTCCACATCCTCATCCTTTATTGAGAGTGCATCTGCCACCACATTTTGCTTCCCTTTTTTGTAGATGATTTCAAAGTCATAAGCCAACATCTTTGTGACCCACTTTTGTTGCTCTTCAGAGGATAATCTTTGTTATAAAAAGTATTTAAGGCTATCATGATCCGTTTTTATCTTGAAGTATCTTCCCATTAGGCAGGGTCGCCATTTCTTAAGTGCATGTAGTATTGCCAACATTTCCTTCTCATAAGTGGCTTTGTGTAAAAGCTTTCCCTTGATTGGATGACTTTCAAAAGCAATGGGTCTTTCATCTTGCATTAAAACAGCACCAATTCCATTTCCTGAAGCATCATATTCCACAATAAAGGTTTTTGTGATGTCCGGTGTAGCTAAGACCGATGCTTGGCACATTGCCTCTTTAAGATGTTCAAAGGCCTTTGTTGCTTATGGAGTCCATGAAAATGCATCTTTCTTCAATAATGTTGTTAGAGGTGCTGCTATTCTCCCATAATTTTTAACAAACTTGCGATAATACCGTGTCAACCCGAGAAATCCTCGTAGATGCTTTATGGATGTGGGGATTTCCATTCCTTAATGGCTTTAATTTTTCTAGGGTCTACCTTAACTCCTTCATGAGATACAATATGACCTAGATATTTCACCTCTTGTACTCCAAAGAAACGTTTGGATCTTTTTGCATATAATTGTTTCTCCTCCAATAGTTGTAGCACCCTCTCAACATGTTCAACATGATCCTTCCAAGACTTGCTCTAGATTAGTATATCATCAAAAAATACTAACACAAATTTTCTAAGGAAGGGTTTGAAAATGGAATTCATCAAACCTTAAAATGTAGAAGGTGCATTGGTAAGGCCAAAAGGCACGACCAAAAATTCATAATGACCCCCATGAGTTCTAAATGCTGTTTTTGGAATGTCTTCAGTCTTCATTATGATTTGATGATATCCTGAATAAAGATCCAACTTGGTGAAGTAAATTGATCCATGCAATTCATCCAGTAATTCATCAATGACAGGAATGGGAAAATTATCTTTAATAGTGAGCTTGTTGAGCTCCCTATAATCTGGACACATGTGTCATGATCCATCCTTCTTGTGCACCAATACTACTAGAGCAGAGAAAGAACTTTGATTAGGTTGAATTATACCGGCCTCTAGCATTTCTGCAACCATAAGTTCAATTTCACTCTTTTGGGCATAGGGATATCAGTACGACCAGATGTTTGGAGGAACACTTCCTGGAATCAGATGAATAGCATGATCATGATCACGAATAGGTGGGAGACCTTTAGGAGTCTCAAATACCTTGGAATGATTGTCCAAGAATTTTTGGAGATCTGGAGAAATAGATGATTTCGATGTGGAAACATCTAGCGAACATAATTTTGCAATTACACCTCTTTATTCCTTTTTTAGAAGCTTTGTCATACCGTTAGAGCTGATTATCTTTCCGGGTTTACTTGCAATACCCCTTAATTCAACTTCCTTTCCTTCCACAGAAAATTTCATGAAAATTTCTTGAAAATTAAAAGCTATTGTACACAAGGATTGTAGCCATTGGACTCCTAGTACAACATCAGCACCTCCCATTGGAATGGAAAGCATTGGGCTAGTCAATACATATTCTCCCATGGATAGCTTGATATTATGGCACTTTCTAGAGCAATTTATTGTTCCTCCATTTGAAACCATCACTTGACACTCTGGTACTAGATATAGGAAGCAATTCAATTCTTTTACTACCTTACAATGAATAAAATTGTGGGTACTTCCTGAATCAATCAACACTATTACCTTTTTCTTCTTGATTTGTCCTTCTATCTTGATGGTTTGAGGAGTGGTAATTCCTGTTAATGCATTACAAGATATGGTCAGATTCATTTCTTCTTTATCTAGGCTTTGTTCCCGGAGTATATCCTCTTATTTTGACCTTTCTTGCTCCTTTTCTTCTTCCTCTTCATAATCTATGTAGAATAATTTCTTCTCAACACACTTATGACCTTTAGTGTATTTTCTATCACAACTGTAACAAATCCCTTTTGGTCTTTTTTCTTCCAGTAGTTGTGGTATAAACCTTATAGGTTGTGGAAGACTAGGGGAAACAACACTTCCATCTTTATAGTTGTGAGTGGTATGCTTCCTGGTTGCCATAATTTTGCTTTCCATTTTTCTTGCTAACCTGAATGCCTTCTCTAATGAATCAGGTTCCCAAAGGCGAACATCATGTTGGATATTATCCTTTAAAGTCCCTATGAACACATCAATCCTATGTTCCTCTGGAATATTTTTTTACCCTTATGTTCAATTTTTGGAACTCTTCAATGTGCTCCATTATTGAACCCTTTTGTTTGAGACTTATCAATTGGCTAAAAAAAGTGTTTCTTTTTGTATCCTCATAATGTGCTATCAATTCTTCCATAAAAATTTACCAAGTGATAATTTGTTTATGAGAGCAAAGCCATTGATACCATAAAAATTGATTTGGTTCCAAATATAAAGTTTCAATACGTACCTTTTGTGTGTTTTGCACGTTATTGAGATAAAAATTGCTCCATTTGTAATATCCATGTTGCGGGATCCTTGCCATCAAACTTCCTCATATGGATTTTTGGAATATGGTGGGTCTTCGATCCAAAATTAGTGTCTATGAAATCATGATTAACATTTCTTTTGTTCACATCATGAGTTTCCTTTACTATCCTTTCACCATTTGTAAGTATTTCTTGTAGGAAATTTTTCAAATCTATCTTCAAATCTGCCATGTCTCTCTTCAAATCTGTCTTTAAATCTATCTTCAAATTGTCCATCTTAGCTTCCACTCCCTTTATGTTAGATTCCACGCCATTTATCTTAGCTTCTGTTAGCTTTTGTGAGAGTAACATTTGTTGCACTTGGTCTTGTAATTTTGATATATCATGTAGCATTTCTTCCTCTTCTTCATGAGTCATGCTAGAGCTTTTAGGTTTCTTACTAGGTGTTTGAATTTTCTTTCCTCGGGGCATCAGTTACCAATAATAATGCTCTACTATTCCCTTTGAATTCCTTCAAAATAATTTTTCAAACCAAGCTTAAGCAAAAATTTTAAAAAATCTACACACCTTTTTTCACTTTGTAGGAGCTTGAAATTGCCTCTGATGTATCTATGTAATTTCAAATCATCTAGTTCTAAAATTGCGACTTGAAATAGCCCTCCTTGTCCTCTCTCCAATTCCACCAATCTGATCCAAATTGGATTCTCCACGGAAGAGTTATGCCAAATCTCCCACAGTGACCTGATTATAGACTAGTTCACTAGAGCAAACTTGTACGACATTCCATGTGTCCTTGTTTCGACCTTTGGCCCTAAAAAATATATACAAGAAACTGCAGTCCGTCCTCTTTCTATAACTTCTTATGAAACTTCAATCTGATGCTCAGAGAGAAAGTTATGACGATTTTCCCGGGGTCACCTATTTGGAATGTAATTCAGGAGTCTGAAAAAGGACCTACTTCCTCAGATCATATCTCCGCAAATGTAGCGTGAAAAGCTATGAAATTCGCACCCAAGGTTCAGTGTGATTTCATCTCAAATGGGTTTTGTTTTTCGCTTTTGAAACATCGGACAAAAAAAGTTATAGCGAAAATGCCACGATGACCTATTTGGAGTAGCAAAACCCTAGAATCCAAAGCTCTGATACCAAATGTTATGAAACCAACTCACAAAAAGATAGAAAAGATAGATCAACACCTTAGAATTCAGCCTCTTTGAGGGGGAAACCTCCTTTACATTACATAAATGAGTGATTCTTTGATGATTCAAATGACAAAGCCTCCTTTCTATATATAGGAGTCTAAGGAGTCACAATATAACCCAGCAAACCTAACAATAATAATATAAAGGCACAAAAATAACAATAGAGGGATTCTATGGGGCACAGTAATAACAATATGGGGACAATAGGGGCACAAAAATATTAATAAGGGATATAACTACAATAGTAATCGGGTAATCACTAGTATTATAGGGACATAACAGGCCCTGGTGTATATCCTCTTCTTTTGATGTTTCTTGATCCTTCTCTTCCTCCTCTTCATACTCTATGTAAGATAATTTCTTCTCAGCACACTTACGACCTTTAGTGCATTTGCTATCACAATTGTAACAAAGCCCTTTTTCTCTTTTTTATTCCAATTGTTGTGGTGTGAACCTTGTAGGTTGTGGAAGGCTAGGAGAAGAAACACTTCCATAATTATAGTCATGAGTGGTGGGATTCCTTGTTTCCATAATTTCACTTTCAATTTTTCTTGCCCACCTAAATGCCTTCTCCAATGAATCAGGTTCCCAAAGACGAACCTCATGTTGAATGTTATCCTTTAAAGTACTTATGAAGACATCAATTCTTTGCTTCTCTGGAATATCATTTACTCTTATATTCAATTTTTGAAAGTCCTCAATGTGCTCTGCCATTGAACACTTTTGTTTGAGATTTATCAATTGGCTAAAGAAGGTGTTTCTCTTTGTATCCTCATAATGTGTTATCATTTCCTCCATGAAAATTGACCATGTAACAAGTGGTTTACGAGAACAAAGCCCTTTATACCATAAAAATTGATCCAGTTCTAAATATGAAGATGCAATACGTACCTTTTGTAACAGTTGCACCTCATGTAGATCAAAATATTGCTCCATATGTCGTATCCAATTTACCGGATCCTTGCCATCAAACTTCCTCATATCGCCTTTTCTTGATTTTAGGAGCTCGATCTTGAAACGACTATAAATCTATAATTTTGGCTCTTCCAGTTTTGAAATTGCAACCTGAAGTAGCCCTCTATGTCCTCTTTCCAATGCCACCAGTCTGATCAAAATTGGATTCTCCAAGAAAGAGTTATCCACAATCTCCCAAGATGACCTGATTATATTTCTTTTCAGAAGAGCAAACTTGTATGAAGTGCCACATGTCACTGTTTTGACCTTTGGATCTGAAAAATATATAAAAGAAAATACAGTCCGTCCTCTTTCTGTAACTTCTTACGAAATTTCAATCTGATGCTCAAAGAGACAGTTATGACAATTTTCCCAAGGTGACCTGTTTGGAATGTAATTTGGGGGTTTGTAAAAACCCTAACTTCCTCAGACTATATCTCTGAAATTGTAGTGAGACAGGATCTGAAATTTGGAGGTGAGGTTTTGACTGATTTCTTCTCAAATGGGTTTTTGTTTTATCTTCTGAAACTTTGTAGCGAAAGGGTTATATCAAAAATTCCATGATGACCTGATTTAGTTGAAATTCTGGAGCTTGCAAAAACCCTAACTTCCTTAGATCATATCTCTGAAAATATAGCGAGACAAGCTCTGAAATTTGGACCTGAGGTTTATCATGAGTTCGTGTCAAATGGGTTTTTCTTTTCGCTTCTAAAATGTTGCAGAAAGAAATTTATAGCAAAAATGCCACGATGACCTATTTGGAGTAGCGAAACCCTAGAATCCAAAGCTCTGATACCAAATGTTATGAAACCAGCTCACAAAAAGATAGAGAAGATAGATCAACGCCTTAGAAATAAGCCTCTTTGAGGGAGAAACCTCCTTTACATTACACAAATGAACCATTCTTGGATGATACAAATGAAAAGGCCTCCTTTCTATATATATGAGTCTAAGGGGTCATAATATAATCAGAGCCAACATAACAATAATAATGTAAGGGCACAATAATAACAATAGTGGGTTTCTATGGGGCACTATAATAAAATATGGGGACTACATGGGTAGAAAAATTTAATAAGGGGGTTTTACTAATAACAATAAGGGGTTACACTAGTAGTATAGGGTCCTAACATAAACAACAAGACCAAACTTGGAGTAGAGGTGTAGTGTTATCCTTTAGGCCATCTACACCTTCCTTGCAGAGAATTACCAAGGGTGAAAATCGATGGGTGGTTTACAACGTGCATACATTTTCCATGCTCAAACTCGTCAAGAAGTGTTGTTTACAACAAACATTTATTTGACTTGTCATCATGGGACCAAAAAAGACTCCACACTCAAAACTCATCAAAATACTTATGATAGTTTACATATTATTGTCATGTGAATATGCACTGTTGTGAACTCTGTATTGTTTTCAGAAAATAAATGTATGCATGCCATCAGCACTTGAAAAAGCCTTTTTATTTTCTCGAGAATAGATCCTCTGGTGAATAGAGAATGAAAAGTGTTACCTCAAATCCTTTACCTCTAACTAATTATTGATGCTACAACTCATTGAAAACTAACTATTTTGATTACGTTAAAACTTTTAACCTTCCTCTTATTCTTTGCTGTCCAATGTATGTATAACTATAAACACACTTATTAGTAGTTATAAGCCATACAAAAGCCGTAATGACTTTATAATTCGTTAAACATGGTGTTGGGTGCAGCTTTTGGGCATACTTTAGATACCTCTTTCCCCCATGTTTGACCATTTTACCTTTGAACTTGTGAGATTTACATCCTAATTATCGATTTTCATGGTTATAAGAAGAAACTCTTGTTGTGACATATTATTTTTCCATTTTTGTTAAATATGAATGAAGTGATATCTTTTTGATGTCTAACCAGGGTAACTGTGGAAGAATTTCTTTGGATATTTTTATTTCGGTTGTTGCCCATGAATTCAAGGCCAAAGGATGGATAATTGTGCTATTAATTCACAAATATGTTTTGAGGATTTGATGTTACAGACCATTATTGTTACACCTCAAGTTGTTGTTACATCACGAGATGTTATTACACCGGAACTGTTGAAGATGTGGGTACTATTCCATGAGACAATTATCGAGAAGCATGAATTATCTGCGGGTGGTCAAAGAATATAGGTAGTTATGATTTTAGAAAATAATGTAACTTGAATAGGCCTTGTATATAGAAGCCAGTTGTAACAATTCCTATTTTCTTTTAATATTGATTAGCATGAAAATTGTAAGATTCTCATGACTGATATGTTCCTTATTTTGGGCATGTAAACTTTATAAAAGGATTCAATTCCATGGAAGGGAACAAGCAACATGAGATAGTAATTTCATTTTGATTATATAATTCACAGCTCTTTTAATACAAGAAAATCATTGGTGATGCTTTTACAGATTTGGTGTTCAATTCCTAACTAGTTCTTATTTCATCCCCGCTCCCTACTAGGGAGGAAGGGTCATCGTCTTTAGTAGCAATTGAAATAATAGTTGTAGCAGTAGATTAATTATTTCTTTTTTGTAAGTATGAAGTTATTTCGATAACTGTATAATTCATATAACATATTTACTTCTGCTTTTCAGATTTATGATATGCTGTTACATATGATTGATTTAAGCTTTAATATTTGATTAGCTAGTTCAATCATTCGTATTGTGTGTTGCGTGCATGTTTCTTGGTAAAGCATGAATTGTGATTTCATTCCTATAGAATGCTTTTTGATTTATGCATGAGTGTTTAATTTCTACAATTAGTTCAACGATATTTCTTTTCGTTCTTTATTTCTATCATTGGTTGTTATGTATCGTCATAGATAGTGCATACACCATCGAGATAAACAGACCTACCTTGGTTGACAATTAAATGGTTGAGGTTCAGCCAATTAAACAATTATTAAACTGACATAACATTTTGGTGCCATTATCGGGGAAGGAAAGTTATGGTATAGTCAGCCAAGTGTGTTTCTTTAATATAGTGTTTCTAGTGCACAAGTGTTGGGTAGTACGACGAGAGGTAAGAACCTGTGCATCGCTCTAACATACCTGGGTGGGCTCACCACTATTATCATTAGGAAAAATAGAGTGTGTGAGAATTTTGGATTTTATTTAGACGTGTTTTCAACTTTATAGGCACTGTCCGGTAAGACAAGAGGTAAGAACTTGTGCATTGATCTAATATATCTGAGAGGTCGCACCACTTGTTATAGGGAAAAGTGTCTATTTAGAACTGCTCTATCCCACTAAGGTGTGACAACTGCCTTAGAAACAAACAGAGAAAAACTACTTTTGTATTTCCTTTATGAACTATAGATAGAGAGGAATAGAAAGAACCAACCTGTGTCTTGCGCTAATCCTTTGATCCAATCCCTCTCTTCTTTGATAGTCTCCAGCTACCTTCTCCCTTACTTGCCCGACTTCACAAAGTACCTGTAAGATCACAGAAGAAGAACACTATACAAAGACATGGATCTATATTCATAAACAACTTAGGATCAGATTTAAGTTAACCTTACAAATGGAACAAGCATCAATGATACAAAAGCATGGAGGAAAACTCAAATAGCTTTTATTGATAAATAAGAAAAGGTCCAGGAGGAGTTACAACCAGTGGTTCCTGACCCAGAATCAACCTCCCAGCAAAGAAGCCCCTTTTCACCTCAAAAAAAGCATAGATCACCCAACAATCTGATGTTTTTTCTCAAAAAACCAACAACAATTCCTTACAATATGCAAAATTCCAGCCTCCAACCTCTGGATCTCTGGGATGAGAGATCCATATATAGATATTTGCAGAGGTGTGAGTCAGCTCTGGGTTTTTGATTAGTGTCTTCTCTCTGATAGTTCTTGATGCCACTTGGAGATCTCATTAATCTCTTACTCATCCTTGGGCGATTCTGAGAGGCAAGTGTCCCAGGAGAAGTTTCTGGAAGATTCCATGATCATCCACCTCGCAAACTGTCTCCGCCACTTGTCTTTTCTCGTCCATCGCACCCCATAGAAGGGATTTTTGAAATGCAACGCACTTCCCGTGTGTACAAGGTGCAATGCATTGAACTCTGGCCATGGAGCAAGTGCAATGATCTAGTTTTGACCAGTTCTGAGTAGTTTTTCATGGAGAACTTCTGGGAGAAGCTGTAATCAGTTGACCTTGTTCCTTTAGGGGCTAGAACAACACTTTTAGGGACTTAGGAGCCCTTGATTTATGGAAATTTCATGCTTGGGGTTGTAGGGTACAAAAATGTCTATAACAGTTGCCCCCTAAAGTATGAGGCCGTTAACCTTTTGGTGTCGGGTGAAATGCTTTATTATGAGGATCCGAAGTTCTTTCAATGCTGGGAGGAGACCTGTAATAAGATACAATACAATACATTATCTTCATAATATTTTCATGATGTAGCTGAGGCGGGCATTCCCATGCTCAGCTTTATAAATTCATTTTCATGTACATAGGACAGACAATCGTCTGAGTGTGGACTGATGATTCTGATAGAGCCATCATCTTTTTGAGTGGATGATTATCTGTGCGGAAATGATGTACATTTAATGTCTTTATTTCCCTGAATACATATCGCAGCCCGGATGGATGAAACTAGATCCGGGGTCTTCAATCTCGTCCGATCTTCACTCGAAGTACAAGTTGATCCATGTGAGAAATGTTCTGAAGTCGAACATGGAAAGACATCGCTTGATTACCAGTCAATGATGTAAGCTGTTAACAAGCGCGAGAGGAATAACCGATAATGATAATGACCCTCAAGGTACTGCAGTACAATTCATGTGGTGTGAATAAAGGACTTGGCATCGAACACAACGCAAAATCTTTCGGTCGAAGGCCATTGATGTAAACCTGTTGCCGGAAGTGAGAAACTTGCCATTGAGGCATGCAAGCTTCAAAGTACTGAATGGGGTGTTCCTAGATCAACTTCTCGGATAATGAGCTGATGTCGGCAAGAAGTGATCCGTCACAGGAGGGCCTTAATGAATCCCACATCAATGACACGGAACGGAGCAAATGATTTTGATGGAGGTGAAAACGATCTGGTGATATAAGGTTCAGGGTGGCGGTCATGAAAGAATGGAGTATAATGTATGGTAGTGGGTGAGACACAGGTGAATTCACTGAATGACTTCTCTTGAACATATCGGTGACACTGATGTGATGGATTGGTAGCATTAACCCAAAATATGGATGGCATGGCGTGACCATGGTGATGTGACTGGTGAATGAAACAACCCAACCTAACTCAGACACGGAGTGGAAGTGTCATGTTCAAGAGCGACTTGCTACCAATAAAGTTTCTTTGAGTTTTCTTCCCAATTTTCCCCAGTCATTGCTGACCAGTACCTCTTTATTTTTGTCAAGCTTGAGGAGGATAACATATGCTTGTTCTATAATTTTCCCTTCGGGCAAACCCATCGCTATGTTTTAACGAGCGTAGCGATAGTGAAACTTGTTCTCGTCTAAAGACAAGTTTGTCACTATTAATCTTTTTAATGAGTTTAACGACAAAGATAACTCAGTCCTTTTCAATTTTAGAGAGTCTGAAAAGGAACGTAAAGGAAACTCCAAAATTCCTTTTTCGTCATCTAATCCCTTAAGTCCAAAAAAGTATAAAACAATACAGAAGGGATGAATTTTCGATACTTTTAACGAGCCGAACAAAACAAGCGCTCAATCTTTTTGTGTAATAATCCCCCAGGTCCAAAAAGATTAAAGTCTAGAGGAGGGATAGCACTTCATGTCCCTTTAACGAGCTGGAGAGGCCAATGGCTCGGCAATCTTTTCATATTTTATGAGTCAGTTGAAAAGAGCTTAAAGGAGACTCGTATTTTGAGGAACGAGTGATAAAATGGGTAGCAGCTGATTCTAGGTAAGGTTTGGAATTTTCCAATCATGGCAGTGTCACGAGGATGGCTAGTGAAATCACTCTTCACAGCTGTTCCTCAAAATGGGTAAGAAATCAAATGGAGGTGAATGATCGGCCAATGAAAAAGTGGAGGTGATGGTGCAAACACGACCAAGGCTTTAATGGCTGAAGTACTACATTCACGATGGTTATTTACCGGGGAATAGTTCATTTTTTAACGAGCTTAAACGCGGGTGGAAACATTTGCTCATGTCTTATGTTTATTTTTTAACGAGCTTGAACTATGTGCTAAAACTGCTCGAGGCGGGTTTATTTTTTAACGAGCTTGAACCCTACAGTAACACTGCTCGTGATGAGTTTGCATGCCCCCAACATAATAACGCAAATCGAGGTGCATGCCCCCCAAGCTTCATTGCATTCAACTCGATGCTTGGAACGAAGATTTGGAAAGGGGATTTGTTCCATTTTTTAATGAGGTTGACACAGTCAAAGAACTATCCTCAGAATCCACTGTATTTACAGTATTTGATAGAAAATCAAAAACTGAAGGATGATTAAGGTCATCGGAATAATCTTCATTGTAATCCGGGAGATGGGAACGATGGTGGTAATCTTCCCATGGTGCCTCCCCTAACATCATTGACTGAATGATTCCTTCGTCTGTAGAATGTACATGCGACCAAGGATCTGAAGAGGTGCCATATTCCTTAGACCTATCTATCCAAACACTCGATGAGCGTTGATTTGAGTTTGCCCCCCAGGCCAAGAAAATTGATTGCTACAATATTTCTATTAGGGCGATGATCCATGCTGAGAAAGTGTTTAGGAATCTTCTGAATCCATTAGATATAGAAGATTTCATATTGCAGGTTTCCATTGTGGCCACTTCCGCCAGCTTACTCGGAGGCGGTAGGGCAAAAGTACCCATTAAGGTAGGGTCTTTTAGGAGTGGCCATTGTCTGTTTGAAGTTGGTAAGGAGTTCCGTTCCCGTTTCGTACCTTATCGGTAATTGAAAATGGGTTAAAAAGGTTGTGGCTGGGGTACTGAAGTTGTCGAATGAAGCTCTAGGCAATTCGATGTACCATTTTTCCGCCGGACCAGTTAACGTCCTCTGAAAAAGGTGAAGTCTTATCGAATCATCATTCAGAGTGTTTGATGAACACCATAGATGAAAGGTCATTACATGATTCGACGGATCTTCACCTAGATTTCCATTAAATTTAGGAATATCTGACGGAAGTTTATGCGGAATCGCTGGCAACCAAGGGGCATAAGAAATTGGATCATTCGTCAACCGGTTTAGATTTGGTAATTCTAGAGTTGCTACAAAGGGCAACTGTTGATTCGGGTTAGGCGAAGCATACCCAGGATAAGATGGAATCGCCTGAGTAGTGGGTCTTTGCATACCAGCATAATGTATTTGATGCTGGCAACTTTGACAAGGTTGATGGGCATAACCATTATGATATGGTTGTTGATAACCGTTTTGGAAATGCGGTTGCCCATTACTTACAAAGACTTGTTGCTCAGGTCCTTGATATGATTGCTGGAATAGCGGTTGTTGAGATTGAACCAGCCATGGTTGTTGGACCATTTGCTGTTGCCCAATACTGGATGATTGACCAAGATGAGGAGTCATAGTACTTGTTTGAGCCTAAGTCGCTCCAGATAAGGAGGCACTAACCTGAGGTTGTGATTGAGTTGTCGAGACAAGAGGCTGTTGTATTGCAACCTGAGAAACTTGGGGTTGACATACAACAGGTAGTGCTTGTACTTGCGACGCAGTCACCACAGCAGGTATAGTGGGAATATTTGACACAGGGTGGACTGGTTGCATTGAATATACAACCCTTGGTTGTTGAGGTAGTATTGGTACCCAACCGCTGGATGTAATTCTAGTTTGACCTGAACTTTGTTGTAAACTCCCATATGGTTGTTCTCCGGGAGGGAACAATGAAAAGGCATACTGCCCTCCATATGGTGGAAATCCAGTACTTAAAGGGTAAATTGGCCTTTGAAGACACATTGGATCAATTTTTTGAGTTTCAACATAAGAAATACCAGATGATAATCCGGATGAAGAAATAGGAACAGACCATGTCGTCGAAACAGTCCCCGATTGGACTCTGGTTTTTTGTTGATAACTTGCCGAGACAGATGGTATACCGGCGAACATTGTTGGAGTAGCAGCAGGAGGTTCTGCGGCTGCTGCATCGGATGACACAGTCCTGGATGTCGACGGTTGTTCAGACATATCTAGTCTATCCAAAAGATTTTTTAGCAATTTCGATTGACTTTCTTCCACCATTGCGAATTACTCGATCAACTAAAATAAAGGGGAAGTATGTTTCCAAATTAAATGAATTTTAGACGCTTTGACACAACTTGTTTTTTCAGTTTTTAAGAGTCGAGAAAAAACAAAAGATGACTCTAGTCTCCTTCGATTTTTAATGAGCCCGAAGTGACAAGTGCTCAGATGGACCTTTTCCGTTAAGGAGTCTGAAAAGGAGCGAAAGGGACTGCTCTGGAAATCTAGGTAGAGGGAGTACCAAACCAATCGCAAAACTGCAGAATACTTTTTACGGTATGGCAGTCAATCTTCCCGAATGCTGTGTTTAGTGCATTGCGATCGATAGGGCGGCAGACATGGCTTCCTATGGATAAAGGATTTAAGCCTATAGGGGTCTCCCAAAATATAATGGACGGTACGTGGGAGCACAAGTCCGTACTGGCACTTATCATCTCAAAGTGGAGGAATCACCCAACCATAAGTGAGAACAACAGTTACCAGGCTTTACGACACCGGAATACGTCTCTAGCCTAGACCTCTAAATGTTGTGCGTTAAGTTCCAAAGCGTTGTTAGATTCATTGAATTTATTTTAATTTGATCTTGCTTATGAAGTTTTCCTTTCGGGTTCACCACGAGATGTAGATGTAATTCCTAAAATGCAACCTAAAGATGATAAACAAGCTTTTTATCTCTTTTGTGCAATGAAAATCCTAGCTACTAGGGAAAAGAAAGACAAAACCTTTTCACAAAGAGCAAAGAGCACACTGTAAATGCACTTTCCTAAATCAAGCCAAACAGACTGTCTATATGCAAATGCACATGCATGTATTTGTTTTTCAACTTTCTTAGTATATGGATGCTAAAAACAAAGTTGATGCACAAATCTGAATTTCTTTTCAAGCGACAAACATAAACAAGTTTCTTTTCGAAATCAAAAAATGGAGACGATTACAACACCTTACGATTTTGAAATGAATACTTGTTCTTGACACTAGAAAATTACAAATTCAGACCAAAAGCAATAGTAACAGGATAATCGACCATCAACAGCAATCAAACTCTTTCCTACGATTGAAATCGACACTTACGACAGATTCAACTCAAAGGATGACAGTACGATTACGCTACTTTTGCTAAGGAGAACTGTAAATGACTCAACAAACACACAAAAAACATCTACAGTTCTTTTGTACCAAGGAGGTGGAATAACAACAAGGAAAAGGGGTTTCAAACAGATATATAATGATCACAGGCAGAAAAATTCAGAGATAGAACTGGAAAGAATGAAGCACCCGAACCACAGCTGCACAGAGCTATTCTGATTAGCGCACCTGTAACACAGAGAATCTGAAATGCAACGCAGGTTGCCCTTTCGGGAAGTGCACTGAAATTCAGGATCTCTTAACAGTACCTGCGCTGGGCCAGAAACGAGACTCTGTCTGGGTTCCGGGTCACAGTTTGCAGTTCAGTCCTTGGTTTTTGGCCGAGTAAAAAGCAATCAGTAATGCAACAATTAGGGGTAGATCTAAGGAGGATCTAAGAGCTATCACAAGGGCAATCAGATAGTTTGTGAATCATTTGTTCAAATCATAAACAGATCCAGTGAATGGATTGAAGCAGCAGTTGTCTACTTTGAATTTGTTATGGCAAATGGAGTTCGAATGCTACTTATAAGTTTATGAAACAAACAAGCAAAGAATGATAAACAAACAAACTAATTAGCTCCCCAGCGGAGACGCCATTTTGTTACAGGGAAAAGTGTCTATTTAGAACTGCTCTATCCCACTAAGGTGTGACAGCTGCCTTAGAAACAAACAGAGAAAAACTACTTTTGTATTTCCTTTATGAACTATAGATAGAGAGGAATAGAAAGAACCAACTTGTGTCTTGCGCTAATCCTTTGATCTAATCCCTCTCTTCTTTGATAGTCTCCAGCTACCTGCTCCCTTACCTGCCCAGCTTCAAAAAGTACCTGTAAGATCACAGAAGAAGAACACTATACAAAGACATGGATCTATATTCATAAACAACTTAGGATCAGATTTAAGTTAACCATACAAATGTAACAAGCATCAATGATACAAAAGCATGGAGGAAAACTCAAATAGCTTTTATTGATAAACAAGAAAAGGTCCAGGAGGAGTTACAACCAGTGGTTCCTGACCAAACATCAACCTCCCAGCAAAGAAGCCCCTCTTCACCTCAAACAAAGCATAGATCACCCAACAATCTGATGTTTGTCTCAAAAAACCAACAGCAATTCCTTACAATATGAAAAATTCCAGCCTCCAACCTCTGGATCTCTGGGATGAGAGATCTATATATAGATATTTGCAGAGGTGTGAGTCAGCTCTGGGTTTTTGATTAGTGTCTTCTCTCTGATAGTTCTTGATGCCACTTGGAGGTCTCATTGATCTCTTACTCATCCTTGGGCGATTCTGAGAGGAAAGTGTCCCAGGAGAAGTTTCTGGAAGATTCCATGATCATCCACCTCGCAAACTGTCTCCGCCACTTGTCTTTTCTCGTCCATCGCACCCCATAGAAGGGATTTTTGAAATGCAACGCACTTCCCGTGTGTACAAGGTGCAATGCATCGCACTCTGGCCATGGAGCAAGTGCAATGATCGAGTTTTGACGAGTTCTGAGTAGTTTTTCATGGAGAACTTCTGGGAGAAGCTGTAATTAGTTGACCTTGTTCCTTTAGGGGTTAGAACAACACTTTTAGGGACTTAGGAGCCCTTGATTTATGGACATTTCATGCTTGGGGTTGTAGGGCACAAAAATGTCTATAACACCACTGTAGAAGATGAGAGACTTATGGTGTGAAATAAACACATATATGGTCCATATTTAAGGTGTAGGAGTAGCAGAGATACCAAAAAAAAACCACTCTAATAAATCACAGGAAAAACAGATCATAAAAGGAACAAGAAGAGCGCATATTTGGGGAGAAAAACATTTATTTAGGAGCTCATCTCAAAAGTAGAGAAAGAACAATCAAACTCAAAGAGGGATATAAGAAAAACAGGGCCACAAAAATATGTTAGTCCCATACAAAGTCTAGAAGGATTTGGTTTGTCGGTCTCTGAACCTCATCATCCTCAAACTAGCGTACCCACTCCCAAAACTGTAGACTCAATTCAAGAAAAACAGGAGGAAACTAGTGGTCAAGAAATTAGGTTTGAGTGCCAAGGGAAAACTAATGGGGAACACCAAGGGCCTGAATCAGAAGAGCATTCATTTACTTATCAATATCCATATTCGGGCAGTGTGGTGAAACAACCATCCCTAGAGCAGCTTGAGCTATCATCTCATGAAGGTTCACCCACAGGACAGTCACCTAGACGGTCCAAAGAAGGAGACTCATCACAATAAGAGTAAGCAGGATCAACAATGGGGGACAAAAATAAAAATAATAACAACAAAACAGATGCCACAATTACCACCTTTGAGATCCCAATAGGTGATATAAGGGGCGAAGCTCCCATGAAAAACATTCCTTTGTGAACTCTTCCATCTTTTCAAGGAATGATTGTAGAAGACCCTACCGCCTTCGTGTTTGAATTTAATGTCTTATGTAGGATCATGATTATACTTTGTATTGTCCAAAACTCAAATTGTTCCCTGCTACTCTGAAAGGAACAACACTTATATGGTTTATGGGACTATGCTCTATTACTATTCAGACATGGGGCGACATGAAAGATACATTCATATCCAAGTATCAGGACTATTGTCGGACAAGGGACTTGAGGGAAGCAATATTCAGGATGACATAGAAGGATGAAGAAAGCTTGGAGGACTGTGTGGAACAATTCCATTATAACTTGTAGAGATCTAAACATAGTGATTTAGATCCATAAATATTGAAAACCATATTCGTAAGGGGATTGAGAGATGACTACCTGGATACCCTAAATCTACTATGAAAGGGAGATATATCTCAGGAATCATTTGATGAGATAATAAAGATTTGCCTAAGATGCATGAGCGGGTCATCGAGAGGAAGAATCATGGTATGGGATCCCCCTGTCAGAATACAAAAATTTTCAAATGGAGGTGTAACCAGAGCTGATATCGGAAATTTGTTTGAAAACCTTAAAATGGGTCTCCTCAATACCTTATCTTCTATAATAATGACAATACAAGTTAAGAAATCATAGGATGAAGCTGATACATCTTTAGCTTTGTTCTGCCCAAAATGTAGGGGAAGCATTCCCTGAAGGAATGTAGAGTAAACAACATAAGCTTGTTCAACATTTGTGATCTAGAGCATTCTATGGGCTACTGCCGGGAGCTTCGCAGACTGAAAGTGGTGCTCACAGAACCAAGCGAGGAAGTTCAGTCTTCCTATTTCATTGGATCCACGAAACCATGGCAACCATGAACCTTGGGTATGTCTCAAGACTTATCTTCTTTTAATCCATGGAATAATATATATAATGCTCAACAATTCCCTTGGTAGTATTCTACTCCTCCTCCAGCATAATTTCCTTCACCTTGGAACCAGTGGTCTCCCTCTCCACCTTTCCAATACCCTCCATCTCAGCCATATCCTTGGACTCAAAATTGGAGAGGAAATTTCCTAGGTCTAGCCCCTCCTGCAATGCCAATGCAACAAAAATTATAGCTACCACCTCTTCAAACACCTGCTGCTACACCTCCTATATGACCCCAATTACCTGTGCAACCTAACCCTAACCAAAACAATAAGGTAGCCTAGAACATTGAGGCCCTGACTACTTTCCATATTTATTACATCACTCCTATCGAATGTAATGAAATTCATATCCAATCAAGGAAAGTGATTAACCTAAAACACTCTCATATTATCACTGAAGAAGAGTGTCAGTCGCCCAGAGAAGATACCACAAATCTTGAAGATGTTATCACAATTTTAACAACTAATTCGGAAATGACTATTGCGCCTATAACAACCAATTTGAGTAAAGTTGATACACTTGTAACAACTAACTCGACTATGATAACTAAGTATCCCCCGTATCCCCAAAGATTAGCCGAATTTGGGACAACTTCATAACCAGAATTTGGTTTCCTTGGGGAGTTAAAAAATTTACACATATGAACTCCTCTACTGTAGGATATTAAAGATGTACCTATTTATGCAAAAATAGTAAGATATATATGTGTTAAAAATCCTGGGAGGAAACATAAGGACGCCTCTACTATTCATGTGATGGGAAAGATGTCTGAATTGATGTCTGATAAACCTCTCTTAACCAAATATAACGATCCATGAAATCCCATAGTCACTTTTTAAATCGATGACAAGCCCATTACCAATACATTGATTGATTTAGGGGTAACCATTAATGTAATGAACAAGGAGCTCCTCACCACCTTGGGGTTACACAGGCTAAGACACACACCTAAAATGTTGGAATTAGCAGATAGGTCCCATGTCAAACCTAAGGGAATGTTAGAAGAAATAATTATCACAGTGGATTCTTGGAGATATCAAGTTGACTTCCTTATTTTACAAACTAAATCAAACCTAGGCGGCACCCTTTGATTCTAGGGAGGCCTTGGCTAGCCAATGCAGACGCATTCATAGGATGCAGGTCTGGGTCTGTGATAATTTCAGATGGCCAGGCCACGAAGAACCTTAATCTCTACCCCGCACGAAAACCAAGTATGGATTCAGGAAACCCTTTTCTGGGATGAATTCAAACCTGAATCAGATTACTCATAGCCACTTCTCAACCTCTAGAAAGCCCAACACTTCAAGTATGAGACAAAATATGATATCATAAATAGTTTTTAAAGTAATTCACTTTTTGTTACTTCTATTGAGGACTCAGGGGAGGAAGATGTTGTAGAAGACTTGAGCTTTGAATAGATGAAGACCACTCCAAACATCAATAATAGTCTAGTTGAAATAGAACTAGATAAATATCTAAATGTAAATCCAAACTTGACTGCTAAGAAAAATAGATTGTTGTTACAGTTGTTACAGAAGTAAAAAAAGGCATTTGCATGGGATTATATAGACATGAAAGGAATCCATCCTAGCTTGTGCACTGAACACATGAATTTAAAGGATGGCTGCAATCCAGTTAGACAACCGCAGTGATGTATGAACCCTAAAGAAAGTAGTGAAAGAAGAACTGTAGAAACTCCTGAATGCCAACTTCATTTATCCAATTTCTGATAGTCAATGGGTATCCACACTTGTCATTGTCCCTAAAACGAATGGAAAGTGGAGAGTCTATGTAGATTATAGAGAACTCAAAAGGGCCACCCAAAAGGACCATTTCCCTCTTCCATTCATAGATCAAGTCCTTGATACCCTGTTTGGGAAGATTTTTTTTTTTCATTTTTGGACGGGTTTAGTGGTTACAACTAGATACAAATTTCCCTAGAAGATCAAGATAAAATAACCTTTACCTGCCCTTGGGGAACCTTCACATGTAGGGTTCTTCCTTTTGGACTCTGTAATGCACCAACAACTTTCCAAAGGGAAATATTGGGAATTTTCTCGGATCTATTGAATGAATGCCTAAAAATCTTCATGGATGACTTTATACCTTATGGTGATACCTTCGAAACAAAATTAGCTAATTTAGAAAAATTATTTGAACGATGTGTGCAGACTAATACTGCTTTGAGTACTATCAAGTGTCACATGATGATGAATGAAGGGACTGTGCTAGGAAATCTTATTTCTACTGAAACGATTAAAGTAGTCCCTGCTAAGATAGAGGTAATATTAAAAATCCCAATTCCCAAGACAAAGAAAGAGGTACACAGTTTTTTGGGTCATGTAGGGTACAATATGAGGTTTTTTGAATTTTTTTCAAAGATTGCATCTCCTTTGTTCTCCTTACTTACGAAAGATGTGGAATTTGTATGGACAGGGAAGTGCGAGTAGGCCTTTATGGAATTAAAGAGCTGTGTATTAGCAACTCCTATTTTGCGAGGACCAAACTAGAGTATGTCATTTTACATATATATAGATGCATTTGATACTACTATGGGAGTTGTATTGGGCCAACTAGAGGACAAAAATCCATATGCTATCTATTACATAAGCAAGAACTTGACTCCAGCTAAACTCAATTACATGGTGATAGAAAACAAGGTCCTTGCGGTAGTGCATTCCATCAACAAATTTTGATACTACATCACATGATATCAAGTGTCTGTACACACTAACCACTCTTACATTCAATTTTTAATGAATAAACTAGTCACTAATGGTAGGATTATATGACGGTTATGGTTGTTACAAGAACTTGATATAACAATCCTAGATAGAATTGGGAAAGATAATGTAGTGGTTGATTTTCTTTCTAGGCTAACTTTTGGTGATGAATTCATGCCTATTGGAGTTTCTTTTCTTGATGAATACCTTTTTTCTATTTCAACCCAGTCATCGTGGTATGCAGACATAGCTAATTATCTTGATGCAGGAAGATTTCCACAATACCTATCCTCCGTAGAAAAGAAAAGATTTGTCCAGCAAAGTGCTAGATATTTTTGGATTGAGTTAAATATCCATCACACTGGTCTAGAACATTAGATCAAGCACTATATGAGGGAGGATGAACTCTTTGATATCCTTAGATCCTGTCATGAGGAACCTTGTGGAGGACACTTTGTAGATAAGAGGACATGATACAAGGTGCTATCAACAAGATACTATTGTCCCACAATATTTTAGGATGCTAAGAAATTTATGAAGGGATGTAACAACTGCCAAAGAATGGGTCAGCTGCTCTAGTCAGATGAGATGCCATTATGACCTCAAATAATTTTAGAGACATTTGAGAAATGGGCCTTGGATTTTGTAGGACCAATTAATCCGTCATCCCAATAAAAGTCCTACATCTTGGTCCGCACAGACTATGTCACAAAATGGGCTGAGGCGAAGGAATTGACCCGAGCCACAGAGCAGGATGTTTTAGAATTTTTATTTGAAGACAATTTTTTTCTCTTTGGGATACCCAGAGAAATAGTGAAAGATGAAGGGCCCCAATTTACATCTCATTTGATTTAGAAGCTAGTTTAAAAATAAAAGAAATGTCATAGGATTACTTCAACTTATCATCCACAAGCGAATGACCAAGTGGAGAGCACCAATAAGGTTATTAAGGGAATTCTTACCAAGATTGTGGCCAACAATCAGAGTAATTGGGTTGATGAACTTCTAGAGGCATTGTGGGAATACATGAATACATAGAGGAATACTATAGGCTTCTCACCATATGAATTAGTGTATGGTAAAAATCCTTTATTTCCCATAGAGTTTAAAATCAAGACATAAGAATGATGCTACAGGTGAACTTGGATCTGACAATGACACAAAAGAAATGGTTAAATCAACTCAATGAGTAAGATGAGAAAAGGCTAGCCACTATTTAGCAAACATACATCATTCAACAACAAAGGGCTAAGTGGCACGATAGATTCATTAAAAACAAGAAGTTTCAAAAAGGAGATTGGGATCTATTATATGATTTGAGATTCAATGATTTCAAGGGGAAACTTTGCACCAGGTGGCTAGGTCCTTATGAATTTGACATAGTCTTTGAAAATGGGACTGTGAATTTAGTTACCATTGACAATGCTAGGACACCATTACTTTCTAATGGGAACTGTCTTTGGCTATATCACAAACCAGATTCAAAGGATTCATTCATCAACATTGTCGCAGATTCTGACCTTCAGATTACTAGGGTAGGGGAAAATTCCCCTGCGTTGTGAAATTTTTAATTTCCCAGTCAGTGTAACAATTGAAAACCAACTTTTGTTGGCAGCGGTTACACCCAGTAAAAAGAAAAAAACATAAAAAAATGTAATAAAAATATGTAAATAAGAATCTTACTGTGAAAACCTCTTATAGGGGCACATGCAAACAAATTGTGGCAGTTGAAAACCACCATGTGGCGGTTGTTACACATTATTTTCTTTCTGTAACAACATCATTTATCTCATGCACATGTTACAATATTTTGTTACAAGTTTTAGTCTTTTCTTGTTCTTTTCAAAATTTTGTAAGTATCTGTAAGAGTAGTGTAAATAAGAATCTACTATAGAAATAGTGTTAGCAATTGTATTTGTTGTTACATGTGTAATAGCTAACAACCTACAACAGTAATCCAAATGAAATCGTCTTCCACAATAAATAACATTGATTAAAATCTTGCTACAGGAGAAAATGACACAACCAATTCTTCATCATCGAAATTAATTATATCTCTAGTAAATTTTCTCCAGTCCCTTTTCTCCGCATCACCTAAGGTACGTCACACAAAAGGTATATTTCTTTTTCCTCTGTTTAACATTTATGGCAATTAATATGGCACTATTTTTTATGGTCGAGGACTGTCATTGCATTAAAATTAGTGGGAGGGTGAATCATTTTGCAATCTGTGATTTAAAACTAAAATTAAAAGTGACAACCCTGTAATCATTATTAAACCCTGCAATTATTGTTATCTCTTTATGCCAATCATGTCGAGGATTAAATCACATTTAACATAGACCTCCATGATCCAAGATCAATAATGAGATCATAACGTGTGCAGTACGATCCCCCTGATCTGACATTCCTACTTTTATTTCCTACCTCACTACCCTGATATCAACCTCAGTGAAGCATTGCACCCTCACTTCAAAATTCTCAGAGAAAGAATAGAGAAAACACAGAGTGCAGTAACTAAAACAGAAATGGGGGGAAGCAGTAGTCAAGCATGAGCCCAATTCAACTGAAGCATTGGAAAATTGCCCTGATGCGCTCCATATTTTTAAGGAAGAATAATGGTTTGAGTTCTTTGAGTGACTTAAGGGAACAAAGCAGTCCTTTGCCATGGAATTTGCTAGAAACCTGGACAGAAACTAGATAGAGGTTAGGGGCTGAAGCTAGAAGTTACGAAAGAAGTAATTGCCCGAGTAACAACATTGTGGGATGAGGAAAAAAGGTGGTTTAAATGAAATATTAATGATCCCTCCCTTAATGCAAAATTCCTGCGAGGAGAAGAGAAATTGGAGAAAAAAGGTAGGGGAATTGACATGTTATCACTCCCTCAACCATGGGGAGACGTTTCCTTTTACATCATCAAGTACATTACTTGTAAGGAAGGGAAATTATCATGTTCAGTTACCGTTTTCCGCTGTTAAACCACCTTCAACATAGGCGGTTGGTAAATCTCCCATATTTCTTGCTAGAAAATATAAGGCACATGGCCGTTGTCATGAATATTGTCGCACACCCAGAGAGTTGCATTACTAACCATGACCTCATCAAGTTAATTGTGCTCGATGCATTAAAATGCCAAGGTAGGAGCTGGGAGGAGTTTATGTTATGAAACCAACTCACAAAAAGATAGAAAAGAGAGATCAACGCCTTAGAATTTAGCCTCTTCGAGGGGGCAACCTCCTTTACATTACACAAATGAACAATTCTTGGATGATACAAATGAAAAGACCTCCTTTCTATATATAGGAGTCTAAGGGGTCATAACATAATCAGAGCCGACATAACAATAATAATGTAAGGGCATAATAATAACAATAGTGGGCTTCTATGGGGCACAATAGCAACAATATGGGCACTACATGGGTACATCAATATAATAAGTGGGTTGTACTAATAACACTAAGGGGTTACACTAGTAGTATAGGGGCCTAACATGCCCCTCTCCTTCAAAAAGAATTGTCCTCAACGCTTGAGTAGTTCTTGATGCTTCTGTATAAAATTCTTGTCCTCCCATGTGGAATCTTCAGCAGGTAAGTTCTTCCACTTGATGAGATACTTTGAAATTGATCGATTTCGTAGCTGTTGGGTTCTTGTTTCTGTGACTGCTCCAGGTTCCAATATGATTTTTCCTTCCTCTTCAATTTATGGGAATATTGTTTGAATTGGGATCTTTTGCAACTTTTGAATAAGTGCCCATACTTCTTCGTCCTTCTTCCATTCATCCCTTGCTTCATTTATCCAATCTGGTTGGATAATAGAAATAGCACAAAACAATGCTTCCACATCCTCATCCTTGAAGAGTCTTCCCATTCGGTAAGGTCGCCATTTTTAAGTGCATGTAGTATTGCCACATTTCCTTCTCATAAATAGCTTTCTTGAGATGTAGCAGTAAAAATACCCAATCACCTACATCAAAACATTTTTCACTACGATGTTGATCTACCTGTTGTTTCGTTTGATTTTGCACTGAAGTGGCGTTATCCTTTAAAAGTTGGAGAACTTGTTGTTGATGCTCGATGTGATCTTTCACTGCTTGAACCTTTTTCTTCTTGATATGTCCTTCTATCTCTAGAGTTTGAGGAGTGGTAGTTTCTTCCTATCCTTTACAAGATATGGTCGGATTCATTTCTTGATGCTCGATGTGATCTTTCACTTCTTGAACATTTTTCTTCTTGATATGTCCTTCTATCTTGATAGTTTGAGGAGTGGTAATTTCGACCAATGAATTACAAGATATGGTTGGATTCATTTCTTCTTTCTTGATGTGATCTTTCACTTCTTGAACCTTTTTCTTCTTGATATTTCCTTCTATCTTGAGAGTTTGAGGAGTGGTAATTCTTGCCAATGCTTTACAAGATATCGTCTAATTCATTTCTTATTTCTCTGGGGTGGGTTCCTGGCGTATATATTCTTCTTTTGATGTTTCTTGATCCTTTTCTTCGTCCTCTTCATATTCTATGTAAAATAATTTCTTCTCAGCACACTTATGACCTTTAGTGCATTTGCTATCACAATTGTAACAAAGCCCTTTTTCTATTTTTTCTTCCAATTGTTGTGGTGTAACCCTTGTAGGTTGTGGAAGGCTAGGAGAAACAACACTTCCATATTTATAGTTTTGAGGGGCATGCTTCCTAGTTTCCATAATTTTGCTTTCCACTATGTCACAAAGGCGTTTTACTCTTTCCAATTGTTGTGCTATTGCTCTAAAGAAGGTTTTGCTCTTTGTATCCTCATAATGTGCTATCATTTCCTCTGTGAAAATTGACCACGTGACAAGTTGTTTACGAGAACAAAGCCCTTCATACCATTAAAATTGATCCGGTTCTAAATATGAAGATGCAATACATACCTTTTGTAACAGTGGTACACCATGTAGATCAAAATATTGCTCCATCTGAAGTATCCAATTTACCGGATCCTTGCCATCAAACTTCCTCATCTTGCTTTTTCTTGATTTTATGAGCTCAATCTTGAAACGTCTGTAACTCTGTACTTTTGGATCTTTAAGTTCTAAAATTGCGAACTGTAGTAGCCCTCTGTGTCCTCTTTCCAATGCCACTAGTCTGATCCAAATTGGATCCTCCAAGAAAGATTTATGCACAATCTCCCAAGATGACTTGATTATAGACCTTTCCAGAAGAGCGAACTTGTATGAAGTACCACGTGTCACTGTTTCAACCTTTGGCATTGAAAAATATATACAAGAAACTACAATCCGTCCTCTTTCTATACCTTCTTACAAAATTTCAATCTGATGCTCAGAGAGAAAGTTATAACAATTTTCCCCAGGTCACCTGTTTGGAATTTAATTCAGGAGTCTTCAAAAAGACCAACTTCTTCAGATCATATCTCCGCAAATATAGTGCGAAAATCTCTGAAATTTGAACCCGAGATTCAGTGCGATTTCTTCTCAAATGGGTTTTTTTTTTAGCTTTTGAGATGTCGCAGAAAATAAGTAGAAGAGTGGGCTGAGAAGATATTGGTAGAAGAATGGGAAAGATAGGAAAATAAGGAAGCCACGAAGGAGAAGGAGAAGAAAATGTAGTTGTTACAGCAACAAGTTTAGGATTTAAAAGATGATAAACAGAAACTGTATGAACTCATGCTAAATCTATTAGGGTGTAGAAGGATCTCTCCATCCTACCCAGTCTTTTTGTGGGAAATATTTTATTTGTTTCAGTTGAAGGTTGTCTATGAAAATAGATCGCATGTGGGTAAATCTACCTGAACTTTTTTGGAACTTTTGTATGCATTCAATTTTAATGACCAAAGCTTACTATGCGAGCTATTTCTTCATAATATAATCTGCGAACATGCTAGTCTGCACATGGTTGTGCACATTTTATCCTACATGGGAGACCTATAGTTTCCTTCTTTTATACATTTCATGAGAAATTAGATAGAATGGAACCTGGCCATGAAGTTAATGGATACCAATGAAGAAAAGGAAACATTATGTATAAGGGTGGAACCGGGAATGACTACAAAGCTGAGGTGTGATTTTAAGAGATTTCTAAGTACTCCGGATGTTAAAGAGAAGTAAGCTATCTATAGAAGGAGAATCATGGGATTCTGCCTCAACTTCTTTGCACAACTGAAGAGTCGAGCACTAATTGGGTGCCTTAAGCTCACTGAGGTCGATAGCGCAGGTCTAGTGGAGGGTGACCCTTTTGGGCTTTCAAACTTCATGGTTACTATTACACGGGTCCCAAAGTACACCCAGATTTTGATATCATTGGGAGCCTTCTGGATAGGGCTCAAGTTCAAATATGCTTTTACTTGGTTGCAAGTCGAGGAGTATCAACCCCATTATCATTTGTGTGACTATGAGGAGGAATCCTCGCCGCATCAGTTGATGGCCGCTTAGGGCTATAGGTTCATTGATGAAGATACTCCCGATGATTACAACTTGGCAGATCTACAACAAAGGTACAACAACATTATTTGTGAATTTTTCATGAGGAAATGCAATTACTTTAGTTGGGGGGAGATGTTGGGTGCAGCTTTTGGGCATACTTTAGATACCTCTTTCCCCCATTTTTTACCATTTTACCTTTGAACCTACGAGCTTTATGTCCTAATTATCACTTTTCCTGGTTATAAGAAGCAACTCTTGTTGTGACATATTATTTTTCCATTTTTGTTAAATATGAATGAAGTGATATCTTTTTTATGACTAACAAAGGTAAGTGTGGACGAAGTTCCCTGACTCTTTTTCTTTCAGGTGTTTCCCATGAATTCAAGGCCAAAGGATGGAAAACTGTGTTTTTAATTCACAAATATGTTTTGAGGATTTACTGTTGCAGACCATTGTTGTTACACCTCAAGTTATTGTTACACTATGACATGTTGTTACACCGCAACTCTCAAAGACCTTAGGTACTATTCCACGAGATAGTTGTCAAGAAGCATCAATTATCTATGGGTGGTTAAAGAATCTAGGTGGTTATGATTTTAGAAAATGATGTAACTTGAATAGGCTTTGTATTTAAAACCCAGTTGTAACAATTCCTATTTTCTTTTAATATCAATCAACATGAAAATCGTAAGATTCTCATGACTGATCTGTTCCCTATTTTGGGCATGTAAACTTTATAAAAGGATTAAGTTCCATGGAAGGGAAAAGGAAACATGAGATAGTACCATCATTTTGATTCTGTAATTCATAGCTCTTTTAATACAAGAACATCGTTGGTGATGCTTTTACAGATTCTGTGTTGAATTCCTATCTAGTTTGTATTTCATCCCTGTGCCATGCTAGAGAGGAAGGTCCCTCCTCTTTAGGAGGGATTGCAGTAATAGTTGTAGTAGTAGATTAATTATTTCTTTTTTTTAGGTTTGAAGTTATTGTTGTCTTTGTATAATTCATAAAGCATATTTACTTCTGTTTTTCATATTTATGATATGTTGTTACACATGATTGATTTAAGCTGTAATATTTGATCAGTTGGTTCAGTCATTGATATTGAGTGTGGCACACCCATTTCTTCGTAAAACATAAATTGTGATTTCATTCGAGTAGAATTCTTTTTTATTTCTGCAATTAGTTCAACGACATATCTTTTTGTTCTTTATTTCTATCCTTAGATGTTATTTATCGGCACAGATAGGGCAAACACCATTCATATAAACATACCTACCCTGGTTGATAATTAAATGGTTTCATTTTAGTCAATTAAACAATGATTAAACCGACACAACACATGGTAAATAATAATAATATTTAAACAAATAATTATAAATTCCAATGTATTAATCACCACAATATTTCACCCTATTGAATTACGAGTGCCAAATGTAAGTTCCTCAGCAGAAGCTACTTTAATAGGTAATGTTGTACCAAGTATGGCTCTTAATTATTTAAGTTAATAAAGCATAGCAATGATATAGGGATTTAGCCTTACGGTTTGACTTGATCACTAGTTTACCCCATTTAGTTTTACTTGATCACCATCACAAATTTTGGTTTTACTTTAAGTCGAAAATTTACATTAAATTGTATTGTTTTTTTATTTAGCTATAATAGATATGATATCAAAAAAATGTTGAAATACAATATTTTTACACCGAAGGTGTCCCTTTTTGAAATTAGTCAGGAAATGCATTATCTACCTTTTTTTTTATCTCCATTTGACATTTTTCCGTTGTTTTGCCTTTTTTATCCTTTTAATTAAATTAATTAATTAAAAAAACATGTTATATGAACAAGTGTCATATGAAATGAATTTTTGTTTTTTGGGCATGTAGTATTAATAAGGCATAGTAATGGCCCATGATATTATAACAAAACCTATTTACAAATTAAGAATCTCCACTATAAAGTAGGGATAAACATATTTAATTATTTTTTAATATCCAAACTAAAATTAAGTTTTTTATTTATTTATTTTTAATCTTTTTGAATAATAATAATAATAATAAGGATAATTTAATTTTAAGGTTATGAATAAATTATATATTAAATTAATATACAAGATTTTTTCATTTCAATTTTATAATGATATATATATATTTTCATCTTCTTTTAATTTGAACCTATAACATTTTACCAAAGAAACACATACTCTTAACCATTGTTATATATATATATATATATAATTTCTCTCCTTTATATTTATATTTTGTTAATATGAAATTGAGATTTATAATTTCTCCATTCCACATACAAAACAAATATATGTAAAATAAATAATTCAATAATGTGAAAATTTTCCAAACTATAAATGCATATCATATACTTAGTAGGTACTTCTTCAAATCAAGAGTAATGAGTATTTACTTATTGTTTCAAATTAAAAATGGGGAAAATGTTCACTCACTCATTATTAAAGAAAAGTAAAACATAATAACCAAATTATTAACAATATTATGATTCAAGTGATGGAAAAATTATCACATCAATTAAATAACTCACTTTCATTTAAACTAAAATTTGTCAGGCTAGGCATTGTCTACCTTTTTCATCTCCATTTGACATTTGTCCATCTGTTGTTTTGACATCTGTTTTGTCTTTTTTAAATGAGGAAAATGTTTACTCACTCATTATTAAAGAAAAGTAAAGCATAATAACCAAATTATTAACAATGTTAACATTCAAGTGATGGAAAAATGATCACATCAATTAAATAACTCACTTTCATCTAAAAAAAATATTTCCATTTAAAAAAAATATATTGTAATTATTTTATTTTTTAAATATAATTACCTTTTATATATCATAAATAAAAACCAAATTTATTAATTTTTAGGATGTGGGTATGGAACTTCATGTTCAAAATCTATGATACCTATGATGTAGTGGGGAGAAAGCACCTTAAATTAAATTTGATTTAAACGAGCCATATTCGGCATGGTGGTTTACACTATTCTTGATGCTAGCATATTACTAAATCTGATCAGATTTAGATTAAATTATGTATTTTCAAATATTTCCTTTAGGTGTTTAAGGGATTATTTTAGGAAAAATGATATAAATTGTTTAATTGAAAAATTAAATGGGCTTAATTTTTATTTTTTTCAACCAATTTACAACTAGCTCATAACCTAACCAATTTTTTTAGATAACACAAAATATCTATACTTTTGGTCAAGTTTGTATCGAAATTCGAGCTTTGAGGATTCTTAAGATAACTCCCACACATAATTTCTTTAACTAATTATGATAAATTCCCACCTTAAATTTTGTTCAACTTGAGACGGTATTGGGTATTTGTTTATGAATGGCCATCCTTTACATAAAGGCTTCTTAACTAAGGTTAACTTACATGGTCACTTATTATTGTGGGACCCACACGAGCTATGAAAAGGAAATCATAATTAATTCTAGAAAGATGAGAAAGAAGGAAAGAAAATTTTAATTTCCACAAGGCTAAAGATAGCTAATGGGAGCTCTTTTAGAGTGCAAAACTTGAAAAAATGTATGCACCTCAGGAGATTTAATCCTCTTCAAAATGGATCTATATTGGTTCTAAATATGCATATAAAATGTGTAGCTTTTCATTTTTAAAACTATATTTTTGAATGCCTAAAAGGATACAATTCCTTGAGATTTTACTTGGACAATTGGATTGTGTAAACTACACCACGCAAATTTGAAACTCCAACAAATATTTTCTACACACAATTTAAATTTAAATTTAAAGCTAGAATTAATGGCTCTAAATTAATATAAAATTTTAAAAGAAGATAGCTAAAATTCTAAAACAAACCTCCTTCTTTATGTTGATTACAGAATATCGTGGAATCTAAGGTCACTCAAGTGAAATATGCTCTTTATTTAATCCCATTATCAACACACACCGACTTTAGTCATTTCCTCTGTGCAATTGCATTTTTTGTTCACAAGTGCCCTTAAGGGGAAATTACTAGTTTACATTATGCCTAACACTTACACATTTCTCCCATGCTTGGTTGCACCTCATCATCCCCATTTTATCGTATAATTTATTAATCTATAAATAAAACTTGTTATAATACCATGAGCCAATACCATGACTTACTAATATCACCTTTCCAAAAAACCATAAGTCATATTCATATGACACATGTTCATGTATTTTTTTAATTAACATATTTAATTAAAAGGGCAGAAATGGAATAACTATTTTTGAGATAATTCTCAACCTTTGACCTATGAATACTAATAAAAATATTCTAGAATATTCTATGAAGGCTGAATCTGTAACCTCCACCACATAATTATTGATATTTAAATTTAAATTATGGAATCCCTATTCTAAAACAAACACGCGAGGGTGAAATTACCCACTTATTTTAACCATAAAAAATTAACTTATTTTTTCTTACTTTCTCTTTTTCCTATATGTATAATAAAATTAATATTTTTCTTATTATTTTCTAAATGTTATATGTCAACTACATATATAAACAAGAATGTGAATGAAAATTCTATTCAAATCTTTATAACATATGCAACTGTTAAATTCACAAGGTTATTCAAAACTCAATACGATAATGCTTTTATGGCACTATTTTCTCATAGGACTCTTTGCCCCAAAATTTAACGGTTTTTTTGTGAGACTTCCTATTATTCCTATATGCATAAATGTGCAAAACAAATTTCAAAATAAAACAAAATTTACATGTAAACATATATAAGTTCTAATTAGAAGGTCCATCTTCCATCTTGTTTTTATTGTGGTTGGTTGAGTTATTTGCATTTATATCTAGAAGTAGGTGTGCTACTGTGGTCCTCTCAGTGCTTGACTATGTTGGTTTAGTCAGTCCATGAGCCAATATTCAGTGGATTTTTTTAAATTTTTGATGAAAAATGATCAGCTAATTTTCAATTTGTTGAATTATAGTCCAGTGGGCCACTATTATGTCCATAACTTTCATTATACTCAAGATAAATTGATTGTTTTTCATTTGTAGCATGTATATTTCCTCTTGCAACTAGTTAATTATGTCTCGAAGAGGCCTTAGATCTACATTATTTAGTTTCTCCATTTTCCCCAAAAATTCCAAATCCAACTAAAGCTATGTTGTACAAACCAATTTAAATACCTAATTACCCAAACTCTGGGTGAATATTCTTAAGATTGAGGAGCTTTCATTTTTTGCTAAAGTTCTAATTTCTTGATGCAAGAGTATACACCTATATATTTTGGGTTTACTTCTCAGTGATGCGACCCTGTGTGACTGAAAGGTTCAGAGAGAGACAAAATTCCTTTTAGTGTGGCCAATACTAAAGAGATAAGTAGAAAAGAACTGATTACCTTTCTCCTTCTTAAGTTAAAAATATAGAGATCAAGAGTTAGGCTTATGTTCTCTAACTTTCAGAAAACCATTTCTTCTCCTGCTCTCTAGGATAATTCAAAGACTTCTGAGGAAGCCAAAACCCATAGAAATTTAACTAATCCTTATAAGTCCCTTATCTTGGACTTTAGGTTGGTTCCTTTCTTTCAAATTCTCCCAGTGTAACCAAATGTATAACCTCCATGCTCCAAGCGAGTTCTGAGCTTGGCATAATTGTCTTTGGCTCTGATGACACTGGAAACCTATCCAATATGGTGAATAAATCAAACAAATGCTATATATATATATATATATATATATATATATATATTTCCCCTATTAAGTAAGCCCAATATTTTACATTCTATTCACATTAATGGTCTAAAAGTTTCTCCTTCCCTCTTGTATAGCTATATATATATATATATATATATATATATATATATATATATATATATATAAGGGAAGGAGAAAATTTATACCATTAATGTGAATAAAATGTAAAATATCGAGCTTAATCAGTAAGGGAAATGTTGTCGGAAGTTCATTGCATTTCAAGCTACTCAATACTCTCTATTTCTAGAGCATGATCATAACATACGTTTCCCAAATAGGGATGTGTTATGGTGTCTTATCGTTTTTTAGGGTTTTATCCTTTCTCATGCTAATATGAGTGCCTATGCATGAGATGCATTGTTCTAATGTTAATTGGATTGATCATGACCTTTTTTGCACTATAGGCCAACGACAAGTAATTATACCTTTGATCCATGGAATTTTATAATTATTGAAGGATTGGAGGAAGGGGTGGATTCTAGACTCATAAAATAATCTTCTCCATACTCCTACATGGTGAGGATGAGAGGAGTCTACCATTTGGATCCTCCTTGTTTTAGAATGGGTCCCCTTTAATTTATATTTTTCATTCATGGTATGATACATAGGATGGTGGAATGATGGTTTATTAGAGTTCCAAGAGTTAGAATGACTCCTTCATTAGCCATGAAATTCACAATTTTGTTATGTTTCCTGAAAATATGGAATATTTCATATTTCCCAACCCTTGATAAATGTACAATCAATTTCTTAAGAATAGACTTAATGTGGACATTGTCTAGAGATGATTGCTTCCACAGGCTTTGAAGGATCATTTGGGAATATCCAAGGATGGTTTAGTTTTGAATCCCTAGCTCAATTTCTATTTTCAAAACAGGATAAAGGTCATAACATTTTCCTTAGTTGTTTGATATTAACCCAACCCCCATGAGAGGGTTACTTCATAATTTCATTGCAGCGAAGAATAAACCCTCCCACTCTTGCCACCCTAGGATTTTGTTTTGATGCACCAATGAAGAATAGAATGAGTCCCTCCATTAAGGATAATCCCTTCTTGAATTTTTAAGAGGAGAGTCTTATTTTCCATTTTTTTACCCTAAGAGGAAGAGGGTTTTCTTCGGTAGTGCGGGCCTAAATTGCATTTTAAGATGAAGGAGAGTCATTTGTTTTCTTCCTCATCCATATTTTTTGTACAAGATGAGGGATCATATTTGGAATTGCAGTGGTCCCCTATAAATGAGAGGGCTCTTAAATCCACTTGTTGGGGGTGCATTTTTTTATTTTCAAATATTGCCTTGTTTCTTTTGAGGAAAAATTTTCAACATAAAAATTTGGGAAGACCAACCCAAATTTGTTGAAAAATCATTTTCATTTGAAATTTCCCAAAGTAGTGTTTATTCCAAGAGTTGAAGATTTTTTTAATTGAGTTTTTCCACTATAATCGAGTTGAGAATGGTTGGAGAGCTCAATTGCTTTCCTCTTTTGAGAAGCTACAAAATAGGAAGAGGTGAAGCTAGTTTTCTTCACAATAGTAGCACAACAAGGATGAAGAGGGCCTTAGGATGTCCCTTTAGCTAAATTTTTAGTGGTGAAGATTCATATGGGTTAAGGTACAACAAAGGAAATTTACCTTCGATATTCCATTTGAATGCCAAATATTAGACCATATTCGTGATTTCAAGGTTTCACCTTGGGGAGAAAGGAGAAAAATATACCCTAGTTTTACCATCTTAGATTTTTCCATCCTCATGACTCCTCTTCTTTAAGGAGGGAAGGATAACATATCAATAATATTTCTTTCAGTTCTAAGTGTCTACATTGAAATTTTCTGGAATCACATTCAAATTTCACACTCACCATATTCCTTCTTTGTCCCATAGAGATATATTACTGAGAGTATATTGACCTTCAAGAACTAGCCAAGATCTAAGTGGGGCTGAATAAGGAAAATTTCCTGAGGGTGAATTACCCATGATGCTCTGTCTCCATATGTCAATTTTTTTCCCATTCCTAAAAGACCAAGTCAAATATTCTTTAATTAGTGAAATGGAGGATGAGATTAGTTTCCAATTTGGGGATTCACCTTTCATCGAGGTTGGGGAGTCTAAGCAAGTCATTCTTCTCCCATAAAAATACTTGTTGATTATTACAATTTTCCACCACTCCTATTGAGGTTGTAGAAGTCTCCATATCAATTTAGTTCTCATTTGTTTTTTAATTAAGGATATATCTTGTATTCCCACTCCACCATGACAAAGAGGGAATTTTATCACTTCCCAATTTACTGAATGGAACCTTTTGGAAGAGGCTTTGCACTATAATAATTCCTTGTATTTTGCATTATTTTGGAGGTGAAGCCTAAGGGAGCCAACATTGTAGAGAGTTGAAAATAAATAAATTAAGAGAGGATGAATTTGATTACAAACACTATTCCCATAGAGTGAAGCCAAATTTCTCCCCATTGATCCATTTTATGGCCAAGTTTTAAAAGTATTGGAGACTAGGCATGAGAAGAGAGAGTTGAAGGATATATTAATTGCCTAAATACTTGAAATTATTTGAATTTTTAATTATTCTGAAGTCTAGTAGTTATGAAACGTTTCCTTGCTTTCTTTTCCCTACATTCCATGTGTATATTTGGCATTTTTCTTTGTTGAGTGACCCTCTTGAAGTTGAAAGGAATTCCTCCAATACATGTTTGAATATTTTGGCTATTGTGACCAAATCTCTGACTAACAAAAGGGTTTCATTAGTGAATTGTGAATGAGTGATGATTTTGATATTGGATGCATACCTGGTACATGGGATATATTGGGTGCTACATTAAAATTGTGCCTGTCTACTAATGGAATCCACCATGAGGATGTGTGGCATCTTTGCCTCAACCCTCTCATAGCCTTAAAATGTTTTGCATGTGTTCCATTTAACATGGGAGAAATATAGGGGTTTGTATTACAAGAAGTAATTATTTTGATCACCATGTCATTGAATCCCTTCCTTCCAATGGCATCAAAGAGGAAGTTATGGTCCACCCAGTGAAAGGCATTCACCATGTCAAGCTTGATTATCATGCCTTTATGTTTCCTTAAATTATTAGAAAGGATTGCCTCCCAAACTAGAACAATATTGTCTATAATTTACCTTATATGAATGAAACCTCCTTGGTTGTTCGAAATGATCCTCGAGAGGAGTGAATTGATACGGCTCACAATTATCTTGAATATAATCTTACAGGATACATTGCAAAGCGATATCAAGAAGAACCTTGAAAGAGAAGAAGGTTTACCTCCTTGGGATGAGAGATAAGAATGATGAGTTGATTCCTCCACTAATTTAGCCATTATTTAGTGCATAATATATCATTATGCATAAATCATATTTAATTATAGTCCAATATTGTTTTTATAAATGAACTGAGAACTGATCTAGCTCAAGAGCTTTATCGAGGCCAAATGAAGCGATGACTACACACACCTCTTCTTCTAAACTCAGCTTGACAATTTCTTCATTATGTTGCTAAGAAATCTAATTTTGGATTTTCTCCAACATATACTTAATAATTTCCAAGTCATGATGTTGTTTGGCATAATATATCTCTCAAAATTATGCCGCCACAATTCTTTTATTCTAGGGTATTTTGAGATAGATTCTCCATTGAAAAATATTATTTTTATATTGTTTTTCCATTATTAGATTTTAGCTTGTGTGTGAAATAATTTGGTATTCCTGTCTCTTGTCTGTAGCCATGGAATTCTGAATTTTAATCAACATTTGTATTATTATTGTTTTAAATCCATGTGGAAAATTTAAAAGGCCTTTGTTCCCTACTATATAATTTCACATGAGATTTATGTTCTATTTCATCCCGTGCCTTTTCCAGTTTCCTTTAATAACTTTGAATATCCCTCTTTTATTAATTTTTCTCGTATTTTACTGATTGTTTAAGGGTCGTTTTGATATTTTTAATTTTTATTTCTCAAATGAATATAAGGTAGCATTTTTGGAGAATTTTGTATCTACAGATAAATACTAATTCCCTAGATAAGTAGTCATATCTAGAACAATAGTTTAAAGCACTTTAGCCTTTTCCTATAAGAAATAGATAAGACAAAGAGGATGAGAAGACCTACTTGTAGTTTTTCTTTCCTCCTGTCTCATCTGTTTCAATCCCATTGCTCCTTCCCATACTTAACATGCTTGAGAAGTACCTGTAAACATCAATAGAAGAAAAAGAACCAATCAAAGCAAAAGATCTATTGATTACAAGCAAATGGAATCAGAGTACATTCACACATATAAGCATCATATAACAAGATAATCATATGGGAAAAAGGTTCAAATACTTTATTGAATAGAAGGAAGAATTACAACCATGAATTCTAATTCGAAGTCACTCCTCTAGCTTTGATCCCATCCACATCACACCAAAAGATTGACACTCTAGCAACATAACAATATTTGTCTCAAAGTCAATTCTCATAGCAAAATTATCTCCTTACAATTCATCAAAGTCCAGCCCCTTGATCACTTAGATGAGTGCTCAATTTATAGGAAGATGGAGGAGGTTATGTCATAAATGGGGGTATTGAATGGCCTTCCATACTTATAATTAGTTCCATGGAGGAAGGGATAAGAGGATAGGATGCATATTAACTCATTCCTCATCCATTTTCGAGTTCATAGGAGTTGATAAGTGAGGGAAACTTCTAGAAGAATTCAAGAGATAGGAATATTCCCCAAACCCTATGTGAATTTCACTCAATCTCACCCAACGTAGGTCAAAGAGGGCCTAAGTGATCTGTAGAGCACCCTAGAATGGACTTAACTACTTTGCAATGCACCCTTACATGGGCCTACCTGCGCTGGTCCCTTTAGAGATCATTTCAGGATGTCTTCAAGTCATGAAACTGTCTAGGAAGGAGGCATTCAAAAGGGTGACTTGTTTAGGGCATGTAGCAACTGAAATTAGGGTTTGATGAGCCCTAAAACACCGATCTGGATTATGGGAGTGATATGCCCAAATGGATCTGTATAGCTACCCCCTAAAGCATGAAGTCGAAAAATGTAAATGTCGAATGAAATGCTTTACGATGTGATGAGGAGGGTTCGAAGTGGAAGATGGCCTGCATCAATTACAATACATATATCGTGATATTTTTATTTTTTTCATGAATCGTTGAGGGAAGCCATACCCATACTCAACATATAAACTTTCATTACATGTACATAGATAGTCATCTACAGATATAGATGCATGAATGGATGACCATCAGTGTAAGGCAATTGTACATATGATTTATTACTCCTGAAATCGCAGCCCAGATGGATGAAACCATGTGAATATGTGATCTGGAGTTGAACATGGGAAGACACCATCTGATTACCAACCAATGATGTAAACTGTTAACAGACATGACAAAAATCACCGATAATGATAATGATCCTCAAGGTATTGCAGTACATTCTGCATGGTGTGAATGGATGTTTTGATGTCAAACACCATATAGAGTGTTTCGGTCGAAGGAAAGTGATATCAGCCTATCGCTGGAAGTGAGAAACCTTCCATTGATGTATGCAAGCCTCAAGGTACTAGAAGGGTGTTTGTAAGTCAACTTCTTGGATAATGTGCTAATGTCGACAAGAAGTGACTCGTCACAGGAGGGCCTTGATGTATCCCACATCAATGACATGAAAGGAGTGTAATGATTTTGGAGATAAAGTTTGACTGATGATACAAGTTTTAGGAATGACAGTCATGAAAATGAAGGTTTATGGTATTGCAAAGGATGAATTTTAACTAGATGACTTCTCTTGAACATGTCAGTGGCACTGAATTGAATTGGTAGCATTGACCCAAAACAAAGTAATGAATGGTATGATAGACCAACGGTATGATAACCATCAAGCTGATAACCCAACCCAAGTAGTCACAGTGATGAAATGAAAGTGTCATGTTCAAGAGCGACCTGCTTCCATAAAGTGGTTTACCACTTTTCCCATTTTTCCTAGTCATTGCTGATTAGTGCCTATTTATTTTTTATCAAGCTTGAGGAGGATAACATATGCTTGTTGTATAATTCCACCCTTCGGGTGAATCCATCACTATGTGATGTTTTAACGAGTCTAGCGAAGGTGAAACTTAGTGTTGTCTACATGGGAAACTTAGTCTTGTCTAGATGGACAAGTTTATCGCTATTTAATGTTTTAACGAGTTTGACGACAAATATAACTCGGTCCTTTTCATGTTTAGAGAGTTTGAAAAGGGGCAAAAAGAAAACTCCACAAGTTCTTTTTCATAAATTTGTCTCTCAAGTCCGAAAAAGTGTAAAACAATACGAGAGAGAACCTATTTATCATGTTCGATTAATGTATTCCTTTTTCATAGTTAATCTATCTCAGCCTGAAAAAGGGTTAAACTTATACTGAGTAGATATCATTTCCTATCCATTAATGAGCTAAAAAGGACAAGTGCTCGACAATCCTTTCATATTTAGAGAGTATAAAAAGAGCTTAAAGAGGACTTCAAGGGGGTTCCTTTTTTGTTATTTAACAGAGCTCGAAAAATAGATAAAAGTATGCTCTGTGGTCAAAGGTACAATTTACAATCGAGCACGTCAAATTTTGTAAGTCAGTGGTAAAAACTATTCAAAACATCACCAAATGGATTAAAAATACCAGTTTCATAGGTAAAAATAGGTAAATACTAATGTTTACTTGATTAACGAACATGAAATAAACATAAAACAAGTTTTTACCATGTAATTTTTACCATTTCATACTTACCATTCAGTTTTGTGCTCTAGGCTAGTTTTTTACCTCGAACTTCATCAGCTGATTGCGAGAGATTCTGTGGACCATTTCTCGTGCCGTCCAGACCAGGTAGGAGATCTACCCCTCCTATTTCTTTTCAGGTCATTCTTTTACTGTTTCATGCAAGTTTTAGGGTTTTTTTGGGCCTCTACGGTTTGATTTTTTCATCCTGGGATCACCGCAGGATTTCACATCAAAAAATGCATTGAAGAGCACCCTGATAGAAGGTTGTTTGCTTTGCAGCGCACTGTCTTTGTGCCTGGGCTGCACTAGTTTTATAGACATATTTGGGCACTACAACCCCAATCACATATGTCCATAAACCAAGGGCTTCTAAGTCCCTAAAAGTGTTGTTTCATACTCTAAAGGAGCAAGGTCAGCTGATTACATCATCTCACAGAAGCTTTCCATGAAAAACCACTCAAAACTAGTCAAAGCAGGACCATACAGACTGCCCAGTGCAAAGGGTGTGATGCATCTCACTTGCCACATGCAAAAAGTGTGATGAATACTGGAAAGCCCTTCTGTAGGGTGCGATGAGCGAGAGCAGACAAATGACACAAGAAGTTTTCTAGGTGGAGACCCTGACAATCTTCTAGAAGCTGCTCATTTGACACTTTCCTCCCTGAATTCACCCAAGAATGAGTAAGAGATCATGAAATCTCCAAATGGAACCAAGAACTATCAGAGAGATGACAATAATCAAAATCCCAAAAGCTGACTCACCCCCCTACAAATATCTATATATGGATCCCTCATCCCAGAGATCAAGAGGTTGGACTTTGGTAATTTGCAAAGAGGTGTTGTTGGTTTGTCTTTGAAGACATTGTTGGGTGATCTTGCTTTGTATGAGGTGAAGAGGGCTTTCAAGCTGGGATGATGGCACTGGGTCAGACCAAGTGGTTGTAATCCTCTCTTCTACTAATTTTATCAATAAAGATATTTGAGTTTTTCTCCATATTCTTGTGTATCTCTGAATATTGTGGTGATATATGCATTTGTATGGTCAATATATATCTGATCCTATATTGTTTATAGTGACAGATCTCTATGCTTTGATGGTATTATGCTGCTGTGACTCTATAGGTGCTCTTTGAAGCCGGACAAGTAAGGAAGCAGTGGCGAGATTCTATCAAAGGGGAAAGGAAACAAGCAACGAGCCAAGCGAAGGATTGAGGTTGGTACTCTCTACTTATTTCTCATCTCTCTCTCGTAAAGGAAAAAACAAGTGACTTTAATTTGTTTTTTTCTAAGATAGCTACCTGTCTTAGTGGGACTAGCAGTGCTGAATAGACACTAGATTTCCTGGTAAAAAAATGGCGACTCCACTGGGGAGCGATTAGTTTGATTGCTTGTCTCTATTTGTTTGATTCATAAACCACAGACGAAGCCTGAAGTTAATCCAACTAGCCTTCGAATTGCATTTTCTATGCAAGTGCAAAGTAGATCAACATTGCTTCAGTCAATCTATCGGTTTGTTTATGAACTAAACAATTGACTTGAAAACATCATAAGTGCCCTAGAGGTAGCTTGAGTAACCTCATTAGATCATCTCCTATACTTTGTAGTTACTGACTATCATTTTCTTGGCCTAAATACCTGAACTAAGCTGTAAACTGTGACCAAAAACAAAGTTAAAGTCTCGTCCCTGGACCATCGCACCTTCTCTTCTTGGAAATCTGGATGCATCGCACCTCCCGTGTGCAGTAGGTGGGATGCATCCCTATTTCCCTGTGTTACAGGTGCGATGATCAGACAAGACTAGTTCTGCCTCCAGATTTTGGTTTTTTCTTCACTCTCTTCAGCTTTATTCAGGAGTTTTGTTGTCTGTGATCAGTAGACCATTGTTGAAACCCCCTTCCTTTGCATCATCCAACCTCCATTGTACAAATATTTGTGAATGTTTTTATGTATTTTTCACCATTCACAGTTCTCATTTACAAAATGGTAGCTTAATCGAACTGTCGTCTTTGGATTTGAAAGTGTTGCAAGCGTCGTTTTTAGTCAAAGAAAAGAATCCTCCTCGTTTTGATAGTCGATTACATTGTTACTCTTGTATTTTATCTGAATTAATAGTATTTCGAGTGTCGAAAGCAGTTTTTAATTCAAAATCGCAAAGTGTCGTCTTGCCTCTCTTTCATTTTTTGAAAAGAAAATCATTAATACTGTCACTTTGAAAGAAGATATAATTCAGATTTCTACTCAGCATTATTTTTGTCATTCACACATTAAGAAAGCAGAAAACAAATACATGCATGTGCATTTTCATTTAGACTTCTTGTTGATTTTGATTTAGGACAGTGCATCTAGTGTGTGCTCCTTTCTCTATGTTGAAAGGATTTCGTTTCTCTTTCCTTAGCAGCTAGGATTTTCATTGCAAAAAGAAGAGTAAATGACTATTTATCATCTTAGATTGCATTTTAGGAATTTTATATCTACATCACGCGGTGAACCTTAAAGGCAAACTTCTTAAGAAAGATCAACTATAAAATAAATTCAATGAACATAAAAACGCTTTGGAACCTAACGCACAACATCTAGAAGTCTAGGCTAGAGACGTATTTCGGCGTCGTAAGGCCTGGTAACTATTGCTCTCATCATAGGTTGGGTGATTCCTCCTCTTTGATATGAAAAGTGCCAGTACAGACTTGTGCTCCCACGTACCGTTGAGTATATATTGGGAGACCACAATAGGCTGTATCCTTTATCCTTAGGAAGCCATGTCTACCGCCCTATCGATCGCAATGCACTGAACACACCATTCGGGAAGATTGACTGCCATACTGTAAAAAGTATTCTGCAGTTTTGCGATTGGTTTGGTAATCCCTCTGTCTAGATTTCCAGAGTAGTCTCTTTCGTTCCTTTTCAGACTCCTTAAAGGAAAAGGTCCATCTGAGCACTTGTCACTTCAGGCTCATTAAAAATTGAAGGCGACTAGAGTCATCTTTAGCTTTTTCTGAACTCTTAAAAATTGAAAAGGCAAGTTGTGTCAAAGAGTCTAACATTTATTTTGATCGGAATAACATCATTGTTCCCTCGTTGATCTTAGGTTGAGAAAATGAAGTCCACCAACCAAGGATTTCCCCTTGGGGGAAATCCTAGTCCTTTCTCCTCTCGGGGAGATGTTGGTGCACCTCATATGGCCACATTGTCCCTTCCAAGACTAACAATTAGCCTGCCGGTATGGCTTTTCTCGACCTCTGTCGTTCAAAGCACCGTGATTCCTGAGCAATTAAATCAGCAACTAGATGATGCTAGAGTTACCCCCCAACCTTCCACTTCGTTTGTTTCTCCCTCTCCTTCTTCCTCTTCGCTTGGTGAAGATAGTAAAACTAAAAACCAAGTAACTGAGAAGAAGAAGAAAAGGAAGGAGAAGAAGAAGAAGGAGCCAACAACAAAAAGGGGCAACCATACATCGTCTAGCGAAAATCCACATACTGCACTGTCCAAACCTAAATCTCCAGGTGTCATCTGCAAAGGGGACCACTATCATCAAGATTGTCCTTGCATCCCACAGATCTTAAGGGACTGGTCTCCCCGCTTGCACAATCTGGTGTCATCAACCTCTGACGATCATGTTGAGAGTACACCGTCAACTAGTGAAAACGAAGTCACCGGACAGAAAGGAAAATATAAATTTCCTTGTAGACTGTGTGAATGCGATCATGCCCTCCACCATTGTCCCTTCTTGGACAAAGCTAAAAAAGTCTTGGATAATCATCCTACATCACCACAGTGACTCCCTCCCGGATACAAGAAACTCTTGCCGAAACTATTGCTAGTTGAAAATCCAACTGACCCACCTTTGTTGTCGGTCGAAGCACCTATCATTGAAGATAAACCCTCTGAGTCCACATCGGACCAAAGTCAACAAGTCGAGATGGTAGTTGACCCCATCTTTGCTTCAGAGGATTTACCTTTAGATGATACAGTCACCAAAGAGAATGAGAATGACACCGTTCAAATTATTTTCATAAACACAGACTCCGATGAACATGGGGGCAATTTGCCCATTCCTTTACTACAGGAAGTAAGTTCGTCAGAGTTGTATCGGTTGTTTATTCGGTCCCACCTCCAAGCAACCTAGTTGTTTCCTTCGATTGGAACCTACTAGGCAGACCTTGTTTACCATCTAATGTACCATTCCGAATTATAGTGCAAACTTACAGAATGGTCATGGTTGGTACCATCATAGATGAAGAGGCTTCTATGAGTATCCTTTCCTCGACTACTTCGAAAGCACTTGGTTCGCCATCACTTTTTCTTGAGATGAAAAATCTGACAGGCTTCGACAAAGGAACGAGTTGACCATTAGGGATCCTTCCAAGCTTTCCTATAACTTTGAGAAGGAAAACCATTTATCTAAACATAATGGTAGTCCAAGGACCTTTAGATTACAATCTACTCCTTGGGCGAGACTACATTTATAGCATGGGAGCTATTGTTTCCTCACTCTTTCGAGTGATGTGTTTTCTGCATGAAGGAAGAGTGGTCCAGCTCGTAGACCAGCTTTCATTCCCTGGTCCACACATAGCTAATGGTCAAATTCAATCCCTAACAAGTCTTTTTGCGCAAGGAATGTCTCATCAATTTCCAGTCCATCCACCTAATGAGCGCGAGTGATTTGGTGGTTGTGACTGAAACCCAGGGGGCATGCACCCTGGTCTGCTTTGGTAGGAAAACTTTAGGTATAGGGTAGGTTTCCGCAGAGGATATATGACTAGTATGACACACCCATCCATTTAGGAAAATGGGATTAGACTAGAATAAGATACCTCCGTCAGAGGGTATGCCTTTCCCGACAGAGCAAGTGTTTTGTCTGCAAATTGAGGGGTAACTAGGGTATGCCTTTCCCGACAGAACAAGTGTTTTTTCTGCAAATTGAGGGGTAACCAGGGTATGCCTTTCCTGACAAAGCAAATGTTTTGTCTGCAAATTGAAAGGTAACCTGGAAACTCTACTTCGCTATAGTTGGGGGCATGCAAAACTTTTTGCATGAAAGTGAAAAGCAACCATTTATTTTCTTAGTTTGTAGGTTCTTAACCCTTTGAACTCGTAGGATTGGTCGTTCCTATCTTACATAATAAAAGGAGTCGGAGCATAATTTCGAATGGTGCAAGCTCCCTAAAAAATGAACCTATCAATGAGACATCCTTATTATATGACTGGCACGAGCAGTTGTACTCGAAGTTCAAGCTCGTTAAAAATTAAACCTAGAAATGAGCATATGTTCCACCAAAGTTTAAGCTCATTAAAAAATGAACCCACCTTCGGTAAATAACCATTGTGAATGATTATCATCAGCTTTTGAGCCTTGGTCGTGTTCTTACCATCACCTGCACTCTGTTTTTAGCCAATCATTCGCCTCCATTTGATTGTTTACCCCTTTTGAGGAACAGTTGCGACAAGTGATCCTATTAGCCACCTTCTTTACACTGCCATGATTGGAAAGTTCCAAACCTTACCTGGAACCAACTGCTATATGAAAACATCAGTCGTTCCTCAAAAAACGAGTCTCCTTTAAGCTCTTTTCATCTGACTCGTAAAATATGAAAAGATTGTTGATCAATTGGCCTCTCCAACTTGTTAAAATGATTGGAAGTGCTATCCCTCCTCTAGATTTTAATCTTTTTGGACCTAAGGGATCATTACACAAAAAGATCAAGAATTTGTCTTGTTCGGCTCATTAAAACTATTGAAAAGTCATCCCTTTCGCATTGTTTTATACTTTTTTGGACTTAAGGGATTATACTACGAAAAAGGAATATTGGTGTTTCCTTTCTGTCTCTTTTCAGACTCTCTAAAATTGAAAAGGACCGAGTTATCTTTGTCCTTAAACTCGTTAAAACAATAGCGGCAAACTTGTCCATTCAAACAAGAGCGAGTTTCACTGTCGCTAGGCTCTTTAAAACATAGTGACAGGTTTGCCTGAAGGGAAAATTATAGAACAAGCATATGTTATCCTCCTCAAGCTTGAAAAAAATAAAGAGGTACTGGTCAGAAATGACTGGGGAAAATTGGGAAGAAAACTTGAAGAAACTTTATTGGTAGCAAGTCACTCTTGAACATGACACTTTCACTCCATCACCATGATTGAGTCGGGTTGGGTTATTCTGTTCACCGGTCATATCACCATTGGTCCACCGTACCATCCACTTTTGGGGTTAACGCTACCAATCCATTTCAGTGTCATCGATATGTTCAAGAGAAGTCGCTCAAATAATTCACCTACCCAGCTTGTGTCTCATCCACTGCAATACCTTCACACTTCATTCTTTCATGATCGCCACCCTGAACCTTGTATCATCAGCTTGTTTTCACCTCTATAAAATCATTTGCTCCATTTTGTGTCGTAGATGTGGGATCCATTAATGCCCTCCTACAATGGGTCACTTCTTGTCGACATCAACTCATTATCCAAGAAGCCGACCTAGGGACAACCCTTCTAGTACTTTGAAGCTTGCATGCCTCAATGGCAAGTTTCTCACTTCCGGCGACAAGTTTACACTAATGGCCTTCAACCGAAAGATTTTGTGTGGTGTTCAACATCGACTCACGTATTCGCACCACGTGAATTGTACTGCAGTACCTTGAGGGTCATCATCATCATCAGTGATTCCTCTCGCGCCTGTTAACAGCTTACATCATTGACAGGTAATCAGGCGATGTCCTTCCATGTTCGACATCAGAACATCTTTTTCACATGGACTAACTTGTACCTTCGGGAGAAGATTAAATGAGTTTTGAAGACCTCGGATCTAGTTTCATCCATCCGGGCTGCGATATATTCAGGAAAATAAAGACATCAAATGTACATCATTGCTGCACAGATAATCATCCAAACTAAGGGATGATGGCTCTACCAGAATCATCAATCTGCACACAGACAGTTGTCTGTCCTATGTACATGAAAATGAATTTATCAAGCTGAGCATGGGAATGCCCGCCTCAGCTAGATCATGAAAATATTATGAAGATAATGTATTGTATTGTATCTTATTACAGGTCACCTTCCAGTTCGAAAAACCTCAGATCCTCATTATAAAGCATTTCACCCGACATCAAAAGATTTACGACCTCATGCTTTGGGGAGCAACTGTTATAGACATATATGGGTACTGCAACCCCAATCACATATGTCCATAAACGAAGGGATTCTATGTCCGTAAAAGTGTTGTTTCATACCCTAAAGGAGCAAGGTCAGTTGATTACATCATCTCCCAGAAGTTTTCCATGAAAAACCACTCAGAACTGGTCAAAGCAGGACCATACAAACTGCCCAGTGAAAAGGGTGCGATGCATCTCACCTGCCACATGCAAAAAGTGCGATGCATACTGGAAAGCCCTTCTGTAGGGTGCGATGAGCGAGAGTAGACAAATGGCACAAGCAGTTTGCTAGGTGGAGACCCTGAGAATCTTCTAGAAGCTGCTCATTTGACACTTGCCTCCCTGAATTCGCCCAAGGATGAGTAAGAGATCATGAAATCTCCAAATGGAACCAAGAAATATCAGAGAGATGACAATAATCAAAATCCCAGAAGCTGACTCACCCCCCTACAGATATCTATATATGGATCCCTCATCCCAGAGATCGAGAGGTTGGAATTTGGTAATTTGCAAAGAGGTGCTGCTGGTTTCTCTTTGAAGACATTGTTGGGTGATCTTGCTTTGTATGAGGTGAAGAGGGCTTTCAAGCTGGGAGGATGGCATTGGGTCAGACCAAGTGGTTGTAATCCTCTCTTCTACTACTTTTATCAATAAAGCTATTTGAGTTTTCCTCCATATTCTTGTATATCTCTGAATATTGTGTTGATATATGCATTTGTATGGTCAATATATATCTGATCCTATATTGTTTACAGTGATAGATCTCTGTGCTTTGATGGTATTATTCTGCTATGACTCTATAGGTGCTCTTTGAAGCGGGACATGTAAGGAAGCAATGGCGAGATTCTGTCAAAGGGGAGAGGAAACAAGCAAGGAGCCAAGCGAAGGACTGAGGTTGGTACTCTTTGCTTCTTTCTCATCTCTCTCTCGTAAAGGAAAAAACAAGTGACTTTAATTTGTTTGTTTCTAAGATAGCTACCTGTCTTAGTGGGACTAGTAGTTCTGAATAGACACTAGATTTCATAGTAACAACTAGGCGAGTTTCACAAACTTGATTTAGCTGTTTGCTTCAAAAATTGTCATGTTTTTTGCATGGAAAGGATCCTAACTAAGCTTATGATTGGATTTTAGGCTTTCATCGGATCGGAATGTCAATTACATGGTAAGAAAGAGAGCATGAAGAACAAGACATGGTTTCCCTCAAAAATTCTGGTACAGTTGATGCCCTCAAAAACTGTGGGTTACTCAAATACTTCAGGTTGTCCAGAATGAGGCAACAAATAGAACTATTACAGTTCCTAGTTCATGCATGGGATCCGACAGATCAGACTTTTCACATAGGGGAAAAAATGGTCCCTATTACCATTGATGATATTTACTTCTATACCAGACTGTCGAGGCGATGTGGCGCCATCTCACTTTCTGGATTTGTCCGTGGAGGTGAATCGGTGAAAGATTAAATTCGATAGTCTTGTTAGCCAGGTACACAACCTAGAAAGGATGGGAAAATAAACATTAGATATGTAGGTGATTTTCCTTTGAGAACGATCCTATTCACAATCAAAAAGTTGGCTAGTAGTGTGACACTTCATATGGCGAACAGATCATATATGTAGTATGCACTTGAGTGTCTAGAGCCAAAAGTATTCAACTGGTGTGAGGCCGTGCTTTCTTCACTGAAAGAACAACTGACCAAGGAAAAAAGTGGTAAGATGAATAATTTCTACTATGGATGGATCTTAATCACTTTTACCTTAGAGAGAATTCCATTGATACAACCACAACATGTATCACTGGGTGTAGCTAGTCCTAGAGATCCATGGATGCAGAGGTGGGTCGAATTGTTGGCTCGACATGCGGGTAAGTCAACAATCATTTTTTCCACTGCATTCCTCAATTGCCTCGATCGACAACACATTTTCATCGAGTAGCATCCATACTCAGGGATGGATTTTCGTGGAGATCCAAACTTGATTCTACTAGTTGGAGCACAATGGGGTGCTATAGGTCAATTGTTTGACCAAAGCGTTTTTTGATTTTCAAGTTTCTACATGATTTGTGTTTTTAATGTTTCCAAGACTAAACTAAAATCATTCTCATGCATGCAGATGTGGGTACTGTTTGACCAGTGAGATGCCAACATGAGGTAGGTGGGCTAGCATGGAGAAACATTGGGAGAGAAGTTCTCCAAGAATTGGATTTGGCCTAGACACTGGTAGAGTTGCAGGATCACATAGAGCGATTAACCCTTGGTATTCTGAATGTCCAGATCGAGGAGTTATCTATGAGGTTGCAGCACCACATTATTGGTGTTCCTAGCCGCTAGATGAGGCCTTTGCGCATAATAGTATAGGCTGTGACCTGTTATCATGAGAATCACTAGGTCTACTTAGGATGTTTTTTTCATGCATTTTGAGTTTTTGGGTTAGATGACCAAACTTGTCTTGGACAAAATTTTTGTAAAAGCTTTTTAAAACATCTATCTATTTTTACTTTCAGAGTTTTCCATGGATATGTGCAATCCTATTCAACTAATGATGTGAATTGAAAATGTTACTTTTACATGTGTCGCAAATGTCTGTTTGACACATAATTCGCTAGAGAATTAGTTAATGTGTTAAATTTTTTGGAAATATGTTGATATTGAATATATTCAAAATTCCTTTCCAAAATACAAACTCTAAGGAACATATGAAGAATTGTTGGGTTTCGAACGATATACACACTTGTAAGTTGTAGTACAATGAGTTGTGAGTCCAGCTTAATGATGATTCGGTGAATGCCAAGTGAAATGGAATCAGAGAGAAGTTTGATCAATGCGCTATACTCAACGATATTATTTGTTGAACGACCGATAAAAATCCCTTGAAAACTCACTAACTCGCTACTTGGAGCAAAAATTTCCCATGCTGCAAAAGATAGGTTCTACGTAGTATGACTAGAACCATTGGCGTAACCAACAAATTGTTCCTAAGATTCCAACATCTGCAACAAATGTAAAGTGGATTACTAACCAGATAAAAAACTCTAAAAGACACACTGACACACACACATGCAATGAAAGCATATATACAATGAGTTTTACTACACTCAATTAAGCATAGTAACATTTGAGGTACAACCCGTTTCGAGGCTGTGACAATGGAATCCCATCATAATCCACTAACTCGTAGGCACATTTTGCCAAAACACACTTGAAAATATAAGGACCCATCCATGACGGTTCAAATTTCCATGCTCCAAGTTTATCAGCTTCCTGATCATAAAGTAAGACTAGGTCCCCTTCTGAGAAGATACAAGGCTTGACATTTCTATCGTATTGCACCTTGATTCATTTCTTATGTGCATCGTTAGCCAATGTGAGATCATGATGGGTTTCATCCAGATGCATAAGTTTCAAAAAACACACTTCTTCTTCAGAAGTGTCGGGTAACAGGTCAATCGTGAGTTTGAGAGATGAAATTTCACATTGTATCGATAAGATTTCTTCCAAACCATACACCAATTGAAAGGTTCTGAATCTAGTTGCATTCCTCCCCGAGGTTCAATATGCCCACAAGGGAGAGTATAGGATTAAATGCCAGTTTTGTTTATGAACCCCTATCATTCTTTGCAACATTTGCTTAAGGACCTTGTTGGTAGCCTCAAATTGTCTATTAGCTTGCGGGTAATAAGGAGTAGAACTATCATGTAACAATCCTAACTTAGTAGTTAACTCACTCATCATGTGATTGCAAAAATGCGACCCATGATTTGTAACTATGGCCTGTGGTACACAAAACCAGGCAATCATGTGGTTGAAAAGGAAAAGAGTAGCCATTTCGCCACTGTTGTTTAATGTTGGCATCGCCTCGACCCATTTGGTAAAATAGTCAACGACGACTATAATATACCCGTGCCCCCCGACCGAGGTGGGGTTACATGTCATGAATTCAATGCCCCATTTGGCGAATGGTCCAACAACAATGACTGGATGCAATGTTGCAGGTGGTAATATAGCTTTGCGGTCAAAGATCTGGCATGCATGACAACTTTTGACGGCAATAATACAATATTTGATTATAGTAAGCCAGAAGTAATTGGAACGGAGAATCCTCTATGCGGTCGCATATTTAGATAAGTTTCCACCACAAGCACTTGAATGGAAATCATTCAATGCTTTCTCAACTTCCTCATGCGTGATGCACCTCCGTAAAATCATATCGAAATCACGGTGGTAAAGAGTGTCACCAATGATCAAATAATCTTTGGGTTGGTATTAGATACGTCGCTGTTGCGAGTGAGAGGTATCAGGTCGGAAAGTTTGTGTTTGGAGATAAATTTGTATATCTCCATACCATGGGTCAGATGATGATATCAGGATCAGAGACTCATCTAAAATTGATGGTTCAAATGTTGAATCAATGGAGTTCGAGGGAAGGTCACAAAGTAGCTCGGAGAAAATGAGAGATTTCTTTGATTTGGACTTGATGAACTCCTCATCAAACTCCTGCAAAATGACTATCCATTTTGAGTATTTTCCCCCCAACAATTGACGTTGCAAAATATATGTCATAGGGTTGCAATCTGAAATGATAGTGGTCTTTCGGAGTAGGATGTAGTGGCGAAATCTCTGAACAACTTTCACAACTGCCAAAGCTAAATTTTCGACATAAGAGTACTTACTTTCTGTATCATTAAGATTGTGGCTCAAATAATATATTTTATGTTCTATCCCATCTTCCTCTTGGACTAAAACCATGCCAATGGTTGTATCTACAACAACGAGATACAGGTAATAGTCATTTTGATAATTCGGAGAATACATTAATGATGCTCTAATGAAGGCGTCTTTAAGAGCATCAATGGAAGCTTGCGAAACCTGATCCCAATGGAAGGGTATCCCCTTTTCCAAAAGATTTGTGAAACCTTTAGCCATTTTAGCATAATTAGGAATGCACCTCCTCAAAAATTTAGCCTTCCCTTGGATTCTCTGTAACTGTAAAAGATTTGAAGGTGGAGGCAAGTCAAGAATTGCACGAACCTTTAAAGGATCAAGTCAAATTCCATCTCTAGACACTACAAATCCAAGCAACCAACCAGAACCAACGCAAAACACACATTTGTGTGTATTGAGTCGTATCTTGTAGTGTCATCACTGTAAAAATATAGCTCTCAAATGTTGTGGGTGATCAATTCGCTTGCGTGAATGAGCAGGTAAATCGTCAAGGTAAGGTTGAAAAATATGCTTGATGTCATGGAAGGCATAGTTCATTGCCCTCTGAAATGTGGTCCTTGCATTCTTCAAACTGAAAGGGAGTTTCCTATAAGCAAATGTGCCCCATGGACAAATAAAAGTTGTTTTAGATTGGTCATGTGGGCGGATATTGATTTTATTGTAAGTGGAAAAACCATCCATAAATGAGAAAATTTCACATCCGGCACATTCATCAATAATCTAGTCGATAAAAGGAGTAGGATAATTGTCTTTTGGACAAGCCTGATTTACATCCCTATAATTGATGCACACTTGAATTGTCCCTTGTTTTTTCATGACTGGAACAATGTTGGAAACCCAATCAGTAAGAGATACAGGGTAAATGAAACCAACATGTAAAAGCTTTTCAACTTCTTCTTTAATGGCGGCGACTTTCTTTGGATGAACAGGTCGAAGCGTTGTCATACTGGTTTGACATCAAGATACATTTTGATTTCATGTTCAACAATACTAGAGTCAATGCCTGGCATCTCCTCGTATGACCATGAAAATATATCTCGAAATTCACGAAAGAGAGTTTGGTAAGTATCAATTTCTGATGGAGAACAAGGTTTGCCAACTTGAATTTTTTCTAAAACATTAGGTTTGGTCGAAATATTAATAGAAATTGTTTCTTCATTATTTGACAAGCTCGCTCGGAATCTACTATATCTATGAAAACATAATTCGAAAGGAAATCAACAATTGAAGGGTGGTTAAGTTCATTTGGATAATATTTGATGTCATATGGAAGATGGGAATGATGATGATAATCTTCCCAAGGTTCTTCTCCTATCATCATTGATTGGATGATTCCTTTATCCGTAGAAAATATACGTGAAAAAGGATTCGAAGAAGTACCATGTTCTAATGAATGGTTTACCCATACAATTGGTGAAGCTGGATTTGGGTTCACTGTGCAAGCCAGAAAAATTAATAGCTATGCAAGCTTAATGGGGCTTAGCGACATAACTTGAGTATTACTATCAACTTCAGAACTATTGGAAACCCTCCTTAAATTAGATGAGGTAGAGGAAATTATGTTGCAAGTCTCTACTCTTGCCACTTCCACCAAATCAGATGGTGATGGTAGCATAAAAGTACCCATTAGGGAAGGATTTTTAAAGAGACCTACACCAACATTTTGAAGTGATAGCGGGGGTCCGTGTACCAACAGAATGCTTCCAGTAGCCTGGGAACTAGATGCAAAGAAGGCAAGCTGATCGATAACTGTGATTCCACCTTTATGAGGGAGTGCAATCATATGAAAGCATGCGGAAATCACTGTATCCATAGCATACACCCATGGCCTTTCGAGTAAAATGTTGTAGTTGTGGGGTCCGTCAACTACCTCAACTTCAACAATAACTATTTTTCCCCCTAGTTCAATTTGCAGGTTACTAAAAATCCCACAAGGCATATATGTGCATCTTTCGAAAGCTTTTAATTTTGTTGGTGATCGTGACAATAACAGTGAACCAAGTGTTTTCCATTAGCTCATTGACATAATGAAAGAAGATGCCCACTCGTCAATAATAGTTCGATGAATATTTTTATTGAGAGCTTTTACTTGAATTAAGAAAGCTAATTGTGTAGGTAACTGTGGTGTATATCCTGCATGGTTGAAAACCACAAGATTGGAATATGTAGGGTCTATTCGACTAATTACTGACAGCAATGCCTACTTCTAGGAGGGACAATTTTGTAACACCTCAAGCGTCGACACAGCAAAAGGTGATTGAGCAAGGTCTTCTACTATGTTATAGTTCTGAGCTACTTGAGCTTGAGGGTTAAATGTCGATTTATGTACAACTCCCTTTGGTGGTTTTATTTTCAATTCTGGCACAATAGGCGGTGGAATATTTTTAGGTGAAGTCGAATTTGAAGGATTCGGTTGATTAGTGGCCTGATTATTTGATGATGACAGTGGATTTCTATAATATTTATTTCGTGTTGACACCAAAACTTCTTTTTAAGGATTTGTAACGGATAGCAAAAGTACTTGGGATGTGGAAGCATGGTTTGTCGCAACCAAATGTGTCTCTGGGCTTGGAAATGGATTAGTCAACATTGCAGATGTGTTAGAAGTCCTTAAAAGCTTAGAGACTTCCAAACGGTGTGGACAATCTCTTATAAAATGATTTTCATTATAGATTATACATGGATAGTGAGGTTTCCTTGCCGAAGTAGAGGAATCAAATGATTTCTCTTGAGGGGGATTATCTTGTTTCTTCTTGTTTTTCCCCTTTTTCTTGCCTCTTAGTTGCTTTTGATTCTTGCCTTTGTCGAATGACACGACATTGACTTCAAAAGCAAGAGTGTTTTCTGATGCATTTGAGGTTTGATTGGAAGTGGCAAGTGTTTGACCAGATGGTCTACTTGCTGTTTATGTGCTCAAAGAACCAATCACACCATCATCGGCATGAGAGTCCTTACTCGATGGTGGTGGAGGAACAATGAAAACTGGTCGGAGTGAATTTAGAATCTTGTCGTAGAGCGTGGCAGACTGTGTATAAATCAAATCCAAATATTGGGCATGAACAATTACTTGATCTTATGTGACAACTCCACCTTTCACCACATCCTCGGTGATTGATGGCAACAAGGATTTTATAAACCACTCAGCCAAAATTTGATTAGGAACATAAGTCTTAACCATTCGACGACGATGCCGCCACTCATGAATATGATTTGATATATGAGTAGCAGTAGTCTGTTTAAAGTTGGTTAGAAGTTCCATTCCAATCTCGTATCTGATAGGTAACTAGAAGTGAGTCAAAAATGTGTGCCTAAAGTCATAAAGTTGTCGAAAGAAGCTCGTGGTAACTCATTGTACCACTTCGCAGCCGAACTAATAAGCGTTCTTTGGAAAAGATGAAGTCTAACTGAATCGTCATTCAAGGTGTTTGATGAACACCACAAATGAAAAGTCATGACATGATTTGATGGGTCTTCTATGGGATTTCCATTGAATTTCAAAATTTTAGAAGGTAACTTATGCGGAATTACTTGCCACCAAGGTGCATATAAAATTGGATCATTTGTGAGCTAGTTTAAATCTGGTACTACAAGAGTTGCTACAAACGACAACTGTCGATTCAAGTCAGGTTGTGCATAACTAGGATATGATGGATTTTCCTGAGAAATAGGTCTTTACATACCAACATAGGGCATCTGCATTTGGTAACCTTCATAAGGTGGTTGTTGAACAAATTTGGTATAAGGTGGTTGTTGATAACCAGGTTGAATTTGTGGTTGTCCATAACCAGCGAAGCCTTGTTGACCAGGACCTTGGTAAGCTTGATATTTTCCAAACCCAGGTTGAGCTTGTTTGGCAGGTCCAAATTAGGGTTGGAATTGATGGAATTGAGGCTGCCAAGGTTATTGAATCAACTGTTGTTGTTTTTGGTACAATGGTTGTCGATTTAACGGTTGTTGTTGGCCAACAATGTAAGGTTGAGCAAGTTGTGAATACATGACACCAGTGTAATTCTGAGTCACTCTAGATAAAGGTACACTAACCTAAGGTTGTTAGACCTCGGACACAAGTGGTTGTTGTACAACAACCTGAGAAACTCGGGCCTGCTGACCTGAAACTTGTGGTTGGGAGGTAGAAGGATCAATTTATACACGTTGAGATACAACTGTTTGAACTTGTGAATGCGGTACAGTGGTAACAACAGGTGTAGTAGAAATAGTGGACACAATGTCCATTGGTTGTGTTGGATACACAAGCGTTGGTTGAACTAGCATTGTTGGTTTCCATTAACAAATTCACATTCCAGATTGACCTGAATACAGTGGGATATTGCCATATGATGGTCCTCCAGGATACAAAGGATAAGGTGAATAGGCATATTTCTCTCCATATGGTGGCAATCCAATACATAATTGATACATAGGTCGTTGTTGACTAGATTGCCCAATTTGATATTGATATGAAGGATCAAACTGTTGAGTTCCCATAAATGAAGAACCAGGCAAAATTCCAGTAGAGGACATGGGTGATGGCCATGGTGTAGAAGTAACCCCTGATTGGGTTCCAAATAAATATTGGTAACCAACTGGGATGGACGGTTCACCATATAGATGTGACTCTGTAGTAGTAGAAAACATCGAAGAGGTTGCGGCAGAAGATTCTGCTGCAGCTGCATCAGATGATATAGTCTGGGATGTTGACGGTTGTTCAGCCATAGTTAACTAACCCAACAAATATCCTAAAGAATCAATGGGTACTTGAAAAGAAGCAGGATCAAAAGGAGTAGTAAAATGAGGAGTATAAGGGTAAAGATAAAGCCCTGTTCCAAAATGGAATGGAGTTCCAGGTGTAGTATCTTCTTCAAATTCTTCCTCAACAATAATTAAACCAGGTGGAAGAACTTCACCGTCAGGTCCGTAATAGACTTCTGGTGTTGGTAAAGTGGAAGTTTCAGTAGTTACTAATGTCTGAGGGTTAACCAGTTGATTGTCTTCCAGTAAAATAACAACTTCTGAATGTTCAAATTCGAAGTCCAGATGTTCTAGTAAAGGAACAACAGTTTCAGGGAGAGGTTCTTGAACAACTTCAGGTTTAGAAGTAACTTTTGATTGAACTGTGATAGGTTCTAGATTAACTTCTGATTGAACTGATTCAAGTTCAGAAGTCATTTCTTATTGAGCAACTTCAGGTTGAGGATCAACTCGTTGTTGAACAACTTCGGTTCCTATTTCACTAGTGTCGGTTATAGTGTCCTCCGGTAATTATGAAACTTCTTCTTCTGTAACATATGTACCAGAAATAGTTGGAGTAACTGGAGTCTTAGTACTTGCCGGAATGGGTGACTTTGGTAATTCAGATGAATGACCAGGAGTTCTTGATGTACTTGACTCAGTTAAATGAGACTGCTTTTACCAAATAGGTGTAGCCTCGGGCAACAAAGGTGGTTTGCTTGCTACTCTCTGTGAATGACAGGGTAAGGGTTGATGTTCCTCCATGATTGCTGATTAATTTTATTACAAAACGAAATAAACAAAAAGGGGTAATCTAGGCAAAAGGTTTACCAAGCAACTGTGAACTGCAGAATACCTCCTGGCGAACCGAGAAGCACAGGCATGCAATCTCCCCAAATGTTGTGTTTGGTCTATCATAGTGTACAAGGCGACTGACTCGGTTACCTAAGAATGGATAGAAACCTAGTGTTGTCTTGCCATATATACCTGAAAGTACATGGAAAACCAATCCCTATAAGCATTGTCTAATGCAAAATTGCATAGTGAGAGCATTCCCGTATACTTTACGTACTGTAACACCGCCCTATATACCCGAAGCTACGTGGACAAGCTACGATATAATCACATACGTGGAATGAGGTATCACACTTGAGATGTACTGCAAACAAGTTAGCGACAACTACTTTGTTTTATGATGCCAGAACATGTCTCTAGCCTAGAACCACTAAATGTTTTTCGTTAGGTGACAATTTTCCATTAGGTAGATTGAGGTTAATTTTAAGTTGATCTTGCTTAGGAATTTTCCTTTCAAGTTCACCACGTGATGTATTCTGAAATTCCTAGGAATGCAACTATTATGATAATCATTATTTCCATTCAATTTAACAATGAAAATCTCAGCTAATACGGATAGGGCAATCAGATTTGTTTCGATCAAAGAGAAAAGAGCACAATCTAATGCAATTTCCCTAAACTATTCCTATGAGCACACACAAAATTTTTCAATGCAAAATGCATGTATTTCCTTTCAATATCCTTAATGTGAATATGAATAAAAGGAAACTAATGCACATACAATCAATCAACCTTTAACAAGAATGAAAACTTTACGAGAATTCTGTTTCAAAGGAAAAGAAGAATTTTATGACACTTTCTTTCAAGCAAAGATTAATTGACTATAATCTAACTTTGACTATGGATTGATAATGAAAAAGAAAACATTTAAGAAACATTAATCAACCAATTCAAAGTAGGGCTAGTAAAGGAGATAAAAACTTGTTTTCTGAGATGTGACATTCATTGACCAATCAACAAGTAATCGATTAGAAGAAATTTGGAAAAAAACTAAATCCAAAGGTGGGAAACTAACCCTAGGAGGATCAACACAGTCCTAAATGGGAGACAATGTGCTTTAGAGCACTATCCCTAATCCAAGGGTGCTCTGCAGCGAACTTTGTCTCTCACAAGCCTGCATTGGTGACAGTAAGCCATTTCAAGAGGTAATTGACACAATTTTTGACCAAAATTCAATGCAATAGAGCTGAAATACAATCAATGAAAATAAGTAGGGTCTACAAGAGTGTCCTAGGAGGTGGATAAGCTACTAGGAAGGATGATCTTCACTAGTATGGTCACCAATTTGTTTTGGAGAATTTGGTATCTACAGATAAATACTAATTCCCTAGATAAGTAGCCATATCTAGAACAACAGTTTAAAGAACTTTAGCCTTTTCCTGTAAGCAATAGATAAGACAAAGAGGATGAGAAGACCTACTTGTAGTTTCACTTTCCTTTTGTCTACTTCATATCAGTGATGTCGCTCCTTCCCGTACTTAACACACTTGAGAAGTACCTGTAAACATCAACAGAAGACAAAGAACCAATCAAAGCAAAATATCTATTGATTACAAGTAAATGGAATCAGATACATTCAAACATATAAGCATCATATAACAAGATAAGCATATGGGAAAAAGGTTCAAATATTTTATTGAATAGAAGGAATAACTACAACCATGAAGTCTGATTCAAAGTCACTCCTCCAGTTTTGATCCCATCCACATCACATCAAAAGCATGACACTCTGGTAGCATAACAATACTTGTCTCAAAGTCAATTCTCATAGCAACATTATCTCCTTATAATTCATTAAAGTCCAACCCCTTGATCACTTAGATGAGTGCTCAGTTTATAGGTAGATGGATGCATTTATGTCATAAATGGGGGTATTGAATGGCCTTCCATACTTAGAATTTGTTCCATGGAGGAAGGGATGATAGGACAGGATGCATCTTAACTCATTCCTCATCCATTTTCGAGTTCATAGGATTTGATAAGTGAGGGAAAATTTTAGAAGAATCCAAGAGATAAGAATATTACCCAAACCCTATGTGAATTTCTCTCAATCTCGCCCAGCGCATTTCAAAGAGGGCCTAAGTGCTCTGTAGAGCACCCTGGTATGGACTTAACTGTTCTGCAGCACACCCTTATATGGGCCTACCTGCACTAGTCCCTTTAGAGATCATTTTAGGATGTCTTCAAGTCATGAAATTGTCTGAGAAGGAGGCATTAAAAAGGGTGACTTGTTTTGGGCATGCAACAACTGAAATTAGGGTTTGATGAGCCCTAAAACACTGATCTGGATGATGTGAGTGATATGCCCAAATGGATCTGTAATAGGAGCCCACAACCCATTTGTTCCAAGTTTTGACTATTTTCTTAGGGAATCCAGGGATTACAACCATATTGGGTTGAACCTGAAGGGTGAAGGGCCATAATTTTCTCGAGGAAACATAGATAATGAGAATGGTTTATGATATGATCCTACCCATGATAATTTTTTTGAGGAAATTGAAAGGGGTTTGTCTAATACAGAACTCACCATGAAGAAATTATCTAACCGAGGCTCTATGTGCACTATTCCAATTCTCTTATTACTTCAAGTGTATTATTTTGTGTTGGTTTGATATCAACTAGTTCCATCAAATCATAAGATCTTTCATGCTTTCTATGAAAGGGTCACGAAAACGAAATCCTCTATGTTTTTAATGGTTGAAGCATTTGATTTAAATCCCCTCCAAAGGTAATATAATGATTAAAGTATGAATCTTCAAGACTTGAAAGACAAGACCAAGCAATTTAATCGTGATATTACAAATATTACTTTTTGAGATAGGACATGAAGAAATTTAATCATGATACAATGTGGAAATCTCTCCTTTGACAAAATCTTAAATAATTTGTCTTCCCAAAGTGCGTATAATCCTTCTATTGTGCATCTTGATGCCAATTATCTTATACTATTATTTATCCAAATTAGCTTACGCTGATAAATGATTTATTGATCCCCCAATTTAGTGTCATTGATTAATAGGATGAATGTTTTTTCTTATTGAACCAATATTTTTATTTATTATAGTATTTGTCCTAAACCTAATCTCGTACAATTCAAGGATAAAAATTTCAGTTTTTATTAAGGGATTTTGAATCCCCTAAATGGGGGTTTATCTCATTCTTTTCTTTGTGGTCTAGCTCCTTTAGAGAGGGACACATCTATTATTTGTTTCACTCCTAGGTCCTTGTTTCTATATTCATGTTTTTTCATAATTTATTTGTTATGTATTCTTCCTACCTTTTGGGGATGCCTATCTGAGCTAAATTGTTTCCCTTTTTCATCCTCTAATTTTTCACCTATAGATCCTGTAGTGAGATTCACCTTTCATATAGAATTATTGGAGAGAGGAATACTTCATCTTCCTCCAATTCATGATTTCCTTCACCCCTCTATTGGGATTGGGTAACATCCAATGAGTCGATTCCCATGTTCCGTTAAAATTGGTTCGAAGAGTTTCTTTTTTCATTATCATTTTTCTCTTGTGTCTCTTCTTATTCTTCTTCACAATCAAGTGATCTGGATTTGTTTCCCTAAATCACATTGGTTCTGGCCTTACTTGAATATGACATTTTCCCTCCTTCTATAAATGGGGGATATCCTTTGTATATATTCTATGTGAGATAATTATTTTTTTCCTCACATTTTCCCCCCCATTCTATGTTAGAAAATTACATATTACAGAGCAATGGAACACAAAAATATATTCCAGAAATATAAACACAGAAAACACATAAAACAAGAGAGACACAGATATACATGGTTTACCCAATTTGGGCTACGTCCATGAAGAAACAACCAGTCCTTCCTTTTATATTATCCACAAAAATGAATAGATACAACTTACAACAATATGTTGTAATTCCCTCTTCTCTCTCACACAATCTCCTCTCTCTTTCTTGCTCCGAATACAGATCTACATAGTCCCAATACAATTCCCTCATATATAGTGGGGGGTTGCCTTCTAGGGCAAATAACCTTAAATTAAACATAACTTATACCATCAAATTTTTGCCTAATTAACAACCCAAATTGACTACGAAATTACAACATTTTAGAAGGCAATTTTACATGTATTTTTAGCTCCTCGCTGGAACCCCCTGGACCCCCCTAAAGGCACACATAAATGGGTGGTGTTCCTGCCACATTAAGAAATGGGGTCTAACGCGGCGATACCTTTGAACAAAGAAGATAATCAAGCTCCACAACCAACATTCTATCCTCTTGGAAATATTTTCCTTTTATATTTCATCCATTTTTCATATTCTTCTCCTTTTTGATGACCTTTCTCCACCTTTTTGCAATTTCTCAAAGTGTCCAAATCCTTGGCACCTTTTGCATTTAAAGTATAGTTGGTCATAGTCCACCTCCTGAGTAAATGAATAATTGTCTAAGGATAGGAGGATTACCTAACGGAGCCCTTTTTTAAGATCTGCATCAACACAAATCTTTGCAAAAGCCTACATACCTTCTCGTGGCTGAGCTCAATCAATATATTTCCCTCAAGCATTCCCAGTAGATTTAAAGGATTCCTCATTCTAGCAGTGAAGAGGGAGGAATAGGAGATTGACATAGAATAGAGCCATTGAAGGAATTTCATTTTTAGGATTGAATTATCCTGTTCCACTAGTTTAGGTATATCTGTTGTGCTTCCATAAAATATGGTCCACTTTGAAAGATCAGGTCGTGGTCCAATTTATTTTCAAAGATGAAGGTGTGGAATCCTTTCTTTCAAAAGTCAATAGAGGTATCACCTTCTATTAAGGGCTTCCAATTTTTTTCAATCCATACATGTAGGGATCTGGGAGAGGGACAAATTTCTTTAAATTGACCCTTATGTCCTTTTTTTCAGCTAGTTTTAGAGCTATTTCTCTTGATTGAGTGGCATGAATCTCTACCTTAGGAACCTCTGAATTTTTAAGAAAATATTGTGGTCTTGACTTGGCATGCCAAGGGTTCCCTGATGCCAGCACATTGAAGGTGTTTACTTTAGGGTTTGGCAGGGGGATGGGCTTGGGATGGGCTTGGGATAGACCCCCTAGAGTCTGATGGTATGGAAAACTCTGAGCTAAGTGTTTCTAGGAAAACTAGTGTCTTTTCGATCTACTAGTCCCACTAGGATTGGCAGCTATCCTAAAAACAAACAATCAAAGTAATTTGCGATTTCCTCTATGTATGATAGATAAGAGAGAAGCAAAGGGACCAACCTGGATCTTCCGCTTGACTCCTTGCTTGATTTCTCTCCCCCTTGATAGAGCTTACAACTCCTCTCCTACTTGTCCCACTTAGAGAATATCTATAGAAATAAAGTAACAAAACACCATCAAAGCATCTCGATCTATTATATCATAAACAATGCAAAATCAGAAATACATTGAACATACAATAGCATTCACAAATAACAAGATTCACAAATACATGATTGTATGGAGGAAAACTCAAAGAACTTTATTAAAATAGAAGGGAGAATTACAACCCAGCTGTCTGATCCAGCATCATCCTCCCAACATCAAAGCCCTCTTCACCTCATGAAAAGCAAAATCACCCAACAATACAATGCTCTTTCTCAAAGACAAACTATCAGCACTTCCTTACAAATTACAAAATTCTAGCCTCTAGATCTCTCAGATGAGGGATCCATTTATAGATGTCTGCAAGGGTGTGAGTCATCTCTTGGGTTTTTTATTAGTGTCATTCCACTTTTTGTTCTTGGTTCCACTTGGAGATTTCTTAGATCTCTTACTCATCCCTGGGCGAATTCAGAGAGGCAAGTGTCATAGGAGAAGTTTTTGGAAGATTCCATGAGCATCCACTTAGCAAACTGTCTCGGACATTTGTCCATCCTCGCTCATCGCACCCCACAGAAGGCCTCTTCGGTATGCATCATAGCTAGCTAGTGTAGAAGTTAGTATGCATCACACCTTGACAATGGAGCAGTCAGTATGGTCTAATTTTGGCCAGTTCTGAGTGGTTTTTCAGGTGGAACTTTTGGGGAATGATGTAGTCAGTTGACCATGATCCTTTAGGATATGAAACAAAACTTTTAGGGGTTAAAGAGCCCTTGGTTTATCGACATATAATATTGGGGTTGCAATGCCCAAATATGTCTATAACACTAAGGTTCAATGGATATAGGTTGTGCGATGCAGAGAAGTAATGTTAAAAATTCCAATAATTATAAAACTCAAAATGTCAAAAAAATATTGAACTCTAAAATTATTATACATTTCCTTTATACTAAAATGTTTGAAAAACCTTTAACTTATTAAATAATCTTTGTTAAACTGCTTAAACACCTATATAAACTAAATGAAACTATGTGAACTACCTAAATTCAACTCTTTCATATGGTTTTTCCAAAAATCATTAATCAAGAAAAGTTTAAAATTAAGCAATAAAATTTTATAAACAAAGTTCCCTCTGTATAAATAATACTCTATGTTTTACATAATTCCAATTAAATTTAAGGTGAAACCCACCACCACCACCACACCAACAATAACAATAATAAAAAAATAATAAATAAATAAAATTAAAAAAAAAAAAAATTAGTTCAAAAATAAATAAATATAAAATAAACTTTACTAATGACAGGAAGATGATAGATGTGAGAAACATCATCATCTATGTGGATATGGATTTTCCGAGGGTTTATATACTCAATAATAATGTGATGACGTGATTCCAACTCCTTTAGTCCATCAATAATATAAATGCAAAATAACATATTACAAACACATCAATCAATCTAAATGGTTTAAAAAAAAAGAAATTCTTAAATTTATACAGTACAAAATTGATAAGTTGGACTTATGCACTTAATAATGACGTCCCCTTGATTCAATGTTTTTAGGGGAGATGCTTCTATTTCTATGCAGGGATGAGTAGTTGTTATAGTACTAGTCCCACACACCCACCAAAAAATGACAATAGAACATTCATATTTTAAACTTAAATATTTAATACTAATTTATATAAGTTATTAAATTATGTCCAAAATGGGCCCATATATTGATTGGGGTGACAACTATGAAACACTAGCATTTAGTATCAAAATTTGACAAAACATCCTATCCAAACTACCTCAAGGTATGATTTACAAAAAAAGACAAAATAAACCTGCAAACATTCCATCCAATCATTTCCAATAGTACACCTATCACATCAAACCAACCCCAATGGATCTCCATGGGAGAAACTATGACAAAGGCTGCGTAATACCTACACAATAACAATTAATATATGTGTCAGCCATAGCTATGTATATCTTCTTCAATGTAAGATCCTCAATGCAATAAATGACACCAACCCATTGAATTTAGGAATTAAACACAAGAAAGCACAAGGACCAAGCATACAAGTTTATCACCCATTGGATCACATCCAAATAAATCCACAACACACATTTCAATATGACAAATGATAATCCATATCAATCCTCCCTACCACTCAAATTCAACAAAAAAAAGTTATTAAAAAACCTCAATCCTTACTGAATGGAATTTCAAACCTTCATTCTACTCATCTTCCACTGGAGACATACCATCAGAGACTTTGTGCACAATGTAATTAGGTTTGGACACTTAAGTTTTGTTCTTTCTATTTCCTACTAAGCTTAGGTTCTAGTTTCAATATTCCATTAATTTACAATATGAAGTTATTGTGTGTGAAATTGCAGAAAAAATTAAACATTCAGAAGTTAATAGAACCTATTCATAATTGTAACCATTCTAAACAAATTCAACAACTCAGGAACACTTCCATTTACAATCACGCTTTAATTACAAGAACAATTTCATGTATAATTTTCAGAAAAAAAATAGCAAAACTCTCATTTACATGCCCATTTAACAGAGTTTGTGAATCAAATTGTCATTTTAAACAACATTCACTAATACAAAAGAAGAATGAGTTTCTATTACTAAAACAACGTTCACTGACACAAATAAAGTTTAACAATATGTTGGTTATTGCAGCCCCACGAGTTTCAATTGCAGCTCGTACAAGGAATAGGAGGAGGAGACAGACCAAGGGTGCCTAACTGCAATACACTTCATCAAAATATGAAAGAGTGGATGATGTTGAGAATGGTCATGTGGTGGTAGGTCCTCTTGTCCCACCATCAACCATAGAGCCATTGTAAACCACAATACAAGGTTCAAGCTCAATGAAGAAGATCAATGACATAACAAGGTGGAAAAAGGAAGGCGTGCTAGTCACAATTGATGACGTAGAGTTTAGGGGACATTCACTACATGCATTTTCAATGAAACATGGGATTGATGCCTCAAACATACCTTATTGAATTAATAAGATCACTCATACAAAACATAGAGGGGTTGTTACAATTATGACTAAAGAGAAGGCCGAGGTGGTTGTATGGTGTAAGGATATGGCCCAATTGGGTTATGGGTTAGAGTTGATACAACTAAAATCCATAGTAGCTCAAATATGTCAAGAGAGGCCAAACCCATTCAAATATGGGTTTCTTAACAAATCATGGTGGCGTGGGTTTAAGAAAAGACATCCAGACTTTGTGTTACATACAACCAAGGGCCTTGAAAGAGATAGGGATTTAAATCTACACCCTACAATTATGTCTAAATTGTATGACACCTTTCTTGTGCATATGAGAAACACTCTTATACCCCATACCATATATGGAACTGTGACTAAACAAGATTACAAGTAGGAATGGATTCTGGCATGTGGGTGATTTCCAAGAGAGGGAGAAGAAATGTGCTTAAAATTTTGCATAAGAGCAAGGAGTGAATCATTATTCTTTGTTGTGTCAATGAAATTGGTTCTTCAATATTATGTTTTTATCTATTCAAAGGTAAAACTTAGTGTAAAGACTATATATAGAATTGTGAACCAGGTGCATGCATGGATGCACATCCCCATGCACAGATGATAAATGAAATAATATTGAATTGGATTTGTCACTTTGTTGCATTTGTATCAGGTGGTATCTCGCTTGAAAAAAAAAATCCTATTGTTTTTGGATGGTCATGGAAGCCACATGGATGTGTAGACAATTGAGGAGGCCAATAATTCGACCATTGACTTGTTAACACTATTGACTCATACCACTCACAAATTGAAACCCCTTGATGTAAGAATGTTTGGGCCTTTAATGAACTATTTCAAGGTAGAGTGAGCTTCATGGATGACAAAGAATTTAGGGGTGGAGGTAAAAAGGTTTGAGCTAGTTGAACTTGGAAGTAAAACATTTAAAAGGGCTCTCACACCTTCTAATATCAAGCTTGGATTTAGGAGGACTAGAATTTGGTTACTAAATGTTGATTCTCTTATGTATGATACTGGTTGTAGCAAGGCATTTGATGTGGAAGGTGAATAAGCAAGAGACTTACATGACTAGGTTGATTCCTAAGAAGATGTGGATGGGTAGGAAGATTTTATTGCTACTGAAGGTATGATATCCATTTCTCATGAGAATTTCTATAGTGATGGTGATGACCATGTAAGTGATACACAATTTAATCATGAACCAATTATCAATAACATGGAGGATGCCACACTCATTGAACCACCAACCAATTTTGCATGTGATATTCAATATGAGGCAGTTGATCATGCAAATGACAATGAAAATGTGGTTTCAAGTGATAATGTAACAAGAATTAAAAATAAGCAATTGAGAATTCCAACCAAAGTAACCCCACCATAATGGTTGACAAACGACATGATGAATATCAAAAACCATAATGTGTCATCCACCAATGAGGAAAGCATGGCCATGCCTTCACAACAAACATAGTTTAACATTGAACTTGTTCATTATTTTGTGGACAATGGATCATTGGAAGAAGAGTTTGTTCAGAATGAAGTGCCAAATTAGGAAAACAATGGGGTTCAATCAGTTTTCTTGGAGGTTGAAAGGAAAGCGTCATGCCATGAGGAGCACATGACAATGAAGTAGCCAATCTTGGTAGGCTCCTCAAGCTACTAGTAGAGTGATTGAAGGCATCATCAAGGAACTCAACAATTGAACATCGTTTTTAGGGAGGAGTTCATAGTTACTCACATATGAAGAATATATGAACCTATTGTTTGAGTCTGAACATAAAAAACTTGAAATTAAGGAATTTGAGCAAAGAAAGAAGGAGTTGGCCTAGGAAAAGAGAGATGCAAGGATTGCAACTGATGAGCCTCAGTATTGCAGCAAGGATATTGCAACTCCTAGGGCTACCAACTTTACTTTATTAACTTGGGGTTTTGTACAAACTTAGAGGTGACAATGTTATATACACAACAGATGCAACATTCTACTCATGTCACTTCTCAATTGGGGCACTTGACCACTAAGGTTCTAGACCAATATTCTATTGAGTAGAAGGAGTCTGACTAATGATAGTGAATTTAAAGCTAATTCTAATGCAGGAAAGTAAATTCTTACCTATTTAGGAAATGAAAGTTATTGAATGGTAAATTCTATGAAATGCCATAAATCATCTAGCTAGGAAATGACACAAATTACGTGCAAAAAAGAACTATGCTAAATTTGCAATTTATCCTTTGGCTATTAGGACTGCTTGAAAATAGAAATTTGTTATATCATTCTAGTACTCATACATACATGCACTAAATATATTATTTTACATTTCAGAAAAGGCATCTTTTAATTGCCAAATTCAGAAGTATAAATGCTATGTTATTCTGTCTAATATTGCAGGAGGAAAACGAATGGGAAGGTTGGTCTAAGTGGAATTTATGGGCATGGAATCCAATATGAGGGCCTAACCTGATCTCATACTACCATATTTGGTCAAAAAATGGTCAAACAAGATGCTACAAGAGATCCTATAGCTGCTACAAGAAACTGCTACAGGATGTCCTAATCTGCTACATGATGTCCTAGTTTTCTATAGGAAGTTATCTGAAGTTCTTAGGGCAAAAGAAATGTGATATAAGGTGCTAGAGAGATGTATGATGGTGATAAATGGTGTAAGTCAAGATCACATTAACCAAGGCTAAGCCTAACACTCCAAGGATGTTGGATTGGCCTAAGATGGCTTGCTCACGGTGGCTACAAAACAGAGGTTTGGACTATGGTCTAGTATGCCTTGGAAGAAGATAGAGTGGACCTAGGTGAAGCTGGTTGGATGTGTTCCTCCCTGTAGATAAAAAATCCCTGCAACAAAACCTTTTTTTCTTTTCATTTATGCATCACTACATGCCAACATGGAAAAGATGAATTGAATTTGAGAAATATGATCTATCTATTGTTAAGGACTAGATCTATGAAATGGAATGCATTTTAAGCTACAAAAAACTTAAGGAAACAAGATAACAATTGCAGGTGCTTCCAAGAAATCATAAATAATGATCTAGCTAAGAATGAACCCTAAGCTATGCAATGACCAAAAAAAAAACTTTGTTTTTGGGGCTATGAGAGTGGGGCCCTCTAATCATGATCCCATAAGGGAGACAAGATAGAGGCCACTGTCACAATATTTTATGAAGTAATTTTCTTCACTACTACTCCAATGATCTACCTCTTCAAACTAATGGGAAATAGGTTGAGAAATCACTCAAATACTTGGTAAGCTAAACAAAACATAAATAAACTTCAACACCTAACTATCATTTTAATCTAAGAATAGAGATACAAAAATAGGAACTTCTACTGCTAAGGTTGGGCCCTAACCCAAGATCTTCAACTCTCTAAGACAACTTAGTGCTGGATCAAGGTAGAATTTCTCATTATTATCAAAATGTCAAATACAACATAATAATAACAGTCACAATTCTCTTTCTCAAAATGGCCTCTCGGCTACAACAAAAAAATGAATCCTAATGAGTCCCTTAGCTCTCTTATTTATAAAAAGTTTGAGCTCCCAACAACTCCCTATAAAATAGGAATATTTTGCTCCCTAACTCGATAATGACTCTTTCTTAATTGTCACTGCCTTGGCTGCCAATGGACTTGGCTTGCTTGGATGCTAGTAAATCTGAGATGATGAGATATGGTGGAGGAATCTTCGAATGATTTGAAGAGTTAAGGAGGGAGACCAATCTCCTAAAATCTCTCTTTCTTGCCCACTTCGCATTCCTTCACTTAAGTCAACCCATAGCTACTCCAATTCTGGCATTTAATACATATTAGGCTACATGATATAGTAAATCACCTTCACCCTTCTCCCTAAGAAAAATATAACAAAATATGTAAATAAATATGAGAAAGGTAAATTTTAATAAATTGGAGAGTGGCATTGTGACCCATATAGTTTACCTATTAATGAGCCTCATCATCAACCCCTACTAAAAGTGTTTCTCATCCTCTGAGAAACTTAGTCTATATCCATATCTTTCATAGCTCTTGTGGCCTCTCCAACATCTGAGGCCTTTGTTTTGTTAGGTTGTGTTATATTCTTTCCATGTAGTTAATAGGGGGTTTGAGGGACAACCATAACCCCACTTTATGGGGTCCGGGGTAGTGCCTCGGAAAATTTTGGTTTTGGACCCTATGTTAGGTTGGGCGGACCCACCTACGATTTTGTGCATGATTTTCACACATGTTTCTTGGATGCGATGGTTTTCGGTCCATGGTATTGGATGCTTCGGCATGTATAAATATGTATTATAACATTGAAAGGAAAATAATGAAAAATCAAGCTGGTAGTCCCGGTTTTGGGATCTAGGGGAAAATCTCTGTGTATATGTGTTTTATGTGTTTTGCTCTCGCATTATTTATTTTCTGTGTTTTAGAATTCATATGTAGGTAATTTCTGTATGGGGTTAGAACCTACATTTGGTATCAGAGTAGATTTGGCTTCAAGGGGACACCTTTGTTGCTGAGGGGTTTCACTCGGGCCTGTGGTAGACCCTGTTCAGTGGGAGATTTGTGAGATCGATTCTGGTGGTGAAAGAAGATGGCGAGTAGTGGAAATATAGAGATCGAGAAATTTGATGGTCAGAGTTTTAAGTTGTGGAAACTTAAGATGGAGGATCTATTGGTGGATAAAGATCAGTGGATTGCGGTAGATTCGGGTACTAAACCAATGGGAGTGTCCCGATGAAGAATGGAAGAAGTTGGATCAGAAGGCAAAGAGCACAATACGATTGTGTGTCTCAGATTCAGTATTGGTGAATGTATCAGGGGAAGCTACAACAAAGGATTTGTGGGACAAGTTAGGGACTTTGTACCAATCTAAGTCTCTGGTGAATAAACTGTTCCTGTAGAAAAAGCTATATAACCTGAGGATGAAAGATGGAGACTCGATGACAGAGCATCTGAATGAATTTAACACTATGGTAAGTCAGTTAGCATTTGTTGATATCAAAATTTCATATGAAGATAAGTGCATTAGTTTGTTGTGTTCTCTACCAGATTCGTGGGATAGTCTGGTTATTGCAATAGGTAGCAATGCAACCACATTACAATTTGATGAAATAGTCTCAGCCTTGTTGACAGAGGAGATGAGACGGAAAAATATGGAGAGCCAAAATGGTGATGCCTTTTCTATACAAGGACGGTCCCAGAACAGAAACAAAAATAAGTCATCAAGTGGGAGATCTAAATCTAGAGGGAGATCTAAATCTCCAGGAAAACCTGTAAAGGTGGTGTGCTAGAAATGTGGAAAGGAAGGCCACTTCAAAAGGGATTGTAAATCTAAAGCTCCTGACAAAGGAAAGGGATCTGATGAGGCTCCTTCTGCAGAGGCGAAAACCACCTCAGATGAAGGTGGGGATGTGTACTTGCCTTCTTCAAGTACACATGTAGATCATGAGGCATGGTTGATTGACTCAGGTGCATCCTTTCACTTCACTCCCCATAGAGAGTGGTTCTATGAGTATGAGAAATATGATGGTGGTGATGTCTTCTTGGGAGATGACAGGAAGGCTAAAATCATTGGCCGTGGAAAAGTAAAGTTGAAGCTGCAAGGTGGAAGGGTTAGAACACTTCCAGGTGTTCTGCATATTCCTGCATTATCCAAAAATCTAATTTCTGTTAGTAAGCTGGATGATGCAAGTGTAAAAATAGTGTTCGAGAAGGATACCTACAAGATGGTTCAGGGAGCACTGGTATTGATGCAAGGAGTTCGGATTTGAACTCTATACAAGCTGCAAGGTAGCACTGTTGTTGATGGGTGCAACAGTTCTATGGTTCATGAAAGTGGAGCAGAAAATCTAGTGGTCTTTGGAGAAAAGACCATGCTGTGGCATCAAAGGCTTGGACATATTGGAGAGAAGGGCCTTCGAATACTTCATGGTAAAGGTATGAGTAATAGCTCTCTGGATTTTGATTTCTGTGAAAATTTTGTAAATGGGAAGCAGAATCGGGTGAGTTTCCCCTCTAGTGGTAAGAGGGCGAAACATATATTAGAGCTTGTGCACAGTGCTGTGTTTGGACCTGTGAAGGTTCCATCACTGGGTAAGTCTGTGTACTATGTATCATTTATAGATGAATTCTCAAGGAATACATGGATATATTTCCTTAAGAAGAAATCTGAAGTATTTGATAGGTTTAAAGAATTTAAGGCTCTAGTGGAAAACCAGACAATGAAGAAGATAAAGGTGCTGACGACAGATAATGGTGGAGAGTTTTGCAGTAAGGAATTTGAAGAATTCTGCAAGAAGTGTGGTATAGCACAACAAAATACTACTCCATATACACCTCAAAAAAATAGAGTTGTAGAAAGAATGAACAAGACATTGATGGAAAGGGCAAGAAGCATGCTTAGTGGTGTCAGGTTAGGAAAGGAATTCTGGGCAGAGGCGGTGGATACTGCATGTTACCTGGTCAATAGGTCACCTTCATTAGCATTGGAGGATAAGACTCCACAAGAGGTATGGACTGGTAAGAAACCCTCTCTTTCACATCTGAGGGTATTTGGATGTGATGCATATGTACATGTTCCAAAGGAGAAAAGAACAAAGTTGGATAGTAAACCTGAAAAGTGCATCTTTATTGGGTTTAAGGATGGTTTAAAGGGTTATAAGCTTTGGAACCCAGTAACAAGGAAGGTTATGTACAATGGAGATGTGGTGTTTAGAGAGGTGAAAGATGTTATTAAGCATGAAGTCCAACCAAAGGAACCTGAGAAGATAGAGTTTGAGCTAAAGGAGGAAGAATTAGACTCTACAGTAGAGGAGGAATCAGAAGATGAAGAGCCACAAACTCTGGCTGTGAGAAGATCAGTTCGAGAAAGAAGGCAGCTAGAAAGGTATAGTCTATCTGCTTTTTGTTCAAATTTTGCTTTGTCTGTTACTGATGATGATCCCAAAACTGTGAAGGAAGCAGTGGATTCAGAGGATGGAAAACTTTGGAAAGAGGCCATGGTTGATGAAATGGCATCTTTTCACAAAAATGAGGCTTGGGATCTGGTGGAGTTTTCGGCTAGAAGGAAACCCATTAGCAACAAATGGGTGTTCAAAAAGAAGACAAATGCAGAAGGAAAAGTGGAGAAATACAAAGCTCGGTTAGTAGCAAAAGGTTATTCCCAGGTGCTAGAATTGATTTTGGTGATATTTTTTCTCCTGTTGCCATGGTAACTTCTATTGGATGACTTTTATCTGTTGCTGCTGCCTTTGATTTTGAGGTAGAACAGATGGATGTGAAGACAACATTTCTTCACAGGGATTTGGAAGAGGAGATCTACAGGAGGCAACCTGAAGGCTTTGTGGTGAAGGGTAAGAAAGAACAGATATGTAAGTTGAAGAAGTCTCTATATGGGTTAAAACAGTCACCAAGGATGTGGTATCAGAAATTTGATACATTTATACGGGGATTTGGCTTCACCAAAAGCAAAGCAGATCACTGTGTGTATTTTAAATTAATTGGTGACCGTGTTATTTATCTGGTCTTGTATGTGGATGATATGTTGTTGGTTGGAAATGACAAAGAAGTTATCCAGGATTTGAAGACCCAATTTTCCTCCAAATTCGACATGAAGGATCTTGGTGTTGCAAACTATATTTTGGGCATGGAAATTAAAAGAGATCGGGTAAAGAGGAAGCTCTGGTTAAACCAGAGGAAGTATGTCGAGACAATATTGCAAAGGTTTAATATGCAAGATAGTAAACCGGTGAAGGTTACTATTCCTGTAGGTGTGAGGTTATCTGCTGAACAGTGTCCCAAGACATAAGAAGAGGAAGAGGACATGTCTCGTGTTCCATATGCAAGTGCAGTTAGTAGCCTGATGTATGCAATGGTCTGTACTAGACCAGAAATTGCACATGCAGTGTGAGTATTGAGCAGGTTTATGTCAGAACCAGGGAACGAGCACTAGACAACAATGAAGCAGGTTTTCAGGTATTTGCATGGCACTAGTGATTATGGTTTGTGCTACCAAGGAAGACCAGGATTGGACAGAGTATTGGATATTCATGGCTTTGTTGATACAGACTGGGCTAGAGATCTGGATCAGATAAGATCTACAAGTGGGTATGTGTTTAACCTATTTGGAGGTGTAGTCAGTTGGATGAGTAAGAAACAATCTGTAGTGGCACTGTCAACTACAAAGGCAAAATACATGGCAGCCACTCATGCAAGCAAGGAATCAGTTTGGTTGCAGAGATTGTGTTCAAGTATGGGGTTAGTACAGGAAGCTATAAGGATAGACTGTGACAGCCAAAGTGCAATTTTCTTGGCAAAGAACCCTGCATATCATTAAAAGACAAAGCACATTGATGTTTAGTATCACTTTGTGAGGGATATGATAGAAGAAAAAAAGGTGTTGCTGGTAAAGGTGGACAATTTGAAGAATACTGCAGATGCATTGACAAAATTTGTGAGCTCTGAGAAGTTCTCTTGCTGTACAGAGACAATGGGTATTTCAGAGCTGGAAGAATGACTAAGCTCTCTTGTGGCCCGCTATGGAAAGAAACCAACAAGTGGGAGAATGTTGGGTTGTATTATATTCTTTCCACGTAGTTAATAGGGGGTTTGAGGGGCACCCGTAACCCCACTTTATGGGGTCTGAGGCAGTGCCCCAGAAAATTTTGGTTTTGGACCCTATGTAAGGTTGGGCGGACCAACCTATGGTTTTGTGCATGATTTTCACACATGTTTTTTGGACGCGATGGTTTTCAGTCCATGGTATTGGACGTGATGGTTTTCGGTCCATGGTATTGGATGCTTAAAGATGTATAAATATGTATTATAACATTAAAAGGAAAATAATGAAAAATCAAGCTGGTAGTCTTGGTTTTAGGATCTAGGGGAAAATCTCTGTGTATATGTGTTTTATGTGTTCTTCTCTTGCATTATTTATTTTCTGTGTTTTAGAATTCGTATGCAGGTAATTTTTGTACGGGGTTAAAACCTACATGTTGATAGAGTTTCCTCTTGAGGATAGAACCCTGCATTTTTCTCTATCTCTTCCCACTTCTTTCCTTCCTCTTCTTCCTTCCTTCCTTCTAACATAACCAACAACAAGGGTGGACTAAGTTTTAGTCCAATTGAATTGATCTTTAGTCTCTACATGGAATTCTTATACAGGGGGTCCTTTCCAATGCGTTTCTCAACCTCGCAAGGGTGCGGTACTCTCTGATCATTAGATAGTGTGGTAGGTTGTTCCATCTCCTCTAGCATGCTTGATGGCTTTCATTCCCTAACAATCATAAAGTGTTCTCAAAATGGGAGATGACCTTCTCTTGTTTAGCCAAGTTTCTTGGTGCAAGGTTGGCATCATTAGAAATGATGTTGTGGTTAGTAATGAAAGCCATGGAATTTATATGTTCTTCTTCGATGTAGAGGGGCTCTCTTTCCTCTTTTTCTACTATTCTCTTCACTTCGTCAGCCCTAGCCTTCTCATGACCGATCCATGATGCAAGGGCCATCAATTGTAGGTACCTCAACTTTGCATTGGGGTCCCACACTTTCAAATTTGTCAAGGAAAAGTTGTGTAGATACAATTAAGATATTTTGGCCTTGTCTTCTAGGGTGCTCTTGTCACATAGCTCTATAAATTGTCTATATTCTTGGAATGGCATGGTCCCTTGTTGTGATAATGTCTTGATTTGAAACTACAACCATTTATCCTTGAGGTATTATTCATATGATTTAGATGAAATCCTTCACTAAAGTGCCTCCATGGAGAGGCTTGCCATGGTAGCCAATTGGATCTCTTTTTCTTGCAACTGCCTCCTCAGCCATGTGTTTTTTGTATGTAATTGAGATCTCATGATGTGTTATCTATCTCTCAACTCACTCAACTCCCTTCCCATATCTAGGAGTTTTTCTTCCATATGGCCCACATCTTCTACTTTATTTGACTTGGAAATTTGCATCCAACGATGTGTTCTTGCCCTTTCTTTTTCAAGCTCAAAGAAGAGAGGGATTGAAAATTTATGTGGTATTACTCTACCTCCCTCAATGAAATTGTAGTAAGAACTCAGATTTAGCTATGGGCTAGGCTCCTGCAACTCTATAAAATCTCCCTCAGATGATTTTGGAGAAGTTGCCCCCTCCTACACCTGTGGTGTTGCTTCCCTGCCTTCTCTCTACCCCTACTGTCCTTCTTGTAGATTTTTCTGTGTTTCCTATAGCACTGACAATGTTTCTTGTAGCACTATCTGAGGATCCTGTAGTAGGATTTTTCCTTTCTGTACGAGGGTCATAGGTGCTTTGGTTTGCTTTGTTGATGCTGACCTGATGATAGCCTTCCTAAAATAAGTGATGTGAGCCTTTGGTGTTGCTTGTTGTGATGTGCCTTCCTCACTCTTCATTCCCAAGGAACTTATCTCTTCTTTCATGTTTGGCGACTCTTCAATTAGGATCAGATTTCTTGTAGGAATTTTTGGCTTCTTGTGCTTTATCCTGGTGCTTCTTCTTGTTCTAAAATAGAGGGGAGTATGTCTCTATCTTTTCCTCTTGGACTTGAAGGGTGTGCTCAAGGAAGCCAAAGCAGCAGGCACCTCCTTTTTAGTGGTCTCAAGAGAAAATATTGGATATCTCTCCCCTTATTTAGTATGTTTCTCAGGGCTAGTATCTGCCTTCTGCTCCTCCTCTTCTTCTTTCTCTTCTTCTTTTTCTTCTTCTTTCTCTTCTTCTTTTTCTTCTTCTTCTCCTTATTTTTCTTCTTCTTTATCTGGTTTTTTTGTTTCCTCCTCCTCTTCTTCTTCTACTTCTTCTTCCTCTTCATCATTAGAGGTTGGTGTTGCACCATGTTCAAGGGCTTAGATTTCAAGGAAAACCTCTCTGTTTATGTCTTTAAATGTGGAGCAGAAAACAAGAATTACGAATTGGCTCAAGGAATCCTCCATTATCAGCTTAATGAGTCCATGATGTGCTAATTGATGGTGTTTCCCTTCTTGCACCTTTTGGCTCATGTCTATAATTGATTGTAATAGGAAATAAGGCACACTGAGCCTTTGATTTATGGGTAAATCATCCTCGAACTTTAACTCATGGAGGATTCTGAATTGGGAGTCATAGACTACACTGAGCCTCCCATCACAAGAAATGCATTTGAGGATATGGTAGCTCACCTCATCCCAAGGATAGGGAAGGCTCTCCCTCTTGGCCCCATTTTTGTCTTCAATTGGCTCTTCATCATTTACAAAAATGTTTTTCTTAGCAAAGGTTCTACTAGCCTTGTCCTCCCTCCTCCATTGAACTCCTTGAAGAAGATTGGTTATTCTACTGATCACGTCAAAGTTGATTTTAATGGAAATCACTCTCACCATAGTGGTAGCACCTGTTCTTTCCTGAGGGTTGAGTGCCATGGAAAACTCATAGGCTATATCATCATCATACCCCCTAAGCAACTCAAATAAGCCTAAACAATTATGCTTCCTAAATATATCTACCATAGGGGGATCAAGGTGAATTTTAGATGTATCTGTGGGCCCTCTTCTATTGAACTCCCCTCCCATTTCTCTTCTCTGTTTATAGCTAAATGCAGGAGGTTTTGTAGGCTAGCTTCAATATGAGTTTTAGGGTGGCTGAGAGCTTAAAATTTTTTTGGTAGATGACTGCAATGTATACCCTTTTCTATATCCACACAATTCCCTTAAATTTCCCAAAATTCTGTCTAATTCTCTAGCCCACTGTAATTACTAGAAGATTGCAGAGTTCTTTCTTTTTAGTTATCAAATCATGAACACAGGAGAGATGGGCCACTTAATTTTCACTGTGATTCTTGGAATTATGAGAATTTCTAACCAATTTGACCCTAGGCACCCCCTTGCAGACTTCTTGTGGAATTCTAGTGCTTCTTATAGCTTTTTGAGTTTCCTGTAGCTTCCTATAGCTTTGTTTCCTGTAGGGTGGCCAAAACAAGGTTTGACTCTCCGATGGATTCTTAGCTGGTCCTAGTCTCTCTGATTTTGAAATGAGCAACAAGTGCATGAAAGTTTGGAATTTTATGCTATTTATGGTCGAGGCTTGGAGCGTTGTGTTGGCTGGTAGTGGTACGAGATTTCCTCATTGGGACTGTTGGCCCACCACTGGTGATCATGCACTTTCCCCTCGTAATCATCACCCACTCTCACATAACTGAATCGACCACCTTTTTGACTGATGCCCATTGATTTGACACTCCAATGTGGCATGCTAATTGGGAGTTCACTTTTTGATCATGAGCTGAGGGGGGGTCCAATTAACTGGTCACCTCCAGTGTATAAAAAATAACTGTTTTCCACATTTATACATTTTCATCATATCATAAGCGGGGAAGGGTTGGATGAGTGGCCATACCCATGCCTAACTTTATTCATCAATGCATGCTTGGAGGATTGGCATGTTGTACTACTACTTAGGTAAGCATTCATTTTTTTCATTAATGTTCATTTCCTCCTGCTTATGTAGCTAAATGCATGTTGTTCCATGTATGTAGGTGCTTGGTACATCCTTGTTTCTATTGTTGTTATGGAGATCTGGCTAGGAGAAAAAATGTCTTCAGAGATGCCGGTGCTGCGTTTTTCTCTAGTGGTGAAGGAGAATGTAGGCTCAGACTAGTTACAGTGATGGCACAAGCTACTATAGAAGATCCTATAACTACTACAAGAAATCATGTAGCTTCTTTTCTCTTCCTCTTTTCAGTATTTTCTTTCTTAGGGGAGATTGTGTAGTGATGTAGGGTTTGGAGAATGATGGTGAAGGCTTAGATGGAGTGGTGAATGGTTGAGGTAAGGGAGGACATGTCCTTTGGGCCTCTTTTTTATTTTTTCGTTTTCATGTGTTTTTTATAATGACACAGAGCTAGGTATGGATATGATGGCTTGGAACATTGATGATGGGTGAGGTATGATGATGTGTAGGGTCATTACACAACCTAGAATAGGCCTGCATAGTGATTTTCCTATCGAGACCCCTTTCCTGTAGCATTTCAGGACATCTTGTAGTGCTACATGATCTTCCTGTAGCAGCTACATGACATCCTGTAGCAAGCTAGAAAATGCCAAAAAGGATGATTTGTGATGCTTGAAAATGGAGATGAGTGATGGGGACATGGTGGCATGAATGAGATGAAGTGGATGGATGAAAAAATGAGATGATTCTTAGCATGTTGTCTTTGTAGCTCTGAATATTTTATTTCCTTCAAAAACCTACAAAATCACAGAATTTATTAGTGGGCAGGTTTGAGGTCCCTGCCATGGCATTTTTTGTTTTTTTCTTCTCTTTTTTCCTTTTTTTTTTAAAGACAAATAGGCTTCCCCAAAAGAGGTTTTAAGCCTTCCAACCTTCCCTATGGCACCTCACAAAAGGTTTTCACCCATGGATATTTTTATTTTTCTTTCTCCACTCCTGGGCTACCTCAAGGAGGTTTTCAACCCAAGAGTTGGCCTCAGATGCCTCATAGAGGTTTTCATCTAGGCCCCTTATTATTATTTTTTTTCTTCTTTTATTTTTTCACAAACATAAAAAAAATCTTGAAGGATCATGTGACTTGGAAGCTAAGACACTTCCAATCACATTTACCTCCTTACTAATGGTATTGATGAACTCTTCCATTGATAGAGGTCTTTTATAGGTTTTCAATATGTATCCATTGACAAGCAAAGGGATACCTTCCTCATAAATGGTCTTGATTTGAACAATCCCATTTGCATGGCACTTCTCTATCAGATATGGTCCCAGCCACCTTGTCATCAATTTTCCTTTGAAGTCCTTGAACCTGGAGTCATATAGAAAATCCAAATCCCCTTCTTGAAAAACCTTTTCCTTGATGTTCTTGTCATGCCAAACCTTCCTCTGTATTTGAATAACTTTTGTGTGTAGGAAGACCTACATCTTGAATTCATCCCAACCATTCAGCTCGAGAAGTCTCTCCTGCTATGCCTTTGTAACATCCAAATCCAACTGTGATGCCATTCGCAAAGTGTTGTACTCAAAATCAATGGAGAGCAGAGCCTTCTTTCCATAGACCAAGTCATAAGGGGTGAAGCCAATGGTTGTCTTTTAGGTTGTATTATAGGCCCAAGTGACCTCCAATAGTTTATTAGCCCAATATTTTCTATTACAGCTCACAACCTTGGTGAGGATGCCTTCCAATGCTCTGTTAGTGACCTCTACTTGTCCATTGGCCTGAGGATGGTAGGAAATTGACTTCCTGTGTTTTATCTTATGCTACCTCAACAAATTCTCGATCATATGTGATGTGAATTGAGATCCCTAATCGGTGACTAGTTCTCTATGGTACCCAAACTTGTAAAATACATTCTCCCTTAAGAACTCAGCCACTTTCTCCTCTGTTTCTACATTGATAGCCTTGATCTCATCCCACTTTGTCAAATACTTAGTGCACACATTTATGTACTTTTTCTGCCATTATGGTGGGTCAATGGGCCCATTGAAATCCATACCCCACTTGTTAAATGGCTCTAGAGCCACTTAAGTATGCAAGGGAATTTCATCCTTGGGAGTAGGTTTCCCCATTCTATGGCATTGATCACATCGACTGCTGTATATTCTTGCATATTGGTGGAGAGTGAGCCAATAGTAGCCAACTTGCAGTAACTTGAATGTTGTCCTCCTGGCTACAAAGTGACCTCCACAAGGCCCATCATGACAGGCTAGAATAATGTCAAATACTTCCCCCTTGCTAACACATGTCCTCAAAATTTGATATGGGACCAACATGAAGATATTTACCCCAATCTAAGTGAATGGGGCACTCTTCCTTACAATTCTACTCTTTTCCTTGGATGAGAGGTTTGGAGGGAACTATGCAACAACTAGGTAGTTGGCTATGTTAGAAAACTATGGGTAGAGAACTGAAATAGAAAATAAATGCTCATATGGAAGTTGATCATCAATCATTCCTTCTGCACCTGTAGGAAAAGCAAGTCTAGACAAAAAATTTGGAACTACATTTTCTCTACCTGGCTTATCAATGATAGTTAAATAAAACTATTGTAATAAAGTAACCATCTAATAATTATAGCATTAACATTAGGTGTATTCATTAAATATTTGATGGAAACATGGTCAGTATGCAAGAAGGTTTGATAAATAGTGATGTAGTGTCTGAATTTTTTCATGGAGTGGACAATAGCTAGGACTTCCTTTCCAGTGACAATGTAGTTTAATTCAATCTTGGAAATATTTTTGATAATGAAGTAAATGGAATAACACAATTTGCCATCTATTTGGCCTAGAGCTATGCCTATAGCCTTTTCAAATGCATCAACATGGATGTGAAAAGGAAGATCCCAATTTGGGCCTTTGAGTATGGGTGCAGTAGTCAACTTGTCCTTCCTTGGAAACTTTCTGACCAGCAAAATTCAGAGTCCTTGGCTAGCAGTCCAAACAATGACGAGGCTACTCATATGAAGTATTTGATAAATCTCCTATAGTATCCAACTAGGTCCACGAAACTCTTGACATCCCTCTGCTTTTGAGGAGTAGTGACCCCTTTTATTATAGAAATTTTATTTGGGTTGTCTTGTAGTCCTTCTTTGGACATTGAGTGACCTAGAACAATCCCTACATTCATCAAGAACTTACACTTCTTAGGAATAAGGAATAGGTTCATTTCAATGCACTTATTTAATACTTTCCCCAAGTTAGGGAGAGCCTCTAGGAAATCATACCCATAGGGAGTGAAATCATCCATATAGATTTCTACTGAGTCATGGATTAGCTCAACAAAGATGCTCAGAACATCCCTTTGAAAAGTGGTAGGGGCATTAAATAATCCAAAAGGAAGGACCGTATAAGCAAAGGTACCCCAAAGAAAAGTGAATGTGGTTTTATCTTGGTCCTCGAGGCTGATATAGATCTGATTGTAACCAATAAATCCATCCAGGAAAGAGAAGAAATTCTTCCCTACAAGACCATCCAAGACTTGATCAATGAAAGGTAGAGGGAAATGGTCTTTTCTAGTGGCTTTATTTAACTCAGTATAATCCACACAAATCCTCCATTTTCCATTCTTCTTTGGGACCAAAACAAGAGGAGACACCCACTCACTATCTGACATGGGGTAAATGAATCTTGCATACAATGACGTCTGCAGTTCTTATTTGACTATATCTTTGAGGGCTGGGTGCACTCTCCTTTGAGGTTAGTGCATTGGTTTGCAGCCTTCCTTGATGTAGATGTGGTGAATAAACACTGAAGGTGTTGTGGGGGAAAATGCCTATGCAGGACGATCCTATCCACCTAAGGTGTGACAGTGCCTTAGCAACAAACGAATATAGCTACACTGGTTTCTTCCTTTATGAAATGTGAAAGAAGAGAGATCAATAGACTTACCGGTGTCCTCCGTTTGTCCCTCGATCCAATCTCCCTTCTCTTTGGGTGTTCACAGCTACTTGCCTTCTTGCTTATCCAGCTACAACTTCCTGCAAGATCACAAGAGAACAGCTACTTGTGACAAGAGAACAGCTACTTAAGACAAGAGAAGAACACTACACAAAGACAAATGTTCACATTCATAGCTAATTTAGGATTAGAAATAAACCAAATACACTAATACATTTATACATCAAAATACATCAGCATATAGGAGAAACCAAGATAGCTTTATTGATGAATAACAAGGTTCAGGAAGAGATACGACCCAGAGGGCTCCAATCTAGCATCTCCTTCCCAACAAATGGAATTCCTATCTTCAACCCCTTCAAAGCATTAAGCACCCAATGATTCCAGTCTCAAACCAACAACAATTCTTTGCAATAACAAAATTCCAGCCTTTAGATCTCATGGAGAAGAGATCCATATATAGATGTTTGGAGAGAGGATGAGTCAGCTTGAGATCTGACTAGTGTCCTCTCCCTCTATCAGTTCTTGAGTCCACTTGGAGGTTCTTGCTTCCACTTGGAGATTTGGAACCTCTTACTCATCACCAGTCGAATTCCCTGAGGCAAGTGTCATTTTGGAAGCTTCCTGGGTTCTGACACCTTGAGGAATGAGTCTGCCACTTGTCCAATCTCGCTCAGCGCAGGTAGCCAGTGTTGGAGTTGACATTCAGCGCAGGTAGCCAGTGGAGCCATTGACATTCAGTGCAGATGGTCAGTGGAGCAGTTGACATGATCCTGAATTGACTTGTTTTTGAGCAGTTTCAGGTGGAGAACTTTTGTGAATTGTTGTGGTTTGTTAGCCTTGTTCCTCTAGGGGTAGGAACAACATGTTTAGGGACTTTGGATCCCTTAGATTATGGACATTTCATGCTCAATGCTGTAAGGCACAAAAATGTCTATAACAGTTGCCCCCTAAAGTATGAGGCTGTTTATCGGGCGAAATGCTTTATCAGGGGGATCCGAAGTTCATCCAATGCTGGGAGGGAGACCTGTAATACAATACAATACAATACATTATTTTTCATACTGCTTTCATGATCTAGCTGAGGCGGGCATTCCCATGCTCAGCTTTATAAATACATTTTTTCTGTACATAGAACAGACAATCGTCTGATGATAGACTGATAATTTTGATGAAATTATCATCCTTTGAGTAGGATGATTATCTGCTGCAATGGTGTACATGTCAATGTCTTTATCTTTCCTGAATATATATCGCAGCCCGGATGGATGAAATTAGATCCGGGGTCTTCAAACTCGTTCGATCTTCACTCTAAGTACAAGTCGATCCATGTGAGAATTGTTCTGAAGTCGAACATGGAAAGACATCGCTTGATTACCGGTCAATGATGTAAACAGTTAACAAGCGCGAGAGGAATCATTGATAATGATAATGACCCTCAAGGTACTGCAGTACAATTTACGTGGTGTGAATAAAGGACTTGGCGTCGAACACCATGCAAAATCTTCTGGTCGAAGGTCATTGATGTATACCTGTCACCGGAAGTGAGAAACTTGCCATCGTGGCATGCAAGCTTCAAAGTACTGAAGGGGTTGTTCCTAGATCAACTTCCTGGATAATGAGCTGATGTCGACAAGAAGCGATCTGTCACAGGAGGGCTTTAATGAATCCCACATCAGTGACACGGAACGGAGCTAACGATTTTAATGGAGGTGAAAACGATTTGTGACATATGATTCAGGGTGGCGATCATGAATGGATGAAGGATAATGTATGGCAGTGGATGGGACACGGTTGACTCTTTCTAAACGACTTCTCTTGAACATATGGCGACACTGATGCGATGGATCAGTAGCATTACCCCAAATATGGATGGTATGGCGAGACCATGGTGATGTGACCGGTGAATGAAACAACCCAACCCGATTGTGGTACGGAGGAAAAGTGTCATGTTCAAGAGCGACTTGCTACCATCAAAGTTTTCTTTAGTTTCTCCCAATTTTTCCCCAGTCATTGCTGACCAGTACCTCTTTATTTTTGTCAAGATTGAGGAGGATAACATATGCTTGTTCTATAACCTGCCCTTTGGGCAAGCCCATCGCTATGTTTTAACGAGCCTAGCGATAGTGAAACTCGTTCTCGTCTAAAGACAAGTTTGTCGCTATTTAATGATTTTAACGAGTCTAACGACAAGGATAACTTGGTCCTTTTCATTTTTAGAGAGTCTGAAAAGGTACATAAAGTCAACTCCAAAATTCCTTTTTCGTCATCTAATCCCTTAAGTCCGAAAAAGTATAAAACAATACAGAAGGGATGAGTTTTCGATAGTTTTAACGAGCCGAATAAAACAAGCGCTTGATCTTTTTGTGCAATAATCCCTCAGGTCCAAAAAGATTAAAATCTAGAGGAGGGATAGCTCTTCCGGTCGCTTTAACGAGCTGGAAGGCCAAAACTCGGCAATCTTTTCATATTTTACGAGTCAGTTGAAAAGAGCTTAAAGAAGACTCATCTTTTGAGGAACGAGTGATAAACAGGGATAGCAGTTGATTCCAGGTACAGGTTGGAATTTTCCAATCACGACAGTGTCACAAGGATGGCTAGGTGAAATCACTCTTCGCAGCTGTTCCTCAAAATGGGTAAACAATCATATGGAGGTGAACGATCGGCCAAATGAAAAGTGGAGGTGACGGTGCAAACACGACCAAGGCTTTAATGGCTGATGATATTACATTCACAGTGGTTATTTACCGGGTAGGTTAATTTTTTATTTTAAAATGAGCTTAAACGCTGGTGGAAACACTTGCTCATTGCTTATGTTTATTTTTTAACGAGCATGAAGTCCGCGTTAAAACTGCTCGGATCTTGCATTTATTTTTTAACGAGCATGAACTTTATGCTAAAACTGCTCGATAAGTTTGCATGCCCCCGACATAATAACGCAAATCGAGGTGCATGCCCCCCAAGCTTCATTGCATTCAACTCGGTGGTTGGAATGAAGGTTTCCCTTTGAAATTTGGAAAGGGGATTTGTTTCATTTTTTAACGAGGTTGACACGAGATAAGAACTGTCCTCAGAGTCCAGATCCATTAGATATAGAAGGTTTCATATTCCACTGTGGCCACTTCCGCCAGATTACTTGGAGGCGGTAGGGAAAAAGTACCCATTAAAGCAGGGTCTTTTAGGAGACCTACTCTGATATTTTTGAGTGAATGATTGCTTCCGTGGATCATTCGAATGCTTCCCGTAACTTGTGAACTATTGGGGAGAAAAGTTTGTTGGTCGAAGATTGTAATTCCTCCTTGGAAGGGAAATGCAATCTTCCTGAAGTAGGTCGACACAACTGCGGCCATGGCATAGATCCACGGTCTTCCTAGTAGGATGTTGTAATCAAGATTCCCATCGATGACTTCAACATCTATTTCTACTGTTTTCCCTCCTAGTTCAACTTTCAAGTTATTTAGGATACCGTATGGGGTATATGTCCTTCCGTCAAATGCTTTTAACGTCGTCGCAGACCGCGACAAGGTTGGAGATCCTAAATTTTTCCAGCAACTCATCGACATAATACATGTAGATGCCCCCTCATCAATAATTGTTCGATGAACAGTTTTGTTGAGGGCTTTCACTTGGATAAGGAAAGCTAGTTGAGTTGGTAACTGAGGGTCATATCCTTTATGATCAAAGGCCACAAGATTGGAATCCATTGGGTCAATCCCACCTATTGCTGATAATAAAGCTTGCTCTTAGGAGAAGCAATTTTGCGGTACCTCAAGTGTCGACATAGCGGACGGCGATAGGGCCAAGTCCTCTATCTGTGCTATTTTTGCACGAGGATTAAATGTCGACTTGTGTACTACTCCCTTTGGCGACTTTATCATTTGTTCAGGAATGATGGGTAGCACAACTTTGGTCAAAGTTGTTGTCGAACTATTAGGTCGTTCATTAGCCTTGTTATTCGACACCTGTGGATTCGCGTAATCTTTATTCCTTGTCAAAGCATCATTTTGCTGCTTTGAGATAGACAACATAAGCACTTGGGATAGGGAAGCATTTTGATTAGCAACCAGTTTGGTACCCGGGCTTGGAAACAGATCAGTCGCTACTGCTGAGGTTTTTGAACTCTTAAAGAGTTTCTTAACTTCAGCTATATGTGGACAATCTCTCGTCCAATGATCCTCATCGCATATATTACACCCCGCAAGGGGTTTCCTTTTTCTCCCTTTCTTTTTCTTCTTGCCCCCTGGTTGCTTCAGTTGTTCGCCCTTGTCGGTCGACACGACATTTACTTCCGAGGCAAGAATTTCATCTTTTGCATTTTGATCTGAAATCTTACGGGCTTTCTTGGACGTAGCCTTTGTCGATTTCGTGTTTGTCGTGCCAATCACGCCATCGCCGGCATGAGAGTCATTGTTTGATTTAGGAGGAGGAGGAATTGCGAATTCCGGGCTAGGGGCGTCAGGTATTTTGTCGTAGAGCGTGCCAAACTGAGTATAGACCAAGTCCAGATATTGCGCACGAGAGATGACTTGCTCTTCCGTTACGACTCCCCCCTTTGCCACATCTTCTGTGATTGTAGGAAGTAAAGACTTGATAAACCATTCAGCTAATAGCTGATCGGGAATGTACGTTTTTACCATCCTGCGACGACGTCGCCACTCATGTATATGATCAGATATGTGAGTGGCCGTTGTCTGTTTGAAGTTGGTAAGGAGTTCTGTTCCCGTTTCATACCTTATCGGTAATTGAAAATGGGTTAAAAAGGTTGTGGCTAAGGTACTGAAGTTGTCGAACGAAGCTCTAGGCAATTCAATATACCATTTTGCCGCTGGACCGGTTAACGTCCTCTGAAAAAGGCGAAGCCTTATCGAATCATCATTCAGTGTGTTTGATGAACACCACAGATGAAATGTCATCACATGATTTGACGAGTCTTCACCCGGATTTCCATTAAATTTAGGAATATCTGACAGACGTTTATGCGGAATCGCTGGCCACCAAGGGGCATAAGCAATTGGATCATTCGTCAGCCGGTTTAGATCTGGTAATTCTAGAGTTGCTACAAATGGCAACTGTTGATTCAGGTTAGGCGAAGCATACCCAGGATAAGATGGAATCGCCTGAGCAGTGGGTCTTTGCATACCAGTATAATGTATTTGATGCTGGCAACTTTGACAAGGTTGATGGGCACAACCATTATAATATGGTTGTTGATAACCGCTTTGGAAATGCGATTGTCCATTACTTACAAACACTTGTTGCTCAGGTCCTGGATATGATTGCTGGAATGGGGGTTGATGAGTTTGAACCAGCTCTGGTTGTTGGACCATTTGCTGTTGTCCAATACTGGATGATTGACCAAGATGAGGAGTCATAGTACTTGTTTGAGCCTGAGTCGCTCTGGATAAGGAGGCACTAACCGGAGGTTGCGATTGAGTTGTCGAGACAAGGGGCTGTTGTATGGCAACCTGAGAAACTTGGGGTTGACATGCCACAGGTAGCGCTTGTACTTGCGACGCAATCACCATACCAGGTATAGTGGCAACATTCGACACAGGTTGGACTGGTTGCATTGAATATGCAACCCTTGGTTGTTGAGGCAGTATTGGTACCCATCCGCTGGATGTAATTCCAGTTTGACCTGAATTTTGTTGTAAACTTTCATATGGTTGTTCTCCGGGGGGGAACAATGAAAGGGCATATTGTCCTCCATATGGTGGCAATCCAGTACTTAAAGGGTAGATTGGCCTTTGAAGACACATTGGATCTAGTTTATCCAAAAGATTTTCTAGCGATTCTACAAGAACTTTGTGATGAAGGTAGACTAACTTCGAAGATCAACGAGGGAATGGTGATGATTATTCCGTTTAAAATAAATTTTAACGACGCTTGGACACAACTTGCTTTTTCAATTTTAAAGAGTCGAGAAAAAGCTAAAGATTACTCTAGTCTCCTTCAATGTTTTAACGAGCCCGAAGTGACAAATGCTCGGATGGACTTTTTCTGTTATAGAGTTTGAAAAAGGCCAAAAGAAACTGCTCTGGAGTTCTAGGCAGAGGGTGTGCCAAAATTTTCGCAAAACCGCAGAATACTTTTTAAGGTACGGGAGGTCGATCTTCGTGAATGCTGTGTTCACTGCATTGCGATCAATAGGACGGCCTACACGGCTTCCTAAGGATAAAGGATATATGCCTATAGGGGTCTCCCAATATATACGCGACGATACGTGGGAGCACAATCCGTACTAGCGCTATCGTCCCTCAGGAGGAATCACCCACCTTCCACGAGATCAACAGTCACTAGGCTTAACGACGCTGGAACACGTCTCTAGCCTAGACCTCTATGTTGTGCGTTATGTTACAAAGCGTTGTTAGGTTCATTCAGTTTATTTTAGGTTGATCTTTTTAAAGTTTGCCTTTCAAGGTTCACCACGAGATGTATGATACAAATTCCTAAATGCAGTCTAAAGATGATAAGCAAGCTTTATATCTTTTCAACTTTGAAAATCCTAGCTACTGAGGGAAAAGAAAGACACCATCTTTTCTCAAAGAGAAATCAGCACACTCTAATGCACTTTTCCTAAATCCAACATGCAAACTATCAAATGCAAAATGCACAATGCAGGTGTTTGTTTTCCGCTTTCTTAGTATTGATGCCTACAAAGAAAGCTTTTTGTACAACTTTGAATTTGCTTTTAAATGATCAATACAAACAAGTTCACTTTTTCGAAATCAGAGAAGATAGAAGAGATTACAATACTTAACGATTTTCGAAATAAAGACTTGTTTTGACACTTAAAAGAGACAACTTCAAACCAATAAGCAAAAGTAAATGTATAATCACTCTGCAAACAGCCAATGAACTCTCTTCTAAGATCACAATCAATCAGATCTGAATCAAAGGCTACAGGATGACTATTTTACTTACGCAAAGGAAAACTGTAAATGACGCCACAAACACATAAAAACACTCACAGTCTTTTTGTACAAAAGGAGGCGGAATCTAAGCAAAGAAAAGGAGTTATCTGACTGGTACCTATGCTGGTTAAAGGCTGCAAAAAACAGAGATCAAAACAGGGCAACAGAGAGCAGAGAACCCCAGCTGCACAAGGCCAAACTGGTTCAGCGCAACCTCAACACTGAGGACTTGACGTTCAGCGCAGGTAGCCTTCACGGGACCTGCGTTGAAATGCAGACTGCCTTCACAGTAGTTGCGCTGAATGAGAAACTCTCGTTTCTCCTGGGTTCTGGGTCACAAATTACTCAAAAATCAACAGTTTCAGGCCAAATCAGAAACACAAGCAAGGTATAATCAAAGGGATGCTTTGAAAGCTACTAAGATCTATCACAAGGATCATCAAATCATTTGTGAATCCATTGTTCAGATCATAGACAAGTCCAACAACTGGATCAAAGCAGCAACTTTCTACTTTGCATCCAGGAAAGATGCAGTTCGATTGTTGCTGTCAAGTCTATGAAGTAAACAAAGGATGGAAACACAAATAAAATGACTAAAAAAATCTTCCCCAGCAGAGTCGCCAATTTGTTGTGGGGAAAAATGCCTATGTAGGACGACCCTATCCACCTAAGGTGTGACAGTTCCTTAGCAACAAACGAATACAGCTACACTGGTTTCTTCCTTTATGAAATTTGAAAGAAGAGAGATCAATAGACTTACCGGTGTCTTCCGTTTGTCCCTCGATCCAATCTCCCTTCTCTTTGGGTGTTCACAGCTACTTGCCTTCTTGCTTATCCAGCTACAACTTCCTGCAAGATCACAAGAGAACAGCTACTTGCGACAAGAGAACAACTACTTAAGACAAGAGAAGAACACTACAAAAAGACAAATGTTCACATTCATAACTAATTTAGGATTAGAAATAAACCAAATACACTAATAAATTTATACATCAAAATACATCAGCATATAGGAGAAACCAAGATAGCTTTATTGATGAATAACAAGGTTCAGGAAGAGATAAAACCCAGAGGGCTCCAATCCAGCATCTCCTTCCCAGCAAATGGAATTCCTATCTTCAGCCCCTTCAAAGCATTAAGCACCCAATGATTCCAGTCTCAAACCAATAGCAATTCTTTGCAATAACAAAATTCCAGCCTTTAGATCTCATGGAGAAGAGATCCATATATAGATGTTTGGAGAGAGGATGAATCAGCTTGAGATCTGACTAGTGTCCTCTCCTTCTATCAGTTCTTGAGTCCACTTGGAGGTTCTTGCTTCCACTTGGAGATTTGGAACCTCTTACTCATCACCAGTCGAATTCCCTGAGGCAAGTGTCATTTTGGAAGCTTCCTGGGTTCTGACACCTTGAGGAATGAGTCTGCAACTTGTCCAATCTCGCTCAGCACAGGTAGCCAGTGTTGGAGTTGACATTCAGCGCAGGTAGCCAGTGGAGCCATTGACATTCAGCGCAGATGGTCAGTGGAGCAGTTGACATGATCCTGAATTGACTTGTTTTTGAGCAGTTTCAGGTGGAGAACTTTTGTGAATTGTTGTGGTTTGTTAGCCTTGTTCCTCTAGGGGTAGGAACAACATGTTTAGGGACTTTGGATCCCTTAGATTATGGACATTTCATGCTCAATGCTGTAAGGCACAAAAATGTCTATAACAGTTGCCCCCTAAAGTATGAGGCTGTTTATCGGGCGAAATGCTTTATCAGGGGGATCCGAAGTTCATCCAATGCTGGGAGGGAGACCTGTAATACAATACAATACAATACATTATTTTTCATACTGCTTTCATGATCTAGCTGAGGCGGGCATTCCCATGCTCAGCTTTATAAATACATTTTTCTGTACATAGAACAGACAATCGTCTGATGATAGACTGATAATTTTGATGAAATTATCATCCTTTGAGTAGGATGATTATCTGCTGCAATGGTGTACATGTAAATGTCTTTATCTTTCCTGAATATATATCGCAGCCCGGATGGATGAAACTAGATCCGGGGTCTTCAAACTCGTTCGATCTTCACTCTAAGTACAAGTCGATCCATGTGAGAATTGTTCTGAAGTCGAACATGGAAAGACATCGCTTGATTACCGGTCAATGATGTAAACCGTTAACAAGCGCGAGAGGAATCACCGATAATGATAATGACCCTCAAGGTACTGCAGTACAATTTACGTGGTGTGAATAAATGACTTGGCGTCAAAGACCACGCAAAATCTTCTGGTCGAAGGTCATTGATGTATACCTGTCGCCGGAAGTGAGAAACTTGCCATTGTGGCATGCAAGCTTCAAAGTACTGAAGGGGTTGTTCCTAGATCAACTTCCTGGATAATGAGCTGATGTCGACAAGAAGCGATCCATCACAGGAGGGCTTTAATGAATCCCACATCAGTGACACGGAACGGAGCTAATGATTTTAATGGAGGTGAAAACGATCTGTGACATATGATTCAGGGTGGCGGTCATGAATGGATGAAGGATAATGTATGGCAGTGGATGGGACACGGTTGACTCTTTTTGAACGACTTCTCTTGAACATATGGCGACACTGATGCGATGGATCGGTAGCATTACCCCAAATATGGATGGTATGGCGAGACCATGGTGATGTGACCGGTGAATGAAACAACCCAACCCGATTGTGGTACGGAGGAAAAGTGTCATGTTCAAGAGCGACTTGCTACCATCAAAGTTTTCTTTAGTTTCTCCCAATTTTTCCCCAATCATTGCTGACCAGTACCTCTTTATTTTTGTCAAGCTTGAGGAGGACAACATATGCTTGTTCTATAACATGCCCTTCAGGCAAGCCCATCGCTATGTTTTAACGAGCCTAGCGATAGTGAAACTCGTTCTCGTCTAAAGACAAGTTTGTCGCTATTTAATGATTTTAACGAGTCCAACGACAAGGATAACTCGGTCCTTTTCATTTTTAGAGAGTCTAAAAAGGTACATAAAGTTAACTCCAAAATTCCTTTTTCATCATCTAATCCCTTAAGTCAGAAAAAGTATAAAACAATACAGAAGGGATGAGTTTTCGATAGTTTTAACGAGCCGAATAAAACAAGCGCTCGATCTTTTTGTGCAATAATCCCTCAGGTCCAAAAGGATTAAAATCTAGAGGAGGGATAGCTCTTCCGGTCGCTTTAACGAGCTGGAAGGCCAAAACTCGGCAATCTTATCGTATTTTACGAGTCAGTTGAAAAGAGCTTAAAGAAGACTCGTCTTTTGAGGAACGAGTGATAAACAGGGATGGCAGCTGATTCCAGGTACAGGTTGGAATTTTCCAATCATGGCAGTGTCACAAGGATGGCTAGGTGAAATCACTCTTCGCAGCTGTTCCTCAAAATGGGTAAACAATCATATGGAGGTGAACGATCGGCCAAATGAAAAGTGGAGGTGACGGTGCAAACACGACCAAGGCTTTAATGGCTGATGATATTACATTCACAGTGGTTATTTATCGGGTAGGTTCATTTTTTATTTTAAAATGAGCTTAAACGCTGGTGGAAACACTTGCTCATTGCTTATGTTTATTTTTTAACGAGCATGAAGTCCGCGTTAAAACTGCTCGGATCTTGCGTTTATTTTTTAACGAGCATGAACTTTATGCTAAAACTGCTCGATAAGTTTGCATGCCCCCGGCATAATAACGCAAATCGAGGTGCATGCCCCCCAAGCTTCATTGCATTCAACTCGGTGGTTGGAATGAAGGTTTCCCTTTGAAATTTGGAAAGGGGATTTGTTTCATTTTTTAACGAGGTTGACACGAGATAAGAACTGTCCTCAGAGTCCAGATCCATTAGATATATAAGGTTTCATATTCCACTGTGGCCACTTCCGCCAGATTACTTGGAGGCGGTAGGGAAAAAGTACCCATTAAAGCAGGGTCTTTTAGGAGACCTACTCTGATATTTTGGAGCGAATGATTGTTTCCGTGGATCATTCGAATGCTTCCCGTAACTTGTGAACTATTGGGGAGAAAAGTTTGTTGGTCAATGATTGTAATTCCTCCTTGGAAGGGAAATGCAATCTTCCTAAAGTAGGTCGACACAACTGCCGCCATGGCATAGATCCACGGTCTTCCTAGTAGGATGTTGTAATCAAGATTCCCATCGATGACTTCAACATCTATTTCTACTGTTTTCCCTCCTAGTTCAACTTTCAAGTTATTTAGGATACCGTATGGGGTATATGTCTTTCCGTCAAATGCTTTTAACGTCGTCGCAAACCGCGACAAGGTTGGAGATCCTAAATTTTTCCAGCAACTCATCGACATAATACATGTAGATGCCCCTCATCAATAATTGTTCGATGAACAGTTTTGTTGAGGGCTTTCACTTGGATAAGGAAAGCTAGTTGAGCTGGTAACTGAGGGTCATATCCTTTATGATCAAAGGCCACAAGATAGGAATCCATTGGGTCAATCCCACCTATTGCTGATAATAAAGCTTGCTCTTGGGAGAAGCAATTTTGCGGTACCTCAAGTGTTGACATAGCGGACGGTGATTGGGCCAGGTCCTCTATCTGTGCTATTTTTGCAGGAGGATTAAATGTCGACTTGTGTACTACTCCCTTTGGCGACTTTATCATTTGTTCAGGAATGATGGGTGGCACAACTTTGGTCAAAGTTGTTGTCGAACTATTAGGTCGTTCATTAGCCTTGTTATTCGACACCTGTGGATCCGCGTAATCTTTATTCCTTGTCAAAGCATCATTTTGCTACTTTGAGATAGACAACATAAGCACTTGGGATCGGGAAGCATTTTGATTAGCAACCAGTTTGGTACCCGGGCTTGGAAACAGATCAGTCGCTACTGCTGAGGTTTTTGAACTCTTAAAGAGTTTCTTAACTTCAGCTATATGTGGACAATCTCTCGTCCAATGATCCTCATCGCATATATGACACCCCGCAGGGGGTTTCCTTTTTCTCCCTTTCTTTTTCTTCTTGCCCCCTGGTTGCTTCAGTTGTTCGCCCTTGTCAGTTGACACGGCATTTACTTCCGAGGCAAGAATTTCATCTTTTGCATTTTGATCTGAAATCTTACGGGCTTTCTTGGACGTAGCCTTTGTCGATTTCGTGTTTGTCGTGCCAATCACGCCATCGTCGGCGTGAGAGTCATTGTTTGATTTGGGAGGAGGAGGAATTGAGAATTCGGGTCTAGTGGCATCAGGTATTTTGTCGTAGAGCGTGCCAGACTGAGTATAGACCAAGTCCAGATATTGCGCACAAGCGATGACTTGCTCCTCCGTTACGACTCCCCCCTTTGCCACATCTTCTGTGATTGTAGGAAGTAAAGACTTGATAAACCATTCAGCTAATAGCTGATCGGGAACGTACGTTTTTACCATCCTGCAACGACATCGCCACTCATGTATATGATCAGATATGTGAGTGGCCGTTGTCTGTTTGAAGTTGGTAAGGAGTTCTGTTCCCGTTTCATACCTTATCGGTAATTGAAAATGGGTTAAAATGGTTGTGGCTAAGGTACTGAAGTTGTCGAACGAAGCTCTAGGCAATTCAATATACCATTTTGCCGCTGGACCGGTTAACGTCCTCTGAAAAAGGCGAAGCCTTATCGAATCATCATTCAGTGTGTTTGATGAACACCACAGATGAAATGTCATCACATGATTCGACGGGTCTTCACCCGGATTTCCATTAAATTTAGGAATATCTGGCGGAAGTTTATGCGGAATCGCTGGCCACCAAGGGGCATAAGCAATTGGATCATTTGTCAGCGGGTTTAGATCTGGTAATTCTAGAGTTGCTACAAATGGCAACTGTTGATTCAGGTTAGGTGAAGCATACCCAGGATAAGATGGAATCGCCTGAGCAGTGGGTCTTTGCATACGAGTATAATGTATTTGATGCTGGCAACTTTGACAAGGTTGATGGGCACAACCATTATAATATGGTTGTTGATAACCGCTTTGGAAATGCGATTGTCCATTACTTACAAAGACTTGTTGCTCAGGTCTTGGATATGATTGCTGGAATGGGGGTTGATGAGTTTGAACTAGCTCTGGTTGTTGGACCATTTGCTGTTGTCCAATACTGGATGATTGACCAAGATGAAGAGTCATAGTACTTGTTTGAGCCTGAGTCGCTCCAGATAAGGAGGCACTAACCGGAGGTTGCGATTGAGTTGTCGAGACAAGGGGCTGTTGTATGGCAACCTGAGAAACTTGGGGTTGACATGCCACAGGTAGTGCTTGTACTTGCGACGCAATCACCATACCAGGTATAGTGGCAACATTCGACACAGGGTGGACTGGTTGCATTGAATATGCAACCCTTGGTTGTTGAGGCAGTATTGGTACCCATCCGCTGGATGTAATTCCAGTTTGACCTGAATTTTGTTGTAAACTCCCATATGGTTGTTCTCCGGGGGGGAACAATGAAAAGGCATACTGTCCTCCATATGGTGGCAATCCAACACTTAAAGGGTAGATTGGCCTTTGAAGACACATTGGATCTAGTTTATCCAAAAGATTTTCTAGCGATTCTACAAGAACTTTGTGATGAAGGTAGACTAGCTTCGAAGATCAACGAGGGAATGGTGATGATTATTCCGTTTAAAATAAATTTTAACGACACTTGGACACAACTTGCTTTTTCAATTTTAAAGAGTCGAGAAAAAGCTAAAGATGACTCTAGTCTCCTTCGATGTTTTAACGAGCCCGAAGTGACAAATGCTCGGATGGACTTTTTCTATTATAGAGTCTGAAAAAGGCCAAAAGAAACTGCTCTGGAGTTCTAGGCAGAGGGTGTGCCAAAATTTTCGCAAAACCGCAGAATACTTCTTAAGGTACGGGCGGTCGATCTTCGTGAATGCTGTGTTCACTGCATTGCGATCAGTAGGGCGGCCGACACGGCTTCCTAAGGATAAAGGATATATGCCTATAGGGGTCTCCCAATATATACGCGACGGTATGTGGGAGCACAATCCGTACTAGCGCTATCGTCCCTCAGGAGGAATCACCCACCTTCCAGGAGATCGACAGTCACTAGGCTTAACGACGCTGGAACACGTCTCTAGCCTAGACCTCTATGTTGTGCGTTATGTTACAAAGCGTTGTTAGGTTCATTCAGTTTATTTTAGGTTGATCTTTTTAAAGTTTGCCTTTCAAGGTTCACCACGATATGTATGATACAAATTCCTAAATGCAGTCTAAAGATGATAAGCAAGCTTTATATCTTTTCAACTTTGAAAATCCTAGCTACTGAGGGAAAAGAAAGACACCATCTTTTCTCAAAGAGCAATCAACACACTCTAATGCACTTTTCCTAAATCCAACATGCAAACTATCAAATGCAAAATGCACAATGCAGGTGTTTGTTTTTCGCTTTCTTAGTATTGATTCCTACAAAGAAAGATTTTTGTACAACTTTGAATTTGCTTTTAAATGATCAATACAAACAAGTTCACTTTTTCGAAATCAGAGAAGATAGAAGAGATTAAAATACTTAACAATTTTTGAAATAAAGACTTGTTTTGACACTTAAAAGAGACAACTTCAAACCAATAAGCAAAAGTAAATGTATAATCAATCTGCAAACAGCCAATGAACTCTCTTCTAAGATCACAATCAATCAGATCTGAATCAAAGGCTACAAGATGACTATTTTACTTATGCAAAGGAAAACTGTAAATGATGCCACAAACACATAAAAACACTCACAGTCTTTTTGTACAAAAGGAGGCGGAATCTAAGCAAAGAAAAGGAGTTATCTGACTGGTACCTATGATGGTTAAAGGCTGCAAAAAATAGAGATCAAAACAGGGCAACAGAGAGCAGATAACCCCAGCTGCACAAGGCCAAACTGGTTCAGTGCAACCTCAACACTGAGGACTTGACATTCAGCGCAGGTAGCCTTCACAGGACCTGCGTCGAAATGCAGACTGCCTTCACAGCAGTTGCGCTGAAGGAGAAACTCTCGTTTCTCCTCTGTTCTAGGTCACAAATTGCTCAAAAATCAACAGTTTCAGGCCAAATCAGAAACACAAGCAAGGTATAATCAAAGGGATGCTTTGAAAGCTACTAAGATCTATCACAAGGATCATCAAATCATTTTTGAATCCATTGTTCAGATCATAGACAAGTCCAGCAACTGGATCAAAGCAGCAAATTTCTACTTTTCATCCGGGAAAGATGCAGTTTGATTGTTGTTGTCAAGTCTATGAAGTAAACAAAGGATGGAAACACAAATAAAATGACTAAACAAATCTTCCCCAGCGGAGTCGCCAATTTTTTGTGGGGAGAAATGCCTATGCAGGACGATCCTATCCACCTAAGGTGTGACAGTGCCTTAGCAACAAACGAATACAGCTACATTGGTTTCTTCCTTTATGAAATGTGAAAGAAGAGAGATCAATAGACTTACCGGTGTCTTCCGTTTGTCCCTCGATCCAATCTCCCTTCTCTTTGGGTGTTCACAGCTACTTGCCTTCTTACTTATCCAGCTACAACTTCCTGCAAGATCACAAGAGAACAACTACTTGCGACAAGAGAACAGCTACTTAAGACAAGAGAAGAACACTACACAAAGACAGATGTTCACATTCATAACTAATTTAGGATTAGAAATAAACAAAATACACTAATACATTTATACATCAAAATACATCAGCATATAGGAGAAACCAAGATAGCTTTATTGATGAATAACAAGGTTCGGGAAGAGATACAACCCAGAGGGCTCCAATCCAACATCTCCTTCCCAGCAAATGGAATTCCTATCTTCAGCCCCTTCAAAGCATTAAGCACCCAATGATTCCAGTCTCAAACCAACAACAATTCTTTGCAATAACAAAATTCCAGCCTTTAGATCTCATGGAGAAGAGATCCATATATAGATGTTTGGAGAGAGGATGAGTCAGCTTGAGATCTGACTAGTGTCCTCTCCCTCTATCAGTTCTTGAGTCCACTTGGAGGTTCTTGCTTCCACTTGGATATTTGCAACCTCTTACTCATCACCAGTCGAATTCCCTGAGGCAAGTGTCATTTTGGAAGCTTCCTGGGTTCTGACACCTTGAGGAATGAGTCTGCCACTTGTCCAATCTTGCTCAGCGCAGGTAGCCAGTGTTGGAGTTGACATTCAGCGCAGGTAGCCAGTGGAGCCATTGACATTCAGCGCAGATGGTCAGTGGAGCAGTTGACATGATCCTGAATTGACTTGTTTTTTAGCAGTTTCAGGTGGAGAAATTTTGTGAATTGCTGTGGTTTGTTAGCCTTGTTCCTCTAGGGGTAGGAACAACATGTGTTAGGGACTTTGGATCCCTTAGATTATGGACATTTCATGCTCAATGCTGTAAGGCACAAAAATGTCTATAACAGAAGGGTGCACTCCCTTCATTTCCTTATAGCTCCAGGAAAAGGCATCCAATTTCTCCCTCAACATGTTGCACAACTTCTCTTCCTGATGGGTTAAGAGAGAGGGGTTGATTTTCAATGTTTTAGATGGCCAAAATTCTACCATTTTGATATGAGTAGGACTTGAGTCAACTAGGCACAAATCATTCCAAGGGCTATCTTCATATTTCTTCACTAGCTCATCGAGAGGCATGGTGTTGGGGGTATGGTTTTGGAGGATTTGATCAATTAGGTCATCTCCATCAGGTTTCCCACCTCTTATAAAAGTATCTAGGGTATAGATTGGGTAGGATGTGGTATGGTATACTTCATTTTCCTCCTCCTCTTCCAACCATAAGGGTAAGTCATGCTCTAGGGCTGGTTGAGTAGGAGGGTACAAGACCATTTTTTTCGACAAATACCCATTCTTAATGGTCATGTTACTAGCCCTGCAAGTTATGTAAGCATCAAAGGGTAACCATTGATTTTTTTTTGGGGTGGAGAACTAAGAAGTTAGCAAGATACTCCTAGGGATAAATAGATACCATCACACCCTCAAGAACTCCCTTAGGAGCTACTGTGGGTCTTCCTACAAGATGCAATACTATTGTGGTCTTCCTTAATTATCCTTGGAGATTAAATTTGACCATGGTATCCTTAGTCATCACATTAATGGCAACCCCAAGATCAATGAAGGTGTGGGTGTTGGGCACGTGATCCCCCAAGGAAAGTTTTGGGGCTTAGAGCCCAGATTTTGGTCAATTTTGTAATTCAAATGTAAAGACTCCGCATTTTTTGGGCGCGAAGCACATAGGTGTAAAAGAGTCATAGGGTTGCTCACCCTTATTTTGTTATTGTAATGTGAGCTATAGACATTAGAGCTAGGCTCAAAGAAGTTAAAGTAGCGAATCTAATTGAACAATGAAGATGTATGCGAGATAGATCTGAAGTGTAAAGTCTATTTTTGGGTTGTAGAGTAGGAAGAGGCTCTGCAGCTTAGTCTGTAGAGGCCTAGTAGTCCGCAGCTGAGTGCGCGGACCCTTGTAGCTGAGTGCGCAGAGGCCTAATAGTCCGCAACTGAGTGTGTAGACCCCTGTAGCTGAGTGTGGAAGGTGAGTCAAAGTCTGGAATCATTTGGAAGCAATAATAAAGAGAAGTTCCTATCAGTTATGTATATTTATTTCCTATTTTATGCATCAAATATATTGGGTATGAATTACACTTCTATTGTTTATATGATGCGCAGATATATATAACTGTTATTGTTAAGTGAATGCAAGTTAGAACTTCTGTTTATGCGAAGATAATCAAGACCTATTAATAAGATACTTGGCGAATAGCACAGTTCACTGCCATAATAGCACAAAAGCATCTCAACCCCTAGTTGGGGATGTGTGAAAGACGATTGTGACACTTTGTGAGGGTACTGAAGGTTAGAATAGTGCATGAAGTGACCTGTACGAAAGCACGCCTAGTTGGACTAAACCGACATCACAAACATCTCAAGGGTGTGGAAACTTGGTTCCAACACCCCCCCATACTGCTTCGGGTGAGAATTTAGTCTGTGCTTTGCGGGTTGATGTCGAAAGGGCCAGTAGTGTACGGATTTGTTTAGCTAAATAACTCCGAACCTGGGTCAAGCCCCCATAAGCCAACAAATGGTCCCATTGCCGGGACCAAAATCTACATAGAGATTTCTGATGTCGTATCATTGGAATCCAACCAAGAAAGAAATTGAAGGCTGGCTAGACAGAAGAATTCACGAGTTCATGATGCAGGAGAACAAAAACCTGTGACTATCAAAAGAAGAGAGGCTAGACAACTACCTGTATACAGAGATCCATGAAATATTTTTCCCATCCTTCCATACTAAGCTATACAAGTGGATCGTGAAGCTAGCAGATATCCAAGGAAGGTGGAAACTTGACAATCCTATTCTGTGGACCCTAGAGCTAGTGTGAAGGTTGGAAGCATCGAAGTATAAGATCATGTGCATCGTCGACCATTGGCTTGATTATATTATAGGAGGATTCGTTACTGAGTTCACGGTTGACAACTCAGTCAGCTACAGCGCGGTAGAGGGACACTTTCTCAAAGGATCGCAAGGTAAGTACATAAAGTCTTTGAATACTTGGATTAAAACGTTTTTGTGTGAAAAGTGGGTTATGTAGTTACCTTGATTTTTGGGGCTACACGAAGTAGAAAGGTTTACAGGAACGAAGGAAATAAGGGTCTAGAAAATAGCACCTTGATTTCACCTCCACGAGGGGATAATGAAGAGCTTGCGAAGGTCTCTTCATGAAGTGCTATTCATTTGATAAGGCAAAGAATTTTGTGAATACCAACCCCACCCACACCACCACCAACTTCACTGCCATCATCTCCATCTTCACCTGTACCACCTCCACCACCACCGCAATTCAATATGGCAAACACAGTTAAGCTGCATGTGTTCAAGGTTTTGGGAAATGAGGATCTGGACCAATTCTGGTTCGTTGTAAGGGCTGTATGTGAAGAAAAAGGTGTTATAGATGACCATATAAAGAAAGCGACACTGGTTAGCGCCCTATAGGATCGCGTGCTGACCTGGTATATTAAGTACTCCAATGATAATCCAAATGCGGGAGTCGCGGATATCCAAACAATACTAAATAAATAATTTAGTAGGCCTAAGTCTGAAGCACAATCAATCATTGGATTTAAAGAGATTATGATGCTACTAGGTGAGACTCCTTGGGAACTGGATCATAGGATGAAATGTATGATTCGCAAAGCCAATATGAATTTGACAGATGGACAGCATCACGAGTGGTTTGTAGCTTTGCTACTACCACATTTAAGTGGTGCGCTATTGCAACAGAAGATAGCAACTTAGGAAGAGGCCCTGGAGATTACTATGAGGTTACATGAGACCCTGATGCAGGATCCTAACATAGGAGTTCAGAAGATCCACACGTAGTTGAAGAATCTATGCCTTGAGATGTAGAGTCTGAAACATGATAGGATGGTTTGACAAAAAGTGCACGAAGAAGCATGGTGTGTAAAATGCAAGAGTCAGGGTCATGACAAAGACCACTACCCATTTTGTACGAATTACCTTGTAGGAGGAGGACCGATGCCTTTAAGGCCAAAAGCTCAAGCAGGACCTAGTGCGGTGATTGCTTTGTGGTGCATGATCTGCCAAATAGCAGGAAAAAATGCCACGAACAATTGTCACTTGTTACAGAAGTACACACAAAATTCACAACAGTTGTTCTGCAACTTTTGTAGGTCGGTGGGATATCACGAGCATACCTGCAAAAGTTATGAGTTGATGATGGATAAAACTCCCACCTATAGAGTTCAGGCCAAAATGTGGCCCTTCAACTAAAATGTAGGAATGGCACGGATGGGATTTCAGGGGCGTGAACGAGGCCAAGGTGGAGGAGGACCTAGTAGAGGTCACAGACAATTGATTTGCTACAATTGTGGAGGGCCAAGACACTATGCCCACGATTGCACAAATCCAACACACCCGTTGTGCAAGTACTACATGTTTTTTGATAATAAGACAAAAGATTATCCTACGATGATAGTTGGGATACACAACAAAGGAGCGCTACCACCTCCCCCTACTCAGAACCTGAAGATGATGAGGTTTGAGCCGCACGAGGAAGACCCAAATGTAAACATTATGCTCTGAAGTGGAATCGTGACGAGAGATGACAAAGGCAAACAACCAGAAGATAGTACTTGGGTTTGCAAAGCTTCGATGAAAGAAGTAGAGTTTGATTTGGAGCACGCTCGAGAAACCTTCATGAAAGCTAAGAAGAGCTTCGCTAATGTCTCCACTTCAGGAATAAAAGATAAATCGGAGCATGAAATGGACCCATCCATGCTGAAAACTTTCCTTGATACATGTATGAAGTTACTACGTGATAGTAAGGCTATAAAAGGGTTACAAGAATTCAACAACAGATGCGCTGGGACTGTGCCAGGAGAACCACGTGTAGTCTGGAAGATTGGAAAGCATAAGACAAGGACAAGATGAGAAATGAGACTTACTGTGTAGATCAGAGAATATGAAATGGATCAAGTAATTTTGGATTTGGGATCAGATGTGAATGTTTTGCCAAAACAGACATGGGAGCAAATGGGGAGACCTATGTTGCAATGGTCTCCAATTCAGCTAAGGATGGCGAACCAACAGAAAATAATACCCATGGGGCGATTGCAGGAATAATTGTGGATATTGAGGGAGTGAGCGTGCTGGAGGATTTCGAAGTGATAGAGATTGTTGATGAAAACAATCCCTACCCCACACTCTTAGTAATTGATTGGGCCACTGACATGAACTGGGTAATTAATCTGAAGAAGTGGAAAATGATCTTTGAGAAGAAGTCACTGCATGTAATTGTACCCCTGGACCTTGCTGAAGGATCGTGCTATATAGAATCGGTCCACGACTATGAGAGCGATGATGATTTACACTGCATCTACAAGATAACAATGCAAGACCAAGATTGGGTAAATCCCATTGCAGATGGGCAGATTACATGGGAACGCGAGAGCTCCTGCACTTCAGATTTTGATGAAGAAATAGAGTGCTGGCAGAATCGGTTACATGATGTAACAACACTAAATTGTAATATGGTGACTAGGTTGTTGTGCTGCATGTCAACAGAAGCAAGGGATATGCGTACTTATGATGGTCTAAATGAGATAGATACCTTCTTAGATGCATCTGAAAGGGAGGTTCTAGAGAAACAATGTTTCCAGGCCTTGGACTGGGTACTACGCGCCACGCCGGCGAGATGGTGGGGTATGCACAAAGGAAGCTTTGACAACTGGCGCAAATGTAGGAGAATGAAGCACACACGATTTGGGAAGCCTAAGGTGCGACTGACAGACAATTACAATGGACAAGATGACCTGCATGCGCATCTAGTGAAGTGGACGTAGGCCTATGGAAAAGAGCCCCAACCTGCACAGATGCACATGTACTCTGTGTTGAAAGACCTGATCAATAAGCATGCTTTGGGGGGGCGAACTTGAAACTAGCTCTTAATGTTGGGAAGACATTATGTAGGAAGAGAAATGGCACAGAAGATTCTACACACAAATGCATTCAATAAAGTATGCAATGCGAAACGAAGTGATTAGGACCTATGCGTACCTGTAGTGTTATGGGCTTGTCAAATGACATGCAAGAAACTAACGGGACATACACCTTTTAGACTTGTCTATGGAGTTGAAGCTGTAATGCCTATGGAATACATCATGCCTAGTCTATGCATAGTAGTGCTTAGATGTATGACAGATCATGGAGCCCTGGAGGAGAGGCTCACACAGTTGGAGGAGCTTGAAGAAGAATGATTTTTGGCTGGATTTCACTAGTAGGTCCAAAAGCAACACGAAAAGGCATAGTACAATAGACATATTAAGCTTTGCACCTTCAAGGTGAATGATTTGGTGCTGTTATATGATAGTAAGTTTGATAAATTTCCAGGGAAGGTCAGAATGCATTGGCTGGGACTATATTTTATTAAGGAAGTTACAGATGGTGAAGCGATATAGTTGGTAAAGTTAAATGGAGAACCCTTCCCAAGAAAAGTAAATGGTAGTCATTTGAAGCCATACACAGGTGGCCCAGCCATCTGACTAGCTAATAGAAGCACAGTCTTATTGCTCCAGACAGCTGAAAGGAGGTGCAGGACTATAAACTACTCTGCCCGGGAACTACGCAATGTCAGGACTATACGCAGTAGCGAAGTGTCACAGAGTCTGCGATAGAGCAAGGTTAGCTGTGCTGCTATGTGGGTCTGCTAGAAAGTGATCATTAAAGTCACTGTTCACAATGTGATACTTTCTTTGAGACCAAATGGAGTGGGCGGTAGGCATTTAAGATGAAGTTTAGGGGCTAGATTCTTGAAAATCTGCTGCCAATCTAGCATTAATGGACTGAATGTGTGGGGAACGGTCGAATTTAAATTCAAAAGGCACTATAAATTACAAATGGCTCTCCAACAAACAACACTTGGCAATTTGAGAATTGAGTTGTTGCACACTATAGGCGATGAGCGAGCAATGCATCAACATTGAGAAGTTGAGCCTACAATGCAATGAGGTCGTGGAACAGAACAAACAGATAGTGTAGCTAGTGGAGGAAGCCTACCAGATGGTCCCAGAGTTGGCCATCCAAGCAGAGAAATTGGTGGAGGTGCGCGTCCGAAAGTTAGCAGCAGGGGTGCGTGACGCCAAAGCTGAAATGGCCAAGGTTTAGTTGGCGTTGAACCTTCAGATAGCAGAACTGCAGTTGAAGGTGCAGCCTTCAACTCCGTCAAAGGTTAAGGAACAATGCACCACCTCGATCACAACATCAATGGCAGTGGTTAACAGTGTAGTGACAGACTGCATGAAGCTGTTTGAGTAGTCGTTCGAGGTCCTCACCACCCTATAGGAGGACCCGAACATAGAGTGCCTAGAGATAGAGGTGTGCGAGCTGCAGCAGAGATGTGACAAGGTAAAAGGCATCACGTAGATGGTTTCCCTTACACAAAGGCTCGCCAGGATGCAACAAGCAAAGGCGCTCAAGGAGCAGGTGGATGTTGCTTGGAATAAAGAGGTAGTTTTGAAAGCACACCTACAACCATGGATTGATGAGGCATATACCATTACAACATCCATTGAGAAAATCTTGTGCAGCTGCAAGCAACTCAGGAAAGGATTGAGGGCAGCAGATCAACGACAACAGTCACCGAACATCGTGTAGAGGAAGTTCAGCAGGCAGCTGCTCAATGCGCTGACGAACTTGCAGTGATCCAGTCAGAGTTGGGAGGTATTCATGCAAAAGTCTCTGCACCTACAGAGTGACTCGAGGGTGATTCATGATGTTTGCGTTGGGGGCTTGTTGGGCGTGGGATCCTCCAAGGGAAGTTTTGGGGCTTAGAGCCCAGATTTTGGTCAATTTTGTAATTCCAATGTAAAGACTCTGCATTTTGTGGGTGCGGAGCATGTAGTTGTAAAAGAGTCATAAGGGTTGTCTAACCCTATTTTGTTATTGTAATGTTGGCTATAGAGATCTACCTATTGTCCCTTAAGAAGCCAATTTCCTGGCTATGTAGAAATTGTGCTTAAGACATTAATGTTTATAATTATTGTCACTTGTTTGTCACTTAATTGTATGTTGTATTCTCAAATGAAGGACCTGAAAGACTTGGTTTTTAACCCTCAATACTTAGGTGACATGAAAATCTTAGATTCCATTTTATTGCTAAATATAAATGATCAATGAAGAAAGTTTGAAGAATTCATAGACAATATGTTGTTTTACACATAATCTACTATCTGTGACACTTGGAGAAGTTAAAGATAATATGCTATCTTACACAGAAACTACTATCTGTAACTTATAAGAATTGCATAGGTAGGAACTTCAGGTATAGTAGCACTCTTTTAAAGGATTTTAACTTCATTTACATAAGAAAATAAAGACTTGCAACTTCATTACCATACTTAAAGGAAGAAAACATATGATGACACATAACAGAGAAGTCACAAAATCATACCCAACAATGTGTGGAAAACTTATGAGTCTTTCATTAATCAACAATTTTGTCAAGAATACAGTGGCCTAGTCTCCATGTTCTCCAAAGTTTGAACCCTTTCTTTGTAAATTTTCCTCTTTTTATACATTATGAGACAGTTGTTAATCACCAAAACAGTCAAACTGCTTAACTATTTCCTAATTTCCTAAAGTAAAAATCACTACAGAATATTACATCAGAGGGTAAAAGACACCTCATTCTCAAGAAAACAAAATGAAAGGAAGTAACGGAAATTATAAAACTGATGATGGTTGCTCGTTGTTCGGATTTGTGGCTTAGCTATTGATGAAGTTTCTCTGTAGATGTTCTGATAATTAGTTAAACTGTTTTAACACTACAAACTGCATTTTGACAAAACTCTGTGTGCGGACTTGGGCCCACGTATGTATCAGAAACGTTCTAATTTTCTAGAACATAAAGAACCCTTATGGTCCACATATATATCGGAAGTGCTTTGATTGGCAGAAACACTAAGAAACCTTACCAATCACCGTTCCTTTGAAGTTTTGGTCGTCCGCCTCTAACTTTGGTTATTTTGCTAAAACAACGAAATTGGTTAATTTACGTGGAATATAGCTTACCATGGAAATAAAAAGGATTTAGACTCTCGTTCATAAACTTATCATGTCCACCTAAGTTGTGCGCAATCACCATCCAATCACCCATTCAATGGACAGTCTAATCCTTTGGAACTTAATGAAACTTTAAACCTATTGAACTAAACCCTATCGCGTCTATTTTTTCAATGAGCCGTTGACTTACCCATGGACCTGGTAAGAAATAAAACTGACAGTTAAAGATTTGTTGGGTCCGATTTTAAAAATAATAATCGATTACTTTTCGACACGATATCTATCGAATCTCGCCCCTTTCAATGAATGGTTGTGATTGATCTAGACTTCAGTGGATTAAATTGCATTTCATACACCATCGCGTCTGATTTCCGAAACAAACCTCATTCTAGTTGATTGCGCGACTACCATTGGATATGTGTCCTATTGATCGGATGACATAGATATTCTCGTGGGTTCATCACATTAAAAAGCCATTAATAATATAAAATCAACCATTTCTTTCAAATCTCTGCATTTCCTTTTATTTTCGTATAACATAATATTTGGTTTTTCTTTCATATTTTTTATTTTTCTTTCATTTTGTGATAAAACTAAAAATAAACTTAAATAAAAATGGATGCTACAACATCTGGCTCCACCTAGGGATAATGCTTTTGCCACAGAAGAACTAAGAACCGCAGATCAGTGCCTTCACCTCAGGCATGGAGTCATATATTTCTTAGCCAATTCAAATTATATGGAATTTGTACAATGAATTCACTCTGGCATCTACAATGATAGTATGCTTGTGCTTCAGAACTGGAAATATCTTGAGGTACTACCCATTGACAGGAAGCTGTAGAGTTTCACCATCAAGATTCTCTACTATAGTTTTATAAAGGATATCAAAATTTTGTTAGTGGATTCAGCCAATCCATTTCCCTATGGATGATAAGTAGTTGAATGAGATAGAATAGCATTATATTTTTGACAAAAAGCAACAAACTTACTTGAACTGAACACTTGAGCATTGTCTGTTATGACTTTGGCAGGACATCCAAGTCTACTGAACATGTTTTCCTCATATGCGTTGAGATCCTCAAAGGACCGAGCCAAAATATCAGTATATTGCTTGAAAATCTTAATATGTCTCTCCATAATTAAGTGAAACTTCATTGAACAACTTGACCAGCTTGGGCTCCTTTTGGGTTCCAATATTGTGATCTTGAATCTGTTCATCCTATGAAAGGAAACCAACACCTGTTTCTTCTTTAGAATAGGGTCCATCAAGGAAGCACTTCCACACCCCTTCTTTTTGCAGCTCTGTATTTACACAAGCTGAAGTAAGCTACCTCTGGTTATCTTGAGCCAATTCTGCATTGTCATGCAGCATGAAGCAAGAAAAGTCATCTTTTTCCTGGCTATATATAGGTGAATTACTTGCTTCGTTATTTATGATTGTTCAATTAAATCTTGTTTCTCTATACAACCTCCTTTCTTCACCACCAAAAATTGGTATGACAGCATAAGAAAATTCTAGTTTCAAAACACAACCCAATTTGGCTCCCCATGACCTAGATAGCAACATTCCAAACCTAACAGGGATATCTACTACCACTACATTCATTACCAAGCTTCTAGCTAGGATCTAGGCTAGTGACACCACCATATATTTAATGACCCCAAAACGCTTGAAATTATTTGAATCAAACGAATACAAGTCTCTATACGGTTTAGTAATTTGTAGGTTTAGATGTATCATCACTGATAATGGCATAAGGTTATGTGAAGCTCCTTTATCAAACATACAATTGTGTAAGAGGAAATCATGAATCAATAGAGAAATGTAGAAAGGAGGTGTTGAGGAATCTACCTCCTCCACATGTGGACCAAAAACCACTACTGGTTTATCTTCTTTCAGATTCAAAATGTCATTTATATTCACATTCTGAGATAGATTGATAAACTCTGCAATTTCTCTTTGATAAGCTGGTGTTTTAACCAACTCTGTGAGGGGCACTTGAATTCTGATTTTTTCTAATTCCTTAGTAAGACTAAACATATGAACCTATTTAGTATTCCTTTCATTTTCATCTTCAGTTTTCTTCATTATTGAAATTTCTTGTGGAATGGAAACAATTCTTTCTAAAGGAATTTTGTCACTTCTATATTGAGAAGACTTACCTTGAAGTATCTGAGTCTTTCCATTTGTATTCTACTAATGCTCTCCTTTATCTAACTGTTTTGTACGCTATGGTTCTTGTGGAGTTGCATTCTATAAGGGAGCTGGAACTTGCTGCTCACCTTCATCTTCTTGACTTCTAGACATTTTCCTTGATTGCAAGTCATATTTCTTATGTAATTTTTCCTGCATAAAATTAGAAAATCGCTTCCGACATTCATCAATTTCATTATCATCATAAATGTCATCTGTTTCAATATATCCTTCTCCCTCAACAGCTAGTTCATCTTCATCTACTACATAAAATGTGAAAATATGGTCATCATGATCCTTGGAACGCTTTGGTACACCATCAGGATCTGCCTCTAAATACAGTGGTGCTTGAATCTGATCTTGATCTTTTCTCTCCCTTTGCAAAATTTGCAGAGGTTGTCTTCTATATTGAGGATTAAAATTTATCTTTTGCTGTACTTTCCTCTGAGAATTCTTACTCTCTAATTCCAATTTAATCAATTTATTAGACAAATTTCTAATTACATTATTCATATCCTCTAATGTTTGATCTTGAGAGGATTCTACTTTAGCCTTTCCCTTATCTTGGGTAGGCTGTGACTCTGGTGCTTTACCTGTAGCCACCAGATTTGTTATATCCCTAAGGCATTAGTTTGGATATGATCAAGGTTTCTGGATCTCCTCTCCCTCAATGTAAATCCAAAATCTGATTCAAAAGCCCCCGCAAAAGTTATTTTTGCATCAGCAGGAGGGGGCTTAATCTCCATTGGAAGAATATTGTACAATTTATTAAACCTTCTGATTAATTCAAAAACACTTTCATCGGATTTCTTCTTGATATCATTAAACTCTATGAGTGAATACCCATGGTCTCTTTTCTCTCCCCATCTCTGGGTGAACAAGCACTCCATCTCTTCCCATGTAGGAATATAGTTATTAGGAAGCCCTTTAAACCATTTCCTTTCTTCTCCATCCAAGGATTGGACAAAATGTCTTAGAACAACATCCAGGTGTTCAACATTTAGGTTTTTGTGAAATTACAAAATACTGATATATGATTCTCTTCTGTTTGTTCATCCTCCCCTATGAAACGAGGAAGAATCTTCAAGTATTCTTGTGGCATTTGATTTAACTATTGTGGAAATTGAATAGGTGCATACCTATTCATCAAGAAAGTAGGTGTTGCCATGTTTACTTCTAAACTGGCTGAACATTGATTACTAGCAGATGTAGAACCTGACTGAGGAGTAAATGGAGTATGAGAAGGTGGAAATGTAGTTATAGGTTCAAGTTGAATAACTATAGCAGATATTGAAAAAGAAACAGACTCTAGAGAATTTTCTTGACAATTAGGTTCTTGAAATGAATTGGATGTAAAAGATGACTCTTGGCCTGATGAATGTTTGGATGCAAGATGTGATGAACTGCTGCTAGGTGTAGATAGTGTAGTACTTAGTGTAATTGGAGTTTTTGGCCTTCCAACCCTCTTGGAAGTTAGCCTCTCAAGATCTGAAAGGGCTTGAAATTTCTGCTGTGAGGTATCTAACCCTGTATGGGGCCTCTTTGGAGCTATCGTTATTTCTTTTTTTTTAATACAGCCAAATATGTCCTCCTCACCGAACAACCAGAGGAAAATATTAAAAACCCAGGGAAAAGTGTTCTTGTCTTCTCTCCCTGGAAATGGCGTCAATTAATGTTGTCCCTTAAGAAACCAATTTCCTGGCTATGTAGAAATTGTGCTTAAGACATTAATGTTTATAATTATTGTCACTTGTTTGTCACTTAATTGTATGTTGTATTCTCAAATGAAGGACCTGAAAGACTTGGTTTTTAACCCTCAATACTTAGGTGACATGAAAATATCATAATTCCATTTGATTGCTGAATATAAATGATGAATGAAGAAATCTTGAAGAAGTCATAGACAATATGTTGTTTTACATAGAATCTACTATCTATGACACTTGGAGAAGTTAAAGATAATATGTTGTCTTACATAGAAACTACTATCTATAACTTAGAAGAATTGCAGAGGTAGGAACTTGAAGTATAGTAACACTCTTTTAAGGGATTTTAACTTCATTTACATAAGAAAATAAAGACCTGCAGCTTCATTACCATACTTAAAGGAAGAAAACATATGATGACACATAACAAAGAAGTCACAAAATCATACCCAACAATGTGTGGAAAACTTCTGATTCTTTCATTAATCAATAGTTTTATCAAGAATACAGTAGCGTAGTCTCCACGTTCTCCAAAGTTCAAACCCTTTCTCTGTAAATTTTCCTCTTTTCATACATTATGAGACAGTTGATAATCACCAAAACTGTTAAATTGCTTAACTATTTCCTAACTGTCTAAAGTAAAAATGACTACAGAATATTACATTATAGGGTAAAATACACCTCATTATCAAGAAAACAAAATAACATAAAGTAATAGAAATTAGAAAACTGATGATGGTTACTCGTTGTTCAAATCTGTGGCTTGGCTGCTGATGAAGTTTCTCTGTAGATGTTCTGATAATTAGTTAAACTATTTTAACATAACAAACTGCATTTTGAAAAAACTCCATGCATGGACTTAGTCCCACATATGTATTGGAAACATTCCAGTTGGCTAAAATATAAAGAAACCCTTATGGCACACATATATATCGGAAGTGCTCTAATTGGCAGAAACACTAAGAAACCTGACCAATCACCGTTCCTTTGAAGTTTTGGTCATCCGCCTCTAACTTTGGTTATTTTTCTAAAACAACGAAATTGGTTAATTTACGCGGAATATAGCTTACCACGGAAATAAAAAGGATCTAGACTCTGGTTCATAAACTTATCACGTCTGCTTGAGCTGTGTGCGATCATTGTCTCATCACCCATTAAACAGATGGTCCGATCCTTCAGAACTCAACAAAACTTTAAACCTGTTGAACTAAACCTTATCGCGTCTGCTTTTTCAACGAGCCTTTGACTTCCCCATAGACTCGATAAGAAATAAAACTGCCAGTTAAAGATTTCTCGGGTCTGATTTTAAAAATAAAACCCGATTAATTTTTGACACAATATCCATCAGATCTCACCCCTTTCAATGAACAGCTGCGATTGATCTGGGCTTCAATGGATTAAAATGCATTTCATACACCATCACGTCTGATTTCCAAAACAAACCTAGTTCTAGTTGACTGCATGACTATTGTTTGATTTGTGGCCTGTTGATCGGACGACCCAGATCTTCTCACAGGTTTATCACTTGAAAAATCCATTAATAATATAAAATCAACCATTTCTTTCAAATCTTCTCATTTCCTTTTATTTCCGTTATAACATAATATTTGGTTTTTCTTTCATATTTTTTATTTTTCTTTCATTTTGTAATAAAACTTAAAATAAACTTAAATAACAATGGATGATACAACACTACCCATGGTTCACAGACCATGGGATTATATAAATAGAGCGAAGCTCTAAGTATTTAAAGCAATGAATCTAATGGAATGATGAAGATGTATGCAAGATAGATTTGAAGTGTAAAGTCTAGTTTTGGGTCGTAGAGTAGAAAGAGGCTTTGTAGCTGAGTGTGCGGACCCCTGTAGCTGAGTGCTCAAGGTGAGTCGAAGTCTATAATGATTTGGAAGAAATAATAAAGAGAAGTTCCTATCAGTTCTGTGTATTTATTCCTATTTTATGCATCAGATATATTGGGTATAAATTGCACTTCTATTGTTTATATGATGCGCAAATATATATAACTGTTATCGTTAAGTGAATGCAAGTTAGAAATTCTGTTTACACAAAGATAATCAAGACCTATTAATAAGATAAGTAAGATACTTGGCGAATAGCACATTTTTCTGCCATAACAGCTCGAAAGCATCTCAGCCTCTGGTTAGGGTTGCACGAAAGACGATTGTGACACCTCATAAGGGCATTGAAGGTTGGAATAGTGCATGAAGTAACATGTGCGAAGGAAGGTCTAGTTGTACTAAACCAACATCATTGAAATCTCAAGGGTGTGGAAACTTGGTTCCAGCATCCCCTGATACTGCTTTGAGTGAGACTTCAGTCTACGCTTTGCGGGCTGATGCCGAAAGGGCCAATAGTGTAGGGATTTGTTTTGCTAAATAACTCCAAACTTGGGTCGAACCCCCATAAGCCAACAATGGGGAATGATGATGCCATCAATGTGCACATCTACCACAGGAATTCTAGGGTCTATATACTTTGGGAAAATTACTCTCCCCAATATTAAGTCAGACAACTATCCAATCACATTAATGGTAGGGGTGTCTTTCTTTCTCCTCCTATGATGTTTGAAGTATTTCTCCTTGATTATCTTGTTGCATGTGGGGACATCCTTGATGGCTTGGAGGAGTGGGATTTTAACACACAAGTTTTTCAATTCTCCCAGAAGTTCAGTCTCTTCTCAGGTTTGTTGACTAGAATGGATCAATATTTTAGGAAAAGGAGGTTGATTAGCTTTAAGAACACTCTCTTCCTTTTCCTCTTCAAGCTCCTCAAGTGGAAATTGAGGTTGCTTATCTGGAAGCACTCTTCCAGACCCATGGTTGATTTCTTGAATTTTGACAACATAGGTAGGGTAGGATGTCTCTCCACTATAGACATGATGTGCCTGTTTGGTTTTTGAGTTCAGATTTGATTGAGAAAGAATTTGAGGTTGCTTAGGTGGAGGAGGATGAAGGAGCTATGGTTGAGATGGAGGTGGAGGAAGTAAGGCTCGATATTGGTTGATTGGGGGCCTCCACCCCTGTCATGGGGTATTGCATTGAGGATGCGAGGGAGCATATGGATGAAATTACTGATTGGTAGGTTGGGAAGGGTATTGAGTGCATAAGACCAAGGAGAATGTGTGGACCATGAAGGATGAGTAGGGGAACACCAAGGGGGAAAGGATTCTTTCTGGTTGGGATTGTAATATGAATAAGACACCCCTTGCATTCCCTGTTGGTATGGTCGAGGTCCTTGAGGCCTCCTCAAGTTGATATAAAAAAGTTTTTCAACCAAACCTTTAGTTCCTTGATATACAACTTTCAATCCAGACATAGAAAGGCACTTATCTTTGGAGTGGTTTTCCTCATAGACTGAGCATACCTCTATAACAATCAATGGACATTTATTTCTAGGGTGCCTTCTAGTGCATCTAAGGATCTCTCTGCTTCTTCCTTCTTCCTCTTGATCTGAATGGTTTCCATTTATGGAGCAGGGTATGCAACAATTCAATTTTAAATTCTTCCAACATGTTTCCACTCTCACTCTTGACAGATGTGTTGGAGGAAGAGGAATTGGCCAAAACTTTACTAGCCCTACCCTTCTTTGTGGCAACCATAGAATGATTTTTGAAAATTGCCTTGATATAATCATAAGATAGTTGATAGATGTCCCCTATAGACAACATGTTTAGGATTTCTAGGATATCTTCCCTGATCCTTCTAAGAGGTACTAACTTGAGTGATTCAGGATCAAGGGTACATCTAGCCCTTTTATAGTTGCGTTGAAACCTTTCCTCATAATCCTCCAAGGAGTCATCATGTCCCAAGGTCATTCTGAATACTTCCCCTTTGGTGTCGTTGGACCTACAATAGTCCCTATACTTTTCATTGAAGGATTGATGAATTTGAACCTAGGTAGTGATGTTGTCCCCAGGTAAAGCCATTAACCAGTGCAAGGTTTCATCCTTAAGGGTGGATAAGAACAACTTCAACTTCTGGTTATCAGAGGTATAATGATAAGTTTTGCGGATGAGAGGAAACTCAAACAAAAAGGTATCAGGGTATTCTGAGGTTAAGCCATGGAAGTAAGGAAGGGAAAAAGGGCTTATCCATTTCATCCTAACATATCCATTAGTATCTCTAATGGGAAAAGAACCTTCATTTCTATTTTCAATCCTACTTTTGTTTTCAGCCATGGTATAAGTGTGTGGAATGGTTTCTTTTTCTTCCTCCCTAATAGGCTCTTCAAAGATCTTTGGTTGCTCACCTAATGGGTCCTCTAACTCCCCTGCAGTCAGAGTGGGAAGATGACAGCCACCGAAGAAGAGGTAAGGTTGACTGTCTGATGGTCGGGGGGCATTTGGAAAAATTTCCTAAATTGTCTCTACTCCTACAAGGCATGAAATATTTTTTTTCCTTTTATTTGTTTTTTATAATTAATTGGAAAACATAAAACAAAGAAGAATAAGATCTACCTACTGAATGTAAATTAGAAAGAAAAATAGAAATTACATCTACCTAGAAACCTCCCTAGAAACAACACCAAAAAGTGGTGAGCCTCAGTAGTGCAGTAAGGATGCTACAACTCCTAGGGCTACCAAATTTACTTTATCAACCTGAGGTTTCGTACAAACTTGGAGGTGACAATGCTGCATACACAACAGATGCAACATTCTACTCATGTCACTTCTCAACTTGAGCACTAGACCATTAGGGTTCCAGACTAGTCTTCTATTGACTATAATGAGTCTGAATACTGATAGTGAATGTAAAGATAGTTCTAATGCAGGAAAGTAAATTATTGCCTATTTAGGAAATGAAAGTTACTGAATGGTAAATGCTATGAAATGCCATAAATCATCTAGCTAGGAAATGTCACAAATTGCTTGCAAAAAAAAACTATGCTAACCTTACAATTTATCCTCTCGATATTGTGAATTTTTGGAATTGAAAGTTGTTTTATCATTCTAGGAATCATACATACATGCACTAACTATCTCATTTTACATTTGTAGAAAAACCATCTTTTAATTTCCAAATTTAGAAGTATAAATGCTATGTTATTTTTTCTGATCCCGCAAGAGGAAAATAAATGGGAAGGTTGGTCTAAGTGGCATTCATGGACATGGAATCCAAGATAAGGGCCTAACCTTCTATTATACTACCATCTTTGGTCAAAACAAGGTCAAACAGGTCGCTACAAAAGATCATGTAGCTCCTACAGGATGTGCTGATTTGCTACAGGATGTCCTGGTTTTCTACTTGAAGTTAGATTAAGGTCTTAGGGGAAAATAAAAGTGAGATGAGGTGCTAGAGATGTATGATGGTGATAGAAGGTGTAGGGAAGGAGAAAATTACCCAAGCATAAGCCCAACAATCCAAGGAGGTCGGATTTGCCTAAGGTGGCTTGCTCATGGTGGCTGCAAAACAGAGGTTCGGACTACGGGCTGGTATGCCTTCGAAAAAGGTGGAAAGTACCTAGGTGAGGCTCATTGGATGAGTTCCTCCCTGTAGATCAATGATTCTTGCAACAATACCTGTTTCTCTTTTCATTTATGCATCACTACACTCCAACATGGAAAATATGAATTGAATTTGAGAAGGCTAATCTATCTATTGTTAAGGACTAGATCTATGAAACGGAATGTATTTTAAGCCAGGTAAAACTTAAGGAAACAAGGTAACAACTACAGGTGCTTCCAAGAAATCATAAACAATGCTCTAGCTAAGAATGAACCCTAAGCTATGCAATGACCAAAAGAAAAAAAAATTGTTTCTGGGGCTGTGAGAGTGGGATCCTCTAATCATGATCCCATAAGGGAGATGAGATAGAGGACACCATCACAAGATTTTCTGAAGTACCTTTCTTCACTAATGCAACACTAATATACCTCTTCAAAATAATGGAAACTAGGTAAAGCAATCACTAAAATACTTGTTAAGCTAAACAAAACATAAATAAACTTCAACATCTAAATATCATTTTAATCCAAGAACACATATACAAAAAGAGGAACTTCTCTTGCTAGGGTTGGTCCCTAACATAAGAGCTTTAGCCCTCTAATTCAACTCAGTGCTATATCAAGGTAGAATTTCTCATTATCATCAAAATTTCAAATACAACATAACAATAACAGTCACAATGTTTTTCCTCAAAATGGCCTCTTGGCTGCAACAAAAAATCGAATCCTAATGAGTCCCTTGGCTTTCTTATTTATACAATACTGGAGTTTCCAACAACTCCCTAGAAAATAGGAGACTTGGCTCCCTGTTATAGACATTTTTTGGCACTGTAACCCCAATCATATATGTCCATAAACCAAAGGCTTCTGAGTCCCTAAAAGTGTTGTTTCATGCCCGAAAGGAACAAGGTCAGCTGATTACATCATCTCCCAAAAGTTCTCCACACAAAACTGCTCAGAACTGGTCAAAACTAGACCATACAAGTTGCTCAATGCTAAGGGTGAAATGCATCTCACCTGCCCAGTGCAAAAGGTGTGATTCATACTAGCAAGCCCTTCTGTAGGGTGCGAAGGGCAAGAATAGACAAATGGCAGAGTGAGTTTGCGAGGTGGATAATCATGGAATCTTCCAGAAACTTCTCTTGTGACACTTGCCTCTCTGAATTCACCCAGGGATGAGTAAGAGATCATCAATCTCCAAGTGGAATCAAGAACTATCAGAGAGAAGACACTAATCAAAATCCCAGAAGCTGACTCACCACCGTGCAATCATCTATATATGGATCCCTCATCCCAGAGATCTAGAGGTTGGAATTTTGTTTCTTGTAAGGAATTGTTGTTGGTTTCCTGGTGGAATATCATAGTGTTGGGTGATCTAAGGTTTTTATGAGCCGAAGAAGGGCTTTCATGCTGGTAGGATGATGTTGGGTCAGATCAATGGGTTGTAATCTTCTCTTCTGATCTTTATATCAATAAAGCTATTCAGGTTTTCCTCCACATTCTTGTATGTCTGATAGTATATGCATTTGCGTGGTTAATATATATCTGGTCCTATATTGCTTATGATTGTAGATCTCTGCACTTTGAAGGTATTATGCTACTTTGACTTTACAAGTACTCTTTGAAGCAGAGCGGTCAAGGGAGAAGTGGAAAAGACCTGTTGGTGAGGAGAAGGAACAAGCAAAGAACTGAGCGAAAGATTGATGTTTGTATTCTTTGATCCTCTCCTATCTACTTCTCATAAAGGAAAACGAAAGTAACTTTAATATGTTTGTTTCTAAGATAGCTACCAGTCTTAGTGGGACTAGCAGCTCTGCATAGACGCTAGATTTCTTGATAACAAAATGGCAACTCCACTGGGGAGTGAATAGATTGTTTTCTTGTCTATATTTGTTTGTTTTATAAACTTACAGACAGAGCCTGAAGTCAATCCAGCTAGCCTTCGAACTGTATTTCCTATGCAAGTGCAAAGTAGATCAATGTTGCTTCAGTCTATCTCCAAGTTTTTTTTATAAACTGAAAAATCGATTTGCAAACATCCTAATTGCCTTGGTGGTGGCTCTAGTAACGTCATTAGATCATCCCCTATGATTTCTGTTTACTGACTATCATTAGCTCGGCCTAAATCGGTGAAATAAGCTGCAAACTGTGACCAAGAACCAAGTTAAAGTCTCGTCCTTGGACCATCGAACATTCTCCTCTTGGGAATCTGGATGCATTGCACCTCTCGTGTGCAGTAGGTGCACTGCATCGCACTTTCCCTGTGTTGCAGGTGCGCTGATCAGATAAGACCTCTTCTACTTCCAGATTTTGGTTTCTTTGTTCACTCTCTTCAGCTTTATTCAAGAGTTTTGCTATCTGTGATCAGTATACCACTGTGGAAACTCCCTTCCTTTGCATGACTCTACCTCCATAGTACAAAGAATTATGAATGTTTTTATGTATTGTGTGCCATTTACAGTTCTCTTTTACAAAAAGTAGCATAATCAAACTGTCGTCTTTTGATTTCGAAGTGTTGCAAGTGTCGTTTTCAATCAAAGAAAAGAATCCTATTGTTCTTGATGTTCAATTATACAGTTACTCTTGTATTTGATTAGAATTAGTAGTTTTTCAAGTGTCGAAAGCAGTTTTCAATTCAAAGTCGCAAAGTGTCGTCATTATCTTCCTTTGGTTTTTGAAGAGAAATTTGTTAGTACTGTCGCTTTGAAAAGATAATTCAGATTTGTACTCAGAATTCTTTATGTCATTCACACATTAAGAAAGCGGAAAACAAATCCATGCATGTGCATTTTCATTTAGACTGCTTGTTGGTTTGATTTAGGACAGTGCATCTAGTGTGTGCTCTCTGCTTTATGTTGAAAGAATATCATCTCTCTTTCTTTAGTAGCTAGGATTTTCGTTGCAAAATGAAGATTAAACGATTGTTTATCATCTTAGATTGCATTTTAGGAATTATATATCTACATCACGTGGTGAACTTGAAAGGCAAAGTTCTTAAGAAATATCAACTGTAAAATAAATTCAATGAACATAAAAACGCTTTGGAACCTAATGCACAACATCTAGAAGTCTAGGCTAGAGACGTATTCCGCCATCGTAAAGCCTGGTAACTATCGCTTTCATTGTAGGTTGGGTGATTCCTCCTCTTTGAGACGACAAGTGTCAGTATGGACTTGTGCTCCCACGTATTGTCGAGTATATTTTGGGAGACCACAATAGGCTATATCCTTTTTCCTTAGGAAGCCATGTCTGTCGCCCTATCGATCGCAATGCACTAAACGCAACATTCGGGAATATTGACTACCGTACCATAAAAATTATTCTACAGTTTTGTGATTGGTTTGGTAATCCCTCGGTCTAGATTTCTAGAGTAGTCTCTTTCATTCCTTTTCAGACTCCTTAAAGGAAAAGGTCCATTTGAGCACTTGTCACTTTAGAATCATTAAAAATCGAAGGCGACTAGAGTCATATTTTGTTTTTTCTCAACTCTTAAAAATTGAAAAAACAGGTTGTGTCAAAGCGTATAAAATTTATTTTAATCGGAATAACGTCACTGTTCCCTCATTGGTCTTAGGTTGAGAAAATGGAGTCCACCAACCAAGGATTTCCCCTTGGAGGAAATCCTGGTCCTTTCTCCTCTTGGAGAGATGTTGGTGCACCTCATATGGCCACATTGTCACTTCCAGGATTGACGATTGGCTTGCCAATATGGCTCTTCTCGACCTCCATCATTCAGAATACCATGATTCCTGAATAATTAAGTCATCAACTAGATCATACTAGAGTTACCCCTCAACCTTCTAGTTCATCCATTTCTCCCTCTCCTCCTTCCTCTTCGCTTGATGAAGCTGGTAAAGCAAAAAATCAAGTAGCTAAGAATGATAAGAAGGGGAAGGAGAAGAAGGAAAAGAAGAAGAAGGAGCCAAAGGCAAAAAGGGGTAACCATGCATAATCTAGCGAAAATCCACACACGGCACCGTCCAGACCTAAATCTCCATGTGTCATTTGCAAAGAGGACCACTATCATCGAGATTTTCCTTGTATCCCCCTGATCTTAAGGGACCGGTCTCCTTGTTTGCACAAAATGGTGTCATCAACCTTTGATGATCATGTTGAAAGCACACCATCAACTAGTGAAAACGAAGTCTCTAGACAGAAAGGAAGATGTAAATTTCCTTGCAAACTGTGCGAAGGCAATCATGTCGTCCACTGTTGTCCCTTCCTGGATGAAGCTAAAAGAGTCTTGGATAACCGTCCCGCTTCACCGCTGTGGCTTCCTCTTGGATACAAGAAACTCTTTCCGAGTCCATCGCTAGTTGAAAATCCAACCGACGCAACTTTGTGGTCGATAGAAGCATCTATGATTGAAGATAAACCCGCTGAATCCATACTAGATGAAAGTCAAAAGGTTGAGGTGGCAGTCGACCCAGTCTTGTCTTCGGAAGGTCCATCTTCAGATGATACAATCACCAAAGAGAATGAGAATGACACCGTTCAAATTCTTTTCATAAACACAGACTTCGATGAACATGGGGGCAATCTACCTGTTCCTTTACCGGGGGAAGGAAGTTCGTCAGAGTCATACCCGACCGTTTATTTGGTCCCACCTCCGAGAAACCTAGTCGTTTCCTTCGATTGGAATCTACTAGGCAGACCCCGTTTACCAGCTAGTGTACCATTCCAAATCATTGTTTAAACCTACAGAATGGTCATGGTTGGTACCATCATAGATGAGGGGGCTTCTGTGAGTATCCTTTCCTCAACTGCTTGGAAAGCACTTGGTTCGCCATCGCTTCTGCCTGAGATGCAGAATCTAACAGGCTTTGATAAAGGAACCAGTCGACCGTTAGGGATCCTTCCAAGTTTTCCTATAACCTTGAGAGGGAAAACCATGTATCTGAATGTAATGGTAGTCCAAGGACCTTTAGATTATAATCTGCTCCTTGGGCGCGACTATATTTATAGCATGGGAGCCATTGTCTCCTCACTCTTTCGAGTAATGTGTTTTCCGCATGAAGGCCGAGTGGTCCAGCTCGTAGACCAACTTTCGTTCCCCAGATCACACATAGCTAATAGTAAAATACCATCCCTAAATCGTCTTTTCATGCAAGGAATGTCTCATCACTCTCCAATCTGTCCACTTGAAGAACGCGAGTAATTCAGTGGCCATGACTGAAACCTAGGGGGCATGGACCCTGGTCTGCTTTGACAGAAAAACTTCAGGTATAGGGTAGGTTTCCGCAGAGGATATATGACTAGTCTGACACACCCGTCCATATAGGAAAATGGGATTAGACCGGAATAAGTTACCTCTGTTAGAAGGTAGGCCTTTCCCGATAGAACAATTGTTTTATCTGCAAATTGAGGGGTAACCTGGGAATCTCTACTTCGCTATACCTGGGGGCATGCAAACCTTTTGTGCGCAAGTGAAAATTGACCAGCGTAATGCTAACTCCATAGTTTCGCTAACTTTAATTGCTGAATTTGGGTGAGTGGTCGAATCGACCGTTCGCCTTCGCAGGGGCCAAATGGCATCAGCGAAATAAAGGAAAAATTTTCCTACCCGACCTTAGTAGTTAACTAACCCTTAGGACAGTAGTTGGTCGTTTCTAGCTTGCATGGAAGAGGTAGCAGAGCAAAGTTTCGAATGGTGCAATCTCCCTAAAAATTGAACCTATCGATGAGACATCCTTATTACATGACTGGCATGAGAAGTTTTTATGTGAAATTCAAGCTCATTAAAAATTAAACCTAAGCAATGAGAAAATGTTCCCCCTAGAGTTTAATCTCACTAAAAAATGAACCAACCTCTGGTAAATAACCATTGCGAACGCATTATCATCAGCTTTGTGAGTCCTGGTCGTGTTCTTACCATCACCTCCACTCTATTTTAGTCGATAATTTGCCTCCAATTCATTGTTTACCCCTTTTGAGGAAAAACTGTGAAGAGTGATTTTGTTAGCCATCCTTATGACACTGCCGTGATTGGAAAATTCCAAACCTTACCTGGAATTAGCTGCTCCCTGGAAATATCACTCGTTCCTCAAGAGGTGAGTCTCCTTTAAGCTCTTTTCGTCTGACTCGTAAAATATGAAAATATTGCCGAGCAATTGGCCTCTCCATCTCGTTAAAGCTACCGGGAGTGCTATCCTTCCTCTAGATTTTAATCTTTTTTGACCTGAGGGATTATTACACAAAAATATCGAGCGCTTCTCTTGTTCGGCTTGTTAAAACTATCGAAAATTCATCCCTTTCGTATTATTTTATACTTTTTCGGACTTAAGGGATTACATGACGAAAAAGGATCACTGGAGTTTCCTTTCCATCCCTTTTCAGACTCTCTAAAATTGGAAAAGGACCGAGTTTTCCTTGTCATTAAACTCGTTAAAACCAACAGCGACAAACTTGTCCATGCAGACAAGAACGAGTTTCACTGTTGCTAGGCTCGTTAAAACATAGCGACGGGTTTTCCCGAAGGAAAAATTATAGAACAAGCATATGTTATCCTCCTCAAGCTTGATAAAAATAAAGAGGTACTGTTCAGCAATGACTGGGGAAAAATTGGGAAGAAAACTTGAAGAAACTTTAATGGTAGCGAGTTGCTCTTGAAAATGACACTTTCACTCCATCACCATGATTGAGTTGGGTTGGGTTATTCCGTTCACCGGTCATATTACCATTGGTCCACCGTACCATCCATCTTTGGGTTAACGCTACCAATCCATTTCAGTGTCGCCAATATGTTCAAGAGAAGTCGATCAGAGAATTCACCAACCCATCTTGTGTCTCATCCGCTGCAATACCTTTACGCTTCATTCTTTCATGACCGCCACCCTGAACCCTGTATCATCAGATCATTTTCACCTCCAAAAGTAATTTTCTCCGTTTCGTGTCATAGATGTGGGATTCATCAAGGTCTTCCTATGACGGGTTACTTCTTGTCAACATCAGCTCATTATCCAAGAAGTCGACCTAGGAACAACCCTTTCAGTACTTTGAAGCTTGCATGCCTCAATGGCAAGTTTCTCACTTTTGGCGACAGGTTTACATCAATGGCCTTCGACCGAGAGATTTTGCGTGGTGTTCGACGCCAAGTCCCATTTTCACACCACGCAAATTGTACTGTCGTACCTTGAGGGTCATCATCATTATCAGTGATTCCTATCGCGTCTGTTAATAGCTTACACCATTGGCTGGTAATCAGGTGATGTCTTTCCATGTTTGACTCTAGAACATATTTCACATGGATCGACTTGTACTTCGGGCGAATATTGGACGAGTTTGAATACCCCGAATCTAGTTTCATCCATCCAAGCTGTGATATATTCAGGAAAATAAAGACATGAAATGTACATCATTGCTGCACAGATGATCATCCGAATCAAAGGATGATGGCTCTATTAGAATCATCAGTCTGCCACACAGATGGTTGTTTGTCCTATGTACATGAATATGAATTTATAAAGCTGAGCATGGGAATTCCCGCCTCAGCTAGATTATGAAAATGTTATGAAGATAATGTATTGTATTGTATGTTATTACAGGTTGCCTTCCAGTTCGAAAAACCTCAGATCCTCATGATAAAGAATTTCACCTGACATCAAAAGATTAATGACCTCATGATTTAGGGGGAAAATGCTATAGACATTTTTGGGTGCTGCAATCCGAATCATATATGTCCATAAACCAAGGGCTTCTGAGTCCCTAAAAGTGTTGTTTCATGCCCTAAATGAACAAGGTCAGCTGATTACATCATCTCCCAGAAGTTCTCCACAGAAAACTAGTCAAAACTGGACCATACAGGTTGCTTAGTGCTAAGGGTGTGATGCATCTCACCTGCCTAGTGTAAAAGGTGCGATGCATACTAGAAAGCCCTTCTGTAGGGTACGATGGGAAATAATAGACAAATGGCAGAGATTTTGCGAGGTGGATGATCATGGAATCTTCTAGAAACTTCTCTTGTGACACTTACCTCTCTGAATTTGCCTAGGGATGAGTAAGAGATCATCAATCTCCAAGTGGAATCAAGAACTATCAGAGAGAAGACACTAATCAAAATCCGAGAAGCTGACTCACCTCCCTGCAATTATCTATATATGGATCCCTCATCCCAGAGATCCAGAGGCTGGAATTTTGTATCTTGTAAGGAAGTGCTATTGGTTTCCTGGTGGAATATCATACTGTTGGGTGATCTAAGCTTTTCATGAGGTGAAGAAGGGCTTTCATGCTGGGAGGATGACGCTAGGTTAGATCAATGGGTTATAATCCTCTCTTCTAATATTTACATCAATAAATCTATTCAAGTTTTCCTCCACATTCTTGTATGTCTGATAGTATATGCATTTGTGTGGTCAATATATATCTAGTCCTATATTGCTTATGATTGTAGATCTCTACACTTTGAAGGTATTATGTTGCTTTGACTTTACAGGTACTCTTTGAAGCGGAGTGGTCAAGGGAGAAGCGACAAAGACCTATCAGTGAGGAGAAGGAACAAGCAAAGAACCGAGCAAAAGATCTGGTTGGTATTCTTTGATCCTCTCCTATCTACTTCTCATAAAGGAAAATGAAAGTAACTTTAATCTGTTTGTTTCTAAGATAGCTACCCATCTTAGTGGGACTAGCGGCTCTGCATAGACACTAGATTTCCTGATAACACTCCCTAACTCGAGAATGATTTTTTTTAATTGTCACGAGCCTGGCTAGCAACGAACTTGGCTTGCTTGGCTGCTAGTAACTCCGAGATGATGAGATAAGGTGGAGGAATATTTGAATGATTTGAGGAGTTAAGGAGGGATAACAATCTCCTAAAATATCTCTTGTTTTCCAACTTCGATGATCCGAATTTAAACATGAACACAACAAATTACAAATATAACCATAAATATAGAGATGTAATAGAAATAACACTTCCTTTGATTAATATCAAATAATGAAATATGCTTACAAATAATATGGAAATGAGACTAGCTCAGCGATGGTAGCTTATCTTTGATAACGGATGTCGTTGCTCCATGCCTCTGAACTCCATTACAATGAGGCTCAAGGGCCTTTTTATAATTGAACAATAAGAGAAAACCCTAAACAACCAAAACCCTAACCCAAGGAGATGTAACACCAAGAGTTTATGGGCCCCGTTGGGGTTAGTTGGACAACCAACTTCCCAGGCTCGTGACTTGGCCATATTATCTCCGTTTCAAGCACATGATACCCCATTGGAAAGATCTGTCCAAAGAATATGACAAAAAATATTATTTATTAAACAAATCATTGGCGGTAGATTGCCAAAAAAATGTTGTTTAGGACCTAACAATGGCTCTAGAAGTTTAGGATTTGAAAAATTGCTAAAAATAGTAAATTGTGCTACAATTAAGGAACTAAAAAACTGAAAGAGACAGTTGTGAGGGTCCAAGTGGTATAGGCAGGTGGCCACCAATATCCACCTGGATCATTCAATTTCTTGCACTAAGTCAACCCAAAACGGCTCCAATTCCAACATTTAATACATGTTAGGCCACATGATATAGTAACTCATCTTCACCCTTCTCACTAAGAAAACTATAACAAAATATGTAAATAAATGTGAGAAAAGTCAATTTTAATAAGCTGGAGAGTGGCATTGTGACTCATATAGTTTATCTATTGATGAGCCTCATCAACAACAACAAAAACTTAGGAAAATGAAAGGATCAAAAGACATAAAGCAAGGGAAGAAAAGGAACATAAAAAAAAATTGGAAAGGCAAGAAAGGGAGGAAATAATGGCTCAACAAGTGCTGGAAAAAGGAGGAGGGGTGACAGATAGGGAAGACTATGGTGCAAGCCAATTTGAGGCAAACATGATGATGTCAAACACTTTGGACCACCTTGCATACCACACACCATCATACCAGGTGATCCATTAATGAAAAAGGTATTATAGACTTTATGTGAAGTTGCTTATGTTACTTAGTGCAACAGATCAAAAAGATTGCAAATAACATAAACACATAAGTAAGTTGAAAACACATTCAAACACATCAACATAGTAAAATTTAATAAAGGAGTTCACCAGACTTCTTGGCTATGTCTCCTGGTCCATTAGCTTCCTACGCTGACTGCTTTATTTTGTTTTCAAAATGCTATTACAGGTATGAGCTCAGAAAAGATGTTAAAAAAATAACACATTAATATTGGATGAAAAATTCACATGTTTCACCAAAAGTAAGGGATGTGATGCGGTGAAGAATAACACAAAATCAAAATGAAGAACATGCAAAAGATATCTTGGACAACACTCAGATAGAGTTGTTCAATAAGTTCATAGAAGGGAATTGTGGAATTAATGTCTCAATCAGTACTTTTGTACAACAAAAACCATGGTATGTTAAACCTATCACTATATGTGAAACTTATTGTTGTTGTTATCATGTGTAATTTCAATTATATTATGACACCTCCCTTAATCTTGGTAAAAACATTTTGGAAAAATTAATCTCCTCCAACTATCCGTGATTTCATATCCAAAATTCTATGTGGAAGAGAAATTCATGAATTATTTTACCAAAAGAAATGTATTGGTGTTAAAAAATGTGATAATTGTGGAAATTTGACTTTATTTGACAAAAAATATCATATTCATATGAATGATCAATCATTGTCCAACATAAAAGTGAAATGGAAGAGATATGAATATATCCATACATATATTGGTTCAAGTAGTGGTACAACTATTAGAAGGATTGATTTACAAGAAGAAGAAATTTATGTGATAGAGTTTTAGAAGAATTTTGAGACAGAACCTTATAAATACACCAAGAATTCTCATAGAGCTTGATGGGAGGACCTGCAATTCCAAAATTTCCGTCAAATTTTTCCATGAGGGACCATTTTTTCGATAATTATTTTTGTAGAAAATTGCACATTTGTTGTACAAAATGAAATACAGAGTGAATATTACCATTTTGATGAAGTCTCTATGCTTTTCCATGTTCTATATAGACATACTGAAGAAAATGTTGGTCATATAGAAAGCACCAGTGAGAATCGACATGTTATTAAAGAATATCATTTTTATATTAGGGATGATCGTACACATGATACCCATTTTGTACAACATTGTTTTGATTAGATTTATGACTCATTGAAATATCATGGAATAAAATTCAATGAACATTGGATTTGGTCAGATGGATGCATAGGTTAATTCAAATCTTCACGATAATTATTTTGGTTGTGTTGTATTCATATGAAAACCAACATTAAACATTGTTGGAATTTCTTTGAAACTAGTCATGGAAAAGGAGAACATGATGTTGTAGGGGCATGTATAAAATGGGCACTTCGAATATATCAAATGGAAAAATCTACAAAGCGAATTTTCTTAGCTAAACGCGTTTTTCAATGGTGCATTTCTACACTAATCCATGAGACTAATCCATCAAGGGAGGTACATAGGTATGTAAATATACATTAACTTGTATATATTTCTAATATATGATAATTTCTATTAATTTTCTAATTTTAAACATTTATAAATTATATAGTTTAAATAACTAATCAATGATTATATTTGATATATAAATTGTAGTTTAAATAACATATTTAAATTCTTGTTTGAATTTACTGTAGGTTTGTTTTGGCATATTTGAGTCCAAGATGTAAATAGATCGATTACATATGAAGCTGAAATAGTAAAAGTGACTCAAAAATTGTGTTCAATTAAAACAAAACAGTACCCAAATGTGTTTGCATTTGATAGAATAAATAAATCTTGTTTTTTTCTTCTTTGCATAGAGAACACACAATTCAATGATGTTTGTAAAAACAATATGTATGTGAAAGCTTAGAAACATACAAAACTTAATACAAAGGGGAAAATGTTGCTTGCAAGCTTTTAAGAGATGGAATTAGAGGAGACTAGTGTCATCTGAAGGTGATCGAGTTTCTGATCTTGTTAGATAAGGTAACATTTCAATTGATTTCAAAGGTTATATATAGATATATATATATATATATATATATATATATATATATATATATATATATATATATATATATATATATATATATATATATATATATATATATATATATATATAGATATATATATATATATGTTTTTAAATTCATTGTCTATAAGTATCTAGATAATAGTTAAAATATATATCTAAATAGATAATAAAATCAATTACATGTTGATAACTAATTTCTTATTAATTATTATCTGAATTTACACATTTTTTATTGTGCAGAAGATGTTTTTGTTGTAGTTTCACCCATTAACAACATATAAAATGTCAAATATTATTTGATGTGGTGCACTGAATGAAAGATGAAGTTATTGGAGGTCTATGATGATAACGATTTTATATATGAAAGAGTGTCTATTATACTGAAAGGACATTTTTTCCAAGAAACTCATCAAACCGCGAGTCATGTTTACTTTCAAGACTATCAAACTGATTCCATAAGTTGTCAATATAGTAACTTGGTGTGTTCAACATGCATAAAGTTGATAGAAGTTCAATCAAGAAAAAAGTTGAAAGTTAAAAAGTTGAGAATGCCAAAATTTTACCATGAATGGATCATTGAGGATGGCATTCCATTAGAATTTTTTTAATTGAACTGCCCGAGAATATCTTCTCCTTGTATTAATCTGTGAGAAAGAGTTCAAGTAGATTGTTAGTATTTCTTTTTGTGCACCCTTAAGTTGTCAATTCTACCTAGTACTAAGTATTACAAAATTGTTTTCATTAATATGGTGGCTTTGTTGTTAAGCTAAAAAGAAATTCAAAGATCCCAAATACAACTATAATGTAAGGATGTAGAATATATCACCATTTTCTTATTTGTTTTTTATTATACACCTATCATGTTTGCACTGCATTTTTATTTTTTATGTAATCATTTTATCTTTTCAAATATTTTTATTGCTATATTAGTAAAATTATTTACTATATTAAATCGCATTACCATAAAAAATGCATTATTAAAAAAATGCATTTTATTGTGTTTTCCCTATACATGCAGTGCATACAAAACTTGCAAAACTAACAATGCATGCTCCAAACATAATATTTCATATTTGAAATTTTCATTTACTTTAATGCAACTTTTGAGATTAATGCAACTTCAGTTGATTCAACATTGCAATTTTTAATTCTCAATCTCTAATCTTTCTCAAATTTCATGAAGAATACAATTTAGTATCTAAAAGTAAACTTTAATATAAACAAGGTAGTTTAGAATGTACGTTTTATAAATCAATTTAAATTATGTTTTCATATAACAAATTTATGTTAAAAGTTAAATATCAACCCACATCCATAGTAGCTCTTCTATACAGGATGATGATCTATTCATGAATGCAAAATGTATACATGTACCATGTTTTATAATGTGAAATTTTAAGTTATATGATTGTTTTAGACATCTACACCATTATAATATTCATGAATGAAAAATGTACCAACTAAATGCAAATTTACAAACATTGCTTCATATTTATGAACTTATATGTAAAACCTTTAAGCATAAAACCATGTATCATGCAAAATGTAGCATGTTTTAAATAATTTTTATTGTTGATTAAACTCACAAACTATTACTTGAAACCTTACATCAAACAAAGAGTTGGACGTTAACTAGAACAAATAAGAAAAGGTTGATCCATGAGAAATTTTTTGGGTAATAATGAAATCCAAAATGACATGCATTCTAATTATCATTTAACTTGAAACATACATCACTTGAAAAGTTGGTATGGGGGAACTGTAACTACTAAAAAGGGTATCAAAAGTTGGGTTCTAAAACTCGACATATGTGAGCCATAAAAAGTACCAACTAAATGCAAATTTATTGTAGTATTTTTTCTTTGAGAATATTTATATTAAACATTAAGTATCAATAGACCTTATATACGATATGATCTATTCATGAATGAAAAATGTATATATGTACTAGATATTTTATAATGAAATTTTAAGTTATATGATTTCTTTATAAATCTACACCATTATAAGATTCATGAATGGAAAATGTACAGTAACACCTTCCTCCCACATATACCCAAGTAATTGTCCAACTGAGGTAAACATGTGACAAGAGGCTACTATGATTGGATTCAACCTCCTATGTGACCTTAATGAAGTGGAATCAACGGAAAAACAACATACATACGTTCCACATCAACTACAGAACTCCCAATAACCATCCCAACCACTCAGGGAGCTAGCCCCCAGGTCCCACTGAGGTTTTAGACCACTTGACCTCTAGACGCTCCAATGTTATGGGCCTAACAATGTCCAGGAGGCTCTAGACACTCTCATGATAAGGCATGTCAGCCTCCAGGGACTATTTCCAGTAGACCTATGCTAGATTCTGTGGGATTTAAGGCACTTTTCAAGCCCAGAATTTTGGCCACTGCCCAAAACTTGTTATAACTTCTAGAATCCATTAAAAACATAATGACAAGAATAATAACCCAAAAATAACTCTAGGACTAGGCCAAACCATTTCCAACTGGGACTAACACTCCATCAAAACCTTGGCATCAATGCAATCTACAAGTGTAAACAACAGTTCTAAGCATATGGTTCTCATACTTATCTGAGAATCATTAGGAAGCATTGTTCCTTTACATCATTAGTTGCAGTACCATCTATTAGGTCATATATACATTGTTTATTCATTTACAAATAAAAACATGAGGAGAGCCAACCATCATAACTGTCAGAATACGTATACATAACCAGCGTAATACAAACAGAAATACTAAGGAAATATCAGCCATGTGATCCACATATAAACCAATCTAATACTCATAGAATAAAAAGGAGAATTAATTTCATATTAATGATGCAAAATCCAAAACCGATATGGGACTACCACATTCCATGTGACCATAAAATGACTGAGCCAAATCCCTCTTCAAACATTCACCCCCATGCCATATTCCAAGCATGAATGTGGGACTCAAACCGAAAGCACCAACCAGGGCATCTTGAGGCTAAACCACCTAACCCTCATTAATAAAAGCCATGCTTTACCGTAATCCATCCCGGATCAGTAGGCCAGCACAATAAACATGTAATAAAATGCTTTACCATGATCTCCACTAGATCACTAGGCCAAGAAAAACATGAATGCCACTGGATTTCTCCACCTACAATGTGAGGAATTTTTTTGTCTCTTAGTCTCCCACACTTTAACGCAATCCACATGAGATCACTAGGCCCTAAAGCGAGACCAACTCTCCAAGATTTACCATATATCCAAAACTGGGATTACTAGGCCCAACAGGGAGCAATACACCTCTTGGCTTTACTGTATATGCTGCCTATCACCCACAAGGATTCCTATGCCCACCGAGGCAACAAAAAATATGACCTTAGCGCAACCCATAGTTTGGTTAAGGGGTTATTAAACCATGTTTTCTATCATTCAGAGATCCACCTCACTAAGCCTTGAATATGGTCTGAAATCCAACTCAACCAAAACACGAGAACCCCATTACACCATGGCTATCCGGAAATGGTAAGGCTAGGCTGAAAACATTGTCACACCTAGAAAAACCCATGCCATAACAGCAAAGAACCACATGCAATACCATTCATGAAAAATATAGAAAGGAAACACACACATACAAATTGATACCTACAAAGAATACTAATGTAGTTTCTTGATCATTCTCTTCCTTGCTTTCTCCTGCCTTCCTTTTGCCTTCTTTGGCTTTCTTGACCCAATGCAAAACCTAAGAAAAATATTGCCAACTGATCCTCAGAATCCTTTTTATCATTTAGGCCTCTATTTTATTCATTTTCCCTTATTTTCCTTCATTTTCCTCCTCACATACAACTTGTGACCTTTCACCTTCCTTTTCTCCTAATTTCCATTATTTTCATAAATAAAATGCCAAATAAATGCTATTTTTCCTTTCCAAAGCCTTAGCCATTTCCTTTGCAAATTTCCTTAGCGATAATAAACCAAATGAACACCCTCACTAGGATGTCTTTCCCACCATTCAACCTCGCATACATGTCCCATCAACCGTGGTCTTACATTTTTTACATGGATTTTAACTAGGGCTATTACAAACCCCCCCCCCTTAGGGGAACACCATCCTTGGTGTTCAATTACACCTATAACCAGCAAGATTGCAGACAAAAAAGATACTACCCATGGAGCTTTATAATATAGATCATTGTAGTATTTAGAATGACCATCTACTAAAACATGACAAACATGTCGTTTACTAGAGCTTTATAACATATCTCTTTATGATATTTACAATAATAACCACATATACACACATACACAATTTCTTCACCCAACAAATAATCATACTATCTATGGAGATTTATAAATCTAGCTTGATACAATATTTACAATAATACACATATATACACATAGGCACATTTTCTCTACCAGCAAATAAAAGGATATGATGCCTATGTTCACAACAAGGGAATCCAGAGGCTCACACCTCCACCCTCAAAGTAATACTAGGATTCACCTCCTTCCCAAGAAATCTTGAATCCACAACAAGGTGAAATCTGAATCAAATGTCCAGCTATTATAATATTGTGCCACTTGTCCTCTCAGTGACTGGTTACCAGATCATTGTTCCAGGGCACACTCTCAATGTGCACTTGATACCATTTGGCAATGCTAATGACCAAAAAAAATCCATCCCTAACCTTCCCTTCTCTGTTACACAGTCCCTCAAGCAATCCGGTCACACCCCTTTTGTGTAGTCATTCACCTTCCAAGTTCCTTGACATCCCATATCCCGGGTGATCCATCTCTTATCAAGGCTTCCTCGCATCAAGAATTCAACCAAGCAAGGCATATACCTATATCAAACCATCATACCAGTCATAGAAAGTTCATGGAAATCAATGGACACTATTAGGTACCAGTTTCCCACAATGGACCTACTCATGAAGTTCTTTACCAACATATTATTGTGTGTTCCAATTCCTTTTGTCATTTTTGCTAGTGCTCGCAGTCGATTTCAACCACCCAACTGAGCATTTACGGGCTTCTTGTACCAAGCACATAACTTCCACTAGATTTAAAATAAATTGAAACAAATTCAAATAATACCTCATTGGTAGCTTGTCAATAAGGTACACTTGAAATTTTGTTCTCTTCGAGTCACAAAAAGTAAAACTAGCATCTTTGACCAAATCATCATGTATAAACATATCACATCAGGTTAGCTCAAAACAAAACCATCATAGATCAAAATCATAGATCACATGCCATAATAAAACTAAAATAAAATACCAATACTTATCCTTTAATAAATCCTTAGCTTATATATTTTCATTATTCCATATGCACATTAGATCTGTTGCCACACCCTACAAACACCCAATGTCTTCTCCTCAACCATGTGCACATACACATAGTGTGCATCACACACATGCAACCACACGCGAAAAAACAAACAATGCAATAAATGCACCTACACTTGACATAAAACACATACACCTACACCCAGTGTAAAAGAAAACACAATACATATGCCTACATCTGGTGTACACCACCACACAATACATGCACCTACACTCGATGTACAACACAATGCATATACGTACACATAGTACAACACAATGAAGACACATGTCATGGTACCATGACTACGCCATGCACATATATAATACCACATGTACACAAGAAAACATGTATGACATGCACATAATACGGTATGTACACCAATACAACATGTACACAGTACCACCTATACACAAAATCACTTACATAATGTGTACACAAGATCACATGTACATGACACCACCTGTACAACGTGCACACATTGCCACATGTATATTATACCACCTGTACAACGTGTACACAATGCTAGATGTACACAACACCACATGCACAGAATGTACATGATATCACATGTACACAACACCCTATGCATGGCATGTACACACCACCACTTGCACACAACAACATTTGTACAACATGTACTTGACACCACATGCTCACAACACCACTTGTACAATCATGCACACAACACCATATGTACATAGTATGACATGTACAACATGCACACAACACCATATGTACACAGAATTGCATATAAAACATGTACATAGCAGCCCATGTACACAACACAACATATCCAACACAGGCACAACACCATATGCACACAACACTGCATATCCATCTTGTGCACAGTATGATATGTATAGAGCACAACATATCCAACATGTACATAACACCATATACACTGAGAACTGCATTTGCAACATTCACGCACCACTATTTGTACCATACCACTTTGAACATAACATTTCATAGACAACATGTACACGCATTATATATACACAACAACGCATGCGCACAACATCACAAATGAAACATGTACAACATATGCACAAAAATAGTACCACATCCAAAGCTACACTGTCTCTACGAAGAAACCTTGCTTCTAGTGTCTTATCCATGCTTGTCCCAACATGCCTTGGATCTCATTGCTTTCATTCAAATGATGTATCCCTTAGAGTTACTTCTCATAGCATAAACATAGGCATAATACAATCATACAATATCAATTCATACCCACATGATACTGACCTAGTATATTGTCATGAATACTCTCCCCACTTGATTCCCCATAAGACTAGGAACCAAGTCATGCAATTCATATGTGTAAGCAATCATTCCTCCATAAGAATGATTCCTAATGACCCTATCAAACACAACATACATACAAGAGGAACCATAGCCCTCGAACTCTATACCTCGAACCTCGATCTATACCATCTAACCTATACCTCGACCTCACTTACCAATATGGAAAAATGGTGTTTTAAGAGTGTTCCAATGCATGTAGGAACCTCTCCAAGGACCTTCTGGGTCTCAAAAGAACACATACATACATATATATACATATAAATATTATCATTGATAGTCATGATCCATGATGACTCTGTCAGACATGACATACATACATGTATACATATATAAACATTGGCATAATCATAATCATACCATAATTACTTGATAGCATAAGGTCAAGGTTAAGAGAACTCCCTTTATCCATGCACAACAATGAGTAAAACAATTCCCAACATAGCCAAGGCATATAAAATCTCAAATCCATTTAATTTACCATTTATGTTACCTTTCTCATGATTGTCCTATCACTGTCCATTTACCTCAATGGACCCAACCAGTCTAATTAGCTGTCATACGCTTTCCTTCAATTGCCCTTATACATGCACTAAGCTTCATCTAGGCCATACATCACCTATTGGGGACCACACAACTCTCACCAAGCTCCATTAACTTTCCTCTTTTCCATCTAATTCCCAAGGCTCAAAATAATAAAGGCAAGACCGAGAAGAAAATAAGAAAATAATATAAAACCAACAAAAATACGACACCATAAACAAAGTGGCAAGACCTTGCACTAGACAAAATCAAAATCGCAAATCAAGCGTAACAATCACAAAATACTAAAATCACAAGACTAACAACATACACCATTACTCAATCCCATGGTTCCCAAGGAAATCTCAACCAGAGCCTTCTTCAAGATTTCATGAAAACCTCTCTTGCCATGAAACTCCCTACATCATGCTACCATAAACACATAAATGTCAATGCATAAGTAAACGTACAATACTATGGTCACCTTTCCTTGTTGGGCCAAGCATGTTGCTTGCAACTAAACACTTCCACGCCATCTATCAAGGGACTCCAATTCCCTTGACAAATCCACCTGTAACTAGAGACTAGATAATATACTTATGAAGTACGTGTTCATGAATCTAGCACATATCCACATAATGTCAAACAAAAACCAAGGTTAAGAAGACTTCTTGTATGCAATGAACTCATTCATTTGGAATTAGGGTTTCCAAACATATCCATATGAATTCTCTCCCAATTCCTTTCTTTTACCTTTTTAGCTTACTAGAATTGAGTCTTTCTATATACTATCACATCACCCAGCTATTAGTTATATGAACAAATAAACTATTACCTTGTCATGCTAATACCAAGTATGTTACCCTGCAACTGCTCACACATGTCAGCAACATGTTCCAAATATCAAGACAATCATATCTATCAATTTGAAATCAACCTTTACCAAGACCAAAAATCATGTCATAATCCATAGTCAACTTATAGTCATTAGACATAATGCTACAACTATCAACTACTACACTCAAGTATATATCAGTTGTTTGAACACACATGTGTGAATAAAACCATCTTAAAGTAAGATCGTTTCTTGATGCAATCTTATAGACACGTACTCATATCATGTGATTAATTAAACATTCAACAATAGATAGATGACATAATAAACACCAACACTCAAACACGAAGTAGATGACATAATCAAACATTTAATCACAAAGTAGATGACATAAGCAAGCTCATACCTTAATGTATCTTAGGGGAGGCTATCTTGTCTGCACAATCAATCTAGTTAGCACGATATAACTTCAAAACACCTAAGCTCAAACACAATTAAGATCATGATATCCATAACTATAACTAACTAACATGTTTACATAATAATATCATAAACATTTGCCGTTCATACATAACAATCACATATGTATGATTAGTCTATATTAGTACAACATAAAATCACAAATAAGTCGACTCATACCTAAATCTCATAACCCTAACCATCCGCATAGGCCAATCCAATTTAGCATGATACATATAACATCAACATCTTAATGTAATAACCCTAATCATCAAGCTAACTATCTTATAAAAACAACATTGAGTTAACCTATAATGTACTCATCAACAACATTTAACATAATCATCAAGTTATCTAACATATAACAATAAGAGAAATCCATACAACCACATGTTACTACCACTCATGACTATTTGACACATGTGCACATGACTACACTAACCAACTAGCATATATCATGTATGTAACCATAACATCAATAGAATGGAAGGCATACACATAACCATAATGCATATAAAAATCCTTAACCTACATACCTGCATGCCCAACATACAACCTATAGGACAACATGCTCTTGCCTCGGGCTCCAATGCTGCAACTTCACTTTAATGATCTACACCTCCTGCTATATCTCAGCAAACACATTAGCGTCAAAACATACAAATATCATCATGATGACCTAATTGAATATAATGAATTCACAATGCATGTCTGACCTACCATACATGCATAACCATAACCATGAAAATGCATGCATAACAACATATAGACACTAACATGTATAACAAATGCATATACAACAATACACTCATGATAACACATTGCAAAACAACACCATCAACCTTCACATGGAGACATCACTACAACCATGATCAACACCATGCAAATACTACAATCACATGGAATACAAGCATAAGTAACACATATGAAACTGACATGAATGCATGATCAACACACCACCCCTCTAGTCTGAGGGGTGAACCATACTTTGATACCACTCTGTAACACCCTCCTCCAACATCTACCCAACAATCAAACAATTGGGGTGAACATGTGACGAGAGGCTACTATGATTGGATTCAACCTCTTATTTGACCTTAAGGAAGTGGAATCAATGGAAACACAAGATACAAACCTCTCACATCAGCTACATGACTCCCAAGAACCATCCCAGCCACTTAGGTAGCTAGCCCCTAGGTCCCATTGAGGTTTTAGACCACTTGAACACTGGACGCTCTAATCACATGGGTGTGACAATGTCCAAGAAGCTCTGGATGCTCTCATGATAAGGCATGCTAACACCCAGGGACTATTTCCAACGTACGTGTTAGAGTCCACGAGATTTAAGGCACTTTTCAAGACCATGATTCTGGCCACTCACCAGAACTTGTTGTAACTTCCAAAATCCATTAAACACATGATGAAAATAATAATAACCCAAAAACTAAGTCTAGGACTACGCCTGACCATCCCCAGCCTGGACTAACATTCTATCAAACACTTGGCATCAATGCAGTCTGCAGGGGTAAACAACATATTTGAGCATAGGGGTATCATACTTATCTAAGAATCCCTAAGAATCATCTTTCCCTTACATCATTAATTGTAGTACCATCTATTAGGTCATAGATACATTGTTTATTCATTTAGAAATAAAAACATGAGGAAAGCCATACATCATTATTGTTAGAATACATATACATAACTAGCATAATAGCAACGTAAATACCAAGGAAATATGAACCATATGATCCACATATAAACCAGTATAATACTCATAGAATAACAAGGAGAAATAACTTCATATTAATGATGAAAAATACAAACCCGGAATGGGGCTACCACGTTCCACCCTACCATAGAATGGTTGAGCAAAATCTCTCTTCAACTATTCACCTTTGTGCCATATTCCAAGCATGAATGTGGGAATCAAATCAAAAGAACCAACCAGGGCATCCTAAGGCTAAACCACCTCACCCTTATCAATAAAACCCAGGCTTTACCATAATCCATCCTTGATCACTAGGCCAACACAATAAAAATGTAATAACAAGCTTTGCCATGATCTCCACTAGATCACTAGGCCAAAATAAGCATGGGTGCCACGGGATTTCTCCACCTACACCATGAGGAATTTTCATGTCTCCTAGTCTCTTAGGATTTACCGTAATTCACACCGAATCATTAGTCCCTAAACTAAGACCCACTCTCCAAGCTTTACCGCATATCCAAACCTAGGATTAATAGGCCCAACAAGGAGCAATCCACATCTTGGCTTTACCATATATCCTTCCAATCACTGGCAAGGATTCCTAGGCCCACCAAGGCAACACAAAATATGGATTTACCGCAACCCATAGTCTGGCTCAGGGGTTACTAGGGCATGTGTTCTATCATTCAGAGATCCACCTCACTTAACTTCGAATCCATCCAACAGTCTAGCTCAACCAACACATGATAACCTCATCACACTATGACTATCCAAAAATGACAAGGCTAGGCTGAAAACACTGTCACAGCTAGAGGAACCCATGCTGTAATAGGAAATAACCACATGCAATACCATGCATGCCAAGTATGGCAAGGGAAACACACACACAAATTGATACATGTAAATAATACTGCTATAGATGCTTGATCCTTCTCTTTCTTTCTTGCTCCTTCCTTCCTCTTGCCTTTCTCGATCCAATGCAAAACCTGAGCAAAAGCTTCCCAACTGATCCTCATAATATTTTTTTTCAATTAGGCCTCTATTTTATTCATTTTCCATTATTTTCCTTCATTTTCCTCCTCACATGCAACCTGTGACCTTTCACCTTCCATTTCTCCTAATTTCCATAACTTTCATAAATAAAATTCCAAATAAATGTCATTTTTCCTTCCCAAAGGCTTATCCATTTCCTTTTCCAATTTCCTTATCCATAATAAACCAAATGAACACCCACACTAGGATGCGTTGCCCACCATCCAGCTTGGAATACATGTCCCATCAACCATGGTTTTATATTGTTTTACATGGATTTTTAACCAAGGTTGTTACATGTACCATGTTTTGTAATTTTGCACATTTACAAACATTGATTCATATTCATGAACTTAAATTTAAAACCTTTAAGCATCAAACCATGCATCATGCAAAATTTAACATGTTTTAAATAATTTTTATTGTTGATTAAACTCAGAAAGTATAACTTGAAACCTTACATCAAACAAAAAGTTGGAAGTTAACTAGAACAACCAAGCAAAGTTTGATCCATGAGAAATTTGTGGGTAATAATGAAATCCAAAATGACAGGCGTTCTACTTATCATTTAATTTGAAACATACATCACTTGAAAATATGTTATGGGGAAATTGTAACTATTACAAAGGGTATCAAGAGTTGGGTAGCAACTTTATATTAAAAGTTATGTATCAACCCACATCCATAGTATCCCTTATATACATGATGATGATGATATATTCATGAATGCAAATAATCTATAGTTATATGAATTGTTTTAGACATCTACACCATTATAAGATTCATTCGAATGCAAAATGTACCATGTTTTTTAATTTGCAATTTTACTATTCATTAAACTACTTGACAAAACAACTTTGAACTAAACCTAAAAATCATCTACTAATATTATAAGAATCATCGTGCAAAATGTACCAACTAAATGCAAATTTACTTTGATTGCTTCATATTCATGAATTTAAATGTAAAGCCTTTAAGCATCAAACCATGCATCATGCAAAATGTACATAAACTCCAAAATTATCATATTAAAGATCAATTCATAATAAAGAGTTCTATTTAAAATATATCCAAAATTTATATCATTATAAAAGTATAATAAAAAGTTGTCAAATAAAAATATGCATTAAAGAGATCATTTCATGGTAAAGGGTCTTACTTTAAATATGTCCAAAATTTATTTCGTGATAAAAGTAAATATAATAAAAAGTCTATCAAATAAAATTTGCATGAAAGAGAATCTCGCTGAAATATACGATCTATCAACACCCTCATGATGTCATTAGAATCATGGGTTCCTTGCACAACATGTGTAATATGCATATATACATAATATTTTGTACTTAAAAATTAAATTTTGACGTTTTAAAATTAAATGAGAATTTAATCATCAAGATAGAGTTATAAAAGGTTTCAATTTCCATGCAATATCCCATGTTGTTCCTCCTCCATTGCACCCTTGTGGGAGCCCTATAAAAGACATAAACATGTATATATTAAAAATTTAAAATTGCACATAAAAATGCATGAATTCGTAATATTAAAAAAATGTAACAACTTTTTTAAATTGTGTAGATGATCCAATTCTCAGAGCTGACTCAAGTTTCACAAAGATTTCAATTTCCATGCAATACCCCATGCTATTTCTCCTCCATTGCACCCTCGTGGAAGCCCTATAAAAGACATATACATGTGTATATTAAAAATTAAAAATTGCACATTAAAATGCATGAATTCGTAATATTAAAAAAAATGTAACAACTTTTTAAAATTTTGTAGATGATCCAATTCTCATAGCTGACTCAAGTTTCACATTCCATGCAGTACCTCATTGTGTTCACCCTGCATTGCACCCTCATGGATATCATGTACAATACATGTACATGTATATATTAAAAATTTAAAATTGCACATGAAAATGCATAAACTCGCAATATTAAAAAAATCAAGTAACAACTTTTTCAAATTATCTAGACAATCCAATCCCTGTAACTGACTCAAGTTTCAAATTCCATGCAATACCTCATGGTGTTCCCCCTGCATTGTGCCCTCATGGATTCCTTGTACAATACATGTACATGTATATATTAAAACCTTGAAATTGCACATGAAAATGGATAAACTAGCAAGATTAAGAAAAATGTTACAACTTTTTCAAATTATCTAGATGATCCTATCCCCATATGTGACTCCATTGCTAATGTCCCTAGAGAAGGGAAACTGTCTCCACAAACCTAAAATTCAAAAATTTTAAAACTTAAGATAGAGATCTCTTTTTTTAATGAAACTTTCCTCAATTTATAACAAAACAAAAATGAAATATTCAATACTTGTGACAAGTGAATATTTGACACATCTCCTAACAGGGAGGAAGAGAGTGGAATTGTGTCGAGAATGTTGGATGGAATCAAAATCTGTTAACATTTAATTATATATGCAATTATTTCTTCAAAATATTGATATAATAAAAATAAATTAAAAGTATCAACATGAACTCTTCAAAAAAAACTAACATCTTTCAAAATATCTTGATTTGAACCTGAACTCGGGACTATGATATTATCTAAATATTCGTTCAACAAATGACTTAACTGTAAATGGTGAAAGTATGATACATTCATTTTAGATTATATCTGAAAGAATTTAAAAAATGTATGTGAATCAGAATTAACACATAAATTACATTACATTAAAATATCCACCCTAAACATTAACACATACTGATCCCATGCCCTCTTTCTAATGACCAATAGGTCTTTCCAACCATTATGAAAAGAATTTTCATATGTTTTAAACTCTTTAATATTCATATTATCTATATCCTCATCTGATTTATATACAAAATTAGCACTTGCATCAACTCGATCTCTTTACATCAATTCCAGTTAATGTAGTCTGTATGTTGTCTATAATGGCATCCCTTTCTTCTCAACTAGTATGAGAAGTGGCATCCATCTCCAACCACAATGTTGCCAGACATGGAGGTTGAGGTACCAAAGGTGGCGTAGGACAAGGCAATTTAGTATCCCTTAATGCACCCTTACATTCATATGTTTGACCTCTCGCACTAACAAAAAATTTAGATGGAAGGTCACTATAATCAGGCTTCATACCCAAAAAGAATTTTGCATAAAATAATTTTTCAAAAGAATGTGGAACCTCATCATTCCATGGCAGCTTTCCATATGCTGCAAGGAACCTATCAGGGTGCTTGAAATATTACACCTTCAGCATCTTTATTTTCGGCCCTTCATTGAAATTAAACAAAGATTTGGCATGTGCTTTTTTAACCCTTCTACTTACCTCAACCCATTTATAGGGACCCATCATTGTTTCCTTTCTATGCCTCCTTATATCTATAAAGAAATCATTTGTAGGCCGAAGGTTCTTGTAAATATTAAGAAATGAACTTAAAGAGCGCACAACTATTTCTAAGATTTGTCCACCCTTTGCAAGGAGCTCCAAACTTGCAAGATCTTTCTTCAATTTTGAATAATGAGCTATAAACCTTTGTAACATAGATTGTTGGATGTTTGTTTCCCAAGTAATCTCATCATGAATATCAGATGGATAGGTGGTAGTTGGTGTATGGTCTTCTTCTTGAATTTCCTTGCTTCGCCTACGTTGACTTCAATCAACATTTTCACTCCTTGCTTCAATATAATTGCATAAATATTAAAATATGTCAATGTATTTATAGACATCCAAGATATACATGTACACGAATATGTACATACAATTCATTTACATGTACAATTTTCTTTTAACATAAAAAAATTAAATTATATAATTTACCAAAATGATGAGGATCATGATTATCCGAATTAGATTCATGACCACCCGGAGATGACTCAACACCATCATGCCCAAGTACATGAGTTGATTGAGCTTGTTGACCACTGGGAGAATGTTGACCACCTTCACACAACGACCTACTGAGATATGCTTCTAGAAAAAAATAGAAATTATAATAAATTAATTAAGTTAAATATACAAAAATGTATTCAATATATGTATGTACATATGACTCTAGCTATATATCATTTAAGTAAATGCACATAAACATCTATATACCATACCACGATGATGTGAAAGATGGCCCTCCATTGATCCATGATATTTAACCTATAAATGCATCAGGATTACATGAAACAAAACTTATTAACCATGGAACTTAAAAGCACATAAAACAATGCAAAATTAACATGATAAGTAAGAAACCACTGCACAAAATATTTTATTATGGAGTTCATCGAATTTGGACTATCTCTGGGCCCTTCTCAATAGTGGGGAGGCATTCATTCATTAAGTGACATGAAATGAGATAAAAGTTCAAGCAACATTATTTACAATCCTTATACCTCAAAGCTAGAAGATGGAAGAAGAATGGAGAGCCCAGCTTCAAAAAAAAACAATACCACTAAAATCCTGATGAAAAATAATGTAAAAATGCCTATCCGAACACCCAACTCGAACAATCGGGCTTTCTGCAACTTCTCGGAACCTTCGTGCTACGCAGGTGAGGTACTGCCTTGCTGCCAGGTCAGGTTCTACTGCATGCAATGCTTTAGAACTATTCCATTGATCCCCTCTACCTTCTTCCAACATATATGGAATTTTATATAAGCATGGCAGCAAATCCCTCAATACCTGGGAAATTTCCAACCATAGATGAAGTTAAGCAGGAAAGCTTGGTTCCTAATAGAAGTTCTCAAACCTAAATAAGGCATGGAAACAACCTTACAAATATGGAAAAAAACTTCTTTAAATTGTGCGCTTAATTGCGCAGCATGACTATCGGCATTCCCCACAATCGGTGGTGAGACCCAAGCCTAAACAACATGTGATCTATGATACGAAAGATCCACCGGGAGTATGAAATATAACATATAAAGTGTCGTATCTAGGAAACCCATTAGAAATCGCAATCGATGCTTCCCCTCCGCGGATACTAAAGTCCATGCAACTGCGATAATAGCAGAACTGCCAGGGTTATGAAATACAATGTATAAAAGATTGGGTCCGAAGCCCATCGTAAATCACCATCAGTGGAGGCTAGTTGATACCCTATTTGACTGCTCCCACTGCGAACTATGATTGCTGTTTTATTGCATCGCAATTGGATTTTCCGGGGACCTATTCTTAACATTTTCCATTTTATGATTGCATTATGCAATTATCACATCAAAACTTTCCTAGGGTCAATTTTCCTTAAGTCGCTTCTTCTCCTTAATGCTATAAGTGATATGCGGGACCAATGGCAGCTTGCCACTTAGCGCTTCACCATTCACTAAGACTTTTTCCACGTCATCTCCTCCTTCCACCTGGACAAGTAAAACTTGATATTTGACTTGCTCTAACTTCTTCAGATGAACTCAGATTTGAGTGTCGTTCACACCATTAATCAGGATGACGAGCACTTCGATCCGATGTTAAGTTTATCAAAGTTTTGCCACTTTGATTTTTGAGCCTTCTACCATGCGACTAGTACTTTTTGAAGATCCACTTGGATGAATCCTCCCCACTAAGATATTTTGGACCGCCAAAATCCTTTTTAGTCAACTAGAAAGTAAAGAAATCTCCCCCTCACTTTCTCTTTCTCAAACCATCAAGTTTTACTTGGATGTATTCCCTTGAAGCCAACACGAATGTACTTCACATCTCCCCATCATGAAGTTCTGGTTTTCTTGTCAAGAATGATATATTCGGGAAACTTATCTAGATATTGTAGTGCAAAATCATCGACAGTAGGAATCTGTGCAACCTCTTCGGTATCCATAATTAATGGAGGTTCATAGAGCTTCAGGTTTTCAACATTCACTACTAAGTACACTTGCATATAAACAGGGGAGTCAAGACAAAAAGAACTATCTCTAATTTTTTCTAATATGGTGAAGGGAACATATTGTATGGGTCTAAAATTAATCCCTTCTCCCTTCATTCTATCCTTTCTGATTTGGAGCCATACCTTGTCCCCAATTTGAAACTTATGGACAACTCGGTGCTTATCATTTGAAGCTTTATACTAAGCCTGATTTTTCTCCAATTGCTCCTCTACTACCTGATGAATCACCTGTATCCGTTGAATAAAATTCAGTGCTTTGTCCCTATCATCTCATCCAATGTCATCCTCATCTTTCCTGAAGAACATGTCTAAGGGATCCCTTGGTATATAACCAAAACATGTCTCGAATGGTGAGATATGTGTGGATGAATGTGTTGATCGATTGTATGTATGCTGCACATAAGGAAACTCTTCATCTAACAACTTGGGATTATTTCCACAATAGAATTGTAACAAGTGTAGCAGAGTGTTGTTGATGACCTTTTTCTACTCATCGTTATGTGGATGAAATGTCGTACTTATTGTCAGCTTAGTGTCCATCATTCTCCACAAGCTGGTCCAAAACTCTCTATTGTAGCGGCTACAACCACCCTCCAAATTGTTTCCTTAGCTTTGTTTTGGAGTGTCCCTTCCAACTTTTCGTAGCATCTTGCCTTACTTCATCAAGTTCACAAGCTTCAGTATTTCTCTTCCACAAAGGCAGCCTGTCGATCACAACCTGATGCACTTCCCTCGCAAGTTGATCACCTGGACTTGGTCCAGCTCCAAGCTGAGCAGCTTCCCTAAGAAAATTGAGCATTTCTAGAGGGAAACCAACCTTCCCTCTAGAAATTGCACAATCCTATCTGGCAACCTGCTAGACTCCAATATTGTGCAATTCTACTAGTCAACATTCCTAGCAGGAATTGCACAATCTTCCCTAGCAGGGCTGCTCAGCCCAAAATTTGCACAAATCTGGGTAACAGTCAGCTACTCTACCCAGAAATTATGTAAATCTCCTGGGCAACCAGCCCAACTCCCAGCCATAAATGCACATTTTTCTCTAGCAGTCGAGCAGTCTCTTGCATTTGCAACTGACTTAACCGGTTCCCTCCGGGACTGAGCAAAAATGACTTGCATGCATGGGCTACTTCTACCAAGGAAGCATACAAAGGCATCCCTTGTTTCAAGGATCTATGTTTAGCAGTTGGAGGTTACATGAAAGGAGCATCCCAAAAACCTCCCACCAAGTGCCGCTTTCCCTATATTTGTGGCATGTGCGTCACAACCTTGATGTTATCGAACTCTTCAAACAGATGTTGCAGAGCTCATTCCTCACATCAACCTTGCGTCTCTAACATCCCACATCACATCTAGGAGCAGTCGACAGATTCAACTCAGCTGTTGTGGGGTAAGCCTGCTTCCCATGCCTTGTGTTGCATTTCTGTCGCTTTTTATGTTTTCGCTTGTATTAGTATTGTTTTCTTTATTTCTCTGAACATTTTCTATCATTTACATGTGTTTTAACTTGTCCTAGCACCATTTCAGTTTTTTTCAACATCTAGCTGCTGTCGCATGCATGAAATTGTTTTTCGCCAACGCTCGTCGATTCGGAAACTCGCCTCACCCACATGCATGTTGTTGCATTTTTTGAATGTCTCATTCACCATTTTCATGTATTATCACTCACTTATGCTTACACGTGATATAAACATGCATTCACACTCACATTCACTTTCAATTGCCCGTCGATGAGTCTGGCCAACCCCGGCCCGGACTCTGCCTCACCAAGAGCCTCACCCTCACCAAGACAACATTACACAATCATGAGAGGGAAGACTCTGCCTTCCTTCCTAGAAATGCACATTTCTACCCAGAAGCTGTTCCCGAGGCCTGCTTTGTGCAATCCTGAGGGACAGTAACTGATGGCCAAGAAAATTGCACAATGCAGTCACTGAGCCTGCAGCCATTGCCAGCTGAGATTACGCATTGCGCAATCCCAAAAATTAGTAGCCAGAATAGAACGTACGCTACATAGTTCTAGCAGTCAGTAAGTCTCTCACCAGCCCAGGTTGTGCCTTGTACAGTCTTGGCAGTTGGTCTCCCAACCTCCCTATCGAAATTGCACAACCTGCATGATTACTCACACAAGTATGTTGCAAGTCAGTTCTCAAGTTCATTTTGGTTTTCAACAATAGATTGCTTTCCATTAGTGTTTCCATATCTCTAGGTATTTCAGGTGTTCATCTACCTCTTAGCGATGCAGGTACAATGGTTTCCAAGAGAGCAGAGTCAAAGACACCATTCGAAGCACACCTAGAGATGTAGTCGATCAAATTTCTATGAGCTTGCCTACTCACGAAGATATCAAGTTGTTCGTAGACAAGAACATCAAGATATCAGAACAAGGAACATCATGAATAGTATCTGAAGGAACCATACCAAACACAACAAATAAAACGAATGTAGCAGATGAAATGAATGCAAGAGGAAGGTTGTTGACGACACAAAGGTGGAACAAAGTCGCAAGATCAAGAAAATCCACAGATAATGAAATCAACTTTGGAGACTCAGGCTATGAGGTGATGACATGACATGAAGATCACACAAAGACAAAGAATGGAACAGAGAAGGAGTTTCATGTGATGAAGAAACAACTTAGGAGGAACATGAAGCTGCATAGACAGACGAATGAGTTGCAATAGGATCAGGAACAATAGTGGGTGCAATGTGCACTCACGGATGAAACTGCACCCATACATGTTAAAGATCAATCCTAACAACTAACACGGAGCAAACATGGCGAGTAGTGTTGTTAATCACATGCAAGGGATTCTGTGGCATGCAGGTCATTGTGTGCATGCATTCAACCCAACTCCTTTAGCACACTCACCAAGGTGAAGATAAGAAGAAAGTCCAACTCGAGTTGAACATGTACTTCGGCAAGTTGATGCGCATGACCACCAACACAGACTTGAGGATCATCATGGACACTATGCATTAGTGTGTTGCCAGTTCAGCCACACCCAATAAGACCATGTGCATGTTATAAGACGAGTTGGATGAAGGGGCCAAACCAATTCACTGATTTCCATGGAGGTAAGAGTTCACTTCAGTGAGATGTCACCATGAGGTGCATGCACACCATCATGAATGAAAAAGCTTGGCATCAGCTCACCACCTTCTCCATCACAAGCATGTCAAACAGCTGGTATCATCACAACGAACCAAGTGTCAGTGATGTCTTGCATGACTTATTCAAGCCATGTTGTCTCACATGAGTACATGGGCATTGTGATGTTGAGTCATGTCAAGTGTAATTCAAGTGTCAATAGTTGTATGTAAGAGTCATAGAGTAGGTGAAGAGTCATGAGGGTAGTTGAACTGTCATAAAGGGGAATTTCCAGGGTCACCCCACCCTTTTCTATAAATAGTCCCTCATAACTCATTGGATGGGTTTTTGGTCAGCCAAGCTTCTGTTAATACTATCTTGAAGAAAGCTTGGACAATATTTTAATGCACCTCAGCTTCTTCAATGCATGAAGCTAGTTCATATCTTTGGAGGATCAGGTGGACGTGGTTGTAACATTTCACTGTTGGGGCTAGCAGGTTTACATGGATATATTGTACGATAGGAACTTACACTTCTTTATATAATAAGAGGCAACACATTTTCGCACATGTATTGTATTTGTTGTAAGACTAATCTTTAACACTTGTAATGCATGTTGCTTTAACCTGTGTTCTAGATATGAACTGTTTCATTTGTTGTAATTCATAATCTATTAATGGAAATGTGTTGTATATGTTGTTAATTTTGTCCCATCCATGTCGACTACTCTTTTAGACATTAGACATACCTTTCATATGAATCTCTTTGCAACAACCATTGCACTCGTTCGGACAGATTTGTGAGTATCATATGTGTTGTCTTACCTTGTATGTTGTGACTGCCGTGTTCGTGTGGACTACTCCGTCGAAAGATGTGTATGTCCTATGCGTTGTGTGTTCCTAGCCGAGTTGTGGCTGATCCCTTTCAACCTGGAACTCACCTTCACCCTCATTTGAACCCACCTATGTTAGAACTTGTCATACACCTTCCTTGACACACTGTAGAGGTCACACCCTTGCTACTGACAGAGTTATCTTACTTGCCTCTGTGCGACATGATGTCAAGTAATTCCCATACGACCCACTACTAGGAATCCTACACTGAATGGTCTGAGGTCTGATTGGGACTTCTTGCCAAGGAGATCCCCTTACATGTTGGCGGGTCCAGCACCGTTAACATTTTGACACTAGAAGGAGGGCCAGATTACAAGTTGAGCCCTCACATGTGTTTTGAATCTCTACACATCTATCATGAATAAATACCAAGTTTCTCTTATGGAATTTATGTCTTATGGAAACAATTTCATCATCTCGAAAAATCTCTCAAATAACTTATCTCATAAAACATTTGATGGTGGAGGCTATGTAGCCTTGGTAAGGCATGCGGTCAATGTTGTAGGCTCATGCGAAAGACATGGATTCTTTCAGGAATACATGAGCTGTGAGTTTTTCATCTACATGCTTCAAGGGAACCCAATGCACTCATGTACCACACTGCCTGAAAAGTACATTCATTCTCTTGATCATCTGGTCGCATAGATACACCGTTCTTTCAATCACTTTGACTGTCAAGCACTCAACAAAGAAATTCTGAAATTACGAAAAGCACTCGATGAATTTGTTGAACAGTTTTACACACACTTTTGTAATCTTGCATATTGATTCCCAGAAGATGATTTTGATTGGGAATTTCCTGATGGAAGATTTGAGTACCTTCTTCACATATCCAAACCCCGCCCAACACACTTTGGTGATGGAGCTACAAAATCACATACAGAAATAGTTGTTGTCACAAGTGACTATCCGCCTTCACCTCATCAAATAGCTCCACCACCGTGGAGTGATATGGGAGATCATGCACACACATCGGTTGAACTATATCATCCTCCCGCCCCACTTGCTATTGATATTTGCACATATTTTGATTGCAAGCTTGTTGGTTGTCACATGGAATCATTCCCTCGGCCTCCGTCCTCACGTTCTACTGATCCTCCATATTGTATTGTCTTGTGTTCTCCCATTCTAGTGTCCTCACCTATTGTGAACGAGGATCAAGCCATTGTCGGAGTTTGTGTTATGCAGCCAACCTGCGCCATCATTCATGATGAATGTGTGCGGGAATCTAAAGAAGATCCTGCAATGAAGGATGAATCCCTTCTAGTTGTGCCTCATTCACTTCATCCTGACATCCTTGTGATTTTGTCACTACTGATTTCTCTTGTGAAAACTCATTTTTGGATGCTTCTACTTTCGATAATTCACAGAGCACCTCAGATGTCAGTGTTTCATTACAGTGCAGAGAGGACACCTATTCCTTGGAAAATATTTCAATATATGATTTATCTTTCTTGAAAACACAGAAGGTGAATATCTTTTCTTCTCGTCTACCCCTTTGTCTCATTCATCAAGTCATGAGGATGCTGATGAACATCTCGAATGTTCTAATCTTAGTTGTCGTGATCTATTCACTTCATCATCTGGTCACGATGTTGATTCAACCATTGTTAATCTATTTGAGACATTGGTCTACGATGATCTATTTGTCAATGAGGTCGAAACCCCCCATATTGTCGAGGCACTTCAGCCCGAGCTGATGGTTATGTCAGGCCCTCACTGTCTTGAGGTTGGTTTCACTTCCAGTCGGGAAATTGTTTAAACACTCAAGGCTCCTCATCACTCTTTATTGTCCATATAAAATCAACCAAACACCCATATTTCTCTTCCTCCACTTGAATTATACAATCCCATCGCTCATGCATTGGAGGAATCTTACACAACATGCACACATGCACAACATAAGTGGTCTACCTTCCTCACGTTTTCTTGCATGTCATAGTGAAGAGAATGCATACACTCAACATCTGCATGCAGTGTAGCACAGTACCATGGCACCTCCACAGAATGCATGTCATGCAGTTTCATTCATATTTGTTCTATGGTTTCTTGTAAGCTCTGAGTGTGTTTGTCTTCATTGTTACATTTTTCTTGTTTGCTAGTTCTCACAACTGTCTTTTTCACGAACCATGCCTTCAGTAACATGGGTCAACCAATGCACCAGTGGCTGCATTGGAAGTATCACTTCACATGAGATGATCCATGCACTGTTAGCTTAGGAGTAGGAGTAGCGTTTTCTTTTAAGTTGTTTTCTTGCATGTTTGTTTGTTTGTTTGTCTGCTTGCCTATTTTCTTATTTTCTTTACTTTCGCTTTTGCTTCTGATCTTTCTTTGCTTTGTTTCTTATCAATTTTCTTGTCTCGTTTCATAGGATAGTATCGCATGAAACCATGTATGACTCTTGAAGCAAGTTGGTTAAAGTACAAGAGGCGTTGTGCTACTATCACTACTTGGTTATTTGTCATCTTACCTTTGTATGAGGAACTTGTTACTTTTAGTCCATGATATGCTGATGGAAAATACGTACTATTCAAAGTGAACCTTGGTGAAAACACAATGCTTGCGTGCTAGCTAGTGTCACCTACTCTAGTCGGTTGTTTTTGGGTTAACCCTTGTTAGCTCATTCATGTAGAGTAAGGTGAGGGGGAAAACCTTAACAGGCATATCAAAGGTATAATAAACTACTTCTCTGCTGGAACAACTTCTTCTACTCTCAATAAGTTAGGATTACTCTTCTTCCTCTTAAATGAATAAGTGCTATGCACAGTTACAAAAATGAAAAATGTAAAAAAAAAAAAGATTTTAAAGAAAATGAAAAATGAATAAGGCAAAAGAAGAGAAAGGCTTCTTTTGCAGAGAGGTGATGCAAGTAACTCTGTCGGGGTACTGAACAGGCTCGCTGGAAGCAGAGCCATGCTCGTGTTCCTATGTGACTCCATCGGGGTACTGTCCAGGCCTACTCACAGCGGAGCAACACCAAAGATGAAACTAAGACTCTGATGACTATACTGCTTGTGCACCAATATACCCCTCAACCCCAATCGAAAAAATTGTGTTTCCTTAGATTGGAATGTGTGTCAATCGACCAAGAGTTTGGGAGATGCTACATCTTACAATCAAGCTAGTGTGTAAACCAAGAGGAGCTAAGAACTGAACAATACTTCCAGAGCTGTTAGACTTGATTTTCTTGAATAAGGTCCATTCAGAGAGCTGGAGTTCTACCAATGTGTCGCCAAGTGTTGTAGCAGCTACAACCACCCTCCAAAAACTTTCCTTCACTTTGTTTTGGAGCCTCCCTTCCAACTTTTCACAACAACTTTCCTTACTTCATCAAGTTCACAAACTTCAATATTTCTCTTGCACAAAGGTAGCCTGTCAATCATAGCCCGATGCACTCCCCTCATAGGCTGATCACCTGAACTTGGTCCAGCTGTAGGCTGAGCAACTTCCCTAAGAAAATTGCGCATTTATGGAGGGCAACCAACCTTCCCTCCAGAAATTGCACAATCCTTTCTAGATGCCTGCTCGGCTCTAAGATTCCGCAATTATGCCAATCAACACTCCCAACAGGGATTGTGAAATTTTCCCCAGCTGTTACAGAGAAAAGTGTCTATTTAGAACTGCTCTATCCCACTAAGGTGTGACAGCTGCGTTAGAAACAAACAGAGAAAAACTACTTTTGTATTTCCTTTATGAACTATAGATAGAGAGGAATAGAAAGAACCCACCTGTGTCTTGCGCTAATCCTTTGATCCAATCCCTCTCTTCTTTGATAGTCTCCAGCTACCTGCTCCCTTACTTGCCCAGCTTCACAAAGTACCTGTAAGATCACAGAAGAAGAACACTATACAAAGACATGGATCTATATTCATAAACAACTTAGGATCAGATTTAAGTTAACCATACAAATGTAACAAGCATCAATGATACAAAAGCATGGAGGAAAACTCAAATAGCTTTTATTGATAAACAAGAAAAGGTCCAGGAGGAGTTACAACCAGTGGTTCCTGACCCAGCATCAACCTCCCAGCAAAGAAGCCCCTCTTCACCTCAAACAAAGCATAGATCACCCAACAATCTGATGTTTGTCTCAAAAAACCAACAACAATTCCTTACAATATGCAAAATTCCAGCCTCCAACCTCTGGATCTCTGGGATGAGAGATCTATATATAGATATTTGCAGAGGTGTGAGTCAGCTCTGGGTTTTTTATTAGTGTCTTCTCTCTGATAGTTCTTGATGCCACTTGGAGATCTCATTGATCTCTTACTCATCCTTGGGCGATTCTGAGAGGCAAGTGTCCGAGGAGAAGTTTCTGGAAGATTCCATGATCATCCACCTCGCAAACTGTCTCCGCCACTTGTATTTTCTCGTCCATCGCACCCCATAGAAGGGCTTTTTGAAACGCAACGTGGTTCCCGTGTGTACAAGGTGCAATGCATCGCACTCTGGCCATGGAGCAAGTGCAATGATCTCGTTTTGACCAGTTTTGAGTAGTTTTTCATGGAGAACTTCTGCGAGAAGTTGTAATCAGTTGACCTTGTTCCTTTAGGAGTTAGAACAACACTTTTAGGCACTTAGGAGCCCTTGATTTATGGACATTTCATGCTTGGGGTTGTAGGGAACAAAAATGTCTATAACAGTTGCCCCCTAAAGTATGAGGTCGTTAACCTTTTGGTGTCAGGTGAAATGCTTTATTATGAGGATCCGATGTTCTTTCAATGCTGGGAGGAGACCTGTAATAAGATACAATACAATACATTATCTTCATAATATTTTCATGATCTAGCTGAGGCGGGCATTCCCATGCTCAGCTTTATAAATTCATTTTCATGTACATAGGACAGACAATCGTCTGAGTGTAGACTGATGATTCTGATAGAGCCATCATCCTTTTGAGTGGATGATTATCTGTGCGGAAATGATGTACATTTAATGTCTTTATTTCCCTGAATACATATCGCAGCCTGGATGGATGAAACTAGATCCGGGGTCTTCAATCTCATCCGATCTTCACTCGAAGTACAAGTCGATCCATGTGAGAAATGTTCTGAAGTCGAACATGGAAAGACATCGCTTGATTACCAGTCAATGATGTAAATTGTTAACAAGCGCGAGAGGAATCACCGATAATGATAATGACCCTCAAGGTACTGCAGTACAATTCACGTGGTGTGAATAAAGGACTTGGCATCGAACACCACACAAAATCTTTCGGTTAAAGGCCATTGATGTAAACCTGTCACCGGAAGTGAGAAACTTACCATTGAGGCATGCAAGCTTCAAAGTACTGAATGGGGTGTTCCTAGATCAACTTCTCGGATAATGAGCTGATGTCGACAAGAAGTGATCCGTCACAGGAGGGCCTTAATGAATCCCAAATCAATGACACGTAACGGAGCAAATGATTTTGATGGAGGTGAAAACAATCTGGTGATATAAGGTTCAGGGTGGCGGTCATGAAAGAATGGAGTATAATGTATGGTAGTGGGTGAGACACAGGTGAATTCACTGAATGACTTCTCTTGAACATATCGGCGACACTGATGTGATGGATTGGTAGCATTAACCCCAAATATGGATGGTATGGCGTGACCATGGTGATGTGACCGGTGAATGAAACAACCCAACCCGACTCGGACACGGAGTGGAAGTGTCATGTTGAAGAGCGACTTGCTACCAATAAAGTTTCTTTGAGTTTTCTTCCCAATTTTCCCCAGTCATTGCTGACCAGTACCTCTTTATTTTTGTCAAGCTTGAGGAGGATAACATATGCTTGTTCTATAATTTTCCCTTCGGGCAAACCCATCGCTATGTTTTAATGAGCCTAGCGATAGTGAAACTCGTTCTCATCTAAAGACAAGTTTGTCGCTATTAATCTTTTTAACGAGTTTAACGGCAAAGATAACTCGGTCCTTTTCAATTTTAGAGAGTCTGAAAAGGAACGTAAAGGAAACTCCAAAATTCCTTTTTCGTCATCTAATCCCTTAAGTCCGAAAAAGTATAAAACAATACAGAACGGATGAATTTTCGATACTTTTAACGAGCCGAATGAAACAAGCACTTGATCTTTTTGTGTAATAATCCCTCAGGTCCAAAAAGATTAAAATCTAGAGGAGGGATAGCACTTCATGTCCCTTTAACGAGCTGGAGAGGCCAATGGCTCGGCAATATTTTCATATTTTACGAGTCAGTTGAAAAGAGATTAAAGGAGACTCGTCTTTTGAGGAACGAGTGATAAAATGGGTAGCAGCTGATTCCAAGTAAGGTTTGGAATTTTCCAATCACAGCAGTGTCACGAGGATGGCTAGTGAAATCACTCTTCACAGCTGTTCCTCAAAATGGGTAAACAATCAAATGGAGGTGAATGATCGGCCATTGAAAAAGTGGAGGTGATGGTGCAAACACGACCAAGGCTTTAATGGCTGAAGTACTACATTCACGATGGTTATTTACTGGGGAATAGTTCATTTTTTAACGAGCTTAAACACGGGTGGAAACATTTGCTCATGTCTTATGTTTATTTTTTAACGAGCTTGAACTATGTGCTAAAACTGCTCGAGGCGGGTTTATTTTTTAACGAGCTTGAACCCTACAGTAACACAGCTCGTGATGAGTTTGCATGCCCCCAGCATAATAATGCAAATCGAGGTGCATGCCCCCCAAGCTTCATTGTATTCAACTCGGTGGTTGGAATGAAGATTTGGAAAGGGGATTTGTTCCATTTTTTAATGAGGTTGACATAGTCAAAGAACTATCCTCAGAATCCACTGTATTTATAGTATTTGATAGAAAATCAAAAACTGAAGGATGATTAAGGTCATCGGAATAATATTCATTGTAATCCGGGAGATGGGAACGATGGTGGTAATCTTCCCATGGTGCCTCCCCTAACATCATTGACTGAATGATTCCTTTGTCTGTAGAATGTACATGTGACCAAGGATCTGAAGAGGTGCCATGTTCCTTAGACCTATCTATCCAAACACTCGATGAGCGTTTATTTGGGTTTGCCCCCCAGGCCAAGAAAATTGATTGCTACAATATTTCTATTAGGGTGATGATCCATGCTGAGAAAGTGTTTAGGAATCTTCCGAATCCATTACATATAGAAGATTTCATATTGCAGGTTTCCACTGTGGCCACTTCCGCCATCTTACTCGGAGGCGGTAGGGAAAAAGTACCCATTAAGGCAGGGTCTTTAAGGAGAGATACTCTGATATTTTGAAGCGAATGATTACTTCCATGGATCATTGTAATGCTTCCCGTAACTTGTGAACTGTTGGGGAGAAATGTTTGTTGGTCGATGACTGTGATTCCTCCTTGAAATGGAAATGTAATCTTCCTAAAATAGGTCGATACAACAGTAGCCATGGCATATATCCATGGCCTTCCTAGTAGGATGTTGTAATCGATATTTTCGTCGATTACTTCAACATCAATTTCTATTGTTTTTCCCCCCAGTTCAACTTGCAAGTTACTTAAAATCTCGTATGGAGTGTATGATCATCCATTAAATGATTTTAACGTCGTTGACGATCTCGACAAGGGTGGTGAGCCTAAATTTTTCCAGCAACTCATCGACATAATACATGTAGATGCCCCCTCATCAATAATTGTTCGATGCATATTTTTGTTGAGGGATTTCACTTGAATAAGGAAAGCTAGTTGAGCTGGTAACTGTGGGTCATATCCTTTATGATCAAAGGCCACAAGATTGGAATCCATTGGGTAAATCCCACCTATTACTGATAATATATCCTGCTTTTGCGAGGGGAAATTTTGTGGTACCTCAAGTGTCGACATAGCGGATGGCGATTGGGCCAGGTCCTCTACTATATTATAATTCTGTGCTACTTTAGCACAAGGATTAAATGTCGATTTGTGTACTACTCCCTTTGGCGGATTTATTATTGGCTCAGGAATGATGGGTGACACAACTTTGGTCAAAGTTGTTGTCGAACTACTAGGTTGTTCATTAGCCTTGTTATTCGACAGCTGTGGATTCCTGTAATCTTTATTCCTTGTCAAAGCATCATTTTGCTGCTTTGAGATAGAAAACATAAGCACTTGGGATCGGGAACCATTTTGATTAGCAACCAGTTTGGTTCCTGGGCTTGGAAATGGATCAGTCAATACTGCTGAGGTTTTTGAAATCTTAAAGAGTTTCTTAACTTCAGCTTTATGTGGACAATCTCTCGTCCAATGATCCTCATCGCATATATGACAACTCGCAGGGGGTTTCCTTTGCCCAGAAGGGTTTGTAGAAGGTTTTTCAGGAGATGACTCATCCTGCTTCTTTTCTCTCCCTTTCTTTTTCTTCTTGTCCCCTGGTTGCTTCAGTTGTTTGCCCTTGTCGGTCGACACGACATTTACTTCCGAGGAAAGAAGTTCCTCATTTTCATTTTGACTAGAAATCTTACGGGCCTTTTTGGATGTAGCCTTTGTCGATTTCATGTCTGTCGCACCAATCACACCATCGCCGGCATGAGAGTCATTGTTTGATTTAGGAGGAGGAGGAACTGAGAATTCCGGTCTAGGGGCGTCAGGTATTTTATCGTAGAGCGTGCCGGACTGAGTGTAAATCAAGTCCAAATATTGCGCACGAGCGATAACTTGCTCTTCTGTGACGACTCCCCCTTTTGCCACATCTTCCGTGATGGAAGGTAGTAATGACTTGATAAACCATTCAGCTAAGAGCTGATCGGGAACATACGTTTTTACCATTCTATGACGACGTCGCCACTCATGTATATGATCAGATATGTGAGTGGCCGTCGTCTGTTTGAAGTTGGTAAGGAGTTCCGTTCCCATTTCGTACCTTATCGGTAATTGAAAATGGGTTAAAAAGGTTGTGGCTAGGGTACTGAAGTTGTCGAATGAAGCTCTAGGCAATTCGATGTACCATTTTGCCACCGGACCAGTTAACGTCCTCTGAAAAAGGTGAAGTCTTATCGAATCATCATTTAGGGTGTTTGATGAACACCATAGATGAAAGGTCATTACATGATTCGATGGATCTTCACCCAGATTTCCATTAAATTTAGGAATATCTGAGGGAAGTTTATGCGGAATCGCTGGCCACCAAGGGGCATAAGCAATTGGATCATTCGTCAACCGATTTAGATCTAGTAATTCTAGAGTTGCTACAAAGGGCAACTGTTGATTCGGGTTAGGCGAAGCATACCCAGGATAAGATGGAATCGCCTGAGCAGTGGGTCTTTGCATACTAGCATAATGTATTTGATGCTAGCAACTTTGACAAGGTTGATGGGCATAACCATTATGATATGGTTGTTGATAACCGTTTTGGAAATGCGGTTGCCCATTACTTACAAAGACTTGTTGCTCAGGTCCTTGATATGATTGCTGGAATAGCGGTTGTTGAGATTGAACCAGCCATGGTTGTTGGACCATTTGCTGTTGCCCAATACTGGATGATTGACCAAGATGAGGAGTCATAGTACTTGTTTGAGCCTGAGTCGCTCTAGATAAGGAGGCACTAACCTGAGGTTGTGATTCAGTTGTCGAGACAAGAGGCTGTTGTATTGCAACCTGAGAAACTTGGGGTAGACATACAACAGGTAGCGCTTGTACTTGCGATGCAGTCACCACAGCAGGTATAGTTGGAATATTCGACACAGGGTGGACTAGTTGCATTGGATATACAACCCTTGGTTGTTGAGGCAGTATTGGTACCCAACCGCTGGATGTAATTCCAGTTTGACCTGAACTTTGTTGTAAACTCCCATATGGTTGTTCTCTGGGAGGGAACAATGAAAAGGCATACTGCCCTCCATATGGTGGCAGTCCAGTACTTAAAGGGTAAATTGGCCTTTGAAGACACATTGGATCAATTTGTTGAGTTTCAACATAAGAAATACCAGATGATAATCCGGATGAAGAAATAGGAACAGACCATGTTGTCGAAACAGTCCACGATTGGACTCCGATTTGTTGTTGATAACTTGCCTGGACAGATGGTATACCGGCGAGCATTGTTGGAGTAGCAGCAAGAGGTTCTACTGCTGCTGCGTCGGATGACACAGTCCTGGATGTCGACGGTTGTTCAGACATATCTAGTCTATCCAAAAGATTTTCTAGCAATTTCGATTGACTTTCTTCCACCATTGCGAATTACTCGATCAACTAAAATAAAGGGGAAGTATGTTTCCGAATTAAATGAATTTTAGACGCTTTGACACAACTTGTTTTTTTAGTTTTTAAGAGTCGAGAAAAAACAAAAGATGACTCTAGTCTCCTTCGATTTTTAATGAGCCTGAAGTGACAAGTGCTCAGATGGACCTTTTCCATTAAGGAGTCTGAAAAGGAACGAAAGGGACTGCTCTGGAAATCTAGGTAGAGGGAGTACCAAACCAATCGCAAAACTGCAAAATACTTTTTACGGCACGACAGTCAATCTTCCCGAATCCTGTGTTCAGTGCATTGCGATCGATAGGGCGGCAGACACGGCTTCCTATGGATAAAGGATTTAAGCCTATAGGGGTCTCCCAAAATATACTCGACGGTACGTGGGAGCACAAGTTCGTACTGGCACTTATCGTCTCAAAGTGGAGGAATCACCCAACCATCAGTGAGAACAATAGTTACCAGGCTTTACGACGCCGGAATATCTCTCTAGCCTAGACCTCTAAATGTTGTGCGTTAAGTTCCAAAGCGTTGTTAGATTCATTGAATTTATTTTAAGTTGATCTTGCTTATGAAGTTTGCCTTTCAGGTTCACCACGAGATGTAGATGTAATTCCTAAAATGCAATCTAAAGATGATAAACAAGCTTTTTATCTCTTTTGTGCAATTAAAATCCTAGCTACTAGGGAAAAGAAAGACAAAACCTTTTCACAAAGAGCAAAGAGCACACTGTAAATGCACTTTCCTAAATCAAGCCAAACATACTGTCTATATGCAAATGCACATGCATGTATTTGTTTTTCAACTTTCTTAGTATATGGATGCTAAAAAAAAAGTTGATGCACAAATCTGAATTTCTTTTCAAGCGACAAACATAAACAAGTTTCTTTTCGAAATCAAAAAATGGAGACGATTACAACACCTTATGATTTTGAATTGAATACTTGTTCTTGACACTAGAAAATTAGAAATTCATACCAAAAGCAATAGTAACAGGATAATCGACCATCAACAGCAATCAAACTCTTTCCTACAATTGAAATCGACACTTACGACAGATTCAACTCAAAGGACGACAGTACGATTACGCTACTTTTGCTAAGGAGAACTGTAAATGACTCAACAAACACACAAAAAACATCTACAGTTCTTTTGTACAAAGGAGGCAGAATAACAACAAGGAAAAGGGGTTTCAAACAGACATATACTGATCACAGGCAGCAAAATTCAGAGATAGAACTGGAAAGAATGAAGCACCAGAACCACAGCTGCACAGAGCTATTCTGATCAACGCACCTGTAACATAGAGAATCTGAAATGCAGCGCAGGTTGCCCTTTCGAGAAGTGCGCTGAAATTCAAGATCTCTTAACAGTACCTGCGTTGGGCCAGAAACGAGACTCTGTCCGGGTTCCGGGTCACAGTTTGCAGTTCAGTCCTTGGTTTTTGGCCGAGTAAAAAGCAATCAGTAATGCAACAATTAGGGGTATATCTAAGGAGGATCTATGAGCTATCACAAGGGCAATCAGATAGTTTGTGAATCATTTGTTCAAATCATAAACAAATCCAGTGAATGGATTGAAGAAGCAGTTGTCTACTTTTCATTTGTTATGGCAAATGCAGTTTGAATGCTACTTATAAGTTTATGAAACAAACAAGCAAAGAATGATAAACAAACAAACTAATTAGCTCCCCAGCGGAGTCGCCATTTTGTTACAGGGAAAAGTGTCTATTTAGAACTGCTCTATCCCACTAAGGTGTGACAGCTGCCTTAGAAACAAACAGAGAAAAACTACTTTTGTATTTCCTTTATGAACTATAGATAGAGAGGAATAGAAAGAACCAACCTGTGTCTTGCGCTAATCCTTTGATCCAATCCCTCTCTTCTTTGATAGTCTCCAGCTACCTGCTCCCTTACTTGCCCAGCTTCACAAAGTACCTGTAAGATCACAGAAGAAGAACACTATACAAAGACATGGATCTATATTCATAAACAACTTAGGATCAGATTTAAGTTAACCATACAAATGTAAAAAGCATCAATGATACAAAAGCATGGAGGAAAACTCAAATAACTTTTATTGATAAACAAGAAAAGATCCAGGAGGAGTTACAACCAGTGGTTCCTGAACCAGCATCAACATCCCAGCAAAGAAGCCGCTCTTCACCTCAAACAAAGCATAGATCACCCAACAATCTGATGTTTGTCTCAAAAAACCAACATCAATTCCTTACAATATGCAAAATTCTAGCCTCCAACCTCTGGATCTCTGGGATGAGAGATCTATATATAGATATTTGCAGAGGTGTGAGTCAGCTCTGGGTTTTTGATTAGTGTCTTCTCTCTGATAGTTCTTGATGCCACTTGGAGATCTCATTGATCTCTTACTCATCCTTGGGTGATTCTGAGAGGCAAGTGTCCCAAGAGAAGTTTCTGGAAGATTCCATGATCATCCACCTCGCAAACTGTCTCCGTCACTTGTCTTTTCTCGTCCAACGCACCCCATAGAAGGGCTTTTTGAAATGAAACACACTTCCCGTGTGTACAAGGTGCAATGCATCGCACTTTGGCCATGGAGCAAGTGCAATGATCCAGTTTTGACCAGTTCTGAGTAGTTTTTCATGGAGAACTTTTGGGAGAAGCTGTAATCGGTTGACCTTGTTCCTTTAGGGGTTAGAACAACACTTTTAGGGACTTAGGAGCCCTTGATTTATGGACATTTCATGCTTGGGGTTGTAGGGCACAAAAATGTCTATAACACCAGCAGGGCTGCTCAGCCCAGAATTTGCACAAATCTAGGCAGTAGTCAGCTGCTCTACCAAGAAAGTGTGCAAATCTCCTGGGCAGCCAGCCCAGCTCCTAGCCAGAGATGCACATTTTTCTCCAATAGTCGAGAAGTCTCTTGCATGTGCATTTGAGTTGACCGGTTCCCTCCGAGATTGAGCAAAACTGACTTGCATGCATGGGCTTCTTCTCCCAAGGAAGCATGAAAAGGCATCCCTTGTTTCATGGATCTATGTTTAGCTATTGGAGATTACATGCAAGGATCATTTTAGAAACCTCCCACCAAGTGTCGCTTTCCCTAGATTTGTGGCATGCACGTTACAACCTCAATGTTATCAAAACTCATCAACTAGACATTGCAGAGCTCATTCCTCACATCAACCTTGTAGCACTGATATCCCACATCATATCTAGGAGAAGTCAACACATTCAGCTCAACTATTGTGGGGTAAGCCCACTTCCCATGCCTTGTGTTGCATTTTTGTCGCTTTTTGTGTTTCCTCTTGTATGAGTAATGTTTGCTTGATTTCTTTCAATGATTGTTTCCATTTACATCTATATTAGCTTTTCCTAACACCATTTCAGCGTTCGTCAACATCTCACTGCTATTGCATGCATGAAACTATTTTTCACGAATGATCGCCGATTCGGAGACTCGCCTCACCCACATGCATGTTGTTCCATTTTCTAAATCTGTCATTCACCATTTACATGCATGATCATTCACTTATGCTTACACTCAATATCGGCATGCATTCACACTCACATTCACTTTCATTTTCCCGTTAGTGAGTCTGGCCAACCTCGACCCAGACTCTACCTCACCAAGACAACATTGTGATATCCTGAGAGGGAATGCTCTGTCTTCCTTCCAAAAAATGTGCATGTCTGCCCAGCACTTGTTCCCCAGGCCTAGTTTACACAATCCTGAGGGACAGTCACTACTGGCCAAGAAAATTTAGCAATGCAGTCACTGAGCCTGCAACCATTGCTAGCTCAGATTGCAAATTGCGCAATCCCTACAGACAATAGCCAAACTAGACTGTGCATTGCATAGTTCTAATAGTCCGTCGATCTCTCAGTAGCCCAGATTGTGCCTTGTTTAGTCTTGGTAGTCGGTCCCCCGACCTCTCGGCCGAAATTGTGCAACCTTCACGATCAGTCACATAGGTATGTTGCAAGTCAGTTCTCAAGTTCATTTTGGTTTCCAACTGAAAGATTGCTTTCCATGAGTGTTGCCATGTATCTAGGTATTGTAGGTGTTCAACTGCCTCTCAAGAGTGCAGGTACAATGGTTTCCAAGAAAGTGGAGACGAAGACACCATTCGAAGCACACCTGGAGATGTAGTTGATCAAATGTCTATGAACTTGCCTACTCATGAAGATATCAAGTTTTTTGTAGACAAGAACATCAGGATATCATAGAAAGCAACATCATGAATAGCAGCTAAAGGTAGCATACCTAATGCAGTGAATACAGCAAATGCAACATCGAATGCAGCAAATGAAATGAATGCAAGAGGAAAGTTGTTGACAACATAGAGGCAGAAGAAAGTTGAAAGATCAAGCATATCCACTAATAATGAAAGAAACTTTGGAGAATCAGGCTATGAGGTGACGACGTGACATGAAGATTGTGTGAAGATAGAGAATGGAACAGAGAAGGAGTTGCATGTTTCGAAGCCACAACTCAGGAAGAACATGAAGCTGCACAGGCAGATGAATGAGTTGCCACATGATCAAGAACAATAGTGGGCGCAACGTGTACTCACGGATGAAACTGCGCCTATACAAGTTAAATATCCATCGCAACATCTAACATAGAGAAAACATGATGATCAGTGTTGTTAATCACATGCAAGGGATTCAGCAGCAAGCATGTCATTGTGCGCATGCGTGCAACCCAACTCATTCAGCACACTCACCAAGGTGAAGACAAGAAGCAAGTTCAACTAGAGCTGAACATGTACTTCGGCAAGTTGATGTGCATGACCACCAGCACACACTTGAGGATCAGAGCAAACACTATGCATCATTGTGTTTCTAGTTCAGCCGCACCCAAGAAGACCATGTGCATGTTAGAAAACGAGCTGGATGAAGGGACCGAACCAATGCACTGGTTGTAATGGAGGCAAGATTTTGCTTCAGCAAGATGTCACCATGAGGTGCATGCACACCATCACGGATGAACAAGCATGTCAAAGAGTTGCTCTCATCACAACGGACCGAGTGCCAATGATGTCTTGCATGACTTTCTCAAGCCATGTTGTCTCACATGAGTACATGCGCATTGTGATGTTGAGTCATGTCAAGTGTAAGTCAAGTGTCAATAGTTGTATGTAAGAGTCATAGAGTAGGTGAAGAGTCATGGGGGTAGTTGAACTGTCACAAAGGGGAATTTCAAGGGTCACCCCACCCTTTGCTTAAATAGTCCCACATAACTCATTGGATGGGCTTTTGCTCAGCCAAGCTTCTGTTAAGGCAATCTTGAAGAAAGCTTGGACAATATTGTAATGTGCCTTGGCTTCTCCACTACATGGAGCTAGTTTATATCTTTGGAGGAGCAGGCGGATGTGGCTGTAACATTTCATTGTTGGGGCTAGCAGGTTTACATGGATGTATTGTATGATTGGAATTTAGACTTCTTTATATAATAGAAGCTAGTGCATTTTCACACATGTATTGTATTTGTTGTAAGACTGATCTTTAACACTTGTAATTCATGTTTCTTTAACCTGTGTTCTACATATGAATTGTTTCATTTATTGTAATGCATAATCTATTAATGGAAATGTGTTGTATATGTTGTTAACATTGTCCCATCCATGTCGACTGCTCTGTCAAAAATCAGACAAAACTTTCATATGAAGCTCACTATAACAACCATTGCGCTCATTTAGACTTATCCATGAATGTTATACGTGTTGCCTTACCTTGTATGTTGTGAGTGCCGCGTCCGTGTGGACTTCTCTGCCAGAAGCTATGTATGTCCTGTGTGTTGTGTGTTCCTAGTTGAGTTGCGACTAATACATTTCAACCTGGAACTCACCTTCATCCTCATCTGAACCCACCTATGTTAGAACCTCTCATACACCTTGCTTGACTCACTACAGTGGTCACACCCTTGTTACTGAGACAGATATCTTGCCTCTGTGCGACATCGCGGTCAAGGCATTAGCATATGACCCACTCTTGGGACTCCTACACCAAACAATATGAGGTCTGATTGGGAATTCTTACCAGGGAGATCCCCTTACATGTTGGTGGGTCGAACACTGTCAACACTCTTGAAGAAAGAAAGGGTCTTGATCTGACACAATAGATGTGGGAAACCCAAAATCGACCCAAACATGTTGAAAGAAAAGATAAGTAGTTTGCTCAGCAGTGACCTACTTTTTACAAGGAATTAAAATACACATTTTACTAAAATGATCCATGATGACATACAAATAGTCGTGACCTTTCGCAGACATAGCAAAACCACCTACAAAATCCTTGGACACACTTTCCCATGGTCGAATCGGAATAGGGAGTGGTGTGTATAGCTCAAGTTTTTTATTAGAGGGCTTTGAAATAGAACACATCACACAACTTTACAAAATGAGTCACAATGTTTTTCATATGAGGCCAAAAACAAAACCTCTGTAAATGACATAAATTATTTTCAACCCCAAAATGACCAGACACGGGAGAGGTGTGAGCCTCTCAGATTACATGTACCCTTTCATCAATGGGTATGCATAGTTTTCCAAGGTGAAAGAATAGTTTTTCCTACAAATAATAATTGTCCACCTACTATCCACGAGTCAGTCTTGCATAAATCTCTTTAAAATCCTCATTATTTGCATATTGTTCAACATAAATTTCTAACTATACATAAGAATTCTGAAAAAATAAAAATGTAGAAATAGGAGGGCGAGAAAGCATATATGCTACTTTTTTTCTGGCGCCCTTCTTGTATTTTATTACCATATGACAATGTTGGAGGAATCCTATCCATCTGAAATGACGGGCTTGCTAAATCTTGGTCTGGGACTGAAGGTACTGCAAGGGATAATGATCCATATCAATGATGGTCTCCTTGCTGATCAGATATTATTTCCACTTCTTTACACTCTGAACCGAGGTGTACAACACCCTGTCATATGTGGGACAATTCACAACAAACTAGGATAAAGTCTCTGAATGGTAACATATAGGCTTCCTTTCCTGCATCAATACAGCTCCCATGGCATATCTGTTGGCATCTGTTTCAATCTCAAAATTTTGTTGAAGGTCTGGTACGGCTAGCGTTGGTGAGGTGCTAATCTTCTCTTTCAGCATGTTGAAGGATTTCTGGTGCTTCCCCCCTGACTGAAAGGCCTACTTCACACTAGTCAATGCATGTAAGGGAGCTCCGATAATAGATAAGTTCACAATGAACCTTCTACAATACTGTACCATGCCAAAAAAGCTTCAGACCTCTGTAACATTTGTGGGCTCAGGCCATTTCATAATCTCATCTACATTAGAGGGATATATCCTCAATTTCCCATTACCCACTATGTGGCCTAAACAAACCAAAGAGGTCTTACCAAACTCATTCTTTGACAACTTTACATTTAGTTTTTCATTTTTCAGAACATCAAGACTTTCTTCACATGACCGACATGTTCATCCCATGTCCTACTATAAACAAGAATATCGTCCATATATAGAAGCACAAAATTATCAAGAATAGGCCTAAATAGTTCATTCATTACCCTCATAAACATGGTTGGAGCATTACACAATCCGAATGGAATCACCATCCATTCGAACAACCCCTGTTTGGTTTTGAATGTAGTCTTCCAAATGTCTTGTTCTGAAACTCTAACCTGGTAATATCCACTACGCAAATCCATTTTTGTAAAATAGACAACATTTCAACTGATCTAATAATTCATCAATGCGAGGGAGAGGGTATCGATTCTTCACTGTAAAAAATTTTAGCACCCTATAGTCTACACACATTCTCCATGTGTCGTCTTTCTTTGGCACTAACATGATCGATGAGTCACGTGGAGAAGAACTTGGTCTGATGATCCCTTAATTTAGGAACTCCTGCACCTGTTTCTTGATCTCCTCCATATCGATAGAAGCCATCCTATACATGCCAATATTTTGTAAAGGAGCATCCTATTGTAAATGGATCTCATGTTAGATTTCCTATTTTTGGGGCAATTCTCTTGGTTCCTGAAACAATCCATCATAGTCATAAACAATTTCAAATGATTATTTCTTATGATCAAGATCACAACCTTTGAAAGCGTCAGCCATCTCGGCCTCTTTTGCTCCAACTACCATGAGAATGCACCCCTTGTTGGAATTAACCAGTCGTTTAATTTGTCATGCACTGGCAAGACTAGAAATTTCGTATGATGAGCTTTGACTATATATTCTACCCCATCCTTCATAAGGTGGTATTTATTTTCATGCCAAAAGAAAAATTCTATTTTTTCATATAGATACGAACTTCCCAAGATAATTCCACATATATCCAAAGGCACAACATCTAACTCTGCTCATCAACTAATTTGGAAGCAGTAACAAATATGACCCTACACTGCTTGTTTACTTGTAATTTTCCTTTATTGCTTACCCAACCAAGCGGGTATGGACTCGAATGAGGCTTAGTTTCGAGGCCTAAATTTTTAACTAAGGACTCTGAGATTAAGTTTTCTTGGGAACCTAAATCGAACAGAGTTTTCACCTTTTTATGATTTATAATAACTCGAATGTGGAATAGTTCAATTCTCTTTCACTCAATACTTACATGCTCATTCAAATTACTAGTACTTGCAATTGAATAAGAACTATTATTAATGAGAGTACCTCTTGCACCAATGGATGTGATCAATGTCTCATCGGTGGAATCTGATCCCAGGTCTTGTGCTATTTCCATTGTCTTTTTTCCCCTTTCTGATGAATATCTTCGGTCTTAGCTCCAGATGCAACTTCTAACAGTGGTCCTCGTCATGACCATCCTTCTTGCAATGAGTGCAAGACAGTGTTGCTCTGACCCCTATCTTGGCCACAATAGCCTTCTTAGCCTTCCCCTTTCCTTTCTTCTAGAATTTTCCATGCTAAGGGTTGAACTGTGTATTCTTGGCTTGATCATCTCTGTCATTCTTGCCTCAACTTTCAAGATGAATCACCTTTATACTGGCCTCATCAATCATAGTAGGCTTGAACAATAGCAACAGGTGTCTTATGTAACTATGTAGCGCACCAACATACTTAGTTACAATCTTGGGCGAATCTAATGAGATGCCAAAATTCAACGCTTGTTTCCAAAATTCTTCAGTGAAGCTTTGCACATTTTGGAATTTACCTTACCTTAGATATTTTCATTCCATTAGTGCCTTTTGTTTATAACCCAAAGGGTAAAATTGGTCTTTCAATGCATAAATAAAAACTAGACCAAGAGGAAAGAAGGTTACTCGACTTTTTGCTTCCCTTCTGCAACTTGCTCTCCCACCAAACAAGAGAAGTGCCACTCAGCCAAAGAGATGCTAACTGGACCTTTGCCTCATCTTCTTCTATCAGTTGAATCCAGAAGTAGACCTCTATCTATCTTATCCAATTAAAAAAAAATTCTACACTACACTCTCCATTGTATATGGGCAGGTCAAAATTTACATCTAGCTTGAAGAACGGTTTCTTAGATGTATGTTTGGAATCATGATTAGAGTGATGAGGACTATCACTTGAAGAATGAGAATGAGGGGGCTCTTCTCCACCACCTTCATGATTTTCTGATCTATTGTCATCGGCAACTTCCTTCTTGTGCCCAAGTGCCTTCTCATACGCTGAAAATAGATTATCCACTTTCTCTGCCATATTATAGAATACCTTGTGGAAATTATGTTCCTCTTCCCAACGGGCTTCTTCATTGGCCATGTTTCTTCTTCATTTTTTACGTCCTACTTTAGGAACAAAGGACTTAAGCATTCCTTCTCCTTTTTGTGGCTTGTTCTAGGTTATCATATACTCATACAATTCGCATCAACAAAGACCTACTCTGATACCAAACTTCATCCACGATCTTTTACTTACAGATGCATCGATATTACATGAAATAGAGCTTATTAACCATGGAACTTAAAAGCACATAAAACAATGTGGAAATAACATGATAAGCAAGAAAACATGACACAAAAAATTTGATTACAGAGTTCATCCATGAAGGACTATGTCTCCAAGCCCTGCTCAATAGTGGGGAGACCTTCATTCATTAAGTGGCATAAAAGGAGATAAAATTACAAGAAAAATTATTTATAGTACTTATACCTCCTATCTGAACACCCAATTTAGACAATTGGGATTTCTGCAACTTCTCGAAACCTCCCTGTTGTTCAAGGCGAGGTCCCGGCTTGCTACCAGGTTAGGGTTTGCTGTGTGCAATTCTTTTGAACTATTTCGTTGATTCCTTTTTCCTTCTTCTAACACAAATGGCCCTTTATATAAGCATGGCGGCAAATCCCTCAATACCTGGGCAGTTTCCAACCATAGACTAAGTTAAGCAGGCGGGCTTGATTCCCAACAGAGGTTCTTAGGCCTAAATAAGACATGTAAACAACCTTACACATATGGCGAAAACTCCTTTAAACTATGCGTTTACTTGGCGGCATGACTATCGACGTTCCTCACAATTGGTGGTCTAAACCAAGACCAAACAACAGGCACTCTGTGATACAATGGACCCACGAGGAGTATGAAATATAAAATATAAAGTGTCGTATCCCAAAACCCCATTGAAAATCACAATCGATGCTTCCCCATGGTGGATATCAAAGTCTATACAACTGCTATAACAGTGGACCTGTCGAGGTTATGAAATACAACGTATAAAATATCAGGTCCGAAACCCATCGCAAATCGCAATCAGTGGAGGCTGGGTGATACCCCATTCGACTAATCCCACTATGATCTTTGATTGTGAGAAGATCATGATTTTATCGCATCGCAACTGGCTTTGTCAGGGATCTATTCTTAACACTTGCCCTTTTGTGATTGCAATATGCCATTATCGCATCGCAACTTGCCTAAGGCAAATTTTCCTTAAGTTGCTTCTTCTCCTTTTTGCGATATGCGATATGCGGGACAAATGGCATCCTACCACTTGACACTTCTCAATTCGCTAAGAATTTTTCCATGTCATCTCCTCCTGCCACCTGGACAAGTCAAACTTGATCTTTGACTTGCTATAACTTCTTCAGATGAACTCAGATTTGAGTGTAGTTTGCACCATTGGAATTAGGATGATGAGCACTTCGATCTGATGTTGAGTTTATCCAAATTATTCCACTTTGATTTTTGAGCCTTTTACCGTTCCACTAGTACTTTTTGAAGATCCACCTGGATCATCCATTGATTGATATCATACTCTCTTTGACTTAGTGATAGATGCTCCTAAAAAATATGGAATTTTTATAAAATTAATAAAACTAAATTGAAAAAAAATCACTTCAATATGTATCTACATATGATTCTACAAATATCATTTAATAACTTTCACATAAACATATATATACCATCTAATGATGTAATGAATGATGGCCCTCCCCTGATTCATCTGATACTCTCCTTGATCCATGACCAATCTCATCAGCATGCATAGAAATTCACCCTCTAGTTGATGCATGAGACTTAGTTGATGCTCTATCCCATTTACGCCTCGAAGAATCATGTGGTAACTTCTCATGTGATTATCCATGCCCTTGATCCACATTTGTGGATGGATGGATATATATATGATCTTTAGAAAAACCCAAGTTACCTCATATATTTAAAAATATTTAAAATTACTATTTAAAAAGATCAAGAATTCAGAAAATTAATAAGACAAATAAATGTAACTATCCAAGGGTTTCTTCAAAATTATTTGGTGTAAATTCTTCATTTCAAATATACTCAAGACTAAAAACACAAATGTCGAAGTGTACATTTTGAGAATTAAAGATAAAAATTTGTAAAACATGTGAGGTTCACAAAGTTGTGCTTACACAGTGGGGGCACACTTAGTATAGTATTGAAAGAAACACATGGTCATTAAAAACACCACATCTATAACTAAAAAACGCACATATCAAATATACCTTACAATGTCCATCAATAAATTTTGATGGAGAACATCTTGACACCAATTGATATTTCACACACAAATCTGGAATTTCCATTGCCCCATATAATAGATCACTATAAATCCTATTAACATTTGCACAATGACTTATGCTAAATGATTGAAATTGACTAGCAATATTTTTTTCTTCTCCATGCAGTTTTTTTAACTTCTCCTTTTTGACTTGGTACATGCCTTTCATCTAGTTGCACACAAGTTCAGAATTGGTGAAGACTACAATTCCATTGGATCCATAGTCCCTAATTGTTCCTAAGCCTTTTATTAGTGCAATAGAATATGTTTCATTATTTTTTGTCATTCTAGGTACATTTTGTTTTCTTTGGAGGACTTTGTTCATCACAATATTTTATAGCACATAAGTAATCACAACTTGTCTTGGATTGGGATAACAAGAAACTTCTATGCATAATGTCCATTTTTCAACCATGTTTGATGGGTTTTCTGATCCTGTAAAAATCAAATTCAATAAAATGAATAATGTATTTATTTTTTGCAAATCAATGCAATTGGGAAAACGTCTTAACAAATATTCTCATGTTGGAATGCACAAGAATAACATTCAAACACATGCTACAGTACATTGATTTTCAATTATGAGAAAAATATTTTTCATTATAAAAAAATAATGTGATTTTCAACCCAAGCTAGGGCCTCTAATCCTCTAATAGTTACTCCCATGACTCTCCATACCCCTAAGACTGAAATAATTATTTGTACTTCAATGCCTAATGATATTCCTTCGCTATTCAATGAAGCTTATACTTATCATGAGAATACCAATTCTTGAAATTATATATATATATATATATATATATATATATATATATATATATATATATATATATATATATATATATATATATATATATATATATATATATATATATATATATATATACATATTGTGATGTTTATCAAGTTTGGATTATACCAAAGGTTAACCTATCAATGTATATTTTCCATCATGTTATGTATGATTTTGTTGCAAAAATTGCCACATTTAAAAAGTTTATACCCACATTCAAATCAATAAACAACTAATTTGTAAGGGCTTTCATCTTCTATATAAGTCATTCAATACTTTTCTATGAGGCAATAAGGGTTGATTGTTGATCATGCCACATCACCTATCTACCTTGGACACCTTAGTTCAATTCAACAAATATTGAGAGAAATTGTTGAAGGCATTTTCCTTAATTCTAGTTGCATATATGGATATTGAATTTGTGATTTGAGGAAGAATATGCTCCTAATGCACCTAGGATTTCAATGTAAACCCTTTTAAGGGAACTTTTATTATTATATTGTAAAAAAATCCCTTTCATGAGCATTTTGAGGGAGATATTGTCATTATTGTAATATTCTTCATAGTTTGTGTAAGTGGTTTTAAGTACTCATGGTTTTGAGCCCACTTATTGTAACTCATTATAAGAAATGAGGACTCCATTTTATATAATATGGGATTCTCCTCATTTGTAATGATCAAATAATAATAAATATATTGTTTGAGTTATTTTGAGTGCAATCTTTGCTTCTTTGCAGTTACTAATATTATGTAAGGGATTTATGATTACTAGTATTATGCAAGGGCTAGAATAGGTTCTTTTTAATAGGATTCTTGATCACTACATAAAAGAACAAAACCAAATAAAAAATATGAAACAAAACAAAAATAAATAAAAAATTATCTCTTCACTACAAGCCTATCTCTTTTGCTTTGATTCATTGTGATTTAGGTTTGAATAGTTTTTCATCATGAATATTTTTATCATCGTGCTACCTTTGGTATCTATGATATTAATGTTTAGTTATTTTATTTTCTTTAGATATTTGTTATGGGGCTTCCCACCTTAGGTCCATGACATCTTCAACTAAGAAGATGATAGTGGGTGGCTTTTCTAGTAGTTGTCCATTGGCTGTCTCCTATAGGACCAACTTTCCCTTCACAAGAGTTTGAGCAACAACAAGATATATAAGTATTTAATACGAGAGATATCGGACCTCGAATTTGATATTATACAAAAACAAAAAATCAATTTACAATTTATCAAATATATTGCACACCAATATTAGATTTATTAAAACCATCAATTGAACATTAAGATTTCCAACAAACCTATTGTAACTTTTAATTTATGGCATCATTAATAAGTCATATTGTTTGACTAATACTATTACAGTTCCTTCCCCTATGGTTCCTATGATATTAGGGAATGTGGTTTGAGCCAACTAGGATAAGAAAACATAATGATACTCTTCGATAAGATGACATAAATTAATTAGAAATGAGTGAAACTTCATGAACATTTTCTTCTAGATTAAAGGTACCTCATTATACATGTATATATGAACTGCTATAGAGTTGAAATAAATAAGAATTTACTTAAAATTTATAATAATTTAGGCTAACATAATGCTGCAAGGGACATACAACAGGTATGATAAAATAGATATAATGATATCATAAAGAATCAAAATTAGATTGATGATAGAGTTGAAATTAGTAAAAAACAAATCTTATGATTTATAATAATTTGGAGTAGCATGATGCAACCTACATATAGTAGGTATGATAAAATAAATATAATAAAATGATAAAGAGTCAAAAACAAATTGATTATAGATGGTGGAGAAATAAAAGTCCAATTTTAATTAATACCCAAGACTATGAAACAATAAATTTTTCCTACTCACATTAGGCTCTTGATGATTAGAATCCTATGCTTCCAATATGAATTTTCCTTGCATACAAACAATGAGATAGCAAGTGAATATTTCAGCCTTAATACAACCACCTATATCATCATAGCCTCAATAAACTATGAATATACTCTGTTTTTATATAGGACTCAATGCATATTATTCATCTACTACTATGAAAGTGGCTAGTGGACAAATGTTGCTCTTAAATTATGCCTAGATCTACCAATAAGGGTCGCGTCAATTTCTATAGCAGTTTCTCAACAATCACCATAGTTGGTTGTGCATTTGCCTAAATTTTCCTTGCATAAAGACAAAATTTGAGAGAACATTGTTAGCATTGGTCTCTAGTATCACCTTGGAGATGAAATTTGAAATATGTGTAATTTCAATTGCTATGAGGGATCATAGTCACTGGTAATTTCAATTACTATGAGAGATCATAGTCATTAGTTGCAAATCTAAATGTTTAAATATTAATTCTAGATCAGAAGTCCTTACGAGGAATGATACAAGGGCATGCAATGCCTTCCTCTTGTGTTTCTTCTTAGGAACAAGCTGAACTATGCCCTCACATACTGCGAATTCATAGCCATTGTAATGCAGAGACTTATTTCTGTTGATATAAAAGTGAGGATAAACAAATGTTATCCTTCAAGGTTTATGGATGTCCTGTTGATTGCAAAAAAAAATGAAAATTTTAGGCTTCTTTATGATAAAAAAAGTTTGTTTCCACTTGCATTCAATCAAAGTTGAAGAAGCACAGTATAAACTTTGCAAGGTTCATTCTGTACAATTTGGAGATAAGGGTATTCCTTACCTCAACACTTATGATGGATGCACAATTAGGTACATCAAGATTGACCTAGAGACATATAAGATCAAGGAGTTCATCAAATTTGATGTTGTTAGTGTTGTAATGGTTACTGGAGGTTGTAATAGAGGTCATGTTAGAATCATTAAGCATATATAAAAGCATAAGGGTAGCTTTGACATTATTCATGTGCAAGATGCTATTGGGTAGGAATTTTTTATTATATTTTAATTTTTTTAAAATAATAAATATTATAAATTGATTTCATCTTAGAATCTTATACTTGTTTTCCGAAATTTATCTATTTGGTTTTATATTTAATTATATTCTATAATTTTAACTCATATTAATACACGTCTTATTATCCACATTTATTTATTCTTATATTAAAATTTATAAATTGAAATTATTTAAATTTTAAATAATTAAAAAAATTAATGGTAAACGAAACTCAGGATACATCAATGAAACCTCATTAAAACTTTCAAAATTCTTGTTCAACAAAATATGATAATATAATCACACGAAAAAGATCTTTTTCCCTCTCAAAATCTTAGAGAAACTTAGAAGTCGCCCAACAAGCCGAAGAGTGAGACGTTTTTGTCCTTTTACTATTGGAATTGGAACATATATTTTGGGTTTTTATGTGTGCATGATAGGATATATGGTAATCGCTCAAGAGTCAAATGTATTTGATTTTTTTTTTTTTTTTTTCATTTAGACAATGGTTTAAAAAGCGAAAAACAGTATATGGAGACACCGATTCAAACTCAAAACAACCATCGTTCTATTGGTCATAGCAACCAAACAATGCAACAAAATCCCATATGACGAAGGGTAAGAAAATATAACACTGGGTAATCAAAATACGTAACCGTAGAGACAAAAATAGTTATATGCATATGGATTCTAGATTCAGAAGGAAAATATGCATATGGTATAATTTGACACAACGGATGATAGGAAAGTCCGAACTATGATATTGTAAACTTTTTTTTTCTTTTTACATATGCTTATATGTTTTTTTGTTTGACAAAAAAACTCTAGACTTCCATCACCCGTCAAAGAGCCAATTGAAAGAAACTGAAAGTAGAGGATGAGTCGTAGAAACAAGAAGATAACTAACTTTGTTTTTTGTTTTTGTGCAGTCAGACGAGAGAGAGACATAATTCCTTCGGCGCAAACAAGCTACACGACCTCTTCCGCTGGCCAAGAGTCCTGCAAAAACCACACAAATCACCAAAATAAATCATGACAGAAAAAATGAACATAAAACAAGAAAACCAAAAAATGACTCACGCTATACCTTCAAAAATTCCTCCAGCGCAATAACTTCCAAAGCAACTACGAATGAACCGCTGAATAACTGCCAAAACAATTTCAAATGTACTATCAAAAAGTTTGAGAATGACTCACGGTCAACATATATATATATACAATTTTTTGGTCGAACAAGTTGTTCAGCCAAAAAAAACTAGTCGCCGAATTTTTCCCACACTGGCCAAAAATTCGTTGCACTATTGTTGTTAGTTTAAACAACCAAGTTTTCAGGCGAAAATAAATTTAGTTCTTCAGCTGAAAATTATTAAATAGTTCGGCCAAAAAATTAATTAGTTTGGTTGAAAAAATACAATTACTATTTTTTTTGCAAGCAACTATGGCAAAAGGGTAATCTAACTTTACATTTTCATGGATAGGCGGTTTTAATTTTTTATTTAATTATAAGTAATTATTAGGTGGATGGTGGAGATTTAACCTCCATAGAATAGTCCAAAATATTTGTAGTAGTATATAGAGATCAATGGTTAATATTTCTCTCCAAGTTAGTTATGCTCTTTTAATTAATTTATCTCAAATTAATTAATTAAAGAAAATATCATATGAACACTGTCATATTAGGTGTGTGGTATTAACAAGCCATGGTATTGGCTCATGGTATTGTAACAAACATTATTTACAAGTTAAGAAGTTCCAGGATAAAGTGGTGGATTAATTCCTATCAACATTTACCAACCATTTAATTTATATGGTTGTACTAATATACTCAATAATGATGTCATGGATTGATTCTAGCTCCTTTTCATCAACCAAGAATATAAAAGCAATAGACAAAACCACAAACACAACTATATATGACTATGGTGTACCATGTGGGATATGGTTGAACTTTGTTGACCATGTACACCACTCAACCGTTTTTTACCATGGTTGATTATGTTGAGCATTTGACCATGGCCAAGCATCGTCTATCCTGGCCATGGCTACCATGGTTGAACGTTGTTTAGCTAGTTTTCTAGTTTGAGCATGGATGATCATGTAAACCTTGATTATGCATGGATAGGTATTGTTTGACCATGGTGGACTATGCTTGAGCATAAATAAGCACGGTCACCATGGTTGAGAAATGTTTAGGTGGTTTTCCCATTCTTCAATGAAACCGACTAAGTTTGAACTTGGTGACCCAATTTGACTATGGTTGAAGTTGTTAAATAAAGATTGAGTATGGTTAATCACTGGTGACTATGGGAAATGTGTTTGAGCATGGTTGTCAACATTTAACTATAGATGACTATGCTTAATTGTGTGGACTATGGTTGAACATAGTTGACCATGTGGGCTATCATTGAACAAAATTGACCATGTAGATTACATCCGTGTTTGAACATGTTGTCTATCTTTGTATTTGGTCGGTAACGAATGAACATATTGACCATCCTAAACCATGATCAAACATGGCTAGCCACAATTGACCAAGTAAAGTATATATGGCCATGGTGACCATGGTTCATTATAGTTGACATGGTTTGACCATGGTTGAATATAATTGAACTTTTTGTGCATTCTTGACCATGTTGAACATGTTTGACCATCGTTGAGATTGTTTGATCATGGTTGGCTCTGGTCATGTATGCTTTTGTAACATACCCCACTTCCACAACAAACAAAAACTTTCCTTAGTGCATTATCACCAAGTTCTTGTTAGATTACTATCACAGCTGTGTGTATCATCCCACTGTCTTCTTTTATATTTAATGTAGAATCACTGATGCTAAATTCATATTGTTATATGTACTCCATGATTCCTTATTTTTAATTCATATTGATAGCTCATGGCTAACTACTTCCCTCCTTATACAAACATAATTTGATTCCAGCTCCTTCTCTTATTTAGGTTGGTGGAAACACTCATACTTTTGGAGGAAGTTAAATGTTAAAAGTAATTAAGGTGGATTATCATCATACCACCACTGTGTGTCATTCTTGGTTCTTCCATCATATGTGGTGAGGGTTATTTCCCTAGTGTATAGAAATATTGGACCCAAGGTCACTTAATATAAAATATTATGAGCATATTTTAAACTCTCGAGTTTACACTTGGGATTCACCTTATGTTTTACATTACTTCACCTTACCCACGTGGTGATGAACCAATGAACTTGAATATATAGCCTTTTCCTCAGTGTTTACCCATCTCTTCCCACATGAAGTGTCAGATAGGAGTGGTCCCAATTTCTTTGAGGAATCCAATGGTGGAGAAGCTTTTCACGCTCCTTTTGTAGGGAAAACTCTTTCCTTATTGACTCATTTACCCTATTTTTTTTCAATTAACCTTTTTGCAATTAAGGGGGAGGGTTTCAAACTCAGGCCTTTTGGTTCTTTTGATATCAATCGTTCTATGCATTCTACTCTTCTTGCGTTGTTGCAAGTTATTATTGGTTAGTTTAGTAAGGTCTGAGATTTGTTTTTGTTGATTACTTCAATACTACTTGAGGATGCAAGTATTGGTAAGTGGACATGCTCCTTTAACATTTTTGTATTTTTACTAACTCCTATCACATTATTAGATCATGGGGTAAATTTTCTTACGATTATCATGTTGGGTATCTGTGGTAGGTTCCCTGAGAGAACCCTTGAGCAATTTGGCCAGTTCAATCCACATATCAGGGTTTTTCATTTCCCTAACATGTACAGTTCCTTGATATATATATTTTCTTAGAATTATTCTATAGTTGAATTGACTCAAGCTTCCTATTATAGCCAAGCGAATGGTTGCCTACGTAATTTCTTAAATATTTTCATGTGTTTCCCTAATTTATTTGAATATGTTTTAGTATTCTCTGCTACTCTACACTTAAAATTTGTTTCAGGGTTCTAGGTAAACACAAGGTTCTTTTAGGGGTTCCTAACATTTTTGATTGGGGTCCCTTACCCATAACATCCCACTTCTATAGAGGGGAATTCACTTTTGAATCCCTTTTGTGTCTTACCTATTACTATTTCAGAGAAAGTTTAGATTACTGGCACAAATCATTTGGGGCTTCCTTGGTTCCCCATTTAAATTAAGAAATTACATCAAGTAAGAGTTAGCCTCAAGGTTTTAGGTTCTTTACTTCTATTTTTTTCACATTTCCTCCAACTTTGTTAGGTTGATAGTTTCAAATTTTTGGGTTTCCAATCCCTTGTATTATTAGTAATGCATTTTTTTCCTTAGTTCCCATTGATATCTTAGTAGCTATATCTATGGAATTACAACCTCTGCAAGGCCTTGAATCCTAGGTAACACCTTGTTTCGTTTTCCCTAGATCATGGTCAACTTTAATTTATGGAGTGAGGTTATTAATTGAATCTTAGACTTGTTATGATATCAATGATGGTTTCCTTCCAACAAGAACTAGGAATCACGACACCTAAGAAAACTCTAGAAAGAGTTTCCTTGATTTAATTTTAGAACTTTTTGTAATTTTAATATGGCTTGCTAATGGAAGAGTTTTTTTTATATGTTGATTCCAGGTTAGGCTTCCTCTTGTCATATTTTACCATAATTTTTACCCATTTCCTATCTGCTCAATACATTTCAAGTACTAGGAATTGTCACTAGATCGCTTGGCTAGAGGCATCTATTAGCATGCATTTATCTTTTTTCCTGTAACAGTTGTTATATTGATTCAATTGTCACTCAACTATGTTTTGTCGTAAGCAACAACACTATATACTTACTTTTTGATATTCAAACACATGCACATTTTTTGAACTTAAAATGAATTTACACGTGTAACCTGATAGCTACATATTTCTATTTACATTAATAAATTTTAGTCTAATAGTTAGATTTTAGTTATTTTCTTATAGAACCAATTAAACAGGGTATTTACTTGAATATTATATTCCATGGATTTTATAGTTTCTATTCAATCCCCAATATGTTTCCTTTTACCTATAAATTGCCATAAAATTCTCAAATGGCTTCCATTACTATGGGTTGCCTCATATTAAAGTGTTAATCTTAGTTCTATTTATTTTGGGGTTTACTTCCTACAATTTCTTTTTTAGATGGATAAACATGGAATTTGTTACTCTTTAATGCATTAGCCCTCTATTATTGGGCTAAATAGCACCAGCTTATTGGTTTAACTATTAGTATATTCCACCAATCTTGGTGTACCCCACCTGTCTCCATGCCATGTATCACTACAAAAGACCAAAAACTATGTATTTTATTAAGGGTTTTACTCTTATTTACAGTAGCGCTATAACTATCATTCTCAATTTATTCATATGTCTGAAGGATTTGTTCCTTCAGTTTGAATTTTATAATTATAGTAAATATAAACCTTAGCTTCAGACATAAGTGCTCTTCTTTGCACTCATACTTCATGAATTTTGAATTGTTTAAAGACTTTTTTTATGTAAAGAGTTAGATATGACTATTAAATTTTAGGCAATACATATAGATATGTACTTATGTCATTCTCATATTACCTCTTTGCATAAACAATGGGTTAAAAGGAGCAATCTGCACTCCTCGATCTTGTTTAAGCTTTTTATGTACAATTAATATAATAATATACCCACTGTAACTCTTCAAGTGGTCTGTATAAATGCAACATTTGCTATTGACGTTATATTTACTCATTTACTAAATTCTTGTGCTCTTATATTACACTATATAATTATTAAACAACTCAATTTTCCCTTCCTTTCACGTTTTAATATATGTTAATGCTTAGTAACAATATATATACATAGTGTTCGCATTATGGCTGATCTGTTGTCCTTGATGGAAACCTACTTGATAAAGATGTCAATATTATGAGTATGGAGACTAGTACAGATGCTAGAAGAGATATGAATAGAGAAATGACATTTCAGAGTTAGATGAATGTTAAATAAGAAGTTTTGAAAAGTATACGCGGATCCTATGTAGAAGGGTCACGTACATATGTAGGTATTGAGAAGAAAAATAGCATAGATAATCCACACCGTGGTACTTTGGATACCAAGGGTCTTTACCATGGTATTGGCCCATAGTAATGTGTGCAACAATGGTTATTTGATCCCAACAAATAATACCAATAGCATTACTAAGGAATTGGCCTAAGATATTGAATAAGGTTAAATCTATATAAAGAGATGGAGATCAAAGTGTTATGTGTGCAAATATTGGGTTGTCTATGAATGATTTGACCTGAAATAGGTGTGCACTAGGGAGCAAGGAGAAGATTCATATCTAAAAGATCTGAAATATGTTGACATATGTTCTTGATTGATTTACTTATTGAAAACGTCTAAGTAGCTAATACTAATAAAACTATGATAATGTGATCTAAATGATTTATTCAAAAGTATGGAGTGTTGACAATAAACGTTGTGAAAAGTGATTTTGTGTTTGCAGGAACTTTTTTTTAGATCTGTATGTACATATGTTTGGGCATATTCCTGTACATACGTGGATCCATCTATGAAGGGTCATATATACATTTTGCGAAATAATTTTCAGTATGTGAAAATTTGTACTGGGGTTTTCTCTAATACATACACTGATATTCCTTGTTGAAGTCATGTACACAAACTAGGGTTTGATATGATAATTAGTGTTTACAGATTTGATGATTGATGTTTACAGTTGATGTTTTCTATTTTACTTTCTATTGTCTATTGATGATGTATTTATCATGATTGAGGTAACTTGGAACAAAAGTTTGAGTGAGTGTATGATGTGTAATTGGTTCTAAAATCTATGATTGATTCAATGATCTATAGCTGGTGAAATGGCATGTGAATGATTTAGTGATTAATGATTTAGTGTTCAGTATTTTGAGATATGTACGCAGTTTTATTCATAGACAATATTATCCAGAGCTATGAACATGACACTAAGGTAAAGAGCATTGAACTTCAAATGTTTACAATTCAATATGAGACTCATAATGCATAATGATGAAAGTATTGGTTGTTTTTTCCTTAGGGTAGATGAAATCATTAGCTCAACGAAAAATCTTGGTGATGAAGTAAAATATTCAATATTTGTTGAGAAAATTCTGAGATCTCTAACCCCAAAGTTCGATTCCAAAGTCTTTTCCATTGAAGAAATGCAAGATTTAAAGAATCTCACTATTGAACAACTCCATGGGATTTTAACAACTTACGAAATGAGCAAAAGGGGTCCATCAGATATTAGAGAAGCAATATTTAAAGTTACATAAAAAGTAAAGGAAAAGGAAGATCTTAAAGAAACATGTCACATTTTAGATGAAGAAGAAGTGGATTTCATGAAAAAGCTCCAAGTAGGAACTGACAAGTTTAGCTGTAAGCTTCATTTCAAATGCTTTGTCCATGGAATGGTTGGTCAATATGTTGCTAAATGTAATTATAAAGAAAATCATGAGAAATGGAAGAATTATTCAAAAGGGAATGTTAAAGGAAGGTTTGATAACAAGAAAAGTTCTTATACTCATGAAGATAGTGAACATTCTTCCAATAATGAGGATGTTGAATTTGATCAAGATTGTCAATTGCTTATGGAATTTGAAGAAAAATGTGTGGATGAATCTGGTGATGTTTTCATGGATGCTCTAGAAGAAAATGATATATGTAAGGAAAATACTCTTATTGAAGAAATAATTAGCTAAAAATATGTCTAGAAGGAGCTAAATTAGCAGAAGAAGTTTTGAAGAAACAAGTTCTAGAAAAGGAAAGGCACAGTGAAAATTTAGAACTTGAATTAGTGGGTCTAAGAAAGGAACTTGAGAAAACAAGAGCTCTAAATAATAAATTTGATAAAGGATCTGAAACTTGAGAAGAAATCATCAAAGTGAAACACTCTACTATAATTAACACAATCCTTGGATACAATTCAAATGTTGAATCGTCACAATTTTCTAAAACAGGTATAGGAAGCTACCTCAACGCAATAAAAGGAAGCACTCATCAAAATGATAGCTCTAAGAAAAATAATGAAGGATCAAATATCTCTCAAGAAAATAAACTTTACCATAATCAAAGGGGAAGCTACACAAGAAGGTATTATACTCCCAGATACTCCTACTTCAATGCTCAATGCTTTATTTGTCATTATTTTGGTCACAAAGTTTTTCATTGTGTCACTTATAAAACTATTATGACTAGAGAAGAAAGAAACCAAAAGGAATGGTATCGGGGAAAATAAATCTTCTTGTAATGTTTTCTCACCTCTTCAAGATGAAATTGAATTTTATTGTTTCAATGAATTTTGTCATAAATAAATTGAAAGCAGAAGCAGAATGGGACCATCTTACCAGCATGAGCAAAAGAAAATAACACCCAAGGTATGGAAAAACAAAGCTACAGACTCTAAAAATTGTGGTCTAGATTTGTAAGCAAGAGATCAAGAAAATAGGTGGTACATTGACGATGGATGTTCAAAGCATATGACAGGTGAAAAAGATAAGTTTGTCTTTTAATGAAATAAAGAAAGAAAAGAATTTAACTTTTGGTAATAACTATCCTGTTGCTATCGAAGGGAAAGGAACCATGTTGCTAAAGAAAAATGTCAAGGCTGGAAATGTTTTACTTGTTGATGGATTAAGGCATAACTTGTCAAGTGTTAGTCAAATGTGTGAACAAGGGCATGAATTTGTTTTCAGATCAAAGAACTATGTGGTAAGAAATATGGACACAGGTAAAGATCATAATAAAGGGAACAAGAACTCTAGGAAATGTCTATGTCTCGGAAGGCATCCAAGAACATTGTTACTTAAGAAAATCTGAAGAAAGTTGGATTTGGCACAAAAGGTTGGGACATATTAGCTTTTCTCAATTATAAAAATCAAGTAGAATGGGAGTAATTTGTGACTTTCCCAACATCTCTCCACCTAAAAATAACATCTGCAAATCATGTCAATTTGGTAAGCAAGCCATAGTTCAATTTAATGCTAAATAAGGTACTTCAAGTAAGCCACTTGAACTTATTCATACTGATTTGTGTGGTCCTGTGAGAAATAAGTCTCCTCGTGGTGAAAAATGCTTCATATTATTAATCAATGATCTTACAAGAATGTGTTGGATTGGCTTACTAAAATATAAAGATGAATCATTTGAAAAATTTAAAGTATTCAAGGCTCTGGTAGTGTTATGAAACCAACTCACAAAAAGATAGAAAAGATAGATGAATGCCTTAGAAATAAGCCTCTTTGAGGGGGCAACCTCCTTTACATTACACAAATGAACAATTCTTAGATGATAAAAATGAAAAGAATTCCTTTTTATATATAGGAGTCTAAGGGGTCATAATATAATCAGAGCCGACATAACAATAATAATGTAAGGGCACAATAGTAACAATAGTGGGCTTATATGGGGCACGATAATAACAATATGGGGATTACATGGGCAGCACAATATAATAAGGGGGTTGTACTAATAACAATAAGGGGTTACACTAGTAGAATAGGGACCTAACTGTTGGAAATAATACTGAGAGGGGGGGTGAATCAGTATTATCAGATTAATCAAACTTTTAAATGCCCAAAAGCATATACGCTACTTCAGTTAAGTGAACCAGCGTGTACACGCTACTGTGACGAAGTAAAACAGCGTATAAGCAGAAAACTCACAATTTAGTTGGCTTATTCTTCAATTAAGTGCATCAGGACATTATTCATCATATTAACAGTAAACATGTGCAGTATAACAGAACAGATAAAAAGCCACACACATGAACACCAAGATATAAGGTGGAAACCCAATGTGGGTGAAAACCACCTGCTGCAAGTTGTCTCTATCTTTCTTAATATGAAACTTCAGTTTACAATCTTTTGTACTGGTGCAGCCTTATACCAGTACGCAGGCTACAACCTGCAGAAGGCTTCAACCTTCTCTCGTTCTCCAAACTTCCTTGGAAGGGAGCTCCAACCCCCTTTGCTTTTGTACTAGCCAAGATACTAGTACGTAGGTGCTGACCTACAATCTTCCTTCTTCCAGGTATCACTTTTCATACATTTTCAGACTTGGATATTCCTGAAGCACAACATTACAATCTGAAGACCACAATTCATTCAATTTTCACAACAGATCATTGAAGCATAAAACAACCCAACTTTGAATCACTGAACCACTGAACCCTGTCAATCACCAGTTACCAGAACACAGAGCAGACTACAGAACTCTGTAATAACAGTCAGACCCCACTGTAAACCAAAATCAAGCTTCAAAAGATATACGTTACTTTAATGAGCAGAAACCGCGTATACACGCCCTTTTACCGAAGCCAACCTGCGTACAGATCTAAAAATAAACTTTCTCAACTTGCAGCTGTACCAGATATTAGTTAGACTCAGAACGTAACATTGCGACAATATGCAGATCTAGAAATACGCATAATCAACCATATCATGATAGTGCATTTCAAACCATTAGATCCCGATCTATCCTTAGATCTAGTCTTCCATTAACCGATGTGATCTCTCCTTGGCTTAGATCAACCAACTCCGAACCTGCATATCAGATCTCTTTCTCTCTTAGATATTCATGCCTTGTCGAAAGATGATCTTTGCCTAATGATCTTCTTCTCCTTATATAGCCTTAGGCCTTTCTCAATACCAAGAGCCAAAACCATAGTAACACAATACCATCAACTTTAAAACTAGGGATCGACACGCCCGTCGAGACATAATGGTCCGAAATCATAGGCACAACTTCCAAGGTCTAACCACCATGAACCAAAGGAACCTTTCCACATACACGCGCTTTTTCTGAATCGAACTTGCGTGTACACGCGACTTGGGCTTAACGAAACAGCGTGTATGAGTTTCCTTGGCATGCTGTACTGAGATCTGTCTTCTGATTAAGTTGCCATCACCTGTACCAACTTCTGAGCACCTGTACCATCCACTGAGTGAGTTGCCATCAAGGACAACACTTGAACCATAATGCCAACAATCTCCCCCTTTGGACTTGATGGCAACCACCACACCAAGTCACTCTCCCCCTTTGACATCAAGGGCAAAGGGTGGACCAAAATATTCTCTTCCTTGGTATTCCTTCTGCTGTCCATACTGCTGTCCATACTCCCCCTGAGTACATGCTGAAATCTCTAAGTGTGCTCCCCTTTGTGTATGCCAAAGTGTACCAATCTATCCGTCCTGCTTACCAAGTGCTGTTCATGCTCCCCTTGACTGTAGGCAAGATCTGCAAAAGATGTTCTTCAAGAAGAACAAAGACTTATACATTAAAGAAGACCTTCCTATCATCAAAAGACTCAACATACATTCATCACCCAATCTAGTGGGGATATACCAATATTGACTCATCCACCTAACCATGTGAAGACACATGATAATACATGAACATTTCATCATTCATCCCAGGCATAGTGGGGAAACCAACAAAGGCCGTTACATGACCTTGACACCATAAAAGAGACAAGAAAGACATAGAGACAACAGATCTAGACCAAGACTTAGAAAAGACACCAGCAGCATCGGATAAACATCTTGTTAGATCAGCAACTAGAATTTCTTTCTGAGCTCCTTCTTCTTAAACCAACAACCAAAACATCTGAATGCCAACAATGCTTTATGAGACTTTTGAGCTGCTCCCCCTGAACCTGTGCCTGTTGCACTCCCTGAAACTGTGCCTGAATACTTCTGACATTCCTATTGCTGTTCAGAACTTCAGAGTTTTCCTTTGCTGTTCAGAACTTCATATACGCGTTTTATCCTGTATAAAACAGCGTATGTACGCGGATATTCTTTCTGCAACAAGCGTCCAGCATACACGCGACTTATTCACCATAAATCCGCGTGTATACGCTCATATCCCTTCCGTAACCTGCGTATACCAACTTTTCTGTAGAACAAACAAATTTCAACAACAGGATGAAGCATCAACTACTCCCAGCTTTTGTCTGAGATATTCAAAAGTTTCCCTGGGCAGTGGTTTTGTGAGAATATCAGCAACTTGCTCCTTAGAAGGAACATACTCCAATTTGACCTTCTGCTCAAGCACTTGTTCCCGAAGAAAATGGTACTTGATTGGTATGTGCTTGGTCTTTGAGTGCATGACTGGATTCTTTGAAATGCTGATTGCACTTGTATTATCACATAAGATAGAGACAGGTGGAGTGCAAGTGATTTGAAAGTCCTGCAAGGTCTGCATCATCCAAAGAAGTTGTGTGCAACAAGATGCTGCAGCCACATATTCTGCTTCAGCTGTAGATAAGGCAATCGAACTTTGCTTCTTGCTGAACCAAGACACTAATCTGGAACCCATGAAGAAAGCACCTCCACTTGTGCTTTTCCTATCATCCACACTTCCAGCCCAATCTGCATCTGTGTAAGCATGAAGAGTGAGATCTGTATTTCTAGGATACCATAAGCCATAGTTTTGGGTCCCTTGAAGATATTTGAAGATTCTTTTGACTGCCTGAAGATGAGTTTCCTTTGGGTTGGCTTGAAATCTTCCAACCATCCTACTGCATGTGTAATATCTGGTCGAGTACCTGCCAAATAAAGCAAACTCCCAATCATGGATCTATAAGTGGGTTGGTGAACTGCTGCTGATTCATCATTTGCACTGAGGCTGCATCCTGTAACCATGGGTGTACATACTGGTTTTGATTCTTCCATGCCATACTTCTTCAAGATCTGCTTGAGGTATTTGGTTTGAGACAAGAAGATACCTCCTTCATTTTGTTGGATTTGCAATCCAAGAAAATATGTCAATTCTCCAAGAAGTGACATTTCGAACTCTTTCTGCATAACCAAGGCAAAGTTTTGACTCATAGTTTCTTCATTGCTGCCAAAAATAATATCATCTACATAAACAACAAGAATTAGCAATTTGTTATTTTCAACTTTTATATAGAGATTGCTATCTGCTGATCCTTTTGAAAAGCCTTGTTGGTGAAGATATTTGTCCAACCGATAGTACCAAGCCCTTGGGCTTGTTTGAGCCCATAGAGAGCCTTTTTCAATCTGCATACAAGGTTTGGATCATTCCCAAGAATGAACCCATCTGGCTGCTCAATATATACTTCTTCTTCTAAGTCTCCATTCAGGAAGGCTGATTTCACGTCCATTTGAAATACCTTGAAGTTTTGAAAGCTTGAGAGAGCAAGGAACATTCGGATGGCCTCTAGTCTTGCCACAGGAGCAAAGGTCTCTTCAAAATCTATTCCTTCTTGCTGTGCATACCCTTTACAAACAAGTCTGGCCTTGTTTCTAATTACTTCTCCATTTTCATTTAACTTATTCTTGAAGACCCATTTTGTTCCTATTACATTCTTATCTTTTGGTCTAGGAACCAATTCCCAAGTGTTGTTCCTTTCGATTTGCTCAAGTTCTTCATCCATTGCTTTGACCCAACATTCATCTTTGCATGCTTCTTTCACATTTTGTGGTTCAATGGAGGAGAGTAGAGCCAAGTAGCTTGAAGCTTCTGCAAGTGTCCTTCTTGTTTGTACTCCTGCTTCTTTCTGCCCCACAATCTGAGTTTCTGGATGATTCTTTTGGACATATCTGGATGGAGTCTTCTCTTCTATTCTTGTCTGCTCCTCTGGTTCTTCTTGAGATTCTTCTTCTTCTTGAGGTTCTTCTTCTTCATCATTTCGCCTTTGAGAGTAACCTTCATCTTCTTCATGATGAACTTGCCTAGGAATATATCCCTTCTCATCAACCACTATATCAATACTGTCAACAATTCTGCCAAGTCTTTTATTGTAGCACTTGTATGCTTTGCTATGTGGAGAATAACCAAGAAGAATGCCCTCATCTGCTCTAGGTTCAAGTTTGCCAAGTTGCTCATCAGTGTTCTTAATATAACATTTGCTCCCAAAGATTTTGAAATGCTTCACGGAAGGAGTTTTACCACTCCAAAGCTCATGAGGTGTTTGAGTGCTGTTTACTCGGACATTTGTTTTGTTAAGAATGATAACAGCAGCATGTGCGGCTTCTCCCCAGAAGGTTGCAGGAGTACCTGATTCATCGAGCATAGCACGAGCCATTTGTTGGATAGTTCTGTTCATTCTTTCCACAACCCCATTTTGCTGAGGAGTTCTAGCTGTAGAGAATTCTCTTCTTATCCCATGTTCATCGCAGAAATCAAAAAATTCATTTGATGTGAACTCCCCACCTCTGTCAGATCTGAGGCACTTGATTTTGTGTCCTGATTCATTTTCAGCCAATGCTTTGAAGGATTTGAATTTTTCGAATGCTTCATCTTTGTGCTTCATAAGCCCTAACCAAACAAACCTTGAGAAATCATCAATGAATAATATCAGATATTCTTCTCCTCGAGGTGACCTTTTCCTAAATGGACCACATACATCTGTATGGACTAGCTCAAGAGGCAAGCTAGCTGATCCTTCCTTCTCTGGAAAGTTAGTTCTGGTCTGCTTTCCAAACTGACAAGATTTGCATATGGTGTTGTCTGGAATTTTGATATCTGGAAGATCGCGAACTGCCTGATATTTGCATGCTTTCCTTATTTGTGAGAAGCTTAGATGTCCCAACCTTCGATGCCATAACCAGTGCTCTTCATCCTTGCTAAGATAGCATTGTTGTTGTTCTTCTTCAAATATGTACAGATTATTTGGAGTTCTTTTGCCTTTGAGAACTGTTTTACCTGTATCAAGATCACGAACAAGACATCCATTCGATCTGAAAATAACCTCTGTTTTTTGATCACACATCTGGCTGACACTTAGAAGATTATGCTTCAATCCATCAACATACAAAACATTTCCAGCCTTGACCTTTTCTTTAAAGGAGCAATACCTTTTCCTTTTATAGTAGCAGGAGTATCATTTCCAAAAGAGACTTTCTTTCCCTTTTCTAAAGTAGAATAAGATTCAAGTTTTTCTTTATCACCTGTCATATGTTTCGAACATCCACTGTCAATGTACCATAGATTTTCCTGTCCTTCTGCATAAAATGCTATCCCACATCTTTCTGTTTGAGGTTCCTTTATTCTCCATGTTTTGGTGCTTGTGGCTTGTTCCTTTTTCTCCTGAAACCTGCTCCTGCATTCAGAGTCTTTATGACCAAAATTATTGCAAATAGAACATTCAACTTCATTTTCAAGCACCGAAAAGTTGTTATAGGTCCTTTTTGTAATCCCTGTCATACTTCTTTGTTTTTGAGCTTCCCTAGTCATGATTGTTTTATATGCAACACATTGAGCTGCTCTGTGACCAAAGTTGTGGCAAGAAAAGCATTGTCCATTGAAGAAGCTTCTGCGGTTATTGAATCTACCAGCCAACTGATTGTAATTTCTATTTTCATCTATTCTTGAGCCAAACTGAGAAGATTTTACCTGTGGTTGGTTGTAGCTTTTGTTCATCCTTAAGGAGGATTGTCCCTGATAGTTTCTGTTTGTAACTCGTCCCTGCTTTACCTGATTATCTTCATTGTTCTTCCGCTCATTTCCTCTTGCTGCATCAAGATAACTTTTTGAGGTGGATGCTTGAGAGGTTTCTCCATTATAGCCCAAACCTGTTTTGTTTAGAGGAGACCGCTGCACACTAATAATCTCATCCAAGTTTCAGATCCTTTGACAAATTTAAGATTAATAGTTTTTGTTTTCTCAATTTCTTTTCTGAGACCAACAATTTCACCTTCTAGTTTTTCAAGATGTTTTTCCTTTTCATCAATTTGAAATTGCAAAGTATCAATAATCACATTCCTTTCTTCTATGCTTCTCTTGAGTCTAGTGATTTCATTATAGAGATTATCCACATCTATAGCATCCTCATAATCATCATCTTCAAATGCCATTAACAGCTTATATTTATTACCTTGTTCATCTTCATCACTGTTTGATAAGCCATCACTATCTTCATGGGTGTAGTAGCTTTTCCTATTTGCACTTTGTTTCTTGTTCCATCTAGCAGGTTCTTTTCCTTTATCCTTATAAGGACATTTTGCAGCATAATGACCTACTTTCCCACAAGCAAAACATTTGAAAGGTAGCTTACCTCTGAACCTTCCAGAACCCCTTTGAAGATTTCTGACAAAATTTGATTCTTCTTCCTCTTCTTCTGGAACATGGCTTGCTTCATAGTAATCTTCTTTTCCTGATGCCTTAAAAGCAGCTTCCCTTCTGTCAGATGGACCTCCCTTTCTCATTTCATAAGCGGTTAGAATTCCATGTAGCTGAGACATAGTGAGAACACGGAGATTTTCTTTTTCTTCTATTGCAGATACTTTAGATTCAAACTTGGGGGATAAAGATCTTAGAACCTTTTGAACTACTATAGTTTCTCTTATTTCTTCACCCAAATTTTTCATACAATTAACAATCTCATCTACCCGAGAAAATAATTAGCCACACTTTCATCATTATACATCCTGAGAGTCTCATATTGAATCCTGAGTGTTTGAAGTTTAGCTTCCTTTACCTGTTCATCTCCTTCATAGCTAGTGATCATTTTGTCCCATATTTCTTTTGCTGATTTGAAGTGCATGACCTTCATGAATTCTGTTTGAGATATACTTCCTAATAGAGTAGCGACTGCTTTTGCATTTGTTTCATATGCCTTTTTTTCATCTGGATCTGTAGGAGTAGCTGAAGGAAAAGCATAGCCTTTTTCTACAATGTCCCAAACTTCTGTACCAAGAGATTGAAGATATGCAGTAACTCTTACCTTCCAATAATTGAAATTTGTTCCATCAAAAACCGGTGGCCTGATTGATGCTTCTTTCTCGTAGTTGCTCATGATGAATGATCTTCCTTCAAGCGATCAAGCTTCTCTGAAGGACCTGCTCTGATACCAATTGTTGGAAATAATACTGAGAGGGGGGGTGAATCAGTATTATCAGATTAATCAAACTTTTAAATGCCCAAAACATATACGCTACTTCAGTTAAGTGAACCAGCGTGTACACGCTACTGTGACGAAGTAAAACAGCGTATAAGCAGAAAACTCACAATTTAGTTGGCTTATTCTTCAATTAAGTGCATCAGGACATTATTCATCATATTAACAGTAAACATGTGCAGTATAACAGAACAGATAAAAAGCCACACACATGAACACCAAGATATAAGGTGGAAACCCAATGTGGGTGAAAACCACCTGCTGCAAGTTGTCTCTATCTTTCTTAATATGAAACTTCAGTTTACAATCTTTTGTACTGGTGCAGCCTTATACCAGTACGCAGGCTACAACCTGCAGAAGGCTTCAACCTTCTCTCGTTCTCCAAACTTCCTTGGAAGGGAGCTCCAACCCCCTTTGCTTTTGTACTAGCCAAGATACTAGTACGTAGGTGCTGACCTACAATCTTCCTTCTTCCAGGTATCACTTTTCATACATTTTCAGACTTGGATATTCCTGAAGCACAACATTACAATCTGAAGACCACAATTCATTCAATTTCCACAACAGATCATTGAAGCATAAAACAACCCAACTTTGAATCACTGAACCACTGAACCCTGTCAATCACCAGTTACCAGAACACAGAGCAGACTACAGAACTCTGTAATAACAGTCAGACCCCACTGTAAACCAAAATCAAGCTTCAAAAGATATACGCTACTTTAATGAGCAGAAACCGCGTATACACGCCCTTTTACCGAAGCCAACCTGCGTACAGATCTAAAAATAAACTTTCTCAACTTGCAGCTGTACCAGATATTAGTTAGACTCAGAACGTAACATTGCGACAATATGCAGATCTAGAAATACGCATAATCAACCATATCATGATAGTGCATTTCAAACCATTAGATCCCGATCTATCCTTAGATCTAGTCTTCCATTAACCGATGTGATCTCTCCTTGGCTTAGATCAACCAACTCAGAACCTGCATATCAGATCTCTTTCTCTCTTAGATATTCATGCCTTGTCGAAAGATGATCTTTGCCTAATGATCTTCTTCTCCTTATATAGCCTTAGGCCTTTCTCAATACCAAGAGCCAAAACCATAGTAACACAATACCATCAACTTTAAAACTAGGGATCGACACGCCCGTCGAGACATAATGGTCCGAAATCATAGGCACAACTTCCAAGGTCTAACCACCATGAACCAAAGGAACCTTTCCACATACACGCGCTTTTTCTGAATCGAACTTGCGTGTACACGCGACTTGGGCTTAACGAAACAGCGTGTATGAGTTTCCTTGGCATGCTGTACTGAGATCTGTCTTCTGATTAAGTTGCCATCACCTGTACCAACTTCTGAGCACCTGTACCATCCACTGAGTGAGTTGCCATCAAGGACAACACTTGAACCATAATGCCAACACTAACATGCCCCTCTCCTTCAGAAAGTGTTGTCCTGAACACTTGAGTAGTTTTTGATGCTCCTGTATAAAATTGTTGTCCTCCCATGTGGAATATTCAGTGAGTAAGTTCTTCCACTTAATGAGATACTCTGAGATTGAGTGATTTTGTAGCTGTCGAGTTCTTGTTTTTGTGACTGCTCTAGGCTCCAATATGATTTTTCCTTCCTCATCAAGTTCTGGCAATATTGTTTGAACTGGGATCTTTTGCAACTTTTGAATGAGTGGCCCCACTTCTTCGTCCTTCTTCCATTCATACCTTGGTTCGTTTATCCAATCTAGTTGGATAATATAAATGACGCACAACCATGCTTCCACATCCTCATCCATTCTTGAGAGTGCATCTGCAACAACATTTTTCTTCCCTTTTTTGTAGATGATTTCAAAGTCATAACCCAACATATTTGTGACCCATTTTTTCTATTCTTCTAAAGATAATATTTGTTCTAAAAAGTATTTAAGACTATCATGATCCATTTTTACCTTGAAGTGTCTTCCCATTGGGTAAGGTCGCCATTTCTTAAGTGCATGTAGTATTGCCAACATTTCCTTATAAATACCTTGCTTGAGATGTAGCCGTAAAAATACCCAATCACCTACATCAAAACTTTTTCCACTGCGATGTTGATCTACCCGTTGTTTCATTCTATTCTACACCAAAGTGGCGTTATCCTTTAAAAGTTGGAGAACTTGTTGTTGATGCTTGATGTGATCTTTTACTGCTTAAACCTTTTTCTTCTTGATATGTCCTTCTATCTTGAGAGTTTGAGAAGTGGTAATTTCTTCCAATGCTTTACAAGATATGGTCGGATTCATTTCTTGATACTCGATGTGATCTTTCACTTCTTGATCATTTTGCTTCTTGATATGTCCTTCTATCTTCATAGTTTGAGGAGTGGTAATTTTGGCCAATGCATTACAAGGTATGGTTGGATTCATTTCTTCTTTCTTGATGTGATCCTTCACTTCTTGAACCTTTTTCTCCTTGATATGTCCTTCTATCTTGAGAGTTTAACGAGTGGTAATTTTTGCCAATGCTTTACAAGATATGGTTGGATTCATTTCTTCTTTCTCTAGGGTTGGGTCCTAGTGTATATCCTCTTCTTTTGATGTTTATTGATCCTTTTCTTCCTCCTCTTCATACTCTATGTAAAATAATTTCTTTTTAGCACACTTATGACCTTTAGTGCATTTTTTATGACAATTGTAACAAAGACCTTTTTCTCTTTTCTCTTCCAATTGTTGTGGTGTAACCCTTGTAGGTTGTGGAAGGCTAGGAGAAACAACACTTCCATCTTTATAGTTGTGAGGGGTAGACTTCCTTGTTGACATAATTTTTCTTTCCACTTTGTAACAAAGCCCCTTTTCTATTTTTTCTTCCAATTGTTGTGGTGTTGCTCTAAAGAAGGTGTTGCTCTTTGTATCCTCATAATGTGCTATAATTTCCTCCGTGAAAATTGACCACGTAATAAGTGGTTTACGAGAACAAAGTCTTTTATACCATAAAAATTGATCTTTTTCCGAATATGAAGATGCAATGCATACCTTTTGTAACAGTGGTACACCATTTAGATCAAAATATTTCTCCATCTGTAGTATCCAATTTACCATATCCTTGCCATCAAACTTCCTCCATCTTGATTTTTCTTGATTTTAGGAGCTCAATCTTGAAATGACTGTAACTCTATAATTTCATATCTCCAAGTTCTGAAATTTATTCTTGTGGTAGCTATTTCAGTTCTCTTTCTCACCCCACAAGTCTAATCAGAATTTGATTATCCAAGAAAGAGTTATGCCAAATCTCCCATGGTGACCTGATTATAGACTAGTTCATTAGAGCGAACTTGTATGACGTGCCACATCTCACTGTTTTGACCTTAGTACCTGAAACTGATATACAGAAAACTACAAGAAGTCCTCTTTCTGTAACTTCTTACGAAATTTCAATCTGATGCTCAGAGAGACAGTTATGACGATTTTCCCCCAGTCACCTATTTGGAATGTAATTCGGGGGTCTGCAAAATCCATAACTTCCTCAGATTATATCTCCGAAACTTTAGCGAGACAGGATCTGAAATTTGGAGCCAAGGTTTAGGCTGATTTATTCTAAAATGGATTTCTAGTTTAGCTTTTGAAACTTCGTAGAGAAACAGTTATAGCGAAAATCCCACAATGGTCTGTTTTAGTTGAAATTCTGGATTTTGCAAAAACCCTAACTTCCTTAGATCATATCTCTGAAACTATAGCGAGAAAAGATCTAAAATTCAAACCTAAAGTTTAGCGAGATGTATTCTCAAATGTTTTTGTTTTTTGGCTTCTGAAACGTCACAGAAAAAACGTTATAGTGAAAATTCCACGATGACCTATTTGGAGCAGCGAAACACTAGAATCCAAAGCTCCAATTCCAATTGTTATGAAACAAACTCACAAAAAGATAGAAAAGATAGATGAACGCCTTAGAAATAAGCCTCTTTGAGGGGGAAACCTCCTTTACATTACACAAATGAACAATTCTTAGATGATACAAATGAAAAGACATCCTTTCTATATATAGGAGTCTAAGGGGTCATAATATAATCAAACCCGACATAACAATAATAATATAAGGGCACAATAGTAACAATAGTGGGCTTCTATGGGGCACGAGAATAACAATATGGGGGCTACATGGGCACAACGATATAATAAGGGGGTTGCACTAATAACAATAAGGGGTTACACTAGTAGTATAGGGACCTAACAGGTAGAAAATGAGTTAGATTTTAAAATGAAATGTCTTAGATAAGATTGAGGAGGAGAGTTTATATAATATGAGTTTTTTAATTTCTATGAACAACATGGCATCAAAAGACAATTTTCTATAGCTAAGACTCCTCAACAAAATGGAGTAGTAGAAAGAATGAACAAAACAATCCAACAAATGGCATGTGTCATGCTTGATGAGTTAGGAACACCACATACCTTCTAGGGGGAAGAAACACATACAACCATGAATATTCTTAACAAAGCTCATGTTCGAGTAAAAAATGATAAAAAACCTTATAAACTATGGTACGGTAAGCATGCAACTATCAAACACTTAAGAAGTTTTAGAAGAAAATGTTACATAAAGAAAAATGATGATAAGCTTGGAAAATTTGAATCTAGAGTTGATGAAGAAATCCTTCTTGGATACTCTTCTAGAAGAAAGGGATATAAATTCTATAATAAAAGGCTTCAAAATATTGTTGAATGCATAGATGTTGTAATTGATGAAGCATCCACAGGTACCAAAAAGGAAGAACCAGCAGATGATGAACCTCTCCCTACTACAAGCCAAAAGGTTGTAGGAGAAGAAAATAAAGAAGCATGAGAAGAAAGAAATGAAGATACGGGTACATCAGAAAAGGCTCCTTCAAAGTATGTTCAGAAAAATCATCCTGAATATCAAATTATAGGTGAAAAGGAAGCTTGAATACAAACTAGAAGAACCCTTGTTGGAACTTCTAGTTACCTAACCTTACTATCCACAACTGAACCTCAAAATATGAATCAAGCAATGAAAGACGAAATATGGGTTATGGTAATGCATGAAGAACTTGATCAAATAGAAAATAACCATACATGGGAATTAGTACCAAGTCCTCATGATAAAAATATTATTGGGAAAAAATGGGTTTTCAAAAACAAACTAAATGAAAATGAAGAAGTAATTTGAAACAAAGCAAGACTTGTATGCAAAGGATATGCTCAACAGAAAGGTATATATTTTAAAGTATATCAAATGGATGTTAAATTTGCATTCTTAAATGGGGATCTAGAAGAAGAGTTCTATATAAAACAACCTGAAGGGTTCATTCTTTGAAATGATACAAATCTTGTGTGCAAACTTAAGAAGGCATTCTATGGATTAAAACAATCTCCTCATGCATGGTATTATCATCTTGACAGGTAACTTCAGCAGCAAGGGTTCAAAAAGGGGTTTGTAGATAGCAACAAATATATTAAAATTTATAAAGATAAATTTTTTATAGTTGTTATTTATGTAAATGACATCATATTTTGAAGAAATGTAAAATCTACGAGTCAAGGATTTACCTCAGTTATGCAACAAGAATTTGAAATGTCTCTAATTGGTGAACTAACATACTTTCTTGGTCTTCAAGTTCAAAAAACTGAGAATGGTATCTTTCTTTCTCAAACCAAGTACCTCAAACATATTTTGAAGAAATATGGAATGGAATACTACAAGTCGGTATGCACACCAATGGTAACAAGATGAAATCTTAGTCAAAATGATGATTCTCCTTCAGTCAATCAACCAAAATATAGATCTATGATTGGCATATTTCTCTACCTTACAAGTACAAGACCAGACATTATGAATGTAGTTGAAATTATTGGATGATTTCAAGAAAATCGTAAGGAAACTCATCTCCAAGCACTTAAGAGAATATTCAAGTACCTACAAGGAACTCAAGATTTTGGTCTATGGTGTTCCAAAAATGCAGACTTTGTACTTCATGCTTACATAGATGCAGATTGGGCAGGTAATATTGATGATCACTAGAGTACTAGTGGAGAAGCATTTTTTTGGGACCCCACTTGGTGTCATGGTTCAACAAGAAAGAAATATCCATCACTTTATCTACCACTGAGGAAGAATATGTTGCTACTACATCTTGCTTTACTCAAATTCTATGGATGATCCAAACATTGTAGGACATTCAAGTCACTTATCCTCAAACTGTACCTATTCTCTGTGATAATACTAGTGTCATAAGTATCTCTAGGAATCCTATCATGCACTCTAGAACCAAGCACATTCCAATCAAATATCATTTTCTGAGAGAACAAATGCTTGAACAAAATGTATAACTAGAGTATGTTCCTTCAAAGGAACAAGTTGAAAATATATTTACAAAGCCATTTCCATGTGATTCCTTTGAATAGATCATAAAAAATTAGGAATGATTCATGCTTCACCACTTTGCTAATTATTATGACAAGTCATGTTTAGGGGGAGACATGACTGTAAATTACCACAACTTACTTTCTTTATGTGGATGATGTGAAGAAAAATCGTGTATGTATGTGGTTTCTGAGTTGGACAAATGCATATACATCTCATTGATTGGTAATAATGGCACAGATTCAAGGGGAGACTCTTATATGCATTTCATGTTTGGTATTCTATTTCTGACATTAATTTGCTACGGTCTGTAGGTTTAGGGGGGACATCTCTAATAATCCTAAGGTCCCTTGTTGGAATTCTGATTCTATAAGCATGTCTTGTTGCATATATTTTCTAATGTCTAGATAGTTCTCTGTTACTACTAGAGATTTCTATGTTGTTTTTCTATCTCTAGTTTTCGATGATGTATGGATTCCAAATGATAAATTTATCTATTGATATGATTGATGAAGAGGATGTGCCCACTATGGTCGTTATTGATGATTGGTACCATGTTGATGAGGATGTTCATGTTTCTTTTATGTTCCTGTTATCAAATATTCATGTTGTAGCTTCCTAAATGGTATATGGTGGTTGTTGATGACTATCATGATCTTACAACCTCAATGTTGAGGTCTTGTTTTTTGTTATATATGTCATATCTGTCCCTTGATGTAAACGTCATGTAAAGACCCATGATGTAGTCATTGTAATATTCAGTCATGTATGGGATACTGGGATCAAGTCATGCTTTGTATGTAACCCCATTATTTTGGGCAATTGATGTAATGTTGGGACAAATTTGTAAACTAATTGTGTTGGTCAGTTGATTCAATAATGAGTTATTAGGCATAAGAAAGGTTATTTTTAAGTAATATAGTCTTGCACTCTATTGAATATATTTATAAGGGCCAACGTATGCTCAGGGGGAGCATGGTCAGCATGTAGTTCTCATATTCAATAGATCAGGCCTATAGTGAACCTCTCTACATAGTTTTTATTCTGCATTGGCTAGCCCTTTTCCCTTGATTTCAAAGGGGGAGAGAAGCTTGGTGTTTAGATAAGTATGTTTGGAGAAGCTTGGTAGGAAATCTTAGTATTTACAAGTGTGTTTGTAGGTGTTTATGTTGGCATTATGAGATAAGTGTTGTCCTTGATGGCAAACCACACTGATGACAAATCATAGTGCAGAAGGTCAGTAGCAAGGAATTGATGATCAGACTATAAGAAGAAGAGAAAATTCATATACGCAGGTTCATTAAGCCCAAGTCGCGTATACACGCTGGTTCGCTATATACCAAGTCGCGTATACGTAGGTTCGCTATATACCAAGTAAGGTATACACGCAGGTTCATGAACGGAAAAGAGCATACGTGTTGGAATGCTTACTTTTGGTCCGTGGTAGTTAGTCCTCGGTACTTGAGCCTATGTTTTTGGACCAAAGTATCTCGATAGACGTGCTGATCCCTAGTATTGAGTTGATGGTATTGTTTTACTATGGTTTTGGACCGTGGTATTATGAAAGGTCTAAACCTATATAAGGAGAAGGTCATTAGGCCAAACGGTGTGAGTGAGTAATGAATATCTGATGAAGTGTGAGATCCAAATGTTGGTTATGGGTTGGTGATCTGAACCATGGTTTCACTCATGTGGAGGATGACGAACTATGGAACGGGATCTCAAGGCTTGGAATGATTATCTTCATATGGTTTGACTGTGGATAGACTAGATCCATTGACGCATGTTTATTGTTATGATCTGGGTATGTTTTGATGTCTGGTATAGCTGCAGAATTATAAGTTAGGATTTGCAGATCTATACGCAGTTTGTCTTTGGCAAAAGAGCGTATACACGCAGGTTGGGTTTGTCCAAGTAGCGTATACAATGTGATGTATGATATTTGAAGATGAAGTTGGATCTGGTTACTGTTATGTTGTCTATGTTGTTGACAGGGTTTCAGTGATTCAGTATTGGGTGATTCAGAGATTGATGATGCAGGTTGTTTTATGGATCCAGTATGAAAATGTATGAAACGTGGTCCCGGGAAGATCATAGAGTTCAGAAGGCTGGCACCTATGTGCTGGTAAACATATCAGCCAGAACAAGAGCCAAGGGGGTAGTATCTCCCTTCCAGGAGCAGCTGGAGAATGAGTAAAGGTTGGAGCATTCTGTAGGCAGGCACCTACGTACTAGTAAATGGATCGGCTAGTACAAGAGCTAAGAGGGTTGTAGCCTTCTGCAGGTTGTAGCCTGCGTGCTGGTAAAGGACTGCACCAGTACATTGTAAAAGAATTTTCTTATTAAAGGAAGATAGAAACAAAATTGCAGCCGGTGGTTTTCACCCACATTGGGTTTCCACCTTATATCATGGTGTTCATGTGTGTGCCTTATGTGTGATGATTTGTTCTGTTATACTGCACCTGTTTACTATTAATATGGTTAATAATGTTCTGATGCATTTACTGAAGATAAGCTAATTGAATCATAAGATTACTGCATGTACGCTAGTTGCCCTTAACGAAGTCGCGTGTATACGCTGATATCCTTAACTGAAGATGCGTGTATGAATCTGAGTATGAAATTGAAAAGTTTTATCTAATATGATAATACTGATTCACCCCCCCCCCCTCTCAGTATTATTTCCAACAATTGGTATCAGAGCAGGTCCTTTGGTAGAAGCTTGATCGCTTGAAGGAGATCCGTGGAACTATGGGAAAGAAGCTTAAGAAGAAATCACCTAAGAAGAAGAAGACATCTCAGAAGAACTATGACAGTGGGAAAATTGATTGGGGATTAGGTATAAGAAGCTCTTCAGATTCAGAATCAGATTCAGAATCATTATCAGGTAAGAATGTGTTATCCTCTGATGTTCCAGCTATATTTCCGTGTGAAATAGATGGAAGTGATAGTGAAACTACTGAACTTTCTCTTATGGGTGAACAAGAAAGATATCAAATAGAGGCAGTATTTAGAAGGCTTACAGACAAAATTAAAGATCATCAAGATCTATTGAACAAAATGGAATATGCTTTCAAAGAAGAAGTTAGCAAACTAAAAGCTCAATCAGAGGAAGGAAACAAGGTAAGGAAATTACTCAAGGACAAGGAAAATCAATGTCAAAAGTTGCAGGGTGAAGTGACATCATTAAGAGATGAAGTCAATGAAAGAAGCACAACCATCAAGAAACTCAGAGATAGATCCAGTTACTATGAAAGTCTTGAAGCCACGATCCGCTCGCTAAAGGGAGATCTTGAAGAATCAAGGAAGCAGAATGAAGATCTACATCAAGCAATTGAAAATCAAGACAATGAAGTCACCAGCTTAAAATCTCAACTAGAATGTGCCTTCCGAGTTCGTCAAATGCAGCAGGATCTGAATGAAGAACAAGAAAAGGAGATTCTCAAACTAAGGAAACAAATGGAAGAAGGAAGGAAAGTTGAAGAATATTTGAAAAAGCAATCTCTTGAAAAAGAAGAACAGCTTCAGGTTGAGGTAAATATCTTGAAAGGTAAACTAGAAGAAAAGGATAAGCTTTTACGATTTCAAGATAGTTCTAAAGCCTTGGATGATATTCTTAGTAGTCAAAGGTCTCCTGCTATAAAGACTGGTCTTGCTTTCCATGAATCTATTGAAGGTGAATCTAGTTCACAAGGTGAGGCAAGGAACTCTAAAGAGATATCTAAAGTGATCAATGAAGAACTGAAAGATCCATCTCATCATCAACCAAGGAAAGAGATTCTTCAAAGAAAAACTTGTACTTCTCCTATGAATAATGTTGAATGTTATGTATGTCATAATCTTGGACATGTTGCAGCCAGATGTGGAAGAAGAAGAGTTCAAGACCATCATGCAGAAAGATCATCACATTCAAGGTACTTTAATGGATACTTCTTCGCTTGCAATAAGTTTGGTCACAAAGCTGCTGATTGCTACAGGAGGAATATGAAACATGTAAGATGTTATGCATGTAACAAACTTGGACATATAGCAAAGGAATGCAGGAACAAAGGACGGACATCACACCAAAAGGAGAAAACATCATCACACTTGAAGATATGGAAGAAGAAGGAAGTTCAGCCAGAAAGATGTGGCACAGCACAAAATACTTAGGTTCAGCACAACACAGACATAATAAACTCAGAGGGAGCTGAAAGTGTAAAACTTCAGTGTCCTGAAACTCATATGCAATTTTCATAAACTGAAGTCGCGTATATACGCGAGTTATACACTGCAAAGTCACGTATATGTCAGTCTGTGGAAAAGCAGTGGGGACAAGCTCAGAAAAGGGGTCTGATATGATTCAATCCAGTATCTGCTCTATTGGTTAACAGTTACAGTCTGCTGAGAATGTCTAGAAATGACTTGATACTTGTAAGATGCTAGAAGTGTTTTAATCCTAACTTGATGGTGATGATGTCTTGATGCTTACTATTGATGTATGCATGTTCAGATCTAACAACAAACAGATGGCACAGGTTGAGGGGGAGAATATGCCTTTAATATTGCATTGTTGGCATTATGGATTAATAGTCCTTGGTGATGTTACTTATATGGCTAAATGATATATCTTGCTATGATGTGGTTGTGAGTAGTCCATGATAAAATCTCATATGATTCTTGGGTTTCATAGTTGATGTTCAGATCAGATTTATGGTTGACTCATTGATGATGCATATATGGTGCTTACATGGTGATCTTCATAAGGATAAGGAGAAGTACAAAGCTTGAATACACATCTTCCTCACTTGATGATGAGTCACTCATATGCTGCTATCGTCATATGCATAAAGATCATACAGTTATGATGCAGGCACTCTTGTGGATAAGGATTGTTGCTGTTGATGATATCAAGAAGCTTTGTCAAATAATCTTGAGCTCAAGATACCTAATGCTGATACATGGATGACTACTCAAAGTTTCTTTGTTGGAGACATGGTGATGAGTTCTTATCTATATGATGATAGGTTGATACTTACATATGTTGATTGATGCAGATGCTCCCAAGTAATGATACTTGGATCATGTAGATCCTGAACGTTGATGTAATGGCTATGGTGGTTTCACACATAATGTGAATGATTTCAGGATGATGTTTAAAAAGGAGGAGTTGACATCTATGTCCAGACATACCTTGTTGCAGGACATTTTACAGGTTGCTGATATGGAAATGGTTGTACGTGAGTTTCATAAGGCCTATCCACGTATATACGCTTGTTTATGTGGATGCAGACGCGTATATGGAGTTTTGAAGGAAATCAGCAGGGACAGATGTTGGTTACAGAGAGTATGATATGGGTCTGACAGAGACCATCTGGCACAGGTTCAGGAGGAACAGATAATGATGCATTGTTGGCATTATCTTAGAAGCTTTTGTTTCTAGTTCACATTCATTGTTGGTTTCAGGTGGAACAAAGGGCGAAAGGAGAACAGAAGGATCTCTTGGTTGCTGATCTGAATGGTGATTGACAGATGCTGCCAATATCAGTTATTGGTGACATTCATAAGTCTTACTCTAGATATCTCGTCTCTATGTCATATATCTCTTTTGTGGTATCTCTTTCATGGTGTCAAGGTCATGTAACGGCCTATTTTGGTTTCCCCACTATGCCTGGGATGATTAATGCAATGTGATTGGTTGTCATATGTAAAATTTTGATGTATCCCCACTTGGTTGGGTGGATGAGTCAACTTTTGTATATCCTCACTTAGTTGAGAGATGGATGTATGAGTCTTTGGTGATAGGAAGGTCTTTTATGATGTATAGAGTCATGTTCTTCTTGAAGAACATCTTTTGCAGATCTTGCCTACAATCAGGAAGATCATGAATAGCACACTTCAGCAGTACAGAGACTCGGCATGTACTCAGGGGGAGCATTGACAGATTGGGACACTTTGGCATTTACAAAGGGGGAGATCATTCAGAGATTTTAACAGATACTCAGGGGGAGTATGGACAGCAAAATGTTCAGCAAAGGAAGAGAACATCTTGGTCCACCCTTTGCCCTTGATGTCAAAGGGGGAGAGTGATTTGGTGTTGTTGCCATCAAGTCCAAAGGGGGAGATTGTTGGCATTATGATGCATGTGTTGTACTTGATGGCAACCCTCTCATAGAAGAATATCTCACTTATGTATAACTGGATGAATCTTCAGAAGAGATATCAGATGTGACTGATGGAGGACAGCTCAAAGGAATCAGATGATAGTTCTAAGTGTGACAAGTTAGCTTTGCCATCAAGTCCAAAGGGGGAGATTGTTGGCATTATGAGATAAGTGTTGTCCTTGATGGCAAACCACATTGATGACAAATCATAGTGCAGAAGGTCAACAGCAAGGAATTGATGATCAGACTATAAGAAGAAGAGAAAATTCATATACGCAGGTTCATTAAGCCCAAGTCGCGTATACACGCTGGTTCGCTATATACCAAGTCGCGTATACGCAGGTTCGCTATATACCAAGTAGGGTATACACGCAGGTTCGTGAACGAAAAAGAGCGTACGTGTCGGAAAGCTTACTTTTGGTCCGTGGTAGTTAGTCCTCGGTACTTGAGCCTATGTTTTTGGACCAAAGTATCTCGACAGACGTGTTGATCCCTAGTATTGAGTTGATGGTATTGTTTTACTATGGTTTTGGACTGTGGTATTATGAAAGGCCTAAACCTATATAAGGAGAAGATCATTAGGCCAAACGGTGTGAGTGAGTAATGAATATCTGATGAAGTGTGAGATCCAAATGCTGGTTATGGGTTGGTGATCTGAACCATGGTTTCAATCATGTGGAGGATGACGAACTATGGAACAGGATCTCAAGGCTTGGAATGATTATCTTCATATGGTTTGACTGTGGATAGACTAGATCCATTGACGCATGTTTATTGTTATGATCTGGGTATGTTTTGATGTCTAGTATAGCTGCAGAATTATAAGTTAGGATTTGCAGATCTGTACGCAGTTTGTCTTTGGCAAAAGAGTGTATACACGCAGGTTGGGTTTGTCCAAGTAGCGTATACAATGTGATGTATGATATTTGAAGATGAAGTTGGATCTGGTTACTGTTATGTTGTCTATGTTGTTGACAGGGTTTCAGTGATTCAGTATTGGGTGATTCGGAGATTGATGATGCAGGTTGTTTTATGGATCCAGTATGAAAATGTATGAAACGTGGTCCCGGGAAGATCGTAGAGTTCAGTAGGCTGGCACCTACGTGCTGGTAAACATATCAGCCAGAACAAGAGCCAAGGGGGTAGTATCTCCCTTCCAGGAGCAGCTGGAGAACGAGTAAAGGTTGGAGCATTCTGTAGGCAGGCACCTACGTACTAGTAAATGGATCGGCTAGTACAAGAGCTAAGAGGGTTGTAGCCCTCTGCAGGTTGTAGCCTGCGTGCTGGTAAAGGACTGCACCAGTACATTGTAAAAGAAGTTTCTTATTAAAGGACGATAGAAACAAAATTGCAGCAGGTGGTTTTCACCCACATTGGGTTTCCACCTTATATCATGGTGTTCATGTGTGTGCCTTATGTGTGATGATCTGTTCTGTTATACTGCACCTGTTTACTGTTAATATGGTTAATAATGTTCTGATGCATTTACTGAAGATAAGCTAATTGAATCATAAGATTACTGCATGTACGCTAGTTGCCCTTAACGAAGTCGCGTATATACGCTGATATCCTTAACTGAAGCTGCGTGTATGAATCTGAGTATGAAATTGAAAAGTTTTATCTGATCTGATAATACTGATTCACTCCCCCCTCTCAGTATTATTTCCAACAGTTTACGAATCGTGACCAAACACCAAAGTGGTTACCACCAAGTCAAAATGGGGAGATTGTTAGCTAATGTGTTTTCCTTGATGGAAACCTACTTGATAAAGATATCAATATTATGAGAATGGAGATTGGTACAGATGCTACAGGAGATATGGATAGATAAATGACATTTGAAATTCAGATGAATGTTAAATCTAAAGTTTGGGAAAGTATACACAGATCCTATACAGAAGGGTTGTGTACACACACAAGTATGGAGAAGAAAATCCATTTACATAATATGCACCATGGTGATCTAGATACTGTTAGTGCAAGGAGTTACTCCTATACTGCAAAAGGAGTAAGCCTTACACATCATGATTTCATTTCAAAATTTAAAAGGGTTTTTTGAGTGGTGGGATGGCTTCTAAAGGAGTTTTGAAATGATTTTCTTCCTCTTTAACTTTCATGCATTTTGCAAGTTGTGGCAAGCATAAATTGCATGGTTAAGTGAGTAATATAGGGGAGAAGAGGAAAGAGAACATGTAGCTACCAAATATCCTAAGAAAGTGAGTATCTTAAGACAATCACTTCAACTACATAAACAACCTTGTAACAAACTTCGTTTCTTGGCAAGGAAAATAACACTTAGAAAGTAAGAAAACGTATAAAGTATTTCACATATCTTTTGTGAAACATTCACTAACTATTTCTACTTGAATTGATATTATGATTTACAGAAAACTGGATAGTAAAGAAGTCATCATTAGATCCTCTTAATGATTTCTCACTCATACTATATTAGTTGTTGTAATTTATCATTTAAAAGATTAAAACGGGCTTGACAAGGAAAACAACATCTAGAAAGTACAAACATGTATAAAGTATCCCACAAACCCTTTGTGAAACCTTCACTAAGAAGTTCTACTTGAACATATATTATAATTTACAGAAAACTGGATAGTAGATAAGTCATCATCAGATCCTCTTAATGATTCTCACTCATACTATACTAGCTACTGCAAATTTATAATTCAAAAAATTGAAACAAGGAAATAGACAAACCACACATTAGATATAACTTGAATCACAAAATCCTCCAGCATGAAGTGCAGAAAAAGCTATTTTATTAAGCTGAGTCTTCAGGTGAACCAACCTCCCCCTGAAATGATATTTACAAAAGATATATATAGAGAGAGAGGCACCAACTCCAACTCTCCTAAATTGGTGGTTCCACTATTTCCTTGTTACATAGGTGTCTTTTAGATATTAAAAACATCTCCCATAGAAATGCAACAGAAAGTACAGGTGTAGATGAGAAGAAGAGGAAAAATGACACTTTTTTGCTAGAAAATCTGTCTAGCTGCCCTTTTTGCTGTTGATTTTTCTCTTTATGGACTTCAATATTAAATGACCATATGTCTTCATTAAATACAACCTTCAACAACCTCATAACTATCTCATATCCATCATCTTCCTTATCCATATTGTTATGGGTTGTTGTCTTTCCAAAATTGGCCCAGAGTTTTGTACTGACAACTGTATATTTCTATTAAAACAGGTGCTAGCGGAAATTCCGGTAATACCTGTAATAGAGAAAAAACTGGAAACGCGTCCAGAATTTTGGGTAGGATAAAGTTTTCGCTTCAAAATTTTAACAGAAAATACTTCGAAACAACTTTATATGCTTGGATATTCTGAGCTTTAATCTTCACTTTCAAAACATTGACTTAATATGTAAAAAGGTATTTTTTAAGGAAAATTACTCTTTCATTTCATGTGAGTTACAGCCTCTACAAGCTTATCTAAGTTTGTTTTATTTCTGGCAGCAGATTTTGATCTTGTGATTCTGGTTGTTTCTTCTTTGATGATGGTCTCTTTCTTTTCTGCTTCTTTTTGTACCTTTCTTCTTTTGGAAGGCTCTGATGGCTAGTCCATGGGAGCTTTACCTCTTTTCTTCCTCAAAGATCTTTTGATTTCTACAATTGAAGGATCCTCAGTCTGCAACTCTGCATGTTGTTCTTCTATGACTATTACTTCAGTCAATAAACTAGGATTATTTAGGGCTTTTGATTTCAGTCTGTATTTGTTTCTTTCCCTAGTATGTCTCTTCCTAGCTCTAGCAACTAGTTTTATTTCTTCTTTCTTGTTTTTACTGGTCACTTTATACCCTACTTCTTTCATAAATTCCTCATCATAATCAATAGGTTGGTTTTCTTGTTGTTGTTTATGTGCTTACGTAATTTCAGGAAGCACCTGCGCTTTAGATTTCTCTTCAGCTGCAAGTTTTCCTCTGTGAGTTCTTGTGTAAACCTTAGGAAAAGCTCCAACAAGAGGAACATTTTCATGCTTTTTGTTTTCTGGGTAGAAGAGTTGTCACCTTGCTCATTTATCTTTTCATATTCAGCAGCTAAAGGCTTCTGTTTGCTGCTTTTAGTACCTTTGCTTACACTTTCCTTCTTTGCCTTTCTTTTGGAACTTCCTTCAGCTGATGTAGTTGATGTCCTTTTTGTCTGAACCTATGTTGAAGAAGATTTAGTAGTTTCTTGGGGTTTTGGTGCAGGTTGGCCTGCCCTGTAAAACAAGAAATGTTCCCAAGTTTGGTTTCTCTTTTTCAGTTCTTCTTCAACCAGAACCTTGATAATTGCCTGATGATACAGGCTATATTCTGATGCTTCCTGGTGTGCTTGAATTCTGGCTGCCATTTTGGTCAAACTCTTCAATATGAAATAGGGAAAATTAAGATTCCTCATACCTACAAAATGAAAAAGAAACCTCATATGGTAAAGAAATACTATTGTATACCTTCTCTCACAAGTGAGAAAAACCTTAACCAGTTTGACTGTTTCTTCCCATTCCTTCTTAAGATAATTTCTAGGAATTCCATTGGCCCAGTTAGGATATTTGTATTAATCTCTAATAAAAGTATTCAGATCTCCTCCTTTAATGAGTTTTCCCTTAAACCACTTTTCTCCTCCCTGGGGAAGGTTAAAAGCTTCTGCAATTGACTATTCTGAAACCTGCAATTTAAAACCAAATATGGTAGCTTCATGTCCATTGAAAGTTTGAGAAAACTCTTGGGATATACCACGATGTGAGCCCCCTAACCTGGTGGAGAGTGGATACCAGCCTGCCTGAATAAACAATCTTCTAACACTTGGATTAGCATCAACTAGTTCAACTCCTTGAGGTTCGATTCTCTTAAGCTTTCCACCTTTCCTAGACTTTGATGCCATGGACATCTGCTTGCTTGTTATCAAGAATAGGTGTCAAAGTATGGAAGCTTACCCAATAGATGTTGCAATTAGTTTGAATTAGGCTGCCTGAAAAACTAGCATGTGTTCTTAAACACCTCAATTATTGTCTCCTTTGTTGCACTTCAGAAATTTGAACTGGTGAAATTTCCTCCATTTTCGAATATTTGAAATAAAGTTTTGGTTCAATCTCCTATGCATATGATACTTCATGATTAAATGAGATTTCATGTCATAATAGAAAGCATGTAATAGTAACGATGAAGTCAAGTTGCTTTGGAGAGTCCAGCTAATCTGCTACAGGTGGTTGTACGAGATTTTTTGCAAATCTCGCAATTTTTCTGCTTTAATTCGGACTGGCCAGAAATTCTGGTAGTGCATTACGTGGAACAGAAAGAATGACCGTTGGAATTTAAACATATAGCTAAGACTGATGCTACAGACATGTTTTAACTTTGGAAACACGGGTTTATTTAAGATCAGTGGAGTAAGCAACGACTGGCTATGGCTGTGACTGACACCTAGCTAATTTGATCAACCAAATCGATTAACCACTACCACTTGACTTGACTTAAAGTTTGTGACCTATCCAATCACGAAATCTCATGATTTGGATTAAATATTTTTCCATTATGACACGTGGACAATCGAAAACGGTTGCGTTTTCGGCTTTATTTTTTTAAAATGGGAGACACTACCAGAAATTCCGGTAGCATCAAAAAATTTATAAAAAAACAAGAAATATAATGAGAACAAAAAGATTGTCCAAAAAATGGGGCATTTTTTTTTTTTTAATTTACAAAATTAATCATAAAAAAAAAAAAATTTAAAACCTACTCATGACTTAGCCTAGAACTGTGCTAACAGATACCAGGGTTCTTTACCATGGTATTGGCCCATAGCAATGGGTGTGACAATGGTTATTTGATCTCGTAAAAAAATACCAAAAACATTACTAAGGGATTGGCCTAAGGTATTAACTAAGGCTAAATTTATATAAAGAGATGGAGATCAAAGTGTTATGTGTGCAAATATTGAGTTCTCTATTAATGATTTGATCTGAAATAGATGTGCACCAAGGAGAAAGGACAAGACTCAGATCTAAAATATCTAAAATATTTTGACATGTGTCCTTGATTGATTTACTTACTAAAAATGTGTAAGTAGTTAATATTGATGAAACTGTGATACTATGATCTAAATGACTTATTTAGTCTATAGTGTTGACAGTAAAGGTTTTGAAAAGTGATATCCTTGTCACATCCTTCATAGCCCAGAGCGATGTGTACCTCGCAGCTTTGGGTAGATCATTCTCAACCATGGGAAATTAGTTGTCCTTCGGCAGCTCTCCTGTAACCAATAGGATGGTTAAGAGCAACCACACATAGTGGAAGGTCTTACCCTGCTCCTAGGCCTCCCTGCAGTTTGTCAAAAACTCATCACAAATGAACTGCACCTAGTTGAACTGGACCCCCTCTGCGCATTGCTCTGCCAACGCAATTACCGATGTTGGCACTTCGTCTGCGCGACATTTCCTCATCAGCTTGCGAGCCAACAGCTGGGTGGTTACGTGCACCCCTTGGTCCTTGATGCTTGTGATTGCGTACCCTCACTTCCTTTTCTGCAACTTATATTTGGCCTTCATAGGTTCTGCTAGGACCAAGTCGCTGCTCTTTCGTGCTATGGTTGCAGGGTCATTTCCTTTGATGGGTAGCGAAGAAATTTGGTGAATTAGATCGGCCATGATGGGAATCGACTTCTCCAGTAGAGATACCCATCATGTACTAGGCACAGTAGCTGTCGGATGACAAAAATGGTGATGGGTGCACGGTGGTAGAGGGGTATCCATCATAGATGGAGTAGCCCAACCCTTTCTACACTGCGTAGCCATTTCTACTTCAGTAATTTCTCCATGGCCAACTATGGGAACTTCTCACCATATGTGAGGTCCCAGTCTTTGAACTTCATATTAGCTACCTGTCCCAACGGTGGACCTTCAAGCCTTATTTCATCAGGAAGGAGCGGGGTCTGGAGCGTACTTTATCGTTGAAGGCACTTGGGAGAGATTCTCCACCTCATCATCCTGCGCTTTCAATTTGGGCAATCAGGGCTTTCCAATCTTCCTCCTCCTCTGTTTCAAGGGTGACAACTTTGCCCTTCTCTTCCATTAACAATTTAATAAATCGTGGGTTCTGTGATGATACCCGAACTGGACCCATTGTTTTCTTGTCTTTCTATGGTCACGGCATGCATGGTGACTTTGGAACCTCTGGTGCAGTTGTCGCCTCTCCAGGCTGCTCCTGGATCATACGGGGCTCTGGGGTCACTTACGCGAATCATACTCTGGTTCTCGCAGTTTTCATCGTGTCTACACTGGATTCGTTCGGTCGCATACTCAAGGGTGGCAAGAGTGCTTGGTGTTCAATGCTATGTATTGGCTCAAATTTTAAACAACCAAGTGTTGCCTCGAGGCTAGCCCAAGGGATTTTATAGTATCATTTGATTTTGAATTCTACCATTCCCTCCACTTGTGGGTCATTAATACCTTCTTGGAGATAGATCGTCTCGAATCTATCTCTTAATTCCTGTCTTAATTGCCCACCACCCACTCCTTTATGCTTTAAATTGGACCTCTTGTCATGAACAGTGTAATCAATGGTCACCTTCTAGCCTACCCGCGCAGCAGTGTAGCTCTCGATGCGCAACCGTGACCCCTATGATATACTGACCCTACGCGTAACCTCCTTCTAACGCAACTCTCCTACAGACTTGTTTATAGTCCCACGCTCTCTTTCAACTGCTTGGAGCACTGAGACTGTGCTTTCTACGGATAGTCAGGTGGGCACACCACCTGCGCAAAGCTTCCCTGCACCTGCTAGCCTAGTCTGTGGGCACCCCTCAATTACCCTCGCGTCAGTCAGCGTGTCGTGTTCTTCCTTATACGGTGCGCTCCCTCAGTTCCTTTGTCTAGTGAGGTGCGGCCACAACCATGGTAGCAGAGCCACAAATCCTTCTAATGCAGTAGTATGGCTACCTCCCTCTTGTCTTGTCGTACTTGGTTCCTCAGCGTGGCCTGCCTGTGTGATTCTGGTTTCCAGTTTGTTGATTTCTTCGTCCCAGATCCTACTTTTCTTCCTTAGTCGTACTCGATCTTCTTCGATTTCGTGAATTTTCGAGTGTGGAAGGGCGTCCAGTAACTGCATATAGTCGTCTTCACACAGCAGCATAATTCCTTCGTCCTAGTCCCTACGAATTGTTCCAATTATGTGAGGATTCCTTCCTCCCAAACTTATGGCCTCAACTCTACCCGTCATCTTTAGGATCATTTCCACGCTCAGATTCTTGTACATGGCCCTAGAGGCCCATCGAATTGCTGGTATGCGCTGATCCCAATCAGTCTGTCTGGCCTGGTGAACCTTATTCAAGATCATGCATACCCTCTTGAATGCTTGTATATGGAACTTTTGTAGTGCGTGTCACTTTTCCTACTACTGCAGCTGGTCCCGAGTGTCGATCCATAGTCTAGGGTGTGGGGTTGTGGACGACCGAGCCCACGTGTGTACCCATCGACACAGGTGAGCACGCAACCTTCTTGGTCCTAGCTACCCAAGTCTCGTTTGGCATTGGGAGCTTTGAATCCGTAATCGCATCTACCTTTTACCTTCGCAGCAACTTACCATGGTCTCTGGACACGTACTCCATCCCCATACAGGTGTCACGCATAGTATTCCGTCCAACACAGCGTACCGTTGTTGTTCTGGTACTGCGCTTTCAAATTTGTCCTGGAATTCATCCACCGCTGCTACTCCATCATATGTCGGTAGTTCCATTGTGTCTGTTGTCACGCAACGCAGGGATCTAATCATCATGTTGCAATTTAACGTTGTCACTTCGTGCAACCAGTTATGCCAGCATTCTACTTCTTCATCTGAATCTGAATTATAGTAACTGTCGCACTCCCATGAGATTATCCCATCTATATTCGAGTTCACCCAATCCTAGTCTTGGCCTGTTATCTAGCAAATTCAATCTAGCTCATCGTCGCTGTCATCATCGTGCACAGGTTCAATGTAGCGCGCTCCTTCCGCTAGATCTAGTGGAACTACTACGCGTAGGGAATTTTTCTCGAATATCATCTTCCGCTTCTTCAGGTTGATGACGCCATTCATATCAGTGGCCCAGTCTATTCCTAACAATGGAGGGTAAAGATTGTTGTCATCGACAATCTCTATCACTTCAAAGTCCATTTGTGTGCTTGTGCCTTCAATATCGACTATTACTCCTAGCAACCTTCTCATGGGCATGCTCTTATGTTGGTTCGCCATTCGTAATTGAATAGGGGACCACTACAACACGGACCTGCCCATGTGTTCCCAAGTTTGCTTAGGTAATACATTCACATCGGTCCCCAAGTCTAAGATTACCTAATCCATTTCGTATTCACCAATTTGTGCCCTTAATCTCATCTCCCTTCCAGTGCGCAATGTATGCTTTCCCAGTTTCTGGACTATGCGTGGTTCACCCGACCCTGTGCACCTAGTGATCAACTCTTGTAGTCCTTTAACTACCCTATTATCACGTAGCAGCTTCATGCATGTCTCCAGAAAGGTAGTAAGCATGGAAGGATCCATTCCCTGCTTTGGTTGATCCTTACTACCTGAAGTGGAGGTGTCCATGAAGCTCTTCTTAGCTTCCATAAACATCTCCTTTGCGCATTCTAAGTTGAACTCAGGCTCCTTTGCAAGAACCTTGCAAACCCATGTATCTTCCTCGGGCTGCTTTTCCTTATCTTCCCCTGTGGTCACACCACTTCTAAGCATCATGTTCATGTTTGGGTCTTCGTCGTGAGGTTCAGATTTCATCATTTAGATATTCTGAGTCGGAGGGGATTGGAGTACCCCTTTCTCCCGCATCTGTGTTATTAACGTAGGACAATCTATCATTTCATGATCAAACTGATCGCAATATGAACAAGACATTCTCGTTGGATTAGTACAATAGCAGGCGTAGTGTCTTGGTCCTTCATAATTGTAGCAAATCAACTCTCCCCGGCCCCTGCCTAGTCCCATGCCTCCTCGTCATTGACCTCGCCCCTGAAATCTAGTGCGCACCATCCCCACGGATGGGTCGAGGCCTCACACTTCTGTCTGCATTCTATAGGCTAGGGTCTGCTCCATCATCAACTCATAGCTGTGAGAAGTACGCTCGTCGTGGCCCACCGATCTACAAAAATTATAAAATAGTTGTTGGGGAGTCTGGGTATACTTCTGCAACAAATGACAATTATCCGTCGTGTGCTTTCCCCGTATCTGACAGATCGCGCACCATAGCGTGGGTGCCACACTTGGCCCTGCCTGTGCCTTTGGTCTCAATGGCATTGGTGCCCCTCCTGCCAAGTAGTTCGCAAATACCAGACAATGGTCCTTGTCGTGGCCCTGGCCTTTGCATTTTATGTAGCACACTTCCTCGCGTGCCTCTGGCCGTGGTGCCCTATCATACTTTAAGCTCTACATTTCCAGGCAGAGATTCTGTAGCTGTGGGTGGATTTTTTGAACTCCTAGCCTCAGATCCTATGTTGGTGTTTCATGCAACCTCATCACCATTTTCAATGCTTCGGCTTGGGTTGAAATCTTCTGTTGTGACAACTCCATCCTCAGGTGTGGTGTCAAAGACACCACAAACCATGCATGGTGTTGTGCATCCATTAGCGTCATATTAGCCTCATGTATCGTACCCTTCAAATGATAATCCAGATCCCAGGGGGTCTCGCCTGCAAGAATCGTGATCTCTTTCAATCCAATGATTGATTGCGTCTCTAATTTCATCCGGCTAAATTCTCTGTTCAGCGCATTCTGGATCTCTGCTATTCCTACATTTGGGTGATCATTGGAATGCTTGATATACCATGTCAACGCACAATCCTGTAGTGCGCTCACTAATGTAGCTTTCTTAATGTTTTCGTTCGTGACCCCTTGTGCTTCCCACACTGCTCTTACCACGAACTAGAACTGATCCAGATCCTCATTTCCTACTCCTCTGAATACGGGTAGCTTGATCATGCTTTCCATCCTGAATTGCGAGGGTGATGGAGGTGGAGTGGGTCGAGATGGAGGTGAAGGAGGTGAAGCGGGTGGTGGTGTAAGTGGAGGTGGTAACTACAGAATGTGCTACCTTATTAAACTAAATGCACTGCTCAGAGAGACCCGAGCGAGCCCTTCCTCGCTCTCTCGCAAAGGTGAAATCAAGGGACTCTTTCCTAATTTCCCATTTCCTTTGTAGATTCTTCTCCTCCACGTTGTTCCAAACATTAATGTATTCACATCACTCATTTTTCACATAATAGCATCTTAATCTAGGTATTCAGGGATTTCATGTACCTACCTCGTGGTCCCTTGAGGAAACGTTGCTCTGCTTCACTGTAGCTCACGGTCGTGTCTATCGCAAACTCAGTGATAAATCCCCCTATTATCCGGTCGAGCCAATGGTCCACAGCTTGTGTGATCTTATCTTCTAATGTCTCTAGTCTACGCACTAATTCTGGATTGCACACTATCGGTTGATCGATCTTATACCTTCCCTGGCTGTTGGCTAACCTCGTGATTCACTCATACAGTTCGGAAGGGAAAGACATGAAGAAGATCTCGTGGATTTCCGTATATAGGTAGCGATCCAGCCACCAATTCTTGGATATCTGTGGAGTTCTATTTTCTTGTGTCACGAACTCGTGAAGCTTCTTGGCCAACCACTCTTCAATTTCCTCCTTTATAGGGTTCCAATGGCATGACATCAAACATCCCTTAGGCAGATCCTAGTCTTGGCAACAGAACTATTTGTTGGCTTGTTGGGGCCTGACCTAGGTTTAGCAGTGAGTTTAGCCAAGGAAATCCCAGCACTATCGACCCTTTCGGCAATAGTCTATGAAGCACGGACTGAGGTCTCACCCGAGGTAGTATGGGAGGGTGCTGGAACAAGGTTTCCGCACCCTAGGGATGTCCTGATGAGTGTTCTGGAGGTGCACGATCCTAACCTATGCGCTGCGCTGCCCCGCATAGCTTTCTATCCTACGCAACTCGTGCACTCCTGGGTGAACATAGTATTATCCCGATCCCAACCTTTAGTGTGCTAATATATGAGTTCTTTGACTTAGTTTGTGCAAGCCCAATGTTCTTATTACTTAATTACTTTCATATCAGTGTGCATAATCAAAAGACAGATAAATGCATAAAGATAAACAATTTATAGAAATCAAAATCTACAAATAGATGCACAATATTCAGAGTCAACTTATCTTTTATTAATTCTCTGTCCAAGTACAATCCCAACTCTGCCCTGTGCACTCAGCTGCAGGGGTCCGTGCACATAGCTACGGACTGTACCAGGCCTCTGTGCACACAGCTATAGAGCCTCTCCCTACTACTACAACCCAAGACTCGGACTTACAGACTCAGAGCAAATTCCTCATCCAAAAGAATATATGACTTAAGACCAAGACTGCCTTTTACCCTTAGAGCCTCGCTCTATGTATACAATCCCATGGTGTGCTAACCATGGGTAGGCCGACACATTCTATATTAAATTACATTATTTTAGGGTTGACATCCATAGACTCTCGCACTCCGCGCCCACATTTTATGGGGTCTTTACATTACATTGACCAAAACTTGGGCTTTACGCCCCAAAACTTGTTATGGGGGAATCCACTATCCAACAGATCTGTACATAGGTATGTTTGGGCATAGTTTCGTACATAAGCGGATCCACCTTTCAAGGGTAGCATATACATTCTGCAGAATATTTTTTAGTATGTGAAGATCTATACGTGAGTGTTGTTCATGGTAAGTGTGTACATGTCCAGATATTCCTTATGGGAACTGCGTACACAAAATAGGGTTTTATCTAATAATTGGTGTTTACAGTTTTGATGATTGATGTTTACAATTGATATTGTCTGGTTTACTTGCTACTATCTCTCGGTGATGTACTTAAAATGATTGAAGTGACTTGGCATAGAAGTTTGACTGAGTGTATGATCTATAACTGGTTCAAAAATTTGTGATTGATTCAGTGATCTATAGTTAGTGAAATGGTCTGTGAATGGTTAATGATTAATGATTTAGTGTTCAGTATTTTGAGATTTGTATGTAGGTCTTGTTCTAAAAGAATTCATATATATGCAAGCCTTATTTAGTAAAATCATGTACATAATTTGATATTTGTTGTTTTTGGTTGGCTTTTGCAATCATTCACTTGATGCTACATAATTTCAATTGATTTGCAGTGTCACAGTGTCTTAGATTCAACGCTTCAGTTTATTTAGGCTTATTGTTAATATGGGTCTAATTTGAAAATTTGATGAAAGGTGGCATACATGTTATGTAATGATTATTTGACAGGTGGATCTAGTTTAAAACATTTTGAAAAGTTGTCCACAAGGAGCTTAGGGTTGTAGCCTTCAGAAAGGGGTTAGGAGCTCCCTTCCGGTAGGGGCTGGTAAAATAGTTCAGGGGGTTGTAGCTCCCTTCTAGTGGGTGTTGGAGAACAAGAAAAAATTGTAGCCTTCTGCAGGTTGGTGCCTACGTACTCACAAGAGTATGCATCAATAAAAATGTAATATTTTATTTATATTAAAAGAAATAAGACAAAGATAGCACCAATAGTCGTTTTATCTCACATTGGATTTCCACCTAAAATCTTGGTGTTCTATGTGTGTTTGTTGTGATTTATTTATGTTATTTACTTCATACTAAAAGTAATTAATCTACTAATGCATTGATTGAAGATAATTATCTGATAGAGTTCATAAAAATTAGTAAACTAGATACTCATTGGTTTCCTTCTGTAAAGTAGCATACATACACAGGTTTCCTTAATAACATTAGCATATATTTTTGGAAATATAAAATTTGGAAGTTTTGAATTTAAAATACTGACTCACCCAGCCCCCACCCCCACCCCCCCCACCACCCCCACCCCCCAGTATTTTTCCCAACACATAGTGCTTTTACACCTCTAATAGGAGTCATAACTCATATATTACAATATTTCATACCCTTTTATATTCACACTGTTGGAGTTTGTGATTATGCCATGCTACATGCATTTGATAAATCTGTTTGTTACTAAATTACATTCCCTTCCGCAACAACCTTTATTATATTATTCTACCTACTATAGTTACATTCAGAGCCAGAATCAATGTTCTCTAGGTCTCCCGTGTGGTTCACTCATCATATCAATTATTAACAAAATATAAAAGTGACAGATTTGTATTGTAGGGTGTAATATTCCTTCCAAGGGAAAACCTTTAAAATTATTATGTACATAGTTCTACAAAAAATTCATAATGTGTAGGGATATTCCACCTAGGAGTTTTCCCTCTACAATTACAATCAAATTATATTTAAATAAAAGTCAGAATTTATGATGCTTTACGTAATGATGACAACCTAATCCTTTTCTATATTGTATGCACGCAAACATGCATGCAACTATAATCTTAAATCTTGAATGTAAATTTTCTAAGTCTCATTAATTTAACATCAAGAAATTCCATAAAAAAATCATTCACTGGAATAAAAAATACTCAACTTCAAAACAAAGTCAGGACGGCTATTAAACACTAGTAATGACGTATTTGACCAATGATAATTCCTATGGGAATGATATTGGAAATTTCATGTTTCTCCCCACCAACAAGTTTATCTCCAAGCAACTCCCCCAAGCCTAGGTTCCTTGCTACCATATTGGTTTCTCCATAAAAAAAAATTGTCCAAATTGTTTTCACTTAGTCATATTTATTTTTTTCTTGCCAACAATTCTTTAGTAGTTCCCTATTTTTAAAGTCTACCCACATTTTTTCCTAGGATTTTCTTTCTAAAATATAGGAAAAATATCTTATTTTTCCTTCATAAGAACTCTTTTCTCTCCACATGTGCTTATGCTTATATTTTTACCCAACCTATAATATCTTTCTAGATAAGCTTATCTTTCCACCCAACATAACATTTCCCTCCAACTATGTTGTTTCCCTCGTGATAATATTTCTCCTGGGAATTTTGGGACAATTTGGGAGGGTCCATTTAGACTTAACGATAACAAATTCTTGGACAAAAAGAAGTGAACAATACTCATGTGTTATTTCCCATATCATATCCAAAGGAAAGGAAACATTTACGTATTAATGTAAAATTTATTTACATAAGTCAGTTTGACTTAGTCTTGGAACCAAAACCAATATTTACACTTCAATATTTACAAGAAATATAAAATAATAAAATTTTGAAAACAATTGCACTAAGGTATCACTATTTTAAATATGGTTAGTTAATGATTATATCAATGGTTGAAGAAGGTTAATGAGGTAGACCATGATTAACAAGGTTTACCATGGTTGAAGAGGGTTAACGATTGTTGGTTGAGGCAAAACATGCTTGACCTCGGTTGAACATGATTAAAAATGATTAGCATCGCTGGCTAGGGATTAAGAGGATATATTATAGTTAACCTTAGTTGATTATGGTTTGTTTTGATCTTGGCTAAAAATTATTGACAATGGCTATTGAGGTTGACTAAGGTTGAATAGGGTTGACCATGGATTACCATGGATGACCAATGTTGACCATGGTTAATTGTTAATGTATTTTTATTACATTAACCTAACAATGTAATAATAATGTTTAAAACAATAAAATTGTTACATTAATGTTTACCATGGTTGACCATGGTTGACCATTATCAACCATCGTTGACCTTAGTCATGAACATTATCGTAACATCAACCATGGTTAAAAATCATTTACCATTGTAACACCAACCATTATCAACCATGATTATGATGGTCAACCATGGTTGAGCATTGTAAACCATGGTTGATGTTATATTAATGTTAAAAAATTGGTTACATTAATTATTGAAGAGGGTTGACAATGTTGACCATGGTTGAAGAGGGTTGATGAGGTTGACCATGGTTGATTATAGTTCGTTATGGTTAATCGTGGTTTACCATGCTTGGCATTAGTTGGTCATGGCCAACTATGGTGGATCAGGGATGAAGAGGAGAGATTATGGTGGAGTAAGCATAACCATTGATGATCATGTTGACCATGGTAAGGCATGGATGGGTATGGTTTGAACATGTTGTCGATGGTTGACTATGGTTGAGCATGGTCAGCATAGTTGACCATTGTTTATCTAGTTTGATAATGTTCGAATGTGGTCAACTAAGGTTGAACTTCATAACCATGTTGACCATGGTTGAAGCTACTAGAAAAAGGTTGATTATGGTTAACTATGTGTGAATTTGGGAAACATGTTTGACCATGGTTTTCAAAATTTAGCTATATATGACTATGGTTTACCATGTGGGATATGGTTGAATGTTTTTGACCACATACACCACTCAGTGATGTTTGACCATGGTTGATTATGTTAAGCATGTTGACCATGGCCAAGAATTGTTGCTAAAGCTCCAATTTATTGATTTGAGAGTATACACCTATATCTCTTAGGTTTACTTCTTAGTGATGTGACTCTATGTGAATAAAAATGTGCAAAGAGAGACAAAAGTCCTTGTAGTGTCACTAGTCTCAAAGAGATAACTGGGAAAAAATATAGAGATTGGGAGTTAGGCTTATGCTTTATAAATTTCAAAAATCAATTCCTTATGCTACTCTCCAAGTTAATTCAAAGAGTTTCGGGAAACAAAAATACCATAGCAATTTAAACAATCCCCCAAATTCTCTTATCTTGGAATTTAGATGAGTTCCTTTCCTGAAAATTCTCCCAATATAAACAAATGTCCAACTCCCCTCCTCCAAGTCAATTTTGATCTTGAAACAATGTTATTTGGCTCTAATGAGACCAAAATCCTGTATAGGATGGAAAAATAAGAAAAAATATTCTATATATCTAAAGGAAGGAGCAATATTTATAACATTAATTTGAATAAAATATAAAATATTGGGCTTACTCGGTAGGGGAACCGTTGTTTGATGTTCTTTGCATTTAGACCCACCCAATACTATGTGCATCTAAAGCATGATCCTAATATAATATTCCAAATAGGGGTATGATATGGTACCTTTTCATTTCTAAGGGTGATCTCCTTTCTCATGCCAAGATGAGTGTTGCCACACCTAAATATCATCTCTCCCCACACGATTTTTGGGCATGTGAGGTGGAAATTCACATCAAAAATATAGGATTAGAGTGTGCCTATGCCTGAGCTGTAGTGTTTCGATGTTAATTGGAGTGACCATGACCCATTTTGGACATCGAGTCAACATATGGAATTGTACCTTTAATCCATCCCACCTTTCATTTTAGCACGCCTGAAGGATTAGAGGAAGTAGTAGATTCTACGCTCATAAACTAAATATTAAAGAAATTTTAAGGTCTAAAATGGGCCTCCTAAGGAATATTTTAAAATAATAGTGGAAATAATAAAATAATATTAGATTGCATCATCAAATTTTAGAAGGAAAAAAGAAAAAAATATTTTTTCAACTCATATTTTCAAAATATCTCCCTATTGTTTTACTCAAATTTCGAGCGGGAGCACTCATTGGATGTTTGATTTAATTCTTCATGCAAGGAGTACCCATTTTTCATTCCCCATGGTTGAAATCGTAATCTTGAATCCTATTGGTTCTTATAAAGTTGATTTTGGTTGTACATTTTTTTAGGTCCATTTTAGACCTCAAAATTTCTGTAATGCTTCTCCAAACTCCTACATGGTGAGGACAAGGAGAGTCTTCCATTTTGACCCTCACTGTTTTGGAATGGTTCCCCTTTAATTTATAATTTCCATTCATGGTATGATACATGGGATGGTGGAATGATGCCTTCTTAGAGTTGCAAGAGGTAGTATTACTCCTTCATTAGTCATTGATCCACAATTTGGTTATGTTTCTTGAAAATGTGGAAGATTTCATATTTCCTAATCCTTGATAGAAGTATAGTCACCCTTTTACGAATATAATTAATATGGGGATTGTTTGAAGATGATTTATTCCATTGGATATGAAGGATAATTTAGGAATCTATAAGGATGTTTAGGTTTTGAATACCTAACTAATTTTCTATTTTCAATCCCTGATAAAGGCCATAGCCTTATGCCTGATTGTTTAATCTTTCATTAAGCCATCAGGAGAAGGTTAATTTTATAATTTCATGGGAGGGGAGAATAAAACTTCCCACTCCTACCACCTCAAGATTTGGTTTTGATGTTCCAACAAAGAAGAGAATGAATCCTTCCCTTAAGGATATCCACTTCTTGAATTCTAAAGAGGACAATCTTATTTTCCAATTTTTAGCTTAAGAGAAAGAATATTTTCTTCTAAGGTGAAGACCTGAAGATGATTTAATGAAGAAGGAGAACCATTTGTTTTCTTCTTCATCCATACATTTTTTACAATATGAGGGATCATATTTTGATTTCCAATGCTTCCCTCTCAACGAGAGGTCTCTTAAAGCCACTTCTTGAGGGCGTGCTTTTTTATTTTAAAATATTGCTTTGTTTTTCTAGGAAACATTTCCAACATTTTTTTTTAATAGAAGCCAACATTTGTTAAAAAATCCTTTTCCTTTGAAAGTTCACTAATTTGCATTTATTCCAAGATTAAAGAGTTGTCTAAATGAGCTTTTCCACTATACTCACGCTGATAATGAATGGAGAGCTCAATTCCATACTTTCTTTGAAAAGCTACAAAATAGGAAGAGGTGAGGCAAGTTTACTTCAAAAGAGTAGCACAATGATCAGGAGGGGATTGGGATGTTCCTTTTAGCTAAATTTTGAGTGGTGAGGATTTCCTTATGAGTTAAGGTCCAATAAAAGAAATTAACCTTAGAGATTTCATTTGACTACCAACTATTAGACCATATTCATGATTTCAAGGTTCCACCTTGGGGTGAAAGGAGAGAAATATTCCCTTATTTCACCATGTAGTTTGATTTTTCCAACCCCATGAGTCTTGTTTTTGAAGGAGATAATGATAACATATCAATAATCTTTATTTCAGGTCATGGGTTTTTTCATTGAAATTTACCGGAATGTTATTCAAATTCTACCCTAATGATATTCCTTCCTTTTCCATAGAGTGACACTAGTGAGAGTATATTGACCTTTAAAAGCTACCCAAGATATAAGTGGTGATAAATAAGGGAAATCTCCCAAGGGTCAATTTCCCATGATGCTTTGTCTCCATATGTCGATTTTTTTCCTATTCCTAGGAGGCCAAGTCAAATATTATTTAATTAGAGGAACGAATGCTATTATTAGTTTCTGAATCAAAGATTAACCTTTCACTAAAGTTGGGTAGTCTAATCAAGACATTCTTCTCCAAGAAAAAATCTTGTTGAATATTATATTTTTCCATCACTCCTCTTGAGGTTATAGAAGTATCCATATCAATTTAGCTACCATTTCTTTGTTCATAAAGGATATGTCTCATATTCCCAATCCACCATGAAAAAGAGGGAATTTTATCATTACCTAATATACTAAATGGAAATTTTTGGAAGAGGATTTCCCCCTTTCCATTATAATTTACTTATATTCGAAAAGATTTTGGAGGTGAAACGTAAGGGAGCAAACATTGCGGAGAGTTGAAATAAAATAAAGGAAGAGAGGATGGATTTGATTAGAACCACTATGCTAATTGATTTAAGTCACATTGCTACCCGCAAATCCATTTTTCACCCAAAATTTCAAAGTATTGGATACCAGGCATGAGAAGAGAGAGTGTTGAAGGATATATGGATGCCCAAATACTTGAAATTATACCAATTATCAATTACTTTGAAGCCTAACTGTTTTACAATTTTTCCTTGCATTCCTTCCCTACATTATATGTGTATATTCAGAATTTTTCTTTGTTTAGAGACCCTCCTAAAGATGAAAGGAATCCCTCCAACACATGTTTGAATATTTTGGCTATTGTGGTTGGAGCTCCAACTACCAAAGGGTGTCATCGGTGACTTGAAAATGAGTGATGCTTTTGATATTAGATGCATAGCTAGTAGCTGGGAGATCTTCATTGTTGCATTCAAATTTTACTTGTCTACCAAGGGGGTCCACCATGAAGATGTACAACAAGAGTTACATGAGGCATCTTTACTTCAACCCTCTCGTAGCCTTAAAACATCTTGCAGGTGTTCCATTTACTATGGGAACAATCCATGGGTTTGTAATACAAGAAACAAATGTTTTGATCACCAAGTCATTAACATTAGACAAATTGTGAGGTAAAAATGGGCCTCAAAATAAAAATTCAAAACCAAAATAAACTTTATGAGAACCAATACGATTCATGATGATGATGTCAACCATGGGGGATAATTCACCATTTTTAAAGTAAAAAAATTAAAAAGATTAAAAATAAAAAAAAAATTAAAAAACTACTCTTCCAACTCATATTTTCAACTTATATCCTATGGTTTTACTCAAATTTCGAGCAGGAACACTCGTTGGATGCAAAATTTATTTTCCTAGCCAAGGAGTACCCTAGTTGCATACTTTCGATGGACCCTGCCATACGAAAAATGAGAAAGACATGAAAAAACATTATTGCAATTATGTTTTTTCATGCATTTCTCATTTTGCGTGTAGTTGAGTCCATCAAAAGTATGCAACATTGATACTCCTTGGATGGGGAATCAAATTATGCATCCAATGAGTGCTCTTTCTCGAACTTTGAGTGAATTCCTAGGGAGATAAGTTGAAAATACGAGTTGAAAAAGCCGTTTTTTCTTTTTTCCCTCTAAAATTTGATTGTGTAATCTAATCTTATTTTATAATATTCCTTAGGAGGTCCATTTTATACCTCAATATTTCTCTAATGATCCCTTAAAGGGATTCAAAGAGGAACTTATGGTGCACCTAGTCAAAGGTGTTAAACACATCAAGGTTGATTATCATGCCTTTTTCTTTTCTTGTCTTATTAGAATGGGTTGCCTCCTAAACTAGAAAAATATTTTCTATAAGTTACCTTTTATGAATAAATCATCTCTAGTTGCTAGAAATGATCCTAGAGAGAAGTGAATTGATATGCATCATAATTATCTTAGATATAATCTTATAGGAGACATCGCAGAGAAATATTTGGAAGAACCTTGAAAAGGAAGAAGGTTTACGACCGTGGGACAAGAGCTAAGAATGGTGAGTTGGTTTCTCCACCAATATAGGCATGATTCAATGTAAAATCTATCGTTTTTCATAAATCATTTTTTAATTATAGTCAAATAGTTTAGGTAGCAATAAGCTAACAACCCATCTCACGTTAGGGATTTATCGAGGCCAAATGAGGCGAGGGCTCCGCACACCTGTTCTTCTAAAATGTGTTTAATGATTGCTTCATTATGTTCCCAAGAAATCTAATTTGGGATCTTCTCCAACATATATTTAATAATTTCCAAGTCATGGTGTTGTTTTTTAGTTTATGTAGCTCATATAGGTTTTCTAGTCTGATATAGTGTCTATGGAGCTAAGGAACACAATGAATTAATTTTCTCCAATACCCATAAAAAGTTTCTAAGGAAAAATACCTTAATTAGAAATAATTTTCCAATATATAAATTTTCCTAAGACTAACTTAGGAAAATGGCTTAATTAATTGGGATTAATTGAGGTAAATATATTTTCCTCTAGTGACTTCTAAAAAAATCATTTTATGGGGCCAAGATGATCTTATCCATCGATTGAGATTATATTGTGGCCATTGATTGATAAATGAGAGATTATAAGAGGAAATCGATGGGAATTTGGAGAACACATCAAAGACGCAAATTTGTAGTCATAACAAGGTTGCAATGATAACATGGAGGACACCAACAACATGATTTTAATAGGGAAATTGTGAATAGAATTTCTAGATAAGTTCTTCACGAATATTATAGTTGTTCTAAGAGAAGGAGGTTGAATTATTCTGCATAGAGTCTACATTAGCTAGTGCAAGATACTAGTGCAAATTTTTGGGTAGAAATTTGATTTCCAGTTGCCAGAGAAAACTTGTTGGAGGAAGTGCAACTTGTTGGAGGCAGAGAATATTGCCAAAACAAATTTCTGGAGGCAGTGTGAATTCCAGGAGAGGCTATGCACATTTCTAGTTTTTCTAGTGCATGTTGTTGGAAGGAGGTGCGAATTGCACATAGGAGAGATAATTTTGTTGCAGAGGTTCGATTTGGCTAGTAGAAATTGAGAAAAGATAATGTTGAACCTTTTCCAGTGAGAGGAAAGCAATCTATGTAATTATCAATTGTTGAAGATTTATTAATAATACAAACCTTCATTAGCTACACTAGTTTTCCCCACACTATGGATTTTTCAAGGGAATTTGTCCAAAACTATTGGTGTTCCTTATTTCCATGTGTGTGTGCAAAATATTTTCTTATATCCTGTGGTTTATTTATTTTCGTGAAGTTTCAATAGTGTTTTATTCAGTGTTTGATGCATACAAATTGTAGAATACAAATAAACAATTTGATAGGAGAATAATAACTAGTTGAATTCAACAATATTAAAATTTCACATGGTATCAAAGAATATTTGAGGGAAGAAGAGGGCTTTATGTAGGCACAAGAAGAAATAAGACAAGGGTTTAAAACATAGTTCACATTTTTCATTTTATTTGGGTTTCTCTTATTTCCAATGGTGTAGAAAATGGCATGAGCGAGTTTAAGAGATTAGGAAAAATTGGATGGAACCTTAAATTTTCGTGCATGGAAATCTGAGATTTCCCTATTGTTGGAATAAAATGGTCTCAAGGAGCATGTGATGAGTGTGATAATTGTACCAATAGATGTAGCACAACTTTCAACATACCAAAAGGAATATGCCAAAACATGGAGGATAATCCTTGATGAAATTAAGGACCATATAGTTTTGCATATTGTTTAGTTAGATACAACAAAGAAAAAGTGGGATGCTATTTTGAAATTGTTCAAGGATCCTACCACTAATGCGAAGCTACTTCTCAGAAAAAATATGATACAAGCTACCTCACCATACTTAGATTGGTAAAGGATGAGTTGGATGCAGTGGAAGATAAACTAGATGGTGATGAGATGATGTGTATAGCCTTGAATGTCTTTACAAATCAATGGAATGTATTCATCCAAGTGATAATTGGATGAGATACATTACCAGGTTGGTATTGATTATGGAGAAATTTCACCCGAGAGGAGATAAGACTCAGTATTTTTAGTGGAAATAATAGTAAGACTCAGAAGAGTGAGGAGCACTAGGAGAACATGGCTCTAGTAGGGAAAGGAAAAGCAAAGAAGGGGTCCAAAAAGGGTTGAACCCAAAAGGTTATAAGAAGAACAAGGACCTTTCGAAGGTCAAATGCTATGGTTTTCATGAGTTCAAACATTATGTCAGCAATTTTCCACATAGAAAGATGATTAAGAAGAAGTGAAAGAAGCAGAAAACAACTTCAACGATTGTAGATGAGCTCTCTAGTAGGATGGATTAGGAATTTACACTTATTTCTAACGTATCTAGCTCAGCCTTATAGGGAGTCTGGTATATAGATATTGGAGCATAAGTCCACATGACAGGAGTCAGAGAGTATTTCTTCATCTATAAGGATGAGGACATTAGATTTTAGATCTTGATGGGGAACAAGTCCAAGTACAACCTAATTTGTTGAAAAATGCAACAAGAGAATCCTAATTTAATTTTGTCCTTGAATTAAATTAGGAATTAAATTGTAATTTTAATTCCCATAGCAACTTGTAATAGCTAAATAATTTAATTTGACTTGATTGGATTAGGTAATCCGAGTTGGGAGTGGTTCCTAAATTTTAAGGGCCCAAGTTGAGTTCTTTTGGGTTGTAAATATTTAATTCAATTTAACAGAGTTAAATTCAGTTAAACTAGTTCCAACTCATGGAGGAATTAGTGGGAGATCCAGTAGTGGGGTGTAACCAGTATTCCTCAACCAGTAAACTGAATATTCACTCATAATTAACTCATGAATTTCAGATTAGAGAAAGACCCAGTTGAGATTGGAGTTCAGGGACAATGTATTATTAGTTGTATAATCATCTGAATTGTATAGGTGGTGCATGAAATAAGAGGAAAGCCTATGATGGATTGCAGAATTATGGATGAGGAATTTCCCAATTAAATATGGGCTAATTCACTAGGAAACTGCGCAGGGAAATAGGAGCTTGGTAGCCAATAGAGTTGGCTAAGTATTCTATGGAGCTTGTTTGTGAAGCAATGAGATAGATTGAGATAGTGCAAAGGTTGCTCGGGCTTGAGACAAGAATTTTAATATTCTGATATTTTATAATTAATACAATATATAGATAGCAAGAGTTTTTAGCTGTGGATTTCCCTAGAAAATTATTGTGTTATGTGTGATTGAATTCTTTCTCTTTTTTCTTCATGATTTCATCAATGATTTATTGTTTCCGCTCATGAGTAGAGTAGATTCAAGTCAATTATTTTAGCATATTACAATTTGTAGTTTGAATCTACAGGGAATTTCTACATGGTATCATAGCAGAAATCACTATAGAAGAGGAGAATATGAGTTTGTCTTTTGCAGGAGAAATCAAATATGTCGTATCATAATTCAAGAGCCATCATGATGTAATTCTATGGATTGAGACTTGAATATGACCTTGAGGGTAGTTAAAACTATCTTTCTTGGAAGGACACAATGGAGGCAGTGTTGGAAGACAACAGACTTAAGGAATTCATAGACAAAGACATTGTTAAGCCAGTTGATTCGCAGGATCTGGCAAGTGGAGAAAGTGTGTGGCGGCGGCAAGAAGGATTATCCTAGAAGGAGTTTGAGTTCATATTTTCTCAAACCTCCATGGTAAGGAAAATCCATTTGCAATGTTGAAGGCCTTGATAGGCCTATTTCAAAATAGTAGTGACCACAAGAATCTGGTACTAAAGGAAAATCTCAGAAAGATCAGGATGGAGAAGGGTAACACAATACCAAAGTACTTGACCAAGTTCACCCAATGTTGAGATGAACTTGGAACTATTGGTGGGCCTATCACTTCTAGGACTTTCCAAGAGCTGGCACAACTACCAAGACTCAATTAATGGGAGGGAGAAGCTATTAGAGGGGGAGTGATCATGGTCCAAATTTTTACAGCAAGAGATTCGACGGAACAGTAGAGAAGGATCCTCATCCAAGCGTGATGATGAGGAGAATTGTGCCTTAGCTAGAAAGGAAATGAAAGGGAATGGGAAGTCATCCCATTCCAAACTAGATTCTAGTCAGGGCAGTAAGAGGAAGGACATGTCGAAGATTAAATGTTTTCACTGTCATGAGTTGGGACACTATGCCACAAAGTGTCTGTACAATAAGTCCAGTAGTAAGCCCTCACGAGGGGCAGCAGATGAATCTCTTGCTTCACAATTCGAACTAGATTTAACCATCATCGCTTACATGGTATTAGTGATGGGTAGTGTCTGGTACCTGGATAGTGGAGCCTCATTCCATATGACTAGCAACAAAGAGTTCTTGAGTGACTTGGAGGAGAAGGACCTCCAGAAGCACATCGATATGGGAGATGATGGGAGGTATGTCATGCTCGACATTGTTATTGTTACCTTACAGAGGGACTCTGTTTCTCCTCTCATATTAAAAGATGTCATGTATGTTCCAAGTTTGAAGAAGAACTTGGTTTCAATTGCCATGTTGGATAATCATGGCTACGATGTGATATTTAGTAAGGGAAAGGCTTTCCTTTGTCATATAGCCTCAGGACAGGTGAAACAGATAGGGGTTCGAGTGAAGAACCTCTACAACTTTGATGTAGAAGACTACATTGCTTTGATAATTAAAGAAGAGGAGGTGTAGAGCTAAGAAATTGGTGAGTTGCGGCATAGAAGATTTGGTCACTTGAATGATAGAGCTTTGAGGATCATGAAACAAATTTCTAAAGTACTTCCCAAGGGTATACTAGAGTAGAGAGACACATGAAAAGGGTGTACATTGGGAAAGTACACCAAAGCTTCCTTTCATGATAAAGACAGTCGAGCACAAGCGATCCTTGATTGACTTAACTCAGATGTCTGTAGAGAGTTCTCGGCAACATCCATGGCCAAGCACAAGTATTATGTAATATTTTTCGATGATTTTTCTTGTAAGTGTTATATTTTCTTCATGCAGAAGAAAGATCAAACGTTTACTAAATTTTGTGAATTTAAAGCACTTGTTGAGAAAGATACTAGCAGGAAAGTTAAATCTCTCATCATTGATAATGGTGGAGAATATGTGTCGAATGAATTCAAGAACTTATGTGCATCAGAAGGCATTTGACGAGAGTTAATATCACCACATAACCCATGATAGAATGGGGTGGCTGAAAGGAAGAACATAAGTATTATGGGAGCGGCATGGGGGATGTTACATGACCAAGGCCTACCATTTCACTTGTGGGTTGAAGCATGCAACACAATTGTTTATTTGCGAAACATAAGCCCTCATTTAATCCTCGAGATGAGTACACCAAAAGAATATTTTTCAAGTAAGAAACTAGATGTGGCACACTTCAAGATCCGTGTTCCATCGGTCTACTTTCATGTTACCAAAGATGTGTGGAAAATTCTAGAGCCAACAACTAAGTTGGGCATATTTGTGGGGTACACTGATACACCTCACAACTACCGAGTGTGCCTACCATCCAACAAGATGAAAATGGTTGATAGAGATGTGAATTTCGATGAAGAGAATGCCATGAGATGTTCCCTTCAGAGGGATCTTTAGTTACATGCAGATGAGGATATTTTAGCTCCAAAGGAGGAACCTCAGGATGATGTGGAGAAGCCACATGTAGAGGAGCAGAGAGTGGAAGCACCCACTCATGTAGAGACTTCCGGAGATGGAAGGAAGTGCACTAGAGAGGCTAACAGTGTAGAAAAACCTGAAGATTCACAAGCTCATGTAATCTACTAAAACAAGAGACAAGAATCTACTTCTACTATTTACAGCAGAAGCCCATAAACATTGAACAAACAATAATCAATAGAGGAACATAATCAAAGGAACATAACACAATAAATATATGGGGAAAGCCACAAATGAAAACCTGACTATCTGTTTTGTATTAATCCGAAAAATTAAGATGAAATTACAATGCTTGTTCTCTCTAGAACAATCCCACCAGTCAGCAAATTCAATCTCCAACTCATAAGCAAGCTCGAGGCCAAATCTTAGCCTCTTCACAAGCTCTCCAAGTCTTTATTCCAATATGTAATTCCTATGGAAAATAGCTTGTATTTAAAGGGAAATAAAGAATCTAAAAATAGTGCAATTCCTCATGGATCAGTTACTAATTTCATGAACTGTCAGTGCAACTCAAAAAAATCTATAAAAAATAGTACAATGTCCCTACACTCTAGTATCAACTAGGTCTTTCTCAGAATCAACATGCATGAGTTTTTGATGGTGGAATCTTCAGTTAACTAGAGTAGCACTAATTAGGTCACTAGTGTCCCAACTAATTGTTTGGTCACTATTAGTTCCTGAAACTGATTGGAACTAATTTAACTGGAATTAACTCAATAAATTGAGTTAACTAATTGCAACTCATTCATAACTCATCCTTAACTCCTATAAGTTAGGGAGAACATATACATGTCTTCTAAAACACTTCAAATTCGAATTTCCCAAATTAATTAAGTTAATTAATCTTAGTTAATTATTTTCAAATTGCTATGAGAATAGAATTCTATTTTAATTCACAGTTTAATTCAAGGACAAATTAAACTGGAATTTCTTGTTTCCATTTCTCAACACTCCCTCTCAACAGAATCCACTACCCCAATCCTGTCTCTGTGAAACTTGAATTTACATATTGGCAATGCCTTTATCAATATGTCAACATCTTTCTCCCCCGTGGGAATGTAATCTAACAACATGATCCGCCTCAATACACAATCTCTGAGGTGATGATACCAGATATTTATATGCTTGGACTGATCATGAAAAAATGGATTTTCAGAGAGTTTGATACAATTATAATTATCACAATAAATCATTGTTGGATCCATCTGCTGACCAAACAAACCAACTGGGATCTTCCTCATCTAGATAACCTCACATGTTGCTCGATCTATGTTTCCTGTTGTACCAAGAAACTGCAGCTAACCCAACACTAAAGATCCCTCCTAGTGTGCTCTTCCTGTCAGATGGACTCCCTGCCCAATCTGCATCAGTGAAGCCTTAAAGCTTCACTCCCTCTGTCTGTCTATACCACAACCCAAATTGAGCAGTGCCTCTGAGGTATCTCAATACATGCTTTGATACCCTTCCAATACATCTTGGTAGGCCTAGCCATCACCTAACTAAACTGGTTAACTACATAACACATATCTGATCATGTGTTCAACAAGTACATGAGTGAACCCACAAGCTTCTTGTAAATAGTAGCTTCCACTACTTCTCTTGAAGTAGCATCCTCCTTCCTCTAGTTACCAGCTAGAGGAGTCTCCATGGGTTTACTACTCTCCATGCGAAATCTCCTAAGTATGTCATTGGCATACTTGCCTTGAGAAACAAACAACTCCCCATCTCCCTACCATACCTCCATTCCAAGAAAGTAATGCATGAGCCGCATGCCCTTCATCTCAAAATCTCTTGCAAGGTCCTCCTTGCAAGATTTGATGAGCTTCTCATCACCTATTAGTATGAGATCATCTACATAAAGTACAATGATCAAAAGCTTACCTTCCACCACTATGTGATACAAGTTCACATCTCCTTCACTCTTCAAGAAGCCTAACCCAATGAAGTAGCTATCTATCCGAGTGTACCAAGCACAGGGTGCTTTCTTCAACCCATACAATGCTCTCTTGAGTAGGCACACATGTGACTCATTTTCCAAGGTTTCAAAACCTTTGGGTTGCTCTATGTACACCTCTTCCTCAATCATTCCATTGAGGAAGGTAGTCTTCACATCCATCTGATGGATACTCCAACCCATCTATGCAGATAGTGCCAAATAGATCTGATTGACAAGTACCTTGCAACAGTAGAAAAGGTCTCATCATAGTCAATACCCTCTACCTGTGAAAAGCCACAAGCCACAAATCCGGCCTTATGCTTCTCCACAATACCATATGTAGCTTTCTTTACCTTGTAAAGCCAACAAGAGCTCACAACTAACTTGTCCTCTCGTCTTAGGACTACATCCCAAAAATTGTTTTGAACTATGGAGTCATACTCCTCCACCATCGCATCAACCCAAACTGGTTGCTACACTACTTCCTGAAAGGAAGATGGCTCTGTCACAACACCTGCACCCATAAGTTCCATGTATCCAGTGTACCTCTCTAGAGACCTCCTCTGTATGAGCTGAGAAGAGGGTGCTCCCACATTCTCCCATGTATCATCCAACAATATGTTAGCCTCTCTAGTGCACTTTCTTCCCTCTCTGGAAGACTCTACCGGAGTGGATGTATCCACTCCCGAAACCTCTACATGTGGCTGCTCCACATCAATCTGAGGCTCCTCAACCTTAGGAACTAAAATTTCCTCCTCCTCATGTAGCTCAATCTCCCTTGCAAGGGATACTCGCATGGCCTTCTCCTCATTAAACATGACATCCCTGTGAACCACTATCATCCGACTGGTTTGAATGTACACTTTATAGTTGTGGGGAGTATCAGTGTAACCCAAAAATATCGCCAACTTTGATGTTGGCTCAAGATTCTTCCGTGCATCTTTGGTCACATGGAAATAAACCGATGACTCAAGATCCTGAAGTGACCAACGTCTGGCCTCTTACCAGAATAAGCTTCCTTTGGTGTTTTACTCTCAAGTATCTGATGTGGGCTATGGTTCTGAACATAAACCGATGTGTTGCATGCCTCAACCCACAAGTGCAGTGGTACGCCCTGATCATGCAACATTGCCCTTGTTGCCGCTACCATGCTCTTGTTCTTCCTCTTCGCAACCCCATTCTATTCAGGGTTATGAGGTGTTGCCAACTCTCATTTAATCTCTTCCGTTGCACAGAAGTTCTTAAACTCATTAGAGACATATTCTCCACCATTATCACTTTGTAGAGATTTAACCTTCTTACCTGACTCTTTCTCAACCAATGCTTTGAATTCACAAAACTTTGTGAATGTCCTATCCTTTCTGTGCACGAAAAATATCCAAAATTTACGAGAATAGTCATCTACAAATATAACATAATTCTTGTGTTCGGCGGTGGATACTGTCGAGGATGGTGCACACACATCTGAATGGACTCTATCCAGAATATACTTTGCTCGAATGTCTCTATCTCTAAAGGAAGACTTCGTGTATTTTCCCAAAGTACAACACTTGAATGTATCAAATTGCTCAAGCGTACCTTTGGGAAGATCGGTAGAGATTTTTTGCAATATCTTCAAAGACCCATAATGCAAGTGGCCCAATCGCCTGTGCCACAACTCCCTGGCGTCTCGTCTCAACATCTTTTCCCATTTTGAACTCAAAGCAACACAATCCTCTACCTCTACCTTATATAGATTCTGAACTCGAATCACTATCTTCTTTACTTGACCCATGGCTATGTGTCGAAGGAATGCCTTTCCTTTCAAAAAGATCACATCATAGCCTCTATCCTCAAGCATGGAAATGGATACCAAGTTCTTCGTTAGTCCGGGTACGTGCATAACATTCTTCAATGTGAGTGGAGCTACATGATCCCTCTAAAAAGTAATAGTTTCCACACCAGTAACACTATACTTACCGTCATCACCCATCTCAATATGCCTCTTGAGATCTTTGTCCTCTAGTTCACTGAATAACTCTTTGTCACCAGTCATGTGGAAAGAAGCTCCACTATCGAAATACCAGAAACTTCCCATGATTTAAGACAACATGCATGCAATGAGGGAAATGTCCAATTTGAATTGGGAGGCCAAAGCCTCACCCGCTGCTCCTCCTGAGAACTTCCACTTGGACTTCTTCAATGGACAATTTGTAGCAAAGTGACCCATCTTGTGACAATGAAAGCATTTAACTTTCGTCACGTCCTTCTTCTTATATCCATGATAAGAATCTCATTTGGAACAAGAAATTCTACCTTTCCCCTTCCTTGCCTTAATCGCTAAGGCACAATTCTCTTCATCATCAGTCTCTGATGAAGATCCATCCCTAGTGTTCCCCCTGATCTCATCCTACATTAAATCCGACCATAGTCGTTCCCAATTTGGAAACTTCTCCTGACCATTGATAAAGTCCTGATAACTATGCCAACTCTTTAGGAGTCCAAGAAGAGAAATTCTCACCATATCCTCCTCAGAAACTGTGATTCCAACACTTTTAAGTTCATTCCGACATTGAGTGAACTTGGTCAAGTACATTTGAATCGTCTCACCTTTCTCCATCTTCATTTTATGAAGTTTATCCTTCAGTGCCAACTTCCTTTGATCGCTGCTATTCTAATACAAGTTCCTCAATGTTTTCCACATAGCATGCGGAGTTTCCTTGCCATGGAGACTTGAGAGAATGTGGTCTCTAAATCCCTCAAGGATTATCTACCTTGGCTTTGCCATACACTTCTTCCAATCGGCCAAGTTTTGTGCATCCGTAGTTGTTGGCTTGGGATATTCTTGATCAATAAATTCCTTCTAGCACAACCTCCATCCTGTCCCTCTAGAATATAAAATTCAAGCTACCTTCCAAGGCATACTCAACCCTCAACCCATGGAACGCCATCTACCGATCCTGAAGTATGTATCCAAATTCAACTTTCACCTGTAACCCAGAAACTCAAAACTTCGAAATCTCGTCCAGAGAGCTAATTTTAAATCAGTGATATCTCCCTCATCTGAACTCTGATTCAGTCGATTTGTTTTTTGAATTTGGGTATCTTTTCCCAAGGAATCCAAATCTACAATTTATTTCTAAAAAAATTTCCCATAAATTATCAGAAATTCTCTGCAAACTCTCAGCCCAAAAGACAATCTTGCTCTAATACCATGTAGAAAAACCTATAGATTCACAAGCTCATGTAATTTGCTAAAACAAGAGACAAGAATCTACTTGTACTCTTTACAGCGAAGGCCCATAAACATCGACCAAACAATAATCAATAGAGGAACAAGATCAAAGGCACATAACACAATAAATATCTAGGGAAAGCCACAGCTCAAAACCCCACTATCTATTTTGTATTAATCCGGAAAATCAAGATGAAATTACAGTTCTTTTTCTCTGTAGAACAATCCCAACACTCAGAAAATTCAATCTGCAACTCATAAGAAATCTCAAGGTCAAATATTAGCCTCTTCAGAAGCTCTCCAAGTCTCTATTCCAATGTGTAATTCCTATGGAGAATAGCTTGTATTTAAAGGAAAATAAAGCCTCTAAAAATAGCACAATCCCTTAAGGATCAGTTCCTAATTGCATGCACTCTCAGTGCAACTGAGAGAAATCTAAAACAAATAGTATACTGTCCCTACACTCTAGTCTCAACTAGGTCTTTCTCAGAATTGACATGCATGCGTTTCTAATGGTTGAATCTTCAGTTAACTAGAGTAGCACTAATTAGGTCACTAGTGTCCCAACTGACTATTCACTCACCATTAGTTCCTGAAACTGATTGGAACTAATTTAACTGGACTTAACTCAATAAATTGAGTTAACTAATTAAAACTTATTCATAATTCATCCTTAACTCCTATAAGTTAGGGAGAACATATACATGTCTTCTAAAAGACTTCCAAATCAAATTTCCTAAATTAATTAAATTAATTAAACTTAATTAATTATTTTTGAATTGCTATGAGAAAAGAATTCTATTCTAATTCACAGTTTAATTCAAGGACAAATTAAACTGGAATTTCTTGTTGTTGTTTCTCAATAGATATATTGATGCATGATGCTGGAGAGAATGTGGGAGCACCCACATCACAATGTAGGTAGAGGACGTCGCCAAATCAGTACATTGGCTACATGGATCTGATGAGCGAAAGTGTAGAGATTCAACCATCCTCATTCAAGGAAGTAGTGAAACAAACAGTATGGGTTGATTATGTGGTTGAGGAGTATAACTCCATTATCAGAAACATTGTTTGGGAAGTGGTCCCAAGACCAACAGACAAGTTATTGGTGAGTTCCAGATGGCTTTACAAGGTAAATCAAGCAGCATATGGGAGTGTGGAAAAACACAAGGCCAAATTTGTGGCCAGAGGATTTTCTCAGGTGGAGATAATTTATTATGATGAGACCTTTTCTCCCATAGAAAGGTACTCTTCAATGAGATATATTCTAGCATTCGTAGTGCAGATGGGATGGAAGATACATCATATGTATATAAAGACAACATTCCTAAAGGATATGATTGAGGAAGAGTTGTATATTGAGCAAACAGAAGGTTTTGAGATCTTCAATAGAGAGTCGCATGTGTCGAGACTCAAGCGAGCATTGTATGGACAAAAAGGCACCTTGTTCTTGGTACACTAGGATTGACAACTATTTCACTGGGTTGGGCTTCACCAAAAGTGAAGCAGATGTGAAACTTTACCATATTGTGGTTGAAGGTAAATTTTTTATTATAGTATTATATGTCGATGATTTGATTCTAATAGGTGATGAGAAGATGATAAAATCTCACAAAGAGGATCTTGCGAGAGAATTTGAGATGATGGACCTAGGGATCATGCATTACTTTCTTAGTATGGAAGTATGGCAAGGAGACGAAGAATTTTTTATCTCTCAGGCCACGTATGCCAATGAGATACTAAAGAAGTTCCACATGGAGAGCAAAAGACCCATGGAGAGTACTCTAGCAGGAAACTAGAGGAAGGAGGATGCTACTTCAGGTGAAGTAGTGAAGGCTACTATATAGACAGCTTGTGGGTTCACTTCTGCATTTGGTTAACACTGACCAAACATGTGTTTTGCAGTTAACCAACTTAGTCAAGCCATGGTTAATCCAACCAAACTCTATTGGAAGGCAACTAAACATGTGTTGACATACCTCAGAGGCACCATTCATTTTGGTCTTTGGTGCAAATTGATAAAGGGAGTCAAGCTTCAAGGCTTCACAGATGCAGATTGGGCAGGGATTCCATCTGATAGAACGATAACATCAAGGGGATCTTTAGTATTGGGTGAACAACAATTTCTTGGTACAACAAAAATCATAGATCAGTTGCACTCAGTTCAACAAAAGCAAAGTACATGGTTGCTAGTTAGGCAGATTGTGAGGCTATTTGGATGAGGAAGATCCTTGTTGGGTTATTTTGTCATCAAATGGATGCTACATTGATTTACTGTGATAATCAGAGTTGTATCAAACTCTCTGAGAATCTAATTTTTCTTGATCGTTTCAAGCATATCGACATCCGATATCACGATCTACGATATTGTGTGCAAAAGAGAACTATGTTGCTGGAATAAATTCCTACAAAGGAGCAACATGTAGATATTTTGACAAAGGCATTGTCAAGATGAAAATTAAAGTTTTAGAGAGGCAGGATCAGGGTAGCAAATAATCTCTTTCTTGTTGAGAGGCAATATTGAAAAAGGAAACAAGAAAATCCTAATTTAATTTTGTATTTGAATTAAATTAGGAATTAAATTGTAATTATAATTCTCATAACAACTTGTAATAGTTAACTAAGTTAATTTGGTTTAGTTGGCTCATTTAATTCACGTTCGGAGTCTATCTGGAGTCATGTAGAGTGGTTCCTAAATTTTAGGGGCCCAGGTTGAGTTCTTTTGAGTAGTAATTATTTAATTCAATTTAACTGAGTTAAATTCATTTAAACTAGTTCCAACTGATGGAGATATTAGTGGGAGATCTAGTAGTGGGGTGTAACCAACACTGCTCAACCATTAAACTGAATATTCACTCATAATCAAGTCTTTCATGTCATATCAAAGAAAGAACTGATAGAGATTGGAGTTGAGGGATAGTGTACTATCAGTTGTATAATAATTATAATTATACATGTGATGCATGCAATTAGAGGAAGGCCTATGATGGACTGTACAATTATGGATGAGGAATTTCCCAATTAAATATGGGCTAATTTTGTAGGAAACCACGCAAGGAAATAAGAGCTTTGTAGGCAAAAGATTTGGCTAAGTATTGTCTGGAGCTTGCTTGTGAAGTAATGAGATAGACTGATATAGTGCAAAGGTTTCTCGGGCTTGAGCAAATCATTTTAATATTCTCAAATTTTATTATTAATTCAATATACAGGTGATTGATTTCTTTCTCTTTTATGCTTCGTGATTTCATCAATCATTTATTGTTTCTCCTGATGAGTAGAGTATATTCAAGTCAATTATTTTAGAATATTACAAACTGTAGTTTGAATCTACAAATAATTTCTACATAATTACTAGAGGAACTGTTTTGCTTCAGAGGGAGAATGGCAAGTCAATTTTGACTCATGATGTGTTGCATGTGCCAAGCTTGGGTATGAACTTGATTTCTATATCTATCCTTCAAGATAAGTGGTATGATGTACCCTTTTAAAGGGGCATAGGTGTCGCTCAACTACAAGGATTAGAGATCACCTATAATGATTGGAGTTAGGAGCGACTGATTGTATAGGTTGTAGATGGACGCTCATAAGGAACTGGTTAGAAGTATAAATCTAAGGGATCAAGGGGAGCTATGGAATAGTAGAATTGGTCATATACATCATGAAGCACTCAAATTGCTCCATGATATGGTGACAAGTGTTCAAGAGGCGAGAACAAATCATGATGGTGTTTGTAGTGGATGAGTGTTGGGGAAGTTTGTGAAAGCATCTTTTTCCAAGGAGTGACACCATATTGAAGGGGATTCTTGACTTATTACATTTAGATATATGTTGTCCAATGTCTACAAATTTTCTTATGGGATACAAGTAATTCACTACTTTTATCAATGATTTCTCTAGGAAGAGATGGATATACTTCCTAAATACGAAGGGTAGGGACTTTAGTCGCTTTCAAGATTTAAAATCTCTAGTCAAGAATGTGACAAGAAGGAAGATCAATGTTAGACAATTAGAAAATGGAGGCGAGTACATAGGAAAGGAGTTCCAAGAGTTATGTACCACGTCAGGAATCAAGAGAGATTGGATGATTCCTTACAACCCAAAGTAGAATGGGGTTACTGAGAGGAAGAATCATTCTATTTTAGAGGCAATGAGAGTGATGTTGTATGACTAGGATCTCCAATGCTACTTATGGGAAGAGGCATGCAGTACGAAAGTTTATATATAGAACCAGGTCCCACAAAAGGCATTAGTAAATATGACAATAGAGTCATAGGGAAGAGTGCATATGTCATTCATTTCAAGGTATTTGGAAACCTAGCATATTCTCATATTCTGAGAGATACACATTGTAAATTAGATTAGAATGCAGAGAGAGTGTACTTTGTTGGGTAAAATGATACCTCTAATGCAGATTGGATTTCCATTCTAGGGGCTAGGTAGATTATAGTTAGGAGAGATGTCAATTTCTTATAGGATAGGGCATAGAGCAAGTCTAGATATTTTCTGACAACTCATGATCAAAGTAAGCAACCAGTAGAAGCTCCAAGGAGTGAGTAGTAGGATTAGGGGCAACAAAGAATGAGTATAGTTACTAGTATGAGAACAGGTTTAGTTGTAGATCTTACATGAGACTTCATATAGTATGGAGCAACAAATGCAACATATCTCATAGATGCATCATTAGGACATAGAGGTAGAAATTCCATCATCTACAATTGGTAGGAGGCACTGTGAGGTTTAGCAAACACTCAAGGATGCTCAGGAGTTTGTGGGAGCTCCTAGTATTGAAATTGTAACTAGTGTCGATCTTCATAATGTTATGTAATTTTATCATTGATGTATTTATCATATTCATTATTATTATTATTTTATTTTTATCAAGGCACGTTCTTCATGCTCAAAGAGTAAAAAATAGTCAAAATAATTTATTATGAGTCAAAAGAAATTGTATTTGAGTCATGTCCCATTTTGACATTCGAAAGAAAAGAAATTGAATTTTTATTTTGTCAAAGATTCAACACAAACATGAATCTGGACCTCCTTGAAAAATTCAGCCTATGTGGCACCTATTCGACCCTCGTGGATAGCTATATACAAAAGTCAAATCAACCTCTTGGAGAACCATTCATTCATCATCACATCATCTATATATTTCTGCTCCTAAACAAGAAGAAAATGAGTCGAATTCAAAGGAATGAGAAGATAGTTAAAGGGGAGATAAAAGCTAAAGTTTTTGATCTATTTCTTGTCACACGTGTGATATTTTTGAGGAAAATATGAAGTTATTACAGGGAAAAAATTCAGCCTCTACTACAGGGCTGAAATTGTGTTTTGACCAAATTTCAGGAAGTTTTACTAGTGTTGATTTTGACTTGTTTGAGGAGACTTCAAGAAGAGGGTTGAAATGGAATCTTTGTTGGTAGTTTGGTGTTGGTATTGGTCTTGGAAATATCTAATTTTGATCTGATTTTATAATATAAGGATTGTTTGGTTTCCCCTTATGGATCTTTTCCTTGGCTAGCAACTGATTTATAGTGTTCTTTGTGATCTTTAAATTTTGAATATTTGTATAATTGCTTGATGAAGAAGACATAAAAGTAATAAGAAGAAAAGTAGTATTCACAAGTAATTATCAAGAAGAGAAATCAAGCATTAAACTATATAGCCCTTGGTTTCTCAACACCCATGACGGACAACAGAGACAATCAGAGAGGTAAAATCGCTACATGGAATTGGTTAGTCAATTAGTTGATAACGAGCCTTCCATGAATGAGGAGGTTGCAAAACATCAAGTGTGGCGAGACCCAATGGTTGAGGAGTACACCTCGATCACGCAAAATAATGTTTGGGAAGTTGTACCAAGACTGATGAATAGATTGATGGTTAGATCACGCTAGATCCTCAAGGTCAAGCATGGTTCAAATCGAAGAATCGAAAAATACAATGAAAGGTTTGTGGCCAAGGGGTTATATTAGAAGTAGGGAATAGACTATGATGATACACTTTCTCCTATGGAAAGGTCTACTTCTATTAGGCCCATGATCTTAATGGGACGGTTGATCCCTTATATGGATGTCAAGATGGTGTTCCTCGATAGTGAGTTAGAAGAGGAGGTATACATAGAGAAATCAGAGTGTTTTGTAGCACATAGAAGAGAGACCCACATGTGTAGATTGAAGAGAGATTTCTATGGGCTCAAGCAGTATCCCAGGGCATGGTATTAATGCATCGATAGATACTTTCAAAAATGTGATTTGTGAAGAGTGAGGCGGATGAGAACCTCCATTACTTGATGGTTGGGGCTGAGGTTCTCATTCATGTCTTATATGTGGATGGCTTGTTTCTTATAGGTTAACCGGGGCTCATAGAGGAGTGCAAGAGGGATATAGAAACAAAGTTTGAGATGAAGGACTTAGGGTTTATGCACTAATTTCTAGGCATGGATGTGTGGTAGATAGATGGGGTCATTTTCCTTAGGTAAGGGAAATATTGCATCAAGATCCTGAGGAGATTTGGGATGGAGGATTACATAGCCATGTCGGCACCTATGATGATGAATTGGAGGAAGGTAGACACATCTAGGGAGAAGGATGTAGACCCCAACTTGTATAGGCAATTGATTCAATCTCCATGTATCTAGTCAACACCAGGAAAAATATATCCTATGTAGTAAAATCTCTTATTTAGTTCATGTTGGAACCAAAGGGAGTTTTGAGGTATTTGTACGATATTATTGAGTATGGCATAACATATGCTCAAAGTGATGGCATCGGATTGGTTGGCTATACTAATGAAAATTGGGCAGGTAATATAGGGGATCATAAAAGCACTTTAGGGTGCTACTTTAACATGGGATTAGGAGTTGTTTCATTATATATTAGGAAGAAACGTTACATAGCACTGAGTTCCTCAGAGGAAGAGTACATAGTAGTGAGCGTGGCTACCTGTGAGGACATATAGCTTCGTAAGATGATAGTAGCCTTATTTAATTAGAGGATAGATACAACAGTGTTACACTACGACAATCAAAGTTGCATTAGGTTATTTGAGAATCCGGTGTTTCACGATAGGTCCAAGCATATAGACATCAAGTACCACTTCATTAGGGATTGTGTACAGTACATGATTCTTCAACTACAGTATATACCCACAGATGAGCATGTAGCAGATATACTAACAAAGGAATTGTTGGGCACAACCCAACTTGGCCTAGTTTTTGGAAAAGACTCCACGTTTTATGGAGCAAAGCACGCAATGGAGTGTAAAGTAGGTTGTGCAGTCGAGAAGTTTGAATATACCATGCGGTATAAGGGCTTCGGGATAGGGAAAATCCCCTTATTTTTGTAATAATGTAAAATTTCAATGGGTTTTGGGACCATATTTTCTTGTATTAGGGAGTCCATGGTATTGTAATGATGTACCCTTCGATGTAATAATATATATAGGGTAAAATAATAAGAAAAAAAATCGGTCAGTTATGATCCAGATCTATGTTATGGTCGAATTATTGTGATCTGTAGTTGGAACAAGAGGCAAGGTTCTACAGGTGAGTGCAGAGAGGCCTGAGTCTGTAGCTCAGTGCACAGATGACTTGAAGCTTAATGCACAGGTCAAGAAATGTTTCTTGTACAAAGAATCATTATATTGGAAACAATTCTTGTGGACGTAGCCCCACATTGGGCTGAACCATGGTAAAATTGGTGTCTTGATGTGTATATTTGCTTACTATCTATTGTATTGAAGCAGCTTATTACAGTTGCACCTTATTTCAGCACAATAATGATTTATGGCTTTATATGATATGCTTATGTGATTAATGTAACGTGGTGAAGTGATTTATGAATGATAAGAGTAAGAAAACATAAAGATACCACATCTCCATGTCCTTCAAGGCTATAGAAACTTGGTTTTGCAGCCTCCCATTATCACTTCGGGTGAGATTGTGATTTGCTTGTAGGTCATTTCTGAAAGGTCCAGTGATTAAGGGTTTTGTTGGTATGCAATATAGATCGAATTTGGGTTAGCCCAAATCACATCCAAAATTTTTTTGAATGATTGTAGCGAGGTCTAGGAGAAAGGTACCACATTCCATTATGCAGGGTTGATATTGATAATTGCAATGTTGGCATGGAGAGAGCTAGAGCATTCACAGTTCCCTCTAGTAGGTTTAGATGTTTGTGAAGCTGCACATTAGGCCTCATTGTGGTATACCACTCAACCGTCACAAGAAATGGAGAACATCGTGCTTTTTGTATTATATCATATGGACTTACATATGTTAGTGGACCAACATCTTCTCCTTTCTCCAATCTTATATTAGTAGAATAGTGTTTTTGCAAAGTTTAGGGCTGATTTCCACAAATTATATATAGAGGCTTGTAGGGACACAAAGAAGAAATGGAATCCACCAACATACTTAGTAACATAAGATGATCGCCTTGTGCTGGTACAACATTGGCATGTAGAATGGATGTCTGCATTGGAGGTAGAGGTAAAAGATAGTGCGACAGAGGAGGACACCTCATAGTATGGTGAAGCGAGTGGAAGGGAAAAATATAAGGATGAGAAGGAATCAGAGGGAGAGGAGCAACATCACTAGGGTCACCATGATCCTCTTGAACGAGATGAGAATAATAAGGAGTTTGAAAAGACAAAAACTGAACAAGTTGTCACAGAAAATAGGAAGGCATGGGGTGAAGCTACCACGAAGATCAAGAAGAAGTAGAGGGTCGATAAGACCAAGGATGTCAAGCAAATGGTCCTTACTGATGGGGACTTGGAGCATATTAGGGATAAGATTTTGGAGGAAACAATAGAATCATTGAATAAGTGGGAAGATCACTACGGTGCACTTCTCATAGGTGTATAGGAGCGGATTGCAGAATTTAAAATTTTGGCACATACAGTTAGACAACTTGCACAAGTAGTGGAGAGGATTGGAGAAGAAAGGAAAATGGAGCCTACACTTGTAGCTAGGATAACATCGATACCTATCAGATCCCTATAATTTGACTCCACAGAAATTCAACAGTTGGAAAAGGAATGGAGGCATGTCAATATGAACATTGTAGCAGTACCATTACAAAGACTACACAAGTTGCACATGGAGATAATAGAGGAGATGAAGGTACACAAACAATAGAACTCGTAGTTGAAAATTCAGGTAGAAATACAATGGGCTTCACTACAGTAGAAGCCTGACCAGATGATCCATGAGAGGGACGAAGCATTTCAATAGCAGCAAAAGATCAAGGAGGTGGTTGAAGCAACATGCAGAGAGATTTTGGACCTTGATGTCTGAGAAGAAGAGTCAGTGGAGGATAAGGATACGAAACTCAGCCTCGCAGTTAAATGATAAAAGGAGAAAATCACCGTAGTATAATTTAAATATGAAATGCATATCAGTGAGACATACATGAAGCTGCATCCAACCAGGCCACAAGAAGTGTGGGAGTAGAGGAACACTAAACTAAAGGCTACAATGGACAGCATCTTCGCAGCAATGGCAAACTGTCATAACCTTTTAGATGGGAGTTTACAGATTTGGACATCACTGCAGGAAGATCCAAATGTACATAAACTGCAGGAAGACATTCAACAAAGGCAACAACAAATGGGAGAAATTTAGGTAACTATGAAGACCTTACCAATCTCATAGAAGCTCGCCAAAATCAATGAGGGAAAGGCCATCTAGAAGAAGATTGAGGACCTAAAGAAGGAAGAACGAGTTTTAACAGAGAGGACTCAGCCATAAAAGGATGAGGCTCTCCAATTATCGTAGTAAGGAGATGATAAGCTTCAAGAGCTTCAACATAGCGAGACAACGATGGTGCAGAAGGTTGCAGAACATGTGACAAAAGCACTGCTGGAGGAAGTGCATAGTGAAGAAAAGAAGGTAACAAAGATTCTGCAACAGTTCAACAATACCTACAAGAGTATTGTAGCGAAAATCAGAGGAAAAGCAGTTGAGTGACTCGAGATGAGTCACATGTGAGTGTTGGGGTACTGTTGGGCACAAACCAACTTGGCCTAGTTTTTGGAAAAGACTTAGCGTTTTGTGGAGCATAGCGCATAATGGAGAGCACAACGAAGTGCAAAGTGGGACGCGTACCATAGTAGTTTGAATATAATGTGCATTATAAGGGCTTTGGGATAGGGAAAGGCTCCTTATTTTTGTAATAATGTAAAATTTCAATGGGTTTTGGGACCATAGATACTTGTATTAGGGAGTCCATGGTATATGGACCATGGTATTGTAATGATGTACCCTTCAATCTAATAATATATATAGGGTCAAATAAGAAGAAGAAAAATTGATCAATTATGATACAGATCCATGTCATGGCTGAACTATTGTGATCTGTAGTTGGAAGAAGAGGCAAGGCTTTGCAGCTAAGTGCATAGAGGCTTGAGTTTGTAGCTAAGTGTGTAGACGACCTGCAGCTTAGTGCATAGGTCAAGAACTATTTGTTGTACAAAGAGTCATTATATTAGCAATAGCTCTTGTGGACGTAGCCCCACATTAGGGTGAACCACGATAAAATTGGTGTATTCATGTGTATATTTGCTTACTATCTACTGTATTGTAGCATTTATTATAGTTGTACTTTAGATGAGCACAGTAATGATTTATGGCTTTATATGATATGTTTACGTGGTTAATGTAACGCGGTGAAGTGATTTATGAATGATAAGAGTAATAAAACATAAAGATACCACATCTCCACATCCTTCAAGGCTACACAAACCTGGTTTTTTATCCTCCCATAGTCACTTTGGGTGAGACTACGATCTTCTTACAGGTCATTGCTAAAAGGGCTAGTGATTAATGGTTCTATTGGTGCATAGTATAGATCGAACTAGGTTAGTCCAAATCATAACCAATAGGCATTGGGGGAGACGAGATTCATATTCTTCAGAGATAAGATGGGTGTTGTAGTATACCTAGGGGGATATTATGGGGTACAGATGGAGGTACCTAAGGGAATAATTTAATAATGGATGGGTCATAGTTTTTAAATAAAGTGGTTAACCTGTATCATGTAAGGGACCACAAGTAGTTAACAATAATGTGATAAGCCCATTGTATTAGATATATGGTATTGAGAGATGCATAACATTGACCCATGGTATTATATGTATGAGGTATATATAGAGGCTAGAGACATTCCATGGAGAGGATGCCAAGGATTATTATATTGGCAAGCATATGGCTTGTGGAGTGTTCTCCTTCCTTAAGGAGTAGTGGTATGGTGTTGCCCTACCTCAAGGGTTTGATGTTAATAAAGATCTGGAGTTTATCTATTTTTCTCTTGTATTGGCTCTGGGGTTTAATTGAAGTATTGGGTATATTTCTATTTTCATATATTTTCAGATCATATTTATATTACAAGTGGTATCAGAGCACTTTCTTGGGCAAAGCGACGAGATTTTTTTTTTCCATGAATATTTTGGGGTAGCATGTCTTTAGATCAAATATGAACCTTCTGGGGAAAAATTTGTAGAAACAAAATACATATATGTATTCTTTGAGAAAAAATACCCAAATTCAAAAAAAAAAATCGACCGAATCAGAGTCTGGGTGAGGGAGATATCGCTAATTTAAAAATCAATTGTGTTGCAGAAATATGTTTTAACAAAAAATTGTGGATGGTGGATCTCCAATTAATTTTTGTAGCTTTTGTGTGGAATTTTGAGAAACTAATTACACATCTAAGATCCTCTTGAAAATTACCCAATTTCAAAATAACAATTGGTCGGATCAGAGTCTGAATGAGGGAGATATCGCTGATTTAAAATTAGCTTTTTTTTCATGATATTTTGGATGGCAGAACAGTTGCAGTGCAAATTTGAAATTTCAGAGTGCCTAGATCAGGATTTCTATCATATGAGAAGATGTAGAATGGTCATTCCATTTCCAAAAACAGGTTATAATAAGGATTCTGAGCAATAATGATCGAGTTGTGTCCATTTTAAATTTTCACCAAAGTGATTTTGTTTTTCGAAACCCTCTTCATGGCTTGTAGCAAGAATTTTTTTACAGGGAAAAATAATGGTCCTACTATTGAAGAAGTCATAAAAAGACAAAATTCATTATGGCCAAAACATTGGAGATCTTTATGGAATATTTTTGAAGATGACGCTGCCATATGGTGGAGCTCACTTGACAACAAGAAGTTGTCCAAACTTTCAGATGAAGAATTTGAAAATTTCCTTTTAGACAAATGGTTTCATGCTGGAAAGCAAGATAATGAGAAACATGTTAGGTTATTTTTTACTGGTATCTCCTTATTACAAGTTCATGGATGTATTCAGAAGGAGAAGATCATTGTGTCTATAAATCCTAGTTGCAAGCAAAATCTTACAAATGTTAATTTTGCAAAAAAATTGCAAGTTCCAACAAACCACATTGAAAATACACAAGTTAATAATGAGGATGTTCAAGCTTATAAAGATTTGAATGTTTCTAATGACAAGTATGTATTTCATTCTGATTTTTACGCTTCATATATGGATAATGTGGATGTTGTCTTGGAATACTCTTGGATGAAATCTGTTGGTACTATCAATATTAATGTGCAGAAGAAATTCCTAAAGCTCTGGTATAAAAAGAAGAAAATTACATTACAAGATATTTCCATCAATAAACAGGTAGAGTCCAAGGAGGTTGAAGCAGAAAATGTTACTGGTGCTGATACATCAAATGAGGAGTCTATGGTTGAAGTAATACTAGAAGATAAGTAATAATTGCAGGCACCACAACATGTAGAAGATACCCATCAAGCTCCATTAGGTTGTGAATTGAAGAAAGATACATCGTTGGTTAAAACATCAGCATATCACCACCCACATTACCCAACTAGAAAAAAATCAACACAATGGCAACAAATTAACAACAAGGACAAAAACCCCCACACGACAGATAGAGAGGTATGAAGATCCAACCACAACACATCAACACAGAGGAACCGTTAGGATCAACTCCCATCTCAAGCAAGCGAGGCACCGGCTAGGAGTAATCACATGTCTCTAGGATGGCTAGATGCACGTGCATGGTATCAATGGACTACTCTTTTGAGTAGATATTATTATTTGTGTTCTTCTTATGTTTCGGCGATGAAACATGTTTAAGGGGGGTGGAATGTAGTATACCTAGGGGGGATATTATGGGGTACAGAAGGAAGTACCCAAGGGAATAATGGAATAATGGGATGGGTCATAGTTAATAAATAAAGTGGTTAACCCACATCATGTAAGGGACCACAAGTAGCTAGAAATAATGTGATAAGCCCATTGTATTAGATATATGGTATTGAGAGATGCATGGTATTGACCCATGGTATTATATGTATGAGGCCTATATAGAGGCTAGAGACACCCCATGTAGAGGATGTCAATGATTATTGTATTGGCAAGCATATGGCTTTTGGAGTGTTATCCTTCCTCAAGGAGTAGTTGTATGGTGTTTACCTGCCTCAAGGGTTTGATATTAATAAAGATCTGGAGTTTATCTTTGTTTCTCTTGTATTGGCTCTGGGGTTTAAGTGGAGTATTGGATATATTTCTATTTTCATATATTTGTAGATCAGATCTATATTACAGGTGTTATGTAGAACACCTTCCTCTCTAACAAGGAGTGTTATTTTGTGTAGCTCAGACAAGTGTTCTAGTGTTATATGGTGTCTATGAGGCTACTGAACATAGTAAAATAGTTTTCTCCAATACCTAGAAAACATTTCTAAGAAAAAGTACATTAATTATAATTAATTAGCCAATTTATTAATTTTTCTAAGTCTAAGTTAGGGAAATGGCTTAATTAATCAAGATTAATTGAGATAAATTGATTTTCCTCTCGTGACTTCTAAAAAGGTCATTTGATGGGGTCAAGATGATCTTAGCCATCGATTGAGATTAGATAGTAGCCTTTGATTATTCGATGAGATATTATAAGCGGAAATCAACGACTTTGGATAACACATGAGAGACACATATTTTTGGTGATAACAAGCTAGTAGTGATAATGTGCAGGACACCGATAGCAAGGTTTTAGTAGGAAAATTGAGAGAATTTTCAGTGAAATTCTTCACAAAGATTCCAGTTGTTCCGATAGAAAGAAGGAGAGCATATTATTTGGCATAAATACCACATTAGTTAGTCCAAGTTACCTGTGAAATTTTTTGGGTAACAGTTTGATTTCCAGTTGTCGAAGACAATTACTGGAGGAGGTGTGAGTTTCTATAGTGAGTTGTTGGAGGCAGAGAATATTGTTGAAAAAAAAATTTAGTTGTAGTGAAAATTCTAGGAGAGGTTGTGCACATTTGCAGTTTTTCGATTTGGCGAGTATAAGTGGAGTAAATATATTACCAGATCTTTTCCAGTGAGAGGAAATAAGTCTATGTAATTCTCAATTGTTAAATATTTATTAATAATATAAACCCTCATTTGCAGCACTAGTTTTCCCCACACTGGAGTTTTTCCAAGGATATTTGTCTAAAAATATTGGTGTTCAGTATTTGTGTGTGTGTGCAATATTTTCTTAGTTCCCATGGTTTATTTATTTTCATCAAATTGCAATAGTGTTTTATTCAATATTTTCCACATAAAAATTGCATAAGACAAATAATCAATTTGATAGGAGAATAATTAACAGAAATAATATTAAAATTTCACATTGTTTGGCATAATAGAGCTCTTGGAAATGTGGCACCACAAATTCTTTTATTCTATGGTATATTGAGATAGATTATCCATTGACAAAGATTTTTTTATATTGTTTTTCCATTGTCATATTTTATCTTTGTTGTGAACTAATTTGGGATTACTGTCTCTTTCTTGTAGCCATAAAATTTTGAATTTGAATTTCCATTTCTCTTGTTATTGTTTTAAATCCTTTTGGTAAATTTCAAAGTCATTTTTTCCCTACTGTAGAATCTCACATGAAATTTCCTATTCTTGTATTTCTTCCTGCACCTTTTCCAATTTTTGTTTGTAACTTTGAATAACCTTCTTTTCTTCATTTTACTATACTTTTACCCACTCTTCAAGGGTTGCTTTGATATTTTTAATTCCCATTTCCCAAATGAATATAAGGGATCCCATAACCCATTTATTCCAAGTTTTGGCTATTTTCTCAAGGAATTTGGGGGATTACAACCATATTGGGTTGAACTTGAAGGATGAAGGGCCATATTTTTCTTCAAGAACCATAGATAATGAGTTTGGTTTATGATATGATCCTCCCTAGGATAAGATTTTTTAGGAGATCAAAAGGGGTTGGTTTAAGAGAAAAATCACCAGAAGAACTTGTCTAGTGAAGCCACTAAGTGCCCTATTCCAATTCTCTTATTACTTCAAGTGTACTTTCTTTGTGTTGGTTTGATATCAACCAGTTCCATGAAAGTCATAAGATATTTCATTCTTTCTTTGAAATGATCACGAATAGGAAATCATCCACGTTTTTACCATGGTTGAGGGGTTTGATTGAAATTCCCTCCAAAGAAAACATGATGACGAAGTTATGAATCTTTAAGACTTGTAAGTTAATAACAATAAGCAATTTAATCATGATATAATGTAAACATAGAAACATTTATAACAAATATTACTTTTTGAGGTGGGACATGAAGAAATTTGATTGTGATCTAATGGGAATATTGCTTCTATGACAAAATCTTGAATAGGTTTTCTTCCCAAAGCATGCATAATCAAGCTCCTATTGTGCCTCTTGATGCCAATGATCTTACACTACCACCTCTCAAAATTAACTTACGTTGATGAAGGAATTCTTAATCCTGCAATTTATTCTCATTGGATAGGATGGATGTTTTCTCATGTTTAACCACAGTTTATCCCTTATAGTCTTCGTTCTAAACCCAATCTCGTATAATTCCACAAGAATTTTTTCATCATTTACTAAGTGATCTTGAAGCCCTTGTTTGGGGTAAGATCTCATCCTTTTTTCTATGGTCTAGCCCATTTTGAGAAGGCCACATATTTTAATTTTTGTTCTCTTGGGTACTTTTATATGTCTTCACATTTTTTCATAATTTCTTTATTGGATCTTCTCTCTACCTTATGGGGCTACCTATTTGAGCCTAATTATTTCCCTTTTTCATCCTCTAATTTTTCATCTACGGATCCTATAGTGAGATTCACCTGACTTGCATCTAGCATTATTCGAGAGAGGAATGCTTCATCTTCATATGACTCTTCTTTTCATTCATTCCTCGATTTTGATCGGATAACATACAATGGGGAGATTTCCATGTTCCTTGAAAATGGGTTCTGAGAGTTTATTTTTTCAATATCATTTTTCTCTTATGTCTCTTCTTCCTCTTCTTCATAATATAGAGGTTTGAACTTGTTTCCTTTGATAGCATTGGTTTTGGACTTAATTTAAGCTAATAGTTTCCTTTCTTCTATCAATGAGGAGTTCTTCTTTATAGCTCCATTCTAGGTGAGCTCATTATTTATTTCCTTGCATTGTTGTCCCCCATTATATCCTCTTGGACCTCTTTTTCTTTTTGTTTGCTTCTATTGTGCATATTCTTCTTCTTGTTGATGACCTTCCTCCACTTATTTGTAGTTTCTCACAAAGTGTCCATATCCATGGAAATTTTTGCATTTGAAGTGTTGCTGACCATAGTACATTATCTGTGATGCGAACTTGAAGGTGATGGAAAATATGTAAGTAAAATTTTATGTCTTTTTAGGTAATGGATCACTTTGAAAAAGTACATAAAATAATGGTTTTAAAACATAGTTAACATCCTAAAAAAAGAGGCAAATATACCATATCAAAAACATAAGAAAACGAAATGATAAAGGAGTTCACCCCTCTCCTCAGTTGCATCCCCTCGTCTAGATTCCAACGTTGGGCCTCTTTCATTAAGTGCTCAATTTTTTGTTCAAATTTATTCACAATGCTCAAAATGTAAAAATTATGTCTCCAATGGCTCCAGAACAGTAAAAAAACAGCAAGTTGGGACCTTGTTGGGCTCAATTTAGCAAAAAACTAAAGAAGTTATGCTCTAGAGAAGTTTTTATGCTAACTTTCTCTACAAACTGCACTCTCCTATTCACTATTCTACGAATTGCGCCTTTTCTGTAACCACAAAGCACCATTTTATCCTTGCCTCAATGAGGTTCCTATCGATTCAAGTGCAATTTGTTGAATAGTTTAAATTCCCTCTAACCCCTTAACTCTGAAAATCATGGCTATATTGGCCATATAGGGCCGAGGGATGGGCCTTAGCACCCGCCCCCGTGGGTTAAGGACCTTTTTCTCTAGCCACATGGTTTTATGGGTGCCATGGCTCCAAGGGTTGGGATGACTATTGTTCCTTCATTTTGGGACCCTTAAACACTGGCGCGTGGTCATATATGGTGGCATGTGACCCTGACCTGGGCCATTTCTTGAGCCCCCAAATCAACTCATTTGTGTGTCTATCTAATGCACAGGGTCACATGAGTTATCATAGAAACTGGATTTGGCCCCCCCTCCATAATGAGCTTTGAATTCTAACTTATCCATAGTCATGTGTGACCCCACATACCCTAGGGTCGAGCTTAATCATTAGCTGTCACGTCTATCACACCTTCTGCTTCGATACACCTCTGGTTATATGGGGTTGCGGAACCTTGGGCCGGGGCTAAGCCCAAGCCCTTGGGTAACTTCTTCCTACGGTCTCGTGGGAAGTAAGGTGACCAAGGTCCAGGGATTAGTCATGGCTCCATCCCAAAACATTAAAATGTTGAAACTTTATATATGTTTTTGCGACTATGTATATTAAGAACCACCATTGGCGTCGTGGTAGAGTGATGCACTACTTGTTGAAAGGTCACGTGTTCGACTCTTGTGGAGGATAGTTCATCCCTTACCAAAATTTTACACACCACAGGGGTGCCACATGGCATCCCATGATTAGGCCACGTGGCACCATGCCATTGGACCTAAAAAAAAAGCATTCACCATTCGGACCTTGCCAAATTGGATAAATCAGGTGAGGCCACTTGGAAACCTGCCATTGGCTTATGAGGTATAAAGAACTTTCCCATTCACCCTGTTGATTCATCATACGAACTTCCCAATCAGCAATCCCACACCCAACCTGCAAAAAATTTACTTATTTGGGAAAACAATCATAACACGATATTGGGAGAATACGATATCGGTTTTGAGTGATTAAAGTTGTGTTGGATTCAAGTCAGTGAGCTCTACGCTTTGGCACTTGTTCTAATAACTTTTGAAAACTTTGAATTTTGAGCACTTTACTGATCCCCTGGATCACTCCTCCCAATTGTAAGCTTTTAGACCTCTAAAAGACTATTTTTAGTCAACAAATAGATAAGGGTATAGTCCCCTCACCCTTCTAATCTCAATCCATTTGGATTTTCTTGGTTTTGTAACTTTGAGCCCCATATGAAGGTGCTTCTCATACATTCTTCTTGAAGTTCTTGTTTTTCTGTCAAGGATAGGATCTTGCTACAATTCTTCAAGATATTCAAGAGATAAAAATTCTATTGAAATAATATGAAGATTCTCTCATGGGTATTAAATCATAGGAGGGTCACCCAATTTCAAGTTCTTTTCAGCTTGAAGATTTTCTTTGCCGATGCAAAGCCTTACTTCATCTCCAACCTAAAAAGTGTGGTCAACATGATGTTTACCATGTCTATCCTTGTACTTGGATTGACTCTTCACCAAATATGATCGCCATCGCCATGCACCATCCTCCTTCAAAGAGAAAAAATTAGGAGACCCAAAAGAAAATTTACTAGAACTAATGTCCCCTTTTTCAAGTAGCTCTTGCATCTGCTTCTTAATCCCCGCATTCTCTAACACTGGCATCTTGTTCATACCAATGTTCAAAAGTGATGCATCTTGCTATAATTGAACTTTATGTTGTTTTCCTCTTTTAGAAGGCAACATGTTAGACTCATGAAACATCTTATCACATGTGTTAATAATCTCAACTAAATCAGATCTTAATCTTGCATCACATTCTTGGAAGGCTTCAGATTCATCAACATATTTATGTTTAATCATTAAAAATGAAAAATTATGACTAGCATTTACAAACCTCTTCATTTTTCTAGCGTTCACAAGAGACAAATTTAACTTCTTGCGATGTTCTCTAACAATATAATCGATCCCATTTTTAAACAAATGATGCTTGTTCTCATGATGATGAAACATGGCTTTCCTATCATATAAATATGACCTTCCAAAAACAAACCCACATATGTCAAGTGGTACTACATCAAGTTCTACCTCATCAATAAAATTTGCAGTGATGGAAAATTTAAGTATGCATTTTCTTGTCACGTGCAATTTGGCATTGTCACATACCTAACCCAAAGGATAAGGTTTAGGATGAGGAATGGTTTCCAAATTTAGTTTCTTGACATTGTCTTCTGAAATAGGGTTTGTTTGTGAACCACTATCAAACAAAGTATCGACTTTGTTATGTTTTGTGATGAATCTAATATGGAAAATCTCTATTATTTCTCTTTCATTTTGAGCTTTAATGGGCTTGCTAGAAGAGCTAGTACTTGCAATAGAATCCTTACCTTTCAATCCCATGGCTATGATTTTTTTTTCATATCTAGAATCAGATCCTATATCTTGTTAAGTAGTTGTAGTAGTCTTTTTTCTTTCCTTGCTGTTAAACTTTTTGGGTCTCATCTCAAGATGAAGTTTCCTACAATGGTATTCATCATGGCCTTCGTTTGAACAATTTTTACATGTGAGTTTTTCTCCCTCCTTCTTCACTGAAGCATTCTTTTTATCCTCATCTTTAAAATTACCCTTTCCTTTGTCTCCAGAATTAAATGACTTCTCACTAGTTTCTTCAGAAACATTATTCCCTCTTGCTTATAATTGAGTTGTGTGTACACAAACTTCATCTAGTTTTGTAGGGTTAAACATGAGAATTGTTTGTCTCAAATAACTATGTAAACCTCCAATGTATTTCAAAAGAGTGTCTTGGGAGGATAAATCTATACCCAAAATCAAAGCTCTTTTCCTAGATTCTTGAGTATAGCTTTGCACATTTTGACCCTTACCTTGCCTAAAGTTTTTCCAATCCATTATATATTTTTGCATATATGCCAATGGATAAAATTGTCTTCTTATTCCAACAACAAAATCATTCCAAGAGGATAAAACCTTACCAGTTTCTTCATGTCCTCTTGAGTTTTCACCTCCCACCAAATGAGTGCCGCACTTTCCAACCTAAGAGAAGCAAGCTGAATTTTGGTTTCATCATCCTTGATTGCTTGTATCCTGTAATACACTTCAATATGATGAACCCAATTGTCTAATTTCTCAGCATTTACCTCTCCATAATACATAGACAATTCAATATATATGTCAAGCTTTAAAAAGGAGTTTTACCATGTCCCTTTCGAGAATTTGGAGGTGTTTGTGTAGGAGTAGAAGAAGATGAGGATGAGGATGAGGATGGAGGTGACGGTGGTAACTTGTCACCATTCCATCCATTCCATTTTGGAGTTTTGTCTCCTCTTCCTCCATCTCCTTTTGGAGGTTTTGAGCTCTCTCCTTGCAACCTTAAGTTCCTCTCCTCATAAAGAACTTTCATCATTTCAGGCATTTCAAATAAATATTTTTTGAAATTTCTCTCATCTTGAAACATCCCTTCATGACCTTCTTCATGTGCCATGACTAGTGAAGGTTGAGATATGTGTGTTCTCCTTGAAAAAATTTGAGACCTTGGCTCGACAAGCTCTTCTTCTCCTCTTTTTAGCTTCAACATTGTAAGCATTAGAAAGCACTTGCAAACAAAATCAAACCTTAAAAATAAACTTGAGCTCTCATACCAAATTGATCTCTAATTCAAACTTGAAGGTGATGGAAAATATGCAAGTAAAATTTGATGTCTTTTAGGTAATGGATCACTTTGAAAAAGCACATAAAATAAAGGTTTTAAAATTTAGTTAACAACATAAAACAAAGACAAATATACCATATGAGAAACACAAGACAACAAAATGATAAAGGAGTTCACTCCTCTTTTGGGATACATCTCCTAGTCCAACTTCCAATGTTGGGTCTCTTTCATTAAGTGCTCAAATTTGTGTTCATATGGATTTATAATGCTCACAATGTAAAAAATATGTCTCCAATGGCTCCATAATAGCAAAAACCCCCAAGTTTGGCTCGTATTGGGCTAAATTTGGCCAAAAACTGAAGAAGTTATGCTCCAGAGAAGTTTTTCTGCTAATTTCTCTACAAATTGCACTTTTGTGCTAACTATTCTATGAATCGTGCCTTTTCCAGAACCGCCAGGTGACATTTTTGCCCAACAACAACGAAATTTCTGTTGGTTCTGGTGCAATTTATTAAATGGTTTAAATGCCCTCCAACCCCTTAACTCTGAAAATCATGACCATATGGGTGACAAAGGGCCAATGGTTGGGCCTTAACACTGGCCCACACCAATTAAGTGCATTTTTCTCTAGGCACATGGTTTTATAAGTGCCACAAGTCCAAGGGCTAGGCTAACCAACCGCCCTTCTTATTGAGCCCCTTAAAAACTAGTGTGTGGTCACATATGGTGGCATGTGACCCTATCTTGGGCTACTCCACGAGCGCCCAAATCCCTGCGCTTGTCCATCTATCCTGTGCACTGGCCATGAGTTACCATAGAACCTGGAGTTGCCCCCCCTCTGTAGTGACCTTCACCTTCTGCCTTAGCCATGGTCATATGTGACCCCACATTCCCTACGGTCGGGCTTAATCTTTAGCCCTCACATCTGCCACGCCAACCTTAGTGCCTTCTGCTCTAATCCGCCTCTGGTTATATGGTGGGTTGCAGAACCTTGGGCCGCGGCTAAGCCCGAGACATCGACTCCCTTCTACTCATAGTCTTCTGGACAGTAAGGTGGATGGGGGTGAGGGCTTAGCCTGACCTCGTCCCAAAACATTAAAACACCAAAACTTTCTATATGTTTACACCACTATGTATATTAAGAGCCGCCATTGGTGTTGTGGTAGAGTGTTGCACGACTTGTTTAGAGGTCCCGTGTTCGATTCTTATGGAGGACAGTTTGACACTAACCAAAATTTTACATGCCACAGGGGTACCACGTGGTAGCCCATAATTGGGGAACGTGGCACCCTCCCATTAGACCTTAAACAAAACCATTAACCAATAAGACCTTTCCAACTAGAACCAATCAGGTGAGGGGACTTGGCAACCTACCATTGGCCTGCGATGTATAATCAACTTGCCCAGTCAGCCTATTGAGTCATCGTATGAAATTCCTAGTCAGAGGTGCTCTACTCAACTCATGAGCGCCAGTATTGTAGCAAGAATGCTGCAACTCCTGGGCTGCCAACTTTACTTTTATCAACCTGGTAGTTCGTAAAAAACTTGGAAGCGTCAGTGCTATATGCACAAGTACTAGTTCTCACTATAGGTTGTCACTTGGTCAGCTGGCGCAAGATCACTAGGAGCTCAAGCCAACTTCTATAGAATTCAGAAGAAGCTCTATTTATTATGAAAGGAAAGGAAGATTTCTCTACAAATGCTATTCTAATTGCAGAAAGGAGACAGACTAGAATGTAAAGAAACACCTAGTAAACCCTAATTTACAAGCTAATTCTACTTTTGCCAAAAAAATTATGAAAACCATGAAATAAATGACATTACCTACTCGAGGAAGTAAAAAAAAACTAACCATGCTATTTCTAGAAGTAAACAAGCAAAAAAAATATTTTTGGATTTTTATGTGTTTTTATGTGAATTTAACATGCATCTAATTTATTGTGTGTGAGTGTGGCAGTGAACAGGTGGCGTTAGAGGGCGGTTTTGGAGCTTGGGGGGATTTAGGATGGTGTGGATGGGTCCTATGAGGTCTTAGGTGGCCTTTTGGATGCTTTTCCCACACTCTGCCTTCAAAAGAAAGCCTACAGGAAAAACTACATGAGGACACAGGAAAACTACACGAGGAAAACAAGGAAACTACAGGAGACCTACAGGACGAGGCCGAGAGAAATTTTCATTGTTTCAAGGGTTTGAGAGTGGGTGGAAAAGGTGGACGAAGGTTGGAATGAGGTGTTAGGGTGCCTAAGGTCTACCATGAATCACTAGGAGAGAGAAAGATGATTGGGTTTGCACAAGGAGAGAGGAAGAAGTTCTATGAAAAATGCAGGAAAGTAGGGCATAATTGAGGTGAGGTTTGGGAGACATGTAGGGAATGGATCACATGGAGGGTGTGATTACTAGTAATCTGCCCTACTGCTGGAAGAGATATGCTGCGTAGAAATTGACAGTCAACCAAGAAAATTAAGCAACCAATGAAATGAGTGCATCCTAGGAAAAACAGAGTTTTGCATTAAAATGGCCTAAACTATGATGTATAGAAGGAAATGTTGGGAAAGGCTGTGAGAAAGGAAAGCATGCCAAAGGACTATTTGAAATCAGGAATTGAACATGATAAAGAAGATTGAAAGAAAAGCAAAACTAGACTATCAACCTACTAAAGAGCTGCAAACATTAGAAGTCCTAGGAATGAGGAAAATCTGTGTTTTTGGGGCACCAAGAGAGTCTTTGCCTCAAATCAATGTCCCAGAAGGAGGAAGAGATGCCAAGCCACTGTTGCTAGCCCTTTGAATCTTCTCTGATCACTGCTTAACCTGTTACAAAAAGCACAAATGGAAGCAAACTACTAAATCATCAAAAGCAACCTATTCTTAACCATAAGAGAAATACATCTAACAACAAATTAATCTACAAACTGAAGTAAAGCATACAAATACAAGTAAAGATTATCTTGGCTACTTAGATTGGGCCCTAACCCAAGAGCATCAGCCCTCTGAGGTAACTCAATGCTAGCTCAAAAAGTATTCCATCTTCATTATTAAAAAATAGCAAGATTACATAAATCTATCACAAAATAGTAAGCTCGAAATTTGAGCAGAGTTTACACAAACAAAAAGTGGACCCTAGTCAGGCCCTAGGCCTCTCTACTTATACATCTGAAGCTACCAACAAATTCCTTAAAATCGGGGAGGCTTGGCTCCCAAAACTCGAGATAACTATCAATCGTCTTCCACTTGCTCAGCTACCTTCTTAGTGCATGATTCAGTTGCCTGTACTCTGAGATGAATGAAGGGGAATTCGAAGTGAGGAGAAATAAATGAGGGGGATTCCATCCTATAATTCCTTTCCTCTATCTACTTCGAGTTATTTCTATAGTTTGGCCATTAAATCTTTGACTTTGACCTCGAAATCCATCAATAATCTGCATTAAATACATGTTAGACCACATGGCATAATAACTAACTCAACTCACTCTATAAGCATAAATATAATCAGAAAATCATACAATAAGCTAAGAGAATGGTTGATTTGACTAGGTTAGGAGGTAAAATGAGCCTATATAATTACCCATTTATGAGGCTCATCATCACCCCCTATTGAAGGTGTTGCTCATCCTCTGAGCAACCTAGTCAATCTCTTCATCTTTTATGGCCCTGGTGGCCTCCCTAGCATTCTAGGCTTCTAATGTGGTCTGCTCATGTTCTCCATAAAATCCTATCTTTCTGTCTATGTCCTTCCACTGCTCCTTCTCTTCTTCTTCTCTTCTGCCTTCCAGCATGCCTAATAGGAGTGGAGGACTCATTTTGAGGCCAATCCAGTTGACGTTCAGCCTTTGCATGGAGTGATTGTACATTGGCACTCTTTTCAATGCCTCCCTCAACCTCATGGGAGAATAGAATTCTTTGATCTGCAAGATATGGGGTAGGGTGTTCCATCTTCTCATGCATGCATGCACACAGTCATCCCAAAGTAGCCTAAGCATATCTTCAAGCTGTGCAATGGATTGTGCCTGATTGGCTAGATATCTAGGGGCAATCTGAGGGTCACTAGCAAGCAGGTTGTGTGTGATGATGAGTGCCATAGGATCTGATGGCTTAGCTCTTATCATTAATGGTTCATTCTGCTATTTTATCATAATATTTTCATTTCTACTGCCCTCAATTCTTCATGGTTCATCCATGATGCCATGGCCATTAATTGTAGATCCCCTAGCTTGGCATTGGGGTCCCACACATTCAGGTCTGTGAGGGCCAAAGATTGTAGATAGAACTCTACCATCTTTTCTTTGTCCTCGGAGGTGATTTGGTCACAAATCCATGAACTGCCTGTAGTCTTGGAAAGGCATTGTGCCTCTTTGTGCCAAAGTTTTTATCTAGAATTGAAGCCATTGATCCTTCAGATAGAGGCCATAAGATTTGGCTGTTGTTCTGCATTGTAATGCTTCCATGGATAAGTTGGCCATGTATGCCAAACGAGTCCCTTTCTCCTGGAGCTACCTCCTTAGTATTTCATTCTCATTCTCAAGGTGGCTTCTTATAATGGCTTCTCTATCTCTGAGAGCACTCAATTCCCTGCCCATTTCCCTGAGTTTGTTTTCCATGTGCCCAATATCCTCAACTCCTTTGGATTTGGCTATATGCATCCACCTATGTTTTCTCACTCTCTCATTTTCCAATTCGAAAGACAGTGGAATTGCAAATTTCTGTGGGATTATCTTGCCTCCCTCAAGTATTCTATAATAGGAGTCAAGACTAGGTTGGGGTTCAGGTTCTTGTAGCTCTTGTGCTTCTTCTTTCACCTCTGGCTGTCCTCATATCCTTTCCTCAAGTTTTTGGGTCTCCTGTAGTTTGGACAGTGTCTCCTGTAGGACTGTTTCAGCCTCCTATAGGTCTGGTTTAGGGTCTTGTAAAATTTCCTTTCCCTTCCATGTAGAAGATCTTGTAGTCCCCCTTTCATAGGTTATGGGTGTCTTCGAAGGAGATTCTTTCACCTTGGCAGATGGTGAATCTTCAATGTGAATAGGAGTTTTGATGAGGGTTGAGGTTTGCCTGTTTTAATTCTGGTACTCTTCCTTGCCTTGAAATACATGGAGGTTTTTCTTTTCGTCTTCTACTTCTGTTTTATTGATGTACTGAGGGTAGTGAGGGCAATTGTTGCTTATATTTCCAAATTTTTAGGGGATTCTTCTCTTTTCTCTGCCCCCTTTGCCTCCTTTTCTCCCTCCTCCATCTCTTTTTCTACCTCCTTCCTCTCTTGGTCTGCTATGTCACCACTGGCTTCAACTTCTCCTCCTTTTTGTTCTCCCTCCTCACTGACAGCAAGACTGCCATCATCAGTTAATGCCTTGATGTCATCCTTTGCTGTCATATTTCTGAAAACTTCCCATGCTATAGGGAGTGTAAGGGTATGGAGGGATTCTTCTACTAGGATCTTGATTAGGCCATGATGAGCTAGCTGCTGTGAATTTCCTGCTTGTACCTTGGTGCTGGAATCAATGAGGGACTGAAAGAGAAAGTAAGGGATACTGAGCTTTTGAGGTGCTGGGGTATCCATGCCATACCTCAAGTCATGGAGGATTTTGAAATGATATCCATAAACAATGTTGTGCCTCCCCTCACAAAAAATATATTTGATCACTTGGTAGCTAACCTCATCCCAGGGATATGGTATACCATCCCTCCTAATTCCATTTTTGTCTTCAACAGGGGTTTCATTATCTTGGAAAAATTTCTTCTTGGCAGCCTGACCAATTGGTTTCTCCTCTCTACTCCAAGGTAGCCCAAGAGGAAGGGTAGTGACCCTACCGATGAATTCAGGGGTTATTTCAATGGAGAGGCATCTAATGGTTACAGTAGCATGAGTTCTTGTGTGAGGGACTAGAGAGAGAGAGAAAATTCTTGGGCAATTTCATCATCAAACCCTCTAAACTTCTCAAAGAAATTTTGTAAATATTTCCACCACTTGAGGATGTGCATGGAGTCTAATGGAGTTAGTGGGTTCTTTTCTCATAAACCCCCTTGTCATACTACTCGTACTTCTTTCAAAAAACCAAATATGGAGGTGGAGACAAAGAATTTCAAGTGAAATAGAAAAACAGAGGAGACTGTGTTTTTTTAAGACAAACAGGAATTTTTTGTATGTATTTTATACCCTCTTAAAGACTCGTTTTATCTTCAATTTGAGACCACTCTTTAACATTTTGATATATAATCAGAGGGAATTCATGAACCCTACCTCTTCAGACTGAAATTCGTGTCAAAAATCGTGTTTTCTCCCTTCAAAATGACTCATTTCCCCTCCTGTAGAAGCCCGCTGTCCCTTCTGTAGATTTCCTGTAGGTGCTCCTATAGATTTCTTATAGGTGCTCCTATAGAAAATGTCGAGAGAAAAAATATGGAGGAAATCGATGGAGGATGGTGGTTACAAGGCTGTGGGGGCACAAGAAGACTGTTGTGGCTGAGTTAGAAGGAGAAAACTAAAGAAAAGGTGCTGAGAATGCACGGGGAGGAGTGCTCGTTACCTTTTATGGATATTTTCGGTTATGAGTGTTGAGCTTTCAAGGTGTACGTTGCCTAGATTAGGACCGTTGGTCCCCACCTGCTTGGTAATCACGACCCCTCCTCATAATCATCCCTCATTATTGCATCGGAGTTAACTCTTCCTCCCACTACTTGTCCTTGGCATCTTTTGCCTGAGTTGACTGTGCGCACATGTGGGTGATATCTCGGTTAAGTGGAGTCAACTCAGTTAAGGTGGCCAAATTAATTGGCCACCTTTCCCTCTTTCAATTTCAACCATCTCGTTGCCTTCATCTGATTCCTAATTACACAAATTTAGATAGAGGAGTGATTTAGCTACTTACCTGTAATCCAATTGTATTTGATGCCAGCGATTGTGAGGTGATGTAGCTTTCTTTGCTGCATGCCTTCATTTTCCTTTATGCATGTTGTCTCTGCTTGGTGATGTGTTGTTGTGTGTTTTTGTAGGTTCTTCTTTTGCTGGAGCTGAGCTGCATGTGTCTTCTTGACCCTCAGGTATGCTATCCCTTGTTGCTGGTGCTGGACTTCTATGGGATCAACTGCTACAAGAATTCCTACAGGAGTTCCTGTAGCTGCTTCTCCCCTTGAAAATTCAACTATTTCCCTGTGCTTGGAGCGTGAGAATGATGCCAGAGGTGGAGATGAATGATGGAGGGATATTAGGTAAGCTTCAGGTGAAGTCAATGGTGCCTTTTCCTCCTTTTATTTTTGTTTTTTTAAAAACTGAAAAACTATTTTTCTATGTTTTTCTTGGAAAGGGAAAAAAATAATGATGCTTGGATTGTGATGCAGGCTTGGAAATGATGGTAAGGAGGTTTGAAGATGGTAAGAGGGATTATAGGTTCCTCATGAAGCTTTTCTTGTCCCTCAAACTACCTTCTGTAGACACGTTTTGCTCTCTATAATTCCTACAGGAGCCTCCTATAGAAAACACAGTTTTGGAAGAAGAGGTACATTGGGGTGAAAGAGATGCCAAAAATGATGGAGGAAGGTATGGAGAAGATGACATGGATGGTGGTATGAATGTCAGGGTCCCCTTGGCACCTTCTTTTGCTTCCTATAGTCCTCCTACAAACCTGCAATGCAATAAAAATTCATTTTTTCTTTCTCTCTTTTCTTTTTGAAAACAACTAGGGCGCCTAAAAGAGGTTTTCACCTTAATTTCTTGCCCTGGGCACCTCCAAGGGAGGTTTTCACCCAGGGATCTTATTCTTTCCCTTTTTTTCTTTTTTTCTTTTTTGACATCACTGGGCCGCCTCAGAAGAGGTTTTCAACCCAATGATGGGACTTAAACGCCTCATGGAGGTTCTCACTTGAGTCCTTATTTTTCTTTTTTGGGTGAAGTGGAAGATAAGACATGGTCCACTACCATCACTGCTTTATTCAAATCTTCAATAAACTCTTGCTTGGAGAGGGGTTTCTTGTAGACTTTCAACCAATGTCCATTAACAAGCATGGGGATGGCTTCATCATCAATGGTTCTGATCAAAACGGAACCATTGTCATTGCATTTCTCCATAGTGTAGGGTCTCAGCCATCTTGTCCTCAGCTTGCCTTTGAAATCCTTGTATCTTGAATCGTAGAGTAGTGCCCAATCTCCCTCTTAGAATTGCTTCTCCCTGATATTTTTGTCATGCCATATCTTTCTCTAAAGCTGAACTACTTCTGTATGGAGAAGAGCTTGCAATCTATATTTATCCAATCCATTGAGCAGAAGTAATCTCTCCTTCTATGTATGGATGAGGTCTAGGTCTAGCTGAGCTACCATCCTTAGGGTATTGAATTCAAACTCTATTGAGAGCAAAGCCTTCTTCCCATAGACCAATTCGTAGGGTGTGAACCCAGTGGTGGTCTTCCATGTTGTGTTCTAGGCCCAAGTGGCCTCAACTAATCTGTCCGCCCAATATTTTCTACCGCTGCTCACTACCTTGTTTAGGATCCCTTCCAATGCTCTATTAGTGACCTCCACTTGCCCATTGGCTTGTGGATGGTAAGGTGTGGAAGTCTGTGCTTGATTTTATGATGTGTGAGCAGGTCTTCAATCAGGTTGGAAGTAAACTGACTGCCTTGGTCTGTGACCAACTCTCTCGGATACTTGAACTTGTAGAATATGTTTTCCCTCAAAAACTCAGCTAATTTTTCCTTTGTCACTGCTTTGATTGCTTTTGTCTCTGCTCACTTTTTCAAGTAGTCGGTGCACACAATGTTGTACTACTTCTGCTTTTAAGGGTGGTTGATAGGCCCCACAAAGTCCATGCCCCACTTCTCAAATGTCTCAAAGGTCACTTGAGGTTGCATGGTCCTTTCATCCTTTGGAGTGGGTTTCCCCATCCTGTGACACCGATCACACTGGATCGTGTATCTCCTCACATCCTAATGAAGACTAGGCTAGTAGTAGCCTGCTTGCAATATCTTGAAGGCGGTTCTTTTTGCTGCAAAATGACCTCCACAAGGCCCATCATGACAGGTTGGGAGGATGTCAAAGAATTCCTCCTCCCTGAAACATCTTCTCAAGATCTGATCTGGGCCAAGTTTGAAGAGATTGCCTCCAATCCAGGTGAAAGGGGAGCTTTTCCTTACTATCTTTCTCTTCACTTTCGAGGATAGGTGTGGTGGGAACAGTGTTGAAACCAAGTAGTTTTCTATATCATCAAACCATGAAGAGAGTACTAATATAGCAAATAGGTGTTCATCTGGCATTTTGTCATCCACCATTCCTTCTTCACCTGCAGGAAAATTTACTCTAGACAAAAAGTCAGCAACAACATTCTGTTTACTAGGCTTATAAATAATGGTAAGATCAAACAACTACAGTAAAAGCAACCATCTAATAATGCGAGCATTTACATCTGGTTTGTTCATTAAATATCTAATTGCAGCATGATCAGTGTGCACAAATGTTTGATAGCCTATGATATAATGTTTGAATTTGTTTAAGGAATGCACGACAAATAGGAGTTCATTTTTGGTCATTGTATAATTTAACTCTGCCTTTGACAAGTTTTTGCTTATAAAGTATATGGCATAAGGTAACTTTTCATCAATTTGTCCTAAGGCTGCTCCTATTGCTTTGTTCGAGGCATCTATGTGAATGTGAAAGGGTAGGGCCCAGTTTGGGCCTCTGAGAATTGGGGCAGTCAGTAGCTTGCTCTTCAAGGTATCTAGAGCTTATTGACAATTTTCCGACCATATGAACTCAACATCTTTGCCTAGGAGGCCAAACAAAGGAGAGGTTATCTTGATGAAGTCTTTAATGAATCTCCTATAATACCCAGCTAGGGTTAGGAATATTTTGACATCTCTCACCTTTTGAGGAGGTGGGACCCTTTGGATGATGGCAATTTTGTTGGGGTCCACCTGTAGTCCTTGTTGAGATATTGCATGACCTAGCACGGTCCCTTCAGTCATAAAAAATTCACACTTTTCCGGACTAAGGGATAGGTTCATATCAATACACTTATCTAGAACTTTTCCCAGGTTAGATAAAGCTTCCTGAAAGTTAGATCCATAAGGAGTAAAATCATCCATGTATATTTCTATTGCATCATGAACTAGTTCAAAAAATATACTCAATACCACTCTTTGGAAAGTAGCTGGAGCATTGCACAAACCAAAAGGAAGGACCCGGTATGCAAAGGTACCCAAAGGACAAGTGAAAGTGGTCTTATCTTGGTCTTCCAGGCTGATTTGAATCTGATTGTACCCGCTAAACCCATCTAGGAAGGAGAAAAACTTTTTCCGTGCCAAACCGTCTAACACTTGATCTATGAAAGGTAAAGGAAAAAGGTCCATTTTAGTGGCTTTGTTCAATTTGCAATGGTCGACACAGATTCTCCACTTACCATTTTTCTTTCGCACTAGCACCAAAGGAGAGACCCATTCACTGTCAGAGATGGGATAGATGAATCCTGCTTCAAGCAATTTCTACAGTTCTTCCTTAACAATATCTTTAAGTATTGGGTTCATCCTCCTTTAAGGTTGCCTCACTGACTTGAAATATTCATTGATGTATATATGATGAATACATACTGAAGGGTGCACTCCTTTCATCTACTTATAACTTCAGGTGAAGGCATCTATATGTTTTCTCAATATGCTTCATAGCTCCTTCTCCTGGGAACTAGGTAGGGATGGATTGATCTTCAATGTTCTTTCTGGGCTGAACTCTATATTTTTAACACGGAGAGAAGTAGGGTCTACCACACAAAGATCAGTTGAGGGGTTGTTTTGGGTTTCCCTTACTATGTTTTCTAATGGTGATACAATGGGAGGTGGATTCTGAATCAAATTTTCAATCATATCATCCTCATCTTGCGGTTCTCCCCCCATAGAGATTTCTAATGTACAAAGTGGTGTAGAATAAACTTCATCCTCATCCTCCTCCTCTAACCAGAGAGGTAGATCATGTTCTAGCAAGGGTTGGGCAGGAGGATATAGGATTAACTGCTTGGACATGTGCCCGTTCTTTATGGTCATGTTCTTAGCTCGACAACTGATGTAGGCATCGACTGTAGCCAACCAGGGTCTTCCTAGAATGAGAGGATACCCAGTGAGCTTTTCCTTTGGTTGGAGAACTAAGAAATCAATAGGGTACTCCCAAGAATCAATGGAGACTATCACATCTTCCACAATCCCCTTAGGGGTCACTGTTGAGCGGTCTACTAGTTGCAGCACTATTGTGGTCTTCCTCAAGAAGCGTTGGAGGTTAAGTTTGAGAATTGTGTCCTTTGTCATCACATTAATGGCAGCTCCCAGATCAATCAAGTTATTTCGAACCACTGTGCCACTGATGTGGACATCAACTACTGGGCTTCCAAGGTCTAGATATTTTGGAGAGATTATTTACCCCAACATCAAGTCGGACAATTGTGCTATGACATTGATGGTTGGGGCATCTCTCTTACACCTTCCTGGATGCCTAAAAAACTTCTCTTTAATCAACCTATTGTAGATAGGCACATCTTTTATGGCTTGGAGAAGTGGTATTTTCACACATAAATGTTTCAATTCTCCCAAGAGTTCAGTCTCTTCTGGGGTAGGCTAGATTGTCATGGATAATCTCTAAGGAAATGGTGGATCTGCTTTAGCTTCGCTTTCCTCTTTATCTTCCTCAACCTCCTTGGGTGGAGGCTGGCTATCTGGGATAACCTTTCCAGATCGCAAGTTAATTTCTTGAATCTCCATAGCACAAGTTGGGCATGATGGTTCCCCACTATACACTTGTTGAGCCTGTCTGTTGTCCAGGTTCGAATTTGGCTGGGCAGGCATTTTGGGTTGCCTTGGTGGAGCAGAAGGTAACGGTTGTGGTTGGGCAAGTGGTGGAGGCAGAAGAGTGGGAAGAGAGTTGTAGTGGGGTCTCCACCCCTGATGAGATGCATTCCACTGAGGTTGCGTCTGAGCATAGGATTGAAACAAATGGGTGGCCGTTTGGACATGATATTGAGATATGAAGGACCAAGGAGGAGGCTTGGACCAGGAAGGATGAGTAGGATGGCCCCAAGAAGGTATGGAGGTGACTTGGTTGGGGTTGTAGTATGCCTGAGATGTCCCTTACATCCCCTGCTGGTATGGTCTAGGTCCATGCAGCCTCCTTTGGTTTATGTAATAGATCTATTCAGTGACTCCTTCGGCCCCTTGGTATACAGCTTTAAGTCCGGGCAAGGAAGGGCACTTATCTGTAGAATGATTTTCTTCACAGACTGAACAAACCTCTATAGAGTTCAATGGGCATTCATTCCTAGGATGCCTCTTGGTGCATCTAGGGCAAAAAATGGCCAAAGCCCTCTCTGCTTCCTCTTGTTTTCTTTTGATATGTAAGGTATCCATTTGCATGGCAAGAGTCTACAACATCTCACTCTTGAAGTCTTCCATCATGTTTCCAATTTCACCTTTAATGGATGAATTGGAAGAAGAGGTACTGGCTATGGGTTGACTCCCCCTACCCTTCTTCCTGTCTGCTCTAGAATAGTTTCTAAAAACAGTGTTTATGTCCTCATAGGATAGTTGGTAGATGTCTCCCCCGGCCAGTAGATGGAGGGTTTCTAAAAGGTCTTCTCGAATTCCCCTGAGTAGGACCAGCTTCAGAGACTCAAGGTCAAGTGTACACCTGACCCTTTTGTAATTGAGCTGGAACCTCTCTTCATAGTATTCTAGGGACTCATCACTTCCTATGGTCATTTAGAAGATTTATTCTTTAGTATCTTTTGACCTACAATATTCTCGATACTTGTTGTTAAAGGCCTGCTGCATCTGAGCCCAAGTTTGATGCTATTGCTAAGTAATCCCATGAACTAGCACAGTGCTGCATCCTTGAGAGTAGAAGGAAATAGTTTCAACTTTTGCTCATTTTTTGCATAGTCATAAGTTCGACAGATGACAGCAAACTCGAAAAAGAAGGTGTCAGGATCTTCTGTAGTCAGACCATGGAAGTGAGGTAGAGCTGAAGGGCTTATATTCTTCATTTTTGTGTCCCCATTGGTCTCCCGAATGGCGAAGGTACCCTCTATTCTCTCTCCATTTCCCCTAGCATTTATGTTTTCAGCCATTGGCTCCAGTGGAATGGTTTCTTCTTCTTCTTCCCCTATAGGTTCTTCAAATATGTCTGGTTGTTCACCTAAAGGTTCTTCTTGATTGCAACCACCCAAGAAGAGAGAAGGTTGGCTATGTGAAGCAGTGGGGGTGTTGGGCAAAAATTTTCCTGAGTTATCTCTATTCCTACGAGGCATGAAAGGAAATATTTTTGGTTGGTTTTTGTTTCTTTTTGCCCACATTGAAAGTACCTGTAGAAACTAAAATTGTGATTGAACATAACAAATTGCAAATAGCTGAAATGAAATTGCTGAATGGAAATTTGTAGAATTGAAAAGGAAAGCAAAGAAATGCAGAACTGAAAGAAAAGAAATGACTAGTCTACTTTTGCCGAAATAAACTATTAGCAGAATGTTGCAATAGGAAATAGAAGAAAGAAGTAATCACAGAATACTCTGATGTTTCCCCGGCAACAGTGCCAAAAAGTGATGAGCACCAGTATTGTAGCAAGAATGTTGAAACTCCTCGGTTGCCAACTTTAATTTTATCAACCTGGTAGTTCGTAACAAACTTGGAAGCGTCTGTGCTATATGCACAATTACTACTTCTCACTACAGGTTGTCACTTGGTCAATCGGTGCAAGATCACTAGGAGCTTAAGCCAACTTCTATAGAATTCAAAAGAAGCCCCATGTATGATGAAAAGAAAGGAATATTACTCTACAGATGCTATTCTAACTGCAGAAAGGAGAAAGACTGGAATGTAAAGCAAAACCTAGTAAAACCTAATTAACAAGCTAATTCTACTTTTGCCAAAAACATTATGAAAACAATGAAAGAAATTCCATTACCTACTCAAGGAAGTAAACAACATCTAACCAGACTATTTCTGGAAGTAAACAAGCAAAAAACTTATTTTTGGATTTTTATGTGTTTTTATGTGAATTTAACATGCATCTAATTTATTGTGTGTGAGTGTGGCAGTGAACAAGTGGCGTTAGAGGGCAGTTTTGGAGCTTGGGAGGATGTAGGATGGTGTGGATGGGTCCTAGGAGGTCTTAGGTGGTCTTCTGGAGGCTTTTCCCACACTCGGCCTTCAAAAGAAAGCCTACAGGAAAAACTACAAGAGGACACATGAAAACTTCAGGAGAAAAACAGGGAAACTACAAGAGGTGTATAGGAGGAGGCTGAGAGAAATTTTCGTTGTTTTGAGGGTTTGAGAGTGGGTGGAAAAAGTGGATGAATGTTGGAATGAGGTGTTAGGGCACCTAAGGTCTACCATGAATCACCAGGAGAGAGAAAGATGATTGGGTTTGCTCAAGGAGAGAGGAAGAAGTTCTATGAAAAATGCAGGAAACTAGGGCAGAATTGAGGTGAGGTTTGGGAGACCTATAGGGCATGGATTAGATGGAGGGTGTGATTGCTGGTAATCTGGCCTACTGCTGGAAGAGATCTGTTGCATAGAAACTGATAGTCAACCAAGAAAATCAAGCAACTAATGAAATGAGTGCATCCTAGGAAAAACAGAGTTTTGCATTAAAATGGCCCAAACTATGATGTATAGAAGGAAATGCCATGAGAAAGGAAAGCATATTGCAAATTAGGAATTGAACATGATAAATAAGATCTAAAGCAAAGCAAAACTGAACTATCAACCTACTAAAGAGCTGCAAACACTAGAAGTCCTAGGAATGAGGAAAATCTATGTTTTTAGGGTAGCAAGAGAGTCTTTGCCTCAAATCATGGTCCCAAAGGGAGGAAGAGACGCCAAGGCACTATTGCTAGCCTTTTGAATCTTCTTTAATCACCACTTAACCTACTACAAAAAGCAGAAATGGAAGCAAACTAATAAATCATCAAAAGCAACCTATTCTTAACCATAAGAGAGATACATCTAACATCAAATTAATCTACAAACTGAAGTAAAGAATACAAATACAAGTAAAGAGGATCTTGGCTACTTGGATTAGGCCCTAATCCAAGAGCTTCAGCCCTCTGAGGTAACTCAGTGCTAGCTCAAAAAGGATTCCATCTTCATTATCAAAAAATAGCAAGATTACATAAAATTGTCACAAAATAGTGAGCTCGAAATTTGAGCAGAGTTTACACAAGCAAAAAGTTGACTGTAGTGAGGCCCTAGGCCTCTCTACTTATACATCTGAAGCTACCAACAGCTTCCTTAAAATAAGGAAGGCTTGGCTCCCAAAACTCGAGATAACTATCAATTGTCTTCAAGTTGCTCAGCTGCTTTCTTAGTGCATGATTCAACTGCTTGTACTCCACGCTAAATGAAGGGGAATTCGAAGTGAGGAGCAATAAATGAGGGGGATTCCATCCTATAAGTCCTCTCCTCTATCTACTTCGAGTTATTTTTGCAGTTTGGCCATTAAATCCTTGACTTTGACCTTGAAATCCATCAATAATCTGCATTAAATACATGTTAGACCACATGGCATAATAACTAACTCAACTCATTCTATAAGCATAAATATAATCAGAAAATCATACAATAAACTCAGAGAATGGTTGATTTGACTAGGTTAGGAGGTAGAATGATCCCATATAATTACCCATTTATGAGGCTCGTCACCAACTTGCAAAAAATTTACCTGTTTGGGAAAACGATCAAAACACGATATCAGGAGCATACACTATAAGTTTTGAGCAATTTAGGTCACTCTGGATTTAGGTCGACGAGCTATATGCTTTCGCACCCATTTTGAGAATTTTTGACACTTTGAATTTTGAGCACTTTATAGATCCCCTCGATCAATCTACCTCCTAAAGGAATGAATAGTTGTCTAAGGACAGGAGGATTGTTGAGGGGAGTCCTTTTTTCAAGATTTACTTTAACACAAATTCTTGCACGGGTCAACATAACTTTCCATGGCTTAGCTTGATCAATATATTTCCCTAAAAGCATTTCCAATAGATTGGAAAGATTCCTCATTCTAGCAGTGAAGAGGGAGGAATGGGAGCTTGACCCAGACTAGAAAAATTAAAGAAATTTCATTTTTAAGATTTAATTATGAGTTCCATTGGTTTAGGTATATCCCTTGTGCTTCCATAAAGTATGGTCCACTTTGAAAAATGAGGTCATGGTCCGATTTCTTTTCAAAAATAATGGTATAGAATCCTTTCTTACAAAAGTGAATAGAGATGGTTCCCATTTTTGTCAATCCATACAAATAGGGATCTCGGAAAGGGCCACATCTCTTTAAATTGATCCATAAGTCCCTTTTCAGCGAGTTTCAAATCCATTTCTCTTGATTGAGTGACATGTATCTCTAACTCAAGAACCTCCTCCAAATTTTTAACCAAAAAAAATTGGTCTTTACGTGAGAGATCAAATATTTCTTGATACCAACACATTAAAGGCATTTACTTTACAGTTTTTGGGGGAAAAGTGATAGGCCCCTCAAACCTCACACCATAGAAAACTCAAAACTAAAATTCGATGACTATAAATCACCCAATACAGAGTAACAACATTCAAAATTTCAATAAATATTAAATGTAAAGTATCAACAAAATATTAAACTCTAAAAAAACTATACATGTTCTATATACTAAAATATTTAAAACATTAAATTAATCTTTAATAAACTACTAAAACACTTATCTAAACTAAACAAAAACTATATAAATTATCTGAAATCCACACTTTTAAGTAAGTTTTTACCAAAAGTTAATATGAAAATTTTATAAACAAAATTCCATTCATATAAATAAAAATATTAACGTTTTGCATATTCCCAAATAAATTTAAAGTGAAATGTACCAATTTAAAGTCAAATTTACCACGACCACCCTAATAATCAATAAACAAAGATCATTCAAAACCTTTAATTTAAAAAATATAAAATATAAAATAAAGTTGACTGACGAGGGGAAGATCAAAAACGTGAGAAACATCGCCATCTATGTGTATATACTCAATAATAGTGTCGTAACGTGATTCAGCTCCATTGAGAATTATATACTCAATAATAGTGTCATAGCGTGATTCAGCTCCATTAGTACAAACACATCAATCTATCTAAATGGTTTAACACATTCTTAGAATTTATAAGATATATAATTGAGAAGTTGGACTTATGCTTCATAATGATGTCCTGTCGTGATTCTACCTTGTTTAATTCACATAAATAAACTCTAATATTTACATAATACCAATACCAATAAAATTTAAAGTCAAATTTACCAAAATAATAACAATAATAATAACCTAAATGCTATATTTTTATTATTTGATTTTAAAATTTAAATAAATATAAATCAAATTTATTGAGGGAAAAAAATTATAAATGTGAAAATTATTATTATTTAAATATATATGGATTTGCTGACAGTTTATTATGTAGATTGATATATCTATTTCATGATAAACTATTTAGAATTTTAATTTAATAATCAATAATTATTAGTTAGATGGTAGATATTTAACTTCCATGGGATATGTTAGAATATTTATAGTAGTATACATAAATTAAAAGTTAAGATTTCTCTCTAAACTAATACTTTTCTTTTAATTAATTTATCTCAAATTAATCAATTAAAAAAAATACCATGAAAGCGAGTGTTATATTAGGTGTGTGTTATTAACAAGCTATGATATTAATACATATTATCGTAATAAAAACTATTTACAATCTATTAAATATTTTTATAATAAAGTGAGAGATTAATACTTATTAACATTTACCTACCATTTGATTTATATAATTACACTAATATTTTGTGGATTTATTTTAAATTATCTAGAATAGTTTATCATCAAAACTAAAATAGAAAAAAAAACTAAATAATTTTGAGAAAAAAACTCGAATTATTAAAAATTAAGAAAAGTTATAAAAATTAAGAGAAAATAAAAAAAAACTTAACAATTATTAAATCTCTACCCTTTTAATTTTAAAATTTGAGAAAAGCAAGCTAAATAGTTTTGAGGAAAAAACTCTAATTATTAAAAATTAAGAAAAGTTATAAAAATTAAGAGAAAATAAAAAAAACTTAATAGTTATTAAATCTCTTATCCTTTTAATTTTAAAAATTAAGAAAAACTATAGAAATTAAGAGATGAAAAAACAAAACTTAATAATTATTAAATCTTTACTCTTTAATTTTTAAATTCTCTTTGATATCTTTTTCAGTTATATATACAAAAATATTTATTTTTATAAATCTGTTTATATAAATATTTATATTTATTTATTTTCTTATGAAATATATAAAAATTTCTTATGCATTCCTTTTATTTTTATTTACGCTCTTCCTTAGAGATATTTATTTTAATACATATTTTCTTTATTATTTTATTTCTTTACTCTTTAATTTCCTTTTTAAATGATTTCGTGTAATTGTTTTATCTATTGTTTTCGCATAGTTTTTTATAAATTGTAATAACCATACCTTTTGTTTTTATATCTAATTATTAAAAAATGATATATATATATATATATATATATATATATATATATATATATATATTATTTCTTTTCTTTAATATTTAGTCCTTAACCTTTTCATTAATATTGGGTTCTTAACATTTTCATTATTTTCGAAGGGTTTAGTAATTAATTTATTTCCTTTTTTCTATGTTTTTTTTTTAATTTTTAATTATTAATTCTTAATTATAATTTATTTAAACATTATATTAGGTATTTTTTATTTACTATGAATTATTTTACCATTAATAAATTTTTAATGGTTAGAATTCTCTTTTCTACGATATTTAGTTGCATTATTATATTCATATCTATATGGTATTTATATTTGTTTAAATAAATATTTGCATTTATTTATATTTAGAAGTATTTTTATATATTTAATATATATACATAAAAACTTATTTTTATATATATAATATTTTTATTTTATTTTATTTACTCTCTCATAAAAATATTTATTTAAATAAATCTCTTTTTTTTTTTTTTTAAATGATTTGTTGTACTTATTTTTTCATAGTTTCATATAAATATTTATTATTGTTAGGTTAGGAGGTAACTCCTCAAAGTAAATTGTGATTTTGCATTAATATTAATTATAAATATATACATGTATGGAGAGGCTCATGGACTTCATCTCCTAGTGTCTCTTCATATTCCAATTCTTCTTATTGTCTATTTACACTATTTTACATGGATTTACCTAATCCCAAAGATTAGGTGTCAACATTCCCTCCCTTAATCTAAAGGGATGTTGTTGAGTCCAAGTATCGTTTTGAATCTTTCAATTTTTTCTCTTCCAAGCACTTTAGTGAAGATGTCTTCAATCTGCTCATTTGTGGAACAATGGCGTAGGTGAATTGTCTTGGCCTCCACATGATGTTGAATCAGATGGTATTTTGTATTGATATGGTTTGTTCGATCATTGAACTTTTGGTTCTTGGCCAAATTTATTGCAAAAGTGTTCTCAATCATGAGAGGATTTGAATGCAATTGGTTCTCTTGTAAATTTTCCAAAATTTTCCCAAGCCACACAATTTTCTTTGTTGCCTTAGTTGCTGCCACATATTTTGCCTTAGTTGTGGAATCCGCTGTGACTAATTGTTTGCATGACCTCTAGGAAACAAATCTTAATCCAAGACTCATATCGTAACCTGAAGTAGATACCTCAGTTCTTTATCTCCATCAAAGTTTGAGTCAGAGTATCCAATCAAGCTGAAGTCGCTTACCTGTGTATACTTAACTCCAAAGCCTTGAGTTCCTTTCAAGTACTTTAGAACTCTTTTCACAGAAGACCAATGTCCCTCACAAGGCTTTTGCATAAACCTAGAGAGGATTCCATAAACAAATGAAATGTCTGTTCTGGTAGTAGTAAGGTAGTTGAGAATTCCTACAACTTGTCTATACTTTGTTGCATCCTCAAATCATTTTCCTTTAGTGGATGTGAGCTTTAAGTTCTATTCCATTGGAGTAGTCAAAGTATTTCATTGAGCCATGTCAAACGTGTTTAACATATCTCCAATGTACCTCTTCTAAGAGAGGAATATAAACTTCGTATGTTGAGTTACATCAATACCAAGATAGTAGTGAACATAGACCAAGTCTATCATTTCAAAACCTTTCCTAAATTCCTTCTTTATGGATGCAATATAGCTCTCATTGTTCCCTGTCATCAAAAGATCATCTACATACACCATAGGATATATAACTGATTTTCCAACATTCTTGATAAACAAAGTTGCATCATCAAGATCATAATGTTTAAAGCTAAGTTTCTGAAGATGTTCAGTTGACTTCTCGTACTAGGCTCATGGAAGTTGCTTGAGGCCATACAAGGATTTTACAAGCTTTCATATTTTATGTTCTTGACCCTTCACAACAAATCCTTCTGGTTGGGACATAAAATATCTCTTTCAAATCTCCAATTAAGAAAGAATTTTTTACTTCCATCTAATGGACTTTCTAACTGTTATGTGCTGCTAGGACAAAGAGTGTCCATATGCTAGCCCATTTTGTTGTGGGGGGCAAGTATCCTTATAGTCAACCCCTTCCTTTCGTGTTAAATCTTTTGCGACAAGCTTGGCTTTGTGCTTGTCAAGTGAGCCATCAACTTTATACTTGTTCTTATAGACCCAATAGCAGCCTATGGTTTGGTTCCCAATGGAGGATCAACCAACTTCTAGGTACCATTATTTATCAGAGCATCATATTCTTTCTGCATCGCTTCTTTCCATTCATTATGGGAAATGATTTCTTTGAAGGAAGTTGGTTCAAAATATGTAGGCAAATTCAATTCACAATAATAAGAAACATCCATATCAACAGGTGAATCAAAATCGTCTACATCACCTCCATTTTGTCTAGTTGAGATTCTTGTCCTATCTTCCAACCTCATCGGGATGAACACTTTAGGGTTTCTTTGTCAACCATTTTGGAGGACCTTTCTAAGATGGCCCAAGCTTCTCAGTCGACTGAGATGGGGTTGAATCAAGATTTGGTCTCCCAATACTATAAATCACTTCACTCAAAGTATCATTAGTGGATGGAGCTTCATGTGGGGGAGAGAGTGCTTTAGAAGAAGAGTCTACAAATTGATCCAATATAGGAATCACCACATCAAGATGTGGAATCTCATTATCAAATTCTTGAAAATATTTTACATGTTTGAATCTATCCAAACAATCAAGCTAACGCTCAACAACATTGTCAGCCTTGGAAGATTCAAGAAATATCACATCTCTAGACACTATAAACTTCTTATTAACTTCATCATAGAGATGATATGCTTTGGAGGTATTTGAGTACCCCAAGAAGATACACTTGCGACTTCTTGCACCGAGTTTGTTTCTTTGTGCCTTAGGTATCAAGGCATAACAGGTGGAACCAAAGACCCTGAGATGCCTCACCAAAGGAATTTGGCCATACCACATTTCATAAGGAGTCTTGTTTCTAATAGAATTATATGGACACCTATTCTTTATATACACAACAAATAGAACTCCATAAGCCCAAAACAACAGTTTAACATTCTTGAGAAACATCATGGAATGTACCATATTTAAAATTGTCTTGTTCATTCTTTCAGCTACTCCATTATGTTGGGGATTAGAAGGCACAATTGTTTGTCAATGTTTGATCCCACGCTAGTGAAGATAGTTTTCAATTTCATTTGAAGTGTATTATTTTCCATTATCCATGTGAATAGAGACAATATGAGATTGTGCATCATTTTCAATCCATGTCTTCCTGAATGTTTCAAAAGAAGCAGACTTGTTCTTCAATAAATAAACCCAACACATTCTAGTGTTGTCATCAATAAACGTCATTATATATTTATCACCATTTGCAAAAGGAACAAGAATTGGACAACATAAGTCTGAATGAATGAGTTCAAGTTTTATATTTGCTGTGGAATGAGAATCATGAAGAGATTGTTTGCTGTGATTTTCTAGTATACAAGAATCAGGTTTAATTGATAAACAATAAAATATTAGAATTTTATGATATACCAATAACATTGAGTTAATGGATATACATGTACTTTAATTATGGTAATTTCATAATAATGATTTTACTAGAATACTATTTATTATTTTTTAATAATATTAGAATTATAAATTATTAAGTAAATATAGATTATTTAATGAACATAATTATCGTATAGAACTTATTATTTTAATTTTGATTGGGCTATTACAGTTAAATAATTAATAAAAATGATTTATTTTAGAGAAGATCTAGTTTACCATTGGACCCTTAGATTTAAACAATTATTTTTAAATAAATACACAGTTACCTAGTGTAATAAAATTCTAAGAATAATAGTAGTTTAATACTATTTATTTATATTTAAATATAATTTGGGAATAATAATAAATATAGGTTATATGAAGTTATAATTTATTAATGACCCATTATATTTGGTTTACCATTATTTAGTTTACGATATTGACCATTATATCCTAACAATAATAATAATTTATACTATTTATTTATATTTAAATAAATTGGGGAATAATAATAAATATAGGTTATTTAATAAATATGAAGATATAATGACCATTATATTTAAACAATAAATTTATTGTATTATTCAATTAACGAATAATAATGAATTATATGCTTCTATTAATAATAAAATTAGGGGTTTGACTATGATCATCAGGTCAAAATTAGCCGTTGCATTATAGCCGTTGGAGTCTCTGCACACTCTATTTAATCAAGCTAAGCCAGATTAGTTCTTCAACTTGTGCTGACGATGAACCACACTGGTTGGTTCGAAACGCGTCGACAAAAGATTGATTATGTGATTTTGCCGAAGATTATCTAAACATTGTTATGGATCACAGAAGTCTAAATTCCTTAAGAATCACATTGATTAAGCTTCCTAGGAATTGTAGGCAAACTAGTAACACCATTTTTCTTCAACAAATGAAGTTTGTCATAGTTCAAGTTTCCAAATCTAGAATGCCATAAAAGACGTTATGGAAATGTACCTTCATCATAGTGAGAACTGTATGAAAGGTTTTGTGCACGAGCAAAGGTACCTTGCAGCTTCAAAATTCTTTCTTCTTCTATCCCTGTCATGACAAGTGAGTGATCTGATGGTTTTTTGACCTCAACTTAGCCATCAAATATATGAATGGATTGTCCTTGCTGGTGGATGTGGACCAAAGACAAAAGGTTACTCCTTAGCTCTAGGAGATATAGAACATCATGTAGAAGAAAATTTGGAAGACCATGCAGTTTGATCCTAATGGTGCCAAGCGCTGATGGCTTGTGTTTTGACTTGTCTGTAAAATATATTTCCATCAACATTGTCAGTGAATTCTTCAAAAATTTATATCCTAAAAGTCATGTGGCAAGTTGCTCCTAAATCAAGCAACCAAAAATCTTTCCAAGAAGCAAGTGAAGCATTAAACAAGTCTTTCGTTATTCTAGTATTACGATGTGCCGCAACATAGTGAGCATATTTGGGTGCTTTATCTTTTCCTTTGTCATTGGTTTTACTGTTTCCTTCATTACTTTCCTACTAAATTCGGCCCCAAGGAAACTTACACATGGATGAATCATGTCCATCTCTATTGCATCATATGCAATGAAGATCAAACTTTTCTCCTTGGAATTGTCTCCTCCCCCTGCCTCTAAAATTTATTCTCCCTCTTCCTCTTTGGCCACCTCTTCCTCTAGAAGAATATTTTGCATGATTATTCTCTCTACGTGAAAGAGACACATCTTCTTCAGAATACTGAGGAGTTGTCTTCTTTCCAAAAGCCTTCTCTCTCTCAACATACTTCTTCTCAAGGGAGTCAAAGGTAATATCCTTTAGGTTTCCACTTGCTTGCAATGACTCAAGATAATGTGAATAAGTGGGATATAGTGCCTTGACATAAGTTATGAGGGAAATGTCTATTTCAACAACAGTGGTTTTTATATCATGCATAATGGATCTTACATCTGATGCTAAAGCAAGAGGGTCATCATTTTTTAATTCAAGACTGAGCAATTTAATCATCAATTAGACAACTTAACGTTTAGAGTGTGAGTCATACAGTTCCTTCAACTTCTTTAAGGCTTCAAAATTATTTGAAAATGTGAAATATGATGAATCACCTCTTAATTCACAGATGTTGCAATCAAGGCATAGACCTTACTGTTCTTATTTTCCTAAATGGAAATCTCCTTATTTGAAGTGGGATTTGCAAGTGCATTATCTCCTTCTCCTTCACAAGATCCTCTCCACAACTCATTGAAAATGAGAGTGTGTTTTATCTTCCTCGACCATTCATGATATTTCTCTTTTCCAGAGAGAACTACTATCACAATTGATATCAGTGAATGCATTTTAAAATTCATGTATTGTGTAAAACATGTACCATGCTGGCAATATATTGTGAAAAAAGTGCACATCTGGTAGCAATATTCTATAAAAGCATACAATTTTAGTGTATATATATATATATATATGACAAAGTTATTTCTTTGGGATGGGTTATATGGTGGAGGTGTTATATGCGGGAGGTGGCATATAGGGTAGGTGATATATAAGGGAGGTATGATATACCAAAGTGTTATATATATTATGTAATACAAGGAGGATGATACACATATTATGACGAGGAGGAGTAATACACGACTTTGGTGGGAGGCCCCAAAGGAAGTTAATACAAGGAGGAGGATACACATATTATGACCTGGAGGAGTAATACACAACTTTGGTGGGAGGTCCCAGTTGAGTCAAGGGAGGTGTTACACAGGAGTAATATGGTATACAAATCAACAATGAAGATATATGAGGGTGTTGTTATATGATATACCATGTCAGGCCAGGAGGTAACTCCTCAAAGAGAATTGTGATTTTTCATTAAGATTGATCATGGATATATACATGGAGGGAGAGACTCATGGGCTTCATCTCCTAGTGTCTCGTCATATTCCAATTCTCCTTATTTTCTATTTACACTATTTTACATGGATTTACCTATTCCCAAAGGTTAGGTTTCAACAATTATATATGATGCATTCTAATTATTAATAAGCATATGTTTATTTTTATATATATTTATTATATTTTTTTGCATTTTATTTTATATTTATTGTTTCCTATATATTTACATATATATTATTACATTTTTTATTTTTCCTTTCATATTTGGTTTTCAATTTTTTTCCATTATTTTTTATTTTTTATTTTTAGGGGCTAGTATTTAAATTATTTCGTTTTTCTTTTTCTTTTTATTATTAATTATTAATTATAACTAATTTGAACGTTACTATCATCATGAACCACAATGGGTGGTTCAAAATGCGTCGACCAAATATGTGTCACTGCGATTTTCCTGAAATAATTATTAATTTATTAAATAATATTTGGGAAAATCTAAATAATCTATTAATGATATTTGTAGATTTTTATAGTCTAGATAATATTTTAATTGGCATGGCCTTTCATCAGCCAAGGGAGAAATCAACATCCCACTGTTAGGGTGATTTCTCCCACGGTTGACGAAATCCTATGCCAAATAACCACATATAAATTTACAGATATCATTCCTAGACCACTGAAATTTTGTGTTGCATAGTATTTATCTTCAATGTTTATATTTTTAATGGATTAGACAAGCTATAATCATGACACAACATCAATATTGAGTATATAATAACTATTGAAAGATGCCACACTTACCAATTACTATCTAGCGGTCCACACCTAACCATGCAAAGCACAATGATTTACAGTTAGGGGCTTATTGTTTATCTATTTTTAAATGTCATTGTCAATCATTTGTAGGTTGAGTTTAATCCTACTTATCTGGTTTCTATTCTAGATTATGACATGTCAGTTCCTTTGGAGCCTCATGTAATGTTGACTATATACTGATATTACCATGTAGATTCTTCACTAGAAAAAGAAAAATGGTGTCTTAGAAAAAATAAAATATAAAATATATGAAAAATTCATGGTCTTTTTAAAAGAATTATCATCAAACCCGTTTTCCCTGACAGAGTCTTTGAATTGATAACTGACTAGTTGGAAGCGGAGCCAATAGGGGAGATTGCCATACTATTTGAGGTAAAACTAAACAATTTGGATGGTGGCTTTGGATACCTAGGTTTTTGTCTGAAGCAAAACAAGTGTGAGTTTCAAGACTGGGATTGGCCAATAAAAAAATTTGAGAAAAAACCGAAACACTGAGAGCACAAGTGGTTCACTTTGGGTATTAGGTTGGTCATGATCAAAGTTGTAATGTAGGGGATTTCTATTTACTGGATGCACCTTTTTAAATTACCCAAATATGTAATCAAGCAAATAGACACAATAATAACAAACTTTCTATGGGTTGGAATGGGAAGGACAAAGAAAATACATTTGGTTCATCTAGAGGTTATCTCTCAGAAAGTGGATGATGGGGGATATGCAATTATATACATTAAAAAAATTATTTTTCTTTGGTTGCAAAAAATAGGTGGAGAGATTTTTGATGTGGAGGTTTATGGCAATAGGTGCTCAGATAAAATTATCTCGAGAATCAAAATCTAGAGGTTTAGATTAAAGTAGGCACTCCTTAAAAGGAGGCATCATACATCTAGAGGAGTTTGTTGAAGGCAAAGCAATGACTTGTGGGTAATATTCGATGGGAGGTCGGAAGGGGAAACATAATTATTGTTGGCCTTGGTGATATTAAAGGTATGGAAGGTGTCCATTTACCCTCTCTTCCTATCATATATTGCCTAAATCAAAGTGGCATCTACACTTTCAACCAACTCGTGTGCCATAGAAACTCTACCCACTCATCCTTATGTTAGTCGAGTTCTAGTGACCTTAGACTCCCGGAGGTATTTGAAGTAGAGTGGGCTCAATATATAGATAGGATCAATCACGCAGACATTTTCCTGACTGAACAAGAGGATAATTTGACATGGGGAGGATGAGAGTGAGCAGGTCAAATCTCGTCAATGAAATATACTCATATATAACACAGGTATATAGGCCTCCTTGCAACACTTTATGGCTATCACAAGCATGGTGATGGGAGGTTTCATTGAAATTAAAATGTTCTATGTGGCTATTCCTCAGCAACCGGATATTGACGTGGGAGAACCTCACATGAAGATGTTTCTAGGGGTAGACATATGTTCTCTGTGTGGTGGGGATATAGAAGAAGTGGTAAATCTCTTCCTTATATGTCCATTCGTGGTTTCAATATGGAAAGAAGATTTATGGTTGGTCAAAAAGCAAATAGATGTAGATATATCTTCTATTGATAAGCATATATCATAGTGGATTGAGGGACAACATGAATATAGGGTGCTCCATTTCTACATTATTTAGGGTATATGGAGGTGTAGGAATGCCAAAATCGTTGAGGAGATTGTTCCTACAGTGAGTATTATTAGTCTGAAAATTATCGATTATTTCTTGGAAATTTGGCCTTGGCATCCAAGCCACATAGGAAAAATTGGAGCCATAGGAAAAATTGATTTATCCAAAATAGTGGGCTATTTTAATGGTTCTTCAACAAATGGAGCATGCAGGTGTGGATAACATGTTTCTTTAAATACTAGGATGTGTTGGCTGTGGAGCATGATTATTCAGAGGTCTTTTTTTCAGACGGATGTATACCCCAGGAAGTTTGTACACCCCTCCATGCGGGAGGGTGCGGGGGGGGGTTTGTCCCCCCCACGGGGGTTCGGGGGGGCCAATCCCCCCCCAGCTGGGGAGTCCGGGGGCCAGTGGTGCCCCGGCGGGGGTTTTAGGGGCAGCACCACTGAAGCTAAAAACAGAAGTAAAATTGCCTTGTAAAAGTATAGTAATTTCTAGTCAATCTGGGCCGTTCATTAGGCGGATGATCTGACGATAGAACTTATGTTTAGTTTAGGGTTTTTTTTACCCTAAAAGGCAACCCCTCTCTTTGTATGAGGGCATTGTATTTGAGGCTGTGTAATAGATGTGTATTCTCCGAGCGAGAAGCAGAGAGGTGAGACTGTGAGAGAAAACGAAGGATATTACAGTGGATCTACTGTAGGTTGTGTCTCTTCATTTTGCTGGATAATAGAAAGGAAGGACTGACTGTTCAGGGTGGACGTAACCCAAACTGGGTGAACCACGTATATTTGTGTCTCTCTTGTTTTATGCATTTTCTGTGTTTATATTTCTGCAATATTTTATGTGTTCCATTGCTCCGTAATATATAATTTTCTAACAACTGGTATCAGAGCCGAAGGTCTATTTGGCTGATAAACTCGCAGGAAAGAAGGGTTCCTCATTCGAGTGGGAGCAATGGAAAAAGATGGTAATTTTAGGATCGAGAAATTTAACGGCCAAAACTTCTCGCTATGGAAGATGCAGATGGAAGATTATCTGTATCAGAAAGATCTGTACCTACCATTGGGCGGAAAAACAAAGATGCTGATGGGTATGACAGATGAAGAATGGAACCTTCTCGATAGAAAGGCACTCGGAACAGTACGGTTGTGCCTCGCAACGTCGATCGCCTTCAACATTTCGAAGGAAACAACGACAGAGGGTTTGATTAAGGCGTTGGAGAAACCATATGAAAAACCCTCGGCCTCAAACAAGGTATTTCTTATGAAACAATTATTTAATATGAAGATGTCGGAAGGTGGATCTACTGCAGACCATTTAAATGATTTTAATACTGTTACAAGTCAGTGACGTTCTGTAGGGGTAAACTTTGATGCTGAAGTTAGAGATCTGTTATTCTTGTGCTCGTTGCTAGAAAGTTGGAATTGTTTAATAATGGCCATTAGTAACTCTATTTCTGGATCTAGTACTTCAGAGTTTGATGATGTTGTCGGTGCTATCCTTAACGTGGAAATGCGATGGAAAAGCTCCAGTGAGACATCGGGTAATGCTTTGAGTGCAAAGTCTAGGGGAAGAAAAATGGAAAGAGGAAACAGCTCAGGATATTGCAGTAAATCAAGGAAAGGCATATCCAAGTCCAGATCGGGGATAGTGTGCTGGAAATGCGGAAAGAAAGGACACCTAAAGAAAGACTGTAGGTCTCGGAAAGGAAAAGAAGGAGATGCACAACAAGAAAACAATCATGAAGCAAATGTGATAGGTGAGGTGTTACAAGATGCTTTGATTCTTTCTTTCGGAAATATTACTGATTCCTGGGTGGTAGATTCAGGGGCCTCATTCCATGCCACACTTGATAAGAAATATTTTCATGACTATGTTCAAGGAGATTTTGGACAAGTCTGTTTGGGTGATGATAAACCCTGTAAAATTGTTGGAATGGGTAAGGTTCTTGTAAAACAGCAGAATGGAAACCAATGGCTACTAGAGGAGGTAAGGCATGTTCCAGATCTGAAGAAAAAACTGATTTCAACAGGGTAGTTAGGAGATGAAGGTTGTGTGACAACTTTCATAGATAAACTTTGGAAGGTCACCAAAGGAGCCCTGGTAAAAGCAAAAGGCGAAAAGGTTGGTACATTGTATTTATGCAATGGTATTTCTAACTCTGTTAATGCTTTAACTTCCAAAGGAGCAGATGCAGCATTATGGCATCATAGGCTCAGACACATGAGTGAAAAGGGGATGAATATTCTTCACTCAAGGAATTTGTTGCCGGGTTTGAAGAATGTTGATTTGGACTTCTGTGAGAATTGCATTTATGGAAAACAGAAGAGAGTCAGATTTCTCAAAGTTGGGAAAGAAAAGAAAAGCGAAAAATTAGAGCTTGTGCATACAGATGTATGGGGACCTGCTCAGGTATCATCTCTTGGTCGCTCTCGTTATTATGTTACTTTTATTGATGATGCAACTAGAAAAACTTAGATTTATTGTATTAAGAATAAATCTGATGTATTTGATACTTTCAAGAAATGGAAAGCTTTGGTTGAGATTGAGACAGGAAAGAAATTGAAGTGTCTCAGATCAGATAATGGAGGTGAATATTGCAGAAAAGAGTTTGATAGGTATTGCTCAGAGCATGGAATTCGCAGAGAGAAGACAGTTCCAAGAACACCACAAGAAAATGGTGTGTCAGAAAGCATGAACAGAACAATCATGGAGCATGCAAGGTGCATGAGATTGCATGCAGGATTGCCTTTACAATTTTGGGCAGATGCTATAGATATTGCTGTTTATCTAATAAACAGAGGGCCTTCAAGTTCCTTGGATGGTGGTGTTCGAAAGGAAGCATGGATAGGTAAAAAGGTAAACTACTCCTTTTTAAAGCCTTTTGGTTGTGAGGACTTTATCCATATTAATAAAGAAAATAGAACAAAGCTTGAGGCAAAATCAAAGAAATGTACCTTTATTGGATATGGTGTTAATGATTTTGGTTATCGCTTATATGGTTATGAAAATCACAAAATCATTAGGAGAAGAGATGTAATATTCAATGAAAAGGTCTTGTATAAGAATCAGTTGCAGGAAAAGAAATAGGAAAAAGAAAACAACGAATACGCAGTTCTTGATGAAATCACTGAAAATGTAAAGGTGCCTAAAAAAAATAATAATCAATAACCACAACAACAACAACAACCACCATAATAGCAACAGGGACCCCAAACACCTGAAAGTGGTGTTAGAAGATCTACCAAGATAAGTATACCCCTTGAACGATACTCTCCTTCATTATATTTATTGTTGACTGATTCTGGTGAACCCGAATGTTATGAAGAAGCAATGCAGGTTGAAAGTAGGAAGAAGTGGGAGGTAGACATGGAAGAAGACATGGACTCCTTAATGCATAACTAGAGTTGGGACTTAGTCAGGTTGCCTGCAGGAAAAAGTACATTGAAGAATAAATGGGTTTACAGGTTGAAGGAAGAAGATGGAGGAAAACAAAAGTACAAAGCTAAACTTGTGGTGAAGGGGTTTGCACAGAAGAAAGGTATTATTTTGATGAAATATTTTCTCCTGTTGTTAAAATGACTTCAATCAGAACTATTTTAAGTCTAGTAGCAGTTGAAGATTTGCATCTTGAGCAGTTAGATGTAAATACAACCTTTCTCCATGGGGATTTGGAGGAAGAGATATATATGCAGCAGCCACAGGGATATGAGGTGAAAGGGAAGGAGAAACTAGTGTGCAGGTTGAAGAAGAGCTTGTATGGCTTAAAACAAGCTCCAAGGGAGTGGTATCTAAAATTTGACAAGTTTATGTCTGAACAAGGTTATACTAGATGTCACTCTAATCATTGTGTTTATCTGAAAAAGAAAAATGATGGCAGCTACATTATATTGTTATTGTATGTGGATGACATTCTTATTGCAGGGTCTAACATGTAGGAAATAAATGTGCTCAAAAGAAAATTGGCAAATTCATTTGCAATGAAGGATTTGGGAGCTGCAAAACAAATCCTTTGTATGATAATAACTAGAGATAGGAAAAATCACAAATTAACATTGTCTCAGAATGAGTACATACAAAAGGTGTTGAAAAGATTTAATATGCACAATGCAAAACTAGTTAGTACACCTTTTGCTAGCCATTTCAAACTTAGTAAGGAAATGTACCCAAAGACCCAAGAAGACATGGATTATGTGTCTAAAGTTCCATATGCATCAACACTTGGAAGCTTAATGTATGCAATGGTCTACACAAGGCCTGATATTGCACATGCAGTGGGAGTTGTAAGCAGGTACATGAACAATCCAGGAAAGGAACATTGGATGGCAGTGAAATAGATTCTCAGATATTTGAAAGGTACCACAAATCAAGCATTATGCTTTGGTGGTTCAAACATTTCTCTACAGGGATATGTTGATGTAGACATGGCAAGTGACAGAGATAATAGGACGAGAACTACATGATATGTATTTACTGTAGGTGGAATAGCTGTCAGTTGGGTTTCAAAAATCCAAAGTGTTGTTGCACTTTCAACAATAGAAGTAGAGTATGTTGTTGCTACAGAGGCTAGTAAAGAAATGATTTGGTTAGAAAGGTTTATGGGTGAATTGGGTAAGGTGCATGATATGGGCATGTTATACAGTGATAGCCAAAGTGACATTCATCTTGAAAAGAACTCAGCATTTCATTCCAGGACTAAACACATACATCTCAAGTACCATTTCATATGATCAGTGTTAGAAGATGGAGAGCTCAAGCTAGAAAAGATACACACTAGCCAGAATCCTGCAGATATGCTAACAAAAGTTGTAACTAGGGAGAAACTGAGAATATGCTCAGTTTCAATTGGTCTTCAAGGATGACGATGAAGATGAGGAACAACCAGGTCCAAAGAGGAGTCATTGTCCAGCAAATGAAGTAGCAATGGAGTTGTTATAATCATTCTCCAAGTGGGAGATTGTTGGGTGTGGAGCATGATTATTCAGAGGTCTTTGTTTCAACCGGATGAATACCCAAGGAAGTTTGTACACCCCTCCACGCGAGGGGGTGTGGGGGGGACTTGTCCCCCACGTGGGGGTTCGAGGAGGCCGATCCCCCCCGGCAGGGGGGCCTGGGGGCCAGCAATCCCCCGACAGGTGTTTCAGGGGCAGCGGCCCCGAAGCTAAAAATAAATGTAAAATTGCCTTGTAAAAGTATAGTAATTTCTAGTCAATCTAGGCCGTTCATTAGGTAGATTATCTGACGGTAGAACTTATGCTTAGTTTAGGGTTTTTTTCCCTAGAAGGAAACCCCTCTCTTTGTATGAGGGCATTGTATTTGAGGTTGTGTAATAGATGTGTATTCTCCGAGCGAGAAGAAGAGAGGTGAGATTGTGAGAGAAAACAGAGGATATTACATCGAATCTGTTGTAGGTTGTGTCTCTTCATTTTGCTGGATAATAGAAAGGAAGGACTGGCTGTTCGGGGTGGACGTAGCCCAAACTGGGTGAACCACGTATATCTGTGTCTCTCTTGTTTTATGTGTTTTCTGTGTTTATATTTCTGCAATATTTTATGTGTTCCATTGCTCTGTAATATATAATTTTCTAACAGGATGTAGTACCATTTTACCTGGTTTGGGTGTATAGACATTAATTGTAGAGTAGAGTTTCTTTCTCTATGGGGTGTTCTGCAATGCATTAGTTTGCTGTGAATTGAGGAATTAGAGGTGGTTGGTGACTCTAAATCTATTATTGAGTTGGCCCAGTGGTATTCTAATTTTGGACTACCTATTTTTCATCGGATGCAACAAATTTGAGCCCTATTGGAGTCTTTCATGCACATCTCTTTCTCACACATATACAAAGAGAAAAACATGGTGGCGATGTCTTGTCCAAAAAAGGTCAACCTACTCAGCTGAATGAAATATGCTACAAGAATTTCATTGAAGGATTCCTTTATAACTCTATGTGGTTCAAATTATAAAGGTCAGAAAGGCAGTATATTTTCTCTAAATGGAGCTTCATCTATTTTTAGTCTTATATTGAGTGCAAGTCTCTACCCTAATGTGGCTTCCTTGTCCAGTGGATCACTTATCACACATGTATCATTCAAGAGAAGGCGACTTATCAATCCAGTGATGGCATCCAAGATACCCTTAATGCAAGTAATCATCTTCATAGGTAAGTTGGTATGCCAAATTTATTTTTTACTTTTTGGTTATAACTATACCAGTCCATGCTTTCTCTTAGATACTCCATTTTTTTTGGAGTTATTTCCACAAAATACTGCCTCCTTATGAGGATGGATTCGAGATCTCTAGCCTCAGGCTCTCAACTACACATGACTAGGGCTCTCTCAACTCGCGACTGCAGCTAAGACCCTACTCTACCTACCTTGGTGACTGCAGCACTCTGATGGCACTTTCTGTTATCTGTTATTCTGGCACCTGGGTTTCATTGCTACTTTGTCTAGGCATCTATCGGTGGGTGCAAATTTTTTGCGGATCTCCTATCACTATCTATTGGGTGAGATGGAGGTTGAAATGGTGGATTACATTGAGTCTCCCTTTCAATCAGTGCCTATGTAGATAGTTTCCCCTCCACATCTCCCGGTTACCTCGTCTACCATCTCTTTGCAACTTCCTTTGACGCTGGCGAGTGACCCTAGGGTTTTTGTGGCTCCCATTTTTTCTCACGCATGTGCTCTGACACAAAATTTTGCATCACTGGTTGGACACCCCTCATCATCTTTTCCAGCTTTTGGCTCACCGGCACCTCCTTTTTCTTTCCATGTTTCGATTACTCTCCACCCTCACTGGCCTCCCTTCAGTTCCTCACCTCCTGCCTAGAACTATCCGCGTCATATACCTCGCTAGATATCTCGAGTATACCCTCCTCTCGGGTATCTTTCCCTTCATCTTCCCTATAGTTGGGCCCTCAGATTTTCATTTCACCCTCTCCATCTACTCCCATCACTCCACCTCTGATTTCACGTACTATTGCCTCTACTTATTTTGAAGGATCCTCACTACCGCATCATTATTTGGGTGAGGGTACTAGGGCCTGTACTGGAAAAGGTAGTGCCTCAGACCCCCCTATTAATCCATCCACGGGGAAAGTGACAAGGACTACTAAAAAATACAAGGGTATTAAGGTAAGGAGTAAGAAGATATCATTGACATTCAGTGATGATTTAAAAATGGGCGATGTTCTTCACACTACAGAAAGGGTACGGGTAGGACAAGTTCGAGGATACTCCTACATGGTCACCCGCCTCAGAATTTGGATCCTGGAGATTTGGGGTCAAGTGCTTGAAGACCTCCCCTCGGTGGTGACATTGTTGTGAGGATGGTTTTCCCTACACTTCCAGCACCCAGAATATATTCCCTAGGTATTATCCAAATACTGGCACATTGAGCTTGCTCTAGTTTTACTTAGTTGATGGAGCCCCCTATTTGACCTGGAACGTGAGCATCTAGGGGCTGGACCAATTTGGGTCCATATGCTTGGCCTTCCACTTCATTTCTAGTCAGAGGACATATTTAAATGTATTGGGAATGCAGTGGGGACTTATCTAGATTACGATAAATCATATATCGTCATAGGAAATATTTCTATGAAACAAATCTTGGTTCATCTGGATACGTGAGAAGGTTTGGAGGAAAACCTTCAAATTAAGTGGCAGAACACCTATCGCATCCAGATCCTTGATTATGAAGGAGTTCCCTACAGATGTCATCGATGTCATAAAATTGGGCACTTGTATAAGGATTGTCCACTACTTGGTTCCAGTTCCACTTCTGTAGCTCACCTTGAACATAACGCAGTGGAAATTTGATCAGGTTGACAAGATAAGAAGCCTACAATGTCTATTGGGTGACCACCAAAATCATCTGCTCAGGTGCCTAGTCCGAGCGAGGAACCTGTCCGACCTCCCTCACCTCGGATCACCAGATCTCGTGCGGCCGTAACTACCATCAATTTGGGTAATCCTTACTCCCCTCCCCCTTTTATTACTACCTCTATTTCTGTATCTCATATATGTGCATCTATTCCTCACAGCATACCTATATCTGCACTTGTCCACTCCCCTCTTTCATGTTCCTTGGTTTCCTCACCTCGCATTTTCTCCGACACTCCTCCTATTATCCCTTATGTCCCCCTCTCCTCTGAGACTTTAGATGATTCCTGATCGAGACAACCTTACTTTCTCTGTTCTTCAGTTACATCTTCATCCGATGAATGTTGCAGTATTGTCATTGTCCCTCCTCCCAAGGCCAACAAACCCACCAGAGTGAGACACTCCAACATCTCGAAGATTATCATCCAAGATGGATTGGATGTAGCATAAGGCATACACCATTCCCTTGATAAGGTCCTTAGACAATTGACCTCCCCTCCCTCGGGTTCTCCATGAAGTGGTTATATTTCAATTGTCGTGGGATGGCTAGTCCTGCTAAAAAACTAGCCTTTAGGAGAATGCTTAAACTCGAGAAGGTGGATATCATTTTTCTTTAGGAAATACTTGCTCTCATTGATCATATTATACCTTCCCTTGAAGCCCTTGTATTTGGTTGGAACTTTCAAGCTCTTGATGTTAGTGGCTGGTCTGGGGGTGTCACTTTTGGTTATAATCCTCGAGCTATGAAGCTCCTGAATATTTGGGGGGGTGATGGTATTATTGGGGCTCACATAGTTTCATCTGATCTCGGGAGGGATTTGAGACTGATCAATATTTATGTACCTTGTATACATCGAGCAATATATTGGGAAAAACTCCTAAATTCTTCATATATGATTGTTGATAACATCATCTTGGGGGGAGATCCCAATTTATCCATTGGCCATGCAGAATATTGGGGTCACAATGCCCAGGTTGATCCTCTATCTGACTCCATTTCTCTTATGTTGGAACATCACCACTTTATTGATATTCCTATGGCTTGGATCCAACCTATCTAACGCAATCGAAGGACTGGGGAGGCTATGCTTGCGAGAAGGCTAGACCAATTACTCATAAAAGAATAGCTCTTAGGTCGATTGTCCCTATACAGGAAATGGGTGGGATCGAGAGGGTTATCTGATCATTCTCCCATCTACCTTGAAATTGCAAGTGCATATCGCAAGCCAAAAGAACCCTTTAAGTTCAACTCGACTTGGCTCAAAGATGAGGAGTATATAGAGATGGTGATTGATTACTGGAAAAAACTTCCCCTTGCTAATGGACAGACTCTCTCTAAATATTTTTCTAAAAATATTCAATCTCTCAAGCACAAAAATATTGACTCGGCCACATAAATAAGAGCTAGGCATGATCACCTCTTTAATGATATTGAAAATGAACTTGAAAACTTGGTTGGTGCAGATGGTTGTGGTTTTGAATCAACTGAAAAAAACGTCGCCTTATCAAACGTGAAGCATATCAGTCAAGAATGTTAAAGGATAGAGGGGAAACTTAGTGTCTAAGGAGTCGAGCAATTTGGCTTCAATATGGGGATTATAATACAAAATTATATCATCAATTTTCAAATTGGAGGCATGCCATTAATACTATTTGGAATTTGGAGGATGATTATGGACATCAAGTACATTCATTCAATCAATTGGCCACTCTTGGTAATACTCATTCCAGCCGGATCTATAAAGCACCACAAGATGCTACACTCGCTGAAATTATCAAAGTGGTTGGGTTGTTTCCTAGATTTTTCAATCAAGAAGATGCAGAGAAACTCATTAGTCCTGTAACTATGGGTGAACTAGAAGGTACCCTCAAATGGTTCAAGAAAGACAAGATCCCGAGACGGACAAATCCTTGGTGGAATTGTTTCTTGCATTTTTTGAATTACTTGGTAATGACTTGTTACAAGTCATAGAAGAATGTTGGGTAAGTGGACGAATGTATGATTCTTTCAATTAAACCTTCATTTCACTCATACCCAAATCCGATGCTCCTTATACCTTCAATGATTTCCGACCCATCTCTCTCTGCAATTGCATTTATAAGATCATTGCCAAGATTATTACCAAATGTCTCAAACCTATTTTATTTGAGCACATCTCTTGAGAACAATTTGCCTTCCTCAATCATCACCAGATACATGAAGCTATTGGTATTGCACAGGAGGTCATCCATTCCATCAAGATCAAGAGCCTCAAAGGTATGATCCTAAAGATATATTCAGCAAAGGCTTTTAATTGTACTAGCTGGATTTACCTGAGAATGTCATTAATTCATCAGGGTTTTTCCTTAGCTTTCATCTAATCGATTATGTATTGCATAACCAATGTTTCTTTTAGTGTACGTATCAATGGATCTGCATCTTCCTTCTTCCATGTTGATCGATTCCTTAGACAAGGAGGCCCTCTCTCTCCGTTTCTTTTCTTGCTCGATATGGAAGGTTTGAGTTAGTATATATCTGAAGAAAAAAGACAGGGTCGACTTCAGGGGATCAAACTTACCAACAACTGCATTCTCACCAACCTTATATTTGTTGATGATGTCCTTATTTTCCTCAACAGATCGATTAGTGATACCACAAATTTTTCATCTATCCTTAGATCTTTTTGTTTTTCCATTGGTATGGAGTGAAATCAAATCAAATCGACTATGACTACTATTGGTTGTTCTCACAATGAAACTCTCACATCTCATCAGCGATTTCCATTTACCATACTACCATTTGATGATGGTCTAAAATATTTGGGTTTTAGACTCAAGCCCGTTCAATACAAGATTGTTGATTAGTTATGGCTTGTGGAAAAAATTGAGCGGAAACTGAACATATGGCACCACAGATGGCTCTCCAGGGCTAGCTGACTCACTCTTATCAAATATATATTAGAAGCTACTCCAGTGTACTGGATGTCCTTGGCATGGATCCCAAACCACATTTTAAATAGAATTCAATAGTTATGTTGCATATTCTTATGGAATGGAAAAATTAAGGCCACACATATGCATGGGTAATATGGGATCACATTTCTCTTCCAAAGAAGTGGGGAGGATGAGGCATGAAAAATTTAGATGCCTTTACAAAATCTTTAGCTTCCAAAATGGGTTGGTATGTTCTTACTTCAAAGAATCTTTGGACTGAGGTGGTCATTCAGAAGTACATTAATCCACTTCATATACTAGAATTTATCAGGAAACCAACATGGAACAAAGCGCACACACACAAAAATATATAGTTTGGAGAGTTGTATTGAATTCAATATCTTTCATCTGTGATGGTTTAATTTAAAGGATTAGTAATAGAAATGTAGTTTGTAATGGTGTTGATCCTTGGTTGGGATGCGAGAATGCATACCAAATTCCTCCTCAGATACTACACTTCCTCTCGACTGCTAGTATCAATAGAAATTCTCACATAGCTAATCTAGACAATTCTACCATCTTCTATCAATCCTAGAAATCACCTGATCATCTGCGCATCCCTAACATCTAGCAAAATGATTGGAAAATATTCACTAGTGCACTCTCTAAATAACATGTTCAGATCACTAATGGTGAGGATGATCTTATATGGGAACACTCTCAACATGGTACCTACTCTCCCAAGGAAGGATATCCTCACATCTATTCTTCTCACAAGCCCCATGTAACTGACTGGTGGTGGAGTACTCTCTGGAAGCTAAAGGCACCTCCTAGAACCAAACTATTCATGTGGTGTATACTTTGCAATAAAGCCCCTACATGGGACAATATTTAGAAGTGATCCTAGTCCGAACCAACCTAGTGTATATTGTGCAAGCAAGCATCAGAAACAATTGAGCATTTATTTCTAATATGTCCTGCAACCACTACTTTATGGAATAATGTACTTGATAGCCTACACCTCCCCAATCATTGACATGGTGCTAATATTATGGAAGCTTGACAATTGTGGTGGCCTTTTGCACACTCTACCAAGCTAAGAAACCTCCCCCTCCTAATATGTTCGTGTATTTGGCTGCAGAGAAACAAATGTATATTTCAGGGTTCTGCTCCACTTTGGCCACATGCATCTGCACACCTCATTGCCATTTATAACAGTATATCGGATGACGATTTCCCACACACTACCCGCAATATCACAGCTGAGAATATTGACAGGAACATCCCTTGGGATTTCTTCAAGGGATCTGCGCAGCAACATGGTTGTGGGGGGGGGGGGGGGGGGGTATTACTCCATATCACTAAACATCATTCATATAGAATCTACATGGGCCTTGGAGATGGAACCAATAATTTTACAGAACTCATTACTCTCAGAGATTTACTATACTTGCACTAGAGAAGGGATGTCATCACATAGCTATTTTGGCAATTTAAAACTAATTATAAATTGGTTTAACCAACAATCTTCATGTCACATGCACACACTTCAGAACATCTTGGATGAGACTATGCTTCTGAAAACACAATTTGATTATATCTTTTGTCATCACATATACAGGGAGTGCAACCAGGTTTCTGACAAATTATCCAAGTAGGCCTCGCACTAGCCACAGGGGCTCTAGATGATACATGAGCATATTGATCAAGAACACTGCAGATATTTTCGTAGGCCCTATGATGATCAGCAACAACACGGGGTAGTCAGGCCATGATTATATAGCTTTATGAGATGTGGTTGTTACAATTTTTCATTTATATATTTATCTTATTTTTATTTTTGATAGACACACCTCATGTATAACTTATCAGTATCCCAACCTGGGACTGTATATTCTTTTATTTTCATACTGACAGTGGGAAACCATCCATTCAGCATATTCTTTTAAGAATCTACAACATGTAATTTTCAAATCTTAATGTATGATTTTTCCTTGGGGAAAAAAACTATACTAGTCACTACAATCGGGAGTGATGCTTTGTTTTTAGGTTTGCAATTAGATTAACATATAATATTAGAGTCAACTAGGAGTTTATTATTTATGGTTTTTTACTTCAGTTTAAGATCTTAAGGAGTTTGATATCTATATTTAGATGAACATATCTTCACTAGTCATATTATTCACAACATATCCTCACTAGTCATATTATTCACTAGAGACATAGAACTACAGACTTTGTAACTACCTTTTTTCAATGGAAGATAGTTAGTTTTTTTCTACTGGACAAAAAAAGAAAAAATAAAAGAAAAATAAAAATAAAAGAAGAAGAAGAGAAGAAAAGAAAAGAAAAAAGTCTTTCCAATATACGATTTTTTGTCATTGTTAGCCACCATTTCTAACCCTCTGTGGATGTGCGCTATTAATACTTTCGGATATTTCTTTACCTTTTCTTCCATTTCCTATTAATATGTTTGAATGTGGATTTACATTATTGACTAGTCATGGATCTTTAACTGGATAGTTAGAATATGGATTTGCATGATTGAGTAGTTATGGATCTGTAACTTGTATTTGTATATGAATTTTTCACCTCGTGACAAAATAGATCAGAGATAATTGGGTAAAACTAAGCGATCTGACTCTCATATATCTTTATGTAGAAATGCTAAGAAAACGTAAATAATTACTTTTTAATCATTTTAAGCCTAATCTCTTTATGAAAAATCAATTTAGAATTATGTTTTAACAAGTTGCATGGCGGTGCAGTAATGTCCAAGAGGTTTAGAGATGGGAATAATAACAACTTAATGTAATCATGAAACTAAATTGTAGCGTGTCCAAAAACATTCTCTTTCTATATAGAACATGGTTCAATTGTGAATAAGTTTTAAAATTTTAACATCTGAGAATTTTATTTTGATGTTATTCATTTCGAGGAAATTTAACCTTATTTTTCATTTATTTACTTGGTGTATTTGAGAAACACTTTTTTATTTTATGTGATGTTATTCATTTTGAGGAAATTTGTTTTTCATTTATGTACTTGGTGTATTTGATTAATAGTGTTTTTTTTATTTAAAGGAAGCTTGTTTTTCATTTATTTACTAGGCATATTTGTTTTCATTATTTTTATTGTTAGCACAATCATATTAGTAAATGTGTTTCATATATGTCAACGAGCATCATTGTCATACACCAATGGACATATAAAAGGTGGAAAATGTTGTCAATCATTATATATCAACCACATTTATTAATGTGGTTGTGCTAGTTGACCGACAATGTGAATGGGGTGGATTCGTTGACCATGGTTGACTATGGTTGATGTTGTCTAACTATGGTAAAAAATGCTTGACAAGGGTTGACCATGATTGAAGAGGGTTAATGAGGTTGACCATGCTTGGTTCAGTTTACCAAGGTTGATCAAGGTTGGCAATGGCTGAACAAGGTTGACCATGGTCAACCATTAATATAACAATGCATATATTTTACATTAATCTAAAAATGTTATATTAATGTTAACCTTTGTTACATTGTTACACTAATATTGATCATGGTTGACCATGGTTGATGTTACATAAATGTTAATGTTAATTTTTAAAAAATGGTTACATTAATGGTTGGAGAGGGTTGATGAGGTTGACCATGGTTGATGAGGTTTACTATGGTTAAAGAGTGTTGACCATTATTGGTTAAGCCATGACATGGTTGATCGAGGTTTACCATTGTTGAATGTGGTTGAAAAGGATTGACAATGATTACCATGGTTGATGAGGGATTGAGATGATAGATTATGGTTGACCTTCATTGATTATGGTTGGTTATGGTTGATCTTGGTTTACTAATATTGACCATAGTTGTTGTGGTTGACCAAAGTCAAAGAGGGTTGACTATGGATTACCATGGTTGACCAAGGATGACCATGGTCAACCATTAATGTAAACATGTATTTATGTTACATTATTCTAAAAATGTAACATTAATGTTGAAAATTGTCACATTGTTACATTAATGTTAACCATGGTTGATGATACATTAATCTTAATGTTAATGTTACAAAAATGGTTAAATTAATTATTGAAGAGAGTTGACCATTGTTGATTGAGGAAGATTATGGTTGAGTAAGGATGAGCATGGTTGACCTTGGTTAATTATGTTTGGTTATGATTACAATGGTTAACTAAGGATAAGGAGGATAAATTACTATTGATGTTGGTTAGATATGTTTGGTTATGGTTAACCATGGTTTACCATGATTACTATGGTTGACTAACGATGAAGCGGATATATTATGGTGGAGTAAGCATGACTGTGGTTGATCATGTCAACCCTGATTATCCATGGACAAGTATGGTTTGACCATGTTGTCCATGGTTGACTATGCTTGAGCATGGATGAGCATGGTCACCATGGTTGAGCATTGTTTAGCTGGTTTTCCCATGCTTCAATGAGATCGAATAAGTTTGAACTTCGTGACCCAATTTGACAATGGTTGAAGTTTTTAAACAAAGTTTGAGTATGGTCAATTATGGGTGATTGTGGGAAACATGTTTGACCATGGTTGCCAACATTTATTTGTAGATGACTATTGTCTTTAGTCGGTAATGGATGAACATGTTGACCATCTTAAACACATGACTAGCCACAATTGACCAAGTAAATCATATATGGAAATGGTTACCATGGTTCCACTATAATTAAGTTGGTTTGACCATGGTTTATTATGATTGAACTTTTTGTCTATGCTTGGCCATGGTGACCATGTTTGACCATCATTGAGCATATTTGAACATGGTTGACTATGGTCATGTATGCTTTGAAGATTGTTAATTAATGATTACATCAATGGTTGAAGAAGGTTGATGAGGTAGATCATGGTTGAAGCGGGTTAACCATTATTTGTTGAGGAAAAACATGCTTGACCTTCATTGACCATGATTGACAATGATTACCATCATTGACCAGGGATTAAGAGGAGAGATTATGGTTGAACTTGGTTGATTATGGTTTGTTTTGATCTTGGTTTACAATGATGGACAATGGTTATCGAGGTTGACCGAGGTTGAAGAGGGTTGACCATGGTTAACCATTAAAGTAAAAATGTATTTTTGTTAAATTAACATAATAATGTAAAAATAATGTTGAAAACTATTACAATGTTACATTGATGTGGACAATGGTTGTCCATTGTCAACCATTGTTGACCATTATCAATCATGGTTGACCTTAGTTGACCATTAACATTAAAATTAATGTAACATCAACCATGGTTGTAAACGATTGATCATTGTAGCACCAACCATTTTCAACCATGATTAACATGTTTGACCATGGATGAGCATTTTCAACCATGGTTGATGTTACATTACTATTACAAAAATGGTTACATTAATTGTTGAAGAGGTTTGACGAGATTGAAGAGGGTTGAAGAGGGTTCATGAGATTGAAGAAGGTTGAAGAGGGTTGATGAGGTTGACCATGATTGAACTTGGATGATTATAGTTGGTTATGGTTAATAATGGTTTACCAACTTGACATTAGTTTATCATAGTCGACCATGGTGGATTAGGGATGAAGAGGAGAGATTATGGTGGAGTAAGCATAATCATCAATGATCATGTCGACCATGGTAAGGCTCTAATGGGTATGTTTTGAACACGTTGTCCATGGTTGATTATGGTTGAGCATGGTCACATGGTATTCTATTATTTAGCTAGTTTGACAATGTTTGAATGTGGTTAAATAAGGCTGAATTTTGTAACCATTGTTGACCACGGTTGAAGTTGTTAGAGAAATTTTGAGTATGGTTAACTATGTGTGAATATGGGAAACATGTTTGACCATCGTTTTCAACATTTAACTATAGATGACTATGGTTGACCATGTGGGATATGGTTGAATGTTGTTGACCATGTACACCCTCATCCATGTTTGACCATGGTTGGTTAGGTTGAGCATGTTGACCATGGCCAAGCATCATTTAGCTAATTTAATTGTGGTTGGAAATTTTATCTATGGATGTTTGTGGTTGGTAATGGGTACATGTTTTGACCATTTTAAACCATGGTCAAACATGGCTAGCCACGATTGACTAAGTAAAGAATGTAAGGCCATGGTGACCACGGTTGACTATAGTTGAGACATGTTGACCATGGTTAACTACGGTTGAACCTATTGTCCATGTTTGACCATGGTGAGCATGATTGACCATTATTGAGCTTGTTTGAGCATGCTGGTTGAGTATGGTCATATGTGCTTTACTGTGGGTGAACATGGTTGTCAATTTCTAACTATAGACAACTATGGTTAAGCATTTGACTATGGCTATTATTTTTTTACCATGCTTGACCATGTAGACAACATGACCATGTTTGACTGGGATTTCTCATGTTGCGCATGTGGCCCATGGCCAAGGATTATTTGGAAAGAATCACCATGGATGACCTTGGTACCTATGGTTGTCCAAGTTTGATAATGGGAGAACATAGTCAACCTAATTAAATATGGTTGACCATGATTGACCAAGATAACAATATCTTAATAACATTGAAACTAGTTTTGTTTATCATATTATGACATGGATATTTGTTCGATGTATTGTAATGCCATTTTTTATTGTTGCTCAAAATACAACATCAATTTGTGTTTGGCACATTGCTAAATTGGTTCATTCAGCACATAAAGATGCCAACATTTGTTTGTCATATTATGATATCAATTTTTTTATTGTCACATTACAATATAGCTTGTAATTTTTCACATCAGAATGTCAAATTTCAATTTTTATCTCAAATATTTAAGTACCTACATTTCTAATTACTTAGAAATAACTAACAAAAATGAAATTATTATTGTTTTTTTTTTTCTTTATTCTATTAAAATATGATATTACTTATAATAAATAAATAAATAAAAAATCTCATCTAAAAAAACATATAAAATTAATTTCTAATATCAAATACATATATATCTCATATATCAACATTGTTTGTGATCAAATTTGTATACTTTATTAAATCTTAACGACACAATTTTTTTATCAATGTAAACCCATTCAATCTTATAAATGAAATCAATCATTAAGATTATATTTTAGTTATTTAATAATTATTAAAAAAATTCAATGAGAAGATGTAAATTATTCTAATTATAAGTAAATACATTTATCTTTTAAACTTATTAGTTTGAAATATAAATATGCATATACAATTATATTATCTAAATATTTAGATATTAATTAATTATATAATTTTTATCGTTAATATTGCTTTATTGTTAATATTAATGTTATTAATACCCGGACGCGGGTGCTCCCTCCAGCTTTCAATGCTAATCCTCATCGAACAAACAGCTGGCTCTATGGCTGGCAGGACGGCGTACTGCATGGTACAGGCCGCAGGTAGAATTAATAGGTTCAAGGTGAAGGCATTTACTCTGTTGCAGTCTCGAAGTTGGCTTGAATTTATTTCAAGCATGGCGACTATGACAGCTCTCTGGATCTGGGTTTTGAATCAGCGTTATGGCATCAATGCATTAGAGTTTTATAGGGCCAAGTCGCTTCTGTCTTGGAGCATTGTCATTTGGGTTTGGCGCAGGAGACGCCCTGAGATTTTCAGAGTTATCTCTGCTCCTGGTCATTTGCCTTCCATCTGACTTCATCGGATCTCTGCTCTCGCAACCATGATGCGTAGACGAGGTATCCCTCGGAGGGGCATCAATTCTGGTAACAGGGGTGGTCGAGCTCGTCCCGCGCTTCCGACTGTTGATCCTATTTCATCTATTTCGCCCTCATCTCCGTTGTTGGAACCGAATAGGGCTCGTCCGAAAAGCTCTTTTCAGATATCAAGCTTCTCTTTCCAGAGTGAGCTTAATAGGCCCATTGTGACTATCAATTTCATTGTTTCTATTTTTGAAGAGGAGGGTAATTCGTCTAGCTCGGCTCCTTCTGATTATGCTCCTTCTCAAGATGATAGCATCTTGCTCGGGGACCTGTCCGGATGTGTTTATCGTGTGAACCATTGGCAAGAAGACCCCCCGGCTCCTGAACATACTCAGCACCAAACTCCAGCTCAGGAAAATGCCCCGGTTCCGGAACAAATTCAGAATTCGACTCCAGCTCAAGAAGATGCTTTACCTTGCAGTCCCTCTCACAGATATTCCGGAGCTCTGCATCTGGTTACTCATCCTAATGGCGAGCCAGTTCTGGATGAAGATGGCTATGTTACTTGGCTGGCTTCCCCCAGCCCGGAAAAGGAGGAAACACCACCGTCGCCGGATCATGTCGGTTGAGCACAGTAACTTCTTGCCGGGAGGCTCTCTTGCTCTCACGTTTTGTTTTTTTGTTCTCAAGGTTTTGTTTTGGAAGTTAAAGGTTCATGACTGGTCTACTCTGTCATCTGATTATGTTTATGTTGGAGATTTTTTCTGTACTCGTCGTCAATGTATGTCAAGAAAATTATAAGAAAGCTAAATCTAGTCTGCAGGACCACATTGTAATTTTGACTGAAGGGCTATATTGTAAAACCCCTGCTTTTTTGGATGAGGACTGGCTTAGGCCTCCTCTGAGGATGTAACCTTTCTGTACATATTTTTTACTTTCTTAATAGAATTAGCTTTTACCGAGAAAAAAAAAATATTAATGTTATTAATAACATTATTATTATTATTGCAATTTTCATGGAGTGAATTCTATTAATTATAAAAATAGGGAATTATATTGAGGATTACAATAAGTCACTTTGATCCTTTATTGGGAGGCCAAATCATAACAAAAAATGTAGTCACCTTAGAGATGAGAGAGAAAACTAGAAACTATGAGTAACTACAAAAACCAATCTAATACATAGATAATGGCCTAGCTGGCATAAAAAAAAGTGGTTGCAAAGATGTAATCACAAGCTAGAATCATATCAAAGTCAAGCAAGGGGGTCATAATCAAAGCCTAAGATCAGAATAGGATCTGTTGGATCTGTTGGAGGTCTACTAGCTACTTGGGGGATGTTGATATGGTGTTCTCTCCTCTCCAACCTGCTATTGAAATCCCTCAGATGCCCATGCTTAAGTGATCCAAATATTGGAGCAGGTCCATCTAAGACTCTGGTGGTCCAATAGAGTCCACTCTAGATGAAATTCCATTTTTCTGTACAAATACACCATCTATATGTATTGATTAAATCAACCCTCGTATGTCGCATATCAGGGATCCAATTTGTCCACTTAGTAAGGACGTATGTGTGAGAAGAGATTTCCCCCTCAGACTAGACCAATTCCTTCTAAACATGGGCTAGAGCGTGCTCCCAATATCATGTCGCAAAGTCTTCAACTCGATGATGCAAATGAGTATGTCCTCTACACGTCCGCTCCTGATAATAAGAGGTCCTTCTTCTAACTCTAACCCTCTGTCATGGAAAAATTAATGTTAATGTTATTACCTAAATATTAACATTAATATTACTAATAACAATAATAAAAACATTATTATAATATAATAACATCATTAAATTAAGATAAGATTCTTCATCATCATAACATCATAATTATAATATTATTAATACTAATATTATGTTTTTAAAATTATTAATAATATAATTTAATATTAAAAATATTTATTCATATTATAATTAAAAATTAATAATAATTCAATAAATTAATATCAATTTTAAAAATAATTAAATATTAATATTAATACTAATCCAATAACCTAATATTAACCAATTAATTTAATATTATACCATAGTTATCAAGTTCATCCGTATCGGCGAAAAAAATACGTTAATTCGCTAGTTCGGTTTGTTACGAAAATTAGTTTGGAGAATTCCAATTTGGTACGGTGCTACATTTTTTTCATAGTCACCTGCTCCAGTTGGCTTTCTCCTGCTTCCTCCCTTAACGTGTTTCGCACCCCAACATGAATACGCAATGTGCTTCGTTACACTAAACAATGGCCCGTGCTTCTTTACACCACAATGGCCATACGCAACGTAGACCATAAAGAGATCTGAAGTTTGATATATACAAATCTACATGGTGGACTAAATACATAAGAATTTTTCAAATTAAGAGATTTTCAAACATTGTTTAAATATATTTTATAAATTCAGAAGATGGTGTGGGTAAGCATGTAAATTTAAAAGTATTGAACAAGTTTGGAACTAGGCAACCTTGGTGGAAAATTGAAATAATGTAGAGAGGCAAAGCTAATGCTAAGATCAATTACCTTTTATAAAAAAAATTAGAAGAATTAGCAAATTGGTATTTTGTGTATTCAAAGCCTCGTAATCACATAATCAATTAAGCAAGTTGGTATTTCTTATTAGAAAAAATTGAAGATTTTTATAGGAAAAAAAATAAAATCCGTAATTTCTATCTTACCAAATTGATAATTCTTATTGGAAAAAAATAAAAAAAGAATATAATTTTTATAGAAAAAATAAAAAAATAGTAATTTCTATATTAGAAAATTTTATGAAATGAGAAATTGCAATTAAGGAAAAGATAATTCTTATCTTACAAGAAATTATAAAATAGCAAATTGGTTGCAAATCAATAACTTTTATATAAAACATAAAAAACAGTAACTTCTATTTTGGAAAAAAATCAACTTATACAACTTTTATATTTTCATTAAAATTTTGAATATAATGATTATTTATTTAAATTTATAAAAATATATATATGTTTAAGTGTTTGTAAGATGTATAGTGTTAATTTTTTCCATATCTTATCAAATTCGAATTTGAATCTGAATTCAAATTTGATAACTATATATTATACCCATACATACATACATATATAAGCATCTCTTAAGAAAAATTATTTAAGAACTCGTGAATCGAATCTAATTCATTGTAATGTTTGAAAGGCAACAAAAACAACGGGAAGAAAAATCACCCTAAATTTGAATAAGTTCTTGTAAGACGTATCAATATTGGCATGATTACATGATGTTTCACTCGAGTAAATAACCTTTGCAAAAGAATAAACCTTTAAATAAAAGTTTATATTGGATAAAAGTAAAGATAACTATGGTTTACAGGTTCTAATATAGAGGCGGACGTTTGATAGAAAGAAAAGATAACCGTGATTTACAAGTTCGGTTTTATTGATTTATCCTCTAATACCATATTTTGCGGTTATCCTCAAAACATACACATATCCTTCCGAACATTGTTTCTATGGTCGTCATATTTCCTACCTATTATCTACTTCATAATGAATTCACCACTGATCGGTATACGTGTTTACTTAATGTTATGGCTGGCCTTACCCATATGGGTTACTTGTGTGTTTGCCTCGTAATGAAGCAATATTTTTTCATATATTTTATATGCATGGAAAACTTAAAAACCATTAAAATTCAACTTCGCATTGAAATTCAATTGAATTGCATTACACACCCAATCCTATCAAGAGCAACACTCCATTAAACCACTCGTACAAAGTCACATAAGCCCAATTTTGATATAAAATAAAATAAAAACACAATACCACAAAGCCAATTAAAGCTAGTTAAATGACATTACACACTACTCTTCTCAACAACAAATTCCATGAAACCATTTCTACATAGTCATATAAGTCCAATTTTGATATAAAACAAGGCGGTACAGTTAGCGTTGTAGTTTAATTATTGAATTTTGAAAGCTATGAACCAACTCTTATATTTGAACAAGGACTACAAAATAAGGTAGGTCAATTGGTGATTACTTTTTCTATGTAAACCATAAAATTCAAAGCCTTGTGGGGCATTCCAACAAAGAAAATAAACATTCTTAATTCATAAAATTCATATATGTCATTACTTAGACACACCAATTAAGCAAACAAGCTTTGGATTCTTTATATTGAATTTTTTCTCTTGCTCTCTATATGTATGAATTAATAATACATAGTATAATGGTTAGAATAATGTTTTTAACAATATTTTATTTGAATCAAGAATATAATTGTTTTTGAAAAAAATAATTTAATTAGTACAATAAATATTTTTATAAACAAAAATGTGGAAATATTTTCTTATTCATTAAAAATTAAAAAGATATTTTTGTTCATTCAAAATAAAAATAAAAATAAAATATAGAATAGAAACCTTATTTAACAAACAAAATAAAATATAATATAATAAATTCTGATGTTCTATGCTTTATATGTATTTAAATTGTTTAAGTTGTTTAACGGTAGATTGTTAACTCCCACAAAATAAATTTTCCAATGGGCGAGATAGTGCACAAGGAGGGGCAACTATAATATGGCTAGTTAGAGCCAAAAATATGTTAGTAAAAATTTGAGAGGAAAACCCCAAGATACAAAATTGTTGGCAAAGAGCTCTCCACAAAATCAAGCAAGGTTAGTGGTGGTAATGTGGTGATCTTCAACTAGTTTACTCCCCTATGACGACCTAACAAGTCCATGAGTAGTGAAAGTATTATTAGTGGAATATACTTTTTTCTTTATTGAATTTTATGGCAGGATTTTTATTAAGTTTGAATTTTTAGTAATTTTTTTGTATTTTTTGTTTTAATTTACTTTAATTTAATGATTTTAAGTTTTATTTTAAAATTTTAATGATTTTATGTGAGATTATGATTTTATATTTTTTATTATATAAATAAATTCAACCTTCTAAAAAATCTTAAAAATATTTGAATTGTGTAATAATGAATAATTGTTTAATTATTTCATTATAATTTAATGATCTTATTTTTAATAAGATCTCAAATATTCTATGTTTTAAATTGTATTATTAAATGTAGAAAAATGTCTCAAATATTCTATGTTTTAAATTGTATTAGTACTATCAAAAAAATATCACTGAAAATACATGAAATATTTGGACTATGTTGCATCAACAACCCAAAATTATGATTTTTCCTATTTCATAGAAGATTAGTTAAAATGGTTTTGAATTTCTTTTATCAATATTTTTTTTTCTTAAAATTTTATCAGAATTTTGAAAAAATATAATTTTAAACTTTGGCATCTTTATAATAAAATTTTCGTTTTTAAATTTAAAAACATAATTTAAAGAGTACAATATTAAGATTTTGTAAAGAGTTAATTTGTAATTAAAAAATAAAATAATTTTAAATTATTAAATTTACAAAAAGTCTTGCATTTTTGAAAGAATTAATTAAAAATATTATTTAAAGAATAGAAAATTACAATTACAATTACAAATTCTATGGCCAACAAAATAAAAATCATTTTAAAAGCACAAGTGAAATGTTTAGATTCGGCGCCACTGAATTTGGTGGGTGAACGTTGCGGTTTATCCGGCCGCAAATGTTTATTTAGTCAAAGTGCTAATTTTGGAGGTACTCACTGCCATTTATTTATGTACAACGTGCCATAATGCATGATAATGTGATGGATTGGTGCAGAATAATAAAAACAAACAAAACTTGTTGTGTTCAATCACTGAGTTGCATTGAAGATTTGGTGTAGTACATCGGCAACAACATGATCCTGCGGCCGCACATAATTACCAAATGAGTCATGAGCTCTCCTGACACGTTCATGAATTCAGAATTACGAAAAAAAAAGCCACTTACCCACATAGTTTGTGATTTAACTATTTATGAAATTTGTGATAATTTTAAGAAAATGTCACGAAAATAAAATCTTCGGAATGAGTTTAAGATATAAATAATTTTAAATTAAAATTTTGTTGTTGTTTTTCTTTGTAAATTGAACTTTTATTTCATTGGAAAAAGGAGATTACGAAGTTTGTTATTTAGATTCATCTAATATACATAAATTAGAATTCAAAGTACATTCAAAGTTAGAGTTAGAGAGAAGAATGCTCAATCTAACACATCTAGGCATAATTATACTAATCAATTCCACAATGGAAACAAACAAGACTGAATGAGACTAGGCCAACAAGAAAACCTCAAACATGATTACCAAATTACAATGCATTAATAGGAGATACCATCAAGTTCCTTAAGAAGAAACATAGTATACCAGCCCCAACAAACCAACAAGATAAGCCGGCACTAGCAAAACCAAAAGCTAATTGAAAACATACCACCCTGTAACTCAGAATCACCAAAAGTTGATTGCTACAAAATAAAGAAAGATTGTCCAAGAAATACCCAACTCCGTCTAAACGAGCCAAGAAAAGTGTCTCCACAACATTCAAAAATCATCAGGATTTAATTTCCACAAAATAAAATACTCAACAGTAGAAAAACCACCAAACAATGGGAAATTGTATCATCACCATCTAGGCAATACCCATAATGAGTGAAACCAATGAAAAAAAATAAAATGCATCATCACCATCAGAATATAAATCAACTCTGTCTAGGTTACAAAGAAGATGATATAGGGTACTAAGAAAATGCGAAGACACAATGCACCTTATAAACATCTAGTCCACTGTCATTGAATATAGTAAGGAACCAGATCCACAATATTCAATTGGAGTGACCAGAAAAGAACACGTTGACTAAGAACCCTCATAAATGGATAACGCCATAACAATACCATATAAGCCACGACCCAACCAAAACCCTAGAATAGAAGCAACTCTCACCAGTACTATGCCACATATTAGCCAAGAGGAGTTCTTCAACCAAATCACACTTGGACTGAAAAATGTTGAGGATACAAACCAAGAGTATAGGGAGCCAAAAAGCCTTATCTTATCAATTTCATTGAAGATTCTCCAAAATTGATACCAAAAAAATTAATCACAGTTGGAAGAAGGGATTGTAACCGGTGCCTAGGCACTGGTTCTCGAAGGATCCATGAGGTCATCAGAGGCAGAGTCGCTCATAATAAATCCCTCTTCGTGGTCCAAACAAGAGTCCCATCTATACAAACCAAACTTGTGATTTATGCGTTTGATATCCTCAAGAGATGAGAATGTGTTGTAGTTGTCCATCTGCCTATCCTTAAGGACCATTCACAACAGAGTAGACATTTGAAGATTAAAAGCAAGAGAATTCAGAAGATGAAGCTTCCTACTCTTAGACTTCCAGGGTAGAAAATTCCTTTCCATTTCAATTAAGCACCCACCAGATCTGACTTAGAATTATATAAACACTCTCCTCCATCTTGAGTATCCAAGACTTGAATTTATTTCCTCACCTTAGGAAGAAAACCATTGAAAAGGGAAGCCATAAAATCATATGCAAAAAGACAATAACTATTTTTTCCCAAATAAGAATTAATAAATATCTATTCAAATTTTAACTATTATTAAATTAAAATGTATTTTTTATTAATTATTGCAATTTTTTTTTATTATATTCATTCAAAATATCACTATAAAATAAGTCTAAAGTATAAATCAACCTATGCATGTATATTTTCCTTAAAACTCTAAGTGAACCTAAAAATTTGCATTTGTTGTAATGTGTTTTTGTTATCAACCAACTATATTACTATTTTTTTATTGTATTTCCATTTTTATTATTATTAGTTTTTAAGGTCAACGTTATTAAGCTAGACACCAAATTTGTGTATGAGACCTCCTTTTCGTAGGATAAAGTACCCACCTCCGCAACACAATTTGACTGCTAAAGTATACAAGGACATACATACTCTATTTCCCTCTTGATTTAGACCTGCGATCGTTCAAGAGGAAACACATGCTATTAATCATAGGATTACTAAATTTGTATGAGAGTAGTACTATTTAAATTTTTCCTAATCAAAACCAAAATAATGGTTCAAATTAAGAAATATGTTCGAAGTTTATATAATGTAAAGCTTAAATTACAATATGTTAAAATGTTATATATGTATTTTTGTTCTCTTTTTTCTAGTTGAAGTTTTATGGATGTTAAGGTATAGTACGGAAATAAATATTTTCATCTAGTGATTTCAAAATTATAATTGTAATTTTTTATGTTGTCCTTTGTTGTGCCCCATTTTACCTTGACTATGAGGCATACACTTTTAGTCTTACCTTGAATTTTAAGGATATTAGACATTGATAATTTGGTTATATTTTCATATGGCGATGACTTATGGTTTCAATTGTCAATATTGATTATGTTGATGGTTATGACATTGGTTGAGGTTGAACCTAAAATAGACCATTTCTATCAGTGTAATATATATGTATGTATGTATGTATGTATGTATGTATGTATATATATATATATATATATATATATATATATATATATATATATATATATATATATATATATATATATATATATAGTTTCAATTGTCAATATTGATTATGTTGATGGTTATGACATTGGTTGAGGTTGAACCTAAAATAGACCATTTCTATCAGTGTAATATATATATATATATATATATATATATATATTACACGGATAAAAATGGTCTATTTTAGGTTCAATCTCAACCAATGTCATAACCATCAACATAATCAATATTGACAATTGAAACCATAAATCATCGCCATATGAAAATATAACCAAATCATCAATCTTTGATATATCTATATACATATATACTCCAATTTTTTTTGTTTTTTGGATTTTGTAAATAAGAATAAAATATTTACAATTGATTAGAAATTATTTAGGAAATTTGTGATAATTTTTAGAAATTAAATGCCAAGAAAATAGAAGCTTGGGAATGAGTTTATGATATAAATAATTTTAAATTATTTTTTAATGTTTTTTTGTAAATTGAACTTATAATTCATTGGAAAAAAAATATTATTGATCTTGTCATTCCGATCCACCCAATATACCAGAAAAGCATGATAACCCAAAAACCCGAGTACATTCAAAACTAGAGAGCAGAATGCTCATTTTAGTGCATCTAGGAATAATTGTACTAATCAATTCCATATTGGGAACAAACAAGACTGAATGAGACTCAGTCCACAAGAACTCCTCAAACCTAATTACAAAGTTGCAATGCATTAATAGGAGAGACCATCAAGTTCCTCAACGGGAAACAGAGTATAGCAGCCCAAAAAAACCAATAAGATAGGTTTTCACTAGCAGAACGAGAAGCCAATTGACAACATACCAAGGCAAAACATGCCTCCCTGCCACTTAGAATCACCATAAGTCGATTTCCAAAGGAGAAAAAAATATTGTCTAGGCAATACCCAACAACATCAAAATGAGTCAAGCAAAGCACCTCCACACCATTCAAAAATCATTGGGATTTAATTTCCACATAAGAAATTACCCAGCGCTAGCAAAACTAAAAAACAAAAGGAAAATGTGTCATCACCATCAAGGAAATACCCATCATGTGATGACCCCGGATAACTTGTAAATTTGGAGTAATTACTATGGTAAGAAATTGTATGAGTGGTTACTTATTGTTACTGAATGACATTATTTAATTATGAAAGTTAATATATTGGATTATATATATATGTGTATATTCTTGAAATGCTGGCAGCCTCCTGGTGGAGGATTTTCTATTAAAAGAAAAGAATCAGTTATGAAACTGAAGGAACTGCCTCTCACCCAGGGAAAAGTCCTGGGAAGGAAAACCCCTGGGCTGTTTGGGAACAGACAGGGAAAGAAATTCCAGGAGAGACAAGAGAGAAAGAAGGTTAAGTCTGGTAGAGACCAGATAACCAAGCACAGCAGTGCATGAGTCTTGTTGAGGGCTGCAGGCCTGCAAGACGGCTCGGGGGGAGAATCCAACGTGAAGTGGATCTCAAGGTTGGAAGGATAAGAGCAAAAAAGATTGCAGGTGAACCTTTGGAGTAGGAACGCTGGTAGCAGACTGACCAGGTATGCATTTTCTATAGAGTTAGACAATGATAAACAGGTACTGGAAGTGTATAGACAGTGAACAGTTGTCTGTGTTTTCTTTTCATTAGTTAATGCAAAAAGGAATAATTGTAGTTGTTGTAAAAGAATAATGCATACAACTCAATGGACATCTGTAGATTAGTTACTGAGACTGTAGCCACATATTCATCTGCTGTAACAATCCTGGTTATTCAAATACATATGTACATAACAGAACCAAAACCTAGGGCGGCCTGAGAGACCGCAGCAGTATACCAGTAGATATGAATAAAGAAAATGAGTAAACAGAACTTCACGGCTACGAAATGGTGCTGAGCTAAACAGTTATAGAAGCCTGGTAACTACCAGAATCTTAACAAAATACAGTCAAAGTACCAGCGCTTATACAAAGATAATAATGCTGTGTAAATCAAAGAGACATTAGACCCCGTTGTCGAGGGTTTACATCTATTGTTAGCACAAAATCTGAAGGATTAACTATCGAAGGAATTGCATACAACAATATAAGTTAAAGCCTAAAGAAAAACCATCCACGGGTTATCTTGTTATATGGCCAACGTTACCAGAAATAACGGAAACTAAACAATATATATATATCAGACTCAGGCAAAAGACCAGTCAAGGATAAACGACTGTGTATGCGGAGAGGGTATGTCTATACATTCAACATATCGAATGCAAGGATTACCCATTAGCTCTGCAATAAAACAAATATGAGGACGCATAAAGAACTTCGAACGAATCGAACGCATGTGAAAATATAACCAATCATGTAAAGATTCGAGATATATGTCGTGCTAAATACCCTGTAGCAGATTAATGCCTTACTGTTTAGTAAGCCCTATAGGGTAACAACTCATATTTAAAGCAAAGGAAAAGTGTTAACACAGTATTATCAACTGAAAGGTAAATTATTCCATACAGAACTGGCAGTATATAAGACAGCGTCGACCATCAAACAAATCGACAGAGCTTGAAAACTGAGAATAGTATATTCATTAAGGAATGCGAACTGTTAACATAAGTTATATAAATAACCCTGACGAATACTGAAGAGCTAGAGAACCAAAAGTAATAACATATCTGCAACGAAGCATTGAAGCTCTATTAAACTTTTAATAGGTCAAAGAACGCTTTGATAAATATAAACAGACTTCGACTCAATCAATCCAGGTCTGGAGACCCTAAATCGTAACCAAATGTACAAGTACACAGACGGCATGTAAGCCATAAACATTTTCTAACTAAACCCTAATAGGTTAACGAAATACAGGTTCCGGCATGAAGTGGCCGCCTGCAAGACGTAACTAGGGTTTGGAAAAGAGTTGCCATACCTGAGACACATAAACAGAGCGTCATGAGACACTCCTCGGGCCAGGAGAATGACGCTAATCCAAACTTCATGAATAAACCTTTCTTAAATAAGGGGAAAACCGCCTATCTACGAAAATGAACATACCTGTGTTGTTTGTAGCCAGCGAAATCTTCCTGCAGGCGGTAGGAAGCTGTGGAGGCAAACCCACCTGCACATTACCATTCACTGTAAATAACCTGGAGTAGTCAAAACAACCGAAGGGTTCAAAGAGTTAAACGCAATGCATTCACCTATGAACACAACTGTGAAATGGACTAACAGGTTCGACAGTATGGAAGGAACGATACCTGAACAGCAGGGTAAGCTCTGTAATGGTTGCAGAGAGAACTGTCGAGCTGGGAGAGCGTTCGGCTTCATCTGTAATGTGCAAATGAACTGATCCGAAAGACCCGGTGGCTTATGTATTATCTGCCAAACCCTTGGATAGATCTGAGCCATACGATGTGGTAAGTGAATCACCATCGTCCGTTTAAGCGGGAGAGCCTGGCGCGAAAACCACAGCGGGTCAACCCCCGAGAATCACGTGGCTTCACGTGGATCCATGCCACCTGGCCATGGGATTGGTGAGATGGGTTAAGTCCCGTCCACCACCTGGCGTCAGACTGAATAATGAAGAGTTTGGTGGTATAACAATTAAGGTTTAACAATAAACGCCAAAGGCTTGAACGATATACTCATAAGTGTTATGCGTAGGAGATAATACATGATTGGTGAAGGTTGATTATTTAATATAAAGTTTAGTCATATACCAAGCGCATAATCCCATTTACAATGCCTTAAGTACATGTTTCCCTTGTTATTTGGAGGGGTGATTTTAAGTAGTTAGCCACCATTATTTTTTTTTTTTTTTTTTACTATAGTACATATAGTGTCGATGAGATCGTGACAATGTGGTATCAGAGCAGAGGTTTCAAAACTGTGGCCTCTGGAGCGGTAAAGTCCAGCTGCATGGAAAATTATTATATAGTACATACATGAGGAAGAAATAATTCAGCTAATTGATTTTCTTGTTTACCAATTAGGAGATAAATACAGAAACAACAATCCGCTAACAGTCAACAAGCAAGATGGAGGAAATGCAGGGAGCTGACAGCGTTCCTCGGGAAAATCCAGAGCTGTGGGTACAGCTTGGTGCAGAGACACGCAGTACCAATCTGGCGATACTGCAAACTGTTCAAGAACTGAAAAATGAGATGGCGCGTCTGCGAGAAGACAACGCGCGATTGACAGTAGAGCAGGAAAGAATATTGAAGAGTCTGTCGGACAGACAAAATCCACCATTAGCCAACCCCAGTGCAGAACAGCAAAGGGCAACTGAAGAACGGGATTACGCACCTGAAATCTCAGAGGAGAAGGAAGACCATTCTGATAACGTAATATAGCAGCAGACCTCAAAGAGACAGAAAAATGGAATTACAGGGAGAATTCCGGAAAATTAAACCTCCACATTTCGATGGAGAGCAGGAAGAAGCGGCAGAGGCTTGGTTAATTAACATTAACAAGTATTTCCAGCTGTATGAGTATGACCAGAATCTGAAGGCGCGGCTGGCCATTTTCCAGCTACAGGGCAAAGCAACCCTATGGTGGGAAGAAATTAAAATTGTAAAAGGAGTAAGTGAGCAGAACATAACCTGGGAAAAGTTTCAGAAATACTTTAAGGAGAGATATCTAACCGAGTGTTTATATGATGAGAAGGCACAGGAATTCCATGATTTACGACTGGGACAGCAGTCCATGGACGAGTTCATTAACCGCTTCACTTCCCTGCTTCGCTATGTGCCATATATCAAGGAGGAGAAGGCCAAAGTGCAGAGATTTGTGAGCAGCTTACCAGCCTATATAAGAGAACGAATTGAGTTTGACAATCCCAGAACCATGGATGAGGCAATTCATAAGGCAAGAATTTGTTACCAGCAGAACAAACAAAAAGGAGACATTTCAAACAAGATATGGAATGAAAGAAAAGGCAACAGAGTTGCTGGTAATAACAAAGGGAGTCATGGTAATGGCGATAAGGGTGCTGGTAAGGGGCAGATTAACAGAAACATAACCAAGAGTACATTCCGGGCTAAGCCAAGTGAAAGCAAGGTTAGTGAACCACCTGCCAGATCAGAGATTGAAGGGACCAGACCTCCAGTCCAGTGTTGGGGATGTGGAGGACCGCACTATGTTAAAAACTGCCCGCAGCGTAAAGGAGTGGACCAGATATCTCAGATCCACGAAGCATCGACTATTGGGGATGTGGCACGCCGCGTACCAAGAATTAACGCAGCCTTGGAGGATCGGCAAGCGGAATATCAACCGACCATGGTGGAGTTTGAAGGTAAGATTTCAAACCTTTCTATAACTGTTCTTATTGACCCAGGAGCTAATTTAAGTTATGTTAGCCCAAAAATAGTAGAACAGTGTAAACTACCATCGGAAAGGTTCAAAAATCCATGGTTGGTACAGCTAGCTACGGGAGCCAAGAGACGGGTTCTAGCTAAAATTAATAACTGCTCCTTAAGCATAGCTGGACAGCCAATAACAGCAGACCTGAATGTACTTCCATTAGGTTCTTATGACATCCTGATTGGTATGGATTGGCTGGAAAAACATTGGTCGTTGGTAAACTGGAAGACCAAAACCATTTATTACAAGGATGACATGGGGCAGCAGGAGGAATTGTAGGGGATTAAACACCCTGTACAGATTCGACCTATCACTGCTTCCCAGTTAGCTAAATGTCTCAGAAAGAGATGTCAGATTTACGCCATTCAAGTTGGTTATGCAAACCAGAAAGATAAAATATCTGCACTGGACAATATTCCAGTAGTACAGGAATTTGCAGATGTTTTTCCTGAAGAGGTACCAGGGCTGCCCCCAAAGAGGGACATAGACTTCACTATAGAGTTAACACCGGGAGCAGCACCAGTATCACGGGCACCGTACCGAATGAGCGTACCAGAGTTAACAGAGCTGAAAATGCAACTGCAAGAGCTGTTGGATAAACATTATATCCGTCTTAGTGTATCACTGTGGGGAGCTCCAGTACTATTTGTTAAAAAGAAAGATGGAACTCTACGTATGTGTATAGACTATCGACAGCTGAATAAGCTCACGATCAAAAACAAATACCCCTTGCCGTGGATAGATGAACTCTTTGATCAAGTGAAGGGGGCAAAAGTATTTTCCAAGATCGATTTGCGATCTGGTTATCATCAGATCAGGATTAAAGATGAGGACATTGCCAAAACCGCTTTCAGGACACGCTACGGACACTACGAATTTGTAGTGTTGCCTTTTGGTTTGACCAATGCACCTGCCACCTTTATGTGTTTGATGAACAGCGTGTTTCACAGGTTTTTGGACAAGTTTGTGCTGATATTTATCGATGATATTCTGATATATTCCCGTTCCCAAGAGGAACACGAAGAGCACCTTAGGATGGTGTTACAAACTCTTCGAGAACATCAGCTATACGCTAAGTTCAGTAAATGTGATTTCTTCAAGGAGGAAATCCAATATCTGGGCCACGTGATTACTAAAGAAGGAATTGCAGTAGATCTTGAGAAGATAAAAACTATTATGGAATGGCCCATACCCAAGGATGTAGCTGATATCAGATCCTTTATGGGATTAGCTGGTTATTACAGGAGATTTGTGGAAGGTTTCTCAAGGATAGCCTACCCTATTACCTCATTACAGAAAAAAGGGAAGGTATTTAAGTGGACACTGGAATGTCAGCAGAGCTTTGATCGATTGAATCATTTTCTCACCACTGCACCCATCTTGAGTATAGCTGATCCTAATAAGGATTACGTGGTGTGTACCGATGTAAGTAAGGAGGGTGTGGGTGGAGTATTAATGCAGGAAGGAAAAGTAATTGCGTATGAATCAAGAAAACTAAAAGAGCATGAGCAAAGATACTTTGCTTACGATCTAGAGTTAACAACGGTTATTCATGCGCTGAAAATGTGGCGACATTACCTCCTAGGGAGGAAATTTCTGTTGTTAACAGATCATCACAGTTTGACAAATTACTTCAGCCAACCTACCTTGAATGCGAGACAAGGTCGTTGGGCAGATTTCCTAAGTGGGTTTGATTTCGAGATAAAGCATTTAAAAGGCAAAGAAAACCGAGTGGCTGATGCATTAAGTCGAAAGGTTCAATGTTTATGTGAACTTTCAGTCAGCAAGTGGCAGAACTCGTTGGTTGAGCAAATAAAAACAGCAGCAAGTCGCGATGCTGAATACCAACACTTAAAACAGCAGGTACAACAATCTGTTAATGAAAGATTACAACAAGGATACACACTAGATGGTGCTGGAATGTTGTGTTTTAATAAGAAATTGTATGTACCTGATTCAAATGACCTTAAGAGACTGATTTTGGACGAGTTTCATATCAGCCACTACACTGGCCACCCAGGGTACCAAAAGATGGTCACTGCGCTTAAGAAGGAATATTATTGGCCAGGAATGAAGAAACAGGTAGTTGAGTATTTGGCGCGGTGTTTGGAATGCCAGCAAATTAAGGCAGAACATCAGCATCCAGCAGGACTGTTACAGCCTTTACCTATTCCGGAGTGGAAATGGGAAACCATTTCCATGGATTTCATAACTGGGTTGCCTCGAACAAAGAAGAGCAATGATTCTATCATGGTAGTGGTTGATAAGTTGAGTAAAGCGGCACACTTTATACCTGTGCAGTCCACTTATAAGGCGGTGCAAATTGCTCACCTCTTTATGCAAAATGTATTCCGATTGCATGGGCTGCCAAGGGTAATTATATCAGATCGTGATGTGAAGTTCACATCCACTTTTTGGAGGACATTGTTCGCTGAGTTGGGTACTCAGCTGAACTTTAGCACGGCCTATCACCCGCAGACCGATGGTCAAACTGAGCGAGTTAATCAGGTGTTGGAAGACATGTTGAGGGCGTATGTGATGCTGAAACCAAGCCAATGGGAAGAGTATTTACATTTGGTCAAATTTGCATATAATAACGGATATCACACCTCAACCCAGCTAAGTCCCTTTGAGGTCCTGTATGGGCGAAAGTGCCACACACCCTCAAGTTGGGGTGGACCTGAGGACAAGCTGAGTTTGGGTCCAGAAATGCTTAAAGAAATGGAAGACATGGTGAAAAGGGTGCGTGCCAATTTAAAGGCTGCACAAGACAGACAGAAAAGTTTTGCGGACAGAAAAAGAAGATTCACAGAGTATCAGGTTGGTGACCATGTGTTTGTGAGGATTCAAGCCAGAAGGAGCACACTGCAGTGGAGCGGGTGCGCCAAGCGGGCTCCTCGGTACTTTGGACCTTTTCAGATCTTGGCTAGAGTGGGGCCGATGGCGTACCAACTCCCCTTGCCAAGTCATATTAGGATTCACAATGTGTTCCACGTTTCTGTCCTAAAGAAATATGTATATGACCCTAAACATGTTATCTGATGGCAAGATGTGAGGGTAAGAATTAATCCGGTTGTTTTGATTATGCAGATATACTAAATAGGAAACTGATTAAAGGTATTGGTTTTCTGCAGGTAGAACCGGAAGGCGAGGTTCTGGTCGAACCACAGAGCATTCTCGACCGGAGAGAAGTGCGGCTGCGGAAACGGGTTATTACCCAAGTTAAAGTGTTGTGGCAGCACTATGGGCCTGAGGAGGCTACATGGGAAGACGAGGAACTCATTAGGAAAGTTTACCCAAATTTATTTAATGGGAATAGACATCGGGACGATGTCCAATCCCAGGGGGGGAAGATGTGATGACCTCAGATAACTTGTAAATTTGGAGTAATTACTGTGGTAAGAAATTGTATGAGTGGTTACTTATTGTTACTGAATGACATTATTTAATTATGAAAGTTAATATATTGGATTATATATATATGTGTATATTCTTGAAATGCTGGCAGCCTCCTGGTGGAGGATTTTCTATTAAAAGAAAAGAATCAGTTATGAAACTGAAGGAACTGCCTCTCACCCAGGGAAAAGTCCTGGGAAGGAAAACCCCTGGGCTGTTTGGGAATAGACAGGGAAGGAAATTCCAGGAGAGACAAGAGAGAAAGAAGGTTAAGTCTGGTAGAGACCAGATAACCAAGCACAGCAGTGCATGAGTCTTGTTGAGGGCTGCAGGCCTGCAAGACGGCTCGGGGGGAGAATCCAACGTGAAGTGGATCTCAAGGTTGGGAGGATAAGAGCAAAAATGATTGCAGGTGAACCTTTGGAGTAGGAACGCCGGTAGCAAACTGACCAGGTATGCATTTTCTATAGAGTTAGACAATGATAAACAGGTACTGGAAGTGTATAGACAGTGAACAGTTATCTGTGTTTTCTTTTCATTAGTTAATGCAAAAAGGAATAACTGTAGTTGTTGTAAAAGAATAATGCATACAACTCAATGGACATCTGTAGATTAGTTACTGAGACTGTAGCCACATATTCATCTGCTGTAACAATCCTGGTTATTCAAATACATATGTACATAACAGAACCAAAACCTAGGGCGGCCTGAGAGACCGCAGCAGTATACCAGTAGATATGAATAAAGAAAATGAGTAAACAGAACTTCACGACTACGAAATGGTGCTGAGCTAAACAGTTATAGAAGCCTGGTAACTACCAGAATCTTAACAAAATACAGTCAAAGTACCAGCGCTTATACAAAGATAATAATGTTGTGTAAATCAAAGAGACATTAGACCCCGCTGTCGAGGGTTTACATCTATTGTTAGCACAAAATCTGAAGGATTAACTATCGAAGGAATTGCATACAACAATATAAGTTAAAGCCTAAAGAAAAACCATCCACGGGTTATCTTGTTATATGGCCAACGTTACCAGAAATAACGGAAACTAAACAATATATATATATCAGACTCAGGCAAAAGACCAGTCAAGGATAAACGACTGTGTATGCGGAGAGGGTATGTCTATACATTCAACATATCGAATGCAAGGATTACCCATTAGCTCTGCAATAAAACAAATATGAGGACGCATAAAGAACTTCGAACGAATCGAATGCATGTGAAAATATAACCATTCCTGTAAAGATTCGAGATATATATCGTGCTAAATACCCTGTAGCAGATTAATGCCTTACTGTTTAGTAAGCCCTATAGGGTAACAACTCATATTTAAAGCAAAGGAAAAGCGTTAACACAGTATTATCAACTGAAAGGTAAATTATTCCATACAGAACTAGCAGTATATAAGACAGCGTCGGCCATCAAACAAATCGACAGAGCTTGAAAACTGAGAATAGTATATTCATTAAGGAATGCGAACTGTTAACATAAGTTGTATAAATAACCCTGACGAATACTGAAGAGCTAGAGAACCAAAAATAATAACATATCTGCAACGAAGCATTGAAGCTCTATTAAACTTTTAATAGGTCAAAGAACGCTTTGATAAATATAAACAGACTTCGATTCAATCAATCCAGGTCTGGAGACCCTAAATCGTAACCAAATGTACAAGTACACAGACGGCATGTAAGCCATAAACATTTTCTAACTAAACCCTAATAGGTTAACGAAATACAGGTTCCGGCATGAAGTGGCCGCCTGCAAGACGTAACTAGGGTTTGGAAAACAGTTGCCAGACCTGAGACACATAAACAGAGCGTCATGAGACACTCCTCGGGCCAGGAGAATGACGCTAATCCAAACTTCATGAATAAACCTTTCTTAAATAAGGGGAAAACCTCCTATCTACGAAAATGAACATACCTATGTTGTTTTTAGCCAGCGAAATCTTCCTGCAGGCGGTAGGAAGCTGTGGAGGCAAACCCACCTGCACATTACCATTCACTGTAAATAACCTGGAGTAGTCAAAACAACCGAAGGGTTGAAAGAGTTAAACGCAATGCATTCACCTATGAACACAACTGTGAAATGGACTAACAGGTCCGACAGTATGGAAGGAACGATACCTGAACAGCAGGGTAAGCTCTGTAATGGTTGCAGAGAGAACTGTCGAGCTGGGAGAGCGTTCGGCTTCATCTATAATGTGCAAATGAACTGATCCGAAAGACCCGGTGGCTTATGTATTATCCGCCAAACCCTTGGATAGATCTGAGCCATACGATGTGGTAAGTGAATCACCATCGTCCGTTTAAGCGGGAGAGCCTGGCGCGAAAACCAGAGCGGGTCAACCCCCGAGAATCACGTGGCTTCAGTGGATCCATGCCACCTGGCCATGGGATTGGTGAGATGGGTTAAGTCTCGTCCACCACCTGGCGTCAGACTGAATAATGAAGAGTTTGGTGGTATAACAATTAAGGTTTAACAATAAACGCCAAAGGCTTGAACGATATACTCATAAGTGTTATGCGTAGGAGATAATACATGATTGGTGAAGGTTGATTATTTAATATAAAGTTTAGTCATATACCAAGCGCATAATCCCATTTACAATGCCTTAAGTACATGTTTCCCTTGTTATTTGGAGGGGTGATTTTAAGTAGTTAGCCACCATTATTTTTTTTTATTTTTTTTTACTGTAGTACATATAGTGTCGATGAGATCGTGACACATCACTAGTATAACCAATGAACAACAATGATGTATCATCACCGTCAGAGTATAATAAACATTGTTTATGTTACAAATAAGATGACATGGGGTACCAAGAAAACATGAAGAAAACATATAGGAAACACACCTTATACACATCCAACCAACTGCCATTATAAAAAATAGAAAGGAACTTGATCCCTAATACTCAATTGGAGTGAATAGAAAAAAAATACCTTAACTGAGGACCCTCATAAACACATAATTCCATAACAATACCATATAAAGCACATCCAAACGAAATGCTTAGAATAGAAGCAACTCTAACTAGTATTATGCCACATATCAGCAAAGAGGTGTTTTCGACCAAATCACACCTAGACTTAAACATGCTAAGGATACAAACCAAGAGTCCAGGTAGCGAAAAAAGCCATACCTTATCAATCTCATTGAATATTCTCCAAAATTGTTGCCAAAAACTTTGAAAATATTCATCTTTAATTATGGTCATAAGAAGAGATTGTAGTCAACGCTTGAGCACTAGATCCCAGAGGGTCTATGAGGTCACTAGAGGCAGATTCACTCACAATAAATCCATCTATGTGGGAAAAACGAGAGTCCAAGCTATCCAAACAAAACCTGTGATTTCAGAGCATGCGTTTGATATCATCTACAAATAATAATACATTGTAGTTTTCCACCTTTCTATCATTGAATTCCATTTGCAACAGAGTAAACATTTGAAGATTTAAAGCAAGAGAATTATGAAGATGAAGCTTCCTACTCCAGGAATTTATAGGGTAGGAAATGCCTTTCCATTTCAAATCAACACCCACCAGATCTGAATCAAAATGATATAAATGCTCTCCTCCATCTTGAGTATCCAAAAGTTGAAGTTCTTTCCTGACCTTAGGAGGAGCATCATTGAAAAGTGAAGCCATATAATCATATGAAAGAGGATGAGACCTCTTTTTCCCCAAATAAGAATTGCTTCCTCCACCTCATTTGCTACTGATATTTATTTTTGTTATTAATAAATATCTATTCAAAATTTAACCATTATTAAATTAAAATGTATTTTTTAATTAATTATTGCAATTTTTTTATTATCAATCTTTTTATTATATTTATTCAAAATATCACTATAAATAAAGTCTAAAGTAGAAATCAATTTATGCAGGCATGTTTTCCTTAAAACTCTAAGTAAACATGAAAATTTGTATTTGTTGCAATGTGTTGTTGTTATCAACCAACTATATTATTAGTTTTTATTATATTTTCATTGTTGTTATTATTATTTAAGGTCATGGCTAAGCTAGCCACTAAATTCATGTATGAGACATCCCTTTTTGTGGGATAAAGGACCCACCTTTATGACACAATTTGACTGCTAAAGTCTAGAGAGGCATATATACTTGATTGCCCTCTCAATTTAGACTTGTGACCTTTCAAGAGGAAACACATTTTCTTAATCATTAAGCTCACTCAATTTGTATGAGAGTAGTACTATTTAAATTTTTCCTAATCAAAACAAAAACAATTGTTCAAATTTATAAAGATGTTCAAAATTTATATAATGTAAATTTAAAATTTAAAATATGTTATAATGTTAATATATGTATTTTTTCTCAATTTTCTAGTTAAATATTTATAAATGCTAATGTTAAGTATTGTACTAAATATTTTTATATAGTGATTTAAAAATCATAACTGTAATTTCTTATATTTTAATATAGTTAAAAATTGGTCTTTTGTTGTGCCCCATTTTACCTTGACTATGAGACACACTTTTAGTCTTACCTCTAATTTTAAGGATATTAGGCATTGATGATTTGGTTATATTTTCATATCGTGATGACTTATAATTTTGATTGTCAATGTTGATTATGTTGATGGTTATGACATTGGTTGAGATCCAATATTTTATGTTTCTAGTAATATATACATTCTGATGAATAATCCTATGTTATTTATAATTATTTAAGTGTGGCGATAACGATGCATAAGCGTGTGAGAGGATGATGACTCTAATTTGGTTATTTACATCAAAGTACATTAAAAAAAAAATGAACTTTATCATTCATATATAGTTAATTACACCCTACTGATGAAAAATTAGTGGATAGAAGCATATGTTAAGTGTTTTTTGAATTACTTCTATAAAGATAGTTGAAATTAAAAATAATAAAATAAAAGTGGTTAAAAAATTATAATAAAATAATAAAGGATAGCTAAAAAGTAATAATAAAGTATATATCAATGTATCATGTAAGAGAAAAAAATGTGTATTGAAATTAGTTTGATAACTATTATTGTTATTTGGTAAGGGATTATGTTTTTAGTAATACCAAAAATAAAATTTAGTATTATAACCTAGTAAAATATAATTTAATATTTTATAGTATAAATATTATATAGATATTATTATTATTATTATTTGATAGGGGATTATATTTTTAGTAATACCAAAAATAAAATTTAGTATTATAACCTAGTAAAATCTAATTTAATAATATATAGTATAAATATTATATAGATATTATAACATACATTAGAAATAAAGGTGTCAATTGATTCTAATTTGTTTAAATTAATTTTAAAATATATTATTATTTGAATACATTGTATTTTAAATATTTTTTATATATTTTTATTATATATTATTGTTGTTTTTAATATATTTAGATAATTTATACATTATATTTTATATATTTTTAAAATAGTTTTAGCATATATTATTGTAACTTTTAATATATTTATATAATTTTTTTTGGTTTGGGATATTTTATCTATATTTGTTGTGATTCCAAAAACATGTTAACCACCTATACATATACACATGTATGTATAATTCTTTTTCTAAAATATTGAAAATGACACGTTTTATAAAGTGTTTATAGCGTTAAGAATTACACAGACATGGAAAGGGATTAAGTTTCACTTAAGCATGAATAAGAAATATCATTTTTTGTCCTCATAGTCTACCTTTTAAAAGCTCTAAGTGAATCATGTCTTCCCTAATGTAGAAAAGAATAATGTATGAGTGAATCATGTCTTTCATAATGTAGAAAGGATTCCCTAATGTAGAAAAGAATAATGTCTAAGTGAATCATGTCTTTCATAATATAGAAAAGAATAATGTATGAGTGAATCATGTCTTCCATAATGTAGAAAAGAATAATGTCTGAGTGAATCATGTCTTCCATAATGTAGAAAAGAATAATTTCTGAGTGAATCATGTCTTCCATAATGTAGAAAAAAATAAGGTTTGAGTGAATCATGTCTTCCATAATGTAGAAAAAAATAAGATCTAAGTGAATCATGTCTTTCATAATGTAGAAAAGAATAAGGTCTGAGTGAATCATGTCTTCCATAATGTAGAAAAAAATAAGGTCGGAGTGAATCTTCCATAATGTAGAAAAAAATAACATGAAAATGTAAAATGGAAATATAAATTTGGGGAACAATTAAAAAGTATGGATTTTACAAAAGCGTTGATCCAAGTTTTTTGGAAGCTAACATGAGATACTCAAGTCATACTACTAATCATGTTTTTTTGAAATGGTTGGAGGTAGCATGCAAAATTGCTTTTACTTTTAAAGATTTTGTATTATTTTGAGTTTTTTATTATTTAAATATTTTTAATTTTAATAAAGAAATATTTTGAAGCTTAAAATCAAAATCTCCATTAAAACTTAGATTTCTGTTTTTCAACTTTTCAACATCTCTGAAAATAATGTAGTATTTTAGATTTCTCGTAAGGTTTTGAATACAATTCAAGATAACACAATTAAAGATGTTGAACTGAGGCTTCTGTGATCCATAGCAAGTTTATGAGAGATTTTTCCGCGTAAATCACATGATATTTCATTTGTCGGCACATTTCTAACCAATCAGTGTGGTTCATAGTCAGGCTTTGCATATTAAACAGTCACATCAGAACCTCCAATAGCTTTATTTCATGACCAGGTAACGGCTATATTTCACAGGGAAAATAGTTAGTTGGACTGAAATAGGGTCATAACCTATATTTAATTAATTAAGTTAATTCAATTAATTATTAAATGATAATTAAAATAAAAGTTAAAGAGACTATTCTATAAACTTATAAATATAAATATATATTACAAAAATAAATTAATTTAAATTAATAGTTAGTTATAAATATTAGAGTAAATAAAGATTAGTTATAAAAGTTGTTAAATATAAATATACCTAGTTAGTTATAGCCTTATAAATATATATTAATTTATAAAAATAAATTTATTTTAAATTAATAGTTATTTATAAAAGTTATTAAAATATAAATACTAGAGTAATTTTTGGGGGTTAGAAAGAACATTTCAAATATTTAAAGTTAATTAATAGTTTAATTAAAGGGGGAAATGGACAAGGACCAGGGACCTAAAAATAAGTTAATTTAATTTATTAAATAGGAAGTTAGTTATATTATCAATAAATTAAAAGTCAAAAGGACATGAATATATATATATATATATATATATATATATAGATATAAAGTTATATTTTAAATGATTATTAAGTTATTAGTTAGTTATAAATATATAAAATATAAAAGTCAAGTGTTAGAAATATATAAAAATAATTGTTCATCTAATTATCTTAGAGGTTTGAACAATTTTGAACAATTCACTAAATTATCCACATGAATTAACCTAAAAGTTTTAACTACTTTACAAAATTATTATTTATAATATATAATAAATTAATATTTATTTAGGTCATAGTTAGTTATAAAAGATATTAAAAATAATATCAGAATAAGTTAAGAGAAGGAAAGAATAAAAATATTTTAAATATCTAGAAATAATTAATCGTATATCCAATTAACTTATTATTATATAATGATACAAGTAATAATATTAACTATGAGCTAAAATTATTAGGATACATTATAATAGGAACAAACCAAAAAACGAGGGAGGGAAGGGCTTCCCTTCCTCCCTCCCTCGTTTTTTGGTTTGTTCTTATTCTATTGTATCCTAATAATTTTAGCTAATAGTTAATATTATTACTTGTATCGTTATATAATAATAAGTTAGTTGGATATACGATTAATTATTTCTGGATATTTAAAATATTTTTATTCTTTCCTTCTCTTAACTTATTATGATATTATTTTTAATATCTTTTATAACTAACTATAACCTGAATAAATATTAATTTATTTATAATAGGTTAATTCATCTAGATAATTTAATGAATTGTTCAAACCTCTAAGATAATTTGATGAACAATTATTTTTATATATTTCTAACACTTGACTTTTATATTTTATATGTTTATAACTAACTAATAACCTAATAATAATTTAAAATATTACTTTATATATATATATATATATATATATTCATGTACAATATAACTAACTTCCTATTTAATAAATTAAATTAACTTATTTTTAGGCCCCTCGTCCTTGTCCATTACCCCCTTAATTAAACTATTAATTAACTTTAAGTATTTGAAATATTCTTTCTAACCCACAAAATTTCTCTAGTATTTATATTTTAATAACTTTTATAAATAACTATTAATTTAAAATTAATTTATTTTAAAAATAATTAATTTTTATAAATTAATATATATTTATAAGACTATAACTAACTAGGTATATTTATATTTAACAACTTTGATAACTAATGGTTATTTACTCTAATATTTATAACTAACTATTAATTTAAATTAATTTATTTTTTAATATATATTTATATTTATAAGTTTATAGAATAGTCCCTTTAACTTTTATTTTAATTATTATTTAATAGTTAATTTAATTAATTAAATATAGGTCATGCCCTTGTTTTAGTTGAGCTAACTATTTTCCCACTCAAATTTAGCCATTAGTCAATATAGTCGTTACCTGGTCATGAAATAAAGTTGTTGGAGCTTCTATTGTGACTATTTAGTATGAAAAGCTAGATCTAATTCTTCAACATGTCTTGACGATGAACCATAGGTTGGTTCAAAACACGTCGACAAATGAAATATCATGTGATTTAAGCCAAAAAATCTCTCATAAACAATTAAAAATGGTTTTTATATTTGCTTAAATCATTAGATATTTTCAATAAATAGTTATTAGTTTTATTATAAAATATGATAAAATTATTTTGAAATATCTAGTACCCAAATTTTATTATTTTTTACAAATTTTAATTATTTTCCTAAATATTAAATTATTCTTTTAGGAATTCAAAGCCTAGATAGTTCATAAATTCAGTATATTATATTGAATATACAACAAATTTGAATTAAAAAATAAGAGTGGTTTTCAATTTATTTATTTATTTGTGATTTATAATCTATATTAAAATTAATAAATTAAAATAATACCAACAATTAAAATGGAGGCAAAATAATTGTTTGGATAGTTAAAACTGGCCAGAATCCGGTCAATTTTTTTTCAAAAAATCACAGTAACAATGTTTCATTAATGTTTTTGATGGTGGAAATAGATTTGACACCATGAAAAACCTCCGGGTCATTCAAAATCTTGAATTTTGACAGTTGTACCTGGATTTTATCAAAACCTTGTCAAAATTTCCATGATTTTCATGGCAAATGTGCAGCCTTGTTAGACTACAACTTTTAAAATAAGCCTTCACATGAGGTTTTAGGGCACTTCCATTATTATTATTATTATATGTTTGTTTTAAAAGCAGGCCTTCATATGAGACTTTTATGATAGGTTTGTTTTTAAAAGATCCTTTCACATGAGGTTTTATTTATGTTGGTTTTTTAAATATTATATATTATATTTAACTTGTTTTTGTTTGTCAAGTTGTTTGAGTCTTGAGATGACTACAAGCTTAACTTTTGGCTTGAGAAATTTTTAGTTAACGTTTCACTTGAGAAACATCTAAGCCATCATATTCACCTAGGGATTGCTAAATCTTATATATTATATTCACCCTTATATTTTGGCTTGAGAAACATCTAAGCCATCATACTCACCCAAGGATCGCACCTAGCCTGGGCCACACTATCTCTTAATATGGATGGATTTTTTGCCACAGAGTTTTGAACTAGTGACCTTCACATCACGAAGCGACCTAACAATACACCCCATCACCATCTATTCTACACCTCGTGGGATATATTACATTTATTTTTCATACACATATAAGAATATTTATTTGTTGATATAAATTTTGTGTTTGTTTTCTTTTAATTTTCAATCATTTTTAAAATGTAACTTTAAGTTTCTCAATAAACATATATTCAACTTGCATTATTCAAATTTCTTTCAAGGCTACATCAAAACTAAGATTGAGCCTCCCTTCCAAATCTCATACAAAGTTCATACATAGTAAGAAGATAAACCATTTATTACCATAATAGGCACACACACTTGGGGAACTAAGAGCCTCCAAAATCACATCAAAACACTAAAAACCAGAATCATGCAGTCACCAGATTTTGAAATGGGCACAGAGACCCGCCTTCTCAAGCAACAAATAAAAGTCTCATGTGAAGCCCTGTTTTAAAGAAACCTAGGTTCCAATCACAGTCGCGTGTGCACTAGGAAATTGTAGGATAAGTTAGTAAATAAAGGGTTAATTCAGTTTCTTTAAAAAAAATAACACCAGAAATGTACGAGAATTTATGTAAATTTATTGTGCAATAAACTTAGATCTGAATGACGCAAACTTCTTGAAATAAAAACGTAAATTTTTCACGAAAAGGGAAAACACAGTAGAAATCATTCTTTACAGATAAAAGAAACCTGTGCTATATGGAGGAAATCATTACCAAAATTTACAAAGGTGTAATGCCTATTCCTATTTAAAACTTTAACAGAACATGAAAAAATTCTAGTAACTTATTTCCATCATTGCAGTGACCTATTCCATTAACATAACTTAGTAAAATATTCTACTTGGAAAAGAAGTAACAGAAATAGAGTTGTAGAGGACCAAACAAAAATGTGGAATAACACATAACCCAACAACCCTGTAACAGAGGAAAATTTGTCAAGACATGTAACTGTTTGCCAAACTGAAGTTCAATTGTATTCTGTTAAAACATGAGACCGAAAGTCTAGCCTTCTATTGAGACACTATACGTATAATTTCTTTCAAGATAAACACCATATTATGAATCTTTGGTGATGTTAAACACACACATGGCAGCAACAGAATATGAAAGATAAAACATGAGAGTACATTTTTTATTAACAAATGATATACATTTATAGTACATGGTGTGACCGTTGGGTTCCACATCCCAAGGTCTCTTGGACTTCCTTAGTCTATTTGGCTTCCACACTAACCCATAGAGGATTAGGTGTCCAACATTCCCCCCCTTAATCCAAAGGCTTATGTATGAGTCCAAGAAGAGAGTTGTAATACAAAATGTGCAAAAAATGCATGCTAGCACTAGGCTGAATGTGCTCTCTGAAATGTTGGTATAAAGGGTGGTGGTTTAAGGATGAACACCAACACTAGAATGCTTAGTGCAATTCCTAGAACTCTTCCAAAACTGGAAAGAAGCTGAAGTCTTCTACTAGAGGAAGTGCTCCTATAGTTTTGAAGAGGGAAAACTTCAACCATGAAAGGGAGGTCTCACCCTATATAAAAGGGAGAACTTCAAACTGAAAAGGGAAGTCTCAACCTATGATGGTTTAAGAATGACCAACAACTCTGGAATGCTTAATGCGATTCCTAGAACTCTTCCAAGTTTGGCAAGAAGATGAAGTATTCTGCTAGAGGAAGTGTCCCCAGCTCTATTCCCGGAATTCTTCCAAAACCAGCAAGAAGTTGAAGTCTTCGGCTAGAGGAAGTGTGCCAGATTACAAAATAGAGGCATGGTCAGGGGCATTTTTGTCTCTGGCTACAACTCTGAAACTAGTGTGGCAGGTTGTGTCTCAAGCTCACTTGATGTGGCTTCGAAGCTTGTAGATGACCATCATTTCCCCCCTGTCAGACACAAGGTGAGATGATGGGGAAAACTCAACTGCAAGACTGTTCAATACTCTGGAACAAGTTATGACATGTGACTGGAATATCTTCTTGGCTATTGATGCCCATTGCCAAGAAGCGATCCATCCAAGATGAATCTTTGTTCTTGCAGGAGGTTTGTTTCTGAAGCATCTGTTTGAAGAATGACTGGTTTTATGACAGTGCTTACATGGATGAATATCAAAACAGTGATCTTTTAGATGGCCAACTTGGTCACAGTGTTGGCATTTCACAATCTGTTGGGGCTACTGTGGAAGAGAACCAGAATTTGAAACAGTTGAAGGTGAACTGTCATGAGGAGCAGGTGAAGATGAACCGTCCTGAAGAAATCCAACACTTTGAAATTGGATTGGTTTGGAGTAGTCTGGAATATGAAAGGACAAGTCCTTGTCATATCCAAGACTAGTTCTGTGCTTGTTATGGAAAAGCTCTTCCCAAGGTCTGATGATGGGTTTGGGAAATGCAGACTGAACTTTTGCATCTGCATGTGACTTTGTTGCTTCCTTGGGCACTAGATTTCAATCAATTGTAACATTATTGTCTTGCTATTTATGGGAGTTTGTTTCAATCTTCTCAACAGAAACAAGTTCAGAAAGATGACTCCACTGATGTAATTCTTCTTATTTTAGCTGAGATTCAAGCTGCAAAAACTCGATCTTTTCCTTTGCATTTTGCAAACAAGTTATAATATCAAAGAGAGTGTCTTTGCCGATTTTTACCATCCCATCAACACTAGAATGTATCAGAGTATTCAGTAACTCTAATACATCACCCATTTGATCCATTTCACAAGGATGCTTCAACTACAAATGCACTTGCTTACAATGTAAAAGCACAAGTGAACTTATGAACAGATAGCTCAAATAATGCCAAATAGCTACAACTCAAAAGAATGCAAACGGTCCCTAATGCTTATGGCCAATTGATGATTTTTTTTTTCGAAGGAAGTTGTTTTTTATTGTCTTGTTCTATATTCCTTTCCTTGTAGCTATTGTTTTTTTTTTTTAATTGCCACTTATTTATATACACATCCAAGGAATAAGCTCAAAATATGCCAAGGGTATGAGGAAAAATGTTGAAGACCAATAGTGTCGAAACTATCTCAAAATTTTTCCGTAACCTACATGCCACTTACAATAACTCATAGCTTGTTGTTGAATTTTGACATCTTGAGGTAGACGAAGTATCTCTTTCTTGTAAAACAGAATTAACTCTCCATCTTGGTTCAAAGAACTTATAAACAAGTCACACTTCTACAATCACTTATTATTAGTCATAAATGACCTTGACTATAACTTTACATGGCATAACGAGATGACATCAGATAGATCATATTACAAAAGGGTACTAGAAACAAGAGCTAGGCAAACACATACCCTCATGATGTTCGCCAACATTGCCCTCTGCTTCACCAGGGTGTGTGAATGACATGTGTGCCATTTGGCCAAGCTTGCCCTCATCTCAATGCCATTATTTTTTACTGTTTTCTGAGGGCTCCTCTTCATGCCACCAGATCTTTACAACTCCTCTAGGATTCAGTAATTTCATTTTCTCAAGAATCTTGCAGCAGTAGCCTGGGACAAAAATGGTGAATGTGGCAGTGGTGACTGAAGCAACAACATCCCCTTGTTTGAACAAAGTTCGCTCCCATCCAATGCTAGAACAATGTTGATCTCTTGCAAAAGCACACAACATTTTAAATAGAACCTATCAGAATTCATAGAAATGCCTCGAACTAGTGCCAGCTATTTATAGCAATGACAAAATATCAAATTGCTTTTTTGGATCTGTTGTTGTATCATCCATTGTTGTTGGTAGTGGGTTTCATCGAACAACAGAAAGGTAGGGCCACATCGAGTTACAGTTGCAGAAAAATGGAGACAATGAGTCGAGGAAATGGCAAGCCGAGGTAGAACAATTGACATTTTTTCCTTTCGATACCACTCACAGACAAGCTCAAAGTCAGATTTGGTGATTTAAGCTCTCTGTAGAGAAGCGATTACGACATTTCCATAGAAGCGTGCTTATTTTGTTATGGTCATACCAGGGAAAAGATAACAGCCAATAAGAATTTATTAGCAGAGGAGCTTCAGGCCAAGCTATTCATTACAAACAAATATGTAACCGTAGGTGTGTATGAATTGACACACTAATAGGAGAAAGGATGCATTGTAACCATAACAGATAGAACAAATGTAACGTTACAATGGAGGATGTAACGTTGGACGTGCATGTTATGGCAAATAGGACTAAGCAGGAATGAGCAGAGAGACATCACGACACCCTAAGCATATGAGTAATGTTTGAGCAGTAGTGACTTCTTATGGTAGACTAGCAAAGGGAAAGAACTTTTAAGAACTGTATAAATTGTACATGACAGGGATGTAGGAAATCAACAGAGAATGTTAGACACAATGGTCTGTTGCAGGTCAGAAACCTGATAAACAGGAAGACAAGTCTGCAATTGAAATGCCTAAAATGCTGTAACGGTTCTTTAATCAAGTTGATCCGCAGTCCTTAGTCCTTCAAATAACACTTCAAGATTATCTTATAAAAACGTTTGGCAATGGAATAGCTCTGACAGAGTCCGTATTCTCAATCATAATCTTGATGGTCTAAGATTCAAATGTCACTACATTCAACTATGAACTTGGCAATGGAGGTGAAAGGTTCACATAAGGGGGAGGCCTCTCAAGCGATGCTGAAATGGAATTCCCATCTTACTGTGACGTGAACCACGAGAATTTTGAGAGGGTATTGGTCAAAAGAACTGGCACAACTCTGGTTGAAACAATTGACACAACCTTTTAAGCTTAGATGTGGGCACAATTCACTTGAGAATACTGCAACCGTCAGCCTGAGGTTTCAACGATGGGTCTCTCAGCAAGGACACATGCATACAATTTGCAGCAGTAATAAATAGACCATTTCAAGGCAACAAAGACCCAAATTTTAAATCCTCCATAGCACTGCAAAGTGATAGACAACTTCGTAATACAACAGGAAACTCAGAAACAACGTTTTGGAGCCTTGGGATTTTATTCCAAATCAATTTTATAAAAACAAGTACTACAATTCATTATTTCATCAGTCTATTCTGAGTAACGCTTCAACACCAGCGTACAGAACTCAATGCAGCTGACTAAAATGAATGCAGTGTCTAAGTTTTCAATATTTTCTACCAAATTCATAGCGTCCAACACAATTCAATGTATACATCCACATATCAAGAGCAGCGACCAGATGACACGTAGAGAAAGGCCACACGCACATAGTGGCTCACACTTGAGCAGGGCAGGAATTCGCCAGCTCTAATACCATGTTAAACACACACATGGAAGCAACAGAATATGAAAGATAAAACATGAGAGTACATTTTTTATTAACGAATGATATACATTTACAGTATATGGTGTGATCATTGGGTTCCACATCCCAAGGTCTTTTGGACTTCCTTAGTCTATTTGGCTCCCACACTAACCCATAGAGGATTAGGTGTCCAACATGTGACATCAGAAAAAATAACGAAGGAAACACCAAATCAGATAGTCGAAGGGTTTCCACATGAAGTAAATTATTTCCAACTCAGAATAATATGAGCATACTTGGAAACCAAAGTAGTGAACCGGTGGAATTAATCCTTTTCATAAAAAACCTAGAATGGCAGGGCATAAATCCCTATACCAATTGGAAGGAGAAGAAGTAAACATCTAGAGAAAGTAGGACAAGTAACTGTTAGAGTATGTTGGTGTAGTAGTTGTTTCAATTGGAGTAGTGAAGAGGCAAGCACCTATTCAATAAGGAGTGAACCGGTTAAACCGAAACCCTTTCCTATCAATCCTTGAAAGTAAATAACACAAACATAAAAGAGATAATCCGAGAAATACGTGAATAATGGAGTATACCATTAGCCTGCCATCGATTCTTGGAGGTTATGATATTAGAAACTAATAGATTAACAAAAGGAAAGAGGAAAGAAATTGAAGGAAGAAAATAACCATAGTATATAGAGGAGACCACTTGCGACCTCTTCTGGTTCTTGTTGGAAGAGGGGTCGCCATCGCCACAAAGGAAAGGAGGACCCTATGAGGACAAGTGTGAATTAACCAAACAGAGTCACCATAATGCGAATTCATCAAAATAGAGATGATTAATGCAGTTAATAATGTGAGTTTGGGGTGATCACTAGTGCACCTATAGCTCATACAATATTTAAAGTTTTGTTATGTCTATCACTCTTATACAATGCATATCTATGTGTGTACATTAGGATCACTAGTTATATTATTCATTAAATTTTATTTTATTTTTATGTTTATGAGGATAATTTTTATGATTAAGAGCATACATCTTACAAGTGGTATCAGAGCCCAGTTTCAACACTATGGCCAAATGGGAAAATAAAGAATAACCAATATGTTAATGTGCAGAGAGAGAGAGAGAGAGAGAGAGAGTAAGAGTCAAGATGCAGAGAGGGACTGGACCGTCAATAAGACCAAATGTCGCCTACATTGGAACTAATCTGGAAAAGTGGGTGCAATTGGGTGAGGAGGCTCGTCAAGCTAATGCAGCACTGCTGGAAACAATTAAAATACTGCGAGCTGAAATGACTGATTTGAGATCCAGTAATGAGAGACTCAGATTGGAACAAGAAATAATTCTAAAAATCCTGTCTGACAAACTAGATCAACGAGATCCAAATCCAAGCATTGGTAATGATGACATAACTGAGGTATTTCATGAAAGGGAAAATAATGAAGAATATGAAGGGAGACGCAATGATGATAAAGGGAGATATGATAATGTCTCTAGTGATAAAGGGGCCAAGAGACAGAAAGTTGAACTTCAGGGAGAATTCAATAAAATTAAACCTCCCACATTTGAAGGCGAAGCTGAAGAGGCAGGTGAGGCTTGGCTGATTAACATGAATAAATATTTCTAGATCTATTAATATGACCATAATTTGAAGGTGAGGATGGAAATTTATCAATTGCAAGGTAAATCCACCCTGTGGTGGGAGGAAATCAAAATCGTCTAGGGAATTGAAGAGTAGGAGATAACCTGGAATGATTTTCAAAAACATTTTAAGGACAAATATTTGACTGAATAGTTTTACGATGAAAAATAAAAAGAGTTTCATGATCTAACACTAGGCCAGATGACGATGGATGAGTTTGTAACAATTTTCACGTCATTGTTGAGATGTGTTCCCTACATTCGGTAAGACAAAGCCAAGGTACATCATTTTATTAGTAGCCTACTTAACTTCATGAAGGAGAAGATGGAATTTGATAACCTGAAAATGATGGATGAGGCTATTTAGAAAGCTCAAATGTGTTATCAGTAAATGAAGTAGAAGGGTGAAGGTGGTAAAATTGGTTTAAATAAGAAAGGACCCAAAATATTCTGGAACAATAATAAAAATGTTAAAATTGTTGGCGGAAGAAACATGTACCAAAAACACCAGAGAAGATTCTTACAAAGGAATCAACAAAGATTGGGACCACAAATTGAAACCAGATAAGCAGAGAGAGCAAGTAAAAGATAAGTTAATGAGCAATAGAAACCTCCTTTGCAATGTTGGGGATGTGGGGAGCCACATTATTACAAAAAATTCCCACATCATGTCCAGATAGAATAAACTGCCAACATACAAGAGGCTTCTACAGTAGGCGAGGTGGAAATAAATATACTGAGAATTAACACAGCTTTGGATGACAATCATGCTTAATATCAATCTACGATGATAGAATGTGAAGGTAAAATAACTAATCACTCTATTTCTATTTTAATTGACCTAGGTGCAAGCTTGAGTTACATTAGTCTGAAGATTGTAGAATTGTGTCATTTACCACAGATTAAATTCAAAAACCCTTGGTTAGTGAAACTGGCTACAAAAGCCAAAAGGAGGATGATTGCCAAGATGGAGAACTTCCCTATTGGGGTATTAGGACAACAAATTAAGATAAATTTAAACAGGTTACCCTTAAGATATTATGATGTGTTGATCAAAATGGACTCGATGGAAAAACATTGGTCCCTGGTGAATTTCAAGGATAAAATTGTTAGTTTCCTTACAGAATAAGGCATTAGATAAGAAATTCAAGGTGTTAAAAAGGTGATTAAGTTGCGACTTATGACTACTAACCAGTTATGGAAATGTATTCGTAAATCTTTCCAAATCTACGTTTTGCAAGTGGGTTATACCAAATCTAAGGATAAAATGACTTCCTTGGAAAACTTGCTGGTGATTCAAGAATTTATTGATGTATTTTTGGAAGAGATACCCATAATGCCACCCAAGCAAGATATTGACTTTACTATAGAGCTTTTCCCAGAAGCAACTCCTATATCAAGGACTCCTTATCGTATGAGTATACCTGAGCTAACAGAACTAAAAATGCAGTTACAGGAGCTCCTAGATAAAGGCTACATTCGCCCAAGTGTGTCACCTTAGGGAGCCCTTGTTTTATTTGTAAGAAAGAAAGATGGTACTTTACGACTATGCATTGATTACAGATAGCTGAATAAGCTTACCATTAAAAATAAATACCCTCTACCAAGAATTGACTTTTTATTTGATCAAGTTAGATGGGCTAGTGTTTTCTCAAAAATCGACTTACGATCTGGGTATCATAAAATATGAATTAAGGATGAGGATATATCTAAGACAACATTTCGAACTCGATACAGCCATTATGAGTTAGTGGTGCTACCCTTTGGGCTTACTAATGCCCCAATGACATTCATGAGTTTAATGAATGGTATATTCCATCCTTAGTTGGATAAATATGTTTTGATTTTTATTGATGATATCCTAATTTACTCGAAAAACCTATAAGAGCACGAGAAACACTTGAAAATTGTACTGCAAACATTGCAAGATCACCAGCTGTATGTTAATAAAAACAAATGTAATTTTAATAAAGATTAGATCCAATATTCAAGACACATCATTTAGTCTGAAGGCATAATTGTGGATCCTGAGAAGATTAAAACTATCATGCAGTGGCTTGTTCCCAAAAATGTTGCTAACATCTGATCTTTTCTGCGGCTAGTTGGATAATATCATCGCTTTATTGAGGGGTTTTCTAAAATCACACACCTTAAAACTTTGTTGCAGAGGAAAGGAAGAGATTTAAAGTGGACAACAGAATGTCAACAAAGTTTTGAGAATTTAAAACACTTGTTGACCACTCCCCCTGTGTTAAAAGTAGTAGACCTAGAGAAGGATTTTATTGTTTGCATCGACGCTTTTCAAGAAGTTGTAGGAGGGGTTTTGATGCAAGAAGGTAGATTAATAATGTATGAGTCATGCAAAATGAAATATCATGAGTAGGATTATTCTAAATATGGTTTGGATCTAATGGCAGTAGTTCATGCCTTAAAAGTATGGAGACATTATTTATTAGGAAATAAATTTCTTTTAATGACCGATCATAGTAGCTTCACAAACTTCTTCAAGAAAACCAATATAAATGAAAGCCAAGCTAGGTGGACTACCTTCTTAAGCGAGTTTAACTTTGATATTAGACATATTAAGGGGAGATAAAGCTAGTGGCTAATGCGCTAAGTAGAAAACTACATTGTGTATATGAGATTACATATAGTCGAATGGGATCCAACCTTGTGGAAAAAATTGAGGAAGTTATCCATAAAGACCCTGAATATCAATTCCTATGGCAGAAGACTACTTAGACGCAAAAATTTGGTAAGAAATATAATTATGGCATAAACAATGATAATTTGTTGACCTTTAGGGGTAGGATATATATTCCTAACCAAACCTCTCTTAAGAACTTCATGATGGATGAAATTCACAAAAGACCATACACTTCCCATTCCGGCTATCAAAAGTTATTTTCTATGATAATGAAGGATTACTTTTGGCCAGGTATGAGAAGAGATATTATGGATTATTTGGACCGTTGTTTGGAATGCTAGCAAGTTAAGGTTGAGCATCAGCATCCGGCGAGGTTACTTCATCCACTACTTATTCCAAAGTGGAAATGGGATACAATCACTTTAAATTTTATTACAGGTCTACCTAGATCTAAAAAGAAGAAAGATTCCATCATGGTAGTTGTGGATAAGGTGAGAAAGACATCCCATTTTATATCAGTTAAATCTACATATAAAAGAGTCGAAATTTCAGGTATATTTATGAAAAAAATATTTTGATTTCATGGTATACCCAAAGTGGTGATCTTGGATAGGGATGTAAAATTTACCTCCACATTTTGGAAGGCCCTTTTTACGGGTCTGGGTACTCAAATTCAGTTTAGCACCGCGTATCACCCTCAGACTGATGGAAAAATAGAGTGAGTTAACCAGGTACTAGAAGATATGTTAAGAATGTATGTTATGCAACAACCAACTAAGTGAGAATAATATCTTCACTTAGTTGAATTCGCATATAAAAATAATTACCATGAATCATTGGGGATGAGTCATTTTAAAGTGTTGTATGGGAAAAGATCCAAGGTACCTATTATTTGGAACAGTCCTTAGGACAAATTGGTATTAGGACCTGACATGCTAGTTGAAATGGAGCAAGCAGTGAGGAAAGTGCGACAAAATCTGAAAGTCACCCAAGATAGACAAAAGACCTACATGGAAAAGAAATGGACCTATCAAGAATTTATTGTAGGAGATCATGTGTACATCTGAGCTAAGCCTAAAAAGAGTACTCTACGGTGGGGAGTTGTGCAAAGCTAGCTCCCCGATATTGTGGACCCTTTCAAATCCTGGAAAGAGTCGGACTTGTAGCATATAAACTTTCTCTACATGGTCATATTCAGTTTCATAATGTGTTTCATGTTTCCTTGTTGAAGAAATATATATATATATATATATATATATATATATATATATATATATATATCTATATATATATATATATATATAGATAGATATATATATATGATCCAAGGCATGTAATTAATTGGAAATAAGTGCAAGTAAAATTTGATGTTGTGATTTGAATCATGTGAATATAAAATTATAATGGGCATGAACTAATGATAGGTGATAATTGGGATGTAGGTCGAACTGAATGGAGAATTTTTGGTAGAGACTCTATGTATTCTCGAGCAGAGAGAAACAATGCTATGGAGGTGACCCTTCATCCAGGTTAAAGTGCAATGGAAGCACTTCATCCCAGAAGAGGCCACCTGGGAAGATGAAGAGCTCATGTGGAAAGCATACCCTGACCTATTCCATAGGACTAGACTAAACATCGAGGACGGTCTTTTTCTTGAGGGGGGGAATATGTAACACCCTAGTGCTATGTATATTTTTTTTACTATTAGTTACTTTTACTTTATGTGACTCAGTCACTTATGATTTGATGGAAAAGGTATAGTAGAAACTTTGTATTTAAATAAAGTAAATGATGATATGATTTGGAAGGTCACAAGTCTTGGAACAAAAATAATATAAAGAAAAATAAAAAAATGAATTTTTAATTCCCTAGACAGTTAGAGTTAGTTATCATTTTTCTCGTTTCCTAGAGATGGAAAAGAAAACTCCATCTTAGTGGAAAATCAAATCCAAGGATAGTAAAGGAAGGTTGGAAGATGGAGAGATAAGTGAGAATTGGAGCTAATACCCTACACAGGATGTTGTGAAGGTGGAAGGACGCTGCCACCTTGAGGTGTTCTTGAGCTGGACTTAGAGCTAGTGGAACCCTTGGACCAATCCTTGAGAGTACAGTACTGACCAAAATGGTATAGTCCTGAGGTTCAAGTACAAGTTACCTCAAATATGGGATTTTTTAAACTATCTATAGAGGAAGAAGCTCGGGGGGAGACTGGATGTCATTTCTAGTTTTGTGGTAGGGCGAAGAGATATTCTTGGTGAAATTATTTTACAGTACAAATAGGGAACAGATAAGTATCTCTACAAGATTTTATTATTCCTTGTTTTAGAGAACTCTGTGTTATTTATGTGTTATGGAAAAATAGAAGGAGTTGGGAAAAAATATTGGCATAGAAGACATGATAGATTTTTCCTAATTTTTAGTTATATTTGAAAAGAAGAACTGTTAGATTTTAATAGAATATGGAAATACAATCTTATCAAAGAGGAATGAATATGTATCGTTGTTGTATAGATAGTATAAATGTGAGAATTTTGTATGTCAGTTTGAGGCCTAGAGATTAATAGCACTTAATCTAAAATCAGAGAAGGAGACTCATAAAGCACAATCGGGATTCCGGTTAAGCCTTAGGGGTTGCAAGCACAAGCTTGCTAAGAGGCAGTCCAGATCCAAACACAAACTTTCAATAACACCCCGCATGTAGTGGCGGGTCCTCATTAACCTAGGTCCCAATCACGGTCGGGTGTGCACCAGACAATTGTAGGATAACTTTTTAAATAAAGGATTAATTGTGTTTCTTTGAAAAAAAATAGTTTCTAATTCAAAACCTGTAGAAATTTTGAATAATATGACACTTATTCATAGAGATTATCCTGATTATACACTATTGCGGAATACATGCATAATACATAACCTCCTCTACGTTGATCATCAATTCAACAGCATTAAAAATAATGAAACATCAATCGCATGCACACATTAACACAGTATGTAACCCGAGGAAAGCATACAGCTGAAAACCCCACGCTACCTGTATATTATAATGATTGAGAACATGTAACAATACATAGTACAATACTCCTCACAACTACTCAGTACTATCTCCACATGTTACACACAAACTAGCTCAGATATGATGCCTCAAATCTCCTCCACTGTTTGCTTCCCTCCACTGCACAATGCTGCAAGAGAATAATGAAGAATGGTTGAAGAAAATTCGTATTTCCTTGGCTGAAGCACGCAATCCTCATTGTCATTACTCAATCCCACTGATTGTGCAAGATCTCATGCACAACTATAGTCACCACTAATAGCAATCTCAACCTCTAACACCTGTCTCCACTGAACTATCCATGCACTGAGTTAACTGATGTATTCTTTAGTTGCTTTATGAGTTAATAATTAGTGAATTAATTAACAATTAATTCACATCACTCATCACTAGTGTATTATGCAATTAGACTAAATACAACTAGTTTAACTAAGTCAAACTGACCACAACTCCATCAACTCCACCGAAACTCAACCACATGAGTTCTAACTGAAGTCCTGCATGCAATCGCTCAACTGACCCACAAGAAAGCATATTTCCTTCTGACAGCTGCATGTGCCACATCCATAGTTCAAACTGAAGTGCTCCAAGAGGATAAGATAATGTTTATAGTCCAAATATTATTATGAGCTAATAATATTCGGCTGTTCTATTTTTAGCCTGGCAGTCTAAAAATAGAAACCGCCCATATGTCTAGAAATAAAAGTCCATCTATTTTTACCAACATGACCAATCATCCACAAATAGCATCCTGCAACTCATAAACCATGATCCATATGTCTAAAAATAGACTTTGCACCAAAAATAGCCTGCGGGCCCACTTAGTGAAGTCGACTTCTTTCCACTAAGCTCCATCATCTTGTTGCATTCTCAACACTCCCTCTCAACAAGATATGGATTATCAGCAACCCCTATCCTGCCTCGGTTGTATTCGAATTTGCTCCTGGTGAGCGCCTTCGTCAAGATATCAGCATCTCAGTCCTCCGTTGGAATGTATGAAAGTAACATGATTCTCCACTACACACAATCTCTGATATGATGGTACCTGATGTCAATGTGCTTAGATCTATCATGAAATACTGGATTAGCTGAGAGTTTAATGAAACTCTGGTTATCACAATAAATCACTATAGGCTCCAAGCATGAACCGAACAACCGGACCAGGATCTTCCTCATCCATATAGCCTCGCATGCAGCCAAACTTGCTGCCATATACTCGGCCTCTGCTGAACTGATTGCCACGGATCTCTGCTTCCTGCTGTACCAAGAAACTACTGTCGACCCGATACTAAAGACCCCTCCAGATGTGCTCTTTCTGTCCGTTGGGTTCCCTGCCCAATCTGCATCCATGAAGCCACATAGCTTCACCTCATCCTCCTGTCTGTACCACAATCCATATCCTGATGTGCCTCTGAGATAACACAATACATGCTTGCCTGCCTTCCAGAAGAGCTTGGTTGGCTTAACCATAGCTTGTGAAAGCTGGTTAACAGCATAGCATATATCAGGTCGTGTATTGACCAGATACATAAGCGACCCCACCAACTGTCGATAAACCGTGGCATCCACTACTTTCGCTGAAGTAGCATCCTCCTTCCTCCAACCTCCAGGAAGAGGAGTATCAACAGGTTTGCAGCCATGCATGTTGAACTTATCGAGTATCTCCCGAGCATACTTACCCTGAGAAACAAATAGTCCATCACTGCGCTGCCAGATTTCCAATCCCAGGAAATAATGAAGGAGGCCCAAGTCCTTCATCTAAAACTCCTTAGCAAGATCATCCTTGCATGAAAGTATCAACAGCTCATCACCTATTAGAATCAAATCATCTACATAAAGTACAATGATAAGCAACTTACCCTCCACCACAATCTGGTATAGGTTAGGATCCGCCTCACTCTTGGAGAATCCAAGTCCAGTGAAATAACTGTCTATCCATGTGTACCAAGCACGTGGTGCTTGTTTCTACCCATACAACGCTCTCTTTAGCCTGCACACATGCGACTCACTGCTGAAGATCTCAAAACCTTCAGGCTGCTCTATGTACACCTCCTCCTCAATGACTCCGTTGAGGAACACAGTCTTCACATCCATCGAATGAATGTGCCTGTCACACGGAAAGAGTCGTTAGTGCGGACACAACCGACCTTCCTAGAAGCCTAAGACTTTCTAATGACAAACAAGACAAATAAGAGCAATCCTTCTCTAAATATGCTTTTACAATATGAGAAATCAAGTGTTTAGATCCTACCTGTAATCCAACGTTGTTGTAGTAGTCCAGCTTCGTTGATCCGGATGAGCTCCTCCTTCCCTTCGAAACCTACATTCACTAACAATCAAACGATTAAATAGCACCTGAATATCACATAAAATAAAACATATTTAACATATAGACCAAGGAGTATATGAAACAACACATAAATAACAAATTGTTGAGAAGAATGGACTAATTTGTATTAAAAGGTAACAAAAGGAACCATTACAACCTGAGCCTTGGTGTTGTGCAAGCTCCTCCCAGGGTCCACAAGAGCTCTCCCTTACTCTGATCAGCTCACCCACCTCCCAATGGAAACAAGCAAAGATGGTAATCTCTCCTCACAAGCTTCTACAAGGAAGTCCTAATTCCAGCAACATCTACCCTTAGGAATGTTCAGCTTTCAACCTCTCCTCCCTTTGGCCCAATGCCTGTATTTATAGTGCTCTATAGGAAGTTATTCAGGTCCACCATCAATGGGATAAGCCCCTCTTTGGATGGGATAGCTCCCCACTTGATGGGATAAGTTCCTCTTTGGTAGGGATACATGAACCATCTGGAGGCGCTTCATACACATCAAACAAGCTTCTAGAAGACTCTAGAAATGACCACAAGTAACTTTTTTGGAGTGAAACTTGCGCCTTTTGACCTTTACAGGAGTACGCACCCACCACTTTACATACAGAGCGTACAAGTACGAAGGTATTGTGAACTTGGGTTGCATACACGCAGGTAAGGCTAAGAGAAACTGCGTACCCAGAGATATATAGATTTTTAATCACTTTCTCTCTTTCTTGAAGTTTGACATGAAGAGCAGAGGCATGAGACTTGCCAAGGAGGACAGTATGACAGTGGATGGAGCCATACTAACTGCAAATAGTCATGGTGACATTTTTTAGTGTAACAGATTGCCCCCTAAAGTGCGAAGCCTGTACTAGATTAGGGTTTTATATGATCTAGGAAGGGTGAAGTACTTTATCATTTCAAGGAGTATCTTGCGGAGAACCCGGTCAGAACCTGCAAATATTCAACACAAAATACATATATAAGATGATATCATCGCTGAGGTAGGCATTCCCATACTCAGATTGAAAACTTTAACTAACATTCTAACTACTGCTCTGATACAAGAATGATTTTGCAATACATCACAATCATAGACTTTTGTAGACACAGTATGGACGCCGCCATCTGTTTATGATTAGTCTACTATATAATGAATACAAAACTCCTCGCAGCCTGGATGGTGGAAACTAGATCCAGGGTCTTCATTTCTACTTCCCGAATTGGTACGATTCTATCCATGCGAATAAATGAGTTGATGTCGAACATGGTAGAAACCACTTGATTACCAGTCGATGGTGTAAACTGTTAACAAGTGTGAGAGATAACACCAGTGATGTCAATGGTTCTCAAAGTACCCAGTACAATCCATGAAATGTGAATGAATGAGTTGATGTTGAACACGTCACGGAACCCTTTGATCGAAAGTCAATGATGTAAACTGTCGTCAAAGGCGAGAAACCTGCCATTGATGCATGCAGACTTCAAGGTACTGACGATTTCTAAGTCATCTTTCTAGATAATGTGTTGATGTCGATAGAAAGCGACCCGTTGCAGGCAAGCCCACAACACGAAATCATTGTTCAAGTTGAAGAAATGTTGCTGTAAGGACTGACTCAGGGATGGTCAAATGGATGACAAGTATTTTGCATATGAATGGTTTATTTGCAGAGACCTCTTGAACACATAACGACACGACAGATGGCTTGGTGACGATTGACCCAAAGTTAATACCCGGAAACGGTTGAAGACTTTAAAAGTGGTTTGATCAACTTTAAGGCAAAGGATTTCCCAACCCAGGTGAATGAAAAGTATCGTGTTAAAGAACGGTGATAAGGTTCTTCTGTAACAAAGGATGACAAATAGGTTCATTCTTCTCTCTTTTCCCCCACCATTTCTGGCAAGTACCTCTTTATTTTTTACAAGCTTGAGGAGGATAACATATGCTTGATTATAAGCTCATCCTTCGGATGAGTCCAACTTAGTTTAGATTCGGACCCTAAGAAGGAGTGGTCCGTTCCTGTTTGTAATCGAACAGGTCCTTTACTGTGAAATTTTAACGAGTCCAGTATAGGAGAAACTCGACGTTTTTCAATTTTAGAGAGTCTCAAAAAACTAAAGAAGACTCCAAGGTGAACTTTTTCATAAATTTGTGTCTCCCAAGCCCGAAAAAGTATAAAATAATACCTGAGAGAACCGCTTGATCTTGCGACCAAGGAGTACTTTCATGATTAATGCCTTTGACCTGAAAAGTAAAAAGCGATCAGAGGCATGTCGTTTTATTTCCGTATCGAGTTTGAAACGACAAAAACACGGCAATCTTTTCCTATTTTTTACGATCAGAAAAGAGCTATAAGGGGACCGTCTTTTAATTCCATTTTAACGAGTGTAAAAGAAACACTCGGCAATCTTTTCATGTTTTAGGAGTCAGAAAAGGGCTTAAAAGATGACTCTGATGTCTTGGTTCGTGAAAAATGATGATTTTACCCTAAAGCCCCTTTGTCCTGTACAAAAACAACACATTACTCATACCTGTTTAAGATGGGCAAAAATACATTGAAAAATATCTTTTCATGGTAAAAAATAAACAAACTTAGCATTCATTCATCCAAAAAACCTATAAAAAGACTTTTTACCATGTCATTTTTACCATTTTACTGTTGAGGTTGAGAAAAGGGCTTTTGACAAGAAACTTCCCGTGGACTTTGCGGAGAATCCGACCGTCAGAATCGAGTGCCGTCTCTTTCAGGTATTTCACAACATCCTCCTCTTCAATTTCATCCGTTTAGAATTTCATTTCAAGTCTTAGTTTGATTTTTTAGAGGGTTTTGGGTTTTAGGGTTCGCTTTTCAGGGGACGCAGGTGCCCTATGGGCGACCTGTGTACCCCGACTTTTTCGTATATGGGAAAAAGGTTGGAGTACGCAGCCCACCTTCAGGACAGCTGCGTCCCGCCGCTCTGTTTTCTGAACGCGGGGTGCGTACTCCGTGTAAAGCGGATTTTCAAACCCCAAACACAAAAATCAACCATCAAATTTTTATTTTATGAATTCTAATCAATGTTTTTTGGTGTGTAGATTGCCCACCATGCTAGATTGGCGTGAAAGAGAACACGAAGATGTCGATTTGGCCGCAATAGGTCATCAACCTTCCATTGATGCTTTAAAGGCATGCGGTCTTTACAAGTACTGGGCCATACCTGGCATGAGGGCCCAGGTGCCATTCTTAGAGTGGCTGGTTGAAAGGTGGAATATTCAGGATCAATGTTTTTACATCGGAGAGCACCAGCTCGAGATAGAGCCCTCCGACATATATTTTCTCACTGGCTTGCCTAACAGGGGCGAGCAACTTTCTCTATTCGGGACTAGGCCGGGTGGCCAATCCCTTGCTAGTCTCCGGCTAGAGTGGTGCAACAATCAAAACCAGGATAAGGGGATAGAAATCAAATACATATCCCGACCTGAACTTATGGTAATTGCCTTTACAGTTACCAGACTTTGCGGCACTGCCTCTTTGCACATAGCCATTGGTTCTCAAATGCGGATGGCTATAGATTGCTTCCAAGGCACCATTTTCAACTGGTGTGATGCTGTGTTGGCCAATATGAAGGGCCAACTAACCAGGGCAAAGAACGGACAACTGAAAACCTTTGGATATGGGCCTTTAGTTGCAAGCTTTGCCCTAGAGAGAGTTCCAATGCTGATCCCCCAGCATCTTACAGTTCCATTTGGGCCTCCTTGGGAGCCTAAGTTGACGAGATGGGTTGCGGTAATGGCCCGGCATCCTGATGAGGGAGCAGCAGTTGTTCGATTTCCTGAGGGTTACTTTCACTGGCTGGAGGGCCAGGTCTTTGCGATCTAGGATTTTCCTTATGCCGGAATGGATTTTCGCAATGATCCGGACATGGTTCTTCCATAGGGAGAACAATGGAACGACAGAGTTATTTCATTTTTCACAAGTTTTTAAATTATCTATTTTTTTTTTGTTTTTTATATATCGTCTCAAAACTGACAATGAAAATTTTTCAAAATGCAGATGTAGGTCCACGGTGTCCGTCCAATCTCCGGGCTTTTGAGAGAAGAGTACCAGCTGTACCAGTACCAGCCCCACAAGATGCGGCCGCAGAGACCTTAGCCGAGCTAGAACAGGATCTAGAGCGTCTGACGGCGGGTATACCAGAGACGACTATAGATGACATTCCTATCTGACTTCAGCGCTATGTGGTCGCAGTCCCAGGACCTTTCAGGAGGTTCCTGTGTAGGGTAGCGCGGGCAATGGTCTCGTATAGAGAGCACCACCAGTGATTGGCTAGTCTCTTTTGTAGACACATGTGACATTTTTGGTTTTTTGTACTTATCATTTTTGCCGATCATAAGGTGTTTTTCAACCTATGATCGAAGACGATGTATATTTTTGACACACTCCTATCTATATATATCATTATTACCGGCTTATTTTGTTAAACATGTGTGATGAAATTTTTATAAATTTACGTTTATGATTGTTACAAATGTCTATTTAACATTCGAGACGCCATTGCATCTGCTAATGTATTTAAAGACCTTGGAATATGCTGATATTCAATGTAATCAAATTCACGTTCCAAGAGACGCATCCTCAAAAACAATCTTAATAACACCGGATTTCTAATGGCATAGACTCTATTAAGTTGTAATACAACGAGTTCAGAATCTAACCTCACTATCAAACTCCGAATCCCAAATGAAATAGATTGAGATAATAGTTCAATCACTACACTGTATTCTGCAATGTTGTTTGTTGTTTGACCGAGGCTAACCCCATGCATAGAAACTAACTCGTCAGAGGGCGAATAGATAACCCAAGCTGCGGAAGAGATATTCCGTGTACTACGACAAGCACCATCAGCAAATCCAATCTACGTTTGGAGAGGCGTCGACATCTGCAATATTAAGAGTAAAACCAAGATAAGCCAGAATAACGACGAAAAACACACTCTCTAAGCTAAGCACACTGTCTAAACTAAGCAAACATACCAGCTAGAAAGACAAATTAACCTAACTAAACTAACTGAATCTCCATACCCACCATTTAAGCATAATACCTCTTTAGGTAAAGTCCATTTCTGGGCTTACGCAAAGAGTCCCCATCAAAATCTACCAGCTCATAGGCCCCTTTTGCTAGCTTTCGCTTGACAATGTAGGGCCCATGCCACATAGGAACAAATTTTCCAGCACCTAATTTATCGTTAGCTTGATCATATAATAGCACTAGGTCTCGTTCTGAAAAATTACGAGGAGTCACGTTACGATCATACTGAGCTTTCATTCTTTTTGCGTGAGTCTCGATTGCTAAAGCAGCGTCACGTCGAGTCTCATCTAATTTAGCTAAGTATAACAAACGCTTCTCCTCTTCGGAAGTAGCTAGGAGTAATTTGATAGCCATTTGAAGTGATGGGATTTCACATTCAATTGGCAACACTGCTTCCAAACCATAAACTAGTTGGAAAGGAGTGAACCCTGTTGATGTTTTTACTGAGGTTCGGTACGCCCAAAGCACTGAAAATAACATGTTATGCCAATTCGACCGATGAATACCAATGATTCGTCGGATCATGATAACTAGAACTTTGTTGATGGATTCAACCAAACCGTTTGCTTGAGGATAATAAGGAGTAGAACTATCATGGCGTAAACCAAGCTGGCTTGTAAGTTCTGTAATGATAATGTTTTGAAAATGGCATCCATGGTCAGTGATTATCGCTTGTGGGACACCAAACCTAGCAATAATATGATTGAATACGAAAATCGCTGCTGTCTTGCCGCTTGCCTCGAATGTAGGCATCGCCTCGGCCCACTTAGTAAAATAATCAACCGCAAGGATGATATACGCATGCCCCCCGGCCGAGTGAGGCTTACATGTAATAAAATCGATACCCCATTTAGCAAAAGGACCAACGAAAATTATAGCGTGGAGAGGAGCAGGTGGTGCGCGCATCTTGCGATCAAACACTTGATAGTTGTGGCATTTCCGGACCGCAATGATACAATCTTTAAACATGGACAGCCAGAAATAGCTAGCACGCAACACCTTCTGAGCTGTGGCATACCCAGACATATGACCGCCACATGCTCCAGAATGACAGTCATTCAGAACCCTTTCTGCCTCTTCATGAGTTAAGCAACGACGAAAAACCAAGTCCGCCCCATGACGATAAAGAGTATCTCCAATAATTCTGTACTGTTGGGATTGGAATCGAATTTTCCGGCGTTCCGACTTTGAAGCTTCGGGCTGAAAGGATTGGGTTTGGAGATAGACGATTATATCCCCATACCATGGATCTAAAGTGCTGATAAGAAACAAAGATTCGTCCGCAATGGGTTCCTCTACCACAGTTTCCGTGTCAGCACGCGGGAAGTCACACATCAATTCCGCAAAAACTAAGGATTTCTTAGACTTGGACTTCTCGAATTCCAAATCGAACTCTTGCAGGATAACAATCCATTTGGAGTACTTGCCCCCTAGCAATTGTTTAGTCAAAATATAGATCATAGGGTTGCAATCCGAAATCACCATAGTTTTACAGAGAAGAATGTAATGACGAAAACGCTGGACAGCTTGAACGGCTGCCAGTGCCAACTTTTCCACATGCGAGTACTTTAGCTCGGTTGGATTCAACGTCCGACTGAGGTAATATATCACATGTTCTGTTCTGAATTCGTCTTCCTGAACTAAGACCATTCCAATGGTGGAGTGGGAGGCGGCGAGATACAAAAAGTAGTCCTGATTGTAGTTGGGAGGATGCAGCAACGGTGCATGGGTCAACGTGTGCTTAAGTGCATCAAAAGATTTCTGAGCTATCTCATCCCAAGAAAATTGAGCGTTTTGTTTCAACAACCGAGTGAAGCCCTTTGTAACCTCGGCGTATTTAGGAATGAATCGACGTAAAAAGTTTGCTTTCCCCTGCAAACTTTGGAGTTGGCGCAAACTTGAAGGAGGAGGCAATTTGATGATGGCTTCGACCTTCGAGGGATCGATGCGGATACCGGCTTTTGAAACGACAAATCCTAGCAATCGTCCCACTTCTATGCAGAAGACACATTTGTGTGGGTTCAACCGAATTCGATAATGCTGACACCTCATAAAAATAGCGCGTAAGTGGACGAGGTGATCAGCTCGATGTAAAGAATGAGCAGGCAAATCATCGAGATACGGTTGCACAATGTCTTTGATGTCGTGAAACGCGTAAGACATTGCCCGTTGGAAAGTGGCGCCGGCATTCTTAAGTCCAAAAGGTAATTTGCAGTAAGAAAATGTCCCCCAAGGACAAATGAAAGCCGTTTTTGGTTGATCGGCAAGTAGAATATTGATTTGGTTGTAACCGTAAAAACCGTCCATAAAGGAAAATATTTCACTGCCGGCACAATCATCAATTATTTGATCGATATAGGGCATGGGATAGTTGTCTTTTGGACAAGCACGATTTATATCCCTATAGTCGATGCATATTCCTATTGTTCCTTGCTTCTTGTTAACCGGAACAATATTCGATACCCAATCCGTTAACGGGATCGGATAAATGAAACCTGCTTTCAACAGCTTCTTGACTTCTGCTTTAATCGCAGCCGCTTTCCTAGGGTGTATCTGTCGCAGACGTTGCCGAACGGGTTTAGCGTCCGGGTAGGTCTTGATTTCATGAACAACAATGGAGGGATCAATTCCTGGCATTTCCTCATAGGACCAGGCAAACACGTCGCGAAATTCTTGAAATAGGACCTTGTATGTTTGAATTTTGTTATCTGTACACGAGGCACCTATATGAATGTTTTCAATAACTCCGGTTTTAACTGAGATGTCAATGGCAATAGTTTGGGAAATGTTTCCCAAATTCAACTCTGAATCAGGATGTTTCATGGGATTCTGAGCGTCCTTGACATATTCAGCTGTAAAAATTGATGAAAAATCATTTTCAAAGTCATCAGCCTCAGGTAAAAACGAAGATCTATGATGAAGATCTTCCCATGGTAGATCGTCTACACTTAGGATTTCGCGAAGTTGTTCGTCAGATGACACAACTTCAGGAAACGTTATCCGTTCTGAGGTTGATGTGAAAAGTGATTCCTCACGGACCACATTCATTTGGTCGATTTGGGTTGAACGTGAGTCGGTAAAAGACTGCACGGCTTCATAAGCAATTTCATATGGACTCAAAGGCATGGCATCACCGAATGAGTCTATCTCAGATTCAGATGGGACAATCCAAGGATCATCGTAAATATTAGTGTCTGAAGTAATCATATGAATGGATGCGAATGAAGTGTCTGCATGGATCGAAGGAAAAGGAAAAGTCCCCAGTAAACCGGAATCTTTAACTAATCCTACACCAACATCCTTGTAAGGGATAGTCGTTTTACCGACATGCTGGATACTCTCTGAAGAGGCTGGGTCGGATGAAAAGTAAGCCAGCTGGTCTATCATCACGATCTTACCATTGTGTGGAAACTTTATAACTATGAAGACCGATGACACGACCGCTGTCATAGCGTAAGACCAACTGCGACCCAAAAGAAGGTTGTAGTCTAGAGGGGCATCAACCACCTCCACATCCAGACTAACGGTTTTTCCTTCAACCCCTAAAGGCAAATCCTGTAGAATGCCGAACGAATGGAACCCACGGCTATCAAAGGCCTTAGGAATCATCGGGGATTGGTTCAGTGAAGGAGAACCAAGCGATCTCCAACACTGAATCGACATAATACACGTAGAAGCTCCTTCATCAATTACAGTCCGATGAATAGGCCTGTCTTTTACTATCACTGGAATCTAGAAAGCCATCTGATGAGGGAGACGTGGTGTACTATTTTCTAGATCAAAGATTATCAGGTTCAGGTCCTGAATATCAACAGCTCCTATAGCCGACAAGAGTAATTTTCGTTGTGCTGGGCATGATTGCAGCACTTCCAAAGCCGACATTGCTGAGGGTGAAACAGCTAAATCCTCAACAATGTTATAATTCTGAGCTGCTCTCGCATGTGGATTGAAAGCAGACTTTCGAAGTATACCCTTGGCGGGCAGTTTGATTACCAAGTCTGGGTTAGGTTTCTCGATCTGTAGTGGATCGGAACCGGGAGCTGAGGTTGATGGATTAGAATGAGAAGATTCTGCTTCTTTGCCATCAACAGGATTCTTACTACCATAATCTTGCGATCGAGTCGCAATCCGAACATGAGACATCATCAATATGGGTTCTTCACTGGCACTCGAGGAAGAACCTATCATTTTACTTTCCTGCTTCGGAAATGGATCTTTCAAAACAACAGGAGTTGGGGAACCTTTAACGATTTTCACAACCTCTGCCCGATGAGGGCAATCTCTTGTGAAATGATCTTCTTCACAAATTAAACAAGGATAGCGAGGTTTGCGCTTTTCGTCGTTAGATTCCGACTTCTATTTTTTCTCCTTTGGAGCCTTGTCTGCTTTATCCTTCTTCTTGCCTTTCTTCTTACCACCGTTTTTTGATTTAGCCGTAGATGACTCTACAGCGTGAATATCGGCGGTAATTTCAAGAGAAGACTCTCCTGTCGGGGAGTCCGGTAAGGTTATTATTGGAGAAGAATTCTTTGAGGATTTCTTCTTACTTTTAATATTCACCGTACCAATCATGCCATCAGCAGCATGAGACCCTGAAGGAGCAGCAGCGATTTGATTCGACTTAGGAAGATCTGGGATCTTCTCGTGCAACGTACCCGACTGAGTGTAAACTAAGTCAAGGTACTGGGCTTGAGCAATGACTTGCTCCTCAGTAACTACTCCGGCCTTAGCTACATCTTCAGTAATCTTCGGTAATAATGATTTCACAAACCATTCAACTAAGATTTGGTCCAGGATTAAAACTTTCACTAAACGTCTTCGATGTCTCCATTCATGAATATGATCGGAAATATAAGTGGATGTCAATTGTTTTAATGAAGTTAATAACTCAGTACCATTATCGTATCTGACCGGCAACTGAAAATGAGTTAGGAACGAGGTAGCTAACTGGCTAAAATTGTAAAAAGAGGCCCGTGGTAACTCAATGTACCACTTGGCCGCGAGACCAATGAGCGTACGCTGGAAAAGATGTAAGCGGATCGAATCATCCGAGATAGAATTTGAAGCACACCAGAGGTGGTAAGTCATCACGTGATTGGACGGATCCTCTCCAGACTTACCTTCGAACTTGGGTATATCACTGGGCAACTTATTTGGCATTGGCGGCCAGAACGGAAGATATTGAATTGGATCGTTCGTTAGGTGCGTCAAGTCGGGTAAATCCAAAGTTGCGATAAACTGTAATTGCCGGTTAGGATCTCTAAAACTCTGGGTCACAAGACCAGTCCCAGGAGGAGGATATCCAGGATAACTTGGAACAGGAATCGCATTCAGGATATTATATCCTCCTGGAAAACCAGGATTAACCGGACCGTACTGGGGTTGTTGAGGTTGTTGATAAGTGTACCCAGGATACGGTTGATACTGGTAAACCGGTTGTTGGACAGCAGGACCGAATTGGTACTGTCCCTGGTACTATTGATAGGTAAATTGAGGTTGACTTGTTACAACAGTACTTAAACCAGGCTGCCCTACAGGCATTTGGACCGTGGTTTGAATCGTAGATCCGGACAACGGTAAAGATGTCTGAGGAGTGGTTGCAGAGACAGTAGAAACCGGAGCTGTTGATACTCCAGAAGTAAGTGCGGTAGATGTTGCAGTAGTTGTAGTAGCCGTTTGAGATGGAGTACTAAGTGCAATTGGCGACTGAGTAACTACCGAAGTTACAGAAGTTTGAACATTTGACTGGACAGGTTGTGGTTGCTGGGGTGAACCAGAAACTACGAGTTGTCCAGTTTGAGGTAACAACTGTATACTTGGTTGCAACACCTGTTGACCTTGTGATGGATCCCACACTATCATTCCGGGGTATTGACCCGTAACGGGTTGAGGATACTGAGATCCATAACCGGATTGAGGATAGGATTGATAACTGAAAGGCACGGTTCCCATACCTTGAACATATGACTGACCTTGAGGTGGTTGATAACCTTGACTCGAGTATTGACCTTGAGGTTGATAACCTTGGGGTAAATACTGATACTGGGGTTGACCTTGACCTTGAGGTTGATAACCTTGAGGTTGATAACCTTGAGGTTGATACCCTTGAGGTAAATATTGATACTGAGGTTGACCCTGGGGTACATATTGAGGCTGGGGTTGACCTTGAGGCATGTATTGTACTATGGGTACATACTGGCCTTGAGGTTGCCCCCCAGACACGATTTGCGTACCTTGAGGTTGCCCCCCAGGCGTTAACTGAGGCTGCCCCCCAGGCGGTAATTGGCCACCTTGAGGTTGAGAAACGGGAACTGAACCTGACATCATGTAAATGTCGCCTATACCCAACGGTTTATTACCATTGTTTCCAGCTAATAACCCATGATCAATGGGTTGAGGAGATGCCCCTGCAAAGGTACCAGAAAGTGACTGATACCCGGCGGGAACAGAAGGACCACCGTGCAAGAAAGATTCAGGAGATTGAGTGAACACGGATGACTGACCAGACATATTTACAGGAGTATAAATGCCTCCAGGTGGAAAAGGAGTACGAGGTGGAGAAAAACCTAGCCCTGAGTTGTCTAAATAATTGGTTAACGAAAGGTACCAAGTAGTACTTCTAGGAGGACTGTAAAAGATAGATTCACGCTCTCTTAGATCAATAGTAGGTTGATATTCAAGGATAGATACGCCTAATTCTTCCTTTGGAGCAAGTTCTTCAATAGCTATCAAACCAGTAGGAAGATTTTCGGTGATGACTATTTCTACCCTAGGTGAATGTGGTACACTAGAAGTTGGAGTAACAGGTTCAGATACTTCAGGTTCTTCGCCTATATCACTAGTAGATGAAAAACTACCAGTAAGCTCGGAAACTGCAACTGCTTCAGGATTATAACCTGTTTCTAGACTTTGGTAATCCTGATGGACTACCAACGAAGACTCTCCTTCTTCAGGTGAACCTACTCTACTGCCACTAGGAGGAGTTACAAGGACCTTTAAACCTTCGTAATGACTCGGGACGTCTTGAGGAGGTTCACCCCGAAGTCTACGGGATTTCCTCAACAATTCGGCCACAGCAACAACCTCAGGAGACTTGCCCCGAAGTCGACGGGACTGTCTCGGTAATTCCGCCACAGTTAAAAACTTTTAACTACTGCACACGCAAACAAAGTAAAATCTCAAAGCAAACCACCTAAAGTCTCTAAAGAAGCAAACAAATTTGAATCACACGCCTAAAGAATCTAGGGCGTCAAACCAAGCACAAACAGTAGCCTTCCAGACCGAAAACGCTAGTTGGAGATGAAACCCAACATCGCCGGATTCAGTACAGAAGTGGCGGGTGGAACAGTTACCCCGGCAACCTGCTTAATGAATAGACTGGCACAAGTTCCTCCACTTTAACCATCTCGAGTGAAGTGAACCCCCCGGAAAATCCAAGTGAGTCTAGCCGACGTCTGCTCCAGGTACAGTGGGATCTTCCCTCCACCGTCACCTCGGTAGAATCCTAAAGATAATGGTCACTAAGGTTACCAACCACAACAAATGCACCTGGGGGAACAGTCTACACTCCGACAGCACGCAAGGGCGGAGTATCAAGCTCAATCCCCTTGCCGGCTCCTTGACAATAATCCAAGGTTTACCGACAAGTGACCCCTGGCTCCTCGACAATGGTTAATCCGAGGTTTACCGTTTGTAATATGTGCGTATCTGGCGTCGTTCCCAACGAGGGAGGATTGATCCCCTCACTGATTCGAACATGAGCTCGTGCTTCTCCTTTAAGAGGAGCTTTCCCAGAGTACAAATGAAACAATTGGATTTATTCTATCACAAGATAAGCTACTTGTTTGGTTTTGTTGTCTTGGAGAGTTAATTACTCTCCTACTCCAAGACACTAGCCTAATCTAAATTGGTGTTTCAGAGCCCTAGTAAATAAAAGTTACTAAGTTGATTTTACTTTAAGCGTTAATTTTATGGTTTTTCTTAAAGACAAAAGGTAGTGGAGATGAAACTGGTGGTGTGTAGACTCGACTCGCAACCACTACAAAGATGCACCTAAGATGATTTACACTACTTTTCTTTTTCAATGAATCTCCTAACTAAGAGAGTTGGAAAATGCAAATTTTATAGAAAACAACTTTCTTAGTAAAGACAATCAAAGAAACAATTCTCTTTATCTTTTCAAAACATATAACTCATGACCACTAATTACTCTACGAAATTTCCTTTTTCTCCCAAAAGTCTACAAATGCTACCAAAGAAAACTTTTTCCAAAAGAATTTTTGTGTTTTTTCTATATTAATAAAGCATGTAAAAACTATTTATCAAATGAAATTTAACAAATCTAAGACAATCAAATCAAATTCACTCAAAAGCAAATCAAAAGTAAATTTACCTAAAAGAAAAAAATAATGAGGACAAAAGCCTACTAGGATAATTCCCGGATGTTTTACTCAGTCAAAATGCAACTAAGGATCAGTTCATGCAGAATCATAAACTAATCAAAAAACAAAATCGAAATCTTTTTGTTCTTTTTTCTCAAGAATGAAATTCAAGGTTTTAACAAACAAACTTTTCGAGATTCGCAAAGAGAAGACACAAAGGTAGGTCTCTCACAAGGGTGACTTCTATGACAGGCCCGACTCCTAAGAGGACTGAACAAAACCAAGGAGATCCAAAGTTTGACAACCTCTAACGCCAAAGTCAGTACAGGACCAGTTAAAAATCAAACCCTAAGGCAAAATCCCTATGAATTCCACCAAAACCCTCGACACTAACAGAACAAGTTTAGGTGAAGATCTCTGACAGTAAACTAATGGATCTGGGCAGTAAAAACAAAGTAAAAACAAAATCTAAAGAGCAAAAAGAGGAAAAATGAAATTTTCTCAAATTTGACAGGGGTACGCAGGTGATCTGTTGACACAGGTGTGGGTACGCCCTGTGCACAAAGACGCAGTGCGTACAAGTACGCACTGTGTCAAACTCAGAGACTACGTACTGCTGGCAAAGCTAAGAAAAATAAAAATCTAAATTGACTCTAAGCTAACCCACCCAAATACACAGTTAGACAGCCAAAAATCAGAAAACAAGCAGTTTTTCTCAGACTAAAATATCAAATCAAAAAGAGCTCAAACACATTCATGGATCCCCAGTGGAGTCGCCATTTTGTCACACGGAAAGAGTCGTTAGTGCGGACACAACCGACCTTCCTAGAAGCCTAAGACTTTCTAATGACAAACAAGACAAATAAGAGCAATCCTTCTCTAAATATGCTTTTACAATATGAGAAATGAAGTGTTTAGATCCTACCTGTAATCCAACGTTGTTGTAGTAGTCCAGCTTCGTTGATCTGGATGAGCTCCTCCTTCCCTTCGAAACCTGCATTCACTAACAATCAAACGATTAAATAGCACCTGAATATCACATAAAATAAAACATATTTAACATATAGACCAAGGAGTATATGAAACAACTCATAAATAACAAATTGTTGAGAAGAATGGACTAATTTGTATTAAAAGGTAACAAAAGGAACCATTACAACCTGAGCCTTGGTGTTGTGCAAGCTCCTCCCAGGGTCCACAAGAGTTCTCCCTTACTCTGATCAGCTCACCCACCTCCCAATGGAAACAAGCAAAGATGGTAATCTCTCCTCAGGAGCTTCTACAAGGAAGTCCTAATTCCAGCAGCATCTACCCTTAGGAATGTTCAGCTTTCAACCCCTCCTCCCTTTGGCCCAATGCCTGTATTTATAGTGCTCTAGAGGAAGTTATTCAGGTCCACCATCAATGGGATAAGCCCCTCTTTGGATGGGATAGCTCCCCTCTTGATGGGATAAGTTCCTCTTTGGTAGGGATACATGAACCATCTGGAGGCACTTCATACACGTCAAACAAGCTTCTAGAAGACTCTAGAAATGACCACAAGTAACTTTTTTGGAGTGAAACTTGCGCCTTTTGACCTTTACAGGAGTACGCACCCACCCCTTTACATACAGAGTGTACAAGTATGCAGGTATTGTGAACTTGGGTTGCGTACACGCAGGTAAGGCTAAGAGAAACTGCGTACCCAGAGATATATAGATTTTTAATGACTTTCTCTCTTTCATGAAGTTTGACATGAAGAGCAGAGGCATGAGACTTTCCAAGGAGGACAGTATGACAGTGGATGGAGCCATACTAACTGCAAATAGTCATGGTGACATTTTTTAGTGTAACAGTGCCACCCCATCTGCGCTGAGAGAGAAAGAATCGTCCGTATGGAAGAATACCTTGCGACAGGTGCAAAGGTCTCCTCATAATCGATCCCCTTTATTTGTGAAAAGCGTCGGGCAACAAATCTTGCCTTGTACTTCTCCACACTCCCGTTAGCTGCTTGCTTAACTTTGTAGATCCATCTCGAACCCATCACTGATTTCCCTTTTGGTCTTGGGATAATCTCCCATGCACTGTTTCTGACAATCGAATCATACTCTTCCACCATGGCATCTACCCATGCGAGATCCTCCACAGCTTCCTCGAAAGAGGATGGCTCAGTCACAACACATTTTCTCATAAGAGCCATGTATCCAGTGTACCGATCAGGTGATTGTCTCTGTCTACATTGAGCTGTATGTGGTCCTACAACCTTCTCTGCATCTTGAGCCAGTCGCTCAGCTTCTGTAAAGCGCTTTCGCCCTCTGATGGCTGGCGCTGCATGAGTGGTCTCTTCCACTCCATGAACTTCGTCCTGTGGCTGATCCACATCCTGAAGCGCATCCTTAGGAACTAATAGCTCCTCATATGCATGCAAGTGTGGCTCCCTCTCAAGCCAACACTTCATGGATTTCTCCTCCTGAAATTTTATATCCCATCGCACAATAGTCTTACCACTGTCTAGCAAATACACACGATAGTTGTGGGGCATATCAGTGTACCCCACAAATATCCCAACCTCTGCGGTTGGCTCCAGCTTCTTCCTGGCATCCTTCGTCACATGCATGTAAATGTTAGAACCAAAAATCCTCAAATGAGAAATATCAGGCCTCTTACCAGAATAAGCCTCCTCGGGTGTACTCATGCCAAGTATCCTATGAGGACAACGGTTCTGCACATATATTGCAGTATTGCATGCTTCTGCCCACAAGTGAAGGGGTAGGCCCTGATCATGCAACATCATCCATGCAGCACCCACGATCGTTCTGTTCTTCCGCTCAGCAACCCCGTTCTGTTGTGGGTTATGGGGAGCTATGAGCTCTCTTCGAATCCCTTCTGCGCTGCAGAAGTCCTTGAATTCGCTAGAGATGTATTCACCACCATTGTCACTCCTAAGAGCCTTCACCTTCTTCCCCAACTCCTTCTCGACCAGTGCTTTGAACTCACAGAACTTTGAGTATGTCTCGCTCTTCTTCTGCATGAAGAAGATCCAGCACTTTCGAGAGAAATCATCAACAAAGATCACATAATACTTGTGCTTTGCTGTCGAAGCTACTGAGAAAGGTCCACACACGTCTGTGTGAATTCTCTCAAGGATCGTCATGGCGCAACTATCCTTCTCGTGAAAGGTAGCTTTCACAAACTTTCCCAAAGTACACCCCTTGCACTGATCTGACTGCGCAAGAGTTCCTTTAGGAAGCCCAGTAGTGATCTGCTACAGTATCTTCAAGGCTCCATGGTGAAGGTGACCCAATCTCCTGTGCCACAGCTCGCCATCATCCTGGCTCACCAATCCTTCTGCCTTGCATGCCATTGTTCCACAGCCATCTACATGCAACTGATAAAGGTTCTTGACTCGAACCCCTATCTTCTAGGTTTCTCCAGTTGTCTTACTATGCAAGAAAGCCTTTCCCTCACTGAAAACAACATCATATCCCTTGTCTTCTAACATCACCACAGAGATAAGATTCTTCTTCAATCCTGGAACATGCATCACTTCCTTCAATACGAAGGGTTTACCAGACTCCATCTCAAAGGAAATGGTATCGATACTGGTCACACTGTATCTACCATCATTGCCCATCTCGATGTGAACTCCAAGATCTTTCTCCTCCAGATCAGAAAACAAATCTCGATCTCCTATCATGTGAAAAGATGTACCACTCTCGAAGAACCACACCGATCCCATCACACTTGATACCAAGCATGCGATCAATGAAAAATCAAGCTCAAATTGCGAGGCTAAGGCCTCTCCCGCTGCAGATCCAGCAGCTTGCTTGTTCTTCTTCTGCGGACAATTTGTGGCATAGTGTCTGTGCTGGTGACAGTGAAAGCACTTCACCTTGGACATGTCCTGCTTCTTGCCTTTCGTACCAGAATAAGAAGCTTTCTTGTTCTTCCCCTTCTTTACTTTGGTAGCCAAAGCGCAATTTTCTTCATCAGGTGCCTTTGATGAAGATCCGTCCCTGGTATTCCACCTGATCTCCTCCTGCACAAGATCTGACCAAAGTATCTCCCATCCTGGCAATTTCTCCCGACCATTGATAGAGTCCTGATAGGAATGCCAACTATTCGGAAGACCAAGGAGAGCTAAGCTCACCAAGTCCTCATCATCGACAGTCACCCCCACAGTTCCCAGCTCATCCCTGCACTGAGTAAACTTCGTGAGATACTTGGGCATACTGTCTCCCTTCTCACATTTAATGTTTCTAAGTTTATCCTTGAGCACCAGCTTCCTCTGATCGCTCTTTCTTTGGAATAGATCTGTCAACGCTTTCCACATCAAGTATTGAGAAGCCTTTCCATACAGGCTGGACACAATGTGATCCTTCACGCCCTCCAACAGAATCCTTCGACACTTTGTTGTCTTCTTTTGCCAAACCTCAGCTTTGGCAGCATCAATAGGCTTTGGGACCTTAGCCTCTATGAACTCATTCAGCCCATTATCATCTAACACCACCTCCATCCTGTCCTTCCATGCAATATAGTTCGAGCTTGCCTCAAGAGCATACTCCAATCACAATCAGTTGGAAGACATTGCAACGTTGACACCAAGAAAACACTGCTACAAATTCGAATTCCACCAGCTCAAAACTCAACCACTTTTGATCTAAAATTCGTGAGAACAAAGTATTTCTCGTACAGACATTGACTATATGGGTTTTTACTGGTTATCTCACCTTCCAAAGGAAGGATGAATCCAAAGGCTACCTGGCCCGATTACAGACTCTGCCTGAAGAAATAAAATGTAAACACTTTCTGAATAATAGATCTGATGATCAACTGCTCCGATACCATGTAGAAATTTTGAGTAATATGACACTTATTCACATAGATTATCCTTATTATACACTATTGCGGAATACATGCATAATACATAACCTCCTCTACGTTGATCATCAATTCAGCAGCATTAAAAAGAATGAAACATCAATCGCATGCACACATTAACACAGTATGTAACCCGGGGAAAGCATACAACTGAAAACCCCACACTATATGTATATTATAATGATTGAGAACATGTAACAATACATAGTACAATACTCCTCACAAGTACTCAGTACTATCTCCACCTGTTACACACAAACTAGCTCAGATCTGATGCCTCAAATCTCCTCCACTGTTTGCCTACCTCCACTGCGCAATCCTGCAAGAGAATAATGATGAATGGCTGAAGAAAACTCGTATTTCCTTGGCTGAACCATGCAATCCTCATTGGCATTACTCAATCCCACTGATTGTGCAAGATCTCATGCACAACTATAGTCACAACTAATAGCAATCTCAACCTCTAACACCTGTCTCCACTGAACTGTCCATGCACTGAGTTAACTGATGTATTCTTTAGTTGCTTTATGAGTTAATAATTAGTGAATTAATTAACAATTAATTCACATCACTCCTCACTAGTGTATTCTGCAGTTACACTAAAAACAACTAGTTTAACCAAGTCAAACTGAACACAACTCCATCAACTCCACAATCAACTCCACCGAAACTTAACCACGTGAGTTCTAATTGAATTCCTGCATGCAATAGCTCAATTGACCCACAAGAAAAGCGTATTTCCTTCTGACGGCTGCATGTGCCACATCTGTAGCTCAAACTGAAGTGCTCCAAGAGGATAAGATAATGTTTATAGTCCAAATATTATTATGAGCTAATAATATTCGACTGTTCTATTTTTAGCCTGGCAGTCTAAAAATAGAAACTACCCATATGTCTAAAAATAGAAGTCCATCTATTTTTACCAACATGACCAATCATGCACAAATAACATCCTGCAACTCATAGACCGTGATCCATATGTCTAAAAATAGACATAGTCTAAAAACAGACTTTGTGCCAAAAGTAGCCTGCGGGCCCACTTAGTGAAGGAGACTTTTTTCCACTAAGCTCCATCATCTTGTTGCATTCTCAACAAAACCGAGAAATGTACAAGAAGTTATGTAAACTTATTGTGGAGTAAAATCAGATATGAATAATGCAAAGTTCCTGAAATAACAACCTAATATTGTCTTGAAAAGAAAAAGCATAGTAGAAATCATTCTTTACATATCAAAGAAACATGTGCGATTTGGAGTAAATCATTACCAAAATTTAGAGACGCGTAATGCCCATTCCTATTTAAAACTTTAACAGAAAACAAAAAAATTCTATTAACTTATTTCCACCATTGTAGTGACCTGTTCCATTAACATAACTCAGTAAAATTCTCAGCTTGGAAAAGAAGTAACAAAAACAGATTTTCCAAGAACCAAACAAAAAATGTGGAATCGCACATAACCCAACAACCCTGTAACAGGGGAAATTATATCAACACATGTAACTATTCACCAAACTGAAGTTCAATTGTATTCTGTTAAAACATGAGACCGAAAGTCCATCCTTCTATTGAGACTCTATATGTATAGTTTCTTTCAATATAAACACCATATTTTGAACCTTGGGCGACATCCGAAAAATAAAGGAAACACCAAATCAGAAAGTCGGAGGGTTCCCACAAGAACTAAATTCTTTCCAACTCAGAAGAGTCTAAGCATACTTGGAAGCCAAAGTAGTGAACCGGTGGAATTAATCTTTTTCAGAAAAAACCCAGAACAACAGGGCATAAAAACCTATACCAATTGGAAGGAGAAGAAGTAAAAACTTGGAGGAAGTAGGAGAAGTGACTGTTAGGGTACATTTTTGTAGCAGTCATTGCCATTGGAGAAATGAAGAGGCACACACCTTTTCAACAAGGAGCATACCGGTTAAACCCTGACCCTTCCCTCTCAATTCTTGAAAGAAAATAACTCAACCATAAAAGAGATAATCAAAGCAATACCTCAATAATAGAGTATATCATCATCCCTCCATCGAGTCCTAGAGGTTATGATATTAGAACCCAACAGAGTAACAAAAGGAAAGAGGAAAGTCATTGAAGGAATAAAAGAATGCCAGTACCTAGAGGAGCCCACTTGCGGCCTTTTCTTGTTCTTGCTGGAAGAGGAGCTTCCATCACCAAAATGGAAAGGAGGAACCTATGAGGACCAGTGTGAATTAACCAAACATAGTCACCATAATGCAGATTCATCAAAATAGAGATGACATCCATAATTCTACACTTTCCTACCGATTGAAAATGGTGCTCTGAGGGTGCAATCATCTCGTCGAAGGAGGAGATTGTAGAGCCAGACCCCTAACATGAAAGGTGAATAATGATTGATTGCTTTAGGGGTTGGGGGAGAAGAGGCTGCCTCATTCAATTCTTGAAGATTAGCACTATAGATCTAGAAACCTTACAGATGGATCGTGGACATAAGTCCAAATGTCCTCTGTGACAGGCACAAATAAAAACTCGTACTAGAAAAATAAATTAACTATTAACCCTCCTAATTTCATTCCTGAAGCATAGTGTTATGGTTGATTAATGCAGTTAATAATGTGACTTTGGGGTGAGTCATAGTGTGCCTCCAGATCATACAATATTTAAAGTTCTGTTATGTTTATAAATCTTATACAATGTATATCTATGTGTGTACATTAGGTTGACTATTCATATTAATCATTAAATTATTTTTTTTTGTTTATGAGGATAATTTTTATAATTAGGGGAATACATGTTACACATATAATATATTTCATATTAACATGGATGGGGTATTACCGAAGTCCAAAATCATAACCTTGCCAGGAAAAATTCTAGGAAGAACCTGTGAATCTTTTTCCTGAATCAATGAATGGGAGAATGTCGTAATCTGTGCAGTATGCCGAGTAATCAAGTTAAAAATATATTGATATTCACAGTCACTCTATTATACCAAGAGAATTCCTTTTGTGGAAAAAAGATTAAAAAAAACACATGGAAGAATACAGATGTCTGTGAGAGTTCTACCGCCTGATAATCATGTATGATGTAACTCTTAGCGTTAAAGTATAACACCTAAATCCTGGATATTTTATGTATTTGGATGAGGGTTTTTTCCTATCAAACCCTAAGACAAAGCTCCTCTGGTGCAATATTGAATGATTTTCTCTAAGTAGGAGGGGGGTGTTGGTGGTTTCCAAAACTTCCCAATTGTGTTTACAACCGTGGATGGGGTGCCAAAACCAAAGTGCATATATCCATTCACACCTAGCCAAGAAAAATGATATTCCAGTGCTGGCCAGACAATTATTAAAAAAAAATGAGTAGAAAAGGAAAATATACACCACATTCACAACCCATACCTACCGACAACATCTTTAAAAAAGGTGATCTGCAAAGCAGCAAGTCCCTACCATACTTGAAGGGTGTTGGGTGATTGCAATTCAAGATTAAAAGAACGCATTGTGGTGAAATCCAATATGAGATCAAGAGCTAGTATTGACAGATCCAAGTGCCATTTCTACGCTTGTAGTTTGTTGATGCATGTTTTTCTGAAACTGTTGGTCAAATTGAGCACCAAAGGAAAGATTTGTCTTGATGTCTATAAATACATGGGGAATAGATGCTTTTGTAAGGCTTTGAGGGGATTAAATTTGTATATGACATTGACAATATGTATATGTCAATTTATGAATAAATTATGTATGACATCGTTGGTTTGAAATTCATTTTGTGGGCTTATTTATGACAGAAAAGAAAAATCATGATAAGGTGCAAATCCAAATCCTGAAGTATAGAAATTGTATAAAGTATATACGATTTGATTTCATTTGTTGTTTTGTTGGAAGCCTCTATCCGATGGATATCTAAAGACTTCACACTTGAACAATCATTAACAATCAAACACATAAATCAGAAGTAAAATTCACATCAATAATGTTACTGATTAAACAATGGAGCTAAAGATATTCTCTTTTGTTTACTCTCTTTACACAAACACATAGAAAGTATTAGTCTGGGAGCATTCAGTGAAGCATGGACTTGCTGAGCTTTCATTGTTTGCAGGGTTGAAACTATAGTTCAAACATAACCCTTTCCTATTGATTCTAGGATGATGGTTTCTATGTAAATGTTATTTTCTCTCACTAATTACTAGTAGAGGAGAGGTACATGTTATTATAATTAACCTTCTAGGAATTGCATCAGCATGAATGAACTGTATTCTATTAGCATAGATATCATTTACTGCCAACTAGATTACTATAAAAGGATGCATCATTGTGAAAACCAATTTGAGGTTGAGAGCTAGTACTCACAGCTTTTGCCACCTGTGTTACAAAGACTGTTTTCGTAATCTTGATAATTATAAGTCAAGATTTTCAGGTAAATTAAACACTAATAAAAATTAACCTGATAAGATTAAGTAGGGCATTACAGTGATCCCGTGCATGAAACAATTACTATGTGATGAATAAAATGTGGTTTTGTTTAGTAAAAATATCGATTAATGAAGTAATTATTTCAAAATAAATAATTACAGAGACAAAACAGAAAACCAATATACTTCTTAACCTTCACAGAAGATTCATGAAAAAGATTCAAGGGGAGCCTGGTTAGACAGAGGTGACGATCCAGAGCTCCACTTAGGCAGTCCAGATTCTAAGTAACCTAACTAAATACCCTAAGGGTCAAGATACTAGTCCCAGAATACCCCAGACCTATTCTCGGCCGAGCATCAATAAATTTTAGTTGTCGAGGAAAGGGAAAAGTAAAAAAAAATGCATGTTGTAATTAAAAGCATTGTGCCATCTTCATTACAAGGGGCTAGACAGAGCTCTAGACCTAGTAATGATTAAATATATATGAAACAAAATAATATACATGTACTTGCAGGTAATGATTGTATACAAAAAACAAATTAAATATATTTGCATGCACCACACATGTGGAGACAAAGACAATACTGGAAACTAACACTGCTAAAGCATATACCAAGACATAATTATAGTAAACCCACAAGTATTGATTCTAGGCCAAAACCTTACTATACAATGACTTATATTCAAGATATAAAACTATGTGAGTAAACAACATGCATGAATCCCGACCATGGTAAAAGGCCCAGTTTTAAATTACAGTATCATACATAAAATTAGAAGGAGAACTGATAACAGCTTCGCATAACTTAAACAAATGCATTGTTACATTTTATTTAGACTTGTTTCAAAAGAAATACAAATATAATCTTAATTCATTCCATCTAATTTTTTATAATAGCATGTTGACATAAGTACTAGCACCATTTATTTGGACATACAGAGTAAGGCCACGAGGGTTCTAGGTATTTACAATAACATGTTTTTTTGGGGACATACAGAGTAAGGTCACGAGAGTTCTAGGTATTTATAATATCATGTTGACATAAATACTATCGCAATTTTTATTGGACATACAAAGTTAGACCGCGAGATTTCTAGGTATAGATATCAAATGGCAGGCGTGGCGTGGGAATTGCTTCCAGGGGCACCGCCTTGTGCAGTGTCATTCCAAATTTGTCGGCCATGTCTACGTTCTCCGCACTAATGCCTAGGGGAGGTGCCCAGTCGAATGAATGGATGAGAGAAGCCAATACCAGATGAATCATCCGATTCGCCAATGGAAATCCCACGCACATTCTTCTTCCTGCCCCGAACGGAATCAGATCGAAGTGTTGACCCCTGAAATCCAGATGGCTCATCTTATCCTCTCCCATAAATCTTCCCGGAGCGAATTTCAACGGTTCATTCCAGATTGCAGGATCCCGTCCGATTGCCCACACGTTGACCAGTACTTGGCTGTGTTTGGGTATCACGAATCCCCCAATCTCACAACGACTATCTGCTCTGTGAGGGAGGAGAAGAGGAACTGGCGGGTGCAATCTCAACACTTCTTTCATCACCGCGTGAAGGTAAGGGAGACGGTCCATGTCACTTTCTTCCACCATTCTTTTGCGCCCAACAACTCCGTCCAACTCCGCTTGGGCTCGTTCCATTATCTCCGGATTACGGACCAGTTCTGTCATCGCCCATTCTATTGTGGTTAATCTTGTGTCAGTTCCTGCACCCAAAATCTCCTGCAACATACAAGGCAGGCATTAAACATAAGAAGTTACAACCTTCTTTTGCAAAGGGTAGTGCTGAAGCAACAGTTTTGACAGATCAGTTCGTTTCTCCCGTCATGTATTACAGTAACCTGAGATAAGGAGAGACTTACAATTAAGTAGACTTTGATACCATTGACTGTAAATTCATCGCTTCTTATGTCAAGCAGAGCGTCCAAGAGGTCCTTTTCACTATCGCTTCCATCGGTGCCTTTGCCTCTTGCGGTGAGGTGATCCTCTATGAATTTCTCAAGAATGGCATATACTTTTCTCCTGTGTATTGCTGTACTACGGGAGATGTCCTGTGGATCCCAATGAAACCACTGTAGAAACGGGAAAGAGTCCGCCAGATTAGTAACTGCATGAAGCTCCAGCAGTTTAGCGATGCTTTCTTGCAACACCTGAGAAACACAAGAATGGGGATCAGACATGTCCGTACCGAAGATCATGTTCCCCGATAGATTAGCTGTGATGTTGAAGGCAGTGTGTCCAATATTCACACACTTCCCTTTCACGGCGTCTTCAAAGATCAGGCGAATACTTTGATATACTTGTTTTTTTCTGAGATGTTGCAGAGCTTCTATCTTCTTGACAGAGAAGAGTTCAGTAGTCGATATACGTCTCAGTATGCGCCAGCGAGGTCTAATTTGGCGAAAACTCAGTGAAGATTTGGTAAAAGGCTTGTTTGCTTGTGTCACAGGCCGTCCTGCAAGGAGGTGGTCATGAGAACTTCCTTTGCCATGGCGGCAGAGGAGGCTACTACTGTGGTTTTCATTCCAAAGGAGAGAGACATGAGAGGGCCGTATTTGGTCGCAAGGTGGAAGAGCGTTTCGTTGGGCTTATCTACGAGCTGGAAGAGATTTCCCACAACGGGCCATCCTGGAGGCCCCGGAGGAAGCCTCGAAATCTTCCTCCTCATCACATGCAAAACGAGGAGTATGATGAAGAAGCTTATCCCCGGAATAGAATACGAGAACATCCAACGAAACTCCATTGGCAATTTGATTAGACGCAAGGAAAGAAGACCAAGGAATGCAGGGAAGATAAACGATGTGGTTACGGAGACGAGAGATGACAAAACCATTCGTTGCAAGAGGTTTATATAACCAATAGCCATCTCTACAGTCAAAGATCGTGCTTCAGACTGGTTTAGCACATGAATAATATAAATGCAAAAGACAAGACTCAAAACTAAATGAAAAGAATTGGGCCGTCTGCAAAGTATTTCTTTCAATTTATATACCACATAAATGATAATTTAATTGGCACGGGTTCTGTCGTTTCTCACATCATACAGTAACAAGGCATAAATTTGAGGGCACGTCCATTCGTCTTGTTAATTTTCTTATGACATGCTTGTTTTTAAAACAGGCCTTCACATGAGGTTTTTATGGCAGTTTTGTTTTTAAAGCAGGCCTTCACATGAGTACTTATTTATGCTGGTTATTTAAATCTTATATATTATATTTAATTGTTTTTGTTTGTGAATTTGTTTGAGTCTTGAGATGATTGTGGTTTGAGAAACATTTAAGTCATCATATTTATACTAGGATGGATTTTTGTCCATAGAGTTTTGAACCAATGGCTTTCACATCACTAAGCCACTTAACAATACATCCCATCATCGTCTATTTTATCCCTTGTGAGTGATATTATATTTAATTTTCATACACATTTAAGAATATTTATTTGGTGATATAAATTGTGTGTTTTTTTTCTCATTTTTTTTAAAATGTAACTTTATGTTTGTCAATAAACATATATTCAACTTGCATTGTTCAAATTTCACCTGAGGTCACATCAAAACCAAGATTAAGCCTCCCTTCAAAAGCTCATACAAAATTCATACATAGCAAGAAGATAAACCCTTTGTTACCATAATAGGCACACTCACTTGGGGAACTAAGAGCCTCCAAAATCACATCAAAATAATAGTAATCAGAATCATGTAGTCATCACAGTTCGAAATGGGCACACAGACCCACCTTCTCAAGAAACAAATAACCATTGACCCACCGAAACATAAATGCAGGTCTGTCTAAAGCCAAGACTACCAAGACACAAAAAACTAAAAACACACATCAAATAACCAACAAAACATGTCTAAATCCAAGACTACCAAGACACAAAAAAATAAGAACACACATCAAATAACCAACAAAACATGAAACAACATTGTACCAACAATACCTTACTAACCAACCTTGAGACCAACCAACATGAACAACAAGAATATGAATTCTTGTCAACATTACCTGCCCATTGCAACTCTAAGCATTCTCTGAGGAGGAAATTGTGGCCAACACATAAACACTTAAACTCGAGGGGTGCGTACAATCTCCACTATTAGAATCACTCATTATGTAACCCTCTACGTGAGCCAAATGAGAATCAAGGCTCTCTAGACAAAACCTCTGATTTCAGAGCATTATTTTAATATCTTCAAGGGAGGAGAAGAAATTATAATTATCCACGTGCTTGTCTTTAAGGACCAATCTCAGCAAGATTATCATTTGCTAGTGTAAAGCTAATGAATTCAAAAGTTGTTTCTTTCCCTCATATACCTAGGGTTAGGAACCGACTTCAAAACATTATCCATTAGATTTGAATCTGAATGGGATTGAAGTTCCATCCCATCTTGACTCTCTAACACCCAAATTTCCTTTCTCATCTTTGGTGGAACAACATTAATGAAGATGGCAACAAAATCATGGGCAAAGTGTCTTACCCTTCGCTGCCCGAGAGAGGCTTTGCCACCTCCTCCCTATTTGAAAACCTTTCACTATCTAGGAGGCATGGATACAACAAAGAGGGACCATTTTAGGAAGCCATTGCAAATACCACATCCTATAAAATAACAAATAAAGAGACTAGACGCACTAGGTTGACAACTAAACCATAATCCCACTAAGTCATCACCAAATCTCCAAAAAAAAAATATTGAATCCACCAAAATAACATGAGGTACAAATGGAAACTCATCACTTTCAACAAATAGCCCATGACCCAGCACCATGAAAAACCCTAATATGCCCAGATATAGCACAAGAGCCTGGATACAATACGCATGCAACATAATGAAACCAGGTAATAGGTAACCCAAAACAATTCTAATGGAAATGACCAAAAGAAATCTACAAGCTATCACAAAATCAGAAACTCCATAACTTAGGTCACCCCAAATGCTTGAGTCCTGAAAACAATTACCCCAAAACACAAGAATGGTCTGTCAACCTCTAAAGCCTTCCAAGAACTAAACTATAACAGACTAGCAAACTGAACCCAGCAACACAAACCGACTCAGGTATCTAAAAGAGCCACAAATCAAACAGCCCATGATAGGTAACTAAAAATTTACACAATAGAAAATAATTAGCACCCTCACCATCCCAATATAGAACCTAAAGCCTCACTCTTTAGAGCAATCTCGAGTATCATGGAAGATTTGCAGTGATGTACTTGCACTCCAAAATATCAAACTCGCACTTTCCACAACACAAACAATGGTCAACCATGGTCCAATGTAAAATTGTGACAAAGATTGTCTCGATATGAAAATCAAACATGGTCAACTATGGTCAACCATGGTCTAACGTCACATTGTGACAAATATTGTCTCAATATGAAAATCAACTATGTTGAACCTTGGTGAACCATGTTTATTTTAGGGTTTATAATATTTATATTAGGGTTTATATACCTTGGGTTTATAATATTAATCCCTCGGGGTTTTAGTATTAACCCCTTAGACTTATTATTCACTTGGGTTTATAATATCAATCCCTTGGTTTTATTATTCTAAGGGTTGATATTCCTAGCATATAATATTATTCATAACATCTATAATGTAATCATGGTCAACCATAGTGAACCATGTTCCAATGTCACATTGTGACAAATATTTTCTCAATATGAAAATCAACCATGGTCTAACTTCGCATTGTGACAAAGATTGCCTTGATATGAAAATCAATGATGGTCAACCATGGTCCAATGCCGCATTGTAACAAATATTGTTTCAATATGAATATCAACCATGGTCAACCATTATCAACCGTCGTCAACCATGGTCTAACGTCACAGTGTGACAAATATTGTCTCAATATTAAAATCAATTATGGTGAACCATATTTATTTTAGGGTTTATAATATTTGAAAAAAAAACAATGCCTATATTTTTTAATAAATAATAGTAATGATTAATTTATTATTAAATATAAATAAATTAATTAATTATTAAATATAAATGAGTTAATAAATTAATTATCAAGTAATTAATTATATCATGTGATTTGTTCTAAAACTCTAGACTGAAAGCTAGTTCCTATGCGGAGGAAGTTTGTTGAGGGAGATTGGGATCACTCGCTAGGGTTTTGAGTTGAAGATAGGGTTTTGGATTCAGGGTAGCATGGCAGGGAGTGTAGGGGGGAGTGTTGCTCCCTCCTACAGTCAAGTAGTCACAGACGGAAGTAAGGACGAGAATAAATCTTTTTAAAAAACCTCTGGAGAAGATTTCAGAAGCACGAAGTCAGGGGATATCTAGAAGAAGCGGACATCAGGATCAGGAAGGAAATCAACAAGAAACAAGCAAAGAAAAGGAGAATGGAAGCAGCAGCGAAAGACTGGCTACCATAAGGACAACTAGGGTCTGCAAACCCAAGTTAGGAATTATCCCCCACGCCGTATTGAGTGACCCAACGATACAAGCACATAGGGATCATATGACGGAACATGCAATCATATGCAAGTTCATGGGGTTATGGCCGACGGAGAGGGTGTTACATGTCTAGATAAGAAGCCATTGGAAGCCAAAGGGAGAAATACATTTACATTTGGGTTCTAAGGGCTTTTTCACAGTAGTGTTCACAAGCCTAGAGGACAAAGATAGAGTGTTTGAAGGGGGACCCTATTTCTATGCTACGGTAGGACTCTACATGCAGCCATGGATGATTAAATTTGTCCCGGAATGTGAAAAATTCACATCAGTATTAGTTTGGATCATACTATACTCCCTTCCTCTCGATTATTGGCTACCAGAATCTTTGAAAACCATAGGCAACAAGCTGGGGCATTTTCTAAAGATCTCAAAGGAAACTTTGAAAGGAAGGTATACCTCCTTTGCCCGAATATGTGTGGAAATGGATCTATCTGGAGCCCATTCGGAAGCCATAATTTTAGAAGCATATGATGAAGAATGGGTGCAGACTATGGACTATGAGCACATACCATTTAGGTGCCGCAAATGCCATGAACATGGGCAGCTATATAGAGACTGCCCCACAATCAATAGGGAAGGTAACCAGAAAACCACTATGGAGAGAGATCACGAGGGTTTCACTAAGGTCGGGAGCAAAGGGAAAGGGGGAAAACGTCCACACAAGAAGGTAAATGAGGATAGACATACAAGACACAATAGCTTCAAGATCATCGAAGAAGAAGAGGGGAACAAGGAGATAGTCCAGGACATGGAGAACGTAACAAAGGAGCAGGATAAGGTAGCTAACATGGAAGATATCACAGTAAACAACCAGCAAAAGGATGATCTACCAAGCCTGATGGAGATCAATAGGGACCAGGAGATGACTCCAAGTGAAGCAAGAACAGAGGACCATGAGCTATAGGAGATTCTGGATAGGGAAAAATCTAGATCTAGAGAAATTTTTGGGACAAGGAAAAAACATAGGAGTGGACTCCCTGCCAAAAGAGGAATATGACAGAGTACAACAGCTCTTTCTATGGAGGTCACAAGTGAATGGAGCTAGAGTCAAAAGAGATCGTGAAAGCCAGGAGCCAAGTGGGGTAAAGATGATGGAGAATTCACATACATCATCTCCAAAGAACTCATGTAGGAAAAGAGGAAGAAAGAGACAGAATGAACTGCTAAATGAATGTGGAAAATTTTTTATCAACTCAAGTAAGATGAAAGATCTTACCTGTTATTCCTTTACTAATCTTTCTTAATGAAGCTCAGAACTTGAAACATCAGAGGCATAGGGAATAGAAGGAAACAAAGAATTCTTAGTAACAGAATGAAAGAGGAAAAACTAGACATGATTTTTATTCACGAGACAAAATGTTCAATGGATAAGATAAGAAACATTCATAATAAGTGGTTAATCAAATATGAGTATTTAGAGGTTAAGGCAAACAACTCGGTGGGGGGATTCTCACTTTGTAGGATCCACAGAAATTTGGAATCCTGGATGTGGAAGCATCCAGGAACTATCTCTCCTTGATATGTCAACCTATAGGAGATAGGGAGATATACATGATTACAAATGTTTATGGACCTGAAAAGCAAGTAGGCAAACTCAAGCTTCTCACCTCCTTGGTGGATCGAAGAGAAAGACATCCCACTTTGCCCTCGATTGTTGCAGGAGATTTCAATATGACAAGATCTCTTTCAGAAAAAAAAAGGAGGCACTAGACAGCTAGGCAGAGACTCCATGGCTTTCTAGAACTCCATTATGAACATGGGTCTATTAGATAATGAAACAATTAATGGAACCTTCACTTGGAACAAAAAAAGGGGAGGGGATTCTCAAGTTGCTTCCAAACTTGATAGATTTATTATTTCAGAGGACCTCCTTCTCATAGGACTTGCCATGACAGCCTCCATTCTGCCCCTTGGAGGATCGGATCACTGGCTTGTATAGCTGGAGGCCACCTTTATGCGCACATCGAGAAAGAGACCTTTCAGGTTTGAAAATGCCTGGCTCTCACACCCCAAGTTCACTGATAACATTGAAAGATGGTGGAGAGAGGAATTGAATATTTAGGGCATAAAAATGTACATGCTCCAGTAGAAACTTAAACATATCAAATTCCGGCTTAAAGATTAGAACAAAAAGGAATTTGGAAATATCTTCAAAGCCAAAAGAGAAACTGAGCAGAAGCTCCAGGAGATCAATCAGATCAACATCACATAGGGCTTCACCTAAGAGCAACAAAACTAACTGACTCTCTGCAGGAAGAATGGGAGGATCGATGCTTACAAGAAGAAATTTTCTGGAGGCAGAAATCAAGGATACAATGGATTAGAGAGGGAGAAAGAAATACAAAATTCTTCCATAAATCCACTATGGCTCATAGGGCACACAATAGAATCACAAAGATCAAATATTTTCAAGGTATTGAGCATGTCTCTCACAATGATATGGAATCGGTCCTTGTACAACACTTCTACAATATTGCAAAACAGCCACTGGAGGATAGATCTAGGTTCATTGACCACTTCACTTAGTATATCCCTCAGCTGGTTACCAAAGAGGACAACCACAATCTCAATAGGCTAGTTTTGGCAGAGGAGGTTAGTGAAGTGATTAATGAAATGCAGAATGGAAAGGCACCAGGCCTAGATGGATTCAATGTAGACTTCTTCAAGGCCTGCTGGGAAACTGTTAAATATTATATCCTCAAGGTTGTGGAAGATTCAAGAAAATCCAAAAAGGTAATAAAGGCTCTGAATGCATCCTCCATAGCTCTTATCCCAAAGTAGGAAAATGCCATGAATTCGGAGGGTTTTTGGCCCATAGCCTTATGTAATGTGGTGAATAAAATTATCTCCAAAGTAATAGCCAATTGACTCAAACCACTTCTACCCTCCCTCGTCTTGAAGGAGCAAACAGGCTATGTGGAGGGAAGACAAATCCTCAACAATATCATCCAAGCTCATGAGGTGGTATACTCTCTCAAAAGAAATAAACAAGCTAGCATGATCATTCAGTTGGACCTAGCGAAAGCCTATGACAAGTTGAGTTGGACCTACATAAAAGCAATTCTAAAAGCCTGTGGTATTGACCATAATTGGATAAGGTGGGTCATGGCATTAGTTACCACGACCAGGTTTTCCGTACTACTTAATGGAGCTCCATCAAGAACCTTCACACCCTCCAGAGGGCTCAGACAAGGAGATCCGCTCTCACCGTTCCTCTTCATCCTCATGATGGAAGGGCTAGGTAGGGCGATCAAAATGGCAAATGTTGAAGGACAAATTCAGGGTATCAAACTGACAGCGGAGGGAGAGGCAAACACTCATCAATAATTTGTGGATGATACAATGTTACGGGGTATACCCATAGTCAGGGAAGCCAGAGAAATCAAAAATATTTTAAATGACTTTGCTATGGTAGTAGGCACAGAGGTAAGCCTTGAGAAGTCCAAACTTTTCTTCTTTAACACTAATATCGCTATCCAGAGAAACATTACCAGAATTCTTGGATTTCAAAGGGATCAGCTACCTTCTAATATCTTGGCATTCCTCTCACTGACAAACCTCTAAGCAAGAAAGTGTGGGAGCCAATATTAAATAAACTTCAGGACAAGGTCATAAAATGGACATGCAGGTCACTAAATTTGGCAAGACGCCTTATGCTCACATAGGTGGTCTTACAGGGGATTCCCATTTTCATGTTTTCAGCTCTTCCTGGTCCTCAAGGTATTAACCAGCAAATAAGAGGCATACAAAGGGAATTTCTATGGGGGAGAGGGGAAGAGAAAAAGAAGTGGGATTTAGTAGCCTGGAACAATCTCTGCAAGCCCAAGAGCCATGGTGGATTGAGGCTCCATGATCCTGAGAGGCTCAGTAGAGTTTCGGGAGCCAAGCTTTGGTAGAGATGGATTAAGGAACCGAATGCTCCCTAGGCTAGGCTTTGGAAACAAAAGTACGCCAAGTATTGGCAGGAGAAGGATCACATTAGAATGTCAGGGCAGATCAAGGGCTCCCATATTTGGAACCTTGCGTGGGATAATAAAAGTATTGTTCAATAACCTTGTCTTTAGGAAATTCGAGCAAGGGACCTTGCTCGATTCTGGGAGGACAACTGGTAACAAAAACCCAACATTTATAGGGATGAACTTGCAGCTCTCAAAAGTGACACTGATAGAAAAGGTATGGTTTTGGTAAAAGACTTCTGGGACCAGGGAAGGAATAATGGAAAATGGAGGAAGTGGAAGGATCTAGAATACAATGATGAAAACCTGCTGAAGACCAAGGTAGAAGATCTCACCCAGGAGCTAGACCATAAAAGGATTCTAGTTTCTTCCTCAACGGATCAATTAAGATGGGGAAAGAACACTGAATGTAAATTTAACCTCAAAGAGGCTAAAAAATAAGTTACAGGATTTAACTTTGTGAATCTTGGTCAAGTTTGGAAGAAACTTTGGCAAAGCCCACATTGGATGAAAATAAAGTTATTCATCTGGCTAGTGCATCAAAGGAAGATCTTAACTTGGGAGAATCTCCTTAAGAAAGGCTTCATTGGTCCTTCCAAATGCTACCTATGTGGCGCTCATGAGGAGAGGATTGAACACCTTCTCAACCCCTGTCCTTTCACTTCAAAGGTGTGGGACTAAGTGGCCTCCATTTTTAGACAAACTGATAGGGATAGTCTCAGCATATCCAACACTCTGAAAAACTGGAGGAAAAAATTCTCAGGGAATGAGATAATTAATAAGGCCTAGATTCTGGTTCCAAGCTTTGTCATCTGGAATGTTTGGAAAGAGCACAACAATCAGATCTTCAAAAACAAAAAAGCATGCCCCAACACATAATTGAGAAAATTCTAAGGCAGCTCAAAGATACAATAAGAAGCTTGTTGAGAACCCTTCCTAAAGATCCTCCTCTGCCCGAAGAGGAGAGAATTATACTTCACTTGGGTCTCCGGGCTATCATTCGTCTGGGAATAATAAAGATAATAAGCCCAATAAATAAAGGTGTTAACATTTGGAAGCCCCCTCCTTATGGTTTCTTAAAGGTTAATATTGATGGAGCAGCTAAGGGCAACCCAAGATTAGCGGGGTTTGGGGGTGCCATAAGAAATAGTCAAGGACATACAGAAAATCTTCCATGGCCACTTGGGGAAGGCCACTAATAACATGGCTGAGCTCATGGCATTAGAGCAATGTTTGGAAATCCTGGTGGATTCTAGTTCACATATTGTTATAATTGAAGCAGATTTAGAATTAATTATTAGAGCGGCTAAGAAAATTAGCAATGGAACCTCTCCAGATAAAGTATCGAAGCACTGGAAGCTTTTGCAGGTTTTTTACCACATCTAAACTCACCTGCGAACCCTTAAAACTGTCATATTTATTCATGTGAAAAGAAAAGCTAATATGTTAGCAGATCGACTGGTGAATGAAGGAGTTACCAATAGGCACAGGGATTCTAGATATTCTTGGGATTCGTTACCTCCAGGAAAATTGCATGAAGATTTTCTCTATCACGCAACCCAGGATATGGAACTATGGACTAATAAGATGGATCAAGGGGACCCAAAAGACCGACGGAAGAATGAAGAACCCCATTCTGTCTAACCTGCCTTGGTTCGACTATTTTCCAGAGTCTGGGACTCTTTTGATTGAATGATGAAAGGTTTGACTCAGATAGCACCACAGGATGAGGTGTCCTTTTTCATTTGGCTTAGGTGGTGTTTGACAAAGAATCTTGGTGGATGGGATTGGCTCAAGAACTGCCCACTGGACAAAATTGAAGGACAACACGTGGCGAAAGGACGTGTTTGGTTTTTCCGCGATTCAACTGTTCCAAAACCACAAGTGGTATATCGGGTGGGGTGTGAATGGTTTTTGGTTTTTTTTAGTTTGGTTCCGATTCCACTCTTCATGTGACACGTAGCGAAGCAAGGAGAGAGAAAACCACCCTCATTAGGCAATTATCTCTCAAGTTTCTCATCCTTCCGATATTCATGAAGATCGTTGGATCTTAGTCAGGTGATAAATGGTGGCGATTTGTTTTTGCTCGTTGGTCGGACCTGAAAAACGATTAGTGTGTTAAGCTTTAATTTCCGTCGGGTTAGTTTGACAGTTTTAACTTCCGATGAGCCCGTTTGACCTTTTGTGGACCCACGACGAGTCAATTGTGGCCTTTTGTGACTTCCAGTTCAATGGACTAGCCCTCAAAGGCTTTCTAGACTCTTTTGATGCATGGCAAAACTACCAGATGGCATTGTGCCTTAATTGTTTGGCGGTTCTCCCCAGTTTTCCTGTTCATGTTTCTCTTGTTTTTGGGTGAATGGTTTGGTTTGGCCTACCCTGTTGACTATTGAACTCTCACAGAGTGGGTGGGGCTTCATGTAAATTTTGTATATTTGGTTAAGTTTAATAGAAGGTCCTACTTTTACTTGATAATAAAAAAATAGTAATTAATTATTATATATAAATGAGATAATAAATTGTTATCTAATTTTTTATTATATAAATGAATTAATTATTATTAATATTATTTGAGAATGCAAATTTTTGTGATTCATAATGTTTCTTACTATAATTCTTCTAGTAAATCACATTTCAGATTAATGGGTCAACGCCTTCCGAACCACTAAGTATGGTTCATCATAAAAACTATGATAAATGACTCATCATACAAGCTGATATATAGTGTAGAGATGCACAACGGTTCGAACATGAACGGTAGAGATAAATGAATAAAATAATTAAAATGAACTTTAGAGAATTTAGATTAGGTTATTGAGTTTAATAAATTATTGCTAAAAATAATATTTAATAAGAAATTGTTAATATTGTCAAATAAGGAAAGAACATCCTCTAACTTCAATATTTAATTAATAAAAATATTATTATTTTCTATATTTATTATTATTAGAAGTAAAATCCAATAGAATGATGATTGAAAAAAGTCAACAATTATTATAATTAAGGGAATAATTTTCTAAAAATAAAAATAAAATAAATAAATAAAAATAAACATAAACAAATAAATAAAAGAAAAGAAAAGAAATAGAAAATTTTAATTAATGTAAAATCAATAAATAAAATTGAACATTATCTTAATTAAATAATCTAACTTTAGTAAAGAGAAGTGAATGAAAATACAAATAAGCCAAACTAAATAAGAGAAAAAAAATGAAAAAGGTAGGAGGAGAGATAACAAAAGAAAGAAGAAAAAATGGAGAAAGAATAAATCTAGGAAAAAAGATAAAAGATCCAACAACTACTAATTTTTCACCCTCATTCCTATAGGACCTTTTAATAATATTAATATTTATTATTAATATTATTATTAATAAATATGGTTAATTTTTATTGATATGAATGAATTTATTATTAATAATATAATTATTATTAATAGTATTAATTATTTTTAATATAATTATTATTAGTTAATAATAATAATAACAATAGTAATGGTAATTATTAATAATAATATTATTAATTACTATATTTATATTAATAGTAAAAATTATTAATAATTAATAATTACTATTAATATTTTTTTTTTATTCAAATTTTTGTGATCCATATAATTTTTTGGCCAACGTGTTTTAAACCAACAAGTGTGGTTCACCATCACGACATGATGAACCACACTTGTTGGTTCAAAACAGGCAGGGCAAAAAATTCTCTTATGTGATTTCTACCAAAAGACTTTGTTTAATTTACTATTAATATTATTAATAAGAAATATGTCTAATTTATACTAGTTATATAACAATTATCTACACTTTAACAATGTCGAGAGGTGATTACAACACTATGATAATAATATGCAAACAATCACCATTTTTTTTAGGTTCATTAAATCCACGAATGTAAATGTGAGATCTTTTGGTCATGCGAAAATTCATTATAACCAGACCTGAAACCATTTCTAAATTTTCATCCCTCATGCCAGACCACAAGATTTAAAACAATTCGACGACATTTGAGCCGGTAGGGTTAGAGGTGAATGAGTATCCTGAAAAGTGATAAAATACAATGACCATATAAACGGAAAGCTCAATATTCAATTCTCACTCGAAAATATACTGTGTAAGATCTGGACTTTTAAAAGATTCAGCAAAAACAGTGAACTATACATGCCATTACATTGGGCAAATCAAATCATCAACAGCATCAACGGTAGTTTGTTGATGCGAATCATACTGGAGTTTTCGTTAGTTTTTAACCGCAAGAAAACCCTATGCTAGGAATGTCGCTGAAACAGTGTCAATGTCCGGCGAAATTGTGTGTCGGCAAACATCATTACGTGGCCAGCCGGCGCCCTCCTTTTCTCCGTTGCCGTCCGTTTACCTAAACACGGAGATCATTTCCCCTGCCAAAGTCGGAAAACTCGTTATCACTTCACGTCTGTATGCGTATTCCGTAGGGACTCGCCTACACTGCCAGAGTCATTAAAATATTATGCAGATGGGATGGCCATGCATCAGTTCATTAACGCATCCCTCCTATTTGAATTTTGAAATTTGGCATCTCAACTATTGATATTTGTAATTTTAATCATTTTTTTAATGATTTTAATTCTTAATATCTTAATTTTTTAACTTATAAAGATATAAATAATATTTGAATTTGGATAGAGTTCTTAATAATTTATCCTTTATCTCAACAATTGATATTTACAATTCCAATAATTCTTTTTCTTTTAATGTTTTTAATTATTAATATTTTAATTTTTAATTTATGGGATAGTCATGTCATAAATAATATATGAATTTGACAGAAACCATAAAAAAATATCCTTTCCACCATTTGAGCTAAACCCAAGGAAATTTCAAAGTTGGATTGATTATATGAATTTTTTAAAAGTTAACTTAAATTCTTTCTCCATTTTAAGAAATTTTCATGATGATGTACATAAAATTTTAAAAATAATGATAAAATTGAAATCAAATTATTATATATTCACTATAATAACAATGAATACATCGAAATTATCATGTAACCATCTCCCTCCCTTTATCATCACATTTCAGAAGGGGTGCACTTTTTGTCTTTTCTCATTGACTTGATCCTTCATGGATGGTTCCATTTTCATGTTTGCATCTAGCCCTTTTGAAAGTTTATATAAACATGACATTCAAATATTATTCATATGATACATATAAATACAAAAGATTATGTCACTTGGTTTCATATTCCAAGAGGTTTCTTGGACTTCTCATAACTCTTCATGTTCACTTGTGCCTTTTTTATTTACACACAGGGGAATATTACAATTTAGATAATCCCCTAAGGATTATGTTTCCAACATTCACCAATCTGAAGGGCGTATGTGAGTCCAAGAAGAGAGCAAAAATATGAAGGTAAATAAAAACCAATGGCTAGATGTGAACACTAAATCTAGTGGTTTAAGGAAGACCACAAATTAAATGGGGTAGAAAAATTTGAAGTATTCTATTAGTGGTGGTTTAAGGAAGACCACAAACCAAAAAGGTAGCAGAAGTCGAAGTATTATATCAATGGTGTTGAATAATGTAACTAGTGTCGGTCTTCATATGTAACACCCCATGATACATAAGTTACTATGATTACTTTTATTTTAATTATCTTAGTACTTTTGATTTTTGTATGTTGGTTGGAACTTGTGGCTCGGTGGAAGACCCTAGTGGAACTTTTTAATAAACTTTGTTGATTAAAAATACAAAAAGTGTGTTTGAAAAATATTAAAAGAGACCAAGGGTAACGAACTCCAAACCTCCAAACAGTTGTAAACAATTATTACTTTCTCTCTTCCTAGAGAAAGGGAAAAGAAGGAAAACCCGATCTCGGTGGGGGAAATCTGGGGGATGGCTAAAAGTTAGCTAGAGGATTGAGAGAACGGAGAAGTGAAAAACTTGAGGAATAGAATCCTTGTAGAAGTTTTAGTAAGGGGACATAGTTCTGCCAGGTTTGAGGTGTTTTTGACCTGGACACTAAGTGAGTGGAACCCTCGAACAAGAAACCTTGACAAATGGTAATTCTGAGCTAGACTAGTAAGTCTTGAGGTTCAAAATGGATTAACTCAGTAGTTGAATATTGTAACTGTCTGGAGCAAGGAAGCTCGGGGGAGAGTCTGGACATCATTGCCAGACTCGTGGTTGGGCGGCTTGGTCTTCTTAGGTGCCAAACAGCCAGTCAAGACAAACACAGATAAGTTTCTTACTAGTTTTGTATATATTAATAATGAACTCTGTGCAATAGTGTTACCTTTAGTTTAATTTTATTCTTGGATTACAGGTTGTGTGGCAGTTAATAGTTGGTCTTTCTTTATTATAGCCAATGTTGATAAAGGTGTGTGGAAAGAATAATTCTTATGTATCATGATCATGTGCATGAAATAATTACTATGTGATGTATGTAACATGGTTTTGTTCAGTAAAAATGTCTAGTAATGAAGTAATTATTTAAAAAAAAAATTACAGAGACAAAAAAGAAAACAAATATACTTCTTAACCTTCACAAAATATTCATAACAAAGATTCGAGGGGAGCCTGGTTAGCTGGAGGTGATGATCCAGAGCTCCACCTAGGCAGTCTAGATTCTAAGAAACCTAACTAAATACCCTAACGGTCAAGAGACTAGTCCTGAAATACCCAGGACATTTTCTCAGTCAGGCATCACGGATTTTTAGCCACCGAGGAAAGGGAAAAGCAAAAAAAACACATGTAGTAATTAAAAGCATTGTGCCATATTCATTGGCATATATACAAGGGGCCAAATAGAGCTCTAGACCTAGTAATGATTAAATATATATGAAACAAAATAATATGCATGTACTTGCAGGTAATGATTGTATACAGAAAACAAATTAAATACATTTGCATGCACCATGCATGTGGAGACAAAAACAAAAAACTATGAGAATAAACAACCTTCATGAATCACATCCAAGGTAAAAGGTCTTGTTTTAAATTACAGTTGCATACATAAAATTAGAAGGAGAATTGATAACAGCTTTGCATAACTTAAACAAATGTCTAGTTGCATTTTGTTTAGACTTGTTTCAAAAGAAACTACAATCAACCCCATGATTGTGCCTGATAATTAAGATAGTATGACCATATTACAAAAAAAGAAAAAGAATTTCTTATCTAACCCCGTTGGGTCAAGGCCTGGTATGTCCTGTCTCCACGGCTAGACTTAACCAGTCCTTCCCCGTAAACTAGACCAATAATTAGGGAGAAGAGCGAGGGTTTTGAATTAACCCTCACCAAAGGATGAGGTTCGAGAAAAAAACTCGAATCGAAAATGAAGAAACCCCAGTGAGAAATTATAATCTATGGCTGATCTAAGCTTGAGATTCCCAATCCAGTACCTGGAACTGAAGAACTCACCTGTAACCAAGGGATGGAGAAATTAGCCAGTTCCTAGCAGTGATGAAAATATTTTGAAATAAAAATAGAGTTGGAGTCAAACAACAAATAATAATATAAATTACCTATTTCAGAATGAACCTATTCGACAAAGTAATGTTGAGGACTTGCAGTTCAAAATATGCTAATTGAGCTTCTGGAGAACTGTAAGGAAAATTATATCGACATAGTTGAACTGAGAACAAGAGGGAAACCTGATTGAGTATGACCATAAAAATTTCCCCCCTCGTCGATCAATGGGAAACCTAGTTCAATGAACACCTGCGAACAAATATATTCAACGGAATCAGAGTGCAAGCCGTGGGAGAGAAAATTCACATTGTAAGTCTGGAATAACATGGCGGAATAACTGCAAACCTTACCTGGAAAGAGACCGTGAGGATGGATTGAAACCCTAGGGCTGGAAGGGCGGAGAGCAGAGCCCAAACCCTAGCAACCGACGACAGAATGGGGAACTGGGCATAGAACGGGAGCAACCCATTAGTTACGAAAACAACTTTCTACATTTCCACCATTGGATGATGCTTTGAACACATGGGAGAAGGGTTTGCATGATATCATTCAACCTCATAACTCACCCGAGAACATTATAACATGGATGGACGAAATTTATTTGATATGATAATCATTAAAGCTATGTATTGTAGATTAGACTATAGCTCGTGGAGGAATTCGATAATTAATGTAAAACTAACACTTGTGCAGTATGAATTAATTTTAACCATATGTAAATCCTGGTTGTACATAGTGCGAGGGGTGTATTCACCTCCTTTCAATAATAACGTTCATAAATGATTAATGCGTAAATTCTTTACTCCCAAACCATATAACTTCTTATGGTAAGTAAATTATTTTTGCTATATAGATATATATATATATATATATATATATATATATATATTGAACAAGTGTTATGGATGAGACATGTGACATGTGGTATCAGAGCGTAAGGTTTCTACACTCTGGCCAACATGGGAAACTAAGAAAACCATTATTGTGTTAATGTACACAAAGAGGTAGAATCAGAATAAGATGCAGAGAGGAGTTGGACCACCAACCCGGCCAGAGGCATCATATGTTGAAGCCAATCGAAAAATGTGGGTACAATTAGGGGAAGAGTCCCACGAAGCTAATGTCGCACTCTTGGAAACAGTTCAACAGTTGCGAACATAAATGATTAATTTGAGGGCTAATAATGAAAAATTAAGGCAGGGATAGGAAATAATTTTGAAGATCTTATCTGATAAGTAAAATTAGCAGGAGCCAAACAAAAGTTCTCGTGATGGGAACAAGACTGATGTGTTTCGACAAAAGGAAGATCATTCATAATCTAGAGTAGGAAGAAATGAAGATGAAGGAAAGTCCGACAATTTTTCTAGGGACAAAGGAATTAAGAGGCAAAAAACCAAACCTCAAGCAGAGTTCAAAAAGATAAAACCCTCGAACATTGATGGTGAGGCTGAGGAAGCAGTTGAAGCCTGGTTGAATAATATGAACAAGTACTTTCAAATCTACGAGTATGGTGAAAACCTTAAAGCCAGATTGGAAATATACCAACTACAGGGTAAAGCCACCCTGTGGTGGGAAGAAATCAAAATTGTCCACAAAATTGAGGAACAGAAAGTAACTTTTACAAACTTCCAAAAGCATTTCAAAGATAACTATATGACAAAATGATTCTATGATAAAAAGGTGAGGGAGTTTTATGACTTGAGGTTGGTTCAATTAACAATGGATGAGTTTGTAACAAGGTTCACCTCCGTGTTGATATACATTCCATATATTGAGGGGAGAAGGCTAAGGTGCAACGTTTTACCAGTAGTCTACCTGCCTTTATGAGGTAAAATTTGGAGTTTGATAATCCAAAAACAATGGATGAAGTGATTCGGAAAGCTAGAATATGTTATCAACAAATGAAACAGAAAGGAGAACGAAATTGGAATGGGAAATCAGAATGGGCCCTTCAGAAAGGGACATAAATGCATTCTGAACAATAGAAATGTGAAAATTGTTGGTGGAAGGAATGTGCACCAAAAACAACAGACCAAGTTTTCTGGAATAAATCTGTAGAAACTTGGATTAGAAACTAATAATAGGTAGATAAAGGTGGTAAGAAAACTAGAAAACAATCAGCAAAAGAAACCTCCTCTACCATGTTGGGGATTTGGAGAGCCCTGTTACTATAAAAATTGCCCTCATCATACTCAAACGCAGTAGGTTTCTAATGTGCTAGAAGCATCTATAGTGGGAGAGGTGGCTAGAAGAATACCTAGAATAAATGAAACTTTGGATGATAATCAAGCAGAATATCAACCCACCATGGTAGAAATAGAAGGTAATATATCTAGCCACTCTGTTTCTATTTTGGTAGATCTAGGTGCAAGTCTGAGTTACGTCAGTCCAAAAATAGTGGAAAAATGTCATTTACAAATGGTTAAATTTAGAAATCCCTGGTTGGTGCAATTAGTTACAGGAGCTAAGTGGAGAGTGAATGCTAAGATTGAAAATTGTTCTATTAAAATAGGAGAACAACAAATTCAAGTGGATTTGAATATATTACCCCTAGGCTCATATGATGTATTGATTGGAATGGATTGGTTAGAGAAACATTGGTCTCTAGTGGATTGTAAAGAGAAAACTATTAATTTCCTTGATGAAGGGGGAATTAGGCAAGAAATTCAAGGGATTAAAAGATTTTTTAAATTGTGACCAATCACAGCCAACCAGTTAGGAAAATGTATTTGGAATGTTTGTCAAATCTATGTTGTGCAAGTGGGTTATACTTGTCAAATCTATGTTGTGCAAGTGGGTTATACTTGTCAAATCTATGTATTATACAAGAATTTACTGATGTGTTTCCAAAGGAAATACTTGGGTTGCCACCTAAATGAGACATCGATTTCACCATTGAATTAGTTCCAGGATCATCTCATGTGTCTAGAACCCCTTATCGTATGAGTATACCTGAATTAATGGAACTCAAAATGTAGTTGCAAGAGCTCCTAGATAAAGGTTATATTCGACCAAGTGTGTCACCGTGGGGAGCTCCTGTACTATTTGTGAGGAAAAATGATGGTACGCTACGACTATGTATTGATTATAGACAATTAAATAAGCTTACCATTAAGAATAAATACCCCTTGCCCTGTATTGACGATCTATTTGATCAGGCCAGAGGAGCTAGTGTGTTCTCAAAAATAGATTTACGTTCAGGGTATCATCATATTTGTATTAAAGATGAAGACACTTGCAAAACATCATTTCGAACTCGCTATGGTCATTACGAGTTTGTGGTATTTCCCTTCAGGCTTACCAACACCCCTACCACTTTCATGAGTCTTATGAATGGTATATTTCACCCATATTTAGATAAGTTTGTCTTGATTTTCATTGATGATATTCTAATCTACTCAAGGAACATGGAGGAACATAAGGAACATTTGAGGATAGAACTACAAACATTGCGTGACAATCAACTTTATGCCAAATACAACAAATGTGATTTCTACAAAGTTCAGATTCAATATTTAGGACACATTATCTCATCAGAAGGTATAGCGATAGATCCTAAAAAGATTAAAACCATCATGGAGTGGTATGTTCCTAAAAATGTTGTGGATATTCGGTCTTTTATGGGGTTGGCAGGATATTACCATTGTTTTATAGAGGGGTTCTCTAGGATTGCATATCCTATAACTTCACTTCAGAAAAAGGGAAATTTTTTTAAATGGACAACCAAATGCTAGCAAAGCTTTGAGCAACTAAAACATGCATTGACCACAACTCCTATGTTGAAGGTAGCAGATTCGGAAAAAGAGTACACTGTGCACTGATGCTTGTCAAGAGGGAGTTGGAGGAGTGTTGATGCAGGAAGGAAAGATGATAGCTTACGAATCTCGTAAGTTGAAGGAGCATGAGCAGTGATACTCTGCCTATGATTTGGAACTGACTACAGTAGTTCACCCTTTAAAGGTTTGGTGACATTACCTATTGGTAAAGAAATTCCTTTTAATGACTTATCACAGTATCTTAACGAGTTTTTTTAATCAGCCTAATTTGAATGCTCGCCAAGTTAGGTGGACTGCTTTTCTGAGCGAATTCGATTTCGAAATAAGACACCTTAAGGGAAAAAAATTAGGTGGCTGATGCATTAAGAAGAAAGACACATTGTATGTACGAGATTTCTTACAGTCGAATACAAACTAATTTCACTGCAAAAATTAAAGAACCTGCCCATAAAGACCCTAAATATAAATTCCTATGGCAACAAGCAAGTCAAGCACAAAAATCTAATCAACAGTCTAATTATGGCATAAATAATGATGACATGTTAACCTTCAGGGGTAGGATATATGTTCCTAACCAAACCTCCATCAAGAAATTTATGCTAGATGAATTTCATAAAAGCCCATATGTTGCCCACCCGAGCTATCAAAAATTGTTTTCTACAATTAAACAAGAATAATTTTGGCTAGGAATGAGAAAAGACATTACAAAACATCTAGGAAGGTGCCTAAAATGCCAGCAGGTGAAGGTGGAGCACCAACATCCTGCTGGATTACTCCATCCCCTACTTATACCTGAACGGAAGTGGGACACAATCACTCTAGACTTCATTATAGGTTTACCCAAAACAAAGAAACAAAATGAATCTATCTTACTTGTGGTGGACAAGCTGAGAAAAACAACCCATTTTATACTAGTTAAATCTACCTTCAAAGATGTTGAATTTCCATTAGGGGAATTTTGAGGTCTAAAATGGGCCTCCTAAGAAAAATGTACAACCAAAATAAACTTTATAAGAACCAGTAGGATTCAAGATGACGATGTCAACCATGAGAGATGATTCACCATTTTTGGAGTAAAAGAGTAAAAATATTAAAAAATAGTAAAATAATAAAACTACTTTTTCAACTCGTATTTTCAACTTATCTCCCTAAGTTGTTACTTAAATTTCAAGTAGGAGTACTCGTTGGATGAAAAATTTAATTCCTCATCTAAGGAGTACCCATGTTGCATACTTTCGATAGGTAAAAGGCATATGCAGATAGGAAAAATACCTATAAATAATTCCAAGTAGGAGATCATGTTTACATCAGAGTCAAACCAAAAGTAAGTACTTTACGGTGGGGTAGTTGCATCAAATTAGCACCTAGATATTGTGGACCTTTCCAAATCCTGGAAAGAATTGGGCCAGTAGCCAATCGGTTGGCATTACCTAGTCACATTCGGGTTCATAATGTGTTCCACGTATCCTTATTAAAAAAATATGTGTATGATCCTAGACATGTGATTAACTCGCAAGAGGTGCAGGTAATTAAGAAAGATAATTTCTTATTTCAACACACACACACACACACACACACACACACACACACACACATATATATATATATATATGATTGTCATAGACTAATGCTAGATTGAAATTGTGGTACAAGTCAAGTCGGACGACGAATTTCTGGTAGAGCCTCTACGTATTCTCAAGTAGAGAGAAATAATGTTACGAATGTGAGCTATCACCTAGGTTAAGGTGCAATGGAAGCACTTTAGCCCAGAGGAGGCCACCTGGGAGGATAAGGACTTCATGCTTAAAGCTTATCTTGATTTGTTCCAAAGGGATGGATTAAACACCAAGGAAAATGTTGTGCACAAGGGGGGGGGAGATGTAACACCCCAAGATGCATAAGTTACTATAGTTACTTTTATTTTAATTATTTTAGTACTTTTGATTTTCGTATGTTGGTTGGAACTTGTGGCTCGGTGGAAGAGCCTAGTGGAACTTTTTAATAAACTTTGTTGATTAGAAATAAAAAAAAGGTGTGTTTGAAAAATATTAAAAGAGACCAAGGGTAACGGACTCCAAACCTCCAAACAGTTGGAAACAATTAGAAACAATTGTCACTTTCTCTCTTCCTAGAGAAAGGGAAAAGAAGGAAAACCCGATCTTGGTGGGGGAAATCTGAGCAATGGCTGAAAGTTAGCTAGAGGATTGAGATAACGGAGAAGTGAAAAACTTGAGGAATAGAATCCCTGCAAAAGTTTCTGTAAGGGGGCAGAGTTCTACTAGGTTTGAGGTGTTTTTGAGATGGACACCAAACCAGTGGAACCCTCGAACAAGAAACCTTGAGAAAGGGTAATTCTGAGATGGACTAGTAAGTCTTGAGGTTCAAAATGGATTAACTCAGTGGTTGAATATTGTAACTATTTGGAGCTAGCTCTGGGGAGAGTTTGGATATCATTGTCAGGATCGTGATTGGGCAGCTTGGTCTTCTTAGGTGCTAAACAACCAATCAAGACAGACACATATAAGTTTTTACGAGTTCTGTATATACTAAAAGTGAACTTTGGGAAATAGTGTTACTTTCCATTTAATTTTATTCTTGGATTACAGGTTGTGTAGTAGTTAATAGTTGGTCTTTCTTTATTATAGCCAATGATGATAAAGGCATGTGGAAAGAATAATCCTTGTGTGTCGTGATTGTGAGGATCCTTCCTAGGGTCCTCCAACTACAAACTAAATTTATTTTATTTAAACACAATAAGAAGGGAAATAACTTATTTATAACTCAACATTTATTTGATGATAATATACAATTAAAATTTATTTACAACATATTAAACAAGTAATAATTTCATTGAAACCAATTTTTTAATTAAGTTATGATAATAAAAAAAAATCGTTGTGATGTGCTGCGCTGCACAGCTCGTGACCTAGACAGCGTCGCCACAGAGACCTATTCACATATTTGCAGCTCCAATGGAGGCCGGCAGGGGTGCAGATCCCTCCCCTCCCCTGCCTGAACTCCTCACATTCAAGAAGCTCATCGCCGGATCTCTCAAGAGACCACTGTCCGAGACTCAACAGAAATTCATCAAAAAGCTGGACTGCATCCCAATCGTGGAATTGCCAATTGCAAAAACTTGCAGATCAACAGTCAATCTTACAGATAGAGGGCTCATAGCACAGTTTACCGGGCTTTTGCCTTCTCCCAAACTGTTGAAGCTTGGGTGCAAAGGAATTGGACGCCGCTCATATTAGAAAGAATCAAGAGCCACTTTGTAGGAAAAGGATTCGATGTATTCATGTTCGAAAGCTCTGAGGATAAAAATCTCATCTTCAGAAATGGCCCATACTTCATGGGGCCTTAGGGTTTATACCTAAACAAATGGACCACTGATTTTGACCTATCCCAGGATGTGCTATTTGCCATTCCAGTTTGGGTCCACCTACCTCATCTTCCTTTACATTGCTGGAATAAAAAATCACTGCAAGCTATCAGCAATTCGCTTGGAAGGTATATTGATCAAGCAGTGCGAAAGGATCAGTACTCATGCGCATGGATCTACGTGGAGGTTGATCTGGAGGTAGGGCTGCCAGAGGCAATTAAACTTACTACATCAGATTGGATGCACTTCTAGGAGCTAGACTACTAGCAATTACCCTTCAAATGTCGGTACTGTCATGGCTACGACCATTTCGCAAGACATTGCAAATAAAAGGAAGCAGAAGAGAGCGAGAAAGCATAACAATGGACCACAGTGCAAAAAGCAGGGACAACAAAACTTAGAAGCAAAGGAATAACAAAGGAAAACAACCCTGGGCCAACGGGGCAGGAACAAAAAGATGGGAACTCCAACCCCATGTCAAAGTCAGCATCTCAAAATGCAGAACCCAGTAAGGCCACAGAAGAGCCAGAAGTAAATAAGGACTGCAGTGAACAACCCAAGTCCGCTCCTAATGGGAAAGGAACAGAGGAGCAAGGACAAAACACGGGAACCCCCGAAGTGGTCCCCTCCCCCTCTTATGCCGACATAGCAAGAAAGAATGTACATGAATCACTAAGCTCATCGGAGGATGAGATCTTAGAAAGGCTTGCCAAAAGTGCAGGAAGAAAGTCCCGCAGAGAAGCGAGGGAGGAAGAAGCTGAAAGGTAAAAGACTCAAGGAATTCAACCCACTATAGAAATGTCAATCAACAAAAGTACAAGAAGAAGGCCGCCAAAAGGAGGAGGCCCAACCACCCTTAACAGTAAGTAATGAAAATAGTCTCTTGGAACTACAAAGGGTTGGGGAACTCAATGAAAATTGAAGTGGTAAAAGATCTACTGAAAGCAGAACCAGCAAACATCCTAATGCTCCAAGAGAGAAAGATAGAAGGGGAGGTCCTTCTAAAGATCAGCAAAAAGAAATGGTAAAAGAACGCAGGAAAAGCAATAAGTGCAAGAGTCTCTTTCCGTGGAATAGAAACCTTGTGGAAGGGAGACTAGTTTAGGCTTGTCAACTCCCACAACACACAACACTGGAGCTTCACAGAGCTGAAGCACAGAGCAAGTAAGTCAACCATTGCATTATTCAATTTATATGTACCGGTACTGTATTCTGAAAAGAAAGACTATTGGAAAACATTAAATGAGTTTTTGGAACTGAATACCCCAAACAACATAATCATAGTTGGAGATCTAAATTTAGTGATGAATGAAAAAGAAAAGAGAGGGGGTAGGACCAACAAGTATCAAATGACCTATGTAGTAGAAGACATGATACAACAATGGGACCTACTAGATTTTAAACCAAGAAAAGGGCTCTACACCTGGACCAATAATAGGACAGGGGAAGACCACATATCCGCTAGATTGGACAAGTTCTTCGTTCAAAGCACAATTTTGATGGAAAGGAGGCTAATCTCATCAGCCATTCTTCCCAAGCTTACCTCAGATCACAAACCCATCCCGATAATGTTAGAGGAGGAAGAAAATCTGGGCCCAATCCCTTTTAGATTCAACCAATTGTGGAATGGAAAGAGTGGCTTTACAGAAATGGTTCGACTAGCAAGGTCCACCTCAGTCAATGGCTCCCCCAATTATGTATGGGAACAAAAATTAAAAATAACAAAAACGACCCTCAAGGAATGGATTAAACTCCCATCAAATACTCCCAAAGATCAAAGAATGGAGTCAGTGCAGCACCTAGAAAAGTTGTAAAGTGAAATGGATACAATAGATATAACTAACATAGAGCTAGAAAAGGAGCAAGAAGCCCAATGCAAAACATTTTTCTCCTTCAGAAATGAAGAAGAATATTGGAGATTAAAGTCCCAGAGCCTTTGGCTGGAATCCGGAGATAGAAGCACAACATATTTCCATCGACAATGTAGAGCCCATCTCTTCAGGAATCACATCACAGAGATCACCACCTCTGATGGGAGGTCATGCAAAGGAATAGATCAAATAAAATCTGTTGTTGCATTACATTTCCACCATCTTTACAGTAAAGAGAATGAAGACTATGAAAAAGACAACAAATAATTCCTAAAGAACATTCTGGCGCTGGTCACTAAAGAGGACAATGTAGCATTGTTGAAACAAACCAATGAAGAAGAAATCAGCAAAATCATCTGGTCCATGAATCCAGATAAAGCCCCTAGGCTAGATGGGTTGACCATTCACTTCTCCAGGATATATTGGGACATAATCAAAACAGATCTTATTCGAATAATAAAAGGATTCCTTCAGAAAGCAAAAATGGGTGGTAGCACCAACTCAACATTCCTTGCTTTAATACCGAAAGAGTCAAAGATTGCTTCCTTTGACAGGTTTAGGCCAATCTCTTTATGCAATGCTTCATACAAAATAATTTCAAAACTCCTTGCAAACAGAATAAAGCCACTGCTAAACAAACTCATATCAAATTCGCAAGGAGGCTTCGTCAATGGGAGACACATTCTAGATAACGTAATTCAAGTTCAAGAAGCCATGCACTCCAACAACCTTAGAAATGAGAAAGGCATGTTAATCAAGTTAGACATGGCCAATGCATTTGATAGAGTAAACCTGTCCTTCCTCTATCAAGTTCTACTTTCCTTCAGATTCAACCAAGAATTTGTCAAACTGATCCAATCTTCTACCATAAGTCCTTGGATTGTGCCTTTGGTAAATGGGAGGCCAGCTGATTTCTTCCAAGCCACAAGGGGGCTAAGGCAAGGATGCCCTCTTTCTCCATTTCTTTACATTTTAATGGCAGAAACATTACGCAGAAAGTTGGAGCAGGACATGATAGTAGGAGCTACCCCAGGTTTGAAAATAACTAAGGATCTCAAAGCAATAAATCACGCCCTGTTCGCGGATGATTCCCTCATGCTGGGCGGAGCTTCAAACAGAATAGCCTTTGCATTCAAAAATACTCTCCAAGCCTACTACAAAGCAACTGGAGCACTAATCAGTGAAAGAAAAAGCGTAGTCTATAGTTGGAATGCAGAAGAGGAAGAAACTCAAAACATAGCTCGCAATTTGGGGTTCAACGGATACTCAAAATGGGACAAAATCAATTATCTTGGATTGCCATTAACATTGGGCACAAACAGAGTCAATCTGTGGGAAGGAGTAATAACAAAAATCAAAGGCAAAATCGTTGCATGGGGAGGTCAATGGCTAAGTCATGGTGGCAAATTAACTCTGATAAAATATGTTCTTTCATCTCTGCCAATATCAAGCATCCTACCTCATGGCACCAAAGTCGATTTCAGGGAAAATTAATAAAGTCACGAGAAATTTTCTGTGGCATGGAGGCAAAGGAAATCAGAACAAATTCCATTTGGTTAAATGGGAGACATCAAAGAGAACCATTAGAGAAGGCAGCCTTCAAATTCTTGATCCAGACCTCACCAATACAACTCTAGGATGCAGGATACTATGGAAGCTCCACAGCGACCCTAATCACCCTGTCAACAAAACATTGAGGCATACATATATACCAAATGAAAAACTCAGAAACCTGCAAAACGCAAACAGCAAAAGGAGCACGCTGCTATGGGAACTGTGTATCAAAGGATTGCGATTCTTCTCCCAAAATCTGTATCGTATCCCTGGGAATGGTAAGCGTGTCAAGTTGAGAACATATCGCATAATGGGGTAGTCTCCCTTAGCATCGAATGATAGCCTACAAGAAATCTGCGAGCTTCTTGAAAGCAAAGGAGATAATACAATATATGATATCTCAAAATGGGACGAATCTGGGTTCTAGATTGATTAGAACTTTAGTAACATACCAGATCATTTATCACAGCAAACAGAAATGCTAAAAGAAGAACTTCATGAAGCAGCTCCAGTGCACAAGACAGAAAAAGATAAATGGGGTTGGGGACCCACAGGAGTATACTCCTCAGCCAAAGGTTACGAGTTATTTCAATCACACAAAGATAGATCTCTCCCTGCAAGGTTTTGGATGGAGGTATGGGATCCATTGGTGCTGCCCAAGGTTAAATTCTTCTTCTGGATATTAATGCACAAAAACATTTTGACTAGTGAAAACTTATTGAAAAAGAAAATAGCAGGTCCGCATAGATGCTCACTATGCAAAGAGGCCATGGAAACCATGGATCACCTGTTTGTAGACTTCTCATTTACAAACAAAGTTTTGACACTCATACTCCAAGGACTCAAGGTGGAAATCCCCACTAAAATTTCAGTAGTGGACTTATTTTTATAATGGAAAGATCACTATCCTTTGTCCTCCCTCAACTCCTCATGGGCCAGAATATGGATCACCATTCCCAAATTTGTGTGTTGGAAGCTATGGTTAGCTAGAAATGAGTAGATATTCAACAATGTAGTCTAGACACCCAACACGGTAGCAACAAAATGAAAAGGCCTTCTCTTGGAAACTTTGAACTCCCAAAAACTCAAAGATGACTCTTCGGTGCACCAGGAGGAAAAGAGGTGGCTTGGAACCCTTGCATTAACCCAACGAATCCACAGTATTGGAAAACCCCAACTTAATCCTGAGTGGAGGCTAAGAGATAAGGACGAAATATTTTAGAGTTGGTGGAGGCAGCAAGGAATTACTACAGTCTTCTTTGATGGTGCCTCAAAAGGGAACCTTGGGATAGCAGGAGCTGGAGGACTCATATACTCTTCTGACGGAAGCACCAAAGAAACCTTTTGTTGGGGACTAGGATAGTGATCCAACAACCAAGGAGAAATCTTGAGCTTGAATAAAGCATGTCAAATAGCTAAAGAAAGAGGACACTGGGAGCTGCAAGCATTCGGCGATTCAGAAATCCTGATCAAAATGATACATTTGAAAGGTCAATTTAATGATGTTGGCTTAAATAAGAATCTGCAAAGGCTGAGATATATCCTACAAGACTTCACTTCCTTTAAATGCTACCATATTCTCAGAGAATCAAATAAAGAAGTAGACTATTATGCCAATAAAGGATGTCTTTTGAGCCAAGGAGACCTCAGCATAAACGAGGGAGAACCAGAAAAAATTTGCATCCCATGAAAAAGACATCAGCTTGTAACAGGAAAATGTAAAAGTCCTGCACTGAAGATTGTAAGGCTTCGGCCATTTGGAGCTCTTTATTAATAAAAATCCATACCCATTTCAGTTAAAAAAAAAAAATCATTGAAACCATTTACATAAGTAATCAATAAATGGAAGAATCCCTGTTCCAATAGCTTGGTTGAGATGCTCTTGGCTCTGTTGGGATGCTCCTCTTGACTACCTGACTGAATTTGCCTCCCAGCCAACTAGGAATTATTTCCTAGCCCAGGGAACCTCCACAGGTTCCCTAGCCCTCCAAGCCCAAGTCCAACCAGATGTAGTGTGTCCAAGTTAAACAAACACTCTTCATATCCAAGTTTGAATTCTCTTATTTATCTCTCCATTCTCTCCCTTCTCTTTTTCTCCACATTCCTCCCAAAACAAAATCCTCCAAAACCAAAACCAAAACCAAGATCAATACCAAGGATCCCCTCTCCTCTCATCATCCTTCCCCTTTTATGACTCTTCCTCCCATCCACCTCAACCACCTATCATTAATGTCATGACTACCCCCTCATCCTTTCATTTAGTATCCTTGACTTTTCTTACCATATCTTTGTTCAAAGTAGATTTGAGAAGACATTTTGGGAATAAAATATGGATATTTGATTTAGAATTAAATTGGAGAAGACCATATCTTCTCCCAAGTAGATTTGAAAAGACACCTTGGGATATGGATATTTAATTTTGAATAAATGGGAGGAGACCATATCCTATCCAAAATTAAATTTGAGAAGACAAGTTGGGAATTGCAAAACTAGATTTGAAAAGACACCTTGGGATATGGATATTTAATTTGGAATAAATGGGAGGAGACTGTATCCTATCCAAAATTAAATTTGAGAAGACAAGTTGGGAATTGAATAATAACAATAATAAAATTTATATCGGTAAAATAAAATTACAGTTTCACAAATGTAGGTATATACCAATATTTCTTGATAATTATAAATCAATATTTTCAAGCAAATTAAACACTAATAAAAATATCATGATAAGATTAAGTAGGGCATTACATACACCCCTCCTTCATAAAACTTTGTCCCGAAGTTAGAGTGAAAATGATACAAGGAGTTCGAAAGAAGTTTGACAATAAGGCATAACAAAATAGAGAGAGAGTTATAGTAGTAAAATTAAGTAAGTCAAACAATGATACCACTTCCCATCAAGAGTCTCCAACTAATCTATATCCTCCTATCCTTCCTAACCTACTTCCGCTCCCACCCTATCCATCCTCTGCTGCTATATACTATGGCATCGGCTATACCAATCTAACCACTGATAAAACCAATATGGCAGAAGCGTCGACTATATCGACCTAACTTCCCTAGTAGGAAACTAGCAATCGTCATCACATGTCTAGGGGAGCGTGTCCATCACTTCCCTCCCACGATTCCAGGTTTGGAGGTTACACGGTGGGAAATACCTCCACCCCTCCTCACAACTAGGGTCAACACCCTAATATGGACCACACTACAGTGCTGGTTGGATACTTGTCATTGAATAATCCAGTGAGGTAGTCTTGTCACCTACCATTTACATTTTACCCATGTCATAAGAGTGCATATCAAGTAGATACCAAATGTAATAAAACAATGTACATCATACCATTCCTCATTAGATGTCTCGACCTTCCCCAATGGAAGAGTAGATCTTGGTTATCATATAGTTCTTTCCAATCTATAGGTTAGTTCTCATTCATGCATATATATAACAAAAAAAATAGATATAGATACGTGATCTTAAACATCATAATATTAAGTCTACTATCCACGTGTCAATTTTGTAGTTCATAATGGAAATAAATCGTACATTAGATAAATCATAATTTCACTAAGTCATTCATTAGATAAATCATATCCACTTAAGCCATACATGAAACAACAATAACTCTGATAAGTCATGCACTAAATAAATCATAGCCAAGTAAGTCATACATTAGGTCATACATCAAACATTTCAATCATCAATACCTAATCCATCTAATGATTTATATAAGTAGTTTCACCTGTCCAACTAAATGCATCAATATTACATAGAGTTCATAAATAAATAACATGGAACTACAAATAGAGCCTTAGCATAGGTAGTTATCTAAGTCAAAATGGGCATCACAGATACCCAAAAAGTGAGGGGTAGTCACGATGTATAGTCTTTGCATCCTCCTAGGTAGCAAATCCTGGGCTATACTTGTCCCACTAGACCTTAACCTAGTCCACCATGCAACGTCTAAGTTGTCAAACCCTACAGTCCAATATGCATAATGGTTCGACCAATATGGTTCCCACGTCCGAGACTTGCAATTCTCTCCAATCCAGCTTGTGAGATTCATCAGAAACATAATTTCATAAAATAGATACATGAAAAACATCATGAGTTTTATGCAAATGGGGTGGCAGTACAAGACTAAAGGCAACTGATCCAATCTTTTCCTTGATCCTGAAAGGTCCTATAAACCGAGGTGACAACTTCGTCCCTTTCCCAAACCGAATGGTGGTTTTGTTCGATCGGATATGAATAAAAACTTGGTCTCCTACTTCATAACTTCGATTAGTCCTATGTGAATCAACATAACTCTTCTTTCTATCTTGCACTTCGTTTAACCTTTGTCGAATATGCCTTACCTGTTACTCCGTTTCTTGAACTAATTCCAGCCCAACTATTACATGGTCCTCCAACTTTTACCAACTCAATGGCATACTGCATGGTCTCCCATATAGAGCTTGATAAGGAGGCATCTCGATTGAATTGTGGTAATTGTTATTATAGGAAAACTCTACCAATGGTAAGTACCTTTCCCACTGAGTCTCATTATCCATAACGTACATTGTAAGCATGTCTTCCATAACCTGATTTACTCTTTTAGTCTACACATCTGTTTTTGGATGATATGCAATGCTTAGGTTTAACTGAGTCCCTAGTCTTGACTACCAATGTGTCCAAAAGCGAGATGTAAATCGAGAATCTCTATCAGAAATTATCTTTGTGGGTAACCCATGTAGTCGAATAACTTCACTTATAAAAACTCGTGCCACATCAGTAACATCGCAAGTGTCTCTTACTCGAATGAAATGGGCACTTTTGGTAAATTTATAAACTATAACCAATGTGGCATTGTGCCTCTGTGAAGTGAGTGGCAAACCCACAACAAAATCCATAGAAATTACCTCCCATTTAGACATAGGGATGTCATGAGGTTGTAGGAGTCCTACTAGATGGCGATGATCAGCCTTCACTCGTTGACATTCAAGACATTTGGTGACAAACTGGACTATGTCATGCTTCATTCATGTCCAAAAGAAGAGTTTCTTCATGTTCGCATACATCTTCTTCACTCCAGGATGTGCACAATAGAGTGCTCTATGTGACTCTTTGAGGATGGTTCTTCTTATACCCCTTTCCTTAGGTATGTACATTCTCCCTTGAAATCTCAATAGTCCATCTGGTTCAAGGGCATATCCCTGAAACTTTCATTCTATCTGCTTCCCACTCTAGAGTGTTGATATAACCTTTAGATACCAACTATCTTCAAAGAGTTTCTCCAACACACATTCCCTCAAATTGACCCTCAAGGGTACTAGGGAGAAGGTTTGTGGCCTCCTTCTTAGTGCATCATCCACCACATTCTCCTTTCCCTTAATGTATGAGATCTCAAAATCATACTCACTCATGAATTCACTCCACTGCCTTTGTCTAGCATTCAAATCCCTTTGAGTGAAGAGATTCTTCAAGCTTTGATGATTTGTTCTTAACTCAAATCCTCTCCCAACGAGGTAGTGTCTCCACAGTTTCAAAGCTAACATCATTGTTGCTAACTCTAAGTCATGGGTATCATACAACTCTTCATGTTTCTTTGATTTTCTAGATGCGTAATTTATTACTCCGCCTTCTTGCATCAATATTGCTCCAAATCCTTGCTTTGAAGCATCGGTGCAGGCAGTGAAGTCTTTTTCCATGTCTGATACTCGAAGGATCGGTGCACTAGTTAGTAACGTCTTTAGTTAAGTGAATGCAGTGTCACATTCATATGTCCATTCATACCTGACCCATTTTCACTGTAATGTAGTGATGGGTTTTGCAATCCTCGAAAACCCTTCCAAAAACCTGCGATAATAACTTGCTAGCCCCATAAAACTGCGCACCTCATGAAATTCTTTTGGTACCAGCCAAGCCATTATGGCCTTTACCTTTTCCGGGTCAATTGAAATCCCTTCTCCTAAAATGATGCGCCCAAGATAATGAACTTTATTCTGAAAGAAGGAACATTTTGACAATTTTCCATACAATTGATTTTCCCTTAAGCAAGTCAATACAACGCTTAAGTGTTTTTCATGATCCTTTTCATTCTTGGAATATACAAAAATGCCATCCAGAAAGACTTGCACAAATCAGTCCAAATACTTCCTGAACACACCATTCATGAGGCTCATGAATACTGCTGGTGCATTGGTCAAACCAAATGGAACAACTACGAACTCGTAGTACCCAAACCAAGTTTGAAATGTAATTTTTGAGATGTCACCTTCCCTAATCCTCAATTGATGGTATCCAGATCGTAGATCGATCTTTGTGAAAACCGATGCTCCCTTCATTTGATCAAATAGGTCATCTATTCTAGGTATCGGGTACCTATTATTTATTGTGGCTCTATTCAAGTCTCTATATGCATAGCCTTAAGGAACCATCCTTCTTCTTTAAAAAAATCACTGGTGCACCCCAAGGTGAAATACTAGGTCTGATAAATCCCAAGTCTAAAAGCTCTTTTAACTGCATCTGCAACTCAAAAACTTCTGTTGTTGTCATCCTATAGGGTGTCTTAGATATTGGTTCTACACCAGGTTTTAGGTCGATTGTGAAATCAATCTTTGTTACAGGAGGTAATCCAGGAAATTCCTTAGGAAAAACATCCTTGAATTCTAACAAAATTGGGTGTTGATCTAGGGAGGGTCCTTTTTGGTCACTTACAGCCCTGACCACATATAGTTTGCAACCTTGCCAAAGACAACGTTTTATCTTCATCATGGATATGAATAGTAGTGACACTCCTCTCTTGATTCCACAAATCTCAATTGACTTACCTTTATCATCTAAATAAATTACCTTCTTCTTGAAACAATCTACCCACGCTCGATGAGCTCCTAGCCAGTCCATTCCAATAATTACATTGTACATCCACAATGCTATGACGTATGCCTTCAACTTAGTTATACATACCGAGAGGTTTACCTGACATAGGTAAATAGTAGGTCTTACTACTTGTTTTATCCCATAAGCCATCTCAGCTTTCTTAAGGTCATCACTCTCATAGGCTTCCAGCCCACATTTTTCTAATGCAACTGGTGAAATGAAACTATCTGTAGCACCTGAATTAATTTTTTTTTAACTTTTACTTTGTTTATCATACCTAAGGTTTCTACCACACCAGATTGGTGTTCAACTTGTTGGTTATCAACTGCTGCATAGATTAGATGGTGGCTACTTTCTCCCCCCATTGGTGCTTTTCCTTCTCTACAGTTGTTACCAGTTTGTAACTCAGGACAAATATGCTAGTAATGAGGTCCCCCGCATCCCCAACAAGTGATGCGTGGTAGAATTTGAAAATAATGTTGTGGAGTTCTTTGGAAAGAGTTCCTTCCCTTAGAACCCCAGCCCCTACTTGCTTCTCCTCGTGTATGACCTTAGTTTTCATGAATCCTTGAAGTTGCAGGTGAAGATAGACTAGTAACCATTGAAATTCCCACTATCGGTGCTATGGCCACAACCCTATTTCCATATGGCAGTGGCCTCAAACTCCCCCCCCAGGGAAGGTATGAGGGGCCTTACCCATAAACCTTGGTTGTTGTGGGAAAATGGTTTTGTTTCCACCCTTTAATTATAAGTTCTCTTCAACATGACGAGCATGTTCCACAACTTCTATAACTGAGGATGGTTTCCACATCCACACCATTGCCCTAATCTTAGGGTTCAATCCATAAATGAAACAATCTATTTGGCGTTGATCAGTATCCATGTAGGAGACATACTTGACCAATTCCATGAATCTAATCACATATTATTCCACAGTACGATTTCCCTGTACCAAAGCATGGAAGGGTCCTACCTGTTGTTCTTCATAATATGTTGGTAGGTATTTTTTCTTGAATCTCTCCTCAAATAACTCTCAAGTAACTGTGTTCGAAGTGAGGTGTAGTTGACGCTCTAAGTTACCCCACCAATTCAGAGCACTATCTTTGAGTTGGAATACTATTATTTTAGCTTTTGAATTGGAAGTATAATCTCTTAGTGCGAAACACCTTCTCATTCCTTTTAACCGGGATTCTGCATGTTTGCTAGCACAACCTCCAACAAAATCTAGGAGCTTAATCTTTTGGAGCTCCCTAATAATGTCCTCGATTGGAGGTCCTCTATGAGAGTCTCTTAATCCCTCGAGATTTCCCAACCCTAATGGAGGGTGCTCTACTTCCACTTCAATTGTTTGGCGCCCTCTTAAAGTCTCATTAATTACTTCTAGGGAACGCAAGATGAGAGACAACTCCGGTAAAGGTAATGGGTTATTTGTAGGAGGTCCTTGTGATGACCCTCCTTGACCTTGATTTTTTGCCACATCACCATTTTGAATTGTTCAAATATCTGTATGATACGCAAGACTTATTAGCACAACTTAGGGCCTTGTCAATTCTTACTCGGCTCACACATGTTTTGCATAATGATAGGTGTAAGTTTTCCTTTTGTTATGCTTGTAAACGAGTATTTCTAATATTGAGAAGATAATCGTGGATCTACCAAATCATCTCCCATTTCTATTTAAGAAAGTGTTGTGATGCACTGCTAGTCACCCACAAATATCTTTAGATATCCCTAAACAATCATCCTAAATCCATCTTATATATTTTAAGCATTCACATAAACATTAACTTACCATTTTAATCACATTACTATAACTAGGTGTCCTCTTGAAATTCCATCATTAATGCTAGATTTTCATATATATATATATATATATATATATATATATATATATATATATATATATATATATATATATATTATCCTAGTGTTTTCAAAGTAGGTGTCTAATGGCCTCAATCAACTCAAAACTGACATTATTGTTAGGTATTTACTATCCCAATGATATATATATATATATATATATATATATATATATATATATATAGAATGACTAGTGGTACATGTTTTAATATGTCAATCTTATATATTGTCGTAAAGGAAGTTTTGATGTGCTAATCAATTGGTGTTCACCTATGACACTTTAATATAAATATGTTGGATTTTCGTTTTGTAAATATATGCATATTAATACTATAAGTCTATTGTGTCTCAAGAAAATTTCAAGAAGTTGAATCTAAAAAACAAGTTTAGAAATATGTATGGCATCAAGCATAATGTGAGTAACTTGTAAAAATTTCGCTTAACTTCATTTATATTATTGAATATTATCAAAAAAAATTAACTTGTTTTAATGCAACTTAAAAGGTCAACCTTCTCACTAAATCTTGTCATTATATGAATTAATATCGCTGTAAGAAAATATATTTTCTGCAAAATAATATTTCTTTGTATTACTGTTAATCTAAATTTTTAAGAAATAATCTAGGGACTTAAATCTATAGGAAATTGCAACGTTTTTGTATACATAGATAGGTTATCTTTGTTTACTATGTCAATAATTCTTCTATCTAAAGGTTGTACCACAATTTGCATAAATTTTGGTGGGCACTAACCTCCGTAAACTCTTATGTAAATTTATGTAGTGAATTGCTTAATTTATGGTGGGCAATAACTCTTGGTAAACATGTTTAGCTATCTAACTATAATTTTGGTGGGCACTAACCTCAGTGAACTCCTATGTAAATTTATCTCAGGAATAAATTTGATTTTATTTTTGATATATATATTTTTAAATAATTACACAAACTAATCCCAATTATATTTAAATGTTATATGTTAATAAATAAACATTAATAATATGACTAGTCAAAATATGACTATTTGACTATAGACTAATATAGCTATACACTATTATATTAATTTAGAATTATGACTATCATATTAAATTAAGACATCAACCGTCAAGGTTAAACTTAAGGAAGCAGTGGATGTTACACAAACCTTCAAAATTAATACAATAATACCGAGAAAGGCAGCTAGTGCCAAAAACAAAAAACTTCAGGTCAATAAATCTGCTTCCTTCATTTTTCATCTTCCATTCTACACAACAATGTTTTCAAGGTTTTGCTAATGTGCAGTCTTTTCAAATTTTTCTAACTCACCCATTGCATCTTGGCCGACAAATACTAATTGGGAAAGTCAAATGGGGCTTGAAATTAAATGCTCACAGCTACCTATTTCGCTTCTATCTCCCGTTCAATACGCTGGTTCTATTTTTTTCATAAAGTAATAACACATAAATATAATATCTTTAGTAACTGTAATAATCAAGTTCGGAATGGGAATGAAAAAATGATTGGTGTTTTATTAAAATTTATCATTTTAAAGGTTTGCAATCTGAGTATGGCTTTATTCTTCTTTTACCAACAAATACTATGAAATCAAACCAAAATAAATAAAAATGATGAGGTCAGAATTCTAGAATGGAGTGGGATTGCCCAATCAATCGATTATCCTTTTAACAAGAATAGTTTTAGAATGAATTGATTAATTTCTTCTTTTTCGCATAGAGTTACAAGTACAATAAAAGTAATAGCTCGGTCCTGTGAAATATGTTTCTCCACCGCTTCAATTTATTATGTTAATTGGTTCGGATTATACAAGGATGACTATATGGTATAGATACATATATCACATATATATGACTATAGACAGTCGCTATAGCTGTATGGAGTAGATAATAACCTGGAAATTTCTTGGATTTTCAATTGATTCTCTGCCAGAGGCATATTTTGGGTCACCGCTTCGACACCGACAGTCAACTTGTATCGACCTTGCTTCTGAACAACTCTTAATAATTTTATCGTTTGGATCTCTCTTGGGATGTGTCGGGTTTATGTTACACATAATACTTTAATAATGGAATAACTAATGAGTATGACTGAAGATATTATATATCACATAAATTTTCATATTCTTGGAATACCTAAGGGTACTTAATATTAATATAGTGTAGGATGTTTGTATATATCTTTGAAAATAGCAGGAAATATTAGAGAAATATAATTTTATATATTCCCATAATTTGAGAACTCTGGTGCTGTAATGTTTGCACAATCCACTTTACTGTTTTCTATCATACAACTGAATTCTGAATTTAATGATTGAGTACAACCATATGGAAAGCCAAAACATATGCAAAGCCCATAAGGTCCCAAAGAGTTTAAATGTGGCTCTGATGTCAGGATCCTTCCTAGGGTCCTCCAACTAGAAACTAAATTTATTTTATTTAGACACAATAAGAAGGGAAATAACTTATTTACAACTCAACATTTATTTGATGATAATATACAATTAAAATTTATTTACAACATATTAAACAAGTAATAATTTCATTGCAACCATTTACATAAGTAATCAATAAATGGAAGAATACATGTTCCAATAGCTTTGTTGAGATGCTCCTAGCTCTGTTGGGATGCTTGACTACCTGAATTATTTCTTAACCCAGGGAACCTCCATAGGTTCCCTAGCCCTCTGAGCCCAAGTCCAACCAAATGTAGTGTGTCCAAGTTAAACAAACACGCTCTAGATCCAAGTTTGAATTCTCTTATTTATCTCTCCATTCTCTCCCTTCTCTTTTTCTCCACGTTCCTCCCAAAACAAAATCCTCCAAAACCAAACCGAGGTGACAACTTCGTCCCTTTCCCAAACTGAATGGTGGTTTTGTTTGGTCGGATACAAATAAAAACTTGGTCTCCTACTTCATAATTTCAATCAGTCCTATGTGAATCAGCATAACTTTTCTGTCTATCTTGCACTTCCTTTAGCCTTTGTCAAATCTGCCTTACCTATTTCTCCATTTCTTGAACTAATTCTAGCCCAACTATTACTTGGTCCTCCAACTTTTCCCAACTCAATGATGTCCTACATGGCCTCCCATATAGAGCTTGATAAGGAGGCATCTCGATTTAACTATGGTGACTATTATTATAGGAAAAATCTACCAATGGTAAGTACCTTTCTCACTGAGTCTGATTATCCATGACATATATTCTAAGCATGCCTTCCATAACCTGATTTACTCTTTCAGTCTGCACATCTATTTCTGGATGATATGTAGTGCTTAGGTTTAACTGAGTCCCTAATGCTAACTGCAAACTTGTCCAAAACCTAGATGTAAATCGAGAGTCTCTATCGGAAATGAGCTTTGTGGATAAGTCATGTAGTCAAATAACTTCACTTATAAAAACTCGTGCCACATCAGTAACATCGTAAGTGTCTCTTACTCGGATGAAATGGGCACTTTTGGTCAATTTATCAACTATAACCAATATAGCATTGTGCCTCTGTGAAGTGAGTGGCAAACCCACAACAAAATCCATAGAAATTACCTCCCATTTAGACATAGGGATGTCATGACATTGTAGGAGTCCTGCTAGATGGCGATGATCAGCCTTCACTCGTTGACATTCAAGACATTTGGCGACAAACTGGACTATGTCATGCTTCATTCCTATCCAAAAGAAGAGTTTCTTCATGTCTACATACATCTTCTTCACTCCACAATGTGCATAATAGAGTGCTCTATGTGACTCTTCGAGGATGGCTCTTCTTATACCCCCTTCCTTAGGTATGTACATTCTCCCTTGAAATCTCAATAGTCCATCTGCTTCAAGGGCATATCCCTCAAACTTTGGCTCTATCTGCTTCCCACTCTAGAGTGCTGATATAACCTTTAGATACCAACTATCTTCAAAGAGTTTCTCCAACACACGTTCCCTCAAATTGACCCTCAAGGGTACTAGGGAGAAGGTTCATGGCCTCCTGCTTAGTGCATCAACCACCACATTCTCCTTTCCCTTAATGTATGAGATCTAAAAATCATACTCACTCATGAATTCGCTCCACCACCTTTGTCTAGCATTCAAATCCCTTTGAGTGAAGAGGTGCTTCAGGCTTTGATGATATGTTCTTAACTCAAATCTTCTCCCAACAAGGTAGTGTCTCCACAGTTTCAAAGCTAACATCATTGTTGCTAACTCTAATTCATGGATAGCATACAAATCTTCATGTTTCTTCAATTTTCTAGATGTATGAGCTATTACTCCGCCTTCTTGCATCAATACTGCTCCCAATCCTTGCTTCGAAGCATTGGTGTAGACAATGAAGTCTTTTTCCATGTCTAGTACTCGAAGGATCAGTGCACTAGTTAGTAACCTCTTTAGTTCAGTGAATGCAGTGTCACATTCATATGTCCATTCATACCTGACCCCTTTTCACTGTAATGTGGTGATGGGTTTTGCAATCCTCAAAAACCCTTCCACAAACCTGCGATAATAACCTACTAGCCCCATAAAACTACGCACCTCATGAGAATTTTTTGGTACTGGCCAATCCATTATGGCCTTTACCTTTTCCGGGTCAACTGAAATCCCTTCTCCTAAAATGATGTGCCCAAGATAATGAACTTTCTTCTGAAAGAAGGAACATTTTGACAATTTTCCATACAATTGATTTTCCCTTAAGTAAGTCAATACAAACCTTAGGTGCTTTTCATGCTCCTTTTCATTCTTGGAATATACAAGAATGTCATCCAAAAAGACTTGCACAAATTGGTCCAAATACTTCCTGAACACACCATTCATGAGGCTCATGAATACTGTTGGTGCATTGGTCAAACCAAATGGAACAACTATGAAGTTGTAGTGCCAAAACCGAGTTTGAAATGCAGTTTTTGAGATGTCACCTTCCTTAATCCCCAATTGGTGGTATCCAAGTTGTAGATCGATCTTTGATAAAACCCTTGCTCCCTTTATTTGATCAAATAGGTCATCCATTCTAGGTATTAGGTACCTATTATTTATTGTGGCTCTATTCAAGTCTCTATAATCTATGCATAGCCTTAAGGAACCATCCTTCTTCTTTTTGAAAGTCACTACCCCAAGGTGAAATACTAGGTCTGATAAATCCTAAGTCTAAAAGCTCTTTTAACTACATTTGCAACTCACAAAGTTCTAGAGTTTTCATCCTATAGGGTGTCTTAGATATTGGTTCTGCACCAAGTTTTAGGTCGATTGTGAAATCAATCTCCCTTACAGGAGGTAATCCAAGCAATTCCTTGGGAAAAACATCCTTGAATTCTAACAAAATTGGGTGTTGATCTAGGGAGGGTCCTTTTTGGTCACTTATAGCCTTGACCACATATAGTTTGTAACATTGCCAGAGACAACGTTTTACCTTCATCATGGATATGAATCGTAGCGACACTCCTCTCTTGATTCCACAAATCTCAATTGACCTACCTTCATCATCTAAACAAATCACCTTCTTCTTGAAACAATCTACCCAAGCTCAATGAGCTCCTAGCCAGTCCATTCCAATAATTACATCATACGTCCCCAATGCTATGACGTATGCCTTCAACTTAGTTATACACACCCCGAGGTTTACCTAACATTGGTCAACACTAGGTCTTACTACTTGTTTTATCCCATAAGCCATCTCAACTTGCTTAAAGTCATCATGCTCATAAGCTGCCAACTCCCATTTTTCTAATGCACCTGGTGAAATGAAACTATCTGTAGCACCTGAATCAAACAAAATTTTAACTTTTACTTTTTTTATCATACCTCACATTTCTAACATAGCAGATTGGTGTTCAACTTGTTGGTTATCAACCGCTGCATAGATTCAATGGTTGCTACTTGCTCCCCCCATTGGTGCTTTTCCTTCTCTATGATTGTTACCAACTTGTAACTTAGGATAGTCATGCTAGTAATGAGGTCCCCCGCATCCCTAACAAGTGATCCATGGTAGACTTTGAAAAGAATGTTCTGGGGTTCTTTGGAAAGAGTTCCTTCCCTTGGGACCTCGGCTCCTACTTGTTGCTCCTCACATATGACCTTGATTTTCATGAATCCTTGAAGCTACAGGTGAAGCTGCACTAGTAACCATTGAAGTCCCCACTGTCGGTGCTATGGCCACAACCCTGTTTCCATATGGCGGTGGCCTCAAACTCCCCCCCTAGGGAAGGTATGAGGGGCCTTCCCCATAAACCTTGGTTGTTGTGGAAAAATGGTTTTGTTTCCACCCTTTAAGTCTAATTGCTTTTCAACATAACGACCATGTTCCACAGCTTCTGCAACAAAGGATGGTTTCCACATCTACACCATTTCCCTAATCTTAGGGTTCAATCCATAAATGAAACGATCTGCTTGGCATTGATCAGTATCCATGTAGGAGACATACTTGACCAATTCCATGAATGTAATCTCATATTCTTCCACCATATGATTTCCTTGTACCAAATCATGGAAGGCTCCTACGTGTTGTTCTTCATAATATGGTGGTAGGTACTTTTTCCTGAATCTCTCCTCAAATAACGCCCAAGTAACTATGTCTGGAGGGAGGTCTAGTTGACGCTCTAAGTTACCCCACCAATTTAGAGCACTATCTCTGAGTTGGAATACCGCTATTTTAGCTTTTGGATTGGAAGTATAATCTCTTAGTCTGACGTACCTTCTCATTCCTTCTAACCAGACTTCCATACATTCGCTAGCAAGACCTACAGCAAAATCTGGGAGCTTAATCTTTTGGAGCTCCCTAGTAATGTCCTCGATTGGAGGTCCTCTATCAGAGTCTCTTAATCCCTCAAGATTTCCCAACCCTGACAAAGGGTGCTCTACTTCCACTTCAATTGTTTGGCGCCCTCTTAAAGTCTCATTAATTGCCTCTAGGGAACACAAGATGAGATCCAACTCCAATGAAGGTAATGGGTTATTTGTAGGAGGTCCTTGTGATGACTCTCCTTGACCTTGATTTCTTCGCGTCCTCACCATTTTGAATTGTTCAAATATCTCTATGATATGCAAGACTTATTAGCACAACTCAGGGCCTTGTCAATTCTTACTCGGCTCACACATGATTTTCATAATGATAGGTGTAAGTTTTCCTTTTGTTATGAATGTAAATGAGTATTTCTAATATTGAGAAGATAACCGTGGATCTACCAAATCGTCTCCCATTGCTATTTAAGAAAGTGCTACGACGCACTGCTAGTCACCCTATATATATATCCTTGTGTTTTCAAAGTAGGTGTCTAATGGCCTCAATCAACTCAACATTGACATTATTATTAGGTATTTATTATCCCAATGATATATATAGAATGGCTAGTGCTACATGCTTTAATATTTCAATCTTATATATTGTATTAAAGGAAGTTCTAATGTGCTAATCAATTGGTGTTCACTTTTGACACTTTAATCTGAATATGTTGGATTTCCGTTTTGTAAACATATGCATATTAATACTATAACTCTATTGTGTCTCAAGAAAATTTCAAGAAGTTGCATCTAAAAAAAAGTTTAGAAATATGCATGGCATCAAGCATAATGTGAGTAACTTGTAAAAATTTCACTTAAGTTCATTTATATTATTGAATATTATTAATAAATAAACAACTTGTTTTAATGCAACTTAAAAGGTCAACCTTCTCACTAAATCTTGTCATTATATGAATTAATATGGCTGTAAGAAAATATATTTTCTGCAAAATAATATTTCTTTGTATTACTGTTAATCTAAATTTTTAAGAAATAATCTTGATTTTATTAAAGGGACTTAACTCTATAGGAAATTGCAACCTTCTTGTATACATAGATAGGTTATGTAGTGAATTGTGTAATTTATGGTGGGTAGTAACTCTTGGTAAACATATTTAGCTATCTAAGTGTAATTTTGGTGGGCACTAACCTCAGTAAACTCCTATGTAAATTTATGTAGTGAATTGCGTAATTTATGGTGGGAAGTAACTCTTGGTAAACATATTTAGCTATCTAAGTGTAATTTTGGTGGGCACTAACCTAAGTAAAATCCTTTGTAAATTTACCTCACGAAGATGTTCCTACTGGAACAGAAACTGAATCACATCAAACTCAGGCTTAAAGAATGGAACAAAAATGAGTTTGGCAATATTTTCAAAGCCAAAAGAGAAGTTGAACAGAAACTATAGGGAATTAATTAGATCCTCATCATAGATGGCTTTACCGAGGAAAGGAAAATGCAAGCTGACTCTCTTCAACAGGAATGGGAAAACAGATGCCAGCAAGAGGAGATCTTCTGGAGACAGAAATCGAGAGTGCAATGGATTAAATAAGGGGAAAGAAATACAAAGTTTTTTCACAAGTCAACCGTGGATCACAGGGCTCATAACAGGATTTCAAAACTCAGAGATACTCAAGGGAAAGAGCTCAGCACCCACAAAGAAATGGAATATGCTCTGGTATGACATTTCCAAAGCATAGCAAAGGAGCCTCTCTTAGACAGATCACAATTGATCAACAACTTCACATAGCACATTCCAAAACTTGTAACTAGGGAAGACAATTACAATCTTAACATGTCGTGACTAAAGAGGACATCAATGAAGTCATTAAAAAGATGAAAAATGGGAAAGCTCCAGGCCCAGATGGGTTCAATGAAGACTTCTTCAAAGCATGCTGGGAAATAGTCAAACAAGATATCCTTGATGTTGTGGAGGACTCGAGAAGATCCAAAATAGTTTTGAGGGCGCTCAATGCATCTTTCATAGCTTTGATTCCAAAGTAGGAAAAAGCTATGACACCAGATAGATTCAGACCCATAGCTTTATGCAATGTGGTGTACAAAATTATTTCTAAAGTAATTGCAAATAGACTCAAGCCCCTTCTTCCAACTCTTGTGTCTGAGGAACAAACTAGATATGTGGAAGGAAGGCAAATTCTAAATAACATTATTGAAGCTCACGAGGTGGTACATTCTCTTAAGAGCAATAAGCAAGCGAGTATGATCATACAGCTTGATCTAGTTAAAGCTTATGATAAGCTAAGTTAGTCGTACATCAGGGGAGTACTAAAAGCGTATGGTTTCGACCACAACTGGATAAGATGGGTAATGGCTCTTGTTACTACAGCTAGTTTTTCAATCCTACTTAATGGCTCTCCATCCAGAACCTTTAGGCCTTTGAAAGGCCTCAGAAAAGGAGATCCGCTCTCCCCCATCCTCTTTATTCTCATGATGGAAGGATTATGCAAAGTGATCAAAGCAGCCAATGCAGAAGGAAGAATCCAGGGTCTCAAACTAACCCTGAATGGGGATACCTTGACTCATAAAAAATTTGTGGATGACACTATGTTGCAGGGTACACACACGGTTAAGGAAGCTAAAGCTTTCAAACAGACCCTGAACGATTTTTCTATGGCCACTAGTATAGAGGTAAGCCTCACCAAATAAAAAATTTTCTTTTTTAATATTAACATTGCTATTCAGAGCAACCTCTCCAGAATTCTTGGCTTTCAAAGAGATCAACTACCCCCCAATTATTTGGGAATACCTCTCACTGACAAACGTCTGAGCAAGGAAGTTTGGGAGCCATTGGCTAATAAACTGCAGGACAAAATCAGGAAATGGACAAGCAGATCTTTGAATTTAGTAGGATAGCTAGTGCTTACAAAGGCTATCCTGCAAACTATTCCCATCTACATGTTTTCAACTCTTCCTGCTCCTAAAGGAGTTTTACAACACATCAGGAACATCCAAAGAGATTTTCTTTGGGGCAAAGGGGAAGAGAAAAAGAAATGGGCTTTGGTAGCTTGGGAAAAGCTTTGTAAACCCAAGACCCATGGAGGTTTGGGACTTCATGACCCAGAAACCCTAAGCAAAGTTTTGGGGGCAAAACTTCGGTGGAGATGGCTAAAGGAAACAAGAACCCCTTGGGCCAAGCTCTAGAAACAGAAGTATGCAAATAACTGGCAAGAAAGGGATCATATTTGAATGACTGGGCTCATCAAGGGCTCCCACATTTGGAACAATGCTTGGGAGAATAGAGCCATAGTTCAGAAGCATAGTTTCTGGGAGATCAGAGATGGAAACATAGCTTAGTTTTGCGAGGACAACTGGCAGCAGGAACCTAACCTGTGTAGAGAAGAACTATCCATTCTCAAGAATGACAATGATAATAAAGGTTTACTTAGGGTAAGTGACTTTTGGGATCAAACAAGGAACAATGGCAAATTGAGAACATTGAAGGACCTAGTATATAGTGAAGAAACCCCTTTGAAGGCCCAGGCGGAAGCTCTTGCAGTGATCCTGGACCAGAGAAAGATTTTGACTTCAACATTGTCTGGCCAACTAAGATGGGGAAGAAATAGCGAAGGAAACTTCAACCTCAAACAAGCCAAAAGAATTGCCATTGGGCTTGGCTTTCCAAACCCTAGTAAGATATGGAAGGACCTATGGCAGAACCCGCACTGGATGAAAATCAAGCTGTGTGCAACATAAAAAAATTCTGACTTGGGAAAATCTTAGAAAAAGAGGTTTAGCTAGTCCATCTAGATTCCGGTTATGTGGTCTACAAGAAGAAACGATGGATAACCTACTCAACCTCTACCCATTCACCTCTACCTTGTGGAATTTGGTAGCCTCAATCTTCAAGCAAACTGACAGGGACGAATTCAGCATCACTGGCACTTTGAAGAATTGGAGGAAAGACCTCTCAGAAGATGAAATAATCAACAAAGCCTGGACTCTGGTACCAGGATTTTTGATTTGGGATGTCTGGAAAGAATGCAATCAAGAATAGAATTGGCTCAACCTAGAGCATCATAGCTCAGATTATAAGACAGCTTAAAGAAACTGTGAGCACCCTTCTAAAGAAACCCCCCGAGAACCCTCCTCTAAACCAGGATGCTCATATACTTTTTCATTTGGGTCTCCAGTTTCCTGTCCCCCAGGGCATAAGCAAGATCATAAGACATACAACAGCGGGGAAGGACTTTTGGCAACCGTCTCCTCATGGCTTTTTGAAATTTAATATAGATGGAGCCTCTAAGGGAAACCCTGTGGTGGTTGGTTATGGCAGAGCCATAAGAGATGAGCAGGGATACATAAAAGTCATCTTTCATAGTCATTTGGGGAATGCCACTAATAATATGGCGGAACTCATGGCCTTAGAGCAATGCCTAGAAATCTTGATTAAATCCAATTTACACAATGCCATCATAGAAGCAGACTCTAAATTGATAATTAATTCAGTCAAGAAGATAGGCAATGGCACAGCACCAGAAAAAGTATCAAATCACTGGTGGTTATTGCAGGTCTATCAACGTATACAATCCCACCTGAGAGCCCTGAGAACACTCAGATTTGTTCACGTGCGCAGAACAACCTACAAGTTAGCAGATCGTCTGGCGAATGAAGGAGTGTTATGTACAAGAAATAACAGAAGATATGCTTGGGAGTTGACACCCTAAGGGAATTTGCATGAGGACTATCACAGACAGGTGATGGAAGACAGTGAGTATTTTCAAATTATGAAATATAAGTAGTAAATAGACCAATGGAAACAGTGGAAAGTGAACCAATCACAGGGAAGAAGTAAGGGGTAAACAACGGGTAGGTTGATAGGTAGCCGACTAAAGATTGCAGTGAATTCCAGCATCCTACAGATTTCAGGTGGATAATTGCACGTAGGATATACCTTCAAACGGACCCAAAAAACTATAGAGTGGCGGTTTATGCTACTCATCGGGTCTGAATGGAAAAATAAAGAGTGGGCATGTTGCCTACCTGAAATCAGCTCAGGATCATTGGATCAATGAGGGCTAGATCGCATGGCATTCGGGTCATAAAGATAATTGAAGGTTAATCCTCAAATGGACCCGAAAAATTATAGAATGGCGGTTTTGGTTTCTCATTGAGTCTGAAAGAAAAATTAACGAGTGGGCAAGCCGATGACCCGAAATCAGATTATGACTGTCGGATCTTCGAGGGCTGGATCGCTCAGTTATCAGGTTGCTAAGTCAACCACAGGTTAAGGCTTGTTTTTTAGTCGCATACTACTGCATTGTGGGTCATAGAATCTGTGGGCCCTTGTCATCAAAGGCTTTTGAGTTCTTTGATGCACGAGAATTAAGACGTTTAGCAAACCCGAAATAACTTTAGAACCTTTTAAATTTCTCTTTCGGGTTAGGAAGGCAGGTATCCTATGTGCTGGTTTTCCAGAGCGATGCTTTGAGGATGGGCAGATCATTGGTGGTTTGAGCGTTAGTCCTTTTGTAGTTTTGTTTGAGTTAGGTATGGGGTTATGTCAACCCAGCTGTCTGTTGAGTGTTCACAAAGCTGGTGTTGTTGTTCTTGGCTCTGTTAAAAAAGTGTACATTATGTATTTTTTCTCGATTAATGGAAGGCTCCACTCTTACTCGATCAAAAAAAAACATTAATAATATGACTATGTGACTATAGACTAATATGACTCTACACTATTATATTAATTTAGAATTATGACTATCATATTAAATTAAGACATCAACCGTAAGGTTAAACTTAAGGAAGTGGTGGATGTTACAAAAACCTTCAAAATTAATACAATAATACCGAGAAATGCAGCCACTGCCAAAAACAAAAAACTTCAGGTCAATAAATCTGCTTCCTTCATTTTTCATCTTCCATTCAACACAACAATGTTTCTGAGTTTTTGTTAATGTGCAGTCTTTTCAAATTTTTCTAACTCACCCATTGCATCTTGGTCGACAAATACTAATTGGGAAAGTCAAATGGGGCCTGAAATTAAATGCTCACAGCTACCTATTTCGCTTCTATCTCTCGTTCAATACACTAGTTTTTTTTTTTTTCATAAAGTAATAACACATAAATATAATATCTTTAGTAACTGTAATAATCAAGTTCAGAATGGGAATGAAAAAAATGATTGGAATTTTATTAAAATTTTTCGTTTTAAAGGTTTGTAATCTGAGTATGGCTTTATTCTTCTTTTACCAACAAATACTGTGAAATAAAACCAAAATAAATAAAACTGATGAGGTCAGAATTCTAGAATGGAGTGGGATTTCCCAATCAATCGATTATCCTTTTAACAAGAATAGTTTTAGAATGAATTGATTAATTTCTTCTTTCTCGCATAGAGTTACATGTAAAATAATAGTAATAGCTCGGTCTTGTGAAATATGTTTCGCCACGGCTTCATTATATTATGTTAATTGGTTCGGATTATACGGGGATGACTATATAGTATAGATACATATATCACATATATATGACTATAGACAGTCGCTATAAATGTATGGAGTAGATAATAACCTAGAAAGTTCTTGGATCTTCAATCAATTCTCTGCCAGAGGCATCTTTTGGGTCACCGCTTCGACACCGACAGTCAACTTGCACCGACCTTGCTTCTGAACAACTCTTAATAATTTTATCGTTTGGATCTCTCTTGGGATGTGTCGGGTTTAGGTTACGCATAATACTTTAATAATGGAATAACTGACGATTATGACTGTAGATATTATATATCACATAAATTTTCATTTTCTGGAATATCCAAGGGCACTTAATATAGTGTAGGACGTTTGTATATATCTTTGAAAATAGCAAGAAATATTAGGGCAATATAATTTTATATATTTCCACAATTTGAGAACTCTAGTGCAGTAATGTTTGCACAATCCACTTTATTGTTTTCTATCGTGCAACTAAATTCAGAATTTAATGATTGAGTACATTCATATGGACAACCGAAACATATGCAGAGTGCATAAGGTCCCAAAGAGTTTAAACATGGCTCTGATACCATATGTGAGGATCCTTCTTAGGGTCTTCCAACTACAAACTAAATTTTTAGTATTTAAACACAATAAAAACGGAAATAACTTATTTATAACTCAACATTTATTTGATGATAATATACAATTAAAATTTATGTACAACATAATTTTAATATAAATATTATTTTAAATATAATTTTAATTATATTTTAATTTTAATATAACTTCATATAATTTTAAATAATATAATAAGGTTAATTAATATAATATAATTAAAGTTATTTTAATTATATCATATTAATCAAAATAATTTTAATTATATATAATTTTAATTATATATATTATATTAATTAAAATTATATTAATTATATGTAATTTTAATTATATTTAATAATTGAATAGAATTTTAATTCTCTGATGGAACCTATTTGCTTTTTAGTTCTTTATTAAAAATTTTAATTTTCTATTAATATTGGTATTTAACTATTATCATAATATTATTTTTAAGGGACTGGTCCCTCTCTAGATTAATTTTTATTTATTAATTTATTAATTTATTATTTATTATTTATTTATTTATAACTAAATATATATAATTTTAATTTATATAATTTTATATAATTCATTAAGTAATTAATTAATTAATTAATTAATTATTTATTTATTTATAACTAAATAAATATATTATAACTTTATATAATTATAATTATATTTAATAATTGAATTGAATTTTAATTCTGAATTAATTTTAGTTACTGATGGGACCTATTTGATTTTTAATTATTTATTAAAAAAAATAAAAATTAATTAATTAATTATTATTTATTTATTTATTTTTTCCTAGATATAATTTTTATTATTTGTCTTTAACTAACTTTTATTAGGAATTATTTTTAGGTACTAATCGTACATAACTGTTTAATTATTTTTATTATTTTAATTATTTATTAATATTTTTTATCATATTATTATTTTATTTATTGGTCTAGCCCCCCATGTTAATAATAGGGTTTTTGATCCCTCGACCTAGTCAAAAGTAGCTGTTGTCTTTTTAGCCGTTGGAGGCTTTGCTCTGTCTACTTAACCTGCTAAGCTGGATCCGTTTCTTCAACTTGTCCTGATGATGAACCACACTCGTTGGTTCGAAACGCGTCGACAAATGATGTCTCATGTGATCTTCGCCGAAAAATCCTTTGTAAAGTAATAATTTCATTGCAACCATTTACATAAGTAATCAATAAATAGAACAATACATGTTCCAATAGCTTTGTTGAGATTCTCCTGGCTCTGTTGGGATGCTCCTCTCGACTACTCAACTGAATTTAACTCCCATCCAACTAGGAATTATTTCCTAGCCCAAGGAACCTCCATAGGTTCCCTAGTGTCACGCCCCCAAGCCTACGGTAGTCTTCCAACCGTGCCCGGTGGGGTGCGGCACCACCGTGCACTTTCTTTTTTCAATACTCGTGCACATGGACTACGCCTTAACCGATATAAACATGCTTTAACTGTTATCTTATAACCATATGAAAGCATTAATCTTCATAATTCATCATAAACCATTCTTAACATTTTCATGTGCAATTAAACCGAATAACAATTGCAAACAACCGTGTAGAATGGGAGGGGCAACTCCCGAACAAGTTCGCCCGATAATAATATATTATGATAATCTTCAATATTACATCAACAAGTGTGCTTGGCAGAATCCAAGCCAACACTTAGCAATATTTACAACAAGGCATAAGACAGCCTTTTACATACACAATTATGCACCTTTGCCTATGAGCGGGTACCCACACGGGTCACCAAGACACTCACACAATTCTGCACCAAACCGTGTATAGAACCTCCTCAACCGTGACCTCCACATAAGCCAATCCCAAAATATGCGAACACCTCTTATTCCTTATGCGCATGAGGAATGCGCATTTCCTAAGACCTTCGCACTTTTCCCCTTGTCTTGATGCGAAGACACTTGAGCGAAGTTCGATGGAGATAATGAGCTCCATCTCCATCAATATATACGCATCTTCCTTATGTTTCAAGGGGGTTTCTTAACTTATGGCCGACCCCACTAATTTACATAGAAGCCCACATATTATATATGTTTTATATTAATTAATCCACACATATTTATATATGTGTACAACCTCCATATAATATGCTTTCTTCTTATGTTTTAAGGGGGGTGCTCCACTCATGGTTGCCCCCATCATTTTACATATAAGCCCTCACATATTATATTTTATTTTTATAACCCACGCATATTTACATTCCTTAACATATGCGTATAAGTCTCCATAGCATATTAATATGCCCGTCCAACACTTAGCCACATTCGACCTAAGTGCCTTTCGTCGCACAGTTTGTCGTAACCGGCTCGCTGTTTCGTCGCATTGTGTCAACCTCCCGTCGCACCGCAACCGTAGCTCGCCTATGTTAACTCGCGCCCGCTGCTGTCATGCCCGCGCTCCACACAACTGTGCTGCCCGCCCGTCGTGTCTGTCGTTCGGGTTACCTGCCCATCGGGCGCGGGTCACCCACGGGTCGCCCGCCCGTCGTGTGCGGGTCGCCCACGGGTCGCCCAACTGTCTGTCACACCAGCTCGTCGGTCTGCCGCACCAGCTTGCCTATCTGTCGTACCGTGTCCGCATACCAACTCGTCGGTGACTCGTTCGCCAGCTCGGGTGACCTCACCCGCAGCTCGGCTCGTCACCTGTCCGTCGGCTCACCGTGCACGGGTCTCCCGCCCGGGTCACCCGCCCGTCGTGCACAGGTCGCCCAAGTGTCGGAGGTAGCTTGCCCACTTGTCGCACTGCCCATCGTCGTGCCAAAATGCGCCCGTCGTTGTGCCAAGAAGCATCCGTCGTCGTGCACGGGGCGCCCGCCCATCGTGCACGCCTGCCCGAGACTCAAGGGCCTTACATTCTCCTCCACCTGAAATCGTTGTCGTCCTCGACAACATATCATCTCGGTAGCTCTCCACCAAGATCATCATCAACGGGAAGTCATCTCGATCCATGATGATCAACCACCATGTGTCGTCCTCATGTGAACTGCTGCCATGATACTCCAACACAATGCTAACACATCTCTGTACATGCCGGCCTCCATGTCTGAACTAGTTGGGTAGCTAATCCAACCGTCACGCCCAAACAATGAGAATGCACATCCTCATGTCACCATCAGTCATTCCTCAAAGCATCCTGTCACATCCCCGACTCATCAAGAATCAACTCCCATAATCCATGCTCAGGTCCATGGAACTCCATCCACCTCATCTGCAACATGCTGTCCACGGTGTGTCGGTGCTAATGTACTACAAGTGATCAGCCACATTTATCCCAACATCATCATGTGCGTAAAGTAGTTGAGTCTCGGTTCAACCCATGCCCAAGTGTAATCACCAAGGCATCATCATCATCGTAACTCCATCACTCCAAAGTGTCTCATATCGATCCTCCACATCAAGTCACCCTTCCAAGCCATGCCCATACATGTACTTTGGAAGTATGCATCCCATACTGCATCAAAGTCTCCTGACCTCAGCTCCTCAATATATCAGACCTCTAAGTCCACCATATATGATGTCCCAAAGTCACAACAATCTCATGTCATCATGAGCTCCATAAACCATCCCCAACCAACACCTCAGCAAGCATACAAGTCTCGGCCAAAAGGTCCCTGCAAGATGCCTCAGCTCTCCATGTAGTAGGAATGCTCCATAGTTGCTCACAACTCCATCCAAGTAATCAACTCTCGATGTGCCCCATTCAGGTCCATGAAGCCCTCTTCATCATCTGCAACGTGCCATCCTCAAGTCTCCAACCTGATGTCCATGACTATGTTGCCCATGTAGTCCAACCAAGTACATCACAACATCGATCATCCTCATCCAAGCTGCAATCTTCGGTTTAGTGAACTCGGTCACCTAACCATATCATCATGTCGTAAGTTCCTCCATCATGGCTCCTCCACCAAAGGTCCACCAAGACTATCTCTCGGTCTCGGCCATGAGAAGTCCACCTAAGCATCATCATCGCGAGTCCCTTCCATCACAGCTTCTCTACCAAGGTGTCCATCAAGACTATCTCTTGGTCTCGTCCATGAGAAGTCCACCCAAAAGTGTGCCCTTCAACCTATCCATGAGTCATGCCGGGCACTTAGCCATGTGGCTAAAGCATGACCCAAATCATCCATAATGTTCATCAAGTTCCTCCCTTGTCTCCGGGTCTTGCACCTCCCATCTCAAGGTAGCAAGTAGCCCCAACAAGTCTCGCAGTGATCGACAATCCTTGCTTCTTCATACAAGGCCCCATCGTAGTCATCCATGGCAAGATCCTCCATAGCATAGGCAAATTGATTTTGCCTTCCACTGCACACGGTCCATCTACCAAATGCTCAAATGGAACACAAGTATCCATAATTACTTTATCAATATGAGGCTCCTGCATATGAGTGACCTCACCCATCCATGTCAATAAGCTGCACGATCCTGGTTCAACTTGATCACCTTCAAGTTCTGCCTCCATCGAGTCCTCATCATCATGTGGTTCTTCCATGTGAGTGTCCATCCATGCTACCAAACTGTATGATCATGGTTCAACTTGATTAAACTCAAGTTCGGCCTCCATCATATCCTCATCATCACATGGTCCTTCGTCTGTCCATGTCCATGAGTTACATGATTCTGGCTTAGCTTGATTATCTTCAAGTCTAACCTCCATCATAGTTAAGTCTTCAACATCTTCGGCCATCATGACTTCCTCTTCCTGGTCTGCAACTTCATCTTGTTCCATTGCCTGACTGATTTGAAGAAGTCCTTCTCGTCCAAGCATCACATCAATGCCATCTGTATTTATCACTACGAAGTCCAGCTGACCTCTACATCCTTCCATCTGAACAGGTACCTCTTGTATCGAGCCTACTGCCAAATTCCACGAGGTTATTTCCCAGTTCTCCATAGTAGATATCAGCCCCACTTCTTCTACTAACCGTGCTGATATAAGGTTATATGAGCCACCTGTGTTTGCCAACGCTTGAACATCTTTGCCACAAATCTTCAAGGTTACAAGACCTCGGTTGTTCTCCATGACCTTATCTTCACCTGTCAACTGCCACGAGCAACCTTTGCTCTGATATGTTTCAACACCTGAACCTTGTTCAAGTCTCCACGAGCAACCCTGCTCACCAGCTCCGACCGAGCTCTGATACCACCTGTCACGCCCCCAAGCCTACGGTAGTCTTCCAACCGTGCCCGGCGGGGTGCGGCACCACCGTGCACTTTCTTTTTTCAATACTCGTGCACATGGACTACGCCTTAACCGATATAAACATGCTTTAACTGTTATCTTATAACCATATAAAAGCATTAATCTTCATAATTCATCATAAACCATTCTTAACATTTTCATGTGCAATTAAACCGAATAACAATTGCAAACAACCGTGTAGAATGGGAGGGGCAACTCCCGAACAAGTTCGCCCGATAATAATATATTATGATAATCTTCAATATTACATCAACAAGTGTGCTTGGCAGAATCCAAGCCAACACTTAGCAATATTTACAACAAGGCATAAGACAACCTTTTACATACACAATTATGCACCTTTGCCTATGAGCGGGTACCCACACGGGTCACCAAGACACTCATACAATTCTGCACCAAACCGTGTATAGAACCTCCTCAACCGTGACCTCCACATAAGCCAATCCCAAAATATGCGAACACCTCTTATTCCTTATGCGCATGAGGAATGTGCATTTCCTAAGACCTTCGCACTTTTCCCCTTGTCTTGATGCGAAGACACTTGAGCGAAGTTCGATGGAGATAATGAGCTCCATCTCCATCAATATATACGCATCTTCCTTATGTTTCAAGGGGGTTGCTTAACTTATGGCCGACCCCACTAATTTACATAGAAGCCCACGTATTATATATGTTTTATATTAATTAATCCACACATATTTATATATATGTACAACCTCCATATAATATGCTTTCTTCTTATGTTTTAAGGGGGGTGCTCCACTCATGGTTGCCCCCATCATTTTACATATAAGCCCTCACATATTATATTTTATTGTTATAACCCATGCATATTTACATTCCTTAACATATGCGTATAAGTCTCCATAGCATATTAATATGCCCGTCCAACACTTAGCCACATTCGGCCTAAGTGCCTTTCGTCGCACAGTTTGTCGTAACCGGCTCGCTGTTTCGTCGCATTGTGTCAACCTCCCGTCGCACTGCAACCGTAGATCGCCTATGTTAACTCACGCCCGCTGTTGTCATGCCCGTGCTCCACACAACTGCGCTTCCCACCCATCGTGTCTGTCGCTCGGGTTACCTGCCCATCGGGCGCGGGTCACCCACGGGTCGCCCGCCTGTCGTGTGTGGGTCGCCACGGGTCGCCCAACTGTCTGTCGCACCAGCTCGTCGGTCTGCCACACCAGCTCGCCTATCTGTCGTACCGTGTCCGCATACCAACTCGTAGATGACTCGTTCGCCATCTCGGGTGACCTCACCCGCAGCTCGGCTCGTCGCCTGTCCGTCGGTTCACCGTGCATGGGTCGCCCGCCCGGGTCGCCCGCCCATCGTGCACGGGTCGCCCAAGTGTCGGAGGTAGCTCGCCCGCTTGTCGCACTGCCCATGGTCGTGCCAAAACGCACCCGTCGTCGTGCCAAGAAGCGTCCGTCGTCGTGCACGGGGCGCCCGCCCATCGTGCACGCCTGCCTGAGACTCAAAGGCCTTACACCTAGCCCTCTAAGCCCAAGTCCAACCAAATGTAGTGTGTCCAAGTTAAACAAACACTCTCCATATCCAAGTTTGAATTCTCTTATTTATCTCTCCATTCTCTGCCTTCTCTTTTTCTCCACATTCTTGCCAAAACAAAATCCTCTAAAACCAAAACCAAGATCAAGGATCTCCTTTCCTCTCATCATCCTTCCCCTTTTATGACTCTTCCTTCCATCCACCTCAAACACTTATCATTAATGTCATGACTAACCCCTCATCCTTTCATTTAATATCCCTGACTTTTATTACCATATATTTGTTCAAGGTATATTTGAGAAGACATTTTGGGAATAAAATATAGATATTTGATTTAGAATTAAATTGGAGAAGACCATATCTTCTCCCAAGTAGATTTGAAAAGACACCTTGGGATATGGATATTTAATTTGGAATAAATGGGAGGAGACCATATCCTATCCAAAATTAAATTTGAGAAGACAAGTTGGGAATTGCAAAACTAGATTTGAAAAAACACCTTGGGATATGGATATTTAATTTCGAATAAATGGGAGGAGACCATATCCTATCCAAAATTAAATTTGAGAAGACAAGCTGGGAATTGAATAATAACAATAATAAAATTTATATCAGTAAAATAAAATTACAGTTTCACAAATGTAGGTATATATCAATATTTCTTGATAATTATAAGTCAATATTTTCAAGTAAATTAAACACTAATAAAAATTAACATGATAAAATTAAGTAGGGCATTACAACGATCCTGTGGATGAAATAATTACTATGTGATGAATGAAACGTGGTTTGGTTCAGTAAAAATATCGATTAATAAAGTAATTATTTCAAAATAAAAGATTACAGAGACAAAACAAAAAACCAATATACTTCTTAACCTTCACAGAAGATTCATGACAAAGATTCAAGGGGAGCTTGGTTAGACGGAGGTGACGAGAAAAATCTCCACTTAGGCAATCCAAATTCTAAGTAGCCTAACTAAATACCCTAAGGGTCAAGATACTAGTCCCGGAATACCCCAGACCTTTTCTCGGCCAGCCATCAATAAATTTTAGCCATCGAGGAAAGGGAAAAGTAAAAAAATTGAATGTTGTAATTAAAAGCATTGTGCCATCTTCATTCATAGATACAAGGGGCTAGACAGAGCTCTAGACCTAGTAATGATTAAATATATATGAAACAAAATAATATACATGTACTTGTAGGTAATTATTGTATACAGAAAACAAATTAAATACATTTTCATGCACCACACATGTGGAGACAAAGACAATACTAGAAACTAACACTGCTAAAGCATATACCAGGACATAATTATAGCAAACCCACAAGTATCGATTCTGGGCTAGAACCTTACTATACAATGACATACATTCAAGATATAAAGCTATGCGAGTAAACAACATGCATGTATCCTGACCATGGTAAAAGGCTCAGTTGTAAATTATAGTATCATACATAAAATTAGAAGGAGAACTGATAATAGCTTTGGATAACTTAAACAAATGCATGGTTACATTTTGTTTAGACATGTTTCAAAAGAAACTACAGTCAACCCTGTGACTGTGCTTGATAATCAAGATACTATAACCATATTACAAAAAAAGAAAAAAAAAAAAGAAATTCTATCTAACCCTGTTGGGTTAGGGCCTAGTAAGCCCTATCTCCACAACCATACTTAACCAGTCTTTCATTGTACACTAGAATGATAATTCGGGAGCATAGAAAGGGTGTTGAAGTAACCCTGATCAGAGGATGAGAATGAGGTTCCTAGGATGTACCTAGTCCATTTATCATGGAAAAATCAAAGGCTCTTCCCTTTGTTAACATTTCCCATCGATATCTGGAAGATCTTGACAAGCTAATGGCAAAGAATGGCCTGATCTACCACTTCAATGGGCTATGGCCTCAAACAACAAATCTTTACAAATGGATACAGTCTAATTGGACTAGATCTTGCAAGGTTCTCTTCTGTTCTAAGGGTTTCTTCATAGTTGTGTTTGCCCGTTGGGAAGATTATCAGAGTGCTCTATCTAAGGGCCCATGGTTCTAGGGAAAAGGGGGGCTTTTCATGACCCCTTGGTTCCTAGACTTTGACCCCTTTATGACATTAATCATAGAGCTCCCCATGTAGGTCTGGCTTCCAAACTTGTCAGTGCATCTATCTCATGATTCAGTGATTACAAGCATCAGAAACACCCTGGGTCGCTTCCTAGCCACATACCTTACGCAAGGTCAAAGTGGAATTTATACTTATGGTAGGATCTGTGTAGAACTCGACATTAGTAAAGACTTGCCTGACAAAATCAACTTGAAAATAGGTGATTTCCACTGGATCTAGCTCTTGGACTATGAGAACACAACTTTTCGTTGTCACCTCTACCATCAAACATGACACCTACATAACTCTTGCACTCAAAAGCTAGTAAAATAAAAGACTAAATCTAAGGCTTGGAAGCCCTGCAAGCCGCTCCTTATGGAGGAAGAGGACTCCTATTTTTAGATTAGGAGGACAATGAATCAAATGATGAAATGCTCTCTTTGAATGAGGACTATGAGGAAAGTAAGGAGAATAAAAGTTTAACACTTTGCAAAGAAATAAACAGTACTGCTATTTTGTTGGGAGCGGTAAAGAGAGCTTGCGAATTAGTTTCCTCTGAATCTGATAAGGACACAATAGTATCTTCTCAGGGAATTCTTCAACAAGTTGTGGTTACTCCTTTGGCGAACGGGTGGGTGAAAGTAACCAAAAAGTAAATGAAAAAAGTAAATATGGAAACCAGCCCAGAGTTGGGCGATACTTTTGTTTTTCTTACTGTCTCCTTACAATTTGGTTTTGGTCTCTCTATAAAAATCCCGCCTTGAGGCGGGTATTGTAAACTTATAATTTTGATTGTGAAAAATTTACTTATCAAACTTGTGATTTCAATGAATACCCACGAGAATCTAGACAAATTAAACTAGAAAATAAAAATAAAAACTTTCCAAAAAACTTTTATTTAAATGCTATTAATATTTTATTAAAAAAAAAAAAATCAATCCATAAATACTATATAAAAAAAAAAACAAATAATTTTTAAATTGTAAAGGTTTCCCTTTTATTTTATACTGTAATTTATATAAAATTTTCATATTACTCATCCATTAATAATTTAGATCACAATTATATAAAATTCAATGAAAATTTTACATTCCCATTATTTTGGATAATTTTTACAAACTTCTATTGATGATTTTTTTTTTATAAATGCATTTCGACGACTCAAACAAGTTTGACGATGGTTGGCATTGACATATCCGATCCCTCTTACCTGGAACTTCAAGTCATTATTTTGGGACGGTCATCATCCATTGTTAACGCGTTACCATCCGTGCGATGACACAAATATTTTGTGAAAGCATGACTTTTCACAGGATGAGATAAGTCAAACTTTTATATGTTTGGAGAGTTAAACTTTTATATGTTCGGATTTTTCCTGTACAAAACTCAAAGTACCAAAAATAAATAAATTTGTCAATCCCCATGTAGTTTTAAACAAAATTGATCCACACATATGAAACAAAAACAGAGAAAAATTAGATTAATAATTTTCACCCGCGTTTTCACGTTGAAAGTGTGCCAAACGATGGCGGTTTTAAAATATTTTAGCAAGATTGTAATCTCACGTGGATGTTCTTTCAATAATAATGGTTTAATTAAAATTAATATTTTTTTTTAAGTTTCGTACATTTTTTCATTAATATAGAGTAAATTAATACCTTATAGAACTGGTTAAGTAGTTTCAACTTGCCTAGTAAAAAATCAAGTTTATTGGACACTTATCTGCATTATATGTCATTTAGTAGCAAAAATCCTTAAGTCTCTAGATCCTTAAGTTTCTTGTCCACTTCCATATTTTAGAATTCAACATACATATGTAAAAACATAGACAAATTTAAAAACTAGCAACAAATATAAACAAAATTATCAGAAAGTAGGCAGACTAATCATGCTGTTCAGGTCATCCTAAATCCAAGAGTGTTGGATCTTTGGCATTCATTTGAGGCAGCTCTGAACCAGAATGCATGGCAGTGCTGCTCAATTCCACTAAGAAAAATGTCCGGTTTTTACAATTGAAACTGCAATTTTTGAAATTCTTTCTTATAATTTAAGATTCCCTGAACCGTAACTGCCATGCCTACAGAAATCTACTCCATGGCTTTTCCAACAGACTTTTCAAGTAAACTAAAATTAATATTGAAAAATTCTAAATTCTAAGGTCACAAGAGTTCTAGGTATTTATAATATCATGTTGACATAAGTACTAGCGCAATTTTTATTGGACATACAAAGTTAGACCGCGAGATTTCTAGGTATAAATATCGAAGGGCAGGCGTGGCGTGGGAATTGCTTCCAGGGGCACCGCCTTGTTTAGTGTAATTCCAAATTTGTCGGCCATGTCTACGTTCTCCGCACTGATGCCTGGGGGAGGTGCCCAGTCGAATGAATGGATGAGAGAAGCCAATACCAGATGAATCATCCGATTCGCCAATGGAAATCCCACGCACATTCTTCTTCCTGCCCCGAACGGAATCAGATCGAAGTGTTGACCCCTGAAATCCAGATTGCTCATCTTATCCTCTCCCATAAATCTTCCCGGGGCGAATTTCAACGGTTCATTCCAGATTGCAGGATCCCGTCCGATTGCCCACACGTTGACCAGTACTTCGCTGTGTTTGGGAATCACAAATCCCCCAATCTCACAACGACTATCTGCTCTGTGAGGGAGGAGAAAAGGAACTGGCGGGTGCAATCTCAACACTTCTTTCATCACCGCGTGAAGGTAAGGGAGACGGTCCATGTCACTTTCTTCCACCATTCTTTTGCGCCCAACAACTCCGTCCAACTCCGCTTGGGCTCGTTCCATTATCTCCGGATTACGGACCAGTTCTGTCATCGCCCATTCTATTGTGGTTGCGCTTGTGTCAGTTCCTGCACCCAAAATCTCCTGCAACATACAAGGCAGCCATTAAACATAAGAAGTTACAACCTTCTTTTGCAAAGGGTAGTGCTGAAGCAACAGTTTTGACAGATCAGTTCGTTACTCTACTATTATAGTAACCTGAGATAAGGAGAGACTTACAATTAAGTAGACTTTGATACCATTGACTGTAAATTCATCGCTTCTTATGTCAAGCAGAACGTCCAAGAGATCCTTTTCACTATCGCTTCCATCGGTGGATTTGCCTCTTGCGGTGAGGTGATCCTCTATGAATTTCTCAAGAATGGCATATACTTTTCTCCTGTGTATTGCTGTGCTACGGGAGATGTCCTGTGGATCCCAATGAAACCACTGTAGAAACGGGAAAGAGTCCGCCAGATTAGTAACTGCATGAAGCTCCAGCAGTTTAGCGATGCTTTCTTGCAACACCTGAGAAACACAAGAATCGGGATCAGACATGTCTGTACCGAAGATCATGTTCCCCAATAGATTAACTGTGATGTTGAAGGCAGTGTGTCCAATATTCACACACTTCCCTTTCACGGCGTCTTCAAAGATCAGACGAATACTTTGATATACTTGTTTTTTTCTGAGATGTTGCAGAGCTTCTATCTTCTTGACAGAGAAGAGTTCAGTAGTCGATATACGTCTCAGCATGCGCCAGCGAGGTCCAATTTGGCCAAAACTCAGTGAAGATTTGGTAAAAGGCTTGTTTGCTTGTGTCACAGGCCGTCCTGCAAGGAGGTGGTCATGGATTTTGAGAACTTCCTTTGCCATGGCGGCAGAGGAGGCTACTACTGTGGTCTTCATTCCAAAGGAAAGAGACATGAGAGGGCCGTATTTGGTAGCAAGGTGGAAGAGCGTTTCGTTGGGCTTATCACCGAGCTGGAAGAGATTTCCCACAACGGGCCATCCTGGAGGCCCCGGAGGAAGCCTCGAAATCTTCCTCCTCATCACATGCAAAACGAGGAGTATGATGAAGAAGCTTATCCCCGGAATAGAATACGAGAACATCCAACCAAACTCCATTGGAAATATGATTAGACGCAAGGAAAGAAGACCAAGGAATGCAGGGAAGATAAACGATGCCGTTACGGAGACGAGAGATGACGAAACCATTCGTTGCAAGAGGTTTATATAACCAATAGCCATCTCTACAGTCAAAGATCGTGCTTCTGACTCAAAACTAAATGAAAACAATTCGGCCGTCTGCAAAGTATTTCTTTCAATTTATATACATATAAATGATAATTTAATTGGCACGGGTTCTCTCGTTTCTCACATCATACAGTAACAAGGCTTAAATTTGAGGGCACATCCATTCGTCTTGTTAATTTTCTTATGATACGCTTGTTTTTAAAACAGGCCTTCACATGAGATTTTTATGACAGGTTTGTTTTTAAAACAGACCTTCACATGAGGTCTTGTTAATTTTCTTATGACATGCTTGTTTTTAAAACAGGCCTTCACATGAGGTTTTTATGACAGGTTTGTTTTTAAAACCGGCCTTCACATGACGTCTTATTTATGCTGGTTATTTAAATCTTATATATTATATTTAATTGTTTTTGTTTGTGAATTTGTTTGAGTTTTGAGAAATATTTAAGTCATCATATTTATCCAGGATCGCATTCAGCTTATGCCACACTACTCCTTAATATGGATGGATTTTTGCCTACAGAGTTTTGAACCAATGACCTTCACATCGCGAAGCGACTTAACAATACACCCATCACTGTCTATTCTATCCCTAGTGAGCTATATTATATTTAATTTTCATACACATATAAGAATATTTATTTGGTGATATAAATTTTGTGTTTTTTTTTCTCATTTTTTTTTTAAATGTAACTTTATGTTTGTCAATAAACATATATTCAACTTGCATTGTTCAAATTTCACTCGAGGTCACATCAAAACCAAGATTAAGCCTCCCTTCAAAAGCTCATACAAAATTCATACATAGCAACAAGATAAACCCTTTGTTACCATAATAGGCACACGCACTTGGGGAACTAAGAGCCTCCAAAATCACATCAAAATAATAGTAATTGGAATCATGTAGTCATTCGAAATACACAGACCCACCTTCTCAAGAAACAAATAACCGTTGACCCACCGAAACATAAATGCAGGTTTGTCTGAAGCCAAGACTACCAAGACACAAAAAACTAATAACACACATCAAATAACCAACAAAACATGTCTAAATCCAAGACTACCAAGACACAAAAAAATAAGAACACACATCAAATAACCAACAAAACATGAAAGAACATTGGATCAACAATACCTTACTAACCAACCAACATGAGCAACAAGAATATGAATTCTCATCAACATTACCTACCCATTACAACTCTAATAATTCTCTGAGGAGGAAATTGTGGCCAACACATAAACACTTAAACTCAGGGGGTGCGTACAATCTCCACTATTAGAATCACTCATTATGTAACCCTCTACGTGAGCTAAATGAGAATCAAGGCTCTCTAGACAAAACCTCTGATTTCAGAGCATTCTTTTAATATCTTCAAGGGGGGAGAAGAAATTATAATTATCCACTTGCTTGTCTTTAAGGACCAATCTCAGCAAGATTATCATTTGCTAGTGTAAAGCTAATGAATTCAAAAGTTGTTTCTTTTCCCTCATATACCTAGGGTTAGGAACCGACTTAATTATCCATTAGATTTGAATCTAAATGGGATTTATGTTCCATCCCATCTTGACTCTCTAACACCCAAATTTCCTTTCTCATTTTTGGTGGAACAACATTAATGAATATGGCAACAAAATCATGGGCAAAGTGTCTTACCCTTCGCTGCCCGAGAGAGGCTTTTCCACCTCCTCCCTATTTGCAAGCCTTTCACTATCTAAGAGGCATGGATGCAACAAAGAAGGATCATGTTAGGAAGGCATCACAAATACGACATCCTATAAAATAACAAATAAAGAGACTAGATGCACCAGGTTGACAACTAAACCATAATCCCACTAAGTCATCACCAAATCTCCAAACAAACAATATCGAATCCACCAAAATAACATGAGGTACAAATGGAAACTCATCACTTTCAACAAACACCCCATGACCCAGCACCATGAAACACCCTAATATGCCCAGATATAGCACAAGAGCCTGGATACAATATGCACACAACATAATGAAACTAGGTAATAGGTAACCCAAAACAATTCTAATGGAAATGACCAAAAGAAATCTACAAATTATCACAAAATCAGAAACTCCATAACTTAGGTCACCCCAAAGACTTGAGTCCTGAAAACAATTACCCCAAAACACAAGAATGGTCTGTCGACCTCTAAACCCTTCCAAGAACTAAACTATAACAGAGTAGCAAACTGATCCCAACAACACAAACCGACTCAGGTATCTAAAAGAGCCACAAATCAAACAACCCACGATAGGGAACTAAAAATTTACACAATAGAAAATAATTAGCACCCTCACCATCCCAATATAGAACCTAAAGCCTCACTCTTCAGAGCACTCTCGAGTATCATGGAAGATTTGCGGTGATGTACCCGCACTCCAAAATATCGAACTCATGCTTTCCACAACACAAACAATTATCGAGGAAAGGGAGGTCAAGGTCCAACCCTCATCTCCACTCCAAAAAGCTCCCACAATCTCCAAAACCTCGATTTTGACACCCATATAAAGATGTTACCAATAGTGAACCTACATACAGCCTCGAATGGGCTCTTGTTGCTCCCCTGCATGCTATTAATGCACATTACACTTGGGAGGTGGAAGACACAACCCCTAACATCCGAGTTACTTCACCATTAACACCCCCATCAAGGGATTTATATTTTAATTTTCAACTTTAACATAAAATAAAATAAGATGGAATTGATATCTATATCAAATGAGGATTATAAAGGCCAAATATTTTATGTTATTCATTTTTCCTAAGGTAAAGTATGAGTAACATAGGTTAAGAGGTTGTTAATACTTCATATAAATAGAGAATCTTATACATAGAAACTTATAAAAATACTATTAATGTTGCAAGAAAAAAACTAGTGAGTCATAACAAAGACTATACCAATGACTCATAACAACTATTGGGAAGAATCTCCAAGCATCCATGTTGGTTGGTCACTACAGTCATCCAAGGAGAAGGAGATTTTGGTTGATCCTTGCTAGAATGGTCAGCTTCCAATCTATATTGTCAATTTTTTCCTTCAATTATGCTAATTTGACAGAATTCTCGAGTCCTCCTATACCTGCATATGTGGCATGCAATATTCAAATGACATTTAAACTTGTTCTAGTTTTGTGCCATGCCATGATTGATGAGTGAAGGGAGCACATGCAACCTACAAAGTATAATAAAAGTTGTAGCCCCCTTTCTTTTGAGCTAGCATTATATCAATGATGAAGGGAAAGCATGCTCGTGGACACCATCCTTGAGGGAAAAAGTTATATATTTTATATTAGTTTGAAAATAATAAATATATATAATAAATATTAATTTATGCATTTATATATAGTTGTTATTTATATATTTTCAGAGTAAAAAAAAGAAATCTGAAACTATTTTCATAAAATTCTCAAGTAACTTACTCAAACTCATTAATTATAACATATTTTTAAAAGAAGCAATTGATATCAAATTTCAATATGATAAAATTAGATTGAAAGCCACATTATAAATAATAGAACAAGTTCTAATCCTTTTAAATGGGAAATTGTGAAGACTCTAATATCTCAATGTTTCAAGTAATAATAGGATACACACCATGCATTTTCAAGAAATTCATGATTGTTCAAAAAATAAGAAGGACAAATCTCTCCAATGAATATCTTAAGATGTAAAATGACCAAAACTAGTCACATTCATATTCAATTATGAATTTATATAATGGATAAAATCTATGTTACTCGAGTCCATGGGGCTTTGGATTGACGGTGAATGGTGCATTGTTAAGGCACTCCTTGTGATAGGTCACTGGTTCAGATCCCCGTGGGCGTTTACCTACCAAAAAAAATCTACGTTACTTGCTCATTTGAGATTTCCATTTCCAATTACTCATCGACATCTAGGTTGATCTCGTATTCACATCATGACCAAGGTAAGAAATTTGGGATTTGAATGTAGGATCTTCTATTCACATTTACTTTACATTTTCAAGAGCTTTCCAAGTAAGACACTGAGGGGATTGCGATCCAATCATCCTGAATAAGTTACTTAAAAACTCTCAAAATCAAGAAAATATTTTTTGTTTAACTTCTATTATTTATATTGAACAATTAAAAGACGGTTCCATATAATTACTTCCATAGGTTAGTACTTTGTATGGCACTTAGATGACCAATGGAAGATTTGTGTTTTAGCCTTCAACCTTCATGTTGGGGATTCCATGATGTGAGTTAGTACACAAACAATTTTTTCTTTCTCTAATACACCCAAATACCCAATGTGATTTCAATCCATGATGACTCAAATCTCATACTATGCACAAAGTTTATGCTTATCTAAAGTTTCATATCGAATTCTTAACAAAGTGACCAGCACACAATATATGCTTATCATGGAATCTTAGCCTATGGCTAGATTATTTCATTTTCTCCAATCTTATTTGGAATAGCTTATATATACTACATGATCAAATTTTAAAAATTAATTAAACATCATTAATAATCTACACTAATATTTAACAATTAAAAATGGAAAATATGAATAAATATCCATGAAATTTAGCCATTCTCACAATATACATACAATGTGATTTTCCATTTAGTGTCAATGTATAATAATCTTGAATATTTCAATAAACAAAGATGGATATATTTTCAATTTTTTTGGAAAGTCTAGCATAACTTACTTGTGAAACTAATAATGGGATAGCCATCTATGGTTTCTATTTGCAAATGTAGGCTTACTTATAACTATTATTGAAGGAAAACTATGCTACCTAGAAATTCAAAAGTAAATACAGATAAAATCATAGATAAAATATTAGATAAAATCATTTAATTTTTGATCAATTTAAAATTAATGTTAACATCAATATTTTTTGAATACAGAAATAATAAAACTACTACAATTCCATTCCAAACACCAAAACTCTACTTATTAAACTATTTTTAAAATATACGAAAAATATAGACAATCCTTTTGGAAGCATCGAAAAATATAGACAATCCTTTTGGAAACATCGCGTCAACGTAGATTTTCTTTCATTGTTTAGCCACAATTTCTAACCACGTTGTTAAGACTTTTGAATTTTGCCTAAACTTTTTTCCATTTTCTACTAATAAGTTTGAATGTGGATTTGCATTATTGAGAAGTGATGGATCTTTAACTGAGACGTTTGAATGTGGATTCCCATTATTGAGTAGTGATGGATCTTTGACTTTTGCAGCTCGTGCATTTCCATTCACTGACTTCTTGAACCATTCTTGAAATATGCGAAAAATAGACAATCCTTTTGGAAACATTGGGTCAATGTAGATTTTCTCTCATTGTTTAGCCACCATTTCTAACCTTATCAAGAACCACGTTGTTAAGACTTTTGAATTTTGCCTTGACTTTTTTCCATTTTCTATCAATAAGTTTGAATGTGGGTTTGCATTATTGAGTAGTGATGGATCTTTGACTTTTGCAGCTCGTGGATTTCCATTCACTGACTAGTTACGAATCTGTCTTCGGTAGTTATGGATATGCTTTTTGCAGCTAAGGACGGAATGGATGAGTGAATTGGGTAAGACCAAGCAATCTGACTCTGACATACTATCAAGGAAACCTAAAATAATTACTTTCTAATCATTTTAGGCTTTAGCTCTTTGGGAAAAATCAATTTAAAGTTAGGTAAATTAGGTTTGAACAAGCTGCATGGCGGTGTTAGCGATAAGAAATCAAGAGTTTAGAAATAAGTTTGTAATATAGATGATTTTAAATCAAAGTTTTTGGTATTGTTGTTATTTGTAAATATTAATTAAATTTTAAATATTAATAAATTAAAATGCAAATTTATTTATTAATTATTATAAATTTTTAATTAATTATAAATATTTTTATAATATTAATTAAAAAAAAGAAAGAATATTTTGATTTTGTGAGAGATTTGAACTTTTGAATTGGTGACACCAGTCTTAATTGTGTAGTGATACTTGTAAAATATATCCGATTTTTTTTGTGTTTATGAAACAAAGTCTAAATTATAAATAAATTTTATTTTAAATATTTTTTAATAATATTTAATGTATATATGTTTGCCTTGAAACTCTAAATAAATGTGAATATTTGGTGGGAAAATTCACTATTTATCCAAAGCTTCTGGGGCATTAAAAAAAAATACTAAAAACCAAAGATGAAATTACACATGAATCTGATTTCAAGTATTATTTAATAATTTTTAAGGTATGTATGTTTGTCTTAGAACTCTAAGTAAATTTGGATTTTTTCATCTAATTGCTACTCAATCCTAAGGATTTTGACATGGGAATTTGTATTCATATTTGTAACAACCATCTTTTATCTTTATTTTCTTTTACTCCTACAAAAGCTTAAGTGCATATGATGGCATAGACACTTTGTTAGGTTGGTCTTATTTTATATATGGGTACTCCACATTATCATCATTCCTTTTATACATAAGCTCTTTCCAATATTTACAAACTAATTTAAAATTGAGCACTCTCACTTCTTATCGCTAACACCCTACTATTGAAAAGGTCGAGATACAGTGACATGATGAAATCATAATTCTATAATTCGATACATATTGAAGTCATCACTCACTTGAACACACTTTACAGGTCTAAGTGGTGAATTCAAATTTTGGAGACATACACAACACTTAGGTGTTAGTATTGTTTAGTCAATTTAGTATGTCCTCAATTGCTATATTAATTATCAATCTGGGAGTCTTAAACTCATGAAGTGTGGCGCACTATATGTGCAAGACAACCTCTTTCTTACTTTTTATTGTTTTCAATTTTATTTTGTTTTGGGGGGTTTTATCTTGGTTTGTCTCCTAATGCGAATGGAAACCCTATTCCTAAGTTTTAAGAATACTTTAGAAGGAAAGTATGGATATAGATTTTAAGGCAATTATGTCCTTTATGATGACCTTCAGTGCTTAACACTTCAGAGGATCTCAAAACATACTAGTGATGAAATTAGTACTTGAACAAGAATGTAAATGTGCAGCTATTCAAATCAAACAAATGATAAACTACTGATCATGAAATCACTACCTCTGCTGCTCATCTAAATACAAAAATAAAAGTTAAGATATTGCACTCAAAAAAAAAAAAAAAAAAAAACTGCAAACTAATAAAAGTAAAACCAATTCACTTCACTTATAGTTCGATAGCTCGCCAAGTAGCTTTTCGGGGTTAAGCCATGGCTTTGGAAATAACGTCAAAAACATGAAGAACCTGATATCTAACTACAGAAATGAAAGTAAAATCAAATCACCTCACTCATAATCCGATAGCTCGCCAAGTAGCTTTTCAGGGTTAAGCCATGGCTCTGGAGATAACATTAAATGGAATGAAGAATTTGATATCTAAACTAACTATCAATGGCAAATGAATAAGACTGAAATCAAAGCATAACCGAAATTGAAAGCTAAGAAAAACAAAGTCAGCAGAGAGGCCAATCACATGTCACTATTTTATTGCAAAAATTGTATGAAAATGCCTGAGCCTAGCCTATCCTAAAACACACTGATCAGTTTTAGCATAAATATAAAATGCTTGGAAAATCATGTACAGGAATGAAACATTAACACCATAACTGAAATATGAAATATACATAGGTGAACAAACTATGAAATATCTACAATGTAAATAAGACAACAACATATACAAACTTTACAGAAATAAAGAAACGAAACCTTAGCCAGTAGGGGCCCTTTGCATGGCCTTGGTTAACACGCTGTTAGTCCGAAATTACGCTCACACAGTCATATAAAACATAGTCTTGTTATATTGCAAAATAGAGGAAGGATCCTCTCGTTACAACAGTAGGACCAATGTCACAGCACAGTAAATGAACTAAAAGCAAGACTACATAAAAAAAAACTAGCTACATGCATTTGCAAACGCGTTATTTATAAAGGAAATTACATAATTGTTTTTCTTATGGAACACCTTTAGCAGAAGACACGTAAAAGAACAACACCCGTAAGCTTAGCGTGTTGGTTGCCATGATCATTCAATCTACCAAAAGGTGGCTGTTGGATTTGTGTCGTGGAGGCAGTCTACAACTGCTAAGATGAATCCATGGATCTAGGAATGGTCTCAGACCCTTCACGTGTTGAAAGCAGAGACCTATTTGCCGTAGAACTCCTCGTTTGACCACCGTTTGGCCAAGGCTTTCCTCTACGAATTTGGCTAAACCAATAGGACCTGGTCGATGTTCAGATCATTTCTGAACTACCCATGTGCCTTATTTTGCTTGCTGACACCTGTAACCTAGAGATCAACAAAAACAGCTGCGGAATCTCAAGTTAGCTGCGGAAAGTGGCTGCATTCCACAGCTGATGAGAAAAATCTAAGTCAAATAGAAAACACAAAAATATAGTTAGAAAACCACTTAAATGCACTCTCAGAATCAATATGTAATGATCTTTGATAGCTTATGAGGCACTGGTGAGGGGAAAAAGTCTAGAAAAGTGTGTAGAAGAGATGTAGTTTTAGGGCTCAACATACCCCCACTGTGAAGGTGTTGCATGTCCTCATGCAACCAAAATTGTGACAATCCTCCCTTCAGTTCATGTGTTATGAGACCTCTGCTAACACATCCAGCCTTCTTTTCTTCTTTCTTGGTACCACTGTCATCCTAGGCTTTCTCATTAGGCACTTGAATTTGAGGTTGATAAGAGCTCTGCTCAACCTCCTGCTCTTTTTCTTCAATTTCCTATTTTTCTTCTGCCACAGCCCAAGATGCAACATGGTGTTGTCGTGAATAATCTTATCCAACCTGCTTTGTTCTTTCAATGTTTCATTTTCTCTTTTGATGTGTCTATTTAGGACTTCTAGTTCAAAAACATCCTGTTTTAGTGGTTGGATTAGAGCTTCCTGGGCTGTATTAGGTTGGGTAGATGAAGTGCCTTGATCTATGGCAGTCTTCTCCAATGACTCAGTAAAATCATACATTTCTCGCTGGGCTAGATCTATCTCAGGTGTAGCCTTTCTTGGGCTATCCCCAAAATCTGGCTGAGAATGACTCATCTCAAAATCTGGCTGAGAAGGACTGATCTCAAAATCTGGTTGAGAAATAGGAGTATGTTGTGGGCTACGGCCAGGAGGGATTGCTGGAGATTGTTCCAATGTTTCCCCTCCTAAATTAATGAAGTGGGCTCCTTTAGTTTGTACTTTTTCAGTTTTCCTTTAAGTCTGGAGCTCCTCCTTAGATTCTGTGAGCTAGTGTCTCCTTTCTCCACACTTTGTTTTTCTTTCCCTTTTCTCTTTGCTGCAGCTGATTGTTCTTCAAGGTAAATTAGTCTTTCAGAAAGTATTTGATCCTCTTATGAGGAAGGTTATGGGGTTTGATAGACAGCTTCAATATTTTTTTCCCCTTTAGTTTTCCTTTCTTCCTAACCTCAGTTCTTTCCTTCCTACTTTCAGACAGCTTCCCTTCCTTATTAGTTTCTTTAGCTATGTTAGTAGGAGTGTCCTGAATGTTCACACTTGTTTTCCTTCTCCTACTTTTCCTTTTTGAGATACTTTCAGGTGTTTCAGGTGGGTCCTGAATGAAGTTTCTAATCAAAAAGTGTTCCCAAGTATCCTTCATTTCCTTCAACTATTTTTCGATCAAAATTTTTACAAGGCCATGATCGTAAAGGTGGGGTTCTATGTCATTCAAATTCTTTTGTACAGTTATGGACATCTTTTTCAGGCTATTCAACAGAAAGTAAGGCAAATTAATAGTTTGATTTTCTAGAAAATTCATTAGCAACCGGATGTGGTACATGTACATGGACCCAAACTGTCCTTCACATGTAATAAACTTTTCGATTATCAATAATAAACTAGTTCACTTTTCCTCTAGAGTAGAGACAGGGATTCCATGTTTGAAAATGGTTATATCCATACTTGGATTGCGTAAGATAATCCTCCAGGCCCTCTCATCAAAGTTTTTGTTTTTGAACCACCATTCCCTCTCCTTTGGGAGTTCCGTTGTTGCTGCGATAGATGCTTCTGTGACTAAAAATTTAAGATCTCCAACCTCAATTTCCATGCCATTAAAATACCTTGCAAATGTCTTCGTGACTTCTTTATTGTGACCTCTAAATTTCTGGATGAACTGCAGTCATCGTGCCTTCCTTAATATGCTTTTCAATTGTGGATAGCCCTCCATGAATTTAGGCCCGTTCGGCTCTGCTCTTAGCAGAAGGCCCATTCCTTCCTCCTACCTTAAAATACATCTGTGAGTAATGGACTGTGAGTAATGGATTGACAGAGGTGAAACGGTTGTGTTAGCAGGAGATGGGGAAGGATTGTGGAGAAAACCGGTAGTTGTAAATGGAAGAGCAGAGAACAGGTAGTGAAAATGAGTTCACAGAGCGGAGGCTTATGTAAACAGGCCAAAAATAACAAACACAACTTCAATGGGATAGTATGAAAATAGAGTGAGCCCAACAGAACATTGAACTAGAAGGTTGCAGAATAGGCGTTAGCATGTTCTCAAAATGACTGCGGATTTGTGCAGCAGGAAAGAGCCGTGATCAAATAGATTACGTCCTCATAATTATCTGGTTCAATAGGTGGAATGCCAACATACAATTAAACACGAGTTAAATTCGGAGGCGGATCATGAGGCCGTTAAAAATTAATGCAAAGTTCATGGTGGAATTATGTAAAGGCCATGGAGCAGTTATGAAGGCTATCAATGCGAATCATTACACATAATGGAGCCATTGGTTTCAGAACTATATAGAATGTGCTTTAAAATGCTATTTGAAATGAATCTTGCTCATACCTTAGAATTTTGCCACTTCCGTCCACTAACCTTTGATTGGCTGCTTCCTATTGGTGCTTTAGGTGCTTTATATCTTCAAAATATTTTCCTTTGTCATATCTACATTTGGTTCTCATCATTATTTGGCTAACATTTGATTGTCAGTGATAAATAACAAACTGTTAGCTGTGGAATCAACAATCAGTTGCGGAATCAGTTTTTAGCTGCGGAAACTGACACAGTGACCATATGACTAAATGGAGATGGATGGAAATGAATGATGACTGAGTGAATGATATATGAAAACTGGTCATGAAAGGGATTTTATTGGCAGGATGTGATGATGAAATGGAATAAAATGAAGTGAAGTGAAGCGAAATGAAGTGAAGTGACATGAAACTATGAATAAAATGAGAGGGATTTTTTTTGGAAAATATAGGGCATCAGAAGTTTCTGATTTTTTCCCTGTATTTTCTGTATAAGACTGCCAATCAGTGATTGGTTTTCAGGCTTATACAAATTATTATTATTATTATTATTATTATTTTAAACAGAAAAGAACAAAGACTAGGCTGGTGGAGAAGAAGGATTCTTCTTCACCAGCCTTATTGCAGAATTATCTTGAAAGATTTTGACAAATTCCTCCTTTGAGAGTGGCTTATGATAGATCTTTAATCTGTGACCATTCACAATAAGAGGAGTTTGATATGCATCAATGGTTTTGATTCTTACCGCTCCATTGCTAAAGACTTTGTCAATCTCATATGGCCCAAGCCAATGAGTCTGAAATTTACCTTTGAAATCTTTGAACTTGGAATCAAATAGCAATGCCCAATCTCCTTCTTGAAACTTTTTCTCCTTGATGTATTTGTCATGCCACTTAGCTCTTTGATATTGAACTAGATTAGTTCTTAGAATTTCTTTTTGTCTGATCTCATCTAGTCCATTCAACTGCTCCATTCTATGCTTTTGGGCTTCTAATAAATCCATTCCCAATTGAACTGCCATCTTGAAGGTTCTAATTTGGAACTCAATGAAGAGTAGAACTTCTTTCCCATAAACAAGTTCATAGGGAGAATGTCCTGTTGTATTCTTCCATGTAGTTCTATAGGCCCATAAGGCTTCAGGAAGCCTTTCTGCCCAATCTCTTTTTTGTAGGTGAACAGTCTTGGTAATGATGTCTTCAATAACTTTTTTTGTAGACTCCACTTGACCATTTGCTTACGGATGGTAAGGAGTAGATTTCTTGTGCTTGGCCTTGTACTCTTCTATCAGCTTCTCGACCAGTTTGGATGTGAATTGACCTCCCTGATCTGTCACAATATCTTTTGGAACACCAAAGCGAGTAAAAATATCCTCATAAAGAAAACTAACAACTGAATGCTCAGTAGCAGAAAATAATGCTTTGGCTTCTACTCATTTAGTGACATAATCAGTACACACCAACATATACTTTCTTTGTTTAGATGGTGGGTTAATAGGTCCAATGAAGTCTAAAGCCCATTTTTCAAAGGGTTCAATGAGTACCTATGGTTGTAGTGGCATTTCATTTGAGAGGGTAGGTTTCCCTACTCTTTGGCAGCTGTCACATCTTTTGACATATTGTTTTGCATCTTTGAAAAGGGATGGCCAATAATATCCTAAAGAGAGGATTTTATAGGCTATCCTTTTGTTAGCAAAGTGTCCGCTGCATGGTTCATGATGACATTCTTTGAGAATATCAGGCATCTCATCTTCCTTGACACATCTTCTGATCACAAGATCTGGCCCTGTTTTAAACAATTAATTAGAAATCCATGAATATTTTGAACTCTCCTAAATAATCTTTCTTCTTTCACCAGGAAACAAATGTGGAGGTAGTTTCCCTATAACCAAATAGTTAGCTATATCTGCATACCAAGGAATCTTAGTAGTTACTGCAAATAAATATTCATCAGGAAACTTGTCCTCTACAGGAGAATCTTCTTTAGTATTCTGAATCCTAGACAATAAATCAGCTACTGTGTTTTGTTTCCTTGGTCTATCTAACACAATAATATTGAATTCCTACAAAAGTAGGAGCCACCTTGTAACTCTTCCATTAGTAATGGGTTTGTTCATTATATATCTAATTGCATAATGATCAGTATGAATAAAAGTTTCATAGCCTATTATATAATGTCTGAACTTATTGATTGCATGAACAACAGCTAAGAACTCTTTTTCAGTCACAGTATAGTTCAACTCAGTGGGAGTTAAATTTTTACGGGTGTAGTAAATGGCATAAGGAACTAAATCTTTTTGTGCCAATAGAACCCCTAGAGCTGTATCTGAAGCATCTGTAGAAATATGGAAAGGAAGTTTCCAATTTGGTCCTCTCAAGATAGGTGCTTCAGATATTCTTGTTTCCAAAGTTTCAAACGCTGATTGGAAATCAGGACCCCATTTGAATTCACAGTATTTTGTAAGCAGTTTGAAGAGTGGAGATGCTATTTTGGTGATTTTTTCTTTAAATCTTCTATAATATCCAGTAAATCCCAGAAAACTTCTAACATCTTTTTGACAATTTGGAATAGGTAACTTGGAGATGACTTCAACTTTTGATCTATCAACTTTAATCCCATCCCCTGAAATATGATGTCCTAAAACAATACCTTCAGTAAATATCATAAAGCATTTTTCATGGCTTAATGAAAGGTTTGTTTCTTTACATCTTATAAGGACTTTTTCCAAATTTTCTAATGCCTCTTCAAAAGAATCACCATAAACTGTAAAATCATCCATATATACCTCTGCACAATCACGGATTAGATCAGAAAAAATTCCTAGTACTGCTCTTTGGAATGTTGTGGGTGCATTACATAATCCAAAATGAAGCACTCGATAGGAAAAAGTTCCCCATGGACAGGTAAATGTGGTCTTATCCTGATCTTTAGGTGTGACCTGAATTTGGTTATAACCACTAAAACCATCCAGAAATGAAAAGTGCTTTTTGCCTGCTAATGTATCTAATACTTGATTGGTAAAGGGCAAAGGAAAGTGATCCTTCAAAGTTGCTTTATTCAATTCTCTGTAATCAATGCATACCCTCCATTTACCATTGTTTTTGGGTACTATAACCAAAGGGGAAACCCATCGACTATCTGAAATTGGGTAAATGAAATTTACATTGAGTATTTTTTGGAGCTTTTCTTTCACTATCTCCCTAAGATTTGGATTCATCCTTCTCTGAGGTTGTGTAATTGGTCTACTATTTTCCTCGATATAGATATGATGGATGCAAATCTTAGGGTCAATACCTTTCATATCAGTATACTCCCATGCAAATGCAGTAGAATGTTTTTGCAAGATTTTGGTTAGCTCTTCCTACTGTGACTTTTCCAAATTTTTGTTGATATTCAGTGTTTCTCCTGGAAAAATTTCAATGGTAGAGCTACCAAAATCTTCCATAGAGTAAAGAGACATTTGTCTTGATGATAAATATTCAATATCAGAATCTAACTGAAATTATATGTGGTCATATTCTGAAGATGTTTCAAAATATTCTAATGTGTTCAAAATTTGACTATCTTCACTAATTTAAGAGATCGTAAAGACAGGTTGTATAATATCTTCATCGTCGACCCATTCATTGTCTCCTACTTCTATAATTGCCTTTGCTGGAGGATGCAAATTGAATTTTTTTGTCGAACTACCATCAGAAATATACATATTCCCAGATCTACAACTAATGAAAGCATAAGCTGTGGCTAGGCAAGGTCTTCCTAAGATGAGTGGATGCCCTCCTAAATTACTCTTGGGAGTCAAAATCATGAAATCTACTGGATATTCCCAAGAATCTAAGGAGACTGAAATATCTTCTAGTACACCATCTGGTTTGATTATTGATCTATCTGCAAGTTGCAATAAGGTGGGTGTAAAAGGAAGATTAGGAAGTTTAAGTTGTTCCATAGTTTGTCTACTCATAATGTTTATAGCAGCCCCTAAGTCAATCGAAGTGTTTGGAATTTCTATCCCATTTATATGTGTCTTAACAATTGGACTACTTGGATCCACATACTTCTGCATGGTAAATTTTCCCATCATGATATCTGCAATTTTTCCTACCAGGTGGATTCTTCTTGTATCTCTTGGTTTCCTTCTTGGTCTTTTGAGACTCAACTCCTTTATTGTTTTTGCTAGAATAGGAATCTCTCTATTGTCTTGTAGCAAGGGAATCTTGATACAGACATTCTTTAATTCATCTAGAAAATCATAGTCAAGCAACAAGATTTGTTTTTTCACCCCTTTGTCAAGTTGTAAACTTTCAGGGAAAGGAGGCATCGATAAAGATGTAGGTTGCTCAACTATAGGAGTTGTGGGCGTTGACTCTTTTTCTTTTTCTTTTTGAATTATTGGGTTTTGAAGAGATGCTTCCTCAGAACCTTTATTGACTTTAAGAGAATCCTCCTCAGAGGTACCTTTCTTTTGAACGTTTATAGAAGGTTTTTCTAAAACTCTACCAGATCTGAGTTGAACATCATTAAGAGGAACAATCATATAGGTAGGAAATTGTTGTCCTTCTAGCATGTAAGCATTCTGAGGATTTTTGTTGTTGAGATTTGGCAATGGCTGGGCTGGTAGTTGATTTGTCTTTTGTTGAAATGGAAGCAAGAGTTGAGAATTTGGATTTTGTTGAGAAGGTTTTTGTTGTGGAAATGGAAATGAAATTTGTGGGTTTTGATTTGGAAGTTGTGGATTTTGTTGATTTTGAAAAGATGGAGGATATTGATAAAATTGAGCAAATCTCCCATAAGGATTTTGCATCCCTTGTGCCCATGATTGGTATGGATTTTGAGGTTGGGGCCAAGGTTTTTGCCAAGAATTCCAATTTGGCGGGAGCTAAAAGTTCATAGGATTGTTAAATCCTTGATTTTATTGTCCCTACCACAGTCTTCTTGAAACAAAACAAAGGGACTCTACTGAATTTGGATCTTCCTGAAAGACAACTTTGAGCCCAGGAATTGAAGGACAATCCTTGGTTTCATGACTTTCTGAGAAAATCATACATGTTTCTACAACTTTTGCATCCAAGGGGCATTCCCTTAGAGCATGTTTCTTTCTACATTTTGGACAAAATATGGCCAAGGCATCAACTTCTGCTTTCTGATTGTTTTTTATTTTAAGGGTGTCTAGTTGTTCACTAAGGCTCCCTAGAATATCAGTTTTGAACTCATCAAGCATATTGCCAATCTCTGCCCTACTTACTGATCCAGTTGCAGATTTGTTTGCTCTAATAAGAGAAGGATCTCTCGGCCCTTTTCCAGTTTTAGATTTTCCCCTTGAGAGATGGACACATAGTTTTGCTATGTCACGAAGTGGAAGTTGAGAAATGTCTCCTTTCCCCATCATGTTTAAAATATTTATCCATTCATCTCTAATGGCTTTCAATAGAAGGGCTTTCAAAGTTTCCTCGTCTAAATTAGTCATTTTTGCTCTCTTTAAGTTGGATTGAAATATTTCAAGTAAATCCTCCAAGTTTTCATCTTCTGTTTGCATCATCTTGAATACCTCATCCTTATGGTTGGTGGGCATAAAATAATCTAGGTATCTATGCAAAAATGTTTGTTTCATATCATTCCAGGTCCTAATAGATTGAGTGACTAATCCCATGAACCATTTCAAAGCAGCTCCTTTCAATGTTGAAGGAAACAGTTTGAGTTTTTGAGAGTCTTCCATATAATCATAGGTTCGGCACAAGACTTACTCAAATAGAAATGTTTCAGGATCCTCACTTCGCAACCCATAAAATTTTGGGAGGAGAGATGGCGAAATGTTTTTCATTGTTGTATGAGTTTCCTCATCGGCTATAGGGAATCCAAATGAGTTATCTCCTTCCCTATTTCCCCCATTGTTACCTCTACCTCATCGATTATTTCCTCTTCCTCTACCTCTACCCCCTCCTCCAAATCCATCTACTACTTCCTCTGTCATGATAGTTTCCTCAGAGTCTTCTAGTTCTTCTATTAATGGTGAACAAAGGAGAATTTCTTCCTTTCCCTCTTCTTCAGGTGATTCTACTTCTTTGATTACAATATGTTCCCCTGTAGAAGTGAAGAAAGGTTCTTTTCCTAGATCAGATTTAGTAGATAGTGTGGGAGAATCTCCTAATTCAGCTGCTGCCCCTTGAATTCTAGGAATCCTAAGGCTGGGAGTATGAGTCAGAGATGGAGGTGTATCTTGTCTATGCCTTGAAGTAGCTGGAGTTGTGAAAATCGAACTTTTGGCCCTAGCTATAAACCTTCCCCTAGAATCTCTTGCGCTATGCATGCCATTTTTTATTTTTATTTTTATTTTTAAGTCGGGCTAATAATTCTCATTCTAATCTTCTAGGTCACACTAGGTGCAAGAAGAGAGCATAATCATTATTGAACTAATAACTCCCTTTTCTGATCCTCCAGATCACACTAGGTGCAAGAGGAGAGCATACTTCAAGAAGTTATCAATTTTTCCCCCTTTTTTTTTTGTAAGAGATCAGCTACCTAGTTACACTTCCTCGAAAACAGAACCAAAATGTTTAGTCAATTTAGTATGTCCTAAATTGCTACATTAATTATCAATTCGGGAGTCGTAAACTAATGAAGTGTGGCGCACTATATGTCCAAGACAACCTCTTTCTTACTGTTTATTGTTTTCAATTTTATTTTGTCTTTGGGGGTTTTATCTTGGTTTGTCTCCTAATGCGAATGGAAACCCCATTCCTAAGTTTTAAGAATACCTTAGAAGGAAAGTATGGATATAGATTTTAAGGCAATTATGTCCTTTATGATGACTTCTAGAGTTTAACACTTCAGAGGATCTCAAAACATACTAGTGATGATGTTAGTACGTGAACAAGAATGTAAATGTGCAGCTATTCAAATCAAACAAATGATAAACTACTGATCATGAAATCACTACCTCTGCTGCTCATCTAAATACAGAAATAAAAGTTAAGCTATTGCACTCAAACAAATCAAAAAAAAAAAAAAACTGCAAACTAATAAAAGTAAAACCAATTCACTTCACTTATAGTCTGATAGCTCGCCAAGTAGCTTTTCGGGGTTAAGCCATGGCTCTGGAGATAATGTCAATAACATGAGGAATTGATATCTAAATTACCTACTTGAAAATGAAAATAAAATGAAGTCACTTCACTTTTAGTCTGATAGCTCGCCAAGTAGATTTTCGGGGTTAAGCCATGGCTCTGGAGATAACGTCAATAACATGAAGAAACTGATATCTAACTACAGAAATGAAAGTAAAATCAAATCACCTCACTTATAATCCGATAGCTCGCCAAGTAGATTTTCGGGGTTAAGCCATGGCTCTAGAGATAACATTAAATGACATGAATAATTTGATATCTAAACTAACTATCAACAGCAAATGAATAAGACTGAAATCAAAGCATAACCGAAATTGAAAGCTAAGAAAAAAAAAGTCAGCAGAGAGGCCAATCTCATGTCACTATTTTATCGCAAAAATTGTATGAAAATGCTCGAGCCTAGACTATCCTGAAACACACTGATCAGTATTAGCAAAAATATACAATGCTTGGAAAATCATGTATAGGAATGAAACATTAACACCATAACTGAAATATGAAATATACACAGGTGAACAAACTATGAAATATCTACAATGGAAATAAGGCAACAACATATAAAAACTTTAAAGAAATAAAGAAACAAAACATTAGTGAGTAGGGGCCCTCTGCACAGCCTTGGTTAACACGCTGTCAGTCCGAAATTACGTTCACACAACCATATAAAACAAAGTCTTGTTATATTGCAAAACAGTGGAAGGATCCTCTCGTTACAACAATAGGACCAATGTCATGGCACAATACATGAACTAACAGCAAGGCTACATTAAAAAAAAAGCTAGCTACATGTGTTTGCAAACACGTTATTTATAAAGGAAATTACATAATTGTTTTTCCTACGGAACACCTTTAGCAGAAGACACGTAAAAAGACAACACCCATAAGCTTAGCATGTTGGTTGCCATGATAATTCAATCTACCAAAATGTGGTTGTTGGATTTGCATCATGGAGGAAGTCTACAGCTGTCAAAATGAATCCATGGATCTAAGAACAGTCTCGGACCCTTCACATGTTGAAAACAAAGACCTGTTTGTCGTAGAACTCCTCGTTTGACCACCGTTCGACCGAGGCTTTCCTCTACGAGTTTGGCTAAACCAATAGGACCTGGTCCATTTCCAGATCATTTTTGAACTGCCCACGTGCCTTCTTTTGCTTCCTGACACATGTAACCTAGAGATCAACAAAAACAGCTACAGAATCTCAAGTCAGCTGTGGAAAGTGGTTGCATTCCGCAGTTGATGAGAAAAATCTAAGTCAAATAGAAAACACAAAAATATAGTTAGAAAACCACTTAAATGCACTCTCAAAATCAATATGTAATGATATTTGATAGCTTATGAGGAACTGGTGAGGGGAAAAAGTCTAGAAAAGTGTGTAGAAGAGATGTAGTTTCAGGGCTCAACAAGTATAACCCCTTGGAGATTACCCTCTGGTTATTTGGTTTCAGCTAGGTTTGTGGGTTTCCTTTTATGCCTATATAAGACTATGTACATGAATATAAGATGGAATATATTCACATTCCCTATTAATTTAGTAAACTCACTCCATTTTCGAGGCCAATCGCTAATATGAACCCATTACAAATACAAACACATTACATCTTCATGATAGATAATGTAATGTTTTGATATCCGGGTTGGCAGCGGACACATGATCACTTTAGGTATTTAGATTCCACAACTGAGAAAGAGATCTCATCCATGTTTATATTACCTTTCCTTCAGTCAAGAGACCCTAGAGACAACCATGAGAATGCCTATCATAATATTGGCAACTCATTGAAAAAGTGACACAACCACACACAATCTATTTAATCGGTAGTTCATTGAAAGGAGTCAATGGATTCTTTTGCCTAATTTTATGTTAACTAGATTGCAATGAGTTTGTGGATGAGATTGTAAACCAAAGTTTGTTTTACTTTAGATGGATCGGGTGTAATGGCTTCCCACTACTATCAATTGCATTGGAATTACTATCCCAAACTCATCCTTACATGTCTTCTGAGTAATAGTGAGCAAAGAAGCCCTTAGAGAATTTTGTACCCAAATTTTTTACTCTAGATTCCAGTCCTCAGTCTAGAATAGAGTCCTTGAAATTGATTTTGAAGTACCACACACAATTAGAGAACTGGCAATGATTCATTGACACATAGAATGAATACTAGATTTTTATTTCCACCAAGATCTGTGTTAGTGAAGCTAGTATGCTATAAGTACCAATCAGTTCATGAATTCACACTTTAACCAATACTAACTACCTAGAGTTAAATCAATGCATTTTGAATTCAACTTAACACCATTGATTTGTCTTTGTAAATCTAGTGAGATAGTATGATAAGTATACTTATGAATTTTTTTATGCTCTTTCCTGCCTATCCAAAATCCACATGTTGCATATTAAATGTTGGAGGAAATTATACACTATAGACGATAGGAAAGATTGTGATTTACATACACACACTTGATGTAAGTTTGTCATATAATTGATGTTCTCAACCTCAATTTGATCAACTTCTCTTGAGCATCACACAAAGGAAAGAATGATTCAATAAAATGCATAATAATTATGTATTAACACCCTAGGCTTTAATAATGTGTGTGATGGTCATGGATGGTTGTAATTTGTTTAACCCCTTCTTTTTCCAATTTACATTTATAAGAAAAAACAAAAGAATTTTTCGCAACATGGACTTATGTTCTTCACCCAAACTGATAGCATATTATTTGAATGAAGAGTAGAGGATGTGAACAACTAAACTTTCTTGTACAATGGTAATGGTAATTACAAAATTCTATTCACTTTGCTGAGCAATATTTATTTGACTCCAAGATAATTGTGATTGTAGCGTACTTCATAGAAGGAAAAATGTTCCAAAATGTATTATGAAGATCCAAAGTTTGAGCAACAAATATTGAGGTGCATGCATCAACATAACCTATGTAGGGAAATTTACTAGAATTTGAGGAATAATAGGCCCACAATGACATGATATAGGATTGTAATTTTGGTAGTTATGGTAGGACATGCCATGTTGATGATGCCATTCTAATTAGTCAACCAACATTTAGAATCAGGTTTCACAAGTCTTATGTGGCAGCAACTCATAAAAGGAATAGAACCGTGACTTCCTTAAGGCTTATGACATTAGGTGAAGTTAAAGGAATAGATCATATTATCCATTTGTTTGCTAGAACAAAAATATTATCTTATGAGACCACATAAAACACCAATATGGCATGCACCATCCTTAGGTCCAGTATCTATGCATGAGATACCCTGTCATACCATAACTCCCTTTTTTCGGCAACTGGACATCCATATTTGGTTCCCAAATCATGTGAATATATAGTACAATTCCTACTAAAGTAAAAGAAACATGATCTATGTTATAAAACAAATAATGAAGATCATGGATGCTAATAACAAAATTAGTTATCGTGTTTGAGAACATGTCATTTCATCCTGGCTAGCACTTAATGCAACAATAACAGTTCCACAGATAACAAACCATGAGGCATGTGGGTACAACGTAGGTACTCTGCATAAGATCTTTGGAGTGCCAAATCCTCATTTCATTTCCTATAAGCTCAACTTTAAAGAAACCTGAGATCAATTATAAGGGTAGGCTATGAAATGAGCATATTAGCATTTTCTTCAAGTTACACAAAATATTTGCATACTGTTAGATCACATTACATAGGATGTATTCATCTCGTGATCCTATATTGGTATATAAAGAGGCATACAATGTTTAAACACACACTATTATATTTTTCAATCCCCACTTAGTGCTACAATGGTGACCATCAGTTCATGTCAATGTGTCATGCACATTAGGAGTTAAACACAAAGCTAGAATTTAGTATCACATAAATGGTCCCAACACATTTGGGTATCACCATTAATAAGCCGTTCAACGCTATGGAAATTAGAATGGGCACTCAGACTTAGTCAATGATTCTCCTCTCAACCACTGATAGATTTCCAATCCAGTTGTCACCCCCTAGCATATGAAGACCTTCCTAATGACTAGAACTCCAGGGATTCCAAAGGTCTAACCAGACCTCCACCCTTTGAAAATGTGTATTTAACTATATGCTAGTACAAGGATTCCAAAGGTAGGCTTCCTCCACCCTTTAGTAAATGAGGGATTCTAGAGGTCTATTCCTCCACCCTTTAGCAGTTGAGGGACTCCAAAGGTGCATTCCTCCACCCTTTAGCAATTGAGGGACTCCAGAGGTGAAGTTCTCCACCCTTTAGTAAATGAGGGACTTTAGAGGTGCAGTCATCCACCTTTTAGCAATTGAGTGACTCTATAGGTGTAGCCCTCCACCCTTCAACAAATTAGGGACTCAAGAGGTGAAATCCTCCACCTTTTAGAAGTTGAGCGACTCTAGAAGTTGATGGATCTTTGACTTTTGAAACTCGTGGATTTCCATTCACTGACTTATTGAACCATTCTTGAAATATGCGAAAAATAGACAATCCTTTTGGAAACATTGGGTCAATGTAGATTTTCTCTCATTGTTTAGCCACAATTTCTAACCTTATCAAGAACCACGTTGTTAAGACTTTTGAATTTTTCCTTCACTTTTTTCCATTTTCTATCAATAAGTTTGAATGTGGATTTACATTATTAGCCAGTTATATATGGATCTTTAACTGAGAGGTTTGAATGTGGATTTGCATTATTGGGTAGTGATGGATATTTGACTTTTGCAGCTCGTGGATTTCCATTCACTGACTTATGGATATGCTTTTTGCAGCTAAGGACGGAATGGATGAGTGAATTGGGTAAGACCAAGCAATCTGACTAACATACTATCAAGGAAACCTAGAATAATTACTTTCTAGTAATTTTAGGCATCAGCTCTTTGGGAAAAATCAATTTAAAGTTAGCTAAATTAGGTTTGAACAAGCTGCATGGCGGTGTAGTTAGCTAAATCAGGTTTAGAAATGGGGATAATAATAAGTTAATGTAATCATACAACTAAATCATACAGCTCCAAAATCAATCTCTTTCTATCTAAAATATAGAACAGGGCTCGACTCAACGTTTTAGAATTTTAAAGTTTGAGAAAGAAGTTTTATTTGATTTGATTAATACTTTTCTTCATTTTTAAGTTTTTCTTTTATTTTAATTTTCATCTATATAATTTTATTTTACATTTTAATGTATTTTAGGTTTTGAGTCTTGAAATTAGAAAATATTTTTAATAGTGGAGGAATGACTTGTTATATGGTTTTTTGAATTCAATGTTTCGGATTACCAAGTGAGTCCATCATCAGGGATGCTTTAATAGATTTAAGAAGATATTACTGAAGTATGCAGGAGCTAATCATGAGAGTATATATAAGGGTTATGAAAATGACGAAAGCTCCTTTCGTGATATCTTCTTAAATCTATTGATGCATGACTCACTTGGTACTCCAAAAAGTTGGGTTTAAAAAACCATATAACAAGTCATTCCTCCACTACTAAAGATTATCCTCATCTATATGGATTCATTTTTTGAAATTAGAAAACATTTCAAATTAATTAAAAATGAGAGTAATTTTTTTTTCCAAATCTTTAATATTTTCCTTTGGATCTTTAACTTGAAGAAATCAAGAGTTTAGAAATAAGTTTGTAATATAGATGATTTTAAATTAAAGTTTTTGTTATTGTTATTATTTGTAAATATTAATTAAATTTTAAATATTAATAAATTAAAATGCAAATTTTTTATTAATTATTATAATTTTTTTATTATATTAATTAAAAAAAAGAATTTTTTGATTTTGTAAGAGATTTGAACTTTTGAATTAGTGTGGTGATACTTGTAAAATATATCCAAATTTTCTTGTGTATTCAAAATAATGTATGAAACAAAGTCTAAATTATAAATAAATTTTATTTAAAATATTTTTTAATAATATTTAATGTATACATGTTTGCCTTGAAACTCTAAGTAAATGTGAATATTTGGTGGGAAAATTCACTATTTATCCAAAGCTTCTGGGGCATTAAAAAAAACACTAAAAAACAAAGATGAAATTACACATGAATCTCATTTCAAATATTATTCAATAATTTTTAAGGTATGTATGTTTGTCTTAGAACTCTAAGTAAATTTGAATTTTTTCATCTAATTGCTACTCAATCCTGAGGATTTTAACATGGGAATTTGTATTCATATTTGTAACAACCATCTTTTATCTTTATTTTCTTTTACTCCTACAAAAGCTTAAGTGCATATGATGGCATAGACACTTTGTTAGGTTGGTCTTATTTTATATATGGGTGCTCCACATTATATCATCATTCCTTTTATACATAAGCTCTTTCCAATATTTACAAAATAATTTAAAATTGAGCACTCTCACTTCTTATCGCTAACACCCTACTATTGAAAAGTTCGAGATACAGTGACATGATGAAATCATAATTCTATAATTCGATACATATTGAAGTCATCACTCACTTGAACACACTTTACAGGTCTAAGTGGTGAATTCAAATTTTGGAGACATACACAACACTTAGGTGTTAGTATTGTTTAGTCAATTTAGTATGTCCTAAATTGCTACATTAATTATCAATCTGGGAGTCGTAAACTGATGGAGTGTGGCGCACTATATGTGCAAGACAACTTATTTCTTACTTTTTATTGTTTTCAATTTTATTTTGTTTTTGGGAGTTTTATCTCGGTTTGTCTCCTAATGCGAATGGAAACCTTATTCATAAGTTTTAAGAATACTTTAGAAGGAAAGTATGGATATAGATTTTAAGGCAATTATGTCCTTTATGATGACTTGCAGAGCTTAACACTTTAGAGAATCTCAAAACATATTAGTGATGAAATTAGTACTTGAACAGGAATGTAAATGTGCAACTATTCAAATCAAGCAAATGATAAACTACTGATCATGAAATCACTCCCTCTGCTGCTCATCTAAATACAAAAATAAAAGTTAAGCTATTGCACTCAAACAAATAAAAAAAAAAAACTGCAAACTAATAAAAGTAAAACCAATTCACTTCACTTATAGTCGAATAGCTCACCAAGTAGCTTTTTGGGGTTAATCCATGGCTCTCAAGATAACGTCAATAACATGAGGAATTGATATCTAAATTACCTACTTGCAAATGAAAATAAAATCAAGTCACTTCACTTATAGTCTGATAGCTCGCCAAGTAGCTTTTCGGGGTTAAGCCATGGCTCTAGAGATAACGTCAATAACATGAAGAACCTGATATCTAACTGCAGAAATGAAAGTAAAATCAAATCACCTCACTCATAATCTGATAGCTTTCCAAGTAGCTTTTCAGGGTTAAGCCATGGCTCTGGAGATAACGTTAAATGACATGAACAATTTGATATGTAAACTAACTATCAACAACAAATGAATAAGACTGAAATCAAAGCATAATCGAAATTGAAAGCTAAGAAAAACAAAGTCAACAGAGAGGCCAATCTCATGTCACTATTTTATTGCAAAAATTGTATGAAAACGCCCGAGCCTAGCCTATCCTGAAACACACTGATCAGTATTAGCAAAAATATACAATGCTTGGAAAATCATGTACAGGAATGAAACATTAACACCATAACTGAAATATGAAATATACGTAGGTGAACAAACTATGAAATATCTACAATGGAAATAAGACAACAACATATAAAAACTTTACAGAAATAAAGAAACGAAACATTAGTGTGTAGGGGCCCTCTGCACAGCCTTGGTTAACATGTTGTCAGTCTGAAATTACGTTCACACAGCCATATAAAACAAATTCTTGTTATATTGCAAAACAGAGGAAGGATCCTCTCGTTACAACAGCAGGACCAATGTCACGGCACAGTACATGAACTAACAGCAAGACTACATAAAAAAAAAAAAAAAAACTAGCTACATGCATTTGCAAACGCGCTATTTATAAAGGAAATTACATAACTGTTTTTCCTATGGAACACCTTCAGCAGAAGACACGTAAAAAGACAACACCCGTAAGCTTAGCGTGTTGGTTGCCATGATAATTCAATCTACCAAAAGGTGGCTGTTGGATTTGCATCATGGAGGTAGTCTACAGCTGTCAAAATGAATCCATGGATCTAGGAACGGTCTTGAACCCTTCATGTGTTGAAAACAAAGACCTGTTTGCCATAGAACTCGTCGTTTGACCACCGTTTGACCAAGGCTTTCCTCTACGAATTTGGCTAAACCAATAGGACCTGGTCCATGTTCAGATCATTTCTGAACTGCCCACGTGCCTTGTTTTGCTTGCTAACACCTGTAACCTAGAGATCAACAAAAACAGCTGCGGAATCTCAAGTCAGCTGCAGAAAGTGGCTGCATTCTGCAGCTGATGAGAAAAATCTAAGTCAAATAGAAAACACAAAAATATAGTTAGAAAACCACTTAAATGCACTCTCAGAATCAATATGTAATGATCTTTGATAGCTTATGAGGCACTGGTGAGGGGAAAAAGTCTAGAAAAGTGTGTAGAAGAGATGTAGTTTCAGGGCCCAACAAGTATAACCCCTTGGAGATTATCCTCTGGTTATTTGGTTTCAGCTAGGTTTGTGGGTTTCCTTTTTATGCCTATATAAGACTATGTACATTAATATAAGATGGAATATATTCACATTCCCTGTTAATTTAGTAAACTCACTCCATTTTCTAGGCCAATCGCTACTATGAACCCATTACAACTACAAACACATTACATCTTCATGATAGGTAATGTAATGTTTTGATATCTGGGTTGGCAGCGGACACATGATCACTTGAGGTAATTAGATTCCACAACTGAGAAATAGATCTCATCCATGTTTCCATTACCTTGCCTTCAGTCAAGAGACCCTAGAGACAACCATGAGAATGCCTATCATAATATTGGCAACTAATTGAAAAAGTGACACAACCACACACAATCTATTTAATCGGTAGTTCATTGAAAGGATTCAATGGATGCTTTTGCCTAATTTTATGTTAACTAGATTGCAATGAGTTTGTGGATGAGATTGTAAACCAGAGTTTGTTTTACTTTAGATGGATCGGGTGTAATGGCTTCCCACTACTATCAATTGCATTGGAATTACTATCCCAAACTCATCCTTACATGTCTTCTGAGTAATAGTGAGCAAAGAAGCCCTTAGAGAATTTTGTACCCAATTTTTTTACTCTAGAACCCAGTCCTCACTCTAGAATAGAGTCCTTGAAATTTATTTTGAAGTACCACACACAATTAGAGAACTGGCAATGATTCATTGACACATAGAATGAATACTAGATTTTTATTTCCACCAAGATCTGTGTTAGTGAAGCTAGTATGCTATAAGTACCAATCAGTTCATGAATTCACACTTTAACCAATACTAATTACCCAGAGTTAAATCAATACATTTTGAATTCAACTTAACACCATTGATTTGTCTTTGTAAATCTAGTGAGATAGTATGATAAGTATACTTGTGAATTTTTTATGCTCTTTCCTGCCTATCGAAAACCCACATTTTGCATATTAAATGTTGGAGGAAATTATACACTATAGACGATAGAAAATATTGTGATTTACATACACACACTTGACGTAAGTTTGTCATATAATTGATGTTCTCAACCTCAATTTGATCAACTTCTCTTGAGCATCACACAAAGGAAATAATGATTCAATAAAATACATAACAATTATGTATTAACACCCTAGGCTTTAATAATGTGTGTGATGGTCATGGATGGTTGTAATTTGTTTAACCCCTTCTTTTTCCAATTTACATTTATAAGAAAAAACAAAAGAATTTTTCGCAACATGGACTTATGTTCTTCACCCAAACTGATAGCATATTATTTGAATGAAGAGTAGAGGATGTGAACAACTAAACTTTCCTGTACAATGGTAATGGTAATTACAAAATTCTATTCACTCTGCTGAGCAATATTTATTCGACTACCAAGATAATTGTGATTGTAGCATACTTCATAGAAGGAAAAATGTTCCAAAATGTATTATGAAGATCCAAAGTTTGAGCAACAAATATTGAGGTGCATGCATCAACATAACCTATGTAGGGAAATTTACTAGAATTCGAGGAATAATAGGCCCACAATGACATGATATAGGATTGTAATTTTGGTAGTTATGGTAGGACATGCCATGTTGATGATGCCATTCTAATTAGTCAACCAACATTTAGAATCAGGTTTCACAAGTCTTATGTGGCAGCAACTCATAAAAGGAATAGAATTGTGACTTCCTTAAGGCTTATGACATAAGGTGAAGTTAAAGGAATAGATCATATTATCCATTTGTTTGCTAGAACAAAAATATTATCTTATGAGACCACATAAAACACCAAAATGGCATGCACCATCCTTAGGTCCAGTATCTATGCATGAGATACCTTGTCATACCATAACTCCTTTTTTTCGGCAACTGGACATCCATAATTGGTTCCCAAATCATGTGAATATATAGTAAAATTCCTACTAAAGTAAAAGAAACATGATCTATTTTATAAAACAAATAATGAAGATCATGGATGCTAATAACAAAATTAGTTATCATGTTTGAGAACATGTCATTTCATCCTGGCTAGCACTTAATGCAACAATAATAGTTCCACAGATAACAAACCATGAGGCATGTGGGTACAACATAGGTACTCTGCATAAGATCTTTGGAGTGCCAAATCCTCATTTCATTTCCTATAAGCTCAACTTTAAAGAAACCTGAGATCAGTTATAAGGGTAGGCTATGAAATGAGCATATTAGCATTTTCTTCAAGTTACACAAAATATTTGCATGTTGTTAGATCACATTACATAGGATGTATTCATCTCGTGAGCCTATATTGGTATATAAAGAGGCATACAATGTTTAAACACACACTATTATATTTTTCAATCCCCACTTAGTGCTACAATGGTGACCATCAGTTCATGTCAATGTGTCATGCACATTAGGATTTAAACACAAAGCTAGAATTTAGTATCACCTAAATGGTCCCAACACATTTGGGTATCACGATTAATAATTCGTTCAACGCTATGGAAATTAGAATGGGCACTCGGACTTAGTCAATGATACTCCTCTCAACCATTGATATATTTCCAATCTAGTTGTCACCCCCTAGCATATGAAGACCTTCCTAATGACTAGAACTCCAGGGATTCCAAAGGTCTAACCAGACCTCCGCCCTTTGAAAATGTGTATTTAAGTATATGCTAGTACAATGATTCCAAAGGTAGGCTTCCTCCACCCATTAGTAAATGAGGGATTCCAGAGGTCTATTCCTCCACCCTTTGGCATTTGAGGGACTCCAAAGGTGCATTCCTCCACCCTTTAGCAATTGAGGGACTCTAGAGGTGAAGTTCTCCACCCTTTAGTAAATGAGGGACTTTAGAGGTGCAGTCATCCACCTTTTAGCAATTGAGTGACTCTATAGGTGTAGCCCTCCACCCTTCAACAAATGAGGGACTCAAGAGGTGAAATCCTCCACCTTTTAGAAGTTGAGGGACTCTAGAGGTGTTTTCCTCCACCCTTCAGCAGTTGAGGGACTCGAGAGGTGAAATCCTCCACCGTTTAGCAAATGAGGGACTCCATAGTCATACACGATAGCTTCATGTAATAAAAGGCAAGTAGTCCATGTTCATCGTACCATGATAAGACACAAGAAAGGTATTTCAGGTGTTGTTACACTAGCTAGGCATGTCTTCATCAAAGCTTACTAGCCAAACAATATCATGAAAATTCAATAAAAATTCCAATATATATCTATGGCCATTATATATGAAGAAGAGCATGAAAGAATAGTAACTAATATCACAACATGGGTGTATATTTCTAGTAATCAACAACCCATGGTGACCCCAATGCTAAACCAAAAATAACTTGTGCATAAAAAGGAGTATAGTACCTTTTCCATCCTCATCAAGTCAAGGCTATTACAAGGCCCTATGTTTGCTAGTGGTTATCACATTCTATCTATATGAAGCCCTAGTTCAAGCATACAAGCCAGACTGAGAGTTCATTAACAGTAAAATGTCCTCATCGTACCATAGCAGAGCCGACTACTAATATTCAAGGAGCCTCTACATCTGGGGAGGTGGAAGAAACATACTGAGAATTAATGTTGCATTGGAAGATAATCGATTTGAATATCAACCAATGATGATAGAAATTGAAGGTAAAATAGCTAACCACTTTGACTCCATTTTAATAGACCCACGTGCAAGTCTGAGTTATGTTAGTCTTAAAGTAGTTCAGTTGAGTCATTTACAAAGCATCAAATTTAAAAATCCTTGCCTAGTACAACTGGCCACTGGGGCTAAATGAAGGGTGACTGCTAAGGTAGAAGAGTGTCCTATTAAAATAGCAAGGCATCAGATTTAATTAAATCTAAACATGTTGTCCTTCGGGTCCTATGATGTGCTAATAGGTATGGACTAGTTAGAAGGACATTGGTCCTTAGTGAATTATAAAGACAAAACCATCAGTTTCCTCACTGATGAGGATGTTAAACAAGAATTCAAGGTATTAAAAGGTGCATTAAGTTGCGACCTATCACAAATAATTAAATTATGTATCCAAAAAATCTATCAAATCTATGCATTACAGGTAAGATATACTAATTCTAAGGATAAGATAGCTTCTCTAAAAAGTATACGAGTTATCTAAGAATTTGTTGATGTTTTTCCATAATAAATTTGGGGCTACCACCTAAGAGGGATATTGAATTTACCATAGAACTAATCCTGAGAGCAACCCCAGTGTCAAAAGCTCCTTACCATATGAGCATACATGAGAAGATAGAACTTAAGATGCAGTTGCAAGAGCTTCTTGACAAAGGATACATTTTCCCAAGTGTGTCACCTTGGGGAGCTCATGTGTTGTTTGTGAGGAAGAAGGACGGAACTTTGTGGTTATGTATTGATTACAGGAAACTGAATAAGCTAACTATAAAAATAAGTACTTGTTGCTGATAATTGACGATTTATTCGATCAAGTTAAGAGTACCACCGTATTCTCTAATATTGATTTGTGATCGGGTTATCACCCGATCAAGATAAAGGAGGAATATATTTGTAAGATAACATAAAAAATTCGCTATGGTCATAATGAGTTTGTTCTCTTACCATTCGAGCTTACTATTGCCCCAACAACACTTATGAGTTTGATGAATGGTATTTTCCATCCTTAGACAAATTTATCTTGATTTTCATTGATGATATTCTGATTTACTGAAGCAATTTGGAAGAGCACAAGGAGCATCTACGACTAGTGCTACAGACCCTAAGAGAAAACTAGCTTTATGCTAAGTATACTAAATGTGACTTTTATAAGGACCAAATCTAATATTTCGGACATGTCATTTGATCCAAAGGAATATCCGTTGATCCTAAGAAAATTAAAACCATCCCATAATGGGTTGTCCCCAAAAATGATGTAGATATTCGGTATTTTATGGGTTTGGCCGAGTATTATCACTAATCTATAGAAAGGTTTTCTAAAATTTCTTACCCTATAACTTCTTTGAAAAAAAGGAAAGAACATTCAAGTGGACAGTTGATGGACCTCTAAATTAGACATAAATTAAGGCCAATGCCTAGAAATTAAACATAAATTAAGGTCCATCTAACCATCCTTTAGCATATTAAATCTATCTTCTTGCATTAGATAATTTATTTTTAACTTTAATATATTCATTAGGAAGGTTTATGGATAATTGGATATTTGAGCCTAATATTATTTATTTTTGTGGAATATTATGAGAATATTGGACAGATTATGAAGATATGGAGGAGGAGATAATTTAGGGACTTGTTCCCTAATATAGGAGGATCAATAATAAATAATAAATCAACAAGATAATATGGAATTATGGCATAGATTATGGAACTCCAATGATTGACAAAATTTAGGAATGTGTTCCACTAATCAAGGGACCAAATCCGCTAACCAAGGGATTTTCGTGGGGAAAGCTTCCTCCATTCATGGAGAATGATTCCTAATAATTTTGTATAAGTACCAAGTCAAATTGTCCTCTAGGGAATGATTGAGAAAATCTAGGAATGTGTTCCTTACCATTTAATGCAGATTCCTAGTATTGGGGACTAGATCCAGTAATCAAGGGATTTTGGTAGGGAAACTTTCCTCCATTTATGGGGAATGATTCTTAATAATTTTGTATAAGTACCAAGTCGAATTTTCCTCTAGATATAGATTTTCATTAGTGTTATTGTGGAGAGAGCTTGTATTTTTGCAGCTCCATTGTATTTTCTTGCAGGGATGTAATTGTATTGATGAAATAATGAAGATTGGTGTCATGTTCAGGTTCTATATCTTGTTCTCCTTCATAGGTTTCTGAGTTTCCTTGGGCTTGGCCATCCCAGGAATCTCAGAGCCCTTTTGTATCATTTTCTTTCCTTCTTTTCACTACTTATTCACATGCATCTCCAGTTTTTATTTCTTTCTATTTCTGCATTTGGTATTAATGATTTCTTGTAGTAGGATCGAGTTAAATGGTTGATGTAAGTTCTTTTTCAGGATCACAAGAATTATTTCATCCTTGGAAAGGCTTTGGAAGTTCATAATAATCATTGAGTTGCTTGGATTAGTCTTCTTGTTCCCAAATCTAGATTGCTAGACCTCATTTTTAGCAAAGAATAGTAAATTTCTGCTATTTTTTATAGCATTCTAAAAAGATTCAATCGAGTTGGTTCCACTTGCACTAGATCACAAAAAAATTCTAGTTCATAACAAAAATTACCTCATTGAATTTGCACTTGATTTGGTTAGGCATTTTTTAGATTTACTAGCTCACTAGTTCTTGAATTTAATGTTTTTTTTTTTTTTTTACATGGGTTAACAGAGGTCTTTTTGAGTGATTCCACTTGGAATAGGGACCTAAGGCATCCTAGTTAATAAAAAAAAAATTCCCATCCAATTTGGATTCAATTTCCATGGTCATTAAACCCTCACCAATTTCATCATTTCACAAGGAAACTTCTCCAAGATTTTTGAGCAAATCCATCCATCTCCCAACTTTGGTTTTGAGTTCTGAAGTGGTCCTAGGAACTCCCTTGTCTCATTCCATCCACCAACCAGCTTCCCTAAGCTTTCCATCACCTTCAACATCCATCCTTTTGCTCTCGGCTATATCCTATAGGTTTTCAAGGGATCCTGTAGGTTTTTAGTACATCTTGTAGGTTTTCCTGTAGTGGCCTATTTTGAGGCCGAATTGAGGGAAAACCTCCAGGAAGCCACACAAGGTCATCTAAGGGTATCCCAAGCCTTCAAACCATCCACCATAATCTCCAAGCCACCTTCCACATCACCAAAAGAGATTAGATTTCACACTTGTTTTTCCATAAAAAGAATAAAAAGAAAAAAACAGATTTATTTCAGTCCTTTACATGCAGAGTAGTGATGTTTGATGTTTTGAATCTACATGATTAGGATAGTAGGATTGCATACATGTTAACTTAGCATTATTTTGAAGCAAAGCCTCTTAGTAGTTAGTTAGAAAATGGTGTGTTTTATCATTTGATTTCAATTTCTTTCCTAGTACTTTCTTTCTTGAAATAGGTTAAGGTTCCATTTCAAACATTTCATTTTCTGCAATTAGTTTAGAATTTGACTTCAGTACATGCACTCCATTACATCATGACAAAAAATGGACACATTGTGTGTTGCACATATAATGCCGATACCTCTTAAGTTTGTACGAACCTTGAGTTGATAATTAAAGTCGGTAGCCATGGGAGTTGCAACATTCTTGTTGCAATACTGAGGCTCATCACTTTTTGGTGCCGTTGCTGGGGAGGTGTCAAATTATGCATTGTTTTATTCCCTACTTGATTCATTTCTTTTTACTTTGTGCAAAAAAAAAAATTGCATTAGGCATATTTAATTTCAAAAGTAGAAAACTACATTGCATTATAGTTTTCATTCAATCATAAAAACAAAAAAATCTCCAACACCAACCCACCCCCCCATTTGATCACATGGTGTAGTAAGAGCCATATCACCATCCACTTTTACAGGTAGAAGAAGAAGAGATGGCAAAGAATGTAGAAGAAAGCGATGGAGATGACAATGAGGAAGATCCTCTTGGATTTCCCATTCAAGATACTGAAATCAATGTCCACATGAAGAACATATCTCCATCTTTTCTTCCAAAATTTCATGGTCTAAGGTCAGAGGATCCAAAAACCTTTTTCTTTGAATTTGAAATTGTTTGTAGATCTTATGGTTACTTATTGAAAACTCAAAAACTGAGATTGTTTCCGGCAACATTGAAGGATAGAGCTCTTAAATGGTTCATGAGTTTAAGGACTAATTCAATAAGATCATGGAATGATATGCAAAAGATATTTATAGAAAAATATAAAGATCATGATATTAAAGAAGAAATATTTAGAAGGAATCAAAGAGAAGATGAGAGTCTAGAGTATCTAATAGAGAGGTTTATGTATAATGTTAAGAGGGGAAAACTACATCATTTAGAATCTGACACACTAAAAACCCTCTTACTTAGAACAATTAGGGATGAATGGATTAATATCCTTGATCTCGTGAGTAGAGGCGATGCATACCAATTATCAGTTGAAAAAATTTGTGAAACATGCAAACAAATATCAAGAGGAAGGGCAAGAGTAAGTCAATCAGCATCAAGATCGGTACTTTAAGCTAAACTTGGAAATTTGTTTGATGAATTTAAAACATAAACTCTTAGCAATCTAACCGAACAAGTAAAAATGTTAAGAATACAAAATGAGAAAAAAGGAGACATTTTTGTTGTCCATGCATAATCACATGATGTTAAATGTTGCTCCTCATTACCAAGGTTGAAGGAAGTTCACCAAGAGGACAATGGAGCAAGTCAATTGCCAATGCAACAATGTTATGTAGCTCCAAGAGAACCATGGCAGCCTATTCAACCTAACATGATGCAAGAGGCTAATTCACAATTTCAAGCTTATGAAAATCCACCTCAAAGTAATTGGAACACACCCTTTCCTTGGAAACATTGGCCATCTCAATCCCAAAACCAATCTTAGCAACAAGGTTGGCAAGGAACTTATGGGAGCCATCCACAATATCCTCAGTATTTTCTCAATATCCTCCATACCAAACTCCATGTTATCCCTACCATTCACCTCCACCACAACCACAACCCCATCCACACCAATCTCAAATATCCACTCCCACTCAACTACCTGTACCGCCATTTCCAAACCCACACATTGAAGTAGCTCAACCCACTTACAATGCTGAGGTACAACACTTCCAAACATCTCCTTTTGAGCTCAATGGTATTCACCATAGCTCAGGAATATTATTACAAAAAAGTGATTCTCTTGATGCCATTAAGGGACAACATGTAGAGAAAGAAGATTCGAAAGAGAATATCAAATAATCATGGGCTGCACTTGATGAAAAGCAGACATCAAAATCAGAGATTGAGAAAGCTCCCTCATGGTTACTATCAAATCTTCCATGTATTCAAGAGATCAATAAGAGAAAAGAGGAACGATTGAAGGTCATGGTAGAAGAAGACATCTAAGATGATCCAAATCAGCAAGTGGACCAAATGCATCCCAACTATATTGAAATATGGTTCCAGACAGTCACTAAGTTGCAGCAATACTCTCTTCTTCAATTGTGTGTTTGATACCATCAAAGTCAAAGAATTTGATCACTAAAATCCAGGTACATGTCAAAGCATACATTTCAAGCCTCCACATCATTTTTTTTGTCATCTTGATGTGCACATGGCTCCATTGGAAGTATTCTTATACTTGAAAGTGATTTTGTTTTTCAAGTAGGGTAGGGTAGAAGAAAAAGAGAAATGATGAGAAAAAATAAAAATATTAGGTGAAAACCTCCTTGTAGGCACCTGAGATTGGCTCATTGATTGAAAACCTCCATGAGGTGGTCAATGGGTTGGGAAAAAAAAGAAAAAAAAAGAGAAAATAAAAGATCCTAGGTGAAAACCTCCTTTGAGGTGCCTAGGAAGACCTACTAGTTGAAAACATCATTGAGGAAGCTAGTAGGCCTAGAAGAAAAAAAGAGAAAATAAAATAAAATAAAATAAATCCTTGCTCCATGCATCTCTTTGATGAATGCATGTACTCTCCAACATCTGCAAGAAACAAGAACAAGTTGGTACCAAAAGGAAAATTGGTCAATCCTAGTCAAAAGAAGTCAAATTTTGACTTTCTCCTCCTTTGCTCAAATGCTCCAACAAGGCTAAGGCTATGCCAATCCATCACCCTCATCTATTTTCCACCATCCACCCATCTTTCTCAAGCTTCTACCATTCAATTTGCTTGCTGTCCTAAAAAACTACAGGATGCTCTATTTTACTACAGGATACAAAAATACATAGAGCAGAAATTTGTTTTTGCAATAACATGAAAACCATGCATCCGTTTTCAAATTTGTTTCATGAGGAGATGCATATGGATGATGATAACATTCCCAAGCAATTGCAGCAAATTCCAGTGCACAGTTTCCAAGAAATCGACCTCCATCACCTACAACCATTTTTAGTTTTTCTCGAGATTAGTGCATCCATTGACTATTTTTTTTTATGGAAAGGTGCATAATGATGATGGAAACATGCTCAAAAATTTTCAGGTCAATCCATTCTACCATTTGGGAGATATGGACAAAACAAGTTGTTGTCCTAAAAACCTACAAGAGTCCCTGAGATCCTACAGGATACAAAACAACACCTACAGGATTGACAGTGAGCAGTTTTAAAAGGGAGAAATAGAGGTTGGATTCATCAAACAGTGTTAAGGAGGTAGACTCTACATTTCCCCACATTTTTCCAAGTGAAAGGAACATAAAAAACCCTTCTACTTTGTTGAAAGTGATTGCAGCATAAGGGAATTGTATACACATAATTTTTAAATTTGGTATCAGGCCTATACAAACCTCCATCCATCAGAGAAAAATGACAGGGGGAACCCATCAACACAATGAGGAGTCATCAAGACCCTCCTGTATTAGAGATATGCACAAGGCATAATTGAATGAGTTTCTTTGAAAAATTGAGGGGATATGATGATGAAGTAGCCAAAGATTTGCAGTCAGCTTCAACATGGAGATCCAGAGGTCAAAGAAGCTCCTCCATAGCTTAGCAATAGCATCAGGATCATTACACCTGCACATCAACATCAACTCAGCAGTAGCATGTAGGCCTCTCCAACAACCATAAGGTAGGTACAGGTATGCAATATTCTTGACCTCTTCTCTTGAGAATATTATAGTTAGAAATTTTCTGTCAATGCTAGGCTAAGGATGGGTTAGCAGTCTCAGCCGCCTTCAACTACTTAATTCCAACTCACTCCTTCACTCATGCAACGTTGAAAATTCAAATTATGAAGGGTGATGATTTCAAGGAATGAGGACAACAGTTAAAAGAAGAAATTTTTGCAAAGGCCAAGTCACCATAGCACTCCATGCCCTCCATCCACTTCATATTCACTATCTATTCATCATTCATCCATCCCATTTTATTCTTGAAAAAAAAACAGAGCATCCTCTCCATTTTCACAAACCTACACTACTCCCTTTGAGCCCTAGCATCATCATCCAATCCCTCTTCATCATTTCTCATCACTCCCATACAGTTAGAAGACCCTGAAAGAGGAGGAATTACTACTATAGGAAGGAAGAATGTTGCTACAAGAAGGAAGAAATGAACAAATTATGCTAAACCCCAAGATGGCAGAACTTTTCCAGAGAACTCTAAGGCCATTAGGCAGTCATCTAGGCCACAAGAGAGAAGAAGAAGGCAACAAAAAGAAATAAGGCATTCACCATCAAAATATAAGTCAAACTGCAGTGATGAAAAGAGGTGTTCCAAGGGGTCTCCAATCTCTTTCTAGCTTTTTTCCAGGGCCTAAAAATGGGAGAAATGCATGGGAGTCAAGTTGAGGGCCTTCCCTATCCTCAGACTATCATTTATGCTCAAAACTGGTTTCCTGTAGTTTTAACAGGGTTTCCTGTAGGTTTCTTGTAGTTTTGATAGGAATTACTACACGATGTCCTAGTTCTCATCTAAATGCATTTTGAAGGTGTTAGAGGTGTCCAAATGGCGGAGCAAGGTAGCAAAAGGTTGATAAGGGTGTGGAAGACCTTGCCAAACTGAAAGATATTCAAGAACCCATCTTGAATAATGAGAAGAAAGAAAGCTAATGGTCTCAAGAAACAATGATTTTTCTTTGTAAAAATATGTTTTTGGGCTTTGTCCTTGCAGAACTTGCAGCCAATATTCTTAATGCACAAGAGAGAGGCCACCAAGGCCATGGATGAGGCACAATGAGGTCACTAAGTTGCTAAAAGGATGAGCAACACTTTCAGCAAGGGGGTATGATGGACCTCTAAATTAGACATAAATTAAGGCCCATGCCTAGAAATTAAACATAAATTAAGGTCCATCTAACCATCCTTCAACATATCAAACCTCTCTTCTTGAATTAGATAATTTATTTTAACTTTAATATATTCATTAGGAAGGTTTATGAATAATTGGATATTTGTGCCTAATATTATTTATTTTTGTGGAATATTATGAGAATATTGGGCAGATTATGAAGATTTGGAGGAGGTGATAATTTAGAGACTTGTTCCCTACTATAGGATGATGAATAATAAATAATAAATCAACATGATATTATGGAATTATGGCATAGATTGTGGAACTCCAATGATTGAGAAAGTTTAGGAATGTGTTCCACTAATCAAGAGACCTGTTACACTAAAATTTGTCACCGTGACTATTTGCAGTTAGTATGGCTCCATCAACTGTCATACTAGCCTCCTTGGTAAGTCTTATACCTCTGCTCTTCATGTCAAACTCCAAGAAAGAGAGAAAGTCTTTAAAAATCTATATAACTCTGGGTACGCAGTTTCTCTTAGCCTTACCTGTGTGTACGCACCTCAAGTTCACAATACTTGCGTACTTGTATGCTCTGTCTGTAAAGGGGTGGGTGCGTACTCCTGTAAAGGTCAAAAGGCGTGAGTTTTACTTCAAAAAAGTTACTTGTGGTCGATTCTAGAGCATTCTAGAAGTTGGTTTGACGTGTATTGAGCGCCTCTAGATGGTTCATGTATCCCTATGAAAGAGGAACTTATCCCATCAAGAGGGGAGCTATCCCATTCAAAGAGGGGCTTATCCCATTGATGGTCGACCTGATTAACTTCCTCTAAAGCACTATAAATACAGGCATTGGGCCAGAGGGAGGGGAGGTTGAAAGCTGAACATTCCTAAGGGTAGATGCTGCTGAAATTAGGACTCCCTTATAGAGCTTGAGAGGAGAGATTCCCATCCTTTCTTAGCTTCATTTGGAAGTGGGTGAGCTGATCAAAGTAAAGGAGAACTCTTGCTGGACCCTGGGAGGGACCTGCACAACACCAAGGCACTGGTTGTAATGGTTTCTTTTGTTTCCACTTAATACAATTAAGTTCATTTTTCTCAACAAGTTGTTATACATAATTTGTTTCATATACTCCTTGGTCTTTATGATGAATATGTTTTATTTTATGAGTTATTCAGGTGCTATGTAATCGTTTGCTTGTTAGTGAATGCAGGTTTCAAAGAGAAGGAGGAGCTCATCTGGATCGGAGAGGCTGGACTACTACAAACATCATTGGACTAAAGGTATGTTATAAACACCTGATTGCTTGTATTCTAAATGCATATTTAGGGAAAGATAGTTCTTAATTGTCTTGTTTGTCACTAGAAAGCCTTAGCTTCTAGGGAGGTCGGTTTTGTCCACAAAATTGACTCTTTCCGCATGACAAAATGGCGACCATACTGGGGAATCCATGGATTTGATTGATTTCTCTTTTGATTGATACTTTGATTTGAGAAAAGTCGTTTTCTTTCTGGTTTTTGGCTGATTGACTGTTAATTTGGGTGGAATAGCTTAGGGTTAAGTTAGATTTTACTTTTCTTGGTTTTGCTAGAAGTACGCAGCCTCTGCGTTAAGCACAGTGCGTACTTCTACGCACTGCAGCTTTGTACACAGAGCGTACCTGCACCTGTGCAAACAGGCTGCCTGCGTACCCTGTCAAAAGTTGAGAAAATTTCAATTTCTCCTTTTTTGCTTTTTAGATTTGTTTATAATTTGTTTTTGCTGCCCAGATCCACTGGTTACTTGTCAGAAGTCTTCATCTAAGCTTGTTTCATTAGTATCAAGGGTTTTAGTGAAATTCATAGAAGTTCTAGTGCTAGGGTTTGATTTTTGCATTGGTCCTGTAGTGACTTTGGCTTTAGAAGTTGTAAAACCTTGTATCTCCCTGGTCTTTTCAGTCTTCTTAGGAGTCGGACCTTTCATAAAATCCACCTGTGTGAGAAACATACCTTTGTGTTGTATCTTTGTGGAATTTCGACAAAGCTTGCTTGTTAAAGTTGTGAATTTCATTCTTAAGAAAAAGAACAAAAGATTTTGATTTTTGTTTTTGACTGGTTTATGATTCTGCATGAACGAGTCCATGGTTGAATTGTAACTGAGTAAAACATCCTGGAATTATACTTTGTAGGCTTTTGCCTCATTAGGTTTGCTTTTAGGTGAATTTCTCTTAGATTTGCTTTTAGGTAAAATTGATTTGATTGTCATAGATTTTTTAAATTTGATTTTTGTTAAGTAGTTTTACATGCTTTGTTAATATAGGGAAAAATACAAAAATCTCTTTTGAAGAAAAGTTTGTTTTAGTAGCGTTTGAAGTCTTTGAAAAGAGAAAGGAATTTTCGTGAAATAATTAATGGTCATGTGTTGTATGCTTTGGAAAAGATAAAGAGATTATTTCTTTGATTTTTGTTGCCATGAAAGTTGTCTTTATATCAATTTTGCATTCTCCAACTCTCTTAGCTAGGGAATTCATTGAAAAGAGAAAAATAGTTTAAATCATCCTAGCTGCATCTTTTTAGTGGATTTGAGTTGAGTCTACACACCATCTGTTTCATCTCCACTACCTTTTGTCCTAAAGAAACGCCATAAAAATTAACGCTTAAAGTAAAATCAACTTAGTAACTTTTATTTACTAGGGCTCTGAAACACCAATATAGATCAGGCTAGTGTCTTGGAGTAGGAGAGTAATTAACTCTCCAAGACAGTAAAACCAAACAAGTAGCTTATCTTGTGGTAGGATAAATCCAACTGTTTCATTTGTACTCTGGGAAAGCTCTTCTTAAAGGAGAAGCACGAGACCGTGTCCAAACCAGTGAGGGGATCAATCCTCCTCCATTGGGAAAGACGCCAGATACGCACGTACTACAAACGGTAAACCTCGGATTATTGTCGAGGAGCCTGGGGTCACTTGTCGGTAAACCTTGGATTATTGTCAAGGAGCCGGCAAGGGGATTGAGCTTGTTACTCTGCCCTTGCGTGCTATCGGGTCGTAGACTGTTCCCCCAGGTATATTTGTTGTTGTTGGTGACCTTAGTGACCATTATCTTTAGGATTCTACCCAAGGTGACAGTGGAGGGAAGATCCCACTGTACCTGGAGCAGACGTTGGCTAGACTCACTTGGATTTTCCGGGGGGTTCACTTCACTCGAGACGGTTAAAGTGGAGGAACTTGTGGGGTAACTGTTCTACCCGCCACTTCTATACTGAATTCGACGATGTTGGGCTTCATCACCAACTAGTGTTTTCGGTCCGGAAGGCTACCGTTTGTGTATGGTTTGACACCCTAGATTCTTTAGGCGTGTGATTCAAATTTGTTTGGTTCTTTAGAGACTTTAGGCGGTTTGCTTTGAGATTTTACTTTGTTTGCATGTGCAGTAGTTAAAAGTTTTTAACTGTGGTTGAATTACCAAGACAGTCCCGTAGACTTCGGGGCCAGTCACCTGAGATTGTAACCGTGGCCGATTTGTTGAGGAAGTCCCGTAGACTTCAGGGCCAACCTCCTGAAGACGTCCCGAGTCATTACGAAGGTTTGAAAGTCCTTGTAACTCCTAGTGGCAGTAAAGTAGGTTCACCTGAAGAAGGAGAGTCTTCGTTGGTAGTTCATCCTGATTACCAAAGTCTAGAAACAGGTTATAATCCCGAAGCTATTGCAGTTTCCGAGCTTGCTGGTAGTTTTTCATCTACTAGTGATATAGGCGAAGAACCTGAGATATCTGAATCTGTTACTCCAAGTTCTAGTGCTCCTGATTCACCTAGGGTAGAAAGAGTCATCACCGAAAATCTTCCTTCTGGTTTGATAGCTATTGAAGAACTTGTTCTAGAAGAAGAAATAGGCATCCCTATCCCTGAAGATAACCTAATATTGATCTAAGGGAGTGTGAATCCTTTTTTTACAGTCCACCTAGAAGTACTACTTGGTATCTTTCGTTAACTAATTATTTGGACAACTCAGGGTCAAGCTTTTCTCCACCTCGTACTCCTTATCCACCCGGAGGTATTTATACTCCTGTAAATATGTCTGGTCAGTCGTCCATGTTTACTCAATATCCTGAATCTTTCTTGTACGGTGGTCCTTCTGTTCCCTCTGGGTATCAGTCACTTTCTCGTACTTTTGTGGGAGCATCTCCTCAACCCATTGAACATGGGTTATTAACTGGAAACAATGGTAATAAACTATTGGGTGTAGGAGACATTTACATGATGTCAGGTTCAATTCCCAGTTCTCAACCTCAAGGTAGCCAGTTACCGCCTGGGGGGCAGCCTAAATTAACGCCTGGGGGGAAACCTCAAGGTACACAAATTGCGTCTGGGGGGCAACCTCAAGGATAGTATGTACCCGTGGTGCAATACATTCCTCAAGGTCAACCCCAGCCTCAATATGTACCCCAAGGTCAACCTCAGTATTAATTTATACCTCAAGGTCAACCCCAGTATCAGTGCTTACCTCAAGGGTATCTACCCCAAGGTCAGTACTTGAGTCAAGGTTATCAACCACCCCAAGGTCAATTTTATGTTCAAGGTACGGGAAATGTACCTTTCAATTATCAATCCTACCCTCAATCCGGTTATGGATCTCAATATCCTCAACCTGTTATGGGTCAATACCCCGGAATGAAGATAGTGTGGGATCCATCACAAGTTCAACAGGTATTGCAGCCAAGTGTACAGTTGTCATCTCAAACTGGACAACCTTTAGTTTCTGGTTCACCCCAGCAACCAGTCCAGTTCAATGTTCAAACTTTTGTACCTTCAATAGTTTCTCAATCTGGGCCTATTGCGCCTAGTACTCCATCTCAAACGACTGCTGCAACTACCACAACATCTGTTCAGTCTACCACACTTACTTCTGGAGTATCGACAACTCCTGTTTCTACTGTCTCTGTAACTACTCCTCAGACATCTTTACCATTGTCTGGATCTACGATTCAAACTACGGTTCAGATACCTGTAGGACAACCTAGTTTAAGTACGGTTGTCACTAGTCAACCACAATTCGCTTATCAACCGTACCAGGGACAGTACCAATATGGGCCTGCTGTCCAGCAGCCAGTTTACCAGTATCAACCGTATCCTGGGTACACTTATCAACAACCACAACAACCCCAGTACGGTCCGATTAATCCTAATTTTCCGGGAGGATACAATATCCCGAACGCGATTCCTATTCCTAGTTATCCTGGATATCCTCCTCCTGGGACTGGTCTCGTGACCCAGAGTTTTAGGGATCCTAATCGGCAGTTACCGTTTATCGCAACTTTGGATTTACCAGACTTGTCGCACCTAACGAACGATCCAATAAATTATCTTCCGTTTTGGCGGCCAATGCCAAATAAGTTGCCCAGTGACATACCCAAGTTCGAAGGTAAGTCTGGAGAGGACCCGTCGAATCATGTGATGACTTACCACCTCTGGTGTGCCTTTAATTCCATCTCGGATGATTCGATCCGCTTACGTCTTTTCCAGCGTACTCTCATTGGTCTCGCGGCAAAGTGGTACATTGAGTTACCACGGGCCTCTTTTTATAATTTTAGCCAGTTAGCTACCTCGTTCTTAACTCATTTTCAGTTGCCGGTCAGATATGATAATGGCACGGAGTTACTAACTTCATTAAAACAATCGACGTCCACTTATATTTCCGATCATATTCATGAATGGAGACGTCGAAGGCGGTTAGTGAAAGTTTTTATCCCGGACAAAATCTTAGCTGAATGGTTTGTTAAATCATTATTACCGAAGATTACTGAAGACGTAGCTAAGGCCGGAGTAGTTACTGAGGAGCAAGTGATTGCTCAAGCGTAGTACCTTGACTTAGTTTACACTCAGTCAGGTACGTTACACGAAAAGATCCCAGATCTTCCTAAGTCGAATCAAATCGCTACTTCTCCTTCGGGGTCTCATGCCGCTGATGGCATGATTGGTACAATGAATACTAAAAGCAAGAAGAAATCCTCAAAGAATTCTTCTCCTATTATAACCTTACCAGACTCCCCGACAGGAGAATCTTCTGCTGAAGTTTCCGCTGATATTCACGCTGTAGATTCATCTACGACTAAATATAAATCTGGTGGGAAAAAAAAAGGTAAGAAGAAGAATAAAGCAAACAAAGCTCCAAAGGAGAAAACTGAAAAGTTGGAAACCAATGACGAAAAGCGCAAACCTCGATATCCTTGTCTTATTTATGAAGAGGATCATTTTACAAGAGATTGCCCTCATTGGGCCGAGGTTGTGAAAATCGTCAAAGGTTTCCCAACTCCTGCTATTTTGAAAGATCCATTTCCAAAGCAGGAGAGTAAGATGATAAGTTCTTCCTCGAGTGCCAGTGAAGAACCCATATTGATGATGTCTCATGTAAGGATTGCAACTCGATCACAAGATTATGGTAGTAAAAGTCCTGTTGATGGCAAAGAAGCAGAATCTTCTCATTCTAATCCATCAACCTCAACTCCCGGTTCCAATCCCCTACAGATCGAGAAACCTGGACTTAGTAATCAAACCGCCCGCCAAGGGTGTACTTCGAAGGTCTGCTTTCAATCCACATGCGAGAGCGGCCCAGAATTACAACATTGTTGAGGATTTAGCTGTTTCACCCTCAGCAATGTCGGCTTTGGAAGTGCTGCAATCATGCCCAACACAACGCAAATTACTTTTGTCGGCTATAGGAGCTGTTGATGTTCAGGACCCGAACCTAATAATCTTTGATCTAGAAAATAGTACACCGCGTTTACCTCATCAAATGGCTTTCCAGATCCCAGTGATAGTAAAAAACAGGCCTATTCATTGGACTGTAATTGATGAGGGAGCTTCCACGTGTATTATGTCGATACAGTGCTGGAGATCGCTTGGTTCTCCTTCACTAAATCAATCCCCGACAATTCTTAAGGCCTTCGATGGCCGTGGGTTCCATCCGTTTGGCATTCTACAGGATTTGCCTATAGGGGTTGAAGGAAAAACCATTAGTCTAGATGTGGAGGTGGTTGATGCCCCTCTAGACTACAACCTTCTCTTGGGTCGAAGTTGGTCTTACACTATGACAGCGGTCGTTTCATCGGTCTTCAGAGTAATAAAGTTTCCACATAATGGCAAGATTGTAACCATAGACCAGCTGGATTACTTTTCATCCGACCTAGCCTCTTCAGAAAGTATCCATCATGTCGATAAAACGACTATCCCTTATAAGGATGTTGGAGTAGGATTAGTTAAAGATGCTGGTTTACTGGGAACTTTTCCTTTTCCTCCAATCAACGTCGTGTCTTCATTTGCATCTATTCATATGATTACTTCAGATACCATTGTTTATGACGATCCTTGGATCGTTCCTTCTGAATCTGAGATAGACTGATTTGGTGATGTTATGCCTTTGAGTCCATATGAAATTGCTTATGAAGCCGTACAGTCTTTTACCGACCCACATTCAACCAAAACCAACCAAATGAATGTGGTCCGTGAGGAATCACTTTTCACCTCAACCTCAGAGTTAATAACGTTTCCCGAAGTTGTGTCATCTGATGAACAAATTTTTGAAGTCCTGTGTGTAGACGATTTACCATGGGAATATCTCCATCACAGATCTTCGTTTTTACCTGAGGATGATCGTTTTGAAAACGATTTCTCATGAATATGTCAAGGAAGCTCAGAATCGCATGAAACATCCTGATTCAGAGCTGAATTTGGGAAACATTTCTCGCACTATTCCCATTGACATTTAAGTCAAGCCCGGAATTGTTGAGCACATTCATATAGGTGCCTCGTGTTCAGATGATGAAATTCAGACATACAAGGCCCTATTTCAAGAATTCTGCAACGTGTTTGCCTGGTCCTGTGAGGAAATGCCAGGAATTCATCCCGCGATTGTTGTCCATGAGATCAAGACTTACCCGGACGCTAAACCCATCCGGCAACGTTTGCGTCAGATTCACCCACGAAAAGCGGCTGCGATTAAAGCAGAAGTTGAGAAGCTATTGAAAGCAGGTTTCATTTATCCGATCCCGTTAACGGATTGGGTATCGAATATTGTTCCGGTTAACAAAAAACAGGGAACAATAAGAATATGCATCGATTATAGGGATATCAATCGAGCTTGTCCCAAGGACAACTACCCAACACCCTATATCGATCAAATAATTGACGATTGTGCCGGCAGTGAAATATTTTCCTTTATGGACGGTTTTTTCGGTTACAATCAAATCAATATTCTACCTGCCGATCAACCAAAAACGGCTTTCATTTGTCCATGGGGGACATTTGCTTATTGCAAATTACCTTTTGGGCTTAAGAATGCCGGAGCCACTTTTCAAAGGGCGATGTCTTATGCGTTTCATGACATCAAACACATTGTGTAACCGTATCTCGATGATTTGCCCGCTCACTCCTTACATCGAGCTGATCACCTTGTCCATTTACGAGCAATTTTCATGAGGTGTAGGCATTATCGTATACGGTTGAACCCACACAAATGTGTCTTCTGTATAGAGGTGGGACGATTGTATAAGTTCTCCCTTGAAGGTAGAAGCTATCATCAAATTACCTCCTCCTTCGAGTCTTCGCCAACTCCAAAGTTTGCAGGGGAAAGTAAACTTTTTACGCCGATTCATTCCTAACTACGCCGAGATTACAAAGGGTTTTACCCAGTTGTTGAAACAGAACGCTCAATTCTCTTGGGATGAGATAGCTCAGAAATCTTTTGATGCACTCAAGCACACATTAGCCCATGCACCGTTGCTGCATCCTCCAAACTACAACCAGGATTACTTTTTGTACCTCGCCACCGCTCATTCCACCATTGGAATGGTCTTAGTACAGGAAGATGAATTCGGAATGGAACATGTGATATATTACCTTAGTCGAACTCTAAATCCAACTGAGCTCAAGTATTCACATGTGGAGAAATTGGCATTGGCAGCCGTTCAAGCTGTCCAACGTTTTTGTCACTACATTCTACTCCGTAAAACTACAGTCATTTCAGATTGCAACCCTATGATCTACATTTTGACTAAACAATTGCTAGGGGGAAAGTACTCCAAATGGATTGTCATCCTGCAAGAGTTCAACTTGGAGTTTGAAAAATCTAAGTCTAAGAAATCTTTAGTTTTTGCAGAGTTGATGTGTGACTTCCCGCGTGCTGACACAGAAACTGTGGCAGAGGAACCCATTGCAGATGAATCTTTGTTTCTCATCAGCACTTTAGATTCGTGGTATGGGGATATAACCGTCTATCTCCAGACCCAATCCTTTCGGCCCAAAGTTTCAAAGTCGGAACGTTGGAAAATTCGATTCCAGTCCCAACAATACAAAATTATTTGAGATACTCTTTATCGCCGTGGGGCAGACTTGGTTTTTCGACGTTGCTTAACTCACGAATAGGCAGAAAGGGTTCTAAATGACTGTCACTCTAGACCATGTGGCGGTCATATGTCTAGGTATGCCACAACCCAAAAGGTGTTGCACGCTGGCTACTTCTGGCCATCCATGTTTAAAGATTGTATTACTGCGGTCCGAAAAATGCCACAACTGTCAAATGTTTGATCAAAATATGCGCGCCCCACCTGCTCCTCTCCACCCTATAATTTCCGTTGGTCCTTTTTCCAAATGGGGTATCAATTTTATTACATGTAACCCTCACTCGGCCGGGGGGCATGCGTATATCATCCTTGCGGTTGATTATTTTACTAAGTGGGCCGAGGCGATGCCTACGTTCGAGGCAGACGGTAAGACAACTACAATTTTCGTATTCAATCACATTATTGCTAGGTTTGGTGTCCCACAAGCGATAATCACTGACCATGGGCGCCATTTTCGAAACGTTATGATGACGGAACTTACAGGCCAACTTGGTTTGCGTCACGATAGCTCAACTCCTTATTATCCACAAGCGAATGGTCTGGTTGAGTCCATCAACAAAGTTTTAGTTATCATGATCCGAGGAATCATTGGTATTCATCGGTCGAATTGGCACAACATGTTATTTTCCGCGCTTTGGGCGTACCGAACCTTAGTGAAAACATCAACAGAGTTCACTCCTTTCCAACTAGTTTATGGTTTGGAAGCTATGTTGCCCATTGAATGCGAAATGCCGTCACTTCAAATGGCTGTCGAATTACTTCCACCTACTTCCGAAAAGGAGAAGCGTTTATTATACATAGCTCAATTAGATGAGACTCGACGTGATTCTGCATTGGCGATCGAGACTCATGCAAAACGTATGAAAGCTCAGTATGATCGGAATGTGACCCCTCGAAATTTCTCGGAAGGAGACCTAGTGCTATTATATGATCAAGCTAACGATAAATTAGGTGGTGGAAAATTCATTCCTATGTGGCATGGGCCCTACATTGTCAAGCGAAAGCTAGCAAAAGGGGCCTATGAGCTGGTAGATTTTGACATGGGACTCTCTGGGTAAACCCAGAAATGGACTTTACCTAAAGAGGTATTATGCTTAAATGATGGGTATGGAGATTTTAGTTAGGTTAGGTTTCTCTTTCTAGCTGGTGTGTTTATTAGTTTAGACAGTGTGCTTAGCTTAGAAAGTGTGTTTTCGTCGTTATTCTGCTTATATTGGTTTTACGCTTGATGTTTGCAGATGTCGATGCCTCTCCAAACATACATCAGATTTGCTGATGGTGCTTGTCGTAGTACACGGAATATCTCTTCCGCAGCTTGGGTTATTTATTCGCCCTCTGACGAGTTAGTTTCTATGCATGGGGTGAGCCTCGGTCAAACAACAAACAACATTGCAGAATACAGTGCAGTGATTAAATTATTGTCTGAATCTATTTCATTTGGGATTCCGAGTTTGATAGTGAGGTTAGATTCTGAACTCGTTGTATTACAGCTTAATAGAGTGTATGCCATTAGAAATCCAGTGTTATTAAGGTTATTTTTGAGAGTGCGTCTCTTGGAACGTGAATTTGATTACATTGAATATTAGCATATTCCAAGGTCTTTAAATACATTAGCAGATGCAATTGCTTCTCGAATGTTAGACAGACATTTGCGATAATCATATATGTAAATTTAAAAACATTTCATCACATATGTTTAACAAGATAAGCTGGTAATAATGATATATATAGATAGGAGTGTGTCAAAAAATACATCGTGTTCGATCATAGGTTGAAAAACACCTTATGATCGGCAAAAATGATAAGTACAAAAAACCAAAATGTCACATGTGTCTACAAAAACGACCATCCAATCACTGGTGATGCTCTCTATACAACACCACTGCACGCGCCACCCTACACAAGAACCTCCTAAAAGGTCCTGGGACTGCGACTACATAGCGCTGAAGACTGATAGGAATATCATATATAGTAGTCTTTGGTATGTCTGCCGTAAGACGCTCTAGGCCTTGTTCCAACTCAGCTAGGGTCTCTGTGGCCTCGTCCCGTGGGGCCGGTGCCGCTGCAACTGGTAGTCTCCTCTCGAAAGGCCGGACATTGGCTGTACGACGTGGGCTTACATCTGAATTTTGAAAATTGTTACTGTCAATTTTGAGACGATATAAAAAACAAAAAAAAATAGATAATTTAAAAACTTGTGAAAAATGAAGTACCTGTGTCATCCCATTGTTCTCCCGGTGGAAGAACCATGTCCGAATCTCCACGAAAATCAACTCCGGCATAAGGAAAATCCTATATCGAAAAGATCTGGTCCTCCAACCAGTGAAAATACTCTGGTCTAAATCGGACAACCTTCGTGCCCTCGTCAGGATGGCGCGCCATAACCGCAACCCATCGCGTCAATTTGGGCTCTCGGGGAAGCCCAGCCTCAACAGTGAGATGTTGTGGGATTAGCATCGGAACCCTCTCTAAAGCAAAACTCACAACTAAAGCCCCATAACCAAAGGTCTTCAGCTGTCCGTTTTTGGTTTTAGTCTGTTGGCTTTTTACGTTAGCCAACACAGCATCACACCAGTTGAATATGGTGCCTCGATAGCAATCAATCCCCATCCGCATCTGGGATCCAGTGCCAATGTGCAAAGCGGAAGCCCCGAAAAGTCTGGTAACTATAAAAGCAATGACCATAAGTTCAGGGCGGGATATAGTTTTGATCTCTATCCCCTTCTCCTGGTTCTGCGTGTTGCACCACTCTAGTCGGAGACTAGCAATGGACTGGCCACCCGGCTTAGTCCCGGACAGAGTCAAGTGTTCGCCCCTCTTGGGCAAACCAGTGAGAAAGTAAATATCTGAGAGCTCTATCTCGAGCTGGTGCCCTCCAATGTAAAAGCACTGGTTCTGGACGTTCCATCTCTCTACCAGCCACTCTAGAAAGCGCACCTGGGCCCTCATGCCAGGTATGGCCCAGTATTTGTAAAGGCCGCATGCCTTCAAAGCATCAATGGACTGTTGATGATTAATGGCGGCCAAATCAACATCTTCGTGCTCTCTCTCGTGCCAATCAAGCATGGTGGGCAATCTACACACCAAAAAACATCTGTTAGAATTAATGAAATCAAAAAAATTTGGTCCATTTTGAAGACATTGGGGTTAAAAAATTCGTTTTGTGGGGTACGCACCCTGCCTTTAGGAATAGGGCGTGCGTACACGGGTTCCCTTAAGGCAAGGTGCATACGCCTGGCATTTTCCCAACTGAGAACATGTCGGGGTACGCGGGTCACCAGTGGAGTACCTGCATACCCTGAAAAGCAGACCTTGAAACCCCAAAGCCTCCAAAAAAATGAAACTAGGGCCTAAAAACAAATTCTAAATGGATGGAAATGAAGAGGAGGATGTTGTAGAATACCTGATGAGACGGCGTTCAATTTCGACGGTCGGATTCTCCACAATGTCCATGGGAAGTTTCTTGCCAAAAGCCCTTTTTCTCTCCTCAACAGTAAAATGGTAAAAATGAAATGGTAAAAGCCCTTTTTATAGGTTTTTTGGGTAAATAAATGATAAATTTGTTTATTTTTCACCATGAAAAGGTATTTTTCAAAGTATTTTTATCTATCTTAAACAGGTATGAGTAGTGTGTTGGTTTTTGTGCAGGATAAAAGGATTTTCAGGGAAAATTGTCATTTTTCACAAACAAAAACATCAATGTCATCTTTTAAGCCCTTTTCTGACTCCTAAAACATGAAAAGATTGCCGAGCGTTTCTTTTACACTCGTTAAAACAGAATTAAAAGACGGTCCCCTTATAGCCCTTTTCTGACCGTAAAAACAGGAAAAGATTGCCAGATTTTTGTCATTTCAAATTCGATACTGGAAATAAAACGACGTGTCCTTGATCACTTTTTACTTTTCAGGTCAAAGACACTAACTATGAAAGTACTCCTTGGTCATAAAAGATCAAGCGGTTCTCTCAAGTATTATTTTATACTTTTTTGGGCTTGGGAGACACAAATTTACGAAAAAGTTCAACCCTGGAGTCTTCTTAAGCTTTTCAGACTCTCTAAAATTGAAAAACGCCGAGTTTCTCCTATACTAGACTCGTTAAAATTTCGCAGTAAAGGACCTGTTCGATTATAAACAGGAACGGACCACTCCTTCTTAGAGTTCGAATCTAAAACTAAGTTGGACTCATTCGAAGGATGAGCTTATAATCAAGCATATGTTATCCTCCTCAAGCTTGTAAAAAATAAAGAGGTACTTGCCAGAAATGGTGGGGGAAAAGAGAGAAAAATGAGCCTATTTGTTATCCTTTGTCTCAGAAGAAACCTTATCACCACTCTTGAACACGACACTTTTCATTCACCTGGGTTGGGAAATCCTTTGCCTAACAGTCGATCAAACCACATTGAAAATCTTCAACTGGTTCCGGGTATTAACTTTGGGTCAATTGTGACCAAGCCATCTGTCGTGTCGTTATGTGTTCAAGAGGTCACTGCAAATAAACCATTCATCTGCAAAATACCCGTCATCCATCTCGACCATCCCTGAGTCAGTCCTTACAGCTACATTTCTTCAACTTGATCTATGATTTCGTGTTGTGGGCTGGCCTGCAACGGGTCGCTTTCTATCGACATCAGCACATTATCTAGAAAGATGACCAAGAAATCGTCAGTACCTTGAAATCTGCATGCATCAATGGTAGGTTTCTCACCTTTGACGAAGGTTTACATCATTGACTTTCGATCGAAGGATTCCGTGAAATGTTCGACATCAACTCATTCATTCACATCTCATGGATTGTACTGGGTACTTTGAGAACCATTGATATCACTGGTGGTCTCTCTCACACTTGTTAACAGTTTACATCATCAACTGGTAATCAAGTGGTTTCTACCATGTTCGACATCAACTCATTTATTCGCATGGATAGAATCATACCATTTCGGGAAATAGAAATGAAGACCCAGGATCTAGTTTCCACCATCCAAGCTGCGAGGAGTTTTGTATTCATTATACAGTAGACTAATCATAAACAGATGGCTGCGTCCATACTGTGTCTACAAGAGTCTATGATTATGATGTACTGCGAAATCATTCCTATATCAGAGCAGTAGTTTGTTAGTTAAAGTTTTCAATCTGAGTATGGGAATGCCTACCTCAGCGATGATATGATCTTATATATGTATTTTGTGTTGAATATTTGCAGGTTCCGACTAGGCTCTCCACAAGATAATCCTTGAAATGATAAAGTACTTCACCCTTCCTAGATGATATGAAACCCTAATCTACTACAGGCTTCGCACTTTAGGGGGCAATCTGTTACACTAAAATTTGTCACCATGACTATTTGCAGTTAGTATGGCTCCATCAACTGTCATACTATCCTCCTTGGCAAGTCTTATACCTCTGCTCTTCATGTCAAACTCCAAGAAAGAGAGAAAGTCTTTAAAAATCTATATAACTCTGGGTACGCAGTTTCTCTTAGCCTTACCTGTGTGTACGCACCTCAAGTTCACAATACCTGCGTACTTGTACGCTCTGTCTGTAAAGGGGTGGGTGCGTACTCCTGTAAAGGTCAAAAGGCGAGAGTTTTACTTCAAAAAAGTTACTTGTGGTCGATTCTAGAGCATTCTAGAAGTTGCTTTGACGTGTATTGAGCGCCTCCAGATGGTTCATGTATCCCTATGAAAGAGGAACTTATCCCATCAAGAGGGGAGCTATCCCATTCAAAGAGGGGCTTATCCCATTGATGGTGGACCTGATTAAATTCCTCTAAAGCACTATAAATACAAGCATTGGGCCAGAGGGAGGGGAGGTTGAAAGCTGAACATTCCTAAGGGTAGATGCTGCTGAAATTAGGACTCCCTTATAGAGCTTGAGAGGAGAGATTCCCATCCTTTCTTAGCTTCATTTGGAAGTGGGTGAGCTGATCATAGTAAAGGAGAACTCTTGCTGGACCCTGGGAGGGACCTGCACAACACCAAGGCACTGCTTGTAATGGTTTCTTTTGTTTCCACTTAATATAGTTAAGTTCATTTTTCTCAAAAAGTTGTTATACATAATTTCTTTCATATACTCCTTGGTCTTTATGATGAATATGTTTTATTTTATGAGTTATTCAGGTGCTATGTAATCGTTTGCTTGTTAGTGAATGCAGGTTTCAAAGAGAAGGAGGAGCTCATCTGGATCGGAGAGGCTGGACTACTACAAATAGAGTTGGACTAAAGGTATGTTATAAACACCTGATTGCTTGTATTCTAAATGCATATTCAGGGAAAGATAGTTCTTAATTGTCTTGTTTGTCACTAGAAAGCCTTAGCTTCTAGGGAGGTAAGTTTTGTCTACAAAATTGACTCTTTTCGCATGACAAGACCATATCCACTTATCATGATATTTTGGTGGGGAAAGCTTCCTCCATTCATGAGGAATGATTCCTAATCATTTTTTATAAGTACCAAGTCAAATTTGTCTCTAGGGAATGATTGAGAAAATCTAGGAATGTGTTCCCTCCCATTTAATATAGATTCTTAGTATTGGGGACCAGATCCACTAATCAAGGGATTTTGGTGGGTAAACACTCTTCCACTCATGGGGAATGACTCCTAATCATTTTTTATAAGTACCAAGTCGAATTTTCCTTTACATATAGATTTTCATTAGTGTTATTGTGGAGAGAGCTTGTATTTTTGTAGCTCCATTGTATTTTCTTGCACGGATGTAATTGTATTGATGAAATAATGAATATTGGTGTCATGTTCAACTTCTAAATCTTGTTCTCCTTGATAAGTCTCTGAGTTTCCTTGGGCTTGGTCATCCTAGGAACCTCAGAGCCCTTTTGTATCATTTTATTTCCTTCCTTTCATTGCTTATTCACATGCATCTCTAGTTTTTATTTATTTCTATTGCTGCATTTACTATTAATGATTCATTGTTGTAGGATTGAGTTAAATGGTTGATGTAAGTTCTTTTGCAGGATCACAAGCATTATTTCATCCTTAGAAAAGCTTTGGAATTTCATAGTAATCATTGAGCTGTTTGGTTTATTCTTCTTATTCCCAAATATAGATTGCTGGACCTCATTTTTAGCAAAGAACAATAAATTTCTGCTATTTTTTAGAGCATGCTAACAAGCTTCAATCGAGTTGGTTCCACTTGCATTAGATCAAAAAAAATTCTAGTACATAACAAAAATTACCCCATTACATCTTCACTTGATTTGGTTAGACATCTTTTAGATTTACTAGCTCACTAGTTCTCGAATTTCTAGATTTTCAACTAGTAATGGTTTTTTATTGTTTTTGCATGGGTTAACATAAGTCTTTTTGAGTGATTCCACTTGGAATAGGGATCTAAGACATCCTTGTTAATAGAAATTTTTTTTCCATCCAATTTGGATTTGATTTTCTTGGTCATTAAACCCTCACCAATTTCATCATTTCACAAGGAAACTTCTCCAAGCTTTTTGAGCAAATCCATCCATCTCCCAACCTTGGTTTTGAGTTTTGAAGTGGTCCTAGGAACTCCTTTGCCTCATTCCATCCCCCAAACACCTTCCCTACGCTTTCCATCACCTTAAACATCCATCATTTTGCTCTCGGCTGTATCATGTAGGTTTTCAGGGGATCATGTAGGTTCTTAGTACATCCTCTAGGTTTTCTTGTAGTGGCCTGTTTTGAAGCCGAATTGAGGGAAAACCTCCAGGAAGCCACACAAGGTCACCTAAGGGTCTCCCAAGCCTTCAAACCATCCACCATAATCTCCAAGCCACCTGCCACATCACTAAAAGAGATTAGATTTCATACTTGTTTTTCCATAAAAAGAATAAAACAGATTTATTTCAGTCCTTTACATGCAGAGTAGTGATGTTTGATGTTTTGAATCTGCATGCTTAGGACAGTAGGATTGCATACATGTTAACTTAGCATTCTTTTGAAGAAAATCCTCTTAGCAGTTAGTTAGAAAATGGTGTGTTTTATCATTTGATTTTAGTATTTTTCCTAGTGCTTTCTTTCTTGAAATAGGTTAAGGTTCCATTTCAAACATTTCATTTTCTGCAATTAGTTTAGGATTTGACTTCAGTACATGCACTCCATTACATCATGACAACAAAGGAAAGACACATTGTGTATTGCACATATAGTGTCTATACCTCTTAAGTTTGTATGAACCCCAGGTTGATAATTAAAGTCAGTAGCCTTGGGAGTTGCAACATTCTTGTTGCAATACCGAGGCTCATCAACAATAGAGTGCCAACACAGTTTTGAACAACTAAAACATTTATTAACAATGACCCCTGTATTAAAAATTGCAGATCCGAAAAAATAATTTATTGTCTGCACACATGGATGCCAAGAAGGTGTTGGGAGGGTTTTGATGAAATAAGGCAGAGTAATAGCCTACGAATCTCATAAGCCTAAAAGAACATGAGGAAAGATATTCTGCTTATGATTTGGAACTAATTGTGGTAGTTCATGCCCTAAAGGTATGACGACATTATTTTTTGGAGAAAAATCTCCTTTTAATGACTGATCATAGTAGCCTGACCGATTTCTTTAAGTAATCTAACTTAAATGCATGCCAAGTTAGGTGGACCACTTTTCTAAGTAAATTTTATTTTGACATAAAGCATCTTAAAGGAAAAGAGAATCATGTGGCTAATGCATTAAGTAGGAAATCACACTGTGTGTATTAATCTCCTATAGTGAAGCAAAAGTTGATTTTTTTGAACAAATCAAGGAAGCTTCTCTAAAGGATCCAAAACACATGTTTTTATGGAATAAAAGAAAATAAGCGCAAAATTATGGAAAACAATTTTAGAATGGAATAAACAATAGCAATTTGTTGACCTTTAAAGGAATCATATATGTTCCTAATCAGCTAATGATTAAGAAAGTTATGTTGGATGAATTTCATCGAAGCCCTTATGCTGCCCATCCGGGATATCAGAAACTATTGTTTGTAATAAAAAATATTATTTTTGGCCTGGTATGAGGAAGGATATTGCTGAAAATTTAGCCAAATTCCTAGAGTGTTAGGAAGTCAAGGATGAGCACCAACATCTTCTTGGTTTACTTCACCCTTTACCCATTCCTAAATGGAAATGGGATATGATTACATTAGATTTTATAATTGGCTTACCCAGATCTAAGAAGAAGAATGATTCTATCATGGTAGTAGTGGATAAATTGAGCAAAGCATCCCATTTCATACGTGTCAAATCCACATACCAAACTGTTCAAATTACATATATTTTTTATGTTGGAAATATTTTGGTTACATGGTATGACGAGAGTAATAATTTTTGATAGGGATGTGAAGTTTACTTCTGCATTATGGCAGGACCTCTTTACTAGATTGGGTATTTAGATCCAGTTCAGTACTGCATATCACCCGCAAACATATGGGCGGACTGAATTGGTGAATCAAGTATTAGAGGATATGTTAAGAATGTATGTAATAAAACAACCAATTAAATGGGAGGAGTACCTTCACTTAGTTGAATTTTCATATAATAACAACTACCATAAATAATTAAAAATGAGTCCTTTTGACGTACAATATGGGAAGACATGTAGAACACCTACTAATTGAGTTAGTCTTTAGGAAAAATTAATAATAGAACCTAATATCCTAATAGAGATGTAGCACACAGTGAAGAAGGTGCGAAAAAACTTAAAGGATGCTTAAGATAGACAAAAAGCCTATGCAGACAAGAAGAGGACTAAAATATAATTCCACATGCGTGATCATGTGTATGTGTGAGTTAAACCCAAGAGGAATACCCTCAGGTGGGGTGGTTGTGAAAAATTGGCACCCAAATCTAGTGGACCCTTCCAGATTTTGGAAAGGGTGGGACCTGTAGCATACCAACTTACATTACCAAGTCATATACGAGTCCACAATTTGTTTCATGTTTCCCTATTAAAGAAATATCATAAATTGGCAAAGATTTAGAAGTAAATTGTAGGTTGATTTTTTTTTTATAGATATATGATTTGATTCGATGATTAAATAGATCTAAATAACCTCTGCGTATTCTCGACTGGAGAGAAACAATGTTATGAAGACGAGTTATCACCCAAGTTAAAGTGTAGTGGATACACTTTAGCCTCAAAGAGGCCACTTGGGAGGATGAAAGCTTTATGCAACAAGCATACCCCAACTTGTTTGGAGGGAAAGAATGAACATCGGGGATAGTGTTTCACACAAGGGGGGAGGGAGATCTAACACCCTCAATCACTGTAAATATTTTTCATTTACTATCCTTTACTTTTATTGTATGAGACTTTAGTAACTAAAGGCTAAGTGGGAAAATCCTAGTGGAACTCTAAATATTCAAAAGGTTTATTTTATTACTTTTTTGATAAAAATATTTTGTTGAGTCTTCGAAACTCACGAAAAGGACCGAAATGAATTCTTGAACTTCCAAAAAGTTAGTGAGAGTTATGATCCTCTGATTCCCTAGAGATAAAATATCTCAGTGGGAAAACAAGGTTGTTGGCTGGTAAAAGGCTAAGGACACCTTGAGAGAGAATAAGGAACTTGAACAGTATGTTGGGAAGGTGGCAAGGATGGTACTTGAGGAGTATTTATTGAGCTATAATTGAGTGAGTGGAAACCTCCAATACATATAGGATTCTGTAAGTTTCAGGCTGGACTGGGTCTTGATGCTTGTGAATTGACCTCAACATGTCACTATTGAATTAACTATTTGGGAAGTAAGAATCTCAGGGGGACTATTAGAAGTAATTGCCATTCTCGTTGGCAGGGAGGTGTCACCTTTCTAGGTTGAGTTTCTTTGACAAGTTCAGACTAATACAAATAATTATAACTAATACTTTCCAAAACTTATAAATTATGTGAACTTTGCGCAACAATAGAATCTTTCAAGACAATTTTAATTTTTGTTGCTAAAATGTTGATGATTTTTACTTCTAGAAAAACAATTTATGATTATGATTAATATGAGTTGAATAAGAAGAAAGCTTCGTACTCGGACCACCTAAATTTGTATTACCTTTGTCTTCTTAATGAATGAACAAATATATGGACTCACGGTAGGATTGGGAACAATAGAATTGTAAACTGTTTGAGGAAGGGAAAACAAAATTGTGTCTCTATAATGATTGGGGCAGGAAATATGTGAATAGAAACCTCCTTGGAATCACAAAGGGATTTAAGACTTCATAGGAGAAAAATCAGAGAAGTCAAGGTTTGGATTCTAGTTAAGCTCCTAATTAACAAAACTCAAGTTTGTTGAGAGTGGTCTAGACCCTACAAATTATTGTGTAAGTACACTATGGGCAAGAGACATATCCCAAGTAGTTCGGGTCATGTCTTCTTACTAGTCACCAAAAGAAAATAATGATAATCATAACATATGTGGCATGCAAGGGACTAGCCGACATTAAAGAAGTTAACTTCAAATAAAATATGAACTACCCACTAAGGAAAGAAGTACCAATGCAACTAGAAAATTCTAGCATGAGTACACATTAAAGAAGATGTGTGATAGGAAGTTGATAAACCAAAATTTAATGAACCATGCTTGTATCTGCATAGTATCATAATCAAACCTTCACATTTAGACATAACAAGAACCTGAAAGGAGAATTGTCTGTAATACTCAAAAACCCATTTCATTACAAATGAAATGACGAAGAGAAAACTGATTATGCATGTATAACAATTGCTAAATATAGAAACTTTAACATAAATAAGTGAACCACATTAAATTAAACAGAACCCTTGAGGTAATGATAATGCTTGCACAGACCCTAAAATATAATTTAACTATTCGGTGCCGCCTAAGTGCAATTGAAACAATGATTAACATGGTAAGAATTTATGGAAGCTTTCTTTAAATTTAATACAAGGGCTTCACTTGGGGAGCAATACCATATCATGTAGGTTCATATTTGGGGATATATATTGAGGAAAAAATGACATAATATATTGAGCATAGCATAGGGGGTAAATGGTTTTTATATTGGCAGGTATAAAAAATGGAGTTCAAAGTTAACGAAAAAAATATAAAGGGGTTTAAAAATGTTAATGAAAAAATGGATACCTACAATATCTAGTGAAAGTAGGAGTTTTTTTAAATTGGGAAGGTGTATTGGTTTCATATTGGTAGGGAGTTAATTAATATGACTTTTAGAGGTATTTTCCAATATGTAGTAAAATTAAGGGTATTGTTTAGTATGCCACAAATGCACGTGATATGTCAGAGGTTCATTGAGTGAAGCCGGTGTGAAATTTAACAAGTCATAACACAAAAAAGAGCCTGTCAAAAATAATAGCAAAGCAAATACTCTTGCTCAGTAAGGAAACTAATAGTATTGATGGTTATCTAATTCCCTAAAATATACAAGTCCATCGAGGTTTCCGTAAAAGATGTAAAAAAAACCCCTCGGATGCTTAACAATAGACATTTAAACTTTTTCTTGAAAAGAAGAAAATTTTCTGGAACCCTCACACATCAAGGGTGAGAATATGCCAGAAACACAAGTAATGGTATGAGTCCATGCTAATCTAGTCGCAAGCCCCAACCAAATATGCCAGAAACACAAGTAATGGTATGAGTCCATGCTAATCTAGTCGCAAGCCCCAACCAATCAAAACTTGAAAGGGGAAGTGAGAAATCCAACCTTTAAATCACCAATGAAGGTAGTTAGCTACATTCCTATGGATCTATAGACGTTCCAGAGCTCCTTACCTATAGGAGAGACACAGTTTCTCACAACCGGTCTCCCAACCCCTGAAATTTGGAACCCTGTTACTCGGCGAAAGCATCACAATTAAGAAAAAATTCAAATAATTACCTAATGGTAAAATTACAAAACGAATGGTGGCAACAAGAGTAGATTAATTACCCTAAACTGATCCTTTACCATCTTGATCGTTGGATTAGGCGGTGGCAAATCCATGGTGGTCATGGAACCAAGTGTCTCATTAAAACATCGACAGATCCAATCCGAATGTACCCCGGCTAGTCGAGAAAGTTCAACAAACAGATATGATAATAGTTTCGGTCATTTAAATTAATCTTAATTACAATATAAATAAATAAAATTTTGGCGGTTAAACTATACATAACTCGCAAATATATATCATCCATTAACCAAGACATTGATGTATAATATTTAGGAGTAATCAAACTATAATTGCGACTTTAATTGATTAGCTTCTATGTGATCTAGAACAAATGTTTTACTACTTAAATGATTATAATTCAGAATTTTTCATGCATGGTAAAGAAATGTTAAAGGTTTTTTTTTTAATCGAAAATAATATGTTATACATGTTACAAAAACTTAAAACAAAACTTTTATATATAAAAATATAATATATTCTATCACTACCCTTTCATAATTACAAGGGCATTACTTCAAACTTAAAACAAAACTTTTATATATATATAAATGATAATATTTTTTAATTTTATTGTAAATACGAAAAAAATAATTATTAGAATAAAACAAAATATAAAATCAGTAAAAAATAATAATTAGTAAAATTTAATTTAAATTGCGAGACTCCACACATCAGGTTGATTAGAATGTAATTAAATTTTAAAATTTATTATATATTCAAAGCATCCACCATATTTTTTTAATAAATATATAATTGTATTTTTTTACATATATAATTGTGATCGAGTCTTATGATATATTCAACACATGATGTTTTTAAAAAAATTAACCTACGTTATAAGATTTTTTATTATTCAAAACCTGGCCCATGTTTTATATATAATTTAAGAAATTTTATAATTCAATTTTTAATATTTTTTTAAAATTTAATTTAAATTGTAAAATTGATGGTATAAATTGGAAATAAAAGTTAGTTAGAGAAAATTATATTGATTCTTTCTAACCAACTAAAATAACTCTGATTCACAATTTAATAGTATTGTACACTAGCATATTATTATTCCTATCTTTTAAGTGAGTATTCATCTCTTGACCATTCATATATAGTGCTCCCATGTATTCTAACTTGAATTTTCACTAAGAGATTAGTTTAAAAATGATTTGAATGTAATTTTTCATGTTTCCATTAATAATGATAGGTAAGATTATATCAAAATAATATTAGTTAGTTTGTAAAAGATTTAGATAAATTAAAAGATTTATAATTATTTAAAACTATACCAATTAAATCTAAATATTTAAAAATATCAAATCTTTTAAGTTACAAATTTATTTTAATATGAAAAATTTAAAAAATATTTATGAAATTGATGGTTTATATATATATATATATATATTTATTTTCAATGTTTACGTTTAATTTTATTATTTAAATTATATTTTTGAATATTTGAATGTATTCAATAAATTACAAATCATATTGATTATTTGAATTATATAGAATATAATTTAATTTTAAAATTGAGAATGTATAATTAGCATTGAAATATTTTATTTAATGTAATCATTAAATCATTTTATGATATATATATATATTTTATTTTTCTCATATATATATAATTTTGTATGTTGAAATATTTTATTTAATATTTATATTATTATTTTATCATTATTAATATTTTTAAAATTTTATATATTGATTTTATATTAAAAATTGAATGATTTAATGTAACACTCATCACTATACTATATGATTTTTTTTTTAATTGAATTGTCACTTAAAGTATTACCGAATATTATCCTAATCTCTTGCATTTATTTAACCGTAATGTCCATGCATATAATTGAAAAGATTCAGCTTGATTGGAAAGGGTTATTAAAGTGTTAATTTATGGCTATCCGACGAAACTACATGAGCCATTGGCTCTGCCCCACCAGGCACTTGCTCAAAAACTATGGCAATTACACCACCCGGATAACATATTGTGATGTGGCGCTACCACTTGAGGTTCGGCTTTAATGCTGATAGCCCGGCCTACTGCCAGAGGGCCAGGGCATTAATGGAAAGGTTTTTCCACCGTAAGATCCATGGTGGATGGATCCGACGATTCCAACACTTCCTGCTAACCCTAAGCATCTCCTTCGTCTGTCAAACTCACTCATTTCTCATTTGGGTGCGGTATTTCCTGAGTATTGTGGCTCTGCAACTCTGTCAAGGTCGGTAGGGAATACTATGGTGGTTCTGTGAATATTTTCAGGGTTGATAGGGGGCACCATGCTGGCACCGGACCTCCACGTTCTGTCATCCTTATGCGAGCTCTCAGGTAAGATTGTAAGGGTTTTTGTTATACTCTGAACTCAGTCTAATTTCCTCGCTTAGATTGAAAACTACTGAAGGTTACTTATGTTTCAGGTGTGCTCTTCGAGTGCTACCTCGTTCCTCCAGTCGAATCGCAAATCATGAGGAAGGTCTTTCCTCCGAGGTAAGGGCTTCAGGTTTGCACTGAGAAATCATCTGTTTCCTTTTTTTTTTTCTTGTAGAGAGGGTTAACTATCTCATGGTGACTACAGGTCTTCGTCTCTCCCTCACCTGAAGCGGCTCTTTCTCAGGTAAGAAGGAAACTTAAAATGTTTTTGGTCTTATATCTGGTTAAAAAATTGTTCATGAAATCCAAGGTTTAATCCTCTAGTTTACCCTTGCAGGTAAACCCTCTGTCCAACGTCTTTCTCGAAGTGTAGCTATGGAAGGCACCCTAACAACGTACTCATCTTCTGTGTCTTCAGGTTGGTCTGCCATGAAACCCTCCGACGACATTGAAAAGGGGAATTTACTTTGTTTGTTTTGTCTACTGTTGAGAGTAGTTAAGGGTTTTGATAATTTAGTAGATGAGAGGGTTTACTGGCTTTAAGTCCATCTTGGCCAAACCTTCGCTGCATAAATAGTTTTTAGCTTCCCTTAAGAGGGTTGCCTTGATGCACAACTTGGCTATTTGCTTTTCTGGTTGTTTATGGGTGCTCAACCTGGCTGCGCGATATCCTCACTATGTATTTATATTTATGACTCAAATGGTTTATAAATTATAATGTTGTACTTGGGATACTATTTCTTTGTTTATTGAAGTTTATTGTTTCAATGGTTTCATTTAAACTCTGTTGATATGAGGCCAGTTGAATTTTGGTCCTTCCTTCTGGATTAGATAGAGATCTGAAATGGACCATAACTGCTCTGTCATGATTATATATGTATTCAACATTTTGATTGATGATTAAATGGAAGAAAAGTCTGATAGCTTTGGACTGATTGTCACCCTTCATATGTTGAAAGGATTCCAATGTTGTTTAATTGTAGTGATAGGGTTCCATCCGATTTATGCATTACATTAATATGATTTATGGTTCTATTCTCAGATAATTGTTGTTTCTTGTGGTTCTTAAACTTATTTCTATTGCTATAATCTCAAATTTTCTATGAGAAGGAATTATCTTACAGGAATTTTGAGATTGTTTTCTCTGTCATTGCTTGAGACAGTAGTGTGTTGTTTATCTTATGTTCCTATGAATAAACATTTAAAGTTTAGAATGAAATTAACAGTATCAATATTTTCGGACATTTGTTTAATAGATTGTATCATTGCATTACCTCAACCAAGAGAACATAATCTTGATAAAAGAGAGAATATACTTACCAGTTTTCCATTCTTAGTACAAAATAATATACTTAAATATTTAGCTATAATAATGATTTTCTGTTCCTGGTTGAAAATAATGCCTTTCTAGGAATTAAATAATAAGCCCAGAGTTGGTCACTTATCTGTTTATGATTGTTTTAGAGTTGTATAAATACTTTTTGTTTTTCTAGAAGGTCTCACCACCTAGCCATGGACCTGGCAATTACATCCAGCATCCCCCTTCGAGCACTTCCTGCTCCTGACAGTTACTAGGCATACACAATTTGGTATCTTGGGCTTCAGGACTATTGTCCATCCTCAAGTCACATACCAGTTCAACTGTTAGCCATAGTTTTGTTTCCCACTGGTTACTTGTGCCCAGCTCAAGGAAAAATCTCAGCAGCCTCTCCTGCCTTCTCTCTGTCCCCCTTTCCCCATTCTTTTCCCTCTTTTGGGGAGGAAAGGTGGCAACTATTTCTAACTGTCCAAGGAGTTATGTAACTATTTTCATTCAGTTTTCTTAACAAACTGTTTAAATTATTTAAATAAAAATATCATAATGTTCTAACCTTTCTAGCCTTAATTCTTTAACAAACTGTGTTAAGCAAAATAAAATTTTTTGAAGTACCGCATAAAACTTGGTTAAAACAATAAAAAATGTTTATGCAACGGATGGTGTTACAACTTCGCCCCCTTATGAGGAACACCGTCTCTGGTGTTCTTTTAAGAAAATAATGTCGGATAGGCTTTCTACATGGTCTCCTCTTCTTCCCAAGTAGCCTCTTCTGGGCCAAAGTGCTTCCATTGCACTTTAACCTGGGTGATGGCTTGCTTCCGCAAGGTGGTTTCTCTTCGATCGAGAATATGAAGAGGTTCTGCCAGAAATTCTCCCTCTGGTTCAACTTGCACAATTTACAATTTGTTGTTAGAATTGTAGCAAAAATACAATTCAATGTCACTATTCATTTGTTTCATTACCTGTATATTTTCCCAGTTAATTATATCTTGTGCGTTGTATACATATTTTTTTAGAAAAGAGACATGGAAGACATTGTGGACTCAGATGTGCTTGGGGAGTGCTAATTTGTATGCCACTAGTCCCATTTGTTCCAGTATTTGGAACGGTCCATAGTAATGGGGTGTCAGCTTGGCGCAACCCTTCCACTGTAAAGTGCTTTTCCGGGGTTTAACTTTCAAGTACACATGATCCCTAATATTTTTCCTATCTTGAGCACATTATAAGTTCTGGCGAACCTTTTTCACTCTGGCCTCCATTTCATCTAACATATCAAGACCCAACACTAACTTATTAACGAGGCTATTCCAATATGTGGGTACCCGACACTTTCTTCCATACAACACCTCAAAAGGGCTCATGCCTAATGATTCGTGATGACCATTATTATAGGCAAACTCTACCAGATGGAGGTAGTCCTCCCACTTGTGCGGTTGTTGCATTACAAACATCCTCAACATGTCTTCCAAGACTTGATTCACTCGTTCTGTCTAGCCATCTGTTTGTGGATGGTAGGAAGTATTGAATTGAATATGAGTACCTAACCCAACAAAGAGGGTTTTCCAAAATGTGGATGTAAATTTTACATCTCTGTCAGAAATTACTACCTTGGGTATCCTGTGTAATTGGAAAATTTCCCTCATGAATATATATATGCAATTTCTACAGTCTTGTAGGTGGATTTCATAGGTATGAAATGGGTAGTTTTGCTTATCTTATCCACTACCACCATAATTGAGTCATGCTACTTCTTAGTGCGGGGTAGTCCTGTGATGAAATCTAGAGTGATCATCTCCCATTTCCACTTGGGAATGGGTAACGATTGTAATAGACCAGCGGGATGTTGATGCTCTGCCTTCACCAACTGACACTCTAAACACTTTGATAAGTATTCCGCAACATATTTCCTTAAACCTGGCCAGAAATAATTTTTCCTGATGGCTGACAAAAGTTTCTAGTATCCTGGGTGAGCGACGTAAGGCTTCTTGTGAAATTCATCCAGTAACAATTGTTTGATAGAATTTTGGTTGGGAACATAAATCATGTTTCTGAATGTTGACAATTTGTCAGAGTTTATAACATAATCAGACTATTTCCCCCTCTTTTGATCCTCTGATGCTTGCTGCCAAAGGAGTGCATATTCTGGGTCTTTAAGGGATATTTCCCTAATGATTTCAGGAAGGTTAGATTGTATTTGAATGAATTGTGTTTTGTAGATGCAATGCATTTTCCTGCTCAATGCGGCGGCCACTCGATTCTCTTTTCCTTTAAGGCGCTTCATTTCGAAGTCAAATTAATTCAGGAATGTAGTCCAACTGGCCTACCGAGCATTTAAATTAGTCTGGTTAAAGAAATTTTTAGGCTGCTATGATCAGTTAAAAACTGAATTTTTTTTCCTAAGAGGTAGTGCCACGACATTTTAAGTGTGTGCACTACTATGGTTAGCTCCAGATTGTATGTTGAGTATCAGTGTTCATAGTCCTTCAGTTTCCACGATTCATAGGCTATGACTTTTCCTTCTTGTGTTAATACCCCACCGACACCCTCCTTACTTGCATCTGTGCATACCACAAATGATTTTTCCTGATCAGTTGCCTTTAGCAGCGGTGTAGTGGTAAGTAATTGGTTTAAATTCTCAAAACTTCGCTGAAAATTTGCTGTCCAGTGAAAGGCATGCCCCTTTTTCTGTAGCGAGCTTGTAGGAAAAGATATTTTTGAAAATACTTTAATGAATTGGCAGTAATAACCTGCCAGGCCCAAAAAGGATCTAATGTCAGCAACATTTTTCAGAGTTGTCCATTCCATTATAGTTTTGATCTTTTCTGGATCTACCACTATTCCCTCAGCTAATATAACATGGCCTAAGTACTGAATCTGGTCATTGTAAAAACCATACTTGCTATACATAACATACAACTAATTGTCTCACAAAATCTACAAGACTATTCTCAAGTGCTTCTCATGCTCCTCCTCATTTTTTGAATAAATTAATATATCATCAATAAAAATCAGTACAAATTTATCTAGAAAAGGCTGAAAAATTCCATGTAGGCTCATGAAAGTGGCTGGGGCATTGGTAAGGCCGAAAGGCAGTACTACAAACTCGTAATGACCGTAACGAGTTCGGAATGCGGTTTTGCAAATGTCTTCATCCTTTATTCTGATCTGGTGGTATCTGGACCTTAGATCAATTTTTGAGAATACGTTGGCCCCCTGCACTTGATCAAATAAATTGTCAATACGAGGTAAAGGGTACTTATTTTTGATGGTCAGTTTATTTAGCTGATGATAGTCGATGCATAGCCTTAAGGTCTTGCCGTTATTTTGAACAAACTTCACAAGGGATCCCTAAGGAGATACACTAGGGTGAATGTACCCTTTATCTAAAAGTTCCTGAAGCTACATTTTGAGTTCTGTTAACTCTAGAATGCTCATGCGGTAGGGAGCTTTCAAAACAGGAGTTGCTCCAGGTATTAGTTCAATGGTAAAATCAATATCACATCTAGGTGGAAATCTAGGGATGGATTCAGGAAACACATCCACAAAATCCTGAATTACAGGAATATTCTCCAGGGAAGTGATCTTATTTATGTCATTAGAGTATCCTACTTGGACAACATAAATTTGGCATCCTTTTCTAATGCATCTTCTTGGCTGGTTACAAATAATAGGACGTAATTTAATGTTGTTCTTGATTCCTTGAATTTCCTTTCTTTTCCGCGACTCTGTGAGGTAGCTTACATATTTCTCTTTACAATCCACTAGGGACCAACGCCCTTCCAACCAATCCATCCCTATTAGTACATCATATGAACCTAAGGGAAGTATATTTAGATCAACATGGATGGGCTGTCCTGAAACTGTTATAGGGCAGTTTTTTGTTTTCGCAGATACCTTTCTCTTAGTTCCGGTGGCTAGCTGAACTAGCCAAGATTTCTTAAATTTGTTTCTTGGCAGCTGACATTTCTCTACCACTTTGGGACTAATGTAACTTAGGCTAGCACCTCGATCAAATAAAACAGAAACAGGTTGATCAACAATCATACCTTCACACTCGATCATGGTGGGCTGGTATTCTTCTTGATGATCATCCAAAGCAGCATTGATTCTCTGTTGAAATATGGTAACAAGAATATTCCAATTTAATTTGTCCTTGAATTAAATTGTGAATTAAAATCAAATTTAGTCTTAACAACTACTTGGAAATAATTAATTAATTTATTTTAAATTAATTATTTGGAGAAATTCAAGTTAGAAGTCTTTCTAAAGCTATGCAAGAGTTATCCCTTAAATTAAGGAGATAAGATTGACTTATATTTGAGTTGTAATTAGCTAACTCAGTTTATTGAGTTAATTCTAGTTAAATTAGTTCCAAACTATTTGAGGAACTAATAGTGAGTTAATAGTCAGTTGATGCATTAATGCACTCAAATAGTGCTACTCCAGTTAATTGAAGATTCCCTCATCAGAAACTCATGCATGTTTATTCTGAGAAAGACCTAGTTGAGATTAGTGTTCAAGGACATTGTACTATTAGTTTCATGTCTTTTCTCATGGAGAAAACTCATGCATGTGGTCAAGGATTCATCCTTGAGGATTGCATAGTTTTGAAGGCCTGGTTTTCCACTTGGTAATAGGAAATCGTCCACAAGGAACAACACAAGGAAATAGGAGCTTGGAGGGCAAAGAGGAAGGCTGGAGAGAAGCCAAGATTTCTTGTGAGCATCTGTGAGGATTGTAATGAGACCTGGCTAGATGTGAGAGCTAAGGCTTTGTATAATTCCTATGTATTTTCACCATGTATGATAATACAATAGTGTGGGGTTTTTAGCTGAGGCTTTCCCAAAGTAGTTTCATGTGTATTGTGCCATTGATTCTTCTTCTTCTGGTTATATTGTTCAGCTCAATATTTAAGCTTTCGCAAATTGATAGTAGAAGTAGGTTATCGTATTCTGCTTTGATTTATATTGCATTATTGGGTTAACCTATCACAGATTTTCTACATGGTATCGGAGTTGTGAACAGTATACTAAGAAGATAATTCAAAGTTTGAAGTTTGGGGTTATAGGTGCAAATCAAATTCATATCATACTTCAAGGTTGGCCAATCGCGTTTTATAGCTTAAGACTCGAGTATGCCTTGGAAGGTAGCTCGAATTACATAGCATGAAAAGATAGAGTGGAGGCTATATTAGAAGGCAATGGCTTGAAGGAATTCATTGATCAAGAAATCCCAAAGCCAGCTTCAACTAATGCACAAGAGTTGGCTGAGTGGAAGAAGTGTGTGGCGAAGGTGAGACAGATAATCCTTGAGGTAGTTCGAGACCATATTATCTCAAGTCTCCATGGGAAGGATACTCCATTTTAAATGTGGAAGACATTGAAGGACCTCTACCAGAATAGTAGCGACCAAAGGAAATTGGCGCTCAAGGATAAGCATCAATATGGAGAAGGGTGATATTATTTCCACATATCTGAACAAGCTCACCACCTACAGAGATGAGCTTGGAAGTGTGGGAATACCTATTTCTGATGATGAAATGGTGAGCCTCACTCTCCTTGGCCTTCCAAAGTGTTGGATTAGTTATTAGGACTCTATGAATGGAAGGGAGAAACTGCCAAATTGGGAATGACTGTGGTTGGATCTTATGCAAGAGGAGATTAGGAGGAGCACACAAGATGGTTCTTCATCCAAATATGATGATGAAGAAAATCTGGCCTTAGCAAGTAAGGCAGGGAAAGGGAAGGGGAAGGCTTCCCATTTCAAATCGAATTCTTCTCATGGACGGAAGAAGGGTGACATGTCTAAAGTAAGATGCTTTAATTGTCACAAGATGGGACATTATGTGACTAATTGACCATCGAAGAAGTCCAAGAAGGGATCTTGAGAAGGATCTGAAGGTGAGGCATTAGCCTCTCAATTCGAAATTGACTTTACCCTCATCACATGCATGGTGTCATCGATGATGAGTTGTGTCTAGTAGCTTGATAGTGGAGCCTCATTCCACATGACCGATGATAAAAACTTATTCAGTGCCTTGGAGTAGAAAGACCTTAAGATGTGCATAGAGATGGGTGACGACGGAAGGTATAGTGTTTCAGGAGTGGGCACGATTTCTTTTCAGAGGGAGCATGGAGCTCCTCTCACCTTGACAGATGTGATGTATTTGCCTGGACTGAAGAAGAACCTGGTATCAGTCATGATGTTGGAGGACAAAGGCTACGATGTTATCTTCAGTGAAGGAAAGGCATTCCTAAGACACATAGTGATGGGTCAGACCAAGAGGATAGGGATTCGTGTGAAGAATCTATATAAACTAGAGGTAGATGATTGTGCAACATTGAGTACAAAAGCAAAATTGGTGCAAATCCAAGACATTGGTGAGTTGCGGCATAGGTAGTTGGGCCATTTGCATCATGGGGCTTTGAATATAATGTAGAAGATATCTACAAGACTTCCCAAAGGTAAACTTGAGCAAGTTGACACATTCAAAGGTTGTACCTTGGGAAAGTACACCAAGTATTACTTTCATGATCGAGACAATCGAGTAGAGGCTATCTTAGAGCGAGTTCGTACTAATTTGTGTGGACCATTCTTGACGTCATCCACAGTGAAGCAAAGGTATTATGTGATTTTCATTGATGACTATTCTCGTAAATGCTAGATTTATTTCATTCAAAAGAAGGACCAAATTTTCACAAAGTTTTGTGAGTTCAAAGCTTTGGTTGAGAAAGAGTCAAGGAAGAAGATCAAGGCCTTAAGAAGCGACAATGGTGGATAATATTTCTCTCAAGAGTTCAAGGACTTCTGTGTAGTGGAAGGAATTAAACGAGAATTGACGACACCTCATAACCCACAACAGAATGGGGTGGTCAAGAGGAAGAACAAAACTATTGTAGGGGCAGCATAGGCAATGTTGCATGACCAAGGCCTACCACTTCACTTCTGGGCTGAGGCATGCAACACAATGGTTTATTTGCAGAATAGAAGCCTGCGTCACATACTTAGGATGAAGACACCAGAGGAAGCTTTCTCCGATAAGAGACTAGATGTGGGTCACTTTAGGATCTTTAGCTCATCGATATATTGCCATGTGATAAAGGATGCGTAGAAGAAGCTTAAGGCAACAACAGAGTTGGGAATATTTGTGGGGTACACTGATACACCTCACAACTATTAGGTGTACTTGCCTACTAGTCAGAGGACAATGGTTCGCAGAGATCTCAAGTTTGATGAGCAGAAGACCCTACAAGTTTCCCTTGAGAGGGAGCTCCAAATATAGGCTGTGGAGGAACTGTTAGTTCCTAAGGAGGAGGAGCCTCAAACTAATGCAGAGTAGCCACATGCAGAGGTTCTAGGACTGGAGACATCCACTCAAGCAGAGTCTTTCAGAGATGGATAGAAGTGCACAAGAGAAGCAAACATACTGTTGGAGGATGCGAGAGAGAATGTGGGAGCACCATCTTCTCAGTGCAGATAGAGGAGGTCACCTAAGAGGTACACTGGATACATGGCCCTTGCTAGAGAATGTGTTGAGATCGAGCCATCTTCCTTTGAGGAAGCAGTGCAGCAGCCGATTTGGGTTGAAACTATGGTGGAGGAGTATGACTCCATAATTCGTAACAGTGTTTGGGATGTGGTTTCGAGACCGGAGAACAAGTGAGTTGTGAGTTCCCGTTTGCTTTGCAAGGTAAAGAAGCTGTTGATGGTAGTGTGGAGAAGCATAAGGCAAGATTTGTTGCCCGTGGCTTTTCACAGGTTGAGAGGATCATGCTGCTGTAGTATATTTCAACAGAGGAGAAAGATGCTGACATTTTGACAAAGGCATTGTCAAAGTGTAAATTTGATTTCCATAGAGACAAGATCAGGGTGGCAGATAATCCTTTTCTTGTTGAGAGGGAGTGTTGAAATATCGAAACAAGAATATTCCAATTTAATTTGTCCTTGAATTAAATTTTGAATTAAAATCGAATTTACTCTTAACAACTACTTGGAAATAATTAATTAATTTACTTTAAATTAACTAGTTGGAGAAATTCAAGTTAGAAGTCTTTTTGAAGTCATGCAAGAGTTATCCCTTAAATTAAGGAGATAAGATTGAGTTATATTTGAGTTGTAATTAGTTAACTCAATTTACTGAGTTAAGTCCAATTAAATTAGTTCCAAACTATTTGAGGAACTAATAGTGAGTTAACAGTTAGTTGATGCATTAATGCACTCAACTAGTGCTACTCCAGTTAACTGAAGGTTCCCTCATCAGAAACTCATGCATGTCTATTATGAGAAAGACCCAGTTGAGATTGATGTTCAATGACAATGTACTATTATTTGCATGTGTTTTCTCATGGAGAAAACTCATGCATGCATTCAAGGATTCATCCTTGAGGATTGCACAATTTTGAAGGCTTGGTGTTCCACTTGGTAATAGGAAATCATCCACAAGGAACAGCGTAAGGAAATAGGAGCTTGAAGGGCATAGAGGAAGGCTGGAGAGAAGCCAAGATTGCCCATGAGAATCTATGAGGATTGTACTGAGAGCTAGTTAGCTGCGAGAGCTAAGGTTTTGTATAATTCCTATGTATTTCCACCATGTATGATAATACAATAGTGTGTGGTTTTTAGATTAGGCTTTCCTCAAATTATTTTCATGTGTATTGTGCCACTGATTCTTCTTCTTCTAGTTATATTGTTCAGTTCGTTATTTAAGCTTCCACAAATTGATAGTAGAAGTAGGTTATAGTATTCAACTTTGATTTATATTGCATTATGGGGTTAACATATCACAGATTTTCTACATTCTAGGCATACGTCTTGCTATATCTCCAACTGTGGAGGCTTCCTGCATATTTGAAAGCTGCTCTGTTCGAGCTTTGTGCGGGCAGTTCTTGTAATAATGAGATTCCCCACATCCCCAGCATTGTAGAGGTTGTTTTGGTGGTTGATCAGTCACAGGTTTACTAATTCCCTTTGTCTGTCTATTTTCGGTGTATGCTAGGACCTTGGGTGCGTTCTTGGTAAACTTCCCAAAAGTTCTTTGTTGATTACTCCTTACATTTACGACTTTCTGTTGTCTGTTTGGGGGTAAATTCCTCATTCTTCTACTTGAAGCTCCTTTGGGCACTTCACTTTTCTATTTCATTTGTTGATAACAGATACGGGATTTTCGCACCGCATCATCCATTGTTCTAGGATAGTCAAATTCTAACTTTTCCTTCATAAAATTGGGTAGATTTCTAATAAACTGCTGAATTTTGGCTTTTTCCTCCTGCATGTACAAGACATATCATAATAGGGAGGTGAATCACTTCACATATTCATCCATGGTCAAGGTCCCCAACCTTAGCTCATGGAACTCCTTTGCTTTTTCATCATAGTAATGTTCAATCAAATATTTTTCCTTAAAATGTTTCTAGAATTCTTGCCACGTCACTTGTTCTTCATCAATCTTTCTCACAGTTTTAATTTCTTCCCACAAGAGGGTGGCCTTTACCCTTAATTGGTAAACTTCCAATCACGCTTTAAGTTTGTTAGTATATTCATAAATCTGAAAATATTTACCCATGTCAATCAACCATGCTTCAGTTGCCTCTTCAAATTCTCCTTCGAAAAGTGACAATTTTATTTTTTTGAACTCACCTTGTAATTCCATCTTCTATCTTTTGGTCTTTCTTTAGTCGGAAACATTATCTAAATGCCCCTATTCATCCTCCTTATGTCCCTTTGTTGATTATGCATTTTCCTCACCATGGTGAGCTTTTGGGGTCCTTTCTCTATCCTCCATACTGGGGTCTGGTCCTCATTACTTTTGTTGGTCGGACAGACTTTTGAGAATATTTTCCTGCTCCTACCTTAGTCGTTCATTATCTGTCCTCAAATTCATCATTTATGTATGTAACTGTTGCACAGTTTCAAGCAGGGAAGTGTTGGCTTGCCAGGATTCTTCTCCCAGTTGTATCCATATATCTGGATTGGCCTCAACGTAAGGCACTTCTGGCTGGTTTGATAATCTGGGGCTCCTCTACATTTTTGTTCGTTGGTGTTGACTTCTGGCTCTGTGTTCACATTTACCAAACTCAGTAGTTTATTGCATAGATATAAGTATTCTCTAACTTAATTAAATGTGTAATATCTATCCCATAAGTCTCAGTGTGCGAGCTTGGGCTCTGATACCATTTGTAACACTCATCACTATACTATATGATTTTTTTATTTTTATTGAACTATCACTTAAAGTATTACTGAATATTATCCTAATCTCTTGCATTTATTTAACCGTAATGTCCATGCATATAATTGAAAAGATTCAGCTTGATTGGAAAGGGTTATTAAAGTGTTAATTTATGGTTTTCCGATGAAACTACATGAGTCGTTGGCTCTGCCCCACCAGGAACTTGCTCGAAAACCATGGAAATTACACCACTTGGATAACATATTTTGATGTGGTTCTGCCATTTAAGGTTCAACTTTAATGCTAATAGCTTGGCCTACTACCAGAGGGCCAAGACACTAATGGAAATGTTTTTCCACCGTAAGATCCATGGTGGATGGATCTGATGGTTCCAACACTTCCTGCTAACCCTAAGCATCTCCTCCATCTATCAAACTTGCTCATTTCTCATTTGGGTGTGACATTTCTCGAGTATTGTGGCTCTGCAACTCTGTCAAGGTCGGTAGGGAATACTATGTGATTCTAGGAATATTTTCAGGGTTGATAGGGGGCACCATGCCAGCACCAGACCTCCATGTTTCGTCATCCTCAGGCGAGCTCTCAGGTAAGATTGTAAGGGTTTCTGCTATACTCTGAACTTAGTTTAATTTCCTCACTTAGAAGGAAAACTACTAAAGGTTACTTATGTTGCAGGTGTGCTCTTCGAGTGCTACCTCGTTCCTCCAGCCAAATCACAAAGCACGAGGAAGGTCTTTCCTCTGAGGTAAGGGCTTCAGGTTTGCACTGAGAAATCCTCTATTTCCTTTTTTTTTTTCCTGTAGAGAGGGTTAACTATCTCATGGTGACTACAGGTCTTTTGCTCTCGCTCACCTAGAGCGACTCTTTCTCAGGTAAGAAGGAAACTTAAAATGTTTTTGGTCTTATATCTGGTTTAAAAATTGTTCACGAAATCCAAGGTTTAATCCTCTAGTTTACCCTTGCAATTAAACCCTCTGTCCAGCATCTTTCTCCAAGCGTAGCTGTGGAAGGCACCCTAACAACATACTCAACTTCTGTGCCTTCAAGTTGGTCTGCCATGAAACCCTCCGACGACATTGAAAAGGGGAATTTACTTCATTTGTTTTGTCTACTGTTGAGAGTAGTTAAGGGTTTTGATAATTTAGCGGATGAGAGGGTTTGCTAGTTTTAAGTCCAGCTCAGCCAAACCTTCGTTGCGTAAATAGTTTTTAGCTTCCCTTAAGAGGGTTGCCTTGATTCATAGCTTGGCTATTTTCTTTTCTAGTTGTTATGGGTGCTCAACTTGGCTGCACGATATCCTCACTGCGTATTTATATTTATGACTCGAATGGTTTATAAATTATAATGTTGTACTCAGGATACTGTTTCTCTATTTATTGAAGTTTATTGTTTCAATGGTTTCATTTAAACTCTGTTGATACGAGGCCGATTGGCTTTCAGTCCTTCCTTTTGGATTGGACAAAGATCTGAAATGGACCATAACTGCTCTGTCATGATTATATATGTATTCAACATTTTGATTGATGATTAAATGGAAGAAAAGTCTGATAGCTTTGGACTAATTGTCACCCTTCGTATGTTGAAAGGATTCCAATGTTGTTTAATTGTAGCGATAGGGTTCCATCCGATTTATGCATTACATTAATATGATTTATGGTTCTATTCTCAGATAGTTGTTGTTTCTTGTGATTCTTAAACTTATTTCTATTGCTATAATCTCAAATTTTCTATGAGAAGGAATTATCTTACAGGAATTTTGAGATTGTTTTCTCTGTCATTGCTTGAGATAGTAGTGTGTTGTTTATCTTATGTTCCTATGAATAAACAGTTAAAGTTTAGAATGAAATTAACAATATCAATATTTTTTGGTCATCTGTTTAATAGATTGTATCATTGCATTACCTCAACCAAGAGAACATAATCCTAATAAAATATAGAATATACTTACTACTTTTCCATTCTTAATACAACAGAATATACTTAAAGATTTAGCTATAACAATGATTTTCTATTCCTAGTTGAAAATAATGCATTTCTAGGAATTAAATAATAAGCCCAGAGTTGGTCACTTATCTGTTTATGATTGTTTTAGAGCTGTATAAATAATTTTTTTTTTCTATAAGGTCCCACCACCTAGCCATGGACCTGGCAATTATGTCCAGCATCCCCCTCTGAGCACTTCCTGCTCCTGACAGTTACTAGGCGTACATAATTTGGTATCTTGGGCTTTAGGACTATTGTCCAGCCTCAAGTTGCATACCAGTTTGACTGTTAGCCATAGTTTTGTTTCCCATAGGTTACTTGTGCCCAGCTAAAGGAAAAATCTTAGCAGCCTCTCCTGCCTTCTCTTTGTCCCCCTTTCCCCATTATTTTCCCTCATTTGGGGAGGAAAGGTGGCAACTGTTTCTAACTGTCCAAGGAGTTATGTAACTGTTTTCATTCAGTTTTCTTAACAAACAATTTAAATTCTTTAAATAAAAATATCATAATGTTTTGTCCTTTCTAGCCTTAATTCTTTAACAAACCGTGTTAAGCAAAATAAAAGTTTTTGGAGGGAAATTTGTAATGAAACCCATATAATTATAGTTTCCATTCACCAGAACCAGACAATCATAGTTGTCACCTATGTAAATCATACTAAACATGGTACATGGTTTGAACCATTAACTCTGAGAAATAAGTGTCTTAACAAAACACTCCACTACCAACTAAAAGATATTATTCTTTTTCATATATATATATATATAAACATTAATTTCAAATAAATAAGTAAAGAGTTACATAAATTATTTACATACACCATCAAATTTTTAATAGAAAATACAGAGTAACGTAAAATAAGATTCAAAATTCTTCGTTACCGAAAGGATGTAAAATTACGATTAAACTATGATTTTTTTATTTATTTTCTCAGCAAGAAAAAATCTATATTTATATTATCAGATGGTTCATGTACATTATAGCTACATTCATGTATTTGTATCATCATAGAAACCAGAACATTTGGGTTGCGTGATCTGCAAACCCCTATAAAGTGACCATATAAAGAGATGTACATACAGAGTGTATATAACCAAAAAAGATCTGCATATTGCATATAGCAGATATATGAGAGAAGTACTAAAACAGATAATTCCATAAAAAAAACTTTGTGATGAAACAATATCATCCCATATACATAGTGTATCATAACAAACCATTTCGCCAGCTGGTTCCATTGTTTACTTGTTACATACAAAAAATGAGAAACATTTATACAAAAAAGATCAGAGAGTATATGTGAAACTATCCTAGGAATGTGAACTCCACATCGCTTAGTATATTTCCCTCCATAAATATATCCATGTGCATTTCTCCCACCATTCCTTGGAGTCCTTTCTTTGAGAGATCATCTACACACTGGTTATGCTCTCTACTAGTGTGATTGATTGGAGGGTTCCCGAGCAACATCCATAGACTTTCAATTCTCCTTAACCAACCAAGAAGAGCTGATTGTTTGATATGTGCCTTGCCATTAACATGATCCATGATTATCTTTGAATCCCCATATATATGGATGTCGGGGATATTGAGAAAACTTGTGAGCCATAAAATGCCCCATAGTGCCATCGCCTCTGCCTTATTATTCAAGCCCATATCAGCATTCCAGTGGACTCTGTATTGTAATTCATTTGACATCGCTATCCAGAAGCCACATCCATAAACATTGTTTTGAGTTGCTCCATCGAAAAAACCAATCAGGTACACCATTTGTGGACAATTTCTCCTTTGTTGTTGTTTTTTGAGCATATTCTGATGTACATGATACATTGAGTATAAGGATATGATCTTCTCATATACCAGCTTGAAGTCCTCGACAATGTTCTCAAATAAATGATTATTTCTCCATTTCCATATAGTCCAAAAAAATAGGAGCGGAATAATTCTCCAAGCAAGCTTCTGTTTACTCCACCACCCCATACAATCTGCAATGTCATGAAATAGTTTATAAGGAAAACCATAATATATTTCCAATTTTTCCCATACCTGGATCATGTGGTGGAATTTGTGGAACAAGTGATCATTATTTTCCCCCTCCTGTTTGCAAATTGTGCATATGCTTGGCCCATGCCATTTTTGCTTTTGCAAGTTCTCCCAAGTAAGGTTTTTGTTGTGGTAAACTAGCCATGAGAATAGAATGATTTTAATAGGAATGTTTGTTTTCCAGAAAGCATATAATATTGGATCCTCCACACACCTGCCGCCTCTTCCACTCAAAGAAATACATATGTCCGCCACCATTATATTTCCATCTTTCATTCTCCCCAACCATGCCAAACTGTCACATTGAGCCTCCCGACATATACCCACTGCTTTTAAGCCGACACTAATTTGAATCCATTCCAATGCCAAATTACCTTCCATCCCTAGTTCTTGTGGTGTTTTCCATATAGGAGATCGGTCCCTCCATGTATTAATCAGTTGGTTCCAGAAATAAATGCCTTTTCCATATAAAAAACCAAGTAGAAATTCAGATATACAACAATCCCTATTGGCACCTAGAATCTGATCCACCCCAATGATGATAGAGTGATCGGATCCCATATTCCACACCAGGTGTTGAATAAAAAAAATTTCAACCTTTTGAAAGCTATACCATATGGCTGATCCACATGGAATACCAATGTTGTCATTACGGAACCAGTAAAGAAAATCCAGGTCCTTCAAATATTTTTGTTTGATCACATTGCTCCATATACCAGACCCAAAGATAGCTCGCCATAAGGATTTTATCAGCAGCGAACATCCAAATATTCTAAGATTCATAATACCCCAACCCCCCATTCTTTTTTGGCAAGTAATATGAGACAATTTGGTCAAGTGGTATTTATGCTGACCATTGCAACTCGCCCAAAGGAAATTTTCAACAATACGATTAATGCTATTAATGATGGCCTGAGGTATATGAAATAAGTGTGCCCAATATACCCCCAACTGGGTAAGAACAACTTGAGTGAGGATCGCTCGTCCACCCAGGGACAAGCAACGATATTCCCACCCAGAAACTCTTTTGTAAAACCAGTCTACCAGCCACTGCCAATCATTGTTCCTATAGCAACTTGGTTTTATGTGGTATTCGAGATACTTCATACCATTTTGCATCAATTCCGCCTCAATACCAAAAAGGTTCCTTATATAGTCAATGACCTCCATATCGCTCAAATCATGATAAACAATAGATTTGTGCAAGTTCATATTCAAACCAGTTGCTATAGAAAAATTTTTAAAAATATGGAAAAGATTCAGCCATGAGAGACGATTCAACATACCCATGATGAGCACATCATCAATGAAAAAACCATGTGATATTTTCATATTGTTCCCAATTACCAGAGCCTGAAATTGGTCATCATTCACCACTTTTTTTATTTGCAAACTCAAGCCATCCATAGCCAGGATGAATAAAAGAGGAGATAGTGAGCAACCCTGAAGAATCGAGTAGGATATCCATTGATTATCACTCCATAATTTATATTCAGGACACAGGCCATGACCCAATCCATGCATCTGGGCTGCAACTTGATTTTATGCAAGACCAGTCAGAGATAGCCCCAATCTAAACAGTCATACGCCTTCTGAAGATCCACCTTCATAATAGCAACATTTAAGTGCTTGGAATGTATCGAATGCATACATTCCTGTGCAATGGCAACGACATCATGAATTTGCCAATCCTGTAAAAAACCATATTGTTTAGGTGAAATAAATCTAGACAGAATATTCCGCATCCGGTTGGCTATAGTTTTGGAAATGATCTTATAAATAAGATTGCATAGCGAAATGGGCCTGTAGTCATTGAAAGCCGTGGATGGGCACCGCTTCAGGATAAGAGCGATATATGTTGAGTTTATGAGTGGGTGGATTTTCCCCATAATCCTTGACTCCTCCAACATATTTAGAAGGTCTGTTTTAAAAATATAAAAAAAGTGAGTGAATATTTCAACAGACCATCTGTCTGGGCCTGGGCTTTATCTAGTAATTATTGCATTATTTCATTTTATTGATAAAATGCATTTAATTGATTATTAAGTTACTACATAGTCTTTCATATTTACCCAATAATAATCGAGAGAGACTTTGGGGAAGAAAATTGGTTTCACTATGGATTCCTCATATTTATAGGTGATCAATAAGAGCCCGACATGTAACATCCCTCCAAAATAACACGCTTTTTTACCGGAAAATTACACATTAATTTTTTCTTTAAAGAATAAAACATGGATTGTTAAAGTTTTTTTATATATCTATTTGGTATAGATGAAATCACCATGGAAATTTTCCACATCTTACATACTTCGGTACCATATGATAATATATTTTTCTTTGTATTTGTCTTCATTCAGGTTTTTGTCATAACGCCCAACTTTGGTTGATCATATAAAATTGTATGAATTGGTTTACTAAAATTACTATTGCAACACCCTTACCTTTAATGTTCAGGATTATTAAACTTCTTTATATATTTTTGTTATATAGATAGCTATGTGCTCTTATTCCAAACTTATTATAAAGTTTCTATAACAATTACCATATAATTAAAAAGCTTTCGACTTTTTTTCTAAAGTTTTGGGTTATATATATATATTTGGTAAAAGGACCAATTTTTAAGCTAGTTTTGTCTCTGTCGATTTTTAATATTATAAGAATTATAGACGGGTTCTTCGGGCAATACACGTCACCACTCCATCGTGGCAGCCACATGGATTCATGGTTGCTACATGGATTCGTTTCTCGTGGTGCTCAACATCGATAAGGGGCATATGTTAATAAAATGAAAACCCTAGTTAGTCATGTTGTTTGATGATGGCGATCATTAAAATATTGATTGATGGTGATTGTTTTTTGGATTATCGTTATGGTAACTACCCAACCTCGATCTTATTATCATTTACTCTGTTTGAGACTCAAGCTCTACAACCATATAGTGATTCAAACTAAAAATAAATGGTTTTCTTTCGTTCTTGAGATTATTTCCATGTCGAAGTTTGGTACTTCTATTTAGATTTACCGTTTAGAGCCAATATGCATACTAGCAGAGACATTTGCATGCACATGGTTCTACTCTGCTTAGTAAATTGTCAAACTTTTTATTACTTCTTTTTATATATATATATATATTCAAAGCTTCTTTACCATGTTTATCATGAATTTCATGGTTGATTTGGTAGGTTTCAGGTTAAACCCTAGTTCCTTTTGTAGAGTTTTGGTTATGGGATCTCGTTTCCACAAGGATTATACCTGGTTTTTCTGCTCTAGGGGTTCCTTAGCGTACTTTCTAACAGTAAGCCTAATACTTGAAACCCTAACTCTAACATTTCCACTGGGTTTCTTCTTCCTATTAGTTATAATTTAGATGTTGAGTATTTTTCTTCCATGGCAGGGAATTATGCAGAGGCTTCATTCCCTTTACCAAAGGTAAATATCATTCTAGCTGCCCTGGTAATTCCAATTACATTCCCTTATGGTGAATTCCTAATAAATTTAAAAATTTGATTAATAAACTTGCTCCATTCTTCTTGAAGGTTAGTTCCAATTTCTATTAGTTTTCATTGAGCATTCTCTGGAATAGGCTTCCAGAATTTTTTGTTTATTTTAACCACGACTACTACAGGTGCTTATTTGTATTTATTCTTTCAATGGTTCCCATAACATTACTATACTTCTAGCTTGTCCAGGGATTGTCTGGAAATTTCTTGTGTTACGGTTCTACTGAGAGGCCCTATGTTGGCCATAATCATATATTTTCATAAACTTATCTACATGAAATTTTTTAATTAATATGTGGGAAAATGTCCAGTCTCTATAGATGAAATTTCAGTAATAGTTAAGTTCCCTTATTTTATATTGAGGGTTTTTCCCTTCTCTAGTTAATTTTTCAGTTCTTTTATTTCTTAGCTAGATGTATGGTTGCGATCCATACAATGAATACTATAATCTATTTCCTTTTCATTTCCAGAATAATGGTTACAAATTGCTCCTTGTGTTGAAAAATGTGTAACTAGGTTGAATCTTCGTAAATATGAAATGTACTTTTGATTATTGTATATTGTAAAATGAAAGAAAAACTATTATTGCTATTTTTGGAGCATGGATTTCATGCTCAAGTTCTTTTATTTTAGAGTTCAAGCACCCATTGAGTACTTCTAGGGTTTTTCCTAGGTTATGAAGTCAAAAATGTCATTGTCATATGTTGAAGACCTGATCCAGGTGGATGTTGGTGGCCACCCACCTATCCCATTTGGACCCCCACAACTGTCTCCTTCAGCTTTTCCAATTTCCTAACTTGTAGCACAGTTTACTATTTTTAGCAGTTTTTCGGGTCCTGAACTTCCGGAGCCGTTTTGAGGCCCTAAACGACGTTTTTTTGGGAATCTGGGGCAACATGGGTCCATGGACCGATGTTGCCTCCCAAAGTGGTAGTACTCGGATAGATCTTTCTAACGAGCTATCGTACGCATCAAACGAAGATCGTATGCCAAAGTTACGACCCCGGGAAATTGATGTACCAATTTACCCAAACGGGGCCCACAATTTGGTGTTTCATCTTCTAGGGTTAGGTTTCGGGATGTGAAGGGTTTTCCATTATTTCTCAACAATAAATAGGCCTTCGAGGCTCATTGTAACACAGTTCAGAACAGTTCAGAGGCATGTAGCCATCACATCTCTTCTCAGAGATAAGCTACCATCGCCCTAGCTGGTTTCTTTCCATTTCTGTTTGTAAGCATATTTCAGTATTTTACAGTAATGAAATGAAGTATTATTTCCGTTGCATCTCTGTATTTATGGTTATCGCATCTCTGTATTTATGGTTATCTCGGTAATCTATTGCGTTCCTGTCTAAATCCGGATCAGTGGTATCAGAGCGGTCTGCTTTTTCTCTGTTTTTCTTTGCATGTCCCCAACGAGGTCAGGATATAAGGAGTTAGGGCTTGAACTGGTCGAACCTTTGCAAGACCAGCCTCGCAAATCCCGACGGCCTCCCATGGCGGATGAGAAGAAAGACGAGGGGGCAGGAGATCCTATCAAAATCTTGCTCGAAGAAGCGCTCGAGCGGCAAAGGAACGCGATGATGGATAGCTTTGCACAGATCCTTCAGCGCCTACCCAGAGGCGACACATCGGCTTCCAACAGCGACTCTGGAAATGCCACACCGTTCAAGGTACAAGTTAATTTTGAAATCCCCATCTTCGAGGGTCAAATAGACGCAGATGCCGTAGATAAATGGTTAAATCTGCTAGATGGTTATTTTTCTGTTCATGAATTTTCAAGTCGGGAAAAGATTGTTTTTGCTCTTCTCAAAGCAGCCCCCCACGTCAAGGACTGGTGGGAAACCTACTGCGAGCAGAAGGATGAAAGTACAAGCTCACTATTTTCAGCCGCACCCACTTGGAATGACTTCCGGGATGCCATCAAGGAGCAGTACTACCCTGTCGGAACCTATGAGGACAAATACATCAAATGGACCACACTGCGGTAGGGACGAGAGCAAGATGTGCTAGAGTTCACAAACATTTTTCATACCCTTCGCACACAGTTGGGTATCAAATATTCTGAGCTGCATCTGGTACTCAAGTACCGTGGCTGCCTACACAGATACATCCAGGAAGAGATGGTGTTTTTGAACATCCCCTCACTCGGCACAGCATACCGATGCGCTGTCAAAATTGAGCAAAAGTTCAAACAGAAGAAGCGAGACTTTGGATCTGCAAATCCGAAGCCCAAAGGACAAAGCCAAGGTGGGGTGACCCAAGACAACCTGTCGAAGCCGCAAGAAAAGAACAACACCATGAAGCCGAAGAAGGACACAGGGAAGTGGTGTGAGTTCCACAAGAGTCCCACTCATAACACAAGTGAGTGTCGGACCAAGCAGTCGCTGGTGGCTGAGCTGAAGGCTTCCGAATCAGATGCATGTTCTGACCCTGAGCCAGAACCCGACAAGGGGAATGGAAAAGGGAAGTAGATCATCGATGCGGATCCCAGCGCCACAGTTGCCACCGCCAAGATCCAGAAAGATGAGCCCGAAAATCCAGAAGAGGGGGAGCGTCTTTTCCACTCACAGATGTGGGTGAAGGGTTCGCCGCTACAATTCATTGTCGACAGTGGCAGCCAAAAGAACCTCATTTCAGCAGAGGTTGTGAAGCGGTTGGGCCTACCGACTACACCGCACCCGCAGCCGTATAGTATCGGGTGGCTTCATGAAGGACGAGATCTCAAAGTTCGCCAGCAGTGCCGCCTTCCCTACAGCATCAAGCCCTTCACAGACGAGGTATTGTGTGATGTTACACCTCTGGATGTTTGTGATGTATTATTAGGCCAGCCATACTTGTGGAGGCGACATGCTGTGTATGAGTCCAGGCCTCGTGCTGTCATTATTTCTTTGAATAATTCATTATACAGGATACCGGAGGTAGCCCCACCTACCGCCACATCTTTGATTACTACCAAGAAAGGCAGCAAGCTCATATCACAGACCAGGAAATTCATTTGTCTGGTTCACTCCCAAAGTAAGGGGAAGATCGTTGCTACATCCATGACCCCTGCAAAGGGTTCCTCCACGCAGCAGCAGCAGCAAAGGAATACGGTCATGACAGAACACAGGAACAACTTCTCACCCACATGGGTACCACACAAGTTTCAGGTGGGCAACAAAGTCTGGTTGCATCGACAGAAAGAGCGCCTTACCAGAACCCATCAGAAGCTCAGACCACTCCGACATGGTCCTTACAGCAATACCAAGGCTATGAGGAACAATGCTTTGGAGCACATCATTCCTCCATTCCTTCGCCTGCACCAAATGTTCAATGTGGACCATCGTCGACCATGCTTCCCACCATCACTGGACACATCAGAGATTGCAGGACAAGTTCAGCAGATGGAGGAACTCAATGCAATGGGGACCATTGCTTCCTAAGGGGGGAGGAATGATCCAGGTGGATGTTGGTGGCCACCCACCTATCCCATTTGGACCCCCACAACTGTCTCTTTCAGCTTTTCCAATTTCCTAAATTGTAGCACAATTTACTATTTTTAGCAGTTTTTCGGGTCCTGAACTTCCGAAGCCGTTTTGAGGCCCTAAACGACGTTTTTTTGGGAATCTGGGGCAACATGGGTCCATGGATCAATGTTGCCTCCCAAAGTGGTAGTACTCGGATAGATCTTTCTAACGAGCTATCGTACGCGTCAAACGGAGATCGTATGCCAAAGTTACGACCCCGGGAAATTGATGTACCAATTTACCCAAACGGGGCCCACAATTTGGTGTTTCATCTTCTAGGGTTAGGTTTCGGGATGTGAAGGGTTTTCCATTATTTCTCAACAATAAATAGGCCTTCGAGGCTCATTGTAACACAGTTCAGAACAGTTCAGAGGCATGTAGCCATCACATCTCTTCTCAGAGATAAGCTACCATCGCCCTAGCTGGTTTCTTTCCATTTCTGTTTGTAAGAATATTTCAGTATTTTACAGTAATGAAATGAAGTATTATTTCCGCTGCATCTCTGTATTTATGGTTATCGTATCTCTGTATTTATGGTTATCTCGGTAATCTATTGCGTTCCTGTCTAAATCCGGATCAAGACCCCATCGAGGACACTGTAACTTTTTAAAAGAATTATTTTTGTATTTAAAAGTGTCAAAATACCCTCTAAGACCAAGTTGGCTTGGCAGCGAAGAAGTTGGTCTATTTTGAGGAGCCACGTGTACCTTAGAAGCATATATAAAGGAGAGAACTTGACCTCCTTTTGACACACATTCACTTCTCATCATCTAAGAAAAGGAGAAGCACCATAATGCTAGTGAAGAAGGAGAAGGATGAAGAAGGAAGGTTTTTGGGCTACTTCTCTCTCACATGTGCATAGAAGGAAGGCTAGGGTTTACTACTTCAAGGTCAAAATTCTCAAGTTGTAGGAAGAGGATCAAAGTTGTTGGAACAAGAGCCTAATAGGTCACCTAGTAGACCTAGACAAGGAAGTAGGCCAAGAAAAGTTGATGGAAGACCTTGGAAGGCTAAATTTTTCTCACACGTGTGGATGCAGTGGTAGTTGTACGGGTCGAAAATTTTAGACCTGTAGTAGAGGCTAAAATTCTGAAATTGTGGGTTAAAATTGTGTTGTTGGAAGAGATTTGACTGGGTTTGACTTGGACAAAGGAAACACATCATGAAGGAGGTCAGGCTTGGTCTTGGAAGGGTATTGGTCTTGGTCTAATGGTCTTGGAATTTTTCAATTGAAGAATCTATAAGAAGAGAAGAGATTTATGGGTTTTCCTCTTAAGTGGAAAGGTTTCGACCCTGGCTTGCAACCTATATTATGTGTTCTTGTGTACTATTTTTCTTCTTGTTTTGGTACCTGTTTGATGATAAGAACATACATAATAATAAGAGAAGAAGTTAATAAGTAATAAAACTAAAATGACATCACAAGCAGTTATCAAGAAAAGAGAAATCATCCTAACTACTACCATATATATTTCTTAACATGGTATTAGAGCTAAGGTTGGATAAGGGAATGATGAAGATATCTACTACATTAAAGAAGTTCTTGAAGAAGTATATGATGGTGGAAAGGCATCTCAAGAAGGGAATTAAAGAACTATGTGATCTCCTATTTTCTCTCAAGAAGGATATGACCAAGACATCTACAAAGGATGAAGGACTATTCTCAACACTTACTGACACATTTGAAGATGAGAATATTTGGGTGATCGATAATGGAGCATCAAGACATATGAATGGTGAGCACAAGAAACTAAAGACATTATCAAGAGGAAAATATTCTTACTCCATTGAGCTTGGTGACAAGAAGAGCTATCTTGTGAGAGGAATTGTATCAACCTCACTAGAGCTGGAGAATGGACGAAATATTCATCTCAACAACATCATATTTTTTCCAGGTTTTCATAAGAATCTACTTTCCATTTCATGTCTAGAAGATAAGGGAGATAAAATTTCTTTCATAGATGGAAAGATTAAAGTATGGGATAAAAAATATAGCATCGAAAATGAAAATATGATTGGGATCCATGAAGGAAGACTCTACAGATTGTTGACTCCCCCCTCTCAAGGTTTTTTTCACATTGAAGTTATCCCATGTGAACTTTGGCATAAAAGGTTTGGTCACCTTCACTAAAAAATATTACCAACCCTAAATTCAATGGTGAATGGCATCCCCGAACTCAAAGAGGATCATGAAGGAGTATGCAAGGGATGTGCATTAGGTAAAAATACCATGAGACAATTTGGAGGTAGTGCTTCAAGGTCAAAAGAAATTATGGATCTCATTCATTCTGATGTCTGTGGTCCCATGTATCCAAAGTCTCCCAGAGGTCACTTATATTATGTATCGTTCATTGATGATCATTCAAGGAAAACTTGGGTTTATCTGATGAAATCCAAGGATGAAGTATTCATCAAATTTCAATCACTCAAAGTTGAAGTAGAGAACCTTATAGAAAGGAGAATAAATATATTAAGGTCCGATAATGGAGGGGAATATACTTCAAAGAAAATCATAGCCTTGTTTAAGGAGTCTGGGATTATGAGGGGGTTGATAGTCCCATACAATCCCAAACAAAATGGAGTTATATAAAGAACGAATCAATTTATTGAAGAAAGTGTAAAATCCATGTTACATGATCAAGATTTGACAAAATTTCTATGGGGTGAAGCAACTAAGACTGTTGTATACATTAAAAATAAAAGTCCCCATAGGTCACTAGATAACATGACTCCCGAAGAAGCATTCACTAGGAAGAAACCAAGTATAGACCATCTAGGAATTTTTGGTTGTCTTGTCTATATTTATATACCAAAGGACAAGAGAAATAAATTGGATCCTTCAAGCATGAAGGGAACATTTGTTGGCTACAATAGTTCTTCTAAGGCCTATAGGATCTATATAAAGGAAGGACCTTGAATAGAAGTTAGTAGAGATGTGATATTTGATGAAAGTATTGCATTTAAGAAACAAAAGGATCTCCCTATGGACTCTATTGATGAAGAACTTCGTATATTAGAAGAGGAAGGTACTAGGGAGGAAGAAAAATAAAATCATGAAAATGAAGGCCCTAGTGAACCTGCACAATCTGTGGTCATCCTCAAAACTAGAAAGAGACCTAACTGGTTGAAATCTACTCTTTTAGATGTAGAGGGAGATGGAACTATCAAGGGCACGTTAAAGGAAAGTAATAAGCCCAAAATATATTTTGGGTATGCAACATACATAATGAAGCTAATAGAAGCAAAGCCATCCATCATTGAAGAGGTTGTTAAACATCAAGAATGGAAGGATGCCATGAATGAAGAGTATGAATTGATAATGAAAAATGGAGTTTGGGAGAACATACCTAGGCCTGAAGACAAATCTATGGTGACTTCCAAATGGAAGTATTGATAAGTATAAGAAAATATTTGTGGCTAGGGGCTTCTCTCAACAAGAAGTCATTGATTATGAAGAGACATTTACTCCCACATAAAGGTATACAACTATATGCTCACTGGTCTCTTTGGTAGCATCAATGGGATGGAATATTGATTAAATGGATGTCAAGACTACCTTCCTTAATGGCACAATTTATGAAGAAGTCTATATAGAGAACCCCTTGGGATTTTAATTCAAAGATAGAGAGGCTTATGTTTTTGGGTTGAAGAAGGAATTATATGGCCTTGAGCAACCACCAAGGGCATGGTATCTAAGGATGGATGAATACCTACAAAGATTGGGCTACAAAAAGAGTTATGATGGTCCAAATCTCTATATCAAGGTTGTGAAGAATGAGCTTGTAATAATTCTTCCGTATGTGGATGATCTTCTCTTGATAGGTGTGGAAGGTCAAATCCAAGAGTGCAAGAAGAAACTAGCATCCAAATTCGACATGAAGGATATAGGGTTGATGCATTACTATTTGGGATTGGAAGTTTGGGAGGGACTTGATGAGATTTATCTAGGTCAAGGAAAGTATGTGATCGAGATGCTGAAGAGGTTTGACATGATGGATTGAAAACCTATGATAGCCCCCATGATCACAAAACTGAAGACGCTAAGGAGTTCTGAATCAAGCCCAATGGATTTGATTAGGTATAGATAATTGATTGGCTCACTGATGTACTTGGTGAATACTCGACCAGGAATATGTTTTGCAGTGAATGTTCTCAGTCAGTTCCATGTTGATCTTAAGCATGATCATTGCATAGAAGCCACGTATATACTGAGATATCTGCAAGGAACAATCCACTACTACTTGAAGTATGATAGGAAGATTTATGTCCACTTGATTGGATATACACATTCTGACTAGGGAGTTAGTGAGTAGGATGTTTTAATTTTGGATCCTCCATGGTCTCATGGTTGAGAAGAAAACAAGACTAGGTGGCTTTGAATAGTGTTAAGGCTGAATATATTGTAGCCAGTGAAATAATCAGAGAAGTTGTCTGGTTGAGGAAGTTGTTGTCCAAGTTTTTTGAAGGACCAATGGATACTACAATGATACATTGCGATAACAAAAACTGTATAAGGTTGTCTAAAGACCCAGTGTTTCATGGAAATACCAAGCATATAAACAACAAGTATCACTAAATTCAGAAGCTAGTACAAGATGGTGTATTGCAGCTATGATATATCTCCACCGATGAGAAAGTAGCTGATATGTTGAAAAAATATCTTCATAATAAGAAGCTTGTGTATTTAAGAGACAAGCTTGGTCTGGTTGATATATCCTCCCTAGTTGAGAGGGAGAGATAAACACATCATTCTTGTATTCATTTGGGAAGAAAGAATGGAGGATTAAGTAAGCATCTGTCATCCAATAATCTTTGAGGATGAGGTAGGGCATCTAAGATAAGAGTAGTCATAGAATATAGGCATTCTTTGAGGACTAGCTATCCAAGATAAGAATAGTCTTGGAAGGACATACTTTGTGAACACCTAGGTGGGGTATGTGTCTTGAGAGACGATGATGATGGTGTCTATAAATCATTGGTCTCGTGAGCATTGTGCTTTGATCTTCTGAAGAGATAGAGTTGTTAGTGAAGGCCTTACTATGTGACAATGTTGGTTGGTATGATGTTAAACATATGGGTTACCAATCCGAATCTTCTTATGAGATAGATTTAGATTAAGAATGTCCATGTACCATTTATGAATACCTTCCTATTTAAGAGGAAGTGTTGAAAAATGTGTAACTAGTTTCAATCTTCATAAATATGAAATGTACTTTTGATTCTTGTATATTGTAAAGTGAAAGAAAAATTATTATTATTATTTTTGGAGCATGGGTTTCATGCTCAAGGTATTTTATTTTAGAGGTCATGCACCCATTGAGTGCTTCTAGGGTTTGACATAGGTCAAGAAGTCAAAACAATCATTATTATATGTTGAAGACCCCATCGGGCACATTGTAACTTGTAGAAATAATTATTTTTGTATTTAAAAGTGTCAAAATACCGTCAAAGACCAAGTCGGTCTCGCAGATAAGAAGTTGACCTATTTTGAGGAGCCACTTCCACCTTAGAAGACTATATAAAGTAGAGAACTCGACCTCCTTTGGAGACATATTCACTTCTCATCATATAAGAAAAGGAGAAGCACAAGAATGCTAGCGAAGAAGGAGAATGATGAAGAAGGAAGGTTTTTGGGCTACTTCTCTCTCATACATGTCAAGAAGGAAGGCTAGGGTTTACTGCTTCAAGGTCAAAATTTTCAAGTTGTAAGAAGAGGATCAAAGGTATTAGAAGAAGAGCATAATAGGTCACCTACTAGCTCTAGACAAGGAAGCAAGCCAAGTGAAATTGATGGAAGGCCTTGGAAGGCTAAATTTTTCTCACATGTGTGGATTTAGTAGCAGTTGCATGGGTTGAAAATTTCAGTCCTGCAGTAGAGGCTGAAATTCTAAAGTTGGGGGTCAAAATTGTGTTGTTGGAAGATATTTAATAGGGTTTGACTTGGACAAAGGAATCACACCATCAAGGAGGTCGGAATTGGTCTTGGTGTAGAGGTCTTGGAATTCATCAATTGAAGAATCTATAAGAAGAGAAGATACTTATGGATTTTCCTCTCAAGTGAAGAGGTTTTGGCCCTGTCTTGCATCCTATATTTTGTGTTCTTGTGTACTATTTTTCTTCTTGTTTTGGTAGTTGTTTGATGACAAGAACAAACATAATAATAAGAGAAGAAACTAATAAGTAATAAAAGTAAAAAGATATCACAAGCAATTATCAAGAAAAGAGAAATCATCCTAACTACTACCCTATAGATTTCTTAACACCTTGTAGGGTTCATCAAGCATGTTAATAAAATATGGTTACTTGAATAGGTTTTTCTTAACTTGGTTATGTAAATTGAGGCCGAAACCTCTATGGACATAGATTGAAATTATTTTTCCTTAGTTTATGAGAAACAACAAAACCATATGATTTGAGGGGACGAATATCTGGAGGCACTGCAACTTGTTCCAAAGTTTGCATTAGGGTTTGACGTTGGGTACCATGGCGAGAGGAGCAGGGGGGAGTGCTGCTCCCTCCTATAGTCAAGAAATCACGGATATAAGCAAGGACACTGGAAAGTAGCACTTCAAGAAACCTCTGGAGAAGACAATAGAGGTAAGTAACATGGAAATATTGGAAAGAAATAGACCTCATGAATAGGAAGGTGATCAACAAGAAGCTAGTGAGGAGAAGGAGAAAGGGGGTAGCAGTCAAAAAACCACTTCTACAAGGACAAATGGGGTATGCAAAGCCAAGTCGAACATCATTCCCCAGGTCATTTTAAGCGACCCAGTGCTACAAGCGCATAGGGATCACATGGCGGAATATGCGGTTATATGCAAATTCATGGGGCTATGGCCGAAGGAGAGGGTAGTGCACGTATGGATAAGGAGCCACTGGAAACCAAAGGGAGAAATAAACCTTCATCTAGGATCTAAGGGCTTCTTCAAAGTAGTGTTCACAAGCCTAGAGGATAAAGATAGAGTGTTCGAAGGAGGACCATACTTCTACGTCGCTGCAGGCCTCTACATGCGGCCATGGATGATGAACTTTATCCTACAACGCGAAACATTCACATCGGTATGGATTAGACTATACTCCCTTCCTTTGGATTATTTGCTACCAGAATCTGTAAAAACAATAAGCAACAAACTGGGGCATTTTCTAAAGTTCTTAGATGCGACTCTGAAAGGAAAATACACCTCTTTCACCCGGATATGTGTGGAAATGGACTTGTCTGGAGCACTTCCAAATGAGATAATTTTAGAAGTATATGATGAAGAATGAGTGTAGGCGGTGGACTATGAGCACATCCCATTTAGGTGCCACAAATGCCATGAACATGGGCATCTTTACAGAGACTTCCCAACAAACAATATGGAGAGAAATGTGAAAACAATGGCAGATAAAAATCCCAAGGGTTTCACTAAGGTTGGGGGCAAAGGGAAAGGTGCAAAGTGGCCAAAAAAAAGATCAATGAGGAAAGACAGCCGAGCCACAATAGCTTTAAGATCCTAGAAGAAGAAGATGGAAATAAAGAAACTAACCAAGAAATAGAGAACATTATCATTGAGAAGGAAAGGGATGCTAGCATGGAAGATATCATAGAAATCCGCCAACAAAAGGAGGATCTGCCAAGCAATATGGAGACAAGTAGGGACCATGAGATGACTCTAAGTGAGGCGGGAATGGAGGACCATGAACTACAGGAGATTATAGAAAGGGAAAATATAGATCTAAAGAAATGTCTAGAACAAGGGATGACTAAAGGAATGGACTCGCTACCAAAAGAGGAATATGATAGGGTTCAACAACTCTTCTTATGGAGATCACAATCGAAGGCCTCTGGAGTCAAAATAAATCATGATAGCCAGGAGCATAGAGGGGTCAAAATGATGGAGGAGATACAAGCACAATCTCTAAAGAACCCAGGTAGGAAAATAGGAAGAAAAAGACAGAAGGAGTTGCTGAACGAATGTGGGAAACTCTTGATCAACTTAGGTAAGATGAAAGATCTCACCAGTTATTCCTTTACCAACCTTTCTTAATGAATCTCACAACCTGGAATATTAGAGGCATAGGAAATAGAAGGAAACAAAGAAATATCAGTAATAGAATAAAAGAAGAAAAGCCAGATATGGTTTTTATTCAGGAGACAAAATGTTCGATGGATAAGATTAGAGAAATTCATAATAAATGTCTAATCAAGTATGATTATTTAGAGGTTAAAGCACATAACTCGGCAGGGGGGATTCTTACGCTCTGGGATCCGCAAAAATTTGGAATCCTGGATGCTGAAGTGTCCAGGAACTATCTTTCTTTGGTATTTCAACCTTTAGGTGATGAGAAGATATACATGATCACAAATGTCTATGGACCTCAAAAGCTAGAAGATAAAATCAGGCTTCTCACCTCCCTTGAGGAACTAAGAGCAAGACACCCTAGTATGCCCTGGATCGTTGTAGGAGATTTCAATATCATAAGATCTCTTTCATAGAAAAAAGGCGGTATCAGACAGCTAGGTAGAGACTCCATGGCCTTCCAGAACTTCATAAGGAACATGGGGTTAGTGGACAGTGAAACAATTAACGGGACCTTCACCTGGAACAACAAGAGGGGATGGGCTTCACAAGTCGCCTCTAGACTCGATAGATTTATCATTTCATAGGACCTCTTTCTTTCAGGCCCTGCCATGTCAGCTTCTATTCTTCCCTTTGGAGGTTTAGACCATTGGCTTGTACAACTAGAAGCCACTTTTATGTGTACACCAAGAAACAGACCCTTCAGATTTGAAAATGCCTGGCTCTCTCACCCTGAATTCACCAGTAATATTAACAAATGGTGGAGAGAGAATCTGAACATTCAAGGCGCTAGAATGTTCCTGCTCCAATAGAAACTTAAATGTATCAAATCCAAGCTTAAAGATTGGAACAAAAAGGAATTTGGCAATATATTTGAAGCCAAAAGAGAAGCTGAGCAAAAACTCCAGGAGATCAATCAGATCAGCATCAGATAGGGCTTTACTGAGGAGCTGAAAAAGCTAGCAGACTCTCTGCAGGAAGAATGGGAAGATCGGTGCAGGCAAGAGGAAATTTTCTAGAGACAGAAGTCGAGGGTGAAATGGATTAGAGAGGGAGAAAGAAACACGAAATTCTTTCATAAATCCACCATGGATCACAGGGCACACAACAGAATCACAAATCTCAAAGATTCTCAAGGGATAGAACTCACGTCTCACAAAGATATGGTACCTGTCCTCGTTCGACTCTTCCTCAGTATAGCAGAAGAGCCTCTGGTGGATAGATCCAGGTTCATCAACAATTTCACTCAGTACATCCCTCAGCTGGTGACCAGAGAGGACAACCACAATCTTAATAGGCTAGTTTTGGAAGAGGAGTTGAGTGAAGTGATTGATGAAATGAAAAATGGAAAAGCAACAGGCCCAGAAGGGTTCAATGTAGACTTCTTCAAAGCCTACTGGAAAATATTCAAATAGGATATCCTTGAGGTGGTGGAAGACTCAACAAGATCCAAAAAGGTTCTAAAGGCTCTTAATGCTTCCTTCATAGCTTTAATCCCAAAACAAGAGAAATCCATGACTTCAAATGGATTCAGACCCATAGCTTTATGTAATGTGGTGTATAAAATTATTTCTAAGGTGATCGCTAATAGACTCAAGCCCATCTTACCAGCTCTCATCTCATAGGAGCAAAAAGGCTATGTGGAAGGAAGACAAATCCTCAATAACATCATCCAAGCTCACGAGGTAGTACACTCTCTCAAAAGCAACAAACAAGCTGGTATGATCATTCAGCTAGACCTAGCGAAAGCCTATGATAAGCTGAGTTGGTCTTATATAAGGGCAATTCTAAGAGCATATGAATTCGACCAAAATTGGATAAGATGGGTTATGGCACTAGTTACCACGACCAGTTTTTCCATTTTCCTCAATGGCGCTCCTTTAAGAACTTTCACACCCACCAGAGGTCTCAAACAAGGGGATCCGCTCTCACCCTTCCTCTTTTTTCTAATGATGGAAAGGCTAGGTAGAGTGATTAAAATGGCAAATGTTGAAGGAAGAATCCAGGACATCAAATTCACCTTGGATGGAGAGGCAAATACTCATCAACAATTTGTTGATGACACAATGTTGCAGGGCATGTACCCACAGTTAGGGAAGCCACAACAATCAAACAAATCTTAAATGACTTTGCTATGGTAGCTGGCACAAAGGTAAGTCTCAATAAATCAAAAGCCTTTTTCTTTAACACTGACATTGCTATTCAGAGAAACATCACCAGGATTCTTGGGTTTTAAAGGGACTGGTTACCTTCCAGATATCTGGGCACACCTCTCATAGATAAGCCTCTAAGCAACGGAGTATGAGAGCCAATAATAGATAAACTTTGGGACAAGATCATAAAATGGACATGTAGGTCTTTAAATTTGGTAGGGCACCTTGTGCTCACACAGGCTGTCTTGCAGGAAATTCCCATTTTCATGTTCTGAACTCTTCCTGCTCCTAAAGGAGTTCAACAACAGACTAGGAGCATATAAAGGGATTTTCTATGGGGCAGAGGAGAAGAGAAAAAGAAATGGGCTCTAGTGGCCTAGGACAAGATTTGCAAACCCAAGAGCCATGGCAGTTTGGGGCTTCATGACACTGAAACCCTCAACAGAGTTTCGGGAGCTAAACTCTGGTGGAGGTGGATCAAGGAATCGACAACCCCTTGCGCCAAGCTTTGGAAACAAAAATATGTCAAGAATTGGCAGGAGAAGGAAGACATTCGAATGTCAAAGCATATTAAGGGCTCCCATATTTGGAACCTTGCCTCGGAAAATAAAGGTACTGTTCAGCAGCATAGTTTCTGGGAGATCCAAGATCGGAACTTGGCTCGATTTTGGGAGGATAACTTGCAACAGGAACCCAATGTGTATAAGGATGAATTAGCATCTCTCAAGCATGATACCGATAACAAAGGTATATGGATGCTAAATGACTTCTGGGACCAAGTAAGAAATAATTGAAAATGGAGAATTTGGAAGGATCTAGGCCACAGTGAAGAGAGACCTTTGAAGGCCCATGCAGACTCTCTTGCTCAGGAGCTGGTACATAGGAGGATTTTGGTTTCCTCCTTGCCTGACCAACTGAGATGGGGAAGGAACACTGAAGGAAACTTCAACCTCAAAGAAGCTAAACAGGCAGTAACAGGGTTTAACTACCAAAACCCTAATCAGGTATGGAAGAATCTTTTGCAGAGCCCCCACTGGATGAAAATAAACTTATTCATTTGGCTAGTTCATCAGAGGAAAATTTTAACTTGGGAGAATCTCCTGAAAAAAAGCTTCATTGGCCCATCCAAATGTTATTTATGTGGCTTACAAGAAGAGACGATGGATCACCTTCTCAACCTCTGCCCTTTCACCTCTACCCTATGGGAATGGGTGGCTTCAATCTTTAGGCACACTGATAGGGATAGACTCAGCATCTCCAACACTTTGAAGAATTGGAGGAAAAACCTCTCAGGGAATGAAATCATCAATAAAGCCTGGACTCTAGTTCCAGGCTTTGTTATCTGGGATGTTTGGAAAGAACATAATAGCATGATCTTCAAGAACAAAGCAAGCAAGCCCAAGCACATAATTGATCAAATTTTAAGGCAACTCAAAGACATAGTCAAAAGCTTGTTGTGGAAACTTCCCATGGACCCTCCTATGCCCCAAGAGGAATATATACTACTGCATTTGGGTCTCCAGTCTATAGGCACACAAGGCATAATTAAGGGTGTGAGCCAAATAAATGCATATATGAATATTTGGAAGCCTCCTCCACATGGTTTTCTAAAAGTCAATATAGATGGAGTGTCTAAGGGCAACCTAGGGTTAGCTAGTTTTGGGGGTGTTGTAAGAGATGAACAGGGACAAATAAAGGAGAACTTTCATGGCCACTTAGGGAAGGCCACTAATAACATGATGGAACTCATGGCCTTAGAGCAATGCCTGGAAATATTGGTGAACTCAAACTCACACAATGTCATCATTGAAAAAATATGATGAAGCTTTTGTACAATGCAAACAACGTGCATGCTTGGAAGGATTCCTCAAAACCATTGATTTTATTAAAAATTGTATAGAGAATAACATAGTTTACATTTCTTGGACAAATAAATTCTCAATGAATTTTTTGTCAAACGAATATTTATATGATGTAGGAAATTTTGGCATTAACTATCGGCATAATTGAAAATTATGATTTCGACATTAGATATGGCGATCGCTTTGATATTTTCTTCTTCCCACCACCTATCTCGTTTCAAATTAATTCGTTCCAAAACCTACTGCAACTTTATACCAAAAAAAGATCATGTATATCAACGTTAGACAATAAGTCAAGAGCATACAACGAGAGAATTGACCTTATGAAATCCATTTGAGGTCATTGATATCAAAGCTTGATGATAGGACAAGAGCATCACGGTGAAAGAATTTCATTTTAATTTGTATTTCAATTTGTATTAAGAGCAATTAATTACCAAATTTATCAATGCAGAGGAGGAATGTGTGTAAACTTTGAAATGTCTCTCACATTTATATGTTCTATATTATGTCCTTCTACTAAGTAATTTATTATTTAATGCACTTGTAAATCTTAGAGAGAATATGTGCCTTTAATCATTAAGATATTCATGAGTATGTATCACTTGATAAGAAACCTTGTTGGAAAGAAACAATATTTTATAAAAGCAAGAGGTACAAAAGGTGTGGAAGTTTGTTCCGCATGTTCCTTCTTCCACACACATCTCCACTTACACATAGATAACAAATACTTGTAAAAAATAACATGAATATCTAAGTATTCTTTTTAGATATATCTTGAATCTACTAACCTTGGATAGTTATTGTAAAAACATATGGTTTTTTTGTTTACAATAAAAAGATAAAGACTTTATAAAATTATAAAAAATTAAAATGGCTATGTAAAATTTTAATGACGCAACCCCTCCTCTATAATTTCATTAAAAGAGGTTGCAAGTTCGAATTACAAGCCATGTAGTATACATAGTCTTGTTTCATTATTCACTTCACTAAAATCAATAGACGCTTGCAATAACTGTAATTTTGGAAATAGAGGTTTCTCATGCCCTAATGCTTTCTAATATTACTTGGACTTTAACAAAATGTGTGTGGCCTTTAAATCTAGTGAAGAAATTAAGAAGTTATAACAATTCAATAAAAATGCATATTCCTTGGACTTTAACAAAATGTGTGTGGCCTTTAAATCTAGTGAAGAAATTAAGAAGTTATAACAATTCAATAAAAATTCACAAGGGTTTATAGACACCAAAAAGTAAGAACGTGTCTGATGATTAAACGAACTCGTATTTGATGTGTTTGATCAATAAAGGAACTTGTATTTGAGTTTTATATAGATAGAGATAGCGTGTAATAAGATTTAAGAAACCAAAGTACGTGGAACATGTTAGGTGTAATTTTTTGAATTCTTTAAATTATAAGGTAGCGAAATTTTTGAATGGAGCGTTCCCATCGAGTGATAAAGGTGAAAAAACTGATCTCCGGCCTGATTGAATCTTTGACCTATTGTTTCAGAAACTAAAGGCAATCCCTTTTGTCGCAGGAAAAGAGCGGCGAAGTTGCTTCTCCTCATCTTGTTCTATCTACATTATGACAAATGATTTCTGGCTAGCCATGAATGCAAAGGACAAATGATTTGTGGCTGGCAATGAATGCAAAGGAAGCGTAGGGTCGTTGTGATAGTATCCATAGGTAAGACGAGTTATGAATATTGTTGGCATCATTGTCAACCCATGCGATGGCAGATTCGGCGTTAAGAGCAAAAATTGTTAGCAAAATCATGACTACTTTTTTCCAAGTGGTCGACCACCACACTTTATTTGTTAAATCTGCAACAAAGGGGCGCATAACAATATGCAAAATCTGCATCATAAAAGGATTTTTTTTGCTAGGGAAGGGGAGTATATGCAAGAGAATCTTTATTCCGCTCACATCCTTGTTTTTGTTCTGCCCATCTACCAAGTCACCCGATACATAGTTTGGCTCACACCACTGTTATTTATGTATCATATTCTCATTTGATATCAGGCTGTAAATATTTCAACCAGTACCATTTTGTTCAGGGCGCGATATTCCTTCATCAGCTTTTTTCTTCCTTAATAAATTTGTAACTCGGGCAATTATGGTATCCTCACACAAAGTAGTAGTGTGAGACATAACAATTTCATTGTCAAAACACTTACAAAATTATCTATTTTTTTCATTTTAAAATAATCTTCGAAACACTAACTAATAAGAAAATAAAACTCCACTAAATATTATGTTTCATCAAAATACTCAAGCTAATCAAATTTTTTTTTTTTTTTAAATTATAAAATTGTTTAATAATTTAAAGAAAATAATCAATAAAAAAATCCCAAAAAATTGATTAAGTAACCGAAGCCAGGCAAACTAATATACATACTATTAACTGGTAGGCTATTGCTATAGTCATTAGCAGAGGCAAAGGCAAGGACTAATAACTTCAATTACAAACAATTTGACACTGCACCTTCAAAAATCATATATACAGCCGATAATATATTTTTCATCAGCCAATCATATATACAACGGAGCTGAATAATAGAGAGGATGGAAATGTGGAGGGCATAAAGCGTAAATTTTAACTGTTACCTGCAATCTATATTCACTCGAGATGCTGGGCAACTACACCCACTCTTACGAAACAATCTCGCATTTGCATTATTTCTAAACTTCTTTATATTGTCGACAACAGACTGTCAACATCACCATTCTGTTAAGAAAACATCACCCTTACAGAATGGACATGCCTTGCGCCTGAGGTCACAAGGCCAACGGAACATGAGGAAGCGATTCCTGTTGGAGACACAAAGAGGTTTATATACCTAAAAAGGATTTCTATAGTCAAAGATCGTTCTTCTGATTCGTCCAGCACATTAATAATAAGAATATAAATGCAGAAGACAGGTTTAAAAATAAATGAAAAAGATTGGGCCATCTACAATGTATGATATTTTAATTGACATGAAAAAGATGGGCAAATGAATGATATTTTAATTGGCACGGATTAATAAGAATATAAATGTAGAAGACCGGCTTAAAAATAAATGAAAGATAGGGCATCTCCAAGGTATTTCCCCAAATTTAGACAGCAAATAAATGATATTTTAATTGACACGGATTTCATCGATTCTTAAATTATACAGTATATGCGTACAATGTAATTTTCCTTTCAGTGTTTATGCACAATTTTGACTATTTTACTGAACACAAGATTCATCAACTCCATGCTATATTGATTATTAGTGTAACGTGTATTATTATATATATATATATATATATATATATTTTATAAGGTTAGAGTGATCATCTTCTTCTTTTTTTTTTTGAAATTTTATCCTTTTTCACTACACTCATATGTGATTAGCACAGTTTTGTATTTGTGTCTTACGGGGTTTATTTAGATCACTGCTACTGTAACTCTTAGGTACTTGCGTTATATGGGTTAATTTCAAGGACTATCACTATAATACTAAAGTGCCCATGTATATCTTAAATTTCTCTTTTTTTCTAATTAAACTAGTTATCTTAGAATATTTTAGAATATTCATGATATTAATAGTTGTGAGGACAAGGAATGACTCATAAATGTTGATTTGCATTAATGTAAACATGATTATATAATATAAGGTGTGCCCTTTAGGATTCGTATTCGAAGGTATCTTCCTATTATAATTTTTAAATTTTCCCTAATTTATATATTTACAAATTTCTCACTCAATCCTTGAGGATTAGGTGTCTAACATTCCCCCCTTAATCTAAAGGGGTGTTTGTGAGTCCAACCATCATTGTGAATCTTTCAATATTCTCTTTTAAGTGCTTCAGTGAAGATGTCTACAATTTGGTCATTTGTGGAACAATGTCATAGATGAATAGTCTTTGCCTCTACATGAAGTCAAATCAAATGATACTTTATGTTGATATGTTTAGTTCGAACATGGAATTTTGGATTCTTGACCATTTTAATTGAAGAAGTGTTATCAATTAGAAGGACAATATATTTCATATGTTTTTCCTACAAGTCTTCAAGAATTTTCCTAAGGCACACAATCTCCTTAGTTTCTTTTGTAGCTGCCACATATTATTCCTATGTTGTGGCATTTGCTAGAACTAACTATTTGCATAACTTCCAAGAGATAACTCTAATCCAAGACTCATAATGTAGCCTAAATTAAACACTCCCTCCTTATATCCATCAAACTATGAATTGGAATATTTAATCAAGCTAAAATTATCCACTTTTAAATATTTGACTCCAAATCCTTGAGTTCCTTTCAAGGACTTTACAATTTTTTTTGCAGTGGACCAATGCCCTTCACAGGGATTTTTCTTAAACTGAGAAAGGATTCCAATAGCAAATGAAATGTCTACTCTAGTAGTGGTGAGTTTGATAAGACTTCCCAGAGCTATTTATACCTAGTTGCATCCTCAAATTCATTTTCTTCTTGAAATGTGAGCTTCAGATTTTGTTCCATTAGAGTGGACAAAGGATTCCACTCAACCATGCCAAACTTATTCAACAATTCTCCAATGTAATTCTTTTGGGAGAGGACTATATAACTTGGATGTTGGGTCACTTCAATTCCCAAGTAGTATGAAGATGTTCCAAATCTACCATCTCAAATCCTTTCTTCAACTCTTTCTTTATGGATGCAATATAGTTTTCATTGTTCCCTATTATAAACAAATCATCTAGATATAATATAAGATAGACAATAGTTTTGCTAACTTTCTTGACAAATAAAGTTGCATCATCAAGATTAAAGTTTTTGAAATTTAATTTCAGAAGATGCTCAGTCAATTTGTTATACCAGGATTGCAGTGCTTGTTTTAGGCCATAAAAGTATTTTATGAGTTTGCATACTTTATATCCTTTTCCATTCACAACAAAGCCTTCTAGTTGAGACATGAAGACATTTCCTTTCAAGTCTCCATTCATGAAAGTAGTCTTCACATCCATGTGATGGACTTTCCATCCATTCTGAGTTTCCAAGGCAAAGAGATTCCAATGGCGGCCCAATTTGTTGTGGGGAAAAAGCTCTCTTCCTAATTGACACCTTATTTCTATGCAAATCCTTTTTCCACAAGCCTTTCTTTGTACTTGTCAAGTGACCCATCTGATTTATACTTATTCTTGTAGACACACTTGCAACCAATTGGTTTGGTTCCAAATGGAGGGTCCACCATAGAGTATTTCTTAAGGATTCAAATATTATGCATATGTATAATATTATAGGTGATTATTTTGGCTTGAAAACTCATACGTATAGAATATAGGTGAATATTCAATAAAAAACCATGAAATTTTCTATTAAAATTGGTAATTGTTTGGTGAATATCATACACTTAATCATATATATGTGGAAAATAGGCGATCTTTTAATAAAATAGGCAATTTTGTTTTCATAAAATGTCAAAAAAATAGTCAATTAATGAAATTTCGCCCCTAAAATTTTCCCTGGTCCACCCACGACCTTCCATGTTCCATTCTTTATGAGAGAATCATACTCCTTCTACATTGCTTCTTTCCATTCATTATGAGAAGTAGCTTCTTTAAATGAAGTTGGTTAAAAATTAGTAGACAAATTCAATTCACAATTATATGAAACATCTATATCATCAATTGAATTAGAATCATCTACATCACCTCCATTTTGTCTAGTGAAACTTCTAGATACTGTCTTTATAACCACATTATGGTGAACATTTTCAAGTGTTTTGGTGAGCCATTTAGGGGGACCTTTTTGAGATGGTCCAATTTTATTTGTTGATTAAGATGTTGATACATCAATATTTAGCCTTCCTATCCTCTTGATCACATTTCGTAAAGGGTCTTCCTCATTTAGAGTGGTTGAAACTTCATGAGGGGGAGATAGTGCCTCAGAAGGATACTCCATAGATTGATCCAAGAGAGGGATCCCCCCTTTAATATGTGGAATCTAATTATCAAATTCATGATAATATTTTGCATGATTGAATCTATCGAAATTATTAAGCCTACGCTCAACAATATTGTCAGCTTTGGAAGATTCAAGAAAAATAACCTCTAGAAAATATAAACTTCTTATTTACCTCATCATAGAGATGAAATGGTTTGTTGGTATCTGAATACCCTAAGAAGATGCACTTTTGACTCCATGCATTAATATTTCTTCTTTGTTCCTTAGGAATCAAGACATAACAGGTGGAACCAAAACTATTGGGATGGTTTATCGAAAGAATGTGGCCATGTCAAATTTCATGATCTTGTTTATTAAAACATGAGATAGACATTTGTTTTTTATATACACCACACATGAAAATACATCATCCAAAAACATCAGATATACATTTCTGAGGAACATCATTAAATGAACCACATTTAAGATAGTCCTGCTCATTCTCTCAGCTACACCATTTTGTTGAGAATTGTAAGGAACAATAGTTTGATGTTGAGTCCCAAGTTGGAGAAGATAGTTTTCACATTGATTAGAAGTATATTCCCTTTCATTATTAGTACAAATAGGGTTAATATGTGATTGTGCATCATTTTTAATTCATGCATGAAATTTTTTGAAAGTTTCAAAATCTTTTGATTTACTTTTCAACGAGTATACCAAACACATCCTATATGTATTTCCATTTGTAGAAGGAATAGGCATAGGGCCACACAAATTAGAAAGAATCGGTTCAAACTTTATACATGTTGTGGAAGAAAAATCATGAATTGGTTTTTTGCTATGTTTTCCTAGGATACAAGCATCACATTGCTTCAATTTCCTTCAAATAGTTAGCAATTTTAAGAAACAAAGATTTCCATAATTAATATGTACAAATATTGGATGTAATAGAAGATTGGATGATAGTGTACCTTCATTGTATTGTGAGTTGTATGCAGAGTTTTGTGCACTACCAAATGTTCCTTGTGTTGGGCCTCATAATTGTCATAAATTCCTTGCCTTAATTCTTAGTTTTCATATTCTTTTCTAAGTCTCTCTTTTTTTTTTCTAGGAGAGTGGTTTGTAGGGTGATGTACCTTGGTTCTAGCATTCATTGTTTGGTGCCTTGGATCAATCAAAGGGAATCATCATTTCCATTTGACTTGGTAATTCCTCGCATGCTCAACTCCAACTCATTATCGCATGATCAAGAATCATACAATTGATGGTCCATTGATCCAGGACTTTGTACCAACATTTCCCAAGTGTATGTGAGATGTTCTAGACCTCATGAGGGTGTGGACCTTCAGGTAACCCCCAACATGCCCACATGAAAGAAGATTATAATCTAGCCTCAGATGTGGTTCTAATGATTTCACTGGCTTGGTTTCTATCGGTTGTAGAGCCCACAACATGCATGTCTCCTTTAGATAGTACATTCATATCTTCAAATCCCTTTACTGTTTAGCAGGGATTCTATGGTTGTGATCTCCCCCCCACACTTTGAGTTTGGGGGGGTATTATGTCTTATGTACTCAGATCAGCAGTTGTTATTGTATCTAGTCCTAGCCTCTGTTTTCTAGGCATATTATGTATATGGGACTCATTCTATAAGTGTATCACTTTCTGGCCCATTGATGCCAGCATATCATGTAACATGTACTTTGTTCCTCAGACCCATATTGTTCGGCACAACATTATTATTTGTACTCATTTATCTCAGGGGGTATGGGTATGCCTCCTCTGCCTCATTTGAGACTATTTACTTACCAATAAAATGATACTTCTATCAGACAAGTAGGACTTTCCCCATCCATTCTCACTCCTTACTTGCCATGCTTCGGCTCTCTCTCTCTCTCTCTCTACGAATCCCCTTTGGTGTCCTGTGAAAGTGCAACCTACAACATATTTCGGTCATATGATTTGCTCCTGACACTCTTACATTGGGGGGGAATTTATTATCACCTAAAAATGTTCACCTAACCATTTATTACTAGGTTGATCAAAATGACCCATGTAGGATGAATTTTACCATGTAAAACCCACTTTCACCATAGGAAATAATTTACTGAACAATTTTCCTAAATTATTTCTCATTAAAATCCAAAAACCCTTTGAGAATAATTAAATAAATCATTATTTATTTAATATTCTCTAGAAATAATTATTAAATCATTATTTGATGATTATTTCTTATCAGTCTTAACTTAATCACCTTGGAATAATTAAATAAATCATTATTTATTTATTATTCCTTATTTATTCCCTATTTTCATTTTGAGATAATTGTTAAATCATTATTTAATAATTATTTCAAATTCATATTTTTCTTGATTCTCACAAAGTGATTAATAAAACATTTTTATTTGTTAATTACTTTAACCACTTTCTAAATAAAGATATTTGATCATTTTGAATATATTTTTCCTCTTAAAAAATATAATAAAATATCCATAATGGCTAGATTTTGATTTAATCAATAATATTTTGTTATTTTCTAATTCTCAATCTATTGCAATATTTTGTTATAAATGGAGGGTTTTCTCTCCATTCTTCACCATGACCATTTTCATCATCCTCATTATCATCTTATAGCATTTGAACTCCCACTTGGGTTCAAGCATCTTTTGTTTTCTTTTTTTTTTGATTGCATATTGAGAGAGGAGTTACAGGGTGGAAAGGTAGTTGCTTATGAAATGTGGAGGAAAAGTGAAATGTCTGCGTTAAGTGGAAAGGACAACATTTCTTATGAAACAGACCAACAACTTTCAGCAATGGGGACTTGTCATCCTTCAAAGATCCATCCTCCCGACTGAGTTCCATACTTCGATCAGAAGAGACTTTGTACTTCAGAAAATCAAAGTAGAATTTGGATCCAACATCACCTTCATCGATCCACTGTAACCGTGCTCAGACTCTGGCTCCCCGGGCAATCTAATCCTTTGAAAGCACAAGGTCAAGAAAGGACCCATCCCACAGAGGGGGCTCTATAGGCCCAATTCATAATCACTCCTCACAAGGTATATTCATTAATAAAATTATTCATTCAATTCCTTCATTGGGTTGTTGCACTTTTTTTCTTTTGTTGTGATATGTTTCTATTTGCATTATCTCTTTTTGTGTAGGGTTTTATCTAACATTTTGTTGCAGATATGAAGCATAGACACATCCATATTTTGTTGTTAGGGTTATAAGTTACCTATAACATAAGTGGAGTCATTTTCACTCACTTACAGAAATATTTTCAAAGTAACATTACTGATTGAGTATTTTATCTTTAAATTTGTATACTAACTGAGATTTTATGTTGCAAATGGTTTCACCTCAACATGCTCATTGAAAATAAACCAAGGTGATGGGTAATTGTGGTTATTTACATTTTTGGTTGGCTAACAGTTATATGTGTGTAACAAAACATAAACAGACACCAAGGAACAACAAGAGAGTAAATAGGATGAGTAGCAAGATGGAGTAGTATGGCACAAATAGATCCCAACATTATCAAGAAGAATATTCAGTTGGGAAAAGGAAAGAAGAAGACTCTCCTAATTGGATGGACACCCTTAGAAGCCTAAGAACTAAATTGAGAAGTTGCAAAGTATATAATGAAAACATTTTAGAGCATAAGAAAGGAAAGCTAAAGTAAATGTAGTAATATTGCAGAGCCTATCATACCTGCAAAGGAAAAAACAAGGGGAGCTCAGTGTTAACCATCTAGATAGGTACAAGTCCAAACCTAGCCCATCATAGGTCTAAGGGAAAAGGTTGGATTCAATAGGGCAGGACGTTTTAAGTTAAGGAAAAGACATAGACATGTGGAATAAGGAATATTTCTACCTAGCCCTTTGAAAAGAGAGTCAAGCAGCACTACAACAAAATAGGTAATTTGCACCATATTTAGCGCCAAATTTTAGTGCATTTTTTTTCCAATTGGGATGAGTAGCTCGGTGCTAAATCTGGCTCTATTGTATAATTTTTAAAGTAACTTTTTTTGTGCCATATTTTTCATCCTTTTTTCCACTAGATTTTGCATCCATTTTTGCATCAGAGTTTGCACCCAGTTTTTTGCCATGTTTTGCATCTAATTTTGCACAAAATTTTGCATCTAGCTTTCCACCATGTTTTACAAGAAGTTTTCTTTACAATTGTGTACCAGGATTTTCATCTAGTTTGACGACAAGTTTCTATTCTAGTTTTGCACCATTTTTTGCATCGAATTTAGCGCCATATTTCAGTGGATTTTTTTTTACAATTGGGATGAGTAACCTAAAGCTAAATTTGGCTCTGTACATACATTTTTTAAAGCATTTTTATTTTTTCACTTAATTTTGCATCATTTTTTTACACCAAATTATACATCACTTTTTGTGTCAAACTTTGCACCAAGATTTTCATATGATTTTATGACAAGTTTTGCTTCTAGTTTTGTGCCATTTTTTGCATCTTTTTTTCATCGCTTTTTGCTTCCTATTTTGTGTCATTCTTTGCTTCCATTTTTTCATCATCATTTACATAAATTTTACACCATCTTTTGCATCCAATTTAGCGCATTTTTTTGCATCCATTTTGTGTGAGTTTTCTCATCTAGTCTTATATAAAGGGCTGCATCTATTCTTACACTAGTTTTTTATTCTAATTGTGTACCTATTATTGCATCTAGTTTTGCACCAGCTTTGGTACCTGTATTTGCACCATATTTTGAATTTCATTTAGCACCAAATTTTACATCCATTTTTGTGCCTATTTTTGCATCTTTTATTGGACCATTTTTTACGTCCTCTTTTATATTTGATTTGTCTCCCTTTTTTGCATCCCATTTTGCATCATTACTGCATTCAATTTTGCATTGTTTTTAACATCGTTTCTTAAATCCAATTTCATATCCTTTTTAGCATCCAAATTTGCATCTATATTTGCATCCTATGGTAAGACATGTCTTGTGTCCACCTTTGCATCTCATTTTGTGTCTAATGTTACATTCAATTTTGATCCATTTTTTAAATCCACTTTTGCATTTGCTTTTGCATCCAACATTGCATCTCAATTTTCATCCATTACCTATTAATATTAAGGCACGATGGAATTGAACCACCAAACACCTTCTTGTAAAGCAGGTGCTCTTCCATTGTGCTAACACCCTTCACATAATTAGACCTAGAAACTTTATAAATTCTAAATTCTAAAACTTTAATTAAATTATAAAGCTTTGTAAAGTCTTGTAGGTTTCATCGGCTCAGCTAGCACAAATAATTGTCCAATATATGTAGAAGATAATTGTTTTAGAACAAGGAAACAAATTTCACATGGTTAATACACTCAACCACCTAAAAAATAGCATCAAAGTTGATTTTTAAACTTGAGACTAACCAACGTATAAATCCAAAATACCCATGTTTTATGGCTCCACTAATACAATTAGAGATGAAAGAAATCACTTAAGAACTTAAAAATTGAATATAGATATAGTAAAAAATAACAAAAATAGGTATTAAGATTGCTATGATGATTAAAAATAAAAATCATGTAGAGTAGGAAATTCAACAAAGAGACTACACATGATGGAGTGTTAAGTTATGGTATGTTCTAGGCTTATAACAGTTTACTTCTTTTTCTTATTATATTCCACAGATTAGCAATCACATATACATAAAGTAAAGTGCAAATAGAACATTAAATGATCGACAAAAAACAAGCCAAGACAAGAGACACAAGATGTGGCGGCTAGCTAGGGACAAACCCCACAATGTGTGGGGAAACCCTTTGATCAAATCTTATTTTATCTTCAATAATTCAGCAGAGAGAAACAGTACAATAAATCTGATTTATATCAGCAGAAGTAAACCCTAGATCAGCAGCATCAACATTAGCGGCTTCATCATCAAACTAGGGCAGATGATATCTCACAAATCGACCGTCAGATTGACTTCATTCCACCACCAAAAGTTGCGGCTTTCAGAGGAGGTTTAGATGAACCTATAGCGCAATTCCAAAGAGTAGGTCTTCTATGCCACGCAAGTCAATATTTACTTCTGCAGTTGCAGCTTCAAATTGAACAGCTTCCGGCTTCACATGTGTGAGAGAGAGACCCATTTCAGTGCAGTAGAGAAGAGACTCATTTCTGCGCAGTAGAGAGAGAGAGAGAGATGTGATGAGATGAGTGAGTGCAAATGAGGAAAAGTCCTCTTATATTTATACACAACATTGGTGTTTGAATAGATGTGACTATTGGGCTTCTGAGCCTACATGAGTTGTACGTCGGCTTGATAATAATTCCATAATCAAAATAAATTCATATCTCCATGAATACTTATCGGAATCGGATGATCTTTATATCAATCCTACACCTCTCGACGAGAGGAATCTAGTAAAAATATTATTAGCCATGAATAAAATGACCCACATAAAGTTTTGCTCTGGTTTCCAATTTTAACACTCCCTCTCAACCAGGGAGAACTTCATCTGCAATCTATCTATCGGTCGTTACTATTCATCCATCAAATGTACTGCCCTGTATAGCCTGACCCTCCCTGGTCTGCTCTATTCTTCATGTTCTATTTTGTCTTGTTCTACCCTGTACTGATCGGTACTGTTTTTCTCTGTTCTGCTCTGCTTTTGTCCGAATTATGAAGAAGAATAAATGATCGAGGATGTATCATACTGACTCAAAGTCAGTCTCAGAGTATGTACCACTGGTCCTAGACTAGTCTCAACCAACCCGAAGTCAGCGTCATAGTGAGCACAACTCCACTAGTCCTAGACTAGTATCATCCTCCACTGACTCAAAGTCAGTCTCAGAGTGCGTACCACTGGTCCTACACTAGTCTCAGCCGACCCGAAGTCAGCTTCATAGTAAGTACCACTCCTACCACTGGTCCCAGACCAGTATCACAGTCTCAGAGAGTGTACCACTGGTCCCAAACCAGTCTCAACCAACCCGAAGTCAGCGTCATAGTATGTACCACTCTCACTGGTCCCAGACCAGTACTGCATTGACACAAAGTCAGTCTTGGAGTATGTACCACTGGTCCCAGACCAGTCTCAACCGACCCGAAGTCAGTGTCATAGTATGGTACAACTCCTACCACTAGTCCCAGACCAGTATCACAGTCTCAAAGAGTGTACCACTGGTCCCAGACTAGTCTCAACCGACCCGAAGTCAGCATCATAGTATGTACCACTCTCACTGGTCCCATACCAGTACTGCACTGACACGAAGTCAGTCTCGGAGTATGTATCACTGGTCCTAGACCAGTCTCAACCGACCCGAATTCAGCTTCATAGTATGGTACAACTCCTACCACTGGTCCCAGACTAGTATCATTGATCCCAGATCAATGGAGGTCATCCTAGCGTAGGGAGTATGGTAGATACAACGATGTGTCCATCGGTACTACTATGGTCCCTAATTTCATTTCCCTGCTGATTTATCAGATGAGAGGTACTTCCCATGAGTCCCAGACTGCATGGGTAGGATGCCTCGACAGGAGAACTAATCAATCCTATCCTCACAGGAGAACACATCAATCCTACTACAATCGCCATGGAGAACACATCAATCCAGGCCTCATAGGAGAACTAATCATCCTGCTACACAGGAGAGCGAATCATCCTGTTCCACAAGAGAGTGAATCATCTTGTCCCACAAGAGAGCAAATCATGTTGTTCCAGTGCACACCACCAAGGGAGGGTGAGTCACCCTATGGTCGTATGTTGCTCGAGTAATAACCGCAAGCCCTCAGAGCTCCAAGAGCTCAATGTATGCAACATGCAGGATCCTTATACAAGGGTTTCTTGCCAACTCCAAGTCATTTGGGAAAATCACAGATTGAATCTTTCCTCGGGGCTTTGACAAGGTGTATCGACCTGTACATCATCTTAATGCGATGGAACCTCCTTACTCATTGACTTACCATATCCCAAATGATGTCTATCTACTGGAGCAATCGACGAATACAGGATTCCTCAATAATCGAATCCCACCTCTGGTTGTTATAGAGAATCATAGTGGTATCCAATGTAAATCCAAACAACTCACTGAATAGCTTTCGCAACCAGACTGCCTCACACGAGGTCATGCTAGCAGCAATATATTTTGCTTCGGTAGTGCTCAAAGCCACCGACTTCTGGTTCCTGCTCATCTAGGATATCGAAACAGATCCCAAGGAGAAACATCACCCGAAAGTGCTCTTACGGTCCATCACACTACCTGCCCAATCAAAATCAGTATATCCAAGTAGTCTCACATCTTTGGTAGTGTATCTTAACCCATTGTGTCATGAAGATATCTCAGAAGATTCTTGGCATCAATCTAGTGAGGCTCAACCAAATATGAGCTCACAATGCTAACTGCAAAACATATGTTTGGATGGAGGTTCACCAAGAACATCAATGCGAATGAGTTTATGAAACTCAGAGGCATTTCCCAAATCTAGTTTGACATCAATACTATATAACTTCTAAAAGTTAAGATCCTCGAGGTAGTCATAGGCTTGCAGTCCATCATACCAAATCTTTCCAATATCTTTACCACATATTTTCCTTGAGATAGGAAAATTTCCCTTGGCTTCTGCCACACTTCAAGTCCTTGGTCCTTCATTTCAAATTCAGAAGCCAACTCCCTCTTACATTTTTGAATGAGAGGGTGTGCACCTATTAGAAAGAGGTCATCCACATACAACACCATTATGAGAGGTTTATCATCTTCAACCTTAAAGTAAAGGTTAGGATCGGCTTCACTCCTAGTGAATCCCAGCTTCATCAAGTAGCTGTCAATCCTCTCATACCATGCTCGGGGTGCTTACTTCAGCCCATAGAGAGCCTTCTTCAACCTGTATACATGAGATTTTCAATCATAAATCTCAAATCATTTAGGTTGCTCTACATAGACCTCTTCTTTAATCAAACCATGCAAGAACTCCATTTGATGTATGTTCCATCCTTGTGAAGCCACAAGGGCTATGATCAAGCGGACAATCATATATCTGGCAACAGGTGCAAATATCTCATCATAGTCTATACCTTCCTTTTGGGAGAAACCACGAGCAACAAAACGAGCCTTATACTTTTCCGTACTTCCATCTGCTGCATGCTTTATCTTGTAAAGCCATTCGGAAGTAACAATTGTCTTGTCCTAGGGTCTGGGAACTACTTCCCAGAGATCATTCTTCATGATAGACTCATATTCTTGGGTCATAGCATCCTTCCATACTTGATGCCTGACGGCGTTTGAGAATGATGAAGGCTTATTTTGTATGATTGTGCTCATGATGGTCAGGTATCCCTAATACCTATTAGGTTTCTTACTTTCACAAAAGGTTCCTCGGGTTGCAGCATGTCCTTCAGCATCATCAAGTAGCCACCTAAGCCATGAAGGCCTCTTCCTAGAAGAGGAAGGTTCATGTGGAGGAGGATCAATCGGATCCATCGGTTCTTCTACATCAGGCATTAATTTATCATCCTTTTCTTTTGGTTCCCTAGTGTCAGCTTCTTGAGAGCTCCTCAAAGTCGGAAGATTGTTCACCTTGCTGAGAGCCATATCTTCGTCAAAGGTGACATCATGACTAATTACGACTTCCCTTTGACCAGCTACATAGATTTTATAGCCTTTAGTATTTTCACCATAGCCCACAAAAATTCTCTTCTTTCCAGATGCACCCAATTTATATCTTTTCTCTTTTGGCACATGAAAATATACAGGGCTTCCAAAAATTCTAAAATGAGAAACATCAGGTTTCTTACCGGTGAACTTTTCTTCAGGAGTCTTGGAACCCAATGCTTGATGAGGGCATCGATTTTGTACATATACAGTAGTGTTTGTAGTTTCAGCCCATAGAAACTTCGAAAGTATTTGATCATGTAGCATGACCTGGACAACTTCCAAAATCGTGCAGTTCTTCCTTCCTACCACACCATTCTGCTCAAGAGTATGTGGTGTAGTAGTCTCCCTCTTAATGCCAGCCTCAGATATGCCTGAGTGAACCAACTGTAATATATTAGAGGTCTTGCTTTGGTTTGAGGGGAATGGTCCCCTTTTGAGCTTTCCTTCGGCACATCCTGGACATACACCTTCTTTCTCTACATGGAATTCAGGCATCCCTATTACCATCTGTCTTACATCGAGTAGAGATTTGTAACGAAGGTGGGCAAAGCTTTGATGCCAAAGTTCGGACTGAAGAGTCGTGTCACAAGACATGACACCTAGTGGACTTCCATCGACCTGATATAATGAATCAACACTAAACCCAAGAGTAAAGGCATCTTTAACATTATTTTTCCATATACATACCTTGCCATTGCTGAAGGTTACCTTGTACCCTTTGTCTTCCATTGTTGAGATGGACGCTAGGTTATTTTTGAGGTTAGGTGCATTTAATACATCCTGGAATTTCTAGCCTTCTTGAATGGTTGTCCTCTTCCTCGATCCCCAGCTCTCCTCTTACCTTTGCGGTTGAATTTGTCATTCCTTTGATTTGCCATCAGAGGGATTTTGATCATCGTCCCGGTGTGAGTCCTTTCTATCAGGGCACTACCTAGCATAGTGACCTGCTTTATCATAGATGTAACATCATCCTTTTCTTCCACCCTTAGGTCTAGCCTTTCCTTTTGATTTAGTCCTGGAATTATTTCTTTTCTTAGCATGAGAAGAAAAGGCAGCAGGAGGACCTTTAGGCATGGGCTTTTCTTGCTCTTCTTCCTTTGTTTCTTCTTGAATGCATCTAGCCATTAATTCCTCGAAACCAGGAATTACATTATAGTTCAAAAGAGTAGTCCTGAACACGTACCGTTCAGATGGTAATCCTCCAAGAGTCGTGAGAGCCATTTCCCAGTCCATCGTAGATTTCTTTGGAGGTGTCCAGTTCAGAGATGTAGGACACCAAGTGTTTGTCGATAGAGTCTCGGATAATCTTCTATTTTGACTTCTTTGATTTTCCATTTGTTCCATGCAGCAGCGCATGCATTTGATGGAGGCTCAACAATATTGCCTCTTACATGGTCCAGTACTCCTTGATCTTCTAGGGTTAGATCGATAGACATCTTCCATGCGTGATAGTCATCTTTCTCACGGAGCTTGTCTTCGGCAGGAAAGAGTGTTGAGGACCCCGTAGTTCTTTTAGGATAGCCTTGCCAATCTTCTCTTCAGTGATTGCTCTTTCTCTTGCTCGAGCTTTGTCTTCACCTCAGCTCTGATTCCATGTTAAGTTATGGTATGTTCTATGCTTATAACAATTTACTTCTTTTTCTTATTATATTCCACAGATTAGAAATCACATATACATAAAGTAAAGTGCAGATAGAACATTAAACGATCGACAGAAAACAAGCCAAGACAAGAGACACAAGATGTGGCGGCTAGCCAGGGACAAACCCCACAATGTGTGGGGAAACCCTTTGATAAAATCTTCTTTTATCTTCAATAATTCAGCAGAGAGAAACAGTGCAATAAATCTGATTTATATCAGCAGTAGCAAACCCTAAATTAGCAGCATCAGCATTAGCGGCTTCATCATCAAAATAGGGCAGGCGATATCTCACAAACCGACCATCGGATTGACTTCATTCCACCACCAAAAGTTTCGGCTTCCAGAGGAGGTTCAAATGAACCTACAACACAGTTCAAATGAGAATATCTTCTAGGCCATGTAGGTCAATCTTTACTTCTGCAGTTGCAGCTTCAGTTTCAGCAGTTTTCGGCTTCAAACTAGGGCAGTCGATATCTTTCAAACCATTCGTCGGATTGACTTCATTCCACCACCAAAAGTTGGGGCTCTCAGAGGAAGTTCAGATGAACCTACAACGTAGTTCCAAAGAGGAGATCTTCTAGGTGACACAAGTCAATCTTTACTTCTCCAGTTGCAGCTTCAAATTTGTTAGACTCTCTCATAAAACAATAATAAATCCAAATAATAAATTAATTAATTAAATATTCCAAGTTAGGAATTTGTGCCTAACTCTTGGGTTGTTCCTCTAAGATAGGAGTTAGTTTAGGTAACTCCTATATTGGTGTGTCTGGTGAGAAATTATCTCAACCAAAGGTGTCTAAGATAGCACGCACTATCTTGAGAACACTGTCTCTCATCTATTTATTTGTAACACTATATTCAATTATTTTTGTAATGTATGAATGCGAGATAATACATGGAGAATACATGAGGCTTCAGCCTTTTTCCGTCAATATTGTGTCTCTGGTTTTTATCTGTTATTTATATATTTTTCTGAGTTAATTGCATTTTTATTATGTGGTATCAGAGCTATGTTAGACTTGTGTGAGGCTGCATCAAGGCTGCATCCAAAGCCGTGAGCCTGCAAGTTCTTTGTAAGGCGGTTGTTCTAGCATGAGCGTGAACCTGTAACAAAAGGCCAAAACCGTCGAGGGGCGAGAAGACGGATGAATCTCACGCGATCTCAGCAGATCTATGTCATCGGGTCGTTTTGGTAATGTGGATTACTTATTTGATTTGTTTGCATATTATAGTTTTGGTTTATCAAAGGGCAATGTAAGCTGCATTTGTATTGTGAGCAATCAAAATTTCAAGGAGCGCAGAGCTCTATGGAGGACTTGTGCATATAACAATAGTCAGCTTATGCATAAGACCTGTAGCATGACTTATGGAGGTAATTGACAGCTACCAGAGCGTTGAAGAAGAGTAGCCAATGGAAATTCTAAGGGTTGTTGATCTTCAGATGCAGCATCCTGCTTCAAAACTTCTGATGCAATAACATCATGATAAGGCTCTACTCTAATCTGACTATCCATCCTATCACTCTGTGCGCCACCAGCTCCCAGTTCTTAGCTGCCATCTGTGTTTTCGTATGTCTCTTTAACATCTGCATTTTTCATCCCGCCGTCCACTTCTGAAAGAATTTCTTGTTTGGATATCCCATTCTCAACATGCAAAGATGTATCATCCTCAATGTTATTTGAAGACTCGGTCCCGTTACTAATAACTTCAGGACCTTTTGCATCACTCTGCTCAGTTTCATAGAGTATAGATGCCTGTTCTCTTTTGCTTCTAATGCTGGGGAGACTTACAAGAACATCAATCACAGCAAGAACTGCACTACCTCCTAGGAGCAGCTTTAATTGATTTCCAGAACCTGGAGATGCAGGTGGTGGAGCAGAACCAGAAGAAACATAAGGCTTCTTCTCCAAGCGAGAACTTTGAGATCTAGAAAATTTAGACGATGTTGAAAGTTCTTCTCTTGAAGAAAGGTTATGTGGAAACTGACGGAGCATTGTCGGTGCATAATTGAGTCCATAGAAACGAGAAAATCCAGCTCCATTTTTCCTGAGGCTCTGCAGAATCAAACGCATTCTTGAAAATCTCCAAATGAAACGCGAGTAGACAACACTCAACAGGTACTGTATACACTCCCCAGCGCAATCGACTCGCAGGGAAATGAAACTGGATCCACAGCTTGAAACAGAGAGTAGCATTTCTGATTCTTAGCCAACGGAACCAACTGAACACATCCCTTGGCGATGTAGACGAGCTGATCGACATGCCATTCCCATTTGAGCTTGCATTTCCCACTCTCCCATCTCGATCATCTTTTGACTCCCAGCTCTTCCAGCCGTTCTTCGGCTACGTTCTTTTCCACGCAGATGTTGTATAGCTCCTCCACTGGTTTTTTTATCCGGGCGGTTATTGCTGTGGGGATTCTTCTGGCTCCGAATTGAGAAGGGGAGAATCTTGGAGTTGTCAACATGCCAAATAAATGACTCAAAAAAGGCGTGGAGGAACCTGCATAAAAAACTGTGCAGGAAATGTGTTAATCTGAAATGACAATTCCTTTTTTGAAAGCGACTTTTCAACGCATCAAAGGTAAAGTGTATGGTTTAAAGCCTTTAACGTGGAGCCCCGATGAGAAATCGATTTTTTCCTGTAAAGAGATGTGTTCTTTATTTTTTGTAATTTTAAGATAAAGAGCATTTTTTTTATGTAATGGAGTAATAAGGTGATAAAGTGTGATAATTTTGGGAGATATGAGTGAATTTCTTTGAAGTGATTTTGTGGAGTCATAAGTCCATTTTCTTTGTAAATTTAGAGTGATACAAGTCAAGTGAAAGTTGTTATTGTGATCCAAAGAAAGGTTGAGTAAGTGTTTGAAGACAAATTGACGCCAGAGAATTCTAAATGTGTGCTTGAAAAGCCTCACTGAAGCCATTGTCATAATGATGGATCTTGAAAATTAATAAAGATATCATATTTTTTGTGGTGATTGTGTCCTAGATCTGCCCGAAATTGAATAAGGGGATCTTAGGTACACCATGTGTATTTGTGATGGCGAGTGTTTTTATGGCTTCATGTTGTTGCTTATGATTTGTGTCTAGTTGTGACACATAAATGATCGCATTTACCACACACATAAAGTTCAATGCAAGCAAGCACAACACTTGTAAAAGAATAGCGTCAAGGAAGGACAATTGAACTCGACACTTGCATCTGTGCAAATACAACTCATAATCATAGATTGTCAACATCAACATTCTACATCAACAAGCAACTTCACTTAATCAAATTAAAGCATTTCAAATCAAAGTCTCCATCAACATTCTTGCAAACAAATTTAAGAACTTGTGAATCAAATTCCAATTGCATTGAATTGTAAGGGTGCATTCTCGGTTGAAACCGACACCCATGTTTTGATTTGATCAGAAGTCAAGCACGTCAAATCTCTTCAACTTAGTCAAATTAAGACAAGTGAATTCCTTGTTTTATGTGAGTCATTAAAACCATTGTAAGCTTTTTGGGTGCATTTTCGACAGTGTTTGACACCCTTCCTTTAAGCAGACTCTATTGAATGCACGAATTTTCATTCTAAAGCTAATAAGAAACAAGTTCACATCTCCTACAAGCGAGCGTGAATTCCAGAAAGTTCTAACAAGTGTTCTCAGCAAGTACAATAAGCCACAAATCAAGCGAGCGTGCCATTCAAGTTCTATAGCAAGCGAGCCTGTCATTCAAGTAACAAAATCAAGTGAAACAGTTCAAAGCACGACATCTACGACAAGAGAGCCTGACTTCAAGTGAGCAAGTTCAGATGGCGCAGCATATTCAGTTGTTAAACATTCTTCACAGTTTGTTCATCTCCAGTGATGAAGACATGGTGCACGTCAGCAAAGAAACTCTTGCTGATCTTTCACGGCATCTACAACAAACACATGAAACCATTGAGTTTCTTCAACTAGAATCGCAACTACAAAGAGATGAGCTGCAACAGAAGAGTGCTTCTTCCAAGTCATTCAACCATGCAAATGAAGATAAAGATGTTGATTCCAAATCACTCATCCAAACAACTTCAAGTGTCGAAGTTGTTCATGATCAAATTCAAGTTTCTTCCAAACCCATCATCAAGCCCTGGGAAGAGATTAAAAACAACAATAATCGACGAGGCTTAGGATATGTCCCTGATGACACCAACTTACAAATCCCAGATTATTCCAAGCCAGTTAAGTTTGTGAGTGCAGGATTTCTTGAACAACTCACCTCAGCAGGTTCTGAGAAAGTAGTAGTCAACCAAAATTGCACGCAACCTGAATTTCATGTTCAACCGAAATGCTCTCATTGTCAAAGACCCGGTCATATGGAAGATCAATGTTTTGATCTCCATCCGTGTTGCCATTGTGGCAAGCACAATCATTCCTCAGAAAACTGTCGCAACCAACAAAAATCAGCCAGATTGAAGATACATTATCATTGGATCGACCCTTGGGAATGGTCATCCACAGTCAAATGATTGTCTCAGTTCTACAACCGACTAAAATCACACATAGTGCAGCCAACAGTGAACAGATGATGGTATTCTCATGCAGTTGAATGAGGGAGTACAACAGTGAAACTCTCCTACACGTGAAGGGGGGGAGTTCAAATATATTTTGGAGAAGATTGTCTCTCCTTTCAGCTAACAAAGGGGGGAAAATGTCAATGAAATTGACAAGTGGTTGTCAGACTAAAAGTCTCGACAACATCAGCAAAGCAGCCAGTGGGCATCTTCATCAGCCAGTGGGCATCTTCATCAGCCAGTGGGCATTTTTCATCAGCAGTGAGCATCAGCAAATTCGCCAGTGGGCGATCGACAGCCAAAGCAGCAGTGAGTAGATTTCATCATAGCAAAAGCAACATTGAGTAGTTTTTCGACATCTTCAGCCAGTGGGTGATCATCATCAGCAAATACGCCAGTGGGCGTTCATCAAATTGTGTCAGTGGACACCGGATGCTGTTTTCAAGCAAAGGACAGTTGGATCCTTTTGCGGCTTGGCACATGATGGAGTTGTCAAGCGTCCTTCAGAGATGAATCAAGCATGCAGTTGATTCATGTTCTCTTCAGATTTGAGTTTTTTCCAGCATCCAGTTTTGGCAGTTTTTTCAGGTAATGTTTTTGAGGATCAACATGAGAACTTGGAAGATGGTTCTCGTTTTTATTTTTGGATTTATCATTGAGGGGGGGAATGTTAGACTCTCTCATAAAACAATAATAAATCCAAATAATAAATTAATTAATTAAATATTCCAAGTTAGGAATTTGTGCCTAACTCTTGCGTTGTTCCTCTAAGATAGGGGTTAGTTTAGGTAACTCCTATATTGGTGTGTCTGGTGAGAAATTATCTCAACCAAAGGAGAAATTATCTCAACCAAAGGTGTCTAAGATAGCACACACTATCTTGAGAACACTGTCTCTCATCTATTTATTTGTAACACTATATTCAATTATTTTTGTAATGTATGAATGAGAGATAATACATGGAGAATACATGAGGCTTCAGCCTTTTTCCGTCAATATTGTGTCTCTGGTTTTTATCTGTGATTTATATATTTTTCTGAGTTAATTGCATTTTTATTAAAATTCAACAGCTTCCAATTTCACATCTGTGAGAGAGAGACCCATTTCAGCGCAGTAGAGAAGAGACTCATTTCTACGCAGTAGAGAGAGAGAGAGATGTGATGAGATGAGTGAGTGCAAATGAGGAAAAGTCCTCTTATATTTATACACAATGTTGGTGTTTGAATAGATGCGACTGTTGGGCTTCTGAGCCTACATGAGTTGTAGGTCGGCTTGATAATAATTCCATAATCAAAATAAATTCATATCTCCATGAATACTTATCGGAATTGGATGATCTTTATATCAATCCTACACCTCTCGACGAGAGGTATCTAATAAAAGTATTATCAGCCATGAATAAGATGACCCACATGAATTTTTGCCTTGGTTGCCAATTTTAACATGGAGCCAACACAAAATCCAGTGCATAGTTCTCATATGGGCTCCATGAATATACATACCTATAGAATGTAATTCTTCTGAATCCCCAAAAAATTAATATACAACTTCACTGATATATAAAGAACGAACCGAGACACCAGAGGACCTTAAAGAACTAAGACACAAGGGATGTTGAAAACACAAGGTTGGAGAGTGTTCGGAGTAGCCCATTTCCCTTGAAGACCATGATAATTAGCACAAGGTCACTCTGGCCACCTCTATCTCTAAAGATATGGTTTGTTTTTCTCTCTCACTGGTATTAATATAGTGGACAGGGGCCAAGTTATATCCATTAATGTTTTGTCTTGTTTTATTGGTACATAAACATTTTTTATTTTAAACATGATATTTCTCAAGCTTCTAGACTTGAAAAAAGATTACTAGGAAGCAACATGAGGGTTTCTTGATAGATTTCTTAGAAAGCATGTAAAATTTTTATGTGCATATGAATAGGTGGCCTACCTCTTTCAGATAAAAATCAAAACTTCTTGATAACATCATAATATAGTCCTATTATTTATGATGATTAAAGATGACAGATGGGATCAAAACAAAAATAATTTGAGTTTGAAAATGCCAATAAATCCTTCTAAAAATTGAATCAGAAATAATTTGGGGAAAACAAATTACCAATATATATATACATATATATATATATATATATATATATATATATATATATATATAGAGAGAGAGAGAGAGAGAGAGAGAGAGAGAGAGAGAGAGAGAGAGAGAGAGTTTTAACCACTGAGTGTAGAAGGAGCATTAGTACAATAACCATACCGTCTATGACGAACAACAAGGAGAACAGATGAGGATGGCGCTTAGGGTTTTGGAGTTCTGGAGATGGCAGCCTGCCTGGCAACCTGGATTTAGAACTTAACCATGCGCACAGACTGTGTTGTTCACAGACCTAACCCTCCTGCACTCTGGCTGCCCTCCTCCGTTCTCGCCCACCTGACCCATTTACGGTGAATTGAACTGTTTACCTGTCTAACCCAGCATCTATCGACAGGGGGTTTTGCCAGGGTGGTTATTGTTAGCTATCGGTTAGTGTGGATGGTCATATCATTGATTATTCTGTGGACCCATTTGCATTGGACCTCGACTGGTTGATCTTCCCTCCGCATTTTTCGACCTCCTCCACGAGAATTTCACTGAATATTCCTACAACCCTTGGCAGTGCTCCTAGGGTTTACTTGTTGTCGGACTACCCAATTTTTTCACTTCCGGCTCAATAGGCTGACTTATTGTCTGGTCCGTCAACTTCTTCATTGTCATTCCTTGGCATTCTTGAGGTGGTTTTTTATTCCCTAGCCCTGAATTACCCTTGCTCTCTCTCTGACTTCTCTACAGTTTTTATCCTCCTGCCCTAACCCTCCTGTGCCCCTGCTCCCACTACACCACCATTCATCTTATCTCTCAAGGACATCTCAAATCCTCCATCCACAGGCGTTGTCATATTTTCCATGCGATTCGCTTGATCCCTCTTCTTCCAATCCATCTCTATAGAAGCCAACCCTCGCACCTCCGGTTTATTTTCAGATTCATCCCCTCCTCACCTGGGTTTGAATAGGGTTCCCCATTTGGTCGTTGATTCAGTTCGTCCCCCCATCCCATAAAGCAGACCCCCTCCTGGTCGACTAGGTCAACCATCCAAGAGATTCAAAGGGGTGAAGGCTGGTACAAAGAAGATCTCACTCACCTTTGGTGATGACATACATATGGGGGATGTGATGGATACCTCTGATCGTGTCTTGGTGGGTCGGGTCAGAGGTAGGGCTTACTCTATTGCATGACTGAGACAATGCGTATTGGAGATTTGGGTGCAGGTCCTACTAAATTACCATCAGTTGTTACTCTTTCTCGAGGATGGTTTTCCCTTTGATTCCAATGGCCCGAATTTATCCCATGGGTCCTATCAAAGAATTCGCACATTGACATGGCAGTAGTATTGCTCAAACGATGGAGCCCCCTTTTCGATCCTGAGAGAGAAAAACTTGGGGATGGGCATATTTGGGTTCGCTTTCCTAGATTACCCCTACACTTCTAGTCAGAAGACATTTTCAAACGGATTAGGAACACTGTTGTATGGTACATGTATTATGATAATCATATATGCTATCTGGGAATATGTCTATGACGCATATTCTAGCTCACCTTGACACCAGGGAAGGTCTACAGAAAAATATGCAGTTGCATTGGCGGGACACTTGTAGGGTACAGATACTAGACTACGAAGGGGTGCCTTATCACTTCTAGAGGTATCAGAAGATTGAACACCTATACAAATAATATCCACTCCTCACATCCAACTCTGCTTCGGTAGCCTAGCATGATCATATTGTTGGTATTCCTACTGCTGACCAGCATGGTAAGGAACATACTTGGCACGAGGAGAATCCGAAGCTAGACACTTAGGTGGTTTGAGGTACTCGCATGGAGGATGTTCACTCCCATCCCCACATATAACCAGATATCGTGCAGTTGCAACGGCGCTGCCTATCTTGTCAGTACTTTCTCTTTACCTCAATCTCTCCCTTATTTATCATCTGTTTATATTCCTTGTTCTATGAGTTGTGATGTTGTACCTATTATTTGTTCCCCTTCTGTTCTTTTCACTTTGGCCCCTTCTAGCCCCACCTTTTCCCCCACCCCCCTACCATTAATGGACTCCCGGACCCCCTCTCCCTTACGGATCCATCCTCTGAATCTAGTAGGGGACATAATTACAACCTTTGGTCTCTAACCCGCTTTACCCCGAGGGACGGTAATGGTATTGGTATCTCCCCTCAGCCCCGCACTCTAGAACCTCTTAAGGTAGGCACTCTTTCATGTCAAAATCCATTTTCGAGGCTGGACTAGATGTGCCACAAGGATGAAAACAACCCATAGACAAGGTCCTTAGAGCATTGACATCGCTTCCCCCTCATCTCCCATGAAGTGGGCTCGTTCAATTGTTGAGGTTTGGCTGACCTCGCAAAGAAACTAGCTTTCCAACGAATGTTGGAATCGGAATTGGTGGACATTATTTTTATACAGGAACTCTTGTGGCCAACTCTTAGATTATTCCCACCCTTGAGGCCATTTCCCCTTACTGGTATTTTTCATTGGATTCCCATGGGAGGTATGGTGGATTGGTATTGGATCACAATCCTAGGTCCATAAGATTACTGAATCCCTGGGGTTGGGGAAGGGTTCACTTGCGATGATATTTACTCTATAGAAGTAGGAAGGGAGATGAGGCTTATAAAAGTATATGGGCCTTGTATCAACAAGGCTCCATTTTTGTGGCAACTACTAAATTATGAATATCTTCAAGCCGAGAACATCATTATAGGGAGGACTTAAACTTCTCTTTTGGACATGCAGAATCTTGGGGAACGAATGCTCAATTTGACACACTATCGGATGAGATCCGGTCTCTACTGGAGGATCATCATCTAATTGATATTCTCATGACTTGACTCTGACCCACTTGGTGAAATCAGAGGATAGGTGAAGCTACACTTGTCAGGATATTGGATCATTTTATGGTTAAGGAATCCTTATTGGAACGATTACCCTTATATCATCAATGGGTGGGATTTGGGGGATTGTTAGATCACATAAACATCTATATTGAAATTGCAAGTGGAGATCATAAACCCAAGGCACCCTTTAAATTCAATTCTACCTAGCTCAAATATGATAGTTCTATCCAGATGGTGACAAAGCATTGGAAGACTTGCACTCCCCAACTGGGACAATCAGCCTTTGCAAATTTTTCATATAAAATGATAACCATGAAACATAAGTATATTGATTTGGCAAAGGACAAGAGGATCAAGGATGAGTAGATCCCGAGGGACACATAATTGGAGCTTAAACACTTGGGGGATGAAAAATTTGAGGGTTTGATACCCCTGATGCAAAAGAAAGACTCGTGAAACTAGCGTTGGAGTGGAATGGGATCTTGAAAGACCGAGAGGAAACATGGAGACTATGTAGTAGGGATATCTAGTTATTGGAGGGTGATGAAAATACCAAGTTTTACCATCATGTAGCTAATGGGCACTGGGCTATCAATACCATTTGGAATCTAGTGGATGATGAAGGCACACAAGCTAAGACTTTCCATCAATTGGCCAACCTTGGTATCTCCCATTTTGGTAGATTATTCTGAGCCCCCTCAGAGGCTAACCTTGCTGAGATCATCAAGGTTGCTGGACATTTCCCCATATTTGTGCACCTAGATATAGGATATGGATTACTCGCTCCTATAACCATGGGGGAACTAGAGGCCACTATTAAGCGGTTCAAGAGGGACAAGAGCCCTCGACCAGATGGCTGGTCAATTGAATTTTATATTGCATTTTTAGACATTCTTGGGCATGAGCTTCTCCAGATCATTGAATAGAGCTGCACAAGTCGGTGGATGTATGACAAATTTAACTCTACCTTTATTTCCCTTATCCCCAATACTAGTGATCCTCAAACCTTTGATGATTACAGGCTTATATCCCTCTTCAATTGTATCTATAAGATCATTGCCAAGATTGTTGCAAATTGCCTCAAACCCAAATTATTTGAACACATATCTTTAGAGCAATTCACATTCCTTGATCATCGTCACATTCATGAAGTAGTCGACAGTGCATAAGAGGCCCTCCACTCCATTAATTCCAATAAACTCAAAGGGATCATTATCAAGATTGATTTGGCTAAATATTTTAACCAAACCAGCTGGCTCTATGCTATTAACACATCTTGGTTTTCCTCTATCATTTATTCAATGGATTATGTGTTGCATATCCAATGTTTCTTATAGTGTGTTGATCAATGGATCAACATCATATTTCTTCCATGTGGAAAGGGGCCTTAGACAAGGATTCCCTCTCTCTCCTCTTCTCTTTCTATTGATCATGGAAGGTCTGAGTAGGCTCATTACTACGGATCAACAACAAGGCAGACAGTCTGGTATCAAGATTATCAACAATTTCACCCTCACTCTATTTGTGGATGATATTCTCATATTTCTGAATGGAACACTGGGGGAATCCACTGCATTTGCAACTTCCTTTTGATTATTATGTTTCTGTATGGGTATGTAACGCAACAATCATAAATCCACTCTATCGGTCATTGGTTACACTCCTTATGAGATTCGTATGGCAATGCAATATTTCCCTTTCACCAATTTACAGTTTGAGGAGGGACTTAAATATCTGATCTTCCAGTTAAAACCTACTAACTACCGGATTGCAGATTGGGTATGGCTGGTGGAAAAAATTGAAAGAAGACTAAATATATGGCATTACAGATGGTTTTCTAGGGTGAGGAGACTGGTACTCATAAAATCGGTCCTAGAGGCCACCCCGGTATACTGGATGTCACTAGCTTGGATTCCGAAGGGAATCATCAGTAGGATTCAACAACTATGTTCTAGATTCCTCTGAAGGGGAAAACAAGAAGGGTACATATTTTCCTAGTCTAGCTAGGAAAATATCACACTCCGTAAAAAATGGGGGGGTGGGGACTGAAAAGACTAGAAACATTTGCATGCGCTCTAGCAACAAAGATGGGATGGAATGTACTCTCTTCAAGAAATCTTTGGGTTGATGTTATTTATCAGAAATACATTTCTACCTTCCATCTACTTAATTGGCCCAGGCTCTCTACATGGGACAAGACTAATATATCAACAGTCCAGTGCGCGGTTCTCAATACAATGGCTTATGTTAGGGATGGAATGACTCGGAATATGGGCAATGGCAGATTGGTCTATATGGAATGGACCCATGGATCGGATGTGGGAATGCTCATCTACTATGACAAGAATTGATACATCACCTCATAGAAGTTCGCTACACCAATTTGGCACATATATCAGATCATGAGCACACTGATATATTCAGGCAGGCATGGAAAGATTCTGTCACACTAGGCATCCCCCCCCCCACTGGAAGGAAAATTGGCAAATCTATATTAATGCATTGAAGGAATCACATGTTAGGGTAACTGATGGGGATGATGAACTAAACTGGTCCTTCTCACTAAATGGGAAACACTCCACAAAATTTGGATACCTCCATATCATTGCAAATCACAAAAATTTCGGTATGGATTGGTGGTGGACTATACTATGGAAGCTTAAGGAAACACCCCAAGCTAAACTTTTTATGTGGTGCATCCTCTAGAATAAGGTCCCTACATCAGACAACCTACAAAAATGTACCTTTCATGGACCATCTTGGTGCGTACTGTTCAAACAGGAAATGGAAACCGTTGATCACCTATTCCTACACTACCCTACCACCACCTCCATCTGGTCAGAGGTTACTGCCCAGCTACAAATTTAGAACTTTTGGCAGGCTCCGGAGATCTGGGTGTCATGGAACCGATGGTGGACAAATGCACATACTCATAGGAATCATAACCTACCTGTAATGATCTATTGGTGCATCTGGCTACAGAGGAATAATATTATATTCACAGACATTGATCCTGGATGGGAACATGCCATTGCACACCTCATCTCAACATATCACAACTTACTAGAGGAAGCCCGTGAACCACCTGCATGCAACATATCTACTGAAATCGTAGATTATGATACCCCATTGGCTTATTTTGATGGCTTGGCACAACAACATGGTTGTGGAGGAGGCATACTCCATATTGCACACTCCGATTTATTCAAGATTCCTATGGGTTTGGGGGGAGGGATGAATAACTTTCCAGAACTTATATCTCTTCGTCATTTATTATACGTTTCTCTTGTTAAAGGATGTAGTTGATTGCATATATTTGGTGACTCATAAATCATAATTAAATGGTTTAATCAAAAATATGTTTTTCACATACACACACACACTCCACATATATTGGATGATTCTTTGATATTGAGAACACACTTTGACACTATTCCTTGTCATCACATATATAGGGAGTGCAACAAAGTTTATGACCTGTGTTCCAAAGAAACCTTGCACCAGCCAAGGGGGGTCTAGTTGAACAGAGAATAGCAGGACCTGGACACTTACAATTACTACCACAGACCATTCATGGATGAGCTATATTGACAGGGACATGGGCCCTGATTTCTGAGTATTTTTTGTACAATTTTGATGTAATTATTTGAATTATAGCATATACTTATGTCTATATATTACTGAACATTTCATATGTAATTTTTCACAACATTCTCCCTTAGATGGGATTGGCATATTTTTGATACACAACAATACAGATAGTGGCTTAGACCATTGATACATCATATGCTATCAACATCTTCAGCATGTAATTTTCTAGTAATTTAATGAAAATTATGATTTATCCATGGGAATATATATATATATACACACACACACACACACACACACACACACACACACACACACACACCCATGCACATAGCCCCAAGGGACAGCTCGGTTGAGTTCCCGTTGCAAAGTACCTTATCAATTGGGAGGTCACAGGGTCAAATATCCTCGATGCCCTTAGGGTTAGGCCTAACATATTAAGTCGGCCAGTAGATCCTTTCGGGTGGGTATGTCTGGATTATTTCCCATGGATGTAGCATCCACTCAATGACCATGAACAATAGTTGAAATATATATATATATATATATATATATATATATATATATATATATATATATATATATATATATATATACCCACACACATTTTAGATAGTATAGATCAGAATAATCAGTGACAAATTTTAAAATAGGAAATCAACTACTTTAGCAAAATGAAAATGAGAAGGTAAACTATCAAAGTTGGCTTGACTTTGTTTAATAGATTTCTTTAATAGAATTCTATCGAGAGAAACAAGTAGAACAAACATAATATATGATAATTTAACAATCAAGAAGAAGAAATTATGATTATTTTTCTGAAAGAATTCGTTTGAGGAGATCTCAGTGCCTGTCACATGATTTTTGTAATGCTAATAACATTATATTTCCATTACTAATAAAAATAAAGTAAAATTAGAATCTAGATGTTGATTTTAAGCCTATTCTTTTTAAGCAGCAAAAAAAAAACGATTTTTTGCAATTTTTGTAAATATTCAATATTGATTAAAATGAATCTAAACTAATATAAATCCATATTTCTAATTATTTTAATAACATTAATCCATCTTCATATCATATTTATTCAGCAAATAGATACTTCATATCTATTAAAAAAACAAAAAACTAGGTTTTTTTTTTGGGTTAATTTCCCTCCTTTATTTATTACATACAATAAATATAAAATAAACAAGTTTTGTTTTTCTCTTTATTTTTCTTTCTTTCTTTCAAATTAGACTTCAAAAAATTACTTATTTTCTGTTAAGCACCTACATACATACATGGAAATCTATCCTGACATTTTCAACTAAATGAAACTTCTTTAGTAGAGTTGAAACAAACTCTTTACTCATAGAAAAACTAATGCCTCAATGTTGACTGTTAAATAGTAAATTTGAAGAGCCTAAAAGAACATAATATCAAATAATGGTGGAATAGGATTTATGAATCAATTATAAGGGTAATAAAAGGCAGTAAAATCGGTAATATGAATGCCACTCACATCTTAGGTGCTTTGATGGACAAATATTCACAATGGAGAATAATGGTCATATATTTTCCATTTTGGATGTTGTTTTCCAAAAAAAGTTCCATGTCCTCTGGGTTGTTGATATTTATTACTCCCTAAAATAATAATAGAAATAACTAGAGGGGAAAATTGAAATAACTGACTCGTAAACAAATAAGTGAAAAAATATTAATTCCCTCAAACTTGCATGTATATGACCACCTCTATACTCATAATTATAAGGGAAATCAATAATAGTATATAACCTTCAACATCGTATTCTAACTCACCCTTGATAATTTTAATCAACTACAACCACAATACAATTTAAAAATAAAAAAATGGGAATAAATTCTTGCAATAAAATATGTTGTTGGGAACATTAAATTGAAAGACAAGCATCTGAAATGAAACGAATTTCTCTCAATTAGGGGCAGAATTTACATTTTGTAGTGTTATGTTGCAGCATTCAAAATATTTAATAATAGGGAAAATAGGTTTCATCTTGTCAATGAAATTGAAGCTTTCCATGGTGATAAAATAGAACTTTATGTAATTTTTAGTCCTTTGAATCTCTAAAACATTGCCAGTCCAAATTTACCCTTAAAATGATAATTACCTTGAATCTCATATGTTTGTTCCACAACCAAATAATTCATGATAAAAAAATCAAACTAAAATGACCATGAAAATAAAAAAAAATTCACCTTTAGGGGTAGGGAGGAATGCACTGCATGCTTCAAAATGTGGAGAAATAAAAAACATAAAGATAGATTTATCTGAAATCCCTTCCGATGTGTTCTATAAATCATTCCAGCACTGCATATTTTATGGGATGGGAGAAGCAAGTTCAGTTATTAATCATATTGTTACAAAAATTTCCATACGACTTGATCATTTTCATTAACGTTATTCCGTTTTTTAAATTAGGATTGGAGAACTTAGTATTAAACAAGGGGAGTTGCGAAGCAACAAGTCCTTACCAAAGTCAATAAAGTAAGTCCCTACCAAAGTCAATTAATTTTAGGTAATCGGTCTAGGGTAAGATCAAAAGCCGCAACAAGATGATGACAAACAAATAATGTCAGTTCACGCACTTGAGAATCATACAAGTAATAATCTTTCAAATCATAATTTGACGTTTTTTTTTTTTTTCTAAATATGAATAATTATATTAATGTAACAAAAATGGTACAAGGAGGCACCGAACTTTGCAGAGCAAACCTCGAGTTTTGTGATGTTTAACAACTAATAACTGAAAGTGACTACCCGCACCAGGAAAACCAGTCCAAAACTAGAAGTGTTCGCTGCCCACACAGGGGTAGCAGCCTGTAATGCCAAAGTGGAATAGTTTGTCAAACAAACATCAAAATTAACAACATTTACATAAAAGAAACAACAGAATAGACCCCTGAGGTTGGGAGCTGGGAACCCAAAACCTGAAAGAAAAACTTTGGCCAGCTAGGTGTCATTAGTGGGAGGAGGTTCTTCCACTATCAGACACCTGTACGCCTCCATGTCATCTTCCTCATCCTATTGATCTCTCGACGTTGCTTCCATAGTCTTGAAGCGACCTGGATTATTGCATCCTTGAGTTGCGCCTGTGCGGTCCGGAGCTTCTTCATGGCTTCTGTGCATCCCTGAGCTGCTACCAGGGGCTTTTCTTTTGCTGGTGTTGGTCCTCTCCTGAATGTTGCGAGATGGGACTTCAGAGCTTTGAGGCTCCTCTCTAAAATCTATTGAAATGGTTGCAATTATGTATGGGCATTCCAGTGTGCATCGAAACTAGAATTGGGAAAAGTGATTGGGTTGCAGAGATGGGACAGAGATAACAGGAGGTTGTGGAGCATCTTCAGCATGCCGAGAACCTGTTGTCTGAGCTCGCCCTCCACCACTGCAGGTGGCTGGATAACCTCCCATGAAATGAGCTGTCTTCGAGGGGGAGGAAGAGTCATAAGGGGTCGATTTAGAGAGGGACAGGGAAGGGGGGCGAATTTCTCTTCCTCTACTACTGCCCCTCCTGCAGTGCATCTTGTGACGCAAACGAGGCATGTTTACCTGGTTGAAATTGGGCAGACAAGGACTAGGAGGAGCAACGCCAGGGATTGAATGGCTAGTGGGAGTAGGAGGACCAGTAATCCGTGGTTCAGAACCAAGTTTCAAGGCCGAAGCATCAGTTCGAAGGCAACACAGAATACTTTGCAAGAAGTGGGAACCATCTATTATCTCAATGCAACACATAATTTAACATCGTCTCCCTATTGTCATGCATGATCTCGACTTTGCAATAGTAGGGAGACAGTTGTAGTTCAGAGGAGGTAGAACAACGGGAAGGTGGTCCGAATGTGCCATCTTAAGAACTAGATTGAGGTTTCCTCAACTTGCGCATTGCATTAAAACACCATTAATGTCGACGGTGATCTTTTGGGTGGAAGCGTGGGTGGCCAAGTGGCCACGACACTTGCCAGCCCAAATTTGTTGCATTGTACCAGCGCTTTTAAACACCCGCATCCGAGAGTTCTGCATTGTTCTGCACCAGGTCAGTGCATTCCTATAAATGAGAGCTATT